>CM049306.1:43316018-48316018 GCA_026874595.1 Sipunculus nudus | reverse complement strand
TAAGTGAAAGAAACTGAGAAAAAGAGTGTTTTAATTTATAATTTTTAGTGCAATAAAGGTTGATGCTGCTGACCTGTGAGACTGACATTGTTCATGTATGCTGTTTCAGTAACAAGCTGCAGCAGCTACCTGACAGCCCTCTCAATCTGCCAGCTCTGGTTTCTCTTAATTTAAACCACAACTACCTGTCAGAGATACCTGAACAGTTCCTCCTCCAGTGCAAGAAGCTGGTGACCCTCAGTGTACAGAATAACGAACTAGGTAAGTAGCATAGATTACCTGCGTCACTCTCATCCTTGGTGTCCAGAAAGATAAATGAACTAAGTGAGTAGTCCTGAGTTCATCTGTCACTCACATCTTCAGTGTACAAAACGATGAACATGGGGAATGGCCCTGAGTACCTCTGTCACTCATCCTCTGTGTACAGTATGATGAACTAGTTGAGTAGTACTAGCTGTTTTCCTTGTCAGTCACATCTTTAGGGTCCAATATGATGAACTAGATGAGCAGCATTGAATGCTTGTGTCACACATGCTTTCTGTGTACAAAATGACAAACTAGGTGAGTAGCACTGAGTACCTCTGACAGTATACAAATTACAGAATAATGAATAGTGTGAGTAGCACTCAGTACCTCTATCACTCATCTTTGTGCAGTTTACAAAATGATGAACTAGGTAAGTAGCACTTTGTACATCTTTCTAAACATCCTCAGGGTACAGAAAAATGAACCAGGTGAGTAGCTCGGAGTATCTTGTAACACTCCAATCCTCATCATAAAGAATGACAGAGTACTTTGTTATCAATACATGCCATAAGTCCCCTGAACTCTCAATATGCAGAATAATGAACACAAAAATTGAGAACTTATTAATCATTCTTTAATCAGGTTTTTTTATATATTTATTTTGTAGAAAAGTTACCATCTGAGCACATAGCCCCTCATCTGCCTAAACTGAGTAACCTGAGACTGTCCTACAACCAGCTGGTAGAGAAGCCACCATTCTTCATACCCAAGCTGGTCCTGAAGCTGGAGAGCATCAGGCTGGTGGACCTGGCTCACAATAACCTGGCAGGGCTGCCCCAGCCACACCTGTGGGAGTCCAGGTCACTCAAACAACTTGTCATCAGTCACAACATGCTCACCAAGGTAAGGCTGTCCAGTGACGCCATCTGGTGGCAAACAAGGAAACAACTATCCAGAATTTATTGTAAACAACAAAATGGAATATTTATGCTTTATGCAAGGGAATTAGATTAGAAAAAATATAAAATCAGTCATAGTAGTGAAAATTTCAATCACAAGATTAATTGATACAGCAAATTTATTAAATTGCCTGTAATGATGGTATGTTAATACATTAATTGTTGAAGTTGAAGTTTTATTTTCAGTGAATTTTCTCATTTAGTTAATACAAGATCTATGTTAAGGCATTGATTATCAGAATATAACATAACATTAATAAATGCAGTCAGAAAATTTATGTGGATTAAAGATATTGAGATAAACATTAAGATAATATAAATAATTACATAAAATAAAATTAAGATAAACTGAAGTAAAATGTGATTGATGTGGGGAAAAATGATACCATATATTAACATCCAACCAGCAGATCTGATCAGTATTTATTATATTGTTTTTAAGATTTTTATACATTTTGATATTAATTTAGGTTGTTGAATGTGAATTTATCTATATTACACAATAAATACCATATTTATAACCATTTCATAAAACTCATATATTTTACATGTTTTGATATATAATATAGAACTGATTTGAAGATGAAAACAGAAGTTTACGTTTTTCCTAAACTTTCATTAAATTTTATAAAAAACTTGATATTTTATGTATTTGTAGCTGGACCTTGGTCACCATGCTAAAGACTGGAGTACTCTTGTTAGACTAAGCATCAGTCACAACAATCTGTCACAGGTATAATTATAGTTCATCATATATATATACATATAAACATATATAAATTTTATACACACGGATGTGTTTTGGCACCCTGAACAGATTTTTACAATACACATTTTAGCAAGTAACAAAAAGCATTTTGGAATTCATTTTTCAACTTTCAAGCTAAGCTGACTGACAGCCATATGAGCTGGAGTGATGGGCTTTTGTAGGTCATCCACCAGTCTAATAACAGGAAACAAATGGTAACCATTAGACGTAGAAACTTCTGCCTTGAAGTCCATGAAGGTGTTCAGGAAATCATCTTTGATACAGAAAATTAGGTCATGCTGACCCATTTTCTATGACTTGTGGGAGCAAAAATTTAGTTTTTAGAACCCTGAGAGTCAGATTCTTCTTAGTATTCAAGAGTTAAGCAAATATTCATTGTATCCCCAGACAAAGTCAGGGGATACCATGTTGTCATACCGGTCGCGCCGCCGCTGCATATAAATCTTGTTGGCGGATAACTAAAAAAATATTTTACGGATCTTTACCAAACTTGGTATATGTATGGTTATGGGTGAGAAGACGACACCTATTTAAAATGAGGTCATGACCTTTAATAGGAGAGTGTCCTTGACCTTGAATATGTCCAATTTTGTGGAAAATCACACAAATTCATAAATATCTCAAGAAATCTTGCATGGATTGATCCCAAAATCAAGTTGGTCGAAGATCATGGATAGGGTTGTCATGTTTCAGAAACTGGTGGCGCCACCTATTATTCTTTACTTGTTTTCGTGCCTTTTAATAACCCCAAGATTGCCACTTGACAGTACTGTGAGTATTATAAGTCAAAAACTATTGGACAGATTTCTTTTTTATTATGCATATACATAGATATGGGTTACGGGATGATGTTTATTCAAATTGGGGCCATGACCTTTCCTATGAGAGTGGCCTTGACCTTGAATATTCCAATATTTGGTGAAATTCACACAAAATCTTTAATATCTCAGTAAGGGATACATGGAATGATCCAAAAATCAAATTGACCGGAGATCTTAGATAGCTTTGTCTTTAGCAGAAGACAGGTGGTGCCACCTTGTGTCGTTTTCTTGTTAAAATGATGTTAACGCAATAACTTTGTAAGAATTTGAGGTACAGTCACCAAACCCACAGGTTTGATGCATCTTATCAACAGCTAGGTCAAGTTCGAACATGGATGACCTTGATGCATTTTTTCATGGTCACAGCAGCTGTTATGCTAAAATGATATTAGGGCAATAACTCAAAAAGAATTTGTGGTACAGTAACCGACCTACAGCTTAGATGCATCTTATCAAGGGCTAGGCCAAGTTCGAACATGGATGACCTTGTTGCATTTTTCAAGGTCACAGAGGCAATAACGCTGAAATGATGTTAACTTTAATATCTCACTAAGGGATGCATGGATTGGTCCAAAAATCAAATTGACATAAGATCTATGATAGCATTGTTTTCTACAGAAGACAGGTGGCACCACCTTATGTTGTTTTCTTGCTAAAATGATGTTTAAACGGAATAACTTTGTAAGAATTTGAGGTACAGTCACCAAACCCACAAGTTTGATTCATCTTATCAACGGCTAGGTCAAATTTGAAAAGAAACCATGGTGGCCGGCTTGCCAAGTGTCAGTCTCTGCATCTGAATTCAAGATGGGATCCTATTCTTCGAGGCTGGGGGGAGGTGGGGGGGGGGGGGGTTAATTGTCTGGGGATACTATGGCACCTGCAGTGCCAAGAAATATCTAGTTAAACATGGTTAACCTGTTCCTTAAGCTTTAAGATATCATAAGATTTCCAATGGGTACCTAATAATACTCACTGCAGTAATAACATTGGATCTACAGATTTGTCCTGTGACAAACAGATACAAATATTTAATTCTATAGCACAACTTATACAGTAAGCAATAACTTTCCCAAGGTGCTTTACAAATTTTATGGTTGATTGTAAAATAATTAAAAGACATAAAGATATATTAAATCCACAAATGAAGGTGCACTCCCAGGGAGTTACAATTTTGCAGTTTTATTTAATTGTGAACATTGTGAATTTGATACCACCGTGAACATGTTTGCTTTACTTTCCAGATTCCAAAGGAGATTGGACAGCTGTCATCCTTGACGTCACTTGATGTCAGCCATAACCCTCAGGTGACCACACTGCCTGATGAGCTTGGCCGATGCACCAAGCTGTGGGAGGTATGGATCCAATAGGAGGGTTTCCCTCTATCATGGAAATCAGGGAAAATCTGGAGAATGAATTTCCCCTTTTTCCTGTCAGGGAAAAAATAGGGATATTTGGAAAATTTCCTGAAAAATCATTGAATGCAGTGCAGGATTGGCCCCAAACAGTACAATCTCTCTTATTTTTTTCTCATTCCAAACTGCGTACCCACTTAGGGGCTTGGAGTTGAGTGGTATAACACTCTGGCTCTCTGCTGGTGCGTTCCCTGGTGAGTGTATGAGAGTGTGTTGTAGTAGCTAGTTAAAGGCCAGTGGTTTTCTCTGGGTCCTCTTGATTCCTCTATTCCTGCAGACTACCTAATGCTACCAAAGAGCCATGGAGAGTGCCTTGCAAATTATAAGTAGATGTATGATCCATGTAAAATAAATAAGTTTATACATATAAAAATTAAACACTTGATGATTGGTCACAGTTGCCTTGAGTGTAAGTAGTACACAAACTCATATTGTGACCAACCTACATGTGTTCAATTAACATTAAAATAGGTCTCATCTTTAGTTCCAGTTTTAGTAAAACAGCTTGAGGATTACAAGTGCATATAGAAAATGTATTAAATTTTGTTTGAAGCTGTGCCTGGATGGTTTGAAGCTGGATTTAGATGGAGGACTTTTAAATGGAAAGACACGAGACTTAATTGGATATCTCCATGAGAAGCTGAAAAAGGTGAGGATTATACCTACCAAGCTGTTCACAATTATATTTGAAACTAAATGTGACCATGTATCAACCTATATTAGAGTCAGCGGTTGATAAACTAGTCAAAGTTTAGTTAAATGATTCAGGGACACCGAGAGGTGCTGCCCTCTAGCGACGATTTGGTAGATTAATCTGAGTAGCGCTTTCGCCCCGGGCATGCGCGGTGAGGTTGTTCGTCAGACTAGTTCCGCCAGTATTTCGCAGTTGGGGCAGCTGGCTGAGTTCTCACAGTTTGACCAGTTTTGGGGCCGTTTTTGTTGTCTGGGAGTCTTATGACGGTTACCGGAGTGAAGTGGCTTTGATGTTTGAGCCGTAGGTAAGGGTCTTATTTGTTGTCATTAGGTATTTTGTGTATAGTTGGCGATTAAAGTAATGGCCGGAGCTCTCTACATTCTAACTGTCATGGAGGCCCTTGTCACGTGATTACGTCAGCGTGTACACGTACTTGAGGCCCAGCATCCCCGCTGGAAATGTTTAATGTTAAATACGAGTCCGATGTTGTAGAATATTTTATTGGAGACCCCTTGTTTACTTATATGATGATTAGTGTAACCCAGTGTAACGATTGTGATGGCGGGCGAGCTAGTAATGCAGGTTCGTCATGTTATCTCTACATTTTGACTACACCATGTTGAAGAATTACCACAGTCTAGTGGAGATATTTGCTTATGAGACTTGTACGCATGATATTCATATGCATTATGTATTTTTATTTGCTTGCATGTCTTTTGTGGTATATCCTGGTATTTGGACTAAGGTTTTTGGTTATGTGAGGATATTACCGTTTATTTACGGCAGTTCTGAACTGTATTTGGAATAGCATTATTATGTATAGGTATTTTATACTCTGTAGATGATGAGTCTCAGGTTTTAAATCATATTGAGTGGGAAGTCCCACATGGGGTAATATTCTGGAACAGGAGGGCACTATCGGACAGTTACCCTGTAAACAGATTCCTTGGTTGACAGAAGATGATCATATTGCTTCTGGGTGAAGATGTTTCACTGTGTATAATAGTTTGGAGATATTGAGATGGAAATAACTGATTGACAAGGAGCTCGCCAGAGTATATATTGCCCATGTCATCCATCCGACATGTGGCCTCCCCCTAGTGACAGTGGTGAGACTTAGTTTATTGGAGGGCTGACGGATATCATGCCATGTAATATCAGTTTGAGGGTTAAAGTAGGATGCAGTATTATTGCAAAAGCCCAGTGGCTAAGTAAAGTAATGCCATGCTGTGCTGGTATATGTAAACTGAACAGTATTCATGAAGATGTTTTCATTTCCAGTCAACCATAGTGGTTTAAACTATCTTGTGGATTTACTGATATGATTCTGCGTATGCTATGGGAGCATTAGTTGTTAAGGACAGAGCTGGCTTCTAAAACTGTTTTATTTGCTGCTGTTACTTGATTTGGGCAATACCAGTACTTTTTGGTTGTATGTAAGTATTGTATCTTGGCCCATTATTGAGAGAATAACTTGTATTTCATTATGCATAATATGAAGGTACTGCTGACCAAATCAGTTTGCGTTGGGCTAAGTTTACTGCATTTTCGGATGTGGATGTTCCCATAATGTTTCGCATTATGAAAGTGTGTGAACACTTATTATTGTCATTGCTAAGGTCACTTGATATGACTTGAACTATTACCTGCTAGGTTTATGACTGAAGGGATACTGATGGCATTTGCTTAGGCAGGATTTGTCTTCTAGTGTTATAAGTCATTCGGTTAAATAATGAGTAGATTTATTACTGATAATTGTATTTTTATAATTCAACCATACCTCTCGGCTATATGCTCACATGACAGAGACCTTGATTCTTCTATACTTTTGTATGTTTATCTGTACATTTCTCTTATACCATGTGAAGGTCGTGTTACATTTCATCAGGTTATGTTTATCCTGTGCATTATGTGTGTGTCCAGCGCAAGGATTACTGAGTTTCACATTTTATATGTTTGTCCTTGAAGTTCCAATCGCTATAGATTAATGTGATAACACCGTTTAGATGGACGTTCGGAGAATATATTTAGTGAACATGGATTGTAGTATTAGCTGCAACCGGGAACGAACATGATTTATCTGCGATATTATCTAGAGATTTGGGTGCTGATCACACCTTATTCGGTTACATCTTTAGGATAATAGTGTTAGCCTTACATATTGTTACATTCATGTACATGGTGCTGTGGTTGTAGGCTATTGCGAATCTGGCGCACGGTATGTTCACTGTGGGTATATAGATCTGGAGATCTTATTGACCGGTTCATGAAGCAATAATGGTGTCTGCATCATATCTTTAGCTAAGGATATAGGGCTCGGACTAGCATATGTCACTGAGTGATTGTATTTATGTACAGTATATGATTATTTGTTTTCTTGTATGTTTAATGGTTTTAACGCAGAGATACTATATATTTAGTCGTATAGGCTTTCATTATGCCTATAGCTGTTTTATCAGCATTTGTGTTGCATGTTATGCATAGCGTTTCATGGACATCCGACTAAATCTGTCCTTTTATTTGTACAGGTGTCAACCACCTTTTGCAACCTCCTTCTCGACCAGCTGTCATGTACACTAAACTACAGTATTAAAGATACTAGAGAGCAGCAAACGTGTTTGGTTTCCTTGGGGAGCCCCCCACTCCTTACATCTGGTGGCAGCGGTGGGATTTGCTGCTGTGGCGACGGACAGGTGTGCTTGCTGTGAGGTTTGGTTTGCCACTGTGACAGTGGAACGGATTATTGATTGATGACAGAAAGGTGATTGGCAGGTGGAGCCATACTGATTGATGGGATTAGAGGTCAACAAACCCAAGTCGTGTCCAGTTGTGGCACTGGACGAGGAGACTGCCATAAGCTACCGGAATTTGTCTCGAATTGTGTTCCAGATGTGTGATCCTGTGATGTGTGATCCTGTGATATGTGATCCTGCGTTGATGTTGCAGCAGTGTTCAAAGGCCTAGCTGAGGCAGCAGAAATGGTTTGAGGGATTGTTTTTGTGCGGAAGTTACCGCAGTGCCCATTGACGTTAGCCGATAGACTGGGATTGCTCTACTGTTCCCCAATGTGCGGCAAAGGACTGGTTCTTCAGGTATTTTCTCAGGAACAGTGGCGGTTGCTGGACTATGGACTTTGTGCTTGTTCATACTTGATGTTGCATCATGGCCTTGAAATGTTTACTAATATGTGCAGTTTGATGTTCATCATAGGTGCGGGTAATGTTTGTTATGTTTCAGCCTGTGATAACAGCTCGAGTATTGTGTCCTAGAGCCGGTTTCCAATGAACAGGTATTGCCTTGACTGTATCTATGTGTGAACCATCCTGAGTATTCTGGGTAGGGTTTTGTTTGAGATACGGTTTGGACATTGTTATAGATGTACGTGTTATAACGTGTTGGGGCACTCTTAGTTGCTGTCGACGGATGGCTTTGTATACGAACTACGGCGAGAGTATTAATGATTTTTGCGTAATCTGGTGTTCACTGGCCAGGTCGAGTTACTTGCATGTACTGGTGAGTATTTCACACGGTTACCCCTTTGGTCAGTGAGGTCATAGCTAGGGTGACCATATAGTCCGTTTGTTATATACACATAAATATCATGTTTCACTACCATGTAAGCAGTCATTGTGTTCCGGTGGAGGAATACAGGTAAGGTTCGATGTCACACAGCCTCCATTGTCTATATATTGATATACGTATGTCTACATGAGTATCACTTTGGTGTGATAGGAGTGAGTAATATGAATGGCAGCACTTAGCTCGTTACATGGTGTTGACGCCATTGTAGTTGATAAAGCCTTATTTTAGCAGACACTGGTTCTGCTTGTTTCGATCTGTTTTGAGGTCTAGTGGTTAGTTGGTCCGAGTGTGGTCCTATTACGGTCTGTCCAGTACTGTGGTTAGATCGACACCGTTCGGTCTGTGGTTTTGCTGTTGCTTCGTTTGGGTTGAGATATGGCGAACCAGCAAGAGGTGGATCAGTTGCGCGAACTATTAATTAGCTTACAGGGGCGGCTCAGTGTAGTTGAGGGAGCGGCCAGGGAAGCAACACCACCTCAAGCACCACAGCCAGCTCCACTACGAGTGGTCTACGCACAAAGGAAGCTTTCATGTTATAGTGGTGACACGCTTAGGTTGTCAGATTGGGTTTTGGAGGCCAGGGGCGCTCTTCGTAGTCAGGGCCTGGAAGGGCAGGAGGCGGTAGACCTGCTTATAGCTCATCTCGAGGGGCAAGCTAAGGCGGAGGTTAAGTGCGAAGTGGTTACAGCACCAGAGCAGCTATTTGAACTGTTGGAGAGCACGTTTGGTGAAAAACGCTCTGCGGAACAGCTGCTTGACGTCTTTTACCATCGGAGGCAAGAGCCCAAGGAGACTCTGCGTGAATTTTCACTAGCTCTGATGACCTTGATAGAAAGGGTAATTAGTAAGGATAAGAACAGGGTGTCGGATAAAGATGGAATGCTGAAAACACGGTTTGCGGAGAATGTGCGTGACGCTAACTTGCGCCGTGACCTAAAGAAACTTGTACGCCTGAATAGAGACATGTCATTCAAGGAACTCCGTGCAGAGGCTTTTGCGATAGCTGAAGGAGAGGAGTCACAGGGAAATTGCAGGCCGACTTCACGCCATGTAGTGGCTGGGTCGGATGAGACTGGCGGTGAGAGTACCCTAGCACAGGAGGTCAAAGAACTGCGTAGAGACCTGGGCAGGCTCCGGTCTGAGTTAAGAGAGAGTCAGAAGCAACAGTTAGAACTCACCAGGGAGAATGAGCGACTAAAGCGAGGGAGCGGAGTTGCTTCCTCAGGACGGGGTCAATTAGTATGCTTTCATTGTCAGGAGCCTGGACATATACGGAGAAATTGTCCAAAACGCAAAGCCGAGCCACAGACACAGCAGACAGGGAGTGCTGGTGCGACTGCAGACTCGTCAGGCGCTGTTGCACATGAACACATGGGGGGCGAACTTGTGTCTCGAACAGTCGGTGGCAGGCCAGTTGTGGTTGCAGAGATTGGAGGTCACCAGATAAAATGTTTAGTTGACACGGGCTCGCAAGTGTCAACGATGTCAGAGGCATTTTTCGAACAACACTTCTCTCAGGATGATTTGCTTGAAACCCACGAGTGGCTTACCCTTCATGCTGCTAACGGATTGGATATTCCCTACCTGGGATTGCTCACGGTTGATGTGAAGGTCTGTGATCAGGTAGTTAAGGATGCTGGAATCCTAGTAGCAAAGGACACCCCTGAAGTAAAGGAAAAGCGCGAAGCGATGCCAGGTTTATTGGGCACAAATGTCCTCTCCCTTGTGCCACAGTTTAAAGACCTTGTAATGCAGCAGTTACCTGAGGCACCCCGGGCGATGACCAGTATCTCGGGAAAGTTTGCCAGAGTTTGTGAAACTGCGGAGATCCGTGTTCCAGCACGCAGTGTGAGTGCTATTAAGGTCAGGGTTCCAAGAGCCAGTGCATCCCTGTTGGTAGAGCCATTCACACAACCGGTAAAAGGAGGCGTTATGTTAGCTCCTACCTGGGTTGAAGACCCTAGAGGACAGTTGTTGGTTCAGGTAGTCAACTCAAGTCACGAGGACGTGGTTTTGAAGCCAAATACGAGGGTTGGACTCGTCTCCGCTGCTGAGTTAGTTCAGAAAGAGCTCGAGGATATACAAGTGGAACAAGATGGGCATGGCTTGTGCGTTATGCGAGGTGGTGCGGGAGATGCAAGGACTGAGCTACCTTCAGTCAACTTAAGTAATTTTGAGGGGACTTCCCTTGAGAAAGCAAAGTTGGAGCAGTTGTTGCTAGAGTTCAAGGATGTTTTCCTGAAGAAAGGGGAACCAATACCGGTTACTAAGAGCATTCAACATCCTATCAAAACAGAGGACTCTGTGCCGATTCAAGAACCATACCGGCGGATTCACCCACTGCTTATCAGCAAAGTACGAGACCATTTGAAAGATTTGGTCCAACAAGGCGTCATTCGGGAGAGCAGCTCGGAGTATGCTTCACCGATTGTAGTTGTACAGAAAAAGTCCGACGATATAAGACTATGTGTCGACTACAGAAAATTAAACAAAAAGATTCGAAGAGATGTGTTTCCTCTTCCAAGGATTCAGGAAAGTCTAGAGGCTCTACGGGGGGCAAAATACTTTACCACTCTCGACTTGGCTTCCGCCTACCACCAGGTGGAGGTGGTTCCTGAGGATTGCAGAAAAACAGCTTTTACTACGCCGTTCGGCCTTTTTGAATACAGCAGGATGCCTTTCGGTCTTGCCAATAGTCCGGCTACGTGGCAACGTCTTATGTCACAGGTCTTCAGGGAAGATGTCTTCATGATTCTGTTAGTGTATCTGGATGACATTATTGTCTATGGAGAGACAATCGGTGAAAGTTTGGAACGTCTCGAGGTTGTCCTCCGGAAACTTAGAACCCATGGACTGAAACTCAAGGCGGAGAAATGTGAACTCTTTTGCAAAGAGATTAAATTCCTGGGGCACCGGATCTCAGGCGACGGTATCTCTACGGACCCTGATAAGATCAGAGCTGTGGCAGACTGGCCAATACCGCTGAACCTGCGCGAGTTACGTAGATTTTTGGGATTTGCGTCGTATTACAGACGTTTTGTGCCCCAGTTTGCTAAGATCGCGGCTCCCTTACATAGATTGACAGGTGTTGCAATGCGAAACCAGAAATCGCGCAAGTCTAAGCGAGTAGACCTCTCAGGTCTGTGGCTACCGGAACACCAGGCAGCGTTTGAACAGTTAAGGAGGGTACTGACTGAGACTCCACTCCTAGGTTACCCCGACTTCGGACTACCTTTTATCTTGGAGACGGATGCATCTATGCAGGGTCTAGGAGCAGTTTTAAGCCAGGAGCAGGGAGGCACTAAAAAAGTCATCGCATATGCCAGTAGGGGCCTTAGGGGTACAGAGAGAAACCCTAGCCAGTACAGCTCCAAGCGCTTGGAATTCGTTGCGTTGAAGTGGGCCGTTTGTGATCAGTTTAGAGATTACCTCCAGTATGGAAAGTTCACCGTATTGACGGACAGTAATCCGCTGACTTATTTGATGAAGCAGGCAAAACTCACTGCCACGGAGCAACGATGGGCATCAATGCTTGCCGTGTTTGATTTTGATATGGTGTACCGCTCTGGCAAAGCGAACATCAATGCCGATGCATTGTCGCGTCAGGATAGAAGGCCATGGGACACTGAGGAGATTCACCAGACACTCTGTCAGGTATCGGTTACTACGGAAGTCCCACCAGGCATACATGCTGCACTCCAGGACAAACAAGTATCTCCTACAGCAAAGTTACAAGTCAATTGCGATAATAGTGCAACTAGCTTGCCGACATTGTCTCTTGAAGCAGTTGGGAAACTACAAACCGACGACCCAGACATTGGGGAATTCTTACATTACTGGGAGAAGGGCGAGAAACCCGCTTTACGTGTTCGGAAATACCAGACTGCTGCACAGCAGTTGATGTTTCGTCAGTGGCCGAGGATGAACCAGATGAAGGGGGTTCTCTACCGAAAGGTCATTGATCCACTGTTGGGAGAACTGAGACAAATTGTGCTACCAAAGTCTCTGCGAGATGATGCTTTGAAAAGTCTACACGACAGACATGGCCACCAGGGAGTAGAGCGCACCGAGTTAATGCTAAGATCAAAGTATTATTGGCCAAGGATGGCAGCGGATGTGCGGAGTTATATCGACAATTGTGACAGATGCAAGCTGGCCAGGCTTCAGAAAGTGCGCCCACCTTTGGGATCCATATCAGCCAGTAGGCCTCTAGAAGTTGTGTGTATTGATTTCACCCTGTTAGAAAGGGCTACAGACGGACGAGAGAATGTTTTGGTACTTACGGATGTGTTCACCAAATGGGTGGTGGCGGTGCCGACCAGAGACCAGAAGGCGTCGACAGTTGCGCGTGTTCTAGTAAGAGAATGGTTTCACCGGTTTGGTCCACCCTGTCGCATTCACGCAGATCAGGGCCGTTCGTTTGAGGCCCAAGTCGTTCACCAGTTGTGCGAGTGGTACGGTGTGAAGCGGTCACACACTACAAGGTACCATCCCATGGGGAACGGACAGACCGAACGTTTCAACCGCACCATGCATGATTTGCTGAGGTCCCTTCCCCCGGAGCGAAAGAATAAGTGGCCGGAATACCTAGGAGAGCTAGTGTTTTCTTATAATGCGACCCCGCACAGCACCACGGGGTATTCGCCATTCTATATGCTCTACGGACGAGATCCAAGGCTGCCATCTGACTTGGGGCTCTGCATTTGTCTGGACCCAGAGGGAGAGAGGGAGATGACTCCAACCAACTGGGTTGAGCTCCATCAGAGGAAGCTCCAAGAATCGTATGCCTTTGTGCAGGAAAAGTTGAACCGCGCTGCGATAAACCGAAAGCGAGAGTTTGATAAGAAGGCCACTGAGGTGCCTTTGTCAGTTGGTGCTAGAGTTTACCTGAGACAGTATCCGGCCGGCCGAGTTAAGATCCAGGATAGTTTCGGATCCACGGTCTACAAAGTGATAAGAAAGAAAGATGACATATATCAGATTGAGCCAGCTGTTGGGTCGGGTGAGAACATGTGGGTGAATCGCCGACAGTTGACGCTCTGCCCCACACCGCGGGAGGAGCAACCAGTATTACTTCCAGAATGGCCAGAGGAACAGCATGAGGTTGGGGATGACCCAGCTCCGGACGTGGACGATGAATTTCCAGGCTTCTTGTTAGCCGAGGAGCCACCTCAATGGGAAACGCGCCAGCCTAACCCATTGGACTTGTCAGAGCCAGTCGTAGAACCTCAACCAGTAGTCCAGGGAGATGTTCCGCCTGATGGGCCGTGCTGTGAGACACAACCAGAGACTTTGCCGGTGCGCAGAACCGACAGGACTACGGCTGGTTACCATTCCAATCCATATCATCTACCCAAGTCCGCAGTTTCAACCCAGACGAGCAAAGCATGCCACGGTGTTGATTGTGCAAAAGGTTTCCT
This sequence comes from Sipunculus nudus, assembly GCA_026874595.1. NCBI lineage: Eukaryota > Metazoa > Annelida > Sipuncula > Golfingiida > Sipunculidae > Sipunculus > Sipunculus nudus. The sequence goes on along the minus strand of CM049306.1, from coordinate 48,302,112 downwards.
TCTTGGTGGAGAGACACTAATTGACATTGGTAAATTTTGATTGTACTCTCCGTTATTGTTACATGTGAACACTACATTCTATATCTGTGTTTGTATAAGTTGTTAGACTCCTCTGCTTTCTTACACTATTGTGGTAGGATTTAGTACCATGTATTACAATAGCCTCTTTCTACTTAGGTTGGAGTGTGTAGTTTGCAAAAGGAGGGGCGTGTGTGACCATGTATCAACCTATATTAGAGTCAGCGGTTGATAAACTAGTCAAAGTTTAGTTAAATGATTCAGGGACACCGAGAGGTGCTGCCCTCTAGCGACGATTTGGTAGATTAATCTGAGTAGCGCTTTCGCCCCGGGCATGCGCGGTGAGGTTGTTCGTCAGACTAGTTCCGCCAGTATTTCGCAGTTGGGGCAGCTGGCTGAGTTCTCACAGTTTGACCAGTTTTGGGGCCGTTTTTGTTGTCTGGGAGTCTTATGACGGTTACCGGAGTGAAGTGGCTTTGATGTTTGAGCCGTAGGTAAGGGTCTTATTTGTTGTCATTAGGTATTTTGTGTATAGTTGGCGATTAAAGTAATGGCCGGAGCTCTCTACATTCTAACTGTCATGGAGGCCCTTGTCACGTGATTACGTCAGCGTGTACACGTACTTGAGGCCCAGCATCCCCGCTGGAAATGTTTAATGTTAAATACGAGTCCGATGTTGTAGAATATTTTATTGGAGACCCCTTGTTTACTTATATGATGATTAGTGTAACCCAGTGTAACGATTGTGATGGCGGGCGAGCTAGTAATGCAGGTTCGTCATGTTATCTCTACATTTTGACTACACCATGTTGAAGAATTACCACAGTCTAGTGGAGATATTTGCTTATGAGACTTGTACGCATGATATTCATATGCATTATGTATTTTTATTTGCTTGCATGTCTTTTGTGGTATATCCTGGTATTTGGACTAAGGTTTTTGGTTATGTGAGGATATTACCGTTTATTTACGGCAGTTCTGAACTGTATTTGGAATAGCATTATTATGTATAGGTATTTTATACTCTGTAGATGATGAGTCTCAGGTTTTAAATCATATTGAGTGGGAAGTCCCACATGGGGTAATATTCTGGAACAGGAGGGCACTATCGGACAGTTACCCTGTAAACAGATTCCTTGGTTGACAGAAGATGATCATATTGCTTCTGGGTGAAGATGTTTCACTGTGTATAATAGTTTGGAGATATTGAGATGGAAATAACTGATTGACAAGGAGCTCGCCAGAGTATATATTGCCCATGTCATCCATCCGACATGTGGCCTCCCCCTAGTGACAGTGGTGAGACTTAGTTTATTGGAGGGCTGACGGATATCATGCCATGTAATATCAGTTTGAGGGTTAAAGTAGGATGCAGTATTATTGCAAAAGCCCAGTGGCTAAGTAAAGTAATGCCATGCTGTGCTGGTATATGTAAACTGAACAGTATTCATGAAGATGTTTTCATTTCCAGTCAACCATAGTGGTTTAAACTATCTTGTGGATTTACTGATATGATTCTGCGTATGCTATGGGAGCATTAGTTGTTAAGGACAGAGCTGGCTTCTAAAACTGTTTTATTTGCTGCTGTTACTTGATTTGGGCAATACCAGTACTTTTTGGTTGTATGTAAGTATTGTATCTTGGCCCATTATTGAGAGAATAACTTGTATTTCATTATGCATAATATGAAGGTACTGCTGACCAAATCAGTTTGCGTTGGGCTAAGTTTACTGCATTTTCGGATGTGGATGTTCCCATAATGTTTCGCATTATGAAAGTGTGTGAACACTTATTATTGTCATTGCTAAGGTCACTTGATATGACTTGAACTATTACCTGCTAGGTTTATGACTGAAGGGATACTGATGGCATTTGCTTAGGCAGGATTTGTCTTCTAGTGTTATAAGTCATTCGGTTAAATAATGAGTAGATTTATTACTGATAATTGTATTTTTATAATTCAACCATACCTCTCGGCTATATGCTCACATGACAGAGACCTTGATTCTTCTATACTTTTGTATGTTTATCTGTACATTTCTCTTATACCATGTGAAGGTCGTGTTACATTTCATCAGGTTATGTTTATCCTGTGCATTATGTGTGTGTCCAGCGCAAGGATTACTGAGTTTCACATTTTATATGTTTGTCCTTGAAGTTCCAATCGCTATAGATTAATGTGATAACACCGTTTAGATGGACGTTCGGAGAATATATTTAGTGAACATGGATTGTAGTATTAGCTGCAACCGGGAACGAACATGATTTATCTGCGATATTATCTAGAGATTTGGGTGCTGATCACACCTTATTCGGTTACATCTTTAGGATAATAGTGTTAGCCTTACATATTGTTACATTCATGTACATGGTGCTGTGGTTGTAGGCTATTGCGAATCTGGCGCACGGTATGTTCACTGTGGGTATATAGATCTGGAGATCTTATTGACCGGTTCATGAAGCAATAATGGTGTCTGCATCATATCTTTAGCTAAGGATATAGGGCTCGGACTAGCATATGTCACTGAGTGATTGTATTTATGTACAGTATATGATTATTTGTTTTCTTGTATGTTTAATGGTTTTAACGCAGAGATACTATATATTTAGTCGTATAGGCTTTCATTATGCCTATAGCTGTTTTATCAGCATTTGTGTTGCATGTTATGCATAGCGTTTCATGGACATCCGACTAAATCTGTCCTTTTATTTGTACAGGTGTCAACCACCTTTTGCAACCTCCTTCTCGACCAGCTGTCATGTACACTAAACTACAGTATTAAAGATACTAGAGAGCAGCAAACGTGTTTGGTTTCCTTGGGGAGCCCCCCACTCCTTACATAAACTATGTAAAATAAATTGTAATTCACTGACAAGATAAATGTACTTGTGTATAAATGTACAGTCAAGAACCGAACTACTAGTACACTAATGGCCTTTCAAGTCAGTTGGATGAATCTCTGATGTTTACAAAAGGCTATGTCAAGAGGCTGTTAATTCAGTTGAATTGTTAATTGTTGAAATTCTAGTTGGATAATACTTATGACCTTTTAACTTAAAAATGTAGACCTTAAGGTTGCAAGCATATATTATATTTAGCTTGATAAGCAAGTCCTTATTTAGATTTATTGAACATTTTAATAATGGTTTAATTATCATAAATATGCTTCCATAGAGGAAATAACACCCTGTTTCTTTAATATGAATGTATGATGTTACTGTGAATTGATTAACATATACAAACATGCTTATGGTACATTATGAGAAAGCAAAAATAGAGCTATGTATAATGTCTGTTATATACAAAATAAAAAAGTTATTTAGTACTGAAAAAATTAATCTTTTATTGTAACATCTGTTGACTGGTTACATGCTCCATTTTAGGCGGTTGAATATAATCACATGAAGATGATGCTGGTAGGATATGGGGGAAGAGGCAAGTCTACTCTATTGCGTCAGCTTCGTAAAGAGAAACACCCTGAGAAAAGCGTGGCTACAGTAGGGATTGTTGTTAAGCAGTGGAGGTAAGCCTGGCCAGGTTGGAAATACAGAGAAACCTCTGATTGTGTTAACTCTTTATTACAGACACATCTCTATTGAAAGGCCCTCTCTGCTGTGAACACCTTTTCATTGCAGACACCTCTTTGTTAGGCACAGGTTAAACTGTCCTAGGAAATGAAGACTAAAATGCTCATAAACTGTACAATATGCGCAACTCTCTGTAACAGCCAAAACAATTATGGGTGCCATCTGTGCCCATAATTTGGAAGCTTCACTGTATCTGTTTCAAACAAGAGACTTATGAATGATACCAATGACAAATTAAATATGAACTCTAGATGTTGTTTTTATGCTGCTGTTGTTATTGAATACACTGTACACAATAATTAGGAATTACCCTTCATTGGTTGAGTCTATATGCCTTAAAAAGACTGGCATGAAAAGCCCAAGGCATAGCTGCCTGTACTTAAAAATTCAACATAACTTTAATCCCAAATTATGGTTTTGTTTATGACATGTTATAATAAAATATGTGCATATCTTTTTCTCTTTTATATATGTTGTAGAGTGTTTTCATGTTAATATATACTTGAGCTTGACTTGGTAAGAGCTATAAAGTGAAAATGTCTGAAATTTGCAGCTTGGTTTATTTCATGGTAATTTTGGTAGATATCAGAATACTAATATTACAGATCTTTTTTAGCGAACCTGTGAGCTTATGTGCTGGTGTCGCATAGTCCATCTGTCATCGTCTGTACGTTAACTCATACTATCTCAAAAACTTGAAACAAGGATTGTAGGGTTTCATGTAATGTTCAAGTTGAGGAGGTTTGGTTTCATATTATTAGCAAACCTGTGAGCTTATGCGATGGTGTGGCGTCATCCAGCGTCCGTCGGCAGTCATCTGTACGTTAACCCATACTATCTTGAAAACGGCAAGATTAAGCATCAAGAAATTTTCTGCAAAAAAATAGTCATCTAAAAAACTCTTATCGGATTTTGCTTATTTTTTGGCTAACTGCATTTTTTTAGATTTTATAGAGAAAAAGCTAAAAAAGCTTTAAAAATCTTCTTTTCAGAAACTGTTCAGCCAAATTGTCCAATATTTCACAGAAATGATCCCTGGAACAATCTCTCTCAAGTTTGTTCGAATGGTTTAAGTTCAGTGATTTTTGGCCGAGTTACAACTAGTTGAACTTAGTCATCTGTCCAAAAAAGCATACTAAAATTACAATCTAAGAAACAGCTGGAGCTGTCATCACCAAATTTTATGCCAATGTTGGTCACATGAGTCATGTCCGAAATTCAGGTATTGGTGGCGCCACCTGCATTGGCCTTTTTTTGAACAGGGGTCATCAGTGCCCGTATCATACTGACAGCTACAAAAAACTTCTTCTCTGAAACCATATGGCCAAATTCGCCATATCGCACAGAAATGATCCTAGGGTAGTGCTTTCTGAAGTTTGTTCAAATGGTCTCAGTTCGGTGACTTTTGGCTGAGTTATGGGAAACTGAATTTAGTCATATGCTGTAACAGCCCATTTTAGCTCAGTGGCTACAAAGATCTTCTTCTCAAAAACCACTGGGCCAGATTTGTTAATCTCACACATTAATTATCCTTAGTTGTTGATAATTCAAGTTTGTTCAAATGGTTTTGGTTCAGTGATTTTTGGCTGAGTTATTGGAAGCTTAACTTAGCCATTTTGCTTTATTTTCACATATGAGTTATAAACCTGCAAAACGTTTTTGGCTGAATTTGTTTAATATTTTACAAGAATAATCCCCTGAATAATTCTTATAATAATTGTCTTTTATGGTTCCAAAGAATGAATTTTGGCTGAATTATAAAGATTGAATTGAGTCATTTTACCTTAATATGTTAGCTGTGTGAAGCAGATACATCTAGCCTGGAACCAGTTTATCAGCATCTGTTACATCATGCCTCCAGACATTTAGATTTCAGGTTATCCATGGTTAATATTGACAAGAATGTTTTTTAAAAACTTTAAAAAAATGTAGATTTATGATTTTAAATTTCCTCATGCCAGGCAATGTTTACAGTCACAGTTATACATTAACCCATACTATTTTCGAAAACAACTGGAGCTAGCATCATGAAATTTAATGCAAAAAATTAGCCATTTGAAAAAAATCTGCATTTTCTTAGATTTTACAGAGAAAAAGCTAAAAAACCTTTAAAAAACTTCTCCTCTGAAATGTTCAAGCCAATTTGTTCAATATTTCACAGAAATAATCTCTCTCAAGTTTGTTCAAATGGTTCAAGTTCTGTGAATTTTGGCAAAATTACAGGAAGTTGAACCTAGTCATCTGTCCAAAAAAGCATACTAAAATGACAATCTCAGAAATGGCTAGAGCTATCATCACCAAATTTTATGCCAGTGTTGGTCACATGAGTCATATATGAAATTCAGGTATTGGTGGCTCCACCTGCATTGACCTTTTTTTGTAAGGGGGTCATTGGTCATCTGTATATCAACCCATAATTTCTCAGGAATAGCAGGAGCTACCATCCCCAGATTTTATGCAATTATCTGTCACATCAAATGTTGTGGGATTCAGCTTATGTTTTATGCTAGCTGCATTTACTTAGATTTCATAGGGGAAAAGCTGAAAAACCTTTAAAAATCTTCTTGTAAACGGTCCAGCCAAATTGTTCAATATTTTACAGAAATGATCCCAGAGGCAAGCACTCTCAAGTTTGTTCAAATGGTTTGCATTTGATGAGTTTTAGTGGAGTTATATGAATTTGAACGGTCATTTGGCCAAGTAAGCATACTGACATAGTTATCTCAGAAATGACAGAAGCTAGCATTACCAAGTATTGTGCAAATGTTGGTTACATGACTCATATTTGAAGTTGCAGATTTTGATGTGCCACCTACATTGACCTGTTTTTTTATGGGCAAAAACCTCATAATTTTAGCCTCTTTCAGCTTAAAATGTTTATGATGAAACTGTCAGGTTGAATCGTTCAATTTTTCAAAAGAATTATTGTAGGACATGGTTCTTTCAACAATATCAGAAAAACTTAAGTTGGTCTTATGGCCATTATTATGTCTTACTCAAACTGGGGACTGCAAAACTGTTCTTCTACAAATTTATTGTTTCAATTATAACTTCTGTTACATGGCACAAAAATTATTCTTAGATGGCCTTTGTTCAAGTTTACGTGAATGATTTTTGGCAGAATTATTGGACCTTTAACAATGAAAGAACTGAATCTTTTATTTTTCTAGATATTTTGATAAAAAGTTTATGAATATTTCAGCTTGAAAAAAAAAGCATTTTAGCCAAATTCTTTCAGTATGTGTAAACAGATTTGCCAACAGGCCAAGATTGTGTCTGTATATTTACATAGGTTAAGAAACTGCCAACTGTTTCAGATTTGGCAATAGATCTAGAGTTCATTCAGTGCAGCCAGATATAGGTCAAGAGTTCAGTCAGTGCAGCCAAGCACAAGGCATGTGATCCCCTCATGGGTGACATGTGAACACCTCATGGGCACCATGTGATCACCTCATGGGTGTCATGCCCCTCAGGGCTGCATGTGGAGCCAATCTATTTATAGCTTTGGCAGACTGCCAACTGTATCAGATTAGGCAACAGGTCAAGAGTTCACTCAGTGCAGCCAGGTACAGGTCAAAAGTTCACCCAGTCTAGCCAGGTGCAGGTCATGAGTTCACTCAGTGCAGTAGCCTGAGCTAGGAAATTTGTCACAGTTCACTCGGGGCAACTGCCTTTCTCACCTAAGCGCAGTCAGCCCCATGCATCAGGCTTAAGGTAAGTTTGGTGTAGTGGCCTAATATTTTGACCTGTCTATGTGTCCTTGAGGGGGTTTCTCATTCACAAGACAGGTGTCACCACCTACAATGACATTTGCACAGTGTGTGACTTTCGTGCCTGCTTATTTCTATAGAGGAATTTGATATATCATCCTGAAATTGGGCATATTTATACCTATCGTATTTTAATTATCGTATACTTGTTGTATACAAGACTGGTGGTGCCACCTACAATAATTTTTTGCATAGTGTGTGTCCCTGCTTATTTCTCAGGAGGGGTTTGATATATCAGTCTGAACTTGGGCATATGTATATATCTCTGATAGCTTTGTTGTATACAAGACTGGTGGTGCCAGCTACAATCATTTTTAGCTCAGCTGACTGTAAGTCAACTGAGGTATAGGAATGGCGCTTTGTCCGTCGTCCGTCTGGACGTCCAGCTGTCCATTAGCAGGGCACAAATCATAACAGCTGGTCCTAGAAACTTCTAAGTGAATATCCAGGGAGGTCAATTAAAAATTTCCTTGGAATCTGAAATTAGGTCACTGCGACCTTTTTCCTTTGAGCTATGGGACTTGTAAGTACCCCCCAGAATAGTAAAAAATTTGATAAAAAACCTCCAATATCTTGATAATTAATGCATGGTTTGTCATGAATCCTGCCTTGAATATTGACCATGACTAGTTTTGTCAGTTCCTGAAACATGGTGGTTTTCCTATTTTAACAAATATTTTTTTCTATTTATTTACTATAAATGACAACAATCATGTCAGTTTCTCAGCTGTCATTACTTCTGGTGTCCCAAAACCTGGTGTGTTTATTGATCACAAGTGGATGCCCTATACTAATCACCCTATCTGTCAGTCTGTCTGTTTGTATGTTTGTCTGTCTGTCAATTCATCCATCCACACAAATTAGTTTCCAGATGATAACTCCAGTTAAGTTTGATATATTGGTTTCAAACTTAACTTATAAATGGCCCACCACTAAAGTAAGAACTATGTTGATTTTGGGGTCCAACGGTCAAAGGCCAAGGTCACAGGACCCATTTCTTTAAAAGGAATGTGTATGCATTTGAAGCCAAATTTTTCATCGCAAACCTTCCATCTTCAAGATATTGCTAACCTGCCACTAGGGGAAGATTCTGTTTGAATTTTGGGTCATAGGTCAAAGGTCAAGGTCACAGGGTCCATCCATTCATAAATTAGTGTATGATAATTCTGCTTTGGAGACTGGCTTCAAACTTGATTTAATAATGACCAACCACATATATAAATTCATTTTGATCTTCAGGATCCAGCGATCTAAGTTTAAGGTCACAGAAGCCACATCTTTAAAAAAAGATTGTGGATGCACTGTAAATCAAACTTTTCATCCTGAACTTTCCAACATTCACACATGGCTTGCTTGCCCAAAGTGAGGAAACCTGTAGAATTTGAGGTTATCTGGTCAGAGGTCAAGGTCACTTTTTTAAAAGATTGTTACAATAATCCTAATGCTGCAAGTTCAAGGATATTAAGTTCTAAGATTTTTTTGTTACAAGGTCATTGGTTAAGGTCACAGGACTGTCATTCTGAAAAAATTCTTTCAAAATATCCGTATAGACAAATTCAACTGAGCGTTGAGACCCATGATTCCCTAGTTGTGTTGTGTGCACCCATGCCAGAATTTCAGCAGTGATGTTTGTGTAATTGTTTCTTATTCAAAATGTTTAGTACCTGCATTGTTCATATACATGAGAAGTCATGGTCCAGCATTGAAGCATTATACCTGGTGTATTTCCCAATGCACAGGTTCGCATTAGGCCTGTAGGCCTTGTTAATAGAAGCATGCAAAAGAATCTTGACCCTTATCGGATCAGCATGGAAGTATCCCATAAATATTTATTGGGCCAGTATTTAAATATGATATGATGTATATCATTGTATTGCTCACTCCTGAGATATATCAATCATGATGTGTGTGTATATATATCCCTTCTACAATATATTTCAGACCTTATATGTATGACTATATATATGACATTATGTATATTGGCTATATATATATATATATATATATATATATATATATATATAAATATATTAGAAAAAGTGTCTCTCTGTCAACAGTGTGTTTAATTTTTACAATTAATATACATTAATGTTCATATATATAACATTTTTATTCTCAGGTTGGGGGAGTCGAGGATGTTTATAAACAGAGACTTCACACTCAGTGCCTGGGATTTTGCGGGACAGGAGGACTTTTACAGTACACATCAGTGTTTCCTGTCCAAGAGAGCTTTATATGTAGTAGGTACCATGTTCTTGACTTTGATGCTTAAATCTTAATTTAGGGTTACCGGTAATCCAAATTAAAGCCTCGAACGTAATTAACTTCAGCATGGCATTTAAGGTAGCATGTTAGTCCTTGGGTAAGGTGGCAGTAGTTGGGCTGAAAGGGGTACTTGAGTACTCACTTTCGGGATATATGCTTACCGGGCACTGGAGTCCAAAATATCAACCTGAGTACTTGTGTGTGCACATGCATATCTGAAAATAACTGCAAAGCAATGGACAGTCTAAATTTAATGATAACTGAAGAGTTTTTAATCTGTGCTAGTCAATTTTATACATAATATTTTCATAATACATGTATTTAGCTTATTAGGAAGGGAGTTCTATGCTTTTGAGTGACTTTCCACTGTAGTTAGATATATTACTAATATTTACACATTATTGTTACATGTAAGTTGATAAGAAAATATAGGGTTTGTGATTCCAATGACAAATAAATTACCAGTAAATAAAAAACTTTCACCAAATTTTCCATAATAATTCAGATATATCAAATATCTCAGTTGATATTTTCCAGATATTTATAATATTTTACCTCATCATTTTGTAACAGTGATCTTGTCAAATCTGTGTTTTTCTCAGGTTGTGTATAATTTAAGTAAGGGAGAGACAGAGGTAGATTTTATCCAGCCATGGCTGCAGAACATCCAAGCCAGAGCCCCTGGCTGTCCCGTTATTGTTGTTGGCACGCATGTAGATAAGGTCCCTAAAGGTAAGCGTTCATTCAGTATATCTTACTTGAAGTGCGGTCTATTGTCATTACCTGTGAACTTGCAGATTTTATCACATACACAAACATATAAAAGCACAAGCATATCAAAGAGTTATCTTTATCAGTTATCAAACACAGCATGGGAGACCACATACTGCATGACGGTGCTCAAATCATATGAAAGATCAGACTAGCTGTATATTAATGGTATAAGCAATACTATCATTGTACATATAAATCAAGTTTTTTATATTTTTATTATTGTTGCGGTCATTGTTATTTCAGTATCTAACTTATATCTTAACTCTTGAACTGTGTTGCATTCATATAGTATTTTACTTCTGCATTCAACATGTCCTGTGTATAACAAGTACTGTAGGCATGCAGCCTGTCAGTTTTTTTTTGGAGAAGCCAGATATGCCCAACTGGTGCATTTTACAGCTTCCACAAGTGTTGAGAATTTCATAGGATTACTAATATTAGATTTGTTTTAACATGTTGAGGTTTTAAAATGTTGTTACTTTAAATATTATTCAGTTTATAGAGTATCACTGGTTTAAGTATAATGAATATTTGCAGATTGTAATTATTTTAAATAATACTAATGACAACACCCAAAAGACTAGCATACAGACAACAGGCCTGCCAAATCACTTTTTGTAAAAGAGTCACTTTTTTTAGCCCTCAGCCCTTAGGCTGATGGGCTATTGTCATCACCCAAGCTGTCCGTCTGTCCATCCGGCCGGCGTCCGTTAACTTTTACCTTGTGAGCGGTATATCTTGAAAAGGATTCACCGTCAGAATTTTATTTCCTCTGTAAAGATGTATATCGACAAAATCTCGGTCAAGTACGAAGATGGGTGACCTTGATCTATTTTTCTACATTTTAGAGCTGATTATAGAAAAACACTTAGATGCTTATTACTCAGGAACCATTTGGTGGATTTTCACAAAACTTACTATGATTATTGGGACTGATAGTTTGTACCTGCTATACAAGTTTGGTGGCGCCACCTACAATTTCTGATTTTTTAATGAATTTTTATCGGATTTTTCAACTGTGGGCTTGTGAGCGGGATATCTCGAAAAGGATTCACCGTGAGAATTTTATTTTTTCGGTGAAGATGTATATTGACAAAATCTTGGTCAAGTTCGAAGATGGGTGACCTTGACCTTTTTTTCTACGTTTTAGAGCTGATTATAGAAAAAACATTTAGAAGCTTATTTCTCAGGAACCATTGGATGGATTTTCACAATACTTACTATGATCATAGGGACTGATGGACTGTAACTGCTGCACAAGTTTGGGGGCGCCACCTGCAATTTCTGATTTTTTATTGAATTTTTCTTGGATTTTTCAACTTTGGCCTTGTGAGCAGGATATCTCTAAAAGGATTCACAATAGAATTTTATTTCTTTGGTGAAGATGTATATCGACAAAAATCTCCATCATGTTCGAAGATGGGTGACCTTGACCTACTTTTCAAGGTCACATAGCTTATAATAGAATAAAACTTAGAAGCTTATTTTTCAGGAAGCATTTGGTGGATTGTTATGAATCATGGTACATACCTCTCCATTTTAAATTTATAACTGAGACATGTACAGATATACATCCATGTGAGAACAGATATTTAGTACTTGTTACTGTTACCACCTCTAAACACTGTTCTTTTGGCTGAGGGCTTTTGTCAGCTTCTGCTGATATTCTAGTTAGGATTTCCTGAAAATGATGCTAATTACTCTTTTTTCAGCTGCACTCTTTATTCCCTCTTTTTTCAGTCAAAGAATTCCGTTATTTACCGTAACAGCTTTTTTTTCTCCAGCTTGAATAGTCCTGTTAGAACAAGATTGGATCACTTGGCAATTTTTATGTGTGCAAATGTCCAGCATGTGTTACAACATGTGGAAAATTCCCTTATCTTCATGCAGGGGGATGTGCATCGTGTATGTATCTGACTTTTGGAGCAATATGTACACACACATACATAGTAAATCTTTGTTCAGTCCATGATCATTTTTCTGTTAATTTTACTCTTTTTTCACTCTTTTTTTTCAAAAAAGTTACTCGTATGACTCTCCTGTTACTGACCTTCACCTAAGTCATATGTAAGGTACCATATTGTTCATTATTTTCTTTTCAGATATAAGGAACAGATTCATACATAACATGAGAGAAAAGATCATAGAAATGGCCCAAAAGATAGGTAATTAATCATCAAATGTATTAGATAATATATCAAGAGAGATTCTGTGCACAATGATGAACAGATAAAGCATACCTTGTGATGTGGCAGTTCATCTGTCAACAGGGGTTAAAGGGATAAATAAAACAGCAAACTTTATTTCAAAGTTTAATGAAGCATAAAAGAAATAACACTGATTTACACAATAATTTGGTAAATTCTCTGATTAATGCTCAGACACTGGCGTGTTTGGTCAGATTTCAAATTCCTTAATCATTCAATAAACTGCAGTTAACAAACATATCTCTTTGGCAGAGAGGGTGGTTGCTGAAAGCAGGGACCACTGTACATGCATCTTAACATGCTAAAGCCAATAAATTCTGGCTATTGTCACATGATAGTTCCATGATTGCTGTCTTTTTGGAAGAGGTATATTGATATTTTGGTCTCTTAGGTTTGTAATTCTTTGCATAATACTGAGGAATGCAGACCCAACTTTATAAATTAAATTACACCTCACATAATAAAGAGGCACACTAATGTCTGGTTTGTTGTTCTTCCACAGGGTTCACTGACCCCCTAAATCTGCCATTTGCTGAGCTGGACTGTTCAAGAGAGAACTCTGGGGTTGAGAAGTTACGTAACCTGATACGGGAAGTACTTACTAGGTTAGATGATCCGTCTTCTTGAGCAATACAAATATGTAAAAATGTCAGATCATGGCATTGAAGCATCAGTTCACATATACTTAGTACTATCCATGCATTGTACCCTTAAATACTGTGAAATAAAACGTACAAGGTATTTGGTATGATTTCTAAATATCATAGTTCCAATCAAGGTTCAAAGGTTTTACCTATAATGTTTAAAATATGAAATGTGTTGTTGAACATAGGTGAAGCCTTACCAATGATTTCATGATGACTGAAAGCACTTTATGAAAAGTGATGTTTCAATGAGTTTCTGTGAATTTATGGTCAAATGTTTAAAAAAGCAATATGTTAAAAAAGTTTGATCTTTTAAAAGGATATGAACACAGTAAGCTAAACCAGCCTTTTAAAAATGTATGTGTGAGGAGGAGAATTAATATAGGGCTTAACCTGTTTTCAAATCCTCTTGCTATTTTGCAATATTTATTGTTTAAACCAAAAGTGAATGTTTTTTTCCATAACTTTGTTGTTGAAAAAAATAGGCAATGTATTAAATAGTTACACCTATTGAGCTTCACATTCGGTAAGGATATACAATAATAGTTTTATTCAGATATTTATGTTTCAGTTTTAAAGTGAAAGGAAAACCAATCATTGGACAGAAAGTTCCTGCTAGCTACGTGGTAAGTTTATTCATCCATGTTATGTTTCATTTACTGAGATTAGCTTTATTTTCACAAAGTAAAATATTCATGATTTTCACTTTTTTCATTCTTTCCACAGGTTTTCATTTCCCTTGAACCACTACACAGAAACCTACACTGTGTATATAAGTGTATACATTAATTGATCAGTTATTAAATATGCACTCAAAATCTTAACAGATCTTAAATGATAAGTACCCAAGGGTTTATTGAACAAGAGGAAATGTTTGCAAATATTGAAAGATAAAACAGATCTGGTAATACTTGTTATATCAAGCTTTAATTTACGGGGTACGTACAAGATCTATTTATGTCAGTATATAGTATCAGTATTTTACTGATCAATTTTGGAAACTGTAGGCAGAGATTACATTCATGAGATAAAAAATGAAGCTACTTGATATGTGACTGTTCACCAGGGTCAATGGAGTGCCCTGTTCAGGAAGGTTTTGTTTTAATTATGATTTCAATTTAACAAATACTGCAAATACTAAACCCTTGCTTATATGAAGCCAACCACAGCATCCTTAAATATGGTGCTATAGTTAGATCATATGCTCATTTGCTTTTGAATCATAATTCATGATTAATTCAAACTGATATTCATTTAACCATTTTTAATCTTCACTAGTACAGCTAATTTTGATCATTAATTGATACAGAGTTAGTCTGTCAGTGATATTTCCCAGTCATCATTCAAAAAGTTTGAGAAAAAAATCAGCAATGCATTTCTTAAAAAAAACATGGCAGACAAATCTGAAATTCCACTACAGTTGGTCCAGATTTGCTTATTTATGATGCTGGGTTGTTTCAGAAACTGCAAGAGCTATTGACAGCTGAAGGGCGGAGCTTGAGGAACAGTCTGCCCGTCATCAAACACTCGAGACTGAAGAAGATCGTGAAGGACTCGTGCTTGGACCTGGATGAGGAAGAGCTACAGCAGGTGACTGTAGTCAATTATGTCCGTGCATACAGAATTTACAGACCATTCAAATCCATAAAAACTCAGGAAATATGAATTCAAAGTACTTGAATATCATGACATTTCAGAAAATGTGAAGAATTTCATGAACTGTGAAATCAAAGTATTTTAATGTCATGACATTTTAGAAAATGTGAAGAGTGTAATATATTTTACCTTCTTTTGGATGATTAAGTGGGCACTGGTAATTTCTGATGATCTCATACCAATATTTAGTTGTGTCTAAATTGGTATATACTAAAGGACTTCTATAACTTTTGTCATATAGTCAAATAATCTTACTGGAAATATTTGAAATATTAAATTGTGTATAAATTGGCAAACGGGAAAGGACTTCATAATTTCTGGCCTATTGCAAAATATCCTCACAGAAACCATCTGGATTTGGCCTTAAAGTTGAGATTAATTTTGGCAGATAAATGTTGGCAGAAGCAAGGGGCTAAACTGTATATGGGGCAGTGTTATTGAGTCTGTGACAGGTTTGAATGATCTAACTCGGATGTTTTCCAGGCTGTGCGCTTCCTCCATGAGTCTGGAGTTCTTCTTCACTATGATGACGTGACCTTGAAACTGAATGACCTTTACTTTGTGGATCCAGAGTGGTTGTGCCGCATGATGGCTCAGGTTGTCACTGTGAGAGAAATTAACCCCTTCATCAACAACCAAGGGGTGAGACAGTTATCTTATGCTATGGAAAAAAACTTTCTGTTTATACCGAGATTATATTCACTTATAGGTTGTATTGGTCTTCTTTGCCTTATACCTTATATTCACTGATATCAGCCTTTCAGTTTGAGGTGAGATTAATGAAAGGCATGCTAGTGGCCTTTTTTCATTTTTTTTATTATTTTAAGTTAATCCTTTATATGATTGATTCTTGCAGTCACTGTATATGGATAGATCATATTGATAATCTGATCTGCCATACATTATTGATTACCGTAAAAGTCGTTGCAGAAGTCGCGACTTGTACTAGGAAATCGAATTCTAAAAACTAGAATTTTCTAGCAAAGTCGGGGTGCGACTTGTAATACGTACTTATCCCGTTTCTGTCAGCTTTCCCGGTACATGGAACGACGTCAGTTGAGCGATAATCGGCAATACCTTTAACCAGTGCTTTGTGAAACGTCTTTCCCCAATAATTTACACTTTTAACCATCTCTTATGCTTTATATTTTGTGAACTGACGAAATTTTCATTTTATTAACATTAAATGCAAATTTTAAATTTGCCCAGTTCAAGACCTACCCGTTCTGACAAGTCGCCATTCAAGTGACACTTCCTAATCTGCGTTACTATTATATCATGAGTCAATTTGACGCATATGCCAGTCTGCCGCTCTTTGATGTACATTTTCTTTCCGTTTAACTATATGGGTATGCTTTCCATAATGAAAAACTCGCGGTTCCATATCCGTTTATGCATGTAAAGTTGCGTCACATTCAAGCTTGATCCACTACACATACGTCGTGAATTCTTTTGCCTGCCCGGTTGATCGCTGAATACCAGCTGACCTTTGAAGCCGTGTAGCGGAAGTTCAAGCCCCGGGTCACCCGTGCAATGACCTTTACATCCCCATGTCAACTAAGCCTTCCGTGACTGATATCCACAATTATAAACTCTCATTTTAAGAACCATTAAGTCACTGTCACCATCTCGTGGTTTTCAAGCGTTTTGGATAACAATGTTATAACGTTTCACGTGAGCT
This sequence comes from Sipunculus nudus, assembly GCA_026874595.1. Lineage (NCBI taxonomy): Eukaryota > Metazoa > Annelida > Sipuncula > Golfingiida > Sipunculidae > Sipunculus > Sipunculus nudus. Next base: position 48,285,509 of record CM049306.1, on the reverse strand, counting down.
ACAAATATACGATTTGCTCCGAGTGTTACCCGTGTCTCTTTCAGGACGATCGTATGCCAAACAATATGGCGGCACGCATGCATTACGGTCAATCGTGCGTTGACGTATTCGTGATTTTTTTAATGAAGACACATTAGTCAATACAATGAAATAACAAACACCATATAGGTATATATTTTATTTACTTAAAATGCCACATACGCACCTAAATTCCACGGGAACCGGCACCGTTTGGTGTCATGACGGATCTGGTTCAACACGGCTGAGTTTGCCATACATCCAAGCCACTTGAATATAATCACTGATAACGATGGAAATTGGGTTTTTCAGATATTATCAAAGAAAAATAAATCATTAGTCCCAGTAAATATAATATCTGTAAATTCAATTATGTTTATTTTACGTTAACTGACCGGTCAATAAAGCGTTCATTATCCCCCTGTTGACTGACATATATTTCAGTGATTTCAGTAATACCGTGCATGTGCCGCGCCTAGATGGTAAGTTGTAACACTTAATTGAAGGGTTACTAAATTCAGTTTTAGAGCCTATTTAAGAAATTAGGTGAATCAATTCAAACTCAATTATTCTTTCCATCTTTCAGTTGTCTTAAGTCAGTTCAAATCATGCCCAATGCGACGGATTGGGACTCGTCACGCGTACGCAAACTAATCATAGTCTAATGAATCCACCCTATGTTTGACGATCTTTAACAATTTAAAGAGTTGCTCGATTGTGATAGTAATTTGCCTCAGACTCTTTTAGTTTATTAATACAGTCATTTAACTTGATATTTGCATTCTAATGTTACTTAACCTAGTAAGAAACGGCAACAATGACATCGTTTCACAGCACAAAATGTTATCCGACGCAGCTGACTTTGGCATTGTACAAATCTTACCTGACAATTGAACCCCGACTTTATATGTTAAGATTCTATTGTTATTCCTTAAATATAAGCATTGTATTAAAGCTGTCCAATTATTTTTACGTTTGAATGGTTTATCTAGTTTATAAACCACAAAAGTACTACGGGGACGTTGGTTGTAGTCTTGCATCGCAAGGAATGATACTCAAATTCCAAAAGTATCAGGTGGTTGGGACGCCTCCGAAGTCTGGGTGCGACCTATATTATGGACTTTTCCTTAAACTAAACTTGAACGGCTATTCCCCAGGGGGATCCTAAAAGTCAGGGTGCGACTTGTAATAAGGATGCGACTTCTGCAACGACTTTTACGGTACTATGGATTATTTAACCTGAGACATGTAACTGCCAAAAGCACTCTGTTCCATGAATACTTTATTTCACAATATATCAACTGACATAACTAGTTCACATTAGAAATATTGTGAGCTAGCTAAGTGAGAGAGAAGGTTACTTTGAAATAATTTTTATAAACTGAGAGAAGTGGAATGTTTCTTGAGATGTATAAATTTTAGGAGTTTTTCAAAGAAAAGAACTGATTTAATCTGATTTTAATGCCAGTAAGCTGTCTTGCTTTTTGGCAAAATGTAGCTGACTTAAAAAAACAGGATCACATTAAGTAAGGTTAAGGATTGGTTCATATAAGATATAAAATGCATTTATATTAACTTTATTTGAATAATATGTCAGACACTAAAGATTTGGTTATATTCATTATTCATGTGTATCGCAGGTTCTCAAGAAGTCTGATGTGAGGATGTTATTCACTGGGAAGCGTGTCAACTTTAGAGAGGAGATGGCATACTCATTTCCCCCACATCTTATTCCACACTATCTCAGATTGCTGGAAAAGTAAGTTACATCATCTTCCATCTTCAAGTCTGTTGCACTGCTATGCTTTCACAGACCTTGATTAGGCGAGCCGATCTAGCATCTATTTCATGAATAAGCCCGCAGGTTTTCAAGCTGAAATAACAACTTCCAAACACATTCAATGAACAAAATGTGAACAATACACTCTTAACATGCCAACTGAACAAGGACACATGCAGTGAGACAGGTTTATTTGGTTTTATTTGATTGGTCAAAATATGGATGCCCTCATATAGCTATGCTAAATGTTTGGTCTAGTACCAGCACCAGACAGCTGTGAGGACGAGTGTATGCAAGTCATTTGATTGGTTCAATTGCCCTAATTTATTCATGAAACAGATGTAAGAACAGCTTGCTTGATCAAGGTCTTTGAAAACATAGCTCCCACAGTATTGTTAGTATTATGATGAAGTTACACATACACAGGAAGATATGTTCCATCACTTATTTATTGGCTTATTCCAGCTAAATGATTAACATATTCCTTATGCAGGGAACCAGCGTGTTGATCTAATGTAAACTTTGTATTTGACCAGTTGCTTATACTCAACTCTCTCAGATCATGTTGCAAGAAAGTCTCTCTCTCAGTCTCTGTCTCTTTCTCTCTCTCTCTTTCTCTCTCTCCCTCTCTTTACAAAGAGGGATCATTCTAGTGTCTATGGCAGGTCTCTAGATACACATCAGATACTCTATTGTATATGTTATATGTTATATTACAAAGCCACATACTTTCAAGTTGTGAGAAGTTATTTAAAAATCATATCAGTTAGGGTTAATTTATATGCTCTGATCTTCTTTCACAAACACTGTGCAGAAATTAAAATTTTATATCCAGCCCAGTATTTGTTTATATATTTTTTACAGGTTTGAGATAGCATTGCCACTGACTGACGATGAGTATGTGATTCCATGCCGTCTGCCGACAACACGCCCCAGTTTTATTGTTCCGGGGGAAGATACCCTGTGTGTTCATCGTCAGTACCAGATGCAGTACACACCTATAGGCCTGTGGTCACGCCTCCTGTGTAGGCTCCTCACATTCGCTGATGTCATGACCAAAGAGGTAAATGACTATTACCTCCACTTAGGAGAATGTTTTCACAACTCTCTCATGGTTGGTTGGTTTGTAATATATGCAAAAACTTCACAACCATTTTGTAGGAAACTTTGCAGAAGAATGGGGCATGGGCCATTGAATTTGCTCCCAATACATTGAATGTACCCTCATTTTCATTGTATTTATAACAGCAGTTGTAATAAGAATGTGATAAAAAAATTCAATAGTCAGATGCAAACATTGTAATGAAGATGGTCCCCAAAGAACATATCTCCAGGCGATACCTTGTAATGTTGGTTTAATCAATACTGTCACTGTGTTTTTTTTTATTAGAGATATGTCTTGAAAAACACCTCTGAGTAATGTGGTATTGCTGCCCTTGATTATGTACACTTGAAATGATCAACATCCATTTCAATGCTGAACTAACTGCCACCTTTATAGTAAATATAGCTTGGTTTAATGTTATTTTGCTCTTGTGATGTCTTGATTCATGCTCGAGAGGTGGACATATGGTTACATGTTAAAAGTCTATAGTAGTAAATAGTGCTGCCAAAACTGAAAAACTGCTCGTTCTTGAGATATTTTTCATAGATTTACACCAAAGTTAAAAAACTTTGAGCTTTTCACATTCATGCCCTTTATGTTATATTTCAATTAGGTCCATACACACACATACACAGAATAACCCGGCCACTCCCATTCACATCAGGTAAAAATTAGATAACTGTGACCTAATTTTCATACAGTCAATTAATGGAACTCAGGACACCTGATTCATATTTGAAGATTATATCCTGAGTTCCTTATTTTGTACCATGTGTAAAGGTTAAAAGTAGAATACCTGTGTAAAACATAAATTCAGTGTGATGGTGAAATTTACATAATGATTTTTATAATCTTTATTTTTTTTTTAGTTTGGGTTGGCAGCTAGGGAGGTGCAAGAGAGAACAGTGTGGAGAGAAGGAATCTATGTTCAGTACAGCCCGGTGGGTTTGATTTATTTGATAAAAGGCATATTTTGAAATTTGCTAAATAACATATGATTTATGATTTAATTTATGATTTATCAAGGCAAAATTTTCTTAATCATGACAGAGTGAAGAATTCTTGTACATCATGAAGATTTTTTGTTCAGTAAATGATACTCTGATGAAAATAATTAAATGCTGAAAATCACAGTTTACATTATTTTCCTTGATGTATGATCATTTATAAAACAGCAAATTCATGGTTAAATGCAGGAGTTTATTTGAAGAATTATTTCCTTTGTTGCAGAAAGTTTTCTTTCTTGTGGAATCAGTACATATTGAGAAAGAGATCTTGGACATCACAACCCCAAGTGGTAGACTGGGAGTAAGGTAAAGATGACTGTCACACCACACACACAGCTTACATATATTTCCCAGTAAACTTTCAGCTAAACTTATAACGAAACAGGTTTATTCTTATCCCCTCCCAGAATTGGCCTTTGCTGTAGACTGGCTCCTATCACACGTTACAATTCTTCAATAGTTCTTTGGCTTTCGCCCTCCATTAACTGGCTCTCACTTCACAAAATACAGAGTGCACGAAAATCCTAACACCCTGCTCGTCTAATAAATACTCTCGCCAGGAACAATAAACATCCTAACTTAGAACTCAACAACAGTCCGCCAAATGCAAATCTAACTACCTTTCATGACCTTTCATCTCTGCAGAACAGTTCTACTCTAAAACCCCTTCTGTATATACCTGCCACAACAAAACTTCAGGAAAATTCTAGTCAACAAATTTTATATGGAAATTACCAGCTTAGTCTCCAGGAAGCATATAGACCTCCAGAATCTTCTGACAACTAATCTTAACAAACGTAGTCCATTGCTTGATACATAAACAAATGGATCTAATGATTAACACAATAATGATAAAAATAAACACAACATTATTAAGTATCACTAACTTAATTCCCCTGACCATATCTTATTTTCCCATGAGGCTTCTATTTAACATGACCCAACATGGTAATACATTAGTGTCAATGACACAATTCTTCTTTGATTTAGTAATTGTTGAGTAGGATGTAGCCTTTTGTAGATTTGACAGCTTGCACATGCACTCGAAAACTTCAATATGCATATTGGCGCAGACCTAATCTGCAGATACATGGAAACACAGCTCAGAGTGTAGATACAGCAGATCTTCAGGCTGGACCTTTGTCTTTTTACAAACTTTAAAAATCTAGTCAAACACTAGTTTGAAATGAAAGGAAAACACAGTTGCATCATTGATATTTATATTGTTTTAGCTCAGCTGACTGTAAGTCATCTGAACTATAGTGATCACCCTTTGTCCAAAGGCCGTCCCATTGTTTGGCCGTTAACAGGGCACAAATCATAACCTAGAAACTTCTTACTGAAATTAGCTCATTGTGACATATATTCAGCAAACTACAGGCCAAAAACATGATTTTGAGCACCCAGACAATCATATTGGGCACAGATTGTATCCATTAGGCCTAAATAAAAGCCTCTTATGTAATATTCAGGAAGGTCATAGGCAAATATCCTTTGAAACATGAAACAGGGTCACTGTTTCCTGTATTCTGCGACCTGTTGGAAAAAGATGTCATATAAATGTCAGATGGGCCAAAATTGTGTCTGTTAGGCCTGGTATCTTCTAACACAACATCCAGGGATATTCTAGGTAAATCTCTTTGGAAACCTGAAATTGGGTTATAGTGACTATATTATGCAACCTACTGGCCCAAAATATGATTTTGAGCACCCAGTTGGGGCACAAATTATATCCATTAAGACTAGAATTTTCTAACATAATATTCTGGGTGGTCCTTGGCAAATGTCCTTGGAAACATGAAATTAGGTTACTGTGTTCTATATTCTGCAACCTATAGGAAAGGATGTCATATGAGCACCCAAACAATCATACTGGGCACAAATTATATCATATAGGCCTTGAATCTTCTTGCATAACTTTCAGGGAGGATTTAAGCAAACATCCTCAGAAACCTGAAATTGGGTCATGTGGCCTTTATTCTGTGACCTAAAGGATAAAATAGTCAGAAGGGCACAAATCATATCTGTTTTGCCTAGAATCTTCTATCAAAAACTCCAAGGAGGTTCTAAAGAAATCTTCATGGAAACCTGAAATAGTGACCTATATATTTTGTGACCTATGGGCCAAAAACATGATTTTGAGCAGCCAAATGGTTAGACGGGGCATAACTTTATTCCATTAGGCCTAGAATCTTCTAATGTAATATTCAGGAATGTCCTTGGAAAATGTATGAGGAAACATGGAATTAGGTCACTGTGACCTATATTCTGCAACCTATAGGAAACAAAGATGTCATATGAGTACCCTGAATGTCAGATGGGCACAAATTAACTCGTATCCATTAGGCCTAGAATCTTCTAACGCAACATCAAGGGAGGTTCTAGGCAAAGTTCTTTGAAAACCTGAAATTAGGTCAGGTGACCTAACAGGCTATATTCTGTGAACTACAAGGAGCCATAAATATGAACTTGAGCACCCAGACAGACAGTGTACAAATTGTATCTCTTTTCTTTTGACCATTCTATTGTAAAATCCAGGGAGGTCCTTGGCAAGTCTCCTTTGAATCCTGAAATTAGGTCACCAAATTCTTATAACACATTTCAAAATACAAAATACCAAAAAAAAAATACCAAATTTTCCATTTGTTTTACAACATTGTAACAATAGCCAAAACCACAGAAGATATGTAACATTAAAAAAAGAAATGAGCACCCAGTACAATTCAGCTGAGCATTCTCGCCCATAGGCCAATGGTTTTCAAGTTTATATATTTCCCTCATAATGCTGACTTTTGTTCTGTTCATCTAGACTTCTAGGCCTGCTGGTGGATCATGTTGATACACTGCTAGAAGAGTGGTACCCAGGCCTTCTGGAAGTTGACCCATGTGGCAACGCTGCCGTGCAAATACTTGTTCCATGTGTCCTCTGTCAAGGTCAAGGTGATGCAAATGATAAACCCATCAGATTTTATTTGGAGCACAAGAGAAACATTAAATTGGATGGTGTATTTTATCATCAGACTAATGATTTATATTATCTGCCTTGGTGATAAAAAATATTGTTTCAGCTGTACATATGCATAATTGTTATTACAGGGTTCCCACACCCATTAAAAGTCATAGATTTTGTAATTACTTAAAAAATTAGGATTTTCAGGAATTTTCAAAAGTTATAAAAACACAAAAAAAAATCTGTCAAAAAAATTTCTGTAATCCATGCTGATAGTAAAATTGTAATTATCATTGCAACCATTGTACTCTCTCAAATACCCAAAGTCATGGGGAAGATAAGTCGTGAAAATTTTATATTCTGCAAGTGTAGGAACTCAGTGTTATATATTTTACCAGATGAGGAGGATCCCACAACATTTTCTTTTGAGGAGTTGTTATCTGCCGTAGCTTTGGAAGAAGAATCTGTCACCTGCTTGAAACATCTTGACAAAGTCCCGATCAGAACAATGGTCAGTTCATGTTGCTGACTATAGCATTTATTTAATACATAAAAAGAAACACCAAAGCCGACTTCTGTAAGGTAGCATGCCTGACAAAAATCGCTTTATTTAAAATCAACCCAAAAAAAGTTTTATTTTGTAACATTAGAGTATCATGAAAATTAATTTAAATTTCATCAGTATCCTATCCAACAGAAGTACAATATAACAGGTTTAAAATTATATAGATATTATATGGGTCAGATGTTATTTATTAAATATCTTCAAAGTTGGTAGGCTCTCAAAATTTTTATTTTCTTGTTTAGAGATCAAATGAAATACAGAAACCATACCTAAACTTTCCTACAGGCTCCTGACATCATGTTTGAAGACATTGAGCCACAGTACAGACTGTCAGCTGATGATGTAGCTCTGGTCAAAAGGTAAAAGTGCAAAATTATCTGCTATACATGGAAGAGAAAGAGTTGCTGCTTGTTCGAGAAAATTATTTTGTATTGAAAAGATATGTAATTTTTGTTTATGACAAATCGTTTCTTGCATCATAGTGATTCAAGTAACATGCATGAGATTGTTACAACATCAAACCTGTTAACTCAATGAATGTATGTTACAGAAAATACAATTAAATATATAAACTGCATGTGTTATGCTGTTTCTTCTTTCATTGCAAGAATCCTTTTGGTAGGTGTTGTTAGAAAGTAGACAAGTATATCTTTTTTTTTTTTTTTTTTGTGGTTTTGTAAATGATGAGAAGACTTATTCCCACATAGTGATTTTCAGAGCAGTTTTTTTTATATGGCTTGTACTGCCTTTCTGACACCTCACTAGACTTTCAGGCATCAAAGGGTAAAAAAAGCATTGAATAAGTTTTGGCTCTGTATGTCTTCTATACAGAGAAGCATCAGAGACATGTATGTATGTCATTAATCCAGACAGACCCAGCGCAAACCACATATTCAAGTTTTAATAAATTTATTATTACTGGTGTCATTTGCAGTCCTGAACATTTGCTTGGAGAGGGAGCATTTGGGGCGGTGTATAAAGCACGGTACAAGAACCATCATGTTGCGGTGAAGATTTTTAGTAGTGTAGGAGATGTGCATCCCTACAAACTGATGCGACAAGAACTGTCGATCTTACGCAGGCTCAGTCATCCTAGTTTGATATCCCTGGTGGGCGTAGGCATCCACCCTCACATCGTGGTCTTGGAACTGGCGCCCATGGGAACACTTCACACCATCATCAGGGGAGACAGGGACCTGGCCAAAGTCATGCTCCATCGCTTGGCTCTTCAGGTAATTTTGGTGAAAGTGGTTGGTGTGGTATAGGAGCTGTATTGATTCACCTTGACAAAGATACATTGTGATTCAAAAATGTCCCCGTATTGAAATGTTTACAAATATATCTGACCATCCAACAGATAGTCTGGCATTGGTCTTTAGACGTCCTGCATGTGATAATAGCTAGTGGCCATATGAAAGGATGAACATCATCGGCTGGTGATCAGTAAATCATCTTCTGATTGGCTAACTCCTGCATTCACAAAACAATAACACAGTTGCTGTGTTAATGTACTAATACTTAAAGAATTGCTGATGTGCTGGTAAATTTGGAAAGTTGAGGAATGCTTATGTAACAGTATGTACTGTAACTTAATGCTTAGTATACTTGTAAACAATTTTTTTCATGCAGTTTTTCAAGTTGTATTTCAATATTTAAAGTGACATAATGTATGAGCTTATTTAATTATTTACTTTATAATGTATCTTTGAATCTCTTTTCTATATACATTGCAAAAAAGTTCCTATTTAAAATTTGCATATGTAAAGGATTATGCTTTTGTTTATTATTCTATAGATAGCTGAAGGACTGCTGTACTTGCATCAGAAGTTTATCGTTTATCGAGACATGAAGCCTGAAAATATACTCATCTTCTCTCTCTCACAGTCTGTTGTGGTAGGTATAAGTAACCAGTATATGTTCAATGTATGAGTTTAATTTTTTGCAGTTGGTATTCAGTCTCAGTTGGCTGTGGTACAATGAAATGTCAGCTGTAAGGTTTTTTTTAAATACACACTGAACTGATATTAACCAGTTTGCACATCTTCTGAAGATCCATTTCCAATTAAGAGCTATATGGGTCCTTGGTGTGTAATCATCAAAAGTGCTTGATTAATTATAAAAAAAAACTAATAATACTAAGGAACCCCTAAATTCTCATTTTTTGTAAATGATACCCAGCTGTTGGGCAAAGCTTTCCCATTTAGCCTGCAGAGCTCTCATCCTTAAAGAGATAGACATGACTTAAAAAAGACATGAGTTAAAGTCAGTTAGTTTTGCTAAGTCTCATCATTTGATCTGGTTATCATTAAAGATATGGATCTCAGACACTTTTTTTCAGAAACCAGTGCAGGTAGTGAATATTAAATTTTTACCCTTTTTTGTATGTTTCAATAAAAAAGTCATATGATCAGGGAAAGCGTGAAAATACAAGAATTCTTGCTTTACAAGTAAAGCACTACATAACAAAGGAAATCTGATCAAAATTGTTGTTTTATCTTCTTGAAAGATGAAATAAAAAAAAACAAATTTTTGATGCAGAGGGTTAAAATTGACAAGGGTGTTGGCTGAGAACCATACCTTTTATTTTTATACCTTTTTATTTTTTTTGGCCTAAGTAGTTTATGATTCCTTCACCAGGTGAATGCCAAGATATCAGACTATGGTGTGTCAAGATACTCTGGTCCTAGTGGACTGACAGCAGCAGAAGGTACGCCGGGATACCGGGCTCCAGAAGTTGTCAAGGGGGAACCTTATGGTACTCAGGTAAACCAGGATGTTATATATCATTTATGTGTCGTCATGACTTTGTCAGCCACTCACTTTCCTTAATTCCATTACACCTGTCCACCTGTTTTTAATAAGTAATTTTGAAAAATGTAATAAAGCTGATCTTTTTGCCCTCAGGGACTCATCATCAAATGTCCATCTTCTGCATGTTAATGTATCAAAATGCACTTGTATTTGCAGTAGTTGCAGTGTGCACTTATGCTCATTTTAAATAGGACTGATCTCATGACAACCTCTAACTTCAGATCCACATCAAAGATAAGGACATAAGATTTTATGCCCTTGCATTGCAATATCTTTAAATTTTGCATATGTTCTTTCCTTAAAATGCAAAACTGCACAAGAATAACAAGAATGCCCTAAATACGAGCTGTTTTGTAAAATATAGTTTGATGTTGTGATGATAGATCTATCTGAAGAGAAGAGTCTGGCAATGTTTGACCAAAAGAAAAATAAAGTTTTACCATGTTATCTTTGTCATAAGGAAATAATTGGTACCACCTAGTTATATTCTGTTCTGAGTACACACTTTGATGTCACATTTACAGAAGCTTATAGCCAAACTCCTTACTTTATCGTTTATGTGTTTCCAAGACCTTAGATTTATAATCACAATATATTAAGGCACATATACTGATATAGATAACATACATTTCTCCATGTAATTGTATGCTTTAACAGGCTGATGTGTACTCCCTTGGTATCACCTTATACCAGATGGTCACCAGAGGGCGACACCCTCTCAGTGAGCTGAGTTTCCGCAGTGAGCTTGACGAGGCTGTTGTGAAGGGTCTGCCAATAGACCCGGTGTACAGTAAACACCTCACGACTTGGCATGACATGCAGGAATTAATAGACCACTGTATCAAACAAACACCAGAGGCTAGGCCAAGTGTAAGTAAATAAAATCATTATCAATAAATTCATCAACATTTTTAGTGATCTTAATCTTGGGGGGGGGGGGGGAGAATATAATGAAACATTAGATTTTATTCACATCATGTGAATATAGCCATCATGCAGGATATTGTTAATGGGTGGTGTCATTTAGATCTCATTTAGATTTGCATTGGGATAAGATGTTGTGATTGGCTGAGAGACAACGCATAGGAGAGGTAGTGAAATGTTTGTAGTAAACACTTGCACATGTGACTTTCTTCATACCATTTTTTAGCGGGAATGTGTCCGAGGACATGGCTGACCATACTTGTCAACCAAATTGTTTCAGCCTAAATCACAGGGCCACCACTGCATTACAGATAGCATCTGGAGCGACCATAAGCCTAACAAATGTCTAATGCACATTCATAAAAAAAAACAAATGTTCAGTATACAGTAAGAATTGTGCATTTAGTAGTGGTCATGACAGAGTTCTAGAAGCAAACTAGCCTTGTGGGAATCGTTCATGCCAGGCACAGCAAATCAATTTATGTATTTCAATGAACCTGCAGTATATCAGTTTTCCCTGTAGAGGTGTTTCAAAATAGCTTTACATATGAATTCATGTATTTTGTTTACATCTGACCTTTCAAATAAAGCCACAAGCTAATAAATTAATATTTACGGATGATCCATCAACTGGGAATACAAGTTACATGCATTGGCCATACCTGTTTTGTTGTAACAGCATGTTGTTAGGCATTCATGTAAAGGAAGAATTATAGATGTTTTTTCAGACATCAGAAACAATTCCGTTCATAATGTTTCAATAGTTTCTGGTTCTGAATTTTGAACATTAGAAGCTATTTACATATTTTTTATGCATAATGTAATGACAGGTCGATTACAAAATGGAACACCTGAGATGTAATCATGTCTCGCTAGGCGAAGACATTTCAATTGCTGATAACAGATTGAACAAAACTTGAAGAAACTATAGAAGGATACAGGATTTAAGGGTACAGGAGCCCTGCTGTTTGATTAATACTTCTAAAAATGAAACCGTGCCTTGAGGTTGTGAGTTCTGGGTGCGGTTTAAAATTGGGGTGCTTGGTATTGACTGTCTAGCAGGATAGCATATAGCATTTGGGCAAGGTCTAGGTGCGGTTTTAAATAGACGTGCAGTTTAAAATAGAAGAAATACAGTACATCTGTTTGCAACAGGAAATTGCCAGCATTGCCTACATGTGGTGAAGGTATTTTTAACCAGTGGTAGATGATGTACAGGATAATAATTATTTATAAATGATAATCAGTGTCTGCTGATAAACCAGTACTTGGCAAAAATGTCTTAAATACCTTTCACACCTCTTTTATACATGAAAGCACTAATTGTATGTTTTGTCTGGTTTTATTGCTTTCTTTGTTAATAGGCTGAGATGGTGTATAATCGACTGAATACAGCAGAGTTCCTAGGTCTGAAAACATTGGTTTCCTTGTCAAAAGATTATGATGTGGACAGTCTGGCCATCAGGGTGAGCTGACCTAATTGACAAAAATCATATTGGGATTTAAAAAAAAGCCCTAGATTTCTTTCCATTTATACAGACTGAAACTCTTACCAACTTGTGTTCTTTTTAGTCTTACACAGTTATATGTTTATATATGTATTAAGTACACATCTTTGCCATTTTAAATCTTGTTTATTATTTTAGTTTTATATTGATCAGTACACATGATACACATGGAATGTACACTACTTACAACAGACTTTAAATTCTGATAAAGCAACTAAACTTACAACAACCAGTTTTGGATATATTTCAACAAAAACATAAATATACAATTACAAGGTTAAACTTAAAACCAGAAAGTACATTCAAACATTCCTGCTTGTGATATATCTTCCATGTCAAGCAGAGCAGTGAGATAATACTCCATTTACCCCACTTTGTTTTTTTTTGTTGGTGATAACAGCCTCCATTTTTTTATGCTAGCTTAACTAAGTGTATGTAAATCTGCAGAATTCCATTCCGCTTTTGGACTGTGCCACAGGGCAGTAGCACACACTTCCTCTTATGTTATCCTGGTGTTGCCAAGGCCCGGTGCCTATTGCACCTGGGGGCCCTGGGTGTGAAATCCTCCCCATAGCTGGGTCCTACCACCGAGGAACCCCCAAAAGGCGCACTCATTTGTGAATGAAACACGGTCATTGGGCACGGCTTCCCATTAAGCCTGCAGAGTGCTCACCTAGGGAAGGGTGGACCGTGAAAAATCTCACCGCCACGGCTGAGATTTGAACTCATGATCTCCCAGCTTTGAGTCCTGTGCTCTACCCCTGAGCCACAGAAGCCGGTGAGATAATACTCCATTTAACCTTACCTTTTGTACTGTTTGTTTGCAGACCTTTGGGGAGAATCAGCGTGAAGCCTGGATAGCTAGTTCTAACTGGGACTCAGTTCTGTTGTCTGTGGTCAGTCTGTCACCAGACAAAGACCCCTCCAGAGCCAAGGTCAGTGGCTTATTTAGTTAAGGAAGTGAAAATGATAGTTTATTATCACATATTACTCATAATTTTTACTCATTTCTAGATTTCCCTTCATTATTCACTGTTGTTTGTCATATCCCTCTGGAGCATATTTTAATCCGGTTGAAAACATATGCAAGAAGTGTAAATAACCTTTGAAATTGTTAAATTATTTGTATATTTTTTAAAAGTGTGAATCAGATATAACAATTCAGCTTGTTGTCTCAGTTCAAAATAATAAAGGTTATAGGATCCTGCAATCACTTCAACCTTGTGAAATAGGAATAAACCCTAAGCCGTTTTGCTTCTGAAGGAAACCCAACCTTGTATAATGCTGGTTTACCTTCCCTGGTTTAACATTTCATGGTGATCTGAATGTACAGAATTCTTCCCAGATAAGGATGATGATTTGCTGATGCTTTTGCAGGGAACAGTCATTCAGGACAAAAATGTCCTGTGTATGGCAGTGGCTGGACAAAACCACATGCTTTTAGGGACCAGCTCAGGGAAAATCTGGGTGTATAATGCTGTCCAGAGAAAACCTAAACATTGTCTAAATATGCTCAGTGACTCCATCTTATGTCTTTGTGTATCTAACAGGTAAGACAGATTAAAAAAAACCTCTCACAGGGAACACAAAACATTTTTGACCTGTCAGTGATGTTATTTTAGCTTTCACATGTTACTCCAGAATGTACCCAATTTGAAAGAAGTAAAACTATGTAACTTTCTCAAGATAGTGATTACAAATCTGTTCAGTTTGGGTCGAATCAAAATGTTTTGTATTTGTCTGTGTAAATATGACAAAATGTTTTTGCACACAAAAAAAACAATGTGGCCATTTGTTAATATGTTGCTGGTGCATTGTTGCATACAAGTTATCCAGAGTTTATTTAAAAATTACATTAGAAGAAGATGTAATGTGTTTTGTAAAGATTTAGATTTTATTGCCATTGCTATCTGATGTAACATGTACATTTGTATAGTCATGATGTACTGTTAAGGCCAAAGTTTAATTTTTAATAATATTTCTATGAATTACAAAGTGTATTACAGTTGAAGAATTTAGCTTTCTGACAAATTCAGTCACAACATATTTCTTTAATTATAATTATAACCTTAATATTGTATTTCATAAATTTTTATGAATTAGAATTCTATTTACCAGAATATGAACATATGAACAGAAAAGGAACATATTTCAATTTCAATGTTTTGTTTGCATATTTTGCTGTAACTTTATAATTAATATATTGTATCTGCGTTTCAATTATAACTGATTACTTTTGTCTTCTTAGGTTGAAAGGTAATGGTTACATATTCGCAGGGCTAGCCAATGGAACCTTAGCAATATACAATACAGAGGATGTCCTAAATGTGAGTCATGTCATGTTCACTATTGTGAATTAATGTACGGGATGAACAGGGTCATTGTGTAAAGTAGGTCAATAGCTGATTATCGTAAACTTGTTTATATGTAGTCATTTATCCAAATCTAAAACCTAACATAAATATTATATGAAAATTGCCAGAAAGAAAATAAACATGGTCACATCTGAAAAAGGCTTACTAAGAGGAACTACATGGAGGTTGGAATGAGAAAAGATTGAATCTGTTCTGTGTTGGTTGCTCAGCTCAAAACAGTATTCACCATCATTTTGTACAGGTCAACACTATTTTAAAATACATTTTATTAATCAGATTACATTAAATGACAGGTATATTTTCCATAACCACTCCAAAAAGTGACTTGAGGTGGCACTTTTGTATGAATTTTATCATGTTAATTGAACTTGTTTGATAATATTGTTTCAGTGGCTAGTCTTTTTTTGTAAACAACTCATGCATTATCCTCTGCTTTACCTTGTGTATATCTGAATTTCTTTTGTGTGTTGAATTAACTGTTTGCATTTTCTTCAGTTTACATTGATAGAGTAGTCAGAAAAGAATCACCTTATTTAGTTCACAGGGCTTTTCTTTTTCAAAATGAGTATTAGCTTTAAATTTCCAAAATTATTCAAGACGTGAAAAGTGGAGAATTAAATTGCAAAAGCAAAATATAATGGGAAGATAACTTGGGAAAAATTTAAAACCCAGTAGGGGTCACTTAATATTATGAGATAACATTTTCAAATTTAAATGAAACATTTATTGCTGATAATCTTTCTGATCTATATGTTAAAATGTTCATGAGATCCTAAAAAACCTCTACTAATCACTTTATTTTTATCATCATAAAACTGCTGAACTGAAGTTTCAGAAATTCACAGAAATTAGAATCATGTTTGGACCAGAAATCTATATATCTTGTGATTTTAAGTTTACAAGAACTTAAAAATAAAATTGTATTTGAACTATTTACAGCACCCAAACTGTGAGCCACATTATGAGGAACTAGGGACAAGAGGTCACAGTCCTATCCGTGCGATGGCCATGTGCAGCAGCCCAACTCTGTATGTGGCCTGTGGAAGTACTGTGAACATCCTCAAACTGGAACCAAGCATTTTTGTGGAAAAGAAAATGGAAACAGCCAGGTAAAACAACCCTGAGACAGATTATACTCTCATTTCTAAGCCAGGATATACACTAATTTCTAAGCCAGGATAAACTCTCATTCCTAAGCTAGGATATACTCTCATTTCTGAGTCAGGATATACTCTCATTTCTGAGCCAGGATATACACTAATTTCTAAGCCAGGAGAAACTCTCATTCCTAAGCTAGGATATACTCTCATTTCTGAGTCAGGATACACTCACATTTCTGAGTCAGGATATACTCTCATTTCTGAGTCAGGATATACTCTCATTTCTGAGTCAGGATATACTCTCATTTCTGAGTCAGGATTTACTCTCATATCTGAGCTAGGATATACTCACATTTCTGAGTCAGGATATACTCTCATTTCTAAGTCAGGATATACTCTCATTTCTGAGCCAGGATATACACTAATTTCTAAGCCAGGAGAAACTCTCATTCCTAAGCTAGGATATACTCTCATATCTGAGCTAGGATACACTCTCATTTCTGAGTCAGGATACACTCACATTTCTGAGTCAGGATATACACTAATTTCTAAGCCAGGATAAACTCTCATTCCTACGCTAGGATATACTCTTTATTTCTGAGCCTGGTTAAAAAAACAATGGTTACAACAAAAACAAAAAGTATGGATACAGAAACAAACTGAGTGACTATTCGTCAATAGTCACTGACAATAATAACAGATTGATCACAGTGGATGCATTTTGAACATTGTACAATACACCATGACCTTTTTGACACTAATCAGATTGTTTCTAAAACATCAGGATTATTCTTGTATATAGAAATTAAGGCTAGAAATACATATATATGTTAATCATTAATAGGGGCCTGGTGATAAATGGTTAACTTTTATTGAATGTTCTGGTTTCACATATCACCACAAATGCGAGTCCTCTGCACCTAGGATCAGGGTAATGGTACAGAGTACAAGAATGATAACCCTCCCAGCTGATATAAAGCTTGCTTAGGTTTTATGATGGGTTGTGAGAAATGCTACAAGAATTAAAACACCATTGCCATGTTAGTTGCCCACTGATTTGAGATTTTTAAGTTTATTTTTAGCAATATTCAAATTGATGTATAAAAATTTGGTTGCAATCAAACTCAGATTTAACTTTGTGTTGATTAAATATATGTGAAAAAAATAATGCATTTATGTTATACTTTAGACAAACTTCAAGACTTAAGCTACAAGGTGGTTCATATTTGTAGGAAAGGTAATTGCTATAGAGTTTTATTTTTTTCCCAAAGTGAATGTGAGGGGTTGATAACTTTCATGGAAGCATATCAGAAGTTGATTTACCTGAGTAAGAGGAATAGCAGCGTCATCGAGGTGTGGCATAATACTCGTCTAAAACACAAGTACAGCATCAACATGAAGGTCATACTCAGGTAAGTAGGGCTTTAAACAGGCAGCACATGTGGTCAGTAATTATTACACAACTCATACATTCTCTCCACAACAAAGCATCAGTATTACATGCACCAGTCTGTGAAGGGCACTCACTGCAGTCCCATGAAAGGTTAAATTGAACAGAGTTGTGTATTCTATTTATGAGGGCACCTGTGTTCCATGAATCCAGGAATCTGTTACAGTCCATGAGTTTGAGCTTCCTCTGTCATTATCTTAGGTAATTTAAGGTATTTGATACTCATTT
Source organism: Sipunculus nudus (assembly GCA_026874595.1). Taxonomy (NCBI): domain Eukaryota; kingdom Metazoa; phylum Annelida; class Sipuncula; order Golfingiida; family Sipunculidae; genus Sipunculus; species Sipunculus nudus. The sequence continues at coordinate 48,267,688 of CM049306.1, read as the reverse complement.
ACATGATTAATACCTTTGTGTATAAATCAAATATATTATTCATGTGACAGCTTATCAATTATATCGATGATTAATCATTTTCTTTCATGTACTATAAAATTGGTTGATTTTTTGTATGAATGATTAGTAATGAATATGTGTGTACATTCAAAGAATCCTATTTAACATAAAAATATATCCTAACCAAGTCATAGAGAAAAGAAAAACCAGGACACAAAGTAATTAGGGTTAAAAGGCAATATATCTGAACCTTGTGCTGTGAACAATGTCAACAACCTTGGCATTTTAGCATGATGTACAAGTTTACTGAATAGGCTATAGTCCGTTTCATTCCTCATGTCCATCTGTTTTTTGCTATAAAATTTTTTATTAGTTACATTTCAAGGGAAACAGTTATTGTGTAGAGTAGAGAATTCAAGAACCTAATTTTCATCAAGGTAATTAAATACCTACCTTACATCTTATAAAAGAAACAGAATTATTTGAAAATATGAGAAATCAGTCTACATTTTACAGCATATCAGACCCAATTATGGCAGTCAAGTTCATTGATCACATACAAAAATAGCCTCAAATGTCACCTGTTGATTGGATGATGTAATGTAAACACTCTGAAAATATTACCAGCTAAAACAAAGATGGCTACTCATCATATCTGAAACACATCATATCTGCTAGATCATTGCGAGAGACTAAAAATTTGTGAAACATAAACTGGGGATTTATTATAAAATTCTTAATTGTTATATTAGGTTGTCACTTTCATATTTAGTTTTCTAGGAAATAATTGAAAAATATTAAGTTTTAAAAAAATAATCTACAAAAACAGATGGACAGCAGATGGTGAAAAGGAATGTAAGTCAATGTTTTAGTTATAATTCTAAAAATCAAACTTTACGTTATTATAGTAGGTATATAAAATGATCAATTAATATTGATCATCACTTGTTTGTCTCTTTCATTCACCAAACATGATTTTACCACCCTTGTTCCAACCACTAATATATATATATATATATATATATATATATATATATATATATATATATATATATATATATATATATCAGAATAAAAAGTTAATTGTACAGCTACTGGTATTTTATTCCACTGTTTCCAGAACATTACCAGCTGTTTTTACCTTAACTACATAATACAGGGTGTAAACAGATATGCCTGAGAATCTGAGTATACACTAATTACTTGAATAATTTTGTTTATATTTCAGTTCACATTTTAACTTCAACTCCTCATCTGAGGCAAGAATCACTTGCATGTGTCTACAGAAAAGTGTTGCATTGTGGGTAGGAACTGCCAGTGGTCATGTGACTTTGATGGATGTCTCTCAACAGCAGCCAATCACAGTGATCCACAGACATATCGGGGCAGTGCGATGCATGGGTATACTAAAAACAATGAGTATGTTTTGGTGTTTTTTATTGATATGAAAATCAGATTGCTCCATACTTTAGTGTAAATTTCTAGTACTTTCATGTTTTATCTGTGTGCTCAAATCACTGAAAATTTACTGCTGAATATTTTGTTTAAAAACTATTTAAATATGAAACAATTTATTGATATTATGAATATGTTTCATTGAAATATTATTTTATAATGTCAGTCAGCAATATGTATAATGTAATATACTAGTAATTTATATAAGAAGAAAGGAATTATGTTAAACTATCATATACATGCATATTTTATGTATAATTCAGGGGATAAGGGTGAGTTTTTATTGTGTTTGTGCAATCTATATTAATGCATGTTTGTTTGTGTGTGTGTCATCAGTTCATTTCTTAAAACCACCTACCACTAAATACTGTAGAATTCTAAATATTTCTTTTACTGTGTTTACCTGGGTGATTTTTCTGACTACCTGCTAAACATGAGTGATGCAGAACAGATGTATCATTCGCCTTGGTCAGCTTCCATCTTCTAGGCTGTGTGCACAAGTGTCAATCAAGAATTCATCATTATATTCCCAATGGGTACATTTAAACATACTGGTACCAGATTCTTTTTAGCTAAACTAATCTTTTTCCCAAATCAGTTGCTGCCCTAAACTTCTGTCAATAATTGCTGAAAACTTAAAGGTACCTATAACTCTCAAACAAATAGGATAAACATGAATGAAAAAAAAACGGATAAACACTCATTGGAACTGAAAGCATGAAAAATCTTGATTGTGAATTTGTGCAGTATGGCCACCAGGTGGATTGCTTTGCAATTTTTATGTTGTGTGCAACTGATCACCCCTGTGCAGGTGTAATTTCCATTTGTGTAAACAAAAGGTTAAAGAATGCAATATTGGCAGAAGCCACAACATTTTTTTAATAAAACACTGTGTTGCATGTATATTTAATATACCTGGTACATGGATAGGTCCCTATAATTAAATAGTGTTGGCAGGAGGGTAAATTAATACTTGATATGGACCATTTTTTTTTCAGATTACATTCAGCAGAGTCTGGCTGTTGTGACTGTGGGTGTTGGTTTCGTAAGCTGTCCAGGTGTAACTAGAGAAACAGGTATTGCTGATTTCAAAGAGGCCCAATTACCTATCTGACCTTTATAAACTAAAGATAATCCCTTGGAGATTTTATAAAAAAAAGGCCAGAAAATTGGCACACAGGCTGCTTGTTTTGTATATATCAACGTGTTTATATTATGTTTGGGCCCACCAAAATAATCAAAACATATTCAACAAGGGCATCTGGCAGCAAATCAGATAAGCCAGAGCTTTGCTAATGGCATTTTGCAAGAAGTGACCTTTCTACTTCCGCATTTTGCCCATTTGTCAACATTGCTGTGTTTACAATCATGTTGTTGATAAACAAGTTCATACATCCTTGACAGAGGCCCTGTAAGAACTTTTCACGACCAAAATTACCCTTAGAGCATTAATATATACACAGAGTAAGCCAGGAATCACATAAATTCTCTTTCAGAAGGTAGGTGAATAAGCTTCTTTAATTTTTTTGGAGGCCGGAGAATGATGTTTTTCAAATACACTTTTCTTCTTTTTTTATGAAGATAGGGCAGGGGTGAAATTGTTTAATAAGTATGCGATGAAATTTTTTAAAATTAAAGTACTGAAACTGTTTAATCATCTGTTGACAATCACCGGAGAGTTATACATGAGCTTGACTGACTGCACATCAAACAGCAGTCAATAAAGTATTTGCTTGTGTTTGAGGAATGATTTCAGTAAATAGTCCTTTGCAACAAATAGGTGTGGCTTCCCAGTTTAAAGTTTGTTTTATTTTTCAACTGTTGTGTTTATCAGGTGTGATGTTACCATTTTAACAAATATATTTGTATTTCTTTACAGATAAAAACCATGGTTACATGGCGGTTTGGTCATATGACCTCGCTCAGCAAGTCAGAGCATCTGCTGACTACCAGAAGAAGAGACAAGAGCTGATAGAGAACAAGTCACGAGAACTCAAGTCTAGTCATCATGTAGATTAATTATCACAAACTGGAAGGGAACCACCTTTCCCCTTAATTTTCTTTGAAACTGAAAACATGTTAAATAAATCATTAAATTAAGCATTGACAGTAAAATCCCTTCAAAAGGAAGTTGCAGGAGGCAATTTATTAATGCTGCCATGTGCTTTCTTCGGTCCTTCTGTCCATCCATCCCAAATAGGATTATGGACCCATTTTATCCACCCACAGATGAAGAACCCAATACAGATGACTGTAAGTCATCTGAGCTATAGCGATCACCCTTTGTTCCATGTCCGTATGGTTGTCTGGCTGTCCGGCCGTCTGGCTGTTAACACTGGGCACAAATCATAACTGTTAGACTTAGAAACTTCTAACTGTACATCTACAGAGGTCCTGGGCAAATCTCTTTGAAAAACCCAAATTTTGGTCATGGTGACCTATATTTTGTGACCTACTGGCCGAAAACATGATTTTGAGCACACAGACAGTCTGACAGAGCACAAATTGTATCCATTAGGCGTAGAAACCTCTAACCTGACATTTTGGGAGATCCTAGGCAAATGTTCTTGGAAACCTGAATAAGGTCACTATGACCTATATACTGCGACCTATTGGAAAAAGATGTATGAATATCCTAAATGTCAGATGGTGACAAATCGAATCTGTTAGGCCTAGAATCTTCTTACATGATTTCCCGTGGGGCATTAGGTAAATCTCCTTAGAAACCTGAAATTAAGTCATGGTGACCCACATTTTGTGACCTTCAATACAAAACCCTGATTTTGAGCATCCTGAATGTCAGATGGGCACAAATCATATCCTTTTAGGCATAGAATCTTCTAATGCAACATCCTAGGAGGTCCTAGGTTAATCTCCTTGGAATCCTGAAATTAGGTCCTGACGACCTACATTTTGTGACCTACAGGCCGAAAACAGGATTTTGAGCACCCAGACAGTCAGTCAGGACACACATTGTATCTGCTAGGCATCTTCTGCTAGGAATCTTCTAATGTAACATTCTGAGATGTCCTTGGTCAGTGTCCTTGGAAACTGAAATTAGGTCACCATGACCTATATTTTGCAACCTATCAGAAAAGAAGACATATAAGCACCCAGACAGTCGGACAGGGCACAAATTGTATCCATTAGGCCTTGAATATTTTAACATAAAATTCAGGGAGATCCTAGTCAAGTGTCCTTTGAAACCTGAAATTTGGTGACCTATATTCTGTTAGCTATGGACCAGAAACATGATTTTGTGCACCCAGACAGACAGGGTACAAATTGATCCATTTTCCTTGGAACCCTCTATTGTGAAATCCAGGAGGGTCCTGGGCAGGTCTCCTATGAATCCTGAAATTTTTATTTCCTGTCCATTTTTTCAACACTGTAACATTAGCCATAGGCTATTTTCACAGACAATATATAACATTAATAAAAAACATGAGTACCCAGTCAAAATTAGCTGAGCATCATGGCCCATGGGCCATTTGTTTCAACCTAGGTTGTGGTAATATTTATATAGAGATATTTGCAAGAAGGCACTTATGTAAATTAAGGCACTTTCATTTAAATTCACAAAGGATCACTTACATGAGTCTTAAAGTATGACACAGTCATCTTTAAAGTGATACAAATTAACTATTTGTGTATGTCCTGCGAGCATCCCATCTAGATCAACCCCAGTGAATTTAATTACCAAATTTAGCTGGATTTCCCTTAAAACTAACAGCTAAGTCCATTGGTCCAGCACTGATTTTGGCTTCTGCATTAGAGAACATTTTAAAACACAATTGCCAAATATATAAAAAGTTCTGCATTTCTTCATCCATTCTTCCTCCCTAGAACAAGTGCAAGATGTAATCATGACATAGTCGCCAGTGTTTGCCAAGAACCGTGACCTTGACCTTGGACCGATCATGGCCAAAAAGAATAGGCTTGGACAGTTACCGATTTTACACTTTTCCTGTAAGTTTCAGTCCAATTGCTGCAAAACTGCGACCTGTAGGGCGCGGACAAACAGACCCACAAACAAACACAAAAACTAACAAACAGACACGACGATTAGCCTATAGTCGCCAGACCTAGGCTGGCGACTATAATAATGTGAGGAGACAGGAAATCATCAAACAGAACATGATATGGTGATACAGTTACCTGTTGACAGTCATATAATAAAGTATATAAAAATTGATGTACATGTGTATATAATTCCAAGAGCAAACCGGTCAGTTATTCTTTTAATGTTATATCAGCAATCTAGTGGCATTTTGTGCAATATATAAATATAAACCATTTATTTATAGTATATTATTGTTCATATTTGTTCAGTTGATGGTCTGTTAATGAGAAATCGATATTCATCTAAATATACTCTTTAATGCTTTTACTTTTATATGTTCTTTTCATAGTTTGATGTACATTTCAAATACGTCCATGGTTAATTTGCAGCAAGTGTAAAAAGGAAGTCAGATAGTACTCAATAATAGTATGAAATAGATTATATATTTATCTGTATATTATATAATAAATATAAAATCAAAATACCTTTGTCATTATTTTATCTTAATAATAAATTGTTATTTAACATGGAAGGTTGATGCACATACCTCTTCTTTATGCCAGTTTCTTGACTTTTTATATTTCATTTATAACACTTGCAAACCTGTCGGGCCAGGATTCTTTAGATTGCGCACTGCTATATGACATACCTCCAAAACCTCCGTGGCATTGGGCCTCACATGACCTGGTCTCTCCAAGGCTGAAGCAACCAGAGAAGAAGCAGCTTGTCATGATAACATGACTTCCTTATACCGTGACTGTCATCCCACCTTACATTCTAAGATTTCGATGTACCCATGAAAAATAGCTTCTGTCAGATTTTTAGCGAACCTGTGAGCTTATGCGATGGTGGGGTGTCGGCCGTCGGACGTCGTCTGTACGTTAACCAATACTGTCTTAAAAACGGCAGGAGTTAGCATCACCAAATTTTTATGCATAAAATTAGTCATCTAAAAAACTATCGGATTTTGCTTATTTTTTGGCTAAATCCATTTTCTTCGATTTTATAGGGAAAAAGCTAAAAACCTATATTTTTCTCTGAAACTGTAGAACCAATTTGTCCAATATTTCACAGAAATGATCCCTAGAACAATCTCTCTCAAGTTTGTTTGAATTAAATTCGGTGATTTTTGGCCGAGTTACAGGAAGTTGAACTTAGTAATCTGTCAAAAAAAACATACTAAAATTACAATCTCAGAAACGGCTGGAGCTATCATCACCAAATTTTATGCCAATGTTGGTCACATTAGTCATATCTGAAATTGAGGTCTTGTTGGCGCCACCAGCATGGACCTTTTCAATACGAGGGTCATTAGTGCCCATATCAAACTGAGGGCTACAAAAAACTTCTCTGAAAGCATATGGCCAAATTGTTTAATATTGCACAGAAATGATCCTAGGGTAGTGCTTTCTGAAATTTGTTCAAATGGTCTCTGTTTAGTGACTTTTAGCCAAGTTATGGGAAGCGGAATTTAGTCATAAGCCATAACAGCCCATTTTAGCTCAGTGGCTACAAAGATCTTCTCAAAAACCACTGGGCCAAATTCTTAAAGCTTACACATTAATTATCCTCAGATGTTGATAATCCAAGTTTGTTCAAATGGTTTTGGTTCAGTGTTTTTTTGGGTGAGTTATGGGGAGCTGAACTTAGCCATTTTGCTGTATCTTCCTATTTGAGTTATAAACCTGCAAAACGTTTTTTTTCTGGAGCCACTGAAACCAATTTGTTTAATATTTTACAAGAATAATCCCCTCAATAATTCTGTAATGATTATCTTTAATGGTTCCACATGAATGATGATCGACTAAATTATGGAAATTGAATCGAGTCATTTTACCGTATATATTTGCTGTGTGAAGCAGTTACAGCTAGCCTGGCACCAGGAAATGTTTTCTAAGGCGAAACTTTGACTTTAACATTCCAATATTTGTATCATACATTTTGTATTCTAAATTAAATTATATGTCAAGTCATTCAACAAATATTTTCATCGCGTGTGCTCTAAAGATCGTGACGTTTTTGAATGGTGGGTCTGATATATTCCCATGAAGAAATTCTCGTATGTTTTATTTTTACAATACCTTTATTTGTTTACAGACCAATGTTTCTTGCGTTACCCATCTGTATAATAAAATTTACCAATACACGCGTAGCATATGAAATATAAAATAAATTCACCTATAAATTAAGTTATATCCATTTGTTAAAATTGTAATTCATGCGCACATGAGTATGACACTCGGTGTGCTTAAAAGCTTATTTTTGCTTCTTAGCTTGCAGAATATAGATCTTCTTGAACTGTAGAAAGCTTTGGACCTTCCTGTATACAGTTGGAAGTTTCTAGGTTCAATGAGCCCTGATAACGTTTTATTAAATATCGTATTTGTCAAGTGACAATACACCATTATTTATTGTGCAATTTTAATTTTGCCGTTATGCAGTACATATTTTATTGCACAACATCATCTCAAATTACGTATATGCACACATGACAATTTAGTCCCTGAAATTTTTGTGCGTTACAATAACTGACCAAAAGCTCACCGTTCCCTACCAGATATCTATTAATATTAGCCCTGAAATTTACTAATCACTCCGAACTTGATAACATTTTCAAGAAGCGTGTATCATCAGCCACACTGAAATTTATCTTGATTGAGTATAAAGGCCGGCATACACGTTGCGACCCGACTTGACCAGAGTCGGCACCAGTCGGCGTCAGTTTTGGTTTTTGGCAGTGTCAGAAAAAATCGTGTCCAGTTGAGTCGCGTCGTTAAGAAGTACAGTCAGCAACCAATCACATCTACGTCTCTGATCACATGAGTACCTCGGTCATGTGATCTTCTTGGCCAAAATCGTATGGTGCAGAGAAAGACAGCAATACATTACATGAGCACTATGCGCGCATTATATATGAATATAGATCTGTATAGCCAATGTCACCAGTACAATGTCAGCATAATATCAATATGCTTCATGTTCACGGATGTAGAATATATAGTGTATATCACAGGACATCGAATACTATTTTCTAGACTAAAATTTATCAAACTATGCGATGAGAAGAATTGAAAGGGCGACATACAGATACATACATGTATACTGATTAATAATATGACATGTATTAATGAATTTGCTTTCATATGTCACAAGCTTATCACCATTTTTGTTGATTTGAAATCCGCCTCTGCCGTCGATCCAGTTGAGTTGAGTCGGGTCGTTATGTGTATGCACCCCAGTTTTCGTCAGTCTGCAGGGTCGAAAACTGGAAGAAACTGTAGAAAACTTGAGGAAACCTGTTCCGTCGGGCCCAGTTGAGTTGAGTTGAATCGGGTCGCAACGTGTATGCCGGCCTTAAGGCTTTATGATTTTAAATGTACCATTTGCTGTCTGTAACCAGATCGGAAGTATATCTTTAGTAAAAAAGCCGCCGGTCCAGAATGATTCATAGATGATGAACAAAATTATCACTGCGACAATAACGCTAGCAGCAAGGACTTTGTGTATTTTAAAAAGGTCCAGATCGTCTATGGCAACTGTTTTCTTTTCATAAAGAATTATAGCTAAAAAAGCTATAAAGAGACAGGTAATAAATTGGGGACTTATTGAGAATTCGTTCGGGAAGAATACGGCACATGCTATTGAGGTGAGCATGTTTGAGAGTGCTTGTGTGTACAGCTTGACAATGTTGTCCAATTTCTTCACAATAACAGCTGTAGAAATACCGGAAGTACCACTCAATACGATGCACATCACAAGCAGGACCAAGACGAAACCTGGGCATTCTGAAACAAACAGAAACTCTTTTCTGTTATGAGAAACTCCAATTATATCAAACGCACCTTAACCATGAAATTGTAAATAATATATTTGTATATTTAAACACAAGTAAACGTGAATAGGCCTACACATTTTCTTTTGTATGCTATATCAAAACAGCCTGTTATCGGTAGTTTCATATATTGTTTCTTTATATATACTTTCGATTGTGCGTATATATACGTATTTTATGTTATAGAAACAAGAAAGCACTTTTTAGTTCGTAGAGGCACAAATAGTCCCCCACCTTATGTTTAATAATAGGAAAGTGTGGTATCAGTGATGGGGTGGAATGGACGGACACGCGGACCACTTTAGTAGTCCTCCCTCCTTACGGTGGGGGACAATTAGTTGAAGACAGGGTCCATTTCATGTGGGTAAGATTCACTAACAAATTGTTAGATCGTCTGTGAGCTGTTCCTTTAGGGCGGTATCCGCCGACGTCCTCAATCTTGTGTCTGTCTTTTAGAATATTTTCTAATCTCAACATTTCATACTTAATTTAAAATATATGTGTGGGTGTGTGTTTGGCAAAGTTTGCTGCAAAAAAAATTTCGGGATGCCACATATAGTGATTTTTTTTTTAATTTTGCGTGCTAATATAATACTTTTTACTATGGTTGGCTAGTGTGCAGTCATTGTATGCTAAAATGCCCAAAACTGAAAGGATGTGCTTAATTCCCCTGTTTATCCCTGATACTGTGCTCTACCAAAAGTTCAAAACTATCGCAGTTATATTCGAAAACTGCGCAGGGACATAAATAAAATTGACTGGTCCGTGACTGATTTGTTGCTGTAAAGTCAAACCCGCAGGAGAGCAATTGCATTAGCCTTGACGGTACATTTTAATCCTGTTAAAAAAGATATATTTTAACCAAACCCAATGTATCTATTTATGATTTTTACTTACTTTTGCGGGCTGAAAATTTGGTACTGAGTCATCTAGATTTTGCATTTTTGTCGATTTTAAGATATTTGTCTATTTTCAGCATGTCCATAGAAATTAGCTGTCTACGAAGTGTGTTGAAGTCTTAAAAAGTCGGTCTTAATGTTTCGTCAGAACTGTGATGGCCACGGCATGATATCGCAACATGTATAAATATTTAGTGGGTTGGTCTAAAATAGAATTCAACACTACATTTTTTTCATAAAAGCACTGTTGATTAGGTATTTTTCATATAGGTTATCGGAATATTCAATACATAGTTGATGCATGCATCACACATTTTAATTTTAAGGTACTCCGATTTTTATCTAACTTGTCTTTTAATAAAGTAATTTCATCTGAAAATACATCTGCAGATTTTCATTTCAGTGCGTTGAAGGGCGTTAGCACACACTTCCTCTCATTTATATCCTGGTGTCACCCAGGCCCGGTAGCTGAAGCACCTGCAAAATTTGTTGGTATCATAATCGCAATTGCTTGGCCATAACACCGAGGAACCCTATGCATCTTCCGGATCCCAGTTATTTGTTCTGATGAACTGTATATTCATTAATTTAACATAGATTTCTACCTCTGAAACTATACCTTTACTCCAGTTGGCTTGAAACTTTGTGGTACCCTGGCTGAACTGTAACCCTACCATGAGGCTGGAGACAACACACCCGTAGGTATACAGTTGTACCTGGATCTCCGCGAACGATCTCTGCTCATTCTTCAGCAGGTACTGAAGTTACAAACGAAACAATGTTTTGTCTTTACTCCTTGTAGAAAGAACACCCCTTAATCTTTTTTATTAATTTAAGGAGAGTTAGTGTAAAATGTAAGAAAAACAGTGATTTGATTGAGCCAAACCTTTATTTTAAATGTTGCCGCATCTGAAAATAAAGATCATTTAAAAACTGGCGATTTATGATAACATCATAAGGGGTACTCCGATTCATTAATTTAATTTCATTGATTTATTAAACTAACTTCAAGTGATGTCTTCCTGGACAAAACAGTATTTACAGAAAAGTCGCTGTCAGAGATGATATTTAACAAATAGAATGGATAGAACCCCCCCCCCCCCGAAAATAAGAACCACCGCTTAAATATTCTCAGGACACAATATACTTATGACAAAAAGACATACGTCATTTTCACTAATTATCATGATTTTCTTCACTCTCGCGGGTGCACAATGAAAAGAGTATTGTGGAAGATATGAAGAAACAATAAACTATCTATACAGTACCATTTAGAAATGGTTAAGCGTTGTATTCCCTTGAAATGAAGGGAAATAAGGTCCTTTGTGTCTTTTTCCATAAACAAGAGAGGGGGCATTTCTCTTGGCCGCCAGGGGAAAAAGGCCGTGACCGGGGTTTTATATATAATCCTCGAGAGTGAACGACGAATTGGGTGTTTACTCACCTCTGTATAAACTGTTCCAGCTGTAGACAGAATGCCTCCTCCAACAGAGAGTAAAGCCGCCCTAAGTATGTCGTTTCCGGATGTCGATGTGTCACGGCTCAAATTGGTTAATGCTAGGGCTGATATGAGCAGCGCCAGGGCAGCCCACTGAGTAAAGGTTACAGTATGTTTAAACCAGAAACGATAAACAAGTGCTGTAAATATCATCCTGTTTTGAGACAAAATATTCCAAATGGGGGGTGTTGTGTAATGAAGACCATAGAAATAAATATTACTATTGACAGTGTATATAAAAGAAGGCACGGCGAAGCGTAAACTGTAGCGTAGTTCTGACAGTTTTCTTTGATACAAGAGCAACGCTAAACTGAGATTCAGTTTGAGCAGTTCAGTTAAACCTACAATAAATGTCTGAGGAAGTGGGTATTTGCCGTGATTGAAGAACTTTATTCCGTAGCTGGACACTTGTTTCCACACGTCCAGAGAAATGAAGACACCGCAGTAAACCAGGAACTCTTTCTTTGATTGAACCTCTCGTTCCAGCTGGTTATTACTTGATGCTGCACAAGGTTCAAGCTCGATATGGGAACTGGCTTCCTGAAAATTAAATTCTAAACTCATCAGAATATATGTTTATTTATATTCAAGGCTATTGGAAGTTAACGTTTGTAGTATCGAAAGCTCAGTTTTTGAGGTCCGTTTGGACGCGCAAAGCTTTTGGCTGTATACGACCGAGAGGATTAAGGTTATGGAGCGTACATTTCGGCCTGAGCCTATTGAAAACACTTTTTTTTATATAATTATTAAAGCACTATAAACTATATGTTACTGCAGATGTATAGCTTTAATAGGATTGGTACAAACTGTTACTACCGTCTGTGATCTTGGGAGTCTTGTATTGGAAATGACAATTTGGCACCCTGTGGGTTCGTGGTTAAGCCTTTGATTCATAAAATTTCTATATTGACTTTGGTTTCTTTGATGGTAATAAATGAAAGTCCGGAGGATACCATGCACTTCATCAGCCTTGGGCAACCTCTTACCATCATTTAAATACATTTTCAATTTTTAATGTACATTTGTCTCAAAACAAAATTCTTTCCTTTGCAATGAAGGTTATCTCAGCGTATACCATTCATGAAATAGTTCAGGTCATCAAATATAACCATGAAATATAGAACTTAGATCACCCATTTCAAATTGTTTCTTTTTGGTTAAGTATCAAAATGTTATGCAAAACGTGGCAACAAGAATAACATTGCACTCTTGGTATATTTCAAATCCACGTAAAATATTTAATCCTTCATGTTTAGCTTAAAGACTTGGATGATAATTCGTTTGTTCTTTTTATATGAATATATGTATACACACTGCCAAATTTAATATATAAACAATATACTTAATTCACATATATAAGAAATTTCTGTCACGGCATGCTGAGTGAAGTGGCGGGGACTAGATGTTAAGGCGTGTGTTTTTCCACAACCAAGCACCTCACCTTTACATTTAGAACCATTAAAATTAAAGAATACTTCGTCAGCTGCAAGACACAATGCAACACCGTCATTTGATGAAATGTCGGGAAGGTATAAATGAATAAGTCTCAATGAGAAAGTTCGTTTTTTTATCCCCGGAGTGATATTAATATTGGTCGGTCACTGTCATTACATGGAACAGTGATATTATCATTTCATAATTATCTTCCAAACCAATCTTCTTCCTAAACGGACTGCAAGATTTATCTAGTCTTTGACAAGTTTAAAATAAATTGCCAACACATTGAATATATAGAGTGATTATTGTCTGTAGGGAGTAGAAAATATTATTCAGATATGGATAAAGATAAAGCTACGGAAGTCACTCATTATGCTTTAATGAAGAAGGAAAAGTTTTTCCTGTTATACTCACCTGTGAGCTCTCACTTAGCTGCGGAGTCTGTTTATTTTCCGTCATGTCTTCTGCTAGTGGCAGGAAGAATTCCTCAGCGTGCTATAAAACAAAATGAAATGTCTTGTATGAAAGTTTTTTCAATCCATTACTGGACACTACCAAGGTGACTGATGCTATATTATTTGTTTTTAATCGGATTAATGAAAAAGTGATTTATTAACCAAAAGTTTAAGATTAAATCTATAAAACGTTATAACTTGAGAAATAACTGAAGGCCCGCTAGCTTTTAACTCATCTAGACTTTCCCTTGATGTTTATTATATATAAACGTTCACAGCTATGAGTAACCAAATGCACATGTATTTGAAAAATACTATCAGCCGTTCACAGGCATATTCCATGTCAGCATGACCTGGAAGTGAGACGATTGAGAATTAGGTTATCTCATTATTTAATTAGGAACAAAGTAAAATGAAAAAAAAACACGAAAATTTAGTTCTAATCACCAGGTGGCGATCTAGTTATTAAAAAGATGCACCAAACTTGATTGAAACAATGCCAAATCAAGGAACACACACACACACACACACTCATTCATATATATATATATATATATATATATATATATATATATATATATATATATATATTTATATATATATACATTTACATTTTATTTTTAAGAAACATAATATTGCGTACTGGTTTCTGTAAGTTTCATATCCCATCACTCTGATGTTCCCTCAATTAACCTACTCATTAAAAACTAAACTGATTGAGTTAGTATTGAGTACACGCTTTGTTTCTTTGTTTTCCTCTGTACACTGTACACTGTATTTGCCCCTTTATTTCCAGTGATTAACCTATTGATATTTTTGTAGCATTCAATATATGTAGAGAGATGTGTCATTCAAATTTCAGAATAGTGTGCAGATGTTCATGTATGACACGTGATTTACAAATTTTTACATTAAGACCATCCATGAGTCAATTAAAGCAATATATATATATATATATATGAGGATCCGCTGAGTAGACTTACCTGTTCAGGTAGTTGTTCTCTCACAGCTTTGCAGTGATGAGGGACATGGCGTTACCACTACATCATGGTGAGTTTACCGAGTGGATTGCATTTGGTATGAGTATAGTATAGTATATTTGCCTTTTATATTGTATATTTGCCTTGTATATTGTGTATTTTCATAGTATATGTGTATTTTTATCATTTTTATCATATGTATACTACTGATATGTTCACTGCTTCCAAGACCCTATTAGAAATCAGTTCAATATGCTAATTGAGCATCCTGGTATATATCTTTGTATTATATATATATATAATTTACAACAATAAATAACCTCTTTGCCCTGCCCTGTTATGTTCTAGTATCGCACGTGTACCCCGACCAATCCTATTGTGCACCCGAGGACAAAAGGATCAGTGTCAGTCTTTCACATCAACCCCCCCCCCTCGCCCCGAATCGCACAAAGCATAATCTCGTAAAGTCTCGGCTTTTCAAACCACGCCGTTAGCTTCATTCTAACCACATTCACCTGATGATCGGGTCGCATCCCGTGAAACAGACTGTTGTGAATTAACAGTGTTGTTTTTCTTCAGAGTTATATATATATATATATATATATATATATATATATATATATATATTTATATATTATAATCTTAATTGTAATAAAAAATTACATTTTAAAAGTAATCGTAATCTTAGTTGTTAACATTTTTTACCTTATCCCCCAACCCTGATATATATATAAATGTATATCACGCTTTATCTTTACATATATATATATATCTATATATATATATATATATATATATATATATATATATATATATATATATATATATTAATTTCCATGTTTTCAGTCATTGCCTTGGGATTGCATACTCCGAGTTCTTTAGCTTCTTTCACTTGAGCTTCTTTCTCTTTCTCTTCGGGGACCTGGACAGTCGAGTGGCAAAACGCTCAGCTCTCTCCGCAGGCGACCTTTGCTCGATCTCCGGAGTTGTCTTGAGAGTGAGTTCCAGTTGCCCGTCCAAGTTCGGTGGCTTTCTCTAGGTCCATTCTTCTGCCTCTGCAGACTACCGAGCCATGGGGACTGCCTCGTATTAGTTATTAAAGCTAGTTGTACAATCCATGTATAATAAATAAAGTTTATATTAACCCTGTCTCTGAATCAAGCTCTCTATTATAGTACTTACATGCAGAGTCTAGTCTCGTTCTTATACACGTGTCTCCGGTGTAAACACCACACTAGATTCCAAACATGTTGTAATGTAACTTGTACACCCCTATTTAACATTGATGAGAGGAGGTATTTTGTAGCACCGGTAGTAAACACGTTTTCATGGCTCAGTAATAGTAAATAAAACTATGAAGTTCCTTGAAACATACATATAGGCCAAATACATTAGCGACCGGTTAAGTTTCTTTAGTATCTCACGATAACAGCTTCTGCGGTCATACTCTTGTATATGCTGTCATGTAAGCATGGTGCTCATTCTTGTTAATACTTTACTTGCTCTTTCCTAATTTGCCATCAATCCTATTCTAGGTCCTATAGTTATGCACTATTGCCCTCCATGTGCTTTTTCAATAAAATAGCACCTTCATTAGTGCATGTGCTTACCTGTAATATTAGTTTCTTGAAAAGCTGCGTGATACATTCATTCAATATTATTGCAAATACAATAAATAAGGGACCCATGACGCTCAGCTGAATCTGACATACAGGTGACGCATGTATTACATATTGATTTTATGACCTGGTGAATAATATTTGTTAAATAACCTGGAACAATGGGCAGAACGACTTCCAGAGTGCTCAAAACATGCTGTTCAACAATAATACTTAGAAAATAGGTTGCAGCGACCTTATTTAGGGTTTCCACGAGGATTTTACCAGGAACTCCTGAGATGCTAAGTTAGAAGTCCATACGTCCAACTGCCACGATTTGTGCCCGTCTGACTAAGAGTGTGCTTAAATCATGTTCTTTCACATAGCTCACTTAATATAGGTCACTGAAATTGTGTTAGGTTTCCAATGAATTCTTACAGGAAATTCCCAGGTATATAATCAAATTAAGTTTACAGGTCCAACGGTCACAAATCGATATGCAAATCTGTCTTATAGGTTGCTCAAATCATATTTTTTTTCAAATATCTTGCAGAACATAGGTCATAGTGACCTTACTTAAGAGACCTTACTTTACAGGGACCTCGCGTAGAAACACATTTCTAGATCCGAGATTTGTGCCCTGTTTGACGTTGTGGGTGCCCAAAATTAGGTGTTCCGCTTGTAGCTTACAGAACATGGGTCATCATAAGGTTTGAAGGAGATTTTCCCAATCTCTTGAATTTAAGTAAGAAAGATCCCGGTCCAACAGCACTGTTTTGTGCCCATTTAACTTTAAAAGTGCTAAAATCATGATTTGTTTCCTATAGTTCCCAGAGTATAGGTCAAAGTGACAAAATATCAGGATTCAAATGAGACTTACCTTGGACCCTCCTGGATGCCATATCAGAAAGTTCTGGGTCAAACAGTAAAGCTTTGTGCCCTGTTTGGCTGTCTGGGCGCTAAAAAATCATCTTTCTGGTCGGTAGCTCGCAGAAAACAGGGCGACATCGCCTAATTTCAGGTTTCCATGGAGCTATGCCCAAGCTATCCCAGGGTGTAATGTTAGAAGATTCTTGGGCTATCATGTTTTCTGCCAACAGCTCGCAGAATATCGGCCACCATGACATATTTTCATATTTCCAAGTAGATTTACCGAGGACCTCCCTTGATGTACAGTTTGAACTTTCTTGATTTTATGGTTTTGGTATGTGCCCTGTTAATTGTTTACTGTTAACTGATTCACCCGGTCTCATAAATAGAGGCGTCTTCTGCGTAGTCTTCAGTACCTGATGATGCTCTCCATCATCCATATTCAAGACAAGAATCATGGCAATCAGTGCATCAGTTATTCAGGCAGGAGGGAAAAAGTATAAAAAATCAAATAACAGACTTGAATATACGTATTTAAATAAATAGTGGACCTATTTTAACAAAAAATAACAGCTCAAGTAAACTAAATTAAACGAGACAGTAATATGTTTTGTAGATCTACTTGATTAACAAAAAACGGAAAGGTCTGAATACAGCACTGACCGCCGATGAATACATGAATTACAGAATCTGTTCACAAATGATATCATCATTCAGAAACCACAAAGTTATGAGATCACAGATTTAATCTCACTGGGGGCACAATGGTTCTCTATGATCTACGCACTTGCGATACCACTGGATTACTTCCAAGTGGCACGCGAGGCCTGCCAGATAGTGCGTTATTTGGTTAAGCCCAAGCCACACCCGCAGATAATATGATCCCATTTACCTCTGCAGATGTTTGACCCCTATCAGACTCATTATCCGCGGAGACCACAACATACTCAGTAGGCTCGGGGGATTTAAGTAGAATCAGTGGAAGTAAACTAGGCACAAAAATATCATCACTCAACACACTTTCACCAAAATCATCAGAAAAACTATCACCTGAATATCTGTAGCGCAAAATATCCCAAAAGCGCCTCGAAAGACGACTACCCTGTGTGCGAACAGTAAATGAGACTGGTCCTTGTTGGTGTTCAATTAGTCAAGCTAGCCATCGTGGTCGGCCAAGAAAATTATAAGCGTAAACTGCATCACCAATCGAAAATTCCCGCTTCTTGTCATGAACATATTTGTCCTTCATCTCTGTCCGCTTTTGTTCAACATAACACACTTGGCTTAATCAGGTCATGAACGTAAAGCATGTTTGTTGAGAAGTAATGAGCAAAACCGGTTGCTGATTGTGGTATGTTGTTGTAAGTTAAAAGAAACTTGCACAAACTTGTCTCCAAAGAACCCTCCTTTTGTTGGAAGGCTAACCGCAAATCATAGGCCCAAGCGATCGATTAATCAAGTTTGTCAGAGTCTTAGGGTATTGACGATATTGGGTTATTTTCACTATTGCGTGGAGAGTGAGATAAATAGGGCGTATTTCAAGTCTTTCTTGGAGAGTTGTGTTTGTTTGGAACACAGCTAAAGTTTCGACAGCTCTTGCTGCCGGTTTTGATGCAATGATTGTGGCATTACTCAAAAGATTAACGCTGCCATGCATGGTCAACTGTGATGTCATGGTGACCTGCTTCATGGGGCGTAAGTGCCAGCCATATTTTTCTTTGAGGATTCTTTGTGGATTCTTTGTGGATTCTTTCTGTTTGCACCATTGTAAGGACCTTGTCTGAGGCACTTCTTTTTGTGTATTGCACGTCACATGCCACCCTGTACAGCCGTGTGATTGAAATAAATGTAAAGTGCTCAGCACTGAGCCCTGGGGAGTCCCAGCTTCAAGCGTTATCTCCTCAGTTTTTTTACCCTTGTGATTAACAATAAAGGATCTTTCTGTCAGGAATAAGGGGATCAATCTCACTAGAGAGTGTGGCAGATGGGATCTCATAACTTTAATGCGGAAACCGTCAGACCATACTGCATCAAAGGCCTTTTCTACGTCGAGAAATGTGGCTAAGGTGTGCTGTCTTCGTTTCATACCATTCATAATGGCCTGACTGAGCCGGAATATGTGATCACATGTTGATCTCCCGGAGCGAAAGCCTGATTGGTCGTCATTAAAAAACGGGCCACCCAGCTCGGCCGGCATAGTCCCTAAGAACGTAGTAATTCGGGTTTTAAGGATTTTATTTCAAATAGCTTGCCCAGGCAGGGTAGCAAGCTGATAGGCCTGAAATTTGTCGGTTTGTCGGTTTGTCAGTTGTCTTGCCAGGTTTTGGGATCATGGTTACTTATACCCTTTTCCATTCAACCGGAAAATATCCCGATGAAATGCACAGCGTATATGGGTTTGCAATTCTCCCTAGACAGGGGTCTGGCTTTTTCTTTAGTATTTTGTAAGTGAGTTGGTCCAGACCAGGGGATTATTTGCCTTTGGATTTGGCAAGAGCCCGTTTAACTTCAAAAACTCCCACTGGTCTTACTGCTGCGTTGTCTAACCTATTTACTAACTATTTACTATACCGATTTACTAACCTATTTACCCTATTAAACAAAGCTTTGGCTTCCGTGGTACGAGTGCGTTGTTGGTAGTGCCTGACTCGCCGCCTTAAGTCTACCAACTCTTTTATTTCTGGGGTGAAGTTTCACCAGTTTCTATTTTAACTTCTCTATCTGGAGCGACCGCATTAACGGCCTCAGTGATACTATGTGTTATATCTGCTATATCTGATTGAGAGGGCTTCGGCTTTAAAATTACCGAACCATTTATTGACAGAATAATAAAATTTTCTGTCAACAGCGATACCCACACCCCCTCCATGACCTTTCTCTCTATATCTGAGCGAATCAGGTCATAGTTGCCTAGCGTGAAATGTTTTCCTGGGGTCAGTTTAGTTTCAGATATTAAAGCAATGTCTATATTATTTTTATCTAGATAATTTAATAATCAATGTTTACGCACGTTTAAGCCGTTGGTGTTCACATGTGCAATATCAATATTATTGAACATATTTACACTATTTACAGGGTGTTTTGATAGTTCCTGTTCAGACTAAGGCTGGCCAGTTGCAGAGTTGGGTCCAAAAATACTCGTACTAATAGTACTCTTACTCATGAGTACTTTTTTTAGTACTCAGTACTCGTACTCGAGTACTTTTTAAAAATCACAAAAGTCTTCGTACTTGTACTTGAGTACTCTAAAAGTACTCGGTACTCATATGAGTACTTCATGAGTACTTTTGGGTATTTCATATATTTCTAAATAAACTTTATCCTCAATTTATCATATATGTAATAGTTTATTATAGAATATTATAGTACGATATTATATATAATATATAACATATATAATATCATATATAATAGTACTTACAGTAATCCATCTGTTACTATAACTGAAACTATTACAGCATTGTAGCATCGATAATTACTACTTTTACAATTACTTGGCTTCTTTTACTAATACTATTACTTTTATTTAATATAAAATATAAACAAGGGCACCGCAAAGCGGAGCATCCCCTCGCATGGGAGCGTAATGATATGAGGTGTATTACGCAAGTGTTAAAATGAGGAGGGGAGATGTGTGAGCTTGAGCTTTGACGTCAAACTCAATAAGTTGTATGTGTACGGGTGGGTGAGGCATATGTGAAGGAGAATGCTTAAGATCAAATGATTTGCCTTAAAATTGATCAATAAGGTATATTGAGACGTATGGGAAGACAAGCTTTTTCAAGAAGCGGGTGCTGTGGCCGTGACCTTCGACCCCATGACCTTAAGATCGAAAGGTGTGTTCATCCAGGGGAGGGGGGGGGGGGGGGGAGGGGGGTGAGCCATATGTGCAAGATGAAAGGTTTTGGTCAAACGGTTTGGCTTAAAATCAGTCCACAAGCTTTTTCAAGAAGTAGATGCTGTGGCAGTGACCTTTGACCCTGTACCCTCAAAATCAATAGGTTTCTTGATCCATGGATGGGTGAGCCATATGTGCGACATGAAAGGTTTGGGTCAAACGGTTTTGCTTTAAATGGGTCCACAAGCTTTTTCAGTTTCTTCATCCGTGGATGGGTGAGCCATATGTGCGAGATGAAAGGTTTTGGGCAAACGGTTTGGCTTGAAATTGATCCACAAGGCAATTCGGACGGACAGACGGACGGACGCACGAACGGAGGCGTTACTTTATCCCTTCGCAACTTCATTGCGAGGGGATAATAAGTTGAACTATTTTATTATTAAGACATTTATGCTATTCATGTGTACATGTGTACAGCATTATATATTTCCAGCAGGATAAGTACAACATAGTGTGCAATAAAACATTAAATCAGCAAATTCATACTGAATAATATTTTAAGAGAAAAAATTATAATTTTTGAAAGATCCCCAAATAAAAAAGTTAAGGTTTGTCACAATTCAATACAATTAAATATACTCAGAACATGTTCATCATAACATAAACTCAGCAGTGCTCTGGGTCCTAGGCTAATCAAGCTTAAATTGATTTATATATGAAACTTAATGTGAGTGTAGGTTTAGCAGATTTTCAGTGGCAATTGCAGTCTTTGATGAGCTCTGTACAAAGTCTTTGGCACAACTAAGACTCAACTGTTGACTGTCAACTGATTGACCCATGAAAAGCTGTGGCTGTCAGACCATACACCTGTAGGTACTACATCATAGGCTGCAGCATCACATTCTACTATCAGCTGACAATAACTTGCCCAACATACTGTGTAGGCTCGCCAAGGACTTCTCTGATGTTTAATGACCAAGCCTACCTAATGAATCAACAACGAGAACCAGATGTTAACCTCAAGCCAAAGCCTTAGGTCCAGTGGGCACTGGACCATGAAAGCACCCAGCATCAACTAATTACACTACACGGTGCCCTTTACTGTGCTCTATCACCCTAATTAAACAAACACTCAAATCATCAGATGTGTTAGCCTAGGGTTGTAATAGAAAAGTAATAGCTACTATTCTATTACTTGGGGTACTATAACCATTACTATTTCAAATTTCTTTTCTATCAATAGTTATATTACTCTTACTAACTTTGAAAACCAGTAATATTCAATTTATATTACGTATTACTATCGGCTCATTCCTTGTTGTAACATGCCATTGGCGTAACTGTTGTTAATACTATAAATTAATAATAAATTATTACACATGATGAATGACATGGTCAGTCTGTCAGATATGTTGTTTTATACTATTTTCACATACACTGGTTGTCATTTAATATCTTCATTAGGCTACAGCCTCATATAATTCATAAGTTGATATTATATAAATAAAAACATATGGTTGTTATTATTATTGTTATTATAATTGTTATCATTG
Organism: Sipunculus nudus; assembly: GCA_026874595.1. NCBI lineage: Eukaryota > Metazoa > Annelida > Sipuncula > Golfingiida > Sipunculidae > Sipunculus > Sipunculus nudus. The sequence continues at coordinate 48,245,210 of CM049306.1, read as the reverse complement.
TTATTATTATATGATTACGTATGGTTAACATATGGTTATATGCTTTATTCAATGTCAGTGAGATTTCCTTTAACAATATAACTTTTATATATTAACATTTATATAACTTTTTATGTTGTAGTTTCTGAACATTCCAACCACTATTTTGAATTTGTATAATACAACATTAAGTAAATTTGAATATCTTGTACTGGCTAGGAAATATATTTTTGAGAACCTACGAGACCAGATGTTTCTTCAATGCAAAACCGTCTAATTTAATAAGTTAATGGTTTGATATATTTAAACTTTATATGGCCTGTTTATAAATCCTAGAGTTTGCATTTCGCCTCAGTATTTTGATTTAGCATAACACAACATTGTATATATTTTTATTTTGTACTGGGTTTTCATTAATAAAAATATTTTTAACTGTCTGAGAATATATTTAATTTAATAACATCATTAAACAAGTTTGGTTCGTAAAAGTACTCATTAAAGTACTCATGAGTACATTTTGAGTACTCGGTACTCGTACTCGAGTACTTTTGAAAAAAGTGCAAAAGTACTCATACTTGTACTCAAGTACTATAAAGTACTCAGTACTCAGTACTCGTACTCAAGTACTTTAAAAGTACTCGGACCCAACTCTGGCCAGTTGTCATCACTAGCCAATTCTTCCAACCTGTCAATGTCCGATCTAATGGCTGCGTGGTCAACCTTCTGGCGGAAATACCTCCAGATCATTGCAGCAGCTGTCTCGCAGATCTGATCAAGTTGAACAATGGGGTTCAAGTTGTACACCAGCTCGGTGATGAACAACACGGTGTTCCAGTAAAGATGTGCCTTTGTCGGAGTGGCCGAGGGTTTCGGCAGTGTCCAGGCGTTCGTATGTGGGGGTGGTGCAGGCTGCACAAGCACCTGCTTTGCCATAATGGCTGTGGTGGTGCTGGTTTGGCTCTCCTGTCTAAACTTTCGATTTGCCTCTTTAAATGAGGGGCAGCCGTGATAGGATGCGATATGTGCACCTGAACAATTGGCGAATCTCGCGTGGGCTTTGTCCATGGAACAGGCACGTATTCCATGTCCGGTCTCTCCGCACCTAAGGCAGCGGACTGTGTTCTGACATTGGCTGGCTGTATGTGCTTTAAGTGCTTACACTTAAAACATTGGTCAACAGGTCTCTGTATGGCTCTAACTTGACAATTCTTAGAGCCAGTCTGAAAGGCGTCTTAAGCGCAGAGTCGTAGTGGGCTTCGCTGTCAAATGTAAGTTTGACAGTCTCACAAGGCCCCTTGGTCGTGATGAAGCGCGTGGCTTCAGTGACACCTAGGTGTCTTAGCTCACTAACAATGTCAGAGTTAGTGACGTCCAGGGGCACTCTATATACTACCCAATGTCTCCGTGATGTAACACTGATGTTGTGGTCGGATATGGCCGCTTAACAGTGCCAGCAAAGGTAGCACGGCTACATCCTGGCAGCTTTTGCCATGTGGCGTCGTCTTTCAGTTTGTTAGCTTCTGCCTCGGAGATGCAGCGGATGAGCAACACTTTACCTCCCTGGATTTTGTCAGCTAGGTCCCAGCCTGTCGTGATCTTGTCTATCGTCTCTTTCAGTTGTTACGGAACCTATTATAAACAGATCACGTATGCGTGATGAACACAAATTTTGTAATGGAGATAAAACAAAATCAGATTCTGTAACACTAGGCAGCGGGAATTGTCTAAATAACCATAAATTATTCCTAAAACAACCCTAACAATACAATACACTAAATCAATACAATTATACTGTAACACAGCGTTATAGTAACAAGTCAATACAATCACACAGAAAGATAATGGTACAGTACCTCGATACCAACACCGTCACCAAGATAAGTCCTTTGAATGTAAAATCTCGGAGAATGACAGTCAAGTGGAAAGTTCTTGCAACAACACAGAAAGTAAACTGAAGTCCAAATGTATAAAATCCAGGAGAAAGTTCTTGAAAATATATAATTGCCGCATTTGTGGGATAAGATCTTAGAATCTGACACACGCTTCTGCGTCCGCTGGTATCTGCTCTGCTGTCTGCCCTCTGGCTCCAAAAAAACAGCCCTTTATATACCTTCACACCTCAAGCCGGGAATTTTCCACTTCTAGAACAGTCTATAAGGTCTTGCCTAACACACGTTTCAGGAATTCTCTAGAAAGAACAGCGCTGTGTATCTCGTACACATACCAGGCTCAGCACGTGACCCACGACCAAGCGTTAAAGCTCAAGGCCCACATGACAACGAGAGTTCAACCAGTACGGATTAAACATAACAACACGAGTTACGCCCGTGTCACACAATAAAAAGAGCACCTGTAACACTCCCCCTCCTGTAAGAAAAAAGAAAGTTTTCAAAAAAAAACTTCCTTTTTGCGATCACAATCACTTAAATTTTTACAACATCTCAAAATCATCTTATCTACAACATTACATAAACATCTTGTTTACAACATTTCATAAACATCTCGATAAGCAATCAGCAAGTACATTGTCTTTCCCTTAAATGTGTATGATATCAAGATTGTAATCCTTTAAAACAAACTCCATCTCAACAATAGTTGATTTTTACACTTCAACTTGTTCATAAACGTGAGGGGATTGTGATCACTGCAGACAATGATAGGCCTGACTGATGAAGTAACATAAACTTCAAATTGTTGCATCGCCAAAATCAAAGCCAAACATTCTTTTTCAATAGTGGAGTAGTTTTTCTGGTTTGCATTAAACTTTCTTGAGAAATAACAAATTGGATGATCTATGTCATCATTGCCTTCTTGTAACAACACAGCATCAGCAGCAGTATCACTAGCATCTACAGCCAACTTAAAAGGTCGGAAAGGTCTGGAGCTGCTAAAACTGGTGAACTTTGCAGAATGGCTTTCACATTCTGAAATGCATTTTCACACTGAACATTCCATACAAACTTTTGTTTCTTCTCTAACAAATTAGTCAAGGGTTCAGCTACAGCAGCAAAATTTGGGCAAAACTTCCTGTAGTACCCAACCATACCAAGAAAACGCATTATTTGCTTTTTGTTTTCTGGTCTAGGAAATGCAGAAATAGCACTTATCTTAGCAACAACAGGTTTTACCTGACCCTGCCCTACAATATGACCCAAAAATGTTACTTGTGCATGACAAAACTCAGATTTTACTAAGTTGACGGTCAGACGTCTTTCGAAGAGGTCGCGAAGAATTTGCAGATGTTTCTCCCAGGTGTCGCTGTACACGACAAGGTCATCAATATATACGTCACAGCCCTGAATGTCCTTGACAACCATATGGATGAGGCGCTGGAACGTGGCTGGCGAGTTCTTCATGCCAAACGGCATAACTTTATACTGGTACAGTCCTTGCGGCGTCACAAATGCGGATACTTCTTTCGCTCGTTCTGTCAGCGGAACTTGGCCAGAATCCTTTAACAAGTCAAACTTGAAAACATATCTGGAGCTACCGACTCTATCAATACAATCATCGATCCTCTGAATGGGGAACGTGTCAGTCTTGGTGACAGAGTTCAGTTTTCGATAATCTGTGCACATACGGTAACTTCCATCAGGTTTTGGCACAAGAATACATGGTGAACTCCAGTTACTGTTACTATGTTCAATAAAATCATTGTCCACCAAATATTGAATCTCATCCTGTAGATACCTTTGCTTTTCTGGATTCAGTCTATATGGATGTTGCTTGACTGCGCTTGCCTCACCAACATCGACGTCATGGCACAACATGTACGTTCGCGTTGGAATGTCACTAAACAAATGTTCATAATTCCGCAGCAGGTTCTTGAGGTCTTGTTGTTCTTGTGCGGTTAGTTGTGACAGTTTGGCATCCAGGTTTTTAAGCACGTCTGAGTTTTTACGGTACTGTACCACACTTAATGTCTACATCACACTTACAATCAGTATCTACTTTAATTGGGTCAGGGTCAGTTTTAACACAATTAACAGCAGTAACATTTTGTACAACATCTGATGTGCTATTTCTTTCATAATATGGTTTCAACATGTGAACATGGCACAGTTGTTTCTTCTTACGTCTATCTGGTGTCAACAGTATGTAATTTAAATCACTGACTTTCTTGTCAACAATGTAAGGACCAAAATACCTAGCTTGCAGAGGTCTGCCAGGGATGGGAAGTAAGGCAAGGACCTTTTCACCAGGCTCAAACGTCCTACTTACAGTGTGCTTGTCATACTCTGTTTCATTTTACTATGTGCAGATTTTAGATTTGACTTTGCAATCTCACAAGCATTGTGTAGTTAAGTGCGAAAGTCTGAGACATACTACAGTAAACTAAGAGAATCAGGATTTTCACACGAGTTTTTCTTTAAGCAATTTCAATGGTCCGCGAACGGAGTGTCCAAAAACTAGTCCAAAGGGACTGAAACCCAAGGACTCTTGAAAGGATTCTCTGACAGCAAACAAAAATAGGTGGATTCCTTCATCCCAGTCTTTCTGTGTGTCATAGCAATAAGTTCTGCTCATATTTTTTAATGTCTAGTGAAAACGCTCGAGGGCGCCCTGACTCTCAGGATGGTATTGCGAAGAGCTGTACTGTTTTATACCTAGCTCAAGCATAACTTGTTGAAATAAGCCAGACATAAAATTCGACCCTTGGTCAGACTGGACAGATTTTGGTAATCCAAAAGTTGTAAAAAAAAACTTGGTCAGAGCTTTGACAACACTTTTGGCATTAATTTTGCGCAATGGTATTGCCTCAGGGAACCTGGTAGATGTGTACATAATTGTCAGCAAGTATTCATGTCCAGATTTTGTTTTGGGCAGTGGTCCAACACAAACAACAATAATCCTACTGAATGGTTCCTCGAAAGCAGGAATAGGCCTAAGTGGGGCCTTAGGAGGATTCTGATTGGGCTTGCCTACCATCTGGCATGTATGGCATGATTTACAATATTGTACTACATCTTTCCTGAGGTTAGGCCAATAGAAGTGTGTACTAACTTTCTGATAAGTTTTATTTATACCTAAATGGCCAGACAAAGGAGCCTCATGTGCCATGCTTAGAATTTCATTGCGAAAGCTTTTGGGCATTACTATTTGATGTTTAATGGCCCAGTCATCATCAGCGCATACATCCGGTGGTCGCCATTTACGCATAAGCACTCCATTTTTGACATAAAAACAAACTGGGTTCTGTGACAGCTCATCTTTAGAAACTGCCCTGGGAAACAAACATGAAATATCAGGGTGCTTATGCTGTTCCGCGATAAGTTCTGACCTTGAGAATGCTGCATCCTGTACGAGCGAGTCATTAGACGAGTCACTAGTGACTCCCAGAGTGTTATTATCTTGACCATCATCCTCATGTGTGTTTTTCTTGGCCATAGATCTAGTTACAGCACATGAAGGATACAAACCAGGAATTACCTGACTTTCCGGATCAGTGTGCTGATCAAGTGACGGCTTTTCTGTCACTATTGGTACAGGCTGCACTTTATCACCTGCAACATCATTGCCTAGTAGCAACTGAATTCCCTTAAAGGGTAAAGTAGTTCTTATGCCCACAGTAATATTCCCAGAAATCAAATCTGACTTTAAATGGATACTGTGAAGCGGAACTGAAGTGTGCCTGTCTGAAAACACACCATTAACCAGTGCATGTGCACCAGTAAAGGACCTATTAGAAAATGGCAAAGTGTTTGCTAACATGAGAGTCTGGCCTGAACCAGTGTCCTTCAAAATTCTAATAGGGGTAGAATCTGAAAAATCACTTGAAAGTGATACAAAACCATCATGTATGAATGGCTCAAATAACTCCGTTTCAGAGTCAGGAGAGGAATCTACTACCTCAACCTCGTCAAACAAAGAACTGACATTGAAGGTGTCAGTCATAAACTCTGTTTCAGAGTCATCTAAGGAATCTACATCCTTACCAAACTCCTCATGGGAGTCAACAGAGGAATTTTCCTCAGCAGAAACAAACTTTTGTTTGTCATAAGAGGACCTGGCCTCATTTGAAATACTCTCGCAAGAGTCATAAAAGGACTTAGCCTCATTTAGAGAACACTCCTCGCAGGAGTCTTGAAAGGACCTAGCCTTATTTAATTCCTCGCAGGAATCAACTGAGGTTTTACCCCACAATCTACGGATTCTTCTTTGGATTTAGACGGCACTTGGGCCTCCGTAGCATCAAACTCTATATTTGAGTCAACAAAGGAGTTGTACCCCTTATTTACATGAAAAGAGCCTGGCTCTTGTACTATGCTATGTATAGATTTTGAAACAAAACCAGAAGGTTTGCTATTTAGTCTATTCGCAAGTTTCCAGCAGTCAGATATTAGAGGACCTTCCTTCTTGCAGTAATTACAGATTTTCTTTTAAAATGACTGGTCTTTGTTGGACTTAGACACAGTGGACGTGGACTGATGTGTAGCTATGGGCTTTGCTGAACTATCAGGACTACTAGTACTGGGTGACTGCGCTGTAAACTTCTTTTGACCATACTGTTTTACATTCTTATTTGTGAATGACTGGTTTGATTTGCTAGCAAAGGACATTTTGTGTGTTAATGAATATTCATCAGCTAACTGAGCAACAATGTCAAGTGTTTCAGGACTTTTCTCATCGAGAAACGTTTTAACATCTGCGTTAATGCAGCGCTTAAATTCTTCAAGAAAAATCAACTGGCGCAAATTGTCATAATCTATCATTACATTTTTAGAACTACACCAGCGATCAAACAACTGCTCTTTTGTCCTAGCAAATTCAACATAGGTCTGATTTTCGCGCTTTTCCCAATTTCTAAATTTCTGGCGGTTAGCCTCTGGAACTTACTCATAACCTTTTAGGATTAACCGTTTTACCAGGTCATAGTCAGTAGCAGCTTCTACTGAAAGCTCTGTAAAGATTTCTCTGCCCTTGCCAGCCAATACACTTTGTAACAGCATAGTCCACTTTTTCTTAAGCCATTTTGAATTTTCAGCTACCTTCTCAAAGTGTAAGAAATATTTATCAACCTCTTTTTCTTGATAAAGGTGGGACAAGTCTTATGTGTTTAGTAACATCCAAACTGTGAGTTGGGGCAGCACGTAGACTATGTTCTAGTTTAAGTCTTTCTAACTCCAGTCGTTTTAACTCAATTTCTTTTTCTTTCTCTTTTAATGCTAGCTCATGTTATATTTCCAGCTTTTTTAATTCTAATTGCATAGCAAGGCTGTCATTTTTTTATGTTTCAACTTCAGTCCTTTCAATTAAACCTTTGCTAATAAGATCTTGCATGATTTTAGCAATGATATCAGGCTTTCTCAAAGCTTTTTTCACATTTAGCCCTAAGTGTTGTCCCAAACGCAACAACTGGTCTTTTGACAACTGTTCAAGTTGATCAGGGTCCGGATCGTCAACAAATGTCTTAGGTTTGAAATCTGCCATGTTAAGATGTTAAAACAATAACAAAAAACCACTGAGATAAATCCTGTAAACAATGTAATGTAAACAGTATGTAATCGTGTGAACAATGTATGATAAAACAATGTGTCCAGGTAAAGGCCTAATAAATTTGAAAACTATTAAGCATCCCGACGAGAGCCCCCAATTTTATGTTACGGAACCTAATATAAACAGATCACGTGTGCGTGATGAACACAAAACAACCCTAACAATACAATACACTAAATCAATACAATTATACAGTAACACAGCGTTAGAGCAACAAGTCAATACAATCACACAGAAAGATAATGGTACAGTACCTCGATACCAACACCATCACTAAGATAAGTCCTTTGAATGTAAAATCTCGGAGAATGACAGTCCAGTGGAAAGTTCTTGCAACAACACAGAAAGTAAACTGAAGTCCAAATGTATAAAATCCAGGAGAAAGTTCTTGAAAATATATAATTGCCGCATTCGTCGGATAAGATCTTAGAATCTGACACACGCTTCCGATGGTATCTGCTCTGCTTTCTGGCCTCTGGCTAAAAAAAACAGCCCTTTATATACCTTCACACCTCAAGCCGGGAATTTTCCACTTCTAGAACAGTCTATAAGGTCTTGCCCAACACACGTTTCAGGAATTCTCTAGAAAGAACAGCGCTGTGTATCTCCACACATGCCAGGCTCATCACGTGACCCACGACCAAGCGTTAAAGCTCAAGGCCCACATGACAACGAGAGTTCAACCAGTACGGATTAAACATAACAACACGAGTTACGCCAGTGTCACACAATAAAAAGAGCACCTGTTACACAGTCTGAGAGATTTCAGGAATAGTTCAGGGGCGATCCCGACTGTCCTGACGTAGGCGTATGTGTTTGCAGTGGGGTTGTCTGTCAGTGTCGGTGTGTTTGCGTTGGGTGGTTGTTGTCCAAGTGTGTTGGTGCAGTTTCCCTCGGATGGCGAGAATTCTTAGGGAGCAGGGACTATGGAGCATTGGAGCTCGTTGGCTTGGTTTGTGTTTTGTTCGACTCGCGTCCTTCGTCGTTTGTATTTTGTCTGTTCCTTGGTCGGTTGTAGGACTGGTCTAGTAGTCAGTCCAGTTGTCTTTTGGTTAGCCTCCGCGGAAAGTGGAATGCTAGCCTTCCGTTAAGTTGTAGTCTCCGCCTCGAAGTGCGGCTGCAGGTTAACTGCTGGTGTCTGAGGCTCTGAGCCCGTCGAGGATGTATCCTGAGTTTCCATAAATGGACTCAGGGGTGCTGGTCCGTAGTCTGAGGTATGGTCTTTATGCACTGTGAAAGCTACATAACCAAAACATATGTTCTAGATTTTCTACCTCACACTTACAGAAAATACACTTACATAACCAAAACATATGTTCTAGATTTTCTACCTCACACTTACAGAAAATACACTTACATAACCAAAACATATGTTCTAGATTTTCTACCTCACACTTACAGAAAATACACTTACATAACCAAAACATATGTTCTAGATTTTCTACCTCACACTTACAGAAAACACATTTACTAACTGATTTTACCTTCCACTTAGTTAACCAGTAATTGTTAATTAATATAATATATCATGCAATATTCTAACTTGCAAAAGAGATATTTCACATTTCAAAAAGAATTCATTCCAGTATATATCTTTATTGGTATCAACATATTACTGATATTTGGAGTTAATTTTAAAAAAAATGAGTGTTTTTGTACAAAAATGAATACAAACTTTTTTTAATCACATCTATCAAAATTAAGATCATGATCAATACACAGTTCATTTGATAATGGTATCTGCGTATGAATAATGGGCACATTAATTCAATTTTTTTCCCTCACAATAGATAATGTTTCCCTCCAAATAGAATCTTTCTTGAACACCCCGTTTTTGCCACTCTCTAAATGGTATAACTTCACCATATTCAATTAAAAGATACCTGACAAACAATAAACTAGCCTCTTTAACATAAAAGAGTTGGGTTTTAGATGAGAATTATACCATACAACCTGATTATATACATTTTCAGTATCATACCTAATATTATACCACGCTCTCAGCACTCCAGAATTAAAGGTTTCAATTGGCTTTACAGAATTCTTAAGAATGTCCCTTGTGTATGAGCAAAAAAAATCATCCCTGGTAAGGTAAAGAATTTTTTTCAAATTATATTCCCAAAAAAGTTTCATTGGCCCATAAGTTCCATACAAATATTTCTTAACCCATCTTAGTTCACACGTATTGATAATGGATTCTACATGAGGTGCTTTTTAACCTCCATCTTCAGTATCTTGTATAAGAACATCACGTTTTAATTTCTCTCTCTTTCCTCTCCATATGAAGTTAAATATAATTGTATTCAATTTCTGTATGACACCTTTTGGTAGACCAAATCATGAGAAACAATACTGATGTTTTGATATTAAAAATGATTCAATAATTTGAATTCTACCTATAATTGTTAGATTACGGCTTTTCAGGCTATATATTTACAAGCTTGCTAATTTTGTCGATCTTTTCATGAAAATTAAATTTTTCTGCTTTTCTTTACTGTATGAAATTGATATACCTGGTAGTAAGTGTGCCACCCGGCCATTTAATACCAAATAATGTATCTTTATTATCTTTTTCTTAACCTAGCCAAGTCCTAGGTTTTTTTCCATATTTATTTGCAAACCAGAAAAAATACCAAATAATTTAATTTCTTAAAAAAAACAGGAGGCAGAATTTTATCTTTGATAATTGCTGTAACATCATCAGCATAAATCAACATTTTAATATGGCTATTTTCAATTTTTTTGTAAACCCTCAATTTTATCATTTTGCTTTACTTTAGTTGCCAATGCTTCTAGTGATAGGATAAATAAAGAGGGTGATTAAGGGTCACCTTGTCGGACATCTCTTCATCAGTATACGCTCTGAAAGATCTTTCTTCTCCATGTATATTTTTTTTATTAGGATATCTCCTCCTCCATACATCGGTTTTATCAAATGTCTCACATATAGAGTTAAAAATGTTTCTGACTTGTTTTTTTATTATCGTGTAAATTGCCTATTTTATCTAGTCAGGTAAACACACCCGGGTATGATTTTTTTGCCAAGCGCCACAAAATAAATGTAAAATATATGTGTACATATCTTATTGAGACAGTATCCCACTGAAAACCTATATTTTCTTTTAACTTTTAGAATAACAAATTAGCCAACATTCCACATCTCAGTTAATATATATCCCCAACCCCGGTAAAAAGCCCGGTATACCGGGTTTATCAGCTAGTTTTCCATAACACAATTTAACATAAGCAATCTGCCATTTTAATATTTTTAATTTGCTTTACCTGGATATCCATTTCATTTCGAACTGAAATAGCCACACCACGTCCCATAAATCCCGATGATGTGGCCTAAGAATAGACCCTCCTAAGCCTTCCCAGCATGTCTTTTCAAGAGCCGAAGGAGATAATAATTGTCTGATTTTCTTGAGAGTAAGAGCCGATATTTTCAAACATACTGAACATTAAAGTTACAATTTATATCTCAACAGAGTCAACAAAACTGTATCATGCGTTATATGTAGGGATTGTTGCGTATCCTCACGCCGAACGCCGAATATCATGGTCGAACCGACTAAGCTTTAGAGGGTATAATTTCTCAACCTTAGGAGCTGTAACGCAAACAAAAAAGAACAAAAAGAATTGCATGCGTCACATTCCTGTAGGCACGCAACCCCCCCTCCCCGCCTCCCCTGGATCCGCTTCTGTTTGTCACCTCTCTCTGGTGACATCCTCTGGAAAAACCCTGGATCCTGTATACCACCGTGTGTTGGGAGTGGTCGTGAATGAGCGAATTGAGATTCGAACGAAGATTTTTTTTTCGGCAAGATTAACATACTTGTTACAGTTACACGTTATGGTGTCGCATCTGTTAGCTACTTGTCATTTTTTGGAAACCAGTTAAATAAAATACGATTATGAACAGTTTTATGCCTGGACGGTGGTATCTTTGTAACAGACCTATATATATATATATAGTTGAATCTCTCCTCCTGGGTACCTCCATAAAGTGGACACCTCTATATATTGGGAACATTTTTACAGCCCAAATTTTTCACGGTCTTATTATTTACGTTACGATCATGACCTCCATATCGTGGACACCTCTATAAATTGGGCAGTTTGGTCTAGTCTGAGGGTGCCCATATTATAGAGGTTTCACTGTATTTGTTTATATATATATATATATATATATATATATATATATATTAGAAACAACATATATATAATATATATATATATAATCATGTGTGCGCCTATACCTTATAATAATGATGAAGTAGCTGAAGACCCATCAACTTCTCCATCTCAGGAAACTAAATCACACTCCGAAAAAATTTGCCTCCAGGAGAATACACAGAATGTCAAGTGGCACACGTCATATATCATGCCATATATTTATGCTTCAGTAAACAGATCGTTGGTAGATAGATTGGAGCGTCCGTCCAGTCATAGTCGAGCCGTTATTATTTGTAATAAAAGTGTTGCTATGTGATCCTGTGTATACTATATACCAGCGTGTGTAGTGAGTGGTCGTGAATGGAAGAATTGAGATCCAACGTTATATTTTCTTCGGCGAAATCAACATATTTGTTTCTGTTACACGTTATGGTGTCGCATCTGTATATGCTACTTGCTAATTTTTTTGGAAACCAGTTTTAAAAATGCGATTATGCACAGTTTGGTTCCTTGACAGTGCTTTCTTTGTAACAGACCTCTATGACAAAATACGCAAACCCCTATGATTATTGATAAACTAGCTGATAAACCCGATTTACCGGGCTTATTTCCGGGTTTGGGGAGATATATTTACTGAGATGTGGAATGTTGGCTCATTTCTTATTCTAAAAGTTAACAGAAAATATAGGTTTTCAGCGGGAAACTGTCTCAATAAGATATGGATAAATATTTTTTACATTCATTTTTTTGCGATCTGCTCGTGGCAAAAAATTCATATACCCCGGTATGTTTACCTTGAAGACCTGGTCAGTGATGATGTTTACACTGCCAACCGGAATAAGACGCGAAGGCATTCAGGTTTTCGATAATATTTGACTGAATTCTATCGTTGGACGTATATGACTGGGCTGATGATATGAAACTGTTCCTGAAGAAAGAAACAGAAATATGCATACCTGGTAAGTAGCAGAAGCGGACCAAACGGGACTCCATGCAGCGGGTCCGTATCCCATTTTCAGCCACCGCAACCTTTTTTTAATCGAATCAGACAAAATTTGAGGTCTGAAACCCCCGCCCCCCTCCACCCCAACCATCCCCACCCCATTCCACCCCTACAATTTGGGACCTCGAATTAGGTTTTTTCATTAATCCTCCTGCCGTGTCCTTGGTTGAACTCTCCATTTCATAAAGCGAGAAACATGTGTTTTTCTCTTTTATTGACCACACATGTGGTAGAGAGCCTCGTTCAAATGTAAGGCCAGACATGCTCAGATCCCTAACTGAAAGCAAGCGTTATAATATATTCATATGAACAATAGTCCTTAATAGTGTTTGAGGTTGAGTGACCACGATTCACGAATTCCGGTCATCGCCGAAGGCAGTTCGGCTGTGCTCGGTCTAACCTCCGTGCAAGTCAGTAAAAACGGAAAACACTCAAAATTATATGTGAATTAAAAGATTATTTATTCTCGTATCACCGATGTCACCGCGAGGATAATAACCTTTAAAATGATGTATGACACAGTATTGTACACAACGCGGTTTTAGAGAACATAGCGAACAAAATAAGAGCCGAATTCCATTTTTTAAGTATTAGATGTCGCGTGTTGTTAGTCAGGTGTATCTGTTCAGTAAACCTTTGTAAAATATACAAAATATACAAATTATATAATTTTAATATAACAGTGAATTTGTCTTTAATTATGAACTGTAAGTTACTATATCATAAATAATAAACTTTATATAATACTATACAGCTATCCCCGATACGCACAAAGCATAATCTCGTTATCTCGCATAGCCTCGGCTTTTCAAACCACGCCGTTAGCTTCATTTTAACAAACATTCACCTGAGGATCGGATCTCATCCCGTGAAACAGTCTGTAGTGAATTTACAGTGATGTTTTTCTTCATAGTTATAAAACAGTATATATGGTAAATAGTATATTAAATAGTAAATTAGATTGTAATATAGTAAATAAAATAGTAATAGAATAAAGTAAATTAAATAATTAATAAATATATTTAGTAAATGTTTTTGTAACATATATATATATAATATATATATATATATATATATATATATATATATATATATAGAGAGAGAGAGAGAGAGAGAGAGAGAGTAGATCCTCTCCTACTGGGCACCTCCATAAGTAGGCACCTCTATATAGTGGGCACTTTCAGACAGTTCAAATTCTTCTCGTTCTTATTATTTATGTTTCGACCATGACCTCCGTATAGTGGGCACCTCTATAAAGGAGGGGGGGGGGGGGTGCAGTTTGGCCCAGTCTAAGGAGGCCCGTATTATATAGGTTTCACTATATATAATATATAATTGTATACTATATATGTATAATTGTAAAAACACCTTATTTACACAATTTGTTGCAACTCAAGTTTCACGCTCGCGGTGCTATAGCTATTGTTTCTAATATATATATATATATATATATATATATATATATATATATGCATATACATATATACAAATAGTATGCATAGAAAAGTCGGTTCACGGCCGGTGGGAATCGAACCCACGATCTTCCTAATTCCGGTCGGCTGCCTTAACCATTTGGCTACGCCAGATCCATCCATGTCCGTTACACAGTCAGGCAGTAACTCGGGGTTTCTAAGTTGCCTCATCGGGTGGGTTTGCACTGAGGTCGCCAGAACTGGCACGACAGTTTGCTAGGCCTGGTCCGCCTTTGCCTACAGCCTAGCACTGGGGGATCCCCCAGGTTTTCCGGGAGCCTGAGCGTCGCAACCTGCCAGTAATGTCTGAGCGCAACCGGACTACCCCTGGACTTCCGTAAGTCCCGCCCTGGGCCTTGTCTCTTTCGGCCAGGTACAGTTTTCGTTCGATCGGACCCTCACTGAAGCCTTCTCTGGAGCTTTGTGCCATCATGTCTTGAGCCTTATCCCTAATGGTCCTAACCGGACCCCCGGGTTTTAACGTCTTGGATCCTTGTCCCTGCTCCTTTCGGGATCCCCATAGCTTTTATCCACCAAACAGTTGACTCTAAAGGGCCGGGTTCCATACTGCCGGCAACAGGCTGGCCTCCTCCTCCAGACTACCGAAACACATTATGGGGTCTTTTGCGTGCCCATCCCCTTCTGGACACGGGACCGCTATTTTAAGTCCTCATCCGATGGACGGCCCGTTTATTACATTTGCAGTCGGGCGCTGCAGTGCTCCGAAGCCTTTTTACCCCTCCTCAACTTTCTCGAGTGTGGTGATAGTGTCGGGGTTCCGTTTGCCGCTGATCTTTGGCCAGTCGAGCCACATTTTAAGGTCGGTAAAAAGCTTCTTTGCTTTGCCGGCCTTGCTGCCTTTCAGATGCCTTCCGTACTCGCCAGCCTGCGTTTTTGTCACATTGACGTTTACTCGCCATTTGGTGCACTACCTTGTCACCTCGTCTAGACCAGCCTGTAGCCTGGGTACATGCTCGTTTACTATGTGTCTATAGCTCAGTGTCTTCCGCGAATTGGCTCGTAGCCCCCGTGCGGACTCCCTTTTTCTCTGACAGGCTAAACATGTCGTTGTCATAGATGACATAGAGCAGCGGGCTGAAAGCTGATCCCTGTGGTGTGCGATCGGTGGGTTCGATCTCATGCGACTTTGCGTCACCTACTCTGACCGATAACTTTCTGTCACTTAGGAAGGATGAGAGGAACCTCACAAATCCAGCCGGCAGTTTGGCTTGCGTTGCGATCTTATACCTTATTCCATCCCGCCATACTTCGTCGAAGGCTTTCTCGGCATCTAGGAATAGTCCTATGGTGTCATAAGAACGCTGCAAGCATTGTCCTACCGACTGTGTCAGCCTAAACAGTATGTCATTCGTCGACCTACCCTTACGGAACCCGCTCTGATCCGGGTTAAAGAACTTTGCGTTCTCTAAGTGCCCGCTGATCCTGTCAGCCATTACCCGCTCTAGCACTTTTCCCCAGTACAGGCAGTAGACTGATGGGTCGGTAGCTGTTCGGTAGCGAGTGATCTTTTCCCGGCTTCGGGATCATGATCACGTTCGCCCTTTTCCATGCCCTCGGGAAGTACCCCAGTTTCGGACACGCGTTGAACACGGATGTGAGCGCTCCTAGCCTTTCCTCCGGCAAGTTGATCAGTACGTCCCTGGTGAGGCCGTCCTCCCCCGGGGCTTTCCTGCTCTTGAGTTTTTTCTGCTTCTAACTGACTTCCGCTTTTGAGATCGCTCTCAATAGCGGCTCATCCTCTGCTATCTGAGCATAACAGCTCTCCACCTTTGCCAGAGGCGAGTAAAACTCTTTTTCCTCTTGCCTTACGTACTGAACAACTTCCTCATGCGTTCGGCATCGAACTGGGGTCCCGTCGGGACCTAGTGTATGTTCCGGAGTGTGTCCGCGATCATGTTGTCCTTTTCCGTAACTTACTAGCCACCGATCCCATCGGGCCTGTTAGGTCTGCCGTTCCGACCAATGGCTTGTACAGCGAGCCAGTATCCAAACCCCTCTTGTGTATTTGCACACTTTTACAGGAATCATTGAAGAAACGACATGGTAGTGACGTAGTCACACCCACTACATGTGTCGGCACGGCGACTTTGCATAGCAAAGTATAAAGCAAACTGATAGCAGTATATAGTGTGCGGGAAAATATTATAAATATATAGATGTATGAATAGCCATGCTGGTTCATTGTATAAAGATGGAATTGGTATACACAGAAAAGATTTTTTTGTATTTTTATGTGTGTATATTAAATATTGTGTGTGCGTCTATGCCTTTTAATGATGTGGCAACTGATGACCAATTAGGAACTATTAATATATATTGTAAATGATTTATAAAGTAAATGAAATATATTCAGTAAATTATATATACATGTATTTATATATATATATATATATATATATAAAATCATATGTGTGTCTTTACCTTATAATGTTGTGGTAGCTGATGACCCATTAAGACTTCGCCCTCTGCTTCTCCATCTCAGGAAAAGAAATCACACTCCGAAGGACCTTGCTGCCAGGAGAATACACAGAATGTCAAGTGGTACACGTCACATATGTATCATGCCATATATTAATGCTTCAGTAAACAGATCGTTTGTTAGAAAGATTGGAGCGTCTGTCCATTCATAGTCAAGCCGTTATTATCTGTGATAACAGTTTTGCTATGTGATATAATCTTTGTTTTGTGATACGATCTTCTATGAGACTGTGCACGGCAGGGTGGGAGTGATCAGGGTCAGAAGCACTCGAAATTAACGTTCCGTCAGACCAGAACTTTAATACCCTCGTACCATGCAAAGTTGCCGGTAGTAAATAAATGTATATAGGTTTTATTTAAATCTACATGCCATGTTCTTGTTCACTTCCAATTATTTGACTGTTGCCACTGGTACTCATAATTAAAATTGAATAAATATTTTCTATTTCAGTTTTAGTTATGATGGCCCTCCTCCAGTGTACGGCTTCAATTAATATTTAAGGCAGGGCTGGGAGTGGGTAAGGGTTTAATGATATACGGGGGGGGGGGGGGGGTAATCAAAGTTTGGACACACAAACACACACACACACACATATATATATTATTATCTGTTTGACACATTTCAAATTGATACCAATTCGGCATAAGGTTTTTAAACATAAGTATATATAATTTTAAACCATTTTAGATATAAAATATATCATAGTAAACTTAGAAAATGAACAAAAGTCTATTATTCTAATTATTAATAAATGTATATTTCATTTCCAATATATAGATATGATTCTCTCAATATCTTGGGGGGGGGGGGGGGGGTGATTACATTGACCATCCTCTTTTGCTAAAAAGTGAAAAGTGAGGGAGATATTTACCCCGGACCCCTCCCCCCCCCCCCCAACACCAACCCCAACACCCCCACCATTATATTAATTTTATAAAATTTAGCCCCGTCCTACGACTATACTGATGGGCTAATGTCGTCACTCATGCATGTCGTTCGGCAATTCTTTCGTCTATCGTGCCGTCCGTCCGTTTAATGTTTATTTGAGAGCGGGATGTGTCAAAAAGAATTAAACATAAATACCAACAAACTCAAGTTCAAGATAGGTAACCTTGATCTATTTTTTAGGACAGTGAGATTTCTATAGACAATTTCTTTACAATACAATACAGTTCAATATCTTAAAGAAGGTAAATCTAAATTAGTAATGATAATTAATTGTCATACGAATCTGTCCCGAAACGCTTGAGGTCTTAGAAATAGTCCCTTCACCCAACCTCTTTGGACCCCAGGTGTTTAACGGGAAAAATAATGCAGGGATGTAGTGTGTCTGTGCGTCGGATGCAAGTACCCTGTTGTTTACACACACAGCAGCTCCACGGGATCAGCTAGGTCATTGCTCAAACAAACGCTCTTGAAAGCAACTAAATAACCGTTGAAAATGAAGTATTATACCGAAGGTTGGGATATAGCGTTCAGGGTGAACTGTCATGACTTATATTTCAGATACAAGGTTTACTAGAAGATATGAACAAAATAAGATGAAAAAAAGACAACAACAAAAAAAAACCAAAAAAAAAAAAAAAAAAACACGCACGTAATCGATAAAACTGATTTTAATGCAACTAGAGAATGCTTCTTTAATTTTTTTACGATTTTTTATCGGCTTTTTTTTTTTTTGCTTTTCCTAAGAGCAGGTGTATACGAACAAAATCTAGGTATAGTTCTAGGTTGGCTGACATTGACATCATTTTCAAGGGTTTCAGAGTTTTTTTTATTAAATTTTGTAAGCCTTTTTTATGACAGATTTATACCAACAAAACTAAGGTAAGATTCGAAGATGGGTGAATCTTACAGAGCCATTTATAGCAAAAGTCATGTGAGCGAGATTCCTTTATTTGTTCAGGGGAGCTGTATATACGACAAAATCTCGGTTAAGTCCGGAAGACGGGTCATTAACTCATTTTTGCCCTCCATACCGGTGCTAAGGACAACTTGTTTTACAGGTAATTTCCTACCGAGTGTGTGAATCATATATATATATATATATATATATATATATATATATATATATATATATATATATATTTATATATATATTTCTCCTATTCAATAAAACTTGCAAAGGTCATTGTACTACATGCATATCCAGTTCAAGTTTACGACTTTAACTCGAGACATATGAACATATACACATCATAGGAGTACAGATGTTACGTGCTTGTTATTGTCATCACTTGTATGTATACACACTGCTCTTTTGGCTATGGTCAGCTTCTGCTGATATTCTGATTTTATTATATTTTATACATGTGATATACTTAATAGTTAAAAAAACATGAAAGGATCTTCTGTAATCGTGGTCTTTTATTGCTAGCCAAGCCATCCTCATGCAGATCATTAAATAATGTATTATCTTTTTTGCTTAATATAAAAGAGAAGCAATATAGAGTAGCCAGATTGGTATGCAATGAATTATAACCGAAGGCCAGATTTTTCAAGATTGGCTGTAGATGACATTACATATTTTTGCGGACATATTGGTCATAGGACCAATATGCAAAACAAAAAATACTTTTCTTGGCACCAGATATATATGTGTCAACTAACTTCCCTCAATCTTAAATGATTATTTCACTTTTTCCAAATAATATTGAAGATAACACTTCAGCTATAATGTCATGACTAATTAAGATCCTGTGTAAGTAAATACCTCTATATAGCAAAAAGCAATCGGATTTGAATTCCTCTCTGTCCGTCAGTCACTCTTAACTGTGCATACACATTACTTCATTCACTGTTCCAGTTACTGCTGTTAAATTATACCTGAAGAATATATAACGCCCATATATCAATATCAATATACAGATCCTTCAGAAATCTAATATGAGCAGCTGGCAGCAATATTTGATTTCCTTTGCGTGCATTATTAAAAATTTGCCATAAGATTTTATGGATTATAAAATCCAAACCCGTCACAAATACAGTACGGCCACCACTGCCACCAGGCGGTAATCGTAGGTATCATTTCGCGCATAATCTTAAGAACCATTTGATCTATGGCCGCAAAATCTTGTTTGGGTACACGTCTGTATATGGGAGGATGTGTTCTTTGGAATTCGAAACTCATTAGAAATATATTTTATGTATGACCACCATGCAGCAATCTTTGATTTCCGTTGGAGCACAGTATCCAATGAACTGTTCAAGCCCTTGCTTTACGTATGCACTTAGAATATTATCCAAAAACTGAAGCCTGTTTAGATAGAAGTGTATGAAATTACAGGAGACTTCATGCAAGGGGGAATAAAGAATTAATATATCAGTTATTGCGCGTTTTTATGGGGCGATCGCATTCATGGCTCTTCAATCTACGTTTTCTAATGTTTAATTACAGCACTGCCAGTGTGTAAATGGGCAATCTATTTGGCACCAACGTTCCACCAACGTCCCACCACATATCTTCTTCCTTGATGTCGATGGCAAATCAGTGAGTTTTCATATCATTTGATCATGACTTTATAATTTGTTGATATTTTAGGATTTCAGTCCGAAATGAATTTTAGTTCCAAATAGGGTAGGCAGATGTCGCAGCATGTTCAGTTTTTCAAATGACTTTATTATGTACAAAATGAGCCTGAGCTTTAGGCCTCGTAATTATTAGGCCTCGTACATCACAGGTGTGTGTGTATATATATATATATTCTAATTTTGTAGTTAAAGATGTATGTATATAATAATAGTAGAATTAAAACACTGATTAAACCGTAAAATATATTTATAAGTTTACTATACTGTAAACACTGTTGTGTAGTGTGTTAATACCTTTTGTATTTTAATTTTTATTACTTTTTTCTGCACTGAATGTTTGCTTCAATAACTTAAAATATTTCTTTTCAGCTTGGCGTGAAAAGACTTTCAGTAAGATAAATATCAGCAAAAATTAAAGTCAAAACGGTGTTTAAAAGTAAATGCTTTAAAGTGTTAAATATTTACCTCATGCATGACCACTGCCCTTGCTGAATCTTTTCTTTTTTGCTCATCAACAATCTTCATCATTATATGCATCCAAATTAAAACAGCACAAGTCTCACTTGTGAAGTGACCAGAAATGCGTGAGAGCAGAATGGTCCGATAGGTGGCGCAGAGAAAGGTTGCACGTTTTTGGGGCTGGAGAAACAGGTAAATTATCTGTCAATTTAAACCATTAAGGAGCTTCAACATTTCTGAGGAACTGTATTTTCTTGTGATTTATTGAAAGTGAAACACAAGAATTTGAAAATTTGGTCATTTACGTGGAATTCATGAGTAATTTGAAGCAACACAATGCCAGTTTTTGAAACTAAACTGATTCTTAAAATCAGGTCACACCGTACAGTTTCGGGGACCACATTTTCGAACTGAGCCAAATCCTTCATGCTTCGCTGGGGTCAGGGGAGTATGGAGCACGGGGACGATGAAAACAATGGGGGCCAAGTGGCCACCCAGACAGCGGGGGATTTTTGAAAACGTTAAAGAAAAGTTTGGCCACTTGGACAGAAAAGAGCTTTATTGAGGAGCTGAAAGAAAGTCTTGGGGACATTGATACTGTCAGTGTCACAAGGGGTGCACTGTATGATCTTGCATGTGAGCCTGTACCTGAAACACCAAAAGGTAAACTGATCAGTAGGAAATATACAAAATTGGGAACAGCAGTTAGTAAAATGTTGGATAATATCTATCTGATATTTCATTACATTGAGGGTGATGTGACCATTGACCTGCGCCCAATTGTTAGGGGAGAGATATAGGAACTTGAACAGTGTGAGCCATATTGATCAGACTTTGGATGAAAGTCAGGATGAAGGGACAGGTGTGTTTACGCGTAAGGGTGCGACAAACCGAAGAGCTGAGAAATGTAATGGTGGGTCCACACAGGATATTGAAGGTTCCATGCAGTTCAAAGATTTTTGCAGTCAGTTTCTAGGAGCGGCAATTCAACAGAGAGAAGAAGTAAGTAGAGAACTTAGAGAAATGAAAGATATCAGAAGAGAAATGTTAGATGTTATAAAATCGTTTACACAGAATGAACACTGTGGGAACAGTGATACTGATAAGCTGCTTGGCGAACAAATTTCTACTTTGAAGAGTGAGTTTGAGATAGTGAGGGGAGAGCTAAACATGTTAGACAACAAATGAGTGGACTGGAGCAGGACTTTTTTACACATGAAAAATACTATTAGTGAAAAAAATGACAAAATTAGGCTCTAAAATGGAGAAAGTGGAATTACCTTGTGGCTTTGAGAGTTGTGGAAAAAATACTGAGCTCATTAAGAAAATCGATAAAGATTTCGATGCGTTAAAAGAACAGAAAGAATATGAAACTGATTATGCTAGAACTCGCATAGATGTGCAAATGAAAAATTGACGAGTGTTGACCAGCTATTGTACAGCGAGAAAGCGAGGTCCATTGCCCAACACCAGCCGATCATCTCGACAACAGGGGGCGCGGCAATCCAACAAGTTGGTAGAAGGCCAGTACAACAAGACGTTGCTGTGCAGCAGCACACGCCAAGACTACTATTTCGTCGTAAATCCACCCCAGAACCTTCGTCGGACAGATCGTCGGATAACCGAGACACTGACTCGCAACAGGAGAATTTGACTCCTGCAAGACCAGAATCAACCTTGGCCGAAGCTCGAGGGGGTGGAGTTGCGACAGACCAGCCGGCGCAGGATGTTTAAGCAGAGGTCACACTGGAAGGATTCGTTGAAGTTCGACGAAGAAGAAAACCCTTGTGTTTTTATATGGGTAATATTAAGAAAAAAAGACAGCGCAGAATATACTAGAAAATCAGTTGTGAAATTTCTAGAGAATCAGGGCATCCAGGTTAGATCCGTATGGATATTAAAAGAATAGAATGATACCATAACAGTGAGAGCTTATGTGGAGGAAAATGAAAAAGGGCTTCGTTTAGGAGCTGATGATTTCTGGCCAGAAAATGTCAGATGCAGATGTTGGGTTTTTAGGGAAAATAAAAACTCCAGAGATTAGATTTTTTGTTGGGATTGCTTACAATTTATACACTCTTAGTTAAGGGATTGTTTCTTCAATGTAAATCACAATATATAACTTTATGGACTCTTTGAATATTATCACATTCAACTGTCGTGGTGCAATGTCATCGTTTGCTTATATTATTGTACTCTTAAGGCAATGTGACTTTCTTTGTCTTCAGGAACATCATCAAAATCCAGACTGTGAAGATTATCTAAATACTCTAGACAGTGATTTTATGGCATATGTAAAATG
Organism: Sipunculus nudus; assembly: GCA_026874595.1. Lineage (NCBI taxonomy): Eukaryota > Metazoa > Annelida > Sipuncula > Golfingiida > Sipunculidae > Sipunculus > Sipunculus nudus. Next base: position 48,222,291 of record CM049306.1, on the reverse strand, counting down.
TAATGCTGGCCTATCTGTATATGACGAAAGAAGAATTAGAAAAGGCGGTGTGGCTATATTACGGAGAAAGAATTTAGATTATGCTGTAGAATTGAGGGAAGTAGAAAATGATAGAATAATATGTTTAAATTACGAGTTAAAGGGCAAAGACCAATATATTGGATAAATGTGTATATGCCGTCATCGAACTATCCCATTGACTTCTATAGGGAGACCATTGATGAGCTTCAAACCTTGCATGCTTTTATAGTCAGTGGGACAGGTTACAATACTTGGAGATATGAATGCACAATTAGGTCCATTGGCTGGCCCGAACGCAAAAAGGCTCTCAATCTTACAGGGGGAAATTAGTTGTAACAAAATGATGTCACTGATATGCAGAAGTCTATGTAATGGGGGGAATGATACTTATATTTGCCCTGTTAAGGGCATTGATACTCAAATTGACCATATATGTATGTCTAGGGGACAATTGATGGACAATAAAAGAACCATTGTGCATGAGGATAATGTCTTAAACACATTAGATCATAATCCAGTACAAGTAGAGGTCACCTACAGTATGCTTCGATTCATACCAAAATTTAGGCCAATATTTAGATGGGAAAATGCAGATGCTAATTTTTATAAACGGACCCTAAGTGGGCTGCTTCAAGGTTATAATATGCTGAATGATATTATTAGGGACTGTTCTGAAATCGACATGTATGCTAATAATGTTACAGAATGTGTTTATAGGGCATCTGTAGACACTATAACTCGTTCTAATCATTGTTCTCATAAACGTCCGTACTGGGATTCAGAGCTGAAGGAAGCTCACAATAAACAGAGGTAACTGAGGATTCAGTGGATTAACCAGGGGGATACGGGGGGATGATCAGTATTTTAAACACTATAAGGCTGCGGAAAAGGTTTTTGGTAAAATACTAAGGAAGAAAGCTGTGCAATTTGGACAACAGGAATACAATAAACTGGATACTATAGAGGAGTTAGATGTAAAGTTTTTTTGGAAAAATATTAGGGTAAAACGGGAACCAATGCCAACATTTCATCAAATCGTTGAAGATAGTGTAGCATATAGTACCCAAACAGAGCTGAGATACCGTTGGAAAACGCATTTTGATAAACTACTTAATGAATCAGATGAGGACTTTGTTAAATTTGATAAAACATTTTATCATAATATTAATAGAAGGGTATAGGTGAGATAAATATGAATATGTCCAAAAACATGGACCCAACCGGTTGTTTATCTGAGCCGGTAACTAATGAGGAATTAAAGCGTATAATTCGACAACTTCCTAATGGTAAAGCACCGGGATATGATATGTTAACATATGGACACTTCAAAAAGGCCGGAATGGACCTGCTTGGCAAAGTGTCAAAGTTATTTAATGCAATCATTCGACATGCTTATATTCCTAAATCATTCAAACATAGCCTCATAATCCCTATCTATAAAGGCAATAAAACCCCAAAAATAAAATTGATTCATATAGAGGAGTAACCTTGATGCCCGTTATAAGCAAAATATTTGAGAAAGTAATTTGGGAAAGAATCCAGCCGTGGATAAATGAAAGGGGAATTCTTAATCATCAACAATTTGCATGCCGTAAGAAATGCAGTAGCATAACTGCTTCATATGCACTTCAGAAATTGGTGAATCATTATGTCGAAAGGGGAAGTAAGGTGTATACATGTTTTTTTAGATTGTGAAAAGACCTATGATAGGGTATGGTGGAACGGCTTACTTTATAAAATACATAATTTTGAATTAACGGATAAAATATGGTATATTATGAAAAATTGGTTTGAGGGATCAACATATGCTGTATTGTCAGATGGGGATACGTCTGAAACATTTACAGTATAAGTAGAGGTATTAAACAAGGGGGCTATTATCGATGTTCTTCTATGTGTTATACCAAGATGATATGTATGATCGGGTAAGCATATTAGTTGGGCTAAAAACTTTGATAAGAGAATAAGGTCCATCAGTTTTGCGGATGATACGGTATTATTGGCTTTGACAAAGAATGGGCTCGACAGAATGATGCACAGGCTCTATGACTATGCTAGGAAGTGGAGGCTAGTTTTCCCTTGTAATAAAACAAAGTGTTGTGTTTGGGGAGAAAAAAAAAATCAGAATAGAAGGAATATAACTAAACGACATTGGGTACTAGGGCCCGAAAAAAATCAAAGAAGTCTCGCATGTTGCGCACGTGGGGGTATACTTGTGTTCAGATTTCTCATCAAAGGAAAGAACAAATCAAATGTGCAATCGGGGGGAAAAGGGTCATGGCATTATTAAGTGGTGTTGGTGTTAAGAAAATAGGAATTAATCCGTTAACATCTGCCGCAATATGGGAAAAAGTTTGCTTGCCTCCTATGCTACAAGGCTGTGAGTTGTGGAATAATCTCACTATAACGGAATACTCAGAGATACAACAAACAAAAACAGCAAGACTAATACAGGGACTTAAGATATACGTACACATAATGAGATTTTAAGAGGATTGTTGAGGTGGATTCCCATTAAAAGACATATTAATTTGCAAAAGTTAAGATTCCTCAGATCTTTAATTGATTTGCCATCTGACAACATAGCAAAATTATTTTCATCCGTAGGTTACTTCATAGTGTTATTGGGACAAAATCGGATATGATGGGGTATGTTCCGGATATTTTATCTATCTTGTATAAGTATTATATATTTGATTTCCTCCTAAATGGGTTGATTATTCATAAACGCGTATGGAAAAATAAAATAAATAAGGTCGTAAACAATGCTAGCAACTAAGATGAAAAAAAAACACTCCTTAATAAAAAAGACGCCGACCGTTTCTTACGGATTCATGAGGATTTTAAGCCTAGTCCATTATATTTAATAGCAAAGAGAAATCTTGATTGCAAAAATGGCATTCTTAAATTAGTAAGAATATTAAGTATACCAGCGGGAGGAGAAATGGAGTGTAACTTATGTCATAGAATATTTAGTGATAAAGCAGAACATTTATTCATCAGTTGTCAGGGCTTGGTTAGTTTGATAATACAGTTGTGGCGGAATATGGCAGAGGTAATAGGGTATAACTAAGCTGTATTTCGGGTAGTATGAACAACAGAGACATCTTAGACATTCTACTTGGAGCAGAATGGCAAGAATTAGAAAGAAATGATGTGAGGTATAGTGCCTTTATTTGTGAAATTGCGAGTTATATGACAGCGGGATGGGAAATTTTAGATCCATATGGATAATAAGTTTGTATTGTCAATTCAATTGATTTATGTTTATGCATCGTGCATCTGGCTAATGCTTCGTTTTATTTTTTGTTTTTTTTTTATCACAAAACTGTATTTTGTTTATTGTTCATTATTACAAACATGTCTTGAAATCTTTCTGTGTGAAGGGAAATAAAGATCAATCAATCAAACCATAAGATTTTATGGATTATAAAGTCCAAACCCGTCACAAATACAGTACGGCCACCACTGCCACCAGGCGGTAATCGTAGGTATTATTTCGCGCATAATCTTAAGAACCATTTGATCTATGGCCGCAAAATCTTATTTGATTACACGTCTATATATGGGAGGATGTGTTCTTTGTAATTTGAAACTCATTAGAAATATATTTTATGTATGACCACCATGCAGCAATCTTTGATTTCCGTTGGAGCACAGTATCTAATGAACTGTTCAAGCCCTTGCTTCACACATGCACTTAGAATATTATCCAAAAACTGAAGCCTGTTCAGATAGAAGTGTATGAAATTACAGGAGACTTCATACAAGGAGGAAAATAAGTATTAATATATCATTTATTGCGCGTTTTTATGGGGCGATCGCATTCATGGCGGTTCAATTTACGTTTTCTAATGTTTAATTACAGCACTGCCAGTATGTAAATGGGCAATCTATTTGGCATCAACGTCCCACCACATATTTTCTTCCTTTTAGGATTTCAGTCCGAAATGAAGTTTAGTTCCAAATATGATAGGCAGATGTCGCGGCATGTTCAGTTTTTCAAATGACTTTATTAAGTACAAAATGAGCCTGAGCCTTAGGCCTCGTAATTATTATGCCTCGTAAATCACAGGTGTATATATATATATATATATATATATATATATATATATATATATATATTGTAATTTTGTAGTTAAAGATTTATGTATATAATAATTAATAGTAGAATTAAAACACTGATTAAACCGTAAAATATATTAATAAGTTTACTATACTGTAAACACTGTTGTGTAGTGTGTTAATACCTTGTATTTTAATTTTAATTTTTTTTTCTGCACTGAATGTTTGCTTCAATAACTTAAAATATTTCTTTTCAGCTAGGCGTGAAAAGACTTTCAGTGAGATAAATATCAGCAAGAATTAACGTAAGTCAAAACGGTGTTTGAAAGTAAATGCTTTAAAGTGTTAAATATTTACCTCATGTATGACCACTGCCCTTGCTAAATCTTTTCTTTTTTGCTCATCAACAATCTTCATCATTATATGCATCCAAATTACAACAGCACAAGTCTCCCTTGTGAAGTGACCAGAAATGCGTTAGAGCAGAAGCAGCTGATATATGCAGTTATATTGGTGTTAACATTTTTGCTTCCAAAACATTTTTGTAACTACTTAAGGCTAATTATAAAAAATGAATGTTGTGGAGAAACTTATCTGAGTGCAGAGTGAAAGTATATTGTTTATCACAGGAAGTCGCCAAGAGGGAGCAATAGAATTTACAGCAGATCCCCCCCCCCCGCGGATCCTAGAATTTACAATCATTGGTAAGAGCCAAAACAGTTCTAATGAAAATAGAAAACTACATGTACGGGAATAACCTTACAAAAGGGATATTTATATATTTCTCATCAATATTCCGCAAAAATGATCCGATTTATATCCCAAGGTGAGGATCTGTTGAGCAACTTCATAGTAAAATATCATCAAAGTTAAGAAGGGAAATATGGCGCCCGAGTTTCGCTATTCATCCGGCCGAAGCTGTGCCCAGCCAGCCCCTTGGCAGTGTAAAACTCAGTCTATTTGGGTTTGAATTTTATTTTGACAAAAAATAGGAGAATGTTTGAAAGGAAGAAGTGAGATAGCCTATGGCTATAATTTTGTAACAGCAATTCCAAGCCCTACACAAACAGCAAAGTATATTCCAGCGCAGCTGCAGACAGCCCAGCCCATGCAGGGGCCAGAGGAAAAGACGGATGAGCCAACAGAGCAGCAGCAACCACACCTCCACCCGGCGACGATCACCGGAACTGCCCTGCATCTATCATTCCGCCCGTTAGGCGCTGTTTATATAATTCTTGTCCGCCTGATATGAAGGAACATATCTTGGTTTTTATCATTAGCAAAACACCTTCATGGAATTCCTGTCCTTAAGATCATTCAATTACCATTCTCTCGATTTCCAGAACATTCAATAGGATCGAGGAACTGCAAGTCCATGGGCTACTTTTACATGTATTGGCAATTATTCGTTATATTTGTAATCTTCATAATTTACTGAAAAAAAAAAAAAATATCAATATAAAAACACGTCCCTAACAAAATTGTGTCTGTGATGGAAACAGAAAGTTATATAGGCTAGTACTATACACCAACCAGTGGTGTGGTTGGTCATACATATAGCGGTAGGCCTATATATATGTGTTGACAGCCTCTTTCCTGTATGCTTCTCGGGCGCAGAAATTTTACACCTGGACGGTTCGTTTGAATGATCTACAATATAGTACAATAGTGACGGGTCAGTTGTAGGCCTACAAGGCCAGAAACCCATGATTCCCATAGGGCATGTACCCTTACTGAATAAGCTTTAATGATATTTAGAAGATGTTTATATTATCCATTTACTTTTTCTTTTGGTCTTTTATATGTGAAGACCTTATTATTTTAATGACGTGATTAGATTTTCAAAGAAAAGAAGATTTCTGAGCCAACTATCTATCTACCTTGGTCGTTTCTCAAAAAAGCTTTTATAAATGAAATTCAGTTTGATTTCCCGATCACAGACTTGCATATGCAACTTTGTCTTTTCTGTTTCGATATATATATATATATATATATATATATATATATATATATATATATATATCATCGAAACAATATATATATACCCCTTTATAAGTATAAATATATAAATATAAAAATCCAATATTTATACTTAGGCCTAGTGGGTATATATAGATATATTTGCATATATATATATATTTATCTAGATATTTATACATTTACGTATATATAGTCCTATAGGCCTATATATAGGCCTACGTACAGTTGTAATTGTCAAAAATATAAATGCCAACTGTTGTAACTTTCGATTTTAATTGTCTAAAAATGAAGGGGAAGGGGGGGGGGGGCAATCCATTGTCATGTTGTTGTTTACGCATTACCTGATTACAGGGGCGCGCAAACCTTTACAAGTGAATTCGCCCGTCAGGTCTCGCAAGCTTCCCAAATCAATGCTCGGTCAAGGTTCCTATGAATATTTATAACCCGTGAATGTAGGCCTCCCCGGGCCACCGCGCATAATATTAAACACTCGTGCACGTGGGCTGGTGACGACTGCACCACCATGGCTGGCGTGGTCTCCGTGCTTTCAAGAGCCGCGCGTCATCAGCTGATCTCAAAATGTCAAGGGTTGTGTGGTGGTCAAGCCGGCCGCCGCCCTTTACTACTGAAAGCATTTTCGCGGCAAAGCAGTCGGTACAGCACAGCAGGCTCAGCTACGCAACAATGGAGACGAGCTATGATGGCTGGCACCGGGGCTGCAGCAGTGTGCGGTAAGTACCGTAGGCCTACTGGCGACCAGTAATGTCTATGCTTGATAAGTACTGCAGGTGCTGGGCCTTTAGCTGTGTACATAACCTGATAAAAAAATATATATTTAATATAAACAGTCAGTAGGCTAGCTGTGTTACTGTTTGATGGGGGGGGGGGGGGGGGGGGGGAGGGGGGCGGCTCCGCCGAGGTCTGTTCATGCAAGACATAAAACTGTTAAATATAGTTAAGGGGGATATAGGGGTGTGTTCTGCTTGTAATCCCCCCCCCCAAAAAAAAGGGGAAATAGTAAAATATGTGCATAATAAGGAAACACAGGGCCAGATTTTGCACTATTATGCATATAAAATGACCCAAATTTAGCCATTACATTCTGGCTTAATTTACAATTTTTTTTTCTACAGTATGCAAAGGGGAAACTCCTCCCATACCTTCCCCCCCCCCCCCCCCCCCCCCCATTCTCAGGTCTTGTATCTGATATATATACAGATGGGAGAAAGCTTAAGATAAATCATTCATTTGCATGTTTATAACCTTCTTGTGTAGAGTAAACAATACCAACTGTTCTCTAGCTAACCTTGCCCAGTGCCCACCTAGGCAGTGCCTGCATGATCAATAAAACAGGTCAATACACCAGGCATACCTCTTGGCTACGTTGTTGGTACACCATAACCTACAGGAGTGGCAGGAGTGGGCTAGGTCTTGGACAGGTTAATGGTACACAGATATTCAACAAATGTGTACATTTTCTGACACAGGACTCCCCAAAGTATTTAAGACATTTTGCCAAACCTGTTAGCTTTCCATTAAATACAACCCCTGCTTCCCAACACACATGCACACATCAACACACAAGGGTCCATTGTCACAACAACAACAACAACTCACCTGACTACATGATTGTAATTGCACATTGAAAACAGAAGCCTCTTTAGCCTAGCCAGCCACATGATAAGCAGGGCCAGAAAAAATCCAAGGTCGGTACCATCATACATGTACATGTTTAGTAACAGCAGTATTTTATCCCTGTTATCTGGAACCCTTGTCATTCAGTTTTCTTGGGGCTGAACTAGTGGCTTTGACACCCAGCCACAAAACAAATAAACCATTACCTGTTTAACAAATGTGCACAGGGGTAGAGCCCAAGTAAACCCATCTATCTTCCAAGGCAAACCAGCACACAACGAACTGGCACACAGTCAGTATTATACATAATCCAGTTTGTGTGAATATAAATGTACTCATTTTGTGTATGTATTATCTGCATAGCACTTCCTGTATACTGCTAAGCCTTAAATATAACACACACAGAAGATTATGTTAACATTCACAAAGCTAGCTGGATAAAACACTGCCAATTATACCAAGGAATGTTCAAAATAAAAGATAGTCCTATTTTTAAAGGTGACCAGGCTGTCTACCTTTTGAAAAATATTTTATGTGATTTCTGACTTCCTCTGTGTATATGCTAATGATCTAAGGGTAATTTGGTTGAGAAAATTCATACAAGAGCTTTATGAAGGATGTGTGAACTTGTTTAACAACAAAATGTGTGTACACAGAAATGTTGACAAACAGTTCAAAAACATGTTACCTGAGGTGGAAGGTTGCATATATGCAGAGGTAGAAAGGTCATTTGTTGCAAAACACAATTTGCATAGCTCTGGCTTATTATCCCCTCACCATGAAGTTGCGAAAGGGATATGGTAACGCCTCTGTTCGTGCGTCCATCGTTCTGTCTGTCCAAAATTGCCTTGTGGATCAATTTCAAGTCAAACCATTTGCCCAAAACTTTTCATCTCGCACATATGGCTCACCCACCCAAAGATGAAGAAACCTATCGATTTTGAGGTCACAGGGTCAAAGGTCACGGCCACAGCACCCACTTCTTGAAAAGCCTGTGGATCGATTTCAAGCCAAACTGTTTGACCTAAACCTTTCATCTTGCACATATGGCTTACCCACCCATGGATGAAGAAACCTATCGATTTTGAGGTCACGGGGTCTAAGGTCATGGCCACATCACCCACTTCTTGAAAAAGCTTGTGGACCCATTTTAAGCAAAACCATTTGACCTAAACATTTCATCTCGCACATATGGCTCACCCACCCATAGATGAAGAAACCTATTGATTTTGAGGTCACGGGGTCAAAGGTCACAGCCACAGCACCCACTTCTTGAAAAAGCTTGTGGACCCATTTTTAGCAAAACTGTTTGACCTAAACCTTTCATCTTGCACATAGGTTGCATATATGCAGAGGTAGAAAGGTCATTTGTTGCAAAACACAATTTGCATAGCTCTGGCATATTATTCCCTCGCCAGGAAGTTGCGAAAGGGATATAGTAAAGCCTCTGTTCGTGCGTCCATTGGTTTGTCTGTCCAAAATTGCCTTGTGGATCAATTTTAAGCTAAACCATTAGCCCAAAACCTTTCATCTCGCACATACGGCTCACCCACCCATAGATGAAGAAACCTATTGATTTTGAGGTCACGGGGTCAAAGGTCACAGCCACAGCACCCACTTCTTGAAAAAGCTTGTGGACCCATTTTTAGCAAAACTGTTTGACCTAAACCTTTCATCTTGCACATAGGGCTTACCCACCCATGGATGAAGGAACCTATTGATTAAGAGGTCACGGGGTCAAAGGTCACGGCCAGCGCACCCACTTCTTGAAAAAGCTTGTGGACCCATTTTAAGCAAAACCTTTTGAAGTAAACCTTTCATCTGGCACATATGGCTTACCCACCCATGGTTGAAGAAACCTATTGATTTGAGGTCACTGGGTCAAAGGTCACGGCCACAGCACCCCTCCTCATTTTAACACTTGCGTAATACATCCCATATCAATATGCTCCCATGCGAGAGGATGCTCCGCTTTGCGGTGCCTTTGTTGGACTTGCTGCCAGATGTCCTTGTTGAATTTGTTTTGATTATTTTGGTAGGTAGGCCCCCACATATATTAAACACATTGACATAAACAATACTAGAAGCCTGTGTGTGGTGATATCCACATTTTCTGGCCTAATGTTAGGAAAGCTACAAGAAATTACCATTAGTTTATAAAGGTAAGAAAAGTGATTGGGCTTCATATGGGTTAAATTTTGAATGGATGCTGTTAATGCTTGAGCTTTAATTGGTTCATTTACTTAATTAATGTAATTCACAATTAAGTCAAATTTGGCATAAATGCTTGCAGTGTAATCAGTCTTGGCTGAGTTTACCCTTGACTTAATCCTTAGATAAACCCTCTGTGCAGAGAATAGGAGACTTGCTGTCCTTGACCTATCATAGCTAGAGTGAGAATAGCTGCCTTTGTTCAAGCAATTACAGAACTGAACGCTGCTCATAATTTCAGTGTAGAACAGTGTGTACAAAGCTTACCAGGCCTTTTTGCGATCCTTCTGAGCATGTTAACATGAACAATGGCAACACATAAACCTATGTGAGCTGCAGCAACACACTGTTTTTATCTTTCGAGCAGGACAGATTTCATTACTAAGTCTTGTTTGGTAAATTAAAAAATAAAAGGAAAAATTGTTTGCTAACTCCATATTTTTTGTCCAAAGTCCATATAACAATTTATATTTTTGGTTTGGCATTATTTGATTACATTTATAAAGCGGGCACAAGTTTGGTTGCTATGTTCAAGTAAATATAACAGGTCCCAACATAGACAGATAGTTGATGTTTTGGCTTATTTTATCAGGTTACAAATAGGCCAGGTCACCAATCTAGCTTACTTAAAAAAACATGGGAAGCATAAACTGCCTGCATCACAATATCTCATACACTGTACATTAAATGGGCAACTTGACAAATTACATAGTCCTTTTTTAGCTCAGCTGACTGTAAGTCATCTGAGCTATAGCTGTCCGTCCGTAGATGTAGCACGTTTTGAAACCATAAGACCTAGGAATCCAAAATTCGGCATAATGTTAGATGTCCCCAAGATCTCCTACCAAGCCGAAAACTGGGTCTTTGCGACTTTGTTCCTTTTAGAAATTAAGGAAAAACCTCAATTTTTTATTAAAAACCTATTTTTACACTTCAGGACTGCCTAATATCAAAACCACTCATCTGTTTTTCCTCATATTTACCATAATTATTCCTCTATATAGTTCCTATGTACATGCCAGAAATTATGTCTGTATTATGTAAATTTAAAAAGTTATGGGCCCAAACTTATTGCATTGTGTAAAAAATCAGGAAAGATATTTGACCACTTAACACAAAATATGTTAAAGCTATAAACTTTTTTTCCAGTAATATAACTTTAATTAATCAAAATTAAATTGTACACTCAAAATTAGATCAAAATCTTTTAAATTTTTTAAAATATTAACAAAAATTAAAAAAATTGGTACCTTAAATTTTGCCCAACTTTGACCATTGCACGTTTTTAGCTCAGCTGACTATAAGTCATCTGAGCTATAGTCGTGGTCCATTGTCCGTTGTCCGTCCGTCTGTCTGTCCGTCCGTCTGTCTGTCCGTCTGGATGTCCGTCCGTAAGACTGGCACGTTTCGACACCATTGGACCTACGAAATAGAGTAGAAATTCGGCATACAGTTAGATATCCCCAAAATCTCCTACCATGCCGAAAATTGGGTCAATAGGACTTTGTTCCTTGGAGATATTAAGAAAAAACCTCAATTTTTTATTAGAAATCTATGTTCACACATCAGGACTGCCTAATATCAAAACCACTCATCTGGTTTTCTTCATATTTACCATAAATATTCCTCTATATAGTTTCTATGTACATGCAAGATTTTAAGTCAGTATTATTTAATTTGAAAAAGTTATGGGCCCAAACATAATGGACTTTGTAAAAAAATCAGGAAGATATTTGGTCACTTAAGACCAAAAGTGTTAAAGGTAGGGACTTCTTTCCAGTAATACAACTTTAATTAATCAAAATTTAATTGTATACCAAAAATTAGATCAAAATCTGTTAATTTTTTTTTAAATATTGGCAAAAATATAAAATTGGTACCTTAAATTTTGCCCAACTTTGGCCACGGCACGTTTTTTTCCTGGAGGTACTGTGGATTTAATTTTCACAGCATGTATACATAAGGATTTAATCTATTAAAATCTGAAATTTGAAAATAAAAGCTGCAAAATTAGGCTAGTTATTGAATATTTTTGGAGGCTCTTGTTGTATTCCCTAGCATTGTCAAGCAGTCCCCTTTGATGACTGTAGGTCATTCAGTGCACATCTCTATGCTCCCCAGGCTGTTGGCATAATTTTAGATGTCCCCAAAATCTCCTACCATACCAAAAATTGGGTCATTAGGACTTCGTTCCTTCGAGATATTAAGGAAAAAAAACTGTTTTCCATAAAAAAAAGCCATTGTTACACTTCAAGGCTGCCTACATCTAGCCCACCTAGTAGTACAGCCTTCACTTGCATTATGTAACCCACCCCAGGCAGCTTGCCTTGGGTCAGCTTGGCCACTACCAGCAGGCTCCCCCTCTGCCCTGCACTCCCCCCCCCCCCCCCAGATGGTGCATAAACTAGATGAATGTTATTATTTTCTGTATTTGATTCATTCTTATTCTAGGCTGTGCTACATTTTAGATTTTGTATTTTACCACCAGGGTTACAGTGATTAAAGTGTACATTTAATTGTGTCCACAAAGTGGTGTATTGCTATGAAAGTGTGGATGTTCATGAGATAAGTAATTCCTTACTTCAGAGGAGTAAAAACTTCACCAGGTGTGAAATTGACTATTAATTCCAGTAATAAATTAAAACTGGGATAGTAATTAGCACAATGATATTGTTTGTCCCTCATTCAACCAACAGTGTGTATACTTTATTTGTAATGTCTTATTTTATCAAATTTACTGAATCTTTTATTTTATTTTGGTGAATAAAATTAAGCATGTACTGAAAACTCCAATGTGCAAAACTTTTTAATAGTGATTCAAGGAATATTTTTGTAGATGCCATGTTGTGGCATTATTTTCTTTAAATTCAGTTTAAACATTTATGATTTAAAAATAATAAAATATATGTGTATGCATAATATGACCCAATATGAGCTACACTCTGGATATATGATGATTGCAACTTTTGCAACAATTCTAATATTTTAACTTATAGTTTCAGTTTTTTACTCTGTATATATAATGATTGCAACTTTTGCAACAATTCTAATATTTTAACTTATATTTTCAGGTTTTTTATTAAAAATTTATAAAACCTGTAAATAAAAAAATGATTCAGATAAAAACTTCTTAATGGAAAAAGTGGATATGCTTAAAAAAAATAGGATTATATATAAACTTAAATGCATTATTCCCTTGAAAGTGAAATAAAGGTATTAGTCCATTCTGTCAACTTGCCAGTCCATCTGTAAATTTTCATATGCATCACAGTATCTCAAAACTTTTACTGTTTTTCTTCATGACAGTCTTGTCAGAGTATTATTTTGCAATCATATATTTAGAACTTTACTATAACCAAGTAGGAGGGCCCCTTTCCTCTTAGCTTTTCATATTCTTATATAAATGAAAAACATTACAATAGAATATTTCTACATCCACCTTCATGCTGCCCTCACTTTTCCCTTCTCAGAACCCCATCCCAAAGTCCGCCTCAGTAAGCAAGAACAAGATGAATCAGATATATTCATACTTTAATATTTTGTATAACTATTCGTCCATAGGTACCTATGTACATGCCAGAAATTATGTCAGTATTGTGTAATATGTAGACATAGTGGGCATCACAATAATGTACCTTGTCAAGACTAAAGAGATATTGTGTCATACAGTCACAAATTCATAAATCACTTCATCAGCATAGTTAATCATAACATCATATCTGTCAAATTGAAAGCTTGCAGACTACCATACACTTTAGATCCTTCAACAAATAGCCTTATCATCATTCTACTACTGCTTATTACTGCTGTCATTGCATTCATATTTGCTCAAATATATCACAATTTTCAACCCCTCCTTAATAAATAAATATTAAACCACTATATTTGACTCTATTAATCCATCAGTCAGGTAATTTCATTTATCATTTACTCACATATTACATTACATTCCTTTATAATAGCCCAACATGTCCATGATATTCATAAAGCTTTATCGACTCGATATAGTATCACAGTGGAGAAACATTCATAGTCCAATCATGATCAGCTGAGCGCCGTGACCAATGGGTCCCTTGTTTTTCCTGTAAGTACTGTGGATTTAATTTTCACAGCATGTTTTTTTTAGCATTTTGTCTGTTAACACCAAAAATTTGAAATCAGTTGATCAAAAACTGTAGATTTTATTCAAGTTTTCAAGCACCATGTAACATATTGTTTACATCAAGCTAGTGTCATGCAGTTTGCAAGTGCTCAGCTCCCCAGCTTCAGTTCTCAGTTCCTAAAATTTGGCATGCAATTAGATGTCTCAAAAATCCCCTACCATGCCAAGAATTTGGTCACTAAGACTTAATACCTTTGAGATATTAATGAAAAACTTCATTTTTCAAATTAAAAACCCATTGTTACACTTCAAAACTGCCTAATGTCAAAACCACTAATCTGACTTTAATCATATATAATATACATATTTTTCTATACATTCTCTATGCACATGCCAGAAATGATGTCAGTATTGCATAATTGTTTTAAGTTATGGGCCCAAACATAATGCACTTTGTAAAAAATCAAGAAATATATTTACTCCCTTAACAAGAGGATTGCTGAAGCTAGAGATTTTTTGTCAGGGATGTAACATTATTTAATCAAGATTCAATTGAATACCCAAAATTAGTTCTGAATTTTTCAAATTTTATAAGTTATTAGTATAAATATAAAATTGGTACCTTAAATTTTGCCCTACTTTTACCATGGCATGTTTGTTTCCTGTGAGCACTGTTGATATAATTTTCATATCATGCACACATAAAGATTTCAGCTTTTTAGTTTAAAAAGCTGAAAGAAATTGGCCAAAAATTGTAGCTTTTATTAATGTTTTTATGAGACCATGTCAGACCTTGGCTCTCTGTAGCACCTCTTGAGTCACCTGTATGTTGACCTTGTTGAACTTTCAGCAAATTATGCATGCTTGAGGCGAGGAATAAACTGGGGCTCCAAGCAGCTTATTATATAATGGCCAGCCACAGTTGATCCAGGTGTCCAACCCAACTCATCTAGTAGTTTTAACCAACAACATAACAATAAACAATAAATTAATAAATTTTTATTGGTTTTTAATAACAAATTAAAAAAAATGGAAAAGGAATTTGTTAGTTGATAATAACAGGAAATCAACTTGCAGTTACCGATGATATAAGAATCTTGTATCGATGGATAGAATGTCACGTATTCCAAATAACACCATGCAGTCACCTATGGTATTTTTCAGTTCAGTTTTAATGATAAAAAAGTAAATCATATTATTCATTACTAATCATTAGGGATTATATGAAGGAAATTAATGATAGACAAAGATGCAGTTGATAATATTATTATCTAGATTCCTACTGTGTCTATAGTTAGTACATTGATGTGAAATTAGTCCAAAATGAATATATTACATTTTTTTAAATATAAATAAAAGCCATAAAACCAGGTACTTATGATCATTATTTAAATGTGTGAATTTTGTATATTCTGGATTCTGAATAAATACTAGACATGGTGCGAATATTTTGCAATTGTATTTAAACACGAATATGAATATGTACTCAATTATAAAATTTCTTTCATAAGAATGGGAATTCAGTAAAAATGAAAGTATATGAATACCAGTGCAAATACTTTCAAAATATATTCATGAATGCATTCATGAATATATTCTTTAATATTATTTTAATAATCATTTCAGTTATATTTTATTTGAAAAAATCATACTATTCTCTTATTATTTTTAATAAAAATTATATTTGGGACAATATTTGTAATTTTTTAGCTCAGCTGACTATAAGTCATCTGAGCTTTAGTCGTGGTCCATTGTCCGTCGTCTGTCCGTCTGTCCGTCTGTCCGTCCGTCCGTCCGTCCGTCCGTCGATGTGGCACATTTTGAAACCGTAAGACCTAGGAATCCAAAATTCGGCATAATGTTAGATGTCCCCAAGATCTCCTACCAAGCCGAAAACTGGGTCTTTGCAACTTCGTTCCTTTGAGAAATTAAGGAAAAACCTCAATTTTTTATTAAAAACCTATTTTCACACTTCAGGACTGCCTAATATCAAAACCACTCATCTGTTTTTCCTCATATTTACCATAAATATTCCTCTATATAGTTCTTATGTACATGCCAGAAATTATGTCTGTATTATTTAATTTAAAAAAGTTATGGGCCCAAACATAATGCATTTTGTAAAAAATCAGGAAAGATATTTGATCACTTAACACAAAAAATGTCAAAGCTATCAAACTTTTTTCCAGTAATATAACTTTAATTAATCAAAATTAAATTGTATACCCAAAATTAGATGAAAATCTTTTAAATTTTCTAAAATATTAATAAAAATAAAAAATTGGTACCTTAAATTTTGCCCAACTTTGACCATGGCACGTTTTTTTCCTGTAAGTACTGTGGATTTAATTTTCACAGCATGTTTTTGTTAGCATTTCAACTGTTAACACCAAAAATTTGAAACCAGTTGATCAAAAACTGTAGATTTTAATAAGTTTTCAAGCACCATGTAACATATTGTTTACATCAAGCTAGTGTTATGCAGTTTGCAAGAGCTCAGCTCCCCAGCTTCAGCTCTTAGTTCCTTAAATTCGGCATACAGTTAGATGTCTCCAAAATCCCCTACCATGCCAAGAATTTGGTCACTAGGACTTAATACCTTCGAGATATTAATGAAAAACTTCATTTTTCCATTAAAAACCCATTGTTACACTTTAAGACTTCCTAATATCAAAACCACTGATCTGACTTTAATCATAAATAATATACATATTTTTCATTCTCTATGCACATGCCAGAATGATGTCAGTATTGCGTAATTGTTTTAAGTTATGGGCCCAAACATAATGCACTTTGTAAAAATTCAAGAAATATATTTACTCCCTTAACAAGGGCATTGCTGAAGCTAGAGATTTTTTTGTCAGGGATGTAACATTATTTAATCAAGATTCAATTAAATACCCAAAATTAGTCATGAATTTTTCAAATTTTATCAGTTATTATCATAAATATAAAATTAGTACCTAAAATTTTGGGCCATCTGTGACCATGGCACGTTTGTGTCCTGTGAGCACTGTTGATATAATTTTCATATCATGCACACATTAGGATTTCAGCTTTTTAGTATAGAAAGCTGAAAGAAATTGGCCAAAAATTGTAGCTTTTATAAATGTTTTTTATGAGACCCTGTCAGACTTTGGCTCTCTCCAGCCCCTCTTGAGTCACCTGTATGTTGACCTTGTTGACCTTTCATCAAATTATGCACGCTTGAGGCGAGGCTTACAGGAATCCAGGCAGCTTATGGGCAGCCACAGTTGATCCAGGTGTCCAACCCAACTCATCTAGTAGTTTTAACCAACAACATAACAATAAACAATAAATTAATAAATTTTTATTGTTTTTTAATAACAAATTAAAGAAAAATAGAAAAGGAATTTGTTAGTTTATAATAACAGGAAATTAACTTGCAGTTACTGATGATGTAAGAATCTTGTATCGATGGGTAGAATGTCACATATTCCAAATAACACCATGCAGTCACCTATGGCATTTTTCAGTTCAATTTTAATGATAAAGAAGTAAATCATATTATTCATTACTAATCATAAGGGATCATATGAAGGAAATTAATGATAGACAAAGATGCAGTTGATAATATTAATCTAGATTCCTACTGTGTCTAGTGTGTACATTGATGTGAAATTAGTCCAAAATGAATTTTTTACAGTTATTTTTTAATATAAATAAAAGCCATAAAACCAGGTTCTTATGATCATTATTTAAATGTGTGAATTTTGTATATTCTGGATTCTCAACATCATTGGTTGGTGAAACTGAATAAATACCAGACATGGTGCGAATACTTTGTAATTGTATTTAAATACGAATATGATTATGTACTCCATTATAAAATTTCTAGCATAGAGAATAGGAATTCAGGTAAAAATGAAAGTATATGAATACTCGTGCAAATACTTTCAAAATGTATTCATGAATGCATTCATGAATATATTCTTTAATATTATTTTAATAATCATATCAGTTATATTTCATTTAAAAAAATCATATGATTCTCTTATTATTTTTTATAAAAATTATATTTGGGACAATATTTGTAATTTTTTTTAATAAATAGTTAAACTCTTATATTATATGGTCTGCTTATAAGTTATATGGCCAAGTCAAAATCTGTGTGACAATAGTACTCCATTTGTTAATAAAATAAATGAAATCAATCCTCTTCCCTGTCTCCAAAGGTACTATCAAAATCATACATAAGCTAAACAACAACAACTCATAATACAGCTTATATTTATTACCACACAAAAACCAGCATGTGCCTCATTTCTAAATAATATTTTTGTATCATATATAACAGCTGAGCGTCGTGACCCATAGGTCCCTTGTTTTAATAAATAGTTAAACTCTTATATTATATGTTCTGCTTATAAGTTATATGGCCAAGTCAAAATCTGTGTGACAATCGCACACCATTTGTTAATAAAATAAATGAAACTAATCCTCTTTCCTGTCTCCAAAGTTACTATCAAAATCGTACATAAGCTAAACAACAACAACTCATAATACAGCTTATTTTTATTACCACATAAAACCAGCATGTGCCTCATTTCTAAATCATATTTTTTTGTCATATGTAACAGCTAAGTGCCGTGACCCATAGGTCCCTTGTTTTAACTACAGCATGCATTTTTAAAATACTTATATAAGCATACACCTACCTGTAATTCATGTTTCTTACACCTTCACCTTGATCACTGGAGTATATACAGTTAGCACAGCTACTCTGTTGGTTACCAGTGAGGACAAAATTTATAGATTCCAAACAATTTTGGTATTATGATTCTAGATACTAAAATGTGTATAAAGCAGTGCACTGGGTTTTAAAATAGTACTAGCTGCACCCGTGGAAAATAGGCTCTATCTGTTGCATATTTTTGTAGTGAGATGATAGGAACTAAACGATGCATATTTTAATCCTAAGGTTTGCAGGAACTTTTGTCATATGTTTCACATACATGATATAAAGATTACTTCTGCTAGAATTTTCCAGGAACACCTTCCCCAAAATATCAACATAGAAAGAAATATTATTCTATTCCAGAAATCTCACAAAAAAATAAATTTATGAAAGAGACATGAGGCATATACAGGGTGTACGAATTTTTAAGTGAGAAGTTTTTTCCGATAAACAACATAGGTCCAACAGCTTCATTGCTTGGGAAATATCGTAGATTTAACGATTGTACAAAGAAGCATTCTACCATTAAATTATATGAAAGATGCTTTGTATTATTTGATGCTTGGGCGACATCGTGAAACACGATGTTTATTCAGTGTAGTAAGCTGAGGGTATAGTCTAAGCCATGTTTACAGACACATGCGTTATTTATATACACATGCATATGCATATCGTTGCAGTTTTGTACGCAAAACTTATAGCTGCCAATGTAAAAAGGATTTGCCAAGAAAAATATATTCCAACAGTAATAAATATTTGGTTCAAGTACTGTAATTTGTCATGGAATAAGCAGGTCTAATGCAAAATTGACAACTTTCCCAGAAAAAAAGAAAGCAGGTTGATATATTTCGATGAAAGCATTTAGCAAAGAAACCACTTTAGCCTTGGTTCGTTGCATGATCTTTCAGCAAATTAACGCAAAATGTAATATACTGATTTGCTGAAAATTTGTAGAGGGATAGAGTAAAACTATATCCGTAATCCATTACATATTTGGAGGTAATCTGAATCATCATAATATATTTTTTCTTAAGTGCCATAATCAATTCCACAAAGGAATAATTTTAAGGGGCTAGTCCGTTGTCCCAGGGTATGCAATTCGTATGCAGTTGTTCTGCCACTCGCCTGGTGAACCCGTGTTTTATGAATCATGACAATGTTTTACATGAAACGTGCACGTATGAACGAACGAATGATTAGTAGGTTCTAGCAGGGGTTTCAAAGTTCCAAAGAGATTGAGGAACCTTAGAAGTGTGTGCATCCCCCCCAGGACTTTCTTTTGAAAAAAACTTTTAAACAACACATATATCGGCAGAACTATTAAAACTGTGGTTATTATGGAAAGATACTTCTGAATGTATAAAAATCAACGTATACCTGTAAAACAATAAAACGGTGATCGTGTAAAGGGTCTCAGCTCTTTGTGTCCACTCAACTGGAAAGTGCCCCCTATTTCATGTAGACATGTGTTCTTCCCTTGAATTTAAAATCTTTGCTTCCTGTTGACAGAGTAAAATTCCTTAACAGGCCATAAAATGGAAATTGGGTTCAGTGGGGATAACAGGTTGCTTCCTGAAAACGCATGACAGGTGAAAAATATTTTGCTGAACATTTGTAGAGGGTCAGGGTAAAGACTTACTGATAGTCAATTTCATTTTGGAGGTAATTCGAATCTCAACAATATATATTTTCTTATAAACCATTATGACAAAGGACCATTCCTTTGTCACTGTTTAGAAGCCACCCATTCTGCCACTCGCAAGGTGAACAAATATATGTGAACCCCCCTACCTCCACCCAACCCGAATGATAATTATATTGTGGGGCTTCTTGAACCCATGGTTATCATGGAAAGATATTTTTAAATGAATAATAATCAACATACCTGTAAATCCCCGGTCACAACCCACCGTGCGTGTTTTTAGTCCATACAATTTTTGAGGAGGCCACGGCCGCCACGTTTTTCTGAAAACGTGGGGAGAAAGTGGCAAGAGTAGGGAGAGAGTGCGTCAACCCACAGTTGTGCAAGGTGTAAGTATGTGGCCTGTGAGCATTTGCGTGCATCATACGATGTACACGTGGTAAGTGAGTTTGTACGTGCTTACAATGTCCTTGTAACGTACGATCTCTGTGCAATTGCTGCATTGTCATACGGAGGCAGTACTTACACATACTGCTCATGTACGGTGCACTTACTCACTCAGATGTTGTAAGTGCGTGCAAGTGTGTTGAACGTTAGTTTTTTCGCCCGATGTCTGGGGGTGAATCCGTAGCCCGAACGCAGCCTGAACGCAGCGAAAGTTCCTCCTGCACTTAAAGTGCTACGGCGTGTCTGCCTGCTCCCAAATTCCTACTAAGGCGGTACTCACCACGTACAGATCCCCAAGTTTTGCCCACGTTTTTGCAAGTAGACAGCACGAACTTGCAAGTATGGCATGTTGGAACCACGGCTTAACCCATAAAAATTGTCAAACGGTGGTCACGTCACTGGACTCAGTGTGCCCAGTGTTGACCAAACTGAAAAGCCCCGGCTTGCATTGAAATCGAGGTCGTGGTCTTTGGATTAAAAACCTTTACATCCTTTGAGAGAGAAATTTCTTTTCTAGGTGTTACAACGGATAAGGGAAATCAATGGGGATTATAGTGGACCCGCGTGACCGCATATGGCATGGAAATCCCTTTCGGGCAGGACATGCACGCTAGCCACGGTCTTAACCGCCCAGTGAAAATCCCCGAGGCACCTCCTGAAAAAGCGTCATAGGCGTGGAGGACCTTGCAGCACCAAAGAAATAATGGCATCTAATGGGGAAACATTAAAATTGTTAATTGTTCAGCTCAATAGGGCATAATTCGGCAAAATAAAACAAACTTGTCCTAGAAGAGCACACCAATGATCATCTGCAGAATTTGGAGAGTCAAATCAGAATGGAAGCAGGTAAACTGTGGTCTAGAAAAAACCCAACTCCGTATTAATTATATTGATAATGGCTGTTAAATAGAGACAGATCCATAAGGCAGAATTTTTCTTAAATAACAGGTCTGAAGTGACAATGTTAGCCTTATCAAGGCTGGATGCTACCATAGTTATAAATGAATGCTGTCAAAAGGAATCAAGTGAATAGATTTTTTTTTGTCACAGTTTGTCATGGAATGGCACTCAGTGGAGCACCTCTCCCAATAAACAAAATGCAAGGCAATTGAACCAATTAAATGACCCATGTATACTTGTTCTACGTGGCTGCTGACTTGTTCTACATAAGAGCATTATTGGGAAGGCATTGAAAATTTGACTAATCAAATAAAGCCATATACCCATTAGAGCTCTGCAGTTATCACCGATTATCGATTAATCTAATTGATGTTTTGAAAATCTTCCAATTCTTGATTATCTGTTTTTACTTTGAGAATCAGTCCACCAAATTTCATAGATTTGTGCTGGAATATTGCCCATTTCCACATGAAAATTATATTCTCAGTATCTTAGTCTTGCTGTAAGATGATCCAGAATGCAAATTCTAGAATTCACAAGGTAAAAAATATTAAATTGTAGTTCATTCTTCCCTTTTAAGGTGACAGCAGCGTGAGTGTAAGCAGTCCCCATACTGTCCAACTGTCATATTGTCTGCACCAATATCTTATACAGTTTTTCTTGGCCACTGGCCCACATCTCTCTTTCAAGGGTAATTGGTTAAGTAGATTTTGTAATATTGTGAAAGCAGACAAAGAAACCATGATTCTTGAACAATGATATCTTCAAGGTGAAATATACAGAAATTTGAGATAATTGTGACCCCTTCACTTTTGAAGTACTGGAAATATTCTTCTCAAATATGATACACACATATTCCAGCCAAGTTCTCAGATGAGTTCAGGGAAAACTGATGAGTATATGCGGAAATCCAAGATTTCTTTAAACACCATAACTTTTGGGATAGTGCATATTGCTCCTACTTGGATAAAAGTATGAAGGGGCACATGTAGGGGGGTACATATCTGATTTTGCAGCTGGAGAAACAAAGCCATTCTGGAATTACTTCAGAGAAATTAAGATATTACTATTTGCATACGATTCATTTATATCCAAGTGGAAGTATACATTTCTAGTGTCGTACATATAGCTTGAGTACAATATACCATATGCTGTTTCATAAGCCCCAGGTACAGGTATAGGTACCAGGAACTAATCATGATGTCAACATACAGGTACTCTGAACAAACCTTTTCCACGAGCACGCCCACTGCACGGGTTTAAGCAGGGTTCTGTTAATATAACCAAAAATAAAGGAATTAACAGCATTTTTGTTGACTTGTGCAGCATGGATTGTCAGATCTTTATAGATATGTTCAAAACATACAGCATTTCCAAGATGAACAGTTTTTAGCCCAGCTGACTATAAGTCATCTCAGCTAAAGTCATGGTCCATTGTCCGTCGGCTGTCCGTCCGTCCGTTAAACTGGCACATTTTGAAATCGTTGGACCTACGAATCTGAAATTTGGCATACTGTTAGATATCCCCAAAATCTCCTACCATACCAAAAATTGGGTCACTAGAACTTCGTTCCTTTGAGATATTAAGGAAAAAGCATGTTTTCATAAGCAGTTCAACTGTTAACATCTGAAAATTGAAACCAGTTGATCAAAATCTGTAGATTTTATTCAAGTTTTCAAGCACCATGTAAAGAATTGTTAAGATCTAGCTAGTGTTATGCAGTTTGCTAGACCTCAGCTCCCCAGCTCCCCAGCTTCAGCTCTCAGCTTCCAAAATTTGGCATACAGTTATTATTCACCAAATCTCCTACCATACCAAGAATTTGGTCACTAGGACTAAATTCCTTCAATATATTTAAAAAAAACTTCAATTTTCCATTTAAAACCCATTTTACACTTCAAGACTGCCTAATATAAAAACCACTGATCTGACTTTGATCATATATAAAATACATGTTCTTCTATACATTAGCTATTCACATACCAGAAATGATGTCAGTATTACGTAATTGTTTTAAGTTAAGGGCCCGAACATAATGCACTTTGTAAAAAATCAAGAAATATATTTACTCCCTTAACATGAGAATTGCTGAAGATAGAGATTATTTTGTCAGGGATATATCATTATTTAATCAAGATCCAATTGTATACCCAAAATTAGTTCTGAATTTTTAAAATTTTATAAATTATTAGCATAAATATATAATCAGTACAAAAAATTTTGCCCAACTTTTACCATGGCATGTTTATTTCCTGTAAGCACTGTTGATATAATTTTCATATCATCACATATAAGGATTTTAACTTGTTAGTTTTGAAAGTTGAAAGAAATTGACCAAAAACTGTAGGTTTTATTAAGGTTTTTATGAGACCATGTCACACCCAGGCTCTACCCAGCCCCTCTTCAGTCAACTGTATGTTGACCTTGTTGACCTTTCAGGCAAATTATGCACGCTTGAGGCGGGGCATGTACTAGTCAGCCAGGCAGCATATGGCTGTTCATCCAGATGTCTACAGTTCATCCAGATGTCAAACCCAACTCATCTAGTAGTTGTTCTGACCAACAACATAAAAATCAAGTATAAATAAATAAATTTTTATTGGTCTATAATAACAACTTTAAGAAAAATTAATAGAAAAGGAATTGGATAGTTGGTGAGTAACAGGGAATTCCCTTATAATTACTGATGTTGTATTGATTTTGTAAGGATGGATGAAAATGTATTCCAAATAACACCATGGAGTCACCTATGGTATTTTTCATTTCAATTTTAATAATGAAAAAAAAAGGAATTAATTTATATTGTTCTTTTACTATTAGGGATTTTAGGAAGGAAATTGATGACAGACAAAGATGCAATTGGTCATATTAATATAAATTTACAGGTCCTCCAAGTGTTTCAGCTTGTTAATTTATATTAATTGCAAAATTAAAAATAAATGAAAATATGTCAAAATTTTTAAAATTTTACTCAGACAAGTACTTATTAAAGATGTCAATATGTTTCACTGATGACATTGATACTTGTGGCTGTATAAGCTGTCACAAGACTGTAAATGATCAATATTTATATTATTGGTTCCTTTATTTCAGTTAATAAAATTAAACTTGCACATCTCTAGTCTCTCCTTGTATAATTTATAGGGTGTTCTTATCCTTGAGTTATTTTTTACACATATAATGGTTTCATAGCTGAGATAACTCTAATTTTTTTTTCTGATCCTTTTTTTTTACATAAAAATATTTGAATATGATTAGAATCAGATCTTAGATAAGTTCTTATTATGATTTCTGTAATTTTAATAATTGTCATAAGACTCTTGCTATGTATAGTGTGTAGAATCATGTGATAGTAGTCCAAAGTGAATAAAATAGTTTTATTTTTGTAAATATAAATTAAAACCATAAAACCAGGTAATTATAATCATTATTTATATTTGTGAATTTTGTATATTCTTTATTCTCAACAACTTTGTTCGGCTGAAATTGAATAAATACCAGACATGGTGGGAATACTTTGCAAAAGTATTTTTATACAAATATGAATAAGTCCTCCATAATTTCATGCATATGAATAGGAATACAGGTAAAAATGAAAGTATTTGAATACAAATGCAGATACTTTCAAAATGTATTAATGAAAGTTTTCATGAATATATTGTTTAATATTATTTTAATAATTATTTATTTCAATTATATAATTAAGAAAAAATTCAGATGATGATTTTTTTACTTTAAATTTAAATTATCTTTGACAATATTTGTTATAAATTTTTGATAAATAGTTAAACTCGTATATTATTTGTGCTAGTGCTACTCTTGGGTAGGGATAACCTGTACTTACAAAATAACAGTTTACTCATTAAAAAGCCTAATTAACATAACTGATAAAGTACAGTTTTTTTCAAATACTTCTACTGCAATGTGGATAAAATTATGTGGCCAAGTCAAACCCTGTGTGAGAATAACACTCCATTTGTAATTAATATAAATGACATCAATCCTCCTCCCTGTCTCCAAAGATACTTTCAAAATCTTACATAAGCTAAACACCAACAACTCATAATGCAGCTTTATTACCACACAAAACTAGCATGTGCCTCATTTCCAAATTATATTTTCTGATCATATGTAATAGCTGAGCGCCATGACCCATGGGTCCCTTGTGTTCAGGTTGTCATGGTTGTCAAGAATGCTACAAGATATGTCACTGCCACACAGCCAAAAACACAACCGTTGTTGCCTTGGACTTCCTTGTATGTCATGTAAACTACTAAGCCCAAACCATATATATTAGAAATCTCTGATAGGTGTGGCTAGTAAAATGGAAAAGGTCTATTGGGCAGGTAGGTGCAGGCACTAGGGCCCTGGGCAGGCCAAAAAATTGTACCTGCACCCGCCCAGCATCAGCCCACAGCCTGCCCCACAATCAGAAAAAATTCAGCCCACCCTGCCCCGCAGTTACTATGATGTTTCAGCCCGCACCCACCACACAAAATTTCTTTTGGCCTGCAGCCCTGCATGTTTCAGGTTTCTGTCTGCAGTCCAGCCAGCAAAGTATTAAAAAAGTTTAATTTATCCAAAGGGTTACATAGCAAGAATATTTTATTGCACATATATTAGCCATGCTTGTTATTTATATATAATATAAAATATATATTAATATATATAACCATATTTGCATGGGGTCTGTCTGTTTGTTGCCCTGGGATAAAATCACTCATATCTCGGCAGTGGTTTGACTTTTCTGCCCAAAATTTTGCATATGTATGCAACTTGGATATCTTTCTGGATTTTGTGGCAGGTGGCGCCACCGGATTTTGTGGCAGGTGGCGCCACCTACATACACATTTCAGCTGCAGACATTCTAATATGCAAGACACCTCTATTGCCCCTTGCCACTCAATCCATGCCTCACTTCACCCGTCCCACTCTGATTTGGGCAGATACACTTAGTGGCTTGTCGACTACCCAGATTCTAGTTTATCTGTTGATAAGATATATAATTTGTATGAATTAAGGATATATTCATAACTGATAATGGATACACTTTCGGATATATTTAGTATAAAAATGCTGTTAATAGTAATGACATTCAAAGAGAATAATCTGTTCTTAAAATGTGTGTGTGGGCCATCTGTTTATGGGTCAATTGAGCCACAAAACATTATCAGAGAAAAATGTAAAATAAAATGTGTATTGGTGATATATGTTAAGTTTTTTCATCAACAATTCAACAGATAGGTTTATCTCTCAACTTAATTAATATATATTAAATTGATTAATGATCAATACATACAGGGTGTACTGGAGCCTCTGATATGTATAGCTTAATGATATGGTATTTTCAACATTTGCTGTATTGTTTTGCTATCTGTTCACCAGATATTAATTATTTTTTTGGTGTCCTAGACTCTTTTAGTGACCAAGCTAGTTTAACTACCAATTGAAACAAATCAGCCATTCCATGAACGTTTATAGACAATTGAATTGGACTCATTTTAACATGTATAAACTTGGTAAGCCTTATAAATTTAGTACAAGAGCTTTTCTTAGCCAGCGATCCATTTGCTCTTGACATGTTTGGTAGAAAGTAAAAGTAGTTTGAAGGGTTTCTGCCCACACATGTGAAGTAGTGAACGTGATTCTCTTATCCTTTTGTATACTAATCAAGACTGCATATAATTTTAGGATGTCTTGGTCCAAGGTTCCTCTGTGTTAATTATGTTTCTTGGTTTTGTTTAGCTTGATATACTGGGTCAATCCTTAAACATACCAGCCTGCTTCAAGGTGACTTTGACCACTACTGATGCATTTAGTACATTTTTACAAATGGTTTAAGGGCTCTTCCTTATGTCACACTGACTGTTGTTGTCATTTATAACAGTTTTAACTTAGCAAGGTCTGTGTGTGGAAGTGATTGGAATAGCAGATCATAAAATCATGTTTAATTGGGTCAGCAGATAACAGTAAACCTTCTCTGTAAATCTTGGCAATCACTTATTGCAGTCATGCTTGCAGGAGGTAATTGCATCCCCAGACAAAGTCAGGGATACTATATTTTCATACCAGTTCCGCCGCAGCCGCTGCCGCCGCATATAAATCTTGTTGGCACGATAACTCAAAAAATATTTCACGGATCTTAACCAGACTTGGTATATGTATAGATATGGGTGAGAAGACGACCCCTATTCAAAATGAGTTCATGACCTTTATGAGAAGAGTGTCCTTGACCTTGAATAGATCCAATTTTTGGAAAAATCACACAAATTCTTAAATATCTCAAGAAATCTTGCATGGATTGATCCCAAAATCAAGTTGG
Source organism: Sipunculus nudus (assembly GCA_026874595.1). Classification (NCBI taxonomy): domain Eukaryota; kingdom Metazoa; phylum Annelida; class Sipuncula; order Golfingiida; family Sipunculidae; genus Sipunculus; species Sipunculus nudus. The sequence continues at coordinate 48,194,266 of CM049306.1, read as the reverse complement.
TTGAAGATCATGGATAGGGTTGTCATGTTCCAGAAACTGGTGGTGCCACCTATTATTATTTACTTGTTTTCGTGCCTTTTAATACCCCAAAAATTGCCACTTGACAGTACTGTGAGCATTATAAGTCAAAAACTAAAGGACAGATTTCTTTTTTATTATGCATATACATAGATATGGGTTATGGGGTGATGTTTATTTAAATTGGGGTCATGACCTTTCCTATGAGAGTGGCCTTGACCTTGAATATTGCCATATATGGTGAAAATCACACAAATCATTAATATCTCGATACTTAAGGGATGCATGGATTGGTCCAAAAATCAACTTGACCAAAGATCTTGGATAGTTTTGTCAGGTACCGGAAACTGGTGGCGCCACCTGTTATTCTTTAACTTGTTTTCCTGCCGTTTGATACCCCCATCATTGCCACTTAACAGTACTGTGAGCATTTTAAGTAAAAAACTAATGGACAGATTTCTTTCATATTATGCATATACATAGACATGGGTTTAAGATGATGTATATATAAATTGGGGTCATGACCTTTCCTATGAGAGTGGCCTTTACTTTAAATATTGCCATATATGGTGAAAATTACACAAAATCATTAATATCTCAATAAGGGATGCATGGATTGGCCCAAAAATCAACTTGATCTAAGATCTTGGATAGTATTGTCATTTACTGGAAACTGGTGGCGCCACCTGTTATTCTTTTACATGTTTTCGTGCCGTTTAATACCCCCATCATTGCCACTTAACAGTGCTGTGAGCATTATAAGTCAAAAACTTATGGACAGATTTCTTTCATATTATGCTTATACATAGACATGAGTTATGGGATGATGTTTATATAAATTGGGGTCATAACCTTTCCTGTGAGAGTGGCCTTGACCTTGAATATTGCCATATATGGTGAAAATCACACAAAATCTTTAATATCTCGATAAGGGATGCATGGATTGGTCCAAAAATCAACTTGACTGAAGATCTTGGATAGTGTTGTCATGTACCGGAAACTGGTAGCGCCACCTGTTATTCTTATACTTTTTTCAGTGCTGTTTAATACCCGATCATTGCCACTTTACAGAACTGTGAGCATTATAAGTCAAAAACTAATGGACAGATTTCTTTTATATTATGCATATACATAGACATGGGTATTGGATGATGTTTATTTAAGTTAGGGTCATGACCTTTCCTATGAGAGTGGCCTTGACCTTGAATATTCCCATATTTGGTGAAATTCACACAAAATCTTTAATATCTCAGTAAGGGATACATGGAATGATCCAAAAATCAAATTGACCGAAGATCTTGGATAGCTTTGTCTTTTGCAGAGGACAGGTGGCGCCACCTTGTGTCGTTTTCTTGTTAAAATGATGTTTAGCAATAACTGTGTAAGCATTTGAGGTACAGTCACCAAACCCACATGTTTGATAATTTTTAATGTATATTTATTTCCCTATATATTTCCTATGTACATACCAGAAATTAGTTCAATATTTTATAAATTCTTTAAGTTATGGGCCGGAACATATTGCACTTTGTAAAAAATCAGGAAATATATTTACTTCCTTAACCTGAGAATTGCTTAAGCTAGAGACTTTTTTTTCAGGTATATAACTATATTTAATCAAGATTCAATTGTATACCCAAAATAAGATCTGAATTTTTCAAATTTTATAATTTAATAGCATAAATATCAAATCAATGATGGGATGATGTTTATATAAATTGGGGTCATGACCTGTCCTGTGAGAATGGCCTTGACCTTGAATATTGCCATATATGGTGAAAATCACACAAAATCATTAATATCTCAATAAGGGATGCATGGATTGGTCCAAAAATCAACTTGACTGAAGATCTTGGATAGAGTTGTCATGTAACAAAAACTGGTAGCGCCGCCTGTTATTCTTTTAGTTGTTTTTGTGCCTTTTAATACCCCATCATTGCCACTTTTCAGTACTGTGAGCATTATAAGTCAAAAACTAATGGACAGATTTCTTTTAAATTATGCATATACATAGACATGGGTATTGGATGATGTTTAATTAAATTGGGGTCATGACCTTTCCTATGAGAGTGGCCTTGACCTTGAATATTCCCATATTTGGTGAAATTCACAAAAAATCTTTATTATCTCAGTAAGGGATACATGGAATGATCCAAAAATCAAATTGACTGAAGATCTTGGATAGCTTTGTCTTTTGCAGAAGACAGGTGGCGCCACCTTGTGTCGTTTTCTTGTTAAAATGATGTTAACGCAATAACTTTGTAAGAATTTGAGGTACAGTCACCAAACCCACAGGTTTGATGCATCTTATCAACAGCTTGGTCAAGTTCGGACATAGATAGCCTTGATGCATTTTTTTAAGGTCACAGCAGCGATTATGCTAAAATGATATTAGGGCAATAACTCAAAAAGAATTTGTGGTACAGGCACTAAACTTAGTTTAGATGCATCTTATCAATGGCTCAGCCAAGTTCGAATATGGATGACCTTGATGTATTTTTCAAGGTCACAGAGGCAATAACACTGAAATGATGTTAACTTTAATATCTTGGTAAGGGATGCATGGATTGGTTCAAAAATCAAATTGACATAAGATCTTTGATAGCATTGTTTTCTGCAAAAGACAGGTGGCGCCACCTTCTGTTGTTTTCTTGCTAAAATGATGTTTAAATAGAATAACTTTGTAAGAATTTGAGGTACAGTCACCAAACCCACAAGTTTGATGCATCTTATCAATGGCTAGGTCAAATTTGAACATGGATGACCTTGATAAGTTTTTCAAGGTCACAGCAGCGATAATGTTAAAATGAAATTACGGCAATAACTCAGAAAAAATTGTTGGTACGGTCACCAAACTTACAGGTTAGATGCATCTTTTCAAGGGCTGGGGGGGGGGGGGGGGGGGGGGGTAATTGTCTGGGGATACTATGGCACCTGAGGTGCCAAGAAATATCTAGTACATAAATGTGTATCAAAACAACTTTAGATTGCTGGACTTGATATAAAAGTGACATACTATTAATAGAACTTGAATTTGGAGTTCTACTGAATGGTCCAGTTTCAGGCTTTCAAACAGGTTTTTACACTAAATCATCTGCAGTTTAAGGTTCAGTTTTAGCTTTGGCTCCAACTGAAACCAAGTTGAAGTGTTTGGCGGATTTTGCAGATTTTAACCACCATCTAGGTGGGTTGGGTAAATAAGGTTTACCCTGGTTATACCCAGGCTTTATTCAGATGTTTGCTTGAGGCTCTGTTTGCATTTCCAGTAACTGCTTGAGACTATTATTTTAGGGTTTAATATATTCTGTATATAAAGTAACAAATCAACATTAAATGTATGGTTATTGGTTATAGTCTTTTTTAGCTCAGCTGACTTTAAGTCATCTGAGCTATAGTCATGGTTCTTTGTCAGTCGTCCGTCAGGCCAGTAGTCCGGCCGTCTGTCCATCTATTAACAGGTCCCGTTTTGAAACCATTGGACCTATGAATCCAAAACGTTGCGAACTGTTATATGTCCCGAAAATCTCCTACCATTAGGAAAATTGGGTCACTAGGACTTTGTTCCTTCTAGATATTAAGGAAAAACCTCCGTTTTCCATAAAAAAAGCCATTGTTACACTTCAGGGCTGCCTAACATCAAAATCACTGATCTGTTTTTGGTCATATTTAGTATCAATTTTCTTCCATATATTTTCTGTGAACATACCAAAAATTAGGTCAGTATTGCATATTGTTATGGGCCCAAATATAATGCAATATTAAAAAAATCCGGAAATATATTTACCCACTTAACATGAGAATTGCTGAAGCTAGAGACTTTTGTTCAGGAATAAAACTTTATTTAAAAAAGATTCAATTGTTTACCCAAAATTAGATCTGAATTTTGCAAATTGTTCAAGTTATTAGCATAAATGAAAAATCAATACCTTAAATTTTGTCAGATTTTGGCAATGTGCACGTCTTTTCCCTGTAAGCACTGTTGATTTTTTTTTCACAGCATATATAAATAAGGTCAAAAAAAAAAAAAGGTATGGTTCTCAGGCACTTTTTTTCAGAAATCAATGCGGGCGGGCGCTTTTTTTATTTTAAATTTTTGGTATGTTTCGATAAAAATGTAAAATGATAAGGGAAAAGCATGAAAATAACAGTTTTATTTGGCTAAATAAGTAAAAGCACTACAAAACAAAGGAAACTGTATGGTTTTATCTTCTTGAAAGAAATGTCGAAGCGGCAGCAGCTCAAAATTGGAAAGTTTTTATTGAAAATCAAAATAAAATTTTTGATGCAGGGGTTTAAAATTGATGCGGGCAGCGCCTGAGAACCATACCTTTAATTTTTTTTGGCCTAAGGATTAAATCTTTTAAAATCTGAAATATCAAATGAATTGATTGAAAAGAGAAGCTTTTATAGTATACAAGTTTTCATACACCATGTCAAGTGTTGTTTACATCTAGCTCACCTAGTAGTACAGCCTTCACTTGTGTTATGTAACCCACCTCCTCCCCCCCCCCCCCTTTATGAATCTTTTATTTTATTATGGTGAATAAAATTAAGCATTTACTGAAAACTCCATTCTGCAAAACTTTTTCATTCAAGGAATAATCTTGAAGATGCCATGTTGTGGCATTATTTTCTTTCAAATTCAGTTTAAACATTTGTGATTAAAAAATGATAGAATATATGTGTATGCATAATATGACCCAATATGAGCTACACTCTGGATATATAATTATTGCAACTTAGAATTCTGATATTTTAACTTATATTTTCAAATTTTTTTATTACAAATTTATAAAAATTGTAAATAAAAAAAATGAATGGGATAAAAAATGGAAAAAGTGGATATGCAAACAAAAATAGGCTTATATATAAACTTAAATGCATTATTCCCTTGAAAGTGAAAATAAGGTATTAATTAGTCCATTCTGTCCACTTGCCCGTCCATCTGTAAATTTTTCATATGCATCACAGTAACTAAAACTTTTACTGTTTTTCTTCATGACAGATTTGTCAGAGTATAAGTTTTGCAATCATATATTTAGAACTTTACTATAACCAATAAAGAGGGCCCCTTTCTTCTTAGCTTCTCATATGCTTATATTTATGAAAAACATTACAATAGAATATTTTGCATATTTTGCATTTGCAAAAATTTCAAACTTCAGCTGAGCGCCAAGACCCATGGGTCCCTTGTGTTAAAACAAACTTTATTTATACACAGACTCATGCATATGGATTAGTGGAGGGAATTGATTTAAAAATCACATTTGATGATTGAAAGATAAAAAAAGGACTGTTAATTGATTATTAATTATTTTATCTACATCAGGCTGAAAAGTCAAGGCAACAGATTGGTTGTTAACACTAAATTCATTGCACAAGGTTAAGTTTTATCGCTGTTTGCAATTTTGTGCCTTGTCTTCATTATATCTGTTACAAAATTAGATAAAATGACTTCCTTGAATGTGCAAACATTCGATCAAATAAAAAATGCTATTCAGTTGATTATTAGAGAATATGATCAATATTATTGATTAATTGGCACCCCACTGGAGGATGCAAGCCCCCACCCTTTTGCTTTGAAATCTTGTAAAAGGGAGTTATATATGTGAAAATATACAGTACACTTAATACCAGTAAGTACTGTAGCCTCCAGAGGGGCAGAGGGAGCAACTGCCCCCCCCCCCCCCCGAGAAAAAAAAAATGTTGGCAGTATTTGCAAGAAAGTTCAATTTGACTGGTGACTATCACTCAGTTACCCTTAAACCACATAAATAAAAGCAAGCAATTCTGTGATTAGAGCTTATATTATAAAAAAAGTACCCACAGAAATGCAGGTTTATATCAACCCTAACCCTACATGGGCTACGCCCTCTTCGTTATTGTTCCCTCTGACCAAGCATTTACTGCCCTCCCCCCCTACTGAGACTTGCTTAGGCTATGGCCCTGAATACCAAAAGGCAGCTCTCATCTATTTTCTTCTCTGTACTCTTGCATTGTAAACTTGACATGTGCATAGACATTGGTAAGAGGATGAAGCTTATGTGAAATGTTCAAAGATTTGTGACCTTCAGCGTGGTCTTCAAGATCAAATCTGCAATAGGATTTTGTTTAACCTCTTACATGAAGTACTGCTTCTGTTTCCTTCTAATTTGATACAAAAACATATTTCAACCCATATCTCCGATCGTTTTTCATGACTAGTGACCTTTAACTTTGTATGTGCTTCTGAAGATGGGGGGCCTTATTTTGAAGAGGGTATGCATTGTCTGGGGATACTATGGCATCTCTGATGCCAAGAAGTTTCTAGTTAATTTTGTTAACCAGTGTGTTTTTATGCACATATATATCTTATATATTTATGTCAAAATAAATACCTCAAAGGACCCTTGTGTGCAAATTTGGTGTAATAACATGTCTTTGATATACCTGGTGAATAATTGTCTATTTGAATAATTAAAATATTGGTAAAACAGTAATATAGAAGAAATTGTATATGGCACCATATGTATTTTTTTAAACTGATTATCTTGACTCTTGGGTCACTAATTTTTAAGAAAAATGATTTGCACGGTATAATGAATCATATTTTCAATGCTTGATACCACGCTACCACCTTGATTTTATACAGTATCCATCACACTCAATTTATCAACAAGATAACAGCTGTTAAATAGCCAAACAAGTTTTGACTTTTAAGCATGCAAACATTTCTTCATTACCTTATTAATGTGTCCTTATATTATATTTATGAATTTACTATATATTTGTTAAAGAATATTTTATAAATTTATCTTCAGGTATGATATTTTACTGGAAGAGGGAAGCAACCACATGCTCGCTGGTGGCAAAGGATCAAACTCTTCAGGCAGGAGCAAGAAGATCAGACCTTCCTGACTACAGGCTGGCTGATGTGGAGAACCACAAGACAAAAGAAACAGGAATTTGGGTCACATTCAATAATGGTGTGTACGACATCACAGAATTTGTGGAGCAGCACCCTGGTGGAACAAAAATCTTATTGGCAGCAGGGGGAGCCTTGGAACCATTCTGGGATCTGTATGCGATTCACAGAGAAGAAACAGTATTTGAAATGTTAGAAGGACTACGCATAGGCAACGTAAACCCAGCAGATATGGAGAAGAAGTCTGCAGCAAAGTCTTCATCTAATGATCCCTATGCCAATGACCCACCACGACACCCTGCTTTGCAGGTCAATTCCCAGAAGCCTTTCAATGCAGAACCACCTGGAGAACTGCTCATAGATAACTTTATCACACCAAATGACCTCTTCTTTGTGAGAAATCATCTACCAGTGCCTCAAGTGGACGAGAATAAATACAAATTGGAAATATATATCGAAGGTGCCAGGAGGCCTGTTAGGCTGTCCCTGAGAGACCTAAAACGGAAATTCAAAATACATACAGTAACTGCTACTATCCAGTGTGCCGGAAACAGAAGGAGCGAGATGTCAGCTGTAAAGAAAGTTAAGGGACTAGGCTGGGGAGGTACAGCAATCAGCAATGCTGAGTGGACTGGTGTTAAACTGTGTGACGTTCTTCAATACGCTGGTGTAGATGAAGAACAGGTTGCACACATCCAGTTCGAGGGTCTCGACAAAGATGTGGCCGGAGCATGTTATGGGGCATCAATTCCTGTAGAAACGGCAATGGATCCAAGGAGAGATGTCTTGCTTGCGTTTGCCATGAACGGTAAAGATCTTCCCTTGGACCATGGGTTCCCAATACGCGTTGTTGTTCCCGGCACAGTTGGAGCACGGCAGGTGAAATGGTTAGGAAAAATTGTCGCTAGCAAAGAAGAAAGCAAAAGTCATTGGCAGCAGAATGATTACAAAAGTTTTAATCCCAGCATTGACTGGCATAATGTGGATTTTAGCAAAAGCCCAGCAGTGCAAGAATACCCAGTTCAAGGTATGATCTGTGACCCAGCTCCTGGGGCAGTGCTGGAACATGCTGAGGAGGTGACTGTACGGGGGTACGCATGGAGCGGCGGTGGCCGAGGAATCATGAGGGTAGATGTGTCAGCGGACGGGGGAGAAACATGGCAGTCTGCAAACTTGCATCAGATGGAACAGAAGGTCCATCGGCAGTGGGCCTGGACTTTATGGGAGGCAACCATACCCATCCCAAAAGGCCACACAGGTCCGGTGACCTTGGTATGTAAAGCTGTAGATACTGCGTGCAATGCTCAATCAAGCTCCGTTAGCGGCATCTGGAACCTGAGGGGACTTCTCAACAATGCCTGGCATAAGGTTGTGGTCAAAGTTCCAGAAACTTAGCCACAGTTTTGTTATAAAATACATGAACCATCAGGGGTGTGCCCAGGTAAATGCACCTGAGCAATTTTTTTATTGTGATATAAATTACGTATCCTATTAGGAGTCGAAATGGCCACCAAAACCTGTCACAAATCTTTAGCTTCAGTCCTCCTGCAAGTTCATCCTAAATGTGAACTGTTTATCCATGACCAACCAATATGGTGAAATATGCCCCTTACATAAAGTCAAATATTTATAAGAAATCGGAGGATGATCTTTGATTTTTTATATACAAATTTACTAATAATATACAAAATTTAATATACAAATTATTAAAATATTAGCTTCAGCATGATTAGCTGGTGGGTAATGGAATATCTGCTTGGACACCTTGTCTCTAAAGATATGTATTTTGCGATTTATTTGATAGCATGAAAGGAGGTGTCTTCTAATCTCTTGATTGAATATATAATAGTGATCATGAAGTGATTGCTTTTCTAAAGGTGCGGCTGTGGGTTTTTGAATACTGGGAGTTTGAATACTGCATGTGAATATAATACACTTGTTATCTACTTGGCACATATATTTGGAACTGATAAATATATAGGGTAATGCTAATCAAAGCTGATTGATCTTGTTCTTGTATAATTTATATGTAATATAAAGCAGATACTGTTACCTCAGGTAATAACGAGTGACTACACTGTTAGCTTTGCAATAAACCACTTATTGCCGTTTTATATGAATTTATACGTGTTTATGATTCTTGTGTTATTTAATGAAAAGATTGAACTGAAAATATTGTACAAGGTGGTGAGTTTGATATGTTCCGCTTAAATGATATCAGTTATTGTTCAGAGCAGAGAATAAATTCCATGGTTCAGTTCAAATCCACCCGGAGCATTTAATTGGACATGCTGTTTGGAGTAAACGAAATGCCAGTAAAATAATTATAGAAAATGGCCAAATTGGGAGAGGGTGAGAGAGAAGAAATAATACTAGATGCAGTTATGATTAAAATTATGAAAAAGCAAATAAGATTAATATCATCATAATTACATAACAAAAATAACACGAGCTTCAACTTGTTTTAACAAGTTATAAAAGAATTAACATATATAGAAGCGAGACCCTTGGGCGAATACGCTATATATATAACGGTATAATAAATATATTTTTTTTAATATATTTTTGGCCGCTTCGTTGCCCAAAGCACTACCGCATCAATGAATCACCCATCAATTCTTATAAAAATAATGAAGTGAATGATGAATTGAATGTATTTATATCAAGAGTTTGAACATTTGAAGTATTAAGGAGTACCCTGATATCTGTGCTTAACATACATTCAATAAATTAACATACATTCAATGAATAAAGTGATTGCTTTCATATAGAAGGTATAAAGATGTATGCAAGTAACTGTTGTTCATATAGTTACAAAGTGTCGGTATATTATACCTCGGATCATTCGTATGATCGACGGGTGCTTGCACATTCAGTTCACATGACTTCAGAATTCCTTAAAGATGTTTAAATTTAGAAGAAGTATAAGCAATGATCTGTTGATAAACTAGCCGTGACATTCCGACTCCGGTGGCAATCGGATAACTGGGCTGGTAAGCCTACTCGAGTCGTGATACAAGTTATATCGAGGAGTGTATCTCAGTGGTCTTGCATCAGGTTGCATTCATATTGTGGTAAACGGCCCATAATCTAAATATTATGTTTAAAATGAATTTACACAATAGTATACATGTGAGCTCACAACCCAAACTGAAACACCGTCTCCATGGACACGGGTCATTTCCTGTATCGCCTTCAAGCTGCCTGCGTCCTGTAACCCCTGCGAGCCATGCTTGTGTTCATGCGGTCATAAATCCAACAAACACGCCAAGGGGTTTATCAGTGTGGTTGGTTAAAACGGAATTTTTCTCGCTCATGTTTGTTATTATTAGAAAGTACACAAGAAATGCTAATGATTGGCATGGTTTTTGTTGATTGACAGTGTACCTATAGGCCATGAAGCGTTGTCAGAAATGAAAATATTGGCATCTTCATAAGGCCTAATGCGTTCCTCTGATGTAATGACACTCTGGCGCCAGAAATCTGGTCGTAATGCCAGAGTCGATATAACGCTATATATTGATAGTTGATACACTTGAACCACTCACTTTCTCAATATAATAACTTTGTTTTCTTTGAGATCATATAGCAGGTCATAATGTAGTAAGATAAGAAAGAGATTAGATCGTTTTTTTTTATCGGCAAACAAATGTCAAGTGGGCAATAGCATTAATGTAACTACTCCTGCATGCATGTCGCTTGACCTAGTTTTCATCGTTTTTATACGAGTCTTAATAAAATCCTGATCCAGCCACCAAAAACAAGGTTGAGTTATTGCATATAGTCTGTCAGTTCAAGGATAACATTAAAGTTTTTGAGTACAAAGACTTTCTAATAATAGGCCTACAGGTTAATTAAGAATAAACTAATTGCAAAAAGATTGTGCATAGAAACTGATATTAAGAAAAACCTTTTATTACGTCCGTTCTCTTCAGGAAGACGCAGTACAAAGAGATTTTCCGCGTGGAAACTCGTTCATTGAAAGGTACACATGATTTAACTTAAATTAAAAAAAAAACTAGGAATCGCTACCAGAAAGGCTCCCTGAAACGCGAATGTCACCGGTCGTATTACAGGTGCGGAAAAGCATTTATGAAACTGGTGCGAAATAAAAATCGCGCGCGTTTACCACGGCTTACCGCGCCAGGCCTAAGTGATACATACTTGAGGATGTGATCAAAGCATTTAAATTACGGAAAAGACGTTATGCATCGATCACTTAATACACTATTTACTGCCGCAATGAAATAGTTTTTACTCGGGAAGATCACATTCAACCGGTAACCGTGGAATGAAATGAGATAAGATCGTTGATGTTTTATTTTTTGTCTCCGTAACATGTGTCAAGTGCGTCGTATCTTTTAAGTGTAACGTGCAATTATTATTGTGCACGTGACCAAGGTTCCATTGTATCCATTAAAAAATTGAATGCTGGTCATCGTCCACAGTTAACAAGGTCAAGTCTGTTGAGGAGGACAACACAGTCGCAAGGCCAGCTTTATCATTGTTAAAGTTGCCCATGCATACATTCACCTTCCTTTGAAAAGAGTTTATATGATTTCTAGCTTCCTTTGTGTTTATATTAATGATCTAAGGGTATTGTTGGTTATGAAAAGTTCTTATAACGCTTTCAGGAAGGATTTATGAATTTGTTTATCAATAACATGTTTGTAAACACAATGTTGTCAAACGGGGAAAAAACATGTAACCTCAGGTGATAGGTTGCATATATATGCGGAGGTAGAAAGGTCACTTGTTGCAAAACATAATTTGCTAAGGTCTTGCTTTATCTGACTTGCTGCCAGATGCCCTTGTTGAATTTATTTTGTATATTTTTTTGCGGGACCCCACATATTATAAACACGTTTATATAAACAAAACAAGCAGCCTGTATGCGGTGATATACACGCTTCTGTCCTATTTTTAAAAAAAAAAGCACAAATGGATAACCTTTATAGTTTATAAAGATCAGATAGGTGACTGGGCCCATTTAAAGTCACCTCTTAAGGAAATGATGGCCTTCGTGAGTCCATTAACCCTCCGCAGCTTAAGAGGTGTGCATGGATAGTATAACGCCAGATCCCCTGTCCTCGGCACATGCATGGACATAGATTCTGCTTTATTTGTTTAAAGCTCGGCTGACTTTCGGTATTACAATCCTATGGAGATGGAACCTTGACCGTTGTTTGCAGGGCGTAAATTGTAACCGTAAGCCCTATAAATTGCTTGATGAATATTCACACAGTCCTGGTAAAATATTTCCTTTGAAATCCCAGTTGTGAAAAGTGTTTAAAATATACGGTGAAAACATGCTTTTGAGTACCGGAAACGCATTATAACACTGGAGCGAAAAAGATGGCCCGCGGTAAGCGCGCCTTGCAGGTCTACATTATTAAACAGCTTGTAGAGGCATTTTAAGCCCAATTTCCGTCCCAAATCTCCCAACTTTCACATATGGTTCACTTGCCATTAGGAGAAGAGCTATGTTGATTATGAAAGTCAAGGTCACATGACCCCCTTGAAAAAGATTTTGAACATATTTTAAGCCAAACTTTTCATCCAAAACCTTTCATCTTTCAAGGGTAAATTACCCCTATAAGGGGAGAGTTCTGTGGATTTTGGGGTCGCAAGGTCAAAGGTAACTTGCACAAGGTCAAAGATAAATAACCTAACTATAACCACTTCTTATACAAGATCGTGGACAAATTTACGCCAAACAAACCTTCCGTCTTTAGTCAGACATGCTTTGAGCACCAGGAAACGCAAGTCAGACTGTCCTTGTTTCAGGCTGGTGAAAACAAATTACCGGGATTGAGATCACAAAAGAAATAAAATATTACTCATTCATACATGTACGTCAGCATGAAGAATCCAAACAAATTTTGCTAACGGGCGGACGACCCGTAGCTGATATTTTGACGACTTTCAGTCAGCTAACTAAAAGGGGCTAAATGGTAAAAGCTGTAAAAACTACATATTGAGTGGATAAACTTAATTTATGGTATTGCGCGGTATAAATTAACAATATCATGAAAATTTGAACTACAAAAATAATGGTATACTCGATTTGACAGAACGGAGGTAAGTTGAACGGAGTAAGTCTAATTATTCTTTCAATTAACAATAAGGAAATCACGGGTTGTTTAATTGTAACCTGAAGTTTTGTGCCACGTGCCATTGCCAATTTAGCTGACAACGAGACAAATTAGTTTTGCCACAGAGGAAAATATATCAGAATATTAACCAAGAAACAAATATATAAAGTGTATTGGATCTAAGCCTTTAACTATTACCACCTGTTACAATAGGCATAAAGATTAGATAAGATGAACTTAAGATAAGGAAAGACATTACTGCCTGTGTTAATGATCGTGTGAATATATGCATGGGCTAGGCACAATACTTTTTACACATGGCCGAGATACATGGCCGTGTCAGTAATATGGAACTCGCACGTGAGGTGTGCGACCGACGGCTGTCGTCTTGTTCAGGTCAGGATGATTAAAATGAATTGAGTGTCGTTGTTATTCAGGTTTGAACCAGGTTAAGCTGCTCTATATACGTGACATCACACATTCCAAGTAGGAACATGAATTATATATATACACACACACACACAAACGTGTGTGTTTGAATCATGACGGTAAAGTGAAACCTTTATCCAGCTTCTTAGCAGACCTGGGAGCCGCCGCCGAATTGAGCCAGCCGCCGCCGTTTATTTTATAAGCAAGCCGCCGCCGATAGTTTTCTTGAGCCGCCAAATTGCGCCAGCCGCCGCCGATTATTAAACACCGGCTCAGCCGCCGGTGAAATATTGATAAGCTGATGAAACAAGGGATATTCGCTTGCAAACGTCAGCTTGTAAATAGTTACTACAGTATTGTGTTAACACGAACCCGTCTCATGCAGATATCACCGAGCTGCATGGCTTCGCAATGGTAATGCATGATTAATTTTATGGAAGTTGTAAGTCATTATGTTAGACAGTTAACAAGGTTCCCGCAAACCTCTTTTTTCAGACCGGATAACTGGCATATTCCCCGTTTGATCAAGGGCGTTTCTCTAACCCTGGTTGCTCAAAATAAAGAGAAAAAATGCAGGAATCCAGTTCATTCCCAAGTTTATTCAGTCAGATACTGATGCTTGAACATTTAAAGTTACTGAGGTCGATGTGCAATATTTAATAAAATATTATATACAGCTCGGTTAAAATTTAGGATTAAATGAACGAAAACCATAGGGATAAGCTGTTATATGTATGGAAAAATATGCATGCATTTTTGTTATTATTGTTTCCAGCCAATATAAGACCATAACCATGAAACGATGTGTGCAGCCAGCGACCGCTTATAACTACCTCATATTATAATCATGCTACAAATGTCATTCGCATAAACACATATGGATAAATGTCATGAAATCCTTGAGTAGAACCTAAACTTTTAAGCGAGTCTGATTGGTTAGCAATTTGAATTTAAAACGCGAGACCAAATCAGTGTCAAACAGCTGCAGAAACCGGCTGCTTCAACCACTGACAAACATATCGCTGCATGAACATTTTAAGGGTCACAGAGGTCACGGGGGTGATTGAGGCTGACACCTGCGAAAATGCATGACAAAATTCATATTTCAATTAAGACACGTGACATAAACGTACAGGATTGCGACCTGGAAAGTTCAGCGCAGGAAAAAAACATGTTGATCATAGGCTAGGCCAAAAGGAATTAGAGATTTCGTGGTTGTGGCAGTGAGTTGGTCTGTTCACATTACAAGAAGAATTCACAATATGTTTTAAGTAATCAAATTTTCATAATTATTATAAAAACTCTTGGGCAGCAGGTCGATTTTGTACCCTCCTCAAGTGACAGATTATTACCAAATGTTAGAGACACTCGCGGGTGAAGCATGACTTTCTGTACACTATATATATATATATATATATATAGACAAAATTTCCTGCCCTTTCACATAACCTCATGTAATACAGTTAAAAAAAAAGAAGCACACACTACGTCAAGCCATGACACTTTAAGGTCGGCACACGAAAAAAACGATTATCCGGTTGAATTGAGCGAACGAAAACAGTTTCTTAGAGGATGCAAACAATGATATCTATATATCTCAATAGCTGAATTGAAGCCTTCGATTTTTCAAGATGCTTTTAGCAATGTAACGTTATATCAGTTCAGATCAAATAATGCATGTGTAGCCAACGTCTGTCAAAAGAAATGAGGAAAATCATAACAAATTTCATCTGATCAAATAAGCGCTCAGCATCACCAAAACACGCTATGTTGTCAGATCTGAAAACACAGAGGGGGAACCCCATCTTTCCCGTAACCACTCACTGTCCTTGTACACGCCCAGCGTGATATTGAATAAAATCAATTTATCCAAAGGGTAATAACCTTGTCAAAATATTCCTTAAGATTGTTTCAAATTCTTGTACATATAAATATAATTGCATTAGATTGAGAGAACATTTTGTCCATTAGATATTTGCTTCATCTTAACGGCTCAGCCGGGCTAGCCAGCCACAACGTTGTCCACTCAGCCATCTTCATTGTTCTTAGACCTGAGCCGGCTCAGCCGGCTAGCCAGCCATTTTTTCTTCCAGCCAGCCGATTTACAGGTCAACGGCTGGCTCCCAGGTCTGCTTCTTAGCATTCACGTTTTGGCCAAATCATATATATATATATATATATATATATATATATATATATATATATATATATATATATATAACACTGGAGAAAAACAAAACTAAAATTTCACAACAGTCTGTTTCACAGGATGCGACCCGATCATCAGGTAAATGCGGTTAGAATGAAGCTAACGGCGTGGTTTGAAAAGCCGAGACTTTACGAGATTATAGAGCATAGAGTACTTTACAACGGAAGGTAACTAAAGTCTCTTCTACCTTCTATATATATATATATATATATATATATATATATATATATATATATATATATATACAAGTCCTTCTAATGAGACGATATACAACCCCCCCCCCCATTTAGCCATAATATCTTCATGTGCACGGATTGAAATTACAGCCTATTTTTATGGCTTAATCGTATTCTTTGGCAATGTGCGAGGAGGGAATAATATGGTATATGCAACCCCGCCCCCCGTCTCCCAACCAACTGAGTTTTTGTTTGTGACATTTGCACATGTATGAAAGTATACGTGATCCGTTTGTAATTACAAGCTTTACCAAACGAATCTGATAAATTTCTGACCTTTGGGGGCATTTGGAACATGTAAAATCAGACCATCCGAAAATAATACACACCCAAAGTAACAACTGTAATTAAAATTATGGATTTTTTTTCTGATATCAGAGTCGCTTTATTTTCCATCCACTACTTTTTAGGGAATTATTTATTCCTGCCATAGAATTCTAAACATGTTCCCTTGAATGAAAGTGAACTGTAATTAGTATAAAAAAAATAGAAGATAAATGGATGAAATCGCCTTGAGATGCCGTCGAAATCAGTGAAAGGATGAATTGTTAAGATGCTTTTTCTATCAAACGACATCTTCTAGTCACCCCCACGCACTCATTGTTGTCATTGTTCCATTTCGTATCGTATATATAGCAACTATTGTAGTTGCACTCGCTGACCCGCCTCACTCAGCTCATGGCCATATGGTTAGAACAATCAAGTTTATATAAGTCTTATAATATGTAACAATAGCCCCTGCATCAGTACAATCAGGCGCCAAGTGATCTTTCATTCTGACCATGTTATAACACGCGCGGCATAGAATCCTGAACATTTTAGGCTGTACAACATGTAGCCAAGAATGACAAAGGCTATAATATGTACATTATCAGTATAGATATTCTTATATTACGTGGCAGGCCTACACGTAAAGTTGTTTCACGTTTATACATCCCGACATCCCATCAAGATCAACTTCATAAAATCAAGCCTGTACGTGGCAGATCTTCATATAACGAGCCACTCTAGCGTCTAATTCATGAGTAACATTCCTCAAATATAAACTAGAAATCTGCATTCTAAAAAATGCAAGCCTCCGCCCTGTGGAGGACACCATATATATTGGGCTCCCAAAACTGTTTGCATACACCAATTCGGCGTTCCTGAATCCGGATCATCTGTCGGATCCACGCCAAAATATAATCGATTTTCATTGGCCCATTCCCGAAATGCCCTATAACTTTCATGATTCCGTTCATGAGTAATATGCGTATGGTGAGCGAAAATCGCTCCCGGTGACGTGCAGATACGTACTATGCATATATGAACATTACGCATACAGATATATGAAAACGTTAAAATGTGGACAAGGCGAATTTTGATAACTGTGCATGTGGCTGTACGGACTATATTTACACAAAAACCACCTTGTAGCATTAAAATCAAAACTTAAGTTTTATTGGGAAGTAATTATTCCCAGGTAGGAGAGGGCACAGGGGACGTTCACCCTCCTGAACCCCTTGAATCTTTTGTGCAAAGACTTGCAATTGTACCAAGAATATGTCATTGTTTCATAATTACCTAAAACTTGACCGAAAAATTGCAGAAATTTTCCACACTTTACGTGGAGGACGCTCCTCCGCCACCCAGCCTTCTCAACCGATATAAAGCATTGGGCTGGTGGTCCACCAAATGATCACATTACTTAATTGAATATATATATATATATATATATATATATATATATATATATGTGTGTGTGTGTGTTAAATAAAGGGCGGGTTCAATAAGGTACATATGCCTTTGGGAGGAGGGAGTGAAGATTCGGAATCCCCCACCCCTACATTGCAAAAGGAAATTGCGCCCTTTGTCTGCATATGAGAGCTATGTAAAACGTCTGCCATAACTCCCTATCTGTGTTAGCAGTAAGCACTTCTTCTCCATATACCCCCCCCCCCCCCCCCCCCACCGTCCCCCGTCACTTTTCGAGTCCTTCTATTGATCCTGTATCGGCCACTCAGTGAGCATCGGGAACAAAGCGGGCCCAGGGGTTATTGCGCTTGCTGTAAGGGCTATGGTACATAACCACTACCAGGCTGTGACAGGGTTAACAACTTTAACTCCGCATTCTGAGGAAAGTACATGCTCTGACTGTTTTATATATAAATGGCAGGAATGTCAGGGACGAATTCATACAAAACTATGTACGAAAAAGCGTCACGTAGGCACATGGATGATTCAGTCGACCTTTGACATATATATATATATATCTAACAGAATACCAGTGGGTTACTTCCCGGTTTCCGCACTGTTAATTTTTGCCTCGCGTTAGGACCTGCGCCGTAAATTGCACGGTGTCTGCATTTATCATTAAATATATATGTTTGCGCAGACCGGCTTTTTATATATTTGATATTGAAACAGATAATTCATGCTGTAAATCACAGATATGCGTTCATATACTGTTATTTATAGGTTTAACCAGAAGCAGCACACCCATGCCAAGTATTTTCGCCGACGTCTGTATTTTTTCTTCTCGGAATGTCAAGGCTATTAAGACTGTATATACAGCTTCAGACTATACACCCAATAAACTCCAGAACACATCTATACAGAGACATAGCGTTAAGTATTTAAAGTCCGTTATCTACATATATTTTCTATAAAATTGATGTGATTTCTGGCTAGTGGTGGGCCGATCTTCGAGTTTTATCGAAAGTCAGTCGGTTTGCTGCAACTTTCAAGCGCTCGATTACCAAAGGCAACTATCGATTACATCATAATCATGGTAATGAGTCTTTGTTCCCAAATAACTTCCGTATGTAACTGAGTTTACCACGGTAGATGCGAGATTAGAGGACGTAATAAACCTCTGTGAACTGGCAGGGAGCTGCAGAATCAGCGGGGAGTTTTGTAACGAGATGTACATTGCACAATATGGGCGGTATGGCGTTAAAAATGCTCCATAAATTCTCCGAGTCTATGAAGCAAGTAGATGTCCTGGATTGTGTTTTAATTCTTGATTATTGTAAATAATTGAAATGAAACTTTTAAAAGCATATTTTACTAATAATAGGAAAATATAAAAAAAGCCAAAAACTTCTTTTCTTTACTAAAACATGCGGGCTTGGTTAAGAATGTACAGTTTCACAGAAAACTGCACGTTTCTTTATATTTGCCTAAACCGATTATTAATCGATCATCGATCGGTTTGCTCAAACCGATGATCGATTATGAAATAGGAACCGACTACCACCACTATTTCTGGCTTACTCTGCTTACATAATAATAAAGTCTAGGTAATTCCTGTTAAGAAAAGTTTTATGACGCCTTTGTGACAAGGTAAAACTTTTTATTCACAAGCTGTAAGTGAACACGGTACACTGTTAAAAATTGCCGTAAAATAACGGCGCATAAGACTGTAAATTTACGCCGCTTTGCAATGTAGACGCTCTTGTGCGTTGAATAACGCGCAAATGCAACGTCAAATGATGAGCGTCTGTGAAAATGGTGTGACACGTGTGTAAAGCAGATGGTACAGATGAAAAAACCGCGCGTCATGTGATCAGCGGGGCTACTGATGACGTCAACATCCTGGATCTTTTGACTCCACGGCGGGAAGAGAAGCCATTTTTGTCCGTCCGCTGGCTGCTGAAAGTCACAGAAGTTACCCAGCATCTTTTTTGGTAAAATGTTCTTCTTTAATATGTAGCCATAAATCTGTATACTGTGTTAGTTGTTATTTTAATACTGTGTAATAGTGTACGTTGGTAATGGTATAGTGGTACGAGGCTAGTCTCGTTCATGTGTTCCCTCAGTGTTTGGGGGGGGGGGGGGGGGGGGGCGATTGTCACTGGCAGAGGTAGAAGAGGGATTGATTTATTATGTAGGCTATATATGTGTATATATATTATATATATACACATTTTATAATGTGTGACATTTGTGTGATGTTTATATTATATATTAATTAAGTGCAGGTTTTATGTTTCCATTAAATGTCAACTCTAAACCATGTTTAGATTATTAGATAACCTTATATTTCAGTTAACTCAGAAATGGAAACAAAGTCAAGTTTTCTAATTATTAATATATTACATGTCCAATATATAAAAGTAATTGTTACTTGCTCAATATCAGTGTTGGGGATGATTACATTGACCAATCCCCCCTTGTTAAAAAAGTGGGGGGGGGGATATATAACCCCCATTCCCTGCATTGATGCCAATGTTTATCATTAATGATTAAGTCTTTTTTAGTTTCAGGGAATTGCCAATTAGGAAAAAGGAAGCAAACCCCCCCCCCCCCCCGACCCACAAACACACACACCTGGCCATGTCTGGGTATATATCATGCATGAATGGTATAAATATACATGTCATATATATATATATATATATATATATATATATATATATATCCCTTAAAGGTGAAATATTGGTAAAGGCACCACTGAAAACAGTTTTGAATTATTTATTTACTGGATTTTAAATGAGGCCTTGAATAAGGTTTTCCCACTTACATGTCAACCAGAGAAATTAAGATATCAAAGTCCCTTTATTTTTTTTTAATATTTTTAACAGATACTTAAACAGAGAGTAAACACAGACCAAACAAATAATTAACAGCTTTGAGACAATTTCCTAAATTTCTTAACATGTTTTAGAAGAAAAAAAAACATACCATGCTGGCCAAAGTGCTAACATTTTAGCCAGTCTTTTTGAGAGAGAGAGAGAGAGGGAGAGAGCCTAAAATTAAGGCTGCTAAGGCACAGCCAAATACTGTTTATGTTTTCAGAAAATGGTCAAGCATTTCCATCAGTGTGGCAAATTCAAAGAAGATTTGGATACCATCATGGCAACTTTCCTATTTCTTAAGAATAGGAATTATGTAAGTTTAAACATCACATAATAATATACTGCCTTTTTAGCTCAGCTGACTGTAAGTCATTTGAGCTACAGGGAAGACACCACCTCTGTCACTGTCGTTCACTGATACCAGTACTAAAGTTGGTATTGAACTTTTGTTGGAAAACATAGCTGGAAATTTTCCAGAGACCCCCCCCCCCCCAACTCTGTTGTACAGGGTTGCAATTTCCATTCATAATGTGGGTTGGATGGGGTTTTTGACACCCCCTCACTCACATATAGGCCTTTGTAATGGGGTATACCACATCTCATCCATCAGTATGCATCAGACTGAGCGCATTTATACTTGTACTAAGATTTAAAATTGGTAGAACTTGCTTTATACATGTACTTGTCACACCTTAAAAAATAATATCTTTTCAAATAATAGTCAAGTTTATCATCAGGGAACCCGGAAAGATTACGCAGGTTTGCATTATACCTGTAGCCCTTGTTATATTATAATAGCTAGTATATGTAAATGCAATTACAAATGTTACATCATTTTGTAATATAAAGGCTGTACTGCATATATATTGCTTCCTATTTATAAATCCTCGTACACATGTGATGCTGTTTTTGCACTTTTCTGTTTATACACTGAGTAAAAACATTTGTTGACCCAATATTTACCATTTTTATATGCAATATAGCACTTTTGTTTATTAATTTATATACCTGCACTTACTTTGTAAATATTATTAATATGCCTGGTGCTGAGATTCTCTTTCGTTGGTTACATGTTTATCAGTTCTGTTTTTATATACTCCTAGAATTTGTTCTACTTGTGCAGGTGTTCAGAGAGCCATACATGCATCAATGATTAGAGGAAAGATGACGTAAATGTTCCACGCCTTACCAAACTTAGAGCTGTGAACAAAGTACAAATGCAAGATGTGCAAGGTGCACAACTACACTGGCAAGCAGTTGCAGGGTAAATTCCTAGCAGAGAACATTGCAGAAAAGGTACACCAAGGTAAGTTTGAATTTTATCATATTTTCTTTTGTAAAGTCCATGGCAATTTGAATAAGCTGATGAGTTTAATAATCTATGAAACAAGTATCTTACATATTGAACATTAGCAGTGATGCTGACCTAAATTCGCCTGCCTGTTTCTCATTCTCTCCATTCATTTTTATTCTAATAAACTTTTTGGCTTGCTGCTTGATGAAGCTGAGCCACACTAACCTGACCATCTCTAACCTTACAGTGTCATTTGTCAAACCTCCTGATTATTGGCTATTTTTTTTAATTTTTTGCAGTTTGGAACATGTTTACTCCCTATAAAACATTGCAGATATTCTGGTTATCAAATATTCATAATATAATTATTTACAGTTACAATAAATAAATTGACTGAGCGCATTTATACTTGTACTAAGATTCAAAATTGGTAGAACTTGCTTTATACATGTACTTGTCACACCTTAAAAAATAATATCTTTTCAAATAATAGTCAAGTTTATCATCAGGGAACCCGGAAAGATTACGCAGGTTTGCATTATACCTGTAGCCCTTGTTATATTATAATAGCTAGTATATGTAAATGCAATTACAAATGTTACATCATTTTGTAATATAAAGGCTGTACTGCATATATATTGCTTCCTATTTATAAATCCTCGTACACATGTGATGCTGTTTTTGCACTTTTCTGTTTATACACTGAGTAAAAACATTTGTTGACCCAATATTTACCATTTTTATATGCAATATAGCACTTTTGTTTATTAATTTATATACCTGCACTTACTTTGTAAATATTATTAATATGCCTGGTGCTGAGATTCTCTTTCGTTGGTTACATGTTTATCAGTTCTGTTTTTATATACTCCTAGAATTTGTTCTACTTGTGCAGGTGTTCAGAGAGCCATACATGCATCAATGATTAGAGGAAAGATGACGTAAATGTTCCACGCCTTACCAAACTTAGAGCTGTGAACAAAGTACAAATGCAAGATGTGCAAGGTGCACAACTACACTGGCAAGCAGTTGCAGGGTAAATTCCTAGCAGAGAACATTGCAGAAAAGGTACACCAAGGTAAGTTTGAATTTTATCATATTTTCTTTTGTAAAGTACATGGCAATTTGAATAAGCTGATGAGTTTAATAATCTGTGAAACAAGTTTCTTACCAATTGAACATTAGCAGTGATGCTGACCTAAATTCGCCTGCCTGTTTCTCATTCTCTCCATTCATTTTTATTCTAATAAACTTTTTGGCTTGCTGCTTGATGAAGCTGAGCCACACTAACCTGACCATCTCTAACCTTACAGTGTCATTTGTCAAACCTCCTGATTATTGGCTATTTTTTTTAATTTTTTGCAGTTTGGAACATGTTTACTCCCTATAAAACATTGCAGATATTCTGGTTATCAAATATTCATAATATAATTATTTACAGTTACAATAAATAAATCCAGGCCCATAGCCTTACTGTTAATTACTTCATATTTACACATACTTTCATTTGTACCTTTAAAAATACATTGTCAGGTCTATTGTCTGTAGAAATCATTCTGGAAAAGGACATTTCATAATTAAATCATCAAATCATGTATTTTTTCCATAACCTTTCATATACGATCAGGTATGCACATTCAAAAGAAGTCTCTTTATTCCAATGAAATATTCTAACTCTCTTATAGATTTTAGAAAGATGGGCACTTAACAGGAAACAGTATTAATGTTATCCTTATGCAGTGAATAAGTATTAACAAGTATAGTCTTGACCTTTCAGTGTGATGTACATGCTAGGCTTAATTTACTCTGTCAATATTTATTTATCTATACAACAGATTTTATGTTAATAATATGGCACATAAAATGAAAAAAAAATGATTATTAATCGATCAACTTTCATTCACTGAGTATGATATTAAAACTGATTCGTATCACATTGATATATATATATATATATATATATATATATATATATATATATATATATATGCATGCATTGTCTGTGTATTTGTACTTGCAGAAGCAAAGCTCCTTTATACAGGATACTGCCTTCACTGTTTGGAGAATGCAAGGATAATATGGGATTGCAGATGGAGGAGAGGTAATTCTTTCAAAACTATTATATTTGTGTTAATATATTCAGCAAGTATTAAAGATAGTTTTAACCTTTTTTTAAAGTAAATACATATATAAAGAAAAATGTTGAAATTGTTAATTTTTTGTGGAGATAGAACAAAATCTTGGCCAGTTATTGTCTGTAATGTAAATGTAAAGATATATTTAATATAATAATGTATAATTATTTTCACTTCTAAAGGTTCCAATTGACCATAAGAAAACTATTTTTGTAGTTATTGTTTAAATTTTGTGAAGAAAGAACAAAAGTTTATTTTCTGTAATGAAAATTGATAGAGCGTCAGACTTTGAAAAAAATCTAAAAAAAATATAAAAATTAAAGGGATAATTGCACTGAACTATATTCTTGAATATTTCTCTCATGTTTCTTACATTTACAATCTCTCTTTTCTGTTTATTATTTTGTATGCAGGGAATGAGATCTCCAACACCTGTGAATGTTCAAGATTGGGACTGTAACATCACTGTAACATATGGTGGATGGCCAGAAACTGTCAACCCATGCAAGTTATTTCTACTTCCACTGGAGGCTTGCTATGCATCATTTTGGATATTTACCCTGGAGTATCCCAAGGGACTTAAAAGACCTTCAGGTTTCTTGATTTTGGGGTAATTGAATGCACCTCTAACTGCCCTCCCACTGTCAATAGAGCTGGTTGGCAGATTTAATGTTTTAATGCTGCATTTTCCTCTATAATATATCAACAATATAGGAAATATCAGTTAACGACTATTTCACTTTTTATATTCTTGTGTTTAAGTACCTTAATTAAATCAGGTAATTATCTTATTATTTTTATGGAAAAACGTTTACATTTGCACCCTTGTTACAGTGTAGGCATTCTCTTCAACTCCCTCCAGTTCGAATTTAATTGATGCAAAACTCATTTATTTACCAAGGACCTTTATTTTGGAATTCATTATCAGAAGCTTCACACAAAGTAGATGCCTTTACTGTAGAAAGATTTGGTGACATATAAGTTAAATCCATTTCAATTGTTTGACTTGTGTTCTGACCATCCTTTACTTTAAAGATACCATTAATTTACAACACTATAAATTTATTGAAGCACTTTTATCTATTTTTCAAAAATACATTATAAATAGATTTGGGTCCCATTTTTTAAAAGATCAGCAACCTTAATGAGATAACACACAGCATTCATAATAGTAATCATAATAATATTGCACTAATTGCCAAATTTTATATGTTTAGTTGGAGACGATTTAACTGCCATGCAGTGTGGTCAAAATGTTTAAATATGTTTGCTTCCTAATGATGCCTTTTGGAAGATCAGTATAATCTGAATAACTATATACATTAAGTACACGTGTTATACATGTTGATGATCTGTTGAATATTTCATACAATAAAGAAGTGGTGTGATATTATGTGTGAGCTTGCATTTTTAATGCCATTTCCCAAATTAGCCAAAATGCATTTCCCTCTGTGGATATCCTGATTTGATTTTCGGGACACTTGACTGTCAAACAGAAAGTTACAACTCTATCATCATAAGGAGGTCTGACTTCGTTCGTAATATTTTTACTGGTAAACACTAAAAAACATGTTATGAGAAACTTGAAGTACACAGATATAAATAAAGGGTTCGTCCGGAGTGACAAGACAGAAACGTTTCGAGAAAGATTATGGAAACCTGTAACAGTGTATAGCTCCAAGTGCAAAGCACTGTTATTTATTATAAAGTAACAATTTTTTGTTATTCTACATATCAAAGCACCGTGAAATAACGGTGCAATGCCCTGATTCCAGTTGAAAACACTGTTTATTCACGTCTCTTAGCAATGTAAAATAACGGCATATTGTCCCGTAAAATAACAGATGCCCGTTATTTCCCGTGGCTAAGCACCGTTTATTTACGTACCAAAGCGCTGTTAAATTACGGTGCAATGCGACGTTATTTAACGCACTGCGTTATTTCTTTGCACGTAAAATAACGGTGCATTGCACTGTCAACTTTGCTGCCAGTGCAAAGCACCGTTATTTAACGTGCAACTTTTAACAGTGTACATGCACCAATGTTAACAAACAGAAAAAAAACCACGTGGATATAAACAAAACAAACAGCCCGTTGCTTTTGCTAGCCTAATTTTTTTTTATAAAAGGTTCGATTACCTTGAGTGTATAGATATCGGAATAGGCCCCTTTAAGAGTGAACTTTCACCATGCACGTTTTCCTTTCGTTGTATTTTCATCTGGCTGGGAAATACATTGTTTACACTACCATGCAGACACAAATAATAACATGACCAGACTCACTAATAATGCCATCATGTCAACTTAGTTGTGATAAATTCACATCGGCGTATATATTATTAGTACTTCTCTATCTAATACGTTTACAGGGTCTATCTTCCACCAAAGCTCAGATTAATCTGCAGGTCGAATATGCGTGTTTTATATGACGGCAATCAAGAATTCATCCAAAAACGTAATGTGTGATTGAAAAGCGAATATACACATTATATATGAAACCACAAGAACATATAGGCCTAGCTCTTGTATAATACAGGTTTACCTTTCTTTTATAGTATATACATATTTACTCAAGCCCAAATATGTAAATAATGTAAATGAGCCGAACAGAATGAAGAGAACTATTGGAAAACAGTTGTAGGCTACAAAACGAGTAGAATGTTTAGAATCTTGGCATTTTTGTAGTCGCACGTGAATCATACATCTATAAGGACTGGTTTGATCATATATTGGCCTGAAAATCTGGCATGACTTTAGATCATTGATAGCCTTATCCCATACAACATGTACACAAGATCGGTGGTGCCGTAAACCATACAGTAAACAATCGTTTCCTAACTCTCTCTGTTTCTAAGTAGTTTATCTCCATTTAAACGGTTTGTTTTGGGGTAAATATCACACGTATCTCAGGAGGGGTTTTATATACTGGCCTGCTATATAGCACGCCCATAGATCTTTGATAACGTTTTGACGTACACAAGACTCATGTTGTTGCCACCCACAAAAAAGTTCCGCGTTTTTAACCCCTCATCACAGGCACTTTACATCAGTCTATATATAATTGAGTTCAACACGATTTGATGGATTATTTAAAGTTGTTGTTGTTTTTAGATATGAGCCTGACAATGAAATCTCAATAATCTGAGGTCATGACCTTTTCTCTTGGAGTGAACTTGACCCGTTTTTAAGCAGCTGGTCTCACTCAGAAAGGTGCATTATGGATGAAAATAACACAACGCATCCGTAGATATCCGCTGAATAGTTGGATGGGGTAGCTTCAAATTTTGCATGTCTTAATATAATAGTTCTGTAAGCTTTGCCTGAAACACTAAACCGGTGACGGTACCTGAAATAATTAACTTATCCATTTTGCGCAGTACTGACTACCTATCACTGGTAGACTTCTAACTTAAACTTCTTGAAGTGTTTTCAAGTTAATGCGTCGTGACCTTTACTCTGAGAGTGACCTTGACTTTGGAAATTCCAGTTAGGCTGAAAAAAAAATGAGATCATTCAGGAATACTTGGATAGATTGGCTCAAAATTTTGTATGTTCATTGGCATTGCTATCAAATCTCGGTTAGATTTATCTCGTACCCTTTAGAATAGTGGTGTCACATAATAATTTATCCGTCTTTATGTAGTTTAACTCCGTTTTACTGCTACTCAACTAAATATATATACACACACACACATATATTAATAAAAATGCCACTTTTTTTATCATTTTATCAAACGCTCGATTACTTTGAAAAGTTTGATGATGAAAACCTTGTAGTTGTACTAAGTTGTACTTGTAACGTGTAGTATTGACAATTAGTTACTATTGACAGTATTGTTAAATGTTATGCCACTCAAGGCAAATCGATTATTATTCGACACAGGTTAATATCCGTGGCCCATATGGCGGAACATACAACATGGTGAGATACTTACAAAGAATTATAAAGAGTATCAAACATGGCCATGGAACATTCGAATTAGATAACAAGTCCACAGCTGATTTCGATCGAACAATCCTTCGTTGGAGACGCTGAACACAAGTAACATGGCGAACAGTAAACAACGTTGCCACCTGGTGGGAATTTTAGAAACTATAAGATGCAGCTGATTATTGATATATAAATTCTGTTTTAATTTTATATTCTTATTTTCTGTACACAAACGGAAGCGGAAATTCAACTTTAAATATATAGTCTTGCTCCTTCCAAATAACTATTTGGTTTTATTGATGACCCGGAAGTAATTCTGCCATTTTAAAAAATAGACTGGCTTCAATATAAGATAAGAAAATAAAAGCAAGTGGAGTACAAGACTATTTACTGGTTCCCAAATCTTTCTTTACCTGACTAGCAAGACGCTGCTGACTTATTCCACGCTGCCATGATAACGGGTAAACCGATTCAGCTGTTGTGCACAGCTAGAAACGACTTGCCGAGTGTATATCACACATCTTCAATAATTCACGGTCACATGAACAATGTTCGACGTATCTTGGGGTACGAGGTATCGATTTTTTACTTATAAACTATAATTTTATTTTCTAAGAAAAAGTACATTGTGAAGCATTCTGAGGCCAAGTTGGCAAATACTTCATCCCTGTGTCAGGCTGTGATTCGTTAAGATTTTCAATAAAATTGCTGTCCCTTTATCATAGTTCCATGCCAGTTATCCGGACATTTTATACATCCTCCGTCTGACAATGGATGGGATATTTTCCCACCTCACCCCTGGGTTTATCACAATTTCCCTCATCATTGTGACATTAAATAATATCCAATTTTCATTGTCATTTGAATTGAGAGCAGCCTGTATCCATGTTAAAAAAAGGATAAGTTTGACTGAAAATGATTTTAAATTTTAATCTCTACCTATTGAGCCAATAAAGTCGACTTTTAACCACTAATGACTCTCAAACAACACCACCTTTCATTAATTATATAACCCGTATTTTTCTAAAACTATACATCTCCTCTATATTATGGAATATTACTCTGTTAATGATTTTCCTTAAATATTGTTTTTAGGCCTTTAATAAAAAAAACCCCTAAACTACACAATTACCCTCAAAACTATACTTCCACTATAAGATATTTGGAGACATTTAATTTAAAACCAGGACCTACGGATCAAAACTTCCTAAGCTGACCTATAATTTTTCCCATATGATAGTAGTATTATTTGTATAAGTAATACAGGAAATGCTGGGATTTGACATGCCTGCTATCAAGCAGGCATAAATCTCAAGCAGTTTTAACAGTTTGCAATTTGTGTTTTGTTGAAATTTCAAAATGTTCCAATGACAGTTCTGCAGAAATTGCTGGACTGCCTGTGTATGATCTAAAAACATACATAAAACTGAAATATTATCTGGCGTACATGATGAACATGGTTTTCTTCCCACAGGGTATGCAAAATTCCTGAATTGCTGAAAAAAGGGCTGAACACAATTAAATTACTGCTAAGAGCTAAAAATAAACATAATCCCTCATAAAATCCTGTTAATTGCAGTTTGCCATAAAAATGACCATGACATCTACTTTTACCTAGAATTTTTTTCAAGTACGCTCCCGAGGCAGCGGAAATCTTGCGCTTCTAAAGAAGCAACCGATTTTCACGCTGCCAGCTTTGACCGTTTATGATATATTTAGACACCAGATGGCGGTTTGTTTTTCACTGAAATAAACGTGCGTATGATGTGACAAGCAGCCAATCAGATGCCAATAAACAAACACTCGACAGGCATCCTGGCTCCGCCCATTGCTGCGCTTCAAGCGCCGCTTATTGAGTTTCCGGTCGAATTTAAATTGCTCCCTCTGCATTCTCGCATCATCGACCGATTCGATTATGACATTATGACTGTGTTAGCGTAGCCATGTATCTGTTGTCTGCAGAACTGAAACCAGCATGCGAGGTGGGCACGCAGCCTTTGTTGTTACGTTTCGTTTGAATTTCAGCTCACCGGCCGAGCATCCTATGTGCCCAAGGCCCTAAGCAAACCACGTCAGGGGCAATTCTCTCTGAGCCTGTGGCCTGTTCAGACGGTTACGCTGGGGGATGAGCGGTCACTCAAAAAGAAATTAATATGATTGGCTCTGTGTATTCCTCGCTTGGCTTTGTCTTTCAGCACAAGGTCTCATCTGATTGGACAAAAATACAGTGCTCCTCTCTGGTGTTGCAAATCAGGATACGAGGTCATAACAAACAGCGCCTTACGATATAGGTAATAGCCCTATAGGTAAAGCGCTGTGTAAAGAGCGTAT
Organism: Sipunculus nudus; assembly: GCA_026874595.1. Classification (NCBI taxonomy): domain Eukaryota; kingdom Metazoa; phylum Annelida; class Sipuncula; order Golfingiida; family Sipunculidae; genus Sipunculus; species Sipunculus nudus. The sequence continues at coordinate 48,164,126 of CM049306.1, read as the reverse complement.
TTTCAAGGAGCACCACATATTTTGATATATGTCAAACTTAACTGATACTTGGCCCATTACACTTATTTATACAAAATAACAGGAGTATCTGTTCAGTCATTGCTGAGAAAATGTGTTAGTATGAACAGACGACGGATGACAGATGATGGACAACAGACAGATGCTACACAATAGCAATAGCTCACAGGTGACCTAAAATTGAGGTTGCCCAGTTCAATTATTCAAAAATAATTATAAATATATCATGATAATCCACTGAAGGTTTTATTGAATTTTTTTATTATACATAATATTTCATCATATTTATATATTCAGATATTTAAATATTGAAACTTGATATCACACACACTACAAAGTCCTATATTCTGTACTCGATGGAGGTGAGCAGATTGGAGGTGTATACATGTGAGTGCATGTACACGTGTGACTATGGGCCTGTGTAAAGACCTTCAGCAGTGCGCATATGTACTGACTGTGAATCTTTTCATTTTCTCCCCCCCGAAAAATGTGTATTTGTGTCAAATGGGAAGTAAATGCTTCCTAGGGAAAGAAAAACACATAGCCTAGCCCATCCCATTCCCCAAGTTGTATAATGGTCAATACCCAACAGTGCTGTCAAAGATTAAATTCCAGTAGGAGTTTGTTAGATTTTTTTATCCAATAGAATGTTGTTGAATGATGAAAGATAATTGTTAAGTTACTTCTAACTATTTATACATGCATATTAATATATATTGTCCTGTGACAAATAATAGCTCCGTTCATTTATAATAAACATTACAAATAAGAACAATTAATACAATGGCTGTGGTTAACCATTGTTAATTCATAAATTTTACATGACCTGTATCAGGTTATGAATGTTATGAGCACGTCATTGTGCTACAAAAATTCTTTCTTCGTACTTTTATCAAACAGAATCCCTGGCTACACTAAATGCACAACATGTCTTTCAGTTCCTATTAAGCAAGAAATATATATAACTATACCCTTTTCTCAACAATGACATGGGAAACTTTTCTGCATTGGTGACACATAATCTTATGTAATTATAATTTAAGTAAATTTAAATTGAACACCACAAAAAAAACTTTATAGTATCACTTGCCAAAATGAAGAAAGTTTAAGATATTAGTTAAACAAATCATTTAGTAAATCAGTGATACTTCACTAATAAGACAGTCACACTTCATTTTTATTGACACTCTGGTCAGATTAAACTAGGTGTTACTTAATATGGCACAGTTAAAGAATATGACATAGCAAAATCTTAAGGCAATGACTGTGCTCCTGTAAAAAACAAATCTGGCTGTTTAATTTTTTATTAGATTGGAATACAAGTATACAAACATTTTTTGTTCTGGTTACAAACAAATATGATGGTCTGCTGACGTGATTCTCGAATCAGCTGTTACTTAGGTGGTAAATCTTAGGCTTTCTTTTGAATAAAATCAGATAATTTACCACAATTGATATTAGGTTATTTTAGGAAATCAAGGAACAAAGTGGCCTGCTTTCTGTTTTGTTTCTATACAAGTGGGGAGGGCTTTCCGGCAAGGGTAGTAACTAGACCTTGAGTACACAAAATAAATGGTCTCAATATGGCAGCATGCTCCGTCAAAGTTGAGAGCTCACAGAGGAGTTCGGGTTGGTACATGCAAAAAATATAATAATTCAATCAAATTGATTGGGAGGTTAAGATTGGATTTCGATTTGATTTTCAATTCAATGCATCAATTATCTGAGGAAGTGTAATATCCCTAACATTCATGATCAATTTACTTGCATACATGATTGATAACTGCCACTGATATATGCTAAAAATAATGAGAATAAAGATGTTGTTCATTTTATCTGATTCCACAAGTCTGTCCTAAAAGACAACATCTGATGAATGTTCTTTTTACAAACAATTTCTGCAAAGGACATTCTAGGCTCACTGAAGGACACCTTTTGATTCATGATGACTGACTGGACAACATTCAAGGATTGCAAGAAAGACTTTGGTTCCGTAGAACAAACAGGAAATAACTGAGCTTCCCATAGACACATTACTGATGAATTATCAGCAAAGAAATCGACTGCGTTCTCTAACCCATACATAGCTGCTACATGTTGTAAAGAAACCTGAAGAAATGTAAGATTCTTGGAATTATCTTTGGACACTTTTTTCTTAACATTGTCATTAACATGCTGAAACACTGTCACATAACTTGTCAACCCATTCACAGATATTGGCAATGTATGAAGGAATATACCATCTGGTATTTGTATCACAACATCAATTTCATCAACTTTAATATTACTAATTACACAGTCTGTGCCCAGCTGGACTGGGCACTTGAACATGCTGTACTCTATAATGCTAGATGCTGGCAGAAAGCTTCCCTCTGTTAGGATGCTCTGAATTACGCAACCATCTATGGTCATCCTTTTACGTTTCTCAGCAGATTGTTCACTTTTTTCAATTTTACTGAATGTAAGTCTGCTACACCCTATTTCACGTGAAAGTACTTGGTCTTGGCACAAATGGTATAAATACTCTTGAAATGTCCCCAGGTGGTAAAACCTTGAGGAATGAAGCAACAAAATGTTCAGCTCTGTGTTTCTCAAAGTATGGAATATTTTCTCCCTGGTGTCTACAAGCTTAGGTTCAACTTTGCTCACATTAACTGTGTCTTTGGTGTACCCAATGTCTGCTTTCCTTCCCAAAGCCTGGAGAAAATCACCGTACGAGTCAATCTCACACTCTAAAGGAGCTTCTTTCTTATAGAACTCAAGTAGTTTCCGGGTAACGTGATGATCAAAGAAGAAGCAGCTGTCAGTATAGACAATGTCACTTCCTTCTCCTGTTTTTATCACAGCTCCTTCCTCCTTCATCAGTTTAAGACTGGGTTTCTGAAGAACTTTCAAACATTTCTTCATTTCAGCTTTGGTAGACCTTGAACTCCCGTCAGTTTTTTGTTCCTTTTCTCCTTCAGGACCACGTTTACTGTTTGGACAGTGTGTTACTTCTCGTTTGGAATTAAATTTGCTGTCGGCATGATGGGTCGTTTCTCCCTCAGGACCGACATCACTGTTCTGAAGATGAGTCTCTTTCCCTTTTGACGTATGCTCTTCTAAAATGTACACACCATGCGTCCTTCCGATCTCCAGAGAAGATGGATGAGCCAGAGCAGTGAATCCAGGTTGGCAAAACGTCCAGTCAGAGTCTTTGCCCAGATCATAAACCTCTATTGTGTCAGAGGCAGCGTGGAAGATACCAGGATTCATTCTCGTCAGTAAAGGGAGGTAGCTGGCCAGTTTTATGTCCAACAAGGTGTACGGTGGGCTCCCCAGTGGTAAGGCCATGAAAATCTTCCCCAGAGCACTGGAACTGGGCAGGCGCTGACTCTGACCACCTGCGTTTAGTAAAAGCACACGCTTGCTGTATAGCTCTTCTCCATAATTCTCAGCCAGTTTGTCTATGACGTACAATGTAGACCCACCACAACCTGCACGGAGAAAGAGTGAATCTTAATATAACCATTAACTGAATAAGGGGGGATGAAAAGCAATGGTCGCCTTTGTATAATTTCATATTTGGCAGAATAAGGCAGGTACACAAGATATTTAAGAAAACTTAGGCATTATGTGAATAAAACACCCTAATCCCTTCAAATATACATTTCATAAATAAAAAAGCTCATTTAAATCATAAGAAAAAAATATGTATCAGTGATTCTTTAAAGTTTCGTCCAGTGAGGACTGTGAAAATTTCATCATATCAAAAACGCCTGTACATTTTTTAAATATCAACCCTACACTGCCATCTTTGCAATCTTCTGGTCTTTCAATCGCTACTTATTTATCACTCTGACTACAGAGACTCTGAAAACTGTGAAACATATTTGAATATTTACCTGCCCTGGGACCAGGTGGATCAGAATACACCAGGTATGGGATTCCTGAAGGTATTTCATGTCTTTCAAGTTTATTCCTTATCTGTATTTCAAAAGCAGTCTTCTGTGCCTCGTCAGCTGTGGTGAGCACAACTATGTCCCAGAAGGGTATTCCAATATCATCTTTATGTAAACCTAGCCAAAATATAAAATCAGCATTGGATATCATGGATTATACATGGTCAAACATTAACTTTTGAAAAAACTGGCCCAGTATGGCAAGCAACATCTAGTTTTTCTTTTCCTACATGACATTTTTTCTGTCCTACAAAAATCAGTGATCCCAGACATTTACACAAAGTGTGTTCTACAGGATTACTTTGCAACAATAAATATATTCTACTTTTTGTTGATAATATTTCTCTTCAGCATTTGCACTGATAAACATATAGGTAATTTAAAATTGCATTTACTATTAAGATATGTTGCAAAACATTTTCAAAACACAAAGACGGAAAATGGCTAACATAAGTTAAGATTCAGGCCTTTTTGTAAAGGCTTATGTTGGAACCACTTGCCCAATAAAACAAAGAAGGAGCCATCATTTGGTTGCCCTACGAGGCTACCACTGTTCTGAAAAAGTCACTTGCCGTGGGCAAGCAGTTAAATGTTGATTCTGAGCATATTTCGTGATTGTGTAGAGTGTCAACTAAATGAAAGGTGACAGTCACCATTTTATAAGAATAATTTATTTTTCATTACATACCTGGATTTCAGGTTTTATATGCTAGGAATAATAACCCAAAAGTCATAATATGTCATTAAGCCATTTGAGCAGATCTTTCCCAGATTTGTTTAGCTAGCTTTCACCGTTTTGCCTTTAAGTAACCCATGGAGTCTGAGCCAAGACTCTCTTCTCAAAATTCCAAGCATTGACCTGTAAGCTAAAATATACCTAAACATTGGATATTAATTTTGTTCAGTTTTTTTTTCAACAGTATGCTGGAGGTATCCTTGTAAAAAGTTGTCGGAGTTCCTGGCTGATTTACTCAAACTGGCAGGTAAATTTTCAAAATTAACAGACTTTTTTTTATAAATAATGCCAAAACCCAATGAACGTCCCATGGTGGGATGGACAATAGCAGAACACGAGTGTACTGGGTTCATGGGTGAACAAACTCCGGCATGGCTTGAACATAGATTAGAAAAATTGCCATATGATGTCTTCACATCAATGAAGAGGATGGGAACACTGAAGGAGTGGAATATGACCTTTTCTTTAATAAGACTACAAACTCCAATGAAAAGTTTGGCCATAGTACTGGTCTTTTATTTTAAATAATATCATCAATCATTTTGAATCATTATTATTGTAATTTTGGTACGTAGAAAGCTTGTTCAACAAGCACTGAACATTTTCAGGTAACATCACTAACAAAACCCTCACATCTTTAAAAAAAATCCTAAATTTGTTTTAATTCATACTGGAAAAATTAGAGCCCAGAAAATATACATTGTTTTAAACCTGTAAAACTACTCTTTCTGATGGTATACAAACTGTTGACATTTTCATTGCTTTTCATATGATAACTTAACATTTAAAATTTATTTAAATATTTTTCAAATTTTTCAATTAGATTGAGCACGCAATTTTATGCACCCAGTAAGTGCAGGCCTTAGTTACACTACAGGACAATACTTAGTATCTCAAAACCAGTTTTTTATAGAATGTTTTCTAACCTTAAAAATGAAATCTTAAATTTTGAATAAATAAAAAATTGAAATGTTTTTTCTTTAACTAGAAAGAAACATGTATGGTATGGAAAACAAAAAGGGTCTCCAGATACTGTCATGCAGTTTATGTTATCAGCAAAAATGTGTCTTATATCATGTGATATAAGACTTGTTTCTGATGTAATAATAATAATAATAATAATAATAATAATAATGATACAGATGTGGGGGTTGGGGAATGTCCCCACCTGTATCACATACGGTTGCTGATGCGCGTGGCTGACAATGTTCCAAGACCAATTTGATGACAGAAGCCTTTATTCACAGGACAGAGTCTGGGCCAGTCTTTGCTGAGGCCCTGCAGTGCCCAGCTAGACATGGTCCCTCTCTCTCTGACTCTCAGCGCGCACTACAGATAGTTTTGTTACAGAGCTTTCACGTGACACATGAGACGTACATATCCATATTTCTGCATTTCGTCATAAAAGCTTAACCTGATTGGTTGACCCAAAGTAGGTCACAATTACATCAGAGTTGTAAGTTGACTTTATAAGTTTTGCCAGATTTTACTGGATGAAAGTATTCTGGAAAATCCCAAGTCTGACCTGACATACATCCAGTTATAGACTGACCTACAAGTCCTATTTCCAAACTCTATAAACATAATCTGCCTGCCTCATCATAGAAACCAATTTAGAGCTAATTTGTGAGAGTACATTTAGGCTCTACAAACATACTGAATTACCATTAGATACTTGGTTGTCTGATGAACCATTAATAATTCTTTGGCTCTGTCTGAAGATCAGAACAGACTGAAACCGTAATTGATCTTGACATTTGCCTCTAAAGTAAATTTTAGATGAAATATTGAAATATTCCTTTAAATATATGTCAAGTCATAAATATACCCTTTCTTTCTCCATAACAATAACAACAAGAATATGGGAAGTCCACAAGTGACTACATGTATCCGCTGAAATCAACGTAATTGATCTTCATTTGCCTCTAAAGTAAATTTTAGATGAAATATTGAAATATTCCTTTAAATATATGTCAAGTCATAAATATACCCTTTCTTACTCCATAACATATCCCTCTGGCATTCAGAATGAGGCTCCGGCCTCATGGGCTAAGTCGGAGAAAATTTAGTTATTTCAAGAAGGATAACTGGCATTTAGATGACAGAAATACAAAATGTGATTGATATATGTCTTTAGATAGTAAAGTAGTACATTACTGATGTGGGTTGTGATGGATTTACACAGATCAATATAGATGTGGAAGACATTAACATGTCACATTTCCAGATGTAACAGTGTAAGGAATGAGGAAATGCCTATTTTAAATTTTTGTAGTAGTACAACTACAATGCTTAAGCTAAAGCTTAATAAGCTAAGAAAGGATATATATTTAGCTACACATACATGTTCTAAAGACAATTTTTGTTTGTAAATTGACAATCCTAAACATTATCTAGAAGATAAAATGCTGATTTGTAATAAAATCAGGAACAACATCACAACTATGATGACAATATTTGACATCCTAATTTAAGCATTACAGCATTAGATTATATAAGTATGACAGCATCTAAGTAGAATAAAAAAATAAACATCTTAATAGATATGATTATAGCATCATGTTCATAATGAATGCACAGCTAGAATATACAAGTACTATGCATACTGTATAAGCAATGGAATATGTCAAAGTATGTGAACCATTCTAGCATACAGTAAGTGATGTTACATAAAGATATTCTGTCAAACAGTAATGTGCATTTCGAAAAATGACAAGTGAATTCCTAACAATGCCTGACATTACAGGTTATGCCAGTAGCTAAACAAATAATTCCTATTGAGAAATTGATGAATTCCTAATCTGACAATGTTGATATACTCTTGTGCCTAAGAGTTTAACATATACATAGGTACAAGATAATCTGCTCTGTGTGTGCTGATCAGTACCAATGATTCAAAATACATCTTGGCTGACATGCTTGCCATTAGGACAAGTTGACTTTTGAATAATGGAAGGTTGTTTTGCTACTCCTTTAGCATAACACAACTGGTGTACCTTACCAGTGTACAAGTACATGACAGAATTATGTCATTCCTATCAAAAGAGTAATGTATATATATTCCCACTGATTACCAATTTTCTGTTCAGGAGCAAGGCGAAATATGTGTGAAAATGTGACGAAAAATTAAATAATTCACTGACAGTTGCATGTTTTGATCTAGTCCTAGGATTAAGATGGCAATTTTATTGCATGCTATTTTTTTTGTAGGATCAAACATACATCTGTAAAGTGATGATTTAAATTATATGAATAATGTTAATGTTTGAAATCCTTGTCACTCCACATTTTGGTTTACAGGTTATCAGTATCATAAATGCAGCAACCAGAATGCATTTGCTCATGAAACATGTCTGTCATAGTACGCGTTAATGTGAATTCCTATGAGAAGAATTCCTGTGCTAACCTACATATCTTGCCTGGCATGTCCAGCTATTAATGAGGTTAACCATATCAAACCCTTGTTTGAGGCAATAATGTGACCACAGGTCAGTGCATTATTGATTTTTGGAGTCATCACACTCCCCAGTTTGTCCAATTCCCTATATATTGGCGGGCTTCCAATGAACCTGTGTTTGAGGACCAAACTGTGACAATTAAAAATAAGCATCGCATTGTGCTTTGGTGACACAATGTGCTACCATTCCATTAAATTTATAGCCAAGGGAGCATTTTGATACCTGTTGATTTGGTATGGATCAACACATGAGAAAATCTCAATATAAATGAATGCTAACATGCGGTTGATGTTGCATTTTGCTCTAGTACTCTAGCAATTATTGAATGTAAATCAATACAGTCATTTTGGTGACATTACATGTAAACATCTTTGATAGACATAACTTGATCAAATCTAACTTTGACAGTTCTACACCTTTGGCTGTGGTCTTGTAAACTTATTCCTAACCATATCAATAAGATAGAGACACTATAAATTATATCATTTTACAATTATGACACATCAATAAGGGAAAGTTATAGAATACAACATACATATATATTTTTTTGTCTTTTACTCATGCCAAATATTCTAAAATGCCCCAAATTTACATTGGGCATTTAAAATTCAGAGTCTCTGGTTTAGTTTTCATTACCTCAGGAAATCTCGTCTTCTTTGGGTCTTCTGTTGTCTTCTCTGCTGGCTTGGGTGGTTTCTTTTTCTTCCTGGAGTCATGGTATGAGAGGTGATACAGAAGACAGCGACATACCAGCGAGTCTGCTTCTAGTAGTTGCAGGAACATAGCGAGGAACTTGTTGTCACACAAAACACAGTGCACGTGGTATGGCCAGTAGTATTGTTGACAAAGGCCCGAAGCTGGCTTGTCCCGATATTGATTTTTTTTATGTGGCTGGTCAGGAACAATGATGATCACAGGTTGAGATATCACAGCACTTTTATAGCGAAAAATGTCATTTTTGCAACTTGAAGTCATGGTTAAAGCAATATGCTGATTACAGTGTCCTTTTGATTTAAAGATACAGAGAGAGTCTTTGATCTTCTCAAGCAGAGCACTGAGAAACTGCAGCCAAGTTAAAGTTTGAAGAGAGAGTTCTGAGCAAAAGTTCGACACCTTCAGCAGCAGATATGACATTCTTGATGTTAGGCTGTGATCCGGTACCTGGGTTGAAGTTCCAATGCAGTTGTGAGATGGGAGATCAGTCAATGGCGCCTGTGGCTGCAAGAGGGGGATCTTCAATCTTCACTACAGCTGGCAGCATTGTCGGTTTTTCTGGTGCTAATGTGCTGGAAGTGAATCCCTGTTCAACCACCAAAATGATACAATGTGGGGTTCGGGATGTCCCCACCTGTATCACATACGGTTGCTGATGCGCGTGGCTGACAATGTTCCAAGACCAATTTGATGACAGAAGCCTTTATTCACAGGACAGAGTCTGGGCCAGTCTTTGCTGAGGCCCTACAGTGCCCAGCTAGACATGGTCCCTCTCTCTCTGACTCTCAGCGCGCACTACAGATAGTTTTGTTACAGAGCTTTCACGTGACACATGAGACATACATATCCATTTTTCTGCATTTCGTCATAAAAGCTTAACCTGATTGGTTGACCCAAAGTAGGTCACAATTACATCAGAGTTGTAAGTTGACTTTATAAGTTTTGCCAGATTTTACTGGATGAAAGTATTCTGGAAAATCCCAAGTCTGACCTGACATACATCCAGTTATAGACTGACCTACAAGTCCTATTTCCAAACTCTATAAACATAATCTTCCTGCCTCATCATAGAAACCAATTTAGAGCTAATTTGTGAGAGTACATTTAGGCTCTTCAAACATACTGAATTACCATTAGATACTTGGTTGTCTGATGAACCATTAATAATTCTTTGGCTCTGTCTGAAGATCAGAACAGACTGAAACCGTAATTGATCTTGACATTTGCCTCTAAAGTAAATTTTAGATGAAATATTGAAATATTCCTTTAAATATATGTCAAGTCATAAATATACCCTTTCTTTCTCCATAACAATAACAACAAGAATATGGGAAGTCCACAAGTGACTACATGTATCCGCTGAAATCAGAGTGGAACGGGTGAAGTAAGGCAAGGATTGAGTGGCAAGGGGAAATAGAGTGAGGTGTGTTGCTTATTAGGATGGATGTCTGCAGTCGAAATGTGCAAGTAGGTGGCACCACCTGCCACAAAATCAAGAAAGCTATCAAAGTTGCATAGATATACAAAATTGTAGGCAGATAAGTAAAACCACTGTTTGTATAGGAGTGATTTTTGCCTAGGATAAAGAGCTATGTGAGATCTAAACACATGCAAAAATACAGGAGGATATGTCAAACCAGTCCTAAGATATAAGCCTGAACGTCTGCAGCCTGAACGTGAATGGGGGTGGCACCACCTGTCATAAAATCAAGAAAGCTATCCAGGATGTATACAAATGCAAAAATTCAGGTGGACAAGTCCAACCACTGCTGAGATATGAGTGATTTTCTCCAAAGGCATTTTTATCCCAAGATGAACTGATTGACGCTGTGCAAAAATGGTTGCAGGTAGCGCCTCCATGTTTTGTGTATGTTATAAAGCTATCCAAGGGCTACATTTGTATAAAATTTTTAACCTGATTGGCCAAACGAGTCCGAAGATATGTGGGTTAATGTGTCAAAACAGCCGCACAGATGGACGCACTTGAGAGAGGAGAGGTCAGAGGTCAACCAAAAATGAGGGCGCAGCAGTTCACGTGACCCGATCATAATTCCGAATTTTAAAAAATTGTGCCCAGTGGTTATTGAGGAGTACTCCGGAAACCTATGCAGCCGCGGCGGCGGCGTGCAACTGAGAACATAGTATCCGCAAAACTTTTTCGGATCCAATTAAGCAAGGTGGGTGAGACTTGCCAGGCGAAAGCGTCATGGATCGATCTGGTATTCGGTGAGCTATCCTTTGGGCGAAGTTTACTCGCCGCGCCTCTTCCATAGTCCTTCCACGTCACAACATTGAAAAAGTGTGCTTTTACGGAAGCTTACCCGATGATTAAGCAGAGTGCTATTTATCCTGAAACCAATGACATAATGATTAACATATTACCACGAATCCGGTCATAATCTCTGTATATTTGGCGACAGTCAACGGGTTCATCCCCTAACATGGGCGCAGCCATATTGCTACCGCATAGATACCAAAGGAAGCACCTAACTCGCAAAATATATCTCAGCGAGATATAACATGGGACTACTAGGCCCATATTTGGCAGCATGTCATTTTTTTTCACCGCTCGTCAATAAGATTGGCCCGGGGCGGGGGCTTGTTGGTTTTACTACTGTGTCCTGTTGTTTTCCTATAAGAGTGAAGGATATGAAAGCCCATTATACTTTTCCAGTCAGGTAGCATATGAAATGATAATCAATTTTGCCAAAGTTTACAGCTTTCTTTGCAAATTTGTCTAAAATAAATTTATCCCGATGTTCTTTTAAACTTCTCCTTTAATTACGTACATGATAAAGCTTTTAAGTGTAAATACTGTTGACAAATTTTCATGATAGTTAATGTATAACTTTTTGAATGAAATAAGTAAAAGTTAATTTAAACCGAATATTTAAAAAGAGGTCATGATTATTACGTATACACGTACTTTAATTTTTACATCGGCCCTGTACTGAATGCACATGACCCATGAAATAATTTTTGTTGGAACATGAACATCAGCAGATCATAATAAATCTTTTCATACAGATGTACATAAGTGCACTAAAATCGAGCGAAAATCAAAATCCTATGCACTATGCATAGTTGGTATAATACTAAGCCTGGTATAATTTGAAGAATTCATAGAATTAAGATCAACCCTAAAAAAAAATTAAGAACATCAAATGTAAAACAATTAAAAGGGCCTTATCACCTTTAAATTCTGACCTTTATAAACTAAAGGTAATCCCTTGATAAGAGCTTTAAAAAAATATGCCAGAAAACGTGGGTATCACCGCACACAGGCTTCTTGTTTTGCTTATATGTCAACGCGTGTTTACAATAAATGGGGGCCCGCCAAAATAAAACAAATATAACAAGAGGATTTGGCAGCAAGTCGGATACTATAGTAAGTCAGAGCTTTGCAATTGACGTGTTTGCAACAAGTGACCTTTCTACCTGGATCTGCATATACCAGTATACTATATATATATACCATCCGAGTTAGGTAACATGTTTTACCGTTTGTCAACATTGCTGTGTTTGCAAACATGTTGTTGATAAACAGTTTCATAAACATTCTTCATGAAGGCGTTATAAGAACTTTTCACAACAAACATTACCCTTAGATCATTAATATATACACAGAGGAAGCCAGAAATCACATAAATTCTTTTCGAAAGGTAGGTGAATGGACAGCTTTAAGGGTACTTCTAAACAGATATATCTGTGGGCCATTTCATATATATATACAGAACCATCTGACAACTTTAGACTTCAATTTAAAATTGACATGTTTTAATAAAATCTTTACAGTGATGATTAATTATAAAATTTAAAATAATATATGTATGAAAGATATATGAAATAGATTGTTATACTGATGTGTCTTAGGTTTTACAACATGAAAACTTGCATTTAATCTAGCTTACCGTATCGCAGTTTTTAAATTATATATACCAAATATTTAAACACAGAAACAAGGTAGACAATATATTCTTTCATTAATCTGTCTCTTTTCTATGATAATTATATAAATTTTGTAGTCTTATTTCATCCATCTTTATTTAAGCTCTATATCCACTGGTCCACAAGCTTCTCTATAAGCAAGAAGATGTGTTTCATCAGTTTATGATGAGCATATTTTACATATGCACAACAGTTTATGAATGCTATAAATGTTTATATAGGCCTACTATAGTGTTTATATAATAACATTTATAATAAATCAGTCTTGGAGTTATTGCGGTTAAAATATATCACTCTAAATTTTCTGAATATAAGACGCACAGTTGCAAAATAAGGGCATATTAGGCAAAAAAAAGTATTGTTCTCAGGCGCTTTTTTTCAGAAACAAATGCGGGCGAGCGATATTTTATTATTTACCTTTTTGTGTATGTTTCAATAAAAATGTCATATGATCAGGGAAAAGCATGAAAATAACAAAATGTTTTGCTAAACAGGTAAAAGCACTATACATAACAAAGGAAATTTAGCTTATCAAAATTGCATTATTTTATCTTCTTGAAAGATGAAAATCAAAATAAAAATTATCGATGCGGAGGGTTAAAATTGACGCGGGCGGTGCCTGAGAAACATACCTTTTATTTTATATTGACTTGTGGGGAAAATATATAAAAAAAAAAAACTAAACAAACTGGATGACCAAACTATCTTAAACGGTAATGTTAACATTGTGCGTTTTATCCCCTTATAAACTGGAATGAGGGGACCAAAAATGCTTTGCCCTTCCCCCTAATAAAAAGGAGGGTGACGTGTTTCCCGTCTCTTCTGGTCTTCACTCTCGTATTCAGAAGGGTGTCCTTTCGTATGACAAAATCTATTTTCACAGTTATATATCATGCTAGAATGAGAGTGTTTATGTATAAGCGTAAGACCTCAAACGCAAGATACTGACAACCGCTTATTTGCACCATCTATATCCGGTTAACTCCAGACCTATATCGCTAGCTGGTTTTTAGCTTATATATAATATATATCTTTATTCTGGAAATGAAGGCCTCAGGCCCATATATCCAACATATATACATACAAAATACATAATACATAATACATGGTCACGTGAAAAAAAAAAATAATAAATGATAAGAATAAATAATTAATAAATAAACAATTAAATGAATACAGTTTTTAACAATACACAGTTATCATTAATAAAATATTAACAGAAATGACATTTTTATCAACTGAATAAATACACAATGTAATTTTATAAGGTAACTATTTGTGTTTCACAAAATGATTAAAGTTAATGGTAATTACATAGAATAAATTTCATAACAACATAAAATATGATACATTGAAAATTGTTCACTTACTAGTTCAAAGAATCATTTAGAATTGACTCTCTTTTAACAAATGCAAAATATACAAATGCTGAAAGCTTATTAATTGTGACATAATTTGTTGTGGACATTAATGAAACAAAAGACATATCTTTAAATTCAGACAGATATTTTTCTCTTAATGAAATATATAAAGTACATTTAATGATAAAATGGAACTCATCTTCAATATATGATTCTCCATGTTTAAGACAAAATTTACAACATCTCTCTTCCCAGGCTATTTTCTTGTGGCGACCAACTTCTACTTCTAAGCTATGTGATGATGTTCTAAGTCTTGCTAAACTAATTCTATATCGTTTATTTGGAACTGCTGATAAATATAATTCAGTGTTAAATAAGCTTTTAAAGATAGCATATGTTTTTAATCTTCCATTATTTTCTATGTTAGCTGTCCATTCTTGTCTTTCACTATCATGCAACCTTTGTTTGAAACCTGACAAAAATATATTTATATTACCTACATCTTGAAATATCCATGTATATCCAAATCCAATTGAAAATAATATATTTTTTACCCTTGTTGCCCACGTATACTTTCCTAATTCATCTAGCCTATGTAATTTTGAATATAAACGCTTAGGGTACCTATAATTTTCCATTCTTAGTAATTTAACCCAATAAGAAATACATTTTGACATAAATCTGATTTTCAAAGAAAACCTTCCACACTCACCAAGTGCTGCAGCATTTGGTGAAGAAGAGTTAATCCCAAGTACGTATTTACAAAATTTATTGTGGACCTGTTCTATTTTATCTTGTTTTTTGTAACCCCACAATTCACTGCCATATGAAAGTACAGGTACAACCATCTTATCAAATAAAGAAAATGATTCTTTTACAGTAATATATGTATTATCAGAAATGAATTTTCTTATCATTAAAACAGTTTTATTTGCTTGACACACAAGATGTTTTTCCATTTCTGCCCATTTCAGACAAGAAGTAAATACCCCTCCCAAATACCTATAACTATTGACTACTTCAAGCTTTCTTCCTTTATAATACCATTTTTCATATTTCTTTAACGTCCCCCCATTTCTAAATACAACAACTTTAGTTTTGTCCACATTCAACTTCATTCCATAACGGTTACAAAAATATTCAAGTTTATCAATTTGATTCTGTAATCTTCCAACTGTGTCTCCAAAACAAACAATATCATCAGCGAACATTAGCATTGTCAAAGGTTGTGTTTCCTGGTCTACAAATATACCTTGATTTAAATCCTGCATTATATAATACAATTCATTCATGAAGAAGGTAAATAAAAGTGGGCTTATCATACAACCCTGTCTTACTCCAATATTACATGAAAAATATTCTGAAAGCCCCTCATTTGTAATAACACATGACTGAAATTTAGCATACATGGACTTTAAAATATTTAACATTTTTCCTTGTATCCCACACTTATGAAGTACATAAAATAATATTTTGTGTTGTAAACAATCGAAAGCTTTGAAAAAATCTATGAAAATTGCATAAAATCTTCCTTTTTTCCTCGTCAGATATGTTTCAATTAAAGACATTAGAGTGAACATATTATCTGTAGTACTGTATTTTCTTTTGTAACCTGCCTGTTCTTCAAGAAATATACTGTTGGCTTCAGCCCATTTAATTAATCTTTCATTAAGAATTTTTGTGAATAACTTGCTAACAGTATTTAATAGTGAGATACCTCTGTAATTATTTGGATCGTTGGTGGAGCCCTTTTTATGTAATGGAAAAATAATGGCTTTAGACCATTCTGCTGGGAATTCACCTTTAGAATAAATAATATTAAAGAAACTTTCTAATAATGGTACTAAAAGAGTTTGGTTTTCTTTCAATAATTCAACAGTGATCCCATCTGGACCAGGAGCTTTACCACTTTTCATATCCAATAAAGTTTTCCTTATTTCCTCTTGGTTTATATCCATATTGATATCATTTAAGAGTTCATCTGAGTTATCATCCTGAAAGTTATATTCATCAATGTACTTTTCAAAGTCCTTATCTAAAGAATTAAAATTCTCTGTGAACAGACATTTAAAATATTTAACCCATTTATCTTTTGTAATGTTACTGCTTACATTCTTTCTCTTTGATACTTTAATCTTCCTAAACAAATCATTTAAAGTTCTACATTGCTGTAGATCCCTTATAAGTGAACGATTATATTTCATCTTATGCAATTTACATATTTCTTTAAATTTTAATTTAGCTATTCTATATTCCATAAAATCAGTTTCACTGTTTGAGAGTCTGAATTTATTCAAAGCTCTGTATTTTTCTCTCTTCATATTTGTACATTCTTCTGTCCACCAATTCGGCTGCTTGTATATTAATTTATTTGCCTTACCACTAGTTTTCTTTTCATAAGTTTGTTTTGCTATGTACTCAAATAAATTTCGTAACAGAGAAGCACTATTTTCAATATCATTTAACATATGGTTTTGAAAAGTGTCAATTTTATTTAAAACATATTGATCCTGTATTGGTTGATAATTAGTGTTTTTTCTTTTTCTATATTGGTTCCATTCAATTATATCTTCTGCTGTATTGGTTTGATCTATGTAAAATTCTATTTCAAATGTTGCAGTTACTGGAAAATGATCAGATGTGTCATTATTTAAAACCTCGAATGATTTAAAGTTATTAAAAATCTCAGAACTTACAATAATATAATCAATAAGTGATGCCCCTTTGGATGACATATATGTCATATTCCCATCAGTATCTAGTGCAAGTCTGCCATTTAAGGTATGAACATTTAAATTTATACACAATTCTTGAAGCGAGTGCCCAAATTTGTTAATAACTTTATCTTTGGATTTTCTTGGAGAAATACAATTATCTCCAGAGTATTCATTTACTGATAAATGTTTTAAGTTGTCATTTACTAAATAGTCTTTTAAATTTCCCATCCTAGCATTTAAATCTCCCATAATTATCAAGTCTAGTTCTCCATATGTTTCTAACAGTTCTTCTAAGATATTCTCAAGTCTTTTAATTCCATTTGCTGTGCCCAACTGGTTATATATAACTGAATATTCAGGTGCGATGTATGCAGATATAACAGAAACATTTTTACAAAGTCCTAATTCTTCACCATTCAAGATAATAATAACTATATCAGTAAATTTTGTAATGACATGCATTATATGTTTTGTTAAAAAAATCTTTTATATAAACAATAACCCCTCCTCCCTTCAAATCTTTACGAATACTAGAGTATCCTTGGTATCTCAAGATATCACCAACAAATTGTTCATCTGATTTAGCCCAAGATTCAGTTATGACAATCATATCGTATTGTGAAATTGTATAGCTGAAATTAAAATCACCTTTGGTTGTATTTAAACCTTGGATGTTCCATAAAATCAATTTCAATGCCAAATTTGGTTCTTTAATAGCTATGTCGTTTACCTTGAACTTACCTTTATTATCAACATGGTTAGTAGTGCAAGGGTGCAGTGCAAGGTTTGTAGTCAGTGCATGTAATTCTTCTGATACCATTTCTGAATCATAAATGTGCACAATATTATCATCAAATATCACATTTTCATCCATATAATAGAGACATTTATCTAAATTCAAATCAGTATAATTCATTCCATCATCAACCATTTGTGATACCACTACATTATTATTATCTGTATTAAAAATGTTAATATATGAATTATCTTTTCTATTTTCATCATCTTGCAACAATGAAACATTATCATAATTATACACATCAATTGCACTGTTTACATTGTTTACATTATTATATTTAATTGAACTGTCACATGTTTTATCAGTATGATCATCATTATCGAGATTCAAATTGCTTTGTTCACCCCTAGCTACATAAACCATATTATCATTATTATACACATCACATATATTATTGTCATAAATCATATTATTCACATGACGACCATCATTATCCACAGGAATTGTAATTTGCTGAATGCAACTTGAATGAAAAGGTAGTTCATGACTGGAACACCTATACAGATTCTCACTAATCTGAGACGAATGCAATATATTATCATCATGATGGTTAGAAAAATTATCAAATATCATAGATGAGGATTCATTGTTTGTTTGTAAATCTACAGTATCAGTGGTTTTTAGCTTATTAACCACCGTCCTCACCCGTTTGCCGGAAGAGTCGCTACGTGATCCTACTAGAATTTTGTCAGATGAGACGTCAGATCAGTGCCGCAACAACAAGATAGGGATCAATCCTTCATTTTATCGAAGCGGCGCATCCAAGATTTAGGAAAAGGTGGGGTCAAACCTTAGCGACAGCCTGTCACCCCAAACGTCGATTTTGGATGAACTGATTTCCAAAGGCCTGGTCGAGTGTCATGTTGTCATGGCTAGTCCAACCTTTGGCTGAAATGGGTACAAAATTTTGGACTCGAGTTCCCGATAGGCATGCATTACCCGACTCGGACTCAATAACTCGTTACCATAGCAATGCCAGGGTTGGGCGGGAAATATGGTTTTATGGGCTATATGATATGGAGTGTTCTTGAAACTGTTCGTGTATATATATAAATTCCAAATTATTAGGTAGTGTACAACCCATGTCCTGTCATATATTCAAATATTGATATCACTGTTTACATTTGATTGGATTGTAAACAGGTTAATAACTTAATTTAGATATACAAAGTCATCAATTCTCAATGTCAGAGCTCCTTTTCAGAGCCCTATGGCTATGGAAATCATTAGCTTGGAAGCTTTCTTTGACCCAGTCAGTGTCTTATTGTAATGTGCATTGCTGTCACATTCAATAAAGATAATTAGATAAGGTGCATTAAGATAGAAGTTACATGACAGTCATGACAGTCTGACAGATGTTTCAGTTGTATCAGGATTACTGAACAATCTCCTTCAGGTCCATCATTTTACTCCCCGGTATCTGCATCTGGTCATTTGCTAACAATTTAAAGTGCACAAGCCCTCCTTCGATCAGCCTTGCCATAAATACTTGTAACAATGAGAGGAGGTGGTCTGCACAGCACTATAGCTAGGTGGCTGAATCAGCAGGTAATGTTTGATTGGATATCAACCTGCCTGTGGTGGATGATCATTATCATCAGGGTGGGATTATGTTACCCCTTTGATTCAGATCATTACTAAATTCATGTACAAATCCGAAATGAAGTGATAGTCAGTGGTCAGTTCATGACAGCCATGCAGTGATCACTTCTACATCAGTTTGTAAAACACCTACAAAGTAATCCACTTTCACTGAAAAAAGTCAAATGCTAGGCTTGGGTATGAGTACTGTAGGTCTTTACTGCATCTAAAGAATCATGAATATTTTCTCCCTTTTTTTTGGTTAAGTGTTTTATAATAATTGCTTTATATGTGAAATATTATAGCCCTTAAAATAGCAATATAATGACAAAATATCAAAGCACAAAATCATATTTACCACTGTTGTTAAAGGAAGAAAAAAACTTGACTCATGCAGTGTCTGGTTGGACGTCCGCCTCCGAGTCGGGAATTCTTGAACGGGGTGGGGCATCCGTAAATACTGCCATCTCGCGGCAAGTTATATAACTAATTCACCGTCGTTCCGTGGCAGCCTACCGGCTGCATAAACAGTCCAGACAGAATATATCTTGTGATTAGTAAGGTGATTTTTATATTTTAATTATATCCCCAAAGGACATATCATGCCCAACTAAACTGCACAAACCATACTAAACTGCACATTTTAACCAGGGTTGGCGTGATTATTATCCAATTATAAAAGGACCGATGCGATTATTGCATGATGACTCTGGCAAGAAATAATTGATATAAAAATGGAATTAACGTTTAATACATTAGCACAGCAAACTGATAACTTGTTTTATATTATTCTAAATTTATGTGCCACAAAAAAAATTACAACAGATATCTTAAAACTATACGTGGGCTTATACACCTTTCAAGCCAAATTAAATCCATGTAGAGTAGAAAAATTGCCGCCATAAATTTAATTAACGGGATTTTTCCTATTATAGCTTGAAGCGGAAGAATTTCTGCAGTATGCAGATATTAGATATATATTTACAAATTGATATTCGCGAATGACCCTAAAAGCCTATAGAAACAACGATATCTCGCGTAATATACTATATAATATTTTATGAGATTATTCAGCCAATTTTGTATAAATACACGCCATTCTTAAATTTATATCAAATTTTTTTAGGTCATCCACAAACTGCATGTATATATATTTTATAAATACACATAATTATGGTTTGATAAAAAAACATATTAAAACTTATCGGAATGTTTATATTAAATGATTTATTTGTGAAATTTCGAAAAAAAAAATATTTGGAAAACGTAAGCCACCCCCCCCCCCCAAAAGAAAAAACACTTAAGTGAAATTAATGTTCAGTTTTTCTAATAATAGTAATGATTATAATAGCAATGATGATAATAATAATAATAATAACAATAATAATTATTATTATTGTTATAAAGATGATTATGGCCCTTGATGCTTTTAGCCAGATCATATCATATTTATTCTATAATCAAAGCAGCGATGCAGCGAACAGTGTTTGGCCATGTCAGTGCCGCCACTGACATGGTCTAACACTGTAAATATTTTGGAACAGCCCCGGCAGCTCGCCACCTGGTGGAGAATAATAAGAAAACATGGCAGAGGCTTCGGCGCAGGTTGATCCACCGTCATGGGCCAGTCAAGTTCTATGCAGGTACCCACGACCCTTTTCTCACCGTACATAGTTATGAACACCATTAAACAGCTCGTGATGTAACGACTCTACATACAAATGTTTAATGAAAATGTCGGACCATTGTAATGAACGCAGCGGGCGATGTCGCAATGCTGAAACTTCTCCAACACCAGATCTTATTTCCCGATGTTTAACATCAACTGTTGCACATACCGACGCTGGTCAAACGGTTAAAGTAACGATTATGGTCTGGAAAAATAATTACAAAACCAAATCATTTGAAATATTAAACAAAGCGAGGTACACGTTTATTTATGGATGTTTCTCAACATCCTGCGAGTTTGTCTTAGTTGGCAGGTGCAATCTGTTGCAGGGCTAGTAGGGGACTGCAAGGGGGTGTGATTGTGAAATTATCCCAGCCGGGACTGCAACAGGCAGTTAAGTATCAAGTGTCTCTAAAAAATTGTTGCAGAATCCACAACTGTGATTTTCCATTCACAGTTGTTGGAATGACCCGTACACATAGGCCGTGTATTGGTGGAATTAAAAAGTGTCTCTTAAAAATTTATTACGGAATCCACAAGTTCAGCTGTCATACTCCATTCACAATTGTGGGAATGACCTGTACACTTGGTAACGGTGAAATGGTAGAAGGTAAAAAAAATATAAAGTGCCAATCTTAATTTATACGCACCAAAATACATCTGTTCGTGTCTTTGGCAGTAAAAATTTATCTCCTCACTTGGCCTATCCTTTTAATCCCACCAGGATTTAAACATGTATAACAAACTTGATGAACATGTTGTGAGTGGACATTGATCGAATGGCACCCTGCATGGATGTCTATATTAACCAGACCTGGGTCAAATACAGGAGAAATTTATTCAAATAAGAATATGAGTACAACAGGGGTACACAAATACGAATACAAATACTCCAAAACAGGAATATATTCAAATACAAATTTCCAGTATCCATTTCCAGTATCCCACATGTACCTGGAGTACCTAATACCAGGTACAGGTACTTTAGTTCCAGGTACAGGTATAAGGTACTTTCTACTCATGACAATCATTTGATTAAAATCAGCCAAAAAAATTGATTTTTATAGTTTTGATTTTTTAGCTCGGCTGACTATAAGTCATCTGAGCTATAGTCATGGTCCATTGTCTGTCGTCCGTCCGTAGATGTGGCACGTTTTGAAACTGTAAGACCTAGGAATCCAAAATTCGGCATAATGTTAGATGTCCCCAAGCCGATCTCCTACCAAGCCGAAAACTGGGTCTTTGTGACTTCGTTCCTTTGAGGAATTAAGGAAAAACCTCAATTCTTTATAAAAATCCTATTTTCACACTTCAGGACTGCCTAATATCAAAACCACCAATCTGTTTTTCCTCATATTTACCATAAATAATTTTCTATATAGTTCCTATGTACATGCCAGAAATTAGGTCTGTATTATATAATTTAAAAAAGTTATGGGCCCAAACATAATGCATTTTGTAAAATATCAGGAAAGAAATTTGATCACTTAACACAAAACTTGTTAAAGCTAAGCACTTTTTTTCCAGTAATATTACTTTTATTAATCAAAATTAAATTGTATACCCAAAATTAGATCAAAACCTTTTAAATTTTTTAAAATATTAGCATAAAAATAAAATCAGTACCTTAAATTTTGCCCAACTTTGACCATGGCACGTTTTTTTCCTGTAAGAACTATTGATTTAATTTTTCACAGCATGTAAACATAAGTATTTTATTTGTTTAAATCTGAAATTTGAAAATAAAAGCTTGAAAATTTGGCAAGTTATTGATTTTTTTCTTGAGGCTCTATTGTAGTCAGTTGCTTTGTCAAGATGCAGGGTCCCACTCCAGGTCACTTGAAGTCAGCTATGCAAGGGTTTCTGATTTTTTACAGTCACTGGGGGAGATCCCCTGCTGTGACAGGTGTACAGTTATTCTCATATCAACGCCCCATCCCCCCCCCCCCCCAAGGCAAACCCGACCCACCAAGCGTTATGCAGTAATTGTTACTGTTTCCACTCCGATATACAAAAACTTTCCTTGAAAAAGTAATTCGAGGTGTAATCCAGAAGATGCCATGTTGTGTTAATGTAGCATTTTTAAGGAAATCAATTTTCTTTTAAATGATTTTAACAAATATAATTAAACCCAAATTAAGCAAATTATGGATAAATAAAGGCGCAATTTAAAATTGTAAAATCTGAATCAAGTATTACATTTAGATATTTATTGATTCGCAAATTTATTTTTGTGGTAAAAAATAAATAAACATTTGTATGCATGATGTAGTGTTGTGTCTAACAAGATTGAGACTTATGATGATGCAATTTAGAATTATGAATCAACTTTTATATTCAGATATATATGTCATATTGGAAATGTTTAGAAATATAAACTTATAAAAAAATTGATGTGATAAAATAATGAGGATCTAATACAAACATTTGTTAATTATTTCCTGCCTCAGCAGAACTGGAGATTATGCTTTTTTTTGCCCTGTATGTGTATGCAGAAGTGTTGTGTCCCAGTAAGTTTTTATTGCAAATGTGTAAAATTTATTTAATTAAAAAAATAATAGGATTAGAAAAAATTAAGATCTTATTTCAAACATATTCTTGCCTTAGGAGAATGGAACATAAAGTGATCAGCTCTGTCCATCATCTCTCCATTATCATTAAATATATATTAATTATGAAATTTTTCCTATAAGCACTGTTGAAATACCTTTCATATGCTGTATGTGTTTGGAATTAAGCTATTTAAGTCTTAAATTTGAAAGCCAATTATAAATATTCAGTTGTGTATTATTGCAGATGTAAAACTTTTTAAAAATTTGGTATAATGAAAATTAGGAAATAATTGAAACTTCATATATTATCAGCTTTGTTTTCCTTTTTTAAGTTTTAAGTTATTTTGAATGAACTCTTTTATCCTGTAAGCATTGTTGAATTCCTATTAATTTACACTATAATAATACAGATATATTGTAACTCCCACCATTCCAACCCCCCCCCCCCCCCCACCAAGTCCTTTCATCTGTGGACTTTGGACATTAGTTATATTTCAACTGTATACATTTCATAACATAAAAAAATACATATATTTAATATTATGTATTATCAAAAAATAGATTCAATTGAACAAATGTGTAAACTACTGAAATGTCAACAGTTAATCAAAAAGCCAACTAATGAATACGGTAACAATACAGATCATTTTTTCACAAACTGCTCACATGCTTCAGTTTCAACATTAGGAAACACATGGTAAGGTCACAAAATATTATTTGCCACAATTTCTTGCACATCAATATAAACCAATCATATAAAACAGACAATGGCCTATATTATCTCTTCCTCTTACACTTTATCTCCATTTGATATTATTTTAGATTTTACCTTCAAGGTCAAGTTCAGCTGAGCACAGTGACCCATGGGTCCCTTGTTTTGTTATTCTAGAGACCACAGGGAACAAATATAAGTTGCAAAAATGTAAAAATTCATTGTATGACAAATATATTCTCATCCAGGTAGTTGAAATAGGCCAGTCAAATTAGATACCATGCTTATCTGCTTCAGCCATAGAGGACAGTTTTTTACAAATCTCATGAGCCAGGTACCCATTACAGTATCGTTATAAACACTTGCATAGCAGCAGTTGCTTCAACAGTGCAGAGACCAGTACAGTCCCTATTGATCAGGGTTTCAGCAAAATTATTATAAAAATAAAAGTTTAAAAAATTTATCAATTTTGATTTAAATCAGAATTTTAAAATTTGCCAATATAATTCTGTATAAAGATGATTTCTACTGTAGCTTCCAGTGACTGTGTGGAAAGGGTATGCTCAACATTTTGATTCATTAATCATTCACATTCAAAATCTAGGAACAGGTCAGACCAAGAACAGCTGAGAAAATTATTAACACAAATTCATGAACAAAACATGGTCTGGTAAAAGCTTAGTTGATTGAGGCCACATCAGAATTTAAGGTAATGGTTCTACAGACCATGGCTATAATTTATCACTTTATAAACTAAAGGTTATCCCTTGGAGGTTTTATAAAAAAAAAATAAGTCAGCAGAGTGGATATCACTGCACACAGACTGCTTGTTTTGTTTATATCAATGTGATTGTAATATGCAGGGGCATGCCAAAATAATCAAAACACATTCAGCAAAAGCATCACATGGCAAGTTAGGTAAGCCAGAGCTTAGCAAGTATTTCATTTTGCAACAAGTGACCTTCCTACCTGTGCATATATGCAACATACAGTATAAGGTTATAAGTTTTTCCCATTTGTCAACATTGCTGTGTTTACAAACACGTTGTTAAACAAGTTCACACCTCCTTCATGGAGGCAAAACCAGAATTACCCATAGATCATTTACATTTACACAGAGGAAGCCAGAAATCACAAATTCTTTTTCGAAAGATAGGTGAATGGGCACCTTTAAAATGTTTGCAGCATTATTTAAGTACTTTATGTAAAATATAACTGCTACATATTTGCAACAGAAAGTGCTTTTTACCTCAGTTATTAAGTATTTTGGTCCAAGAAGACATGGGCTATACTGCTCACAGCTACCATGACATAAACAGTAAGAAACTGGAACGTATAATTTATATAGAGACACATCTTTGTGTACTATTTCTGTATCATAAAAGAATTACATGTATTTAAACTATGATTATCTATCTGTATATATATACTGTGGTTGCCTTTTTGTTTGCAAGGGTTTTATTTTTGCAATATTCACAAATGGGATGTAATGGTGAATATGAAACCCTCAGGAATAGCACAATAAGGTATGATGCATCTGTGCAAATGGATAAGTTATCACACCTCCAAAAATACAGTTTATCAATCAACAACAGTGCATAATCTGTGGATGGTATATCAGAACCTTCTCAATGTCCCATGTAAACAGACAATAATAACTGTCAAAACAATAAAGTTCTATGATAAAGGTCATAATACAGTTACTGTAATGGTAATGATGACATATTGTGGGATTTATTTTTATTTTATATTATAGTACTTCGCTTTCATAGATTCTGGTGCAATAGCAAAATGAAGAAATTGTGAAATTTCAGCCTCGCAAATATGAAGCCATCCACAGTATACATGGAGATAAGCTTCCAGTAACTGGACATATCAAAACAACCACCTGTGTGTATGTGTGAAAACATAGGTGTGTTTCCATGAACTGGCAGACATATATAATGGTTCAGTGGAACTAGCAGGTCTTGCATAAAAATATGAAATTACATAATTTTACCCCAAATCCCTGAGTTCACACAACCCTTATGCATGAAAATCTCTTCTGTGGTGATTTTCATTCATTTATGCACATGTATACACATTCACACTGACAGACACATCTAATTAACACCCCAGTTACAAAATTGTATGAGCAATTTTTCTTATGGAAATGCAGCTTAAGGTTCCATGTTTTTTCAATCTGTCAATATTGCATTGTTTACAAGAAACTTGTAGATAAACAATCTGATACATCCGTCACAAAGGTGTCATAAGAACTTTTTGTAACAAGAATTACAGCTCATAAATATGTATCCAGGGTAAGCTAGAAATCACTTATATTCTGAATAAAATGTAGGCAAGTCTTCAGCTGGCTTTAAAGTGAGATCATGAATAACAGCAGCCAGAAGAGTGACTAGAAGCATGCATTATCTTGCATACCAAGTGCCAGATTCAAGAGCAGCATTCCAGAGACAATCAATATTCCCATGCACTGTAGTGACTTACCAGAATGAAACAGCCTGCTGAGTTGCCAACCTAAGTCATTAAGCCATAACTAGGTTCCCCCCAAGTCGAAGCTATCCCGGATTGTTCCTTGTTTAGCTAAACACTAAGATTCCAGGATGGCAAAATGTGTGTATACAGCCAAGCAACTTCTGTTGGACAGTATTACTTGCCCCATCACATTTCATGTTTGGTGTTGATAAAATATCTCAAGCAAAACTGTATCAACTTAGCCTTCAACTATGCAAAGTTGCACAATAAACTGGATGAAAAAGTAAAAGAAACCTCACAGTGTTGATGCTTTTTGGCGTATTTAGATATTGTTATATATGTTTCACTGCTTACTCAGTGGTAAAACATTACAGTTGATTCAGATTTCTGTTTGTATAGCAAGTTTTTCTGGTTTCGACACCACGGCTGGCACTGCGGCCAAGACTTGTAATCAGACCGAGGAGAGCGTGATATTGCATTGTGGATTGAACCAATGAGGGCAGGGTGTCACAGCTTTGAAACCTGGTCTGATTAGGCCAAAATAAGAGAGGGTATGGTTCTCAAGCACTTTTTTTCAGAAATCAATGTGGGCGGGCATTTTTTTTTTATTTTTAATTTTTTGGTATGTTTCAATAAAAATGTCAAATGATAAGGGAAAAGCATGATAATAACAGATTTATTTTGCTAAACAAGTAAAAGCACTACATAACAAAGGACATTGTATGGTTTTATCTTCTTAAAAGAAATGTAGGAGTGGCTGCAGCTCAAAATTGGCAAGTTTCTATTGAAAATCAATATGAAAATGATGCGGTGGTTTAAAATTGATGTGGGAAGTGCCTGAGAACAATACCTTTTATTCTTTTGGCCTTACAATTCTTTGCCCTGTGCCAGCTGGAGCCCTGGTGGTGAAACCCAGAGAATCTTGCTTTACAGGTAATATAGTGAAGGAGATAAAGGATGACTGCTGTGTGAGTAGTGTAAAATCTGTAAATGATAGATGTCAGATCAGTTTTGTTTTACTGTGCAATTAGAACATGTTGAGAGCACACAGTTAAGACAAGACCTTCTGTCCAGTGTCATTTTGAGGAGCTGTGATATGAGATGAAATATTGTGGGACATTACTGAAATATTGTTTGCTTTCTTTCTCACAGTATTTATAGTTATACTTATTTATAAACTTTTATTAATTGCCAAAACTAATCAGAAAAAAAGTCATTAATTTGCAAAAATTAATCAGAAAAGTCTTTATATTGTTTCAAATTAAAGTTTTCTTTGGTAATTTAGCACTTTAAAGATAAAAAAATGACCAACTTTTGATGAAAGTCTTTGATTGCTCTGTAACTGGTTGAAGAGCTGGCCATTATGAAAGCTATAACCATCACAGCTAAAACAGTGAAGTCTATTTTACAGGTCAATTTGTTCTGTAGGTATTTTCTCCATGGGGTGTGTCGAGCTGGCAATTCCTGTCGATATTCACATGATCTGAACAGCCAGCAGGCATCAGTATGCAAATATTACCAGCTAGGTCAGTGTACGTACGGCGACAGGTGCAGGTAGGTGTGTGTTTGTCACTGTGTATATTCCGATATTATGGGGAACCCTGTGCACCATGTTGTTCTAATGGCACCCTTTAGCAGTACTGGTAGTTCAGTAGATGTGATTTTAAATATGCTATACAGTATAACTCTTCTAAATGAGATCGTCAAGTTTTACAATTAGCAGTTAACAGTTTATTTAAGGACTGGGAAAATTTTTTTTTTTGGCTTGATTAGAACTAATTTAGAACTTTTACTCTTGGACTTTGTTAAATTCATCTAAAATTACCACTAAATCAGTTTTATATGGATTTTGTTGTCCACAATGTGTTATCACTTGTGATCAAGTTATGGCCCATCTTGGGAGGCTGATTTGTGGCATCACAAGTGTGCCGTTTACTTGATAGATGACAGTAAGTCATCATCCAATCAATATGGTGATATGTGTTGAGCTTGTGTGTACAATCAAGAATGGGAACTCACATTTAAGCGAGTTATTTCATATTATCCCGCTAAGCTTAGCAAAAATCAGCGTAATGGCATAATATGAGCATGGCATTTTTCAAAATGAGGGTAGCGGGCTGCCTCGGTTAAAAGCACTGGAGAGAACACATTTCATATATTCCAGTTAATCACCAGAAAATAGAAAAAAAATCCTAAATAATTAATTTTTTGCATATACCTATGTGTTTGATCTTAAATAAAATCAATACTGCCTATGGATGAGGGTTTTGTTAATCCATCATGTGTATTAAGCAGTAAAGTGTGAGATACAAATATATTTCTAAAATTTACCTGGTAGATATGACCATGTGAAACCAACTTCTGGGCAGGGATGCTTGAATCATTCTACAACAGGAAAGACTGCTGCATTATCAAAATCCAGCAAGCCGAGCAAGCCTCTGCTAATCAGCAACCAGCAACAGGCCAGCAGTGGTATGGTCACGCTGAAGAAAAAGTCAGCACCAGCAGAAATAAAGAAAGAAAAGGAGATTTTACCTTTGAAGAAACCTGATGAGTGGGTCAAAGCTGCAGAATTCGTACCTGGTCAGCTATGGCAAGGCTCAGGTGAGATTTTACCCTAGCTGTTTGCACTCTGGACTTTTATTTACTGCATATTGGTATCTGACATACTATCTGACATCTTACTATCAAGTCTGTGGCAGCTACCCTTTCACCGACCTTGATTCAGTGAACCCCACTGGCGTTTTTATTTCATGAATAATGAACAAGTCTGCAAGTATTCAGGCCAAAATCATGACTGCCAATCAAATCCAAAGAACAAGAGGTAAATTATACACTGTTCACAGGCTGTTTAATCAAGGACACATGCACCAGGAATGTGACAGCCTAATGTGGCTTTATTTGATTGGTCAAAATCTTTATGCCCTCCAGGCAGTGCTTAACTTGAACACATGCACCAGAAATGTGACAGCTTTTTGTGGCTTTATTTGATTGGTCAAAATCTTGATGCCCTCCAGGCAGTGCTTAATTTGAACACATGCACCAGAAATGTGACAGCTTTATGTGGCTTTATTTGATTGGTCAAAATCTTGATGCCCTCCAGGCAGTACTAAACACTTTGTGAAGAACAAGCTCCAGATATCCTCTGGCAGCAGCATATAGCAAGTGTATGCTAGTCTTTTGATTGGTTAAATTGCCTTGTTCATTATTCATGAAATAGACACAGTAGAGCCTGGAGCCATGTTAGCGACACAAATGCGGCTTGGTTGAACAGAGAGACAGCTTACTTGGGAAGTAAGCTAAGTTTTGTGGCTTGACTTTGTGCCTGTCTTAAAGAGACCTGAAAGCCTATTCATTAGAGTATGTTACAAAGTACCTGTTTTATTAAAACAAGTTTTATATAATACGTCAGACATATTGCATCCATTTTACATTTGATTAGTCTGTGATTACAAATCAAGCATAGTTTTATCTTGGTGGTTTCATAAGCTAATAATTTCATACTTAAACAATCACACCATTTCCTGTCAGCAACAAGAAATATAAAATAACAAAATCTGAACATTTTTACAAATGTTGTTCTTCAGTTTAGCGCCTTGAAATTTTACAACTGTCATAGCTTTGCAGAACAACTAAGCAGGGTTGTCTTCAATTTATGAAAACAATTTATAATTGTCATGTATGAAAGACACAGCATTTAGCCTAAAGGTGAGATAGACCCTTGTTTGCCATTGGCTGATGATGAGGCCAGTACTAGAAAAATGCATTTCTTTGGCCGCTGGAGGCACTAATGGTGAGATATTCCCTGGCAACATTTGCTACATAAGGAAAACACTCACACTTACTCTTCCAAAATAACAATGGATTGTTGTCTTCTTCTTGTGTATCAGTCTGTGTATGTTTCGGGCATTTTTAATTGTAAAAGATTTATCTTTTTGTATTAATTTTTTCTCAAGCCAAACTGAGCTGCTAAAAATTTGGCTCACTTCAGCTTAATTTTATATTAATGGTGCCTCCCGATGAACTCAGCTCGTCTTGATCTCAATTTGGTGGGTGGCGGAGCAAAATAGAGGCAGCGATGGACTCTGAGACACAAGAACTGCTCTTAGAATCTAGGTCTTTAGAAGCACAGACTTGATAGTATGAAGATGCTACCTGCTAGTCCACTTTCTCTTAGTGCCAGGTTCTTATTTAATATTTATATTTTACTTTTACGTTATATTCCAGGTGGTGACTGTGGGAGGTAATCAGCCACTGTGCCATGATTACAGACCTGTAGTTTAATTTTCAGTTGATACTTTTTAGCTCAGCTGACTGTAAGTCATCTGAGCTATAGCGATCACTCTTTGTCCGTCGTCCATCCGTCTGTCCATCTGTCTGTTAACCAGGCACAAATCGTAACCGCTGGACCTAGAATCTTGTAGCTTTACATTCTGGGAGGCCCATGAAAAATCTCCTTGGAAACCAGAAATTAGGTCTCTGTTACCCATATCCTTTTAGCTATGTGGCCCGAAAGTTATCCCCAGAATATTCAAAAATTTCATACAAAAACTTCAATATCTCATTAACTACATCACTGATGGTCATGATTTTTTGCATACATATTGATCATGAGAAGTTTCATCAGTTCCTGCAGACTGGTGGCGCCACCTGTATTTTTAGAATTTTTACAAATTTTTTTCTCTATTTTTGAGACCTTTAAAAATGTGAACATCGGTTAACAGGGCACAAATCATAATGACAGGACCTATAATCTTTATTCTTGACACACTGAGAGACCTATGAAAAGTCTCCATGGAAACCAGAAATTAGGTCTCTGTTACCCATTTCCTTCAAGCTATGGGGCCCCAAAGTAACCCCCCAGAATAGTAAAAAATTTCATACAAAAACTTCAATATCTCATTAACTACATCACTGATGGTCATTATTTTTTGCATACATATTGATCATGAGATGTTTCATCAGTTTCTGCAGACTGGTGGCACCACCTGTATTTGATCAGGTTTTTTATGATTTTTTTCTCTATTTTTGAGACCTTTAAAGATTTGAACATCTGTTAACAGGGCACAAATCATAACAACTGGACCTAGAATCTTCATTCTTATCACACTGGGAGACCCATGAAATGTCTCCATGGAAACCTGAAATTAGGTCTCTGTTACCCATATCCTTCAAGCTATAGGACTCCGAAGTATCCCTCAGAAAAATGGACAATTTGATCCAAAAGCTGAAGTATCTGAACAACTAATGCAGAGATCACCATGATTCTTTGCATGGATATTGACCATTAAGTGTTTTTTTTAGTTTCTGCAGACTGGTGGCACCACCTGTATTTGTTCGGGTTTTTTTACAAATTTTTTTCTCTATTTTTGAGACCTTTAAGGATGCTGTCATCTGTTAACGTGGCACAAATTGTAACAACAGGACCTAGAATCTTCATTCTTGTCATGCAAGGAGGCCCATGAAAAGTGTCTGTGGAAACCTGAAATTAGGTCTTTGTTACCCATATCCTTCAAGCTATAGGACTCTGAAGTATCCCTCAGAATAATTGAAAATTTAATACAAAAGCTGAAGTATCTGAACAACTAATGCAGAGATCACCATGATTCTTTGCATGGATATTGACCATTAAGTGTTTTTTTTTAGTTTCTGCAGACCGGTGGAACCACCTGTATTCTTTTTTTAAAGTTTATGCATTTTTCTCTATTTTTGAGATATATAAATACAGTCACAATTTTGGCCTGTTGGTTAATTTGTTTGATGCTTCAGTTGAATAGGTATATACTACCATTCAGATGATAAAATTTCCTTCGGCAAATCTCTTCCCAGTCATCGGAGCGTCATGACCCATGGGTCACTTGTTTGACAAAAACATGTCCTTATTGATGAAGGCAGGAACACCAAAACAGTGATGTTAAATTTAACAATAATGAAGAACTAAAATACATGTTATCAAAATAAGCCCTTTGTTAGATATATGTACAGGTAGTATAAACCAGTTGTCAGAACAGGTTAAAACTTAGGTAAGTATACCAATTTAAAAAACCATCATGTATTTTAAAGCTGTTTGTCAAGGCTTTGTATGCTATGTTTGGCCACAGGAGGGAGACAAAAATAGCCATACAGTCTTCACATACTCTGTGATTGGCTGACTGATCAGCTGCTGTTAAGCACCAATTTTGTTTAACAAGAAAGACTGCCTTTGTTTGTTTCCTTATGGTGCTAACCTCCGAGGCAGCAATAAGCCAGTCCTTTGTCTAGGAAATTCAGCAACTATGTTGCATGTTTTTAGGTAAAGTACTGTATAAAGAGGGTATTTGATTGGCTGCCACAGGTGTCACAGGTATGATGCAGTTTAAGACATGCCTTTTACTAGCAGTGTATAGACACAGCAAAGTATGCTTCGTCTCTCAGCTGTCTCATCAGCATAACAAAAATATTAAGTTTGTTTTTGCTATCATGAGCATTTTAAAATATGATATGAAGAAAAATGTCTAATTAATTGGTTAATTCTTATTTTATTTAATAGCCCCGACATCCTACCTGAAGGCTGCTCAAAGTGGTATCGACAGCCTCGACTTGGGAACAAATAAACTACAAGAACAACCTCCCGAGGGATCTAAGGCAGAAATGTGTCCATTCGCAGCACACGGAGAGTGTCGATATGGGGAGAACTGTGCATACATGCATGGTGATATATGTGAAATGTGTGGAAGGGCTGTCCTTCATCCGTTTGACCTTGAGCTGCGGGCACAGCATGAACAGGTCAGTCACGGAAACATCATTAACTGCTTAGATTGGTAGTGTGATTATTGCCGTTATATAAGCTTGAGGGCACCTGTGTCTGGCTAAGGCAGAAGATGGCTTTAATCATGTTTAGTCTGATTTTAAGAGTTTTGACAGTGCAAAATCTGATAATTAAGATATCTGAATTTTTTTTGGAAAAAGAAAATTCATTTTACCGGCTTCTGTGGCTCAGGGGTAGAGCGCAGGACTCAAAGCCGGGAGATTGTGAGTTCGAATCTCAGCCAAGGCAGTTAGTTTTTTCACGGTCGGCCCCAACCCAGGGTGAGCGCTCTGCAGGTTTAATGGGAAGGTCATTCCCAATACGGTTGTGTTTCACTCACTAACTAGTGCGCCTTTCGGGGGCTCCTCGGTGGTATGAACCAGCAATGGGGACGATCACGCACCCAGGGTCCGCAGGTGCAGTAGTCACCAGGCCTGGTTAACGCCAGGATATAAAATGAGAGGAAGCATGTGATACTGCCCTGTCACGTAGTCCGAAACCGGAATGGAAATCTTCAGATGTACATATATGTAGTTAAGTTAGCATTTAAAATATGGAGGCGGTTACCTCCACCAAAAAAAAGAATATTCATTTTGCTAATCAATAGATATCTTGTCAGTACTACCACCTGAGTCAGTGGATGATTTTGAAATCTAATTTGTTTTTAAAAAAAATGCCAAAAAGATACCAGCAGCTGATCATGTCCATTTAAAGCCTTTAAACCCAGAAGCCCAGCCCCTTCAACCCCCATCATTGCAATTTCCCAGGAAGTTCACTATTTGCCCTAAGGTGGGCTGTTGGTCGGCAAAAATGAAAGTCCGGCATCAAGGCACTGGCATGGAGTAAAATTTAACAGATTTCAAATGTTCGCAGGTCTGCAATGTGAGGGCATGATCAGAAATGTTCATAATGATTTTAATAAGCAGACATGCATGTGATCAATCATATATACTTTCTCTCTTTATATTTTTAGTGAACCTGTGAGCTAATGCGATGGTGTGGCTACCTGCATTTTCTTAGATTTAATAGAGAAAAATCTAAAAAACTTTTAAAAATCTTCTCCTCAAAAACATTCCAGGTAAATTGTCCAAAATTTCACAGAAATAATCTCTTATACCATCTCTCTCAAGTTTGTTTGAATGGTTTCAGTTCGGTGATTTTTTGGCCGAGTTAAGGGAATTTAACATAGTTATCTGCACAAAAAAGCATACTAAAATTTCAATCTCAGAAACGGCTGGAGCTATCACCAAATTTTATGCCAATGTTGGTCATATGAGTCCAATCTGAAATTTAGGTATTAGTGGCACCACCTGCATCGGCCTTTTTGTATGGGGGTCATCGGTGCCTCTATCATACTGAGGGCTACAAAGAACTACTTCTCTGAAACCATATGACCAAATTGTTTAATATCGTACAGAAATGATCCTAGGGTAGTGCTTTCTGAAGTTTGTTCAAATTGTCACAGTTTAGTGATTTTGGCTGAGTTTTTGGAAGCTGAATTTAGTCATATGCCATAACAGCCCATTTTAGCTCAGTGGCTACAAAGATCTTCTCAAAAACCACTGGGCCAAATTCTTAAATCTCACACATTAATTGTATCCGCCAAAACAGAGTTTTGCGGATACTATGTTTTCAGCCCACCACCGCCGCCGCCGTGGCCGCCGCATAGGTGTCCGGAGAACTCCTCCGTAACCGCTGGGCGGAATTTTACGAAACCCGGGATTATGTTCGGGTCACATGTGAACTGCTGCGCCCCGATTTTGTTTTGACCTCTGACCTTTCCTCTGCGCTCTGCGTCCGTTTGTGCGTCTGTTTCCACACATAAACCCACATATCTCGGGAACCGTTTGACCGATCAGGAAAATTTTTTTGCACAAATGTAGCCCTTGGAGAGCTTTATAACATTCACAAAAAATGGTGGGGCCACCTGCAACCATGTTTGCACAGTGTCCATCTGTTGGTCTGCCTTGGGTTAAAATCACTCATATCTCTGCAGTGACTTGACTAATTCACCTGAAATTCGGCATGCGTATACATCCTGGATAGCTTTTCTGATTTTATGACAGGTGGCGCCAACTACATTCACGTTTACGCTGCAGACATCCAAGCTCATATCTCGGGAACTGTTTGACCGATTGGGCTAAAATTTTGCATGTGTATAGATCTCACATAGCTCTTTGTCATAAGAAAACTGGTGGCGCCACCTGCAGCCATTTTTGCACAGCTCCCGTCTGTTTGTCTGCCATGGGATAAAATCACTCATATACCTGTAGTGGTTTTACTTATCTGCCTTAAATTTTGCATATGTATACAACTTGGACGGCTTTCTGGATTTTGTGTTGGAGGGGGGTGCTTTATGGCTGAGTTACCGGAAGCTGAAATTAGCCAGTTTGCTGTATCATCCTATATGAGTGATAAACCTGCAAAACGTTTTTCAACTGACTCCACTATTTAATATTTTACAAGAATAATCGCCACAAAAATTCTTATAATAATTGTTTTTAATGGTTCAACATGAGGGATTTTTGGCTGAATTATGGAGATTGAATTGAGTCATTTACCATATATGTTAGCTGTGTGAGGCAGTTACATTTAGCCTGGCACCAGTTTATCAGCATCTGTAACATCATGCCACTAGTTTTCAGGTTAAATAGCTTGGCAGACTGCCAATTATTTCAGATTTTGCAACAGGCCAAAGGTCAGCCTGGATCTATTAACAGCTGCCAGGATTGGAAGCAGTGCAGCCAGGTATAGGTCAAGAGTTCACTCAGTGCAGTAGCTGGATTCTATTTATAGCTTTGGCAGACTGCCCACTGCATCAAATTTGGCACCAAAGTTCAGCCTGGGTCTATTTAAAGCTTTTGCAGACTGCCAACTGTGTCAGATTATGCAACAGATCAAGAGTTCACACAGTGCAGCCAGGTACAGGTCAAAGGTTCACTGTCTAGCCAGGTGCAGGTCAAGAGTTCACCCAGTGCAGTAGCTTGAGCCAGCAATTTGTCACAGTTCACTAGGGGTACTGCCTTTCTCACCTAAGCCTGGTAAGACCAGTGTACCAACCTCAAGAAGTTTGATGTTTTGGCCTGATATTTTGACCTGTCTATGCGTCTCTGATGGCTTTCTCATTCGCAAGACAGGTGTCACCACCTACAATGGTTTTTACACAGTGTATGTGCTTGCTTATTTCTCCAGAGGAATTTTACATATCAGCCAGAAATTGGGCAAATTTATACATATCATAAAGCTTTGTCATATACAAGACTGATGGCACCACCTACAATAATTTTTGTACAGTGTATATCCCTACTTATTTATCATGAGGGGATATCAGCCTGAAATTGGGCATATGTATACATCTCTGATACCTTGGTCGTACACAAGACATGTAGGCCTACTTAAAAAAGTAATGGCCCAGCATTGAAGCATTATACCTGGTGTATAAACCATTGCACAGGTTCGCATTAGGACTGTAGGCCTTGTTTAACTTTCCTTTTTTCAACTTATCTTTTATAACATGGTGTTAATGAAATATGCTAGAGATTTTTTACATATCCAGAGAAGAGTGCCTACCTTGTCCATTTTATTCAAGGTACTGCATGTTTGACCCCAGTAGACTCCTTTGGGCCGATACAGACATATACAGGGCTGATTTAACCCTTATCAACGTCTTGTGATTTAGACAAGCAATCACATCACATAGGTTTAGGTACCTGTATCTGGTTGATAGCATGTATGGTGGCATTAGTATGTTATCAAATGAGAAACCTGGCAGAAATCAAAACTGTGAGGGGCTTACAGGCTCATTTCATATTGTAATGCATATGGTCATATTTTTCAAGGTAGTGGATTTTGAGTCCACTTCTTGCTGTCTCCATGCTAACCCCTTGCCAAGATCTTAACCATGAAGGCATGTCTTAATTATCCAGCAGTGAAGTCATTGGGGGCAGGCAAATGCCAAATGAATAACCTAATAGCATTTTTATAGCATGATTTGGTGTGTATGGTCCCTGTGGAAGGAGGGGAAACCACAGAAATGAACAAATCTTACTGACTGGGAAAGAGAAGTGTAAAGTCAGATACAACAAGTAACATATGGTATCATTTTATAAAATGAACCTTTATGGACATCTATTTTTTTAAAGCCAGCTTTACGCATTTTACAAAATGTCTTACTTTAAATTTGATAACAGGGGAAGGACAAAGCCCAGGGGTTATGGCATTGAAATCTGGACAGTGTGGTTGACAGTTCAAATCCTGCCAGAGCTTCAAAAGCAAAATGACAGACCTGATAGAGATTCTCTTCCATGTCTTATCAATAAATTCCTTGACCCAATGCATATAAAACCTTTGAACCTTTTGAAGTCCAGAAATTCTAATCAAAGCATTCTTATCATACAATTACCTTCATTCTTGATCAGTAGACTGTGCCACCTACTGGCCATGGACCTCTCCTTAAAGCCAGCTGGTCATCTACCTTTTCTGTAGAAATTATGTGATTTCTGGCTTACTCTGTATACATGTTAATGAATTGTAGGTCCTGATATCTTCCCTATGACAGATGTATGAACTTGTTTATCTACAAGCTGTTAGTAAATACAGTACATGAATGTTGACAAACAGAAAAACCATGCAATGGATGGTGGTTGGTTGCTTACATGCAAAAGTTGAAAGGTCACTGGTTGCGAAACGCCATTTGCAAGTCTTAACTTTCAGCCAGATGTCCTTGTTGAATTTTTTTTTATTGTTTTGGTTGGGCCCCCACATGATATAAACATGTGGATATAAACAAAATGAAGAATGTGTGTGTGATGTGACTGGCATTTTCTCGCCTATTTTTATCTTTTAGTTAATAGAAGTCAGATTTTCGAATAAACCCATTTAAAAAAACTTCATTTCAACTTTTCAGGCATGTGTGAAGGAGCATGAAGAAGACATGGAATTATCTTTTGCCATTCAACGCAGCCAAAACAAAGCTTGTGGAATCTGCATGGAGAATGTCCTAGAAAAATCACCAGCCTCTGAACAGAGATTTGGTATACTCTCCAACTGTTCACATTGTTTCTGCTTGTCCTGCATTCGTAAATGGCGAGCTGCAAAGCAATTTGAAAACAAGATTGTACGGTAAGATTTATTTCTACAATATAAATTTGATATTTTGTTAAATAAGTATATTTACAGAGATTCTTTTCTCTGCTTGTGTGTTGTTTTTTTATTAATAAATTGACAGTGATATCTTAAACTATGATAAAAATATGCAAAAGGTATCTGTTAACCTTGTGCTCTCAAGTAAAATAGTAAATTTTTTACATTTTTTAGCGAACCTGTGAGCTTATGCGATGGTGCGGTGGCGTCCATCGAGTGTGGTGCGTCATGTGTCGTCTGTACGTTAACCATAGCTATCTCAAAAACAGCAGGAGCTAGCATCACCAAATTTTTTGCAAATAATCAGTCATCCAAAAAACTATATCAGATTTTGTTTACTTTTTTTCTAACTGCATTTTCTTAGATTTTATAGGGAAAAAGCTAAAAAAGCTTTAAAAATCTTCTTCTCTGAAACTGCCCAGCCAAATTATCAAATATTTCACAGAAATGATCCCTGGAACAATCTTTCCCAAGTTTGTTCGAATGGTTCCAGTTTTGAGATTTTTGACCGAGTTACAGGAGGTTGAACTTTGTTAACTGTGCAAAAAAGCATATTAAAATTTAAATCTCAGAAACGGCTGGAGCTATCATCACCAAATTTTACGCCAATGTTGGTCACATAGGTCATATCTGAAATTGAGGTATTGGTGGCGCCACCTGCATCGGCCTTTTTTGTACCGGGTCATCAGTGCCTGTATCACACTGAGGACTACAAAAAACTTCTCCTCTGAAACCATATGGCCAAAATGTTTAATATCGCACAGAAATGATCTCAGAGTAGTGCTTTCTGAAGTTTGTTCAAATGGTCTCTTTTCAGTGACTTTTGGCTAAGTTATGGGAAGCTGAATTTGGTCATTTGCCATAACAGTCCATTTTAGCTCAGTGGCTACAAAGATCTTCTCAAAAACCACCGGGCCAAATTCTTAAATCTCACACATTAATTATCCTCAGATGTTGATAATTCAAGTTTGTTCAAATGGTTTTGGTTCAGTGCTTTTTGGCTGAGTTACGGGAAGCTGAACTTAGCCAGTTTGCTGTATCTTCCTATATGAGTTAAAAACTTGCGAAACGTTTTTCGACTGATGCCACTGAAGCCAGTTAAATATTTAACAAGAATAATCCGTACAATAATTCTTATGATAATTGTCATTAATGGTTCCCCATGAATGATTTTTGGCTGAATTATGGAGATTGAGTTGAGTCATTTTACCATATATGTTAGCCGTTGGATGCTGTTACATCTAGCCTGGCACCAGTTTATCAGCATCTATTACATCATGCCACTAGACATTTAGATTTCAGGTTAAATTTCGTTAATATTGACAAGAAAGTTTTTTTAAAAGCTTTTAAAAAATTTAGATTTATGATTTAAGTTATTCATCATACCAGGCAATGTTACAATCATGGATATACAGCTCTCTGTGGCTATATAAAGACAGCTGTATGTGGATTATAAGTTATTGATATCCCTACTCAACTAACTTCAAGAATTTACCTTCAGTATGCATCCGTAATAATTTTACATATATTCCTGCTTTCTTTTTTTTTTATAAAATGTCAGCTGAAAAGCATTTTGTATTGGGAAAATAAAATTCAAAGTTATTTCAAGTAGGGACCACTTTTGTGCACAGATGGCAGCACTTGGTTTACCATTGGCAGATTGCCAAAGCCTTGATGTTGGCCATTAGCCAAGATGATGTCAGCTCTATAAATAGTTTCGGCACAGTGCCAGGATTGGAAGCAGTGCAGCCAGGTATAGGTCAAGAGTTCACTCAGTGCAGTAGCTGCATTCTATTTATAGCTTTGGCAGACTGCTTGCTCACTGCATCCTATTTGGCACCAAAGTTCAGCCTGGAGCGTTTATAGCTTTGGTAGACTGTCAACTGTGTCAGATTATGCAACAGGTCAAGAGTTCACTCAGTGCAGCCAGGTACAGGTCAAAAGTTCACTCAGTCTAGCCAGGTGCAGGTCAAGAGTTTATCCCAAAATCAGGTTGATGGAAGATCATGGATAGGGTTGTCATATTCCAGTAACTGGTTGCGCCACCTATTATTCTTTACTTGTTTTTGTGCCGTTTAATACCCCCAAAATTGCCACCTTACAGTACTGTGAGCATTATAAGTCAAAAACTAATGGACAGATTTCTTTTATATTATGCATATACATAGGTATGGGTTATGGGATGATGTTTATTTAAATTGGGGTCATGACCTTTCCTATGATAGTGGCCTTGACCTTGAATATTGCCATATATAGTGAAAATCACATACCTCTTATGATATCTCCAGTGATGATAGCCATATGGATTTCAAACATGACTTATGTATGGCCCACCACTAAAGTAAGAACCCTATAGGTTCTAGGGTCATGAGGTCAAAGGTCAAGGTCACTGGACTGGCATTTTAAAAGATACTGTGGATGCATTTTAAGCAAAACTTTCATCCTAGGTCTTCCATCTTGAATATATAGCTCACTTGCCAATAGTGGATGATCCATATAAATTTTGGAGTCACAAGGTCAAAGGTCAAGGCCACAGGAGCTATCTGTCCAAAAATTAGTTTCTGGATGATAATTCCTGCTTTTATTGACGTATGGATTTCAAACTTGACTTATATATGTCCTATTAAAAAAGCAAGACTCCAATTGATTTTGGGATCATGAGGTAAAAGGTCAAGGTCACAGGAAACATCTTTAAAAAGATTGTGGATGCATTTTCAGCCAAACATATCGTCTCAGACCTTTTATCTTGCACATATAAGTCATCTGCCAATAGAGGAAGACCCCTATCAGTTTTGAGGTCACAAGGTCAAAGGTGAAGGTCACAGGAGCCATCTGTCCAAAAATTAGTTCCTGGATGATAATACCTGCTTTTATTGATGAATGGATTTCAAACTTGACTTGTATATGTCCCATTGGAAAAGCAAGACCAAAATTGATTTTGGGGTCATGAGGTCAAAGGTCAAGGTCACAGGACACATCTTTAAAGAGATGTGGATGCATTTTCAGCCAAACCTTTCATCTCAGATCTTTCATCTTGCACATATAGTTCACCTGCCAAGAGAGGAAGAACCTATCAATTTTGAGGTCACAAGGTCAAAGGTGAAGGTCATAGGAGCCATCTGTCCAAAAATTAGTTTCTGGATGATAATTCCTACTTTTATTGTTTTATCGTTTCAAACTTGACTTGTATTTGACCCATTGGAAAAGCAAGACCTGAATTGTTTTTGGGGTCATGAGGTCAAAGGTCAAGGTCACAGGAAACCTCTTTAAAAAGATTGTGGATGCATTTTTAGCCAAACAATTCATCTCAGATCTTTCATCTTGCACATAAAGTTCACCTGCCAAGAGAGGAAGACCCCTATCAGCTTTGAGTTCACAAGGTCAAAGGTGAAGGTCACAGGAGCCATCTGTCCAAAAATTAGTTTCTGGATGATAATTCCTGCTTTTATTGATGTATGGATCTCAAACTTGACTTGTATATGTCCCATTGGAAAAGCAAGACCAAAATTGATTCTGGGGTCATGAGGTCAAAGGTCAAGGTCACAGGACACATCTTTAAAAAGATGTGGATGCATTTTCAGCCAAACCTTTCATCTCAGATCTTTCATCTTGCACATATAGTTCACCTGCCAAGAGAGGAAGAATCCTATCAATTTTGAGGTCACAATGTCAAAGGTGAAGGTCACAGGAGCCATCTGTCCAAAAATTAGTTTCTGGATGATAATATCTTCTTTTATTGATGTATGGATTTCAAACTTGACTTGTATTTGATCCATTGGAAAAGCAAGACCCGAAATGATTTTGGGGTCATGAGGTCAAAGGTCAAGGTCACAGGACACATCTTTAAAAAGATTGTGGATGCATTTTCAGCCAAACAATTCATCTCAGATCTTTCATCTTGCACATTAAGTTCACCTGCCAAGAGTGGAAGACCCCTATCAATTTTTGAGGTCACAAGGTCAAAGGTGAAGATCACAGGAGCCATCTGTCCAAAAATTAGTTTCTGGATGATAATATCTTCTTTTATTGATGTATGGATTTCAAACTTGACTTGTATATGTCCCATTGGAAAAGCAAGACCAAAATTGATTCTGGGGTCATGAGGTCAAAGGTCAAGGTCACAGGACACATCTTTAAAAAGATTGTGGATCCATTTTCAGCCAAACATTTCATCTCAGATCTTTCATCTTGCACATATAGTTCACCTGCCAAGAGAGGAAGAACCCTATAAATTTTGAGGTCACAAGGTCAAAGATGAAGGTCACAGGAGCCATCTGTCCAAAAATTAGTTTCTGGATGATAATATCTTCTTTTATTAATGTATGGATTTCAAACTTGACTTGTATATGTCCTATTGGAAAAGCAAGACCAAAATTGATTCTGGGGTCATGAGGTCAAAGGTCAAGGTCACAGGAAACCTCTTTAAAAAGATTGTGGATGCATTTTCAGCCAAACAATTCATCTCAGATCATTCATCTTGCACATAAAGTTCACCTGCCAAGAGAGGAAGACCCCTATCAATTTTTGAGGTCACAAGGTCAAAGATGAAGGTCACAGGAGCCATCTGTCCAAAAATTAGTTTTTGGATGATAATTCCTACTTTTATTGATGTATGGATTTCAAACTTGACTTGTATATGTCCTATTGGAAAAGCAAGACCAAAATTGATTTTGGGGTCAAAGGTCAAGTTCACAGGACACATCTTTAAAAAGATGTGGATGTATTTTCAGCCAAACATTTCATCTCAGATCTTTCATCTTGCACATATAGTTCTCCTGCCAAGAGAGGAAGAACACTATCAATTTTGAGATCACAAGGTCAAAGGTGAAGGTCACAGGAGCCATCTGTCCAAAAATTAGTTTCTGGATGATAATTCCTGCTTTATTGATGTATAGATTTCAAACCTGACTTGTATATGTCCCATTGGAAAAGCAAGACCCGAATTGATTTTGGGGTCATGAGGTCAAAGGTCAAGGTCACAGGACACATCTTTAAAAAGATCAAGGTCACAGGACCAACATCTTCAACAAGATTGTTGATTGTTAGATGGAAGAAACAATAAATATGCCAAGTGTCAGTATATGCTGCTAAAAATGGGGGTCTATTCTTGAAAGGGGGGGCCCTATTATGTCTGGGGATACTCTGGCACCTGCGGTTCCAAGAAATGTCTAGTTTTCTTTACATTCTCTATGCACATACCAGAAATGATGTCAGTATTGCGTAATTGTTTTAAGTTATAGGCCCAAACATAATGCACTTTGTAAAAAATCAAGAAATATATTTACTCCCTTAACAAGAGGATTGCTGAAGCTAGAGATTTTTTGTCAGGGATGTAACATTATTTAATCAAGATTCAATTGAATACCCAAAATTAGTTCTGAATTTTTCAAAT
The DNA here is from genome assembly GCA_026874595.1 of Sipunculus nudus. NCBI lineage: Eukaryota > Metazoa > Annelida > Sipuncula > Golfingiida > Sipunculidae > Sipunculus > Sipunculus nudus. Next base: position 48,120,124 of record CM049306.1, on the reverse strand, counting down.
TTTATAAGTTATTAGTATAAATATAAAATTAGTACCTTAAATTTTGCCCAACTTTGACCATGGCATGTTTGTTTCCTGTGAGCACTGTTGATATAATTTTCATATCATGCACACATAAAGATTTCAGCTTTTTAGTTTAAAAAGCTGAAAGAAATTGGCCAAAAATTGTAGCTTTTATTAATGTTTTTATGAGACCATGTCAGACCTTGGCTCTCTGTAGCACCTCTTGAGTGACCTGTATGTTGACCTTGTTAAACTTTCAGCAAATTATGCATGCTTGAGGCGAGGCATAAACTGGGGCTCCAGGCAGCTTATTATATAATGGCCAGTCACAGTTGATCCAGGTGTCCAACCCAACTCATCTAGTAGTTTTAACCAACAACATAACAATAAACAATAAATTAATAAATTTTTATTAGTTTTTAATAACAAATTAAAGAAAAATAGAAAAGGAATTTGTTAGTTGATAATAACAGGAAATTAACTTGCAGTTACCGATGATATAAGAATCTTGTATCAATGGATAGAATGTCACGTATTCCAAATAACACCATGCAGTCACCTATGATATTTTTAGTTCAATTCTAATGATAAAAAAGTAAATCATATTATTCATTACTAATCATTAGGGATCATATGAAGGAAATTAATGATAGACAAAGATGCAGTTGATAATATTATTATCTAGATTCCTACTGTGTCTTTAGTTAGTACATTGATGTGAAATTAGTCCAAAATGAATATATAACATTTTTTTAAATATAAATAAAAGCCATAAAACCAGGTACTTATGATCATTATTTAAATGTGTGAATTTTGTATATTCTGGATTCTCAACATCATTGTTTGGTGAAAACTGAATAAATACCAGACATGGTGCGAATACTTTGCAATTGTATTTAAACACGAATATGAATATGTACTCCATTATAAAATTTCTTTAATAAGAATGGGAATTCAGGTAAAAATGAAAGTATATGAATACCAATGCAAATACTTTCAAAATGTATTAATGAAGGCATTCATGAATATATTCTTTAATATTATTTTAATAATCATTTCAGTTATATTTTATTTGAAAAAATCATACTATTCTCTTATTATTTTTAATAAAAATTATATTTGGGACAATATTTGTAATTTTTTTGATAAATAGTTAAACTCTCATATTATATGTTCTGCTTATAAGTTATATGGCCAAGTTTGAACCGTTTGACCAGTTGGGCCAAAATTTTGCATGTGTATAGATCTCCCTCAGGTCTTTATCATACGCAAAACTGGTGGTGCCAGCTGCAACCATTTTTGCACAGCTTCCATCTGTTCATCTGCCTTGGGATAAAATCACTCATATCTCAGCAGTTGTTTGACTTATCCACCTGATATTTTGCAGATTTATACATCCTTGACAGCTTTCTTGATTTTATGACAGGTGGCGCCACCTACATTCAAATTCACGCTGCAGACATCCAAGCTCATATCTAAGGAACGATTTGACCGATTGGGGAAAAATTTTGCATGTTTATATATCTCACATAGCTCATTATCGTACGCAAAACTGGTGGCGCCACCTGCAATCCTTTTTGCACAGCGACCGTCTGGTTTTTTGCCGTGGGATAAAATCACTCATATCTCGGCAGTGATTTGACATATCTGCCTAAAATTTTGCAGGTTTATACATCTTGGATAGCTGTCTAGATTTTTTGTGGCAGGTGGTGCCACCTACATTTATGTATATGCTGCAGACATTCAGGCTTATATCTCAGGACTGGTTTGACATATCCCCCTGAAATTTGGCTTGTATATAGATCTCACATAACTCTTAATCATACACAAAATTGGTGGTGCCACCTGCCACCATTTTTCCACAGCGTCTGTCTGTTTGTATGCCATGGGTTAAATCACTCATATCTGAGTAGTGGTTTGACTTATCTGCCTAAAATTTTGCATGTTTATACATCTTGGATAGCTTTCTGGATTATTTGGCAGGTGGCGCCACCTACATTTATGTATAAGCTGCAGACATTCAGGCTTATATTTCAGGACTGGTTTGAGATATCCCCCTGATATTTGGCATGTGTATAGATCTCACATAGCTCTTATTCATACAAAAAATTGGTAGTGCCACCTTTCACCATTTTTGCACAACGTCCATCTGTTTGTCTGCCGTGGGCTAAAATCACTCATATCTCAGTAGTGGTTTGACTTATCTGCCTAAAATTTTGCATGTTTATACATCTTGGATAGCTTTCTGGATTATTTGGCAGGTGGCGCCACCTACATTTATATATATGCTGCAGACATTCAGGCTTATATCTCAGGACTGGTTTGACATATCCCCATGAAATTTTGCATGTGTATAGATCTCACATATCTCTTAATCATACATAAAATTGGTGGCGCCACCTGCCACCATTTTTGCACAGCGTCCGTCTGTTTGTCTGCCATGGGCTAAAATTACTCATATCTCAGTAGTGGTTTGACTTATCTGCCTAAAATTTTGCAAGTTAATACATCTTGGACAGCTTTCTGGATTTTGTGGTGGGTGGCGCCACCTACATTCACGTTTCAGCTGCTGACATCCAGGCTCATATCTCGGGAACCATTTGACCAGTTGGGCCAAACTTTTGCATGTGTATAGATCTCCCATAGCTCTTTATCATACGCAAAACTGGTGGCGCCACCTGCAACCATTTTTGCACAGCGTCCATCTGTTTATCTGCCTTGGGATAAAATCACTCATATCTTGGCAGTGGTTTGACTTATCCACCTGAAATTTTGCAGGTTTATACATCCTTGACAGCTTTCTTGATTTTATGACAGGTGGTGCCACCTACATTCAAATTTATGCGGCAGACATTCAAGCTCATATCTCAGGAACCATATGACAGATTTGGCAAAAATTTTGCACGTTTATAGATCTCACATAGTTCTTTAACATACGCAAAACTGGTGGTGCCACCTGCAATCATTTTTGCACAGCATCCATCTGTTTGTTTGCCGTGTCAAAAAATCACTCATATCTGGAATTAACTGCCTAAAATTTTGCAGGTTTATACATCTTGGATAGCTTTCTTGCAGGTAGTGCCACCTACATTTATGTATATGCTGCAGACATTCAGGCCTATATCTCAGGACTGGTTTGACATATCCCCCTGAAATTTGGCATGTGTATAGATCTCACATAGCTCTTAATCATACACAAAATTGGTGGTGCCACCTGCCACCTGCACAGCGTCCGTCTGTTTGTCTGCCATGGGCTAAAATTACTCATATCTCAGTAGTGGTTTGACTTATCTGCCTAAAATTTTGCAAGTTAATACATCTTGGACAGCTTTCTGGATTTTGTGGTGGGTGGCGCAACCTACATACACATTTCGGCTGCAGACATCCAGGCTATTATGCAACACACCTCACTCCATTTCCCCTTGCCACTCAATCCATGCCTCACTTCACCTTTCCTACTCTGATTTTGGCGGATACACATAGTCGCTTGTTGACTACCCATATTCTAGTTTTTGTGTTGTGTGCACCCATGCCAGAATTGCAGTAGTGATGTTTGTTTAATTGTTTCTTTTTCTAAGTGTTAAGTACTTGCATTGTTCATATACATGTTACACATGTTCTTGAAAAGTAATGGTCCAGCATTGAAGCATTATACCTGGTGTAATCTCATTGCACAGGTTTGCATTAGGCCTGTAGGCCTTGTTTTAATTGACCTTATCTCAGATCAGAAATAAAAAGAGTCCAGTAATAACAATGCAGGCAGGCATATGTACACTACTTATGCAGCAGTTTAAATATACACTACAGTCATTCAAGATTTCCTTCACTTTAGCCTCTGTTTTGTAATAGTGAGGTTTTTTAAGCTCAGCTGACTGTAAGTCATCTGAGCTATAGCGATCACCCTTTGTCCGTCATCCGTCCATCTAGCTGTCTGTCTGTCTTGCTGTCCGTCTGTCCGTTAACAAGGCACAAATCATAACAGCTGGACCTGGAATCTTTTAAATTGACATGCAGGGAGGTCCATGAAAAATCTCCTTGGAACCTTGAAATTTGGTTTCTGTTTCCCATATTCTTCAAGTTATGGGGCTCCAAAGTACCCCCCCCCCCCCCCAGAATAATGAAAAATTTCATACAAAAGCTTAAGTATATGAACCACTATTTTACTATTTTTTTTCTCTATTTTTGGGACCTTAAAAGATGCTGTCATCTGTTAACAGATCACAAATCATAAAGACTGGATCTAGAATCTTCTATCTTGACATGCAAGGAGGTCCATGAAAAGTCTCCTTGGAAACCTGAAATAAGGTCTCTGTTACCCATATTCTTTGAGCTATGGGGCTCCAAAATACCCTCCAGAATAATGTGAAATCTGATACTAAAGCTCAAGTATCTGAACAGCTAATGCATTGATCAACATGAATCTTTGCATGGATATTGATCATGGGATGTTTCATAGTTTCTGCAGACTGGTGGCACCACCTGTATTTTTTAGCTCAGCTGACTGTAAGTCATCTGAGCTATAGCGATCACCCTTTGTCCGTCTTCTGTCTTTCTGTCTGTCCCTCAACCTGGCACAAATCGTAACCACTGGACCTAGAAACTTGTAACTTGACATTCTGAGAGGTCCATGAAAAATCTCCTTGGAAACCAGAATTTATGTCTCTGTTAACCATATCCTTAGAGCTATGGGGCCCCAAAGTAACCCCCCCAGAATTGTCAAAAATTTTATACAAAAATCTCATTAACTACATCACTGATGGTCATGATTTTTGGCATACATATTGATCATGACATGTTCCATCAGTTCCTGTAGACTGGTGGCGCAACCTGTATTTTTCAATTTTTATGCCCCCGCCACAAAGTGGCCGGGGCATATAGTTTTACCCATGTCCGTCATTCCGTCCTTCCGTCCTTCCGAAATCAAACAGTTGTACAGACTTTTTTTCGCAATGCCTGCAGATATTGGTCTGATTTTTGGTGTGTGGGCAGATATAGACCAGTTACAGATCGAGTTCGCGTTTCGTCCCGGTTGACCTACTTTTGACCGTTTTACGGCTCCTAAACTTAGAAAATTTCATGAAAAATAGAAATATTCATGACAGATACACATGTACGGACTTTTTTTCGCAGTGCCTGCAGATATTGGCCTGAATTTTGGTGTGTGGGCAGATATAGACCAGTTACAGATCAAGTTCGTGTTTCCTCCCGGTTGACCTACTTTTGACCGTTTTACGGCTCCTAAACTTAGAAAATTTCATGAAAAATAGAAGTATTCATGACAGATACACATGTACGGACTTTTTTTCGCCATGCCTGCAGATATTGGCCTGATTTTTGGTGTGTGAGCAGATATAGACCAGTTACAGATCGAGTTCGCGTTTCGTCCTGGTTGACCTATTTTTGACCGTTTTACGGCTCCTGAACATAGAAAATTTCATGAAAAATATGAAATTTCATGACAAATACACATGTACGTACTTTTTTTCGCAGTGCCTGCAGATAATCACCTGATTTTTGGTGTGTGGACAGATATAGACCAGTTACAGATAGAGTTCGCGTTTCGTCCCGGTTGACCTATTTTGGACCCTTTTACGGCTCCTAAACTTAGAAATTTTCATGAAAAATAGAAATATACATGACAGATACACATGTACGGACTTTTTTTCACAATGCCTGCAGATATTGGCCTGATTTTTGGTGTGTGGGCAGATATAGACCAGTTACAGACGGAGTTCACGTTACGTCCCGGTTGACCTACTTTTGACCGTTTTACGGCTCCTAAACTTAGAAAATTTCATGAAAAATAGAAATATTCATGACAGATACACATGTACAGACTTTTTTTTCGCAATGCCTGCAGATATTTGCCTGAATTTTGGTGTGTGAGCAGATATAGACCAGTTACAGATCGAGTTCGCGTTTCGTCCCGGTTGACCTACTTTTGACCGTTTTACGGCTCCTAAACTTAGAAAATTTCATGAAATATATATTTTCATGACAAATACACTTGCACAGACTTTTCTTCACAATACCTGCAGATATTGGCCTGATTTTTGGTGTGTGGGCAGATAATGACCAGTTACAGATCAAGTTCACGTTTTGTCCCAGTTGACCTATTTTTGACCATTTGATGGTGCTCTAACATAGAAAATTTCATAAAAAGGTGCACATGTATGGACTTTTTTTTGCAGTGCCTGCAGATACGGGCCTGATTTTTGGTGTGTAGGCAGATAATGACCAGTTACAGATCAGGTTCTTGTTTTGTCTCAGTTGACCTACTTTTGACCATTTGACTGCTCCTGAACATAGAAAGTTTCATGAAAAATATAAATTTTCATTACAAATGCATATGTACTGACTTTTTTTCCTCAATGCCTGCAGATACCACCCTGATTTTTTTTGTGTGGGCAGATAATGACAGTTACAGATAGAGTTTGCGTTTCATCCCGGTTGACCTACTTTTGATTGTTTTACGGCTCCTAAACATAGAAAATTTCATGAAAGACAGAAATTTTTATGGGAAATGCACATGTATGGACTTTTTTCACAATGCCTGCATATACTGGCATGATTTTTGGTGTGTTGCTTGATAATGACCCGTTACAGATCTAGTTTGCATTTTGCCCTTGTTGACTTACTTTTGACCATACGACACCTCCTGAACTTAAAAAATTTTCCAAATTTTACAAATGTTTCTAATTTGCCCAAGGTGGGGGCATTCGTGTCGTTCCGACACATCTAGTTTACTAATTTTTTTCTCTATTTTTGAGACCTTTAAAAATGTGAACATCTGTTAACAGGGCACAAATTGTAAAGACTGGACCTAGAATCTTCATTCTTGACACACTGAGAGACCTATGAAAAGCTTCCATGGAAACCAGAAATTAGGTATCTGTTACCGATATCCTTCAAGCTATGGGGCCTCAAAGTACCCCCCCCCCCCCCAGAATAGTCAAAAATTTCATAAAAAAACTTCAATATCTCATTAACTACATCACTGATGGTCATGATTTTTGGCATACATATTGATCATGAGATGTTTCATCCGTTTCTGCAGACTGGTGGCGCCACCTGTATTTTTTTATTTTTTTCACTAATTGTTTTCTCTATTTTTGAGACCTTTAAAAATATGAACATCTGTTAGGCACAAATTGTAAAGACTGGACCGAGAATCTTCATTCTTGACACAATGAGAGACCTATGAAAAGTCTCCATGGAAACCAGAAATAAGTTCTCTGTTACCCATATCCTTTGAGCTTTGAGCCCCCCCCCCCCCCCCCAGAATAATGGAAAATTTGATAAAAAAAAACTGCAACAAATAAATAACTACAACACTGATAGTCATGATTTTTGGCATACATATTGATCAAGAGGTGTTCCCTCAGTTCCTGCAGACTGCTGGCGCCACCTGTATTTTTTCAAATTTTTACAATTTTTTATCTCTATTTTGAGACCTTCAAGGATGTAGTTATCAGTCAACAGGGTACAAATTGTAACGACTGGACCTAGAATCTTCATTTTTGACACACAGAGAGACCAATGAAAAGTCTCCATGGAATCCTGAAATTAAGTCTCTGTTACCCATATCCTTTGAGCTATGGCACTCCTGAGCTATGGCACTCCAAAGTACAGCTCAGAATAATGGAAAATTTGATACAAAAGCTGAAGTATCTGAACAACTAATGCAGAGATCACCATGATTCTTTGCATGGATATTGACCATGTGTTTTTAGCTCAGCTGACTATAAGGGGAAGTTTGATGTATTGGACTGATACCTGTCTATGTGTCTTTGATGGTATTCTCATTTAAAAGACAGGTGATGCCACCTACATTGACTTTTGCAGTGTATGCGCCTGCTTATTTCTACAGAGGAATTTGATACATCAGCCTTGAATTGGGTATGTTTATACATATCGGGTAGCTTTATAGTGTACAAGACTCGTGCCGCCACCTACAATAATTTTTGCACAGTGTATGTCCCTGCTTATTTCACAGGAGGAGTTTGACATATCAGTCTGACATTGGGCATATGTAAATATCTCTTCGTTGTATATAAGACTGGTGGTGCCAGCTACAATCATTGTATCAGTCAAAACAGAGTTTTGCAGATACTATGTTTTCAGTCGGACACCGAAGCTACCGCCATCACCGCATAGGTTTATGGAAAAACTCCTCCATGAACACTGGGCAGAAATTTTAGCTCAGCTGACTATAAGTCATCTGAGCTATAGTCGTGGTCCATTGTCCATCGTCCGTCTGTCTGTCTGTCCGTCCGTCCGTCCGTCCGTAGATGTGGCACGTTTTGAAACCGTAAGACCTAGGAATCCAAAATTCGGCATAATGTTAGATGTCCCCAAGATCTCCTACCAAGCTGAAAACTTGGTCTTGGCGACTTCGTTCCTTTTAGAAATTAAGGAAAAACTCAATTTTTTATTTAAAACCTTTTTTTACACTTCAGGACTGCCTAATATCAAAACCACTCATCTGTTTTTCCTCATATTTACCATAATTATTCCTCTATATAGTTCCTATGTACATGCCAGAAATTATGTCTGTATTATGTAAATTTAAAAAGTTATGGGCCCAAACATAATGCATTATGTAAAAAATCAGGAAAGATATTTGATCACTTAACACAAAATATGTTAAAGCTTTAAACTTTTTTTCCAGTAATATAACTTTAATTAATCAAAATTAAATTGTATACCCAAAATTAGATCAAAATCTTTTAATTTTTTAAAAATATTAACAAAAATAAAAAATTGGTACCTTAAATTTTTGCCCAACTTTGACCATGGCACGTTTTTTTCCTGTAAGCACTGTGGATTTAATTTTCACAGCATGTTTTTTTTAGCATTTTGTCTGTAAACACCAAATATTTGAAACCAGTTGATCAAAAACTGTAGATTTTATTCAAGTTTTCAAGCACCATGTAACATAATGTTTACATCAAGCTAGTGTCATGCAGTTTGCAAGTGCTCAGCTCCCCAGCTTCAGCTCTCAGTTCCCAAAATTTAGCATGCAATTAGATGTCTCAAAAATCCCCTACCATGCCAAGAATTTGGTCACTAGGACTTAATAACTTCGAGATATTAATGAAAAACTTCATTTTTCCATTAAAAACCCATTGTTACACTTCAAGACTGCCTAATATCAAAACCACTGATCTGACTTTAATCATATATAAAATACATATTTTTCTATACATTCTCTATGCACATGCCAGAAATGATGTCAGTATTGCTTAATTGTTTTAAGTTATGGGCCCAAACATAATGCACTTTGTAAAAAATCAAGAAATATATTTACTCCCTAAACAAGAGGATTGCTGAAGCAAGAGATTTTTTGTCAGGGATGTAACATTATTTAATGAAGATTCAATTGAATACCCAAAATTAGTTCTGAATTTTCCAAATTTTATAAGTTATTAGTATAAATATAAAATTAGTACCTTTAATTTTGCCCAACTTTGACCATGGCATGTTTGTTTCCTGTGAGCACTGTTGATATAATTTTCATATCATGCACTCATAAAGATTTCAGCTTTTTAGTTTAAAAAGCTGAAAGAAGTTGGCCAAAAATTGTAGCTTTTATTAATGTTTTTATGAGACCATGTCAGACCTTGGCTCTCTGTAGCACCTCTTGAGTCACATGTATGTTGACCTTGTTGAACTTTCAGCAAATTATGCATGCTTGAGGCGAGACATAAACTGGGGCTCCAGGCAGCTTATTCAGCTTATTATATAATGGCCAGCCACAGTTGATCCAGGTGTCCAACCCAACTCATCTAGTAGTTTTAACCAACAACATAACAATAAACAATAAAATAATAAATTTCTATTGGTTTTTAATAACAAATTAAAGAAAAATAGAAAAGGAATTTGTTAGTTGATAATAACAGGAAATTAACTTGCAGTTACCGATGATATAAGAATCTTGTGTCGATGGATAGAATGTCACGTATTCCAAATAACGCCATGCAGTCACCTATTGTATTTTTCAGTTCAATTTTAATGATAAAAAAGTAAATCATATTATTCATTACTAATCATTAGGGATCATATGAAGGAAATAAATGATAGACAAAGATGCAGTTGATAATATTATTATCTAGATTCCTATTGTGTCTATAGTTAGTACATTGATGTGAAATTAGTCCAAAATGAATATATTACATTTTTTTGTTAATATAAATAAAAGCCATAACACCAGGTACTTATGATCATTATTTAAATGTGTGAATTTTGTATATTCTGGATTCTCAACATCATTGTTTGGTGAAAACTGATTAAATACAAGACATTGTACGAATACTTTGCAATTGTATTTAAACACGAATATGAATATGTACTCTATTATAAAATTTCTTTCATAAGAATGGAAATTCAGGTAAAAATGAAAGTATATGAATACCAATGCAAATACTTTCAAAATGTATTAATGAAGGCATTCATGAATATATTCTTTAATATTATTTTAATAATCATTTCAGTTATATTTTATTTGAAAAAATCATACTATTCTCTTATTATTTTTAATAAAAATTATATTTGGGACAATATTTGTAATTTTTTAGCGAACCTGTGAGCTTATGTGATGGTGTGGCATCGTCCGTCGGCCGTCGTCTGTACGTTAACTTATACTATCTTGAAAACGGCAAGAGTTAGCATCACGAAATTTTATGCAAAAAATTAGTCTTTGAAAAAACTCTATCGGATTTTGCTTATTTTTTGGCTAATTGCATTTTCTTAGATTTTATAGGGAAAAAGCTAAAAAAGCTTTAAAAATCTTCTTCTCCGAAACTGTTCAGCCAAATTGTCCAATATTTCACAGAAATGATTCCTGGAACAATCTCTCTCAAGTTTGTTCGAATGGTTTAAGTTTGGTGTTTTTTGGCCAAGTTACAGGAAGTTGAACTTAGTCATCTGTCCAAAAAAGCATACTAAAATTACAATCTCAGAAATGGCTGGAGCTATCATCACCAAATTTTATGCCAATGTTGGTCACATGAGTCATATCTGAAATTCAGGTATTGGTGGCGCCACCTGCATCGGCCTTTTTTGTATGGGGGTCATCAGTGCCTGTATCATACTGACTGCTACAAAAAACTTCTTCTTTGAAACCATATGGCTAAATTGTTAAATATTGCACAGAAATGATCCTAGGGTAGTGCTTTCTGAATTTTGTTCAAATGGTCTCAGTTCAGTGACTTTTGGCTGAGTTATGGGAAGCTGAATTTAGTCATATGCCATAACAGCCCATTTTAGCTCAGTGGCTACAAAGAACTTCTTCTCAAAAACCACCGGGCCAAATTCTTAAATCTCACACATAAATTATCCTTAGATGTTGATAATTCAAGTTTGTTAAAATGGTTTTGGTTCAGTAAATTTTGGCTGAGTTATGGGAAGCTTAACTTAGCCATTTTGCTGTATTTTCCCATATGAGTTATAAACCTGCAAAACATTTTTGACTGACGCCACTGAGGCCAATTTGTTTAATATTTTACAGGAATGATCCCCTGAATAATTCTTATAATAATTGTCTTTTATGGTTCCAAAGAATGAATTTTGGCTGAATTATAAAGATTGAATTGAGTCATTTTACCATATATGTTAGCCGTGTGAAGTAGATACATCTAGCCTGGCAACAGTTTATCAGCATCCATTACATAATGCCTCCAGACATTTAGATTTCAGGTTATCTATGGTTAATATTGACAAGAATGTTTTAAAAAGCTTTTAAAAAATGTAGATTTATGCTGTGTTTACAATCACAGGTATACAGCTCTCTGTGGGTGTATAAAGATGGCTGTACATGGATTATAAATAATTGGTATCTATACTCAACTTTATTCAAGATTTTGCCATCAGTGAGATTTATCTGAATTATAATTTTGCATTCAATATGCATCTGTAGTAATTTTTAGCGAACCTGTGAGCTAATGAGATGGTTTGGCATCATCTGTCGTTGTCGTTAACCCATACTATTTTGAAACAACTGTTGCTAGTATCATGAAATTTAATGCAAAAAATTAGCCATCAGAAAAACTCTGCATTTTCTTAGATTTTATAGAGAAAAAGCTAAAAACCTTTAAAAATCTTCTCCTCCAAAACAGTCAAGCCAAATTGTTCAATATTTCACAGAAATAAGCTTTTATACCATCTCTCTCAAGTTTGTTTGAATGGTTCAAGTTTGGTGAATTTTGGCCAAGTTACAGGAAGTTAAACTTAGCTAACTGTCCAAAAAAGCATACTAAAATGGCAATCTCAGCTGGAGCTATCAACACCAAATTTTATGCCAGTGTTGATCACATGAGTCATATATGAAATTCAGGTATTGGTGGCACCACCTGCATTGACCTTTTTTTGTACAGGGGTCATTGGTCATCTGTACATTAACCCATAATTTCTCAGGAATAGCAGGAGCTACCATCCCTAAATTTAATGCAATAATCTGTCATATATCAATTGTTGTGGTATTCAGCTTATTTTTTTGCTATCTGTATTTACTTAGATTTTATAGGGAAAAAGCTGAAAAACCTTTAAAAGTCTTCTTCTTGTAAACGGTCCTGCCAAATTGTTCAATATTTTACAAAAATGATCCCAGAGGCAATGATCATTTGGCCAATTAAGCATACTGACATAATAATCTCAGAAATGACAGAAGCTAGCATTACCAAGTATTGTGCAAATTTTGGTCACATGACTCATATTTGAAGTTGCAGATTTTGTGGTGCCATCTACATTGACCTGTTTTTTATTAGCAAAAACCTCATAATTTTAGCCTCTTTCAGCGTAAAATGTTTATGATGAAACTGTCAAGTTGAATCATTCAATTTTTCAAAAGAATTATCCCAGGACATGGTTCTTTCGATCATATCAGAAAAGCTTAAGTTGGTCTTATGGCCATTATTATGTCTATTTCAAACTGAGGACTGCAAAACTGTTCTTCTACAAAATTATTTTTTCAATTATAACTTCTGTAACATTGCACAAAAATTATTCTTAGGTGGCCTTTGTTCAAGTTTACTTGAATGATTTTTGGCAGAATTATTGGACCTTTCACAATGAAAGAACTGCATCTTTTGTTATTTTAGATATTTTAATAATAAGTTATGAATATGTCAGCTTGAAAAAAAAAGCATTTTAGCCAAAGTCTTTCAGTATGTGTAAACAGATTGACCAACAGACCAAGATTGTGTTTGTATCTTTAAATAGGTTGAGAAACTGCTAACTGCTTCAGATTTGGCAACAGATCAAGAGTTCATTCAGTGCAGTTAGATATAGGTCAAGAGTTCAGTCAGTGTGGCCAAGCACAAGGCATGTGATCACCTCATGGGTGACATGTGAACACCTCATGGCCACCATGTGATCACCTCATGGGTGTCATGCCCCTCAGGGCTGCATGTGGACTACCAACTGTGTAAGATTATGCAACAGGTCATGAGTTCATTCAGTGCAGCCAGGTACAGGTCAAAAGTCCACTCAGTCTAGCCAGGTGCAGGTCATGAGTTCACTTAGTGCAGTAGCCTGAGCCAGCTAGCAAATTTGTCACAGTTCACTCGGGGCAACTGCCTTTCTCACCTAAGCCTGGTCAGCCCCATGCATCAGACTCAAGGTAAGTTTGATGTATTGGCCTGATATTTTGACCAGTCTATACGTCTTTGATGGCTTTCTCGTTCACAAGACAGGTGTCGCCACCTACAATGACTTTTGCACAGTGTATGTGCCTGCTTATTTCTACAGAGGAATTTGATATATCAGCCTGAAATTGGGCATATGTATATATCTCTGATAGCTTTGTTGTATACAAGACTGGTGGTGCCAGCTACAATCATTTTTGTGTTGTGTGCACCCATGCCAGAATTTTAGCAGTGATGTTTGTATAATTGTTTCTTATTCAAAATGTTTAGTACTTGCATTGTTCATGTACGTGAGAAGTAATGGTCCAGCATTGAAGCATTATACCTGGTGTATTTTCTAATGCACAGGTTCACACAAGGCCTGTAGGCCTTGTTTAATAAATAGTTAAACTCTTATATTATATGTTCTGCTTATAAGTTATATGGCCAAGTCAAAATCTGTGTGACAATCGCACTCCATTTGTTAATAAAATAAATGAAATTAATCCTCTTTCCTGTCTCCAAAGGTACTATCAAAATCATACATAAGCTAAACAACAACAACTCATAATACAGCTTATTTTTATTACCACATAAAACCAGCATGTGCCTCATTTCTAAATCATGTTTTTTATCATATATAACAGCTGAGCGCCGTGACCCATAGGTCTCTTGTTATTAGTTTCTGCAGACTGGTGGCACCACCTGTATTTTTTAAAAGTTTACCCATTTTTTCACTATTTTTGAGATATATAAATACAGACACAATCTTGGCCTGTGGGTAATCTGTTTGATGCTTCAGTTGAATGGGTATATACTACCATTCAGATGATAAAATTTCCTTTTGCGAATCTCTTCCCAGTCAGCTGAGCGTCATGACCCATGGGTCACTTGTTTATTTTTTTTTCTAATTTGAGACCTTAAAAGATGCTGTCATCTGTCAAAGGGGCACAAATCATAACAACTGGACCTAGAATCTTTTATCTTGACATGCAGGGAGGTCCATGTGAAAGTCTCATTGGAAACCCTGAAATTAGGTCTCTGTTACCCATATTCTTCAAGCTATGGGGCTCCTAAGTACCCCCCAAATTAATTAAAAATTTGATACCAAAGTAGGGCTCAAATCATAAACATTGGACCCAGAATCTTCTTACTTGACATCCTGAGCATTCCTCAAAAGTTCTCCCAGACACCTGAAATTGAGTCACTGTGACCTATATTCGCAGAGTTTTCGGGTATGTTTGAGCACCCCAGAAATAATGAAAATACAAACAAATTGCCAGATTCCTCAGGAAAGGCTGGTTGGATTGCCATTAAATTTGGTGTGCTAATGGGTCTTGATGAACTTAAGCTAATATGCATGAATGATGGACCACCTACATTATCTAATTAGTTGCCTGTGCAAGGACATATTGTCAACATGTCAGTCGGCTGAGCGTCATGACCCATGGATTTCTTGTTATTATCCCAAAATTATACTTCGCATGTTGTGCTCTAGCTCAAGTGCAGGATGGTCAAACAGACTTGTTCCTGTAAAAGAGCTGGAAGATCAGTGAATAATTGTATCATTTGCAAGGGAAGCCCAAACATTTTTACACTGGTGTTAAGATGGCATTTAGAGGTGCCTTATATTAACAACCATTCCAGCCAGCTTTGAAGTCAGAGAAAACCTGGTAAATGGGTTACCCTTTAGCATTCAGAGAAGAGTCGTGGAATTTTTATTTACAAAAAAGAAGAATGTCAGCTTGTTACATTTCGTCAATTTTTTCTTATGTCAAAAAAAGTATATCATCTTGAAGATTTTCCATATGGTACCTTTGTAGTGTGGAAATCCCTGAAATTGGTTGAAAGAGTTATCCAGGAACATCAGAGAAAACTCGATATTGAAATTTCATTTTCATGAAATGCAAGGAATCCTGAAATTTTCTTGTCGCAGTGCATTTGGCTACTTTTTATATGGAGACTAAGTGTGTGTTAACCCCTCCTTTCTTCAGAGCGTGCCCGGAGTGTCGCGTGACGTCAGATTTTGTGACACCCAGTAAGTTCTGGGTAGATGATGAGGATGACAAGAAAAAACTTATCGAAGGATACAAGACTGCTCTAAGGTGAGGTTTTATCAGTGATCACCCAATGATCATAGTATTCCTTATTGTAATTCTTATTCCTTATTGTAATTCAATGGAGTCGAGGACAATAAGGATAATTAAAAAAAAAGAAAATAAAAGTTGAACAATTGGTCATATCATATGGAATACGTTTGCACCTTTGCATAGTTTGAATCTAGGTGAAATCTCAAACTTGTTCTGAACTGCCTGTCCTCATACTATTTACTCACTTCACAAGCCGGTGTGCCATTGATGATAGGCCTGTGATATCAGTCATATACAAGTTATATTATATACAGGTTATACAGGGGTTGGATTCTGAAAACTTTTCAAGGCTGAATAATTTTCTTGGGTGGGTTTACTGTACCTTTCCTCATTTATCATTACAGCAAAAAACCATGCAAGTATTTCAACAAAGGCAGTGGCGAGTGTCCCTTCAACGAGAACTGCTTCTACCAGCATGCCTACCCTGATGGAAAAATAGCATCTCCTAAGCCACGCCGTCGACGTCGACGCCAAGATGCAAATGGCGATCTGGAGCTACTGCAGCAGTTGATACTGTGGGACTTCTTTGAGGAAAGAGAAAACATCAGCTTAACATTTGACTTTGAAGAAACATTGGATGATATTCTGTTTCACTCTGAATTGTTTGTATTTTCAAGTGATTCTGATTTTTCTGATGATAGTTATTGAAATTGCCATACCTACATATTTAGTGGCCTAACAGAGAGTAATTAAACAGAGTGTAAATCAGGCCCTATCAAATGATGTTTAGTGTATGAGAAAACATCAAGTTAAGGCTAAGATTTACAGAGCATTAATTGTGCCAGTCGCAGTGTTCATGCTTAGACGTTTGTTAACATTTCATGCCATTTGTGATGTTAATATGTATACTCCTTTAGCTGGTTCAGGAATTACGCTCACATTTCCCAGCAATAGGAATGAAGTATAGCATGAATGTTGGCTGTCATATGTCTGCACACACAAAGGTTTGGACACACATTTTAGTACCAAGGCTTCACTCTGTTGGTTTGGCTCTATGTTCTAGGGTCAGGACCTTAACCCTCTACCCTACCCCCCTATTGATTCAGGGCTTCATATCATTGGTCATTCTTCATGTCCCGTTTGGTGAAAGCTCCAAGCACGCAGGTAGTGTTTATTGCTCATGTTATATATCATATTTTCATGTTCCAAATTTTATTGCAGAATTTCAGGTCTTGAGAAGCAACGCTTTATTATGTAAATATCAATCCCTTAGCCATGTTGAGGTAATATTAAGTAGCTGATTTAGGATATGCTCTCATAATGAAATGATTCAATGCTTCATGATCATTAAAGCAGCCCTTTGTCATGCCAGACAGCTCATGATCATGTACACAATCATAATCTTCTGCACCATCTTGAAATAGTTTCAGTTGCTTAAGCACAGTAGTTTCGTCAGATGTGGAATTTTGATAGCGATAACCTAGTAAACCATTTTTTATGGATATACAGTTTTTGAAATACTCCACCATTCAGAGTTAAACTGGAACGGTACACTTGGTGGATGTAAAAATGGTGGATAGTAATGTCCACATGATATCTATACATTTCTTCTGCAGATAGTTGACACAATAAAAAAACACATATTAAAGAACTAAGAAATGCAAAGTATTATCTTCCCCATGATAATTAATGTTACAGAATTGTTAGATTAAAGATTTAAACACCATAGATTTCTGCACTATGACATTGCAACCTTTATTTATTAAATTAAAAGTAACATAATACATCCAATTATAGACTGTTATGTTCAAAGTATGATATATGATATTTAAACAGCAAGAGACGTTTCCATTTGTACCAGTGGGTTAAACAGGGTTGTAGTTAAGTTTTAAATTAATTTAAGATGCATCAAAGAGCAAAAATGTTAATATATTTATTATATTTTGGTGACCTACTAAAACGTTATCCCTCTCTAATTATCAGTACATATATGTAAGAGGAATATCATTTATACGGCTGAAATCACAAGGATTGTATTTGTTTACTCATGTTTAATCGTTTTAATTCGGTTTGAATAATAGATATATGAGTCATAGTAAGAAAAATAATAGGACTATATACCCTCTTTTAATGATGACACTGTATAAATACAAACCCTTGATCAAGTACACCAGGTTTTATGTAACCCTTGCTTACGGTCATATAAAGCAGGTCCAAACCGGAAACCCAACGTTGGTGAGTGAAATTTCAAACTAGCCCCACAAATTCACTGTGATCATTCAACAATACTCGACTGAATGCTCAAAAATTTGGCTAATGAAACCAAGTGAAATTGAATAAATTCAGAAAAAAGTAGACCTCCCTATGAAAAAAACCCAATATACTGATATGAGAATAAGTTTGTTGAGTGGAAAAATGTAATGTTAGTAGTGTTATGTTTAAAGTGTACATGATGAGACCGTGGAGGGTACGCGTGCTCCTTCTAACATACACTCACCATGGTCAGTGACGATGTTTAGAGCATTTTGAGGACAAGTTACCAATTTGGCACACCAGCTTAAACAAATTTAGTCAGCAAATGCCAAGAGCTCAAATCATGTTTTAAATTATGTTCAGTTCAATTGTGTTACAAAAAACATACACCGCAATTCGTCAAACATTTGCAAAATGACATTCCATCCGTTCCCAATATTGCCTCCCCTTCCTCCCCCCTTCCCCCCCCCCCCCCCCTTAGTGCCGACTCCAACGAAATTGTTTACCAAACAAAATTATTGTATCATAGTACATCAGGTAAGTTCACAGTAAGAGGTCTGTTTCCTGCTTAGAATACCTAAAAGTCAGCATTGTATAGGCCTAATGACGCCTCTGCAGTGATAAACCCTTTATTTAAAAATTATTTAAAAAAGCCTAAGTGAGGTGTCCGTTAGACCAGTTTTCACTGTATATAACACAACTGGTTCTAAAAACATAAAAGTTATTACTCAAGAGCCATTTATTATGATGTTCTGTGGACTTGATTCTCCTAAAACGAAAGGCTTGTTTCCTTTGAAAGAATTTATGTGAATTATCGTAATACAATCCTGTTGAAATTTGCATCTGGTAAGTTGGTATATTCTCACCTGATAACATTTCTTATGGTACAACGTACGTCATGTGACTACAGAATGTACATAATTTAGTATATATATAACACCAAAATACTGTTAAGAAAAACATTAACATTTCATTTATTACATTTATTTGTACATCCCAAGCACTATAATCGACAAAAAGATAACATTGTTCACAGTAAAAATATAAAAAAAATACTTGCATTATTCACGTGTGTTCGTGTGTGCATGCATGTGTGTGATCCGATAACAATACACCGAGAACAAAAACAAAAAAAAAAGTGTTTGAACAGAATTTCTGGTTCTTAGTATATATAATTAAAGGGGTTGAATCCCCTTCTTCACATAAAATATTCTCTCAGAGACTAGATTTGCGAGTGGAGCACTGTAGTTAGGTTTCCCTCTTCCGTATCCCGCACATTATCTGATTTAAAGTAAGAGGAATGCTATTTATTACTTAAAACGCCAAACTGCATGGGTTACGGGGCTAAACGTTTTGTACATAGTCAAACTGTAAGTGATATATAGAGCCGTATATTCAGGGAACGTAACAACAGAATGGCCGGTATTAGATATACTTGTATATATAATGCTTATAGAAACTTTGAAAGGACAGTGAATTGGGGAAAAAAAGCATTAATTGTTATTGCTTATGTCATGAGCGACTGTAGGTGTTTGACCGCATGCATGCGCCTAGAGGTCTTGCTGTATATTATATATCTGATGTTCAGGGAAATCGCTCTGGGGGAAGAGTGTTCATTATAAACAGTCATATCAGGAGAGTAGAGCACACGTTGCATGGTGAGTAGAGGAAACGTAATTAACTGAACTTTGTATTTTAGGCAGAGTAGATGTTATTTATAAATCGCAATTTCAGGAATTGACATTTTGTTACCCATTTCTCAAGATCTATTTAATTAATTTCATGGAGCTGTGATGTTGGCCCTACACTTTATTAAAAGCAAGCCAACCACGAGTCCTGTGTTGTTTTCTTTGTGGACATTTCTATATCTCGCAATAATTGGTTCATGTTCTGTAAGTGAATCGCGGTGGGCATTGCAAGTAGCCTCTTTATATATATATATATATATATATATATATATATATATATATATATATATATATATATATATGTATATTATATATATATATATATATATATATATATATATATATATAGATAGATAGATAGATAGATAGATAGATAGATAGAAACGAACCTCGTTGCTTCTTGTTCATAATGCATCAGGAAAAAACTCTCATTCGAGAAGTTACTGGATTCACTTCTCGTGATACCAGCTGTTCGCATTTATAGGGCATGGGCGTAAATATTCTACCCTTTTTTCGCGGAAACCATTTGACACGTTTACATGCAAAACATTTTCACGCTGCGCTGATGCGAATACAATGTCAATGAATTCGGTATCGAAACTTCCTCACGACGTGGTTTCACCGATTAAGAGCGAAACGCGAATGAAGACTCGTGTGTTATGTGAACAGAATGTTGATTTTGGGGCAGTAAGGCCAAAAAAAAAGGTATGGTTCTCAGGCACTTTTTATGCCCCCGCCACAAAGTGGCCGGGGCATATAGTTTTACCCATGTCCGTCATTCCGTCCTTCCGTCATTCCGAAATCAAACAGTTTTACGGACTTTTTACGCAATACCTGCAGATATTGGTCTGATTTTTGGTGTATGGGCAGATATAGACCAGTTACAGATCGAGTTCGCGTTTCGTCCCGGTTGACCTACTTTTGACCGTTTTACGGCTCCTAAACTTAGAAAATTTCATGAAAAATAGAAATATTCATGACAGATACACATGTACGGACTTTTTTTTCGCAATGCCTGCAGATATTGGCCTGATTTTTGGTGTGTGAGCAGATATAGACCAGTTACAGATAGATTTCGCGTTTCGTCCCGGTTGACCTACTTTTGACCGTTTAACGGCTCCTGAACATAGAAAATTTCATGAAAAATATGAAATTTCATGACAAATACACATGTACGGACTTTTTTTCGCAGTGCCTGCAGATATTGACCTGATTTTGGTGTGTGGACAGATATAGACCAGTTACAGATCGAGTTCGCGTTTCGTCCCGGTTGACCTACTTTTGACCGTTTTACGGCTCCTAAACTAAGAAATTTTCATGAAAAATAGAAATATTCATGACAGATACACATGTACGACCTTTTTTTTCGCAATGCCTGCAGATATTGGCCTGATTTTTGGTGTGTGGGCAGATATAGACCAGTTACAGATCGAGTTCACGTTTCATCCCGGTTGACCTACTTTTGACCGTTTTACGGCTCCTAAACTTAAAAAATTTCATGAAAAATAGAAATATTCATGACAGATACACATGTACAGAATTTATTTCGCAATGCCTGCAGATATTGGCCTAATTTTTGGTGTGGATAGATATAGACCAGTTACAGATCGACTTCGCGTAAAAATTTGTCCCGGTTGACCCACTTTTGACCGTTTTACGGCTCCTGAACATAGAAAATTTCATGAAAAATATGAAATTTCATGACAAATACACGTACGGACTTTTTTTTCGCAATGCCTGCAGATATTGGCCTGATTTTTGGTGTGTCGGCAGATATTGACCAGTTACAGATGGAGTTCGCATTTCATCCCGGTTGACCTACTTTTGACTGTTTTACGGCTCCTGAACATAGAAAATTTCATGTAAAATATATATTTTCATGACAAATACACTTGTACAGACTTTTCTTCACAATACCTGCAGATATTGGCCTGATTTTTGGTGTGTGGGCAGATAATGACCAGTTACAGATCGAGTTCACGTTTTGTCCCAGTTGACCTATTTTTGACCGTTTGACGGTGCTCTAACATAGAAAATTTCATAAAAAGGTGCACATGTATGGACTTTTTTCGCAGTGCCTGCAGATACAGGCCTGATTTTGGTGTGTAGGCAGATAATGACCAGTTACAGATCGAGTTCTTGTTTTGTCTGAGTTGACCTACTTTTGACCATTTGACTGCTCCTGAACATAGAAAGTTTCATGAAAAATATAAATTTTCATAACAAATGCATATGTACTGACTTTTTTTCCTCAATGCCTGCAGATACCACCCTGATTTTTATTGTGTGGGCAGATAATGACAGTTACAGATCGAGTTTGCGTTTCATCCCGGTTGACCTACTTTTGATTGTTTTACGGCTCCTAAACATAGAAAATTTCATGAAAGACAGAAATTGTTATGGAAAATGCACATGTATGGACTTTTTTTCGAAATGCCTGCATATACTGGCATGATTTTTGGTGTGTTGCTTGATAATGACCTGTTACAGATCGAGTTTGCATTTTGCCCTTGTTGACCTACTTTTGACCATACGACACCTCCTGAACTTAAAAAATTTTCCAAATTTTACAAATGTTTCTGATTTGCCCAAGGCGGGGGCATTCGTGTCGTTCCGACACATCTAGTTTTCAGAATTAAGTGCATGCGGGCGGTTTTTTTTTTTTATTCCTTTTTTTTTGTATGTTTTGATGAAAATATATATCATATGATCAGGAAAAAGCATGATTATAACATATTTTTTTTTTTCTAAACAGGTAGAAGCACTACATTACAAAGGAAAACTTTTCAAAATTGTATAATTTTATCTTCTTGAAGAGGGGGAGGGGGTGTATTGAATTGACGCGGGCGGTGCCTGAGAACCATACCTTTTTCTTTCTGGCCTAAACGGTATTCGATACCGTATTTATTGAATAGTGTGAACGCAGCTCTTCAGATTTTGTATGCCGATTCATCACGAGAATAATGGTGGATACACACTGGGCAGATTTGGACTCACAAGAGTAAAACGGCTGCATGGTTGGGGTTTGTGACAATTTGAATCTGATCCCGAAAACAACCAGTCTGCGCTTATAAATACCAGCGGCGTAAGTATATAAATGTAATCCGTTGTAATGTAACGTAGTGCGTTCAAATGTGTTGGATAAGAATTGTTTCAAGGCAAATTACATAAACGTGGGTGTTTTTGTGTTAAGGACTTCTCTAATATTTTGTAAGGATACACATGTGAAATATAAACAGGTGTTTCCCGGAAATGTAACAAATTTTGATTTTGAAGTTTGACAATTGAAAAAAGTAGTCCCGGACATCCCCCACAATTCAAAACTGGGAGAGCCTCATTTCGAGTAGAAACGATCGAACTCTGGCGGAAAGGTGATGGTCGGCATCGGAAAGCTTTAGCGATGTGCCCATGCATGCCCATCGCCTGTGCGGTATTTTTTTATATTTTACTCACCAATCAGTGGTCACAATTGGTTTTAAAATCATAATCGATGATTAGAACCATGATCGATTATTGTATCCCCAGACAAAGTCGGGGGATACTATGTTTTCATACCGGTCCCGCCGCCGCCGCCGCATATGAATCTTGTTGGCGCGATAACCCAAAAAATATTTCACAGAACTTTACAAAACTTGGTATATGTATAGATATGGGTAAGACACGACGCCTATTTAAAATGAGGTCATGACCTTTACTAGGAGAGTGTCCTTGACCTTGAATAGGTCCAATTTTGGGGAAAATCACACAAATTCTTTAATATCTCAAGAAATCTTGCATGGATTTATCCCAAAATCTAGTTGATGGAAGATCATGGATAGGGTTGTCATGTTCCAGAAACTGGTGGCGCCACCTATTATTCTTTACTTGTTTTCGTGCCGTTTAATACCCCCAAAATTGCCACCTTACAGTATTATGAACATTATAAGTCAAAAACTAATGGACAGATTTCTTTTATTTTATCCATATACATAGGTATGGGTTATGGGATGATGTTTATTTAAATTGGGGTCATGACCTTTCCTATGAGAGTGGCCTTGACCTTGAATATTGCCATGTATGGTGAAAATCACACACCTCTTATGATATCTCCAGTGTTGATAGCCATATGGATTTCAAACATGACTTATGTATGGCCCACCACTAAAGTAAGAACCCTATAGGTTCTAGGGTCATGAGGTCAAAGGTCAAGGTCACTGGACTGGCATCTTAAAAGATACTGTGGATGCATTTTAAGCCAAACTTTCATCCCAGGTCTTCCATCTTCAATATATAGCTCACTTGCCAATAGTGGATGATCCATATAAATTTTGGGGTCACAAGGTCAAAGGTCAAGGCCACAGGAGCTATCTGTCCAAAAATTAGTTTCTGGATGATAATTCCTGCTTTTATTGATGTATTGATTTCAAACTTGACATATATGTCCCATTGAAAAACCAAGACTCCAATTGATTTTGGGGTCATGAGGTCAAAGGTCAAGGTCACAGGACACATCTTTAAAAAGATTGTGGATGCATTTTCAGCCAAACATTTCATCTCAGACCTTTCATCTTGCGCATATAGTTCATCTGCCAATAGAAGAAGACCCCTATCAATTTTGAGATCACAAGGTCAAAGGTGAAGGTCACAGGAGCCATCTGTCCAGAAATTAGTTTCTTGATGATAATTCCTTCTTTTATTGATGTATGGATTTCAAACTTGACTTGTATTTGACCAATTGGAAAAGCAAGACCCGAATTGATTTTGGGGTCATGAGGTCAAAGGTCAAGGTCACAGGACACATCTTTAGAAAGATGTGGATGCATTTACAGCCAAACATTTCATCTCAGATCTTTCATCTTGCACATATAGTTCACCTGCCAAGAGAGGAAGTCCCCTATCAATTTTGAGGTCACAAGGTCAAAGGTGAATGTCACAGGAGCCATCTGTCCAAAAATTAGTTTCTGGATGATAATTCCTGTTTTTATTGATGTATGGATTTCAAACTTGACTTGTATATGTCCTATTGGAAAAGCAAGATCCAAATCGATTTTGGGGTCATGAGGTCAAAGGTCAAGGTCACAGGACACATCTTTAGAAAGATGTGGATGCATTTTCAGCCAAACATTTCATCTCAGATCTTTCATCTTGCACATATAGTTCTTCTGCCAAGAGAGGAAGACCCCTATCAATTTTGAGGTCACAAGGTCAAAGGTGAAGGTCACAGAAGCCATCTGTCCAGAAATTAGTTTCTGGATGATAATTCCTGTTTTTATTGATGTATTGATTTCAAACTTGACTTGTATATGTCCCATTGGTAAAAGCAAGACCCGAATTGATTTTGGGGTCATGAGGTCCAAGGTCACAGGACACATCTTTAAAAAGATTGTGGATGTATTTTCAGCCAAACATTTCATCTCAGACCTCTCATCTTGCACATATAATTCATCTGCCAAGAGTGGAAGACCCCTATCAATTTTGAGGTCCAGTGTCAAAGGTGAAGGTCACAGGAGCCATCTGTCCAAAAATTAGTTTCTGGATGATAATTCCTCCTTTTATTGATGTATGGATTTCAAACTTGACTTGTATATGTCCCATTGGTAAAAGCAAGACCCGAATTGATTTTGGGGTCATGAGGTCAAAAGGTCAAGGTCACAGGATATCTCTTTAAATGATTGTGGATGCATTTTCAGCCAAACATTTCATCTCAGACCTTTCATCTTGCACATTTAATTCATCTGCCAAGAGTGGAAGACCTATATCAATTTTGAGGTCCAGGGTCAAAGGTGAAGGTCACAGGAGCCATCTGTCCAAAAATTAGTTTCTGGATGATAATTTCTCCTTTTATTGATGTATGGATTTCAAACTTGACTTGTATATGTCCCATTGGTAAAAGCAAGACCCGAATTGATTTTGGGGTCATGAGGTCAAAGGTCAAGGTCACAGGACACATCTTTAAAAAGATGTGGATGTATTTTCAGCAAAACATTTCATCTCTGATCTTTCATCTTGCACATATAGTTAACCTGCCAAGAGAGGAAGAACCCTATCAATTTTGAGGTCACAAGGTCAAAGGTTTAAGGTCACAGGAGCCATCTGTCCAAAAATTACTTTCTGGATGATAATTCCTGCTTTATTGATGTATAGATTTCAAACTTGACTTGTATATGTCCCATTGGAAAAGCAAGACCCGAATTGATTTTGGGGTCATGAGGTCAAAGGTCAAGGTCACAGGACACATCTTTTAAAAGATCAAGGTCACAGGACCAACATCTTCAACAAGATTGTGGATTGATAGATGAAAGAAACAATAAATACGCCAAGTGTCAGTATATGCTGCTAAAAATGGGGGGCCTACTATGTCTGGGGATACTCTGGCACCTGCGGTGCCAAGAAATGTCTAGTTAATCGAATATTTTTGTACCGTACTTTCTATATTACCTTGAAATCTGCTGCATACTATAGTACCTAAAATATAGACCCCAGTTAATAGTCTGATATGTATATCGGTATTCATAATGAAACCATTCAAGGTCGACTTGCTGTCGGACGATTTGTTGGTTGCGCAAGGTTCCGTTTTGATTGGCACTGTTTGATACTTTGTGTTCGTATATCACTGACAGGATAAGTTTCTTTGCATGTGAATACATTATCTTTTTACTCGGTTATGCAAAAAAATTGCAATCGATTTGATCTATTTTAAAGAAAACGAAAAATCATCGATTTATCGGCACACCACTACTACCAATAATTAAAAAGAATTTCCACTCTTTCGATCTTTCCATGGATCCATTGAAGATTTGGGCGTATATTTTAAATAGTTAATACAGTAATATAGATATAATCCGTGTGGGTCACTGAATGGCAAGATCACGAAAATGGAACCCCCACGAAACATTGATAAACATGAAAATCGCGAAAAGGTAATATGAAGCCAACTTCAATATACAATGGAAGAAGTGGGGCCTATTTTAAACGAGAAAAATCAAGGTCAGAGGTTACTGCGACATCTCTCATGACATAAATATCTATAGTTGCAAAAGGACGTTTCAGAATGAACCGTTCCATTACACGGCTAAATCCTGTAGAATAAGGATGGTGAAACAGTAAACTCGTATGACACTCTTACATCATATGGCTTTGTGTAGTGTTGCCCTGCTTGTGGAATTTTATTGTTTATGTCTTGGAATAAAATGACAAATTTAAGTTCACTCTGAAAAAGACGCTTGAAACAGGAACGTGGTGCTAGACGTACAGCAGACCAGATTTACTTTAATCTTAAATGTTTGTTTCTTTGAAAAATTTGTATCACTTCCTTAAATGTGTAATTTTTGTGTTTTCACCCTTGGTTCTAGTCAGTGTTTTTTTATTATATTTGAAACATGACTGTTATGAATATACTTTAACATGCTTTCTTTGTTTATAAATACAGACTCTCACTTGTCTAATAACCTGAAAATCGTGTTACAAGTTTAAATGCAGTAAGAAGAACAATCTAACATTATTATAATAGAGTGCCTGATTTATGCTATTTCATGTGACAATCCGTCCGTTTGGCTGTATTAGGCTGCTTTCCCATACATGCAGGTATTGGTCCGTTAGGGACCCGCGCGGGTCCCCGCATGCGGAAAGCCCCTTTTTATATATTCGTGTCCCCGCATGCGGAATGCCCATTTATTATGGTAAAAGAATGAACTTATGATCATACTTTCTTAATGTTAAGTGTAATAATCTAATCCAATGTTCAGTTTAACCATTAATACTAGCGAGACAAGGCTTAAGGAGGGTATCTCAAGAACCTCCTGGCACACGTTACCTAGAGTTTGCTTAGGGCCGCATCTCGATGAAAACTTTTCTTTTATTGTATACCCAGACAAAGTTGGGATACTATGGTTTAACCACGGTCGCGCCGCCGCCGCAGAGATTTCTTTTGGATGTATTAACTAAAAAAATATTTCTAAACTTGACATGTGCATAGATATGTGTGAGAGAACAAAGCCTCTAAAAAATGGGGTCATGACCTTCATTAGGAGAATGACCTTGACCTTGAATAGTTTCATTTTTGGGTAAAATCGCATAAATTTTTAAATATTTCAAGAAATCTTGCAAGGATTGATCCAAGAATGAAGTTGACTAAAGATCTTGGATAGTGTTGTCGTGTTCCGTAAAGTGGTGGCGCCCCCTATTTTCCTTTTCTTGTTTTCGCACCTTTTAATACCCCATCATTGCCACTAGACAGTACTGTGAACATTATCAGTCAAAAACCAATGGACAGATTCTGTTGAAATTGTGCATGTCCATTGATCTTAGGTACCTCCATCTCATATTTAAGACTGGTGGAGCAATCCGCAATCGTTTTTGTGTGGGGTCCATCCGTACATTTGCTGTCGGTGAAAATTGCTCATATCTCAGGATTTGTTCTATGTATTGGTCTGATATTTGGCATGTACATCCATCTTGGAGAGTTTTCTTGTAAAGCAGACTGGTGGCGCCACCTACCTTACCGTTTTCATAGTATAACTGAATGACATTTCTCAGGAACAATTTGCCATATTGGCCTTAAATTTTGCATGTCTATAGATCTTGGATACCTCAATCTTATATTCAATACTGCAATCGTTTTTGTCTGGCGTCAATCCGTACGTTTGCTTTCGGTGAAAATTGCTCATATGTCAGGGTTGGTTTAGTGTATTGGTCTGAAATTTTTCATGTACATCCATCTTGGAGAGTTTTGTCGTAAAGCAGACTGGTGGCGCCACCTATCTTACCTCTTCATAGTATAAATGAATGCCCTTTTCTCAGGAATAATTTGCCATATTTGCCTGAAATTGTGCATGTCCATAGATCTTGGATACATACATCCCATATTCAAGACTGGTGGCGCCATCTGCATTTTTTCGTGTGGCGTCCATCCGTACATTTGTTTCAGGTAAAAATTGCTCATATCTGAGGAGTCGTTCAATGCTTAGGTCTGCAATTTGACATGTGTACCATCATGGAGAGTTTTCTCGTCAACCAGACAGGTGGTGCCAACTACCTTCCCGTTTTCATAGTTTATATTAATCCTCTTTTCTCAAGAGTGATTCACCGTTTAGGCCCCCATTTATGTTGAAAAATATTGTTCCCCAAGTTAATAGATGGAAGAAACCAAGGTCGCGTTGCGATCAAGTGTCCATATATGTTGCTGAACATGGGGGGCCATTTCTTAAAGGTGGGGGAGGGATTGATTGTCCGGGGATACTATGGCATCTGCGGTGCCAAGAAATGTCTGGTTCATCTTTACAGCAATATCAGCCCTTTGTCTTTTCCAAAGACGAGGACAAATAGCAGCAACTTGTATACCGCAGGTGGCATCCGCATCCCGGGCCCCCGCAGAAATCTAACAATTCGCACCCAGATGACACAGCGATTAAGTTTCAAGCCTTGTTCGTTTCACCTTCAGAAACACCTGTTGGTTGTCATTTTCTTGTGCCTTTTACATATCAGTAGGCTCCTATTTTTCGGCGCTGTTTCGCATTGCAATATATAAATTACAAAAAAGACTCGCATATTACAAATCCTTTATATCCCCACAATAAATACATTAAAAGGATCTCAAAATTTAAAATTTTACACACCATATATACTTATATTCTCCTTTTATTCCGCGCATTTTATCTATCAGTTTTCCTCATAAAACAGTGATCTATCTTCATACGACGTATGGGGCGTTCAAACGACTTTTTGACCTGCAAGTAAAAGTAACTTCCACTTATCCGTCAATATAAACGGACTGCTAACGTCAGGAAAACAATTCATTTGAGTTTTTTTTTATTATTTTCTGAAAAAGCAAAGCAAACTGTGCATATTCAAAGTGAATGGCTAAACCTATTATTCTGATTTTTTTTTTTTTTTTTTTTTACTATTCTCAGTATGATCCAATTGTTAAACGTTTCATCAGTAGACACGTCTGGAAACCGAGAGATCCCATTATCTGACAACAGAGGGCGCTGCATTTTTAAGCTCGATTGGTTGCAGGGCATGGCTTTGGTTTAACCTTTGATAATTTTGCTCATGCCTTATTTCTTCATTGCAGCTTGATTATCACCTCCGCCAGAATGGTATGCGATCATAACCGTTTGTGTGTGAGTTTGTGTGTGTGTTTGTTCACAACATATCTCGGGCAATCATGCACGGAATCACATTAAATTTTCAGAGCATTTTGGGAATTGGAAGAATGAAGAATCAATTAGATTTTGGTGTGGATCCGACACATGATTCAGGAATGTCATCAAGGAATATTCACAAATGTCCAGTCACTTATGTACTCAAGAACATGGGAAATGGTAATACGGGATGAATAAGTGAATGCAAACATGGTCTTAGGAACATCGCACCATACCCCCCCCCCCCCCCCGACACACACACACACACAATTTAAATGCAAAATATTTGATAAATTGTTATTTGGAAGATTAAATTCAGCCTATCCACAAGGTGGGGGTAGTTGTATTATTCATAATATATTCGATATTTACATATTTTGTTAAAAAAAAAGATTTATAGTCAAAATTTGCTGTAATAACTTGGTGAGATATCCCTTAAAATTACTGTGTGATCACTGTAAGTAAAGTGTAAAAGTGTATGATTGTAATGACCGGGCATTAAATGAGATATGATTTCCACATACAATACTTAAAAAGGACACCATCCGCCATAATTGGGACCTTGCCCAATGACGATTTGACGCTTCTATTTATTGCACCATCCCCATTTTAACTGCTGAGGATGTATATATATATATATATATATATATATATATATATATATATATATATATATATATATATATATATATACACAAACAGTGGCACCTTAACCATGGATCGTGACTAATCATGCGTCTGTACTGCCGGTCCCCTTCCGGAGCTATTATTGTTATACAAACTAGAGCTTATGAAGAACTTATGAAGTCGCAGTCATATGAATATGATGTTGGTAAAAGGTCGGAAAAGGTCTGCCGCTATTAGTATTTTAATAATTTCCTTACCATTGCTAATGCTTGCATCTTTGTCCTCGTGAGTCATTTCTTTGCCATTTCGGAATGTGCTTGAAAAGTAATGCTTCATGATACAGACTTGTTAATCAAAATATGCTTGACGTCCATCAGTAACAAAATATAGCTACTTTTAGAAACTAGGTGTGGTTCTGGGCCTCGTTAATGAATATCATCCGATCAATTTAGAGTATAAATAAGTGTATTCTTCTCCTGAAAAGAAAATCACCGGTAGTATTATCAGGGAAAAAACTCAGTTTCTACAGACCGGAAACCTCAATCAGTTGAGTCCCCGTGACCGTTTCCCAAGGGATATGCTGAGCTCAAGTTTTGGTTGATATATAGACGACTGGATATTTGTTTATTTGGCCATATACAGACTATATACATGGTGGACCAGTGTGATATACGGATCCTAATAAACCATCTCGGGCAGACTTTATTGACGAGTTATGGTTTACACATGTGGAGTGTAATGGAATATTGATCTAGCGGTAGGCAGGTTCGACGTAACCGTGACCCAGGGTGTCAGGCCAGCTATCTACACACCTGATCCAACGGCTACAGCTAACACTCCGTAACCCTCCCAATGTAGATAACAGTTAACCTGAAAACCTTCATTTTATAAATAGTAACGAACACGGAAGATCATCAGTTTTGACTTATAAATCATCCATAAGCCTGACTTAACAGTCATCAAGTGCAAAACTGGAACCATCACACATTTTATTATCGGGTGTCTACGCTATAGAGCTCTTTTATGGTGTTTCTAAGGCATCACCTGGTGGCCATGAGGTTATGACAGATCACTGTTTCTTATAACTGTCTCACTTTGGTCTATTATTCGATGCCAGTAAACCATAAAAAATCCTCTGAATGCTTTATAATACTAAAACATGTAAAATTTCATTTAAGAATATCCTTTTCATGATATGACCCGGTCATGTAATATGACACAACCAGTAATACCTA
Organism: Sipunculus nudus; assembly: GCA_026874595.1. Classification (NCBI taxonomy): domain Eukaryota; kingdom Metazoa; phylum Annelida; class Sipuncula; order Golfingiida; family Sipunculidae; genus Sipunculus; species Sipunculus nudus. The sequence continues at coordinate 48,088,485 of CM049306.1, read as the reverse complement.
TTTTCTTTATGTCATATTCTCATTATATACTCTTAACAGCCTATCGCATGTATATTTTTCTTCAGTAACACCTTCGTATCTTAAATTACTCAAACTATCAAATCCGGGCCTATATATTAGATACTCTTTAATGGAACATGTTTTAGATTACACCATATATATAGGTGAATTATGGTTATATATCTGCGCCCCAGGGTTTAATTTTTTCAGGCCCATGTATATATACCAAATTGGTCTAAATCCTGTATTAGGCAGTTGTTAAATAATGGTAAAGAATATATTACTCATTTCTAATCTGAGATAGAAGGAGCAAGGAGGTAAAAATCAGGAGGAATGCAATAATTGGTTAAACAGCATAGACAATTTGCCAGTATTAGATGCAGATGATGCTTTACTGTGTGAAGGTATTGTGACATTGAATTCTGTACATACAGCTTTGAAAGCTATGGGTAAAAATAAGACACCAAGAAATGATGGGCTTAGTAAGAAGTTGTATCTGTTTTTTTTTCAGTGTATCAGGAAAAGAATTGACAGCATGTCTCAATAAATGTTTTAATGCTGTAGAGTTAACGACGAGTCAAAAACAAAATATAATAAGAGAAAGCAAGGAAAAGATGTCAGACTCCTACAGTCATGGCTTCCAATTAGTTTGATAAATGTGGACACCAAGGTGCTGAGTAAAATATTAGTGGCTGGTTTGAGTTATAGATAAACTGGTTCATGTAGATATGCTGCTTTTGTACCTGGAAGATATATTGGAATCTCACTTCGCCTAATTACGGACATTGTTGATTATTGTAATATTGAAAACAAGATTGGAATATTATTTGGTACTGATTTTCTTCAATATAGATATAAATTAAAAGCTAAATTTCCAGTCAGTGGAAAAAAAAAACTGAAAGTGGTGCACAATGTCTGGTCTAGCAGCAATCTCACAATATTCGGTCGCAATGAAATATGTAGAACTTTGGCTTTGCCAAACATTTTATATGGGTGTAACATGTGTATTCCACCTGCAGGATTTATTGAAAATGTTAAAATACATTTGCAGCGATTTTTGTGGAAAGGCAAGAGAGCAAAGATAAAATATGACATAGTCATTGAATCTCATGATGTAGGAGCATTTCCAAATGTGCAAACAAAGTTACATACACAGTATATTATTTGGATTAGACGATTAATTGACGGAAAGGATATGCCATTGAAATATGTATCACAGCATTATTTTTACCCTTTGGGTGGCATTTGTTCAATTTCCTCTAACTTTGATGTGATAAGAGTACCGAGAAAGTTATCAATGTTTTATAAAGACTGTTTAAAAGAGTGGTCACATTTTGTTAAAAGGAATCCAATATCGGTTGAAAAAGTTAGAACGCAACCTTTATAGAACTACTATTTAAAGATTAACAATACATTTTTTTTTCTATAGATATTTTGGTAGCTTAGGTATGAGGAGAGATTTTTTAGATGATACTGGTAAAGTCTGCACCTGGCAAGAAATTAGAATTAGATACCAAGAATTATCAGATAATAAATATTTGTCATGGAGGTCTATAACAAGTGCAATACCAAAAGAGTGGATTAGTTTATGTAAACAGAGGCTAGTGAAAATTTATCAGACAGTAAAAATAGAGAGGACAGATTGGTCACTATGGCAGGAATAAAAGGATTATCAGACATTACATCGAATAGGATATATAATATGTTAATCAATAAGAAAACTTCCACTCCAACCTCTTTGGATAATTGGTTAGAAATTACAGGATTACAGAGTCATGAAGATTTTAAACAGTTTTATAGCACAGTTTATCAAGGTTCTCTTGATATGTATAGCAGAGAGTTTCAGTTTAAAATCATACAAAATTATTTACCAGTAAACTACTGGCATTTTAAGTGGAAACTTGTTGATAACCCACGTTTTTTTTTCTGAATGTTTAGCCTCTAGAAGTTTATTTCTGAAAATACAGTCTTGGTTGAAATCATGTAATATAAGTTTCCCGGACTATGAAATCACTGTAACTCTGTTTGGAATGATTCCAATACAGACAAAAAATTGTTGGTCAATCAACTAATTATCACATATTAAATGACAGTTAAAAATGTAATTTGTTTGAAAAGCTTAAGAATCGGTTGAAATACAGACAGAAAGTAGAATATGTTGTTGCTCAGAAAAGAGAGAAATTAGGCAACAAAAAATAAAAGGGATGGTTCTAAGGCACCGCCAGCGTCAATTTAACACCCCCCCCCCCCATCAAAAGTTTTTATTTTCATTTTCATCTTTCAAGAAGATAAAATATAACATTTTTTATCAGTTTTCCTTTGTTATGTAGTGCATTTACCTGTGTAAAAATATGTTATTTTCATGCTTTTCCCTGATCGTGTGACATTTTTATCAAAACATACAAAAACATTTAATAAAAATATCCGCCCGCCCGCACACACTGATTTCTGAAAAAAATGCCTGAGAACCATACCCTTTTTTTTACCTAATGTGTACACCTGAAGAAATAGGAAATGCTGCTCCCATATTTGTTAGAATACTAAAATACCAGATGATAAATTACATTTCTGTAAGATTGTATTACTTTGTGTTGTATGGACCTGTATTTTAAAAAAATAATGAAAACAGAACCACTTATGTCTTGTAACAATGTTAAAATTGTCTCTATGGGTGCCTTCTGTTATGTGCACATTGTTAATTGTATTGTCATTTTATGAGCGATTATGTAAGTTATGTAAGGTCTACGCGTGCATCTTGTACACTGTTTGTGTGTATATATGTAAGAAATGTCAAGATATGTATTAAAAAAACGAATTTGGTCGGAACATATAAGGTCTTGAAATTGCTTAAGATGATGCTACTTCCATGTTTAAGATGCGCCTCCTTTTTTTCAGTATATAATGTTATGCCATGTTTCCAACATTAACTAGAAATTTGCACTCATGTAGCGAGCGCAGACCTCCGCCAAGGCAGCTCATTACCGCCATATATGGTATTGTCAGAAATGCAACATTTTCCCTTATTTTAAAATGCTGGATCAAGATTGTGATCCAGATTACCCCCAAAATCTAATCAGTTATTCCTTGTTTCATTGCCGAGGTATCCTGAACATTTTATCAAAATCCGTTTATACCTTTTTGAGTAATATTACTATTATCTTGCATTATCTAATTACTTATATTAAATCTTATTCTGGAGCTCTTATTATATTTTTTTAAAGAAAAAGGCCTGGTGCGATACATGTTTTTGACTTTAATGGTATATGTTCTCATACCGTTAAATTACTCGTACTATCAAAATCAAGGCTTATTAAGTTGATATTCTTTAACGGGACATAAATTTTGTATATATTACACCATATAGGGGGGTAATGTGGTATTTATCTTGGCTCCATGTATGGGTTGAATGCTTTCCATGTATATATAGGACTTGACCTGAACTTAGGATCACTCTTTCTGTATATACATATAGTTAACTGCCTTTACAAGTTATATTTAATTGATCTAGAATGTTATACTATACTTCCACGTTTATGGTGAGCCCAAATCTTTCAATTTATATTGTTATTACCGGCAGATTACATAAAATAATTATCAATTATCAAAGTACAGTCCGACTACACCAGATATATATATATATATATATATATATATATATATATATATATATATATATAAAGGTAAAATACCAGATACTGGTTCTATATTTAGTGTCTTAGGATTCACAACAAATGAGGTCCGCAGTGCTTGCTCCATGCAGCTGAGGTTTGAGTGGCAGATTTATTATTCATCAAACCAGCACTCAACGCTTGCATATACAAACAGGTATACCCATTTACTGATAAACAATGATTCTAATATAGGTGTAGTAATATATGTTTTATTAGGTGCTCAAGTGATACGTGGTGTATGACAGAAAAAATCAGAGAGCTGAGGCTGAACAGTTTATACAACAAACATGAACAGCTTTAAACAACAACCGTCAACATTCATGCTTGTTCCTTGGGAACACTAATAGTACCACTGTACATAATGATGTAATTTTCTGTTTCTGTCCATAAATATATTCAACAATAATGCTAAGAGTCTCTCTATCAATTGAGACCAACTGTTTTGTTGACAATTATGAAATACTAATGTTTTTTTCATCATATAACACTTAGTTAACACTTGAGAAAAAGAGAATGAAACATTATATTCAAACTTCTATATAACTGTATACTATATATATGCGACTGTCTGAATGCATTCCAAAGTAAGCGGCGGCGAAGGATGGCGTCATTTTATCTGAAAATGTATTTTGTAATAATTATATTACCAGGTAACATTCTCCTCCAATCAACATCTGTCAAAATTTGTCCTTGGTCCTGTCACTTTAGTGAAAATGTCGTGCTTATATAGACTGTTATCTTATATATTGTAATAATAAACTGTTTCACTCGAACTTCTTTGCAAGATTTAGTGTTGGTTGACAGGTATTTTCGACAAATAAATACTTTGTTAATAAATATCTCGAAACGCCAATAGGCACCCTTGCGGGAATGGAAGTTGTTTCTTCGGAACTCGGAGAAATGAGCCAAACCAGTAAACAAAGCAAGAACTACTTTCCCTCAACGCAGAATATGTACAAAATCAAATTAATATAATGTTCAAGAAAATGAGGTTTCCATATCACATGATTCACATTTAACGTACGCTGTTTAGAAAGCAATATCGTGAGCACTTTTAAAAGCACATAATTTATTAATAAGGAAGACAACCACTCACGCGAGGAGATTTAAGAGCTGTCAGTACTTTCAGCGATAGACCAGCTAGTGGAAAAACGTATTTTTATGATTAAATTGAATGCAATATTACATTGTCACTCCCACGTGTAGTCAAATGCCAAAGTTTACAAAAAAAGCTTTTATGAAAATTAAAAAGGAAAAAAAGGGTGAGCGAGATATAACATAATCAGAATAATGACTGTATGGCACTCCATAGCTGTTATTATGATCATAAGAAGTTTTTGTCTGAGGGGTTATAACAAACATAAAGACAAGAATTTTCTATAAAATACAAAACAGAGTTTCAGCTTAAAGAAGACTATATTTATTGATACGGTTGCATAGCAAGTCGAGACAGGATATAAAATCGAGGAAATATTGACAACCTGAAAAATCTTATAAAAATGTCGAAATGCTGTTTTCAGCAATGGTTGCTTTTGCAGGTTCACTTATTTTTTTTTATATTTGGACTGGTTGTCTTTTACTGGCTTTCACATATAATCCACATAGGATCACATGAAGTTCTGAATGATATTCAAAATATTTAAGATAATTTAACTGAATAAATATATAAATGCAAACATGGTAGAGGGGAGGTCAGCTGGTGCACACAGGGAAGGTGTCATGCTTTGAGGCTCTCAAATTATCATCAAATTCATATGCTTTGAGGGCAAGTAACATTTCAATAATTTAACATAAACTAGTTTAATAGACTAGCTTTTTGTTCCAAATACATTTCAAAGGTTATCATTCATGTAACTCTGTAAATTTTACTTTTTCTAAATTCAATAGAATTCTAATAGCCAGTGCCCATTGTTCTGCCCACTGGGTGCCTTGACACACCTGTCAAAGCCCTAGAGTACATGAGCACTTGGTTGGAACTGAGTGTTGTGTTTACTTTTAAGTAAATACACCCATTATCGCCCAGATGCACCAGCTGGCCCGTAAGTATTGTGAACTTTCATTTATTTGATATACATGTTTGTTGTGATAGAATATATAAGAATGATACATATCATGTAACTCCTTTATATCATTTTGGGCCTATTTATATTCAAATGATAACAGTGTAACATACCGCATACACAAGATTTTCACTTTGATATGTCTAGGGATGATGACAGGAAGAGATTAAGGTCTACATTATCTAGTTCTTCAAGTATTGCTAGCTCATCCCCAGAGTGTTCTCGTATATCAGTAAAAAAAACTAAATTCAGTTTGGAAAAAGTGGCAGGTAATAGTGAAAATCTAAACAAAGAGATGGCAGAAGGGGTAGTAACAGAACAAGTACTCAGTAATATGCTTGTGCAACTCAAAATAGAGATAAGTAATGAATTCAAAGCTGTCATTGATACATATTTAGAAAAAATGGAATCTAGAGTGTTTGAACTGGAAACCAAAACAGATGCTTTGGAGAGAAAGGTTGCCAGATTGGAAAGAGAAAATAGTGACCTGAGAAACGAATCTCAGGAAACTAAAGAGAAAGCTCACCAAGCAAAAGTACTGGCTGTAAATAACGAGCAGTACTCTCGAAGGCTGAACGTTAGGATTACTGGTGTCTCAGAAATAGTAACAGATGAAAACTGTAAAGAAACTGTTCATAAACTGTTGAATGAAAAAATGCATATGAACATGCCTGTACAAGCCATAGATTCTGCACATAGAGTGGGTAAAAAAAGTCAGAATAAGTCAAGGCCAATAATTGTCAGATTTAAAAATATAGATGATAGAAAAGCAGTACAAAAAGAGAGGAAACAGCTTAAACATTCAGGTGTCATGATTGTTGATGATTTGTGCAAAGAACTGGTTCAAGTTTTCAACAGGGTTAAAAATGACCCCAAGGTACAAACTGCTTGGACTTGGAATGGCAAAATATTTGCCAAAGATAGAGATGATGCTGATCACATTGTTCAAGTTCACTATGGTGATAACCTTGAGGAATTGTTCTTACACTAGTTATTACTTTTATATTAATATTGGAAACCTATTTAAGAACTGAACATGTAATGTGTTAACTTATTTTAAATTCTAATTATTACTCTATGATGGTAAGAATGAGAAGCAGGCCCAAATACCCTTTGATTTATCTGAAAGTTCATGCTTTTTATTGTTCATAATATATGTTTATGTCAAATTTTTGTCTGTGTTATATTTGTAACTGATGCATACAACAGAAGTTATTATGTAATTGGAGGTACAGTAAGAATGATATTTAAATGTTTAACTCACTTCACTAATGGCTATGTATAAAAGAGAAAATTGTGTTAATATAGTATCCTTAAATGTAAGAGGCATGAGAAAGTATGAAAAGAGAAGAAAAATTTTTAATTGGTTTCATAAACATGGGTGTGTTAAAGGGGTGGGTTTTATTCAAGAGTCTCACAGTAAATCAGAAGATATTAACAATTGGTCTAAGCAATGGAGAGGTCAAATGTACTGTTCACATGGAACAAGTTCTAGTAGAGGAGTCATGATGATTGTTGGTGAAAAATTTGACTTTAAATTTCAAGATGTGATTGTAGATAATGAAGGTAGATATATATTATTAAAATGTGTTATTGAAGACTCTCCATTCTTATTATGTAATATATATGCTCCAAACACAGAGACAGAACAGGTTCAGTTTTATGAAAATTTTATTAATGTTATTAGAGAAAACTGCCTAGATGATGATTTAAAAGTGGTCATAGGGGGTGACTTTAATGTATGTTTAAACCACATCGACGCTGATGGGGGACAAGTATCACTAAAAGAAAGAGTTGTGTCTAAGATAAATTTAATAATCCATGAATTTAATCTAATTGATATTTGGAGAGTTAGAAATGAGAATATAAAAAAGTTTACCTGGAGAAGATTTAAACCTTTAACACAGAGGCGTTTAGATTACTTTCTGGTTTCTAATGAAATGCAGTCATATGTAAAACATACAGATATTGTTGTGTCAGTAGACACTGATCATTCTGCTATTATTATGGAGCTTACATTTCAGGAAGTAAATAGAACTGGCAAAGGACACTGGAAATTTAATAATTCCCTACTGAAAGATAATCATTACACAGAAGAATTAAAGAAATATATAATAGAATGTAAAGCAGAGATTAAGAACAGTGATCCGTCAAAAAGCTGGGAGTATATTAAATATAAAATAAGAGGATTTACAATTAAATATTCAAAAATAAAATCAAGAAAAAGAAAAAGTGATATTAAAAATTTGGAAAGAAAACTAAAAGAATTAGAATGTAAAATGAGTCCATCAGAAAATGAATCAGTAGTAAAAGAATATCAAGAAACAAAACAACATTTAGAAGAACATTACAATTATATTACTGAAGGAATAATAATTCGTTCCAGAGCACAGTGGAGAGAGGAAGGGGAGAGAAATAGTGCCTACTTTTTTAATCTAGAAAAAAGAAATAAACGCAAATCTCATGTAAGAAAACTATTAATTGATGAAAAAGAAATAACATTACAAAGTGATATCCTTAAAGAATTAACAATTTACTACATTAAGAAATTCAAAAGATCAGTTAATGTAAGTTATGCTGATTGTGAGAAATTTATAGAAGATCTGTATATCCCAAAACTATCAGTTGAACAATCTTTACTATGTGATGGAAAATTGTCTTTTGCAGAAGCCTTCAATGTAGTAAAATCAATGCCATCAAATAAAACACCTGGCAATGATGGTTTGACCAAAGAATTTTATGAACATTTTTTCCCAGTCATAGGGATAGATTTAGTAAAGTCTTTAAACTACAGCTATACTGTTGGTCAACTAACACCTAGCCAAAGACAAGCTATAATCACTTTATTGGAGAAACCAGGAAAAGATACACGTCACATTAAATCTTGGCGACCTATCAGTCTGATCAATGTAGATTATAAAATACTTAGTAAAGCTCTTGTTGAAAGAATAAAGAAAATATTACCTAATATTATATCTAAAGAACAAAGTGCTTTTATTAAAGGAAGATTTATAGGTGAACCAATTAGGTTAATCCATGATGTCATGTATTATTGTAAACAAAAAGATATATCTGGTATTATGTTTGCAGCAGATTTTGCTGCAGCTTTTGACTCAATTGATCATGTATTTATTTATTGTGTACTAAGGAAAATTGGATTTGGTGAAAACTTTATTTCATGGATAAAGACTATGTATACTAAATTAGAGAGTGCAATTATTAATAATGGAGAGACCAGTCGTTATTTTTCAATAGAAAGAGGCACTAGGCAAGGAGACCCTATGGCTTGTTATTTGTTTATGTTTGTACTTGAAGTTTTAGCACAACAAATTCGTACCAATACAAATATTAGAGGTATCACAATTTCATCCATAGAGCATAAAATGTGTATGTTTGCTGATGATTCAACTTTCTTTCTACAAGATGTAAATTCTTTTAAAGAGTTAGTAGAAGTTTTAAATAAATTTTCACAATTTACTTCTCTTGAAGTAAATTATGAAAAATCAGAGGCGGCATGGCTGGGCAGGTATAAAAATTACCAAGACAAGTCAGTGAATTGTAAATGGGTCAATTTATATGCAAATGTTATAAGAATATTGGGTATATATTTTTCCTATGATTCTGATATGGTTATGGAAAAAAATTTTACCAGAATTAAAGAAAAAATTATTCATGTTCTTAATCTATGGCAACAGCGATCATTGACAGTTTATGGTAATATTGAAGTGGTTCGTTCTCTTATTATATCAAATATTTTATATGTAACAAACATGTGTGAACCACCAAAAGGCTTTATTGAATATATACAATGTGCAGTTAATAAATTTATATGGAATGGTAAAAAGGCAAAGGTGAAGTTCAATACTGCAGTTAGCCAATACAGTAAAGGTGGTCTGAATCTACCAGATGTTAAATTAATGATTAAAGCTCAGCAAGTTCTGTGGATAAAAAGATTAATTCTTGAACAGGGTAATCCCTGGACTAAGTTAGTAACAAAACATCTTGCAATAATTGGAGGTGTGAACTTCATCAGAATGAACTTTGATGTTAATAAGATCCAAAAATTAAATTATGTACCTACATTTTATAAAACATGTTTAATGTCATGGGCTGATGTGTTCAACTGTACACCCGGGTGCACCGCTGAAGTAATATCTCAGCCGTTATGGAATAATATGTTGTTTAAAATTGGAAATCAATCGGTGTTCTATAGAAAACTTTCTTTAATAGGTATCAACTTTTTAGGTGACCTTATGAATACCGATGGATCCTTTAAAAAGATAAATAATTTGGGTGTTACTTTAACATCCTTACAAACATTTCAGTTGCAGTCAGTCATCAGTTGTATACCCAGAAACTTGTGTAATATACTTGATTATCAGCAATCTGTTAATGATATTAGATATAATAATATTGTCTTTATCAAGAATGTATCATATGAAATTAAACAGCTTAGCTCAAAGTTAATCTATCAGAAATGTATAGGAGACATAACTAGTATCAGAAAGATCAAATGGGATGAATACTTGAATGTATCAATCCAGGAGAAAGAACAACGTTTCTCAGCTATATATCATATATCACTGGACCGATACACCAGGGAATTCCAGTATAAAATTTTAAATAATTATTTACCTGTCAATGCTCAGCTATATAAATGGAAATTAATAGGAAGTGATAGATGTGATTATTGTTTCTTGTATAAAGAATCATTATTTCACTTATTTTGTCAATGCATTGTCACAAAAAATCTGTATTTTAAAATATGTGAATGGTTGGAACAAGTTGGAATAGATATGCCAGAAATTACATCAAATGCCATCATTTTTGGAGTATTACCTGTTACTGATAGTAATATTATCGTAAACACCATTATTATGTTGTATAAACTCACAATATATAAAGGAAAGGAATGTAAAAGTGAAACACATCTGTTCTGCAAGTTTAAATCTTTAGTAGTATCTCTTCAAAAAGAAGAATATATTATAGCTGAAAGGAAGGGTAAAATTAGTATCCATTTGAAAAAGTGGAGTCAATTATTGCCTCAGATAACTTAATCAAAATTATTTTTTTTCTAATTTTTAAATAATCTCCAATTTCTATAAATATCAGGTGAATAAGTATGCAAATAAATGTCATGTACTATGTATTGTTGGAACTGGTTAAGAAACATATTCTAGAAATAAATTACAGAAATGTTCCCTTATTGTTATTGTTAGTTATGTCTTATCATTGTTTAATATTGGAAAACGTTCCATAAGTGTATTCAAATTCAATAGTAGAGAGAATGTGAACATAGAAATAACTGAACGTAGTTCCGTATGTTGTTGTTGGTTTGATTTTGTTTATCAATGTTTGTGTGTATATTGTCTATTGTTCAATGTACATTGTTGTTATTGTATCAATGTAAATATAATGGAATAAAGAATTATTAAAAAAAAAAAAAAAAAAAAAAAAAAAAAAAAAAAACATGGTAGAAATAAGTTACAAAAAAATTAAATTCTCAGCTTACTTCTTCCAGCCAGTGTTATATATTAAACTTCCAAGAATGATCATGGCATGTAGGCACCAGAGACTTACAATTTATAAAATAGAAATAGGTACAACCTACAACCTAATCTAGACAGGAGACCTGTAACTCATACGATATTCAGTATAACATCACTCAAGTGCCACCTATTCAAAAATATGAAATAAAAGAAATGGTCGAAATTCCATTATTGTTCTATTATAATTATATATATATATATATATATATATATATATATATATATATATATATATATATATTCTGCTTGAAATTTGCAAACTTTTCTTCCGGAAAGGGGTCCGGCAAGGAGGACCCTTAAGAATTGGGGGCGGTGGTGTCATGGTTACGGTGACGGGCTCATGACCGGGATCGTGAGTTCGAATCCCGGTCAGACCCCCACCGTGCCAAGATCCCTAGGCAAGGTCCCAACAGCAAGCGTGCCTCTGTCCACCCAGCAGTAGAAATGGGTCCAGTAAATACTGAGAAGGTACCTGCAAGGGACTAACGTCCTCTTCAGGAGGAGTTTAATTCCTAAATCGCTTCACGCTACAGAAACTGGGATAATCTCCGGTCTCATGAGCCAGTTAGGCTCGTGTGTAATAGCCCTACAGACTTTAGCGGCAGCCTGCCACCCCAAACGTCGATTTTTGATTAACTGAAGGCGATCCTATCAGTTTATTTCAGAAGGCCTGAGTGTCATGTTGTCATGGCTAAAGAGACTTTACCTTACCTTTAAAGAATTACACGTCACCCCACAATTTTCATTGAAAATCCCGTTAAATTCACGAATGGAAACGTTTATGTTAATCTGCTAGACGACGCGGTCATTTGTATCGCGCAGGAAATAAGATATTCCTTCGAAAACGCGGTCTAGAGTAGGCCCATGAAATATTTTACCGTTAAAGGGGGAGGGGGCAATGCTTTTCATTTTTTTTTTCTGTGATAGATATCTAGAAAATAGATATCTAGAAGATATCTAGCTCAGGATATTTGCTAGTTCTGCTTTGGGGCCTTTTTATGTGCTACTGTAGAGCCTTATCTGTGCCCGGTGTAACGCAATCTGCTCATGCTGTTCATTTGCTATCTTGACGAGAATTTATAGATCTGTTCTGGATACCAATTGCCGTATTTCGGTTTGTCTGGTTTTCTTTCAGACCTTGTATAGTTTTCCTTTGGAAGCATGGTTTACTGTTGTCTTGGCCTGTCAATTTGTCACACAGGGTATACTGGTATCTAATTTAGAATTTTCTTGTTTGTTTCGAGATTATAGGATTAGTATTTATCTATGGCCTTGTCTGGTGTATATTTTTCTTTTTTTTTTTCCCATCGAATTTAAATATGGCAAACGCATCCTGGACACACATGAAAGGATGATCAATTAAGATATAAAGATTCTGAGAAATATAGTGTTTTATTGAATGAAACTAGAAGGAAATTCTTGGAACGCAGCAGCCCGAATGGTCCCAGAAGGTCTTTCAGTATCGAAAATGAATCGAGTTGAATCCCTAAAGCCTGTCGAATTAAACAGTAAGAACGGTTCCCTTCGTATAACACAGGCACGTGACATAAGGGTCGAGACCATCGGATCAGTCTCCCGTCTTTATAACATTTTATATTTATGACTTAGCTGAAAAAACAGGCTTACTTAGAGGTTTGATATTGGTAAGTATTAAACAGAAGACTGATGCAGGCTCGGCAATTTCCAGATATTAAATTATGAACCATCTTAAAAATCTTTAGTGATGGGCTGATGTGCTTATTATGCAGTTATGTTCTATTTAATTTAGGTCAAAGAAAGTATGGTTCTCAGGCACCGCCTGCGTCAATTTAAACCCCCCGCATCAACAATTTTGATTTTGATTTATATTTCTTAGAAGATAAATAATACAATTTTGATAATATTTCTTTTGTTATGTAGTGCTTTTACCTTTTTCGCAAAAAAAATCTGATTTTATCATGCTTTTCCCTGATCATATGATATTTTTATCGAAACATACAAAATACGGTGAAAATAAAAAAAATTCGCCCGCAAGCACTGATTTTTAAAAAAAGTGCCTGAAACCATACCTTTTTTGTATTTTGCCTTGCGTTTGTAGTTGTGTGTGTTTTGGCAAAATGATATGTACACGGTAAGCTGTATTAAGCCTGTATTGAGTCCTTGCAAGCATTAAAATCAGGGCATGCGCACTGTACACGACGATTTCTGGGTATTTATATACAAAACTATGAATATCACGAACGCTGAAATTGATAAACACAATCACTGTTTGCACTTATTTATATAAGATGATATGTCCCAGATTAAGTTAAAGAAATATGTCACCTCTAACTATAAGAGAGCCAAAAGGCATTTACAGGCAACAATGCGCTTACAACAATTATAGCGGTTTTGTCAATAAAATATTTTGTAGGGTCATGGGATGGCATGTGATAAATATAAGGCTATATGTATCTATTAAATTACCATAAGCATTTAAAAGTAAAGATGTAATATTTTTTTTTTTTTAATTTTACATTTTAGTCGGAAACTGCTTCTACTCAATTTTCTGTTACCTTGGAAATAAACTGACTACTGGAACTCTAAGTCATATACTATTATGTTGTATAGTCTCCCAAAAACCTTTTATTCGGGACCACTTGTATATAAACCTTTTTTTATCACAGGACATTGTACATACATACATAACTCTCGGTATTCATCACCTATTTTTTCTATATCTCAACAACTGCGGTTCTGAAAATACCATATTAGACATTGTTAAATAATTATATCTTAGTATTTTAGGAACAAAAAATATCTTTCTTGATAAAACTTTGTCAGAACATTGGTACGTATAGGTGGAGTTATCCTTCCTTTCTTGTTTTAACTGTAACAATAAACCTTTAACAATTGACTAGCATAATATGTAATTTGTCAACTTACGTTAAACATTGAACACAAATATATTACAAAATGAAGCAGCCGTTGTGTGTACAGCTCGTTTGCACACTGGAAAATTCAAGTTTTCATGGTTACATACCTGTCGTAGATATTATACATTTGTTTTAAAATGTCCTTCCTCTCACGCAAAATATTTGCAATACCACAAAACTAATAAAAAGTAGTTTTGAATCTGATCAAAGGTCAGCAAACCTTAACGACCTGTTGCAAAAACACGGCACTCGTTTCACTCGAGCCCCCTTTTCTTCCTCTTCGGTTACGCCCTCTTGTCGGTCGAGACATCAGACTTTGTTTTTTTGGGTTATTTCCTATGTTTATTTTAGTGGAAATATAAACACAGAATCTAAGCTTCCCTTCTAAACCATTGGTACTTCTGAGTCGTTAACAGGAACAAATGTTCTTTTAGAAATAGGGTACACTTGGTCCATAATCTTATGGCAAATGTTTTTTGTTGTTCCTTAGAGGATGGCGGATGTTCATTGAACACGTTAAGGATGTGGCTATATGATCTTGACTACCCATTGGAAGGTCCCAATTCGCACCCGAATGTCTTTTTTCTCATTGTGTCATGGCTTTGCAATCATGCCACGTAGGAAAGGATATGGTGACAACAATCAAAGCCTTATGTTACTCAAAACACGATGACATGAGAAATAGGATTTTTCGTTGAAATTCAGGGTACGCGTGGAACTGATCCCACTTTGGTAGTTAATCACATAAAACGTTGATATAGATGCCTGTGCAGACATGACGCCGCATGAAAACGAGGCTTGTTTCCATGTTGTAAAATGGGGCGTCTACAGACAACGCAACGCAAAGACGTTTAGACAGCTGCTTCGCAGAAGCTATTATACTCTTCGTGCTGTCGTCATACGGGTGTTTCTGCGCGGAAGCATCCGCTCTGGCTTGATCTATGTGAATCACGTGACTCTGTAGAGGATGTTCTTTCATTGGGCGCCCGAACTTTGATAGATGGAATGGTGGGCGGAGATCGTTGACTTGTTTCGTCCAATAATTTTTGCTCAGAATCCGTGCTGATAGCTTTGTTTTTAGACTTATCATCTGCCTGGTTAGAAGTTCCAAGGGCACCTTTCCAAGCCTCAGGTGACAACCTGTGAACATGATTAGTGCTGCCCCCGTGCGCCTGCTTTGTTCCTAACTGTGATCGTTTCTGTTCGTTCGTCTTCACCAAGCGGTCTAGTGAAGACAATGAACTAGACAACGCTTTTCCGCTTTCTTGTTTAAGAAGCGAGCACGCTGGGGAGGTTAATTTGCATTCGACATTATTTCCGTGTTCTTTGCTCATTTTGTATTTTGCGACTACCATATGTTTCCCATTATTTACTGACGCCATGGTTGCTTTTGGGTCTTTGTATGCCGATCCATCTAGCGTACCGTCTGAACAGAACTTGAGCCCACGTCGCTTCATTTCCAGTTTCACAAATATTATACCACACACGCATATGATGAGGGACGGCCATAGCATGCTGTGTATGACGTTGTACGTAGTGTACTTCTTTAATGCTATCACCTCACTGGGATTTTCTGAGTTGTAGAAACATTTGAAGGTAGAGTTGCCCTTGGCACGGTAGCTGTCAGTGTGTTTGTCGACAGCAGCCTGATTTTCTGCTGGGCTCCGCAAACAAACATCGAAGGAACACTGGAAAAGAAGAAAAAAGTCTTATTATTATCTACCTTGCGGAAGACAGTATTTAAACTGGTGCTTTGAGTTATCATGGATGAACTGGTCCAGTTGACTCAAGATTTCTGATACAACTCTCTTGTGTTCCGATAATGCACCATATGTTCCTATTTGAAAGTACAAAATTTGCCCATCGTTGTATTTCAAATATCAATCAACATACAGTGCTGCTATATATGTGAACAGGTTAGAATACATTTAAAAAACGGTTTTCTGACGTTTATCGTAATATTCCATGCAAGAGCCAGGTATGGCCTTTCATGGATTTACCTGGTGTCCATCGCCGCATGAATGAGGTTAGGTATATAAAGAAAGATTTATACAGGGGAACCTGTCTGAAAGACCACCTGTCTATGGAGACCACCCTTGAGTGAACCGAATGCAATCACGTTGGTTATAACTGACCTATATAGGCCTAATAAGACCATCTGTGAATTAAGACCACTTTTGGCCAGTCCCTTCGGTGGTCTTGTTACACAGATTTCCCTGTATTAATTCCCTGTGTAAGATTATAGGATTACAGCGTTTCGTCGATGTTTGAGTTAATTAAATTTGTGTATGTATTTATTTCCTGGTCGAAGTTTAATGTGTATCACTATATAAGGGTATACTGTAAACAGCTAAGCTAGCCTCAGTACACTACGGTAAACTCGAAAGTGGCTAGGAAACCTCTATATGCACTGCGCCTGCTGGGTCCCCCCGGCGGACGTCCTCAGACATCACGCAACGGTAATCAATGTAAACCGCTGATCCGTGTCTCACTGTCTGTCTCTGTTTGTTGTTCTGATACAAAGCTACATTTAACTTTAATTCTCTCTCTCTCTCTCTCTCTCTCTCTCTCAAAAACACACTAAGAAAAAGATTGTGGTTTACTGACTACGTGTTGCTGAATAAAAAGAATCACGTAATTTAAATAACTTATCAATGCATTTTAGCATCTAGCTTGAAGCAGAATCATTTTTGTCGTCACACAAAAAATAATATTGGACCTGCCTTTACCCTGGCGAAATGAGCTGTCCTGTGATGCAACCATCGAGTTTGTGAACCGTGACACACAATTCCTTCTGCTTTGATTCATATATTTCCTCCGCTTCCATAGCACACACCAAAACTATAAGGATCCTGGTAATTTTGGCGTGGGTAAATATTTCTATTGACTACTTGATTTATAAAACGTTTTCTTGTTCTGGGATACAACAAAGCAGCGTTTAATATGGACGGCGCGCTTCCTTTCTTATACTTTTCTTATATCTGTTGAAAAAAAAAGAAATTCAATTTCCCACCGATTACAATCCTTATAACTGAACTTTTGTTTGTTTGGGAACCTTTACAACATGTATTGTTAATTGTGACTGTCGTTTCTGAGCTCAGACAGATTATACCCTAGTCTGAAGACGGCACATGACAGTGAATATTTAAACATTGTTTATATATTGTTCGCAATTCAAGTGGTGAGAAATGCGAAGCAATCCTGGATAGCTGAACATGTGATCACTTTTTCCCCATGATAGATGAAACAAACCTAAACAATAAACGAATTGTAAATTTCCAACCAGCTAAAAAAATCCTAACATTGAACATATTTTAAATAAACATTGGAGCTCGCCCTTAATAAATTTAAGTTTACAGGAAAATTTAGGTGAAAATATCCTATTTGAGAAAATAAATAAATTGAACTTCGATGAATACACTATTACTTAACGCCAGACGTCGGTATGTTCTAAAATTTTTTTTAGCTTACTGCACTTACTATAATGGTTTCATGTCAACTGTGCGTGTCGGTAAGTCGGCCAATCGAAAAGCAATTTAAAATATGCCTTTTCGTGCTAGAGTTTTTTAATAATGCAAGTGGTGCTTGAACCATGAGTGACATATAAACTGCAAGGTAGATGTGCTCGTGTCGGTGATAGAAGTGTGTATCTAATCTGGCAGCGGCCACAGTCCACAAAGACCAAATAGTAATGATTTTCAGCGATCTACATCTGCCGAAGTGCTCGACACAAAGTTGCTGAACACATGGAAAATTCAAACCCTGGGGGTTTAGGGGCGATCTCCTTCATCATTCACCCAATATACAAAGCAATTGACGTGGGCATTTCATTCACGGCTAACGCTCAATTTTATGTTCCCATTTGGCCGAGTACTAGATTGGCCAGATCGATTCAGTCAGAGAGATAGTTCCACAACATTACCCTTGATTTCCGATTGAATATCTAACAATGGCTTCGCCTGGCTTTTCCATTACTGGATTCATACGGCCTTAAATGACATCTTGATAACCTTGTCAAGAGTCTGGAAACCACATCAGCGACGAATCGCGCCAAATATAGCCATCAGATGTGTTTATAGAATAACCCCCTATCTGCCTAAGACCAGTAACTCAAAAAAGCTTTATTGTGACAGCTTCTTTTGAAGGCGGGTACCAATACCTTTTGAAATATCAGTTAGTCTACTGATAATATAAAGTACAAGGTAGAAAAAAGTCAGGCTTACGAATCAATTTTTTATTGTAGATTTGTTGCGTAAATGATGCAAGTTTGTGATTTAGGACAATATAGTAGACGTGTGAACACCGAAGGCGCAAAGGGCACGACTGGTATTGATCAGGGAGTTTTAGTTATGAGCACCATGGGGCACAGGGGACCTTCAATCATGCTAATAGGTCTTACCCGTCCGATGACCAATTACTTAGACCAAATGGCAGGCAAGACGAATAAACAACCAGTCACAAAGACACTCTAGTTTTCCTGGTGACACAAACACAGTCAACATGACCAAGACTAAGCGCTCAGCACCCAGGAAGGTGATGCCCGGCCCGTCCTGGCTGGAGGAAGTGTTGTCTGCTGAGCTGAGTTAATCAGAGACGGTATAATTTAGTCGGATTGCATGAGAGTGTAGCCGTACGTTACATATAGGACAGTTAATCACATACATTCTGATATGCACCGTGATCTAAAACACACAGCGTATGTTTTTGACCTGTCTACACCAATTTTTAATGTCTTTCCCGACTGAACCTTGTTAAGGCCTCTGCTCTACGATCAAAGGATTGATTTACGAGACGCATGTTTCCATAGCAACTGAAAATAACAATGAAGGAAATCAACAGATTGCGTTGCCGCCAGCGGTCTGATTTTACTGGTATAAACGTAACCTGCTGTCCTCGGCTATGATCCCGCGGGCGTCTGCTGAAAACCCGAGAGCAAATGACTAGGTGGCGACTCTAATCATGTCGTCTACTAATAACAGCCTGCTTTAACATTCAGTAGACGATACTAACATGATATAATATAATATAATATAATTTAACTAAATATAATAAATTATATATAACATAATATAACTAAAACACACCATCTATATGGATTCCATTGTTTATCCAGTTTTTAAAATTGCTAGTGTTACATACTGTTACACAATGATATATCTGATGAGGCTTTAATAGACAATAGTGGTTCTAATACATATCAGTATATAAGTAATTATATACGATTATACACTATCCTACGGTTTATATACTGTATTATACCATTTTATATTTTTTAATATTTAAATTATATTATCTTCTTTTGTATTATATTCTATTGTAAATATTCCTGTGAGATGACAACGCCTCTCTCTCTCTATCTCTCTTTCTCTCTCTCTCTCTCTCTCTCTCTCTCTCTCTATATATATATATATATATATATATATATATATATATATATATATATATATACCGAGAGAGTTCAAATAAGGATAATAAAACAGTCAGCGTATTTGATTAATAGCATAATGTAAGCCATGACTGTAGCTATACTGACGATACCCCATGATTCTGGCAGCAGAAAGATTAAACATATACCGATATAATTGTCGTAAATAGGTTTGTTTCTATATACCAGCCACTCTCTGTTTTTGCATAATTTTCCGGAAGAATTGGTATTTCTCTGTCTGGTTTGTGTGATATCAGCCTGGGAAATTAAATGTCAAGGTGAATGCATGTAAGTATATATGTTTATGATATATGTGTGTATGATGTATCAGCGGTCTGTTTAAGGGTGTTTATATACATGTTAACCTATACTCTGTTATATCGTTTATGGCATTTCTATCGCATCATTATCATAATATGGAAAAGCTTTTCGAAGTATCAGAATTCTACCACCGGTCATTTGAAGACGGACCAAATTGAAAGAAAATTGTTTGTTTATGATTACATTCCATGCATATATAAAAATACTTTTATGTTGTTTTTTGTTCTGTTGATATACTAAGAAGTCTTCGACCACTAATGTTATCAGTAATGATGGTTTTAACTAAACTTTTAATTGCACAATATGTTAAAAATTATCTCTGTATGTATATATTCAATGTGCCTGACAGTTTGACCTCTCCACTATGGGTTGGCCTGTTATGCAAACTAGCGGGATGATGTAGGCTCGTACCGGTCGGATATAACCTGGGTTTTTTTTTTGTCCTGGGTTACCTGCGTCCATTTGATAACATGCGTGGTCAGTTAATTAAATATGGAAACAGCCATGGTATCGTATAACTTGGTAAACAGGACCAAAACCGATAACAGATACTTTATGCTAAGCTAAGAGAATATTACAAATTGAAGCGTGGAAAAGATAAAGGACATGTCATAAACAGTTGAATTTCTTCTCAGTTTCTAGCATGGCATTGTATTCAAGGACCAAAAGGTTCGATATTTATTTAACAAAAATACATGTGAAAATCCCTTTTTGTATTTGATCTTAAAATTTCAGTATCACCGTTAAATTCATTTAGAAACTGGAAGTTGCCTCCTCAATAGGCTATACAACTAGCTTTAATAAACATGTCTCAAATGTATTCAGCTCATAATACAAAAGAGCTGAATAATTCATCCGTAAAAAAATCAACCGAATTGAGCATCTTGCATCTGACTGGGGTAACTGCGTTAATTTGACAAAATGCGTATATTCATTTCATTAAATATGCGGTTGGGTAAGTATTCATTTCCAATTAAGTGGAACTGCCACGAAAGGTGTGTCTGTTCCAGAGAGTCTTGCAGTAAGTCAGGCCGAAGAGGATGCAGTAATGTTACTGCGTATTCATCGTGGCTGACTGATGTGAACGTAACTCGGCTCTGCGCGTCATCGGCCCCTGATTATACAGACAAGATACTGTCCAGAACCCAGTTTGTCTGACGCACCAGTTCAAATAAGGGAACTGCGAGGACGCCTGAATAAAAACTGTTTTGTAAGCCTAGTCTCTGGATATCATTTGTGCCAGTACTCCGGAGAAAACGTGAATGAAGAATTACTAATTAGGTTTGAGAAGATTGCATTGACAGCGCGCGTGAATTGGTTCCCAAAGGAACATAGAAGCTGACGAAGACTGGTGTAAAGATTTCGAGCCACCCCCATTTCACCCCCCCCCCCTATAATCTGATATCGATTTCAAATTAATCCAGTGATAGCAAGAACCTGATTCCAGGTTATCCCGCTCTGTTCAGATTACCCCCACTGACTTTAAACTTTGATGAAACTGTTCATGATTTCGGCTAATGATGCATTTAAATGGAAAATACGCCTAACTTTAACAGAAAAAGATTCAAAGCTATAAAGATTGTATGAAAATTAAAGTAGCAAAATGTTTATTTTATTGTTAATTGTATTGAAATTCATACGCTTAAAAAAGTGACTGTGACATATAAAAACCAAATATACATCGACGTAATTTGAGAAATCCAGAGGAAAAAATTACAAATAATTATTTGTAAATAAACATAAAGCAACAACTATCTTTAAGAGACATGTTGAACTCGTATAGGAGATAGTATGAAATTGATTTCAAGTTACGCAAGGGGGTAGCCTTAAACCAATTTCATTATACCCCCGGTTATATGAATGATGTTTCAAGTTGCCGGGATAAACAGAACCGGGGTTTATCTAAAACCGCTTCACCAGACAACCGTAGTGAGCCCGCAGGATAGTGTTAAGACATCTGGTAAACTGGAAATTTAGGAAGAAGAAAATACAGCAGCACGTGTTGTAGTTTTTTTTTTAATTTTGTGAAGAATGCTTTAAAATCCCAATTCATTTTATTAAAAAATAATATAAAGACTTTCTGGCAATAAAACTATTCTTGCTGTAATGTTGGAACTATGAACAATTCAGAATATATATGACACCAATGGCTTGTATATATGGTTGTTTAAAAGAATCTTATCAGGACTTATCAAGCGCCCTCAGTTCAAAGAAATGTTTGTATGGCGGTAACAGTATACAGAACCCCTGTACTCACATGGATGTATTTGGTCTACATCTGCTCTGGAGAAATGAAATACCGATGTTCAACTTTTTTATATCTTATTTACAAGACAAAAAATAAAAATAAATAACAATAAATATTCGAGAAAAATATAGATATTGTAGATGGCGCCACCCGCATGGTGCACAGATTACAGTTCATCAGGGCATATAAGCATACCAAATTTCCGAACAATCCATGTGCTCACAATATATTTTTAAAAGGTCATGGCTCTTTAACCTTGAAAAGTCAAGGTGATCCACTTCTAAGTTGATTAAGACTTTGTTTATATAATTCTTCCCGGAAGAAATTATATACTTATGTTTTATTATTTTTAGATATATCCTACTCTCAGAGTAAAAGGTAAAGGATGGACGGGATGAGTGACAACAATGACAAAATATTTTGTTTTAAAAATACTTTGCTTAATACTCTGAGGCGACGTCACATGTATACACATATGAAAGAAAGAATTTTTTTTCTTATGTTGTGCCTTGGATGCTGGACACTTAATTGTGTGTTAAAGATCAGCTGTGAAAAGTTTTCATAGCGTACGTTCGACACCTTGAAAACATATGCTGACATAACCATTGTTGCTTGAAGAATATACCTGATGAAAAAAGGGATTATTTAATGGACACTTGTTTGGGGATAAATCCTAATTCGCTAAATATTTAATTTGGTATTCAGATCATGTGTGTCACTTTGGTGACGGATCAGATGATATCACTTTCTCTTTTATGAGAGAGTCAAGACCAACCGATGCATTAACACCTAGTGTGACTCTCCATAAATATTCAATGTCTTTTCTGTCCGAGAGTTGTTTTCAATATACCACACAGTGGCCCTTCCCAGGAAATTTGCACACCGGCAAAATAGAAAGTATACGAAAGCACTGGACCAGACACTGGTTCTGCCGCAGCTGGGACAGACCATGCAGAAAAATATTTATCCATCCATATATTTATATGATGTCGTGCACACAAAACATTTATATTTTCTTCGCAAGTCAGGCTTTATTTAGTTATGAAGCAGCATAGACGAGTGGACTTGTGTATAGGCCGTTCGTTTATGGACTATGGTGATCTGTATATATTATTGATCTCTTTGACTATTGCCTTAATGACATTGACCTAAGGGTAAGCCGTAATAGTCCAGGGTCGATACGGCTGCCCGATGGCTAATGTGACGAAACAAAAACACTTGTCCATTGTTTATCAAGCATGCACAGCTGCTCAATTTTTCGTTTTACCTTTACTTGTATAATATATTGTATAACAAGGATACTATGTTTGCAGTATATCTGGGACGTCACCTGGTGAGGGTGACGCAGCCTGTCGATGTCATCCCAGGGCTCGGTCAGTGTGGCCCCGAATGCACTCCAAAGACATATACTTGGCTGATGTAACCCATTTTAAACTAGCCGGGGTATGAACAATGCTTTTGAAGTCGTATTGCAACGGGCGAGGCTTCTGTTCCCAGTTTATCACATGGTCTGTCAGTGAAATACGAAAAACAGTTGAGGGACGTTATGAAGTGGTTAACAGGACGAATAAACATAAAGGAATAAGCTGAAATCTGGAAGATAATCAGAAAATATTGAATACGTGTGTGTGTTTGCGCGAGCGTAATCTGTTATCCGCACGACCATTGTGATAAAGAGTACAAGCTCAATTGAATGTATATGATGAGTGTGAGATAAAGATATATTTACAAAATGTATACACGTCCCATCCAGCGCCCGAGGGCAAATTGAAATGCTTGATTCACCGCTTCACAGCTAGTCTTACAGTCAACAAAACGAGCAAAAAGGTTTAGCTGGCTGTGAGCCTAATGCACTATAGACTCGAGCCGTGTGGGTTTTACATATATAATTAGAGTTGAATCAATACGTGTGGGACTATATACCGGAATGATATACCTGTTAGCGCATAGCTTCACTGAAAAGAAAATCATTTCTTATATATTACTTCTATATATTACTCCTTATGAATAAGGCAATTCGTAGGTGATTGGACTCACATTTCCCGCATTGGACAACCTAAGATTTATTTTAGTCCCTTAACCTGGTTGATATCATAATGTAAATACATAATTATTGTAAATGATTGTATTGTAACCATAGCTGCAAGCGGGATTCATCCAAATTAATTTTTAAAATATTGAAGCTCGGAAATTATATGACTCGGACAGATGACCAAATAAAAATTTTTTATTATTTTAGTATTTGCCAAACTGGATAGAGGAAAAAGGCATAGCAGTCTATAAACATTTGTTATTGTATAAATTGAAACAAATATACCCGTGGGATTAATAGCAGCACTTTGTGATAGTTAGGAAAACATAAACACGCAGTTCCAGAAGAAATATAGAATAAAGTAGACAGGAAAATACACCCTGCGAGGTTTTACCGGTTTTTCTTTTCCTCAGGGGATATCAGTTTACAAAAACGAATGAATTTCAGCTACAAGTCAGTTTGAGGCTATATTCGTCTCTCATCCCTAGAGGCCGAAATTCTTCTCTGGTTCTTTTCCATCATGTCTTTTCCATTTCAACGGGGATTTGACGACTCCTGCAATTGTATGACAGAAGGAAAGGCAGAAATTTTAAAGGCATCGATTTACCTACTTTTTGTTTAGAATTTATGTAGTATCGGGCTTACTCTTGGTGAATATTAATTGATTTTGGGTCATTCCAGTTAAAAATGTTCTCATCACGATACTGTGGCTGATATATGAGGTTTATCTGCAAGCTGTAAGTAAACACAATACATGAGCCAGTGTTGACAAAACAGAGAAACCACGTAAGCTATGTTGACTTGTTTCAAGATGCGGAAGTTATAAGATCACTGGCTCGCATGTCCTTGTAAGCGTTTGATTTATTGTTTTATTGTGTTTTCTGGTCTATTCCTATCGAAAGCTAGAGGGATTATCTTTCCTTAATAGACGTCAGATATCGGAATGGCTTAAGGTAAATTTAAATACATTGTAATATCATTAATAAAATTGGGATGCTGTTTTTTGTATAAATGTATAAGATTTAATTCTCAATCGTAAGGTATCATTATTGTCTTTATTTTTTATTAAGTAATTTTTTACTTAAAATTTAAAATTTCAGTTTAAGAAATAGCGGAAATACAAAAAAAAATTATTATTTAACGTGCATTTGTATAGACCATAAAAATAAAGAATTCATCGTTGTCATGAACGCTTCAAAGAAAACAGTCCGCCAAGTTTCACTGAGGTAAATAAAGCAGAGGAGTAATTTGTGGTGGTATCTGTGCTGACCTTACTCAATTGAATACCTGTCACGTGATGTCACGGTGTACCAGAAATGATCCATAAAGCGGCTGCATATTTCAATATAAATAAACAGATCAGTGTGACCCTGGCATTATTTTTAGATCTTTATTTCCGACTTGGTAAAACAAACTCAGAGAGACCGAGGTTAAAATAACAACCTCAGCTGCCCAGGTTCATCTTGTTGATGTCATTTCTTTTTTGTCAGCACAAATATTTGAACCTGAGAGGTTGGGATTTTTATTTACCTTGTTTCGATATTAATAGTAAACGTTATAAATCTGATGGAATATGGCGATTTAATTATGAAGTCATGATTTATCAAACTGGTGTTATAATCAATATATATATATATATATATATATATATATATATATATATATATATATATATATTAACAAATTAGGATATACTAAAATTAATAATGAGGGCCAACTGATGTGGAACAACTAACGTTATTGAGTCGCAGATTAGAGGTTTAATATTATTAAATGTAGTTGATTATTATGTTTGACACGTTCGACTTCGCCAAGTCCTCACAAAGGCAATTCTAAAATTATTCTGGTTGTGGTTCACAAAAACACATGCGAGATAAAAGTAGTCACCCAACACACGTGCTTTTGCAGTCCTGGCTTAAGACCGCTGTCTAGAAACCCAATGGTGTGAACGGGACAGGTCCGGTGAGCCAAGGTTCCGCGTAACATGCGTCAACAGTTGATTGATATAGCGGCGTAGCTTAATCCATCATGAGCCCCCTTATTCCTCGAGCTTCCTTTGAATTCTCCCGTGTGCAGCCGAACGTTGTGAAACTCTCTCCGGCTCTGGTTTTAAATTCATGAGGAATCAACCTTATCCTGGTCATCAGCCTTTTGTTGCTCGCTCTGGGAATTTGTTCCTCGGGTGCACTTCCTTTGTCTAGGATATTCTCTGGCGGCGTCTTTCAGCTATGACGCCAAGTCTGGGGCTGTATTAAAGTCTATCTTGCTCTTCAGTCAGGAAAACTAGATGAAACCACTTTGTTATTAATAAATGCTCAGTAACATGAGGATGAACAAAACAGTACCTGTCTAAGCACACGATTGTTTAGTCGTGTAATAAATAAGATTTTTTTTTCGGTGAAACGTAATATCAAGCTGAGTACTAGCGGTGAGTAGGCATATATATCAGGCTGGTAAGCCTAACTTGAGTCGCGGTACTAGCCATACAGGGGACTGTCCTGAAATGATCATCCACCCTGTTTCTATTAATATCGTGGTAAACAGCAAATAGTCTTAACATTAGGATGGTTTAACACAAACGAATACATGTGAACACACACACACCAAACTGAAAATACGATTTTTGGCATTGTAACGGGTCACAGTCTGAATCACGTACGAGCCATGCTTGTATTCATGCGGTCAACCATTTAATGAAGATGCAGAGGGATTTACCAATAGCTGAGTTAAAACGGAATTTTTCACGTACATGGCAGGTGTTGTTAGAAAAGTATACTAAAAAGAATACTAACGATTGGTCTGGTTTATATCAAGTGACAGTGTACTTGAAGGCCTTAAGGCGCTGAAAATGATGATGAAATATTTGCATCCTCATGGCGCATTACCGTGCGATCCTCGTTGGTCCTGGACTCTCTAATGTCAGAGGGCCGAAATGGCGCTAAGTCGCCACATACTGGTTTTTATATTCAGCAAAAGGTGTATCTCAGTAGAACCATAGCTAAGCACAGACCACTTTGTCCTACAAAAATTCTGCCAAAATGAATATTTCAGGATAATCGTTTCACGAATATTTAACCAAGAAGAAATTTTAAGCAACATGCGTATCTTATTAGTACCAGATCAAGTTGAAAGCACACTACCAAGAAATACATAGCACTATGACTATCTAAAATAAAATCTTATCTAGCTTAATCCTAAATGTTTGAATATTTAAAATTATATTTAGTTATATGAATGCTTCTGGAACAAAATGATGCAATCAAATAGTCCAGGTTGTGCAGTATCCTGATGCCCCGCTTTGTCCCGTTTCCATTTGTAGCTGACAGAAAACAGAATACGGGATATACAGATAAATTAGACTTTCTATCCCGGTTGTATTAGAAAAACTGCATCTATTATATTTTTCCTCTCATTTGTTTTGCTTTTTCTTTAATCATTCCGATCATCCAGATCTCTTATTTATTTTGAGTCGCGTGAGAAACTGAGGGAATATTTGTTATTATTATTTATTTTTAAATGAGAACTGTACCTCCTCTACTTATATGACATTTTGTCTCTACATAAATTACTATAATAGCTGGGAATCAAGGTATTAAAAAAAGGACACCTGTGTGTTAAATATGATTATATGAGTAATATATTGCATGGAATTCCACGTTGGAATTATGTTTGACAATTAAGGTCGCAACACGAGCACCTGGGAATAACAACACACGTTATATTATAAACAACACGTGGTTAAACTTGGCCTTCTGGCATAGTAATGTTAGCAGTTAGTGTGACCGGGGCCAGATTTATATCGGTATGTTATGCCTGGAGCCTGGGAAACGATGTCTGGAACACTTGTTTAGCCATCTGGATCTCGATTGCCATATTAAAAACATTAATGAAGTTGCTATACTGTATCGTGATGTATTATACCGTTTTTAACCAAGTACAGATCAGTCAATTTCACTCTGCTGCTGAAACAATCTAATCAACTGTCACAAGATTAATCCTAAATGAACTTTATTGGCCAGACAAATTAGACCGGATTAAAGGTAGCATCCCTCGCGACAGCAACTTCAATAAAACCCATCCGAAAGTCATTTTAGCCCTTTGTTTGAACCCTGAAGTACATGGCATTTATATACTTTATAACCTATAGCACTTTGTTTTGTTTATTGGTTGTATATATATATATATATATATATATATATATATATATATATATATATAGATAAATTGTCTCTTTATGTTTTAATTCAATTTAAAGATATGATGACATTTTAATATTTAACACATTCATTTAACACAATCATTTAAGTACCCATTCAGTATGGGCGAGCCACCTCTTTGTCACACTATATGAGAATGGTCCAATATTTTTTTTTGTTTGTCAATCCACCATGATTCTTTGTGTAAAGTTTGAATTAAATAAAAATAATTTCACAAACAATTTTAAGTTTTGCAATTTAATCGAATAAAAATAAATCTTTATTTCCCAACTCTTTTCATATTTCAGACATGCCCCTTTATCATCAAGCAATACATAATTCAAGCAATTCAGCATCCAATTTAATTAATAACAGTTCCCTAACGCACTATTCGAGGCCATTAGGACAATATGACCAACAATTCGCATGAATTATTTAACGCTCACATTTTACCAATGGTAAAATGTCTGATCAAAATCTAGGTCAGATGAAATAACCTAGCGCAAGTGCCATTCCTTAATCCGGTCCACACTGGTCACGTGATCTAACTAAAGTCATTCCTGTAAGTACATAATTACAAACCTTTTTGACTGCATTTCAATGGGCAAGTGTATAAAAGAACGGTGGCTGATGTAGGACTTTTTTTTTATTTAACGAGATATTATAATTATTTAAACTCGTGATAAATAAAAAACTTCGTGTTTTCTAACATATTTCTCGTAAGAATGTGTTCACAGTGCAGCTGCCTCAAATAATTTTTTTTAGATACAGGGGGACGAAAACCCTGAATTGCCTGTAAATCGTCGTCTTCTGTTCTCATTAACTAACATATTGATATCGGGGACCAGTTTTTGGCCCGGCATAGATTATGGTAACAAAGAGAATCTGTCAGTTATAAACTTGGCCATAGGTATCTAATTGGGCCTGTATAACATACACAGAAAGGATTCATAACATATTCATAACAGAAGCACGGGCCGACAACTCTGCCCCTATAACCGATACACATTGCTTTAAAACCTTATATGGACTGAACTGGGATTTTCCTTCTTTAAGCTGCAGCTTCAGATCTGTTGATCTTCGATTTATGCGTTTGTGCTTATTTTGGGCACAAACCAGGGTCTTAATACTGTATTTGCGTGTTTCAGCTGGATATTTCTTCTAACAGTTACAGCAACAATCGGTCGGCCTTTTAAGAACGCCCGGATCAATACAAGTCTCAGGATAAAGTAGACTATATATTAAGCAAAAGCCTGTTTGTGTGACCTTTACTTAACGCTTAATCCAGGCCGACTATTTAAAAGAACACCTAGGTATTCCGCGTAATTCTTACTGCGTGAAAGGCCGCCATGGTTCTCCCATAAGAACAACCTATCGGGGCGCTGCCATTTCTTATACCTGAGAGCGATCTGTCCATGTATAAGTACTGACACTCTCTAACCTATGATTCTCCAAAACGAATAGCTTTGCGTATTTTTTTATACATGGTGCTGGGCGATTTCTGGTATATTGCCCACGCATGTTTAACGCTAATCTCATTACCTTGCTTCGGAACTGAGTAGCCTATTTGTATGTTCAACACGTTATACCAATATAGTCAGACGGTGAAGTAGATATGTTACAGAATATCCGTGGAGAATGGTTCTACCCCTTTAGGTTATTACTCTTTCTGGAGTTCTAAAGAGGATCGTATTAATACGTGCTCGTTTCTTTAATGGTAAGCGAGGACATTCAAAAACTGGTGAAATACTTCAAGAGATACGGCTTCCGGGGAGAGAATTTAAATTTACATGCTGTCCCAGATTGAGATTTGTTTCGGGGAAAATTTTTCAATGCCTTATTATATCTTATATTATAATAAGATATTCTATTATATTATATAAAAATAACCAATCTTTGAAAATCAAGAAATCTTTCATTCAACTTTTTTCCACTGTATCCTGAAAATGGTTCCTTAGGGGGCTTATTAACATGGTCAGCCTTGTGAAGTATTTTTTTTTAGTTCTTCATGGAACAGTTAAAAGTTCTTGGGGTGGCAAATTATTAATATATATATATATATATATATATATATATATATATATATATATATATATATATTATCCAAATACTTTTGCAGGTGACATCCTTTCATAAATATAACACATCTTGTTTTTGCTTACACACGAGTAAACTCATTATGTAATGGAAGGCTAAGACCCGAACCAACTGATGAATTACGTTTTATATGTTGATATGTCTATACTAATGTCCTGAGAAACAAAATTTCTCCGCCCTTTAGATACATCTACGCGTATCAACACCGAGGTAATTAGCAACCAATCTATATCTGTGTCTTATAATATATAGAGACAGCCATGGTCGCGGCCTGGATTCTCAGGGAAAAATAAAATCACTTTTATATATATATATGTGTGTGTGTGTGTGTGTGTGTATTAGTATTTATTGCAACTGTAAATCCTTTCGAATGAAGCAGGATCAGAGATAATCTGAATGCTCATGCAGGAGTGGTTCATACAGGAAAATAAATCAATCGATGCCAAAATACGTCAGCTCTGATTAACTGAAAATATTTACCAGTTAGTAATACTGTTCCTGGGATTATAATGGTTCCGCTCAATCATAAGTCCTTACATGGAACAAATATATAAGGATACGGTACAGGGTGAAGCATATACATATATACATTCTTATGTTGTGGCATAGGAATTTAAGTAGACATACAGTGCGGTACTAAGTGTCAGATCGTTGCCTTGTTTTTTCTCAACCACCGGTAGTTGTCACTGTGAGTATGTTTCTCAGAGCCTTCTGACCTTTGGAAACTGCGCGGTAAATTGACAAGGCGAGCTTTCATACAGATGATTTACACCTCCTAACGTTTCCTCTGAATGAAAGCTCTTTACTTCTGCGTGAGAATCACCCAATGTTATCTGTCAGACCAGTCATTCTTTCGATTCAGGCTCGCTTAATTATGTGAATTCATCATATCAGAATTGCAAAGTTATACATTTTTCCAAAACTCACGATTATATAACACAAAATACAAATTTATTTTTTAAAATATATAGGTAAAGACAAATAAACTCTTTCATTAAATTGATATTGAAAGTTAAATTTCATTTAATATTCAATTGGATATTCATGCCATGTGATCGCGCACGAATTTTATTGTAGTTTCATCAATTTGTAGCAGCTTCTGCTGATACATTTTGCTTTGGAGTTAAGGATTTTTGTGAACTGATAAAATATATATGCATTATGTTTGACCAAAGTTAAGACAAAAGATGAAGAGCTAGGTATTAATTTGAAGTAGCCCGTGTGCAATGACAGGTTGACCCTACTGATAGTTGTATAATAAGAATACATAAATGTGTAATTGCGATCAATCCCGTCCAGTTATCACAAGAGTACTGCATGTCATCTGCTATAGCAGTGTGAGCAAAAGATTCTGCACGTTCTGTTCCTCCTTCAACTGCACCATTTACAGTTTTCAGCTGCTCTTGACTTTCTTCTGTTTCTTGAGACAGGACAAGGGGAACTGTCTTCCCCGAGATTAAATTGTTCACAACCGGTGGTTGCCTAGTTAATTTCCCCGCATTCCTAAAGCCACTTTGAACGTTCATACAGTCTCGAAAACCTTAATTGAATGGGTATACATACTAATACAGGAACCTTGAGTGGGTATACAGATATAAAAAGAAAGCTTCATTGAATGTGTTAACAGTCAGATAGAGTAACCTTTGGCTGGTATACTGTCTTATACAGACACTTTATTCAAATAAGAATAAAGAGATTAAAGTCTGATAGAGAAATATTGAATAGGTTTAGTCTCATAAAGAAACATTACTTGAATTTTGTGCACAATCTTATTAAATTTACATACGTTTTATACAGAAATCTTTAATGGATATACAGATTATATAAAGGAATAATTAATGTGCATGGGGCTTACATAGAAGGCCTACTTAAATACAGAAAATGGAATTTTGAAACATAGAATTTGCATTAAAGCTTACACAAAAGTTTGAAATTGGTATACATCTTGTACAGAAACTTAAATTGGACGTTCCATTCGCTTAAGAACACATGACGTCTGCTCAAAATGTCGTCTTCTCAAAATGTCGTCTGACGAAACGGGATCCCGCTAATTTAAGGCACACCAGGTGCCAAGCAAAGATATTCTTGCTTGATACACATGTTTACATGTAAGCTTACGGCAGTTTCTAAATTAGATCTGGGTTGTCAGAAAGAAAGGTTCTTGACGTCATATTCATCACTCAGTAGCAAAGAATATACATCCGTCATGATCAAACCGTCAGATGTTTTTGTCTGTTTGTAAAATACACAGCGGATAGGAGGAAAACTGCTCATCACTCATCACTGCAAAACGAGAAGCCTTTGTTAAGGCCAATCGTATTACTGTGCGTTTATACAATCCCCGGCACGGCAAGCTCCGAACAGTGTCTTCTAAACAATAGAAGAAAATTATTAATGAGGCGCGTTCAAAGATTCTCCGCTTATACTGAGCTATCCCATCAAGCACTGCTCTTCCTCTCTGATTGGCGGGGCTCGGGCGGTAATAAAATCTCAATGCGCTACATGTCGGAACGACGGTGGTGTTTTGCATGGTTGCCAAATTAGGAACTGAACCGGTTGACTTTTAAAGCTCCTAGCCATTACCCTTAGCCATCTTTCCTTGCGGCAAACTGGAATTATTACTCAGATAATTAGAATCGGGAAACAGACGTCTTTTTCATAAAATGAGGGATATCTGACAAAGCAGGGTCCAGGCATGTTTTCAAAGATATTCATATATTTTTTTAATCAACAGGTCTGGCTTATTTATTGTATAGCATTACGAAGTTGTGATTTCTGGTACAACAAACTGGCATTGATTTATATATTTAATATATCTTTGAGTGTTATTGATTATTCAATTATTTAAATATGATAATTCAATATGTTTTGTTGAAAGAAGGAAAGAGGGATATTAACATACTAATCCAGTATCCTAAACAATACCAAAATGGTAAGGTAACATACTTCCCGTGAAAAAAAAGCTTGTACAAAGTACTCTACACCTTTTTACACCTTTTCGTGGACCAATTGTAGGACGAATTTTCCATATACACCCTTTATTACTTTATCCATGACAGTGGCAAGTCCTTGAAAAAATAACAAATACTTGAATATAAACACAGTGGCTATAATACGATATTTTTATGACCATACAATGTCCGAAGTTCCTCTTTTTATCAGATTAATTAAGGTTTTGTTGTGTCATGCTGCTGTTCCATATCTTAAATCTTTGCTTCAGATAAACATATTCCGGGTTCAGCTGGTATAAAATAGGATGTTTCACTTCCGATTTCTAGTTTATACGATGGGATTTTCACTTCCCATTTATTGTTTAAACGATGGGAATATTACAACCGATTCAAGACTGTCCACCGTATATCGTCCTTGAATGTAAGACGTTATTGTTAATCCGATCGGTGAATTCAAACACCCCCCCAAATTCCGCATCTAGGATTCCACAGCCAGAACTCTAATCCAAAGCCTCTACAACTTGGCCTTGGACTTTACGGGTTTACATATGAATATATAAGGTGCCGGGAAGGTGTAAGCAGTGGGACGCTACTGAATGCCTCGTATATACTCTTTCTACTATACTACATTGTACAACACGTGAACTAAAAAGTCACAATTCTCACGTTATCAGTCCATTTATAAATATTATTACTATACTGAGTTTTATCAAAATATATCAGTAGACTAAATGGATATTAAAAAAACAAATGAACATGGAAAAAAGTATATATCTGATGCCTTGAAATATATATGACTGCAGCAGTTTATGTGGACTTCTCTCAACCAGTTAACTCCAAATATCATTAAGTACAAAGACGAATATAAAATGCACATGTACCTGTATATATGAAAAAGTACTTCTATGATGATAAGTCATCAATACTCGACTCTTTCAATTTTTGAGCGGGTCAGAATTTTGCGTAGCTATTGGATTTTGTTTTTGAATGACCGGATTAAAGAAAACCCGACCGACACTTATTCACTAATCTTCCCTTTACACATCGCGGGACGCCTTTAACCGTCTCAAATCACATAGTCAATCGCTTTATTTCAGTTGAATTATGAACTGATATACAGTGTGAGCTGCTTAAAGCAAGCATGTCTATATATAGTGGGCGGTTATATAGAGTTCCATTTTTATGGCAATACTGCATCTGACACATCGATTCAGCGAGAACTTCCATTAAAAAGAAGTTTGGTCCAGTTTAATAGGCGTTCACATTAGAGAAGTTTCACTGTATAATTTTTTTGGGATTTCCCATAAAATAAAGAGGGGATCATTGATATTTCATAGTAATGAAATTGCATATTCAATTTAAATTATCTTATGATTCTCTTCCCAGCTCGTGCCGTTTTTCATTAAGTAGTTCCGGTAACCATGGCGGTATCTTTTTTTTATCTAAAAATTAAATAAAAGGCAAGGCTGAATACTTTTATATTAAACAGTTCTGTCATCAACGGAAGGATTTCCAATAAAGACCAAGTTGTGATTAATAATTGACGGACATTGGGGAGACTGGCTCAAGGACACATGTTTGTTGGAACCTCGACTTTGAAATTACGGCAGAATCTCTGGTTTATTTTGTACACTTAATCTTTGATGATATATCCGGCACATAACTGAAAGTAGTGCCCTCCGAAGCTGGTGTCCGGGCATTGATACAAGACCGGTTTCCCACGGTTCATGTTTTATTAAGTACCCGGGACATTTTCAGGAAGCCTCTTACCGCCAGACAAAGCACGGTGGAAGAGGCGCACGTGACATGAATACCGAGGTGACGAGCGAGGATTCCCTCCTGAATAAAAATACTGTTAAATTCGAGTGTTTATGGCAATCACAGTTGGGTCTGTGGGAATTTGATGTCGAATATAGTTATCTCTAAAAGTTTCATTTACAGTATTATTGATCCCTTAGATTTTTTGTAAAATACAATTTCTCACTCTGAGATCTCTATGATGGTTTATGTGTAATAATCTTTCTCGGAATTGATTTAGGCATAACGTTATTTTTCTCTATGACTTTATGCTGAATATGTCATTTCTGAGATTTCTTAGATTTTGTTATGTAGAATATTGTTTTTCTGTTTTTCTACTGTTTAATTTAATATTAGTTCTCGCCTGCATAAATTTATCGATGTGAAAACAGATTTTGACTTAAAATAAATATTAAGCTATATGGTTGGTTAAATAATTATAATTCATTTTACTCTAAACATTTCAGGGATTTAATATGAAATGATAATTGACAAGCGTTTTGCTATTTCATTTTCAAGAATTGTGTTATCGATATGGCTCAAGAAGCGAAGAAGGAGACATTAAAATATCTGAATTGGTTAAAGACAAAAAGGCTATGGGCTCCTTTTCAACAAGCATATATACGCACTGATTGTAATGGTTGTTTGCTGTATTAAGGTATAGAGGCCCTTCATTGCTTTTTGTTTTAACAAAAGATCCAGAGACACCAGAACCTTAAAATGGAAACTCGCATTGAAAAGATCAGATAAAGATTTTTACATGTTCTTTAATCATCTGATAAATAACAAATGTATAGGCACTTCTTTGCCGGAGAGCCCTGGTGCATGAAAGAGCACACAGGCACACTGCAGTTGCTCTGCAATTCAAGCAAATTTTGATAAAGTTTTACTTTGTTTAGAAGCTACATTTTTGGCCAGGATATAAACTTACTACCAGTCTATTGGAACATCTGAAAATTGAAGCCGGAAGGGAAGTACTTTTTCCATAATTTTGATATTTAACTTTCTTTATATTCAGGTCTACCCCTTCATATTGTTATAAGAGGCAAGGGATATTGCATAACGCTTTTGGCTGTGGTCAGTGTACCATGCACAAAGCACCAGGTCTCTCGGTCAGGTTATTGTGCGAGCTATTCAAGTGCTTGATAACAATGTGCTATTGAATTCAAGTCCGTGCCTGGCAGTATTGACAATGTTGTATTGATGGGTTAATTCTTACTTGTGCTAAACATTTCTCTGAATGAATGTAAGATTATGATATGAATGGTAAATCAAAAAGACAAAGAACATATATATCTAGTTCATCCTCTACATCTCCATACAGTCCACAAAGAGTTAAAAAGTTTATTTCATCTGACAAACAAGATAAACCACATAGTTTAAAAATGGCAGGTGTGTCAAAGGAAACCTTAAAGAAAATGCTTACAGAGCTTGAAGTGAAAATAGTCAGACAAGTAACTGAGAAATATGAAAAAACTGTTGAATGTTTAGAGGCTAGAGTACTTACTCTTGAAAATGAAAATAAAGAAATCAAATCTGATATGGCAAAGCTTTCAGATTGAATTGGTACTCTAGAGGAGCAATGTAATAAGTCAGCCACTGAAGCTACAGATGCCAAGAGAAGGGCAGTTGAATTAGAGCAATATTCAAGAAAATCAAGTGTAAGGATATTTGGTGTACCAGAAAGTCACAGTAACACAGAAGGGTCAGAAATGTGTGTAGAATTGGTTAAAAAACTTTGCAGAGAGAAACTGAGGTTTGATCTAGATGAGACAGAAGTTGATGTTGCCCATCGAGTAGGCAGACAGCCCAGAGACCCTGACAGTAAGGGCTATATTAGTTACATTTGTGAGGAGGGATGTGAAAAGATCAGTCATGAGAGAAAGGAGGAAGTTGAAGGGTACAGGTATTGTCATGGCTGATGACCTTTGTAAAGAGTTGCATCAACTCTTTAATAGGGCAAGAAACCATCCAATGGTTAAAGACTCTTGGACATGGGATGGTAAAGTTTTCATAAAAGATTTAAAAGGAGACATCAGAGAAATAAAATATGGTGAATCATTCGAGCAGTTACCTACATCTGAAAAAATATGTATGAAAGTAATATACTGTCTGGCATTTAAATAACCTGACAATTATGATTAATTTTGTATGTGTTGTATGTTTTTCGTGTATATTTACTGTTAAGAAGGTCTTGTTTTGTAATCAGCTGAGTGACATAGGAGAAAGCAAACTTCTTTTTTATAACATTAAATACCCTATACTTATGAGAGAAGTAACTCTACACAAGCAACATGGCAGATAATATACAATTTCAGGTCCTTTCTTTGAATGTGAGAGGGATAAGAAATTATGTTAAGAGACGACAGATATTTAATTGGTTGGTGAAACACAAAGCACACAATGGGATCAGTTTCTTGCAAGAATGTCATTGCATTGAAAAAGATGAAATCAAATGGTCTAAACAGTGGCGTGGTAAAATTTATCTGTCTCATGGGAGCACCAAATCATGTGGAGTATCTATACTTGTCGGTAAAAATGTTGAATTCAAGGAAATTGATAAGAAAATTGATAATAATGGAAGATATATTCTAATTGAATGTGAAATTGAAGGTCTACACTGTATGATTGTTAATACTTATGCACCAAATTATGAATCACAGCAAGTTGCCTTTTTTCAAAATGTTTTTGAGGAAATATTAAACATGTCTAATAATTTAAATATTGATCTTATCTGGGGAGAAGATTTTAATGTACATCTTACTGAGCATGATGCTGATGGAGGCAGGACAAAAGTGAAACAAGCTTCAGTCAATAAACTATGTTCTATGATGGAACTATTAGATATATGTGATATATGGCGTGTAAAACATGAAAATGCAAAATCCTTTACCTGGCGATCCTCAACTCCTTTTATTCAAAGGCGCCTGGATTATTTTTATATCAAACACTATTCAGTCACTTGTTGAATATTTTGATATCATTCCTGCCGTAAGCACTGATCACTCAGCAGTTTTGTTAAAAGTAAACAAATCAAAAGATGTCAGCAGAGGACCGTCGCACTGGTGTTTCAATAATGATTTAATTAATGATAAAGAATATATGTGCTATTAAATATGAAATTAATGTATGGAAAAACGAAGTGAAAGGTGACACAGCAAGATTTACATGGGAGTACTTAAAGTACAAGATTAGACAGTATACTATTAAATATAGTAGAGATAAAGCCAGAAAATTTAAGGAAAAGGGTAAACTATTGGAAGAAGAGGTCTCCAAACTAGAACATAACATAAAAAGCACAGATACAATAGAGTCTAAACAGGCATATTACAGTATGAAACATAAGTTACAGGATCATTATGATAAGATTACTAAAGGTATAATAGTGAGATCAAGGGCACAGTGGTTACAACAAGGTGAGAGAAACACAAAATACTTTCTGAACCTCGAAAAACATAATCATAAGAAAGGTGTGATAAAGACTCTAACAAAAGACGGAAAAGATATCGTGTGTCAAACAGAAATCATGTCATTTATCAAAAATTCTTTTATGGATTAATACAAGAAAAAAGCAATTTATACTGAACAAGAGTTACACAGTTATTTTGAAGGCCTTTCTCTACATGAGAATACATTATGTGAGTCTGAAGTGAAAGCATGTGGGCGTTTGATTACAATAAATGAGGTATATTCTAGTTTGAAATTAATGAAGAACAATAAAACTCCAGGTAATGATGGATTGACAAAAGAATTCTATTTAGCTTTATTTAGTGAACTTGGTAATTGCTTAACAGATTGCCAAAATGAAAATTATTAACATGTATCTCTGACAACTTCTCAAAATTATAATGAAAGTATACTTCATTTAATTTTTTGAATGTACAGTAACCAAAAACCTTTATTTTAGAGCAAAGTCATGGTTACATAATAGAGATATTAATTTGCCAGAGCTTTCACTTAATACTATATTGTATGGTGTTGTCCCAGTCAACTCAGATAATTTATTGATTAATCAGATTTTGTTGTTATTTAAATATGTATTGTATATACAAAGAGAGGACAATTCATCCTCTTTGTTTCCAATGTTTAGAAAGATTTTAGCACAAACAGAAGTTACAGAAAGGTACATAGCAAATGATAAAGGTGTTATATCTAAACATATTATGAAATGGGGTAAACTTAAAGGTACATGTGATGAAGACCATGAATTATGAATGTTTGTATAGACCGACTTCATTATCTTGTGGCGTCCTGTACAATCATGTGAACTGTCTTTAATGTTTTAAAATTGATAATTGTAAAAATTAAGTTAATAAATAAACTCGCCAATGATGAAGCAAGAATATAGAACTAATCTATATAATCTGAGGCAAAAAAAAAGGCACTTCTTTGCCGCATGTGATGGGTACAGCTGATTTTTATGCAACTACAGAATGGTTCTTGAAGTTAAGTAAGGTGAAATGTTCAGGGAATTTCAATATGCTGTTTAGCTACATTTAGCTACAAAGATAATGAATATATCATAACAGTTGTTGTCAATACAGAACGTAAATGATAGGCATATTTTTAGTGGATTGTTTTCTTCATAGAGGGACTGACCACTGTTTCCTGAGTATACCTGATTGTGTGTGGGTGTGTATATATATGTAAAAGAATATATAATATAATAATATTATAGGATTTAATATATATGAAGCATATTCGTATGTATTCTTAACTCATGTAATTTACATAACGGAGTCTTCGGCCCTTGGAATTAGGTCAAGGTTAAATATGAGTATCAAGTGCAGATCTGTCATCAATGATTAATTTTGTGCCCAAAGCTCTTTTTGTAAGTCAGCCATATTTGAAATCTAGAGCAAACACGGGCAGATGAATTAACAGAAGAAGAAAGGACCTAAGAAAGCTCACCCACAAAACATTTTGACCCTAATAGTGATGTAGATATAAACTATAAAAACTTTCTAGGTCTTACCCAATACGTGGGAAGCTTAATCGTAAACCCCTGTGAGCGTACCCTCTATATGGACGGAGGCTTAATTAACCTAAAAAGCAAAAGGAATATGGCTCGTCATAATACTTTGCTGAAAATTCGTCATTCTAGATGTTAGACACACATCTCGGAGGCTATTTTTCACTGGAATTAAGTGTAGTAAGGAATTTGTCATGCTCCGTGGATACTTGTATGGCTTTGATCTCCAGATGCCAGCGTTCTCACCGAGGATCGATGGCACCGCAGCCACAGAAAACAGCCAGAGGTTTGAATAGCTGGCGAGATTTCATGATTGTTTAGATTCCTAATGAGCAGTTAGCATGACCCCATGGTTATCTGTCTCCATTTTTCTCCTGTAAGCTCAGGGGGGAGTTGATTATTTTAATGCATACCGTGAGCACTCCTCATTCAGAACACACACAAAAAATCGTCACTGTTACGTATTTCCGGTAAGACCGAGCCAGATGCTAGCAAGGGTGTGTTTGTTCTTCGATCAGGATCTATCAGATATTACAGCATCGTGAGGAGCGCAGGCCTGCCAGGAATATGAAATTCCCACTTTGAATCATTTTATAGCGCCACTTTATTGATATATACATTCCATATAGTATATAAAGGAGTCCGATGTAAGTCATAAAGCATAGGGCTAATGGCCTCTTGTGAATGTATTTCACTGCAGCAGTCATCTTCCTTATTCCCTTTCTGTTGATGTGCAACGAATTTATCCTTGGTATCAACGTTGCCCCGAGAAGGGCTGTGGGGCACAACTGATCATACCAAGAGTTAATATTTTTTTTGCCAGCGTTGGTTGATTTGTATGTCTGCAAGCACTAAATCTCCAAATGATTAGAATGGATTTCGTGAAACATTCTCGAGGGTAAAGGTGATACCCAAGATTTTTTTTACGAGATCGCGGTACCATACATGTTGGGACCTTACTGAAGCTTTAAATACCACGTTACAGAAGGACACAGAACCCAGTAAGAGTATTCTATTTTGCTTAGCTTTAAAATTTAGTGAAATGATTTCAGAGATTAAATAGGATCATAAAATGCCTGTCTAGAGAATTGTGTAAGAGCTTCGTCTTGCCTAAGGCGCAAAATAATCTTTCACCATCCTGTTCATACCATACAAAACATGAATTTAAAATAGCTTATATTTAGTCACCAAATGGTTACCTCAATCATGATTCAATATGTTGTCAGTTTTCACTAAACGCAATCATGAAGTCTTATTTAAAACATCTACAGCACTGATTATTGAATAACATGTCAATGAAATATTAAGGTTTTATTCCAAGTGTGAAAAGTAAAGTAGAACCATTATATTTTGAATCCTAAAGCAGCACCAGGATATGTAAAATTGAGCTCTCATGGCACGACCTTTTGTGTACATGATAACAAAAAGTTCCGCTAGAGAAAAATTTCCTTCTGTTCCTTATATAGATTGAAGTAAATTATTTCATTTCTATACCATTAGGACCATGCTTGCATGAGAGTGACCATTTGCACAAGCTTAAAAATTATGTAAGAATTTATATTGGGCTATTCAGTGTACTATCTATGTGATTTTGAAGTCATTATCATAACACTGGAAATTTTCGTGGCATTAAGTTATTTCGACATCGACCACTTCCGCTCATTTTACAATTGTGAAATGTATATACATTATTAAAAGAAGAGACAAGAGCATGCGCACTGCGAATAACAAATGAAACAAAATATACATGCATGAAAGAGACACCGACAGTAACATTGTCTATCCAGAAATTTTATTGCCGATAAAACGGACCCGATTACTCTTCGACAAACATCACTAGTGTGGTGGAAACGATCTATTGTCAATGTCGAGCCGTGGAGCCTGTAAAGATGTCACATGCTGGCTCATGATCAAAATGATGCCATTCCGTTGCAAGTGTAAAAAAATTGAGAAAAATCCCTTTATATAGCCAGATTGATAAACTTTAAAGAAAAGGTATTTTTGCTCAGTATACTGGTCACGAGGTTATATTGAAAAAACATGTCACGGAGTCGTCATTCCGCTATTTTCGCTCTGCTCCAACGCTGGAGTTTGATGTTATATTAGACTTCAAGTCTTCAAGCTCTGTGCGCCGCTTCTGGAACGTCAAAATGCCTTAAACAGTCAGTAATGCAATTTTATGTGAAACCATGTCATGCAAGGCAACTAAAGCATACATTTGGAAACCCCATGGCTAAATATATAAGATCCATGTATATATACCCACATATAGATCAGAAGCAACGCCATATTTTTTTCTTCGCGTGTGAGCAGTGAACCTTTTTTATATTCATTTATTTTTGTGAAGCAAAGTGGAGAATTTATGGAGTATTTCTCCTTGAAATATAAACACCTTTTCTCTATAAATCGATTTGATTTCATCTTTGTTTGCCCGCAATTGTATTGACGTAGTGTCGGAAGTGATAAGCCGGGGGGTTTATAATAAACCGGTCGCTGGGACTTTAAATCAATCCACATTCACGTCAGGGGCGATTTATACGCCGGAATTATGGTTCTCCAGGCCCAGACGTGTATCCGTTATGGCCACTTGAGACCGGCTGGAGCTTGGAAGTCTACTTTGCAGCCGTAAGCCTACAACAGGTGAAAGACGCCAAATCAAATCCTGAACCCTATCGCGCCCCTGGGTACCTTCACTAGCTGTTTCTCACAGATGATTAATGGAAGTTAAACCTCATTATTCTATTATGCCGAACCTATTCTTGGCCTAATAGAGATGTTTTGTGGTCTCTTCTCACATGGTAATGAAAAGAAGCCGGATATGGTTTACGTTGGATTTTTTCCCCACTTAGCGTTGTGGCACCTTTTTTTAAGGTAGACCATATAGTCCGGTTTAATCATTAATGCGAGGTCGTTGTTAAAACCAAAATTACTTTGAGAGTCTTGATCCGAGTCAATAATAATTTATATCCTACAGATAATACTGGTCGGATAAAAAGACGAAGCCGCTCCCGTATACATGAAAGAATTTTTAAAATTGCAGTTGGTGTCACAAAGTAAAGTTTTCCCTAGAAGTTATCGATGAAAAAAGGGACATCCGTGGTGAAATACTTAGAATTATATTCAACATGCACATCTCTGGCAGTCTTTC
Source organism: Sipunculus nudus (assembly GCA_026874595.1). Taxonomy (NCBI): domain Eukaryota; kingdom Metazoa; phylum Annelida; class Sipuncula; order Golfingiida; family Sipunculidae; genus Sipunculus; species Sipunculus nudus. The sequence continues at coordinate 48,045,124 of CM049306.1, read as the reverse complement.
AGGGCGGAGGGAGATCAACAAAAATAATAATAATAATTGTAATTACAGCTGAAATGACACATAAGACAAATAGACAAAGACGTGCATCGTTTCTTGACTTTGTGGGGGGGGGGGATTTAGGAAGGAGTTTATCCACTCACAAAGTATATAGAATTATTTTGAAAATTTAGGTTGCCATGGCGCAATTGGGGTAGTTTAAAATGCGGAAACCGGCTCTGTTTTTCGGTATTAAACGCCCTATAATTATGGCGGTTAAATGGTTTAACAAATTCAAACGCCGACTTTATTAGAAAATACTCTTTGGATATATCTGTATATGATACAGTGTTTCAGCTTATAAATTATTAAGACATACAATGGATAAAATCATCAATTCACTAGGGGTGTCATATATTGTTCACCAAACGGAAAGGGCTTAAAACTATTTCTAGGTCACAATTTTACACCAGATCATGTAGAGTAAAACTTGGTAAACTCAAACACACCTTGTTCGAATAACATTTAGTCTGAGCCTTGAGGTATATACGCTCCTGTGGCACAAATGTCACATAATTCACTCGCGTGGAACCTGGGTTTTGTCATGGTCATGTTCATCCCTTTGATTTGGACAAAACGAGGTTTATCTACATGCATGCAGTTCCATCCACTCTAAGACATGCTGTTCTACGTCACAGCACCGCACGGTGTATGAGGTTACCATGACAATAGAGAAGAGGATACATGTGCTCAGGTCGTCTGACAGCTGTTACTGCCCACGTGGCATAGCTGTCTATCAGTAAATAATCTCTCTCTACGTCATTCTCCCCTCCGTTACATCCATATCTAACATGCTGAAAGGTCTGCCTGCGAGGCGTGATTGGTATCTGCCCTGGCAGTGACGTCAAAATGCAGAGAGGCATAGGAAGCGCGTTTATAGGAAACATAGGAAAATACACTGTAATCATTTTGATCCACTATACATTTATCCTTACATTTTACATTATGCGGTTATCAAATTTGAGATCTAAGAGCCTGTGTGAGGTTTATAAGATTTATCGTGTACATTGGTAAATAGAAAAAATTCAATCATACGGTTGAGCAAATGTCAATTATTTTCTTTTACTTTCGGTTTTAGGTTGGGTTTGTTGCTTCCTTATTCACTTATTTACTATTCTCAAGTTGGTCTCGAATTTTAACTTGTTTCGTCTATATCTGAATCTACTGTTAGAGCTTTATACTTTACTAAACTATACTATACTATAATATAATATAATATTATATATAACTACATAACTATAAAATTCTTAAATCGTCCTGAACCTGAAGTGTTCTGTGAGTAAAATTTTCCACTGCAGTCTGTTTCATGGACCGAGTCAACGGGCCTGGTTAGCTCGTCAGAAAACATAGACGTTTGATGGTGATCAATTTGACACTGATCAGCTGTGAACAGACTATAAATAGCCTCCGCTGATTACCAATCGTTACCACAGACCTGGATGGAGCGGCAGAACAAAGCCTCGGGCGAGAACATTACACCTGCATGTCCTCATTATGGGAAAACAACGCTAATCAGGTTCAATTGGAAAGTTTTCCACATCAAACAAGTTTCGAACACGGATGGACTACACGGATAATTTCCTCATGAACAATGGGTCGACCGCAGATAAGGATCCAATTGTCCTCGCTCACTCTTTCTCTCTCTCTCCCTCGATATATATATATATATATTTGTGAGCATAACTGACAAAGTACGAAACAGAAGAGATTCCTTGTCAAAGCAGATTTCTGGAGATCCATATTTGTTTGAAGGGAGACTAAGCTATTTCATTTGTCTTATTACAAAAATTGTCTTCTGTACATATAATGAATTTAAATATACACCATGAAATATTACATGCGAGACTTTTGTCCAGAATATGGCAAACAAGACGCATGATCTTACTAAAGGCTTGCTTTGAATGTTATACTTATAGTCCTCTTAAAGTCTTTTAGTTCCAGCGCCTCTACAGAAGACCATAAAACAGGACCATGGAACATGGAAATACACATATAAATATATACTACAGAAGGCGCCTTTAATTACAAACTTATGGTCCTTTTGTAATATAACTTGTAGGGATGACGCTGAGGAACTGAAGACTTGGTCTGTAACTTCCGTTACTGAGTAACTGCGATTCCCCCATATTACTTTCGACGGACTGCATGAGAATCCTTTCCTATAGTGCTGGGTGGACAACTTGAACAGTGACAGAGAGGGGTCGGGGTAGGAAGAAAGTTAATTTATTTGATTTCATAATACTATGGTCAACATTTCATCAAACATTTCCAATTTATAAAGAAATCGGTGCACAGTCGACATAAAATTGCGTCTTCGTTATATCAGTGTCATTATATCAGTGACAGAACAGCAAACTGGTTTCGTCTCACTCCATGGCTTTGTAGCCTATGATCAACAGCTTACTGTACCCAAGAATGGACCATCAGCCTTGACCTCTTTATCTAAATGTAGTCTTAATATTGAACAGTTATGTAGCCACGACCTAGGGCATTGCCTTCTGACTGCGAGCCGCACCTGGGCCCGTAACCCCGTAACCCGTAAACCTTAAAGAACATTCAAAATAGTGATCTCATACACAGATTGTCTTTATAAAAATATGCTTATACACCAGCCGCTGTAACCCGTAAAGTGTATGTATTTTGAAAGCTACTGTTTTTATAGGAAGGTGCATGAGAGATCACAACATACAACAGTTTATATATGACATCAATGAGATCACTCTGTCATAGGGGTGTGAGTGATAATCCCTATTTCTACTGACATTTGATCGTTAGTTTCAAAAGGTACCGTTTACACCAAGGTTTATGGAAGACAGTAATATGAAATTACGAACTAACTGAGATAATCCAGTCCGTACAGCTCTCCCGTAGGTCAAGAGTCAGTTTAAAGCGTAAAATTCGTCGTCTTCTATATATATTAGTATTACACAGACAGGGCGTCCAGTGGGGTCTCTGCAACCGTTTACATTGATAACAAGTGACCCATGGGTCATGACGCTCAGCTGACCGGGAAGAGATTTGCAAAAGGAAATTTTATCATCTGAATGGTAGTATATAACCATTCAACTGAAGCATCAAACAGATGAACCAACAGGCTGAGATTGTGTCTGTATTAATATATCTCAAAAACAGAGAAAAAATGCGTAGACTTTAAAAAAATACAGGTGGCTCCACCAGTCTGCAGAAACTAATAAAAACACTTAATAGTCAATATCCATGCAAAGAAGCATGGTGGTCTCTGGATTAGTTGTTCAGATACTTCAGCTTTTGTTTCAAATTTCCCATTATTCTGAGGGATACTTTGAAGTCCTATAGCTTGAAGTATATGGGTAACAGAGACCTAATTTCAGGTTTCCACAAACTCTTTTCATGGGCCTCCTTGCATGACAAGAATGAAGTTTCTAGGTCCAGTTGTTACAATTTTTACCCTGTTGACATATAACCACATCTTTAAAGGTGTCAAAAATAGAGAAAATAATTCGTAAAAATTTGAAAAAAATAGAGGTGGCACACCCAGTCTGCTGAAACTGATAGAACATGTCATGATCAATATGTATGCCAAATATCATGAGCATCAGTGTTGTAGTTATTGAGATACTGGAGTTTTTGTATGAAATTTTTCACTATTCTGGGGGGTACTTTGGGGCCCCATAGCTTGCAGGAAATGGGTAACAGAGACCTAATTTCTGTTTTCCATGGAGACTTTCCATAGGTCTCTCAGAAGGTCAAGAATAAAGATTCTAGGTCCAGTCTTTACAATTTGTGCCCTGTTAACAGATGTCCAAATTTTTCAAGGTCTCAAAAATAGAAAAAAAAATAATTAAAAAATCGAAAAATACAGGTTGCGCCACCAGTCTGCAGTAACTGATGAAACATCTCATGATCAATATGTATGCCAAAAATCATGACCATCAGTGATGTAGTTAATAAGATATTGAAGTTTTTGTATGAAATTTTTTACTATTCTGGGGTATACTTTGGGGCCCCATAGCTCGAAGGATATGGATAATAAGACCTTATTTCAGGTTTTCATGCAGACTTTTAATAGGCCTCTCAGAATGTCAAGACTGAAGACTCTAGGTCCAGTCTTAATGATTTGTGCCCTGTTAACAGATGTCCACATTTTAATAGGTCTCAAAAATAGAGAAAAATTTGTAAAAAATCGAAAAAAATAGAGGTGGCTAACCAAGGCTGCAGAAACTGATGAAACACTCCATGATCAATATCCATGCAAACAATTATGGTGATCTCTGCATTAGTTGTTCAGATACTTCAGCTTTTGTATCAAATTTTCCATTATTCTGAGCTGTACTCTGGAGTGCCATAGGTCTCAAAAATAGAGAAAAATTTGTAAAAAATCGAAAAAAATAGAGGTGGCTAACCAAGGCTGCAGAAACTGATGAAACACTCCATGATCAATATCCATGCAAACAATTATGGTGATCTCTGCATTAGTTGTTCAGATACTTCAGCTTTTGTATCAAATTTTCCATTATTCTGAGCTGTACTTTGGAGTGCCATAGCTCAAAGGATATGGGTAACAGAGACCTAATTTCTGTTTTCCATGGAGACTTTCCATAGGTCTCTCAGAATGTCAAGAATAAAGATTCTAGGTCCAGTCTTTACAATTTGAACCCTGTTGACAAATAACTACATCCTTAAAGGTCTCAAAAATAAAGAAAAAAATTGTAAAAATTTGAAAAATACAGGTGGCGCCACCAGTCTGCAGAAACTGAAGAAACATCTCATGATCAATATGTATGCCAAAAATCATGACCATCAGTGATGTAGTTAATCAGATATTGAAGTTTTTTTATGAAATTTTTCACTATTCTGGGGGATACTTTGGGGCCCCATAGCTCAAAGGATATGGGTAACAGAGACCTAATTTCTGGTTTCAATGAAGACTTTTCATAGGTCTCTCAGAATATCAAGACTGAAGATTCTAGGTCCTGTCTTTACAATTTGTGCCCTGTTAACATATGTTCACATTTTTAAAGGTCTCAAAAATAGAGAAAACAATTCGTAAACTAGATGTGTCGGAATGACACGAATGCGTTGCTTGGAGCAAATTAGAAATATTTGTTAAATTTTGTGAATTTTTTTAAGTTCAGGAGGTGTCATATGGTCAAAAGTAGGTCAACAAGGGCAAAATGCAAACTTGATCTGTCATGGGTCATTATCAAGCAACACACCAAAAATCAGGCCAGTATCTGCAGGCATTGTGAAAAAAAAGTCCATACATGTGAATTTTCCATAAAGATTTCTGATGAAATTTTCTATGTTTAGGAGCTGTAAAACAATCAAAAGTAGGTCAACTGGGACGAAATGCATACTCGATCTGTAACTGTCATTATCTGCCCAAACATAAAACAAGTCAGCTTCAAGACTGAGCTTGTGTACCTGGTAGTAGCAAAACAAGAAAAACAACAAATGATTTTATTATTTTTGCTGTTGTTTTGAATAAATATTATGACCATATAATATGTTTCTTAAAAGGTCTAAAAAAATAAAGTGAAAAATGTAAAAATAACAAAAAAATACAAGTGGTGCCACTAGTCTGCAGAAACTTATGAAACACTCCATGATCAATATCGGTGCAAAGAACCATGGGGGAAAATGCATCAGTTCTTTGGATACTTGAGCTTTTGTATTAAATTTTGCATTATTCTGGGGGGGGGGGGGGTAATTTCAGATTTCCAAAGAGACTTTTCAAAGGCCTCCCTGCATGTCAAGAAAGAAGATTCTAGGTCCAGTCATTATGATTTGTGCCCTGTTAATATATGACCAAATCTTTATTCTGGGGGGTAATTCAGAGCCCCATAGCTCACAGAATATGGGTAACAGGGACCTTATTTCGGGTTTCCATGTAGACCTTTTATGGGCTTCCCTGGAGGTGAGGACAGAAGATTCTTGTTCCAGTCATTATGATTTGTGCCCTGTTTACAAATGACCAAATGTTTAAAGATCACAAAAGTAGAGTAAAAAAACGTAAAAAATAAAAAAAAATATAGGTGGCGCCACCAATCTCCAGAAATTGATGAAACACTCCATGATCAATATCCATGCAAAGAATCATGGTGATTAATGCATTAGTTGTTCAGATACTTGAGCTTTTGTATTAAATTTTGCATTATTCTGGGGGGGGGGGGGGGGGTACTTCAGAACCCCAAAGCTCGGAGAATATAGGTCACAGTGACCTTATTTCAGGTTTACAAGGAGAATTTCCATAGACCTCCCAGGATGTCAAGTAAGAAGATTCCAGGTCTAGCGGTTACAATTTGTGCCCTGTTAACAGACAGACGCCTGGATGGCCGGACGGACGACGGACAAAAGGTGATCCCTATAGCTCAGATGACTTACAGTCAGCTGAGCTAAAAATTGAAAAAATACAGGTGGCGCCACCAGAATGCAGAAACTGATGAAACATTTCATGATCAATATCCATGCAAAGAATCATGGTGATCAATATAATAATTGTTCAGATACTTGAGCTTTTGTATCAAATTTTCCATTATTCCGGGGGGTACTTCGGAGCCCCATAGCTCAGAGGTTATGGGTAACAGAGACCTAATTTCAAGTGTTTAAGGAGACTTTTCATGGGCCTCTCAGCATGTCAAGAGAGAAGATTCTAGGTCCAGTTGTTACGATTTGTGCCATGTTAACAGATGACCACATCTTATAAGGTCTCAAAAATAGAGAAAAAATTCGTAAAAATAAAAAAAATACAGGTGGCGCCACCAGAATGCAGAAACTGATGAAACATTCCATGATCAATATCCATGCAAAGAATCATGGTGATCAATGCAATAGTTGTTCAGATACTGGAGCTTTTGAATCAAATTTTCCATTTTTCTGGGGGGTACTTCGGAGCCCCATAGCTCAGAGGTTTGGGTAACAGAGACCTAATTTCAGGTTTCCAAGGAGATTTTTCATGGTACTCCCTGGATGTCAAGTTAGAAGATTCCAGGTCCAGTGGTTACGATTTGTGCCTGGTTAACGGACAGACAGACGGACAGACAGACAGACGGACGACGGACAAAGAGTGATCGCTATAGCTCAGATGACTTTCAGTCAGCTGAGCTAAAAATCGTAAAAAATTGAAATAAATAGAAGTGGCGCACCCAGTCTGCAGAAACTGATGGAACAGGTCATGATCAATATGTATGCCGAAAATCATGACCATCAGTGTTGTAGTTATTGAGATACTGCAGTTTTTGTATCAAATTTTCCATTATTCTGGGGGGTAATTTGAAGCCATACAGCTTAAAGAATATGGGTAACAGAGACCTAATTTCAGGTTTCCGTGGAGACTTTTCATGGGTCTCCCTGTGTGTCAAGAATGAAGATTCTAGGTCCAGTTTTAATGATTTGTGCCCTGTTAACAGATGTTCATAACTTTAAAGGTCTCAAAAATAGAGAAAAAATTCGTAAAAAAAAACGAACAAATACAGGTGGTGCCACCAGTCTGCAGAAACTGATGAAACACCTCTTGATCAATATGTATGCCAAAAATCATGACCATCAGTGTTGTAGTTATTGAGATGTTGCAGTTTGTTTTTATCAAATTTTCCATTATTCTGGGGGGTTATTGGGAGCCCCCATTAGCTCAAAGGATATGGGTAACAGAGACCTTATTTCAGGTTTCCATACAGACTTTTTATGGACCTCTCAGTGTGTCAAGAATGAAGATTCTAGGTCCAGTTTTTATGATTTGTGCCCTGTTAACAGCTGTTCACATTTTTAAATTCGTAAAAAAATCGAAAAATTCAGGTGGCGCCACCAGTCTGCAGGAAGTGATGGAACATCAGGTAACAGAGATCTAATTTATGGTTTCCAAGGAGATTTTTCATGGACCTCTCAGAATCCCAAGTTACAAGGTTCTAGGTTCAGCGGTTACGATCTGTGCCTGGTTAACGGACGGACAGACGGACAGACGGACGACGGACAAAGAGTGATCGCTATAGCTCAGATGACTTTCAGTCAGCTGAGCTAAAAAACGGGCATTCCTGGCACATTTCTCGCTTGTACATGCAAACCAGTGCCTGGGATGGATGGTGGCTGACAAGTGATAACTTATAAATATGTATTTCCCAAACCAGACATGCCTATCTCCGCGAAGCATCTGTTTCTACTCATCATCCGTACCCACCAGGGGAAGATTCCCTGACCCTGTCTCGCGAGTATTTTTTTTTTTTTCTGATGCGCCTGCGGCTGTTTTCTTTCTAAAGAACACGCCTGCCCGAACCGGAATGTTTAAAAGTTTAAAAAATTAATAAAAGGAAACTTCAAAGAAAGCTAATCTCTTTGCTTTGCCATCTCTCGTCCTCTTTGATTAGAAAAGATAACATGGCTGCCGTCATGCCAGAGTACAACAAACAACTGTTAGACCTTCATATCAGGTCTTCCCGGAATGATCCATCAAATGTCTTTCTATTTCGTTAAATACTCAGAAAAGAAAATGTTTAGTTATTTCTTTTATGTGTTTATAATCATGCGCGGAATAACAGAAATTAACCGCTCTCTTTAATTTGGATCCATGCAAACGAAAAACACACCAATGGTCTTCGACTCTAAAATGTTTACGGGATAATTATGTCTCCGACTGATCCGTCATAATAAATCTTGCCTCTCAGTCTTTAGACTTTTTTAATGATATTGACTGTGGATGCCATGACCTGCCTGAACCTGACTCTCCGTAACGATCCTCTTATGAACAGAAACTGCAAGACCCCACAAGCCTTATCCATGTAATATTTAATAAACGGTATTTGAATTTTGACATTTTTATTGTAGTTTTAACTCAGAAGAAGCACTGAACACATAAAAGGGAACGTGTCTTAAGTCGCAATGTCAGTCTCATCCGACTTCACCCCCTGGTCTGTCGGCCGTTTTCGTAGCTTTTCGTGGTCTCCTAGAAAACATACAACCCATACAGCCATAAAAAGGCATAGAGTCATTCATTCTATATTTTCCTGCCGCCCATGCATGATCAGTACCTATTCAGCTAAAAGGGCACACCCTTGTGGGAGAAACTTTGACCAGAAGTCTTAGCGCTGAAGGGTATCAGAAATCTATAGACGCAGAAAGCGGGACTCGAACACATAACCTTGCGGTCAAAAGTCCAGCGCTCTAAACATCACGCCACCACATTCCACCGACATGAAAAGGTTTTCGAATATAGAATATATGAAATATATCTATTTTATTGACTGCCATGGGGACTTGTCGAAATCTGTTCATATATTTCACTGCATCTTAACAATCCGCCATGGGATCTGGTTTTGTCAGTCTATGTAAATACGTAAAATTGAATGTATACACATTCTGGAGAGTTTTCCCTAAGGAATGCAGCAACCACACTTTCTTTCTTACCAACTCATTTCTAACGTTTCTTGAAAAACTGTTGACATTGAATGCGTCATCCACCCCGGAGAATTATATTGTACAGATCTTGTTATCCACAGGCTGGCTGCATGGGAGAAAATGAATTTTAGCGGCAGTTTTGTCCATCTGACAATAGAAAGCCTGCCGAAATATCACAGAGGCGGAACCTGTAATATAAAAAATTCTGCTGAAATATTTAACAGTTTCGATATTTTCGAAAAGGTTTCATGGCTTACAATTTCGTTGTCACTTAACAAACAACAGATAAGGCGTCTAACATGTTTGTGTACTTTCTAAAAAACACTCAAAATGTGGGAAAAGGTTCCTTTATAATAGAGCATATAGTTAATTTTCCTGGATTTTTGTTGAATTTCTGACCGCATACAATCATGTCTCGTGTGCTTATACGATTGTCGGCCACGTCGTGTGGTGCACAGGAAATGACCGCGGTTAAGATAGGATAGAAATGGGATTAATGCTTTGGCTTATACATTCAAATGAAGTATTTTGTGTCGATCACATGTAGCCTAATGTTAAAATTACCGGCTGTGACCAGCTATAACGCTGGAAAAGATGGCTACAGGAATGCAGTTTTCGGCTTCAAGAATCGAAGTAGGCCGTATCAGTCCACACGAAACGCCTACCGTATTGCGTATACAAGACGAATGCAGCTGTGCATAAAAAATAATTTATTAAAGAATTTAATGGTGTGCTAATGATCTGTTTAAAACTTACAGGTAATCACTGGGAAAAAACGTGATGTTTACACTTCTACGAAAAAGCAATTTGACTGGGAAAATAGCATTGGCAGGAAATCGTAACTGTTTTACTCCATAAAAATGTAGTGGAACAGACTAAACGGGAGAATACTAGAAGTTACAGCGACCTTAAGGTCCGAACACTATTATATGACGTCCCTGAGGTCATAGAGAGTAAATAAACCTACGTGAGTTATTACAGAGGACTTGCTCCTATTATCAGATGACCTCACTTCCGTAACATGACTTTCTAAATGTACCCCTGTTGATCATGAAGCATTACGATGTAAGTTGTGCAGTTGAAAGCAGTGACTTACATCCTGTGCTCTAACCATGGGGTCCTGAATCTTAGATTTCATTTGATTGACTCTCTTAGTGGAGTTTGGATTTAGATAAATTCCAAATTGGAACTCGCAAAGAACCTGTAACTACATGGGTGTATACCAAATCATTTAAATGAGACACACATTCTGCCATTTGAAACTCGTAATGCGTGCCAGGCAAAGCGCCTACATGTTTTATGTGTATATTTCCCGATATATAATTACAACATCTCTGACATGCCGATCACGTTTATGCATGCAATCTGTAAAAATTCCTATTTTTCCACTGCTTTGATATAAATTATGGGTTGAGTTTTGCTTATCTGAATATGGTTACAAATCAGTCATCTCCCAGGAAATTTTTTTTTCCTTTAACCTGAAAAAAAATATACTAAGAATTTGAGGAATATTACTAACTTTATACGAATAAACTGAGCAAATGAGTTTATTACAGGAAGTTTCTCTTGTTAAAGATAACAATGGTTTTAACCTACACGGATTGTCGGTAAGGTAAAAAGTAAATTATTTTTCGTAATCGCCGCTCATATTTTTCACAACTCTTTTTTATGTTAATGAACATTACATCCTAAGTGCTAATAATGCTATCTTTTTTATCAGTCCTACAAAGAAATCATCACGTTCATTGAACAAAACAACGTTTTCTAAATGAATGACTTTCAAAAATTAACACTTGTGGCGTTAATATGTTGATTTTCAAGAACTGACCCATATTTTTGTACCATTCTAACTTATTAAGATATGATATAAATCCTAGCAAAAGACATACTTTTTTTAGATAAAATAGATAAAAAATGGAAGCAACATTTTAGGAGCCTCCGAGTCAAAATATAAAAAATCGGACAAAAAGAACATGGCAGCAAACTTTCATGATTGAAACGATCACTTTCGGATAAAGTTTTGAAATATTTAAAAAAATATTACCAAAAAAAAAATAATAATTTCTTTAAAAAAAGGTGTGACACAAAACACAATTGAAATTTGAGTCAATCTGGGTTCAGGAGAACTGTTCCCTGCACATTTTGCAGAAAATAAGGCTTCTTTTATTAATGTGATCAAGTGGTTAACGTCTAAACTATATAGTGGTTCACTCGCTAAACAGCCGTGTAATCACTGGCGATTGAATCCCTATAAACATAATAAATAAGGTTTGTCAAGGTTAATATCATGATAATAAAGTATTCTGACCTTGGGCGTTAATACATACATTTCTGAAAGAAAAGGGAAGGCTGCTAACTACGCCTGGTTGCTTGGTATGTGTGAGGGAATCCGTGGGAAACCCCATATGATGTTTGTCTCGCTAGATTTTGATTTATTTTGAAATAAATAATTTAAAGGTGCATAGTCATTGATATTGTCTTATTTTAACTGTTAATTATAGTTTTGAGGTAATCAAACAATGATCAATCAGAAAAAGACATCATCTTTGCAATGAGTGGATGAATACCACTTCAGATGGTCAAAGATTCGGTGCCGGTACCGGTGAGAAAAGCGATTATTTCTGTCCAGATATTGTTGAATTTTATGGACAAAGACCAGTAGAAGTATTTAAATGCAGCATTTAATCTGGAACACACAGGCAAACTGGAATTAATGGACGTAAAAATAAATCATCTTATTATCGCTCAAACTCAGCCTTCCCTTTCTTTCAGAAGGGGGGGGGGGAGATGTATTAACGCCCAAAGGCCACAATACTTTATTTTCATAATATATACTTTGACAAACCATATATATCATGTTTATAGGGATTCAAACGCCTGTGGTGTAATACACTCACGAATATTTTCTTTGGAAGTGATATGGATGAATGCCCATTCAGATAGATAACCGGATCAGTGATTAACTGTGATTAATTGTTATATTTTGTGTATGGTCAATAAAGTGTCAAACCAAAAACATTGTTTTAAAAGAAATTCAAACTTTAAAGTTTGAATGAAAAAATAGAAAGAAATGTCCATATTGCAGCACAGATTCTTTCTTTATGATCTGATAACTGCATGTAATGTGCAGACACATAAATGTATGTATGTATGTATCTACATTATATATATATTTACCTGTATGTGCTTGAGCATGACTAAGTTCGTTCTCTTTTCTAGCTGTGGTGTGACAACGTATATTTTGTGTTTTGATCAGTTATATAATTTAATGGATATTTCATCAGGTTTTTGTTCTAAAACAATTTTCTCATGAAAAGCATCTAGGAAACCATCGTGTAGACCGACTCATTTCCACCGGTAGCGAAAAAGCACCTGTAACTCCTAAGGTATCTGCCGTCTTGTATTTACTACGTCATTGTTTTTAACGGTTCCCCTGTGATTTACAGGTTATTATTGTTAAATAACTATGGGAGAGAACATTGCCAAAGTGCCATGTGTTGTCCAGTATACGTCACAGTTGCTCGGACGACATCCAAAGTGTGATCACTGCTATATTTGGAATATTCTGCTCGCCCTGATGACGTAGATAGCAGACGATAAGACCGGGAGTCTATCAGTTATACCGCCTTCATTGGTTATTCTTGCCATATATAACGGACGCTGCGCACGGAAGTACCTAATTCTAGACAATGGGGCTTCTTTGATATAAAAATGGCCTCTTGAACCATGGCCTGAAAATAATTGATACAAAATCACCAATAATAACTAGGCTGCCATCTTACCATTCAGTTTCATTGAAATTACAATAAAGTTGCACCTTGGCTGTTTTGCTTAAAAATTACTTCCATGCAGGAAGTAACTCTTTTATTTACTATCAGAATTTTTAAACATATTTAAAAAAATAATAATGCGTATAATTAAAATAAGGAAACTGCACCAAATGATGTTTATTCGTTATGCACAAGCCGGAAAGAGGGATTAATTTATTTATCATATATTATATTCAGTGGCATGTAACATTCATGAAGTAAACTTAATCACAATGAATTTAATAATTCTGCGTGAGCCTATGTATGTTACCTTTGTTATAAAAAAGTAAATATAAAGTGAATAAAAAGCGGGAGACAATATTATAATAAAGTACATAGGTTGCGTAAGAGCGTTCAAAATTCATTCGACTTAGTATTTCGCTACATGCTTCAGCCTCTCTACATTATTAAAAACTGAGAGCTGTGCATAACTGTTAGATGCTTTATCAATTACAATTGATCACAGTTCACAGTTTGCGGACACATTCAACATTTTTTGTTAAACTCTAATATTACCATTTTTATATATCAAAGAAATTTATTATACAAATACTGAAAAAAAAATTGTTTGCAGGTGATATCGGAGAAGCAGATTGCAAATTTTCAGGTTGTTAAGGAATGATGACCGTATAGAACATTATTATATTAAAATTACACTTAAGCAATTAACAAGTCCAAACATATTTAATGACGGGATGTATACCCCCCCCCCCCCCACCACCACCACCAGCCCATGACTCCCAGGACAAATTCCTCTCCGAGAGTATCATATTTTGCTTCACTCTTATCACCCATCAGGAAATATTTGAATGTCATCTTATGAAAATATTTTTGCTCAGTTTTCAGCATTATATTATTCATAAGTTACAGATTTAAAACCAGTCATTTCTTCTCTACAGATGTGTTCTCTCACTTACACAGTACATATAAATGAAAATAAATAATTGCTGTGGGAAAAGTTCTTATAACGCCTCTGTGATGGATTAAAAAGCTTGTTTATCTATAAGCTGGTAGTAAGCTCAGCAGTGTTGACAAACGGTATAACATAAGGTGGTTGGTTGCATATGAGCGGAAGTTTGAAGGTCAAAGTTGCAAAAAGGACTTTGCAGAACCATGGTTAGTCAGACTTGCCGCAAGATATCCTTATTAAATGTATTTTGATTATTCTGGCGTGCCCTCTGAGGTTATAAATACATGTACTTGGATATGAACAAAATGAACAGCCTATGTTCAGTGTGGTCTGAATTTTTTCAGGTCTATTTTATAATAGGTTCAAAACATTATCTTTAGTTAACAGACACGTCAGATATCGGAAATGGTTCCTCTACACATTCAAAAATTGTGGCTAACCTTTATGCTAATTTAATGAGGCAGTTGGCACATACAACATCCTAAATCTACTCAAAATGAGATGATAATTGAAATGCCATTGAGGATAACAGATTTACGGAATACACTTTGTCGTCCTCCCCACTTTAAAAAAAAAGGTGAGGACATGTAACCCTGAAACAACCCGACGATTGTGCGATCTTTTAGGAAACATCTAGGTTTAAGATTTTAATCATCTTCCATCATTTATTTAACAATTAAAAACGTCAGTGAAGAGAAACTCCATGCATTCACTTGATCACAGCATTTAATTGACGTCTTTAAAAGCCAATTATGTCAATTTTGATATTAATGTTAAAGAAATTGTCTTGATGCAGCTATAATGGCTGTACTACGAAAGTCCATTTAATATTTATTTGATTCATTCATCTTGATCATTAATTCTTAATCCCTGATAAAACCTGGCCTTCTATATAAACCTAACGAGGCCATAAACTGGCAAATTCTTGATAAAAATATTATATTACATTGGTCTTGACATTTGAATAAGTACGGGTTTAGCTACATTAAAGTTTAACCTATTCAGTGCAAATAATTTGATTTTGTTGCTTTTGTGAGGTTCAAATGGTCAGCTCTCCTATTTTACCTCTATTTGACAGTTCCGACTTAACCTGGATGCGACGGGGCACTCTTTATTGCCAATATCCTTTTAAACCCTGCGGAGAAGCTCGGTCGTATTTATCAAAGAAGAGAAAGGCGGGATGTTCTGTAGGCATGGTTTAGGCCTCGTTAAAGTCTCCTTTCGCTGTGCCCCGGATTGTTTGTTAAGGACAGGATACTGAATAAAACTCATATTGAATAAGCTGGGTGAATCAGCGAGAGGAGAGGAACTGCAGATCTGGCAAATCAAGGTTTTATAATAGGCTTTCCAGAAGGACTCCCACTGTTAACATTTTGCATTATTTACTTGGGCTCTCGCGATCAGCCCTCGCTGTATACTCCCGCCCGGACTATTGCTGATATTTCTTTTTATAAAGAAGGAGGAAGAGTTTTTTATTCTGGATAATCAAGGCTTAGCCAAACACGAGGCGAGATCTACCTGTGGATTGTATCATGTCTGTGTGTATACATTATTCAGCGCACTACCCGGGGCTTGGCAGGCGTGTTCCACATGCTGATATATCCATCTTGTTGGACGGACAGGTGGGGCACCTTGCTTGTGTATCAGGCCTACACCAGGTTACAAGACACAACAGCCCTGACACTGATCATCAGAGCTATTAAACCTTGCAGGAAGACGACTTATTTTCCCGAAAACCCATATTTAACATCCACATTACCTGATATTGCTTAGCGTCAACAGCTCAAAATATTCGGATCACCCGCAGAACTTACCTGTCCATTTATTCGTTAGCAGGATAATTGTTTCTGATCACTGATTCAGTACTCACTAGGCTATAAACAAACTGGTTGATATTTGTGCGCAGGAAAATAGGCTAAGATGAAAATCGGAGATATTAAAAGATGGCCTCTCCTTAGCGGAACATGAAGTGATTGGTTAATCAATTATAAAGAAACGCTATTTGATTTTATGTTTTCTTCAATAGCCAATAAAACAATTTTTATTTTTCCATGGAAGAAAACCATTTTGATAGAGTTTAAAGAAATCACTTACCCCTGGGCTCAAAATCATGATTTGATACTGTATTTACAGGTTAAGAACAACTGCTTTAACCGTGGCTTCGAGATTGTAAAACCCAGTTATTATTTCTCTTACGAAGCCAATGTTTCCCTCATAATCAGTCGGTTACATACGTTCCACTACAATCATATTACTTTCATCTAACGGGTAATGTGTGTCAGTTTACACCTTTAAACAGGCATGTACTTTGATCCTCGTACCATGTAACTATAAAATTAATGACTGACTGAATGCGAAAAAAATCCTTAACTGGTTCCATCTACTATTATGAATTCGGGGATATATCAACAGTCAAACACCATTGCTTTAATTTCAAAGGCAAATGCAACAAAGCAGTTTTTGCTGATTGCTGTAAGCATACACGAACAAGGAACCTATTTACCGTAGATTGTTATCACGAAAAGGTGACAAATTATTGAACAAGGGGCAAGTCTGCTCCGGCACATGTCTGTATTATGTCGTTTTCGTGTTGGGTTTATCACACAACCATTTGCACCTTAGCTTGAACTTATGAATCAATGTTTCTCCTATATTATTATGATACCCCATCTCTCTCTCTCTCTCTCTCTCTCTCTCTCTCTCTCTCTCTGTTACCTACCTGGGAGTATGCGCTGGTAATCTGGAGGCTATCCGGATGTATAACCCCCGATGCCCGGCCGTTGTTGTATTTGACTATAATCCTGACACAGGGGAAGCTGGACGTGAGACAGGACCCCGCACCCTTCTTGTTGATGCCATCTTTACCACTTGTACCACAGAATTTACACGGCATCTTCTCATTGACCGTCTCTACTCCGACCATGGTACAGTCAGTGGCCATGTAACCCTGAGACAGCGAGTATTCCCGTACAATCATCACCCCGCATACCACCAGGACACACATACAAATCACACTTACGGTCAAAAGGGCACAATTACTTGCCCGAGTCCTCAGCTGACTGGTCGGCATGGTTGCAAATTCCGCAGAGAAAGAGGCTACAGGTAAATGGACTCCCAGTACATATATGAGAGCGGCTATACACCACCTATGATTGAAGCCTCAGGTACAGGGGTGCGATATGTACTGGCAGTTGTACAACAGTGTGCATACACCCGTACAGGTTCACAACCGGTGTAGGCCTGCACCGCCTGCTGCTCCCACCGGCTCCCGCCTTAGTTTCAGAAGCAGGGCTGGATTTAGCTACTCGACCTTGAGTAGTCGATTTTGACTTTGATGCCGTCTTGTATGTTGCACGAGGGACCAACACCAATATTTATAACGACATTTCTAACGTCACCAAAGGCCCCGGTGACCCTAGCAGGGGACAAGCTGTGGACTGCCCCGGGGTGGACTTGATGAGTGTGCCATTAGCTGCTATATTCATCCAGGCAGTAAAGTGAACATCAGAGCCGGAGACGATAGATCAGTGATTGTCTGGCGGGCGGAAGGTCTACTCTGACCGCCACAGAACACTTTTCTTCCCCACTTGCTGGTTTCTACTTGATTAAAATTGACAGTACCGGCCGACTCCGCTAACCTTCATAGAAATATGCCGGATCGATTTGTGAGAGTGTTTTAAACGAATTAACAAGTGCCCGTGGCTCTCGGGATGGGGAGCTGGATTAATCCGGAACATGTCTCTATCCAGGCATCCAGGTCAATTCCTGCAAAATTGCCTTCGTGCGGTTCGTTTGAAGCCAGAGTATCGATATGAGATTGCACGCCAGCTAAGACGATCACGGGGGTCAAGCAGTACTAATGGCTAAATACCTGCCACCATGGATCCGCAGAGTCATTGCTCTGTCAACCCCAATTTGATACCACAATGTTATACTGTATAACCTGTGGTAGAGCTTGGCTTGAATATCACTCTCACTGCAGCATTTGTTATCAGATATATCAGATCACAAATACACTTGCAAAAGGTTTGCCAATTTCTATAACGTGATTTTATCAACTTACCGGCGCTCATGGACTCGGCACACCGGATTGACTGTCAAGTGTCAGTGCTCCACAATTAAAATACACATTGGAATAAAAGGTATTGGTATATTTACCCAAATAATGCCAAGCCTGCGGGTAAACATGTACTCAGTGCACCGGCTTGTCATGTCAGTCACGGCAGAGTTCAATAATCCACTGACATTTAATAATGCGCAGACATACGGGACGAGTTCTTTCAAATGATCGCTCGTGTATTCCGCCTTGCACCGATTTGCCGTACACTGTTCATATGAAATCACTCCTCACCGCACCAGTTGTCGTATCATGGTGGCGATATGGTATACGTATGTGTTTAGACATAAAGACAAACGTCACTTTAAGATTAGTTGATGTCAGGATTACGGCATATTATAAATATCCTTAAGTGAAAGTTAATATTCATAGAAACATTTCCTGTAACTGGGTATGGATCCTTCTTAGCGTTCAATAACGTATATTAAGTTAAGTAACAGAACTTAACCGATCTTTTAATTAGTGTATTCACTTAGCGAGAGCCATATAATCTCATATGTTGATATGAGTGAGCGACGCAATGTGAAAAAAAATTTAGTTTCCTCGAGCTTTTGATTAAAGTGCTTCCTCACTGGAGTTTACTCAGTACATGATCTTGAGCCTATTGACAAGAGATGAATCATGAACCAGAATCACGTGTTGCATCTGAAAGCTCTTCTAAACATTTTGCAATCGATGCAGAGATTGCAGATAGGTTGGCGCTTCTAAATCAAACTCCCTGAAGTCATGATCCCATCTTATGTAAGGTTTAGGACTACGACCTTATCTTTAAGTATAGCTGCACTAGCAAGAGGAAGGCAAATAATTTTAATTAAACAGAACCATTAAAGCGCCTGAGAAGTCAAATCCAGCACAGCCTGGCGTTATAGTTTCAGCATTGACAAGGCGTTCGTTACCTTGCATGGCAGGCTGTCTTTTTTTATCCTTGTGTATCTGTGTTTACTTTCTGTTTATCCCGTCCAGGATGTACTTCCATAGGAACACAGTTTAGTCCTTACATATATTTTACGCTGAACTTGCCCCCGTCCCTTGGACCTTGCACCGAAGTCCTCGGGTCTTTTAATTTCCTGCCGCGGGTCTCGGGGTCGGTAGAGACACGTTCAGTAAATCAGAGCTTCGTGTCTGCTACACCTTCTTCCAGTATCGCTCGTGATGCAGTCCTCGCTCATCAAAGCCACGGGTAATGAAACGGTTTCCAGGGAATCCGCGTAGGGGAGACCACTCACTACGGCTGGAGAACGTGGCCGGAGCCCGACCTGACCACACAGTGTGTGTCATTAGGCAAGGAATGGGCGCTGTTCCCGGGAGCGGATTGTATCGATTGGACTGTCAACAAAACCATATTTATACAGCCTTTCCTTCCATAAATTATGAATAATGAGAGAAGCTCGTGACATAGCGATACGTAGATAAAACAAGATTACGTAGACTCGTCCCGTAAATATTTCCCCACAAACGAAGATGCGATGTCTCTGGTTATCAGCTAAAGAAGGGAAGACCGGACAGCCCAGATCATGGCACCGTGATACATCCGCGATAGGTGTCAACTGAGCGTCACGTCTGTTTATGGGAGGGGCGCTCACCTGTCCACCAAACGACAGGTGAAAATGTTGGCTAGCAACACGGGTTGATACTATATTGACTGAATGCTTAGCAGATCTGGGTGTTAGCTGGAACATGGACTGTTTGGCATTGCTTATGGACGTCTGACACCTGCCCGGCTCAGTTTTCTCGTTGAGGTTCAAGATGTTCCCATGATTATTATGTTGGTGGCGCTGTTGCCATCGACAACACTAGTTTTCCACCCACGAATGATTTCCTTTTGGTGACAACATCACCTGTGATTATTTGATTTATTTTATACACGATTGTTTAGAATCTGGCCTGTTTCCAGTTGATGCCCCAGTGTCTATGAAAAGACAACAATTTAACATGCATCTGAGGAAGAATTTATATATGATATATTTTATTAATAAACCTCCTGTATATATATATATATGAAGGCTTTTCGTTCTGCGGCGGGGTATAATTTGGGATATCAAACAATCATCTAAACGTGTCTCTTTCGCTAGTTTAATAAATTTGACTACAATAATTAATTTATATATTACCTATCTTTAATATCATTTAATTATTATTCAATCTGATTGTGTATTTTTCATCTGAAAGATTAACAGATATACTAAATCCGGGAAATATAATCCTTAAATATAATAATATTATATAAATAATAATTATATTCTTTATAATACGAAAAATTTGATAGTATTTAAACCGCTTCAAACGTGATATATATGTATTTCTATGAAAGTTAAAGTAAAGAAATAAATATGTTTGAATATAATAACAATAACTAATAAATATCAGTTCCATAACATGAACAATCGTTTTGCTTATTATTTCTCCTCAGTCCTGCTGAGGTTAATGTCGGTCTAGGTTGAATGTTGATTAAGTTTTTTTGGCATGTGTTCTTGTTAAGAGGTAGTGTGGTATAATTTCGAGGAGAGGGGTAACGCTTGGTTGTCATTTCCCTTTGATACTGTTCAGTGGCATTGCTTAATTGCCTCCGCCAGGAGGGTATGCGTTCATCTCTGTTCGAAATCTCATAAAACGCCATATCAATATGAACTAGTTCGGTATAAAACGCGTCCATACATATCCCTTTGGAATTGTTACGCTGTACGTTATAGCCCTTTGGACCAGTCACGTTATGTGTTATGTCAATATAGAACAGTAACGTTCCATGTTATATCCTCATGGAACGGTAACGTTGCATGTCTTTTCAATGTACAACAGTACCCTGGTATGCCATGTTAAAAACAAGACTCGGTAGGCATTAATATTGGAAAGGTAAGCCTACTTGAGTAATGACACAAATCATATACAGGAAAGGTACTACACGCTGTAAATCACTTTTGAGGCAAGAATCGACAGAAAATTTACCCAAAAATAAACTTTGAGGTACAACTGTCTATTTTTCCGCATTGCAACCTTGGGTGTTATTTAGTAGGTTTTCAGTCATTAGAAATTACTTTAAAAAATCTCTATGTAAATTGTACCATCATGTTAACAATTTTTGTCATACCTTATTCATACATATTTTTGTACACCATTTGCTTAAAGCCATTACCTCGTATTTTCGGCATTCTGTGTGTGCTGCATCCTTCCTTTAGAACTGATACGATAATACAAGGTTAGTATACATACTTGAAGAATCTGAAGATAGATAATAGTTCCCTTTAATTGAAACATAATAACCGTGCATTTCTTTCTCACATTTAAAATAATGGCGGTCCGAGCAACTCTCCAGGAGGTAAAGGTTATACGTTCCCCTAAGAAAAACGCCAGTTTCGCATTTCTTAAGTATGTACCGGTATTTAAACGTATGCATTATTTGGACAAACAGGACCCTCAAATAAACAATAATAAGTTTTCACCAGCAGTAGGATGAGTCTGTATCAACTGATCAGAGATAACTAACATGAGCAAAATTATTTATAGTGCCCGTCTCATTTTGGCTTTTAACATTCGCATTTATCGTACTGTCGATTAGCTTTGAATCACTAAGACTTCTTGGTAAAATATCGTATACTAGAAAAACAAGGGTAACTGACGTAGAACCTTGTATTTTTCATAAACATAATTAATAACCTATCTGTTTGGGCTTTCCTTGACTTAGCCTAGCTTAACAAGAATTGTTCCACTTTAAGTTACTTTATAGGTACGTATGGTGTCACCACCTTCATGAAATTAAGTCAGTACCGGAACAGAAACACTTTCATAAAGTTGCGAGATCAATGCCCGCCGCATCCATAAAAAGAATTTCATTTTTGTAAAGTGAACCAAGATCCGCTGTTATTTACAACAATTTAAGAGTAACGTAGTATGTCACACAAGCCCCTGTTAGTGTTACCAGCAGTAAAACAGTATAACAAATCAGAATAATATAAGCCTAGGATCAGGATCCTCGCGGACCAATTATAATGGAGCCAGTATAATAAGGACTGGCCAAAAGTGGTCTAGATTCACGGGTGATCTTATTAGTCAGGTCAGCTGTAACCAGTGTGATGATTTATGGTTCATACATGGGTGGTCTGTATCGGAAGGTGGCCTAATAAGATAGGTGGTCTTTCAAACAGGTTTCATGGTAGTATTACTTCCATATCTAATTGTAAAGGTGATATTTCATGCCATAACCCTTAGACATCAGTAATGCTGTAGCCGCGTGCTTGGTGATCATCTAATGGTGGATATGACATGGTGAAACCTGTCCTAATTGACGCTTTTAAACTTTCTGTGGAGACTAATTCCAGGCGTCTAACTTAATTACCCGGCCTGCCTGGCCTCGGGGACCCATGTACAAACCACATTACAGAACGACCTTCTGTAGACACTGTCCACTGGCGTACGTGGCAGGTCATATGATGCCACTTATTTCCTGGTGGCCATGATGCAAGTTGGCATGGACGGCCTGATGAATTAGGGAGATTTCCTACTTTACAATCAAAACAAACAGACCGTCATACAACGCCATCTGGTGAGCGATTGTAAAGTTAAATTTAATTTTAATTATCAGATGTCTTTTCCCCTACAAACTGAAAATAACAAGGTGTCATCATGTAATTGTTTTAAGTTACACCCTAATTAGTATGAAATACCGATGGAATAACTAATAGAAACTCATCTGGGCCTTCCTTGGGGGTTGGGGTCCAAGGAGGGTGGGGTCCAAAGGGGGTCTCTCACTTACAGACAGAAAATAAAAGCGACTTGCTGTATCCGCCGAAATCGAAGGGGGCATGGATTGACTGAGGCATGGATTTTCTCCTTAGGCGAGAGCTCTCCAAATTTCTGGGATCAGATATGCCAAAGTATCTCAGGAAGTTCGGACGGGGGGGCTAGTCTTATACATGTACAAGATAAAATTATTTTATTACATTTTTACGATAAACTTAAGGCCAAAATAAGATGTCCGCCTTATGACAAATTTGCTTAACTGATATCCTTAAGTCTGCTTAAGTCCTCCAAAGTTAGCAGATTTCACTAAATACATACACGAGCATTTACAGCTCATTATCACAATTAACAGAAAAAGCTGTCACAATTCGATCACAATAAAACCAAGCAAAAATATACTCTTCCGGATGTAGATTAGACAACTGATGAAAGAAGGAAGAGAGATCGAATGATAGAAAATAATAATGGAACCACTCGAAGCTGCAGATAGAATAAGGTTGAATTAATTAATTCTTGGAATATTCTCTTGTTTTTGTTAAACCTGCATAGAACCAAGATATTCACAATGCTTTTGATCGGTTGATACAGGAGTTTCCAAATGTTTTTCTGATTTTAATCGATTAATTCTTGCATGTCCTTTTGTAAGTATAAGCTTAGGCCTGAACATTTCACCTCAAAGATATGTATAAAGGGGTATCCAAGGACTTTATTCGGACAACACTCCAGATTTGGAGACAGTATGAAGGTTATTCCTTTGCTTAATGACCACTAACTGTAATGACCAAAACTCATTTTCAAGTATAAAAACAAACAGATACGATGTACGGACAACATGTAATGTCTACAAATAAGTTATTTCAAGGATATCAATCAGAAATAATCTGGAACGAATCTGCATACCACCTGCAATGGCTTAAACGTCACTGGTCCCTCTATGTAAATTGAAGATCCCTCCGTTCCCAAAATCCGCTAATGACTTGATTTATCAAAGCTGCTGACGGACATACTGAAGAAAGACACCTCTTAATTATTAAATAATATAAAAAGTAAAAGCCTTCTCCTTTCTCTTTCAGTAACATAAAAGTAGGGCTAAGATACGGGTCTAGTATCAGGCACAAGACTATTCTAAGTTAAGTTCAAGATTATAGTGTTCAGGAAAAATAGTAATTCTTATGTCTTTCCAATCAAGATTCCTGTGGTAGATTATACAGTTTTGTTTGAGGCCTCCTCGAAGTTCTCTGTTGTCATGGACATCCTTTAATAACTTGGAGAGCAAAAATATGAACCTTTCAGCAGACATGAAATGTAATCGTTCACGTTTTTTTATTCAATGCAATAGCTTTAATATATCATCATAGTTTTTGCGTTAGACTGAAAAATTCCATATTCAAAGCTCGATTATGGTTAGTTTCCTCAACAGATATGAGATGGCGCTGCGCAATCTACTCCCAATACAAAAAAGTACGCTGAGAGTTTATGGCATATACTATAAATTTTAAGCTGCGTGTCCACTTACACGGTACGGATACGGTCATACGGATCGGAAACGGATACTTTTTTTTTTGTTTTTGAAAACCGGACCATGTATCCGCGGGTACGGAAACGCATGCGGAAACGCATGCGGAAAAGTATCATTTTGTAGAGGTAAAAGAGAGTGAAAGACCTAAAAACGAAGTATGGATACACACACACACACACACACACACACTATCCGCATACGTATCCGCACCGCACACGCACCGCATCTGTACTAGTGGACACGCGGCTTAAACCTGACAACTGCATCCAGACAGTTTACATGGGGAAAATGGAATAAAATGGGCATCACTTTTAAGAAGGCTCGGGCAAACTCTGGCTTTTTACGTTTAACTACACCACCTTTATCCTAGTGATATATATTTCTCTGGAAGAGAGATTTATAAATATTCTGTTTCAAGAGTTACATAAGTGTCTGAAAAGTGGATAAGTGTCTGAAAAGCAAGAATAAACATTTGAAATTAATACTAAAAATCACTTTAAAAGAATGTAAAGGATGAAAACATGCTACATAAAAGAGGGAGAGCCTCACGTTTATTTTATCGTCATGTGCCACAATTATCTGCTTAATTCGCTTTCAAATTTTTAATCTGCTGGTATTTAAGTTTGTTGACTACATTTTGAATATTTAAAGGCGGGACAATCCTTTGTTAATTGAATTAAATTGATAATTAATTAAAATAAATATTCGTGAGTCTTTTATAAAATATATAATATATCTATGCTTCATCCATAGGCATTTTTGATGAAGCTGATAGATCAGCCAGTTACGCAACCTACTTGTTTATGTAAAGAAACTATATTTAGTATGCCTGTAGCAAGTTTCATTCATATTTTGAAACTGAGCTTAATTAGTTGACTTTAATCTTAACTTTCTCTCAATTAGAAAAAAATAAAACATTGAATGTTAACATGTTTTCCTATTTTTCAATTTGGTTTCAAGATGCACATTATGTTCATAAAAATGTCACCAATGCACTCTTCACTTCATTAGCAAACGTGCAACGTTCGAAAGAGCATTTAAATAAGAAACAAAAATGTTATTCTGTTCAGTCCAAATAATCCAGTGAATTTTGTAAATTAATAATGATTGAAGTATTATGGAATATTTAAAATTTTGTATGATAAAAGATTCATGTTAAATCTTTCCAATCCCCCAAATGATTTATTGTAAAATATTTTTCAAACTTGAATGTTCTTTAACGAGAAATGTATTTGATGAGACAAATGGATATGAAATCGACATCATTAAACCCGCTCAAACTCCATGCGTGGTCAAAACCAGCTGTGACACTGAAACTTACAACAATGATTTGTTCATTTCAGGTCCCTGGACACACCTGTATGCACTGAAAAACAAGGTGAACCCTTCCGATGGTCCCACCTCAATTTGCTAGAATATTGGCGGCTTGACTGTTAAAAGATTGTAATATATAATTTTTACGCGAAATTTTTACCGTCAAGACTTAAGTTTCCCCCTCATTTTTGCTATCAACGTCGGGCTAGAATAAAGAAACCATATATTTTATCTTTAAT
This sequence comes from Sipunculus nudus, assembly GCA_026874595.1. Classification (NCBI taxonomy): domain Eukaryota; kingdom Metazoa; phylum Annelida; class Sipuncula; order Golfingiida; family Sipunculidae; genus Sipunculus; species Sipunculus nudus. Next base: position 48,019,080 of record CM049306.1, on the reverse strand, counting down.
TTTCTGCATTTTCTTAAGTATAATTTTATGAAAGCTTCATATATATATATATATATATATATATATATATATATAGAGAGAGAGAGAGAGAGAGAGAGAGAGAGGGGAGAGAGAGAGAGAGAGAGATATATAAAACTATATTTTATCACTTGGGATTGTCAGAGATACCCAACCATTTGGTCATAATATGATTAGGTACATTGTACAAGTAATAGGGACAAACAGGCAACATAGCGCAAAGACAGAGGTTACACAAACAGGACTTTCACAAATCCTATCAGATGTTAGGCCGCTTTTACACATGAAAAAAAAATGAACATTAAAAATATCTCGCTGCAAGCCACAGTGCGTCTTCAGCTCAGGGTTTACTTCCCTTCAGGGTGTAAAAGGGGTCGCCTTTTAAGGTGGCATAGCTGTCACGGAAAAAGTCGTTACACCTCGGTTCCAGGCCATTATTCACTCACTTATCATTATTCACTGTCAAACACACAACCGTCGAGAGTGAAAGTCATCCTTGTTCGCTTTCTATCTTTTTATCTCGCGTTTATTAATTATGTATTATGTCTTTCATAATTTATTTTCTTTGTTTATGGGAAAGTGATCGATAGTATAATGAAATTCACCAGAATATCATCTAAGCTGAAAAATTTCAATAAGTGAATCACCACATTTATGAACCCCGTTTCTTTTTTTTTATCTAAAATTCATTAAGACTAAACATGCTGTACCACAACACGTTTCTGAACAGGCCACCAACTGGAGCCCCATAGATTCTATCCAGTAGAATAAATCTTTGAAGTTTTATCTATAAAACTGATGTCAGAGCAAGGTGGTAGATTAAATGTTCGCAATAAGGATAAGGAGGGGTCCAACGAATAAGGGGGAAGGGGGGGGGGGGGTCCAGGCCGCAAAATTTGGTCTGAAATCCTTAAAAAAATGGGTACGGCGGCTGAAAAAGGGGGGCCTTTGACATATCAATTAAACTTTGGAAACTGTTGCATTCCTTTTCGTTGATATGCTATCAACTCGGGGGGGGGGGGGGGGGGGACATATTACTAGGACCCATGGCGCTCCCTAGCAGTGGACAGTGGCTCAGCTTGGGGGGGGGGGGGGGGGGGGGCGGCTCCCCAGTGAAACCTTGCTTGTATGATACACTCACCAGGACAGACAATACAGTATGGCCTTCTTTTGAAAATTTCAGAGTCTGTGTTCTTAAATTCACGTCTATATGATACGAAAATTAAGTCCAAGGATATCATGGGAGAGATTTTGGCCACTTCTAAAATGCAGGTATTTGTGTTGATGTTTATAAAAGAAAACTTATAATTTCTATAATTTTCAAAATTTTAACTTGATTTCCAGGGTGTATTTAGAAACAAGAAAAATAATTATAATCTCTAATTGAGCTCTGTAACTTTAACAGTTAATCTTTAGTACAGCATTACAGGCTAGTGCAATTTTCACAAGTAGTGCTAAATGTATGGTAGTGTTTTAAAGTTAACCTAATAACTTAAAAATTTGCAAATTCCTGATCTAAATTCTGGCATTTACTTAATCGTATATTGGATGTATTTATATTCTTGAGAAAATTAATGGATATCTTACTGTATGTTGAATTTGGAGCCATATGACCAACGGTCACCATTATCCATGCACTACTGCTATGGGGTCCCTTTAATATTTTTTTACAAATGTACGGACAATACTTTTAACATGGTCTGATACACCTGTCCCTCCGTTTGGCTGCTGTTTAAATTAGTATTTTTGTAACACCCCCCCCCCCCCCAAAATTATTTTCCCCTTCAGTTTTAAAAGAAATTGTGCCTAATATTAGATACTGTCCCTCAGTTGTTTTCACGTGCAACCCCGAACCATGCACACACTCCCAAAATATGCTGGACTTTTTTAATACTTCGTTATTCTTATATCCTAAACTGTTCGAGTCCGTTTTAGTTCTTTGGTTTTAATCAGTTTTCAGTTAAAAGACAAATGGCTTTTACAATACCAGGTTGTTCTGTGGGTCTAGGTTCAAATTTACTGTTCCTTATAAGCATAAAAAGAATCATTCATGGATGTGCAAAAACTGAAGCACAAACAGAGCTTTCATGTTCAAATAATAAACTTTATTCTATTTACAACTCGTATAAAAATACCATATGTATGTAACCATATTACATCACAAATAACTCACAAAACACAGCTCTTTCCATCATATACACTGTTGAGCACATTTTGTGACAACTGAATTATTTACACTTTCTTGTTTAAGCCTATAAACTTACAAGTGAAGAAATGCATTGCACTAGTCCAAGAATTACATTGTGAAACTAAGCATACAACCTGAATACAGCATGCTGGTTATGTGTGAGTGTTTGTCAACATTTAAAGATCAGTGCATGAAAAATGAATGAACAATAATATACAGACATGGAAATGAGCTGCACACTCAATGACTCCTACAGACAGCTGTTCTTATCCTGTGTTTGACAACTGCCGTTTTGGCACATAACAGGCAACAAACCTATCTGTATCTCCATTCAGGAATAGATACACAGTCATTAAAACTCAATTAAGCATACACATTTACAACAGGTTACAATAAAGTATCTGAACCTAATGTGTGTGTTACAGCCAGGCCCCATTTTGAGGACAAGTTTAGCAGACCAATAACATGGAAACACTAACATAAACAGACTGGTGCCCTTAGCTTTACAGCATTCACCACAATACAATAAAAGTTAGGATTTTACCAAATATCTGGTTGCAAGTCTGCACATTCTTAAACAAAAAAACAGCACATCTGACTCATGCCTGAACTTTTTTAAAATCCACACATGGAAATACATTTTAAATACCTGCCTTACTGCACCACATAATACTAATACCAGGATCTTTCCTCCTGAACCCAAACTGAAAAGAAAATGTTCATAAAATGTGCCTGCATATGTATAAATGAAGATAAAATAAGGTGCAGACATTTGTTTCAATCTGTTAGAAATGATAATTAAATGATTTAAAATAACTGAAAACATGGAGGCATTCTTTTTGCTGCTTCAGCTTATAAAACATTAAGAAACACTACAATAAAGCCAACATAAAATGATGTCAGCACCAGTTAAAATCAGCTAGAGCTCCATTAAAATAGTAAAGAGGATTTCAGCTAATACATGGGTTTTAACAGCTGGAAAACCACTGTAAAACTAAAATATGCACATACCATATAGGCATGTTAGATGGAACTCAGATGTCACCTGATAATTTTTATTATCAATGCCAGCCAAAGCTAATGCTGTGTAATAACTTTATAATTATAATACATGTTGCTCAAATTTCTATAGATGTTGCCTAAAACCCACTGATTAAAACTGTGCTAAATATACATTGACCACTGACACAAATGTTATTAAAATTTCCTTGCATGTTCCAATCACATTTTGTGTAAGATTTTAGACTACAAGTCCTTAGATCACCTAATCTGTATAAAAATGTTAATAAATAAAGATAAAATGACACTAAAATTTTCTAAATGTAACATTTTATACAAAAGGGTTACAATGACTTTGAAAGTCATCTTGCCCAAAATAAGCCTGAAAGGTACAAATCTTGTTGCTGGTTGGGGCCAGGGTTTTTTTTTTTTTTTTTGGGAGGGGTTCCAAAGTTACAAAGTTTAAGTGGAAAATATTACAATGTTCCACCAGTTCCTCTTAAAAGAGAATAATTTTAGTCCATTTAATATCGTATTACTATATCAACTGACCACAAACGTTCATTTGATGACCATTAAGATAACAGTTTAATTACAAATGTTGTTTGTAATAAAAATTGTACAGCTTTTATGTATAAAAGAGTATAAAAATTTACCATTACACAGGCAAGTGTTGTACATTTAAACCCTGTGAATAACAGAGCAGATAAGCCTGTCTCTGATATTTTAGGTGTGTAGCTTATATAATGCAAAACTCCTTAGAGGTAATGTACATGATGCTAATAGGTATTCAATCAGTAATTATTCTAAGCAATGATATACTGGTGATATTGCTAACAATATGCATGAATACCTTATTATACACACAAACACACCTAAATGCACAGATTTATCAAACTTTATTAAGCAGACAACACTTAAGGACCCTATAAAAAAAGAAAACATGCTATTTTCCTAAAATGACCAGACATATATCAATGGAAACTTGTGCGTTTTTTTATTAGATAAATTCTCACACGTACATTCATGTTTGTGAAACCAGGATATGACCCTTTAACATATATATGTATTCATATTCATATAACTTGTCTGATAAGTACAGGGTAATGCATAATGTTTAACTGATGCATCAGAATCAATATTTATAAAGTCTTGTAGCATATTTGCAGGAAGGAAAACAGTAGCACCTTTGTATACAGCATGTATTGGTGTATGTGATGGAAAACTAGTCCAAGACACTAGCGCCATCTGGCACAGGACACAGAAACTACATTCAGCAAAATCACACAGCAGTACAATTGGCATCAGTTTCAGACAATATGAAACTGACAATATTCACTTCTCTTTTTCTGACTGTAGACCCTAAATCCTTGTGCTGTGCAGGGAAAAAATCTAAATGTAGTACTTCTGTTCCCCACCAGGTGTAAATATGAACTTTGTCATTCACAATTCTTAGTTTCAAACATTTCATTTATCACATTTTTTTTCATTTAAAATAACAACATTGCTGTTGATAAAACAATATCATACTCATAAATACATGTTATCTGCAATGGTTTAGCCAACTGAAACATTATTCTGCCAGATCTTATTCTGTCAGATACCATCAAATGGCTACAACTTCTCGCTGATACCTTCTATATAATCCTCTATAACAGGCGGCCGGTTCATAGCGGAGTTCACCTGCTCAAAGCGTTCACGTAGATGGAGCCTTTTTGCTGATGGGTCCTCATCTAACGCTGAAAGAAGCTGTAAATATAAAAGAACATTATTTGATATATTAATTATAATTAAAGAACTGAAATAAACTCCAGAACAACCTATCAGAAGTAAAGTTTATAGTATCAAAAAAGGAAAGCAACCAACGGAAGCATGAGGCATCTCTGGCACTGAAAATAATGGAAACACTGTAATAAATAAGCATGATATGGTCAACTAAAAGAACAACTGCAACACTGTAAATCAGTGATTTTTTTTAATTAGTCAAAAATTAATATTAGTGACTTAAAAGAAAACACTGATTAAGCACATTCTAGAAAGTTTATAAATCTAACCTATACAAAGAAAAACCCATCTAATGTGCACATATTTAATATCAAGTTTATTATACAGATTTTTGTGAATGGAAGACTAGATTCCTTTTCAACCCATTTCCTGGCACCAAGATAGATGGTACATTTGCTAATGCATTAGAAACTGTAACACAGTGACCTACCTCAAACCTGTACTGATGTGCATACTTGAACAGCTCCCTCAGGGCCACACTGCTGTTCAGGTCTGCTACATAATGCTGAAAAATAAACATTCAGTTACCAGGAGCAAACTGATAAATGAGCTCTCAAACAAAATGTTTCTGTAATATATATTTTTAGAACTAACGCATCTGAAATGTTCTGTATTCCATCTTCAGACTAGGAATTCAAGGATAACAAGAATATCAGCAGAAGCTGACAAAAGCCCTCAGCCAAAAGAACAGTGTTTAGAGGTGGTAACAGTAACAAGTACTAAATATCTGTTCTCACATGGATGTATATCTGTACATGTCTCAGTTATAAATTTAAAATGGAGAGGTATGTACCATGATTTATAACAATCCACCAAATGCTTCCTGAAAAAAAAGCTAAGTTTTATTCTATTATAAGCTCTGTGACCTTGAAAAGTAGGTCAAGGTCACCCATCTTTGAACATGAACGAGATTTTTGTTGATATACATCTTCACCAAAGAAATAAAATTCCTATTGTGAATCCTTTTAGAGAAATACCACTCACAAGGCCAAAGTTGAAAAATCCAAGAAAAATTCAAGAAATTGCAGGTGGTGCCCCCAAACTTGTGCAGCAGTTACAGACCATCAGTCCCTATGATCATAGTAAGTATTGTGAAAATCCATCCAATGGTTCCTGAGAAATAAGCTTCTAAATGTTTTTTCTATAATCAGCTCTAAAACGTAGAAAAATAGGTCAAGGTCACCTATCTTCGAACTCGACCGGGATTTTGTCAATATACATCTTCACCAAAAAAATAAAATTCTTATGGTGAATCCTTTTCGAGATATCCCGCTCACAAGCCCAAAGTTGAAAAATCCGATAAAAATTCATTAACAATCAGAAATTGTAGGTGGCACCACCAAACTTGTATAGCAGGTACAGACTATCAGTCCCAATAATCATAGTAAGTTTTGTGAAAATCCACCAAATGGTTCCTGAGTAATAAGCATCTAAGTGTTTTTCTATAATCAGCTCTAAAATGTAGAAAAATAGGTCAAGGTCACCCATCTGCGAACATCCGAGATTTTGTCGATATACATCTTTACCGAAGAAATAAAATTCTGACGGTGAATCCTTTTCAAGATATCCCGCTCACAAGGTAAAAGTTAACGGACGCAGGACGGACGGACGGAAAGCTTGGGTGACGACAATAGCCCATCAGCCTAAGGGCTGAGGGCTAAAAAGGTGTTCAAGAGAACTAGGCAACATTTTCAAATCTATTGAAAATTAACAGGCTACAAGTGGCTGTTTGTATATCTGCATTTTTACAAACAGTAAGATTAGAAAAACATCTGTTTATTTATATTCACTTAATATTTCATTCACTACTGATTGAAAAAGGCTGTATGAAACAACTGTGCAAATTAACACTCAGACAAAAACCGCTCCTGAAAAATGTACATAGCCACTTTGTATATACAAGTTTTGTTATTAATGAAATTGAGATCCATTGATGACTTACCTTGGAGAGGTCTTTCATGACCTTGTGGATCTCCTGATCACTGACCGGGGGCATATCTTGGACATACTTGTAAAATTTCAGGATCCAGTCCTTGTACCTTGGAATGTCCTTTGCAAACAACAACTTGTTGGACGGTGAATCCTGCATTACAAAAACAACAATGTACAGTTAATGTACATACTCTCAATAACAACCAAACAAAGCATGATTCAATTTAGGTTATCAGGGCTTATATTAAGGTAATCTAATATCATTTCACATGCAAGTCCATTTATAACTGTCCAACTTGATAGTTCACATTTACTGACAATAGTACTAAAATTTCATAAAAAATGGTTTGGGCCTCATGTAAAACCAGTCTCACCTGCCGTTAAAAAGAAGCTGTCTTTATGATGTATGAGAGATTCTTTATTATCAGGAAGACCAGTGCCCAAGGTATTCTTGAGTATTTGAACAATGAAATCCATGATAAAGCCACCTAACTGAATTATTTTAAATATTTTAACTTAAGCTACCTAATTAGACTCAGGAACTTTAGGATTTAATATGAAATGCCATTAGGCACCAGGTTGTGTTCCCTGAATGACTAACCGATATATTAGAAATTCCATATTACGGTCATATAGCACTCACCAGTAACTGTGCCCAGTATATAGTATTACTAAAAATATCTAATATGCCATAAATTGCTGCATTAAACTGGGGTAGACTCGTACAGAAATTTGTGCCTCCTAATTTGTACATTTCACATAAATATATACCTTTAACGAATATACAATATACAGGATTCCCACAAAATTTAAGTTTTCATTTTCAAGGTCTTTTCATAGTTTTCATGGACAAAACTCTGGAATTCAAAGATTTTTTTCTTTGTTTAACCATCTTTACTAAAAGATCCTAAAGAGATCAGATCTCCAAACATTTTCTGGTTTGTTACCAGTTTAACTGACAAATCTAGCTTAACCAAATTAAATGACATTTTTCAACAAGTTCAGGCATGCTATGGTCCTCTTTGTCATTCATAGCCAGTCAATAGAGACAAATTCAAGTTTTTTTCCAGAAAATTTTAAAAATTACCTTGCACTTTTAAGGCATTCAAAAATACAGTAGAGCCCCCAAGTTAAGGAAATTGATTGGCCAAACATTTTGCCTTCAATAGAGACGTGCCCTCAGTAAGCAGGTTATAGATTTTTTTTTTTCAAGGTATTGCCCATAAGTGGCTGTATATAGGAGGTGCCCTTAATACAGAGGTGCCCTGTAAAGAGAGGCACCTATGGTACATGATATTTAGAGCATTTCATAGGACTTTTAAGCTTACGTTAACCCTGATATATACATCCTATATTTAATATATTTCTTCCTCATACAGATGCTCTGCCTACCTTTCCCAGCTTGTGATCCATCGTTGAGCAGCTGTCCATCAGGGTTTGGGCTATCACAGACAAACAGGAGTCAACAATGTGGGGCTTGTTGACATCCAGCACGAAATCAGGGTTCTTGATGATGTTCACCCAGAACCTCAACGGTAAACTGTAAATTACACAAGCAACAGGTTGCTTCAGGCATGTTTTTTATTACTCCTATCATGAAACAATTCCCCTTTTTTTAATAAACAGAAATTTTATCCCAAGTTAGCCAACTCTTTTATCACTGATGGCATGTTTTTTGTGTAAAAGACAAAAAGTGAGTAATGGTGGGTTGATACAAAGAAACTCATGGTTCAATTATCAAGTATTATCTTCACCTGCTCCTGAATTTGTACATTCTTGAATGGATTATGAAAGGTCAACTTAGTTAGTGGCTCCACTCAAAAACCATGCACAAATAGAGCCTATATATATATATATATAAACATAATGGGTTTTAATCTGGTCTTATAATCTACAACTCGATACAATTAGAAAACACAACTTGTTAACAGATTCTAAAATTAGTCTTTTTGTGTATAGTAAATTTCAAACATGAGGATACAAAGGAATCCCATTCCTCAGTTTGCTGAGGATTAGGAAATGTGAGGATTCTCTTGATGTCTAAGAATAAAAATATGTTGTCAATTGGACAAAATCTTCAGTTATTTGGGAATATCGAAGATTAGAAGCTTCTGCTTTAGTAATTTTCAAAATATGACACACTGATTTGAATCAAGAAGCATGGAAATGACTGATGATCAACTTGTACTTAATCCACATTACTCTGTTTATGTAATCTGAAGAATCTGTGATTTGTTGTCGTGAAAACAACTTTTACCTATTGCTCTTCCAGGTATGCACCACATCTGTATCCAGGATACCATGTCGCTTAGCGGCCTGGTCCAGGAAATCAAACAAATACTTAATGGCTGGCGGAAAGTGGGTGTCCACCATCAAAACTGACCTGAACAGGTCATCTATAAACTTCTGAAGGGTACCCTGGAAAATGAGATGCATAGTAAGAATAATGTTGATAACCTGACATTGATAACTACTCACATATGACAGTGTGTCTAAAATATACTGAGAGCAGTAAACATAATACACAAATATGAAATATGTATAACAATACACCCAGACACAGTTATACTCTCCTTTATGAACAGAGTGACTGGGTATAATTTTTTATGAACACTCATTACCCAATTATTAAAAAACTAATCAAGAAATAATAAAGGTTCATGGTTAAAGTAATCTTAATGGGACTTGTGCACATTAATATTTCTGTTTCGCTGGCACCATTTTGTCAGAACATTTTTAGGTTTCCAGACCAGTAATTAATAATTACCAAACTGTGTATATTTATTAACAAATAATTACATAAATATTTGTACTAAGGCTTATTTCATTATATCTTCACAGATCATTTTTATCACAGTTTTTTCACAGATCACAGTTACAATTATGTAAATGAGTGACATGGACCTACCTTGGTAGACAGAAGTCTGGTTAGGAAGATCTCAGAGATCACCTTCGTTGTTCTGGATGCATTTTGATTGTCGTCATGTTTTAACTGGAAGAGAGACACAAATCAAAGTATAAGGATGGGCATTGTACTTCAGCTCCTACAATGCACACACTCTGGAGACACTGGTACAATTTATTTCCAATAATAATCATCATCTCCATCATAAAAAAAGATATGTCTCCTCTCTTAGAATTTATAATCAAAATATATAAGCAAACAATCAGCCAATAAGATTAAATTCAACTTGTTTCTAATCCATGATATTATACCTTACATGTATTATATCATTTAAATGCCTGATACCACTTCAATCAGATGATATCTGATATCAGTTATATACATATATATATACAAGTACATCTGATGATTCTGATATTTGGTTTTGTATAACAATGAATGAAAGTGCTTATGTATCATAACAGCTATACATGCTGCCATTTCAAATTAAGCAAATTTGTGGAATTTATTTCCCCAGCTTCCGCCTCTTGTTCCCCTTTTGCCTTCTCAATATGTTTTTGTTTTTATTTTCCCCTGAAGATGTCTCTACATGTCACAGTGGCTGTTTTTTTTGTTTTTATCGTCCACTGAAGATGTCATAATATTCTTGTGCATTGGGAACAAAAGGGAAAATGTTTGTTTTTTTTTTTAAGCTGGTGATAATCATTTTTCTGACAGACACTCCAAAACCAATCCCAATGACGGTATGCATGAGAGCAATCACTGACTAAAATTTGAATGAAATTGCATAATATTTAGGAAAATTATCATACAGGAACGAAAATCCTTACAGAGGGACAGACAGATAAACCCAAATCAATGTCCCCTGTTCTGCGGAAGAAGGGGTCAATAACGATAATGTTGATACTTACAAGGTGCCAGCACCTCATGCCCTCCTCCATCGTGATGATCGGTGTGATGGAGCTCAACGTTGTACCCGTAATCTCTATCATTCCTGCAATAAAATAGAGCATTAAATTCAGGTAACCTTACTATGTTCATTCAAAGTCTAACTAAACCTCCCATAGAGAAGCACCATTGGACAGAATTAACTAAGATTTTCTGGACAGCATCTGCAGTAGCAGAGACTATTTTCTATTCATGTTATATCTAATATATATCTACCGCTGAAAATACAGATTTACTTGGTAAAAATTAAGATGACATTAAAGCTTAAATGAGATTTTGGTACAAAAAAAGAAATTTTGAATCTTAATCCTATATATTCCACACACTGATTAGTCACAATTCCTTTCCTCTTCCATTCTTATGATAAAATTCAAATTTAGGACGCATCATTCAAATGAAATGTGAATCTCAATAAAACATCTCAAACAAGGATGTTTTCAAGTAAGATTTGAGTCATCAAACTCTGACCTGAACTTTTTTTATATCTCAAGTTTGTAAGAAGTTATCCCGGTACAAAGTTTTCCAGTTGGGTAGCTCGAACCCTTATCCATCCACTTCGTTATCTAAGTTATCTAAATAACATCCACTTTGTTATTTAACTGAGATTTTTATCTCTTTATTTTAATTAGTTGTTGGTATAATACTGGAAAGCTACATTTTCCATTTTAAAGTCCCTTTAAGACTCACCATTCACCATCCGGATCCCTTCATCCACACTTTTAGGTTTGAGCACCAGGGCCATGGTGGCCCCATCCGGAACATGATAATGAGCCAATCGGTTGACTCGTTTCCAACCATTCTTTAGCTCTGTTGTGACATCATCATCCTGTAGAGGAAGATGTCCACTCCGTCCTGATCGCCACTCTGTCAAAGTCAATCACATTTGGTATTAGCCACAGTTCAGTAAGCACTTTTTGTGTTTAAATTTCAACAAGTTATTTTTTTTTGCATTTAAGAATATTATATTTCAGATTTTTTTTTAAATTGGCTGTCGAAAATTTCATAATGATTCTCTGAATGTTTCTTAAAGCAACCATAAGATACCAAAATATATTGTAAAGTTTTAAGTTTTTAAGAACACCCATGATTTAAACAGGCAACAATGGTGAAACATTTTAACCTGAGGAAATAATTATTATCTAATGTGATTAGATTAATCTCACATATAACTTCTACAAGCTTTTTTAAAAGCTGTTAAAGTCGTTTTTTCAGCTACTACAAATATAAGTAAAAAAAATATACTTTATTATATTATTCTTAAAAGACTACAAATATATACATTTCAAACACAAACATGTGATACAACCAAAATTTCATATTAACATTTCTAAATCTACATTATGTATAGGTTGCCTCTTTGTGGTAGACACTCACTTGTATATTGCTGGTTTTACTTTTAACTTTGTAATAAAAAAGTGGCCTCTTTGAGTCAGATGTTTAATTCTTATTTTGTCATTCAAACCCCCCCCCCCCCCCCACCTACCTAAGTTGACATCATGGACAGATGGCCTCTTTGAGGCTGGTGCATTCTTGTAGATGGCATCCAGCATCTTCTCCTTGGCTTGTGTGATTGTGTCACAGTCCAGCACCTTACAGGTAACCAGCTCACTAACAGAGTCAGCCTGAACATTGATGGTCTACAACAAACATTCACATACTGTCATCACCATAAGTCCTGGTTTTACACAAGGATAACAAAATTCATGATATTTCTTACCACATTTTGAAAAATTTGATCTGAGCTGAAATTGTAACTTGTTAAAGGGTGGAATGATCTATGTGCAACACAGGGCTTTACATAACACTTAAAATATGATTATAAAGCCACACATGATAAAACCTACTCCTGGTATATATACCGTAGATAGTTGAATTTAATGAGAAGGTTATTCAGGGGAGAAACCCAATTGGTAAATATGTATAATGAGTTTCATGAAAATCCATATGATTTTTGGTATGTCATCAAGGTGCCTCCAAAGTGCGGTGACCTCTGACCCCATTAAATATGCATGTCTTTTGCTGGAAATCAAATTAAGGCGTGATATTTTATTGATTAGCATTTCTGATGAGTTTATCAAAATCCTTCATAATCTTTGTAAGTAAAAATATTGCGACAACACCACAAAGTATATTATAGTTATACATCATTACAGTGATTTACTCTTCTAAAGCTTATTTTATCCAGCAGCCATGTTTGTCCTTGCATCACTTATCAGAGGGGACTTAACAGGATTTGACCCATTATCTAGCAGTAATGTCTACACTAATGTTTATTTTGACAAGGAGGGCACTTGATCAAATAATATACAGGAGTTACATGATGCTTCTATGAAGTATTCAATGACAATTTTTAAACAACTTCATCAATATACTGTGACATGAAAATATTAATTGCCCTTAACCTAAGAGAAAATGTAAATTTGAGTAAAAAAAAGTTAAAAAAATTCTAAAATGCACACATTTCTTACAAAGATTTACAAATGTATGGCACTGATGGTTAAGTATATCAAAGTAATCATAAGACCCACATACAATCAACAGGTTTTCACAAAAATAAATCAACAAGAGAAACTGCTTCATTGTAATTGATGCAATACACATGAAAATATTTATTACACTCCATCCTAAGGCATACAATAAATGAATAAACTTTGTGCACTATGTACACGGCCTCAGTATACAAGAGCATTCACATGTGAACTCAATGTCATTAGAGCATGTAACAAGCCAGGTCATCCATTCATTCTTGTCACCTCAACTAGCCAAGGTCAAACTGGCCAGGCTTTATAACAGTATGACAAGCACACAGAAGGGCCTAATACATCACTGTCACATGCAGGGGCAGATGACCTCAGTGACCGCCACATGCTCCATCTCACCCCAATCCCCTTCCAATATGGATCAACACTGGTCATTTACCCCTGGTCATCCACCCCAACATGAAAACTTCATACTGCAGTCACTCAAGCAAATACTGTGTGACTCCCTGACAGATTGCTATTTTAAATTGCCCTCATTCATCAATCTCACAGTGCTACAAGTTAATTACAAGTTGCATGCTTCTCATACCGATCCCGGGCTATTTAGCACATGACATGACGACTAATTGTCCTGACATTGAGCATCCAGATAAAACAAGTAAATACTGGCCAGTGTTAAGTAGATACATTAATATAATGTTGACTCACCAGAGTTGTGGGCTCGATCTTCTCCCTAAGGAGTTTGTCCTCAGACAGAGAATAACGAGACTCAGAGGTGATGGCGTCCACTGGACCTTTCTCTGTCTGATGTTTCAAAGCTTTATAGAGCATGTACAGGGACCTGCCTGCATTTCTCTGTAAAAAATAATGAACAGACATTGATGATAAAAATACATGCATGTTAGCCTGTAGTCTAAAGATACATTAGCAATTTAATAACATAAACATCTATATGAACATATAAAGAAGTGCAGGGCTGTTATATGACCTTAGAAAAGAATGCCTAGCTGCACACCCACTCGCAGGTAAATAAAGTCTGCCAGGAGTGCGGGTAGACTTTATACATAAATCTGACATGCAAACAGTCCAAAAAGGAAAAATCCTGTCCCTATTTTTCCATATAGAGTGTATGTTATTCTTATATTCTTGAAACATAATGCTCCCCCTTTTAATCCACCCCTTAAGCAATTGTACAGCAAAACTAGAATCCCATGTAACAAACAAATAAACCTCTATTTTCTGAAACTGTTTCCATTGTCTTCATCAATATTACTGAATAAAGAAAAGTGTTTATATTATTTGACCTGGACAGCAGCTAATTATATTAAGTGTCAGGTGACAGTTTTAATTTCAGAACACTTTCTCATCAGTACAAATGCTAAGACAATCTGAAAATATACTGAGATACATTTTACTTCCAGACCATTTAGAACTTTAATTACTTAATATTTTTACAAACTGTAACCTTTAATTATTAATTAAAGCTTGTACCATAGGTGGCTGGACTAATAGGGAGTGAAAATATCCTTCTGGCTAACAGGTCTTGATTCTGAAGGATCGTTGAGACAGGCTGTTGACTTGAGATGAACATAAAAAGTTCAGTGTGAATCAATTAAGTCCCCCCCCGCACTGATACCTTCAGCCACTTATCATTCCTGAACAAGCAGTATGGGAGCCAAAATCACTTTTTTCCTGGTTAACACTTGAACAGCCCTGCAGGATGTTTGCACTCTTGATTGGATATTAAATCAAATCTTCCTGATAATCCCTGACAGGCATGATTTAATGTGTCACCCTCCCAGAACCTGAGCTGTCATCTGATAACAATAATTAACTGATGCTGTCGTGGCCTAAACATGAAATTTGCTTCTCTCAGTGATCGAAATCTCCCTCCTGTGCATAAGAATGAGCTAAACAGATCGGATAAAACTACCAGTGTCATCAGTCATAAACTAGCCATGGCGTTTCGTAATTTGTCACCCAAACAGCCAGGATGTTTTGTTAGTAAAGACTATGGTATGTATCGGGTCATAGGACACAACACAGTGAAATGGAGTATCTTACAAGCATCACTGATTAAACTGGCTTGTTTTTAAATTAATTACATCATTAAGAAATCTTTGTTAAAAACTTAATGTCACCCATCTGCAGAAATGATATATCATTTCTGAAATTAAATTATCCATCATATTGTTCAATAATATTAGAACATAACTGATGTAGAGAACATGCAAAAAGGTTCCACACTATCTAGCTATAATTTTTGTAATGAAAGTGTATCATTACCAATTTACAACTAGAGTATGCAATCACTGAGTAATCGATGGGAATAAAATGAAGGTAAAAAGAAAATAGGTGCAAATCTGTGACCCAGGACTAATATTGTGCCAAAATCTCAGCTTTTGAAAATCAGCCAAATTGGAGATCTTGATAAATAGAAAATGGCAGAAGAAAATAAAATTTCAAATTGATGGATTTGCTCTTATTCTTACAAAAGTTCTGCCACCCACAAAAATTGTTTACCCAAATTTGAAAATAGAAATAAACTGATCAACCCTAATAAACCTCCCTATCCAACAGGCTTAACTGTAGTCTCATTTAAAACAAATATCTGGACCATGCAAGTGTCTTACCTTGATGTAACCGTACAAGCACAGACTCAACCAGTTTGTAAGGAACTTCTCCACCACTGATTCTGTCCTGCATACAACAGGTTTATTATTACAAGTGCATCATAATTAGTAATCTGAGATAGCTTTGATAATGACACAATAAAATGAACTTAATTCACCGGTAGAAATTAAATGTATTGTACAGAGCTGCACACCCATTTGGACTTGTATTTTTTTTCAAGAGGCCTGTGGTTTCACTTTAATATCTTCTTTATGTTTACACAGATACATTTTTGGTTAACAATTGTAAAGACATATAACAATAAAAATGACACAAAATATATTTAAAAAGGTGTACATCTAATTATAATTATAGCAATTCAGAACCTTTCTAAATAACAAATGTCATGTAGGGTTTTCAGTTTAAACAAATTCATAATTGAAAAATTTGTACCATTAACCACCAAAAAATAAAGAGGAATATGTACTTTATGATATGATCAAAGTAAAATAAAATGACTACTTACCTTCTCAACATAAGCTTTGGATTTTTCTTCTCAACAGATTTGTCAATTAATTCATTTAGTAGTGCTTTTAAAATTCTGAAAAATAAACCACAGATAAATAAATCTTGGATCAGTCCAGGACCAGTAAACCTACAAAACAAACCTATATACTGAAAAAATGATAGCTAACTATGAAACCATAAAGATCTTATGAGAATGATAGCTAACTATGAAAACCATAAAAATCTTATGAAAAATGATAGCCAACAATGAAAACCATAAAAATTATATGAAAAAAAAATGAAAATCTGATAAAATTATGATTGTTTACTGACTTAATTAAACATTATTGATGTAAAAAGCACATTTCCCATGGATATATAATGCAAGGTTTAAAGCTTTGTAGCTAAAAACTGTCTGTCCTTTATCTGTGCTGGTCCCTTGCAGGATATGTTTGTAAAATACTTACTCTGTGGCATATTCTAATTTGTCCTGTAGTACAATCATGAGCAGCGAGGCAACCACAGATCTGAAAGTAAGATAATTATGACCATACAGTGTGCTTCTATTTGTGAAGAACACAATCACTGCCATCAAATAATCAATAAAATATTTCTTTGATGTTCCTTTTAAAACACTGATAGGGGAGCACCTGTATACCAACAGGCCTAGCTATGTAGTGGTATTTAAATTTTCTGATTATGTTAGATTCTATATATAAGATGCAGTGCTCCCACCAGGCACTTGAAGAAATATAGTAATTTTGTAGAAGCACTTAAGACTAACATTTAGGAGTTTATATAGGAATTTTAAACTAAATATATATGAGAAAATATTGAAATTTTCAATGCACAATCATGGTTCATGAACAACAAAATAAAATGAAAATCTATCCTCCAAGCATCTTCTGTCTATTTGATTGGTTAAGATGGTTGCACTTTTATAATTGCATCATTTACTTGCACAGTTCTAGAAAAGAGCTGCATGATTTCAATAATAATGGGTTTATATAAAATTAATTATACAGTAACAAGGACCTAGAGGCACAGTCCCCAGGTTATATGTTTAACTTGGAAAGTGTGGCATTAGTGATGGGGCAGGATGGAAGGATTGACAGGCAGCTAAACCCGGACCATATTAGAAGTCCTCCCTCCTTAAGACAGTTGACTAATAACAATTATTTTGGAAACATTATTGTGCAGTCTTTACTGTGTAAATGTTTGAATATATGGAAATTTATAGGAGGAAATTGTTTAATGGAAAATTTAGGAAACATATAGGAGTCAATGGGAACCCTCAAGATGGTTAAAATAATTATACCTTATGACATCCAACATTTATTACACTGAACTTGGGACTGCAATTTTAAAAACTGTTAACTACAAGATTCATCATGTTGGGTTAACATTTTTTATGGTCATTTTTTAACATCAAATAATGATCTTTACTCCTCAAAGAGGCACATGTGTCAAACTTTATTGCTAGTAAGGAAAATTTATACTTGTGGCTCCCACATACCTGTCTCTGATGCTGAACTCTTTACGTGCTTCTAGTGTTCTGATAAAGATCAGCAGGAACTGCTTGCTGTTAAGAAGCTGGCTAAATTGGGCTACCCCTGGATCCATACTGCCATACTGACTCTTAGCATTCTGTTATAATGAGATGTAATTATGAACAGGTATCACACCAAAGGAACACATAAATAAAGACAGTCTTCATCATTTTCATTCTATGCCAAATATTTTATATACCTGTGTAATATCTACTTGTCTAGCTACTAATATCATAACATTTTTTTTCATCACTCTGCCCTTTATAATAGATAAAATATAGAGCTTCCCTTATTTGATGAGTTTTAGCATTTTGTTATAATGAGAAATAACTTATTAACAGATATCATATCAAAGGTACACATAAAAACAGACCTCAACATTTTCATTCTAAACCAAAAAAAATTATATATTTCACATACTTGTCTGCCAATATCATCCATTTATTTTTTTCTTTTGACCTTTATAATCAATAAATCTACAACTTCCCTTGTTAACTTAAAATCTAATCACCAGATTATTGCCAAATTTCTATGGAAATATAATATCATTCCTATTTGTACCTTGTAAAATGAATTGACCTTAATGACAATACTTATGTTCTTTGACATACACTAAGCAATATGACACAAATATCTTCAAAAGAGTTTGCCTAAATAATGTAATAAGGAGATTTTACAGTTACAACAGGATGGATACTGACCTGCTGGTCTGGATGAAGGACTGGATGGTCTTGGAGTGATGGAAACAAGACCTTAAAGGTGTATGTAGTGTAATCCCAGAATGGGATACCCATGGAGGTCAAGTCACTCGTTAAATCAGTCATGTCTGTCTGCAGCTCAGCGAAAGCTGTAAAAAATATGAACATCCTCTCTTTAGAACAATGAAATGTCTCATCTTCTGAAAAGATACTGACATATCTATCAGTTATCTTTTTTCCTGTAATATCATGTAATCATTGACCTGAAAACATCAGTTGGTGTTAAAAAAATACAAAATGTTATAACAAAGTTTAAGAATTTAAATGAAACATTTCCTTCATCATTATTATTATGAAAATGTAAAGCTAGACAAAGTGGAGAGTGTCAGAGAGATACTTGGCTTTACCTTCTCCTTCTAGGCCAACATGACTTAGTTATTAACTAAAAGAGTTTATAAAATTAATCCCTTAATATAATGAGAAGAAGTATAAAAAAAAAGAGATAGAGATGCAATATTTGATAAATCCAATGTTCTCTGTGGCTAATGATGTCCACAAGCTGCAACTGGAGCATTTTAACAGGTTCTTTCTTTAAGTGAAATAACTCCTCTAAGTGGTGTTATGTCACCTAATCTTCATCTTATCAGTAATCTTGTATGTAAATTTACCCTGTTTGCACTCCTGTCGCACACTGCTCTCAAGTTCATCCAGTTGTTTCTGGATCTTCTTGTATTCACGTTCTGCCTTATTAGCTCGTCTCTTTAAAACCACAAGAATTATGATCACCATGACAACCAGGATCCCCCCTCCTACACCAATACCAATGATTCCCTCTGGAGGCAGGATATTGCCAGGTTCCTCGTATTTCAGACCTCCAAGTTCAAACTTTAAATAACCTACCAGCACCTGCAGGTAAACACAATGAAGCAAACCATTAATGAACCAAACAGAGCATTTAATAATGATAAACAGTATATGTCTGATTCAGTGACATCCAATTTAAGTTATATATATAAACGATTATTCTCATTTAAAAAGCAACCTCTGGCTTAGGAGTTATGATTTTTGTTTATTATGTTGTCACAATCGATGTGAACCTTTACTGATAAAATATTAAAATCTGTACTGTGGATCAGTAGTTATTATATATTATACACACAGAATATGTTGGCAAAGTCCTAAAGGAGGAAAGATATAAAGTTAAAAAGTTTATACAAAATTCTACAACTTGCATATACTAACCATCACTTCTAAAAAAAGTCATTTTCTCCTTGAACCATCAGCAGACTTACATTATCTTCTTCTGAGGTAACCTGTGTGCTGACCATGGTTCCTTCCTATCTTTGCAATGCTAACAATGGCTCCTTAATGTTACTGCTTTTGATGACTTAATTATCATCTTTTTTTCAATTTGTGAAGGTAGTTTTTTGCTCAGCTCCTGCCTTCTTTCTTTTCTAGGTGTAAATGGGTGTATCTGCTGCACATTTGAACCTGTCAGATACTCACCTTAACTTGAGGCAGTTCTTTGCTGGAGGTCCCACATGCTATATTTGTAGGTGAATGTGGGTGCATCTGTCTGAACAAATTTGTTAAATACTCATCTTAACTTAAAGAAGTTCTTTTCTTTCTTTCGTTTTATGGCTTTAAAGGGTGTATCTACTGTCTACATGGATTCTTTATATACCACAAAAACTCAATTGTAATCTGCATGTCTATTAAAAGACACACCCGGACTTTTCAAGCCCTGTCCCTGATGCACTGAGAAAAAGAAATTACTCATCTTAACTTGGGGCAGTTCTTAGCTTGCTTTCTTTTGTAGGTTTAATGGTTGTATCTGCTGTCTATATGGATTTCCTAGATAATCACCTTAAATTGAGGCAGTTCGTAGCTTGCTTTCTTATTTAGGTTTAAAGGTACTATATGCTGTCAAAATGGATTTGCTAGATACTCACCTTATTTTGGGGCAGTTCTTAGCTTCCTTGCTTTCTTTTGTAGGTTTAAAGGTTGTATCTGCTGTCTATATAGATTTCCCAGATACTCACCTTAGCTTGAGGAAGTTCTTAGCTTGCTTGCTTTCTTTTGTGGATTTAAAGGTAGCATCTGCTGTCTATATGGATTTACTAGACACTCACCTTAACCTGAGGCAGTTCTTTGCTTGTGGCTCCTTCAGGCTGCACTTTTGGAGGGGCACACAGGATAGCAGAAGGGGAAACTTCAGTCACATTGCACAACTCCTGTCCTATGGTAACAGTGTAATCTTCCTTACTTGCTGCCAAGTTTAAATTTTCCCCCTGTGGAGAAAATAAAATAAATTAATTTAGGAGAATTTTATGTCTGATTATTATTCTTATATTATGTTGCCACTTTTTTACACTGTGTTGTATATTTTACACGGACCATTTCGCAGAATTAAGCATAAGCCATACAGATGTAAAGGAAATATTTCAATATGCAAACTGTGATAAGGATGGGACTGAAAAGGTGTATTCTGATAAGTTATATTTGCTCCTCAGAGAAAATATAACTGTTCACCCAGCTTACTAAAAACCAAGGGTTTTATTTATTTCATGCATTAATAACCCAAAATAATGGCTAGTTTGGTTAACAAATAATGGACAAAGGAAAGGAGAACAATGGAGCCTTTGCAATACTCAAGCACAAGTTTAAGTTTGTAACTCACATCGATGATTAATTTCTCTTTGTCTCTGTGGCCTCTATAAATCTTCTTCCCTTCTTGAAAGGGAGGAAAGTATGGGTCACTATAAACTTCAATGTTGGCATCAACACCGTTCCCAGCAAGGTCTCTCAGAGCCTTTACGTTGTCCATCTCAAGAGCCACCTGCCATTTTGGTTCAGTCTGTCTCTTCTGGCGATTTGTTACCGGCACTTTGGGAGAAGGGCAGTGTAGCTCGGTACTGCTTTTGATGGCACATATCTGACAAGTGAAATATAAATGAACGCTAAATATATTTTTAATTAGACAGACAATAAACTGAGTTTATATAACAGGTTACATATTTAATTAAACAAACTTCAAGGTTTTTTAATTACTTCACAATCACTTGAACATGTTAGCATACTATAAGTCAACTCATTTGGCACAATTGATATTATTTTTCAACTTCTTCAATACGAACTCATTATAAACAGCATTTCCTCCGTTTTACCAAACCATAGGATAATTAACTCCTTATATACATTCATTTTAATTCACTCATTTACTTATAATTATGATTTTAAAAGGAAGTTTTAAAAGGTGTTTTTGCCATGTGTGTTATGATCAATCAAATTTCAACAAAAACTGTATTTTTCTCATATGGTACTATGACTATGCTCACCTCTCTGTCTGTCTCTTTGTCACCTTTAAAGAAAAAGATCTTTGGCTGCTCCACTGTATCTAACTGACTGCCAGTTATAGTGATCATTCTACCACCCCTAAAATTAGAAAGAACAAATTGTAAGGATGAACTGAAAGTACAAGCAGAAACATTGACCCAATTTTGAAATATTTTACTCATGTACGAATACATAAAATCTGTTAAAATGCATCTGTTACTACATTTCAATATATTTTATCAGTCAAAAAAGAAACTAGATGTGTCGGAATGACACGAATGCCCCCTCCTGGGGCAAATTAGAAACATTTGTTAAATTTTGTAAAATTTTTTAAGTTCAGGAGGTGTCATATGGTCAAAAGTAGGTCAACAAGGGCAAAATGCAAACTCAATCTGTAACGGGTCATTATCAAGCAACACACCAAAAATCAGGCTAGTATCTGCAGGCACTGTGAAAAAAAGTCCATACATGTGCATTTTTCATAAAAATTTCTGTCTTTCATGAAATTTTCTATGTTCAGGATCTGTCATATGGTCAAAAATAGGTCCACTGAGATAAAACATGAACTCGATCTGTAAGTGGTCATTATGCGCCAACAGACCAAACATTAGGCCAGTATCTGTAAGCATTGCTTCTGTGGAACTAGAATATTACCAAAAGCTGATAATCAGTTATAAATTTAAATTTTAGAAGTATGTACCATGTTTCATAACAATCCACCATATGGTTCCTGAGATATAAGCTTCTGAGTGTTTTTGTATAATCAGCTCTAAAACAAAGAAAAATAGGTCAAGGTCACCCATCCTTGCACTTGACCAAGATTTTGTTGATATACATCTTCACAGATGAAATAAAATTCCAACAGTGAATCCTTATAGAGATATCCCGCTCACAAGGCCAAAATTGAAAAATCCGATAAAAATTGATTAAAAAATCAGAAACTGCAGGTGGTGCCACCAAAACTGTGCAGCACGTACAGACCATCAGTCCCAATGATCATAGTAAGTTTTGTGAAAATCCACACAACGGTTGCCGGACGGACAGACAGACGGACGGACAGCTTGGGTGATGACAATAGCCCATCATGAGCCTCTGAGCTGAGGCCTAAAAACAGCTGTACATGTACATTTTTCATGGAAATTTATATTTTTCATGAAATATTCTATGTTAAGGAGCCGTAAAACAATCAAAAGTAGGTCAACCGGGAGGAAACGCGAACTCGATCTTTAACTGGTCATTATCTGCCCACACATAAAAAATCAGGGTGGTTTCTGCAGGCATTGCGGAAAAAAAGTCTGTACATATGCATTTGTTATGAAAATTTCTATTTTTCTGTACTTTCTATGTTCAGGAGCAGTCAAATGGTCAAAAGTAGGTCAACTGGGACAAAACAAGAACTCGATCTGTAACTGGTCATTATCTGCCCACACACCAAAAATCAGGCCAATATCTGTAGGCATTGCGAAAAAAGTCTGTACATGTGCACTTGCCATGAAAATTTATATGTTTTATGATATTTTCTATGTTTGGGAGCCGTAAAACAGTCAAAATAGGTCAACCGGGATGAAACACAAACTCAATCTGTAACTGGTCAATATCTGCCCACACATAAAAAATCGGGCTAATATCTGCAGGCATTGCAAAAATAAGTCCGTACATGTGTATTTGTCATGAAAATTTATATTTTTCATGAAATTTTCTAAGTTTAGAAGCCGTAAAACAGTCAAAAGTAGGTCAACCAGGACGAAACGTGAACTTGATCTGCAACTGGTCATTATCTGCCCACACATCAAAATCAGGCCAATATCTGCAGGCATTGCGAAAAAAAGTCCGTTCAACTGTTTAATTTCGGAATTACTGAAGGGTGCGGAAGGATGGAATGACGGACATGGGTAAAACTATATGCCCCGGCCACTTTGTGGCGGGGGCATAAAAAATTTCTTGTGAAAACACATAACTTGTGAACTTAAATCTCTTATAAACAACAAATTATTTGCAGATTTGAATAAATACATGCTGTGAGACAAAAATATAAAATATACATTAAATTTCAAATATATATCCTTTTGATACTAAGACAAGAACTAAATACAGCACCCACTGATCACAGCCCTGTCTTACTCAGCAAGTCTCCCAAGTTGTATTTCTGAAATATCCATAAATATTATTTGATTTCACCTGGGCCAACTTACCCTTTAAAGAACTTGAGAGGTCTGATCTCTGTTACACGAGGATCGTCTGTGAAACTGAAGACTTGATCAAGAGTCCTTCGAGCATCCTTTCCATCAAATTCAATGATGAAAATACCCTTTGTTACAGCAGCTGAAACATTTCTCGTCCTGCACTGGAGAGCTTCATCACTGACTCTGAAAGATAAATTAGCTATGAACTTCCAAAAGTGAACCGAATCATAAAAGTTAGAAACTTCATAAAATATATTAAAAATTAAACGTGAAGATTTAAATGCTTGTATTGGCAATTAAGTGTGGAAACAAAATATATTATATAAATATTATGTAGTTGTCATTTATTCATATAAAGGAAATATTTAAAAGTATATGGCACATGGTATGGCTGAAAGCCATCATTATAATATAGATCTGACATGATAAATATAATGACAGCATAAACAATGCAAGATATGTTTTTTGTTTCACACAATTGACTCCAAAGGAGCATGTTTGATACACTTCAAATTGTCATAATGTCTGTTACAAATAGCTGAAATATTCAGGCTTTTTAATGGATTAGTTAAATTAACCTACGTGTTTGCTATGACATCACATCTGACATCTCCAACATAAGCCTTCATCTTCTGAATAGAACCAGTGTTTAACCCAGTGCCATTCACATTGATTAATGTACCACCAGAGATGGGGCCTTTGGTGGGATGAATAAACAAGATCTGTGGATCCTGCAACAAACAATTTATTGTATTTCAAATAAAATTTCACAAGCATAAAATATAAATTCATATATATATATATATGACATCACTAAATGACATGAAGCTTTGAAGTACTGTAACTGAACAGAGCTGCAACAGCTACCTGTAGTAATAACATTCCTTGTCTATAACTAGTAATCACAGAGATTATGTATTATAACTGATTTTTCAGGTATATGATGCAACATTTTTATTAATTTACATATATAAAAGAGAATTCTCAACCTTGCAAAGTGAAGACTTCTTACTTGGTAGAGTAGGTTATGTCCATATTGAGCACCTACTTAATTTGTGTAGTACGTTAATTCCAAATTAAGTACAGTGGAACCCTGCCTTGCGATCACCCCACAATTGCCACCACTCCATAATTACAACCACTTTGCTTGTTCCCGAATTTTTGTTAGTTTATTTATGTTTATAAATGACTCAAAATTACGACCACCCCTGAATTCAGAATTACCACCAGATTTCCTGGCCCCAGCGCTAATGGGACCACCGCACTGAACCAACATTTGTCACAAGTCAATGGCTGTGCCTTGTCACAGGCGCCTTAACAAAAGACCAAAGGGGGTAACAAGGTTTCTCAACCTGATTATTAATCTGGTCCCCCATATCTTCCTGTCTCTGTGTCTGCGCCGAGACTCATCGAGGCATAAGTTATAGGTCAAAGGGGGTAACCATCGGCCTGATTACTTAATGAGCCGGTCTGCCCTTGGGTCTTGGGCTCATGATGCTAACTGCCCCTCAGTGATCAACTGTATTACAGTTACCTTAAGTGAGGGGGTGAGAGCTTTTTATTTCAACTCATCACATATTGTTCGACCCTTATTGGTCAGTTTAACGACCTAGTTAATCCTAAATGTGTTCATACCTTACTAACACTGAGAATTGAGCAGTCAGTAAAATGTATAAAAAAAACTTGAATTGGGGCAAATCCCACACACTGTCTTGCCTTATCTGATAGATAGCTGTCAGTTCATTTCTCTACTGGTTCAGTTTGCATTGAAATTGCTTGCTGTTGTGGGACCTTGCCTCTGAAAGAGCTCTCCTTGAAGGAGAAAGTGGCATTAATCAAGGCAGCAACAGCAGGACACAGTAAGCACCAACTGGGTCAGCAGTTTTGCATTGGTTAAACTCAAGTGCACGCAATATATACTCAAGCGAAGGGCTAAATATATGTCAGCCGCGTATTATGTTCAATATGTATTCAGTAGGTTGTCTTTGTATTGCCTCTAGTATAATTATATGTTAATCATCAGTTACTACGTATGTGTACATGTATATTAATTTTATCATGAATAAAATTATAAAACAATTTTGTTTTCTTTTCAATTTCACACAAAAAAATTCATAATAAGGGTCCTCCGCTAAGTAAAATATTTTGTTATAATTCACATTAAAGATATGCAATTGATACACACTGATACACATTAAAAATCAGCGTGTTATATGCGACCAAGGTAAGAGTTTCACAAATAAGACTGCCTCCAAATTACGACCACTTTGCTCAGTCCCCAGGGTGGTCGTAATTGTGGGGTTCCACTGTACTTTCTTCGTTAAGTAAATGATGTCCCTAGTAATCATTACTTACTTTATACATGAAATTTATGTTCCCCACTGTGTTACCTCTGATGGTAACTTGGACTGCACCTATGGTAGGCCGTGATGTAGGTACCTGACACACAATTCTGAAATTAAATATATGATAATTAAAATAGAATTTCTGAAAGTTTAAAACTTGCATTTTTTAACATAAATACACAGACAGTAATATCTGTGTATATATATTTGTGAATATCTAAATATACCAAACATAAAATCTAGAAAATCTCTGCACCTTTCAATTTACATTAAATTCAGTTTCATGTGTATATGGTTTGTGAATCCTTTGATTTCATGACTTTGTTATACTTTTCTGCAAGGTAACAACTACCTTCTGGAGACCAAGTACAGGTTGGCCTGAACATCACACTGCTGGCCAGCCACAGTGACGCTTTCAACATCTCCTACTTTAGTGCCAAGATTCCTTCCTTCAATCGTGACCAATGTCCCTCCCTCACGTGGTGCACTTGTTGGATATACCTGGAAACAAGTCACAATCCTTCATGTTTTTTTATATTTCACATTTATTCAAGCATGGTTACATGACACCCTCCTTCAGATTTTTTTACTCTCTTTCAAACAATATTAAAGAAAGACCAGTATGCATTTTCACATAAATATGTAGATGGTGTAATATCATTGCATGTTCTTCAACATAAACTTAATAAAGCCAGGAATAATTGTATCTCACTTTCTTATTGATAAACTGAAGGTACAGGAGGTGTACCTATTCTGTCCCCACCATATTCACACACCACAATGTTAAATTCCATGCTGCTTTGTAGATCATTATTTGTTAACTGATTTTTCAACTTGTATCTATAACTGCAATGCCTTTAAAAATAATTATGAAACAAACCCTGAAAATTATATCAGAATCTGACAAACCTTGAAAATCAAATAAAATTTTTCAATAGTGCGAGGGAAAATATTTACTTCTGATATGAATATTCACTAAAGACTCACCTTATCCACTGTGTGTTTTGGACAAGATGTCTGGATGTTCTGACCAGAAGCCCCACACTGCCCTTCATACTGACATGAACCTCCACAATACTTGCACTTGTATCGTGGTTGTGTGTTGGCGAGGCTTAGGCACTGGCTGCAGTC
This sequence comes from Sipunculus nudus, assembly GCA_026874595.1. NCBI lineage: Eukaryota > Metazoa > Annelida > Sipuncula > Golfingiida > Sipunculidae > Sipunculus > Sipunculus nudus. The sequence continues at coordinate 47,991,462 of CM049306.1, read as the reverse complement.
TGGACCCTTGACCACACATTTGTACAGTTCAACTGTAAAAGATCGGAGAACATTTTTTTCATCCTCATCTTCTGAATGATGATATGTCACAAGGTTGAATTTCAGTACATTATAATATGCATAAAAAAAGTATCCTATTATGGAGCAGGAACAAACACAGTTATTTTTTTTATTTATATTTGGTGCATTATTGAATGCATTTTTTTCTGATTTTAGAAAAGTTTACAGAATATTAAATACACACAGAACCTACCTGGTTCTCCTCTATTAAAATAATGGAAATAGGTAACAATTTGTTTGATTCTAAAAGAATACAAACCTTCTGTGCTGCGTGTATCATCCACTTGATGGTTAGTATTCCAAACGACCTTCAAGCTCAACCTTTTCTCAGTGATATTCTCATTAAACGTCCACTGCAGGGAAAAGGAAATATCATGTTCAGTTGTTTTTCAACATGGCATGCAGTAAAACAAGTTGATTAACAATTTTTTATTTAATTAAATTAAACAAGATTGATTAATAATTTTTATTCAAGGGGTGCGCCTTTACATGCCTGTACAAAAGAAATCATTATATTGAACATCTAAATTTATATAACCTACAAATTAACATTACATGCTGCATGTGGTAACTGGTTTGCTTATGGCTAAATGGTTTATGACATTTTTCTGTTTATAAATACAAATATTAAATCTATCTGTCCATTTATCTCCTGTCTTTCTATGACAAATTGCACCAAAAATCAATATGCATCATGTTTATGTTCACTGATAATTACATTAACCATTCAAAAATGAATATTCAACGACAGCTCACCTTGTTTGACTGACATTCTAATTCATTTGAGTTAATTCTATCTGCTCCAGTGCTTCCTAATGAACGTGATCTATCCCAGAGCTGGCACTGGTAAACGGCCATCCCAGGCTGCAAGCACCAGAGTATGTCTTAGTTATATTACAATCACAAATAATCATCATAACATCCAAAGTTATTTTCCAAGTACAGTAAGCATCTGATTATTCAGTATAATTAACTATATCACACAATATTAGAATTCGGCATTTTAAATCTGATAATACTTAAAAGCAATCTTCATTACTGGGACATTTAATGGGCGAATTCCACAAATTCTTTGGTAAAGCAATAATGCAAAAATTTAAGTCATTTTCATCACTGTTATCATAAATAAGGCCTAAGTGACTCACTAACTGCTTCATCTGCTTCAGCAGTGGCTAGGAAACGATATATGTTTTATCTAGTATAGTTTAAACTTGGGTCATCTTTAAAACCTAAAACATGCATAAATATAAATGAACAATGGTAGTTCACAGGTTTCTAGTACAAATTAAACTATCCATACAAGTTTTATAGATAGCTATAGTGAATAAAGCCCATGCTGTACCTTTATTTCTGGTAAATGCTTTGCTGACAGGCGAAATGAATATTCATAATCTGCTGGAACAATGATAGGAGACTGGGTTTGTGTGATCTGTGGGCAATATTCAGATCCTTTCCTCTGTTGAGACTGAAAGTATCAGGCATTATCAGGTATCATTTTTTTTAAATTCTCATGTCAACCATATTTGAAAGTAACAGGCATTTTCATTTTGTTTATATTGTTTCAATATTCCTATTCTGGTTGAAAAAAAATAATCACAGGACCATGTAAACTATTTAAAAGTAATCTTCTGAACTAGGTGAGAGGTAAAATTAAACAATTAAATTTTTTTTTCTATTCCAACAATTTGCTTTATAATCACACTACAATGCTTAAAAATATCTCCAATGCTTGTTTCAAATCTGTGACTGAATGTGACAGTTTTCATAGCATCTTCATGGCAAGACATTAAGAGTGAATAAACCACATTCTCATAGTGAATACCGTAAAATCTCCACTTAAAACCGCGGTTTAATCAAGAAATTCAAAATCTTTAAATCATGTTTTTTTCCTGAAAGCACTGTGCGGTTTATACTAGAAGGGTTTCCTGATTATCTTCCTGACATACATCGTTTTGGGCCCGCGAGTGGGCGATCATATGGCGACTTTCAAAGGCCGCCCTTATAGCAGCAGTCTCGCATGCATGGGAGCCGTGTGTAAACGTATTATTTACGATTATTTGTTGTTTGTAAATTAAATATTGCTGATTATCTTTCGTGCGATATATAACTTGTTATAAAAATCTTGGTAATTGTCACCAAATAATACGTTTATAACACCCCCGCTGTAACACATAGCGGCCCACTTCGTTTGGCATGGTCAAGCAAAATTGAAATAAATGTCTACATTAAACCCATTTGCGGCATTATTTAGCAACGATTATTTGTTTAAAACATAAAATGAATAAAAAGCTGACATCGTAAAGAGTCACACAATGGCGGACGATCGTTTTAAAACGAAGTTTGAGTGCCGCCATGTGCTGAAACACCCCGGTATTCTGCTAAGAATATTTTTAACGGCTGTACGCGGTGGGTGGTAAACAGAACAGCCACCTATTCCGTCCCAGTGTGCCTTGCGGGAACGCTGCCTTGACAAGATGGCTCCCCGCACGGAAACTTGCTTCAGGAAAAAAAACTTGCTTACCTCGACTGGCCACTTTAATTTTACTTTAAAATCACTCGTTTTCACGTGTCATGTTTCCTATACCTCCTATACGTGCATATCTTGACAAGGTAAATTCAGTTATTTTTTATATTAAGTTAAGTTGACCAGCGATGTTTTCAAACGCATCAACAAACTTTGACATGGAGCGATGTCAACGTAAGATGTGACGATGATCATACCGAAGTAACCGGTATGAAAATGATTAGAATCTTCCGAGTAATTCAAGAAAATAGAATTTTCATCATAGATTAAGATTTCAAAATATTACCTTTAGAAATAAAATATACAGTGACTTGAAACTGATCAGCAGAATATTTTTTTCCAAAATATAATGGGAAATCAGTAGCAAACAAGAATACGGCACGGCATATAAAGTCTGTATAAACACGCAGAGGTTCACCGGCCCTTGCGTCTTCCCAAACTCCATGCATGAGTGACCCTGCAAAAAAGTGTTTGATGTGTTTAAATCAAATGCCCAAGGATTTTTATAGTGGACAGGAATGGCCGTGTCTCAACCTACGCGTGTTGATTTCTAGAGGATAGCTTGATTGTGTCTTGTGTCAAATCATTCCGTAGCGAAAGTTGGTGCGGTTTTAAAGGGGGGTTCTCAGTATTTGAGCCCCTCACGGTGTCTCACCTAGGATTTCGGCAAAGTCTGGGTGCGGTTTTTATCGGACGTGCGGTTTTAAGTGGAGATTTTACGGTATATATCATGTAGCATCTCTATATGAAAGACTAGTCATCACACACCTTATCTTTGCTGTACACCACTAACTCATCAGGACTGGTGCACTGGGCAGTGGAGTCATAGGAGCACTGGTTGCTATAGATACACCAATCACATCGCCATGCACTGTCAGCACATGGGACACAGCTGAAAACATATCAGTGGTAATGTTACCTTATAACTGAAGAATTATGGAAATATATGATGGAACGACTGACAAAGTAAATAAAATAATTGGTATTTCACAGTTGGTGTAACACTCCATATTTTTTTTGACTATTTAAAACCATGGTTCTACATTGAGTTCTTCTTTCTTATCTGGCACAGTTGGCACAAGCATGTTCTGAAGAACTTTTACCATGATTTTCAAATTTCACTGTTTCGTGAGAGATCATTTTTTAAATAGACCTTATTTAAGAATTAATTATACAAAGTAAAATGTGCTCAAAATCATAAATTTAGACCGTGACCGAATGGGATATCGAACAAGAAGAAATCATTGTTCACTGTTGGAACATAATTTGAAAGATCTGATTACATGTAATAACAATCTTAAAGAAATGTTTACACACAAGATTGATTATTATTTATAAAATGTCTTTTGCTTTCTGACTTGCTTTGATGATGGGGCCTCTATTTATGAAAGTTTTATTTTCATGATAATTTCCCTTTCACGAACATTGCAAATTTGAAACGAAAATTTGGAAAAAAGGCAACCACGGTATATGAAGGATTGAGTAGAAAAAGCTTCTGTCTTGGGCCATAATGCTTTTACAACTTTTTCCTCACGTAGCCTTAGTATATCAATATATAAAATGTTGACTTACTAACCTATTCAGCAGCAAATTACACAAACAGGCTTTATCTATAACTATTAATTATAAATGCTCAAAGGCTTAATTCCAGTGAAACAAAGTCTCAACAGACTTAGAACCCCACTCTCTTAACCTACTGTTTCAATTTGACCTACCTTTTGTGGACTGAGCATTTATACATGTTGACTTTTTGTTGGCCCTGTACTTGTCCCGTGTCAGTGTTTTCCAACTTTACTAAGATCTCCATGGCATCTGAAAGATAATCATTCTTCCATCATAACAGATATGCGTTTTAATGAGTTGTCTAGGGTCTTTTATCAGATGTACCAATCAAAATTTAACATTGAAATCATAACAGTAAACATAACATCATAATTTATATCATAATATTTAGCAGGAGATAACACTTTCCACATATTTTTATGACTGAAATGTTTTACAAAATTTAAATGATTTTGCAGTCATAACATCAGTTTTCTGCATTTTTTCATTCATATCTTAAAAAGAGAGTATGCTTGAGTATTTTCTGGTATGGGAACTGTGAGCTAAAAACTAACAGGTAACTTAACATTCAGTACAAGTCACTAATAACATCCACAGCAGACTGGGTTACCTATAGATTATATATAGTAAGTCTTTCCAAGATGTAATATTACCCTACAGATATACTGACTTTTTTTCAAATTATGAACTATTTATGTATGAAATAAATAACATATATAATGACCTTTCCCAGAAATCAGCGGAGGAAGCTGGTCTGCTGGGGGCACCTTGCACTTTAATGTGTTACCATTCCGAGTTGCCGAAACTTGAACAGAGCCGAAAGAACACTGGTATACTCCACCTGACTTCAGCTCTGGTATGATCTCTAATGAAACCTCAAGCTGAAAAAAATAATACATGGATATCAAATGAAAATATAACAATTATATCAATGAGAAACCACACATACCTGGGGTACATAATAATTCCTTTTGCTTATTTCATTAAAAAAAAGTGCCATGACCAGTTTGAAAAATATATTTTTTTAAATACTACTGATTTTTCTTCAAAAAGAAATATGACAAAATGAAGTAATATAAAAGATTATATCATGTACCACACATAAATCATACAGCATATTATAATATCATTCTTATGTTTGACATGCTAAAATGCTTAAAAATATTCAGACAAACAGGACAGATAGTGTGTAGTTAACCCTCAGTGAAACCAAACCCAGAGCAGATTATTTTGTTTTGGTTGTTATTTTGTTTTATTTTTAAAAGGAGTAATAGAATGACTACACAGACATGACTTAAATGAATGTAAATTAATTACATCTGTATCTTTCTCCAGTGAGATATTTGTGGGCTCCCACCGGGTCACTTTAAAACACTTTGTTTCCTTCCTGGAGAGCCAACGGAATGTCAGATTATTGTTCTCACATTCATCTTTAACAGAGCATCTGCAACAAACAACAGAATACATCAATAAAACTGTCTCACAATGCTGGAAAACATATCACTGAATGTGCTAATGAAGGCAGACACAAATTCAAATCACAAAAGACATATTTCTCTGAATCCATTACACATGCTTCAATTCATATACTTCTTAATATTCTTATTCAAGTATTTTCTTTTAATTCCATACAGCTTGTCATATATTAAACCATACAATTAATAGAAAACTTCAATAGATTATGATGTATGGACAATGCTGATACCATCTGCTGTAATGTAATCACTACTATATTAAATACAGAAGACTTTCTCTAATCTTATTATGATCACACAATCAATATTTACTTGTTTTCAAGAGAGCACCATCCACAGTAGGGGTCATTTGCCTGAGTGCAGGAATCACAACTCTTGTACTGACCACATTTCTGAACAGATATCCTGTACACCTGAAAAAATACATAAATACATAAGAATTAAATAAGAAAATATAAATTCCATACTCTCTGCATATGCACGTTCAATAACACACTTTTCATAGTCGAAAAGGTCTTCAGAGAACCTGTGTATTAATCTCACCAAGTTTTTTTTATCAAAATGTAGAGGATACTTTATAGCATGTCATAAATTAACTTTACTTTATCCAAACAAAATACTAGTTTCAAATACATGTTCATCTTTTTAATTACTGACAGGAGATTTTCATAACATATTCTTACTTCATCAGTTACAAATGTAACCTTTCAGTTACAATGACAGTTTATAAATTTTACAGTTTACTACAGAAATTCTATAATAAGTACAACTTAACTTTATTATTCCAACTTAAAATAAAACTTCAGAAAAAAATTTGTCCCCCTTCCTTTAATACTTTTTGACTAAGAAATACCCTCACTAACAGAAAGTCATAATATAAAAGTCTGTAATAAACCTACACTTAAAAAATTAAATATATAAATCATAATGTATTATTGAAAACAGAGAACAATATTTATATAATTCTTATTTATATTTTTAAATTAAATAAAATATCAAAGAAACTGATCTTACTTTGTCCTTTGATGTCAGATAGACATGAGATTTATCCCGCTGTATGACCATATCACTGTTGATAGGACTCCCCTCCTGTATAACAATGGAAGAGTATGTGGTTCCACTCCTTGAGTCTTCCAGTAAAACCTAAAATAGTGATTATATATATAAATCAAAATTACCTTTGTATTTTATCAGCAAACATGTATAAATAAGGATGTTGAATCTCAACTTTGTATGAATAAGAATATTGAATATATAATAAAAAAAATCCTTTTATTATTCAGAAAGAAAAGGAACAGCCACTTCAAATAATGTATTCTAAAGATGGAAATATTGATATAAGATCTCTGAATATTTTCATATAGCAAACAAAGATAGTGAACTTGAAAAATATGGTTCAGCTTCATTTCAAATTTACAGCTTGTATGGTACAGTTGACATGAAAAATCCTACTTTTAGCTAGGAATCCCGGGAAATGATGACTGGATGATATATACTTTTTGATTTGACATTTTAATATGCCTCTTTGACATGGTATTGTCTATATTTCTGATTGCTGGTTGCTGAATATTCTTTGGAGCTCCCAAGTGTTTTGTAGTTACATGACATCTGATTTCCAATCCATTCAAAATCACTTTGAAATCAAATAACTTCTCTCTATGTTTTTGTTATGATAATCCTACTGTCATTTTAATCTAGATTACCTAGGCAAAGCATTAGCTAGACCTTTAAGCTTTGGATTTACCACTTTAAATTTGCTTGAAATGTGCAAGGGTGTGGATATTAAGGCATTACACCATGAAATATACCCAAATCCAAATGATAATCACCAGGATTTTAAATAGACATGGCTGACATGAAATATACCTAATCTTTAAAGATTCAGATTCTTGCAAAGTTACACAAGTTCACATGGGCTGAAAAGAATTAATTGCCAGTTTCCTGAGCAATTTAAGTTTGGAGTTTTCTGACTGAATTCATACTGGGAATGTAAAACCATTCAGTGGCATTCTTGATCTTTGCTGAGAACTCTACTGACATTGGTCACTTACCCACCTTTACCAAAGAATTCCATTGGTATTAAGTGTAATAACTGTGGGTTTTTAAGGTATCATTGTTAAATTCCTGCACTGAAAAAAAACAATGGGAATGCATTTTCTTCTGATGTAATAAGGCTCAAACGGTTTTCAGCATTTTGACCCCTGGTTCACAAGGTAGTGATGTACATTAATATAAACATACATAAGAAATCTGTAGTAAAAGTATTTCTTCATTAAATAAACCCTGCCACGTACTGTACAGGTGGATCTCATACTAAATTAATTTTTTTTTTATACATCAGCTATATGTTCAAATATTTAATAACAAGTAACCCATGGGTCATGACGCTCAGCTGACTGACATGCTGACAATATGTCCTTGCACAGGAAACTAATTAAGATATTATTATAGGTGGCATCATAATTCATGCATATATGCTTAAGTTCATCAAGACCCCTTAACACACCAAATTTGATGACAATCCAACCAGCCTTTTCTGAGGAACCTGGCAATTTGTGTGTATTTTTCATTACTTCTGGGATGCTCGAACATACCCAAAAACTCTGAGAATATAGGTCACAGAGACCCAATTTCAGATTTTGAGGGGAGAACTTTTGAAGAACTCTCAGGATGCCAAGTGAGAAAATTCTGGGTCTAATGGTTATGATTTGTGCCCAACTTTGGTATCAAATTTTCAAATATTCTGGGGTGTGCTTATAAGCCCCATTTCTCACAGAATATGGGTAACAGAGACCTAATTTCATGTTTCCAAGCAGACTTTTCATGGACCTCCTTGGATTTCAAGTTAGAAGATTCTAGGTCCAATGGTTATAATTTGTGCCCTGCTTTGGTATCAAATTTTCAATTATGCAAGGGGTGCTTATCAGCTCCATAGTTCAGAGAATATGGGTAACAGAGACCTAATTTCAGGTTTCCAAAGATATTTTTCATTGACCTCCCTGCCATGTTAACAGACGACCGCATCTTTGAAGGTCTCAAAAATAGAGAGAAAATTCATAAAAATTGGAAAAAATCCAGTTGGCACCAGCAGTCTGCAAGAACTAATGAAACACTCCATGATGAAAATGTATGCAAAGAATCATGGCAATCAATGCACAATTTGTTGAGATACTACAGCTTTTGTATCAAATTTTAAGTTATTCTTGGGGGGTCTACTGAGCCCCATAGCTCAGAGCATATGGGTAACAGAGACCTAATTTTAGGTTTCCCTGGAGATGTTTTATTGACCTCCGGGCATGTCAAGATAGAAGATTCTAGGTCCAATGGTTACTTTTTGTGCTGTTAACAGATGACTGCATCTTTTAAGGTCTCAAAAATAGAGAAAAAAATCAAAAAAAATTGAAAAAATACAGGTGGCACCACCAGTTGGCAGGAATTGATGAAACACTCCATGATGAATATGCATGCAGAGAATCATGGCAATCAATTAACTATTTGTTGAGATACTAGAGCTTTTGTATCAACATTTTAGTTGTTCTTGGGGGTACTTCAAAGCCCTATAGCTCGAAGAATTTGGGTAACAGAGACCTAATTCCAGGTTTCCAAGAAGACTTTGTAATGGGCCTCCCTGCATGTCATGACAGAAGATTCTAGGTCCAGTGGTTACATTATGTGGCCTGTTAATATATGACCGCATCTTTTAAGGTCTCAAAAATACTTGAGCTTTTGTATCAAATTTTCCATTATTCTGGGGGGTATTTATGAGCCCCATAGCTCCAAGAATATGGGTAACAGAGACCTAATTCCAGGTTATCAAGGAGAATTTTCATTGACTTCCCTGGATGTCAAGTTAAAAGATACCAGGTCAAGCAGTTATGATTTGTGCCCTGTTAACGGACAGACGACCGGATGAACGAAGGACAAAGGGTGATCACTATAGCTCAGATGACTTACAGTCAGCTGAGCTAAAAATTGGGCAAATTTATTTCATTTTTTATACAGAACCCAATCATTTTAGACATAGATATGCATTAACAAAAAGCCTAAACTTCCTGTGCTGTAAAAATCCATTTGTGTTTCTACCTGGTATCAGTAATTATGAAGTGCAGGGAAATCTACCTTAACCAATCCATTTTAAATAAACTTGCACCTTTTTTGACATTCTGACACTTACCTTTTTCAGATGACCTGTGCTGGTGCCCACAAAGGCAACATTTTCATCTCTGACATTGCTGACTGTCAGACCTGTCATCTGCTCCCCGGTCCACGTGGTCACTGCCTCAGCTTCTAGAGGTACTTCACCACTTAGAGGGGGTTTCAGTGTCTGAGTGCAGAAGTCGTTTAACCCTTGCAAATTATCCTATAAAGAGGGTGAAAAGGCAAAAACACCATGTGAGCATTTTACTTAAGAAAAAAGGGTTATAGCATTTTACAGACACCATAATAACCTTAAACCAAAAAAATATATGACTGCTGAGGTTGACTCAAAGCTAGGTAAATTTAACAAACAAAATAAATATAAATATAAGCTCATTTATTTTTCATCTCAAGTTTACATGATATATCCTAATTGTGCTTAATTTTTTCACTCTACATCAACCATCAGTGGCTTTAACCCTTTACTGTTTGTATTTGGTTGTCACAAAACACCCCTTACTGTTCAGATTATTTTTAGGTTTCTCACACTTTGAATTTTGACACACTGTACATTAATGTTATGATTGATAACCTGATCAGTTTTTGGTGGATCCTTATGAACTCTTTAACAAATTTTACAGAGAAACCAAGCAAGAGGTTAATGAGTTAACCAATCATAAATTTCACCTTTATCTATTATCAGAACCAGGTAAATCGGGTAAATTCAGGTAATTATAGTGTCTTTGTTGTTTTAGCATATATATTTGTACATGAATGTCTACAGTATATCCTAGTGAAGACATTGTAGAATTTAGGACCAATAAGGGAAATATCATCCGCCAGTACCTGGTGTATTATTATTGAAGATCTAGGTGAAACAGGTTAATGAATTATGATTAAGATTATTAAAGTAATGTAGGTATAGTGTATTGTAATATATTTGACAAAACCATATATGATTTGTTCCATGAAATGCATAAGAATAATCACTGTATATTTAACATGAAATATTATGTTGATTTCAAAAAAAGGATCTAATTGCCACATCCTACCTGTGTTGGTATAGAAAACTAATATAGACCAGGTGAACTTCAAAGAAAGGTGAAAAAAAGACACATTCACAGATTTTCTCATCAAATATCTATAAAACACAATCGAAAATGACCAAAAGTCTGACAGAATGGTAAAATCTAAAATTTCTACATGTTTTCCCCCCTTTGTTATATTTATAAGATCATTTTGGTACTCCTAGTTAAGTGTACCGTAAATCTGTGAAATTTCGTACCTTGATGAATTTCATACACGGTCTTTCTCAGTAATCATAATTATTAAAATGATGTGTTATAATTTCGAAATGCCGATGGTCTGTTACGCCACATTTGACATTAGCAGGACTGCCGAGAATGTAACACTGACGTAACCTCACCCATTTATCTGGTTTTGAACAAGCCTACCGGTCCGATCGATGTGATTGCCATGCTATTGATAATTAATATGAATTATATCTACATCATATAGAATGTAATTTGACTGAAAACTAAGTTTTTTGTTTCAGCGACAATAAAAAAACTTAAAATATCTCAAAGTGGATTGCTTAATTGTCCGGGATGCGAGCAACACGCAGTGAATAACTGACAGACGTTCATGAAGTTTGACGGAGGTTGGAAATTGGATAATCAGGATTAACTCCGTAAATGATCTCAATACCACTAGCTTTATGTGCACCATAAAGGGGGATTTCCATGTGTAAGCCAGGTTAAAATTGGTCTCTTTCAAGCAAGCTCGGCATTCCGGTGTATATAATGCCAATGTTAATCAGTTTGAAAATTAATGCTAATTTCCATTAAAACATTTAAAATAAATATCTTGAATGTCACACCAGAATGACTCAGTTTCAAGTACCTAGGCTCCGTATCACCCAACAAACAAGTCACAGGAGATCAAACGGTACATCAAAGCGCTGGCAGACATTCATGAAGTTTAACAGAGGTTGGAAATTTGGTATTGGATAATCAGGATCAATCAACTCTTCAAGTGATCTAGACCTCTAGCTTTTTGTGCACCATTAGTTGGGATTTCCATGCGTAAGCCACCCGAAAAACGTTCTCTCAGGGCAAAGCCCCGGATGTTATGCAAGCATGTACGGGTGTCGAGCTTCATGACAGGATTAATCCTTCAGATATGCTTTTCATATTCCTTTTCCAAACTGGTTTAATATAAAATAAAGAACACAAGTATAGAAAATAATGTTTTTATTCATGAAACTTCATGGTTCACACGGATGAATGCAAAATCGGCGAGTGAATACTTGAGGCTCATATTATCGCCCACTGCTGACGAGGCATCTTAACTTGTCAAGAACATAATTTTAAAACTGCTGAAATCGACTGTTAATTTCGGACTTCCACAAATTTATTTATTTTTTTCTGTACGAAATTTCACATATTTTACGGTATATCACTTTTATGCTGCCCATGACAAAGTCTAGGGGAATCCCCGTCGTATTGCATTATGGTTATCCAGGGTCAAAAGTACGTCAGACATCTTTTTTATCTTAAGACATTAGCAAAAATTCTAAAATTTGAGTATCTTAAGTTTGTTCATTATTTTATATTTATTATGTTCAAAACATATACTGAAAGTTGTCAAAGCACAATGTCTATCGAGCGGCAAGTATGACAGCCGCCATCTTGAAAATTGATCACATCACTAGTCCTTTCATAACAAGAAACATAAACATTGAAATTTGTCTTAAAGAATGAGAAATATTCACATTTTAAGTACAAAATGATAATAATTTAGATAGCTTCCAATCTTTTGAGGAAATTTAGTATGGTTTATTGGTTTAAAAATGTGGCACGTTCAGTAGAAACATCGCGTTTGTTGACATCTTGGGTGTGTATCTTGCAGATGCCATTCAACCAATCGGCTTTCTAACAGAGTCTAAATTAAAATTTCATGAATATTTATGAGAATTCCCGTGGTATTGAATAACAAGGGACCCATGGGTCACATCGCTCAGCTGAATTTTGGAAAATATTAGTAACTGCAAAATATTTTTATTTCTTTTGGTTTTTCATGTATATTATCATTAGAAAAGCTATGAGAAAATGGCCCTGCTTAAATGAAACTCTGTAAATTATAGAATAATTGACATGAGCTAAACCATTTAGTGATGCACCAAGGGAACAAATAGGCCTACGGTAAGTGTTATATAAAAGCAATATTTCAAAAACAAATAATGTGTGAAGGTAATTAAGTTTTCAAAAGTTAAATATATGGCCATACGAGTTAAAAATTAATCCCACAAAGTTTGACCAATATTCCTAATTTTAATCCTAAGTTAACAGTGTTATTCACACCTAAGCCCTGCCAACTTTAAGAGATATGAATGAAATGATACAAAGTATTTATATCTTCTTAAATCTAGTCAATAAGCACTTACATTAAATCCTTATATTTTATCACATTTGAATATTAGGAATAAAATTCCTGAAATTTTTTTCTTTAAAAAATCAAAATTGTCCAAGTCTCATCAAAAAGAATTTATTTAACATTAAATTATAAGATTCATCTTTTTTATTAGTCCTGTGTATTGAAGGGGTGGGTGGGGGGAGGGGTCTCCATTAATTGTTACTGCTCGTTGCTGAAAAAAATGTTAATATTAAGATTCATCTAGTTCATAGTACAGGTCATCAAGCTCAACTCAGTGGAGAGAGGGCTTGCTGGAAATAGGTCCTTAGCTTTAACATGTTTTGTGTTAAGCGATTAAATATATTTCCTAATTTTTTACAAAATGCATTTTGTTTGAGCCCATAACATTTTAAATTACATAATACAGACCTTATTTCTGGCATGTACATAAGAACTTTATAGAGGAATATATATGGTAAATATGAGGAAAAACAGATGTATGGTTTTGATATAAGGCAGTCCTGAAGTGTGAAAATAGGTTTTTATTAAAAAATTGAAGTTTTTCCTTAATTTCTCAAAGGAACAAAGTCGCAAAGACCCAGTTTTCAGCTTGGTAGGAGATCTTGGGGACATCTAATATTATGCCAACAGCCTGGGGAGCATAGAGGTGCACTGAATGACCTACAGTGACCAAAGTGGACTGCTTGACAATGTAAGGGAATACAACAAGAGCCTCCAAAAAATTCAATTACTAGCCTAATTTTGCAGCTTTTATTTTCAAATTTCAGATTTTAACAGATTAAATCCTTATGTGTACATGCTGTGAAAATTAAATCCACAGTACTAACAGGAAAAAAATGTGCCATGGTCAAAGTTGGGCAAAATTTAAGGTACCAATTTTTTATTTATCCTAATATTTTAAAAAATTTAAAAGATTTTGATCTAATTTTGGGTATACAATTTAATTTTGATTAACTAAAGTTATATTACTGGGAAAAAAGTCCTTAATTTCAACATGTTTTGTGTTAAGCGATCGAATATCTTTCCTGATTTTTTACTAAATGCATTTTGTTTGAACCCATAACTTTTTTAAATTATATAATACAGACCTTATTTCTGGCATGTACATAGGAACTTTATAGAGGAATATATATGGCATATATGAGGAAAAACAGATGAGTGGTTTTCATATTAGGCAGTCCTGAAGTGTGAAATAGGTTTTTACTAAAAAATTAAGGTTTTCCCTCAATTTCTCAAAGGAATGAAGTCGCAAAGACCCAGTTTTATGCTTGGAAGGAGATCTTGGGGACATTTAACATTTTAGAATTTTGGATTCTTAGGTCTTACGGTTTCAAAACGTGCCACATCTACGGACGGATGGACAGACGGACAGATGACGGACAATGGACCACAACTATAGCTCAGATGACTTATAGTCAGCTGAGCTAAAAAAATTAATCAACTTCATGGTAGGGGTGTCCTAGAACTGTATAGAACTAAAATAAACATGTCCAACGTTAATTTTACCTCCAAGCCAGAGCTAAAACCAGGAGTTCTTAGTGTCAAATCTGAGGACATTTTGGTGTGTTATGAATAGATGAGGAGATATCACGTGACATGGCTTATAGTGGCCTATCAAATGTTAAAGACTTAAATTTGTTCAAAATAAATTTCAAGGCAAGAAAAACAGGAAACAGTCATATAATAAGGCTACTTCTACATTCAGCTTGTGGCCCATGCAAAATTTTAATCACATTTTCCTGGGGCTTCCAATAAATACAAACTTCTCCAATTTGTAACAAAGAAAGAATGCTTTAAATGGATATTAGTTAGAAATTTTTTTTCTGCAGTTAACAATCTGTATACTCTTCATCAAAAACTGTTTTGTTGAGGCCCAGATTAGAATCTGGCCCAATTTAAAACTGGGCCAGCCCAGATCAAAATTTTGATTTGGACTGGCCCAGATCAAAATTCTAATCTGGGCCAGACCAGTTTAAAACTGGGCCAGCCCAGATTAAAATTTTGATCTGGGCCAGTCCAGATTAAAATTCGGTGGTGAAGACTTCAGGATTTAAATCTGGTCTGGACTGATTTTAAACTGGGCTGGCCCAGATTAGAATTTTGATCTGGGCTGGTTAAGTTTATTATCCTGTGGTGGACTGATTTTAAACTGGGCTGGCCCAGATCAAAATTTTAATCTGGGCTAGTCAAGATTACAATCCTGTGGTGGACTGATTTTAAACTGGGCCTAACCAGATCAGAATCCTAATCTTATCTTAGGCTAGCTTGATTTTTATCATCTTAAATCAGAGAATACAGTAAACATTTATTCCAGATACACCATTCTGAAGGGCACAAATCACATAATGAACAAGATGATTTAAAATATTTTAGTGAGGAAAAAGCTAATGAACAAATGTGATGTGCTCCTTAGGTTTCATCTATTCTTCAAGCAAAAAAGTTTACATTTGAACTTCACCTAAACCAACTACCATTATTAATCACAGTTTAGAATATGTGTCAGTTCTGAGACATCTACTTGACTTAATATCAAAATTTTCAATTTAACTGAGATAATTTTCTGTTCTGAATATCAACATTTCATGTGTAATATTAAATATATATATGCATAATTAAATACCAGCTTTACCCATTTATAACTAAACAAAAGTAATTTATCAGTCTTGATGCTCATTTGGGTGAGCAGCATGACACTGTGCCCAAACATGGGGCTAGGGAGAGGCTTGTGATACCATTTCTGTTATTTTCAATAGCAGAAAATTCACAGCTGAGAAAATGATATGATTGTTGTCATTTGTCAGTCTCAAAAACAGAGGTGAACATGAGTTGAAATTGGATTTAGAATTTTAATTCAGAGGGTGACAAACATGGTGGAGTTTTCACTTTGGAGTTAATAACTTAAACAAGGGACCTATGGGTCACGACGCTCAGCTGTTATATATGATAAAAAAATATTATTTAGAAATGAGGCACATGCTGGTTTTGTGTGGTAATAAATATAAGCTGTATTATGAGCTGTTGTTTAGCTTATGTATGATTTTGATAGTACCTTTGGAGACAGGGAAGAGGATTGATTTCATTTATTTTATTAACAAATGGAGTACTACTGTCACACAGATTTTGACTTGGCCATATAACTTATAAGAAGAACATATAATATAAGAGTTTAACTATTTATTAAAAAAAATTACAAATATTATCCCAAATATAATTTTTATTAAAAATAATAAGAGAATCATATGATTTTTTAAAATGAAATATAACTGATATGATTATTAAAATAATATTAAAGAATATATTCATGAATGCATTCATGAATACATTTTGAAAGTATTTGCACGAGTATTCATATACTTTCATTTTTACCTGAATTCCCATTCTTTATGCAAGAAATTTATAATGGAGTACATAATCATATTCGTATTTAAATACAATTACAAAGTATTCGCACCATGTCTGGTATTTATTCAGTTTTCACCAAACAATGATGTTGAGAATCCAGAATATACAAATTTCACACATTTAAATAATGATCATAAGTACCTGGTTTTATGGCTTTTATTTATATTAAAAAATAACTGTAAAAAATTCATTTTGGACTAATTTCACATCAATGTACACACTAGACACAGTAGGAATCTAGATTAATATTATCAACTGCATCTTTGTCTATCATTAATTTCCTTCATATAATCCTTAATGATTAGTAATGAATAATATGATTTACTTCTTTATCATTTAAAATGAACTGAAAAATGCCATAGGTGACTGCATGGTGTTATTTGGAATATGTGACATTCTACCCATCGATACAAGATTCTTATATCATCAGTAACTGCAAGTTAATTTCCTGTTATTATAAACTAACAAATTCCTTTTCTATTTTTCTTTAATTTGTTATTAAAAAACAATAAAAATTTATTAATTTATTGTTTATTGTTATGTTGTTGGTTAAAACTACTAGATGAGTTGGGTTGAACACCTGGATCAACTGTGGCTGGCCATAAGCTGCCTGGATTCTCCCCTCAAGCGTGCATAATTTGATGAAAGGTCAACAAGGTCAACATACAGGTGACTCAAGAGGGGCTGGAGAGAGCCAAAGTCTGACAGGGTCTCATAAAAAACATTAATAAAAGCTACAATATTTGGCAAATTTCTTTCAGCTTTCTAAACTAAAAAGCTGAAATCCTCATGTGTGCATGATATGAAAATTATATCAACAGTGCTCATGGGAAACAAACGTGCCTTGGTCACAGTTGGGCAAAATTTAAGGTACTAATTTTATATTTATACTAATAACTTATAAAATTTGAAAAATTCAGAACTAATTTTGGGTCTTCAATTGAATCTTGATTAAATAATGTTACATCCCTGACAAAAAAAATCTCTAGCTTCAGCAATGCCCTTGTTAAGGGAGTAAATATATTTCTTGATTTTTTACAAAGTGCATTATGTTTGGGCCCATAACTTAAAAAAATACACAATACTGACATCATTTCTGGCATGTGCATAGTGAATGTATAGAAAAATATGAATATTATATATGATCAAAGTCAGATCAGTGGTTTTGATATTAGGCAGTCTTAAAGTGTAACATTGGGTTTTTAATGGAAAAATGAAGTTTTTCTTTGATATCTCGAAGGAATTAAGTCCTAGTGATCAAATTCTTGGCATGGTAGGGGATTTTGGAGAAATCTAACTGTATGCCAAATTTAAGGAACTTAGAGCTGAAGCTCGGGAGCTGAGCTCTAGCAAACTGCATAACACTAGCAATATGTGACATGGTGCTTGAAAACTTGAATAAAATCTACAGTTTTTGATCAACTGGTTTCAAATTTTTGGTGTTAACAGTTGAAATGCTAACAAAAACATGCTGTGAAAATTAAATCCACAGCAGTTACAGCAAAAAAACGTGCCATGGTCAAATTTGGGCAAAATTTAAGGTACCAATTTTTTATTTTTGCTAATATTTTTAAAAATTTAAAAGATTTTGATCTAATTTTGGGTATACAATTTAATTTTGATTAATAAAAGTAATATTACTGGAAAAAAAGTGCTTAGCTTTAACAAGTTTTGTGTTAAGTGATAAAATTTCTTTCCTGATTATTTACAAAATGCATTATGTTTGGGCCCATAACTTTTTTAAATTAAATAATACAGACCTAATTTCTGGCATGTACATAGGAATTATATAGAGGATAATTTATAAGAAATATGAGGAAAAACAGATGAGTGGTTTTGATATTAGGCAGTCCTAAAGTGTGAAAATAGGTTTTTAATAAAAAATTGAGGTTATTCCTTAATTTCTCAAAGGAATGAAGTGGCAAAGACCCAGTTTTCGGCTTGGTAGGAGATCTTGGGGACATCAAACATTATGCTGAATTTTGGATTCCTAGGTATTACGGTTTCAAAACGTGCCACATCTACGGACGGACGGACGGACGGACGGACAGACGGACGGACGACGGACAATGGACCACGACTATAGCTCAGATGACTTATAGTCAGCTGAGCTAAAAATACTAATCTATTAACTGATAACTAATGTAAATTGAAGATAGTTAAAAGCTCCAATACAAATATTCTCTACCTTCAATAGTTAAAATGGTGAGTTGGTGAATATTGTTCCCACTGTTCTATCTGAATAGATGTTTCAGGGTCTTCTTTCCTTAATATGTAGTACGTTATAAGTTCTATGTCCAATGTTACAATAAGTGCAAATTTTTTAATGGGTGACGGGGGGGGGGGGGGGGGGGAATCACAGACAAAAAAACCCAACTTATGATAAATGATAAATACCTTAAAATAACAAATAAAATTTTGAATTTACAGGTCTTGGATCACAAGCTTAACATTGAGTTACATATACATTAACTAGAATACGGGTAGTCCACAAGCGACTATGTGTATCCGCCAAAATCAGAGAAGGACGGGTGAAGTGAGGCATGGATTGAGTGGCAAGGGGAAACACACATCACATAAACATGATTGTAGGTGGCGCACCCTGTCATTTGATCGAGAAACTATTGAAGATGTATACACATGCAAAATTTCATGTGGAAAAGTCAAACCACTGCAGAGATATGAGTAATTTTATCTCAAAGCAGACAATCAGATGGACGCTGTGCAAAAATGGCTGCAGGTTGCGCCACCATTTTTGTGTATGTTATAAAGATATCCAAGGGCTACATTTGTGTTAATTTTTTTTCCTGATTGGTCAAACGAGACCGGAGATATAAGCATTAATGTCTGCAGCGTGAACATGAAAGTAGGTGGCGCCACCTGTCATAAAATCAAGAAAGCTATGCGGGATGTATACGCATGCCTAATTTCAGGTAATATGGTCAAACCACTGCAGAGATATGAGTGATTTTAACCCAAGGCAGACAAATTTTAACAGATGGATGCTGTGCGAAAATGGCTGCAGGTGGCGCCACAATTTTAGTGTATGTTATAAAGCTATCCAAGGGCTACATTTGTGTAAAGAATTTTTCCTGATTGGTCCTCAATTCCTGAGATATGAGCTTGGATGTCTGCAGCCTGAATGTGAAGGTAGGTGGCACCACCTATCATAAAATCAAGAAAGCTATCTAGGATGTATATGCATGCCGAATTTCAGGTGAAATAGTCTAACCACTGCAGAGATATGAGTGATTTTAACCTAAGGCTGACAAACAGATGGAGGCTGTGCAAAAATGGCCGCAGGTGGTGCCACCATTTTTGTGTATGTTATAAAAATATAAGGGCTACATTTGTGTAAAATTTTTTTCCTGATTGGTCAAATGAGTCCGGAGATATAAGCATTAATGTCTGCAGCGTGAAAGTAGGTGGCGCCACCTGTCATAAAATCAAGAAAGCTATGCGGGATGTATACGCATGTCAAATTTCAGGTAATATGGTCAAACCACTGCAGAGATATGAGTGATTTTAACCCAAGGCAGACAAACAAATGTATGCTGTGTGAAAATGGCTGCAGGTGGCGCCACCATTTTAGTGTATGTTATAAAGCTATCCAAGGGCTACATTTGTGTAAAAAAATTTTTCCTGATTGGTCGACAGTTCCTGAGATATGAGCTTGGATGTCTGCAGCGTGAATGTGAAGGTAGGTGGCACCACCTGTCATAAAATCAAGAAAGCTATCTAGGATGTATATGCATGCCGAATTTCAGGTGAATTAGTCTAACCACTGCAGAGATATGAGTGATTTTAACCTTAGGCTGACAAACATATGGACGCTGTGCAAAAATGGCCACAGGTGGCGCCACCATTTTTGTGTATGTTATAAAAATATCCAGGGGCTACATTTGTGTAAAAAAATTTTCCTGATTGGTCAAACGAGTCCGGAGATATGAGCTTGATGTCTGCAGCGTTAACGTGAATGTAGGTGGCGCCACCTGTCATAAAATCCAGAAAGCTATCTAGGATGTATAGGCATGCCGAATTTTAGGTGAATTAGTCAAACCACTGCAGAGATATGAGTGATTTTAACCCAAGGCAGATGAACAGATGAACACTGTGCAAACATGGTTGCAGGTGTGACCGTATAATTTGTGTAAGTTTCGGAAAAATCCATCCAGTAGTCTCATAGGAGTTCTCCGGAAACAAATGCGGCGGCGGAACCTGGTCAAAAACATAGTATCCGCAAAACTTTGTTTTGGCGGATAAAATTATTATTGATTAAATTTTATTTTAGTTTGTTGAATTAATGCCCATGTTCTGCAAGCTATATTTGTAGATTTTAGCTGTAAAATACCAATGTTTAACATGATTATCTTATAATTATATATCAGAAATTTCACATGAGAGGTGAAATAACATAATAAATATGACAGGATCCAACAAATGATATTTTCATAGAAAATGAAATAAATTCTTTAAATATTAATTATTATTGACTTACAGTCTGACAATGTTTACAAATTCTTTGAATTGATGAAAGGCCAGCTAGTTAAATATAGTGTAATTGAAGCCAGCCTAGGAGTAGATCAGGATTCTGATCTGGGCTGGTCCAGTTTAAAATCAGTACACCACAGCATTGTTACCTTGACCCGCCCAGATCAAAATTCTAATCAGGGCTGGCCCAGTTTCAAATCAGTCCAGACCAGATTTAAATCCTGGAGTCTTCACCACAGGATTTTAATCTGGACCGGCCCAGATAAAAATTTTAATCTGGGCTGGCCCAGTTTAAAACTGGTCTGGCCAAGATTAGAATTTTGATCTGGGCCAGTCCAAATCAAAATTTTGATCTGGGCTGGCCCAGTTTTAAATTGGGCCAGATTCTTATCTGGGCCTCGACATATATATATTGTAAGTTGACAATCACACTCAGTTGATTTGGTCCTTCCTGAAATGGTAATGATATTATAAAGCAATGCATGGGTGGAGTGCCGAAAGTGCAGTCTATTGCTTTGAATTGGATCAAGAACAATAACAAGTGACACAGGGGTCATGACAACTAGCTGTGTTTGAAGACATCAACAAAAGGAATTTTATTATCTGAATGCCAAATTTTGTAGGTGGTATCCCAATTCAACTGCTGCACAGCTTAAAGGATATGGCTAACAGAGACCTAAGTTCAGGTTTCCCAGGAGATATTTCATGGACCTCCCTGGATGTCAAGTTTGAAGATTCTAGGTGCAATGGTTAAGATTTGTGGCATGTTAACAAACAACCACATCTTTGCAGTTCTCAGAAATAAAAATTTAAAGAAAATGCATAAAATCTGAAAAAAATCCAGATGCAGTCAGCAGGAACTGATGAAACACTCCTTGATGAATGTGCACTTAAAAGTATCATGCTGATGAATGCATTAGTTGTTCAGAAACTGGACATTTTGTATAAAATTTTTAATTCTACTATTAAAAGGCGTATTAACAAGCCCTAGAGCTCAAAGTATATGGGTTACAGAGACCTAATTTCAGGTTTCCAAGGAGATTTTCCATGGACTCACTGGATGTTAAATGAGAGATTCTTGGTAGAATGGTAACTATTTGTACGCTGTTAACGGACAACTGCATCTTTGAGGGTCACAAAAATAGAGAGAAAGAAATGTGTAAAAAAATTAAAATTCAGCTAGCGCCACCAGTCTGCAGGAACTGATGAAACACTCCATGATGAATGTGCATGCAAAGAATCATGGTGAACATTGCATTAGTTGTTAAGATACTGGAGCTTTTGTACCAAATTTTTAATTATTCTGAGGGGTACTTGGAGGATATGGTTTACAGACCTAATTTCAGGTTTCCAAGGAGATTTTTCATGGACATCCGTAGATGTCAAGAGAGAAGTTTCTAGGTGAAATGGTTATGATTTGTGCCCTGATAATAGTGGACCACATCTATGAAGGTCTCAAAAATGGAGAAACTAAAATATCAGCAGAAGCTGACAAAAGCCCTCAGCCAAAAGAACAGTGTTTATATGTGGTAACAGTAACAAGTATGAAAAATTTGTTTTCACATTGATGTATATCTGTACATGTCTCAGTTATAAATTTAAACTAGAGAGGTATGTTGTACCTTTGCAAGTACGGCAACACCTATCTCATGCAGGAATTAGAGATCATCAAGGCATATCATGATACCATGTTTCATAACAATACACCAAGTGCTTCCTGAGAAATAGGCTCCTTAGTTTTTTTGTATTATATTAAGCTCTATGACCTTGAAAATAGGTCAAGGTCACCCATCTTTAAGCTTGATCTAGATTTTGTTAATATGCATCAGCACTGAAGAAATGAAGTTCCTGTGTTCATTACCTTTGGAGATATCTTGCTCACAAGGCAAAAGTTGAAAAATCTGATTACATATTCATTAAAATTAAGAAAAATATGTGAAATTGTGAATTTTTTAACCAAAATCTGGCAGGAAGGGGGGGGGGTCATGTATGTTTAGTCATTCACCTAACTACATAGATTAAATTTATTCAAGAAGAGTATCAGGCAAAACAGGGAAGGAACAAAACAAATACTTACACAATTGCTGGACGTGCCAATGTGTTGGAAATATTCGACTCTTTCAAAATCACTGCATTTCCTTGCGTTTTCTATAAATTTTTCTCGGATTTTACTTATTGTAAAGATACAAAGAGCTGATCCTTGTTGTCCGTTGAACACTGAGTACACCACATCTTCACTGTCTCCAACACCAAGACTGTCTGCCAGGCGTTTTCCTGGCTTAGCTAAGATGGCCGCGGATATGCTGGGATAATATGTTGATTCAGATTTACATTTGATAGGCATTTCAACAAATGACTGATATTCCTTGGCATCTTTGCAAATTTGGCCCATGTTTGACACTTCATTTGCTTTATTCTGTTTAAGATAGAAAAAGTAGGCATAATTCCCAGAGTAGAAGCCTGACACATACTTAATATCATTTGAGATACTATTTTTAAAAGAAAGAGCACTGTATTTTTCTGTTAAACCATCATCAACACTGTAATAAAGCTGCAGAGGTCCATCGGTTAAGCTACGGGAGCTCACAGCTGTCGTGGTCTTTTGAAGAATAGGATCTCTAGCACGTATAAAAGAGACTGCAACATATAGAACCTCCTCTGATGCACCTGGTCCGAGAAATGCTACTGTTGCAGGTTGTTCCATAAAACTTGCCACTTTTACATCACTTGTGGATTTTACAGACAAATCTGCTGGATTATGGAACTTGCATGTCTGATTACTACTGCAACTGATGATATATGATGGATGTATTACTAAGACCTGATTGAATATACCAGTTCCCGTGGAAACATGAGTGACTTTTTCCAAACGTTCATTCAATTTTATTAGTTTATTTTCAGCTCCTATGTATATATCCCCGCTGCTGTTGTCATATGCCAGATGTTGAATATTTAATTGTGCTTCTTGGTAATTATTTGTCCATGCTTCATTTCCTGATGTGCTTTGGACTGAACAGAGGACAACAAGAACAGACACACACAAGAACAGTGCATGACGCATGGTAAAAAATCCAGAGGAACCAACAGGATTCCTCCTGGATGTCACCATGTTGAACACTGAGCTTACAGATATTGTTCACATTTTGGTGTTCAGCTACCCAGGCCTCTAGACAAGCTGTTCCTTAATAACTTCAGGCCCTGGAAGAAACAACAATATAATAAGTATATGAAAGCTCAAGAGTAACACTTTAGAAATGGCCCACAGTATTCCATAGTATAAAAAGAAAGGACCAATGGATCATGACATACAAATGAAAATAGCAGATGAATGTGTGTTATGAATCAAGATGCTATGGACCAATCAACAGCAATAAAACAATTTATTCAAAGACTCATTCCTAAAATAATATGCTTTTCAGGCAAATGACCTTACAAACACTAGCATTATATGCTGCTTGTCATTAATGTGATGGATGTAAATTTCTTTTTGCAAATTACATTAACCAGATTTGTCTTCAATCTGAGTATAGTATCAGAGATACTTTGTTCACCCTGACTGAAAAGTGATTTGTAAGACTACTGAAAACATGATCAAAATGTAGTGGTAAAGGTAGCGGTTAATGCAATTACAGCTGATAAGATATAAGATGAAAAGAAAGCAATTGTACGAAACTACTTTAAAGTAAACATCACATAAATCTTTGTTAAAATGAACAGCAATAATTCTTCATGCTGGTAAATTAGGAACTGGCCCAGATATCATGTTTAAACAATATTCACATCACACAAAAGACTAAGAATCAGAACAAATGGTTGCTGCTGTGGTACAATTAGTTATATACCGTAGATCCGCGTTTTGCCGCCGCACGTCGTCTAATGGCCGCACCCCATGTTCGTAAAATATCTGGAAGGCTCCTTCACTAGAGTAAAAATTCCCTAAACCTTACTTAATGGCCGCACCACATTCTCACACCGTTCCATTGCCGAGTGGTGTAGGGGGAACACAACGAAAACGTGCTTTTCTTAAACGCTAGGCTGCAGCTAGGAACGCTGCGGTATGCTGATATGCGGTCAGGCATAACAGTTTTGGGAAACAGTTGCAACTGTGTATTTTGCTTTGCTTTGCTAATTAATTAATTAAATTAACTGGTTTAACAGCCTGATCTACCCGATTAGAATAGATGACTCATCTAAGACTAATCCTAGTAGGGCCATGAAATTAATTTGACACATCATTGAATGTCAGAGAATCTTCAACTTGGCTAATTAAAGTTCAATGAGACATCAAAGCATTGTATGGCACGACGGTTATTTAAATATTATTTAGACATTATACATAATTGGTCATTTAACAACAAAACATTTAAATAAACGACACCCGCGTCGGTGATCATATTGCCAGAAGACCTCGGGTTGTGCTGATCATAATATATGCAAAATGGTGTCCGAACCGTCAACCGGCAAAACATACCACATAAAATGATTACGGAACTAGCGGGCCTTGGGGTACCTTGCGCCTTTACCCTGGCTAATTAAACTTCAATGGGACATCAAAGCCAACGGTACTCTTTGTGATGACTTTTATTTACACTCTGTACAACGTCGGTCAACCTTGACAAAAACTTTGAATAAACAAATCCCGCGTCGATGTTCAGACAGTCTGTACGCGTACTCCCTGGGTCCTGCTGATCATAATATATGCACACTGGTGCCCGAACCGTCTGCTAGCATTACGTGCCATATTTAAGGATTACGGAACTAGCTGGTGAGGATATGACCTTTGAGCGCCATCTATTGACAATGTGATGAACGAAGAAGTATCTGAACGTGAACGCAGGTTTAATTGCCGAAGAACGTACGGTCTTTGATTATCTTTTGTTTTACAGTTTATTTTAAAAGAAATGATATGCACAAGAAATATCTTAAAATAATGTTTTACCGGTATTGCAGCCATACTCAAATATAGGTACAACCGTTAGTCTGGTTAGAGTGCATAATTTGGCGAGTGAATATCGATCTTTTATCACTCATTGCGTGAAAATGGCCGTGGTTTAAAACTGACTCAGAAAAGTTTTATAATACATATGAGAATGATTAAAATATCAATATTACATTTAATAAAATTAACAATGAATAAAATTAATATACAAATATGCAGTATCATAAAATATATACGTTCTCAGTGTTCACTTCCTCCTTCCTCAGCCTATTATCGCCCATTGCGCCTCGGCGGGCCGTCGAGTCTCATGTACATCTTTGAATTTAGCTTAACCTGCGTTTAATAGCCGCATCCCTTGTCGAGAAATATTAGTCAGGATTTTTAGCTGCAAGTCTTATTTTATGGCCGCGGCGGCAAAACGCGGATCTACGGTAACACACAAGAACTCAAGATATTGTTAAAGATAAAATCATAAAATGAAAGGTAAAAGAACTACATGCTACAGAGGACATATTACCATTTCATCAGTTGTTCTTCCATATTGATTACTATCTAAAGTTTTATATTCAATAAACAAGGACCTCTATACAACTAGAATACGGGTAGTCGACAAGCGACTATGTGTATCCGCCTAAATCAGAGTGGAATGGGTGAAGTGAGGAATGGATTGAGTGGCAAGGGGAAACAGAGTGAAGTGTTGCATATTAGCATGGATGTCTGCAGCCAAATTGTGTATGTAGGTTGCGCCACCTACCATAAATTCCAGAAAGCTGTCCAAGTTGTATACATATGCAAAATTTAAGGCAGATAAGTCAAACCACTACATGTATATGAGTGATTTTTGCCCTTAACAGACAAACAGATGGACGCTGTGCAAAAATGGTTGCAGGTGGCGCCACCAGTTTTGCGTATGATAAAGAGCTATGTGAGAACTATACACATGCAAAACTTTGGCCCAATCGGTCAAACGGTTCCCAAGATATGAGCTTGGATGTCTGCAGCGTAAACGTGAATGTAGGTGGCGCCACCTGTCATAAAATCAGAAAAGCTATCCAGGATGTATACGCATGCTGAATTTCAGGTGAATTAGTCAAACCACTGCAGAGATATGAGTGATTTTAACCCAAGGCAGAAGAACAGATGGACACTGTGCAAACATAGTTGCAGGTGGCGCCACCATTTTTTGTGTATGTTATAAAGCTCTCCAAGGGCTACATTTGTGCAAAAAAATTTTCCTGATCAGTCAAACGGTTCCCGAGATATGTGGGTTTATGTGTGGAAACAGACGCACAAAGAGACGCAGAGCACAGAGGAAAGGTCAGAGGTCAAAACAAAATCGGGGTGCAGCAGTTCACATGTGACCCAAACATAATCCCGGGTTTCGTGAAATTCCGCCCAGCGGTTACGGAGGAGTTCTCCGGACACCTACGCCGCGGCGGCGGCGGCGGTGGGCTGAAAACATAGTAAACTCTGTTTTGGCGGATACAATAATCCTGACTTAAGAGCAAAACATATGTCCTGACAGGTCAGAAAAGGCTCTATTAACATGTTTTGAAGAAAAATTACCACTGCGGTAAATGGGAAGCCATATTTTGAACAGAGAAGAAGGAAAGTGGTCTTCTTAGTCTTCCCTGTATAACAAACTTTCAGTAATAAACAAATTTGCCAAACGTGTTAATAATTTTGACCTTTGACCTCCAAAAATGGACAAGGTCATCCTTATAGTAATGAGTCACATGTATCTGCAAAGTCTGAATCCAGTTTTCAAACCTATTCACAGTTGTCATCCGGCTACAAATTTTTGTGGATGGTCAAACAAATGGACAGATGGCCCAATAGATGGACAGATGGACAGAGTTATTGCTTTTGGGTACACCCCTTTTACAAGGGTAGCCCTAAATGTAAGTTAAATACTGATTCAACCCTAAAAATCTCACCACATTTAAACCAAGTCTGTGGCACCAGTGGTATGAAGATGTGTTATGTTTCCCAACACCCATCCTTTACATATAATAGGACAAATTATGTTTTTGGCCTTTGGCACAGGGGATGATTGTAGCCACAGAAGTAATAAAAAGTGTCAGTCAGAGAGAAAACTGGGTGATTGCTAATGCTCAGAATAATGAAATTCAGCAACTCAAATTGTGCTTTGCCCTATTTTACATAATGTTTCTGATAGTTTGTCACATAAACTAGGGGCCTATAACCTCATCAAATGATGTCATACTGACCTGTTTACAGATGTCAGTCTTGCACTAGGGGTGTGTCTACTGCTGGACAGATTCAGCTTTTTTTATAACACATTTACGCTATTAGTTGTATCCAAGAGAATAGTTTTGCTGCCTGTATACATATAATAAACGACTGCATAGATAATATCGTACAAATTCAACTATCTTGTCTAATAAAGTTTTATTAGTGTAAAATCATCACAACTTATTCTCACTATC
The DNA here is from genome assembly GCA_026874595.1 of Sipunculus nudus. Taxonomy (NCBI): domain Eukaryota; kingdom Metazoa; phylum Annelida; class Sipuncula; order Golfingiida; family Sipunculidae; genus Sipunculus; species Sipunculus nudus. The sequence continues at coordinate 47,962,986 of CM049306.1, read as the reverse complement.
TCACTGAAATATGCCTTAAACACTGTACAAATCATTTTGTTACATAATAAATTGGTGATGATAATATCTCACTGCTTTGTCTCCTGGTTTCAGCCTAGTGTTTGGTTTTAGCGCCTACTACTGAGCCATACTACTGTCATGAATCTGTGGCTGGCAGACAAACAGACAGAAGGATGATGTGAAAATTAAGGTTGACCACCACTTGTTAAAGCGGCAGGGTCACAGCTGTGCTACAACGATGACTGGAAGATTCATAGCCTGGCTTTACGATGTATATTCAATAAACAAACCAGGAAAAAACTCACCCAGTGGAACAGATCTATCAAATACAAACCCTGACCATTCTTGATCCCCATGGGTTTGTCAATCCAAGTGGGTTAACCAGATATGATTAATCTTTAACTCCTGTCTCCACTGGGTTCTCTGTTAAAGACAAGAGTCCTGCCTGCACAGTTAAGAAGCTTCAGACAGAGAGACAATGCCCTGATATTTTCTCCAGTTTGGGGTATACACCAATCTGTATATACCCAGACCTCATCTGTCACACACCGCAGAACAAGAGCTGCAGAATTCTCTATACATCCATGTTTTGCCTTGCTGGTTCCAGGATGCCAGTCCATATCCCCTTCTGGTTGGCTGCTTGTTGAATCTCTAGGAGACAGCCATATAGACAGCATGGGAATACTTCACAGAGATGGTCCGAGCTGATTACCAAGGACCGTAGAGGACCCTCTTCAAAACCCGGTGTCTCCCTGATCTAAGGTAGGGAGACACAATTGATCACCACCTGCCAAAGGTTCAGCCCCGGCAGTCCCTCAGCGCTGATCCCTTCACTGAACTAGTCCCCTGATATCCATGCCTTCTTCAGGCAACCACAAAGGAAAGAAATATCAACCCCCAGCCCACAGGATGCAAGCTGACACAGTCTGGATAAAGACCACACAAATAAGTTTGTCAAAATCCACGGGGAAGAGGCCTAGGGTTCCTTCAGATCTAATACACTTGTCACAACTGTGCTGATCAAATAACCAATCGTGAAGTGCAGGAGTGTGATGTATGTGCTGGCAGCAGCTGCCGAGGAACAGATATGTATTACATCAAGGTTCCAGAACAGTGTCATAACAATGTGGGAAATGGATAAAAAGCCAGCCAAAAAGCACTGTATCATTACAGGAGAATCCCTGCAGTTGTCAGTCAAGCAGTACTCCAACAGATACTGATGGCCTGCCCGTCTTATCTGCTGAGCACTTGACAGTCTGTTGAGGTAGAATATCCAAGAAACACTCTTTTACACCTGTTTCCCTTTGTAATTTTGCATAAACACTGTCATTCTCATCTGTATACACAGTTTAGAATTACAACCAATAGAGCACATTGTTAGGAAATCCAGCTAATTCATGTGGAAATTTCTCAGCTTCAGTCATAAACTGGTGCTCCTGTGTACCAGATTTCAGAAAAACAGAAATCTGTTCAGTCACATATACCACTGCTTTAACCATGTATGATATTCTTTTACTTTGAAAAGCAGTAGTGCAAAAGTTAGGATTTTTTTTAAAGATGTAAATTACTGCATACTAATTATAATAATTAGCTACCTGAAATTGCCAGAGTATATAACACACTAGTGCCATCTGTGGACGAAAGCACACAATGATTGATGTGCTGCATGAAGATTAAGTTAACCTGTCCTGACCTATAATGGTCTTTTATTTTTTATCACTTACCCAAATGCTTTATATTGGCATCTCCCTGGCAGATAAAAAGGTTGACGAAAATATATTTCATAACACGTACCTATATCATTTAAGGGGGATTTTCAGCCTGGAATAAGATGTTATAGATTCTGAGTTGCCACCATATATGAAAAAAAATTCAAATTGAATTTCTGTATTATTTTATCTATTTTAGTTAAATCAAGCAGGAAACCATGAGACATGGTCTATATATGTGAAGGTATACATATCAACGCTACTCCAAGAATTTATATGTCCTGATTGACAACTCATTTGAGGTTTCTTACTGCTCTCTCTGGAATATAGTGAATACTCTGATTTATTACTTGTATTACATTTAAGCAATTATTTTTCTTTCCTTCTAGTAGACTAATTTTATGCTTTAATTTAAAATAACCACATAGACCCTCAATTATACTAAAAGAATGTTAAACACTGGTCTGAACATAAAATGGATCAAACGATTGTTAGGGAAAATCCAGAGTATGTCATGTTATAACAAGGCAGAAATATGGAGACATAACTGTAGTCTGTAAAGGTCTCTGAGTAACAATGAAAACAATACTGTAACAGTATCCTCAAATATGAGATCTAGGTAGCCTTATTTCTGGAGACAGATGGTACAGGAAGTAAGTATGTGATAATTAACACAACATGTATTGTTAACTGCCATCCAACCTGATAAACAATGATACACCACCAGGCTTCAGTTGGCCTGTCATCTGGGTGGAAAACTGGTAGGGTGCATAACATAATTTAGCTTCCACACACTGAATATCTGGATAACAGACCAAATCTACAATGCTTATACCGCTCATACAAGGCTGCCTTATACATCTGTTCTGGTTGTGCACCCATGTCAGCCTAAAGCTTGTATAAATGTTGTCTTGTACACCTGCTGGCTGAAGTCATCATCACCTAACCAGGTGCATGTAGGATGGATATACCACTATTGTTTGATGAACTGATTCCACATTGGTTATCTGTACCTGTCATCACACGCATCACCCCTAACATGCCTGCCAGCCTCCAGAATCTAGAGAAAACAACACTATTGGTGATGCTGAGCCCGAGTTACATCTGGAATACATACAATCTACAGACCACACATTATTATCCCCATAATACATTATTCTCCTGCTGTTATCCGTTATTTTTTTTCCTTTCTGTGCATTTTCATACTAAAGCCTCTCAGACTCTTGCTATACCTATGCTTTATGCCTAAATCTCTTGGGGTTATACCATATTCAACTCTCCTTGGCAACATAGCCTACATAGGTCATTTGTCATGCTTGTTTTAATATTTTGAATTATATTAAAAAACTCTTTAGATACTTTATATGCCATATTCTCTACTATTTTTACATTACATGTTATAATTATATAACTGAACAAGTCTGACATGTTGAGTCCATATCTTTTATTTTAAATAAAAGCACATTCTTCTGCAGAATACCCCTTAAATCCCCCTAAACATTTAAAGATCATGTGCAGACAGACAATTAACAAAAAGCCATATATATACAGAAAAACAAAAAGGCTGATGCAGGTAGAACCGTTATATTTTGAAAATGACATGGTACCACTCTTTAGGAATGCTTTGAAGGCCAAGTGTTTGAAAGAAAAGTAATTGCCCATTTCACTCACCTATCTGATGTAAACTTTATTGCTGATTAAAAAATAGACAAATATTCATGTAATCAGACCACAGAAAATAGACAAATATTCATGTAATCAGACCACAGAACAAATTCTGTTTCCTGCAGTTCTAGCTCCCATTGATCAGTAATCTTGACTTCTGCATTTGTTATTCAACCCATTTCAGGTTTAATTATACATGGGAATGAAAGACCTGCAGATAAGAGCCCTGTTTAATTCTCTAAGTACCATATAAATTGGACGCTTCGTGGTATCTGTCACAGTATTCATGAACAACATGCTATACCAAGCAAACCCTTACCTTTCAATACAGGCCTACAGATGCATAATCCTCGCATCCAACTGACCCTGAGAGCCTGAACTTAATACCGCTTATGGCATCAGATAAACAGTTCAAACCTCCCAAGGTTACATGGATATCCTGATAAGCCTGATTGTAGATAGTGGTCCTTTTTGTTCACTTCACAATTTTTTAGTGGATCATACAGATACATATCACCACTAAGGTTACATTGCCGGTCTCTACATCATGAATATATTTAGTTTCAGGAAATGCATCCGTGATGCAATATCCATCCTATTTCCTATCAAACAGTCATGCATCTGTAATCCGGGGTTGTCTTTCCACTCATGATGGTAAAAATGTTGATTGGTTTCAGGCCCGCACGACAGGATTAAAGCACAGTGGTGTGTTTTTGTTTATCTCCAACAAAGGGAAAATTGCAAAACATAACCTTAACTGTTGTAAATAAACTTGATTCAAGGACCAATTATAACCTGGCTCTTAATCTGTCTGTGTTTGGCATGGAAAATAAAACAAGTTTTAAAGCTGAACCTTTTTGTCCCATTATTATCAAACAAAAGAATATACCCTGGTTTGTCCTGTATATCAAAGTTGCATGCCCCTTTGTTTCCTTCAGGACATTATTTGTTCAACTTAAATATTACTATTCTTTTTTGAAGGGTTCAGCAAATTTTATAGAATTAAAACATTGTTCAATCAGGGCCAATGCTCCTTAACCTAGTTTGAATTTTATCATTACTTTGTGCATCTTTGTGAATTAAAGGATGTTGTTAAAACATAAATTTGAAACAGTTATCAATACACCACAGATGATAAAGCTGTAAATAACCTGTTTGCTGGTAACAGATGCCAAAGCTTGTGACCTTAAGTAGAGCCTGGGACTTACACAATGACATATGCCTGTGACCTGAGGTACAACAAGAGACTTATCATGACGGAGCATTTGTGAGTGCCAAATGAGCAGTCAACCATCTTAACAGAGAAACAAAGTACTTTATGGTTCAGATTGTAATGCACATTCAATCAAACTGACCTGAACAAGCGGAACATCATCCAAAAACTGGTTAAATTATACCTCTAGCCCTTACTACTTAACTATATACAGGAAATATTATATTATTTATTGTCACAGATAATATACTGGCATAACTATATGAAGTTATATTGACAAAATTAGATGCAAGAGTGAAGGACTGGCTGAAAGTTTTTATTACTGTGACTACTTTATATGGTGCACGATTATGATGGCAAAATAAACAGCCAGAAAACAAATTGGGCCCTGAGCTTTGAAAACTGTGACAGACGCCTAACATTTCACACTGACATTAAGCTATGATGATCTAGATCTGAAATCGATGTTCAGACTGTTGCATTATAATTAATAACCTATGTTCATTTGTTCAAAATGTTACTGCAGTGAAGACACAATATATAATTAGAAAGCCACATTCAAAACGTTACTGAACACAAAAATTCTTCCAGCCAACCAACGTGGAAGACATCAAAGTTAGCAAACACAGTTTTTAAATGAAAAGTATACCTGCTCAAAGATTTTCAGGTGATACTAAAGTACAGGGTCGTAGTGGTCTTTCTAGTACAATGAATGATAGCCATGAAGGAAGAACTCTTAGGCCAAAAAAAAATTAGGTTCGGTTCACAGGCACTTTTTTCAGAAATCAATGCGGGCTGGCCTTTTATTTTTAATTTTTTTATTTTTTTGTATGTTTTGATAAAAATGTCATATGATAAGGGAAAACATGATAATAACAGGTTTATTCTGCTAAACAAGTAAAACCACTACATAACAAAGGAAATTTGATCAAAATTGTATGATTTTATCATCTTCAAAGAAATGTCCGAGTTGCTGGAGCTAAAAATTGGTAAGTTCCAATTGAAAATCAAAATAAAATTTTTTGATGCAGGGGTTTAAAATTGACACTGGCGGTGTCATACCTTTTATATTTTTTTATGGACTTAGACACTGCTTTCAACAATTTCCACTTACCATTGACCCTTCCATCCCTACACTCAGCAGATTTTCTCATATCTTTGCATTGATTTATTGCTAAACATTTCCATCCAGCCTTGTATGATATATTCCACTTCTCTCTTTCTCTCTTTTTTTTATGCATGGAAGCCCTGACATGCACATTTTCACATGATTTCCCGTCCTTATTCATCTCTAGATCACCTTCTGTCTCAGCTCATATATGAGTGGACAGCTCCAGTCATGTGGCCATTTCCATAGAGCTACCAACTGACAAGTCCAGTTTGACGGGTCTGACAGAATACTTCATCATAACACTGAGGACCAGACACTGGAAGGCTGGTCCCTGTGCTGTGTAAGATTCTGTGACCTAAGGGGCCGTTACAGGGCTGCCTCAGAAGAAAAACACAGCTGTGCAATGTGACAGTTCAACTGCAGGGGCTTCTTCTGTGTTTGATTGTAACCACACAAACTCAATAATCATATTTACTATGTCTTTGGCCAAAACCAGGAGGAGGGGTGACTGTGTTAGTCCCAGCTCTTACAGCTGCCCTCCGGTAAACCAGTGATCCATGTCACTTCATGTCTCAGTCTCCCTCACCATACAGAAGTGACTGTTTTGTCTGTAATAGAGCCTAGCAGGCTCAGACATAAAGGGGTAAAGGGGTCAGTGAATCTGGCACATCTGTTTATTTCTTTCCACTTTACACCAATTTGCAGGTTTGTTATTCCAATCAGTATAACAGATATTGACATGATCAACAATATGACCAAATCATGAATGAGTGCATGTTAGAAACACAGGAATCAATACTGATTTGGCAATATGAATATTATCAATAGATATGGTTCAACAGCATATGGAGCTTTTAAGTCCCAAGTATTTAAAATACTATTTAAAATACAGCATATGGAGCTTTTAAAATAATTCTAGGTAATTTAATGCAAGATGATTAAAACACAAAATGAATTAATCACTGATGAACTTATTTAAGTTGTAATATGAGACTTCATTAATACTCCCTTATATGGTAACTTGCTTATTTAGAAGAAACATGCAATACTCAGATTATTGATTTGAAAACAAACAAGGGACCCATGGGTCACGGCGCTCAGCTGATCATGATTGGACTATAAATGTTTCTCCACTGTGATACTATATCGAGTCGATAAAGCTTATGAATATCATGTATATGTTGGGCTATTATAAAGGAATGTAATGTAATATGTGAGTAAATGATAAATGAAATTACCTGACTGATGGATTAATAGAGTCAAATAAAGTGGTTTATTTTTTATTTATTTAGGAGGGGTTGAAAATTGTGATATATTTGAGCAAATATGAATGCAATGACAGCAGTAGTAGATGATAAGGCTATTTGTTGAAGGATCTAAAGTGTATGGTAGTCTGCAAGTGTTCAATTTGACAGATATGATGTTATGATTAACTATGCTGATGAAGTGATTTATGAATATGTGACTGTATGACACAATATCTCTTTAGTCTTGACAAGGTACATTATTGTGATGCCCACTATGTCTACATATTACACAATATTGACATAATTTCTGGCATGTACATAGGTACCTATGGACGAATAGTTATACAAAATATTAAAGTATGAATATATCTGATTCATCTTGTTCTTGCTTACGGAGGCTGACTTTGGGATGGGGTTCGGAGAAGGGAAAAGTGAGGGCAGCACGAAGGTGGATGTAGAAATATTCTATTGTAATGTTTTTCATTTATATAAGAATATGAAAAGCTATGAGGAAAGGGGCCCTCCTACTTGGTTATAGTAAAGTTCTAAATATATGATTGCAAACTAATACTCTGACAAGACTGTCATGAAGAAAAACAGTAAAAGTTTTGAGATACTGTGTTGCATACGAAAATTTACAGATGGACAGGCAAGTGGACAGAATGGACTAATACCTTTATTTCACTTTCAAGAGAATAATGCATTTAAGTTTATATATAATCCTATTTTTTTAAGCAGATCCACTTTTTCCATTAAGAAGTTTTTATCTGTATCATTTTTTTATTTACAGGTTTATAAATTTTTAATTAAAAAACCTGAAAATATAAGTTAAAATATTAGAATTGTTGCAAAAGTTGCAATCATTATATATACAGAGTAAAAAACATTGGGTCATATTATGCATACACATATATTTTATTATTTTTAAATCATAAATGTTTTAACTGATTTTAAAAGAAAATAATGCCACAACATTGCATCTACAAGAATATTCCTTGAATCACTATTAAAAAGTTTTGCATATTGGAGTTTTCAGGACATGCTTAATTTTATTCACCAAAATAAAATAAAAGTAAATTTGACAAAATAAAACATCTTTTCAAATAAAGTATACACACTGTTGGTTGAATGAGGGACAAACAATATCATTGTGCTAATTACTATCCCAGTTTTAATTAATTACTGGAATTAATAGTCAATTTCACACCTGGTGAAGTTTTTACTCTTCTGAAGTAAGGAATTACTTATCTCATGAACATCCAGACTTTCACAGCAATACACCACTTTGTGGACACAATTAAATGTACACTTTAACATTGTAACCCTGGTGGTTCAATACAAAATCTAAAATGTAGCATGTCCAAGAATAAAATAAAATACAGAAAAATTATAACATTCATCTAGTTTATGCACCAGCTGGGGGGGGGGGGATGAGTGCAGGGCGAGGGGAAGCCTGCTAGTAGTGGCCAAGCTGGGCCAAGGTAAGCTGCCTGGGGTGGGTTACATAATGCAAGTGAAGGTTGTACTACTAGGTGGGCTAGATGTGAACAACACTTGACATGGTGTGTGAAAACATGAATAAAAGCTATTCATTCCAATCAATTTCTTTTGAAAGTTCAGATTTTAAAAGATTAAATCCTTATGCATATGTGCTGGGAAAATTAAATCAACAGTGCCAAAGTTGGACAAAATTTAAGGTATTGTTTTTTATTTATGCTAATAACTTGAAAAATTTGCAAAATTCAGATCTAATTTTGGGTAAACAATTGAATTTTGATTAAATAAAGTTATATTCCTGAAAAAAGGTCTCTAGGTTCAGCAATTCTCATGTGAGTAAATATATTTCCTGCTTTTTAAAAAATTGCATTATGTTTTGGCCCATAACTTCAAAATAATACTCAATACTGACCTAATTTTTGGTATGTTCATAGAAAATGTATAAAAGAATGTGAATACTTAATACGATCAAAAACAGATAAGTGGTTTTGATATTAGGCAGCCTTGAAGTGTAACAATGGCTTTTTTTTTTGGAAAACAGTTTTTTTCCTTAATATCTCGAAGGAACAAAGTCCTAATGACCCAATTTTCAGTATGGTAGGAGATTTTGGGGACATCTAAAATTATGTCAACAGCCTGGGGAGCATAGAGATGTGCACTGAATGACCTACAGTCATCAATGTGGACTGCTTGACAATGTAAGGGAATACAACAAGAGCCTCCAAAAAATTCAATAACTAGCCTAATTTTGCAGCTTTTATTTTCAAATTTCAGATTTTAACAGATTAAATCCTTATGTATACATGGTGTGAAAATTAAATCCACAGTACTTACAGGAAAAAAACGTGCCATGGCCAAAGTTGGGCAAAATTTAAGGTACCAATTTTATATTTTTGCCAATATTTAAAAAAATTTAACAGATTTTGATCTAATTTTTGGTATACAATTAAATTTTGATTAATTAAAGTTGTATTACTGGAAAAAAGTCCCTACCTTTAACACTTTGGGTCTTAAGTGACAAAATATCTTCCTGATTTTTTTACAAAGTGCATTATGTTTGGGCCAATAACTTTTTTAAATTATATAATACTGACTTAATATCTGGCATGTACATAGGAACTATATAGAGGAATATTTATGGTAAATATGAAGAAAACCAGATGAGAGGTTTTGATATTAGGCAGTCCTGAAGTGTGAAAATAGATTTCTAATAAAAAAATGAGGTTTTTCCTTAATATCTCAAAGGAACGAAGTCCTATTGACCCAATTTTTGGCATGGTAGGAGATTATGGGGACATCTAACTGTATGCCGAAATTCAGATTCGTAGGTCCAACGGTGTCGAAACGTGCCAGTCTTACGGACGGACATCCAGACGGACAGACGGACGGACGGACGGACAGACAGATGGACGGACGACGGACAATGGACCATGACTATAGCTCAGATGACTTATAGTCAGCTGAGCTAAAAATGGCACAAGTCTGAAGTTTTCCAGGCAATATTTAACAAGTATACATGATATAACAAGTAATATGATATAATACACTCTTGGCTCTTGTGGCTGTTCACATGAGGTTAAGAGGAGTTCCACCTAGGAACTTCTTGCTCTCTTTAATGGACTTTCTTTTTCCCTCAGTGTCAGACCCAAAGAGTAAATGACTGAAGTCTCACATTAAATCTATAAAATGACTGATGGTGCTTGCTGTAATGCCCTAGTGGCATGTAATAATGAAATAAAATTTTATTAGTAACATCCACTTTGTCGTGAAAATTGGTGTCCCATTGAAATTATTTAATCAATGAAGAAATTTGCTGTATGCTTTTATGCACAGGATACATAACTCAATTAAACTAAGGCCTGTAATGGCATACTGTCCGCTTGTACTGTATATTATCATAAAAAATTAATCCTTTATATCTTGCACTCTCCCTATAGTCTACATCACCTGGCATTTTGTGACTAAAATCCAGGACACCGAAGTTCTTGAGTATAATCATATTATGATCTAAGAAACTTGACTTCCTTGAAGAATTTATTTGGCTTTTAACTTCATTGTTAAATGGTGTTGCTGACGACATAATGCTGCCATTCCTGTATCACCTGATGAAAATATTTTGAGCATTTTTCACAATTCCTTCAGTGGTGTTAAGATATATAAGCACAACAATCTATTTTTCATTCAGTTTTGTCCTTATTTTTTAAGACCAGGTTTACAGCCTATTGGAAGCACTGTTTGTTATTTTATGCATAAAATAAGAACGGTATGCTATTTTTATGCAATCTGAATTCCACATTTTGCATGCCTGCATGTTCTTATAAGAGTAATCAAGAAGTAAAAACCATTTATCACACCTGAGCTGATCTCTGGCATTCTATTAATGTTTCACTGTTTTGCTTTTGAGGCAATGATGCGCTGCTGAGAACATTCTGCTCTTAGTCAAATGCTTTAATCACCATGCTATATATCATACCCTTTTTTAAGTTTCCTCAAGTTATCTTCACTGATCAAGGTAAGGTCACATTCAATCATGTCAGTCACTTTTAACAACATATGTGAATGTACCCTATATAGGTTCTTTGTACATAACCTCTGTGTATCTATGATGTCACGGAAGATCTATGGCAGCATGAGCTTGTGAAGAAAAAAAAAATAACATTTTAATTTTTATCTGGTTGATTGGATCCCATGTACATAATATATTCATAGAGAACATCTGTGGCCATGTATTTAGGATAATCTTATGCTGCATTATGTAGAGCTGCGGCAGTTTAATATTATCAGCATTTTATCATCTCAGTAAATCAGCCAAGAGAAATATTGAATTTGTATGATCAAATCACAAGCCAATATGATGGATAACAATACAGAGTCTGAGTCACACATTCAAAACCCATCTTTTCTCATCTGCTAATAGCGTGTCAACACAAGGATTCCACAATACATCATGAAATATGATTTCTTGATGTTCTTGCAGCAGGAGATCAGACTCACATAGACCATAAAATTCTGCTGGGTCAGGCCTAGGTACTCCTCAACAATCTGTACGCACCTTAAGGCAGGAACACCTGAGTATCCAAATGTACATGTGCAATTTCTCTTTGGATGAATGTTACTTAATTGCCCAGTTCATCGCCTACAGGCACTGTATGGTACGTGAATGAGAAATTGAGGCATTAAACTGGGAAGGTATGAGTCACACATGTACAATCTTGGCATGTACTAGCACAAGGCACGCATGGATGACCAGCATTATTTCTGAAACTGTCCAGCTGCTCTTTATCCAGGAATGCAATTACAGTCATCTGGAATGATCAACTGTGTTCCATTGTACTTTACTTAGTTCACTTGAGAGCCCCTCAACGACTACTTTGTACCAATGAAAACATGCATAATTAGCTAACTGGTCATGTCCAAGCAAGATGCTTAACATCCTGGTACACAGGAGCACACAAAACATTCGTTATTTCTTGGGCTTAGGGAGCATTCCATGGGCATTACTACCTGTATGCATGATTAACCTTAATTCTTTCAAAGTGCACACCTGAGCCATTCATATAGTTCCTAAGTACTGGGAAAATGTTATCCATTCTCTCTTGACATGAAATATCTATTCATCTGATGTACTTACTTTGCTCATGTGCAGTCACTGTGAACTTTTGACCTAAATAATTAACTATACCGAGGACAGCACTATATGTATAATGACTAAATGTATTAATTTGTCGGTAATTCATCAGTGATCAAAATACATACCTTCCTTAAAATGAAATTACCATTCACATATACCACCTTTTTGTTAAATCATATAAAAATAAACCTAGTTATAAAGAGGACACATTGTGTTAAAAACAGAATTATTAAAGTCCATCTGCAAAATTGTAATGAAAGAATGGATCGGCCATCTACGAGTAAACTCCAATGCATACTGTGAGTGTGGTACATACCTGAATGTCATGTTTGGCAGCTAAACTAAATATGAAGACATATCTGCCTGCTCACATACCTGAATTCTACATCCTTCTTTGTAAGACCCAGAGCAAATAGACATGGACATGGAAAGCATGGGAAACAGATCTGCTACAAATAGGTAAGAATTCAGCTGTGACTGTTAAGGTCTGCCCCTCTTGACCTGGGCAGCTCTGGTCTAGGTCAGGCCCCAGCCCTGTAATCTTTGAAACTCTGCTCTGGTATCCAAAGGGACCAAACCCACAGCAGCAGTCATACTCCTATATGGCACTCCGTGCCAAAATTCCATCATATTCAGCCTGAAAAATAGCCAGGTTCCCCCAGGAGATTTAGGTCCCAGACCACAGCTAAGTAAACTCCACTCAAAGTCTCAAAGCAGACCAACTGATGAGCTGAGCAGCTGTACCACCAGCCAATAAAGAATCTGGTGAGGAAACAAAAAGTCTGGTCATCTTAAATCAGACTGGCGATCCAAAATCAGTCCAAAAATATGAACTTTCAGCCACTCAACTAAAAGATCCAGCACAGGAACAGACTGAGATAAAAGCATGCATGGTAAAATGATTATGGGTGTTTCATGCAATAATCTCTTTGATATGGGCCTGGTAATGCTGTAGTTCTGTTAAGCTATTGCTGTGGGCTGATAAATCTCATTTACTGTACTGAAATTATCACTTTTCTTATCTGCTTGCAGTATGGACCTAGGCCTATATTTGGGCGGTACAAAATGTTGCTCAAATCATGTTAATCAGGTTGTATGTTGATGTATAAAAACATTTATCTCTTAAACCCAACCTTTCTCACAAAGACCGAGGAAAAAGATAAACGAGATCATACCATAAACACTTTATTGAGCGGACTCAATATTTCACCTCATGCATGGAAGCACTGCATGCAGCTTCAGCTATCAACAGAATTTCAGCTGGCCTTTATATCATATTTTCTGTCAACCCCTACTTGGTTCTTGCGTGAGATTAAGGCCAACATTTGATCCTTACCATCCATTATCCTTGCTGGGTTAACAGCATGGGTATCTTATCTATCCAGGAGTCTGAGTAACTTACCCATCTCTGTTCTGAATGGGCCAGAATGGGCCGACTTTGTATTCACAGCTCTGCCAATGGTATCAGCAGAAGTAGTGCTGGGAATGTGCTGTGCCAGCTCTCCTGGTTTTGATCATACAAGCTAACACACAGCCACTTACAGCTTGGGACTAACTTACCCACTGTTTGACCTGAGGGCTCTCTTGGCTGGAAGTTCAAAATCTTACGCAAACCCTGGGGTGTGGTTGGATCATCCACAAACCTGATTAGCTGTCTGCAACAATTATGACTCAACTGCTGTGTTCACCCACTGTTCCCTCTGATACTGCAGCAATGCAAACATCAGCACAAACTAAATGAGACAAGTGGCTTTTTCTTCAATCCTTTTGGCTTTCCCATTAAAAACAAATAGCCCCTGGGTATTGGGCTTATCATTTTGAGGCTACCGGAGACACCGACAGGCACTCTGTGGATTTATACCACCAAATCATTTGTCCCCTGAAATTTTTTGCATAATGGAATATAACTTTTTCTTCTATATCTCTGGCTCCTGTGGCAAGATACGGGCCAATATGCAGAACTCATGGGCTGAAAATGTCAAGCCAGTAATGGCTTTTATTCTGAGTTACGCCGACTAGTTTTGTTTCTTATTCATATAACATTTAACATACAGACATTTGAATGTCTGAACAAGTTTGGACATTGCTTATCATACCCAATTGTTATATATAAAGACCTCAAAACACAATTTTCAACTATTTATTATATTTATCTATTTTTTTTTCTTTTACCTATGTCATTTAACTCAATGTCAAATGCCAGTAGCTAAGATAACAATGCAAAAGCAGACCTGAGCCTAGTGTCTACTGGCCAACAAGGCTCAGCTCAATATGTCCTGACTTTGCCCAAGCTGATTTGTGTCATTGTTAGGTACTTGTTAAAAAAATATATAAATCAGTACCTAACAATGACACATTTGATTTTTTTTTCTGATGTTTTGACCAGGTAGAAAATATACTGAAGAATCTGAATACTTCTAAACAAAGACAATCTTTCCATTTAATGATAAAACTTAATAATGTAAAAATTAAATGCATTTTAAATGTTATTTCAGGAAGCTTTGTCAGAAACAAAACCCAACTCCAGTGGACTCTTTGACTGTAAAGGCAGATGAGCTGGGGATGGAGAGACTGGATGAAGGAAGAGAGAGAGAATCTGCCAAATTTACTCAAAATAACATCTTTAACAACCAAAAAGACCTCCATATGATTCTCTAAATGAAGAAGTCGAATGTTTTCATTACTGCTGTAAATGTATGGGAAAAACAGCAGCACCAAAATGGGTCAATTTCAGAAGTGTAATGTGCAAATATGCCAAATGTCAAACAAGATAATCCTTAGACAGCAACTCCCTTAAAGTAACTGCGAAATAAACTGATTTGTGTGTGTACCTTAGTATGTAAGATTGTGTTTTTATAGCACAGCAAAATTTTATTTTCAAAATTTCAAGGTTAATGGAATAAACATGTTTCCTTCACAAAAAACTTTCTCCTGCCATAGTGAACAAAGTAACATTAAATTTTCTCCTACTTTCTATGGACTAAATGGCCTGAGTGGTGATGATTAATGAAACAATGCCAAAGCTGTCAAACATGCATTATTTCAAATTAACCCATCCCCTTAAAAAAAGATAGAATGTTTAGCTGGTGCTGATAAGCATATAAACCACAAAACAATGAATTAGCTATTATGTGTACACAGCACAGACATGAAGTTAAACTCTTACAGTGACCCCTGCGGGAATGCACAAATTTACAGCAACATACCAGTCTGTACAACAGCAAGAACCCTCCCGGTGGTGACTTCTTTTTACTTCTTTTTTGCATACAATTAGCAGTTGAGTTAGTAAGACCACCACAGCATATTAGCAAGGGAATGGTTGCACTTATTACAACTGACATAACATCCTGTTGAACAAGTGAATCACTTACTGGTGAAGTCTTTGTATACTACTATAAATGATCTGAGAGAAGCTGCTGCTGCTACTAATCTTCTCCAGCATCCAGCACTGTTGTGCTGGCTGATACAGCTTTGTGAGTCATGCACAGTGCTGAGAGCCGGCTTATGTGTTTTACCTGCGTTTCACAATGAGAGAACTCACCTGTTAACAAATCACTGTTACCATCCCTCTAACAGTTTGTACTCTATCAGGTATGTTGCTAAAGAAATCCAAACAAATTAACAGGGATCTATAAAGCTATGAACGGTAATTCTCTTTGTCAGCAGGGTTCTACCTGTGCTTAATCTAAATTGTTGTAGGTATTGTGACAAAACTACAAAGATCTGTTGCTATTGTTCTAACATTTATATTGATAAAGAAATCCTGGCCATTTCACAAGCTTCTTTAGGTCTAAATACTGTACGTTCAACCCTTTATCCTATATGTAAATAAGATATGTAAGTGTCATGTAAGAAAAGTCACTTTGATGTGCCATATATGAAAAATACCATGAGTAATTTAATTGAGACATCATCTCTAAGCATTTTGAACTGATCAAGCCTAAGATTGTCTGCTAGGACTTTCAAAGAAATTTTACATTATAATTATCTTTTTTGTTATATTTCATTAAAAATTCTTTGTGAGGACTTTGTGAAAGAGAGAATATTATATCCCTGCCAGATGACAACCACACTTTTTAACTTGTATAAAGTGAAGCTTTGGTGAATTTACCAAAACAATAACTAAAACAAACAAGTGGACATGGAGAGTGGAATGAAATAAAGTCCTGAATATCAATTACCTGGTATGTGGGCCTACTGCTGAAGAAATCCTGATAAATCCAAGAGAATCTATGGCCCTGCAGTACTATAGATTCTTCTCTCAAACCATGAATGACCACCATACACACACTCTGTGAGTGCTGAAGAGGATATGCTTCACTGATTATTAGTGTCCTTCACAGTCTTCCTCATATCATTTCTTTTCTATGATGTAAACAACAACTTCCTTATTACCTCTTTTTTTCTTGTCACAACTGTAGTTGCACCACCCTTTGACAAGACAGCACACATCCCAAGAAAAGGTGTCTCACTTCTCCTAGTTTTCACTGAAGAACCCTTTTATCAAGCATGGCACAGTTGGTAGCTCAGCCAATCAGTGAACCGGATCTGGTATCAGCAACAGCTGAAGTGACAAGTCCTGTTTAGTAAAGTGAATGTACCTCTAAACACCCCCAGTCACCTGAGTGACAGGGCGGTCTGCAGAACAGCAGGTTCTGTGGCTTACACAGCGTGAGGTGGTTTATATGTGTAAGGCTGTCCAGTGCACACAAGTTGGGGTCAGGAGCTCACAAACTCCCAATCACCTCTGCCCCAATCAAAATAAATGAACAGTAAACACTGAAACAAGTCTGTTGTTTGTGATAATGTACCACGTTCCTATCAATTATCATGATATACATTAGGTTGCCCCACCCCCTGTGGTTATGTGGGCAGGCAACAACAGTGGTAGTATTCTATAAAAAGCCCTCACCTCTGCCAGGGTTCAGCATTCTAGCCCATACTAAGGGAGGCCAAATTACCATTAATAATCTGCCAAAGTCAGGATTCAAACCCTGGCCTCTGTTATCAAGAGCACCCCTCTTATAAATACTGAAAACTGGACCCCATAATGTGCCTGTCACATCATCCAATCACTAATTCTAATATTCCTTAATTTATTTACCGTTTACTCAGGACCACTTGAGAATGACACAAAGAATTTCCTCATTTCAGCTAAAAGCAAATCCTCTCTATGGTAGCTGTTGAACAATTGGTAATGATACAAAACAAATTGGGTAAAATATGACCTAAAATGTAAAATATATAGACAATCAAAATGTTTCCCAAATCTGAAGGAAGGACGCACAGGGAAAAGTTAAAAGTACCAGTAAATGTGATAGTGAAGTGACAAGAAGGGATTGAGAAAGGCCATCCAAAGGGTGAAAATGATCTTGCTTTTGGGTGAATTCCTTAATTTAACAATTGTCTTTCACCTCAAAGACTCATTTTGCAAAAGTATTCACAGAAAAGCAGCAAGACATTTAGATATCTTGCACACAAAGAAACAAACCAAAAACAAGCTACCACAATTATTATGCATTCACTTTGATCACTGTGAAATCGCCACAAACAATACAAAGGAAGTGCCTTCTTTAACCATTTAGGACCAGTATCTTTGATTGCTGTTTTTAGGAATGTCCACTGTGACTCACTCTGATAAATAATTCAGGGAATAGCTAGCTTTAAACTCATTTCAACCACTTATTTATAAATGACAGCTTGATCAAGATCTTACAATTAAGAGTACCCATGCAGTTCATATCTCAAGCCTGGTTTTGATGTGATACTTATATCATGCACCCTCAGAAAGACAGATGTGTTACACCTTAATTTGACATGCAAAAAATTTCAAAGAGTGCTTCAGTGGAATTCTGCACAGCTATTCCACTCATCATTGACTAGAATATTAGGTTTCATTAGCCAAAAACAACAATCCTGGGTGGATAAACGATATAAGTGATAAAAGAAATGCAATTTTTTATTACCAATATTCCAATATTGTTAGATTAAGACAAGTTCATCAGAATCTTTATATAGATATGGATCAACTTATATCAGATTTTATATGGACATGGCACATTGCTGTTATAAAGCATGATAAAGCTGGGTGCTACATGCAGCTGTCTAATGTACAGATGTAGACAAGAGGGGAATCCTTGCACATTTCTTTAACATACTGGCTGATAAATCACAAGTTCACAGCAACCCAGAAAAGGGCAGATGGAGCAGCACCTTCCCTTCACCATTAAGAGATACTGGCTGAGGACTGGTCCAGTACAGCCCAGGGCTTACTACCTATCAGGTATCTAACTACCCATGGCATACAGGATGTTGAAGCAGATAGTACATGGAATCAAGTCCAGGAACATTCATCTCTGGAACTGGTGTCTATGGGATTTCAAAGAGACTGTCCGTGGGCAGAAAAAACCTGGAGATTAAAGGTCCCAGATTCATTGTTTTAGAGATATAACTTCTTTGATAAATCTATTTAACTTCTTCACCACCATGAATTTGAAAAAAAAGATTACCTTAATTATCTTGTTTACTCTTTGCATGTTTGAAGTATATTTGCAAAACATGACTGATAACATATTTGTATCAGACTATGATAAAATTGCCTTGATAAAATGTCTTGATAATGCTGGTTAAATACACATTTTAACTGAACACTGATTTAATTTAGTACACGTCACTGCTTAAGATTCATAAGTATTTAATTTTTCAAGAGACAAATATTCCTTTGAAAAGTTATTTCATAAATAAACATTCTTGCACAGTATCAATATTCTAAAAAAGAAACAATCCTAATTTCCCAGTAGCCATTTATATGAAAGATCCCCAGACTTAGACTTGTCACTTAAGAAACAATATAAATCTGCAGGATTTCCTGGCACAGGTCTGAGGCTCAGGGAGTTTTTATGAAAAAAAATTTCCAGCTATTTAATACAGTAAATTACATCAGAGGTACAATAATGAAATCATTAAGGGTAACTATCAAATGCATTACACTCAAAATAAATGCAAATGAGCAACTCATTAAAGGAGATTACACAGGAATTCTACATTCCAAGTAAGATTCAGTGATGTAATATCTGCTTTGTGGGGGCACTCAAGAATGTAAGCTGTGGCAAGGTATATATTTATACCAGGATAAATGACACTTCAGACAATCATTTGATGGACTTAAGGAACTTGGCATGGAATCCAAAGTGAGATTTAATTCAATGAAACCAGAGCAGACTCCTTTTCTTTTGGTTCAATAGACCACCCATGCCATATATTTGTCTTCTCAGTAAGTGACTATGGACTGCTACCCCAGACTCTGCACCTGTCTTGGATAAGAAACCATCATGCAGATAAAATTATCATGGGTAGCTGTGCTCGCCTCAATGCCACAGGGCAATACAGACAATCATGGACCAAACATATGTAGTTCCCCTGTCAGATCTCTCATACAGTTTGTTTTAATTATTTCTTGTGACCTCGGTGCCCTTTCAAGCAAGATTAACTGATCTTGGCAAACCTGTTGCTATCAGGAATGTTTATTGGCATGGTATGATTTATCTAGACTTCCGAAGGAGCAAACTGCAAACAGAAAACACAAGCTCTAAAAAAAAAACTGAAAAACACACCACAAGTGATTATTGTAAGTGATATCTGCTGCAAAACGGTTCTGCGTTACAAACTGTATGACATAAACTAATATTCTTTTATTCTGTGCATGTACATAAACATCTCTACTGACATTTTTACTAGGTAATTTTTAAAACACTGTCAGTACTTAAAAAAAATAAAATCATTATTTTTGTCCAATCTGGCAAAATTTAGAGTCACTTACATTAATAGTTTAGATATGCTAGTAGTAAATATAACCATACATATATCAGCTACAGTTACCCACATTATCAATAGTTTAAGATACACCAGTATGAATATAACATTATAAGAACAAGTAAAAATATATGACATAATATGTGGGGAGAAAATAATTCATGTTTTTACATATATTCCAACAGGCATCATTTTTGTACCTATTAGGATTTGTATTTCTGATACTGTTTCTGCATGTTTTATGGCAATAAATGTTTATCAGCAGAAAATTATAGAAGGTATATCTGTGAAAATAAATGAAAACTATTGCCAATGTATATGACAATTTAGCTGAGCTGCAGAAATGATATTGAAAGTCAACAAGCATAACACGCTCCTAAAAATGAGCTTTTTCTGCTGCAATGTTGTTTTACACAGACTTACTCAGAGCTGTTACCTGAATTACATTTACACAAAACCACACAGTCTGTACAAAATTTTAGCTGGTAACTGAAATGTGTAGACGTGAGGGGGAACAAACTGCATGTACTTAATTAATAATGGTGTTCTTTCAATCATCTGTTAAACATTTAATTGTATTTATGTTACATACAACATATTTTAAGATATCTTGCAGTTTTGCATGAATAATCTTTTTATACAGCTGGTATTTGTGTCCTAAATAATGCAGAGATTTTCTATAAACAATTTATGTATCATGTTACCCATGAACATTCTGCTATTATTTCAGAGTTATAAATTTGAATCATTCAAAACAGGTAAATTATCACCAAGGTGTTTAAATCCACTGACATCTTATTCAAAATGAAATATGAATTTGTTCATCAAAGTATATATTAATAACATGTATTATGACAAACATTTCCATAAAAATGACTGTATAATCCCAAAATATTGATAAAAATACTGAACCAAATCAATTAAAACAGGTTTACATTATTAGGAATCCAATGCATACTGAAGTTACAGCCACGTACAGTGTTTATAAAATCTTCCACTAAAGACAATACATTTAAATAATCCAATCAAATCAGACACAATTAATCTTTAAGATAGGTAGTTAAATGTGTAATTATCTGTAAAATATATTCCAATTAATTTTTAAGATATGTGATTTTATGTGTAGTGATCTAGAAAATATATACCAATTAATTTTTAAGCTATGTAATTATATCATATGTGATCTGGGAAAATATATAGCTATTAATTTTTTAGAAAAATTAAATAATTATATGTGTAGTGATCTAGAAAATATATATCAATTAAGTGATTATATGTGTAGTGATCTGTAAAATATATACCACTGAAGGTAGGCATGCAGTGTTGATAACCACAGGTAGTGGAGATAACGAGGAGCAGCTTGTGGTCAGGTGTGGTGGGGCAGCTGAACACCTGCAGGTACCACAGGGAGTATCAGGCTGATCAGAAGGGATAGATAGATGAGTAACAGGAGCCAGAGCAGACCTGGGGGTCATTATCTACATAAACACACAGCAGATTGGCCAGCCCACCACCCAGCACACTGCTGACCAGTCTAATTCAATCAGCAAATTATCATCCCTGATGTATCCACATGGGTCAGCAAGACCTGATTGAGTTGTAACATGTGTCTATGGAAGTCCACAGCAGGGTTTGGCATTATCTTTGAAAGTACTTGACTCCTCTGCAGGGTAATATCTAACTTTTAGTTGGCTACATAACTTGTTACTTGCCGTAGGAAACTCAACAATATCCATCACATAGAGTGTTCCAAATGACAGGTCTGCATGTTTCTTGTCACCAAAGCAACAGACACATGTAAATTATTAATAAATCTTAAGTTTTAATATACACTGTAAAGATAACTTGAAATAAAAGTTAAAATTAAAAAATAACGGTTTTATTAATAATATTTCATTTTTCAAAACTAAGGTAAAGGTTTTTGTTTAATCTAATTGGCTAGTCACACAAGTTGTGGAAAACTTTTGTTTATTTTGTTATTTTTATTTTACTTGCCCGAGCCATGAGTTAAACTATGTCAGGCCCTGGATTGTGAGACATATGGAGGTCCTTGGGGTGAAGGCAGCCTCTTAATTCTGTCCAGAAAACCATTTACTCTCTAATTATATATGACCTGTGGGTAGACCATTATTGGGCTACTCAAGCTGAGGAATTAGCCAATTTGTCTCCTTAATGAACACTGCATTTACTCCCTAAATCAGTAAGTTACTATATTCTGATAACATATCATTATGATTCCATTAGAACTGTGATGGGAGCTCTAATGATAATGTCATTTTCCCACTAAAACTCATATCTTCTTTATTGACTGCCTGAAAAGTTTCTTTCTGAATATGAACGAAAGCATCATCTGTTTAT
Source organism: Sipunculus nudus (assembly GCA_026874595.1). NCBI lineage: Eukaryota > Metazoa > Annelida > Sipuncula > Golfingiida > Sipunculidae > Sipunculus > Sipunculus nudus. Next base: position 47,940,743 of record CM049306.1, on the reverse strand, counting down.
CTCAGTGAGCACTGCGACATCACTCAATCAGTTCATTTTAAATCTTTGCTTTCCTGGGTCTGCGACTATAAATCCATTGTCTCATTCTTTGTATACTGATTATTCTGAGTATTTTCTTTAGAAAAACAAGGGTAGTTTGATTCAGGATAACCATAAAAAATTTATTACCATATTTTTAGCATGTTCATCATATAGGTGTGTGTGTGTGTGCATAATATACTTAATGGTCTACTAATAAAACATAACTTTTTGTTTATAAAAACCATTATTCTGAAAAGCATAAGAAGTCTGGTTGGTGGAAATTTTGCCTTTTATGACCTGTTGTTAGAAAATCATACTGCCTGTCAAAATTTGAGCCCAGACATTTTATGGTCATGTAGAGTATTTAACGCTACTGATGTAAATGAACTTTCATGATCCCCTGCGGTGATAAAAATAATCTGGCTATTCATTTCATACCACACTGATGACTAACAGGCCATCATGCAGGAATCCAAATGACATCTCCCAGCCACATACATCCATCCATAAATAATACAGAAAAAAATAGAGCTCTGTATCCTCAAATGGCAAATATCAAGCAAATAAAAGCAAACAGATGAAGTAAACATCACCATGGGTTACATAAACCAAACCTTAGTGAATACTGCACCTCTACAGAAATAACCTGCACTATATCTGCAGATGTGAATAATGCACAAAAAAGGCATACATGGTTTAGTTCACATATATAAGCAGCATTTAACATATACATACCTGGTTAGAAACTTAAGTCCATCACACAAGAGTTAATAATCCAATACAAGCAAGGAGTGACTCGAAATATTCACCCTTGTATCACTGTAACCTTGTGTACAACCGACTGAAAGTTCAATCTGGTCCCCTAACAAAATACCATATTCATGGCCTCAACTGAAATATGGCGTGTATTACTGGTATGTACAGTGCCAGAGAACATCAGACTTGGTCACGCTCTGGTTGTCATTTATAACAACTGCAGCCGTGTTGGTCCAAGTGAGTTGTGTGTGCTTGCTCATAAGAATACTACAGACCACTTGAATGGTGGGTGTATACCTATTGCCAGTGAATCACACATGAGCAGGTCCTGGGGCCCTCTTGGTTTCTTATATACCATGTCTGAGGTCAACCAGACATGCCTGGTAACTAGCAGTGCAAGAGGTGAAAATAAGAGGGAGATTCATATGTGTGTATGTTTTACAAGTTGGACAGGAAGCTATATAAGTCCTAAGGTTGCAATTAATACAGTTACGCATGATTGAACACCATAAGTTCTCGTCTTAAGTATGAATAATAACATGTCACCCACTCATTTTGTACTATTAACCATTGGCAAGGGAAACTCACTTTTTACTATAAACATGTCTGTGAAGCCCGGTTTTGTGTGCCCATGACCTCAGACATCATGCACATGTTTACACTTTGCATAACATCTCCTCTGTGCAAGGATAAGTGTTAAGAAACATTGTTCATATGCACCTGCCCTGCATGCCTTGTGGGTGAAAAGACTCTCAATAAACACTGCTTGAACAGTCATGTGCACAAGATCTGACGGCAGCAATGGATTCATCTCTAGAGAAGTACAAAAGTGCCATTACTGTTATACACTTGGCAAACAATCCAGATAAAAGAAAGCCTTCAGTAATGATGATGTTGAACTTGTATGGAAAGTCTGACCCATCAGTAAATATAAACAAATATTATCCAATAAACAAACCACTTGAAATTTTACCAGATAAAAAATTAAGATATAATAAATAATCAGGTATTTAAACAAAAATGTTACATGCCCTGTGATAAAGAGAATCTGACTTACATAACATGTTTTTTTCAATGTGAACATTATTTACCTTAATAATGAGCAGAAGTTTGGCTGCTCAATAAAGTCATTTAATATTATTTTTTTCATGGACATAATTATTATCTTTACTTTTCATTAAGTTTGTACTACAGCCTGTGGTTTTTAATGCATGAGAGAAAAGAAAGTCATTGTCAGACAATCTGCTAGCTACGTCATAGTCTAACAAAACCAATGTTTGTACATTCAGACTGCATCTCTCTCTACAATGGACCAGCATTGCTATATAAAAAGCCCTAAATCACACAAATACAGAAACAGACAGATTATTATGGTGATAACTTTAACATTACACAGCATGTTGAAACAAGAGTGCTCATGGCAGTTATGAGATGGTTCTGGAGAAGTCCAGCCTGTGCCACCAAGGAACCACAAAATTACATTTGCAATGTGCCACTTTGTCATTTTTCTCAATGGTGTCATTTTTGTCTGTGCCATTTTGTACCACACCCCTGCCACAAGGTTCTATCCACTCAATGATGAGTATATACCTAGATGAACTGTAGCTGACTGTTGTATATTAAATACTAACAGGGGGGCTAAGGAAGTATAGGATGGACAAAGTACTGGAAGAAAACATTCCCCAGGACTTCCCCTGTCTTGTCACAGTGTGTCACATGTCAGGCTCTCCACTCATCTTGACCTCTTTGCTACAATCTAAGTGATGCCCTGCAGCAGGTTATGAACAGCCACTGATCCTTATAATACATGCAGCAGCTACATGATGATTCAAGTGTGGCTGACTCCTATCCCCACCCCTTCTTATCCAGCCACTTCTGTGAAAGCAAACCCACTGACCTGAACATCCTTCTCTCTTTCCTGATCTTGGCTGAGAGATAATAAAACCTGAAGCTCCTTTCTAAATTCTCCTGAGCACGATATAATTTTAGCAACACCTGCTATAACAGTCAGCACTTTTCAAGAGTAACACAGACTATTAGAGTCAGAACGTTTTTTAAGATGTTCACACAAGGATGAAGAGAGAGAGAGCGAGCTGGGAATATGCTTCAATCTCTGAGAGATTTAATGCTGTGACAATTTTTTGGATGAAGATTTAATTAAAATAAGTTCCTCTTGAGTATGATCTACAATTCTTTTAAAGATCTCTTGAAAATAAAGCTATGCCGACCCAGTTTATAACACAAGAGAAAATCTAAACCAAAAGTCAACTTATGCAGTTTCATTTTAGAAACCAAGTTACCACATTTTAGCACTGGAAATATATGTTTTGTCTTATTAATCCCCTCGAACAAGAAAAGCAGCAATAATTAATTTATTTACTTGACCAAAGTTTATAAACAGTGTATTTGTAGATCCAATCAAGCTGTATTAAATAATTATTAATACTTTGTACTTGAATTATGGAGTGTCTGAGGTAAAAGGTTACATAGCCACATGGACTTTCAGTCAGGCAAGTTAAACAGGGAAGCCTTTTTTTCACTGTTGAAGAAACTTGACACTTGCTTGTTTTTTTTTGATAAATGAAAAGTAGGTTTCCTTTATCTTCTGCTGGTTTGAATGCTCTCTCACAGGATGACTCCCTCAGGACCTGACTTCTGTGAGGTTCCTGACTAAATGAATCATGAAAGGCACTTTTTTACACTCTTAAATGGTTTCATTTCCTTTCCACACACTGATTGTTGCTGCCCGAGTGAAAACAAAAAGAATGTGAGAAATAGCAAGTTACAGAAGTAGAGAAGGTGAAAGAGAAAATGTGTATGCTTATTGGTGTGTGAATGAAATGTGTGAGGTGACAAAGTCTGTGAGAGAGAGAGAGACAGAGAGAGCCTGAAAAGGGGAATATGGGAGGAGTTATGAACATTACAGACATTTCACAGATGAAATTATATATTTTAGATGAAAACCTGTGGTTGGCTTTTCATTCATGGTGGTTTCAAATATGCAAAACATTATCTAATTATTATTATTATCTTCTTATTATATAAATCTTCAAGAGGGCAAGCAAAGCACAAAAATTCTTCTGCATTAATTCAATTATTAGCAAAAATAAGCTATGTAGGTCACTACTTTGAAAATTAGGTCACAATTGAAAATAAATATCTATCACCTGTAACATGTATCACTCTGACCGAAGGTCAGTGTAGGAAAATTATCCATATCTGAGATCTAGCAAAGCATGGACAGAAAAAAATTCTTGTTGATGATTCTGCACTTTATAATTAAATAATTAAATCCCCCAAAACAGATTCCAATATTCATGCAGAAATAAACTCATCAACCCCTATAAGCATCCCCTTCCTACTTAGGGAGGCTTTGAAAAACTTACAAACATGCTGATGATTCTACATAATAGTACCAATCTTACACTAAAATATTTGCATCTGTAGCACAAGGGATGTGACCCAAATTCCACTGAAGATTAATTTCCTTTGGGAAATTAACTTATTATGTAATGAACATTACATAAGTTGATAAACTAAAACCTGAAATTATATACTAGCTACTGCCAGGCGACTGATGCATTGAGGGAGCGACGGCCTAATGCACTTGTGGTTAAGAAGAATGCCACTCTTGGTCTGGAATGTTGTGCTTAATGTTTCATAACTCCCATGATTCATAATATATAACACGTCAGCAGAACCACCCACTCTAGATTTTGCAAAGTCTTTAAAATTTCATTAGTAATTTAATATTCATATAGTCTGCCATGTTTTCAAAGAAATCTTTTAAAGTTCTATTTATCGAGTTATATTGCTTAAACTGTTTTAGGTGGCATTGATGGGGCCTTCTGTGCAAAAATGGAAAGATTAGTTACCACACATCTTGTGTTCAAGATAAAGCTATCCAAAATATTCATTCTTACCAAATTTCAGGACAATTCATCAACTCACTTTTAGGAGTAAAATATACACTTGTAATTTAAAAAAAAAACATTATTTTTTATTTATATTTTAAGTGGGAATGACAGAGTGGTAAACTGCACTAAAACAGAAAATTTATTGCAGTTGGCACCAGAACACTATTCAAGATTCTGCTAAATATGGACCTCTCATAATTTCAAGAAGGGTCTAGAGATTATGAAATGTTAACTTCCCACAAGTGTCATTGCTCACTCTAAATCATAATGGTAAATCTAGACTAGAATATCAGCAGAAGCTGACAAAAGCCCTCAGCCAAAAGAAGAGTGTTTAGAGGTGGTAACAGTAACAAGTACTAAATATCTGTTCTCACATGGATGTATATCTGTACATGTCTTAGTTATAAATTTAATATTGTTTTACCATGATTAATAACAATCCACCAAATGCTTCCTGAAAAATAAGCTTCGAAGTTTTATTCTATTATAAGCTCTGTGACCTTGAAAAGTAGGTCAAGGTCACCCATCTTCGAACTTGATCAAGATTTTGTCGATATACATCTTCACCAAAGAAATAAAATTCCTATTGTGAATCCTTTTAGAGATATCCTGCTCACAAGGCCAAAGTTGAAAAATCCAAGAAAAATTCATTAAAAATCAGAAATTGTAGGTGGCACCCCCAAACTTGTGCAGCAGTTACAGACCATCAGTCCCTATGATCATAGTAAGTATTGTGAAAATCCACCCAATGGTTCCTGAGAAATAAGCTTCTAAATGTTTTTTTCTATAATCGGCTCTAAAACGTAGAAAAATAGGTCAAGGTCACCCATCTTCGAACTTGACCGAGATTTAGTCCATATACATCTTCACCGAAAAAATAAAATTCCTACGGGAATCCTTTTAGAGATATCCCGCTCACAAGGCCAAAGTTGAAAAATTCGATAAAAATTCATTTAAAATAAGAAATTGTAGGTGGCAACACCAAACTTGTGTAGCAGGTACAGACAATCAGTCCCAATAATCATAGTAAGTTTTGTGAAAATCCACCAAATGGTTCCTGAGTAATAATCATCTAAGTGTTTTTCTATAATCAGCTCAAAAATGTAGAAAAATAGGTCAAGGTCACCCATCTTCGAACTTGACTGAGATTTTGTCGATATACATCTTTACCGAGGAAATAAAATTCTGACGGTGAATCCTTTTCAAGATATCCCGCTCACAAGGTAAAAGTTAACGGACGCCGGACGGACGGACGGACGGACAGACGGACAGCTTGGGTGACGACAATAGCCCATCAGCCTAAGGGCTGAGGGCTAAAAATTGGGAAATTTGAAAACAATAAATTTTTTACCTATTTTGCTATAGCTAAATATAGAGTAGCCTTTTCACATAACAATCATAAACTCCATGCCATCATTCATGAATTATTGAAGAAATGAATCCATAAAAATAACTTATTAGACATACAGGGATGATAAAGCTCTCCATTATCTACAGACATTTTATATTACATTTTAGTCACAGCAGCACTCAAAAGCTTACATTTATTTTCACTCCATGATCCAGAGAATTCTTGCATCTGTTGTATATAAGCTCAGTCAGTTACCAATGTCATCTGAACAGCTTAAACTCTTTTTCTTCTGTTAACCTCCTAAAAATCTATAAACCAATATAATGAATTTTTTATATTATGTCCAGTAGACATAGCTATAAATTAACTGAGGGTTATTAAAGTGTGAAGGCACTAACATTCCAGTGACCTTCCACTAGATCATCTGGTTGGCTGTCTGAGGCACATGTTTCTAATCCACCACACATGGACCTTAATATTAGGACCACAGTGACAGCTTTCAGAAAAACATATTATGTTTTGTTTTTTGAGAAATTAATAAGTAGTACATAATAGTAGGTGTGGACCATGCTGCTGCATGGCCCCCACAGTGACTATACATGCCAACTGCTGAGCTGTATCTGACTGACATACTAGGACAGCTGACGTTGACGGGAGTCAGCTGAATGTTGATACAACCAGGACACAATATACGTGTCTCCTAATTAGGTTGATAGTATGCTGATGAAATAGCTATCTTTGTTGATGCAGGAAGCAGAGTGCTCATGTTGTCAGAGGGTCAGAGGATTTGATATTCTAGCACTCAGGTCAAAGAAACCTCAGGAGTTAACTGGCAAAGAGAGGCAACTATAGGTCTGATTGACAGCCAAGCTGGTACTCTTTTAATTATTGCAAAAAAGAAAATCAGAACAACATTCTTGTTCTGATGGACTCAGCAGGGAACTACATTATGTTTTTATACTCTCCATGCCATGTCTGCAAATTCTGGCAATCTTGATTAAAATTAGAGGTCATTCAGTGGAAAACATCTACCTAAACTATACCAAAACATTCAACTGGCCAAAGTTAACAAATGTGAACAAGATAATCCTGAAATGAGACCCTCATCTGAAACACAGAACCCAGACTGCCTGTGTGTGCTTTTTTATGGTAAATGGTTAATCCAGTACCTTATCTAAAACTTCTTGGGTTTGTGAACTTGAGGGCACTGATTAGAGCACATATACATCCATCATGGTCATGTCTTCAACATGTCCATAAGTTAATTGCAGACCTAATAATAATCCTGAAATGACCAGCTATTGACACTGAAAACCTAGATTTTTTTTTCACTTAGTGTGCATACACATGCTTCTATCTGGCCAATTCAGCTGAACTAAAACCCTTTGTTCTCATCAAATTGAAGGCACCCATTAGAGCACAACTACCTCAGCAGAACTGCTTTAAAGAGTGCGGAAGAATTAAAGATTCCGCTCACAAGGTAACTGTTAACGGATGCCAGACGAAGGATGGCTTGGGTGACGACAATAGCCCATCAGTCTGAGGGCTTTTTGAATCGGAATTAGATCACAAGTCTCTTGGAATAATAACTGATTTATTGATTGTGTTTCTAAACTATAAAAATACACCAACTGATGAATGCAAAACAAAAAAAAGACAAATCCTACATGACCAGTCCTGTTACTGAACAAATATAAAGTAAATCATCCTTGAAATATCTTTTATCACAATGAAACAATAGCCGGAATTTCAGGCAGAGATTTTTAATTCTACAATTGATTTCAGCTTGACAAACATGAGCAATTATCTCTCACAAAATGATACCAGCTGTAGCTAAACACTCTTCTCTGTGGGGGTAAAAACAGTACACCCAGTCTCAATTAACTTTTGAATAAAAAGCGCCAGGGGCCAAACCCTAATGCTATCACATCTGTACCAGAGCCAGCAAACAAAGACTGTAACATTCCTGTTTCTTTTCAAGGGGGGACTGCTACAGTCTTGGCTCTTCATCAGCTTGTTGTAGAAAAGAATACTTGCTTTAATTGACAGTCACTACACAGGCACGTGCAGGCTGTCAGTGCACAAGAAAGACAGGAAGCAGCTCTTTACCTGCGCCTGGACGGATCACAGCTGTGCCCATGTGCATTCAGTCTTCTCTGGCTTTGTACTGCAGTAATCTCAACAATGTGCTGTCACAGATTTCTCACTGCAAGAGAAAAGAAAAACGTCACAGTATCTATTGCCGGCTTGGTGAACATCATAAAGAGGGCAGGACCCATCATATCATGCTACATGAAACACCCCATTTAACTTGCAGACTTCCAACACAGCTTGTTCTATTGATTTCAGCAAACGGCAGAAACCATTCCACAAAATGATTAAGCAGGAGCAATTGCAGAAAAAAGATTTTTAATACCACAAGAAAAATATATTACAGTTTATGACTGTTTCCATAAATCACACTTTCTAAGATTAAATTAAGGTAAAACACAGCCAAGGTCGCTCACTGGTGACTGCATGTGACACAGGGTCCCTGCCACAGAGGAAATAGTACATCGCCAGGGAAACTGGTTTGAGCAAGCTCCCAGATTATTCACATGATCACAGCCAACTAGGATACAGGCCCCTCAAATCATCCCATCCTAAATTGGATATCATATACACAGACCTTTCAAAATACCAACACAATTGGCATGGTACCAAAAAAGCCCTGATCCTGTGACGTAAATCCAACTTGTGTGCTGTGCCTTTGTCAAGCAGGCCATAGCCCCAGCAAATCCCCTAGGCAGAGTTATCCTTTTTATCAATTTGTGATAAATGGGGAAGAATCCTGCTCTTATGCCATGGCAAAATTATTGCCTCAATATATTACCTATGTCTCTAATCAAAGGGAGCCTGAATTATCCCACTGTGAAATTCTCCGCCTACCCCTGCTGAGAAAATGCCCCATATATGATCAAATAACAGGGACCACCTCCACATACAAACCTCAAACTTTTTTACACAGAAATACAAGCAATCAGGGTGTACTCTGCTTGTGTTTGCTTCAGGAGCTGGCACCCAATTAAGCTGACAGCCAAGACAAAAAGCTGAAGCAGTGTGCCACATTATTAGTACAAGCACAGCACTTTCTGCCACACACCCCAGCTGTAATTGGCCTTTATATATATCAGAGGCAGCATAAACAACAACTGCTATAACCTTCAGCTTCAATGTTGAGCCAGCAAGCAATCTGTATCAACAATCCCTAAATACATCAGTATGGATTAACTGCTGTAAAAAAATACAAACAATTCACTGCATGTACATAAATTTTTTTCCAAAACAGTCTGAACTGCTTTTTAGTCTCCTAAATTACATATGCAAAAGTACTGAAAACCATATATTTATAAACATCCCTGTAGCAAAATTTACACAAACGTAATTGCTCCCTCCTTAAATAGCTCTTTCAGATACATTTATAAATTTGTAGATGTTGTTACCTGAAAAACATATCATTTATTATTCAATAATAATTCAAATATTATACTCCTTTTAATTAACTTTTCTTTGTTTGCAGATTTCCTATAAAATCCTCCATTATGAAAAAGCTAAATCATCATATCAAGGCTTCCATCCTCCATTGTCATCTAGCAACCTTCATCCACATTTAAGAGAGGGTGCCACCTACAGGCAAAGACTGTAACTAAACAATCTTTAAAAATAAACTGTCACTGTATGGATCTTTTTTTTTTCTATAATAATGCACAATAATCTGCTTTGTTTTGCATACTATGTGGATATTCAATATGTACTGCCATACTGCATATATATCTGTACTTCAGTACTGTCTGTCAAGTATGTCATACCTGTACGTGGCCTCATGTCTTTCATACACCTGAAGAACCCTGCCCAGACAGCTGCCAATTTCATGCTTTATTGTTATCATTCCTTTTTAAAAATTCCCCAAGTCAAATCATGCACATTAAAAAGGGTGACAATAAAATAGATTGCACTTCTCCTGATAAAATCCTCATCAGGTGATGGCCACACAATGTTGCCATTGATATTGTACCTTCATATGTCTTATTCCCTGTCACCTTAACAGTGGGCGGGTTGATTGGGTTGTCGAGAAAACCACATTCACTCATTCATCCTGTCAGAAGGTTATTTAGAAAGAGCCTGATTTATTACAAAAACATGCTCAAATTCAACCATGCCTGTAACTAAACAACGTTAACTTTGTTCAGGCACCTCAATTTGAGCAAAAGAATGAAATATTGTTAGTCAGACATTCAGTAACATTGAGAGTGGTTGTTTAAAACTGAACCAAGCACTAGTGTATACCCTGGTCTTGAGCACAGAGGTTGTACATACATTTTCTTTAATATCGTTAATTAGACTGTACCTGCCACTTGTGTAACATGACACTTTTTTTTTCTTAATTTGATTTATGATCTAAATAAAATCATGTTTGGCCTAAGCTGAAGCATGCAAAACATCTTGTTAAATATTAAGTTAAATATGGTGCAAATTAGAAATGTCCAAATAGCTACAATCTAATGAAAAGAATGAAGTGAGAAATTACATCCTTATTTTTATAATCAGTGTTTAAATTGAAAAATTTAAATTAAAGCCACAAGTTTGTTGACATGTGGATGATCAGACGATCAAGCAAACACCATACATTATGATGTAGAATATATGTCAGTTAAGACTAGGTGAAAAGAATCACAATTTACAATTGCCAAATTAATCAGAAGTGAAACCATGTTACATTTTAGATACAGTGTAACATGGAACATGTTAAGGTCAAATTTTTTTTTATATTCAAAAAGTTCTGTCACTGCAAGTTTACATGTTTAAAACCTAATCTTGGTAGAATACCTAAAGATACACTTGATAGGTTCAATACAAGTTGACCTGAGCTATGTATGCAGGGTTTTTCAGATACAGTGGAACCTGTCTAAAAAAACACCTGTCTAATAAGACCTGCAAAATAAGACAATTGATGGTCTTCTTACACAGGTTTCACTGTACTCTGTTCAATGGGAAAGGTTAAGCGATAGGTAGAAAGAGGACTGAGCTGATATCTATTTATATCCTCAAGACAAGATGCAATTCTGTAAGTAAATAATTCATTTATCTGTTGTTTTACTAAACCAAGGACTCAAGTATTTCTTGTCAGCCATGGATGAAGAGTATAGTCAGTACTTCATGCTTTGCACATCTACAGGTCTGGGTTTGCCATTTTATATGTGGCATCTGAACAGCACTGGTATATTGAGGAAATATTCCATTGATGGGCATAAATAAAGTCCATATATGTGAGTAATGCATATTAGCCAAAAAATACCCACCATCTCTGGTTGTTTTTTTAATAACATCCTTGTATCATCCAGTCAAAGCATTACATGTTTATAATATGGTAATTCCCACATAGTAAGCATGTAACTTTTATATCATAAGCAAATTGTATTTCATCATGCAAAATGTATTTTCAATATTGACCACAAAAGGGGGAAATCATGTGACTATTATATCCATGTCATGTGAGTTGCATATGTAATTTTTTTTTTTATGATCTCTGAATTAGGACTGCTACTTTATAGACATCTGTGTTCACATTAACTGAAACATCAAGCTTATAACTACTGGCTACAGAGGTGTTCTAGCTGCCATATACATCATATAGATGTGTCGCTCAGGGCAACACTTACACTATACTGAGTCTGCAGGATACTTTGAAGGTTACAATATATCTAGACAATATTATAAGTCACATCTAGGCGGCATTTTACAGATTCTTAACCTGTACATGTAAAGAACTATGGATATCAGTCACTGCTTGATCTACCTTGTAAATATTAAGGGATATAAGCCTGGTGAGTCAAGATGTGTGCATGGGGGGCTAAAAGTTCCAGTCTGAATGGCACAAATATAGCTATAGAGTTTGTTGATGGAATAATGGACATGACAGTAAAGTGGATTTATGAGACCCATTAACCTGGCCTTGGCCTACCCCTGCAGAGCATGCCACTAATCATGGCTATACACAGCCATACAGCTAATGACAGGGCCCAAAACCCATCTGGTGGCATTTTCCTCATAAACATTTCCTATAATCTTACTGACCTCCTGTTTATTTAAAATATAAAAAGTATATCAACACGATTCTCTACGGCTCTCTGGGGATAAACAGAACAAATAGAGATACATCAGTAAGAGTTTTGCTGTGATGTTTCCAATGGCAAGTATGTTGTTTCCCCGTTTATAACAAACAGCAAATTGTTTCGTTTATGGTAAAACCGTCGAAGGACAATAGAAGTTGGCATTTTTATTGCTTCCTTTGCCAGGAAAAACTGATGATGGGAATGAACAATTTGTATTTTGATAACATTATTAATGATAAAACTGCAGCCTTGGAAAGAACTGAAAACAAATATTTTGATGATGATACTTTTTCACTGCAAACCACCATTAGGAAGACAACTGATCAGATCAGGATGTATTTAAAATCACTGACATTTAGGCAATTTATTGCCTCATTTTGTTCAAAAGTCACTGGAACCACAACATTAAATGGTGAAACTGAAGATAATTACATTTATTGACTTACACATAAGAACTACTTATAATATGACTAAAATTATATTAACATATTAATTTTCATTTCCTGCTGTGTATTTATGCAATGATATATCTAGAAACTGAATTTACTTATGTAACACTCACCTGATCATGTGGTTTTCTTAATTTTTATCCGTTTATGTGACAGCATAAACAACAAACCACAGCCTTAACCACTTAAACAAAGGACCAATGTGAACAACCTAATTCTGTTGCATCAGTGTGTCTGATGATCTTGGGTTTATAGAGTTCCAATTTCATATCTGTGGTGTAATCCAAGCTATCACAGATCAACCACAGCAGAACAATCGAAGTTCAGTGCATCAGTTACACATTTATTAAGAGATCCCGCTTCACAATTGATCAATTAAAAATACCAACCTCTTTTTAAGGAACATTCATACAGTTTTATAGCTGCCAAAGGAGCTATACACATTATACTAGATGAATACTGACAGGTCAGGAAAGTCCCTGCAAAAGGCCCACACACTTCTAGTGTGGGCTGAGTGATGCTTGGAAAAATGTAATAAAAGACCTGATTACCTGCAGAGACAAAGGAAACTGAGCCAAACAGTATTTAAATACTGAAGCAAGATGGAAAGACTGGCAAATAAAATTAGGCTTATACAGCATTTGCAACTTTTTAGAAATATGAGCCCTGAGACCTTGACCTCACAACCCCAAAATCAAATGGGTTCTTGCTTTTTTAGTGGGCCATATATATATTAAGTTTGATATCCATATGTGAATCCAAACTGGATTCATAAAAGTGTTTTTTAAATTAATGAGTGGGCAGATGACTCCCGTGACCTTGACCTTTGACTTTGTGACCCCAATAGGGAAAGGGATATTTGCCTATTGCATGTGAATGGTAGTTGTAAGGTGGAACCTCTGGTATGAACGGTTTTGCTTAAAATGCATCCACAATCTTTTGAAAGATGTGACCTTGAACTTTGACCTTGTGACACCAAATTAAAAAGGATGTTTGTTTAGTGCTGGCCATATAACAGTCAAGTTTGAAATCCATATGTGAATCCCACCTGGAGTTATCATCTGGAAATGAATTTGTGGACAGATGGCTCCTGTGATCTTGACCTTTGAAATTGTGGCCCCAAGATTGATAGAAATGTTTTCCTGTTGGCAGGTGTACAATATGTGTAAGATGGAAAGACTGGCATGGAAAATTTGGCTTAAAATGCATCCACAAAGTTTTTAAAAATGTGAGTCCTGAGACCTTGACCTTTGACCTCATGACCCCAAAATCAATAGGGTTCTTGCTTTAGTGGTGGGCCATTAATATATTAAGTTTGAAATCCATATGTGAATCGAAACTGGAGTTATCATCCGGAAATGAATTTGTAGACGGAGAGACGGACAGGGTGATTACTATAGGGCAAGAGCTTCTATTGAAGTGGGGCCCTAATGAAAAATGACCAGTAGATAAGTATGCACAATATCTACACTTCTACGTGGTTCACTAAAGTGCACTTGAAATTGACAAATAGAACTCCCTCTTGTAACCAGATTCTCTGCATGTGTAACATATTGCTTGGTTATTTATATTTTCAAAGATTAAAAGACTAAAAGCAAACCCTCTCTGTAGTAATTGTTGAAAATTTTGTAAAGATACCAAAAAAACTAAAGGTACTGCATGTAGTGTAAATTTAAAGAATTTTAGTATTTGTCTGAAATCTCACCGAAAAATTACAGTTAAGGTCAAATTAAAATGTGCAATATAAGAACCTGAAGGAAAGGGGGAATTCTACCAGGTCATTTATTGTATTTATTTATCTTACTAAATATTGTCTTGCATATAATTCTATAATATATCAAATATATAAGGTGAAGTTACCACATTCTTAGATGCTTTGGATCAATTTATAAATACACAGCCATAGCTGGAGAGTGTTGGTGAGGTTCATACATTATCCTGGACCTCTCAGGACCACATGAGATTGAGAGCAAGAACTCCCTGATTTGGCAAGACCTTCTGAGGTCAAACATATTATATACTTGTTTACAATTCTACTTTTTTACACTGACCTAAAGCAAACCATCTTTTAAATCAATGGGAAAGAAACAATGAAAGCTGAGCAAGATATAACCTAGGTAATGTAAATTATTTTAAAGAGTGTCCAGATTTGTCCTAAATCTAATATTAAACTGAACAATAATGGGTAAAAAGATTATAATTACTGATTAAAAAGCAGCTCTAGTGATAAATTATCATTTTATTTATCAAAGAGAAAATCTTGTAAATAAGTTAATATTTAATTAACTTTTGCTGCACCCTAATTCACTGTGAGTATAGGTTACTTTATTCTTTGCACAACCATTTTAACATTTCAAGCTTTACAGCAAGAACTAGACACCAAGGTTTCCTACAAACTAATACACAGTAATCTTGGTCTTTACTATATAAAGAGGATTTCTGTGTGAGGTTAATACAGACTGACGGATGACTTTTGCATTGTTTTGTATGATATACCTATTCATCTCTAATACCTTCATCATTAAGCATACAATTGATGCTGTATGTTATACCAGTCATGAGGTCAACATCTGTTTGTGTAAGGTGGAAAAAAATTTATAGAGCAATACTTTTTAATAGCTCTTGCCATATCCATGTCAATATCAATGTTAACTAGAAAACCTCATTTTACATCAAGCAAAATACTTTTTAATATCCCAGGCCATACATTAACATCAATACATCTTAATTAGCACATTCTGGTATAATTAAGCAGGTCCCAGGAGAAGCTAAGATTATATATAGTGAAGGATATATTATATTGGACGTGGTCAAAGCTCAAAACCATTGTATTTAATTGAATCAATTTATTAATTAACTTAAAATCAGGAGTGAATGGTGTAAATACTCAGTCCTGCATACAAGAGGAATCATACCTGCCCATAGGCTACTACTGAATTTGTGATCTGATGTTGCTTCCACATTTTACACATTAAATATTACACATGTTCAAGTATCATTATTACCAATAAGCTTTAAAACCTGCAGAAATAGATACTTTGGTGTATAATTACCATCATTACGTGCGTGCTGTAGACCCATTTAAAACTCATGGCTAGAACATATTACATTCCCACCTAGGGGAGATCACAATCACAATGTCATTCAGAAATTAGCCTGAAATTCAATCTCAACTGTGACAAAAGACATATGTTAAAATCAATGGATTTTAATCTTACCTGGGCAAGTTAATTAATTTTTCTGATACCATCCAGGTAACTTAAAAATCTGATATTACATATACATTTCATCAAGTTCTCACCAATTTGTATGACAAAACACATGCAAATAAATTGCACACTCTGTGTACAGGCAACTAACCTGAAACATATACCCTGAAACACTGACTTCTTGTTAGTGGCTTAGTTTGCAGATAAAGAGAGCTTATCTCAGTGGAGTTGTGGAAATTCCATCTGGATATACCACCCAGCTCTGCACAAAAAGGAGTATTTAGTGGTGTCTGGAGGTGTCTAAATGGCCCCACTGACCACTGTACATCCGATTTAAAGGCCTGCTGCAGCACTTGAGGAAGTCACTAAATCCCTCTTCAATAGGCACCAGGATTGCTGCTTCATCAATCAACATCAAACTGACCAGCATTAGGGTCAGAAAAGAACCACAAAGCAGCCCACCCCTACTGTGACCACAATACTCAGATATTAATTTAATGCTGATTCATGGTTTTTAATAGGTTATTTTGGATGACTCATCATGAATATTTCATATGTATATTTTTACAATAACGGAATCGTTAACATGACTAATCAGATTGCAGTGGACCCTAGTTTGAGCAACCCAACCAAACAATCACCTGTTGTTATCCTCCAGTTTTCCCTTGCACAGATAGTTTTAAAATTAAAATGATCAAGCAACTACTTACCATACTTGAGTCAACCTAAAATGCATTGCACAGTACAGCTGTTTCTGTGGGCAAAGGACCTGACAAATCGACTGGAGGGTGGTCAACTTACCCTTTGTGTGGAAAAATATAAATTAATAATTTACATATTTAAATAAAACAATCTTTACTTTAAAGTTTGATGTGCATAAAATAAATATACCATTGATGTACCAGATAATTTGGAAAATACTCAGATTATAACTCAAACAGCTAGTGCTAAATATTGAATAGTAATTTAATATTTGAATAAAACAATCTTTAAAGTTTGATGTGCATAAAATTAATGTACCACTGATGTACCAGATTATTTTAATTTTAAATAGATTTCCTACTCATTAATCTGTAACAGAATGTAAATGCTAATCAGTTTTCATGTCCCTTGATCAAACTACCACCTGCAATAATTTTTACCAACCATTTTCTTTAGCATTAAGTGTGGTTGCTCAAAACAGGGACCACTGTATATATCAGATGTTAATTTAAAATTGTATAAATAAAAAAAAAAATCATAAATTCAATGCATATAAAGTGCATTAAATTCAGTGATTACTGCCATAAATGACCTAAACACCAACCACATTTCACGTACCCAATAAATCTGTTCCTGCCCCAAAACAATGCTGTCACCAAATAGATGCTCAAAACACTTTTGGCAATAAATAGATGTTCTATACACTGTGGGTTACTAATAGATGCCAAAAACACTGCTGGTTCCTGATAGATGCTCAAAACAGTATTTTATCCTATTAAACTTAGTGTTGACATTGACAGTGTTGAATATTATAGAAAATGGATAACTTGAGAATATATATGATCACTTGTTGTTCTGCTTTGTTGTTCAACAAACCTAATGTTACTTACTGTACTTATGTTGAAGTAGGTCTGGCACCAATGTACAAAATACACTGACAGCTCTCAGTGATACTGGTAGCATTCCACAAACATGCTGTGGGGGTACTGGCACCGTACTGCATATATATTCTTACTACACAGGATATTAAAGGGCAGTAGATAGGCATTTCACAGATGATTCGTGCCTTATCAGATATGGAACCTAGCAAATATACTCACTCATCAGCCTGGGTTTGCCACTGCATGGGGGAATTACTCAATTAACCATACTGTACACAGAATATTCCAGAGCCCCACCCGGGGTTACATCACTCGTAACTCTAGCTTATATTGGCATGTGTACCAAGTGGAAACTGGATTTTCACCACAATCTATGAGGTTATGTTTTCACCCCTGTCTGAATGTGGTTATGTTTTCACCCCTGTCTGAATGTGGTTATGTTTTCACCCCTGTCTGAATTTGGTTATGTTTTCACCCCTGTCTGAATGTGGTTATGTTTTCACTCCCCCCCCCCCCCCCCCGTCTGTTGTTTTTTTTCTTTTCACTGTTTTTTTATATCTAACACAATTACACAAAAATGATTGTGCATATTTCAATGTAATTTGTGGAAGGGTGGGGCATGGCTAAAGGATGAACCCAATGCCGCCTATCAGTAAATTCTAGTGCAGATCCAAATAGGATGGACAATTACAGTAGGATAGTTCACCTTGGCAGAGGTATGAGCTCCACTCCTCCTAAATGTTCAAGGCTGTCTTGTCCTATAGATTCACATTTCAAGCAGCTATGTACACTGGCTGCAAATGTGAGGTGTTTTTCCATAGTACTATGTCTGGATATAAACATATTAACATATATTTATATCACGCAACTCCTCCATGGCCACACCTCAGAAACGCACATTTTGAATTGTCAGGATAGATGCAATGTATGTCCTATGGGAGTGGTATAATTTTTCATTTTCTCCAATAAATTGTGAAAATTTGACATTTTTTGCCAAGGTTATATCACAGTGCCATCTATCTGAAGTGTCACTATATCAACTTAACCTATGTAATCTCGACCCATGAAAATCAACATCCATTGGTAAAATCATATACACATGTCCCTAGGCAAGAAAGGGTTAATATTAACAATATTATTGATAGATTATAACACTATCAATCAATTTCTCATTTTAAAATGTAGAACTGACCTACATGTTAATTGTTTAAAGACAGATTTACTTCATTTGTCCAACAGACACAAATTACATCTTAACTGATATACTTCAAATCAATTTTGAAATTCATTTTTTTTTTATTTAAATAAAGACTTTACATGCTATAACTTTAGATATCTGAGGGACCTGCAATTTTGTGGTGAATAGAACTACATTTATTTACAGGCAGGATGCCAGACTATGTAAGTGATTTTAAAAGAAATGACTAATACAATTCACTTAAAAAATATGTCTCTGAAAAAGATCTGGGTCAGGGTAAAAATGATTTATATTCAGCTTATTTCCTGCAGGGGTACATCAAAACAAGTGATCAAGATGTTTGTACTTCTGCATTAATTGGCTGTGATCAGCAGAGATGGTAGCAATCAATTACAATTTATTCCCCATGTGCACATTAATTCCAGTGGCAAGTAAATGGCACAACAACAGCAGGCCTTGTTCCTAGCCTTCATTCTATATAACAAGCAAATAGATCATTGACTAGAGCCCCTATTGCCCAGGAAAGAAAACAAACCATCCATCATAATGAAACTCTGCAACTGCTGTATCAGTCTAAAAATGTCCCTGCCCCTCTTGGCCTGACAAACAGTTAACACATCAGCAGCTGTGACAGGGAATCATCTCATTACAGACTTGTCTTATGTCCTAGGTTCATTAATTATAAGAAGGACCACTCTTGTTTTGTGATAAGCAAGCCGATGCTTCATGTCACCTTCAGACAGGTGATGCTTCGCCAGCAGGGGACACACCTGAGGTCTATGTCATCTTACTTTCCACTTTTACATTTCAAAACACCTGTGCCTCTACTATTATGCCTTCTAGTAAATTACCTGATATATTGTTAAACATTTCTGATATTTGATCATACTGGGGAAAAAAGAGGATTGACGTAGAGCTTTTTTTAACAGAGATAAAACAAAGTGATACATTTTAATACCATACTCTACTGGATCTTTCCTACAATGAATATCTATATTACATCGAGGAAGGGTTAGAGATTATATGAAAGGGAACAAATATAAATGAAGGCTGTTTATCAGTGAATTTTAAATTAGCTTTAGCTCCCAATTTGCACTGACATTTGGCAAATACAGTCTAATTTTATAGGCCTAATATTCTGCTGGTACTTCGCTCATGTATATTAGCCTTTAAAGTATGTGACAGAGCTTTAATTCTACTTGACTCAAGGTGGACTCCCAAGTCTTGGTCTGATTTCTGGAGCCCTTACCTCTGAGTCTGAGTACAAGTCTGAGTCCAGAACCTTCGAGTCCAAGTCCGTGTTCCTAGAAAAGTGGACTCGAGTCCGGACTCAATCAAAGTCAGTTGGGTTCATAATTTGCTCATTTGTTGTCCTGTATTAACACCCTTTGTCAGCAGAGTAACAAATGTGTGACCAATGTTTGCACCATCTACCAAGATGCAGGTATCAGCAGATGTTTTCAACAAGCCAATGCTCCTAAAATTTATTGTCAAATATCCATAAGTTTTGGAAACATATTTGATAAAGTAGACAATTTAGGGCATAAATGATATTTTCCTGACTTCAAAAATTGTTTACATGACATGGAAATTTCAACTTATTAGTTTTCATTAAAGTGGAGCTGACTCTACATTTAAGTTTTTACAAAACTGGTATCTTTCTATACTTCTATAGCAAAATAACCAAAATTAGGTATATGCTGTCAAATGTAGTATCACCATTATTTGAACTTAAATATGTCAATTAATATAGTATGTACACTTGTTTAAGCTATTTTGCCTTCATATTTTTTTACAATCAGTTAAATGCCAGTCTGTGACTGGTACATGAATTTAAGATGATAGGGTAACAAACAGATGGAGCGGTTTATCCATGTTCCATACAATACATATTCACAACAACCAATGTGAGCTTTCACTAAATACACGGTGAAATATGGTCCGTGAATTGTGATCTAACCCAATGTGATTTAACCAATAATACAGTGTGCTACATGGACAATACATCCAATATGAGCTTCCAGAGGCATCATACTAACAGCAAAACAGTGTGTGAATAGTGATCCAAATTTTCAACCGATCCCCTGGAAGCTGTTTGCATTCATCAACCAGAAGGTACTTGTGAGTGAAGAACACAGCAGGTCCCCCTGGGATCACTGAGAATACATGCAAATCATAGAAATCACTCAGCCCTGCAGTAGGCTGTCATTTATCAGTCTGATGATCCAACAGTCCTCACAACATACCAGGCTGATAGCCATTACCCTAGCAGGCTTATAAGATAGAAAGGAGGTTAACATACCTGTTATCTAAATACAATCCCAATGGGTCTGATCATTAATAACCTCTTTGTTTAGGTATATCACTGCAAGCTCTTAGAAGAGAATATGTTAGCCATATAATGGGGATATATGGTAAGTTAATAATTCCCCCCAGGTAGATGGATCAAAGCTTGTCGACTGCTTTGTTATTTACCCTTTACAGCTGATGGTAATCTATCCAACATGACCAGAGCACTGCACTCCCCACCAGTCCACCTAAACCATAATCCCAGACTGCAGGAAGTTTACTTCAGGCACCGGGTTTGCTATGTCATGGTCAAAATAGAGCTCTTATTGTACCTCATCTGTGGCTTTTACCGGTGCCAAAACATGCCAGTATGCTACACGTGACAGTCTCCCTCAATAACAAACACACAAGTCAGTTGTGTTTTTCCACACTATTGTGAAGTAAACACCAGAAACTGTATAGGTTGTAGTTAATGAATGCTAAGTCCCAAGGGTCTCCCAAGACATGTATGATATTTCTCTATTAATGGCTGGCAGGCTTGTATGTGGGGGTGGGCCTGATGGCTTGAGCACAATGTTTGGGGCTAGCTGTCAGCGCCCTGTTAATTCTTGGAGCCTTGATTGAAGCAGGCTGCCACTTCCTTGTGGTGCCTGATTGAAGGCACCAGGAGATGGCCCCAGTACCTCTGTTCCTGTAGGTATACACTAAAGCATCTTCTCTCTATACATGTACAGCTTGTTACTGATTATACCTGGCTATCTCTCACTGATAGGGATGCTGTAAAACCTAGCTTTCATTCAGTATCTCACCCTTGTTAGCATCCCTGCCTTCCATTGTGTGTATCTTTAGGAAAGAATCTTTTCTTTTGGGTTCTCCCTGCCTCTAACCCCCCCCCCCCCTTCCCCTACAAACAAGCAGTGATTTTTAATTATTTTCAATAACTCAAAGACAATTACAAGTTTTAATTAAATATAACACATTCAAATTGGTTCTTCAGAATGAAACAGAATTAATGAAATATGTTCATGAAATCTTGGAAAAGGAGTAACTACATATTTTCGTTTAAAGTTTATGTCACTTTTACTTGAAAATGATATATGAGGCTTGATAGCTAGTTTTACACAGATAATAATTCATTGTGGAGTGGACAAGTTTAATTCAGATACAATTCATTTTCTTCATTCACTTAAATAATTTAGCAATAGAAGTCCCCCTCATACTCACACAAACACACAAAATCTGGGTTCTAAGCTTGAACAAGCTTAATGCATACATCCGGTATGTTGTGAATATATATTTTTTGCATGCATATTGTGTGTATCTACATTGTTGATACACCCTTGTAAAGTGGTTATTACCATTCATAGGCACCGGTCCATACACAAACATGACACCTCATTAAGATGGAAGTCAATCCCCATGGGTGCATGGATGCACATATCAGCAGAGTAAACAATCACAGCCCTGAAATTCAACATGTAATACTCAGCCATGTGAACCACACATTTACTGTTTTTTATAAAACCCAAATAGTCACCAGAACGGTTTATATATATGGGGTGACCCAGTGACGAGACATCAGGCATCCCCATCATGTGTCACAAGGTGATATAAATAACTGCAGATGGGGTGAAGTCATCATCATATATATACAGAAACAAATAGTATTAATGCATGGATGCTGGCCACATGATGAAAGTGATGGTGTTATTTAAAAAATCACACAATTTAGGATGTAATAAATCCGTATATGTGTGTTAAATCTTGTTATTGTTATATATCCACACCATTACTTCTTTTTTCCCCCTTGACAAAAACATCACTTATCTAACAAATGTTGTGTATCAACAACCTGTGTTGCCATATGTTGATCATATTATATGTCAACATACCAAGCTGTGAGACACATAAATATACAGGACTTTTGATATTACAACTATATCACTCCCACAAAAATATTTCACATTCTGATTTATTTCAGTCTCTTGTGTTTGTATTAATTAATTGCTATTAAATTGAATCACATTTTCAGTGGGGATTTGGTATTATTGGTCAACATTCCAATATATAGTTCATGTAGGTAATAAAACAGACTAGCAATAAAGAATCTGGTATCTCATCAAACAATGGATTATTTGTGTACCTTTTTTTCTTGATTTTCA
The DNA here is from genome assembly GCA_026874595.1 of Sipunculus nudus. Classification (NCBI taxonomy): domain Eukaryota; kingdom Metazoa; phylum Annelida; class Sipuncula; order Golfingiida; family Sipunculidae; genus Sipunculus; species Sipunculus nudus. The sequence continues at coordinate 47,917,656 of CM049306.1, read as the reverse complement.
ATCTAATCTGTTCCTCCAAAATTAGCCTCCAGCAATAATGTTAAAAGTGTTTTCAAGGTATTCTTTGTGAAATACACAATTAACACACTAATTACAAGGCTGTGGTATACATTATTCATGAAAATCATTTATAGATCAGGCAAAGCTCTCCCCTGGGGTTTTATTACTGAGTGAAGGTCAATGGCATTTCTCAGTACTAGCAATTTGATTAGTTTTTGCATAACACAGTAGGCCTCAAACAGAACATCAGCTGGGTACAATCAAGACCATTCCTAGAACTTCAGAACACCACTTTTCAATTACGTTATCAGGGCTTTTTCCCTCATTAGGATATAATTCCATAGCATGTCACTGAACTTCTGAAAATAATTATGGAAATAATAGCCAGCAAAGGAAAAGGTAGAATATGGTAAAAAAGAAATTGCTATCATTATCTTTGAAAGGGATGGTTGATGGAAATGTCTGAAAACCTGGCCCCTGCATATAAAAAGTCAAGCACTGGATTATACGAAAAATGACACTCATCATAATGATGTATATGATCAACCTACATTTACCTTTCACTGAGCACCACTTCATATGATGTCATTATGTTCATTGTTGACAGTTCACCTATCCATCACACCCCATATGCACTGCCTTTTTAACCTCTTGATTATAATGAACCCCCAAAATGCTCCTAGACAGGTCTTCCATGCCCATTGTTGCCAGAGATGTTACAAAACAATGATGTAACAAAAGTTGATGACGAATGACATTGCATTGACTTACATCATCAACTTCATGGAACTGCTGTGCTCCACCGATGAATATATCGCTGTCATTGAGAACTGTCTTGCAATATTTTGGATTATATGTCTCAAACGAATAACGTGCCAGGTGAGACATTATTATTCACTCGGTAGTGGGAGGAGTGGCTCCTACAATCTATGGCCTAGAAATTTTAATAATGTCTCCTTTGTATAAAAAAATATCCCATAAACATGCAGACATGGGTACTGGTACAGATTACATGTGTTCTGTTTGGCAGAAATCTGCAAAATCATGCAAACTTTGTGCTTGTCAGATGATTGATGGTTTACAATGCAAATGGTCATCTAACTGGTTGCTCTTTAGGCCAATACCTATGATTATTCATTGAATGAATATGCGATTAAGGTCACATAGAGATCATGGATAGGTAAATTCACATGTCATACTGCATAGATGGAGGTATGATCTCATTTTCTGATACCTACAAATAACTAATGATGGCAAAATCTTAACAAGCCCATCCTGGGATTATTTTCTTTGTAGGTATTTATTACAAAATTAAATAACTATCATATGTTTAAACTCCTGACCTAAATGTAACCTTTAATAAAACCAATCCATTCATTTTCAGAAATTATGCTGACACACAATCTTACAGGTCTTGATAATTACCAAAAAGTACCAAAAAGTATACAGAAAAGTACTGAAAAGTACAGAAAGTTCCAAAAATTATACAAAAAATCTGAAAAGTACCGAAAAGTATACTTGTGACACTTTCTGGTATGCTTTTAAGTAATTTTTTTTTGTATACTCTTCTGTACTTCTCAGTATATTTTCTGTATAATTCAATAGGACATTAAAAGTTTGTAATTTACTGAATACAGAACTAACTTAAAAGAAAAGCCTGTCATTGCCTCATGCAGGGTTCATAATTATCAATTTCTTTGAAAGGAAAAGACAAAGTTAGTTAAAGATACAGTATATCATTAACATTCTTTACAGCTGACTCAATTCATTCTTCTATACTTTTAGAGTTGGTCATATAATTCACTCTGTTGTGCACTTTCAGAGAGGACTAGAGAAGGGAGTAGCCAGTAGATGTATCTTTGTCTGGGTCAAAACACATAAAACTGCTCAGCGTAAACAGTTAACTTGGTGCAGCTCCAATGATATAACCATGATCCAGTGCTCTGTGCATGAGTGGATCCAAAGTTATGACCATAGATTCAACAATGCGATAAGCCCTTGAGTGTTTTGTTGATCCTTTCATGAATGATTGTGACCATAAACTGGACCAGGGATGTCTCCCATGACAGAATCTTAGCTACTCCACTTACCTGTCATGCCCTACTCTCAATGGACATACACTAAAGCCATGCTGCATATAACTCAGCCCCAGAATGAATCCCTGCAGACTCCCCAGAACTACCAACCGGGAACTCATGACCATATACTAAAGGGGCCACCATAATCTCCCTTTCTCTATCAGAAATAAAATGTTATGACTCCTTTGGGAAACTAGGCAGAAAAAAGGACCTCCTTTTGATCTGTAACTGGTACATCACTACATCAGCTGTTTTTTATATAGCACACGGGATTACCTGATCCTGTGAGGTGCAACATTCTTCACACATCTCTGCTCAAGTGTGACCTGTGCTTTGATTATACAGTTCTCTCTACTTTCACAGCTGCCATTGGTCCATCATTATCACATCTCAAACTAGATGGTACTCACCAGAGAGCAAATTACCTCCCCAATGCAAAATGTTTAGATCAAGTAAATGAAAATAAAATAACATAAAAGAAATTTTTTAATCAGATTTCTTTATCACCTTGGATAGATGTCTTTCCTAAAGTAGCTGACAGATGGGAAATGAAGCCCTAGACTTTAAGGTATTCAGTTTCTAATGGTTAAGCAATAACAAGGGAACAGACAAAGACAAGCTGCTGTAAAATATAATCTGGATGTTTTTCTATTTAAAATAAAACAGACACAACTGGAAACATATATAGCTCTACTTTGTAACATTAATTATGTGAAGAAAGAACCTGAGGGAGATGAATAAAAAGACATATTAAACATCTTATATTTCAAGATCACTTAGTCTAATATAAATACCTAATAAAAAATTACAACATTTATAACACACAGTTTTTTTCATATCACATATCATATGTCCATTTTCTTTCGGACGGATTCCAGTTCATTCTTGTGTTTTCATATAAGTAACTCCATATTCATGTTTATTCATACCTGCTTAATAAAGATATTATATAATAAATACAATTACAGCTTTTGCACAGATTCACATGTAACAGACCATTGTTAATTACATATTATTGAAGACAAAAGGTAAATTTATGAAGAAGTGTAACACAATAAGGTTTTATGGAAATGATTTAATAAGTTTTAATCCTGGGATTGCATTTTTAGCCTACTGGATACATATACTGATCTTACAATTAACACACTAGCTAATGATTCATACTACCTTAAATATGACTTCTTCAGCTGTATATTAAGTCTATGACATGTCCAGAAAAGGTACAAGCAGTCTACTTCTAAATACTGCCATTGGTAAACTGTAATATAGGTATGATGTAAATCCAGTGGCTAAAAAGTGCACACAACAAGAAGTTACTGGCCTTCCTGCAAATCCCTGGAATCTACTCACAATCACATATGATTATCACCCTTGTTAATTTATATTGATTTTATCACTACGGGCTGGCTCTGAAGTACAGAGGGTCAACTACAGTTTATCAAAAGTTAAGTCTGTTAAGCTTATAGTATACTTGTTATGCATGTATCACAAGCCAATAACCTGTCCAACCCTAAGCTGATAAATTGGCTGGGTTCTAACATTGTCCATGTTGCCAAGTTACAGATATAGTAATAATAAAAGATGATGTAGGCTTTGGTTTATACAAGATGAGTAAGATCTTTAATAAAAAGACTGAGACACTGAAGTCCTGTTTCCTCCAAGCTGGGGGGACCACATTAATCCGCTTAAGTTCATCCAGGCATTATTCACACCAAACTGATGTCATCCCTATGAATGAGTGACTCTTTACAAAAAATCTGCTTCCATCCCGGGTTAACTAAATCATCTGAATCATCAACTGTAAGATAACTTCATAGGCCCCAAAGAAAAACATGCAAACCTTGCATCTTCACACCACAAAACCTGTGGTTGGGAAGGAAATGTGTGCTCATGTGGAGAGGGGAATATCCTTCACTGGTAGATATCCAATTACCATGGCAAATATCTCTAACTAAGATGCTCAAGAGGAGTTAAATCCAAGCAGATGATATCATAAAATACGAAGAATGGAGTGATGTCAGTCTGGGATTCCTGCAGAGACTTTATTGAACACTCACCTGTACCTGCCGGGTGGCTCTCAAACCTATCTCAGCCGCTATACCAATAACAAAACACAGGTCTTGCATCCAAACCTGGCTCCCCAACATCTTATTGATGACACCCCGGCAGCACGCTTCCAGCTGAACAAGCAGCCTGCTGGAAACTCACCAGTTCTCCTTCAGCCCTGCCAGCATCATAAAGTTGATACGGCCCCTGACACTTAGCAATGAACTATGTCATGGCCTCTTTAGTAAACGCAAGGATCAATCTGTGTATGGCTTGGTATATTTCTCCTGAGACCTGTTAAAATAGGACTTTACTTAGTGAGTTAGTCTCTTTGTGGTTGGTTGGTTATATATGGATATGTGGACTGGATAATTCAGTAAATACAGCATGGTATTGATCGTTTCAGATGAAGATTCAGACCCATGAGTGGTCTTTAAAGTTCAAGTTGATTCTAAATACATAAACAAAAATGTTCCTGCTAAACATTTTCATTCAAATCTTAACATATTTGTATATAGATTAATGTGTACATTATGCTGTGTGATAATTGGTGTGTTTCCATGTATACAAGTCCCAATTATTTGTTTTATGTTAACTTGAATGTTTAATTATCAAGTCCAAAATCATTATGGCTGCTAATTTACATATTGGCAATAAAATTGAGCTGGGTTGCAATATGGAACTATTCCTATTTTAAAATAGCTACAGGCTACACACACAAAAAAAAATTTACCTAACACAGATCCACATCAATGCATCAACATTACAGAATACAAATTTGCCCATCTTTCAGCACTGCATTATTAATATAAAAGGTCATTTTTTACAGTCTGGCTGATGTATGCACTTAAGTGGATCACCTCTCTTTTCATTTATTACAATGTTACAGCCACCTTAGATTAAATAAATTCTTGTAGAATCAACAGTTCTCTGGATAGCTGGCCCAGTCAGTGGGCAGACAGTCTGTCTCTGGACAACAAAGCTTGCATTCAAGGCAGATGGCATGTTCAGGTATTTTTTTGTTCAATTTCTCAATTCATTTTATTTCGATCATAATGTTCAACCCTAGATAATGCAGCTAATTTGAGGTAACGGTGAAAAAAGATTACACAGCAGCATCTGTTGACTCCCAATTCAATCACTGTTTTCTTCAGCCTGATTCTTAAGAATTTTTTTATTTGTATATGTGACTAAATATATAAAAAAAATTTCCAATCCCAGCTTGTCAATTTTTTTTATATAAGTGATCTAAGATAAAAAGATACAGCAATTTTCATTTGAGAAATATATGAAATATGACAGGCATGGAATACTGTTAATTTTGAATTTCACTTTACAAATCCAAACATATCCAAATATATCCAAAGTCTACATTATAATAGTTATGGATAATTGCAAGTTGCTCAGAGCGACCTGTCTAACAGTAATTACCAGTATCTAGATGCCTGAACATATTGTCATGAATACCTTTCAAATTTATACCACACCAGTTCATCCATCAGTCTAATTATGAAAACTGTTCTGTTTTTTTCCTGCTTGCTAAGAAATCCAGTTCCTGTGATCTGTGTTAATGAGCAAATGTTTATTTGGCTCCAAGCATACACAATGCCACTTATTAAATTTCAGCACTTCCTAAGAAAGGATGGTTGCAGTTTGACTCAAACCAACAATGACATCAGATCACCTAAACAGATCAGAGTGACTGTAATAGATTTTTCTTAATTTGGTTAGATTTTAAAATCAAAGAAAACTGTAGTATACAATATAATCATACAAAAAAGGCATAATTTTATCACTGGGGTTGATCCAGCTAGTTATTATCATGGAAAGTTTTCTAATGATATCCAGGGACTAATACCCACCCACCCACCCCCCAAATTAAAAACAAAAAGTTAACAATAACAGAAAAGGTAAATTGCCTTACAATTTGTGAAAACAATAACAGGAAAGGTAAATTGCCTTACAATTTGTGAAAACAATAACAGGAAAGGTAAATTGCCTTACAATTTGTGAAAACATGTCAAAACAATGTAATTCCAGCTAGTAAAAAGGGTTTAAATACTCTGACCTCCCCCCCTCGATCTAACCCTGAACTGACAGAACCCCCCCCCCCCCCCCTGATCTAACCCTGAACTGACTGACACAGCTCCTGCTTTTTACAAAACACAGATGTGCACATGCTATAAGAGGAAGCTTTACTTATGGCATATAGAAATACGATTTCAATCATCAGTAAGTGTCATGTGCTGAACACTAATGTCACAGACCTGCATGTGCTGTTCAGTATCACCATCCTACTGACTTACTGCCATTATCACCTCCACTGCTGTTACGTAATAACTGCTACTGAGTTACTAGCGGTGTTATGTAATAATTATCTCTTCTTTTCAGGAGCCATCAGCTGCCCTGCTATTTTATATCACAGCTAATCATAAAATTATATCACTATCATTCATTTATTCATTCATTATTTGTTTATAATAGTTTCACTTTAAAGTACTTTTGCAAACCTTCTTTTGCTAACATGATTGCCTTTCTAAACAGCTGATTCCAAGTTTGTCTTTTATCTCATTTTCTTAACAAAAAAAAAAAACAACTAAGAAAACTGTCCCTTAAATTGAGATTCAGTTACTTTCACAGAATAATGATGACTTTGTAGTTCAGTTGAAGAAATCATGATAATATTTTCAAATAGTTATTAGGAAACAGCAGACAACTTTTATATTAAATGGATATAAAAGTGGTATCATAGAGTACAAACACCTCCAACTGAATGAATTAGTAGAAGCTGCAGTGATTCTTTTTAAGAATACTTTTTCATGAATTGTATAAAACTTATCCTGATAGCATCAAATGTATTGAGACCAGCTATAGTGTCAAATTTTTTGTTTTATTATATAAATCAATCCAGTTTATTTTTGTGCACTGTGTCTCTATATCCGGATGTAACATGTTTTAATTAAACATTTATCATCTGACTTGTAATGTTTTCATATAAAGAGCCTGTGAGCAATGACCATTTCACAAAACAGATACAGATAATTTAATATTTGTCTCAATGAACAAATTAAACAGTAGATTTTTAAAAATGGCCCCACTAAATAATTACACAGGAATGAACTGATCAAAGTGTATTATTACCGTTCTCACTGTGCAGCATAATTCCCATAATTCTAGCTGAACAACCAAAGCATTGCAGCCCTCGAATAACAGGACCAGGTTCCTTCACACCAGTACAGATAACTGACAGTAGCCAGATCACAGACAACTTACTGGATGACGCAAAAAAAAACAAAGCTAGATTCCTTTCCAATTTGCCAGACATAAGTTGTCTTTTTTCTATTCATTCTCCCTGAAAATTCCTGTGAGGCTCACTGGTTAACAATCAGCCATAAGTTCACTGTGTGTAACAAATTGCACAAAACCTTTATACTGGCCAATCCAATCAGCAAATGCGCCAGTGGCACTGCTAGTCAACAATTGTTTCTTTTCTTTATACCTCTGGATTTCAAATCTTCATAACAAAGTATCCATGCTCCCTCTCTCCCACATTGCATCATGAAATAATGAACAATATGTGAAACTTTGCAAAAGTTTCCAGAGGATACCAGCAAATGATTCAATGTATGCCAGTTCAGTATGTGTGCATATTTTGTGAATGTATTAATATGTAATACTGGAAAAACTAATGAACTTATGTATATATTTTTTCACTGGTTAAACATGGGTACAATAACTATAGCTCCCCTTTTCCTATTGTCAATTTTCTACCTGTGTTTTCCCTTATCTGAAAAAAATCATACAACCAACCAGTAATTATTTTTATGCATAAATGTTACTGGGATAGATGCACTGCATATGTTAGATTGAAATTTTTGCTGATTCAGCAGGAACATGAGGGAAATGCATAACATACACGTCCAAAGGCAGACACATCAAGTTTATAACTGTTATTTACCCCACTGACAGTAGCTGACATTTTATTGTTGCCTTTGTGCATTTATCCTCAAATTAAAATTAAAATGACATGAAGAATAAGATAATAATTATCTAAACTAAAAATGGTCCTCGCAGTCATTGGTTTCCTGTTGTGAATTTCCATAATTACAAATCTTTTTTTGTCTGTGTAGATCATCTTAAAATGTTTTAGATGTATTTATATGAAACACTGAACTGTTGGTCTAAATGCTTCAGGTCAGTAAAGAATGAGGACTTAAATAAAGCAATATAGTAAATGTCTATACTTAATAGTACGCTCCTGAGGCAGCGGAAATCTTGCGCTTCTAAAGAAGCAACTGATTTTCACGCTGCCTGCTTTGACCGTTTATGATATATTTAGACACCAGATGGCGGTTTGTTGTCCACTGAAATAAACGTGCGTACGATGTGACAAGCAGCCAATCAGACGCCAATAAACAAACACTCGACAGGCATCCTGGCTCCGCCCATTGCCGCGCTTCAAGCGCCGCTTGAAGAGTTTCCGGTCGAATTTAAATTGCTCCCTCTGCATTCTCGCATCATCGACCGATTCGATTATAACATTATGACTGTGTTAGCGTAGCCATGTATCTGATGTCTGCAGAACTGAAACCAGCCAGCGAGGTGTGCACGCAGCCTTTGTTGTTATGTTTCGTTTGAATTACAGCTCACCAACCAGGCATCCTATGTGCCCAAGGCCCTAAGCAAACCACGTCAGGGGCAATTCTCTCTGAGCCTGTGGCCTGTTCAGACGGTTACGCTGGGGGATGAGCTGTCACTCAAAAAGAAATTAATATGATTGGCTCCGTGTATTCCTCGCTTGGCTTTGTCTTCAAGCACAAGGTCTCATCTGATTGGACAAAAATACAGTGCTCCCCTCTGGTGTTGCAATTCAGGATACGAGGTCATAACAAACAGCGCCTTACGATATAGGAAGTAGCCCTATAGGTAAAGCGCTGTGTAAAGAGCGTAACTTAATAGTAGTAACAGAATACAAACAAATTCTAGTGAAGCAGAGATTTTCATTAATTTGCCAGACACGTTTTTCTTATTACACAAGAAATCCATATAGTTTGTAAGCTGTACATACATACAAGTTATTATCCAGAGGGCAATATGAAGTAGGTTTTGGTTGATGGACTGAAAATCAATCAGACAGTCCAAAAGCCATCAAATCAAAGGTACTTCTAAAGACAACCATTGTTTCAAATTTGAATGAAATCGAAGATGGTAAGTTATCATCCAGAAACCAATGTATAATGGATTTTGAGAGACAGACCGTCCAAAAGTAATCCTAAGCAAGCAAAATATATTCCTAGAAAAGGAACCATTGTACCTAGAATCTGAATACAATTAACATTAAAAAAAATTACCAAACATGACAGAAAGACTGACAGACAGACATGGCTGAGTCAAGTGTTCCAAAATTCGAAAGCAGGGAAAAATAAGCAGTGACATTGGAACCAAAACCAGTCTTCTGTGGTGACCTTAACATCTGTACATGTGAGGCCTCCTGTAAGAACAAGAGTCTGCTGACCAGCTGACATATTTTCTTCATGAAGAACAGGCTTCTCCCTTCCTGGCCACAAATAGTATCCACTATATGGAGTAAGAGTGTGATAGGTTACATGTCCCACTGCATTCACCGCCACCCAGCTGTTCGGCTTCAGAGGAACCTCGGCACAGCTCACGTGTTGGTGGCATTATTTCCATCATGTTATTGCACATTTGGAAGCCAGGAAGAGCATACCCAGGAGCCTTTGTAAGCCTCCCATGTTACCCCTATGATGGGGATGCCTGCTTTTACTACCAGCCCTCCCTGAGGGTGATAGATCCTGACCAGGTCATAACAACTCAACAAATACCTGTTAGTACACCTAGGTGTGGGTAAAAGACAAAGAAACCAAGAAATGACATTACGCAGGAGTCAGCATGTGCTATCTCCACTTCTTTGATGTTACTTATGCGTTAATCGGATGTTATATGAGGCTGTATATCTGACAACATGAGCTTCTTAACTGTGCGGCAGCTCTTAGTTCTAAGCATTTTATACTGGGTTATATTTTGAAGAATACTTTTCCAAGATGTTGGTAGCTAGTAAACCAAATGTTTTTAACACAGTCTGTTTTTAATGACTGACATAAACCCACACGCTCTGTTTCATAAAACATCAGTTTAACATCACATCTTGTCTGGCATAACCGCATATACCTTTTTCCTTCCTCAGTATTTTTCATACATTTTCAATCTTCACTGCCCTCAGAACACAGCAATTGGTAAATGTAATATGAAAAGCCAATAGACCTAATTACCAGAGCAAGTACCTGGTTTCTAAAATACTCAGAAATATTCGTCAAAGAGGTTTAAAGTTTAGAAGCAATTACAATTTAAACCTAATCTCACATCATACAACTGTCACATAATTAAGAGAGCCCAAGAGCAAATCCCTTAGCATGAGGGGCTATATGGTGATCTACATGGATATGAAGCATGTGAATTTAATAAAGCTATGAATATCTTAACATCATACCTGCTGAAACTCAAAGGAAAAGAATAAAATGTTAAGATTCTGAGCCACGAATAAAGCAGTGATGCTACTAAGTAGAGGCTGTGTTCAAAGTAATCTACTGTTTACAGTATTAATAGTTATTGTTATCTAATTTAATACATTATTTATTCAAAAAAATTAAGCTTATTAGTCTGTTATTCCATTTTTATGTGTTCCATGCCCTGATGATAAAAATGCTCTTATAGATAGAATTACTTAATTTGACAGCATAATACCATAAGCTGAAAGCTATACTAGTCAGGTGCTTTGTCTGAAAGAAAATATTCCTACAAATAAACAGATTTATTTATGAACCCTGAACTTGTGACTGATATTATAAAAAGTATATCTTCCTCCCATTCTTTGCATCAGACCCTGATGTATCTTTCTAAGCTGACACTGATAGTTTATTTTCATATCCTAATGCAATGTCAGTATTAAAAGAAAAGGCATAATCCCTTTTTATAGTAAACAGTAACAGATGCAGCCACTTACAAGATATTTGTAAATGTTTTGCCCTCTATTGTCAATACCACCAGCCAGCAGCATCTGTGAAATTCAATATTTCCCAGCGGTAGAATCCCACAGGATATCAGAGAAAGTGCTGCAATGTTCAAATATACAACATCAAGATATTTGCTTTGTTTATTCGTTCTGTTTGTCCTGGGTCTTCAGAATAATTATTGATCCCTTTGATAAAACAATATGAGTAGGTCTAGTACAGCCACCAGTGCAGGCCTTTCAGATAAGGCTACAGACCACCATTTATATAGAGATATGCCTGTACTCAAGCAACCGTATATTACAAATTTATTTACTGTACAGCATACTGGGCAGACTAAGTGTTTCTATTTGTTTTATCTAAATATTGACACGACAACTTGGTGCCATAAATAGACCTGTAATGGCATCCTGAACAAATGCAATCATCCAGTGAAACAAACAGTCATCACGGTGAAACCATGCATACACCAATATTTATATACATAAATATCCATCCAGTTTAAGTAAGTCAGAAATAACTCCTTTTCCTATTTTTGCTTAAAATATTTCATGATGTATGAGATAATGTTTTTGTGCAAGTGTATTTTTATCATTGGGTTTTATCTGCTACATACATATTACCATCTACAATCCAGCCCATTTCCTAAGACAGGTATAAATGTGTCCTACATGTTGAAAAACATTTTTTTACAAGAATCAATTCATGGTATTTAAGCAAGCAACATTGAGATGAATTTTAAAAAGGGACAATGCCGAGATAAAAGGGATCCAGTCAGGAGCTAATATAAATCATCCAATTTTCACAACTAGTAGCATTTCTTAACAGCAGTTACAAGGTTAGTGAAAACTTGCAGAGAAAATCCAGGGTAGCTTGTATATACCTGGACAGATGATGGCAGTGCACAGTGAGCTGGGTATAGATTCCCCAGTGAATGTAAAATTAACAATCTCAAATGTTGGCCTGAGTAAGAGAGACCTTGAGCCAGGTCTTCTTCATGAAAAATAAAAGCTTAGCTGCAGAGACACATGGCCTAAGCAAACTGAAGAAAATTTTGGTTTTATATATTTTAAAAAGAAAACAAAAAATATCTAGCAATTTAATTGCCAAATTCTTTCTACAATAAGTGTATCACTCATTTGGACACATCCTCTGCCAAGACAAATCAATTATAATTGTTCCTCCCTCTATTAGAATCTGCAATTCAATGGGAACTTCCTTGGCCCATACACTGGGCATGCCTCACACCTCCGAAAAATTTTGGACAAACTGATCCAGCCTTGTTTCAATGATATTGTAACCAGACAAACATAAAACAAACAAAGACCCAGGTAAAAACATAACTTCCCTCTGAACAATAAAAAAGTCTTATCTGAACCTGGTAAACCATGAAATAGGAAAAATATGTGTTATATGTCCCTTATTTATTAATGTACATCTGTTCTCTTTTTCATGCCATATACTGAATGTAGCTATTCCATATTTTTTTGCAGCCTTATTATAAATGTAAGGTTTGCATAATTCTCATATTTTATTCACTTTTAATTCAATTAAGGGATTAAAAAGCCAGGCTCTGATTAAGCCAGGTTGCTAGGGTAATAACGCAAGAAATTACATGGCCAAGGCATAGCAGACTGATGGCATATATGTTATCTTGAATTCAATTTAATAATAATTAACTGTATGACTTATCTACCTATTTTAATTTCATGCAACTGGCTATATGATAACCAGACTGACCTCAATCAACCCAGATAACATAACTCAGTTAAATAAAATACTTGAGTGAAGGCAGGTTAATTTATTCCTTAATACTGAAGTCGAGAAGTTGTGGGACAGTTTGTTAGGTGGACATCACTGGATGACCAATCACTGTCGTTTGTGCTGTATGAAGCTGGAAGAGTGTATTAGATTCTGCAAAGTACAGAACCAGGTTCACAAGACTCATCAATCAGTTTTCTGGGAGCTTTCTCCCACACCCATGCCTCCAGACCAGACTCGTTCATGGCTGGTTGGAAGCACATCACATCCATCACAGAAGAAAGCCCATCGGAGACAAAAAAGTTAACTTATGTGACTTAACTACCGGGGAAAGCATGTTTGGTTTCTGATGGAAGATCAATCCTCCTAACAAATATTACCGAGCTTTCATGGCTCATCAAGCATAAAGGGCTCTCATACTTCACACGCCCAAAACAGGAGCCGGTGATCAGGACTCAATCAAGTAAACTGTAGCCAGACCAGCTAATTGCCACCAGAGCTGGGCTAAACTGTTGAAGAAATGCAGCCCACTGATTGGACAGTGCAGTCTTGCACAATTCACCTAATGAAAGTCTATCTACATTCAATCAGGGGCCGGGGAGTAACACCCCTGTGGGACAGCCTGACATTATTCTGCCTGATTTACTGGCCGAATATGAAATCTGAAGTCTTGCCTGCCTTTGGGACTTTCATCAATACCATGAATTACAGAAGCAAATTCTTTATCAGGATGGGTAAATTGGTCAAACAGCCACATCCGAGAGAGAGCCTGTGTAAAACCAACATCAACATGAACAAAAATGCCTGCAGGGTAAAGGGACCAGGCTGAACCGGGAGCTTCCTTCCCGAGACACAGCCTCAAAGATCCCCATGTCTTGTAGCCACAAGCAGAGGAAATAAAAGAGTAATTCACTATAATAGCCTAATGCATGACAATAATCAACAACTGTTACCTACTTAGTGTTTGATTGAGCAGAATGGAAGTGGTGGATTTGCATGTGATTAGTGATTATTCCTCAGGTGTTATTTTACCACGTTATTTTTCATCACTTGAAAAATAAATAAAATCTGGAGTCTTGTAGCTCCTGTGAGCTTATGGTTATTCCATAAATGGAAGAAGACTCAAATGTTGCTTTTTTTATAGTTAAGTATCTGCCAGTGAGTCTTTATGGTAAGGACTGTATTTTCCAAAAGAATTTATTAAAGTTCATGCAACTGTATCATTTTACATATTCCTTAAATGTTTATAAAATATAATAATACATTAAACCAAAATGGTGCTATTTATTTGCAGATACTTTTTAATTAATAACACTTCTAAGTTCCATTTTAATTTTTTTTCCAAGTTGAAGTTTTGGAAATGATAATAAAATTTTCATTCATAGTTTCAAAAACACAAAGTATATATTTATCTGTAATATAATTAAAGTCTTTTAACTTGTAAATGTATACACCATATTACACATATGAATTCATTTGGGCACATGATATTCTCACAGGGATACTGAATTTGGCACTTTCAAGATAAATGAGAGTTTAACAACATTCTCAATCATTATCATAAAAACACATTATAAACATCAACTGAATCACTAAGATAAAACGTCCCAAACACAAATAGCTATTTGTATCAGGGTGACATTAACAAAACTTGTACCTCATCATCCAATCAGGCTATAAGCAGACATAACAAACATTGTGATGATACTAAATTACCTTGCATATTAAAATGCCAGACTTTTCATGTATTTAAACTACATGTATATGGCATGTCAGCATTGACCAGCATAAACCATGTGATGTTTTTATCTCCCACATTTATGATGCACAGCATACTAAGCCAGGCTAATTCTGTCATCTCTCAAGCCCATCACCTGACTCATTTCTGCACAGGACCCTGGGTTTCATCATAAGCAATATGTTATAAACATACCTGACAACTTGGGTGTTCCAGCTCAGGAACAGAAACATCTCCTGGCTATGTATACTTTACACAAGTTTTACTAATAAGAAACAGACTCTTCATGACTTCTTTTTAGCATTAATATATTAATGTATTCATTTTCTTGTCTTACATGAGCAAGTCCCTGAAAATTAACCTTACACCATATATATATATATATATATATATATATATATATATATATATATATATATATATATATATATATATATATATATATATATATATATATATATAATAGACAGGTGATCATATTAAACAGGTTCTGAAAATTTAGGAACTGCCCAAATTTAGATGACATGTATGACTGAAGTATGTATATTTATAGGCCTGCCATGTCCACAGATTAAAACAACTCCGTTTCAAATAATTTCTGTCAACATTAACATGAAAAGGCAATGATACACTCTGTCAGTCAACTTCACATCTTTGGTAAATCTGTAATACTGATATAAAAGAAAATATTATTTGAAGTCGCGGAAACCAATAGCTTATTCAGGTTGACTGGTTACTGACATCACTTGTTTCATAGGAACATCTACGCTCTTTACACAGTGCTTTAACTATAGGCCTACTACCTATATTGTAAGCGCTGTGTAAAGAGCCTTGTATCCTGAATTGCTACACCAGAGGGGAGCACTGTATTTTTGTCAAAATCCAATGAGACCTTGGGCTGGAAGGCACAGCCAAGCGAGGAATACACAGAGCCATTCATGTTCATTTTGTTTTGAGTGACAGCTCATCCCCCCAGTAACCATCTGAACAGGCCACAGGCTCAGAGAGAATTGCCCCAGACATGGTTTGCTTTGGGCCTTGGGCACATAGGATGCCGAGCCGGTGAGCTGTAATTCAAACGAAACATAACAACAAAGGCTGCGTGCACACCTCGCTGGCTGGTTTCAGTTCTGCAGACCACAGATACATGGCTACACAAACACAGTCATACTGTCAGAATCGAATCGGTCGATGATGCGAGAATGCAGAGGGAGCAATTAAAATTCAATTGTAAACTGTCATCAAATGGCGCTTGAAGTGCGGCTATGGGCAGAGCCAGGATGCCTGTCAAGTGTTAGTTTATTGGCATCTGGTTGGCTGCTTGTCACATCATACGCATGTTTTTTTCAGCGGACAACATACTGCCATCTGGTGTCTTTATATTTCATAAACAGTCAAAGCTGGCAGCGTGAAAATCAGTCGCTTCTTTAGAAGCGCAAGATTTCCACTGCCTCGGAAGCGTAAGGAACATCATAGATTAACCACTCTTTGTAATAATGCCTTTCATGACACACTGAATAGATCAAAGATAAACCTCAGGGGCACAGGTCAAAGATTAACTTTGGGGGGACCTCCATTCATGTGTGGTCCTGTGAGCCATTAATGGGTCCTAGCCAGGCCTCCTGGCCCAGGGTCGGCCCAGGGTCCTCCTAAAGGACTTCCAGTAAAATAAACAGCGGTGCAAATGTACACAGCTTCACGCACAGTCAATCAAACAACAGGTCAGCACTAATCAGTGAGTAGCTCAATGAGTTCCCGACAGGTCTATATATCACTTCGGTCAGGAAAAACTGCCCTTGATCTGTAATAGCCAGGTGGTCATATTTCACAGGTTTCATCTACAGATAATATAACAAATTTTGAAAAAGACTGATATCCAGTGGTTGTTACAGCCAGTTGCCCCAATTTCACAGGTGGTCGTTCAGACAGGTTGGACTGTATATATATATATATATATATATATATATATATATATCTATCTATCTATATATATTATATATATATATATAATATATATACATATATATCACATATCCTTCGTCATAATAGTACCCATGTGCAAATCTTACAGGTACTTTCATAGCTGATGAAATACACAATCTCTCGAAGATTAAAAGAATTTAAACAGGGGCAATTTATCTTACATACACTGACATAACACTTGTGTACACAGGCTCTGAAAACCGGTTGCTGGCTATAACACAAACACAGGAAAAAATGTTTTGTTGTACTCCTCAAAAAGTTGAAAACCCAATTTCCCACTTGAAATTCAACCAGCTATTGTTCAATTATTATTCTTGTTTGTGTGAAACCTTGGGTATGTAAGAGATTTCTGTAATATGTCCTTCAGATTTGACACAAACAAGTTTTTATTGTGTGACATATCACCCTCAACCGAATATATACTTATTACATCAAAACAATGCAAACAGCATGTATTGTGAACTAAAAAGGGTAGGATAGACAGAAGGCTGGACAAATGAATGAATTACTGTTTAAGGGTCAAAAACAACTTTTAAAGTTAATACACAACCCAAGTACATACAGGTGCAGAGGCAGCGCAACTACAGACTTCTGCTGACTCATTTCCTGAGTGTCATAGGAGGTGATGCTTGAAAAATATCTGCAATGTTAAATGTACTGAATTCCATGCCAGCCAACAGGTTACATTAATTGCCTTCATTCATATAATGGCTGTATATATTGTCATTTTCCTTGTGTGTCTTCTGATGTTCTAGATTATTTAAATACTAAACATGAAATTCAATGTTTCACACAACTGATGTGGCTATATATTTCATCACCTTTATGGGCACGCAAAGGTAGATTTCCATATATGTCAATCATAATTTTTTGCTACTCATGACTTCACTTGTATGTTTAAATGTCATATGAATATTGTTGATTTGTTAAAATAATTCATCCTGGTGTTTTATATTTCCCTGTAGCCTGCACAGAAACTACTGTAATATCTATGTTGCACACAAGAACACAACCTTGTTTATCTTTTCAACATCTTCCAAATCTTTCTATCTTAATTTCTGCATATATGTGAAGCAAGTTTGCTATAGACTAGTTGCTTTGGGTGAACCGTCTGCCCTGAACAAAAAAAACTCATCTAATATATACTGAGCATGTTAGTAAATAGTGGGGAAAGCTCACTATAAGCTGAATGATCCAGCACGTACAACTGTCTCTGGACCAAACTGTGGGAACAATAAATGCTTTGATGGGATTAGGGAGTTCATCTGTTGAAAAAAGCAATCAGACAGCATGTTACGGCACCAATACACAGTTCCTGGCACTCTGTTTTTTAGCTACACATGCTCCAGATTTCTTCTGTAATTTTTTTGTCCGCAGGAGTCATCTTGCACATGTTATGTTCCACTGCACTACATAAACTGACACCCATGCTGAGCCCTCCTACCCTTGGATGCCTCTGTGTTTAACACAAAAAGTGGCTGACTTAGTGGGACTATGGATGCCACTCAGGCCAGCACACTTCTGTCTTGTGGTGTCTTTAATGACTGGCAAGCACGCAGCTTGTCATGCACAATGCCTTGACAAAGTCATCAATTTATCATCCTTCCATCCCAACACTAGCATACCCTGACAAGTCAATCTGGTCCCACACTAGAGAAAAGTCATGAGGTATAAAAGTTACTAACCTTTTACAGAGCCCCGGTATAAATATCAACTCAGCAGTCTTCTATTCAGATCATGTAGCATGCACAACATATGATGTCACTCACCACTCTATGGCCTGTGCGGCTGAATTCTGTTCCAGGCAATTGCACTCAAGAACTGGTAGGGGTGTGACAGGTCACAACAAAGTCTGGTAGCTATACAGTAACTTAACAGTAAACTAATCAACTGGTATGCAACTTGTGCCCACAGGCGAAGACTATCTCTCGCAGGCAGTCCCAGGATCCCCTGCAGCCCTCCTGCCAGTGACCACTGATGACGGTAAACTCATCAACTAGTTCATCCCAAGTCAGCCCTAACCACTAAAGACCAGGGCACCAGTGCCTCACAGACTGTACAAGGTCAGGATCTGATCAGTCAGAAACCCTTATTCTTTTTCAAAAACATGAGCTGCAGGAGCAATTGGGGAGAATCCAAGTGCTTGAAAATGTTTCTGGCATGTGTAGTAGCAGGACCTGGCCTGTTCCATAAGCCTCTGCTGTTATCACTGAAATGATACGCCTGCTCTTTCCTACACAGCTTTCTATGGGCTCCTCAATTAGCAGCAACCTCCTGTGGTTGCCTGGAATGTGTAGCCCCCTTTTCCTATAAATTGTATGATGCGGCTCCATGGAGCCATGTCACTCCACACAGAGGATTTGCAGCACAAGGCGATGCTAAGTTGCACAACAGCTGACACGCGCCACAAAGACCAGCACCCATCAGGGTCATTCCACATTGCCATCACTGGCACCCACAGACAGTCACAATGTTATCACTCATATCACTAGGGAACAGTTTATGTTTATGCTGCGCATGTGTCCTAATGGTTCATGCACACTCTCAAGGCTGGAATGTCATCCCAACACCCAGCTGCAAACCACAACCCAACACAGATCTATAAAAAAAGATTTGAATCTGATTAGTTCTTAATATTAACTGCTTAGCATGACAAACCAGTCATAAAGATTAATTATTTCCACAAGAGTGTATTATCTCAATGTAAAATTATAATGTTAAAAAGCATTCAGCATCAATATCACTTGTGACTGGTGCTCTCAATTAGCCATGACGGAAGCTATCATGAAGGACAACTCACCACATGCTACAATTATTACTGGAACACTCATCTGGGATTATTTAGGAGCATATCTCTTTCATCCTGCCTCCATTTAGCATTTCTATGTAGCGACAAAATTACATAAACCCATTAGTTTTTTAACCGTTCCAGAAATTCCCGATAGAAATGACTCACAATAATGTTAAAAACTCCAAAACGAGATTAGGCCACTTTAAAATCATCTGTATTTCAGCCATTAAGATACCCTGTGCAGCATAGCTGCTGTTCCCAGGTTTCTAAGCAAGCCAAACTGCTGCTGACAATTAACAGTGATGCAGGTTTTTTCAACAAAAGAAAAAACTTTATATTTACCATGGGTTGCTTTAGATGAAATGTATATAAAAATACCTTTTAACCAATGACAATGGATAAAATAATATTAGCATATCTTAATAAATACGTAAATTTATGATAATCATTTGTACTATACTAATCATTCATCCATGTAAAGCTCCTCTGAGACCATTGGACAAATCTTTTCAAAACTAGGCATAACTACTGGGGTAATGTGTCTGATTCATGGAGAATTTGTTTCTAACAAAGATTGGTGGTGCCACCTCAATCCTTTTTATGCAGTGTCCATCTGTGCATCTTTTTTTAGTGATAATAGCACATATCTCATGATTGGTTCATTGTATTTGGCTGATTTTTGTCCATGTCCGTACATCCTGGATACCTTCGTCTTGTATTCATGAGTGATTCAATGTATCAGCCTCAAATTTGGCTTGTCCATCCATCTTGGATAGCTTTCTCATACATGACAGGTGGCACCACCAGTTCTTATGTCTTTATAGAATACATCCATGCATCTCTCCCAAGAGTGGTCTGACATATCTGCCTGATATTTTGCATGTCTATATATCTTTGATCTCTGAATCTCATACACAAGCCTGGTGGAACCACCTATGATTGTTTTCATGTAGTGTCCATTCAAACATCTGTTTTGGGTGAAACTTGCATTTATCTAAATAGTGGATGGATGTATCAGCCTGAAATTTTACATGTTTATCCATCTTGGATAGCTTTATCTTAGAACAGACTTTTGAAGCCACATACCATCACATTTTCATAAAATTCACTGATGCCCTTTTCTCATGAGTGGTTCAGAGTATCAACCAAATATTTTGCATGTTCATCCAATGGTTCATACATGCACAGATATGGACAATAGCATGACATGGACATTGTCTCTATCCTGGATTGTGATGTGACCTGGAGTAACCAGAATGGACATTGTCCATATCCTGGAATGTGGTGTGACCTGGAGCAGTCAAACCTGGACATTGTCCATATCCTGGACTGAGATGTGACTTGGAGTGACCAGAATGGACATTGTCCATATCATGGCATGTAGTGTGGTCTGGAGCACTAAGACCTAGACATTGTCCAAACCAGGATTGTGATGTGATCTGGAGTGAAAAAAATGGACATTGTCTTTATCCTGGAATGTGGTGTGATCTGGAGCAGTCAGACTTAGACATTGTCCATATCCTGGATGATGTGACATGGAGCAGCCAGACCCTGACATGGTCCATGTCACTGAATATTATGTGGCCAGGAGTATTCAGACCTGAATATTGTCCATATCCTGGATGATGTGACAGAGCAGCCATTCCTTGATATGGTCCATGTCACGGAATATTATGTGGCCTGGAGTATTCAGACCTGAATATTGTCCATATCCTAGAATATGAAGAAACATGGAGCAGTTAGACTTGGAATATGATATGACATGGAGCAGTCAGACTTGGAATATGATATGACATGGAGCAGTCAGACTTGGAATATGATATGACCTGGAGCAGTCAGACTTGGAAATTGTCAATATCTTGCAATGTGGTGTGACCTGGAGCACTCAGACCTGGACATTGTCCATATCATGGAATGTGATGTGATCTGGAGTGACTGGAATGGACAATAAAATTTCCATATCCTGGAATGTGATGTGACCTGCAGTGTCCAGAATGGACATTGTCCATATCCTGGAATGTGGTGTTATCTGGAGCATTCAGACCTGGACATTGTCCATATCCTGGAATGTAAGGACCTGGAGCAGTCAGACCTGGACATTGTCCTTATCATGAAATATGATGTAACCTGGAATGACCAGAATGGGTATTGCCAATATACTGTAATGTGTTGTGATCTGGAGCTGTCAGACCTGGATGTTGGCCATATCCTGGATGATGTGACATGGAGCAGCCAGACCTGGACATGGTCCATATCATTGAATATTATGCGCCTGGAGTAGTCAGACCTGGATATTTTCCATATCTGTGTGACCTGGAACAGTCATACCTGGACATTGTCCATCTCACTGAATGTGCTGTGACATGGAGTGACCAGAAAGGACATTGTCCATATGCTTGTCCATATCCTTGAATGTGGTGTGACCTGGAATAGTCAGGCCTGGACATTGTCCATATCCTGTAATGTAATGACCTCGAGCAGTCAGACCTGGACATTGTCCATATAACAAAATATGATGTGACCTTGAATGACCAGAATGGACAATGTTCATATACTGGAATGTGATGTGACTTTGAGCAGTCAGACTTGGAAATTGTCCAAATGCTGGAATGTGGTGACATTGAGCAGTAAGACTTCGAAATTGTCTATTTCATGGAATGTAGTGTGACCTGAAGAAGCAAGACCTATTACACAAGTAGACTTTATAATAAATTACAACCTTATATCCCTAACGCTGACATGACTAAATAGTTCCATGTTTGTTTGCCCTTGCTGATCCCAGGAACCCATGTTGGTTTGGTCATCACTGCAGACAGTTAAAGCACCATCCTCACTGGGTATGTCTGTTAACTGCTAATGACTATAATAACCTATCAAACAGTCAAACCTGAAGGGGGTCATTAGAGGTCCTGGATCCTGTGGATGAGGATGACCAAGTAATTAACTGGCCTTCAAAGACACAGGTTTATTTACAGCTTTAAATGTCCTGATCCTTACTGCATTTTAACATAAACAAAAAGAATACACAATTATTTGTAATTATGGGGGTTAAGAGATTTCAGTCTGCCAGTGACACTACAGTTGACAAGGTTCTTCCTTAAGTGATGGAACACTGGTTTACACAGGTTGTAAGAGAGAAGAATAAGAATTCTGAAGAACTGATTTGGCCGGTTATGCATGCTGACCAGGATACCCATGTTAACTGGAATTATTTTTCCTTGCAAAAACTTGCAGATGTCTACCAATGGTCCCCCATCCAAAAAACTGAGGGAAAAATACTTTAATTTCCACAGACATGAACTTGAAGATCACCTTCAAGGTCACCAGTTTTCAAGCTCATCAGAGGTAATGGTTGAAACAATTTGTGTATCAAATCTGTGAGAAAAATCTGCAATATACTTGAAACACTTAAACAGAGTCTTACTTTGAAGGTGCTAAAAACATTTTTCACCATTTAGCTCACACAACATAGGTCACAAGGCCCTATGGGGGGGGGGGGGGGTCAGCAGGTACATCACAGCAGAGCCAAAATAGGGCCCAGGTGGCCCATGAATTTCCTTTAAGGCACAAGAAAATGTTTTAAATGTAGAAATCTCAATTTTTGTTTTTATTTTTTTTTTAGAGAGTCTGAGAATGCTCGGGGAAGTAATGCTGAAAAGGTGTGAAAAACAGAAAAAATATATATGCAGCAACTGATGAAACATTTATGATAAAAAAATACACTAGATTTCAGGACACTAGATAAACCCACAGTTTATAAGCTTTGACATCATTGATGTATTTGGGCAGAGAAAAAATTTTTCAGTATGGAAAAAAATTCAGATGGCTCCACGAGTCTTCATGATAAAACCAGTTATGATCAATTAATATACATGGTTAAAGGACACTAGATGAAAATTAAAGTGGTATCACCAGTCTTAAGTAGCTGATGTCAATGATCAATATGCAAGCCAACATTCATGGTAATCCAAGCATTAATTATTAAGATATTGGAGCGTTTGTATATTTATGCTTTGTATCAAAATTTTTAATTTTCTGGGATGCTCAAATAACCCCTATAACTCAGAGAATATATAGTTTGTAATGACCTCATTTCAGGTTTCACAGGGGGTTTTTAAGGACTTCCCTGACTATTCATTTAGTGTCTATGTAGCTAAAAGTGTAGTTATGATTTGTGTCTGCTAACAGATGGCCAGGCAGCACTATAAAGGATGCCAGAAAAAGGGTGATTGCTATAGCTGAGCATGACATTTATGTTAGGTAAGCTAACTTTCTGTTCTTAATTTTGCCTTGGACGACTGGAGTTTGAAACAGAACCATCAGTTCTAATATTATGCGCCCTTACCATCAGGATGCATCAATACCTGTCCATTTGTCAAGGTTAATATTTTCCATAGTGTCATGTTTTCTGTGATGCAAATAATAGTGCCTAAAATGTGACATCAGGAACTTCACTGTAATTCAGCACAATGAGCCAAGAAAGAACCATACTTGTTAGAAACACGTTCACTGGGTATTCCTACAGTCTCTGAGTTAATCCCGACCCTGAATGTGACTCAGGCTTTGAATGGTGGCTGGTCATATTTTAAGCTTCTGACTTGGGTCATATTTTAGGGTTTTAACCTGGTCATATTTTAGGGCTGTCACTTCCATAGTGACCTAGCTGATTTCACAAGCCAGGGAAACTTTTTCCAGAAAAGTCTTGGATGCCAAATTAACAGTTTACAGCCAAACTATCCAAAAAGGTGCCTTGTAAATTGTCTTTCTAGACAGAGGGCAGACAACAGATGGGCTATGATTATTACAGCTCAGTGGGCTGAAAGTGAGCTGAAATAAACACTGGCAATGTATATAACCTCCCTACACTCATAATTTTTGCTTTACTAGTGTGTGCCATGTATTACACAGCTAAGAAGTAGATAAATGGAAGGTAAATTTTTTACTTCTTTTAACAAGTATTTTTTACTGATGTTTGTGTGTTAGTTTTAATGAATTTCACTGGGATTGCTGAAATGGTTTTTGGTGACTCCACAACTTTTGGTGGGATGACTATCTGCACCTTTTTGAAGAAGAGCTTCATTTTAATTATTGAGCCCAACAGATGCCAAGGAATATTTCCTTACCCATGATTATTAAATCATATCTTTCTTGAAATAATCTTAAGCTACTTTTGTTAAATGTTGTTCTCAATGATTTTAAAGGGACATAATCAGGAGAAATATTATGCCTACTCTTTCACACTATCAGTTCACTTTTACTTTATACAAAAGTCTCCAGGCAAAACAATCCCAGCATACAGTCTCAGTGCCTCCCTTTGAGCTGTTAAACACCTTGTAATGGTTTTGCATGTGAGTAAATCCAGTGCATGTGTGTTTGTTTACAATAACAAGGAAGAGTGACAGAAGGTCCCATTTTGCGCATGCATGACAGATCCCGAACAAAGTGTTGTCCAAAGTTTCGAAACTAGTCCATACATGGACCTTCATGTCCTCTGATATATCTCTGCAGGATGGACATTATGGTCCATGGGCCAAATGTAAATTTATTGTAGAAACTGTTGCAACAGATTTGTACAATAGGTCCAGAAGCCTTGGAGGAAATGACACAGGTAGCACAGGTCATGCATCAGGTCTCAGGCCTGAGTCACCACATTATGTAATGTTTCAGCCAGTAGGAAAAGAAATTACATTTTTTGGGCCAGGTCAGTCGGGACATCTCCTGATTGACAGGTGTTGTGGCCCAAGAAATGCTGTGTTTATGTTGATGCCTGTAAAGGAGCCAGATCCACCTTTTTTAACACTCCTGTGCAGGAGTAATATAAACCAACTGTTTGAGGGCAATATTTTGGCATGTACCCATTTTTTTCAAAGAAGAGACTATTTTTCGTGTTAATTCAACATGCTTTATAGGTCATTAGGCCCCTTTATTGTCATTCTAGAGTTGAAGAAAAAGTGTTATGTTTAATTAAAATGTTTGTTTTTTTACTCTAAAAAAGTGGGGATGGCCCTTATTTTACTGCAAACATCTTTTTTTTCCCCAAAGTTTCCATATCTCAATGACTATTGAGGATACAGGCTTTAAGTTTTGACATTACTAACACACGTGTTATTGGGTACAATGACTATATTTATATATACTACTGAAGATACAGGCTTATTATTTCAAGTGAAGTATGTCCAAAATCAATGAAAGTCAATCAGTTGGCATTCAGTCTATTTCACAAATAGGTCTAGATTATTTCTGAACAACTGGTTAATATAAGGCATTTTTTCTTTCAATTTTGCAGGTTAATGAGGTTAAGTTGAAAAAATAAGCTGGAGGATGAATATCCTTTCATTTTCTGACTGGTTATACCAGATGCATAAGTGCAAAAGACAGACATTTTGTTATGTGGAATACTTAATGCACATGTACAAAATTCCATAAAACTTCATCCATTCATTCCTGGGAATAGTTGCTGACAAATGGACAAAGGGTGACAGACAAGTATCAAAATCTGAGTCAAATAGACAAACCAGTTTCGTGTATAGCCATAAATATATCTTTCTGTTTGCATTCTGAATTGATTTTCTACTCCAAGCACCACCATAGATCTCCCTGATATATCTGTAAATCTCTGTAAATTGAAGAGAAGCACATGTTATGGTACAGGGTCAATGTATGTTCAATTAATCACCCTCCTCAGAGAACTATACCCTTGGTCCTTCAGATATATCTGTAAATTACAGAGGCAACTTTATGCAAGGCAGAACCATATTTCAATCAATAAAAAAATAGAGCAATTACTTCTGCTAATATGAACTGAAAGAGTGGTGGCTTTCTTAGTTTAGATATGATGGACACAGCCATGGCCATAAAACCATAGATGATGGGGGTTTGTCTGTTAAATGTGAGGATGTTGGCTAAGAAAGTCACCGGAGGCCTCGCAGAGTGCCTGCTTACCACTCAATAGGCTCCCCACCCAGTCTGATTAATTCCCTTCACTTTACTTGGTGGTTTCTTTGGCAGTTTGCAAATTGCTTTATCAGTATTACTGAACACAAATCTGAGCGAAAACACAAAGCTGCTGGTCTGATTCAATCATCTACCAACCACAGTTAGATTAGCTGCAGGTCCCCAAGACAGATGAAGGCCTTGCAACTATGGCAAGCCAACTGGGCAATAAAGTTGACTTTTTTGCCATCAGATATCTATCAAAGTCTAGCAGAGCATGGGCAACTCCATTTGTGACAGGGATCTGATCCTAGAGGTAATAGAACCTGGGTTCTCTTGTTGCTGGCGTCAATTTATTATCAGCCTCATGCAGTAAAGCAGCATCACCTACGGCTGTACATATCGTGAGCACCCATTTAGGTCCCCCTGAAAAGATACATGTTCCGTCTGACAGCTGGTTCACAAGCTGCCATTAGGCTGCTAAACCAACCAGAAACAATAATACCCAGAACTGAATGTGAAATTACATGAGAAGCTGTGTCAATTTATTGGAATAAGGATTAACAGAAAAGCCATTAAAACACCTAACAATGGTTACTATGGTAATAATAACTTTCCATCACACACTGAATAATAAACTGTAGCTACTTTGATGCAGGCATCACTGTTGAAATAAAAAGGCGCACTGACAGGTCTTTTCAGTCAATGTCACTCTATTATTAAATGTCCAAGGTGCTGCTAACAAAATATAAATCCAGGCATTGACTGGTGATAAAAGTGTGAACAAAATATGTAAAATGGTCTGTATTTTTTATAAATTAAGTGAGGAAGACTGCCAGAGGACATTAGCAGCTCATATCTGAATAGGCATGTTTTTAAGTTGAAAGACTATTATTTTTTAATCATATTTTTAAGCTGAGATCTATGAATATTTTTCTGGCATGTTTTAAAGCTGAAAGACTGCATAGATGATTAAAGTCAACATTAAAGTCACTGACATTCAATTGAAAATTATAACTGACGTGTCAATTACAGAGCTAAACTTCAATCTGAAGGTCATCATGATGACCTGATGATTTATGTTAAAGTGTCATCATTTACAGAATCAGAATGCAGAAAACTGCTCATAAGACAGCTAAACAGTTGAAGAGAGGTTTTGCAGCATCCCATAAGAAATCTAAAATTGATTTTTCCCTTGTGTTTTCCTTGATCAATTTTGATAATTCCTGGAAATGTTTTGCTATAAATTGCAAGGATTTACAAAATTAAAAGCCACCACAGCATATCATCCCATGAATACTCTTTGTTTCTACATATGAAAAAATATGAAAGTACAGACCAATTTCTATTTTCGGTTAATCAAACTCCCTGGACTGTACCCTTATGTGAGGGTTGTTTCTTAAATTCCCTGATTCTTGCTTGCTAGACAAAGTGAAACTCATATCACAGGTCATCCCTAATTTCAAGGATATATGGATCGCAAGAAAAGTAGAATGAAACATTTTCATACCTTAACACAGGGAAGTAAAATCAATGGTCCAGTCACCTACAATGATAAAAATATTGTTACAACAGAAATAAAAACAAATTTATTGCAGACAGCACCTACGCTAACACAACAGAGAAAGGTAATTATGATAAATGATTACTATAATTTAAAAATCTAATAGAGATTTTTAGGGTATTATTTAGACACAAACCAAGTAAATTCAAATGGTCAGATAATTTTACTACCTTTTTCTGGAGTATATTTTTGGTACTTCGTGGGTACAAATTTGCATTCAAGGTACAGAATAGGTTCACAATAGGTACTTTTTA
Source organism: Sipunculus nudus (assembly GCA_026874595.1). Taxonomy (NCBI): domain Eukaryota; kingdom Metazoa; phylum Annelida; class Sipuncula; order Golfingiida; family Sipunculidae; genus Sipunculus; species Sipunculus nudus. The sequence goes on along the minus strand of CM049306.1, from coordinate 47,889,480 downwards.
GGTACAACTGACTTCTGTAAGGGAAGCCATCTACACTAGAAAAATAAACCACTTCCTGGACTGATATTATGGTCCAGTGCCCATGCTTCTACTAACTAACAAACTAACCACAGGAGAACTGCATTTCATTAGAACTTCATTTTTTCTTCATTAACTTTTTTTCTCCTTCAAAATACCCATGCCCTTGGGTGAAAACTGCTTGGATTAAAGGACTTTGCAGTGGATATGAGATGAGTCAATCCTGTACCTTCATCAGGAAGGTTAAACCAAATTTTAAAAAGTGCACTGCAAATGTGCATAATATGCCCACTATATGTCTTGTAACCTCAGGTGAGACAATCTATTTCTAAGTAGTTGTGGCGAGTTTCGTGTAAATCCATCAAAGCCCTAGTAATTAAGTTATCGTGGCAACACGTAAAGATCTAGGGATAATGGATACACCATAATCAGGAATTGAAATAATTTTCACATTTCCAATGGAAGGCATTAATACAGGTCAGCCTTTTGCATAAAATTTGCTTTTCCGCTAAAGATGCATCCTACCATCATATCAAACGTTCAACCACATTTTGCTCAGTGTAAACTTGATTCTACCATTTTTTATGCCATCCTACACACACACTTGCATACATAAAGAACTGAATGTTTTCAATAGTAACTCTGTTATATCAGATTTAGATTGTGCAGTGAAAAAAACAGGAAAATAGAGGAGATAATGAACTCAAAGCCAGAAAGTATAGACCATTTTTTAGCTCAGCTGACTTTCAGTCATGCTGGGCTATAGCGATGGGTCTTTGTCCGGCGTCCTTCCGTCTGTCCGTCCGGCCGTCCGGCCGGCTGTCCGTCCGTTAGCAGGGCACAAATCGTAACCGTAGGGGCTAGGGCCATGAACCCTATGCAGTCTTAGAGGTTATAAAAAGATCTCCTTGCAAACCTGAAATTAGGTCACTGTGACCTATATTCTCGAAGTTATGGGGTGTGTTTGCACCTCCCAGAAATAACTCTTTGAGACAAAATTTTCATCCCAAACCTTCCATCTTTCACATACAGCTCACCTACCAACAGGGGAAGAACCATAATTTTTTTTAGGTCAAAAGGTCAAAGGTCAAGGTCACAGGAGCCTCTTCTTTGAAAAGCCTGTGGATGCATTTTAAGCCAACCCTTTCATCCCAATTCTTTGATCTTTCACATATAGCTCACCTACTAAGTTGGAGAAGAATCCTATAGATTTTGAGGTCACAAGGTCAAAGGTCAGGGTCACAGGATCCACTTCTTTGAAAAGGCAGTGGACACATTTCAAGCTAGACTTTTCATTCCAAACCTTCCAGCACTGATATCGGTTCTCTGCCAACAGGGGAAAAGACCTGTTGATTTTGAGGTCAAAGGTCAAGTTCACAGCACCCACTTCTTGCGTGGAGTCATTTTCAGGCAAACTTTTCAATCTGTACCTTCCATCTGTCATATATGGCTTACCTACCAGTACGGGAAGAAGCCTATTGATGTTGAGGTCAAAAAGTCAAAGGTCAAGGTCACAATATTTAATTGTTCTAAATGCTTGTGAGCATATTTCAAGTGTAACTGTTCAACCCAAACCTTCAGTCTTTCACATATGCCACATCTATGCATCACTCAGTTTGACTCAAACTTCATATTTATGGGTCTTTTTGCTTGAATAAATAACTTATTGATTTTGGGGTCAGCTGGTCAGCAGGTTAAAGGTTGCAGGTCAAAGGTATTCACCCATTGGTTGCCAAGTAATTACACCAGATTTAAGTGGTCAGTAGTTACCCATCATTTAGAAAGAATCCAGTTGATATATGGGCAAAAGGCCAAGGTCATAGGTCAGGGATGTTCACAATTACTTATTTTATAGACCATCTCTATTTTTCTTGTATATATAACCATCCCACTCCAGCTGGTACATCTCCCTGTGTGGCTGTAATTGTGAGTGACACTGGTGACATATGACTCCCTTTTGTATCAGCCTATTAAGTAAAAGGGTCAGTGATAAGTACCTCGTTACTTCATAACAAAAACACTGTTGTCAGAATGCTTCAGCCAGGCATTAAGACTATGAGAGTATAGTATTAAGGTTTAGCTACTGATTTATAAGATGATGGGAAAATTTTGCAGTTTATTTTATGGAATCCTAGCAATAAACTTAGTTTCCTAGATATTTGAATATTTTAATATATATCACCACATATAAAAGCAAGTGTTTGTTCTCATAATATGTGGATGTGAACCTTGATTTAGGATGGCTTTTTGTTTTATTTCAAGACTCTTAGTCATGCTTTCTGCATTTCTTTTCTTTCAGGTTTGGCAGTTTACCTACCCTGCTGACCCCATTGAAAAGCAGTGTGATAATAAAAAATATTGGACTTACACTTTTTACAATTGCATATCTATAAATCTGATATGAGGGCCTGGACATGCCTTTTGAATTATTTTGGGCATTTATTACTCGATAATTTGCCCCAAGTTTGGTCTCTTATTGGAGAATGTGGGATATCAAATGTCATACTTGTCAGAAATCCATTATGTCTGCCAGTTAGCCACCTTAGAAATTCTTTCTTCAGGGCAGTTTCAGTAATTTTTCTTTAATGTTTGGTCCAATTTAGAGAATGTTTGTTGTCTGATTTCAGACTTGTCAGAAGTCCAATATGGCCACCAGGCAACCATCTTTTAATTCCTTTTGATCATATTATCTCAAAAACAGTTAAAGTGAATGCAGTTGGATGTATATTTATGTAATCTTGTAAAGGATTGGGTCAAATATTTCTGAATAAATATTACCATTATTTATAAAAGTGCAGTACAGTTGGCCTGTATTGAATGAAAATTCATACAGAAGCACCTGTTTCTCAAAAATTCTTGCATGTATTTCCTTGATTTTTGCTATATATTTTGATCTTATATTTGCCCTTTGTGGTGTTCCTTTTGAGACTGACAGGTTTCAAGCAAGCTGTTGGAATGGTTCCTGATAGCTTAACAATCATGCATTTTCCTCAGACCATCAATTCACTGTGTTTTAACCAGACATAGGTGATATATATTTCTGTTGTCATAGAAAATTTTCAACTAATTGGCAAATTGGTTCTTCAAAATTTGACTGAAAGTTGTGAATCTCAGTCCATGATGTCACAGGTCATGCTTGGCAGCTGAGCGTCATGACCCATGGGTCACTTGTTTATAAGAAACAAGTGACCCAGGGGTCATGATGTTTAGCTGTCTAGAAAGACATTCAAAAAAGGAATTTTATCATATGAATGCCAAATTTTGTAGGTGGTATCCCAATTCAACTGAAGCATAGCTCATAGGGTATGGGCAAGAGAGACCTAAGTTCAGGTTCCCAAGAGATTTTTCATGGACCTTCCTGGATGACAAGTTAGAAGATTCTAGGTGCAATGGTTACGATTTGTGCCCTGTTAATGGAAGACTGCATCTATGAAGGTCTCAAAAAAAAGAATTAAAGAAAAAATCCAGGTGGGGCCACCAGTCTGCAGGAACTTATGAAACACTCCATAATGAATGTGCATGCAAAGAATCATGGTGATGAATGCGTTAGTTGTTAAAAAACTGGAGGTTGTATATCAAATTTTTAATTATACTGAGTTGTATTTACAAAATTTTTAAATTCAAATGGTCAGATAATTTTTCTACCTTTTTCTGGAGTATATTTTTGGTTCTTTGTGGGTACAAATTTGCATTCAAGGTACAGAATAGGTTCACAATAGGTACTTTTTAGGTACAACTGACTTCTGTAAGGGAAGCCATCTACACTAGAAAAATAAACCACTTCCTGAACTGATATTATGGTCCAGTGCCCATGCTTCTACTAACTAACAAACTAACCACAGGAGAACTGCATTTCATTAGAACTTCATTTTTTCTTCATTAACTTTTTTTCTCCTTCAAAATACCCATGCCCTCGGGTGAAAACTGCTTGGATTAAAGGACTTTGCAGTGGATATGAGATGAGTCAATCCTGTACCTTCATCAAGAAGGTTAAACCAAATTTTAAAAAGTGCACTGCAAATGTGCATAATATGCCCACTATATGTCTTGTAACCTCAGGTGAGACAATCTATTTCTAAGTAGTTGTGGCGAGTTTCGTGTAAATCCATCAAAGCCCTAGTAATTAAGTTATCGTGGCAACACGTAAAGATCTAGGGATAATGGATACACCATAATCAGGAATTGAAATAATTTTCACATTTCCAATGGAAGGCATTAATACAGGTTTGCCTTTTGCATAAAAATTTGCTTTTCCGCTAAAGATGCATCCTACCATATCAAACGTTCAACCACACTTTGCTTAGTGTAAACTTGATTCTGCCATTTTATATGCCATCCTACACACACACTTGCATACATAAAGAACTGAATGTTTTCAATAGTAACTCTGTTATATCAGATTTAGATTGTGCAGTGAAAAAACAGGAAAATAGAGGAGATAATGAACTCAATGCCAGAAAGTATAGACCATTTTTTTATAAGAAACAAGTGACCCAGGGGTCATGACGTTCAGTTGTCTAGAAAGACATTCAAAAAAGGAATTTTATCACATGAATGCCAAATTTTGTAGGTGGTATCCCAATTCAACTGAAGCATAGCTCATAGGGTATGGGCAAGAGAGATCTAAGTTCAGGTTCCCAAGCGATTTTTCATGGACCTTCCTGGATGATAAGTTAGAAGATTCTAGGTGCAATGGTAACTATTTGTGCCCTGTTAATGGAAGACTGCATCTTTGAAGGTCCCAAAAAAAAAAGAATTAAAAGAAAAAATCCAGGTGGTGCCACCAGTCTGCAGGAACTTATGAAACACTCCATAATGAATGTGCATGCAAAGAATCACGGTGATGAATGCGTTAGTTGTTAAAAAACTGGAGGTTGTATATCAAATTTTTAATTAAACTGAGTTGTATTTACAAGCCATATAGCTCAATAGATATTGGGAACAGAGATCTAATTTCAGGTTTCCAAAGAGATTTTCCATGGACCTCCCAGAATATAAATAAGAAGATTCTTGGTTGAATGGTTATGATTTGTACCCTGTTAACGGAACATTGCATCTTTGAAGGTCTTAAAAATAAAGAAAAATGTGTAAAAATTCGAGAAAAAATCCATGTGGTACCACCACTCTGCAGGAACTGATGACACACTCCATGATAAATATGCATGCAAAAAATTGTGGTGATCAATACATTAATTGTTCAGATACTGGAGCTTTTGTATCAAATTTTGAATTATTCTGGGGGGTACTTTGAGCCCCATAGCTTGGTGGATATGGGTAACAGAGACCTATTTTCAGGGTTCCAAGGAGATTTTCTTTATGGACCTCCCTGGATGTCAAGTTAGAAGATTCCAGGTCTAGCTGTTACGATTTGTGCCTGGTTAATGGACAGATGGACTGATCACTACAGCTCAGATTACTTTCCGAGTCAGCTGAGCTAAAAAAATTGAGGGAGTCGGTGAAAGTCCACCTGTAAAATAATTCGAAATACATACTATAGGTATTCACCTTTCAAAAGATTGGTACAAGATAAAAATGTCTTTCCGTTCACATAATTATTATGCAAAATTAAACCTCAGAGGTTCAGTCTGAAGTCTTAATGACAGGTCGTCTCTTGGATTATTTTTACACCTATGCATTTAAAACCTGAAATCTGTAGAATTAATTATATAGGATGTTATTCTCATCAAACAGTTACCTCCATCACCATTTAACAGACAGCATGTGTTACAAACAAGTTGTGGGGTTGGAACTTTTAAAACTAGTTCTTCCGGTGACCATAAGGACCACAAATGATTTCACAGTTCATGAACTTCCCTTGAAAAAAGACACTTGTGAAAACATTAATTCCAAAAGATAAACAAGATATGATCAAGATTCGCAAATTCCCACCACCAGTTTGTTGTAAGTCCACAATGTATTCCTGCAGTGGAAGACATTTAATTCTTCACAAAAATCCAGTGACCCTGATAGGAGGGTTATCAGTTCCCTGACAGCTAATGGGTAATCCTATCCTAAAAGCCTCTGTAACAAAAGAAACAAAAGTGAAGTAGTTTGTGATACTGATAACTTAAACCTTTTGTCGTATTTCAAAAGCCTAACACAATTTCATTGATAGTCAGCTAATTTATGTATACAGAACATAACAATAGAGTAAGACCTTTGATGTTTAATTCTAGCCTTCTTTAGTGAATAATGATTTTTCCTAAACATTTTAAAATATTAAGGAGCATTGTCACACACAAATTTCAGAGGTATTTACAGATTTGAAAACTCTGGTTTAATAGTGAATAGTTTATTGAATGACATTATTAATTAATTAATCTTCACTTACATGTTTTCTATGAGCTACAGGAATAATTTTTTTTCAGAGGAGGGTACGTATGCGTTAATCCCCTAGTTCAAGTATGTGTGGGTACATTCACAAAATAATTCACGCTTTCTTGAATGGGATTTCATGAATTTTAACAGGGCATTTTAGGGAATGAGGAATCAATTAGAGTTTGGTGTGGATCTAGTAAATGATCCTGATTCAAGAAAGGTCATCAAGGAAACTGACAAAAGTACAGCTACTTATGCATGAATGAACCCTGGAAGGGCCAAATTACTGAATGCAAATATAGTTTAGTGGAGCATTCCAGAAAAGGCCCCCCCCCCCCCATCACAGATGTTTGCATTCCTTAGAATGCAGATTTTCGTTTCTATATGCTTAAACAAATTTTTGCACTTAGCTATATTTTATTGACAGCTAAGGAATACTGTAAATATATGTACTGACTTTTGGCATTCCCTATTATTCATTCATGCTTCTAACATTGAAAATTTAAGTTGAATAATATATTAGCCATTAATTGTAATTACAGAACTAACAATTTCAATCTTTTGTAATTGAAAGTTAATCAGGTATGTAAAATTAAGAGATACTTGTTGCAATCAAATTCAACTTAGTTATCTGTGAAATTTATTAAGATATTGTCAAAAATTGCAATCCATGGATAGTTTTCAATTTACATTTTACTGATAATTACTGTCAATCTCAAGTTAAACAGATTATACAAACAAGGGACCTATGGGTCACTGTGCTCAGCTGATGTTAACCTTGAAGGTAAAAATCTAAAATAATATCAAATGGAGATAAAGTGTAAGAGGAAGAGGTAACAAAGGCCATGGTTGGTTTATATGATTGGTTTGTATTGATGAGCAAGAAATTGTTGCAAATAATATTTTGTGACCTGACCATGTGTTTCCTAATGTTGAAACTGAAGCATGTGAGCAGTTTGTGAACAAATGATCTGTACAATTACCATGATAATTAGTTGGCTTTTCGATTAACTGTTGACATTTCAGTAGTTTACACATTTGTTCAATCAAATCTTTTTTTTGTATAATATATATAATAAATATGTTTTTTTTATGAAATGTATACATTTGAAATATAACTAATTAACAACATAAAACATGGCAAACAAAGCCTGATCTCAAATTCTGCTGATGCAGGAAAATAATGAACAAATGTTTGTAATAAATCCTCATTTTTTTATCACATCAATTTTTTTTTAATTTAAGTTTATATTTCTATACATTTTCAATATAATATATATATCTGAATATAAAAGTTGATTCATAATTCTCAATTGCATCATCATAAATCTCAATCTAAATACAAATGTTTATTTATTTTTTACCACAAAAATATATCTTTTAAATCTGCAAAACAATAAATATCTAAAAAAAATACTTGATTTAGATTTCACAATTTTTAATTGTGTCTTTATTTATCCATAATGTGCTTCATATTTTATCATAATTTAAGCATACTGATGGGTTTCATTATGATTGGTAAAATCATTTAAAAGAAAAATGATTTCTTTAAAAATGCTACATTACACAACATTGCATCTTCTGGATTACACCTTGAATTACTTTTTCAAGGAAAGTTTTTGCATATCAGAGTGGAAACAGCATTACAATTAAGGAGATACAGTGAAAACAATAACAATACTGCATAACACTTGGTGGGTTGGGTTTGCAGGGGGGGGGAGGCGGGGGGGGGGGGGGGGTAGATTGGGGTGGTGATATGAGAATAACTGTACACCTGTCACAGCAGGGGATCTCCCCCAGTTACTGTAACAAATCAGAAACCCTGGCATAGCTGACTTCCAGTGACCTGGAGTGGGACCCTGCATCTGTAATCTGTAATCAAAGCAAATGACTACAATAGAGCCTCAAGAAAAAAATCAATAACTAGCTTAATTTTCAAGCTTTTACTTCCAAATTTCAGTTTTAAACAAACTAAATATTTATGTTTACATGCTGTGAAAATTAAATCCACAGTACTTACAGGAAACAAGTGACCCATGGGTCATGTCGCTCAGCTGACAGGGAAGAGATTCGCTAAAGGAAATTTTATCATCAGAATGGTAGTATATACCCATTCAACTGAAGCATCAAACAGATTAACCAACAGGCCAAGATTTAGTCTTTATTTATATATCTCAAAAATAGAGAAAAAATGTGTAAACTTTAAAAACTAGAATACGGGTAGCCCACAAGTGACCACTTGTATCCGCCAAAATCAGAGTGGAACAGTTGAAGTGAGGCATGGATTGAGTGGCAAGGGGAAATAGAGTGAGGTATGTTGCATATTAGCATGGATGTCTGCAGCCTAAATGTGTATGCAGGTTGTGCCACCTACCACAAATCCAGAAAGATGTCCAAGTTGTATACATATGCAAAATTTTAGGCAGAAAAGTCAAACCACTACATGTGTATGAGTGATTTTAGCCAACGGCAGACAAACAGACAGACGCTGTGCAAAAATGGTTACAGGTGGCCCCTCCAGTTGACCTATGTGAGATCTATACACATGCAAAATTTTGGCCCAATCGTTCAAACGGTTCCCGAGATATAAGCTTGGATGTCTGCAGCGTAAACTAGAATGTAGGTGGCGCCACCTGTCATAAAATCAAGAAAGCTCTCCAGGATGTATAAAACTGCAAAATTTTAGGCAGATATGTCAAACCACTGCCGAGATATGAGTGACATTATCCCACGGCAGAAAACAGACAGACGCTGTGCAAAAATGGTTGCAGGTGGCGCCACCAGTTTTGCGTATGATAAAGAGCTAAGTGATATCTATACACATGCAAAATTTTGGCCCAATCGGTCAAATGGTTCCTGAGATATGAGCTTGGATGTGATCAGTTGAACGTGAATGTAGGTGGTGCCATCTGCCATAAAATCAAGAAAGCTATCCTGGATGTATATGCATGCCGAATTTCAGGTGAATTAGTCAATTCACTGCAGAGATATGAGTGATTTTAACCCAAGGCTTTTGAACAGATGGACACTGTGCAAACATGGTTACAGGTGGCGCCACCATTTTTGTGTATGTTATAAAGCAATCCAAGGGCTACATTTGTATAAATTTTATTTCCTGACTGGTCAATTGGTTCCCGAGATATGAGGGTTTATGTGTGGAAACAGATGCACAAATGGATGCTGGATAGAGGGGAAAGGTCAGAGGTCAACACAAATTGGTTCACATGTGACTAGATAATTGGTGTAAGTTTCGGAAAAATCGGTCCATTTTTCTCAGAGGAGCTCTCTGGAAACAAACGTGGCGGCGGCGGAGGAACCCGGTCAAAAACATAGTATCTGCAAAACTTTGTTTTGGAGGATACAAAAATACAGGTGGCTCCACCAGTCTGCAGAAACTAATAAAAACACTTAATGGTCAATATCCATGCAAAGAATCATGGTGATCTCCACATTAGTTGTTCAGATACTTCAGCTTTTGTATCAAATTGTCCATTATTCTGAGGGATACTTCAGAGTCCTATAGCTTGAAGGATATGGGTAACAGAGACCTAATTTCAAGTTTCCACAGGTACTCTTCATGGGCCTCCTTGCATGACAAGAATGAAGTTTCTAGGTCCAGTTATTGCAATTTGTACCCTGTTGACAGATAACCACATCTTTAAAGGTCTCAAAAAAAGAGAAAAAAAATTCGTAAAAATTTGAAAAAATAGAGGTGGCGCACTCAGTCTGCAGAAACTGATGGAACAGCTCATGATCAATATGTATGCCGAAAATCATGACCATCAGTGTTGTAGTTATTGAGATATTGAAGATTTTGTATGAAATTTTTGACTACTCTGGGGGGTACTTTGGGGCCCCATAGCTCAAAGGATATGGATAACAGAGACCTAATTTCTGGTTTCCATGGACACTTTTCATAGGTCTCTCAGTGTATCGAGAATGAAGATTCTAGGTCCAGTCGTTACGATTTGTGCCACGCTAACAGATGACAGCATCCTTAAAGGTCTCAAAAATAGAGGAAAAAATCGTAAAAAAAAACCCAAACAAATACAGGTGGCGCCACCAGTCTGCAAGAACTGATGAAACACCTCTTGATCAATATGTATGCCAAAAATCATGACCATCAGTGATGTAGTTATTGAGATATTGAAGTTTTTGTATGAAATTTTTGACTACTCGGGGGGGTACTTTTGGGCCCCATATCACGATGGATATGGGTAACAGAGACCTAATTTCTGGTTTCCATGGAGACTTTTCATAGGTCTCTCAGTGTGTCAAGAATGAAGATTCTAGGTGCAGTATTTACGATTTTTGCGACGTTAACAGATGACAGCATCCTTAAAGGTCTCAATTTGAGGAAGAAATCGTAAAAAAAATCAAACAATGTAGGTTGCGCCACCAGTCTGCAGGAACAGGTGGAACATCTCATGATCAATATGTATGCCGAAAATCATGACCATCAGTGATGTAGTAATTGAGATATTGAAGTTTTTGTATGAAATTTTTGACTACTCTGGGAGGGTACTTTGGGGCCCCATAGCTCAAAAGATATAGGTAACAGAGACCTTATTTCTGGTTTCCAAGGAGATTTTTCACCGACCTCTCAGTGTGTTAAGAATTAAGATTCTAGGTCCAGTCTTTACGATTTGTGCCTTGTTAACAGATGTTCACATTTTGAAAGGTCTCAAAAATAGAGAAAAAAATTCATAAAAAGCCAACGATATAGGTGGCGCCACCAGTCTGCAGGAAGTGATGACACATCTCATGATCAATAGTTATGCCACAAATGAAGACCATCAGTCAAGTAGTAAATGAGATATTGAAGTTTTTGTATGAAATTTTTTACTTTTCTGGGGGGTACTTTGGGGCCCCATAGCTCAAAGAATATGGGTAACAGAGACCTAATTTCTGGTTTCCATGGAGACTTTTCATAGGTCTCTCAGTGTGTCGAGAATGAAGATTCTAGGTCCAGTCGTTACGATTTGTGCCACGCTAACAGATGACAGCATCCTTAAAGGTCTCAAAAATAGAGGAAAAAATCGTGAAAAATCGAACAATACAGGTGGCGCCACCAGTCTGCAGGAACTGATGGAACATCTCATAATCAATATGTATGCCAAAAATCATGACCATCAGTGATGTAGTTATTGAGATATTGAAATTTTTGTATAAAATTTTTTACTACTCTGGGGGGTACTTTGGGGCCCCATAGCTCGAAGGATATGGTTAACAGAGACCTAATTTCTGGTTTCCAAGGATATTTTTCATGGACCTCTCAGTGTGTTAAGAATTAAGATTCTAGGTCCAGTCTTTACGATTTGTGCCTTGTTAACAGATGTTCACATTTTGAAAGGTCTCAAAAATAGAGAAAAAAATTCATAAAAACTCCAACAATACAGGTGGCGCCACCAGTCTGCAGGAAGTGATGACACATCTCATGATCAATATGTATGCCAAAAATCAAGACCATCAGTCAAGTAGTTAATGAGATATTGAAGTTTTTGTATGAAATTTTTGACTTTTCTGGGGGGTACTTTGGGGCCCCATAGCGGGAAGGATATGGGTAACAGAGACCTAATTTCTGGTTTCCATGGAGATTTTTTATGGACCTCTCAGAATCCCAAGTTACAAGGTTCTAGGTCCAGCGGTTACGATTTGTGCCTGGTTAACGGACGGACAGATGGACAGACGGACGACGGACAAAGAGTGATCGCTATAGCTCAGATGACTTTCAGTCAGCTGAGCTAAAAAATTTACAAAATTCAGATCTAATTTTGGGTAAACAATTATAACCTTAATTAAACATAGTTATATACTTGGGAAAATAGACTCTAGTTTCAAAATTTTTCATGTTAAGTGAGTAAATATTTTTCCTGATTTTTTACAAAGTCCATTATGTTTGGGCCAGTACTTAAAGAATTTATACTTAACAGACTTAATTTCTGGCATGTACATAGGAACTATATATAAGAATATTTACGGTAAATATGAGAAAAAACAGATGAGTGGTTTTGATATTAGGCAGGTCTGAAGTGTGAAAATAGGATTTTAATAAAAAAATTGAGGTTTTTCCTTAATTTCTCAAAGGAACGAAGTCGCAAAGACCCAGTTTTTGGCTTGGTAGGAGATCTTGGGGACATCTAACATTATGCTGAATTTTGGATTCCTAGGTCTTACGGTTTCAAAACGTGCCACATCTACGGACGGACGGACAGATGGACGGACGACGGACAATGGACCACGACTATAGCTCAGATGACTTATAGTCAGCTGAGCTAAAAATTCATTATTATTCTTTATCAATAGAGGCAATTATCAATAAACATCTGGTATCAAGCTTTACTAGTTATTTAATGCCCCCATAACAAGGCCCAGATCCTGATCTGGACCTATCAGACCAGACCCTTTACAGCTTCTCTTAAAAATGATCTTCATTAAAAAAGAATCTTCAAAAGGTATAAAACTTCCTGTAGTGTTCATAGATATGGTCATGAGCCTATACCCCTAATCAAGCTCATGACTGTATCTGCATGTTAACTTCATGTCCACAAAGTGGCTTTTAGTTATCAGATTAATATTAAAAGGTTTCATTTTCTTAAATGATTTTTTTTCTTTGTTTTAGAATTACAGTTTACAAAAATTCCATGTATGTAAAGTTGCAATTATATGCTGCATTATATTCTATCACTTGTCTTTTGTCAATATTATCTATTATAAAAATTTTTTTATTACAAAATTATCTACCCGGTAGGTATTTTTAGTTGAATTTTATAACCTGATTTAATATATATGACAAAACCGCACTCACTCTCAAAGTTGCAAGTTATTCTAGCTAAATAAGTACTAGGCCTACGGACCAAATGAAAACCTGTGTAATGGGATATACATCAAGTCTAATGCTGCAATGTTAACATGCTTGACCATTATTTGTAAAGTGCTTGATTACTTTTCAAGTATATATGATATGTAAATGTACAATGCAAGTACTGAACATTTTGCACCTGAGTACAAGCACCAATTACATAAAAGTCAATCCTGAAATACTGGCATGGATGTACACAAACAAAAGTGATTCTAGGTGATGCCACCAGTCTTGTGTATGAGAATGCCATCAAAGATGTATATACATGTAAAACTTCAGGCAGATACCACTTCTGAACTATGTGCACAGATGCATGCATTAAACCTAAAAACAATTGTAGGTGGCACCACAAGTCTTGTATACGATGAAGCTATCTGAAATGTATCCATATGCACATTTCAGGCTATTATATCAAATCCCTCCTGAGAAATAAGCAGGGACATACACTATGCAAAAATCTTTGTAGGTGGCAACACCAGTCTTGTGTATGAAAAAGCCATAAAAAATGCATGGACAAGGCACAATTTCAGAATTTCAAGCCAATACATCAAACTTCTCTTGAGTCATGTGCACTGCACTGACCAAGCTAAGCCGTGGAAGGCAGTGGCCCCCATGTGAACCGAAACAAATGCCAGGTGCAGCTACTGCACTGGGTGAACCTCTTGGCTTGAACCTGGCTGTACTTAGTGAACTTTTGACCTATTGCCTGATCTGATTCAGTTGGCAGTCTGCCAAGCTAATAATTTATAATACAGATATAATCTTTGCCTGTTTATACATACAGAAAGACTTTGGCTACAATGCTTTTCTTTCAAGCTGAAATATTCATAAGATTGATTTTATCAAAACATTTAGAATAATAACAGATGCCTATTGAAAGCAAAATCAGAATACAGATAAATGTTATTCAAGGATTTATCTAACACATCAATTGGAAATGGACACCAATTATTTATGTTGCCTGTACAGCTTTGCTTATATACCCACACAGCTCCACTTGTTCCTTCAATAAATCTACTAGCTTTGTTTATCAAAGTATCTCACAGTCCTTTCTTTGTTAAAGGTCCAACAATTCAAACAAAATTCATTTAAGTAAAATTAAACACCATCTTTAACACCACACTTTAAGGTCACCTCAGAATCATTTTTGTGCAATGATACAGAATTTGAAACAACAGTTTTGCAGAAGAAGACTATTGCAGCCCTCAGTTTGAAAAAGGCTTATTTGGCCTATTCAGCTGTCTAGAATCTTTCAAAAATCAAGTGACCCCAATCTGTTCTTCAACATTTGAGTCCCTGTCCTAGGATAATTCTTGTGAAAAATTGAACTGATTCTGATTCAGCTTGAGTTTCACCATTCAAATATATCTAATGTAGTGGATGAAAAAGGCTTAAATTACTAGTTTTTTTTGCCCATAATAATGAGTCTGATGCAGGTGGCCACACAAAAATCTCAATTTCAAATATGAGCCATTTGACCAACATTTGGACAAAACTTGGGGATTCTAACTCCTGCCATTTCTGAGATTGTTTTGTTAGTAGGCTTATACATGGCCAAATGACTAAGTTCAAATTCCTGAAACTCGGCTAAAATTCATCAGACCCAAACCATTTGAACAAACCTGAGAGAGCTCCTCTGGGATCATTTCTCTGAAATATTGAACAATTTGGCTCAATGATTTCGGAGGAGAAAATTTTCTTTTTTTTTCTAATTTTTTCCCTGTAAAATGTAAACTGATGCAGGTGGCGCCACAAAAATAGCTCAATATTTCAACATTTAACATATGACTGATTTTTGCATACAAGTTGGTGATGCTAGCTCCCTCTGTTCCTGAGAAATTATTGGTTAATGTACTCATGACTGGTGATGCCCATACAAAAAAAAAAGATCAACGCAGGTGGCACTACCAATACCACAATCTCAAATATGACTCATGTGACCAACATTTGCATAAAATTTAGTCATGATAGCTCCTGCCATTTGTGAGATTTTAGTGTGTTATTTTAGTATGCTTATATAGTGTCAAATGACAAAGTTCAGCTTCCTGTAACTTGGACAAAAATCAATGAACTTGAACCACTCAAACAAATGAGAGATTGTTTCAGGTATTATTTCTTTGAAATATTGAACAATTTGCCTTGACAGTTAATTCATATTTAAACAAAGGTATACAAAGTAAATACCTATATAACATTATCTGATTGACAATCAGGATAATTTCCATCATCATGAACTCACAAGTTCACAAGTTAAGCATATTTTAGTTTAGACAAAAGTTTTGTTGTGCCATGAAAGACTTGATTTATTCTTCATGTCAGGTGTCTGCCATGTTCTACAAAAGTTATTCATTGTATCTAGTCATTCGTTGAAATATGTATCAAAAGTATTAAGTTTTATATAAAGTAGCCAAACACTGGTGAGACTAAAATCATAAGTATGTTTTATATTAATTCAGTACTTTTTTTTATTAATTGCCTGAATCAGGATTTTCACCAATCAGGATCTCATCATAATCTCAGTAAAGTGGACCACTCACTGTCCTGGACAATGGAAAAAATTTCCTGACCCGCCTGTGTATCCAGTATACATATTTCGACCGTCTAAAGCGGACAGACATCACAAGTTATATTTTTTTGTTCATATATCTGCTGGGGGACAGCCCGAGGACAAGCTAAATTTGGTGAACCTACATGTGAATATACAGTCGAAATTGTTATTTCAATAAATGTGTAGATATCACAATCATTACTTTATTAAGATTGGCTGGCCAATCAAAATTAAAACTAAGCTTTCAAACAGCTTTTCATTTGACAAAAACCACCATAAAAACTAAAGTTCTTGCATTTTGATCGGCGTACGGCCCGGAGAGCCTTAACTAGTTAGTGACAGTTTGAACTTTGTTATTGTGAATGGGTTGTGAAGACTATCCTTTAACAAATAATCATGCGGTCAGAATGCTGTCAATAATCAATCATCTATAAACCTAGTGCAATCATCCAACCTAGATTAGTGTGTGAGGCCTAGCTGATAAAGTAGAAAGAATGTGTTTGTCTTTCCTTTTTTAATAATTATATTTTATCAATTTCAAATGCATATTTAAGATCTTTTGAAAATGATTAAAATAAAATTTATATATTTCAAATTAAGCGTAAACATAATCAAAATAGAGGATATCAGTAACATTCCATGAAGAATTGATGCATTATGCCAAACTCCTCTAAACAGGACAGCTCACTAATACAGACAAAATCCCCCAGTCCCTTGAGTGTCTGGCTTAGAGGAGTTTCACTGTAATTACATCTCTTTAGGAAAAATTTCACCACAATTCTCAACGAATTGTGAAAATGTGGGAAAGCTTTAAAAAGTAGGCCAGTGTTTCAACAGAGTTTTGGATTTCATTTTTCAACTCCTTTTAAGGTTTTCAAGAACAAATTTTGTTTTGTAGCTCAGTTTTATAGCTGAACTATAGTGATTGGTCTCCATCCAGCGTCTGTCTATCTGTCTGTTACACTGGCATATTTTTACACTGTTGGACTGAGAAACCTGTAAATGAATATACAGGGAGGTCAATAAAAAATATACAAGTCTAAAAAAAAGAGGTGAACATGCGAGAAAATTGAATTTAGAATTTTATTTCAGAGGGTGACAAACATGGTGGAGGTTTCACTTTCCAGTTAATAACATAAACAAAGCTAATCTTATAACTGATAACTAATCTAAATTGAAGATAGTTAAATGCTGCAATACAAATATCCTCTACCTTTAATAGTTAAAATGCTGAGTTGGTGAATATTTTCCCCACTGTTCTATCTTAATCCATTATGATCTTGTTAATAATTCACACAAATTAGCCAATATCAACCTAATTTATGTACACTAGATACACATTTTTCTATTTTGCTAAATTTCAGTCACCTAATTGCAATGACTTAAGTTCAGGTATCTTAACAGATGTTTCAGGGCCTTCTTTCCTTAATAATAATATGAAGTATGTTATAAGTTCTAGATCCAATGTTACAATATGTGCACATTTTTTAAGGGGTGACTGGGGGGGGGGGGATCACTGACCAAAAACCCCAACTTATTATAAATAACCTTAAATAACAAATAAAATTTTGAATTTAAAGATCTTGGATCACAAGTCAACACTTAGTAACATGTATATTAATAATTATTTATTAATTTTGTTTTAGTTTGTTGAATTAATGTACATGTTCAGCAAGCTATATTGGTAGTTTTTAGCTGTAAAATACCAATGTTTAACATGAATATTTTATTATTATATTTTAGATATTCACATAAAATGTAAAATTACAATATTAATATGACAGGAGCCCAACCAAAGATATTTTTATAGAATATGAAATAAATTCATTAAATATTAATTATTATTGACTTACAATGTTTTACAAATTCATTGAATTGATTAAAGGCTAGCTAGGTAAATATAGTGTAACTGAAGCTAGTCTAGGAGTAGATTAGGATTCTGAACTGGGCTGGTCTAGTTTAAAATCAGTCCACCACAGGATTGTAAACTTGACCGGCCCAGATCAAAATTCTAATCTGGGCTGGCCCAGTTTAAAATAAGGCCAGACCAGATCTAAATCCTGAAGTTTTCACCACAGGATTGTAATATGGACAGGCCCAGATCAAAATTTTAATCTGGGCTGACCCATTTTAAAATGGTCTGGCCCAGATTAGAATTTTGATCTGGGCCAGTCCAAATCAAAATTTTGATCTGGGCTGGCCAAGTTTAAAATTGGGCCATTTTTTAATCTGGCCTTGACATATACATATGCCAAATTTCAAACTGATATATCAAACCCCTCCTGAGAAATAAGCAGGGACACACACTGTGCAAAAATTATTGTAGGTGGCACCACCAGTCTTGTATATGACAAAGCTATTTGATATAAATAAATATGCCCGATTTCAGGCTGATAGATCAACTTTCTCTGTAGAAATAAGCAGGCACATACACTGTGCATAAGTCATTGTATGTGGTGACACCTACCTTGTGAACGAGAAAACCATAAAAACACATAGACAGGTCAAAATATCAGGCCAATACATCAAACTTACCTTGAGTCTGATGCATGGGGCTGACCAGGCTTAGGTGAGAAAGGCAGTTGCCCAAGGTGAACTGTGACAAATTGCTCAGGCTACTGCACTGAGTGAACTCATGACCTGCACCTGGCTAGACTGAGTGAACTTTTGACCTGTACCTGGCTGCACTGAGTGAAATCTTGACATGTTGCATAATCTGACACAGTTGGCAGTCTGCCAAAGCTATAAATAGATCCAGGCTGAACTTTGGTGCCAAATCTGATGCAGCCAAAGCTATAAATACAATGCAGCTACTGCACTGAGTGAACTCTTGACCTATACCTGGCTGCACTGAGTGAACTCTTGACCTGTTGCCTAATTTGATACAGTTGGCAGTCTGCCAAAGCTATAAATAGATCCAGACTGACCTTTGGCCTGTTGCCAAATCTGAAATAGTAGCCACACCATTGCACAAGCTCACAGATTGGCTCCACACGCAGCCCTGAGGGGCATGACACCATCAATCAATCAATCAATCAATCATGAGGTGATCACATGATACTCATGAGGTGATCACATGCTACCTAAGAGGTGATCACAAGGTGCCCATGAGGTGTTCACATGTCACCCATGAGGTGATCACATGCCTTTTGTTTGGCTGCACTGATTGAACTCTTGACATATATCTGGCTGTACTGAATGAACTCTTGATCTGTTGCCGAATCTGAAACAGTTGGCAGTTTCTCAACCTTGTAAAGATACAGACACAATCATGGCCTGTTGATAAAATCTGTTAACACATTTGGCTAAAATGCTTTTTTTTTTCAAGCTGACATATTAATAAACTTTTTATCAAAATATCTAGAATAATAAAAGATGGTCTCTTCACTGTTAAAGGTCCAATAATTCTACCAAAAATCATTCAAGTAAACTTGAACAAAGGCCACCTAGGAATAATTTTTGTGCAATGTTAAAGAAGTTATAATTGAATCAATAATTTTGTAGAAGAACACTATTCCAGTCCTTAGTGTGAAATAGACATAATAATGGCCATAAGAACAACTTAAG
This sequence comes from Sipunculus nudus, assembly GCA_026874595.1. Taxonomy (NCBI): domain Eukaryota; kingdom Metazoa; phylum Annelida; class Sipuncula; order Golfingiida; family Sipunculidae; genus Sipunculus; species Sipunculus nudus. Next base: position 47,870,167 of record CM049306.1, on the reverse strand, counting down.
CTTTTCACTACTCAGCCAAAAATCAACAAACTCAATCTATTCTGATATGATTGAAAGAAACATGTCCTAGGATAATTCTTTTGAAAAACTGAACGATTCAACTTCACAGTTTCATCATAATCATTTTAAGCTGAAAGAGGCTAAAATTATAAGGTTTTTGCCCATAAAAAATAGGCCAATGTAGGTGGCACCACGAAATCTGCAACTTCAAATGAGTCATGTGACCAACATTTGCACAATACTTGGTAATGCTAGCTTCTGTCATTTCTGAGATTACAATGTCAGTATGCTTGCTTGGCAAAATGACTACGTTCAAATTCATGCAACTAAAATTAATCATATGCAAACCATCTGAACAAACTTGAGAGGGCTTGCCTCTGGGATCATTTCTGTAAAATATTGAATAATTTTGCTGGACCATTCACAAGAAGACTTTAAAGGTTTTTCAACTTTTTCCCTATAATATCTAAGTAAATGTAGAAAGCAAAAAAAATAAGCTGAATCCCACAACATTTGATATGTGACAGATAATTGCATAAAATCTAGGGATGGTAGCTCCTGCTATTCCTGAGAAATTATGGGTTAATGTACAGATGACCAATGACCCCCTTACAAAAAAAGTCAATGCAGGTGGCGCCACCAATACCTGAATTTCATATATGACCCATGTGAACAACACTGGCATAAAATTTGGTGATGATGGAACTGGCTGTTTCTGAGATTGTCATTTTAGTATGCTTTTTTAGACAGATGACTAAGTTCAACTTCCTGTAACTCGGCCAAAATTCACTGAACTTGCACCATTCAAACAATCTTGAGAGAGATGGTATAAATGATTATTTCTGTGAAATATTGAACAATTTGGCTTGACAGTTATGAAGGAGAAGGTTTTTAAAGTTTTTTTTTAGCTTTTTCTCTATAAAATCTGAGAAAATGCAGAGTTTTTCAGATGTCTAATATTTTGCATTAAATTTCATGATGCTAGCTCCAGTTATTTTCGAGATAGTATGGGTTAATGTACAGACTATGGACTAAGGACGCTGCCACACCATCGCATTAGCTCACAGGTTCGCTAAATATTACTACAGATGCATATTGAATGCAAAATTATAATTCAGATACATCTCACTGATGGCAAAATCTTGAACTGAGTTAAGTATGGATACCAATTATTTATAATCCATGTACAGCTGTCTTTGTATACCCACAGAGAGCTGTATACCTGTGATTGTAAACATTGCCTGGCATCAGGAATATCTAAAATCATAAATCTACATTTTTTAAAAGCTTTTAAAAACATTCTTGTCAATATTAACCATAGATAACCTGAAATCTAATTGTCTGGAGGCATGATGTATCGCATGCTTATAAACTGGTGCCAGGCTAGATGTATCTGCTTCACACAGCTAACATATATGGTAAAATGACTCAATTCAATCTTTATAATTCAGCCAAAATTCATTCTTTGGAACCATAAAAGACAATTATTATAAGAATTATTCAGGGGATTATTCTTGTAAAATATTAAACAAATTAGCCTCAGTGGCGTCAGTCAAAAAATGTTTTGCAGGTTTACAACTCATATGGGAAAATACAGCAAAATGGCTAAGTTAAGCTTCCCATAACTCAGCCAATAATCACTGAACCAAAACCATTTGAACAACTTAATTATCAACATCTAAGGATAATTAATGAGTGAGATTTAAAAATTTGGCCCAGTGGTTATTGAGAAGAAGATCTTTGTAGCCACTGAGCTAAAATGGGCTGTTATGGCATAGGACTAAATTCAGCTTCCCATAACTCAGCCAAAAGTCATTGAACTGAGACCATTTGAACAAACTTCAGAAAGCACTACCCTATGATCATTTCTGTGCGAAATTAAACAATTTGGCCAAATGGTTGCAGAGAAGAAGTTTTTTGTATCCGTCAGTATGATACAGGCACTGATGACCCCCGTACAAAAAAGCTGATGCAGGTGGCGCCACCAATACCTCAATTTCAGATATGACTCATGTGACCAACATTGGCATAAAATTTGGTGATGATAGCTCCAGCCATTTCTGAGATTGTAATTTTAGTATGCTTTTTTGGACAGATGACTAAGTTCAACTTCCTGTAACTCGGCAAAAAACCACCGAACTTAAACCATTCAAACAAACTAGAGAGATTGTTCCAGGAATCATTTCTGTGAAATATTGGACAATTTGGCTGAACAGTTTCAGGGAAAACGATTTTTAAAGCATTTTTAACTTTTTCCCTATAAAATCTAAGAAAATGCAGTTAACCAGAAAATAAGCAAAAACCGATAGAGTTTTTTAGATGACTAATTTTTTGCATAAAATTTTGTGATGCTAACTCTTGCCGTTTTCAAGATAGTATAGGTTAACGTACAGATGAAAGACGCCGGACGCCAGCCAATGGATGCCTTACGATGCCACTCGATCGCACAAGCTCACAGGTTTGCTAAAAATATTCTCATAATCAATTTCATGTGACCAACAGGTCCCTTGTTTTCATGTTTGAGAGAACAGAAATAAAATTTTACACAATTCCAGAAAGGACACAAAACTGCATGCATGCGACTCATTCACAGAATTGGTGAACCTAAACAACACAAAGTCTAATCTATTTTCAATTATACTTTTGGGAATGAAATCAAATAATGGTTTAATTCTCAGCTGGTATTAAGGTAAGGGCATCAGATAGAAACATTATCAAATATTTGGAACTCATTCACTAACTAAAATTTTAATGTGCTAAAAACAAGAGCAGCAATCCAGAAGAAATACACATTTTGTGCCCTTTGTGGTAAAAGCTGCCTGGGGATTCATTTTCTGGTCCCACCACTGACACTTGCATATTTAATGTGTCAATTAAACCCCCTACATGTGCTGAATCATAGCAGGTAACCTTCAGTTTAGTCACATGTGGACCCCCTATGTTTATAAACATATGGCTTAAATGACACATCATATGCTCAAAGCCTTCCTGGCCAACATAGCCAGCCCACACAAGCAGTGGCACATGAGGATAACACATATCATATAAATGTAGATGTAGCTTTTTAAGTACACAATTCAGGTTAATCAAAACAACACTTCCCTCAGTGGCTGGTATACAAAGACATGTTAAGGAGTAAAACTCAATGTGTAGTTTATCCATAACAATGTACATAAAAAGATAAAGAATGCTTTAGTTTCATATAAATGGAGTCTGAAAAGAAAAAATGACAATTTCAGCTTGAGATATTTATATTTACTACAGCAAAAATCAGTGAAGCTCCCCTCTGATGCTTCTGGTAGTAGGCAATGTCTTGATTATTATTACCAGCTAAAGAAATTTGGTGAGGACATTTCATGACAAAGATTAGGCTAACAGAAGATATATTTAAATACACTGAGTGTCACATTGAATTAAACACAAAGAAATAAAAACATCAACCTATGCTGTTGTAAAGGTAAATTACTTACAAAATAATACATACAATAAAGCTATCAAAAACTTAAAAAGTGTACACTATACATATATATGTCAAGGCCAAAATCTTGATCTGAACCATTTGGGGATTGGTCCAAATTCTCGTCAGGAACTGAGCTGGACCAATCACTGTTTGGTAAAGATTCAGATCTGGTCCTTGACATATGTGTAAATATGTGGGCAGATAATCACTTGCTAAGTAAGTAGTCTTTCACTTGACCTTGGAGGTTTCCTGTTTATGTGCTCCACCCAAAGAAGCACTAGTATCCTAGATTTCTTTTATAATCTTGTGAACATAATTATATCAAATATGTGTGGTTCAAAGAAGTGACTTTGAAATGCTTAACCAAGTCAAGATGTAGTTGACAACTCAGATGAACCAGAGTTTTGTACACAGTGTTTTGCAACTGGTGACCTTTAAAATTCTTCACATATGCAACCATGCATTAGCTTCCATGTTTTTTCTGTTTGTCAACATTGGTGTATGTACCATGTTTACAAACAGCTTGTAGATAAACAGGCTCAAACCTCCATCACATTTGCATTTCATGATATTCCTAAAGATGAATTAATTACCTACAATTCATTAATATTTTGCAGAATAAGCCAAAATTCACATAAATTCTACAGGGAAGGTAGGTGAATCTAGCTGCATGACTTTAACCCAATTAATTGAACTAAATGGATGCAAAACTGTAGATATATGCAAGATCAACGGTTTGGTTATATAATACTCTCTGTTAACAGAAGATCAAATGGAAGGCTGGCTGATAGTGGTTCATCACAATAAAGCTTGGACAACCTAGAATCATGATTATACCCTTGAGTCAAAACCAACAACTGTTCATCTACTTAAATTTCACTTTTCATTTTCATTTTCCAATATAAATTTAGAATTTTAACAAAATAAATAATATATGAAATTATAATATATGAATATATGAAAATATGCATAAATAGTGTACATATGCACTCAAATTACATCAAAAGAATAATATATGAATATTATAATATATGAATATATGAAAATATGCATAAATAGTGTACATATGCACTCAAATTAAATCAAATGTAAAAATAAAGTGATAAATTTCAAATATTGTCTATATCATGAAATAAATCATGACATTATACTGTATTCCCTTATACAATATTCCCTTCAAAGACAACAGAAACTCTTGTAGATACTTTAAAAAGTTTGCATCTGTTTCAGTGTTCATGTTAATTTAATGGAATAGTTGGTGATAATGCACAGCAGCTGCAAAACGCAGATAAACAACACAAATCAAACAAGACAAGAGTCTGCCATCAAACAAGTCTTCTTTCGGAAAAGAACCTTTTTTTTTGCTCAGCAGGGCATCTTGTGGTTCCATAATAATTACCCCAAAGGATTAATTAGCAGAACTGGCAGAAAATGCATAAGATAATCTTGTGAAGGCCAAATGTTGGAGGAATTCATGCGCAGAGCCACCATGCCCTACGGTATTAGACAGCTTTGGGTTTTTCTGGTGAGAATCAACAAATGGCAGCACTCAGGATTTGCTGCGCGTGTTTATTCATGGCCAGGTGGCTCTTCTGACCCTCTGATCCCCGTGTTCTAACACTCGTTTACAAATGAGAAGACGGTTAGGGTCATGGATCCAATATTCCTGCCAGAACCGAAGACCCATGAATAGTTGCAAATTTACTCAGGCAGCACATTGAGTGAGAATTGTGATACTTCCTCGGGCCATTCAGGTATTATCTGGTGGCAGGATGGATGGTAAATGACGAGGAGATATGAATATCTTCGCTGTCCCTTTAGCTATAACGGTGGGCACTAGAGTTATTGATTAGACTGTGCCTGCCGGCTAACTCAATAGGCCTAAACCAACAGTAATGATTTACTTCTGAATGGAAATCTATTAACTTACCCTGTAATGGGTTTATAAAACAATACTGATCTCCTCACATGAGCATGGTCATTTTTCAACAGATTACTGTCCCTGCTGGCTCCAGAGAAGCTAATTCATCTTGTGACAAGTCAAACTGGCTACCAGAACAGTGAAAGATCTGGACCTGCTTGAGCACATGAAAAATGTCCTGTACCCCTTGCAAGGCAGAACGCCTAAACCAATGGAAATGGGTGAACTGACTACCCTAGACCACCACTTCATCAAAGTTTAACTCTTTATAAAAAAAAAATAAAAGCCAAAAGCACTAATGCACCAATAAATACAGGGATAAAAACAAATAATTCTATAATTTAAAGTTTCTTCTGGTGATAAACAGGACAATGAGGTTACAACCCAAAAAGAGGTTAAATGAAGAAAATGATTGATTCAATGATGCAAGCCATGTCACTGCTGCGGGAACAAGGGATAAGATCTCCTTGCATGGGCACTCAACTGGAAACAAGATTTTATTATTATGACCACTCAATCTTTCATTAATTAGGTTTCAGTCAATCGTATTTTGAACAAGACAAGGAATTATGAAGAAAGCTGATAAACACAAAAACATTCAGACACCAGAATTATGAAAGTTGTCAAATTTTGTATACTGCTATATTAATCTCTTATTAATGTAAAGAAGATCAGACCCTTTGGCTTACATATCAGCAGGGTTTGATATCGGAGGATACAGCATATATCCATAGAAAGACACTTGTAATTATGTTATATACACTCCCCTGAATTGAATCAAAGTATTTTTATAAGTCTCATGCATCATATCAAGATTAGTTGAATTAACACTGTCTACACTTAAGACTGTTATGATAAATTATCTGCAATAATGATAGGTATCACAATATTTCACCAATGAAAGGAAACACATGCACAATACTGATGTGATACCTAGCATTAGCTAGGTTAATAAGGCATTAATATATTACAGTCTACATTCCAAACTAATGTTCCCCCTTGCTCATTTATACTTGATATATCTTTTTCTCATAAAATGTATTCTCAACCAATAATATATCAATTAGAGACCCATTGACTTATATTTGAACTATACCTTTTTACCATACATGCCTTATATGGTCATGAGGGGCTGTTATTAAAATGTACTTTTCCACAAGATGATCAAATACATCAGTGTATCAATAAACAGAGACCTTGAATCACTGGTACAATATGAGACTGTGTATCATGATATAGCAGTGCCCTGCAGCTGGTTTATTGTTACATGCTGACTGTCCACAAAACACTCCCTCAAGGTGTACAAATATAGTGTTGGTTTTCAATTATGGTTGCAGATCCTCTCAATACTAGTATACAAAATGGTGACTTTGAAATTGAAAAAAGAATCATGAAAGTCAAATAAAAAAAAATACTTCTAATGTTAATTAAATTTATCTTGTCCTTTGGCAGCATATGTCAGGGTCAATTTGTGGGTAAATATGCCAGAGTAATCTCAAATGTCAGACAGAAATAGCTTGTGGATGATAAAGAGTAAAAAGATTAATATCAAGTATAATTTCAGCATACTAACTGCAATATAAATTACCTAAACCCTTTTTTCTACTCTATGTATGAAGAATATAACTGAAGTCCTTTTTTTTCTTATTTGACACTGACATTTTAATCTACTAAAAAGCCAAGTGGAAAATAAAAGCAACACAGTCTGGAAGATGTGAGGGATCACCTACTCTGATCTAGATAACAAAAATGGCATCTTCAAAATATTTGATTATATTTTCTTGCAAAATTACTCCAAGCTATAAACTGTTCCAAAGGCCACATATGGTCCCATCTGGGTATATGAAACAGAAACAAACAAAAAAGTTCATCAGCTTTTTCATGATTTTTCAACCTGGGGCACCTGGCACTATAGAAGGATATTTTTCCCTCGGTATACTGTGGGCAGAAACATTATTAAAGCGTGGAAAACAGTATGCAGTCAAAGACTGGCAGTGTCACCTGGTAAAGCGGTGACAGCAGTCTGTCTGGGCCCTGTTTACTATGATCAATAAGCCTGGTATTTCTACATCAAAGGACAGATAACCCATCTGAGATACAGGTCCCCTCACTCTCATTACATATAGATAGATAATCAACCAGATGTGATGCTTGAAATATCCCTAAACTGTCCTTACATGAAGCTCCATGGTCAATGTTGTGGTGTGTGATTTGCTACATGGCCAATGTTGTAGTGTACGATTTTTACAGTATGTCATTCATCATTCACATACCAAAACAAATTTGCAGACAAGAGGACCCCTTGAAAAAGTTTATATCTGATGAGTCTATTACAGGAACACCTAAAAAATCTCAATATATTCCTATTGTTGCTTATGTGATTTTATGAGTGTGTTTGTGTGTGTTTGAACAGAAAGGCTGAGAAGGGAGTCCTTTTAAGAGAGCAGTGAAATCGCTCTTATACTACTGTCTGCCAGACCAGCATAAGTGGTCATGTTAGCAGGGTGGTCATATGAGTTGGATGTTTCTACGATGATTTACATTAATTAATCCATGACCAAAAAAGTGGTCACCTCAGTGGGGTGGTCTTGATAGCAGGGTGGTTGTCAGGCAGGATTTCACTGTTTACTCAACAAGTAATCGAGCGGTCATGCCATACAATCACTTTTTTTTTGTGGAATACACCCATGTCCTTATCTAATGAATGGTTTGACATATCTGCCTGAGATATCAACCCTCAACTGGCAAGCTGGGCTAATATTTTTGAAGAAATGAGTGGCACAATTCAAATCACACTTGACATGATGACAGGGCTATATATACCTGAATGAACTAGAATACGGGTAGTCAACAAGCGACTACGTGTTTCCGCCTAAATCAGAGTGGAACGGGTGAAGTGAGGCATGAATTGAGTGGCAAGGGGAAATAGTGTGTTGCATATTAGCATGGATGTCTGCAGCCAAATTGTGTATGTAAGTTGCCCCCCCCCACCACAAAATCCAGAAAGCCGTCCAAGTTGTATACATATGCAAAATTTAAGGCAGATAAGTCAAACCACTACATGTATACGAGTGATTTTAGCCCGTGGCAGACAAACAGATGGACGCTGAGCAAAAATGGTTGCAGGTGACACCACCAGTTTTGCGTATGATAAAGAGCTATGTGAGAACTATACACATGCAAAACTTTGGCCCAATCGGTCAAACGGTTCCCAAGATATGAGCTTGGATGTCTGCTGCATAAACTAGAATGCAGGTTGCGCCACCTGTCATAAAATCAAGAGAGCTGTCGGGGATGTATAAACCTGTAAAATTTTAGGAAGATATGTCAAACCACTGCCGAGATATGAGTGATTTTATCCCATGGCAGACAAACAGACAGGAGCTGTGCAAAAATGGCTGCAGGTGGCGCCACCAGTTTTGCGTATGATGAAGAGCTATGTGAGATCTATACACATGCAAAATTTTGGCCCAATCGGTCAAACGGTTCCTGAGATATGAGCTTGGATGTCTGCAGCGTAAACGTGAATGTAGGTGGCCCCATAAAATCAGAAAAGCTATCCAGGATGTATACGCATGCCGAATTTCAGGTGAATTAGTCAAGTCACTGCAGAGATATGAGTGATTTTAACCCAAGGCAGACGAACAGATGGACACTGTGCAAACATGGTTGCAGGTGGCGCCACCATTTTTTGTGTATGTTATAAAGCTCTCCAAGGGCTACATTTGTGCAAAAAAATTTTCCTGATCGGTCAAACGGTTCCCAAGATATGAGCTTGGATGTCTGCAGCGTAAATGTGAATGTAGGTGGCGCCACCTGTCATAAAATCAGAAAAGCTATCCAGGATGTTTACGCATGCCGAATTTCTGGTGAATTAGTCTAGTCACTGCAGAGATATGAGTGATTTAACCCAAGGCAGACGAACAGATGGACACTGTGCAAACATGGTTGCAGGTGGTGCCACCTTTTTTGTGTATGTTATAAAGCTCTCCAAGGGCTACATTTGTGCAAAAAAATTTTCTTGATCGGTCAAACGGTTCCCGAGATATGTGGGTTTATGTGTGGAAACAGACGCACAAACAGACCCAGAGCGCAGAGGAAAGGTAGGAGGTCAAAACAAAATCGGGGCGCAGCAGTTCACATGTGACCCGAACATAATCCCGGGTTTCGTAAAATTCCGTCCAGCGGTTACGGAGGAGTTCTCCGGACACCTACGCGGCGGCGGCGTGCAGCTGAAAACATAGTATCCGCAAAACTCTGTTTTGGCGGATACAATTACATTTTTTCAGTTAAATGACTGAAAAGGAAATGAAATATTTTAATGCAAAGTTATAACTATTCAATTTGTTCTACTTGTCATTTTTAAATTACTATAAACTTTTAATGAAACTTGGAAAATGTAGGAAAGACAATGTTATATGCTGCTAGTTTTATATATCCAAGAAAGCTATCAGACCACCAGAGCAGTCTATGCATCAGTTATTGAGAAGTAAGAGCATTTGTATGACATTTTACTCAAATACAGCAAATGATATGTTCAAAGAACTGGTTGGGCCACTTTTTTTGGAAACCATGATACAATTCTTGAAGAAATGCATTATTTCGAATTCATGATTCAAGTAAATGCATGGCTGCAGAACTAAAACTATTACATGAATTCTATTTCAAATTTTATCAAATTTACAATTAAAATTGGTCAAAATAAAATGAAAAGTTTTAGATCTTGTGTCTCTTAAGTTCAGCATACCTTAATTACTAATGAAAGTGTGACTTTCCAAGTGCTAAAAACCCTAGCTCACAGAATACATGTCACTCTTAACTTGCTGTTCTGGGTTTCTGAGGAAATATTAGATGCACATGTATATGTCAAGGCCCAGATTGCGATCTGGACGGATCTTAGATCTGTCCAGCCCAAATTGCGATCGCAGTTCAGGCCGGCCCAAACTGCGATCGCAATCCAGGCTGGCCAGATCTTAGATCTGTCCAGCCTAGATTGCGATCGCAGTTTAGTCCGGCCCAGACTGCAATCCTGTCTTTCTTGCTTCAGGATCGCAATCTGGACTGGACAGATCTAAGATCTGTCCAGTCAAGATTGCGATCCTAAACTTGACCAGCCCATATTGCAATCCATGCGATCCAAGTGTTTCAGCTTGTTAATTTATAGTTATTTTAAAATTAAAAAAAAAATAATATATGTCAAAATTTTAAAATTTACACAGACAAGTACTGATTAAATATGTCAATATATTTAACTGATAATATTAAGACTCATGGCTGTATCAGCTGTCACAAGACTATGTAAATAATCAAAATCTGTGTTGCTGGTTCCTCAATTTATGTTAATAAAATTAAACTTGCCCATCTCTAGTTTTCTCCTTGTACAATATATAGGGTCTTCTTATGCTTGAGTTATTTTTTATTCTAATAATGGTTTCATAGCTGAGATTGCTTTTAATTTTTTTTTACATTAAAAAAAAAAATAAAAATATTTAAATATGATAAAAAATCAGATCTTAGACAAGTTCTCTTTATGATTTCTGTAATGTTTATAATTGTCATAAGACTTTTGCTATGTGCTTAGATTGATGTGAAAGTAGTCCAAAGTGAATATAATAGTTTTATGTTTAAAAATAAATTAAAGCCATAAAACCAGGTACTTATGATCATTATGATTATACTTATGATCAATTTGTGAAATTAGTAAATTCTGGATTCTCAAGAACTTTGTTTTGCTGAAACTGAATAAATACCAGACATCATTTTAATACTTTGTAAATATATTTGAATGCTAATATGAATATATGTACTCCATAATTTCATGCATAAAAATAGGAATAAAGGTATAAATGAAAGTATTTGAATACAAATGCAAATACTTTCAAAATGTAATCATGAATGTATTCATGAATATATTCTATAATATTATTTTAATAATCATTTATTTCGATTATATTATTAAAGTTTTATTCTTGGGCAGGAATAACCAGTTTTCATTTGTAAAAATCAGAATTACAATGACTGATAATGGACAGGTTTTTTTCAAATAATTCTACTGCAATGTAGATAAGTTATATGGCCAAGTCAAAACCTATGTGAAAACAGCACACTATTTCCAACTGTATATCATATAAATGACATCAATCCTCTTCCCTGTCTCCAAGGATATTATCATAATCTTACATAACTTGAGTTAAACACAATCAGCTCATAATACAGCTTATATTACCACAAAAAACCTGCACTTGCCTACCTCCTCTTCCAAATCATCGCATCAATTTGGGCCGGCCTGAACTGCAATCGCAATTTGGGCTGGACAGATCTAAGATCCGTCCAGTTCGCAATCTGGGCCTTGACATACATATGGAAATAAACTTTCCACACAGGTTTAACATATAATCTAGCTGTTAACTAGCTGTTAGATGGCTTGCTAAACAATGGAAGGGACACCCTTACTGCAGTTTATATAGCTCAGGTGATTTTCAATTTTTTTTTCAAATTTCAGTGGAGCTAAACTTGTATGCTTATACATGGCAATAATGAATAATTAACTGATTCATAACATAACATGTTGCAGTGCGCCTCACATGGCTTAATACCCATATAAAAAACAAACTCTTGTTACCTGAAAATTTACATATATGTATAGATTTTCATTTCCTTTAACATCAGTCCTAGGAACCAGATTATTGGAATAAAGGGGTTCAATCCAAGTAGAGCTCGATCTAGAGATTCATTGAATAAAAGGGTTGAATCCTAGAAAAGAGATTCATGGAATAAAGGGGTTCAATCCAAAAAAAGTCTCTGATCAATATATTCCATAAAATAGATCAATATTTTTGTGTTTGCTTAAATGAAATATTACTCCTTTAAATTTTGCCCCACTTTGACAAGGGCACATTTCTTCGCTGGATGCACAGTTGATTTACGCTTATTTCAAATTGTGAAATATGAAAGCAAGTGATGAGAAAATGTAGCTTTTCAAAGACAATGTGATTATGTCAAATATTGTTCAGATCAAGGCCAACCTGTGTCACAGGTGTGCTGTGAGTGGTAAATGGCCCCACCTGGCCAAGCTGTTATGTTACTTGACTAGGGAGTTCCAGCTCTACTGACAAGATGAATTTTATCATTTTTATGTTAAACAGAGATTTGTTTCCAGACTGTTGATACATATTGGCAAAAGTGCTAATATAACCATGTGTTCACAAATTAAGTTATGTAATATTGCCACTGAAGTGTGAAAGTTCATGATGCTAGGGATTCCCATTAGCAGAAGTACTTCAACTTAACAAGAGCTATATTTTTATTTTAAAATGTGTTAACTTTTAATTATTAAGTAAATGTTAAGAAATCTTTAATAATAAACATGATGATATTGTACAAGTAAGATTTTTACTTTGTTTGAAAAATTCATTCCTCTGAAAGACAGGGCAATCAAGAAGATCACCATCCCCAAGTACAAGCAAGGTTAGTGTTCATGGCTATCACCAAACTGAAGCTTCCTTAATTCTAGTGAGCAGAGCTAACATGTGATGCAACTGTAGCAAGTTTGATCAGGATCAGGATAATATTCCATATCTTATGATGTTGGCAGAGGTATTTATGCTGTCTCCAACTGCTTTTTAATGTAACATGGGCCTGCCACTTCTACACCACTAAGGCATGTGATCATCTAGTATCCCTTTTTTGTCAAAAAATGCAGAAAGTCCCAAAGAGAACCAGAGAAGAAATGTGTGTACCTCATTACAGTGAGTCAAGAATTCAATTCCTTATACAGGAGGCTTATTTTGTATCTTTTTTTTTTTGTTTCCTTTAACTTGGACCTGCAATTCTTGTGCAGTGTTAATAGGAACATGATTGCCTGAGTATCCTCTCTCTTGCCAGGAAATATAGAGACCCCAAGAAAACTGCAGCCAACTCATCACAAGCTTGCTGAACATTTGCAGCATGAACTTGAATATAATAAGAATTACAGCCTTTCCAAATATTCATTTTCTCCTGCATACTGTGACACCAGTATTGAAGAAGAAAGTTTGTTCTTTATACATTGTGAGGTGAGAAACTAATTAGCTTTTGTCCCGTTCTCATGACTGGTTTGACAAGCAAATGAATTCAAACACCTGGATCTGGCCTACAAATGAACTCAAGGAAATGCCATGCATGCATAAACTATTAAAAAATAAACATACACAAAAATTGATAATTGATGTCATAAAATGGGCAGATCACGAACAAGTTAATGTTCTTCCTTATGATGGCCTAGTCAACACACACAAAGTAGCATGCTTGGTGTTTTGGTGGCTATCACTGGATCATGGATTATTTGATTTCCTTATCTAATTATTCCTGAAATAAAACAATTTCAATTCAATCACCTATCATTGATGTGAGTAAAAAAACCTCCACTAATGAGAGGCTATACATACTGTATGTAATTTAGACAGTAAGTAATTTGGATGTTTTGGAAGTAGAGCACTCTGTACAAAATGGATAAATGTACAGATGTAATCAATCATACCCCACTTGAGTTATCCTTTGGGTTTGGAAATATTATTTATGTTACCTTAAAACTACCCACATTATTCTATAACCATATTAAATCAGCAAAACCAGCTAACATTTTCATGGGAATCACTTTATTTCTTTCACCAAAGAAGGCATTTTTGCTTGCTTTTGCATGACTACCATGTGGTAATTTGTCATCCATTCTTACAATGATTACTCACAATGTGTTTTTCTGATCAGTTGGATGACTGGTATAAGGAAGAGACTATTAAATTTGGTGTTGATTGGGATGCAGGATTATGTTGAGGACTTCAAACTTTTACTTCTGAAATACGGTGGATAAATGATTCATGAAACAAAGTATTCTTCTGTCACATGATTTGTCCAGCAGACAACAGCATTCAAGACAGAAATTCAAAACATATGGACTAACTGTTTAAAATATGTTGCCCTTCAATGTGTGTATTTTACTTTAATAAGACAAATGTACAAAGGCAATATGTGGTGTATTGCTCTTTGTGATTTGATTTTAGTGTTAATCCATAAAGTTTCATTTATTTTTATTTCAAAGTAAACAAAAAAGGTCATGTCAGTGAGTTATTCCAGGCATTGTTATAAAATGCAACCCATCACTACTGGGCAGCATATCTACTTGTACTTAATCAAAAAGACAAAAGAAATGCCAGTAATTCACCTGTAAAGGCTGCTGCCACAAAGGTTCTTTGCACTTTTATCCAAGAACAATTATCTGAATAAATGTCAGTATGATAAAAATAACGAATCCAATGTCTATCAGCTTGCTTTAGCAGACATTCCCAATAGCATTATTTTTGGAGAGAAAACAAATATGTCATGATTAATAACAGCAGCTGAGAACATCAATATTTAATCCTAGACAGCTGTAATGTTTTTATCTCTGTCAGCATTAATAGCTATATAAAGATTCAGGATAAAAAACTCACACCTCAGAGGCCCAATGAAATTGGAATCAAGAACTCCCTATATGGCTAGAATCACTCAGGTCAACCATATTGCATATTTATTTTTTATTCTTGAACATTCCTATTAACCTAAAGCAAACCCCCTCTGTAAGAACTGCAGAAAATTTAGCACAGATACAATGACCGTTTAACAAAATATTTGTCTGTCATGTCAATGTAAAGAGTCTAATATTTTTAAACAGTGAAAGGTTTAAGCACTGCTTGAGCTTTGTTACTTTTTCTCTAATTTTACAATTGAAGGTTTCATTATATGTGTCCATTAATCATTCTTTTGTCATTTATAATAATGTCCAATTATTTAAGACCTCTTCTTAGTTATATTTCTGGAAAAGGGTGCTGTTGCCTGAGCAAATTCTTCAATAAATTAACATGTATCAGTGCATCAGAACTTTGCAAAACATAAATGTAAAAAAATTCTGCAGGTGTGTAATATTGTCATGCCTTAACATCATTACAAGTATGAAAACTGTATGAACATGAAAATTCATCTACAATAATGAAGTAATATAAAGGTAAAAGATACTGTCTGAATTAACTGGAGGCACATAGTTTCAAGAACATGCACAGCAGTAGAATAATTCTGAGAACTAGTACAAGAACTAATCATGAGATAAATCCTGGGATCTTCATTCCTATAAACTGTATGGTAGACAAGGCTTTTACAAAATACCTTCATAAAAACAAGCTGATTGATGGGTTTTACGTCTTTCTTGAAAAGCTAGGTGGAAAAGGGCACAGAATGTATAGAAATTGTATTTTCCATCTGGTGCCCTTTATATGCTAAGGTTATAAACTATTTCTACAATTTCCTAGGTCAACCATATGGCTATATTTTAATGAACATTTGAAGCATTTTTTTCCAAATGTATTCAGAATGATTAATGATTTTTTTAAAGTATACCCATAATCTCCTGTAATTTAAACCTGACTGAATCTTAGTCAAAGCTGTAATGAGTTACTGGTCAAACAATATTCATAAAACAACAGCGATTATCCTATCAGTATTATAATCATATAACTATAAATTAGCCTACAAAATTTGAGATGTAATACAGGTGAATCCTTCATTTAATACTGTAGTAAAACAATTTACATTGAACAAACATCCAAAGATCATTGTCCGATGATCAAATGTCATATGTGGAGACATAATGTGATCCATTTTTTCCTGATTTTATATAAACATAAAAACTCCAGAGCAAATGACAGATTTAATGTTGTTTTTATAACATTCTGTTTTATAGGATAATATTGTAATTGTTTATTGTTATAACATAATCTATTTTATTGTTATTACATAGATGATCCTGAACAAAACTATCCGATCAGTATACAGTCCCTGATAAAACTTCATATAACTGGCTCCAAACCTCATCTAACTTTTAACCATAAACATGAAGTCTGGGACTCTGGATGTCATCATGGCAGTCACAGTGACAACCATAGGTTAAATGAAGGCCACCAATACACAACCGGTGCTAAATCTATCATACAGAACCGATACCATTCCCTTTGTTCCAGCTTCATACATTATTCAAATACATGGTCACTATATCACCTGCCATTACCAGGCAGGGTCACAGAATTTATGTCAAAGACAATTCAAACTTTGGTGCTGCTGTGCTTGTTGTCATAGTTTAATCTGGGGTGTTTTCACTGCCTGAGACCCATGGTATGTTGGTGCTACGTGTATAGAGGCATCTATACTAATCCTCTTGTTGTGGCATGGACACTGGGGAATCTGTTAGGGCAAACTCATTGCACTCTGGGTCACAATGACTCAGGTGTCAACCCCAACAAATCCATCATAATACCCAATGGCTGACATGAACCAATAATACCATTTTGCCGCAATCTTTCAAAGTAAACCACCTTATGCCAGGCAAACTTAATAAAATTAACCACACTCCTACATTTACTAGTCTGGCAAGTTGTAACAATTAAATGGAGTGTTAAGTGATTTTATGCACTCCAGAATATATAATCTGCTCAATGAAAGAGAGTGAAAAGAGCTGATAAGCTCTGTTATCTGAAAAATTCTGTTTTACTGCACAACAGGTTTTTTCATAAGAAAATTGGAATTTTGCTTTTCCTTTCAGTCATGTAAGCATTATGTTGGAGCTTTCATTATGTTGCAGATCGATAGATTGCATGTCAGCGAATTAAGCATTGGTGAAGATGGAACTACTTACTTGCACACTTTGCTTACCGAAACCAAATAATGCATATGTCATCTACTGAACTTAAAACATGCACATCCATACCTTGAGGAAAATAATTTATAGCCATGATGTGTGAATTGACAGCCATTCTATATATAGACAAGTTCTATTTTAGGCTTTTGGTGGCATTCGCCTGACCACCCACCATACAGCAGTAACTATAAAGTAATCAGCTGGATTCTCCCATGTGTGTTCCAGCATAAACTAATTAAACTATGACATTTAGGATGCCCATCCTAGAGGATTTCTTGACAATTAATAGAAAAAGCAATACAGTTTTCTGGGCTGTTGGTTTTATATTGTCATCATAAATTCATTAAATCATAAACCACTGGTACAGCCAGCAACTTGGCTACTGAGGTTCGATTAACAGAGGTCCCACTTCAGGGATAGTGTGTGGGTATTTATGGCAGGAGTTAAAAAGTGACCAATAGATCATGAAACTCAGCTGAAGACCCTATCAAAAGGTCACCCTACCTGTTTGACTTCAAGGATTCTTTAACAACAGATCATGATGCTCAGCTGACCTCTTTATTCAAAGGTACCCTTCATCTCTTACTGAATCTTTACACTATCCAAGAACAAAATACTCAGCTGAGGTTAGGCAATATACCAAAATATAAATATGTATCTCACATTGTATCTTTAAAACTTATATTAAACCTAGGCTAATAAGTTTACAAGATTTTATTGCTGGCCTCATATGTATTTATAATATCTTTGTATAATACTATCAAATGGTCTAAACTTGTACAAACCACAATGCTCTTCCATTATTGACAGACTATATGATTCTGAAATCTGAAATAGGTTTCTTATGTATGCTTGCAGTTTGAGAATTGTATGCATTTATTTATGTAGTTACATATTAAAGTGTTCTGGCACATGACAAAACGGTCAAAAGTAGGTCAACCTGGACTAAATCCCGCGAACTTGATCTGTAACTGGTCATTATCTGCCCACACACCAAAAATCAGGCCAATATCTGCAGGTATTGTGAAAAAAATTCCGTACATGTGTATTTGTCATGAAAATTTCTATAATTCATGAAATTTTCTAAGTTTAGGAGCCATAAAACAGTCAAAAGTAGGTCAACCTGGACGAAATGCGAACTCGATCGGTAACTGGTCATTATCTAGATGGCGACAGTTTTTGTATAAGTTTTTAGCAGGATTACACAAAAATAAAAGAAAGAACTTCTGCAGCACTTAGTACAGTGGAAGGTTGAGACACAGGCCAGAAAACACCACATCAAAGTTTGGTGCAGGTCCAGACACAGGAGCAATATGAGCAGGAATGTTTTGCCTTGGTGAAGGTAAGGGCTCGGCAGAGTACAGCTGTAGCTAATATATAAGACCTGATGAAGTTGATCAAAGCATTTCCTTTGAAAGAAACCTCCAGCGATTCAAATGAATGTGAATGTCAATGCACCAACATTGCACAAGAGACCCCTACTGGGTGCAAAACTACAAGATTTATACATATACATTTTATATATAACTAATGAACATTAGTAAATTAATTTGTCTGATTAGATCAAGAAATCAGCTGACAAAAAGAACTCATTAAACCCTTTGTGATATAGCTCAGGCATGCCTGCTTGGGGAATACAACATTCTGATGAGTGAAAAGAAATACAAAGAACATTATAGCATTAATTTGGAGCCAACTAATTGAGGGGTCTCATTTTAGACACTCACATGGACAATTTGCATGTCCTTCACCCAGCTTTTCCTTAATTATTTCCCACAGTAAGTGCCCTTCAGTTGATTGATTATTGCACATTTGAGAGATGTATATAACTGATGGGAGTTCTCCACTAATGATGCAATTACCTTTTGATATTGGAGCAAGAGCATTTTGATGCATTCATCATTTCAGAAAACCCACAAGTGGGCATAAAATGTGAAAATCTGACAGTCAGATGACAAGACAGAAGCCAGTGGTTCTTGGAAGGTGCCACAAGAGATGTTAAATAAAAGCTTTGGGATGCCAAGAAGGTAGAAGGTTATGTTGGGAGTGAAAAGGCCACCTATCAATTAATAGAGGGAGTCCTCTCCTGGTCCTTAACCATCCAGAGACAGCGTTTCCAGGAGGACACATCGGAGGTCTAATCGATGCTCAGAAATGGATGCTAACACTGGTGTGACAAGGGTTATCCATCTTGGAAGGACCAGGAGTGTCCCGCAGTCATCTGTAAACAAGAAGGACGACACAGGCTGGGGGCCTATATTGTCCTCAATATAATGCCTTCACACATGATTAATCACTCGCCCCGAAAAAGCACCCGCTTCATTCCTCACACCACAAATACGCTTGGGCCAGTACATCAATTTGCTAAATGGAAGCAACACAAGCCGGGAAGGGATTTGACAATTTTCTGCTTGACTAAACCCCCATCTACTTTGCCCTGTAAATCTTCTATGTCCAGTCATTGACGGAGGTGCTGCATCTGCATTCTTGGCACCATCTTCAACCGAGGGAGAAATTTGTTTTGCCAGCATTATACAAGCCACAGTCTGTGGTGGATCTACTTTGCCATTCCACTCACAGAGGTATTACTTCTGGGCCATAACACTATGATGGCCACATAATACATTCCCCCTATATGAGGTGTCAAATCTCCCGCCATTGAATGTTCAAATAATATCACCTCTGCTTCTCCCTTCAAACTTTAAATCTTTGTCTACAGAACTGAACGTCCCTACTGGGGGAAATATTTCCAGAATCTGTCTACTTCTTCAATATATAAAATGACACATTTTAAAGCTAAAACCTGCCATATAATAACCAAACAATGTCACAATAGATACTAGGTCCCAAGTTTGCTTGCTGCAATTATATAGAAAGCAAATAAGTTATTCCGCATGGACCAAGATGATCTTATTTCCACTGCAGACTAGTCAGCAATCTGCAGCTTTGGTCTTGTTAAGTGTATCTTACAATTTCTTCTGAAGTCAGTGATACCTGAAGCTGTGCGAAACTTCAATGAGTAAGACAAAACACTCGTGGGGTCATGAGGCTCTGCTGATTTGCAAACCTATCACTGAAACAGACATTATTTAAATTTTTTATTAGCAGGTAATTCAGCTTCAAGTTACACGTTGATTACCTTCTTAGGGGAAAGCAGTTTGATCCTATTATCAATCTACAGAAGTCACACAGGTGAGCATAATTATCTAAGCATAGGTATCCATTAAAGATCACCAATGAGTCTTGTATTTTGTGTTGGGAGATTACTGAAATAACACTTCATTATCATACTGGAGATAAAATTCTCATTATAAATGACTTGCTATTTAGAAAGCTGATCATGGCCTCTCTTGCGTACTGGAAGTGTCTGTGTTTTGGAGAACAACATCCAGGCACAAAACAGCTATGTCAGCCTTGTACAGAGATTTGAGACATATCTGCACAATAAAATAAAATGTCTTTCTTTTAATTCATTACCTCGATGGATTCCAGATAATTCAGCCGTGTGGATATTTTCCCACTACAGTAAAAGGAACTACCCCCAATTATTTATTATCCAAACTGAAATCACAAAATAACTCATATTTTTTCTCAAATACTGAATGAAAATATTACAGAATTTTTAGAGAGCCTTAATTTTCAAAGCAGGGCTCCCATTAAGCCCCTGGAGAAATAAAGGAATTTCTCAAATACTGAATGAATATATTACAGTATTTTTAGAGAGCCTTAATTTTCAAAGCAGGGCTCCCATTAAGCCCCTGGAGAAATAAAGGAATTTCTCAAATACTGAATGAATATATTACAGTATTTTAAGAGAGCCTTAATTTTCAAGGCAGGGCTCACATTAAGCCCCTGAAGAAACAAAGGAATTTTATAAGAGCACTTGATAATTACATATAGGAATTCCCTGCCAGAAAAATAGGAAACTAGAATATGGGTAGTTGACAAGCGAATATGTGTATCCGTCAAAATCAGAGTGGAACGGGTGAAGTTAGGCATGGATTGAGTGGCAAGGGGAAATAGAGTGAGGTGTGTTGCATATTAGCATGGATGTCTGCAGCCAAAATGTGCATGTAGGTTGCGCCACATACCACAAAATCAAGTAAGCTGTCCAAGTTGTATACCAATGCAAAATTTTAGGCAGATAAGTCAAACCACTACATGTATATGAGTGATTTTATCCCACAGCAGACAAACAGAAGGACTTGTGCAAAAATGGTGGCAGGTGGCGCCACCAGTTTTGCATATGATAAAGAGCTGTGTTAGATCTATTCACATGCAAATTTTCAGGGAGATATGTCCAACCAGTCCTGAGATATAAGCCTGAATGTCTGCAGCGTTAACATAAATGTAGGTGGCACCACCTGCCAAAAAAATCGAGAAAGCTATCCAAGATGTATAAACCTGCAAAATTTTAGGCAGATATGTCAAACCACTGCCAAGATATGAGTGATTTTATCCCATGGCAGACAAACAGACGTATGCTGTGGAAAAATGGTTGCAGGTGGCGCCACCAGTTTTGCCTATGATAAAGAGCTATGTGAGATCTATACACATGCAAAATTTTGGCCCAATCGGTCAAATGGTTCCCGAGATATGAGATTGGATGTCTGCAGCGTAAATTAGAATGTAGGTGGCGCCATCTGTCATAAAATCAAGAAAGCTATCCAGGATGTATATGCATGCCAAATATCAGGTGAATTTGACAAACCACTGCAGAGATATAAGTGATTTTAACCCAAGGCAGATGAACAGATGGACACTGTGTAAACATGGTTGCAGGTGGTTCCACCATTTTTTGTGTATATTATAAAGCTATCCAAGGAAGGGCTACATTTGTACAAAATTGGATTCCTAATCAGTCAAACGGTTCCCGAGATATGTAGGTTTATGTATGGAAACAGACGTACAAATGGAAGCTGGGCAGAGAGGAAAGGTCAGAGGTCAACGCACATTGGTTAGGCACCAGTTCACATGTGACCCGATAATTGGTGTAAGTTTCGGAAAAATCAGTCCAGTAGTCTCAGAGGAGTTCTCCGGAAAGATTACGGCGGCGGCGGAAACCAGTCAAGAACATAGTATCGGCAAAACTTCATTTTGGTGGACACAAATATAGTCTCTACTGAACAATCTTGTTTTACTCAGTTGAATTCCTTACAATGACTATCATTTCTTGAGGCAGCATCTTAATGTCTGTTTAAATGGTTTAGATAGCTGTATACTTGTATATCTGCAACACTTAAAATGCATACTTCTACAAAAGACTTGAATGTGTATGTACCATAACAGGAGGTCATATATATACAAGTAACAACTATAATTATTCAACAATTAACATTATACTGGAAATATGATTATGCAGTGAAGAGAATATTCAAGTATAAGGGAGATTATGGCCAAAATGCTGGAAAATGTCGGAAATTATGGAAGATATTTTTTTCACAGGAAAATATAGGAATATAAAGAAAATATATAGGAGTCATCGGAAGCCCTGTCGGGAGCATAAACAGTGAAATTTTTTATAGGTTTCTGTTTTTTAGGCCACACTTCTCTAGCTTTTAGCATGGAAGCAGAAGCTGACAATATTTTAAAGTATTCAAATAGTGGGCACAGGAATTGGAAAATTTGTGTTAGGGCAATTGAATATTAACTGATCTAAAAAGTGTGAGCCGCTGATAATACAATCATGCTCTAAGCATACTTTAGCCTTGACTGCATATATTATTTAAAAGGTTTTGTAAAGCCACCTTGTTTCAATTTAAAACAATAAACAAAATTCCAATTGTTCATTTCAGCTATGGTTACACATCCTAAGACAATTAACAAAGTATTTAATTATTCAAGGAATAAAAACTTATCTGTCTAAAATGGGCCAAAACTTCGAATTCCTGCAATGATTAAATCTGAAGTTCTTTGGCACGTGATTAAATTTCTCAGTTTCATCACTGCATAATTGAAGTTCTTGCACACAGAGTTAGATGGCAGAATCTGGAAGCTCTTTTGGGGAACCAGACAGGCAGACTGTTCTGTTTCAACAACAAGCTTTGCTGGGACAAGGGGATGAGCAGCTAAAGAGTTCTGGCCAATTACAGGGGACACACAGGCCCCAGCAGGGACAACCAAGAAAAGTTCACCGTCCAAAGCAGTTACTGCCATAGATCACAAATGACCAAAATCAATATCCATGATAGGGCTGCATTCAGTCAAGAGGACGGTTTGTCAGATGGGTATTGATAATGTTTCCGTATTATGAGGCGGGGTTCATATTTTTACATCTAATGCGGCTGAGGCTATTTCCTCTTCTGGCCTATCAGGCAAACCGGTACCCCAAAGGGACCTGCCTTTTCATGCCAAAAGCAAATGCACTTTTGACAACCAAATGTATCTGGCCAACATCTACCAGACTACCTCGGTGATAAATAGGAGCCGTCTCCTGTACAGGCCTCTTACCAGGATCTGCTACTCTGACAACATCAGGTCATACACAAACTTTCTTCTTTCAGGTACACTGAAGCAACAATGTCACACATATGACCTTCAACATAATATCTGAAGGGATGTCATTGTAAAAAATAAATAGGTCAAAAAGTTTTCAGATTAATAAGCATGCAGCTTTTCTCTGTTAATTACTCAGTGGAACTGATGTGGCCTACAGGTAAAAATTTCATTAATCATATATTTACATACATACCCCATAAAACCTCTTATAACTGCTTTGAAATTCAAAGACTTAATTTATGTGAATACATGTCACAGCTAGTGTACATGGGAATCCAGTTGAGTTTGGAACTGAGTCAGTTAAGATGGGAATTCCCAAGTCAACTGGTTGAGATGGGAATTCCCATCTCAACTAGTTGAACTTGGAATATTCCAAAGTACACTGGTTGACATTTTTTACTTAGGAATATCTAGATGATCAATCTGTCTATATTCTTTTACACTGAATAACAAATGTGTAACAAATGTTTGACTGATCATAAGGTGATAATACATACATTTTTACTATAAAATAATGGAAATATTTTCCCAAATCCAAACTATTCTCTCATTCAAGTAAATACTTTACTAGTCAATGTCTACAGTAAACTATAGTGTATTCCATGATATTCCAAAGTCAAATGATTGACTTCAGGATATCCCCATGTCAATCAATGTACATTTGAATATTCCAAACTAAACTGGTTGAAATTGGAATAACAGTGACTATTCTAAGGTAACCATTGAGAAGGGAATTCCCATGTAAACTTGAGTTAACCAGTTTTCACGGGAATTCTCATCTCAACTAGTTGACGTGGGAATTCCCATCTGAACTAGTTGAGTTCCGAACTGAACTGGATTCCCAATATATGTGCACTGTAACATATATGTAGATATACTTAAATATAGTTTAAAATGCAACTAATATTTATAAACTGCATTACATATTTCAAAAATACTGAAATTCTCTGATTATAATATAAAACTGATTTTTCATTTTGTTTTATAAATTACTTTCTAACGAGTCAATCTTAAGGTACACAGACATCGTGCACCTAACAATACTCAGCATTAAACATTTTCAACTATTGTTCAATCAGATGGATGATTCAGCAAGCTAACTAGAGAACATCAGCAGAAAATGAAATTCTGGAACTCTCATATCAGCTCTGCATGTGACAGTTCACTTAAGTCCATGTATTGATCTCTTGTGAAGTAGAAATCCTTCCAGCTGACAAATTTTTTTTACAACAAGTGGACCAGACGTTCGGTGGTTAAACGTCCTTTCTGCACCACATGTTCTACTGTTAGATAGCAGTAATGGTCCGACAACCTCTCTTGATCTGAAACTGCTGTCATTTTACTGCAAGCACAAATATGGTTTCTGCTGGCTGCAGACTCATCCAAAATCTTTTTTACCCACTTCATATTTGCACTACTTCTGCAAACAGCTTCAAGGAGGCTTAAGGCAACAGTTGCTGGCAAGATTGCTCTAAAAATTCACTTCTAGCCAGAACCCTGAAGGCTTTGACTGCTGGTACAAGTGGCTTGGTAGACACAAAAATAGAATTTTACATCAGTAATCAGACACTCAATTCTGGCCTGACAAACGCAACAAACATTTTTACCTGATGAAGTGAGGAGGGTTTTTTTTTCACAGTCACACTATGATGCAGTGCCATTAATTGGCAAAATGGTCTGGATATGGGAGTAGCACAATCAGGGTACCACTGAGAAATATTCTTGAGACAGTTTATTATTTTAATAAGGTCAAAACTGCAAAGCCTTATCAAATGAAACAAACAAGAGGGAACAAATGGACCTATGGTCACTACATTTGCATATAACACTAAATATAATTCTACAACAGAAAGTGTGCAGTACTGAGGATTATCAGTTGAGCCTAATTTATTTTAACATAAACTGATTGAAACAAGGGTTTAAACAAAGAGCTACAGAAACTTTTTTGAATGAGCGACCATCACTTCAGAGATGTCTTCTGTAAAATCATTGGTGTGAAATTGTTACCATTTCAATCAACCTCATATTTATGTGCCAGTGTCAAACCATACAATATTATATCAGGAAATATTTTGTCAAATAACTGCTGGAAAGAGACATTCTTGTCTATATATAAAAGGAAAATTGCCAGCAAAATACAACACTAAACACCTAAGTTCAATGAATTTTCAAAACCTGAATGCTATTTTATTTCCTGTTGGACACTTCCTTTATGGTCTGGAAGTGTGTGACAGCTAGTTCTTTAGCTTTATCAACAGATGTCACTGTAATTTTTTTCTCAAATCACCTGGCCTGGCAGAACTTTGGCCGACAGATTTTGTATGACAGAGTATTTTTTTTAACTAAAATAGTAAGACTAGTCTTGAGCAGATGATCTAACTGGCATCAGTATGCATGGTTAAAGTTCATTTAAGATACATCTGATGGTGCATGCTAACGCCCAAGATTCAGGTCTTCAATTAAAAAAACTAGACTTAACAATAACAAATGGGGAGATAATACATCTTTTGAGAAGAACATACTGCATTTTTGAAATGTAACAAAATAGCTACAGGATTAATTTGCTGCCAGCAACAAGAGTTGAACATTACAGAGTTTAATTTTACAGACAGTACTAGAATATTCTGTCTATGTTGATACAGGAATAAACTTTTATTACAAAATACAGCCCTGCTTGGAGATTTCATATATTGTATCACTTACAAATAGACAAACAACTTAAAAACAAGATCCATTTTTCCGAATGGCAATAGTTGTGACTCGTCTTGTTTTAAGTCATACAATTCCACATCATCTAACATACAAGGTCGCCATATGCACATATCTCTTGAATGAAACAAGGGCAGATGAAAACTCGAATATGGAGAGTCGACAAGTGACTATGTGTATCCGCCTAAATCAGAGAGGTGCGGTCGAAGTGGTGATAGGATACAGAGGTAATGTTAATACCTTATGTGGCAGATGACATATTACATGAGAGATATAGATTAGTTGGTATTGTTATGATGTAAAGGCTGAATCACCTGGAGGGAGGGAGATAGGTGGCGCCACCTGTCATAGCAACAAAACAAACCTATCCAAGATGTATACATGTGCAAAATTTCATGTGAATAAGTCCAACCACTGCAGAGATATGCATGATTTTATCCGAAGGCAGACGCTGTGCAAAAACAGTTGCAGGTGCAGCCACCAGTTTTGGGTATAATAAAGGGCTATGTTTGACCAATACACATGCAAAATTTCAGGCTGATATGTCAATTAAACCAGTCCTGAGATATTAGCATGGTTGTCAGGACCATAAACGGAGAGGTAAGTGGCGCCACCTGTCACAAAAATGAAATAAACTATCCAAGATGAATAAACGTAAAATTTCAGCCCAATCGGTCAAACGAGTCCTGAGATGTCAGCATGGATGTCTGCACTGCAAACACATAGATACGTGGCGCCACCTGTCATATCAACAAAAAATCTATCCAAAATGTATAAACGTGCAAAATTTCAGGAGAATAAGTCCAACCACTGCAGAGATATGCATGATTTTATCCAAAGGCAGATAAACAGATGGCCGCTGTGCAAAAATGGTTGCAGGTAGTGCCACCTGTTTTGGATATGTTAAGGGCTATGTAAGACCTATACATATGCAAAATGTCAGGTTGATCCATCAAACCAGTCCTGAAATATTTGCATGAATGTCTGGAGCGTAAACGGGGAGGTAGGTGGCGCCACCTGTCACAAAAATTGAAAACCTATCCAAGATGTATAAACGTGCAAAATTTCAGCCCAATTGGTCAAACGAGTCCAGAGATATGGGGGTTTATGTGTGAACACAGACGCACAGATGGACGCAGAGCGCAGAGGAAAGGTCAGAGGTCAAAACAAAATTTCACAGCAGTTAACGTGATCCAAATATAATCCAGGGTTTCGTAAAATTCCGCCCAGCGGTAAAGAAGGAGTTCTCCAGACACCTACGCGGCTGCGGCGGGGGGCTGAAAACATAGTATCCGCAAAACTCTGTTTTGGCGGATACAATTAATAATGAATAAAAATGTTAAATACAACAATTTAGACAAATCACATCCTGACTTATCCCTGGAACATATCTATATGTTTCCACATTTTAATGCATTTACATTTTTTAAATACATGTACTTCTTAGATATGGAGTCACGGTCGGTGAACGAAGCTGAAAGTTGAAATTTAATACCGTTGGCTCACCAGGATCAACTATTTACTATCAATGTACCAGCATCAAGCTTTGTTTACCACATACCATATCAGCCAACTGGGAAACTTTCCAACCTACATATCTTCGAAGGTCCAGTCTGCCAGTAGTGAATGCATGGGCACTATAGATGGTCATGGACAAACTCATAGCTCCCAATATGGCAGGAAAAGCTGCACTAGTGAACAGGCCTAATTAGCCATGCATGAAATAAAAGTGTAAGGTTGGATGAGACTGACCATACTGACAAGGTCGGCATATAAACCTCAGATACCTTTTTTCCTATCAAACA
Organism: Sipunculus nudus; assembly: GCA_026874595.1. Lineage (NCBI taxonomy): Eukaryota > Metazoa > Annelida > Sipuncula > Golfingiida > Sipunculidae > Sipunculus > Sipunculus nudus. Next base: position 47,842,073 of record CM049306.1, on the reverse strand, counting down.
CCAAGTCCTCCGAGTAATTTGTATATAAACCATATACCTTTACCTTTGTGTTAAAAATAATGTTAGAACTAGAATACGGGTAGTCGACAAGCGACTAGGTGTATCCGCCAAAATAAGAGGGGAATGGGTAAAGTGAGGCATGGACTGAGTGGCAAGGGGAAATAGAGTGAAGTGTTGCATATTAGCATAGATGTCTGCAGCTGAAATGTGTATGTAGGTTGTGCCACCTACCACAAAATCCAGAAAGCTGTCCAAGTTGTATACAAGGCTGATAAGTCAAACCACTATACATGTACACGAGTGATTTTAGCCCATGGCAGACAAACTGACGGATGTTGTGCAAAAATGGTTGCAGGTGGCGCCACCAGTTTTGCGTATGATAAAGAGCTATATGAGATCTATACATATGCAAAACTTTGGCCCAATCCGTCAAACAGTTCCCGAGATATGAGCTTGGATGTCTGCAGCATAAACTAGAATGTAGGTGGCGCCATCTGTCATAAAATCAAGAGAGCTTTCCAGGATGTATAAAACTGCAAAATTCTAGGCAGACATGTCAAACCACTGCCAGGATGTGAGTGACTTTATTGCATGGCAGACAAACAGACAGACACTGTGCAAAAACTGTTGCAGGTACGCATGGTACGCATGCCGAATTTCAGGTGAATTAGTCAATTCACTGCAGAGATATGAGTGATTTTAATCAAAGGCAGATGAACAGATGGACACTGTGCGAACATGGTTACAGGTGGCGCCACCATTTTTTTGTGTATGTTAGAGAGCTATCCAAGGGCTACATTTGTATAAATTTTATTTACTGATCAGTCAAAAGGTTCCAGAGATATGAGCTTGGAAAGCTCATAAAATCAAGTCCCAGAGGAGCTCTCTAGAAACGAATGCGGCAACAGCGGAGGAACCCGGTCAAAAACATAGTATCCGCAAAACTTCATTTTGGCGGGTACAAAAATACAGGTGGCTCCACCAGTCTGCAGAAACTAATAAAAACACTTAATGATCAATATCCATGCAAAGAATCATGGTGATCTCTGCATTAGTTGTTCAGATACTTCAGCTTTTGTATCAAATTGTCCATTATTCAGAGGGATACTTCGGAGTCCTATGGCTTGAAGGATATGGGTAACAGAGACCTAATTTTAAGTTTCCACAGGCACTTTTCATGGGCCTCCTTGCATGACAAGAATGAAGATTATAGGTACAGCTGTTGCGATTTGTACTCTGTTGACAGATAACCACATCTTTAAGGGTATCGAAAAAAGAGAAAATAAATCATAAAAATTTGAAAAAAATAGAGGTGGCGCACCCAGTCTGCAGAAACTGATGGAACAGGTCATGATCAATATGTATGTCAAAAATCATTACCATCTGTGTTGTAGTTATTGAGATGTTGTAGTGTGTTTTTATCAAATTTTCCATTATTCTGGGGGGTAATTTGGAGCCATACAGCTTAAAGAATATGGGTAACAGAGACCTAATTTCAGGTTTCCATGGAGACTTTTCATGGGTCTCCCTGTGTGTCAAGAATGAAGATTCTAGGTCCAGTTTTAATGATTTGTGCCCTGTTAACAGATGTTCATAACTTTAAAGGTCTCAAAAATAGAGAAAAAATTCGTAAAAAAACCTGAACAAATACAGGTGGTGCCACCAGTCTGCAGAAACTGATGAAACACTCCATGATCAATATCCATGAAAACAATTATGGTGATCTCTGCATTAGTTGTTCAGATACTTCAGCTTTTGTATCAAATTTTCCATTATTCTGTGCTGTACTTTGGAGTGCCATAGCTCAAAGGATATGGGTAACAGAGACCTAATTTCAGGTTTCCATGGAGACTTATCATGAGTCTCCCTGTGTGTCAAGAATGAAGATTCTAGGTCCAGTTGTTACGATTTGTACCCTGTTGACACATAACTACATCCTTAAAGGTCTCAAAAATAGGAGAAAAAAATTGTGAAAATTTGAAAAAATACAGGTGGCGCCACCAGTCTGCAGGTACTGATAAAACACCTCTTGATCAATATGTATGCCAAAAATCATGACCATCTGTGTTGTAGTTATTGAGATGTTGCAGTGTGTTTTTATCAAATTTTCCATTATTCTGGGGGGTTACGATTTGTGCCACGTTAACAGATGACAGCATCTTTAAACGTCTCAAAAATAGAGGAAAAAATCGTTAAAAAATCGAAAAATACAGGTGGCGCCACTAGTCTGCAGGAACTTATGGAACATCTCATGATCAATATGTATGCCAAAAATCATGACCATCAGTGATGTAGTTATTGAGATATTGAAGTTTTTGTATGAAATTTTTTACTATTCTGGGGGGTACTTTGGGGCCCCATAGCTCGAAGGATATGGGTAACAGATACCTAATTTCTGGTTTCCAAGGTGATTTTTCATGGACCTCTAAGTGTATCAAGAATGAAGATTCTAGGTCTAGTCTTAACGATTTGTGCCTTGTTAACAGATGTTCACATTTTTAAAGGTCTCAAAAATAGAGAAAAAAAATTGTAAAAAATCGAAAAATACAGGTGGCGCCACCAGTCTGCAGGAAGTGATGGAACATCTCATGATCAATATGTATGCCAAAAATCATGACCATCAGTCAAGTAGTTAATGAGATATTGAAGTTTTTGTATGAAATTTTTGACTTTTCTGGGGGGTACTTTGGGGACCCATAGCGCAAAGGATATGGGTAACAGAGACCTAATTTCTGGTTTCCAAGGAGATTTTTCATGGACCTCTCAGAATCCCAATTTACAAGGTTCTTGACTTTCAGATGACTTTCAGTCAGCTGAGCTAAAAATGCATTGAGGTCATTCATTTTCAAACTTACACTATGACAGCCCTTGATTAGGTGCACTAATGCTGTAAGTTTGGTGACTGTACCTTAAATTCTTTTTGAGTTCTTGCATTAATATTCTTTAAGCATTATCACTGCTGAGACCTTGAAAATGCTTCAAGGTCATCCATGTTTAAACTTGGACTAGCCCTTGACAAGGTGCATCAATGCTGTAAGTTTGGTGACTTAACATCTAATTCTTTTTCAGTTACTGGGTTGACATCATTTTAGCAATATCACCCCTGTGACCTTGAAAAAAGTCTCAAGGTCATCCATGTTCAATCTTGACCTAGCGCTTGATAAGATGCATCAATACTGCAAGTTTGGTGACTGTAACTCAAATTCTTTTTTGGTTTATTGCGTTGATATCATTTTAGTAGTATTACCACTGTGACCTTGTGTCACGGTCATCCATGTTCAAACTTGAACTATGGTAGCCCTTGATTAGGTGCATCAATGCTGCAAATTTAGTGACTATACCTCAAATTTTTTTTAGTTATTATGTTAAAAAATGTGAGACAGACAGATGGAAAGACGGACAGACGCTCACCATAACTATGTCTCTCGCCTACAGCGATGGTGAAGAACAATGAGCAGAGCCATCAAAATACTTCTGATGTTGTAGATATTTGTGTAATGTACTGAGTGCTATTTCTAATTTTCAGGATAATGTAAACACTACAGAACAAATTTCCCCTAAATGATGATGAGAGGTGGATATTTGCTGGCTGGTGGAGATCCCTATAGGTTTTGGTGGGAATCAGGGAAGAGAGGTGCATTTAGTAAGCATCATTTCCCTTGGCAGAGGTATGCATGCACTCCATTGAGTGCCATTCTAGGTTTAAAATATTTTAACCTTCTGTGGTTTTTTGAAAATAACTCCTTTTCAAGTGACAGAAAAAAAAACACTTAATCTGTTAAATTAAATACTTATCTGAGTCAATCTAAGCAAAATATCTGTAGATTTTACTTTTAAGCAATTCTACAAGGAGAATGAAACAATCAATGTACAAATATCAATTCCATTATCTTGGAGACCTCTGTAAACCAGGCAACACTGTATAAATCAATAGTACATTACCACAATATTCCCATAAGGTTGTGAACCCTGTTAAATACATTTCCTGTGGCAGAACCAGCTAAGAGAAAAAATAAATTACTTCATTTGGACCACAGCCATCATGTTCCAGCTTACAGAATTTTTTGGGCTTGGCATTTCTGCCGACTCTTTTTTCCAGAGTCAGTTATTTCACAAGAAATCAAGAGAAACAATGGCACCAAATAAACCTGACATAAAGGTCAATAATCGATGCCATGAACAGGTGTCATTCAAGTCCTGGGTGTTCTCTGAGGTATTTATACACCGCAAATACCTCTGTATTAGCGCATTAACCCAAGTCTGACCCCATGGGACAACAGTCAACCTTCATTACCTCATATTAAACATGTGCTAACTAAATCTAGATCTTAGTACTATTAGACCATTCCTTGCTGCTGCTATATATAATTCCAGCTGAGCAAGTCCCAACTGCCAAGCATTACAGCTAATGGGTGCAACCTTGGTGGTCACAAAGACTTTATTTGGCCAGATAATGCGAGTTGGGAAAGCTGGCTAACATTTAGCAGAACATCACCCCTATGTTGTATAAAAATGGTCCAAGCATGTCATGCAAGCTGGGATAATGTCTCATTCATCATCGATGGTATTAATTTGATGTCTCAGAAGAACCATTAAAGAATTCCCTGTCTCTCACATTATCTTACTTATTGGGCTTCCTGCACTTTAATAATCTGTCTTTGGCGACAGGAAAACAATTAACTGGCTCATATACAAATGTCCATTATGGAGCCGCTGACCTTGAAAATGACTATTTACAATCCATACTCTTACATGCTGCCATTACAAGTTCATTTCAGTGATATACAGGCTAGCAGCCAAATATATGATATATATCTGTTTGCATTTTTCATATACGATGGCATTTTGAAATAATACAGCAATCATCTTAAGTACTAATGTTAGTTTTTTTTATAGGAAAGACATTAAATTTTCATGCCTGATTGATTAAATCTATTTTATAAATCCACAGTGAGGGCTCATACAGCCCTGTTTATTGATTTACAGACTCAGTGGTGTCCATACAGACAGCGTTTGGCCACTAGCTTCATGTATCTTGCAGTGCAAATACAATTCTGATGAGCATAAAAGACATTTCCTGCAGTAATTTATAGACAACTCACAAAACATACTCCCAGTTAAGAGACATAGAAGGAATCAATCTACAGTAGCACAGGTGACTTAGGATTATCCAACTGACATGACAATATAACAAGCTGAGAAAACATATTTATCATCACAGGCAAAAGAAAGGTTGGCCTGGCTTGCTATCTGAATATCTATAGAGGGATGGTAGAAATTCCAAGAACTCAGAAAACAGTAAATACTGAGTTTTAAACACATAATTTATAAATCACAGGCTACACTGTACACTGACAAACCACAAGAAAATAAAAAAAAATTGCAGGTGGCACCACCAGTCACCTGTACAAGATAATGCTATCCTAGATCTATAGCATGCAAAATTCAAGCTGATATGTAAAACCAATCCTGAGGTAAAATGTGTAAATATATTTTATAAATACATGATAGTTGGTGTCTCAACCTGTCTTGTGTATGAGAAAGCTATCCACTATGGATGAGTGCACATGCAATATTTCTGATACTTGGGCTGATGCTTTGATATGAGTGATTTTCATCCAAAGCAGGGTGGATCCATGCAAAAACGATTGCCGATGGCACCACCAGTCTCGAGTATGAGAAGGTATTCAAGCTCTAGACCTAAGAACATGCACAATTTAAGCAAAATACACTGAACCACTGCTCAGATATGTGCTATTTTCATTAAAAAAGATGAAAAGATGCATGGACACCACTTGAAAATGATTGTTTGTGATACAACTAATCATGTTCAAGGGTTTCAGTGGAGTACTCAGTAGATGAACCTGGTAGTAGGGCAGAAACAGTGCGGTAAGATAATGTCCACAAAACTCTATTTCAGAGGATACAATAACAAAACTCCCTTACCCTGATACAATGATCAGATTTATGATTTCAGAGAAATATCAAGAAACAATCTGTCAGTTTGCACCATGAATGGTTGTGATACCACATACAATGCACATGTTGCACTGTATGTCCCATGGCTCGAGCTAGTGTATTGCCACACTGACATATAATTTCATCTTAATTTATCATCCATGTGATCCCACCACAAGTACCAGGCTCCACCCTACAGGATACCACATTGTGTATCATCTGTCCAAGTCAGATCCTGATTCTAAATCACGTTCCATGAGGTTATCCAAGGGTACAAGCCCACATCACCTAATCATGAGTTATTGTTAATTTGTGGTCAAAACCACATTTGTTATTGACTCAGTACTAAGAATTGTGTAAACAAGTATAATCTCTCTGATTCCTGAAAAGGACACAGTGGTAACAATCTGTACTTTTTATGATGATGGCATTAACTTCTGCGAGTAATTCTAAAATAAGTTACAAAATAAAATACTGCATGTAACTAAAAGGGAAGTGTTCCAAAACTTCTGCGAGTAATTCTAAAATAAGTTACAAAATAAAATACTGCATGTAACTAAAAGGGAAGTGTTCCAAAACTTAATTAATTAAATTAATTAAGGAACTGTTCTTAAACATATATATGTAACAATGCTTTATAAGTAAGCCATATTGCACCATTTGCAAGTAAAATGTCCTTAAACATTTTTTTTTTTATAAATTTCCCATTAAGCCTGCAAAATACTCACCTAGGTGAGGGCTGACTGTGAAAATCTAACCCCTCCTCAGCTGAGATTTGAACTCGTGACTTCCACGTTTTGAGTCCTGTGATCTGCTCCTGGTTCACACAAGGTGGTTATTAACTTGTATGTATGATATCTTGAAACATATTGTCTAAGAAGAATTACACATGCATCATGAGATTATGTATTGATTGTTACAGCCCTTTTAACAGGGCTCAACATTAATAGGTATGCACATGCAAAGGGGCAAGTAAAAGTTCCAGAAAATGGTCAGGCAACAAAAAGTTGCTTCCCACATAAATGACAGGGCAAAGGGGTCCAACATGAACTTTTGCCAAAATGACTGTATCACATCTAATTTTAAGTTACCCATTTTATCTCTTCATTCCCTTGGACAAATTAAATCATATTTTTTTCTTAATTACCTGTGTGTTAATATGAACAAATAATAAAGAAAAAATTACCTAACAAATAACATTAGAACACTTTCATTATCAACAATTGAACACTTTCTTTATCTCACATGCAATAAAACATGCAACACAATCATTCCGAACACACTGTTCATGGCTGTGATCACTAATTTTTGCATGGAAAGTAAAAGTTTATGTAGGCAAGTTAAAACTAGACATTATTTGCCCAACTGGGACACATCTTTCAAAATGTTAATGTCAAGCCCTGTTGTAGATAATATTGTTCCAATGAAAAATTTCCATATCTCACAGAATTGTGATGACTATGCAACAGACCACAGAATCCAGTACCAATTATTTGATCAAAGACTTCCTGCTAAATAGTATTATCCAAACAGCTGGCTGTTCAAAGTATTCATTGTCCAGTAAGCCATTAACACATTTGAAGAAATTATTTATTTCCAGCTTGATAATGGGAAAAGACTTGATAAAATGACGGTAAAAGGACCAGGATAAACTGTACAGTGACTTATATATCAGCTGCAAACATTTATGTCTATGTTCAATGAGACACTGGCATATTCTATTAACTAATGGTTTGCTTTTGAGGTCCAGGCTGCCTGGTGCACCAGTCTATTCTTGCTAGCAGATAAAACATGTAGCAAAGACTTGACTGTAGTGATACATTTGTTCCGCATCAGGTGGTGTACATCTAATAAAATCATTTTACAGCTCTTTCTTTGTGACAGTTTAATGGACGTCTAATACCCCGCTGAGTACATGTAACCAGTTTAAGAGCCACAGGGTCACTACACTGAAGCTCAATATGGTTACTGAACCACACAACATAATCACCCATATCCCAATCCAGTGGAACCACCATTAAAGGACACCACTCCATCATGCACTTCTTATTTTATATTCATTACTGCCCTACCAGGCAGTATCATGTTATTGTGTTTTTAGGCTGGTTAGTTTGTATGTTAACAATTTTAATCAAAAAGTAATGACCAGATTTTAACAATTGGCTAGGGTTTTTTCAGAGGTTAGGGTCAGAACACAATTCATTTGGAGATCCCCCATGGTGATCAGCCATGTTGAAGGGCCAAAGCTGAAAGAACTGGAAGGTATTCGACAAGCGACTATGTGTATCAGAGTGGGACGAAATCAGAGTTGGACGGGTGAAGTGAGGCATGGATTGAGTGGCAAGGGGAAATAGAGTGAGGTGTGTTGCATATTAGCATGGATGTCTGCAGCAGAAATGTGTATGTAGGTGGCATCACCTGCAACAAAATCCAAAAAGTGATCCAAGTTGTATACAATTGCAATATTTTAGGCAGATAATAAACCACTGGTGAGATATGAGTGATTTTATCCCATGGCGGACAAACAGACGGATGCCGAGCAAAAATGGTTGCAGGTGGCACCACCAGTTTTGTGTATGATAAAGAGCTATGTGAGATCTATACACATGCAAAATTTCAGGAGGATACGTTAAACCAGTCCTAAGATATAAGCCTGGATGTCTGCAGCCTGAACGTGAATGTAGGTGGTGCCACCTGCCACAAAATCAAGAAAGCTCTCCAAGATGTATATACATGTACATGAAAAGTTTTAGGCAGACAAGTCAGACCCTTGCCAAGATATGAGTGATTTTATCCCAGGGCAGACTATCAGACGGACGCTGTGCAAAAATGGTTGCAGGTGGCGCCACTAGTTTTGCGTATGATAGAGAGCTATGTGAGGTCTACAAATTGAGGCAAATGAACAGATGGATGCTGTGCAAAAATGGTTGCAGGTGGAGCCACCATTTTTTATGTATGTTATATAGCTATCCAAGGGCTACATTTGTGCAAAATTTTTAGCCTGATTGGTCAAACAAGTCAGAAGGTGTGGGTTTATGTGTCAAAACAGACACACAGATGGACGCACAGGAGAGAGGAAAGGTCAAGGGTCAACGCAAAATATTTTGGCACCAGTTCACATGTGACCTGATAACTGTGTTAAGTTTTGGAAAAATCTGTCCAGTGGTCTCAGAGTTTCAATCCCCGGAAAAAACGCCGCTGCGGTGGAACCCATTCAAAAACATAGTATCCGCAAAACCTACTTTTGGCAGATACAATAAGTGGCCGTCTTTTTACATCCATCAAACATAACAATTTAAAAAATTGAAAACTATGAAGAAGCAAATGTTTGCAACTACCTAGTGATCACATGAGAGGTTTGACTGGTAGCAACTGTTTTCAAAAAGGCATGAACCGATTCATGTAAAAATTTTGTGGGGAAATAAGCAGAGCTGACCTGTGAATCAATCATGAAGTTTGTGAACCATGTCACATGCACATTTTTTCTGGATTTGCATTTTGATCATTCCTGTACTTGTGTGGCACACCAAATTTTGATAAGGACTCTGGCTGAGGTACATATGTGGTCTTGGACTACTTTCTAATTAAACTTTATCTGATGATTATGGAGTGATACAAATGGAGTGAATCAAGAAAAATTTTCAACATTGAAAACTCTATACTTGCTCCTGGTACAATGACAAAATAAAAGAATTCCAAGAACACTAGTTAAGTGAATTATCAATTATCCTACCAACAAACATAAAAGCCATCATACTGAACAGAAAATCACCTTCTCTGTTGAAAAATTTTATATCAGGTTCATAAAAAGGCTCTACTTATTTAAAAAAAAGTATGATTTTGTATGCATGGTTATAAATTATGTGGGCTGATGCCAAGAAAATGGCATTAATAAAAATGGTCCATCTATGACATGATTTTTTTTCTAACCACAGAACCTGCTAAATGTGGTTATTTACTGAGTGTAAACCACATGTCTGACATGTGATGAATGCCACACTTCTCACTTCATCACGTAAAAACCTGTACGTACAGCTCCTGCTAAAAACAGAGGCGTGGTTAATGGCACACATTCAAAACTAATAATATCCGTCTCATAAGCATTTTCAACCTACCCAGCAACAAGATCACTTAGTACTTTTTCATTGAATCAGTGTAAAATTTGGATACATGACAGGCACCTGCACTAATAATTAAAGCGCTGTTATAACTTTATAGCGCAGTTCGTCCTAAATATCATGTGTATTTCTTTTCATCTAAATGTTCAACTGGGATAAGATCGTCTGAATCTTAATCCTGGTTTATACAGTATAACTTTAGTCTCATTAGCTGTTATCTGAAATAAGTCTAAAGATATCAACAGTAACAAACAGCTAAGACATAGCAGATATTCTTGACAGATGAGCCATGAAACAAGGCAGATAATCTTGGCTCTTGAATGATACTGGACTGTCAATCTTGGTTAACAGGTCACAGCACAATATATAATCTAGTCTCCTGCTGCATGACACAATATTTATTCCCAACATATATAACACAAATTTTTTTTATTACGTCACCCTCAGGAAGGTAACATGTTTCCTTGATTTGATTGTTCATTGGTTATCCTGCAAGTAACATTACCCAAAAAATTATGAACAGATTTTGATGAAATTTGTGGAGGGTTAAAGTTACACACATGGAAATTCATTAAATTTAGGAGGTAATCTGGATAAACAAATTATGTTTTTATATACACATACATCAAGAGTAGCTTATTAATTTTGGACGATTCAGAATGGGAGTTTTATGGGAACTAAAATTGGATTCAGATGAATTAAGAGTGGCTTGATGAAGCAAGGTCTCTGTAAGCATAGCCACCAGAGACTTGCTAATAGGAAGATGTCCAGTTCAATACCTGTGATAATATAAACTGGGAGGATGCTGTAGTAAATTTGGATGATTCAGAATGGGAGTTTTATGGTAACTGAAACTGGATTCAGTTGAATTAAGAAAATGATCACAATTTTTCCCATAAAAACTAAAGTAATCATTGAATTTATCAGGAGCAATGTTGGCACTGGTAAGGTGCAACTTTAGTAAATCAATATAACATTGATCATTCATCTGGCTTCCATTCATGCATGTAATTTACCTATAGCCAAATTACCATGTTAACCAGGGGCAGATCCAGGATTTGGAGAAAGAAAATCTCCAACCCAGAAAGACTAAAGAGTAAAGGCCTCGAATCCAGCAAAGGGGGTTGGGGGGGGGGGGGGGGTGCCGGCTGTAAAAATTGGTCTGGGCCCCATAAAACAAGGTTGCAGTAGCTGGAAAAAAGGGGGTTGCAGACCCCCTGGACCCTCCCCCTGGATCTGCTTCTGTTAACTAATCAAATGGGTTCACTTTTAATGTTCACATTCTCAATGCAAATAATAAATCATCTGCACAATCTTTTTCTTAAATGGCATAATGTTATGTAAAAGAAATGTTGCATTGTTTTATTACAGACTCAAACACATTCATATTTCCAAATTTACCCTGCATAATTTACACCAGATTTGAACATATTTAGAACCAAAGATATTAGATACCAACAATTAAAAATCTTATGATCATTATATAAATAAGTACCCGATGTTCTAGAATTTAATTTAACACATATTATTAAATATCATCACAGACAATTGACAGCTTTAGTTATAATTCAAACGTCTCCATGGAACATTTTGCTGGGAGATCAAGTAGGACCTTTTCAACATATATATATATTCCTACATGTATCTAGGTTTACTCAATCAACATGCTAAACCTTACTAAACAAATAGATCACTTATTTTTAGGCAGTTTCTACAAAGGCACATAAAAACAGGCCAGACAGACCGACTGATTCAAATTAACAGCAAGGTTATTAATCTTGCCACAGAGAATAGGTACCTTTCATTCTGCTTATTATTTCCCAATGATATGTATATAAATGATCAAATTTGTGCTGCTATATTGTATTGTAAGAAAACTTAGTAGCTGGTTTAATTTTAGATCTTTCCAGGGACATATCTAGGATTTAGGAAAAAGGAGGGGTCCAACACAGGACTAATGACAAAACTTGAAAAATGGTCCCCACTTCCAGAAAGGCGGCGGTCCAGGCAGCAAAAAATTGGTTTCAACCCTTAAAGTTAAAATAAGATTGCGGCAGCTGAAGGGGGGGGGGGGCTTCCGGATTCCCCCCCCCCCCCCCCCCCCGACTCCCACTATAATGGAGTGTAAGAGTAGACAATACTCAAAAGTGTTAAAATATTAAATAACAGACGTACCATTTAACCAGTTATCACCAATTATGTATCCTGTATCTGCCGTCAGAGTTATTCGATATTTATGTATTTTCATTAATGGGAACTGGCCGGTGTTAGTAAATTCTCTCAATACTTGCTGCAAGTAACACTGGTACACAGGGCCCGGTACATATTACCTGTGTATTGCAGTGCACGCTTTCCAGTTATGTGAACCCACCCACGCCCACCTCTGAGACGGCCCGACCGCGACCTGTTAGAAATCATTGAACCGTGTCATCACCGGTCAACGGGGTCAACGTGTGGAAACATAACTTACCTGCAGAGGAATTTCATATAAGTTAAAAACTTCTTCTCTGTAGAGTTACGACAGTCACCGGCCGTGCGCAGCAGTTTATAATAGAACTTGTTGCTCGCGCGTCTCGCCACGGTCTGTCGTCTGCTTCCACTTTGCAGACGACGCCTTGCAAAGCTGACATCAGCGTTTTATTAAAACATTGCACGTGTCGCCTCAAAGATCCCTCATCAACTCAAAATTGAAGTTCAGATCAGGAAACTATTTTTAACCTTGGTACTTTGCCTAAAGGACACAGCCCGCCAAAAAATAAAACGAGCTTGGTTCGGTACGTAGAGCCCCTCGAATAACATTTGAGAAATACTTCCATATAGAAGGGGGGGGGGGGGTGAAAGTCTTATTAATTACGCTTGTGTCTTAATTTATCGAGCTAATCATTCTTTAAAATTGAATAAGTCCTATATAAAGAGCTTTAAACATCTTATTACAACAAAACCTTATTTATTTTAATTGAGAAACATATTTGTTCAACAAATATATGATAAATAGCTTATAAATTGGGTGATTCTGAGATAAGGGGGGACACATTGAAGGGTTTCAGAACTGAAAATAAAATAACATTCCCAGTGAATGATTCAAATGTTTTCTTAAGAATGCATACGCTAGGCTTCTGAAACAACACCAACAAAAATTTGTTTTCACTTGAACCAATTTTTTTGACGGGTAAAAATAAGCCTATATTGGGGTCTACTAATAAAAACTGCAATGTCAGCTCCGTTACAAGCCTTTATTTTAAAAATGCATGATTTCATTGAAAATACATATAAAAAGCTGTACTTCCATCCAAATCCCACAAAAATAGACTTATGTAAGCCTATATATAAGTTTAAAGAAAAATATGATAGGAACCATCACAGGTCTCTCACATTCAGAAGCATTGATCATTAGGAAAAAAATTAAATAAAAAACGGAGTTCTAAACTTGACTATGACCTTTCGATTCTAGTTTCACAAATGTAATGTTCAGTGTGTAAAGTACGCATCTACTCATACCATCTTTATATCATAGCTACCATCTGTCCATTATTATCACAGACATTACCAATAAACCATGCATGCATGAAGAACATAACTTTGCATGAACTCCTTATCCTTCAACAAAACTATCATTGTAAGATGCAGACAAGAACTTTTAGAACACGACTGTAATGGAATTAATACCTGTTTTGCAATGGAAAAAACTTGTAAAACAATCATGGCTGAGGAGACGGAACAATTTATCTGAAAACAATACTGTAATATTCATTAAGATAGACTACAGATGGAGCGACATGGGCGACATGCATGGCATACTATTGTAAAAGTTGTTTCTTTTTCTCCAGTATCCTTACTAGACTGTCGTTATGCTATTTAGGTCATAAAAACATGAGTATAGGCGTCTAGTTGACCACGATCAAAGAGTATACACATTTACTCAAGCTTTAAAATCTGCAATTATAATGAGTAATTTTTCATTCACCTCTAACATGTAACGCTTTTTTAAAAAATCCATCAACTCCATTACATCAACACCGTTACAGTATTGATGTAACAGAGCTGATGATTTTTAATGTATGGCAAGCTAAAAATCACACGGTAAAGAGTTAGTATAGGAAATGAATATGATGTTTGATGAGATACCGATAAACTTTTTCAATAAAATTATTCAAGTTATAATCAACCAGTTTTTTTTCCCCCGGAAAAATCAATATTTATACAACACTTTATACACAAACAAATATAAATATACCTGGCATGTTGTGGTTAAAATGCTGAAATAGTTATCAAAATTTGGATACCTTGTATTTGGACAACTATTATCAAACTTTAGGTCTGCCTGGTGTCGTGAAAACACTATTGCTTCGTATTTCTTATTTAGTTACTATTTTTTGCCTGGAACAGCTGATATTCCTAAAATGGTAAGTGTTATCAAATAACAAGTAATAAAATAGTTTCAAACCCTGAACAGTGTATGGGGCACTATTTCGCCCTATGTTCTCATAATCACCCAATAATAAACTGCAACTTTATAAAATAATACAGAAAAAAGCCGTTTTAAAATTTCATCTTTCTATATTTGAATATTATCCGAGTAATTTACCTTGCAGATATGTGTATATATATATATATATATATATATATATATATATATATATATATATATATATATATAACCGGGCTTTTTAACGGGGTTGGGATGTGTTAAATGAAATGAGGATTTTTTTTATTAACAAAAGTTAAAATAAATAAGATTTTCAGTTGAATACTTTCTCAATAAGGCATGAACAAATATTTCTACATTTATTTTGTGGCACTCTGTTCGTGGCAAGAAATTCATACATCTGTTTATGTTAACCTTAAACAGAGACAGCTCAAAAGGCGGGGGGGGGGGGGAGGGGATCGAATCCCCCTTTTCCCGCCTCCGCAACATTTTAAGGGATTCAGGCCAATTATACAAAATTATTACCTCAATGCATTAGGGAATTAATCATTATTGCATGCTGAAATAAGAAATGAGTGCCAAGGAATCGAGATTCACATGTTTTTTTTTTCATATTTACTGATTCTGTAAGTTGGTCAGTATTGACTTGGTCAATGTCAGGCCAAACATGCTTAAATCCGTCACTGACGGCAGGGGTAATTCATATGCTCAATAGACCTTAATCCTGGAGGCCTGTGTTTTTAATAAAACTAGTACAAACCTTCCGTTCTTTGCCGAACACATGCAGTTCGGCTGTTTTAAACATAATTTAAACCGTGCATGCAAAAATCACTTAAAAATGACGTGCAAATAAAAAATTATTTATTCTCATATCGGGAGGGGGGGGGGGGGGGGTTGACCATGTGCCGAGTTTATATGATGGATGCACACGTTGTCCTTGTAGTTTCTGATAGATGGTGCTGTGATAGAAAAATCGCGAAAATAATATCGATTTCCTCAGAATTAATGGAAAATATGGAAAACTCCCTTACGACAAACTTGGCATCGTTCCTAATACATCAGGTCCAGAACGTGAATTTCCGAGGTGTATCCGTTGGAGGAAATGCTTGAGGAAATGCCACCACCGTCAGTTATAATCTAGAAAATGAACGAATATCTGTCCTGTTTATGCTGATGACGAAAAAAATTGCTAAACTTGTAAACTTGCTAATACGGTCTAAATGGCCGAAACTGCAAGTATAAAAGGGCGATCCGTTTCGAAACACTGTCGTTCACAAGATCGGGTTCGGCTCTCGAATGTCATGCTTGGGTCTCCGCTGCTGGGATCGGTAGAGGGAATGTAGGTTGCTTCTGCCTTTGCGGCTGTTGGTGCTGTAGCTTTCCTGCAAGATCACCGGTTCGGGATGTACGGTGGCGGTCTCTCGCGGCTCTTTGCTTGGCTTGGTGTGGCACCATGTCTGTTGGCTCGGAGAACATGCTTAAGGAGCGCACAGGGCTGAGGTCTTGACCACAGCAACCTGTAGGTTAGGCAAACCTATTCCAGGTCCCATTTTATTATCATGTAACACTTTGACCCCTAGATAATTAATTAATATAGATTTTATATAAAATGAGACCATTTCCTGGCAGAAAAAACATTTTTCCTATTTATTTTTACACAAAAACACAGAGGTTGTGTGATTTGTTTAGGAGCTATCAGCACAGGCATGAACACTGTCAACTCTGCACTGACGGCAGCCACTGGAAAACCCCTTGTGACATTAAATTTTAAATCTCAGTAAAAGCATAGTATTTCTGCCACTGTCAGTCCCAAATTTTCAGGAGAAAATAAAAACAACATGTATTAATAGATCTGAGTTCCTTATAAAATTCAGTTCATAATGTCACATGTGTACCAGCCAATCAAATCAGGGCAAAGTCTGGGATCTGGGTGAAATCCTCCTATGACATAACAAACGCACGTGGAATAGGTTGACTTAACCTGTAGCTGCTCGGTGAGTGTAAACTTCTTCTGCTGCTGCTCTGTCCTGTCTTTATACTTTTTTATTTACTGATACTTTTAGCGAAAATATATATATTTTGTCGTGTCTTTCTACTTTTTAGACCTATACAAGTTCCACTCATTATAAATTTATATGGTATAGTATTGGATGCTAGCGTTTGGACACGTTTGCGGGATTTCAATCGGGGTTGTGCTGATCTCGATTTCCACAGGTAAGTCAACATGACCCAAATCAGTTGAAGTCCATTACCCGGGATCTGATCGAGGGCCTTGAGAATAAAATAGATTATTTAATAATTTTAGCCACTATGCTAGGTTGTTTAAATATATATATATATATATATATATATATATATATATATATATATATATATAGTTTTATATGTGTTTAGTATAATCTCAGCCAAAACTTACCGAGTTTATCTATTATTTGTTTAAATCTCTGACCAGTAATAGATATGGCATCCAAATGCTTGTTTAGGACTGATTTTAGGGGAAATTTTTGCTTCAGTTCATTCAGGCCGGAAATCTGAGACAAGGAATTCCACGTTACGCAAGTTTTTTTTCGGAATTTATTATAGTTATTTAAAAAAGGGCCCAAACCTTTGCTTTTAACAAAGGCACATGGCACAGGAACTTTAGATGAAGTGCTGTCCTCTAGTGGTAAAACTAGTGTACTACACCTGTTTTTAATGGTCTGGTGTAGTTTGAAAGAGGGCACTTCAATCGACTCTTGGGAAAAATTAATTGAAATATCTCAGGATTTAGGTGAAAATATAGGAAATGACCCCCTTTAGGAAACACCCTGCATTACTCTCGACTTTACAAGAAAAAAACCTTGCATTTCTGCGGCGTGCCCAATGAGGTGATGCGTGACAATAGACTTGTGTGACCACTATGAACAGATGATGATTTAGAGCAGTATGCCTAAAATATCACAGAATGCAGTAACCAGTCATTTAATATACCAGTTATATTAATTTTACATGAACTAAATTATGCTTTTCCTTCAAATATTATTGTATCTGTCAATATTCATATTTAAAACCGTTTTCTCACGTCTGAAAACAAGTGGAGTTAATTAATCAGTGGAGAGAGATCAGTGGCACAAAACAAATATAGCGCGCACGCCACCTGGTGGCAATACCGCGCAGCTTCATCAAACAAGAATTATCAAGCTTCTAACCTGTTTTTTTTCTGTGTTCTTCTTTTATGTTTCTTTTTGTTTAGTAGTTTTCTTTCAAATCGTTTGGGAGTTTTCTCGCAAGATCGGACATGTGGTCACCCAGTCTTGTTAGGGAAAACGAACATGCGTGTAATGTGTATACTAACACATGGAGCCACAACAACGTATAAAACATGTGAATTGGAGACATTCATTCTGCGTACCGACTCCCGAGAGGGTTTTGCTGAGAAACCTTTGTTTTCAATTAAAATAAAATGATAGCGCGAGATGAAATACATACTATTGCAAATGCTTATGTTACATTTGAACGAGGGAACCAAATTTGCGGAAGATAGGCCTACGCACAAGGTGCCGACTGACTATACATAACGTGTTTCTGTAGTTGAATGTACGTCACTGCATGGGTCGACAAAGTGTCCGCAACTCCTGTGTATCCTTCCGCCAGAGGTCGTTTAAATTCTACTCGAAACGAAGCTCTTCCTGATAGGCAATGTTGGGCGACAGGGACTACTTGTTTCAGTTGTCAAACTTTAAAATCAATTTTTTTTTACATTTCAAGGAAACAGCTTCTGTTTATATTTCTCATGCGTATGCGTACAAAATATTACTAATTCCCTGAAGTCCTACCACAAAACACCCATGTGTATGTATATTGCCTTAAAAACACTATATTATCCAACATATTTAAACGGACTACATTAACCTCTTCACTACATTTTAATCTACGTCGCTGGTGTATGTAGAATCCGCGGTGCATTGTGGTAGTAAGATTGTGACGCTCATAAACCCTAAACAGCAGTCCTACTCTTGTGAGTCCGACTCTGCGCAGTATTACTCCCAGATCCCGTGTTGTAGGAAGATAATCCTGTCATAGGTTTCAGGATGCAATCGCCACCTCACCTCACCTTCCTCTTCGGGCTCTGTGCACGTGTCCTATATAACGCTGCAGTCTGTTCCCTCCAGTTTGTTCTGTCCCTGGCTATGGTTCTGGCTATATGTTCAAACGACTTCACCTTAGTTCTCTACTTTTACTTCCGACAGTTCTTCTCCACGTGGTTCGGGGACGTCCTGAGTTCCTCTCTCCCTCCGGTCTCCATGTCAGCGCCACTCTGCAGTTGTTATCCTCCTACATCATCAAGACATGCCCTGTCCACCTCCATCTGTTGATCTTAACTACTTCACTTATTCATCTTATTCCAGTTTTCATTATTATGTCGTATTTGGATATCCAAAAGCGTCATATTGTTCACAAATCTGACTTTATCATTATCAGGTACTTGGACTGTCGCCATCCAAACGCCATTTCCAGCTTCCGCTGAATTCCTGTGGAATTCACTTGAAGTTTCCGTAACAGTTGGCTGAACTAGGCGGGTTCCCTTAGCCAGAGCCTCGTTAGCCTGACACCGTGAGGTGCCAGTTACCTGGGTGAACCACGAGGAGGTGAGGTTGGCTTGGGTGCTCAACGGTTTGTCGGCAGGCTACTAATTTTCACTTTTTGCCCAGAAGGACTTGTCGACCCCAGCACTACATATCGTAGTGTCGGGCGCTTGAACACCCCTTACACCACATGCAATCGCCAAACGATTACTCTATTCATATATATTTTTTATATTATTTGGGTAAAAAAATGTGGTTGGACATAAGTAGTTATTGAAGAACTGTTGCTTATCACTGCTATGAAAGTTTCTGATAAAAACTCCGTGACTGAGGTTTATGCCTTTTATCTACAGGCTGTTAAAACACAAGTTGCACGGGCTGATGTTGACATACAGCAAAGACGTATACAACAGAAGGTGATTCATTCCCTATAGTTGTGTGTTGGCTGGAGCATAACAGTCAACGCAATCTTTTGTCATTATTAAAACTCCAGTTCGTCTGAATGGCAGCCAGATGTCTTTGCTGGAAGTCTTTCGATTACGACCGGCACCCCCCCCCCCAGTTATAAACACGTGGATATAAACAAAAAGGAGAACCTGAACACCGTGTGAATGGTTCTTCTTTTTTAATACAAGAATTATGTTTATTTAATAAACGTCAGATAACGGAATGGGTCCCCTAAACTTTATCTCACCAATTAAGCATTGAATGGTTGTTACCACTCGAACAGGGACTTGAAATAATTTTTCTTTCTGTGAAATTTTATCAGTGGCCTTCCCGCTGGCAACCCGGGTTCGATTCCCGGCGTGGCTATGAGAGTGGGTTGTAGTTGCCCGTCCAAGGTCGGTGGTTTTCTCCGGGTACTCCGGTTTCCTCCACCCTTACCGGCTACCGAGCGCCAAGATCCGAGCCATGGAGAGTGCCTTGTATTATTTATCATAACTAGTTGTACAATCCATTTTAAATAAATAAAGTTTATATTTAAAAAAATTTCTCGAGATCGCGAGATATTGTCGAGACCCCAAAACATGATCAAAATTGTCCTGTGTCCTAAATCAGTCACCGTAAAATTAACATAAAAAGAAATCTGCTTCAAAAAAGAATTTATCTGCTTAATATAAACTACTTTATCTTTACACATTATGAACGTTGAACTCTTTTTCACCAGATGACGCATGTAGTGGTAGCGTAGCTGCACTGCATGTTTTAGCCAGGTTTTTCGTTTTGACGTATACAGCTCTCGAAGAATGATTCTGCAGGTATCGAATATTCTCCAACTGGGAAATTAATGCACCCACCGCGCCTTCGTGACACACACATCAAGATAATAAAATAATAACGGATTACTGACAAAAACTAAAATCGGTTATTGGGCCAAGCCCATCTTCAGATGGGCCTGAAAGTGCATGGTATCAAATCCGTTACTGGGCTGCCCATCTGCAGATGGGCAGTCCAATAACGGATCCTCATATTGGCCAAGCCCATCGGCAGATTGGCCAGATCCGCAAACAGGCTCAAACACACATACACCCCTGTAATAACGATATAAAGTTTACCTCTTTCATTTCAGTTTAAATTAAGTGTTTATTAAATGTGTTAAGAATTATTATTTGCGGGTGAGTAACACATACACCGTTCCGTTCACTGTGCCGTCGTCCGTGTCTAACACCCACAGGGGCCTAATCGTACAACTCGGGTCCACGACGACCACGCCCTTGTTTTGCCGGCCCTCCAAACCCATCCTTTATGTTCATTACACGAACAGGATAAAGTGATTATGTATAATATATTTTTGTTTTTTATTTTTTTTTCAAGCAATGAATTGGTGTAATCGTATATGTTTGTGTGATATTTCTTTGGGTCTGCTGTCCGTCCTTGTTTATAATTACACTATTTGTTCACATTAGCGAAATAAATTTTGAGCCCAAATACCGCGTTCTGTTAACTTCCCCTTTAGCATATAATTACAGGTATAGAGTACACTGTGTCATTTATGGGACGTCTCGCTAAACTTCCTTATACACATCACATGACTGACACAATGCTGAAGATCCGACTGCGTTGCGGTGGTAAGTCGTACGTTCTTCGTGTGGATTCTAGTAAATCTTATATATTTTATGTCTCTCTTTGAAGGAGCCATATAAGTACGATACATAATCGATTTTGTCGACATTGGTGTTTGTCTGTTTGATTGTCAGCCCCTGTCACTATCCTCTGAGGCACGACACCATCGAATACGGCATCACAATTTTGCAGTATACGAATCTGTTATTCAAATATATATCGATTACGGAAAGTGTTTTCTTTAACTATATATATATATATATATATATATATATATATATATATATATATATATTTAATCATTGGTATATAAGAACATATGGACATCTTTTCAACACCAAAAGGGCGTTCCATACGGCCATGCATGAGTCATATAACACGATCCTTAGTGTCTTTAATAAAATATCAAAATTATTTAAATTATCCACCCTGACAGACACATGTCTAAACTCTGCTCCCCTCATCCTCATCCCCTCTGCTCCCAGAGATCCATATGTATACAAGCTGACATTCACAAGATCTAAGTTTAGAGTTTCGACACGTAATATACACAGGCAACCAGACATTGATGACGACTGTTAGGACAATATAATTCAGAGAGCGGGTTTTTTTTTGTTGGTATATAGGCAATGGTGCATAGATGCGTCACGAGATCGCATGTATATATATATTTATATATATAGAAGAAGAAGAAAGTTTATTCTGGAAATAAAGGCCACAGGCCCATAGTTCCTACAATACAATAAACATTTACAAGTCTTATTATACAAGCAAAAATGGAGAGTTCATAGTTATAATTAATTTAAATCGTAAACAAACAATCAAACAAACAACAAACAAACAAAGAATAATAATAATAAATAAACATAAAACCAAGTAACATTGTATCTTAAAACTAAGTATGGAACAAGAAGTGATAAAATAACCTGTTTGCAAATAAATAAGAATAATAGTAATAGTAATAATAATAGTGATAACTATTAAAATGATAATCTATAATCAATAGACATCCTTAACTTTAATTTTACATGCATTAAAAGATAATTTCCAATACCAAATTCAAGCACTTACACAACTAAAATATATACATATACATGAAAGACATTATATTTCTAATATGTCTCATTTTTTTAAAAATATAACTATACTTTCCTATATTAACCTTCATATATTAACCTATAGTCAAGCAATATACATCTACAAACCATATATATATATATATATATATATATATATATATATATATATTTCTATTGACTATTGCTGAATGGATTGAATCAGGGTAAGGGTTCATATTTGTTACTTTAAAATATTTACAGTTTTAATATTTCTAGAAAAATTTCATGTAAGCTGCTAAATTTGTTATCTGGAATAGGTTATCAAAATTCAGTATCAACTTGAAATATATTCATTTGGTTCATGGAATTTCTTTGGTATATATTTGTTCCGCAGATCAGTATATAAAGAACATTCCAATAGAAAATGAGTTTCATCCTCAATTATATTATATCCATTTTTAAACAAAATATACATATTCTCTCTTCTCTCGGGATACCTTTATGTCGACCATTTTCTACTGCCAATGTATGATTTACACATCTAAATTTTGCGAAAGCAGTTCTATAACCTTTATTTGTGACACATATCTCTAGCCATCCAAATATATCCAAAACCAGCTTGAAATAACAATGATCTTACATGTGTGACCCAACTTGTTTTCCCTCTGTCATCTAACTGGTAAAAAATATTATATATGTGTTTTGGAAACCGCTTATCAACCATATACAAAAGCTTAACCCAATACTTTAAACATCGGATGGAGAATTTTATAAATAAAGGAAATCGACCACATTCACCTAAAACTGTTACGTTAGGAGTATTTGACCCAACTTTTAAAACAAATTTACAGAATTTAATCTGTACCCTCTTTATGAATTCAACCGTGGTGTAACCCTACAGTTCACAACCATATAATAAAATTGGTACCACCATGTTATCATATAAATAGAAAAGCTGTTTCACTTTTATATAATGACACCTTTGCTTTAACTTTTGATGACACAGACTGCTTTATTAGCTTGCATCACTTGTTGCTGTTGAGTTTTGCTGTAGAGTTTTGGTCCAGCAAACATTAACATAATTAAATTTGGTATATTTTCATTTATATACATTCCCTGACAGTTTGAAGTATTCAAAAGATGATAAAATTCATTTATAAATTAGGAAAATAACAAAGAACTCACCATACAACCCCGCCTTGTTTCAAGAGAACACTTAAAATATTTAGTGGTTCCACTGCCTTTAATTAATATATATATATATATATATATATATATATATGTGTGTGTGTGTGTGTGTGTGTCCCACGTTTCCGTGTGCCTGAAAGCAGCCAATTTTGTATCCTAAATTTATACTACCTTAAATTAGTCCTAAATTAGGCCATTTTACCTGGAAAAATTATAGATACTTGAAAGTGTGATGGATTGATAAATGGTCATAAAAGGTACACGTACATGCGCTCAGTGTTTATGAAATGTGAACAAAAATTATGAATTAGAAAAACAAACACAAATTAATGCGATTATTGCTTCCGCCAGGAGGGTATGCGTTCATTCCCGTTCGTGTTTTTGTGTGTTAGTGTTTATGTTTGTGTTCACAACACGAATCATGCAGTCATGAACGGAATCGGATGAAAGATTCAGGGCATTTTTGGAATAACCAATGAAGAACCGATTAGACTTTGACGTGGATCCAACACGTGATCCGGATACAGCTGAGAACGTCATCTAAGAATAGTCACAGATCTACAATCCCTTTTGCACGAATGAAACTGGGAATATAGGCCGAATAAATGAATGGCGGGGGCTTGCATTAATAAAAATGCAGATTTCTGGTTTATTTAAATCTTCACTCTTGAATCATGGGTGCAGCAACATGTAAAAAACTCAGTTATTTAGACCAAAAGTCAAGTCTGTAGCCTTAATGAGATACGTATTTATTCATCTGTATATACATGGTATAATATTTCTTACGCTGCAAGATATTTTTGTCACATGGTTCACTTTGTGTGTGTGAGAGAGAGAGAGAGAGAGAGAGAGAGAGAGAGGGGGGGGGGAATGAGAAAGATGATAAATATTAAAGTTTATATTAGTAACTCTGTCTATATTTGTTACTCTGATATATGTGAAATTAAAACTCTGTTTTTTACTATTTTAAGACCCTTCTGGAAAGAGACAGAATTGAATAATCAGTCGTTTGGATTATCAAGGACGTACAGCATGTCGTTATACACCCTGTCACGTGAGACGCCATGCACGTGTCGTCTGCTGATGGTTTTCCTGATGGTGGTACCTGGAACGTGCTCAGTAAATATAGCATGGGCAAACAGTGGCGATGAAGCACAACTAAATATTCAACATCTGGCATATGACAACAGAAGCGGGAATATATATATTGGAGCTGAAAATAAACTAATTAAATTGAATGAACGTTTGGAAAAAGTCACTCATGTTTCCACGGGAACTGGTATATTCAATCAGATCCTAGTAAGGCCAAAATAAAAAAAAGGTATGGTTCTCAGGCACTTTTTTTCAGAAATCAATGCGGGCGGGCGCTTTTTTTATTTTAAATTTTTTGGTATGTTTCGATAAAAATGTCAGATGATAAGGGTAAAGCAAGAAAATAACAGTTTTATTTTGCTAAATAAGTAAAAGCACTACAAAACAAAGGAAATTGTATGGTTTTATCTTCTTGAAAGAAATTTCGGAGCGGCAGCAGCTCATAATTGGAAAATTTATATTGAAAATCAAAATAAAAAGTTTTGATGCGGGGGTTTAAAATTGATGCGGGCGGTGCCTGAGAACCATACCTTTAATTTTTTTTGGCCTAATACACCCATCATATATCATCAGTTGCAGTAGTAGTCAGACATGCAGCTTCCATAATCCAGCAGATTTGTCTGTTAAATCCACAAGTGATGTAAAAGTGTCAAGTTCTGCGGAACAACCTGCAACAGTAGCATTTCTCGGACCAGGTGCATCAGAGGAGGTTCTATATGTTGCGGTCTCTTTTATACGTGCTAGAGATCCTATTCTTAAAAAGACCACAACAGCTGTGAGCTCCCGTAGCTTAACCA
Source organism: Sipunculus nudus (assembly GCA_026874595.1). Classification (NCBI taxonomy): domain Eukaryota; kingdom Metazoa; phylum Annelida; class Sipuncula; order Golfingiida; family Sipunculidae; genus Sipunculus; species Sipunculus nudus. Next base: position 47,816,807 of record CM049306.1, on the reverse strand, counting down.
ATGGACCTCTGCAGCTTTATTACCGTGTTGATGATGGTTTAACAGAAAAATACAGTGCTCTTTCTTTTAAAAATAGTATCTCAAATGATATTAAGTATGTGTCAGGCTTCTACTCTGGGAATTATGCCTACTTTTTCTATCTTAAACAGAATAAAGCATATAAAGTGTCAAACATGGGCCAAATTTGCAAAGATGCCAAGGAATATCAGTCATTTGTTGAAATGCCTATCAAATGTAAATCTGGGTCAACCTATTACTCCAGCATCTCCTCGGCCATCTTAGCTAAGCCAGGAAAACGTCTGGCAGACAGTCTTGGTGTTGAAGACTGTGAAGATGTGGTGTACTCTGTGTTCAATGGACAACAAGGATCAGCTCTTTGTATCTTTACAATAAGGAAAATCCGAGAAAAATTTATAGAAAACGCAAGGAAATGCAGTGATTTTGAAAGAGTCGAATATTTCCAAAACATTGGCACTTCCAGCAGTTGTGTAAGTATTTGTTCTGTTCCTTCCCTGTTTTGCCTGAATCCCTTCTTGAATATAAATAACCTATGTTGTGAGGTGCATGAGTAAAATATACAACACCCGCTAGTGCTAAATCATGGATAAAAATTCACATTTTCACATCTTTCCAAAACAACACAAACTGACCATTACATACACGTAGGTGAGGCATAGTGAAATAATGGCATATTTTATTGTTGGTGATCTCAATTGGCGACAGATGGCACTGTTGATGCTCCAACCATGCATTGCCTTGTTATATTATCGGCATTTCAGCAGGACCAAATTAAGTTGGATGGTCAACTTAACATTTATATCGAAATAAAAAATGATGAATAACATATATTCAAATAAAATAGTAATCTTTATTTTAATATTTGATGTACAATCAAAGAAGTATAAAAATGATGTACTCGAACATTTGGTAAATACTTCAAATAGCATGTTTACTTTGATTAAAAATAGCTCATATCAGGAGAGTTTGTATATTTATCCGATTTGGATAGCTTTGTTGTAGACCGGACAGCTTCTGTTCCGTTTTGTAGAATAAACTGAAGAACTTTTTCTCAGTGGTTTTTGGTGTCTCAGCTTGAAATTAAGCATGTTCATCCATTTTGGGTAGATTTCTCATTCACGAGACTGACCAGAGATTTCGAATCGAACATCTTGAAGACAAACCTGGTGGCGCCACCTACAATCGTTTTCACATAGAGGAGATCCTTCATAGATAAGACAGGTGGCGCCACCTACCTGTTGGTTTTTAGCCCAGCTGACTTTAAGTCATCTTAGCTTTAGCAATCACTCTTTGTCCGTCTTCCGTCCGGTCGTCCAATCAAGATATGTTTCAACAGTTTCTGCAGACTGGTGGCGCCACCTGTATTTTTTAGATCTTTTAATAATTTTTACCTCTGTTTTGAAACCTTTAAAGATGTCGTCATCTGTTAACAGGGCACAAATCGTAATGACTGGACCTAGAATCTTGTATTTTGATATGTAGGGAGGCCCATGAAAAGTCTCCATGGAAATCTGAAATTAGGTCTTTATCCAATATTGTCCGAGCTATGGGGCTTAGAAGTACCTACAGAATAACTAAAAATTTTATACGAAAGCTCTTGTATCTGAACAACTAGTGCATTGATCGACATGATTTTTTTGCATGCATATTCATTATGGAGTGTTTCATCAGTTCATGCAGACTGGTGCTTCACCTGGACTTCTTTTCGAATTTTTATGCATTTTTATTTTTTTTCTGAGACCTTTAAAGATGTTGTCGTCTGTTAATAGGGCACCAATTGTAACCATTGGACCTAGTTGGAATCTTTTAACTTGACATCCCCGGAGGTCTATAAAAATCTCCATAAACCTGATTTTCGGTCTATGTTACCCAGATCCTCCGAGCTTAGGGGCTCAGAAGTAACCCCTGCAATAACTAAAAATTTGATACAAAAGCTCCAGTATCTGGACAACTAATGCATTGATCACCATGATTCTTTGCACGCATATTCATCATGGAGTGTTACATCAGCTCTTGCAGACTGGTGGCGCCACCTGTTTTTTTCTTCTAATTTTTACGCATTTCTCTCTATTTTTTAGACCTTTAAAGATGTGGTCGTCTGTTAACAGGGCACAAATTGTAACCAATGGACCTGGAATCTTCTTACTTGACATCAAGGGAGGTCCATGAAAAACCTCCCAGGAAACCTTTAATTAGGTCTCTGTTACCCATATTCTCCGAGCTATGGGGCCTAGCAGTAACTCCAAAATTGAAAATATGACACCAAAGTAGGGCACAAATCATAACCATTGGACCCAGAATCTTCTAACTTGACATCCTGAAATTGGGTTATTGTGATCTATATGCTCAGAGTTTTGGGGTACGCTTGAGCACCCAAGAAATATTGCAAAACACACACAAATTGCCAGATTCCTCAGACAAGGCTTGTTGGATTGTCATCAAATTTGGTGTGCTTATGTGTCTTAAACTGATATGCATGAACGATGATGCCACCTACATTTTCTTAATTAGTTGCCTGCGCAAGGACATATTGTCAACATTGTTAGTCGGCTGAGCGCCATGACCCATGGGTCACTTGTTGTAGAATATGTTACCTTTTCCTAAGGATTGGTTTGATGTATTGACCTGATAGTTTGCATGTACATAGATATGGGAATGGTTTATCTTGTATACAAGACTCCTGGGCCACCTACAATCAATGTCGTACCCTTCTGTACCCATCTGTAGATCAGTTTTTGGTGAAAATTTCTCATGGCCCAAAGGCTGTATAAACCTGGAATTGACAAAGTTTATTGTTCTTGGTTAACTTTGTTCTAGACACAAGTACCACCACCTACCATGACGTTTTCCACTGTGAGACATTTTTGCATCTCTCATGCAACAAATATTGAGACCAATCATGCCAGGAAACCTTCCATCCCCTCACTTTATCCATGGCTCTGTAAATACTTGTTTTCGCTTTTCGTCTGCCCATATTTCTTTAGTTTCGTCCATCCATCTGTCTTGGGATACTTCGACATCTCTGATGCTATAGATTTGGAGTAATGTCTTGTCAGGAACATTCAATGCCTTATTTTACCTTTGCCTCTGTGATATAATAGATACCTGTGGTTGCATGCGACTGCCGATTTTCTGGTTTTAAAGGAATTTGAGGTCACTGGAAATCAATATAGAGTGAAAACATAAAGCACAATTAGGATATATCGTGTAAACTTGAGAAAAAAAACCATAAGTTTATATGTATAATTACTTTTGTTTGTTAAATTTACATAGCTTGGTGTCAAATGCAGTAATCACGTTTTTTTTTCATTTATGGTGTTACGGTACTGTAAAATGCTATAACCTTTTCTCTTAACTAAAATACTCACATGGTATTTTAACCTTTTTATCCTGTTTGTAGGATAATTTGCAAGGGTTAAATGACTTCTGCACTCAGACACTGAAACCCCCTCTGAGTTGTGAACTACCTCTAGAAGCTGAGGCAGTGACCACGTGGTCCGGGGAGCAGATGACAGGTCTGACAGTCAGTACCGTCAGAGACGAAACAGTTGCCTTTGTGGGCACCAGCATGGGTCATCTGAAAAAGGCAAGTGTCAGAATGTCAAAATTGGTACAAGTTTTTTTTTAATGGATTGGTGACGATAGTTTCTACAAATATGTCGGACAAGTTTGAAAACTCGTGACGTTGACCTTTACCATCAAGTTCAATTAGGCTGAAATTAAATGTTTTTGTGAACCCCATAATTTTTTAAGTATCACGTTTTCCTCAAATTTGAATCACCTATTGTTTCAACCAGGTCTTTTGTTGAGCTAGAAAACTGTTGACCTTGACTTGGATATTCAAGGTCAAATTAACAGAATTATTGCACATTGTTTACTCAGTTTCTTTTGAAATGGTAACTTTTGAGGCACTGCATATTCTTTATCCAAATTTGATACTCAAGTTGTTTCAACCAAGTTCTCAAACATGATGGAAACAAATTAGTGTACTGGACTTTTATCACTGGGGTCAGATCAGCTGGAATGGATATTATTTGTTAACAAAATAAAGTATATATTCAGATATTTGATACGTGAATTGTTTCAACGAAAATCTCTGATGTGGTGGAATATTGGTAACCTTGATTTTTAACTTCAAGGTAAAATCTTCAGATATCTAGGATTTTGTGAACCCAAAGTATTCAATATCCCCCCCCCCCTAAATTTGGGGATGAGAGGCCCATAGGGAGGGGAGACATATAACTCTTTATGCAAAATAAAAACCAACTCATTCTAGTTTTCACCTCGATTTGTGTGTCTCATAACATGGTGTTCAGCTTTAATATCCACACACTTGCACTATTCAAGCTGATTAAGATGGTAAATTCCAAATAAGCATGAAGGTCGAGCTCATGGTTGGCCTAGGGAATCTGGATAAACATCCCTTAGTGGCTCTTAGACAATGAGATAATTATTACAAAAACACAGAAAGCTCCAAGTGATTTGTATTCAAAGTGCTTTTGAATGGGTTGGAAATCAGATGCCCCAAATCCAGACATTTCCATGAGGAAAGAGACATGTTAAAAATCCAAATAAAAAGTATATATCACCCGGTCATCGTTCCTAGAGATTTTTTATATGAAAGTAGCTGATAGCTACTGTGTAGCTATTTGTCATGTGAACTACATCATCCCAGCAGTACATTCGAAATTAAGGTGAACAGTATTTTTCATAATCTCTGCTGAATGAAATTACTCAGAGATCATATATCAATATTTCCGTCTTTGGACCATTATATGAAGTGTCTGTTTGTTGCTTTTCTTTCTGAATAATAACAGGACTATTTGTTATTGAATATTCAACATTCTTATTTTTACAAGATTGAGATTCAACATCCTTATCTGTATACATGTAAAGTACATGATTATGATTTGTATATAATCCCTATTTTAGGTAATACTTGAAGACTCTAGGAGAGGAACCACATACTCTTCCATTGTTATACAGGAGGGGAGTCCTATCAACAGTGATATGATCATACAGCGGGATAAATCTCATGTCTATCTGACATCAAAGAACAAAGTAAGATCAGCTGAATTCAATTTATAATGATTTAAGTGAATTAAAAGGTACAATTGTTCTTCAATGTTTAAACCCCAAGGTAGTGCATGTTTGTGTATGGCGAATATGTTTGATGTAGGTATTATGGCCTTGTTCCGAAACTCTCATTTTTTGGTGATAATATTTAAAACAACGTCCATACTATGACGCCAGTACATCGGCTGGTTTTGTATGATTGAGTTTTTATTACAGATCACTTATATTAGGTAAATACATGTATATATATGTATATATATGTATATATGTGTTCGTGAGGTTGTGCGTGCATGTCTTTTTTCCATTTTCTGTCATATTTAGTATGATATCAACTTAAGTGTTTTATTTTATTTTTTTTCCAGGTGTACAGGATACCTGTTCAGAAATGTAGTGAGTTCACGAGTTGTGATTCCTGCACTCAGGCAAACGACCCCTACTGTGGATGGTGCTCTCTTGAAAACAAGTAAATATTCACTGAATGATCAAAATATGTCTTACAACAGATCAGAACACACAGTTGGTTAAAACATGATGTCATCAGGGCCGGATCCAGGATTTAAGACAGGGGGGTCCAACCCAGGAGAGCTAATGACAAAGCTTATAAAAATGGTCCCTAGGTCAAGAATAGGGGTGTCCAGGCCACAAACATTGGCCAGAAACCAAAACAAGGTTGCGGCGTGTCTTGACCCCCTGGACACCCCTGGATCCGCTTCCGGTCACGCCTCTCAATCTTGACATGTGTCTGTTGATTGATTATTGATGAAAAAAAACATGAGAAAAGTCTTTTGTGAAATGGATATATAAAAAAGACCTGAGTCGAATATTTCTAAATGTATAGATATGGTTTTAATTTTTTAGATTTACTGCTGTAATAAAAAATAACTAATAAAATCACGGTCCTGCAAATTGAGTGACGGACCATACGCACAGGTCAAGGGAACGCATAAAGATGTAACCAGAAATTGTCCCTTTATCCATCAGATGTCGCCCCCGTACAGTGAGCGTCAGAGACAGGAGCACAAAGGTGATCAAACTTGAGATGTAAATGTCAGCCGTAGCACTCCTATTTTGATATTTGGAGACTTGGTGCATCGTTTTTTCAGGCTCTGGTAAATAAAATAAAATTACAGCCCATGTCACTCTTTTGATAGTAAAAATTATACCATTATAGGTAAATCTAGTTACTTTCATATTATTTATTTTTAATGGTAATTAAGGCTGTTTTACTGTCTGATATACTCGTATATATATATTCACACCGCTTGGGATTTGAATGTCCAGGTTCTTTTAAAACAGTTATATCAAATGGCTGGCCACATACACACGTCCTCCAAAAAGACTCTGAGACCTGTGTAAAGTAAAAAAAATATAATAACAAAGAAAGAAGTTACTTACATATCTCTGGTGAGGCATACTACCCACACCTACACAAGTGTTGAAAACACAGTTAAACACCATTCCTTTAATTCAATACAGACAATATTGTTCTTGTGGACACCTGGTTACATGACAGATGCCCTCACGTAGTCCGGAGCTGTTCTATAGATGAACACAGAGCGTCCCTGGCACCGGTACACGAGCACAAGGATTTAAGAGGATCCTTCTCACAAATGATTCTTGCAGCAGTATGTCCGTTTTAACGTACGTATTCACTGTTTTTTTCACCGCGTGAAGAATGATCTTGATGAGCCCAGAGTCAAAGGCTCCAACGGCTGAAGTCCGTATCCAGCACTACGTAGTTACCCGTCTCAATACAGTCCTAGGTCTGTTCCTAGAAGCACCTCAAACGGTCAAAGTCAATCCGTTGGATGGATATAGGGACCACACACAAAAATACATAGAAGAGACTTTATATTTGGTCCTTAACTTTTGGAATCACGTTGTGATTTCGAGCAGTAAGGCCACAAAATAAGATGTCCTGGAGTTATTCTCGTGGGTAATTTTTAAAAGAGCCCTTGCTTCGATTCCTTCAAAGAATGCTTAAAGTTGTTGGGAAATGCGCTAATCTTGTCCGGATTTTATGCACCATCTAAAGATATGAAGAGTGTTTTATTTCTCTTTGCTATCTTGCAAATTCTACATATTGTGTCTCTACAAATAATTATAACTATTTTTTAGCTTGGTGTGGCCTAATCTTTATTTTTTTCTATTCTTGTTAATTTTTTTTTTCAAAATTTAAATGTGAGTTCTTTAATAAACAAATTCTTCTTAATTTTTTTTGTCAAGCTTTCAGCATTCTGGCAAATGATCTCTCTATTTCTTGGAACTGATATCTCCTAATGGTTAATGTTTCTTTTAAATAAATTGTATGCATGGATGTGCTTATTGAAATTATTGAACTCATTGAAATATGTTAAATTGATTGAGTGAAATCATTTTACACAGATTGTTTGTGGTTTGGGCTCCTTTTCATGTGTTCCATTGTTTGTTGCAGATGCTCTCTAAAAGAAGAATGTGAGAACAATAATCTGTTATTCCGTTGGCTCTCCAGGAAGGAGACAAAGTGTTTCAAACTGATCCGGTGGGAACCCACTAACATCTCACTGGAGAAAGATACTCATGTAATTAATCTTAGAATACCCACTACTGTAATTTTGAAGCAGTGGCCATTTATATAAGGGAACTTCAAAATTTGATAAAACATTGACAGATGTGTATTAAAACTTAAAAATAAAGATTTTATTAAACAATCAATTCACTTTGATATAAGTACGGAAAAAGTACAAGCAAAACATTAATCGGCTTAGTGGTACGTGTATTTACTGAAGAAAAAAGAAAAAAAAATATTGTGAGATTTGATAACTGGTAACGCTATAGTTTGAAGGAGAGATTGGAAACTATCAATTTACAGCATGCTTTAAACATTCATAAAGGTAGGCTTCTCTTGACACAATTGTAGTTTTTTAGGACATTTTTCAGCTTGAGGTTTTATTAGATATCATACCAGAGATGAAGTATGGTGGACTATACCAGTGTTCTTTCGGCTCAGTTCAAGTTTCGGCAACTCGGAATGGTAATACATTAAAGTGCAAGGTGCCCCCAGCAGACAAGCTTCCTCCGCTAATTTCTGGGAAAGGTAATTATATATAATATTCATTTTGTACAGAAAAAGTTCATTTTGGGAACAAGTTCAATATACTTGTATTTTAGTATTACATCTCGGAAAGATTAATTATATTAATTTTTACTTGACCCATGCAGTCTGCTGTGGATGTTGTTGATGATTTTGCGTTAATTGTGAGGTTACATGTCAGAGGTCTCATTTTACAGTTTCCATTAAGAGAAAAAATTAAAGCATATATTTTCTCTATCTAAGGTATGAATGAAAGATAGCAAATCCTGACATTAATGTAGAAAAATGTTATTTAAGTTTTTATTTTTTTTGTCATGAAACTATACAGAAAATGTTATCTTCTTCAACAGTTAAAAATCATCACATGAATCATGATGTTATTTTTGCTGTTATAATTTCAGTGTCAAAAATATTGACTGGTACATCTGATAAAAAAAAAAAAAAAAGACATCTTCTTGAACCGCATATCTGTTATGAATGAGGGATGGTTATCTTTCAGATGCCATAGAGATCTTGGTTAAGTTGGAAAACACTGACACAGGACAAGTACTGGCCCAACAAAAAGTCAACATGTATAAATGTTCAGTCCACAAAAGGTAGTTCCAATTGATATAGCTGATAAAGATAGTTGAGGTTGAAATGCAGTGATGTTAAATTGCAGTAACAATTACTTAACATCAAGTGAGTGTGTCAATTCATCAACATACCATTCACAACTGTTATAATATTTCTATATTCAAGCAAACTGCAATGCACCCTTAATTGTTCTAGTGTGTTGTCACTTGGAAGTGTTTTGCTTTGGTTAATTCTTACCTTTCAATCAGGATTCAGAATTTTTATATTAAATTCCTAAGTTCTGTTCAGATATTGTTTCACGATTATTAAAATGTCAGAGAAAACATATGTTATTGTCAATAATTTCAGTGTAAAAGATGTGTAAGCAAACATTTTATTTATTGTAACACTAAGCTGCTTGTGGAAAAACTGTTAAAATACTGTGATCTGAGACAGTAGCTTTTTCTACTCGAGTCCTTTATATACTGTGGTACCCTTTTTAAATGCAGGGGTTTCCAACTCGTAATGATTGCGAAAGTAACATTATCGCAAAAAATAAAATCTTGTGAATAAAAGGCCCCTTCATTGAAGACAAGTCATAAGACAAAAGAATGATTTATAAAAAATAATCGATCATGTATGTTACGGTTACTCTAAGATAGGTATTATTAATAATATAATCCTCATATTATCTGTCATCTATGATATCTAATCGTTCGATGTACCCTTCTCTCCCAATCAAAATTTGATGATTTTGCGCACATTTAACTTTGTACAATTATTCCATAAAATGAGGGATATACTTCGTTATGATTATTGATTGGTTAGATACAAAAAAGAACCCTCACGAAACAGTCAAAAGTAGAAAATTATGAAATTTTTACCCAGGGAATTCGAAGTCAACCACTGTGTCTGTCCTTCTGAACATGCTTGCGTGAACTGTGCCATTTAAGAAATGTCAAGGTTTACCTTGAAAGAAGATTATTTACTTCTTTGGAGAATTGCCAATTGTGTTAGTTATTTGACAATTGCTTGATTATACTTACAGATTAAAATTCTTTGATTATAATCAACCACATCTCACTTGGTCAGACTGAAAGATAACATTACCACTGATATGTTTCAGCTGTGCCCCGTGTGCTGACAGTGCATGGCGATGTGATTGGTGTATCTATAGCAACCGTTGCTCGTATGACTCTGCTGCCCAGTGCTCCAGTCCTGATGAGTTAGTGGTGTACAGCAAAGATCAGGTATGTGTTGTCTTTCATGCCCAGTATAGATATTCTGTTTGCTATATTCAACGTAGAGAGCTTAGAGTTATGATAATACACAATGATACAGCCACATTATGTCACACATCAATTGAAACAAGTATAAGAGATATTTCTAAGCAAAAAAATATCATCCAAGACAGTGCCATTATAAAGCTTTTCATTGTTGGAATTGGAAAGAAATAACCTGTAAACTGGTCTATTTAACCTCTAAAGCTATTCAGAGGATTACTTTTAAGATAAAATATGGTCCTGTGATCAAGTTTTCAATCAGAATAAAAAAAATTAAACAATATAAACAATATGATAACGCATGTAACTTTCAGACATGATAAACATGAGGATTTTTAAACAATATGATAATGCCTGTTACTTTCAGTCCCTAAGGAGCCGAGGATCTGGATATTGCCCACAGATCACACAAACTCAGTCTCCTATCATTGTACCAGCAGATTATGAATATTCTTTCCGCCTGTCAGCAAAGCATTTGCCGGAAATAAAGGTACAGTAGGGGCTGCTGCTCTTCTTTGCCAAATAGTGTAGATCTATCTTTACTACCAGTGGTTATAGATATGTTGATGTGTTTTAATTAAATATAAAAAATACCAAGTTTAAATTGTATTAGGTGTGTGTCAGGGGCATCTTCTCACTATTGCTTTGTGCAGCTTAAGTTGAGAATAGATCATTGTGCACTGGTTTATGACCTGGGTGTTAACGATATATGCACAGGCCCTTGAAATGCTATTAGTATAAATTTCGGTTAAATTTGTGCACCGAAATCTACACTAACAGGAATTCAAGCACCTGTGATATATGATACTTCATACCATGACTGGAATTCAATTAAAGTGTTCAAGAGGAAGAATGTTGTACAGATATCTACAGAATAACCTTGTGTTTGTTATACTTTTGAACATACATATGATGAACAAAGTATATAGGAGGATGCTTTATATCATGATTAGTAGTCGCTTCTGCTTACAGTCTGGGATGGCCGGTTACCAGTGCCAGCTCTGGGATGGATCACGTTCAGTAGGAAGCACTGGAGCAGATAGAATAAACTCAAATGAATTAGAATGTCAGTCAAACAAGGTGAGCTGTCGTTGAACTTTCGTTTTGATTTGTAATGTTTCAGTTTTAGATGCCTATAGATCTAGTGTTTCAGTTTATTCAGCTTTTCCAATTCATGAAGATAAAATGTTATAAATTAAACTGTTTTACTGCATGTCATGCTCAAAAACAACTGAAATTAATGTTTCATTTTTTTCTCACAGTGGACGTATAATGAGAATATTGCTGAGAAAAGGTTGAGCTTAAAGCTCGTGTGGAATACAAACCATCAAGTGGATGATACACGCAATACAGAAGGTTTGTATTCCTTTAGAATCAGACAAATTGTTACCAATATCCATTATTTAAATAGAGGAGAACTAGGTAGATTGTATGTATTTAAAGTTGAGTAAACGTTCTAGAATGTGAACAAAAAATACATTTAATAATGTAAATAATGTAAATAAAATATATAACTGTGTTTTTTCCAGATCAATAATAGGATACTATTGGATGCAAATTATATTGTTCGGAAATTCAGCTTTTTTGACATATAATAATAAAGAAGACAAGGATGCAAAAAACTATTGTATTCTCCTTTCCTTTACAGCTGAACTGTTCAAATGTGTGATTAAGGGTCCAGACTGCAGCCAGTGCCACAGTCTATCTACCACACAGCCACGATACAAGTGTAGGTATTGTGGACATTCGTGTCTGTATGAAGGGCAGTGTTGGACTACTGGTAGGAGCATCCAGACATCTTGTCCAAAACACATAGTGTATAAGGTGAGACTTTATTAAATAATAATATCAGAAGTCAACATTTTCCCTCACATTGTTGAAAGATTACATTTGATTTTCATATTCTAGTTTACTTTTCAGGGTTTGTTTCATAATTATTTTTAAAGTCATTGCAGTTTAAGACGTTGAAATATCAAATAACAAAGAATGATCTGCAAAGCAGCATGGAATTTAACAGTAGTGTGTTAGTATGGTAGAGACAGAAACAATACATCTTCTTTATGTTCAGTTTATCAATATGAACAGTGGGATACAATTATTCCTTGCTTCATTGAGTTTAAGTGAGAAAACATGCAATGATATAACACATACTGCATAAATATATATGTAAAAATTGATACTGGTCTTTCTTTAATATTGTTCAACAGGGAGTAAAATATGAAGGCGTTCGTCATGTAACAATGTTTGATCAAATGTGAAATATAAAAACATGAAGGATTGCGACTTGTTTCCAGGTATATCCAACAAGTGCCCCGCGTGAGGGAGGGACATTGGTAACGATTGAAGGGAGGAATCTTGGCACTAAAGTAGGAGATGTTGAAAGCGTCACTGTAGCTGGCCAGCAGTGTGATGTTCAGGCCAACCTGTACTTGGTCTCAAGAAGGTTGGTAGTACTTTGCAGAAAAGTATAACAAAGTCATGAAATCAAAGGATTCACAAACCATATACACATGAAATTGACATTCATTTAAATCGAAGGATGCAGAGATTCCCTTGATTTCATGATTGGTATATTTAGATATTCACAAATATATATACGCAGACATTACTGTGTGTATTTATGTAAAAAATGCAAGTTTAAATTTTTCAGAAATTCTTTTTTTAATCATTACATATTTAATTATTTAATTTCAGAATTGTGTGTCGGGTACCTCCATCACGGCCTACCATAGGTGTTGTTCAAGTAACCATCAGAGGAAACACAGTGGGAAACATAAATTTCATGTACAATGTAAGTAATGATTACTTTGGACATCATTAAGTTACAAAGAAAGTAGTACTTAATTTGTACGTAACGTACTAAACAAAATAAGTAGAGCCCAATATGGAAATAACTTATTTCACAAATTAAGCATTGCGCAATCTTGACATGAACTTCTTTACTAAAGAAGAAGTAATCACTTTGTTGAGGATTCTTTCATATATGTAAATTAATAAAAGAATGTTGATTCAAATACCTGTGAAGTTGTACTAAACGATATAAAATAAACATAATTTACTTGCATAAATTATAATATATGTAATTACTATTTATAGACAAGGAACATTAATACAACAGATAGCTGTTACACTCTGTTCTGTTACTATACATCAAAGCAATTGTTTGCCATATATAGAAATAGGATTTCCTTTTGTACATTCTCAGAATCGCATTTGAGATATAGTCGTTTGTTGCAGGATCCACAGATCTTGTTTATTCATCCTACCAAAGGCCCCACTTCTGGTGGTACATTAATCAATGTGAATGGCACTGGGTTAAACACTGGTTCTATTCAGAAGATGAAGGCTTATGTTGGAGATGTCAGATGTGATATCATAGCAAACACGTAGGTTAATTTAACTAGTCCATTGCAAAGCCTGAACATTTCAGCTATTTGTAACAGACATTATGACAATTTGAAGTGTATCAAACATGCTCCTTTGGAGCCAATTGTGTGAACCAAAAAACATATCTTGCATTGTTTATGCTGTCATTATATTTATCATGTCATATCTATATTATAATTATGGCTTTCAGCCATACCATGTGCCATGTACTTTTGAATATTTCCTTTATATAAATAAATGACATCTACATAAAATTTATATAATATATTTTGTTTCAACACTTTATTTGCCAATACAAGCATTTAAATCTTTACATTTAATTTTAAAGATATTTTATGAAGTTTCTAACTTTTGATTTGGTTCACTTTTGGAAGTTTTATTACTAAAAGTATTTCAAATTTCAAAGCTAATCTATCTTCCAGAATCACTGATGTAGCTCTCCAGTGCAGGACGAGAAATGTTTCAGCTGCTGTAACAAAGAGTATTTTCATCATCGAGTTTGACGGAATTGATGCTCGAAGGACACTCAGCCAAGTCTTTAGTTTTACTGATGATCCGGTTGTTATAGGGATCACACCTCTCAAATTCTTCAAAGGGTAAGTCGGCCCAGGTGAAATCAAATAATATTTCTAGATATTTCAGAAAAACAACTTGAGAAACTTGCTGAGTTAGACAGGGCTGTGATCATTGGGTGCTGTATTAATTTCCTGTCTTAGTATCAAAAGGACATATATGTTTTGAAATTAATGTATATTTTATATTTTTGTTTCACAACATAAATTTATAGAAATCTGCAAATAATTTGTTGTTTATGAGAGATTTATGTTTACAAGCTATGTGTTTTCAAAAGGAATTTATTACTATTTTTACTGTTAAAATATGTGGAAACGTAGTAATGGGTGCATTTTACATGTTTTATGTTTTCATGCATAAGTAAAATATTTCAAAATTCGGTCAGTGTTTCTGCTTGTGCTTACAGTTCATCCTTACACTATTTGTCCTTGCTCATTTTAGGGGTGGTAGAATGATCACTGTGACTGGCAGTCAGTTAGATACAGTGGAGCAGCCAAAGATCTTTTTCTTCAAAGGTGCCCAAGAGACAGACAGAGAAGTGAGCATAGTCAGTGGTATCATATGAGAAAAATACAATGTTTGTTGAAGATGGTTGATTATATCACACATGGCAAAAAGGCACCTTTACCAGCCCTCTACTTTATAAAAGTGAGCCGTGTGATCATAATAAGAAGTAATAGAGTCCATTTAAATGAAGGAACAAAGGGAGTAAATGGTGTGTCAGGGGTGCGAGGTTGAGAAAGTAGCCATTCGTCAAGAAAATCAGGTTTATTGGCTGGGAATCTGATGCAAAGTACAGTCACAGATGCTCAAATTAATACCGGTACATAAAACAAGAAAAGAAAACGGTGGCTGACCTTCAAGGCTCGACATTCTACAATAAAACAACTTATAGAAGTCCTTGGTATGCATGTTCATACACTATGCAGTATGTAACGTCTATCTGTTTTTGTATTATCACTGAATGGTGGTCTCAGTTATGACGAATAGTCAATAAACCAATCAGATCACATGTATACACTTATTATAAATACGATAGTACCTTTAAACTGTAATAAATCATCAAATACATAAAACAAATGAATTATAATAATGATTCATAGTCATACAGTTTCCTCACTCACTAGTAAAAGTTGGATCTCTACACATTTAAGTAGCAATCATAACATGTCACACATCTGTGTGTTATCTCAGTGTAAATCCTAACACTAATAGTTTTAATCTTCTTCTCTTATCACAAAACATTAATAAAAACATGGTCCATAAACATCAATAGCCCGACTCCCATGTGTTCTCTACAATAGTTTAACTTCTGACCATATGACATAAGTCACTCCATAAAACATTATGAAAATAACAAAATAAACATTATACTTCTTAACAGTATCACTTCAGCTCATAAACATATAAACAGTGAAGACACTAATGGTATTCACATTAACCAATATTAATAAAATTATCCTAATATTACTATGGTATAAATGAATATAGTTTACAGTATCAGCCATTATCTCAATATTAATTTTAAATAGGCATCAATATTCACACATAATATACAACAGATACACTCAATCAATTTTGAATAGTATGATCAATTTGAGGAAAAGGAGTTTCAGGTCAGCTGGTTACAGAATACATCTGTCAAACTGGGTGTTTATCTCATTAAAAGAACATATAAACACAAGATATATCTCGTACAAGTCAAGCTCTCTGTTCTCTAAATGGTGTCACATCAGTTTATATTAATGTCAGTTAACTTGCAATGTGTTTAAAGAATGATTTAAAAAAATGAACCAATCTTGTTCCGCGCTGGTAGAAACAGGTATATTCCCATAAAGAACTTCACGTACATAGCTATCACTCTTTGTCCGTCGTCCGTCTGTCCGTCTGTCCGTCCGTCTGTCTGCCCGTTAACCAGGCACAAATCGTTACCGCTGGACCTAGAATCTTGTAACTTGACATTCAGAGAGGTCCATGAAAAATCTCCTTGGAAACCAGAAATTCGATCTCTGTTCCCTATATCCTTCGAGCTATGGGGCCCCAAAAGAATATTCCCCGGAATAGTATAAGATTTCATACAAAACTTCAATATCTCATTAATTACATCACTGATGATCATGATATTTGGCATACATATTGATCATGAGATGTTCCATCAGTTTCTGCAGACTGGTGTCGCCACTTGTGTTTTTCGATTTTTTTACGAATTGTTTTCTCTATTTTTGAGACCTTTAAAGATATGAATATCTGTTAACAGAGTCCAAATCATAACAACTGGACCTAGAATCTTGTAACTTGACACACAGAGAGACCAATGAAAAGTCTCCATGGAAACCTGAAATTAGGTCTCTGTTACCCATATCCTTTAAGCTGTATGGCTCCAAAATACCTCCCCCCAGAATAATGAAAAATTTGATACAAAAACTGCAGAATCTCAATAAATACAACACTGATAGTCATGATTTTTGGCATACATATTGATCATGAGATGTTCCATCAGTTTCTGCAGACTGGGTGCGCCACCTCTATTTTGTTTCAAATTTTTACGAACTTTTTTCTCTATTTAGAGACCTTTAATGATGTGGGTATCTGTAAACAGGGTACAAATCGTAACAACTGGACCTAGAATCTTCATTCTTTTCATGCAAGGAGGCCCATGAAAAGTGTCTGTGGAACCTGAAATTAGGTCTCTGTTACCGATATCCTTCACGCTATAGGACTCCGAAGTATCCCTCAGAATAATGGAAAATTTGATACATAAGCTCAAGTATCTGAACAAAAATATTGCAGGGATCACCAAGATTCTTTGCATGGATATTGATTATGGAGTGTTTCATCAGTTTCTGCAGACTGGTGGTGCCGCCTACATTTTATTGAATTTTTCGAATTTCTTTCTCTATTTTTGAGATCTTTAAGGATGCTGTCATCTGTTAACGAGCACAAATTGTAACAACTGAACCTAGAATCTTCATTCTTGTCATGCAAGGAGGCCCGTGGAAAAGTGTCTGTGGGAACCTGAAATTAGGTCTCTGTTACCCATATCCTTTACGCTATAGGACTCCGAAGTATCCCTCCGGATAATGGAAAATTTGATACAAAAGCTGAAGTATCTGAACAACTAATGCAGAGATGATTCTTTGCATGGATATTGACCATTAAGTGTTTTTATAAGTTTCTGCAGACTGGTGGATCCACCTGTATTTTTTTTAAAGTTTACGCATTTTTTTCTCTATTTTTGAGATATAATACAGACACAATCTTGGGCTGTTGGTTAATCTGTTTGATGCTTCATTTGAATGGGTATATACTACCATTCAGATGATAAAATTTCCTTTTGCGAATCTCTTCCTAGTCAGCTGACCGTCATGACCTATGGATCACTTGTTAGGATATAACACAGGTCTTATGCTTGAACTAAAATGACATCGCAGGTGCTTAACACATACTTCAACATCTCACTTAAAATATATGTGGAACCAAAACACCCGGTTGTCTAGCGCATGCGCATTGACATCCCGGTAACCAAATCAGATTTCAAGTTTTTTACATGCGTGAGAATTATAAAATGACATTGGCTAAACAATATGTCAAAGTATTCTACTCACAATTATTCACACTTAGTCTCGCCCTTATGTCTGTAGAGGCTTCACTTTGGTTCCTGGTCTAACTTCGTCCGATCCAGGTTCTATCACTGATTCAGAATGTCAGTCAGCTTCATGTGTTCTTACCACGCCGCCCATAAAGTATGCACACAAAAAATAAGTTTAAACCCTGACACTAGCTGGCGCTCTAAGCAAGTGCTGCATTCCCGTTTAATCTTTCCTCGCCCTCGAGCAAGGGGAGAACTTAGCATTGTTATTCATAACTATGGATATATCTGAACTTAAACATGATGGAAAACATAACCTCCTTTTCCTTGACAAGATAAACAGAGTATTCAACTAGCCATATACTAACCATATAAACGTGACATAAAATTCAATACAATACAGTAGAAACTATTTCAAAACCTATTAATCACGTGAAAAAGCTGATCTAGGTTCCCTAAATAGATTACTGTGTTTCCCAGCCCCAGCTCTTGCTGAGATACGGGGTAATGTCAACTTCATTAAGTACATCTTGACCTTAAATAACTGTGGGTTGTAACACTAAAACAAAATCGTCCTCATCAGTTTGGATGAAGAGATAGAAAGTGTTCACCAACTGAAGAATCATCTTGGTTATCCACTGGCTTTATTACCTCTGTAAATGGACATGGTCTCATCTGTCATCTGTATACCCATTTTGGTAATCCTAACTCATCGGCAGGTGTTATATAATAAAAATCTTTGTAATCCAATTTTTGGATTACTTTGTTTACTTGAAGCCCATATACATCCTGTATTTTGTTTCGTTCTTTTTTATGTTGTTTTACTAACTCTCTGTCCAGTGCGAAGTGGGGCTTCTCTAGAACGTCTGGCAGCGTATTTCTTGCGCTAAGACGCAGCTTTTGTCATTCTGCGTTTAGCATGATCATAAACTTCTCGTAATTTCTGCTGATGTAAAGTCATCCATGTTACAGGATTATCTGTTGATGTGTCATCACATTCACTCGGTACTAACTCAATTGGTACGCTGGGATCACATAAAAAATAAGTGGAACGGACTAAATCCAGTACTATTGTGTTGCGTCATATCCAATGCGAATACCATTGTCCAATTAAATCTGTCTGTGCATTTGACTGTGGATGGTAACTTGTCTTCCTCGATTTCTTTATTGCATAAATACCACAAAGTTGGCAAATGACTCGACTCACGAAGTCTCCATCTTTTTCGGAATGAAGTCTTAATGGAGCTCCAAATCTGGAAAACCATTCTCAGAAAGAAACCCTGGCCATGGATTAAGCCTTTTGATCTTTAGGGGGAATGGCTATACTCCATTTCGTAAACACATCCTTTAATACGAGAACATATTTTCTAGCATCTGTAGCTTTTTCAGGTGTTTTTAACTCCATAGCCACGACTTCCAGTGGTCATGAAGCTTGTATTGTGCCTATTGGTGTATGAACTTTGACCTCTTTAGACAAAACACAATGTTTACAAATACTTATTTAGTCTCTGATCTCCTCCTTGTGAAACCAAAAACATTTCGCTCAAAAGAGCGCTAAATTTCTATTAACTCCCTGATGACGTCTATAATCATGAAAAGATTTTAACATTTTCTGTTTTAAAGCTTGGGGTAACACTATCTGTTTCAATTTACCCATAACCGGACCTTGTATAACAAGATACAACACTCCTTGCTTTGTTTCAGATCTATCCCATTGTCGGTATAAGAGTTGCATTTCTTTTGGAGTTTGCCTCCTCACTCTGGGTGTTGGTTTCTTCCCTGTGGCACAACACTTGCGGACTGCCCCAGTAACTGGATCTACATGTTGCATAACAGCTATCTCTTCATGTGATAGAATAGGCAAAGAAGAGGCTCCAACTTGGATTGCATCAAGTCCAACATTTCATCTAGCATTGTCACCTTGCTCGGTACATCTCTCACCTCCAATTTCTACTTGAAGTTCAACTGGTAAAGCTAATGAATAACTCGCTCTTGCACATAACCGGGAGGAGGATTCTTTTCTTCATCTCTACCCAGGGTCGCTTATTTAACCGTGAAAGGGCATGGTCACTTCCATTATGCTACCCTGCTCTGTACTGGTAATGGAAATTAAACTTGCTAATGCTGTGGCCAATCTTTGTTTAACAGCACTTATCTTAGCTTTGGTCATTTAATAAGTAAGTAGGTTGTTATCCTTTACCTCCATGAAGAACATATCACTGCAGATATTCTCTGAATTTATTTACCACTGGCCCCTTGACAGCTAGAAGCTCTAGTTTCATGGGACTGTAATTGTCTTGATTGCGTTCAGACTTTCGCAAACTTCGACTTGCGTAGGTGATTTCTCTAAGCTTTCCTTCTTATTCTTTCAACAATACAGCCCCGAGACCCATATGCGACGCATCTGTCTCAATAATAAATGGTTTAACAAAACCTTGGTAGCCCAGTACTAGTAAACTCTCGTTTCAGTTTTGTAATTTCCTTATCATGGGACTCATTCCACAAATGTTTTATTTGCAGCGACTTTTCTTGTTTCTATGCAGCTAACACACCATCAAGCTGATGTAATGGAGCTGCATTATGCGCTAATCCTAAATTCTCTATAGTTGGAGGCAAAACCTGTAAAGCTACGGATTTCCTTCAACGTTCGTGGTCTAGGCTTTTTTTGTACAGCTTCAGATTTCTGGATCAGTGTTAATCCCTTCTTTAGTGATAACATGGCCAAAACAAATTACCTTTTTCCGCGTTCAGTCGCCAGTTGTGTTCTACCAACACTGGGAAAATTAAATCTAGTATTTCGATATGTTGATCGACCGTCTTACAATAGATGATAATGTCATCTAAATAAAAAAGCATATGTAGGTAAAATATCTCCTTGAAAAACAGGGTTGATTTATCTTTGAAATCTAGCCGGTGCATTCGCCAGTCCAAATGGCTTACGCACTGCCTCAAACAATCCCATTGGTGTGGTAAATGCAGTCTTTTTAACATCATCTGGACGTACTTCAATTTGATTGTAGGCTGCACATAAGTCTGGAGTATTCAATATCTTTATCCTGCTAAAAGCCTCTAAGGACTGATCGATTCGAGGTAGTAGGTACACGTCTCGTCTTATATTCTAGTTTAATTTTTTGTAGTCGATATACATCCGCAAGTTCCCTCATTTTTTTCTAAGGATAACTATTGGTTATGCATTGCTTGCTTTACTCTAATTATTCCTATTGCTAGGAGATCTTTCAGGTGAGCTTCTGCTTCTTTGAATAGATGTTGTGGTATTATCCTGTATGGCTGTGCAATTGCTATCTTCTCTACAGTATAGATCCGATATTGCAATGTACTTGTACAGTGTAGTGGTTCATCCTCACGCAGAAAAAATTGACTGTGCTTCTTCAGCGAGGCATGGGCCTTCTTACGCTCTTCCTTAATAACAGGAAAACTTGAAAAATCTACCGATGGAGCATATGACACGTTGCCAACACAACTCTAGCACTAAACAGCAACGTTACCCTGTTCACAACTAGGTAAAAGCTCTACGGCAACTTGTTTGCCTAACTCTATGATTTCATCAGGTTTCTGTAGTGTATAAGTCTATCCTCTGTCCCGGTTTCAGATATACATCTCTAGAACTAGGATTAGCTATATGCACATACAAATGGTCGGCTGAAGACCCAAAAATAGTTCTTGCCACAAGAACTTTCCCTGGTAACGCATAGAGGCTCTACCACAGCTACTCCACTCTTAACCCTACTAGTGATCCTGCAACAAGATACACTGTTCGGATGTGTTAGTGATCCATGTGGTCCTGCCACCTTGACAAAACCTAGGTTTACACTTGAGCTCTCTTTCTTGTCTGTTCCGAAATGTATTAGTTTTTCCTAATATTCAGGACATCTCCTTATCACATTCATGTCAATTACTCCTTGACTACTGTGTGTTGTGTCTCTAACTACAGAATCTTAAAGAACTAATATTCCAACTTCTGGAATATCTGACCCAAAAATATGAACATCGCATGAATCAAACGAACATAAGGTATCTCTAGTTCATTGGCTGCCGGCAGCTTCAGCCAGTTGTTAGTATCAACCATATCACTTTCCAGTATATGTAAATGGTTTCTGGCAAACAATTCATTTATGGTTCTTTGTCACATGCGACCCAGTGTCTAACAGATACGCACTGTTACCTGTCCAAAAACACAATTTACAGTAAGTCTGTCTGCAACAGTTCGATCTTACACTTCAGGATCAGGTAAAATGTGTTCCTTTCTGGAAACTCCCTTGTACACTATCGTTAGCGGCAGTTGGGGAATCAGTTACAGTTTTCTTTTTCTCTCACTCCTGAGAATCAAGCAGTCACGTATCATGTGACCTAATTTACCTCAATATAAACAAGGGCCTTTCACTCTCTGTTGGGATACTTCCACTTGCTCTTTACTAGTGTTTATACCAATTGCTTGTAACGATAACATTGGATCCAACATCTTGTGTTCACTTTCAATAATTTTTTCTTGCTGCTTTTGTTCAGTAAGTACGTCTTCCACTCTCTTTGTAAGTTCTGATTCCTTGGTATCTTTCATAGTATGCGTCACTTCAGTAAGTGTATCAACTGAACCTTCTTCTGCTCTTTTCTAAGGTTTTGTGTCTAAACATTCACTAGTCAATAATAGCCTGTTGCCGTACTTCCTTAAAAGATTTTCTTGGGTTCTCCCTAACAGCAAGTCTTAATATGCTCAAGATACTGTCACGCAGTTTACAAAAAAAATGCATCTCTTAAAGCATGATCTTTTTTTGGCAAAATCTTATCGTTGATGCTGAAGTACGATCAAAAGAGCCATCTGTTCAGGTGAAAGTCTCGCAGGGACTCTTTGTAATGTAGTCTCCCGGCGAAAAATGTATCTAATAATTCTTTTTCAGACAGCCTTTCATAGGAAGCATCTTTAAAATTTTCGAAAACACCCCTGTAGCGGTATTACGTTCATCAGGCTTTGAGTACTTCTCTCCGCGCAGCGCCCTCTAAATGTGCAAGTAGATACAATGCTTCAGCTTGTCCTTCTAACCCCTGAGCATGTAAGGGACATTCACTATTCTAACAGGTATAGATTCTACAGTCTCCGACATGGTGACAATTATGCACAGACAAAGCAAATAAAGGCTATGGTATATCTTGAACATGAGTAATCTCTCAGCAAATGTTGTCATATGTAAAAAATAGTAAACAAACAAGTGTGATCCACTTTACATCAGGTACAGTATATAATTACATCATCGATGATCAGGCGATAACATGCAAATATGCAAATCACTCATAATCATAATACATTCACAATATCAAATCATCAGGTAACCAATGTTCCAGTGAGAGACAACGTTCATATTGTTACGGGTGCTCTTTTTATTATGTGACACGGGCATAACTCTTGTTGTATCACTCGTGTATGGCCGCGTGTTACATTCTATGTTAAATCTGTACCGGTTGAACTCTCGTTGTCATGTAAGCCTTGGATTTTCACGCCTAGTCGCGAGATCACGTGTACACCATGGTGTTTAGAAGCACGGCGATGTCTTTCTAGAGACTTCCCGAAACGCGTGTTTTACTGTGTTGTGCTAGATCCTAAAGACTGTTCGAGAAGTGGAAAATTCTCGGCTTGGGGTGTTAAGGTATATAAAGGGGCTGTGTTTTAGAACGGAGGGGCAGAAAGCAGAGAAGATTCCAGGAGACGCAGAAGCGTGTGTCAGATTCTAGGACCTTATCCGACGAATGCGGCAATTATGAAGTTTCAAAGACTTTCTCCTGGATTTTATGCATTTGGACTTCAGTTTACTTTCTGGATGTTGCGAGAACTGTGATTGTATTGACTTGTTGATATACCGCTGTTTTACTGTATAATTGTATTGATTTAGTGTATTGTATTGGTAGGGTTGTTTTAAGAAAAAAATATAGTCATTTCTTAACAAAAACCACTGATTTCTTTATTCATTCCCCTAGACATTTCACGCTGCCTATAGTGTTACAGAATCTCATTTGTTTTTATCTCCGTTACAAAATTTGTGTTCATCACGCATACGTGATCTGTTTATATTAGGTTCCGTAACAATATCAAGAGTCAAAACCAGTGATGAGCATAAAAATACTCCTATATGTCAATCTGGGTATTTAAGAGTCCAAAACTGGTAATCACCATCATAATGCGTACTACCAGACAATTTCTGTAAACATCTGAAGGCAGTGATCTATGTCACTCACATAACGTAATCCCATGGTTACGTTATCTGAACTACAACATTTTGTAACCGATGGAAATGTTCACTGTCACGCTGGAACAACATTGACGAGACAACAGCACTAAAACAGCACTTCATGATCCGATCGTCGACTGAACAACTGTAATCCCGGCTCCAATCAAGTATGTTACTCCAAGCGGCAACAGCATTGACGAAAAGGTAACATTACTCCAGGGCTCCAACCAGGTGTATCACTCGTTGACTGTCAAACCACCCTTTTTCTTTTGACAAGATCTCAGTTAAATATATGTTCAACACTACTCTTATCTGTCCTCCTTTATATCCCCGCTTAATTATCAATCCCTCCTTTTTATCATCCCACTACTGACACCAAAATCCGTAAGGGATGCGGGGTTGATCATGGAGCCAAGAACATCAGGTTTATTTGCAAATAATATTATGCAAATTACATTCACATAGGCTTAAAATCAATACCGGAACATAAAATAAATGTGTTATTGTATGATTTTCAAGGTTAAACTTTCTGCTATGTCACAAAATAATTGGGTATGTCAACATGTATCTGTATCCATATCATCACCAAATGGTGGTCTTAGTTATGACGAATAGTCAATAAACCAATCAAATCACATGAATACATTGAAATTATAATATATGCAAAAGTAACTTAAACTTTCATTAATCATCATACTGTTTTTTAAACAAAAAAATAAAACAAATAATTTCTTATGACTCATAGTCTCACAGTTTCCTCTCTCGCTAGTTAAATTAGATCTCTACACAGCTAAGTGCCAATCATAACATGTAACACAAATGTCTAAATCTTAACAATGTTGGTTTTAATCTTCTTCTCTCATCACAAAACAGTAATAAAAACAAGGTTCATATACATCATAGTTCGACTACCATGTGATCCCTATAATACTTAAAGTTCTGACTATATGGCATAAGTCACTCCTTAAAACAAGAAAACAATAAAGGAAACATTATACTTCTAAACTGTATCACTTCAGCTCATAAACATATTAGCAGCGAAGGCACTAATGGTATTCGTATTAAACAGTATTAACAAAAATTTCATTATATTACTATGGTATTAAATGAGAATAGTTTACAATCTTTAATACGCAGCAGTATTATCACATAGTATATAACAGATGCATTCCATCTACATTGAGTAGTATATTCAATTTGAGGAAACAAGGTTTCAGGTCAACTGGTTACAGAATATATCTGTTAAACTTGGTTCCTATCTCATTAAAGAACATATAAACACAAGATATATCTTGTACAAGTCCAGCTTTCTGTTCTCAAAATGGTGTCACATCATTTTATATTAACTTCAGTTCACTTACAATGTGTTTTAATAATAGACTGAGCCAATCTTGTTCTAGCGCTGGTAGATAGAGGTCTAGTTCCATAATGAACTACACGTACAAAATGTTAGACTTTCAATATAGCATTATATGATAACACAAGTCTTATGCCTTAAAAAAAGACATAGCATGTGCTTAAAACATTTAAACGTCTAATTAAAACTTTCTGGAACCAAAACATCCGGATGTCTAGCTCGTGCGCACTGACACCACGGTAACCAAATCAGTTTTAAAGTTTTTAAATGCGTGATAATTATAATATAAACAATGACACTGGCTTAAGAGTATGTCAAAGTATTCTACTCTTGTATTCTATTATTTATATCTGGCCTTGGTCCTGACTTCTGTAAATGCTTCACTACCGGTTCCTGGCCCAATTCGTCCAACCCAGCTGTACTATTTAGCGAACACACGGCAAACGCTAACAGCAGGCTGTGAACACAACGACTTTATTCTGAACTTAACATGCCGACTACGCAGGTTGTGGTGACGTCACAGTGTTGTGTGTTTTGTGCAACACTCTTCAATCATATCCTGATATAACATAGTTGTGTGCTTAGTGCAACACTCTCCAGACAGATCATTATATAACATCTTCACCCTCGTGTTTGTATTATTAAAGTTAAATAAAACATGAAAACAGAGTTCTTTGTTCAGTCCTTATGGGGAGTTGAATATCATTAATAATCCGGATATTATATCGACATAAAATATTGAGGCGATGTCTTTTGGTGGAGTGTCAACTGTGTGAATGTTATAACGGCACTTTAACACATGAAGCTTAAATGAAATTACCACGTTGTCAAATGAGCAGCGCACGGCGTACACTCATATGACTTGTTGCACTATAATAAAACTTAAAGGCGACACTTATATTTGACTAAATCATATGAGCAGCGCACGGCGTGCACTCATGTGATACAAACACATTTTACAAATCTAGTCGATCTGGTGCTCTCACAATGCGACCAGACCGTCGTAAAGTAACTGGACGTGGATTGGTCTCATGAGTTTGCTGACCTCCTTGTTGATAGGGAGGATTATGATCCTCAGCATATATCGGTTCCTCAGATTCGAAGTCACTTTGCTCATCTAGTTTGATGGTTTCTTTTGTTTTCAGCAAGCCTCTGCGATTTCGTCTGAACACTGAACCTGACTGCGTTTTGACGTTGTATGATCTTGGTGCCGCTTGACCGAGAACGATTGCTGGCTCGATCCATTTCTTTCTCTCACTGTCGCGAAGACGAACAGAATCTACCGGCCTCAGGGGTTTGAGCTCCCTGGCACCTTCGCTGATCATAATAATTTTTCTGCTGAGGTTTTTGCGTCATTTTCAGCTTTAATGTTGCACTATGAGTTTTCTGTGTGGTAATACTTGGGAGATTACTGCGTAGATTTCTGCCCATCAACATTTCTGCGGGGGATGCTCCATTATCTCCTGGGGTGCTACGGTGTATCAGCAGCCCCAATGATGGGTTATCACATTTGCGTAATATGTTTTTAACAGTTTTCACTGTTTTTTCGACAAGTCCATTTGACTGAGCATACAATGGGGATGAAGTTGAGATCTGGAAATCCCAATCTGCCGCAAACTGTCTATATTCAGCGGAGGCAAAGCAAGGCCCATTGTCTGAGAAGACCTCTTGTGGCACTCCAAACCTACTTAAACTGTCCTGCACGGCAGAAATGACTGCTCTACTTGTTTTAGTTGGTACATGGTTCACGTCTGGATAGTTTGAATGATAGTCCACAATGACAAGATAATCTTTATTGTTATGCTGACACAAATCTGCTGCCACTTTCTGCCATGGCTGGGTAGGTGTTTCATGGAATAAGAGAGGTTGTTTTGACTGTCCATCTCTATATGTAAGGCATTTGTCGCAACTCTGTACTACTGTCTCTATTTCCTGATTAATGCCTGGCCAGTACACAGACATTCTGGCTCGTCGTTTGCATTTTTCTTGGCCTTGATGACCTGCATGAATTTTGTCCAGTATCTGCTTTCTCAGAGATTCAGGAATTACTACTCTTTCCCCCTTCAACACTAGATCATCATATACAGTCAAGTCCGTTCTGAAGTTGAAGTACGCGTATACGGAGCTATTTCTGGCGGACACTGCTTGACGCTGTCTGGCCATCCTGATATGATATGGTTCTTTAACATCTGCATTGTATTATCTGACAGAGTCTCAGATTTAATCTGCTCAAGTTTCTGATCACTGATTGGCGCATTTTTCACTACTGCTGCTACCTGAGCCTCTATATCTATCTCCGTTTTGTCAATGTCTGGCAATTCAACAGTGTTGTTAGACAGGGCAGCTCGAGACAATGTGTCTGATGCAAACATCTGTGTGCCTGGTGTGTAGCTGATCTGAATGTCATATCTCTGGATTTTCAGTCTAATTCTCTGTAAACGAGGCGGGCAGTCATATTTTAACGTAGTTTCCACATTTTCCATGTTTTCAAACATGTTTCTAATCGCGCGGTGATAAATCTCTGGTGCTTACGAGATCCCAAAGGGGTGTCGCAGGTATTTGTACCTGTCAAATGGCGTTATGAATGTACACAGCTTTGAGCTTTCTTCATCAAGGCAAATTTGCCAAAAACCTTTTGAACAGTCTATCTTTGAGAATACTTTAGCTCCTGACATGTTGGCCATAATTTCCTCTCGTGATGGCAGTTTGAAATGTTCACGGCGAATGGCCTTGTTTAGATTGCGAGGATCCAGGCATATGCCTAACTTGCCATTCTGTTTATGAACAATATGCATTGCGCTCACCCATTCTGTTGGCTCTGTAACCTTTTCTATCACTCCTGCCTGTTCCATACGTGATAATTCTGCTTTAACATCGTTGTACAACGCGAATGGTACTTTACGGCAAGCCTCTACAACTGGTTCAGCCTCCGGCTTCAGCTTGATGCCTACATGACCTGGTAGGCAGCCCAGGCCAGTAAATAGTTCAGGGTAGTCGGCTAGTACATCGGCTGAATGCTGAGCTGTTGTAACCATACTGATTCGTTTAACTAAGTTCAATATCTCGCATGAGTCCTTTCCCAATATGGGTTGTACTTCACTGGATGTGACAACAAAACTAACACGGTGTTTCACTTTTTTTATGTTCAACAGATAGTGTCACTCTGCCGGTCACCGGTACCTGGTCACCTGTATATGCTGTCAGTTTCACTTTGGCTGGTTTTATCTTTGGCTTTTTATTTAAGCCTCTATAGCATGACATTGGCAAGATATTCACGTCGCTGCCAGTATCCAGCTTCAATTGGACCATAGTGTCCTCTATCGGCAGTGTCACTAACCACTGCGACTTGCATTGTTTTTCTTCGACACTGTCTACTTCAAAGTCATCATAATCATCATCATAATCACTATCTTCATCAACATGTTTTTCACTCACACAATGCACATTAGGCCTACCTTTGCTGCGGCACATTTTCTGAAAGTGTCCCACTTTCTGGCACTTCCTACAGGTCTGTCCCTGCGCTGGGCAAGTCTTATACCCTGCATGCCTGTAACCACACCTCCCACATTCTGGGTTTTGTGACCTGTTACTGCTATCATGCTGTGTATATCTGTTGGGATGGTGTGCACCACGTCCTCGCCCGCGAGAACTTGTACGGTTACCACTACCTCTGCGCATCTGACCACGGCCACGTGACTGTGATGACTGTACAATGTTCACTGAAGCTGAACTGGTCATGGCCCGTGCATGACTAACTGTGACCTCTTCATTTTTACACACACTGATAGTCTTGGTCAAATCAAGATCATCAATATTCATGAGTCTCTTTCTGGTTTTATCACATCTAATACCAATAATAATACGATCACGAATCATGTCTTCTTTTATTTCTCCGTATTCGCACTTCTCAGCTTGTGTTTTCAGATCAGTTAAGAACGACAGAAAAGCTCATCTTCTTTCTGTACGCGGCCATTGAACAAGAGTCTCTCATGTGCTATATCCTTTTTACCACGAACATAGTCTCTGAACTTCTGCACGAGTATCTGATAATTATCCTTTTCTTCTCCTGCGAACGACATGGTGTTGTAAACTTCTATAGCTCTCTCTCCCGCCGTATGCAGGAATAGCGCGCACTTTATCTTGACGGCTTTCCCAACCTTCTCTGATGCAACGAGGTACAAGTCAACTTTTTGTTACCATGTTTTAAAGTTCTCCTGGATATTTCCGGTCCAGGACATCGGCGAGGGCGGCTGCAGGAATTCCATGCCTGTTTTGTCACTTCTGACACCATGTACTATTTAGCGAACACACGGGAAACGCTAACAGCAGGCTGTGAACACAACGACTTTATTCTGAACTTAACATGCCGACTACGCAGGTTGTGGTGACGTCACGGAGTTGTGTGTTTTGTGCAACACTCTCCCATCATATCCTGATATTACATAGTTGTGTGCTTAGTGCAACACTCTCCAGACAGATCATTATATTACACCCAGCCTTAACAGCTGTTTCACAATGTCGGCCAGCTTTATGCGTTCATACAACGCATGCCGTAAAGTATGCACACACACACACACAAATAAAAAATAAACCCTGACACTAGGTGACGCTCTAGGCAAGTGCATCAACACTATCACATATGGTATGATAAAAAGAGTGAAATGCTGTTTATATTAATACCTTTTCGAAGTTAATAAATAATATTGTTTTATCAAAATGAGTTGAAATGAGTATGCGCACATGTTCAAGTGATTTTACAGTAACTGTAAAACTTGTACAACCTGTTAAAGTTCGTTTTATTGAGTAAATATGAGTATGTAACCTGATATACAAACTCAGTTTATTGTCCGCCTAATTAAAAATATTTTAGTGTTCATTAATATTACTTTTTTTCAGGTATGTGTCATCAAAAGTGGTACAGAGCTACACTGTCCTTCTCCCAAATTTCCGGTAACAAGTCCCCGGAGAAGACAGACTGAACCAAAATGGAAGGTGGCTCTTGAGATGGACAATGTACAGGCTTTGAGAGACCTCTCTGGTAACTTTGGTGTTGATGCAGACATTGAGGTTTTTAATGACCCATACTTCCCTCCCTTTCAAGGAGGAAAGAAGATTTATAGGGGCCACAAAGACAGAGAGAAATTAATCATCGATGTAAGCTTCTTTTACTTTTGCTTGAGTTTGGTGAATGCGCAGTTAATCTCTCGATCTGTAAATCAAGCAAACCATTATTTTTTTTTTCAATTTTTTTTCATTAAATAAATGAGCATGTTATTTTTTAAACCAGCTCGGTGATCACGTAGAAGAAAATTTACTTTCCAGATTATACTTATCTATCATAGCTGCTTAGATGTTATCTATCACGCTTATATGGCTCATGTAAAATTTAATAAACTTATCCACAAAGATGTATACAAGTGTAAAAAATGTGTAGCCTAATGAAAAGAAGAATCAAACACAATAGCAAAAGTATATAAATAGATGAAAGCAAGTAGATATATCATTCCATCATAATCATGGTAAATTATCATAGTATATTCAGTGTTTCTCTTACATATGGATTTTGTCAAAATATGGGAACTTATACAAAAGGGTGGAAAAAACAGTATGTACAAATAGGTAGAGCGTACATGTAGAAATAAGATGCCAGACTAAACACTCCCGAGGTTCTACTCGAGCTCTCATCAGATTTTGATGGTAAAGATAATGCGCTGTGAAGAAAAGGCATATAACAGACATCACACAACAACATAAAGTGCCGCAAATTCTGTTAACTTTAATTTTATTTTAAACAGGGTGAAAATGTGAACATGGCAGCAAGCAAGGAAGATTACACTGTCACCATTGGACAGGAATTGTGTAATATGACTGGAATTTTTCAGTCGGGTCTGATTTGTGTGCCTCCAGAAATAGAACCTAACAGGTCTTCACGCAAACAACTGCCGCCAGTTAAGGTAGGTTTTCTAACAGAAAACAACAGGTAAGTCTGATGAAAAATTATTCGGTCTACATGAATCTCGTTTCTGATAAATCAGTTCACCCAACTTCTTTGTTTACCGTCCGAGGAACAGTCTTATGAACAGTCAAGGAACAGTCTCAAGTAAAAAAATTGCCACAAATTTGCCCTGCACTTATCACATCTATGACTTTAACTACTTACTGTCCAATGCAATAAGGTAATGCCAGATATGTTACCCTACGACGTTAAATTTGAAATCATAGTTAAGTGTGGTTTTCCTGGTCTTCCATTGCAAAAGAACATTTGCTGACAGGGTTATTTATGACTGGAAAGAAATGGTCACTCTGGGTGGCTAGCTATGAGAGATACACTACAGATATGGTCATTCATTTTAAAACAAAAATTACATGCCAGGATATATTAAAAATTATTTGATCAGTGCCCATAGAAATAAAAAAAAATAATAATTAAAATAGCCCAACATAAGGTAACCTTATTTTTTAGACAATAATTTTCAAAACTTTCTTTTTTCTGTTTCTTTCCTTGGCCATTGGAACATAAAAACTTATACATGACTATTTTTACCTGTAGGTGGCAGTAGGATACTTGAAGTTTGAACTTGGTGGTCTGATGTATGAGCAGTCGTGCTACAATTAAGGAGTATATTGGTATTATTGGACAAATTAATACTCAGCATATGAAAGAATGACTGTGTATTGCCTTGATAAAACTTTGACAAAAGGACTGTGGGATATATTTTACCGTAGTCCATGCTATTTACCACTTGTTTATAATGCAAGTTATATAAAGACAGCATTGAGGAAAATGGTCTGCCATACGTATAATATATTATTGCAATTGGGACGCTTTGAAATTATTGTAAAGATATATTTAAGGCGTTTTCAAGCGGATATAGGCATATTTCTGGTAAAAGGGCACTTATAATGAGGAAAACCAGTTTGGTTTAAGCTAATAGGTGCTAAAAGGAAGGTGGAGGAGGGGTCCCCAGTGCCTATTAAATTGCCCCCTCCCCTCCTTTGTGTCAAGTGCCTGCAAGTGATATATGTGCAGTTATATGTGGAGTTGAATTATGTGATGTTGTCGCAGTACCGGTATACTGTGTGTTTTGTAGTTTTAACAGACCTTTCTTATCTCACTTGCGACACCTGTCGGTATGGAGACTGACACTGAGTGTTCGGGTCCGATTTTCGACAATAAAGATGATATTTCGGTATATTTCTAATTACAAACGAGAAAAAAGAAACCGTTTTATTTATGGTGTCATTCAAGCACCTTATGTATATTTGCTTTCTTTTTACAAAACCGCATTGCAGAATTATTAGAACACCAGGCGATCATTAGGCGAAGTGTTGTTGATATGTTTTGTAACCATGATTTAATCGCATATAATTTCTTCAATAAAGGTCTTATTTTTTTAAAGTTGTTTTTTTTATTGTTTGCATGCACTTTTTACCATTCAAAATATTCATGAAGGGTAAATAACCTGTTCAGTAAAACTGACTGTTCTTACACACACCCCTGTTTTTATACAATATAATATAATATTACATAAAATGATACTCTAAAAAACTTAAATAATAGCCAAGGTAATTCAACATATTTTCGTCGATTACTTGAGTGATTCAGTGACTCATCAAACGATTTCTTCGAGTCCGGCCAGAAGTCCAGGATCATCCTGTCCAAGTTTGAATCCGAGTCTGATAGATAACTTAACTCGAGTACTGATAGATACTGACATTGCTGAGCAAAACAGTTCTTTAACCCTCAAACTGGTTGTGAGTAAAAAAAAGTATCGAAGAAGACTTCATGCAATTAGGCTCCTGAAAATGAATGAGCCATACCTCACGACCAGGAAACCCGCAAAACACAATGATTTTCCGGAGCGTGTATGTCCAGTGCCTCTTAGGACTTAAAAAATTAATAATAACCGAGCTAACATATAGGTATTTGATGCAAATTATTTGGTCACTGCCACATCGTGAAATCAACAATCTTACACTGAAATGTACAAACTTTTCAGTTTCTCTCGGGAACTTCAGATAACACATCATCCGGAGGATGCGCTATATTCTTCAAAATTTACTATTTAAATAGGGCATTTCAATATAGACGTTCCAACTAATTTTCCTGTGTGTAAATGCTGGTGTCAACTTCACAAAGTCGCTCTTCAGGAAGAGGTGTGGCTGATGGCGATATTGGCGATACGCCTCCCGGGAATATTCGTGGGGGGGGGGGGGGGGGGGGGGGGGCCTTGGCGGGCATGGGCTGTGCTGTGCCAGTTTTGAGATAATCGGGATTCTGTGTTGTACCTGTGGGTGCTGCCTGGACTCCTCATCTTCTATAACCCCGGGGGGGGGGGGTTACGCTGGTGGCTGAAACGAGTCCCTACTTGGTGGCAAATTCATCTTCGACTCGGATCAAAACCTAGGGAGCGCCCAGTGAACGGGTCTAAAGCAGGGTTTTCACAGGGCACGCGAACGATTTGCGAGGGATGTGAATTTCGAGAAAATGGCAAATTCATTCTTTCGGAGAAGTCTTTCTCTAAATCTGTCGTAACAATCGAGCCGTAAACCATTCTTGCGCAGTTTGCGCAATTCTCCCAACGTATGTGCGAATGTCGTGTGCAGCGTTGCTAGTCCGCATTTTTCTTGGGAATGCTGTGCCGTATTGGCCTGAAATTGTGCATGTCCATAAATCTGGGACTCCTCCATCTTGTACTCAAGACTGGTGGCACCATCTGTGATCGTTTTCCCGTGGCGTCTATCCGTACATTTGCTTTGGGTGAAAATTGCTCATATTTTACAAGAGTTTCTCGTAAACTGGACAGGTGGCGCCAGGTGTTTTTGTTGAATAAATTAATGCCCTTTTCTCGGAGTGTTAGTTGACTATATTAAGGAGTGGTGTGACATACCACTCAATCCATCCCCCCCTTCACGCGTACCACTTTGACTTCGGCGGATACACGTTATCGCTTGTCGACTATCTGTTTTCTAGTTTAAAATGTGATACAAAAACTCCAGTA
Source organism: Sipunculus nudus (assembly GCA_026874595.1). Classification (NCBI taxonomy): domain Eukaryota; kingdom Metazoa; phylum Annelida; class Sipuncula; order Golfingiida; family Sipunculidae; genus Sipunculus; species Sipunculus nudus. The sequence continues at coordinate 47,782,658 of CM049306.1, read as the reverse complement.
TCTGAATAACTAAAGCACTGATTGGCATGATACTTTGCATACATATTGATCATTGAGTATTTCATCCACGCCTTGATAGCCATTATTCTTTGGATAATTATTGATCATGGAGTATTTCATCGGTTCCTGAAGACAGGTGGCACTACCTGTATTTTTTCAAATGTTTACGCATTTTTTTTCTATTTTTGAGACTTCAAATGAAGTAATCATCTGTCAAAAAGCCCACTGTAACCCATTTCTAAGGCACAAAATTCATTTTTACAGTCATATTGCTCATTGTTCAACGTTCCTTGAATTCAGCTGAGCGTCATGGCCCATAGGCCACTAGTTTTCACACATTTTAAATAATATTATTACCTTTCAAACATGGCTAATTTAAAATCTAATGCAAGTGTAATACCAGTAAAGATGTGAACATCCAGGTTCCTTTCGCTGTCAAACCAATTGGCTGAACTGTTGCATTAATACACTCAAAAAAATATAACACATGTTAACAAAGCAAATTAATATATTTAAGAAAGAAGATTCTTACATTTTCTGGAGAGGTGCTCCACATGCACAAAAACTGATGATAACACAGAAATAAACACTGAGTACGTTAATGACGGTACACGGCTCGTTTCCTGTTTTCTCTGTTTCTTGTCCCATGACCAACGCACACATGTAACATTCTTTGACTCACTGAGTGGCCCGCGTTGTTTGTACAATACATTCAGTCCTATAGAGCTCCTATAATTCTCAAACTCTCACTGGAGTTTACACGTTTGACACAATTCACGCACTCCATATGGACTGGGCGTTAATTCAATGTCCTTCGCAGCTGATGTCTCCTGGAATCATCCAGATCTAGGTAGCCGAATACGCCTCCCCACTTACAATCTGTACTTCTACAGTTAAGCGTTTGAATAAAGGCCTCAGTCAGTTCCTAGAAGCACTCACCAGAGGTAATAAATCGTCAGATTTGCCAGTCCGTCGGAAAAAATGCGATACTTGCTCTGAAGTCCTTTACAAAGAAATCACTGTGGCCTTCCCTAGACACCGATTAACTACGCTCGTAGACATCATCTATTAGCTGTCTCGACGGATACGCGCAGACCTGCCCCCGGACTGCAGATATCGCCAGGCTATACCTATCACTGGCACGCTGCTGTGGCACTTGTGGCGATTATCCTCCGCCTCACGACTTATAAACGCTTGCTGACGTCAAAACTCCCGCTCGTCTTCTGGCCAATCACCACTCCCAATTACCCTGACCGTCAATTACAGTATAAATTCTAATAAGGATACGCCTCAAGAGACAAAAAGACTGGGGTAACTAAACTAAATAGATGGTCTTGAAATCTACAACGAACCCTCGTTACTAAAGAGACCGCCAAACACAGACGGCTCCGACGGAATCAAACTGTACCAAGATTAACATCAAATGAGACACGTGTGTCTTTAAACCAAAGTTCTCACGCCAATATCAAACACGATACTTAATATTAATGTTCAATAAATTATCAAAACAATCATCTGGTTAAATTCCCTACTATAGTCCGTTCCTGTACCCCTGTCCACCTGATTTTTCGCGATTATCTCTACATAAGACAAATTTGGCAAACAAAATTTGCACCATTGGCATAAAGAGGCAAAAGCGTAATTTTTGGTACCTTACTTACTTAAGATATAAATATTATTTACTTTACGGCCTGGTTGACATGTCTCATATATATCCGTGGTTCATGGCGTCCCTAATATGCGGCCATTGTTTATCATCCTTGGATTTGGATATAAAGTAATGTGACGTAACAGTGAAGCGCGTGCACGCGGAGAATACAATTCTCGCTGTAAACAGAGGTCGGCAGCTCTTGATTATTGGTTCCGTGAATGTTGGTGCCTCTTTAGTACGTCACGTCTATTATGACGTCATCACTATCCCCTGATATGCCCATTTAACAGATTAGTGGCAAGATGTCGCTAAAGAATAGACTAGTTACTCATAAAATGGTTTAAAATTGTTTACAGGAAAATTACATAAGGTAGGCTATTATTTCCCTAATAGTTAATTACGCTTTTTCCTCTTTCTTCCCTAAGGTCAAACAGTTTTGGCGTTCTTTGGTTCACAAATAAATAATCGCGAAAAAACAGGTGGACAGGGGTTCTGGAACGGACTATAGTATATGGAATGCAATACCTAAGTCACAGTTCTCTGGTGTCAGCAAGTACTATGTTTTGATGATAATGTAAAATTTTGCACGGAGTGCAAGACAGAAATTACAAATTCCTCAAAAAAGGTAGGAGAATAGGTAGCTTCAAGAAGTATCACCCATTACTCTTTTGTCAATTTAGCTCATTTCATAAAACACTCATTGTTACTTTCAAAGCATACTGTTGATTATAACATCCTGGTAAACCCTAAATTGAAGATACTCGCTCATATTCTGATTTATAATGGTATATTTGCTGAATGAAATGGATAGGAATATACTGCAGTTTACATTAGTTTTATTTGGTTGTATAATGTTCAGTGAATTAGGAAATATAAAAAGAAGATAAATACTATTATTATTCATTGTATGTTCTACATTCATATGAAATGTGTATTACATGCAAATAACGTTAAACGACTGAAGAAACGAACAAGGAACTTGTATGTCACGGCGCTCAGCTGAAATAGATTATGAGAATATTTTCAGAAAAAACTAGCTTATTGAAATGCGGCAACAGTGAATTTTTAATATGATTATCTAGAGTTGCCTGTGTACTTTTTTATGGGCATATGAAAGATGCAGAAATTAGTGTTATTATCGGTTAACTAATATGTGAATGGATGGGCCCTCCGATCTTGACCTTCGAGCTTGTGACACCCAAAATCAAACAGAATCGTCCTTTTTTCAGGTGAGCAATATGTGGGAGATGGAAGGTTTTGGATGGAATGTTGCTTAAACTGCATCCACAATCTGTTTAATGAAGAGGGTCTTGCGACCCTCGTCTCTGACCTCACGACCCCAAAATCAAAAGGGTTCTTACTTTAGTGGTGGGCCATATATTAGTTAAGGTTGATATCAATTTGTCAATCCAAACTGGTATTATCATTTGGAAACCAATATGTGGAAGATTACCCCTGTGACCTTGATCTTTGACCTCGTGACCCAAAAATAAAAAGGGTTCTTACTTTATTGGTGGGTCATATATAAATCAAGTTTGAAACCAATATGTTAATCCAAATTGGAGTTATTATCAGAAACAAATATGTGGACAGGTGGCCACTGTGACCTTGTGACTACGAGAACAATCAGGGTTTTCTTCTATTTGCAGGTCACCTTTTATGTGCTAGATGGAAGGTCTGGGTTTGGCTTAAAAAGCATCCACAATCTTTCTAAATAAGTGTCCTGTGTGGTCACCCCTAACCAAAGTTCTCACGCTAATATCAAAACATGATACTCCATAAGAATGTATAATAAATTATCAAAACAATCATAGATCTGGTTATACTCCCTACTAGAATGTGCAATACAATAATTAAGTCACAGTCCTCTGGTTACAATAGATCACAGTGACCTTATTTCAGCTTTCCAAAGAGATATTTTATTGACCTCTCTGGATATCCGGTTACAGGTTTCTAGGTCCACCTATCCAAACGTGCCCAGGTAACGGCCGGCGGGACGGACAAAGGACCATCGCTTTTGCTCGGAATACTAACATTCAGCTGAGCTAAAAAAATATATATTTTTTTTTTATTAATATTCTTTATATGGTCTACATTTACATGCAAATGTACAGTACATGTCTGAAGCTTTACACTACAATATTCTCAATCATCTGTGTTCACACAACAGTGGCAAAACAATGGTAGATTTTGAAATGGGCTCTCGTAACAAAACACGTTTTAAGTTATGCAGAAAGATCACAGTAGCCAACTACATTGTTGATAAGTTTCTGCTGCTTATGGTTCAGTTTTATTGATGTTCACAATTTGTGTTCTTTTTCAGGACGTGACCTGAACTCTCGCCCAGTCGCCATATGCTGATAAAAATAAGGCGAGAACAAGCTCGCTTATTACCGTCTGAACGGTATATACCAGGACCGCTTATATAACTCTTCCGCATTATTTCAAAAGTTCTTTAGAACGTACCCGGTACTTTTGGTATCGAATCCTTATGATATTTTTGATTTATAAAAGATTAAATATGATCTTCCTGTTTTCCCCCATATTGACTTAAAAGTCCCATATTGACTTAAAAGTCCAAAGTCAGTATGCATTGTTCAGTATGCATACAATGCATACTGACTTTGTCATCTCACAATTATTTTGAATCTTACTTTAATATTAATGAATAAATAACAAATCAATTTTAAGGATCTTAAATTTTACTATTAAGCCTGAAGAACAAACTGTCTTGTCCTATATGCGAACGCGGCTTTTCTGCTCAGATATCAAGCTCCGTCTTCATCATTATATAGACAGGGTCTTCTCATGAAATCATTAAAAACAGGACTGATAAATTTGGATAACAGAATATGTCTGTGTCGCATTTCGGACCTGCCACTTTTCATAGATTAATGTCTTGTTCATTTTTTATCTACATTTATATGAAAGCAAACAAAAATTGGTCTGCTTGTTTCTCTGACTTTAATATTTGAAAATTTATTTCAAAAGTACTCGCTTAAAGTTACAAAATAAGTTACAACAAGAATAAAATTCAACTACATGTAATTTGGCGCAATATATAAGAAAGAAGCAGTATTTTCTTGACTAAGAAAACCTCCAGTATGAATTAAAAATGCAGACTAGATCGAATGCATGTTTCTGTAAAAATTCGCATGTGTAACCTTTGACAGCTGCTTATTTGTTGGGTAAAATTACACATTTACCAGTGCATATAAATGAACCGAAAAATCACACCATGATCCCTTTGTAAGAAAACGTTTTATGCAAAATTTGTGCAGCGTTTAACATCCTGGTATTCGAACGCAATGACCTCACCCATAGCCTTTACAATTATCTCTTTTTATCATTACAGATGAAATTAGAATTGAGCAAATGGCCAAACTATAGACATTTTAATTTTTAATACAAAGTTTAACCATTCATTAAATGAACACTAGAATACTGAAAGGATGGGCCCCGCAATGGGCCCATATACTTCTAGTGCGGGCTGAGTGATGTTTAAAAAAATATAATAAAACACCTGATTAATTGCAGAGACAGAGGAAATTGACCCCAAACAGGATTAAAACATCTGAACCAAGATAAACCAGAGATAGTCGTGTATGAAGGTGTAGGAGTGGAGCATTCCAAGGAAAAGAGGCATAATTATATCAGATATATTAAACTGTAAGCCAGATTAAGCACATGAATCAGTAGGATGGTCCTCTGACGTTAACCTTTGAACTTGTGATGTTGATATCAATATGGTTCTTCCCGTATTGTTAGGTAATCCAAAAGTGAAAGATAATGGATGTAACATTAACAATGCCTCCACAATCTTTTAAAAGATTTGGATGTGGTAACTTGACATTTGATCCCGAAATCTATAGGGTTCTTACATGAGTGGTAGGCCATTAAAAATCAAATTTGGAATTCATATCAATTCAAACTGGATTTATCATCCAGAAACAAATTTGAGGACAGATGGCGCATTTGACCTTCACCTTACACTTTGTGACCCCAAAATCGGCAGAAATCTTTCCATGTTAGCATTTGAGCTATATGTGCTAGATGGAAGGTCTTGGATGAAAAGTATGGCTTAAAATGCATTCACAAACTTTTTAAAGATGTGGGTCATGTGACCTTGACCTTTGACCTTATGACCCCTAAAATCTGGAGGATTCTTGCTTTAGTGGTGGGCCATATATAAGTCGTGTTTGAAATCCATACGTCAATCCAAACTGGCGTTATAATCCGGAACTAAATTTTTGGACAGATGGCCCCTGTGAATTGACCTTTGACCTTGTCGCCCCGATATTGAAAGGGACCTTTCCCTATTGGCAGGTGAGCTGTATGTGCAATAAGGAAAGTCTGGGATGAAAGGTTTGGTTTAAAATGCATCAAAAATCTTTTTAAAGTTGTGGACCTGTTACATTGACCTTTGACCTTATGACATCAAAATCAATAGGCTTCTTGCTTTAGTGGTGGGCCATATAAATTTTACGTTTGAAATCGATATGTCAAACCAAACTGCAGTTATCATCCCTGAACGAATTTGTGGATGATCGGCAGGACAGACGGACGGACAGGGTGATTATCATAGAACACCTGTTTATTCAAGCGTGACCCAAACAATTGTAAACAGCCATAAACAACTCTGAATAATGTAAATCTTAATGTTTGGCAAACCGATACCCCGTTATAATTGGTTATATACTCAAACTACTCTGCTTAATTTCAAGTTGGTTTAACTCATCTGAGTTTTTTTGAAAAACCAGTAGCTCGAATTTCTCTTCCCTGTGTGTGGTTTCTATATTATACAGTTTATCAGCTCACGGGAAATTCGATCTACGACCGTGCATGTCTTGATGTATTATAACCCTTGTTTTACTTTTACATTTATCCAACATAGGTAAATATAAATGTGGCATTATTGATCAATAAGAAATATTCATAATGTCACTTTATTGAAAGCTTATCTTTTTATCATATACGTTCAACAATGTTCCCCGACGAAAATTCAACTGATATCCGCATTACATGTTATTTATGACGAGCCAATACGTTTTCAGTGCTTACTTCTGCATTCATAAACAGATCATGCATAAAGATACACCGTATACTGTGTTTAATTGAAGTGTAATACAATATCATTCAAAAAAATTGATCAAGAGTGTATCTTCCCAAGATAAGGCGAATTGGAAAAAAGGTCGACATCAAATTCAATGTTTAATGTTCAATGTTCACACGCAAGATGCCAAAGCCTAATGAAGCTGAATATCGCGTGAACGGCAGAAGACATGACTGAGAAGTAATTTGAATAGAAATGTGAATGTCTGCGTCTATTCTGGATATCTGTAGCGGCATCTGTCATACAATCATCAAGATGAAGGCACATTTGTAGTTTTTAATAGCAGTCACTCACGTAAAACTGAAATACATTATTGATCAATAGATGGTCTAAGTTGCCTGCTGTTAATATTATAATATTGTATTATTGCTGTGAATAAATCAAACCATATAAGATTTCTCAGTTTGTTCCATAAACATCCTATATGTATGTAGGTAATGTTATTTCTTTGAAAACGTGCTGCTGACAATATAATACTAATAATAATAACACACAAGAAACTACTGCAATAGTATCTCATATTCTGTTCTTAATAGCATGAATGGAAATCCACAAGTCTAGGCATCTTACTTGAATACATGTAGCTCTGGGTATAAATACACAAACGGCATAGTGTGTTATATTACTGAGTTCTCAGGTTAAACTCATAAAGACATATAAAACAATGTATTGAGTTATGGAAAAAATATAAGAATAAACAAATCTGACATCATGCTACACTTCAAGTCTAGTCTAATCTAGAGCTTGTATTTTGAAGGGACACAATCAGGAGCAATACTATGCCTATTCTTTTACACTACCAGTTCAGTTTTGATTTATATAAAAGATTCCCAGCAAAACCATCCCAGCACACAGTCATAGTACCTCGCACACGGCTGTTTAACACCTTGTTATGGCTCTGCGTGTTGGTAAACACAGTCCACGTGTGTCTATATATGAGCCTCAACACATGATGTTTTAATCAGCGGGAACATGTATTTCTTTTTTTGGCCAAGTCAGTCGAGGCATCTCCTGATTGACACGTGATATGGCTCAGCGATGCACACGGCCTCCATGCACTGTTTTTATGTTTTAACTTGTGATTGCGCCCGATACACTGTTTCCAACACTCCTTCCCAGGAGTAAGCAAACGGTTTCAAGGCATTATTTTGGCAGGTACAAGATTATTTTAAAGGGAAGAAGACATGTGTTAATTCAACATGCTTTATAGGTGATGTGGCCCCTTTAAGTTATCAGACAGACACGGTTGAGGTGGTCTGGGACCACCGACCCGGTCGTCTTTTTAGACTGTTATTTTGAGAGGAGCCGACAGACACAGTGCCACACGAACCAAGCCAAGGGAACCCGAGAGACCGCCACCGGTACCCCAAATGAACACTAAAACAGGCCTTTCTCAAAAGTAAAATCTTCCCGCCTCGCAGTACACTTTAAACATGCGAACGTATCATTACGTATATATATTATAAAAATACAAAAAAAAAACAGACTACATCCCGTTGTATACTGAAGAAAAACTAATAAGCTCTCTTTCATTAACTGTAGTTAGACTCCGGCAAACCTGACTTCATATCAAAGTTTTGAGGCGGCAAAAGGAGTAACAAAGTCTTAAACGTTTTAAACATGCTCAACAGATGGCAGCACCTGGCAGTTACTGCAAAAAAAAAATTAAGTAATTTGTCCACCGCTAGCGACACCTGTAGGTGATTAGTGAAACGAAATGTGCTGATTCATCATATCAAAAATGAAATATCATATTGTATAATTATCTTGTGAGAAAGACACGAGTCTGTCTATGTAGGAAAGTTATCGCACGGAAACGAAAACTTGACGGACGGACGTACAGACACACAGACAGACAGAAAAAGGGACAGACAGAAAGGGATAAATCAGATTTGGGCAGACTGAAACTTGGCCTGTTGCCAAATCTGAAATATTTGGCAGTCTGCAAAGCTATTTATAGATATATTTTTTTTTTGGCATGTTGCTCTATCTATTTTAAATACTTAAAGATATGACTACAAAGTTTTTTTCTTAAGCCGCATATTCATAAGATTTTTTAACCCCAAATTTTAGAATAATCACAGATGCCTATTGAAAACAAAATCAGAATACATATATATTTTTTTATTCTTGGATTTATTTTACACATAAGCTGGTTCGGACAATAACTTTTTTGTTGCCTGTACAGCTCTCTAATATATCCAAAGAGCCCAGTTTGTTAATATAATAAATATACTAGCTTTTTTTACCCAAGTATCTCACAGTCCTTTCGTTGCAAAAGGTCCAATAATTCTGACAAAAAAAATCATTTAAGTAAACTTGAACAATGCCACCTACGAATCACTTTTTGCAATGCTAGAGAAGTTGAAACAACAGTTTCGCAGAAGAAAACTATTGCAGCAGCCCTCAGTTTAAAATAGGTTAACTAATGACTACGAGACCAAAGTCAGCTTTCTATGACCCAAGGATAATTCTTGTGAAAAAATGATTCTTTCAGCTCAACAGTTTCATCATACAACATTTTTAAGCAGATGGAAGCTAAAATTGCAAGATTTTTGCCAGTTAAAAGCCTTAGTTTTAAAAATGAGTCATGTGACCACTAGTTGCACAAAACTTTGTGGAGCTAGCCCCGGTTGTTTCTGAGATTACTGAGATTAGTATGTTTACTTAACCAAATGCAAGTTCCTGTGACTCGGCCAAATTCTTAGAACCAAACCATTTGAACAAACTTAATAGAATACGTGTAAAAATATTAAACAATTTTGCTCAGTGATATCGGAGAAGAAGATTTTCAAAGGTTATCAAAATCTTCCCCCGTAAAATGTAAGTCAATACAGGTGGCTCCACAAAAAAGCTCACTCCAACAACATTAGATATGTGACTGATTTTTGCCTAAAATTTGTGGAAGCAAGCTCCAGCTGTTCCTGAGAAATTATGGGTTAATGAAATGATAACCCCCGTAATAAAAAGGCGATGCAGGTGGCGCCACCAATACAAAATGAGTAAGTTCAGCTTCCTACTTGACCAAAAATCACCGAACCAAAACCAACTTGTGAGAGATTGTTCATGGAATCCTCTCTGTGAAATTTGGGCAATATGACCGAACAGTTTCGAAGAAAAAGATTTTAAAAGTTTTTTTTCAGCCTTTTCCCTATAAATTCTGAACTAATGCAGATGGCAAACTAGTTACGCATGGGTCTAGACGCTCAGCTGAATTTGTCTATAATTATATTTTTATGACCGTTTTCAAAATGTGGGTAATGTGACCTTGACCCTTGACCTTCTGACCAAAAAAAACTGAGAACTGACTATCCTTAAACTTACAGTATTCAGATTTTCTTAACAATCTTTCAGAAAAAGTGGGTCCAGTGATCTTGACCTCTGACCAGGTCATCTACAGATTTCTTTGGGCAGGAAGCCATATGTGAAAGATTGGTGGCTGGGGATGAAACGTTTGATTTACAATGCATCCAAAATCATTATAATTATGTTGGTCCTGTGACCTTCACCTTTGACCACGAACAAGATGGCCAGACGAACAGATAGGGTGATTACTATAAGGCATCCACTTATGATAAGTTAACACACCAGGTTTCCGGGCACTATATGAAATCACAGCTGGGAAAGTGGCATGACTGCTGTCATTTTATAGTCCGAAAAAAAATGGAAAAACAAGTTGCCATTGGCCATGACGCTCAGCTGAATTCAAGGGTCCTTGAACAATGGGTAAAATTACCCCTGAGCACTCAAAACCATGCATTTTACCAATAGACCTCAGATATAGGTTACATTGACCTTAGTCTTCATCTAACTGCTACCATGTGCTCATCTGACTGAATGTAAGTTAAAATCATGTTCATTCACACAGCTTGCAGAAAATCAGTATCAGTGACATTATTTCAGATTTCCAAGAAATTTTTTCAGGAACCTCCCTGACTCTTAATCAATGTAGACGTTTCTAGGTTCAGCTGTTACCAATCAGGCAAATCTGGCCTATAGAGTGCTCAAATCATGTTCTTTCGCTTATCTTGCAGAGTACAGGTCGCAAGACCCGAATTTCGAGTTTCCGAGGAGATTTGTCTCGAACTTCACTGGATGTACAATTCGTAGTTTCTAGGTTTAACGGTAACATTTCGTGTCCGATTAACAAACGGACTGCTTCACTAAATGGACTCAAAACATAGAATAAAAATGTGTAAAAATTTGAAAAGAAATACGGGTGGCGTCATCTGTCTCTAGGAATTATAAAACACTATGATCAATATGCATGGGAAGTATCACAGCAAACAATGAATAAGTTATTTCGGTACTTGAGGCTTTTTCTTTTAATCAAATTTTGAATTACTCTGGGGGGTACTTTCGAGCCCATACATAGCTGGGTGGATATGAGTCAAAGTGACCTAATTTCAGGTTTCCAAGGAGATTTTATATGGACCTCCCTGAAATTCATGTTAGAAAAGATTTTAGGCCAAATGGATATAATATATCTGACTCAGTGGGTAATTAAACTCCATATTTTGGCCCATAATTCGCAAAATATAGGTCACCGTAACATAATTTCAGGATTCCAAGAAGATCTACCTAGGACATATAAGGTTCTAGGTTCAACGGTTACGATTTGTGCCCTGTTAATAGATGACCACTTGAATGAAGGTCTCAAAAATAGAGAAAAATGTGTTAAAAATAAAAAAGAAATAGAGGTGGCGTCACCTGTCTCCAATAACCGACGAAACACTCAATGGTCAATATGTATGCAATTTATCATGGCGATCAATGCATTAATTATTCAGATACTTGGGCTTATGTATCAAACTGTTGATTATTTTGGGGGTATTTACGTGCCACAGAGCTTAGAGGATATGGGTAACAGAGACCTAATTTCAGGTTCCGAGGAAGTTTGCCAAAGACCTCCCTGGATGTCAAATAAGAAGATTCTAGGTCCATCTGTTACGAATTGTGCCTTGTAAAAAGACGGTGAGCTTCATCTGAATGACTCAAAAATGCAGAAAAAATGCGTTAAAATAAAAAAATACAGATGGCGCAACCAATCTGCAGGGACTGATGAAACCCTCCATGATCATTATGCATGCATAGAATTGTGGCAGTCAATGCATTTATTATTCAGTTACTGGAGCTATTTCCATCAAATTTTTAATTATTCCTGTGGGTACTTACGAGCCCGTTAGCTCGGAGGATATGGGTAACAGAGACCTTTCCAAGGAGATTTTTCATGGGCCTCCCTGGATGTCAAGTAAGAATATTCTAGGTCCAATGGTTCCGAATTTTTTTGCCTTTTACTCGGACGAAAGCTTCTTTGAAGGTTTCAAAAATAGGGAAAAAAGGTTAAAAACTGGAAAAATTACAAGTTGCGCCACCAGTCTGCAGGTACTGATGTGTCCTATATAACGCTGCCGTCTGCTCCCTCCAGCTTGTTTATTCTGTCTCTGGCTATGGTTCTGGCTATATGTTCTACTACTCCACCCTAGTTCTCTACTTTCACTTTCGACAGGTCTTCTCCATGTGGTTCGGTGACGTCCTACCTTATATAAAGTTCACCTCTTTCGTTTCAGTTTAAATTAAGTGTTAATTAAATGTGTTAAGAATTATGATTTGCGGGTCAGTAACACCGACACTTGCACCGCTCCGTTCAATGTGCCGTCCGTGTCTAACACCCAAAGGGGCCTAATCGTTTAGTTCCGGGTCCACGCTGACCACGCACATGTTTTGTTGTTCCTCCAAACCAACCCTCTATGTGTAATACACGAACATGATAGAGTGATTATGTATAATATTTTTCTTCAAGCAATAATTTGCTGTAATCGTATATGTTTGTATAGTATTTCTTTGGGCCTGCTGTCGGCCCTCGTTTATAATTACAGTATTTGTTCACAATAGTGAAATAAATGTTGAGCCCGACTACGGCGTTCTGTTTACTGCGCCCTAAGCATATAAATACAAGTAAACAGGACACTGTTTGCGTCATTTGTATAGGCCTAATGTCTCGCTAAACTTCCTTAAACACATTACATGACTGACACAATGTTGAAGATCTGACTGCGTTGCGGTGGTAAGTCGTAAGTTCTTCGTGTTGATTCTAGTATATGTTATATATTTGTGTCTCTCTTTGTAGGAGCCATATAAGTACGATATACCGTGGTTGCCATTTTTTTATTCGCGAGGGTTTTAATTTCACGATCTTGGCGAATGTGAAACCCTCGGGAATAAGATGCCCGTCAAATAAGATGAACAAGAGGGAATGATGCATCTGCACAAACAGATTACTTTTTATACCTATGGAAACAACCTATAGTCACACCCTAATCTGTGCATGGTATAAAAACTGGCCTATGCATTCAACATTAGTCATTGTTAAACACGCGATAATCACACGAGATATATCGATAGTGACATCGGTCAAAGTGAATGACTGAACCAGAAACGAGTGAGGTATTGTAGGATTAACTCTAAATTTATAATCAATACAAGTGCTGCCGTACTTTGTTCTTATAAGTATTTTTGCAATCGCAAAAATGAAACCCTCGCGAAATGTTAAAAATGAAGAAATCGCGAAATTTCAGCCACGCGGATATAAAGCCAACCACAAAATAATCGTTCCTGTGGACATTGTTACCCTGACACCGCGAGGTGAACCACGAGAAGGTGAGGTTGGCTTGGGTGCTCTACGGTTAGTCGGTAGGCTACCAATTTTCACTTTCCGCCCAAAAGGACTAGTCGACCCCAGTGGCGTCAATTTGTCTTCAATGGTGGGCGGGAACACTCGCAACTTTTTTCACACACACCATCACACACATCACGTCATTTGTATAATGTATCGCTAAACTTCCTTAAACACATCACGACTGACACAATGTTGAAGATCTGACTCCGTTGCGGTGGTAAGTCGTAAGTTCTTCGTGTTGATTCTAGTATATGTTATATATTTGTGTCTCCTTGTAGGAGAAATCCAAGTACGATATAAAATCGTTTTTGTCGACATTGCTGTTTGTCTGTTTGATTGTCTGCCCCTGTTTCTGTCTCTTTGAGGGCTTAACTTGGTCCAAGTGTGTGCTCACGACACCGCTCAATATAGCATGACACTCTAGCAGTATACCAATCTGTAATACAAATATTTATCGATTAAGGAATCTCTTGATGTAAAATGAGTGTTTCTTTAACTATATATATATATATAACAGGCACAGAATCATTCGTATATTAGAACATGTACCACATCTTTGCCACACCAAAAGGGCGTTCCATACGGCCATGCATGAGTCATATAACACGATCCTTAGTGTCTTTAATAAAAGATCAAAATTATTTAAATTGTCCTCTCTGACAGAGACATGTCTAACCTCTGCTCCCCTCATCTTCATCCCCTCTCCTCCAAGACATCCAAGACCATATGCATACAGGGTGACTTTCACAAGAACAAAGTTTAGAGTTTAGATACGTAATATAAACAGGCAACCAGACATTGATGTGTATGTAACGAATGTTTGGACGATATAATTCAGAGCTGTTTTTGTTTCTTTTTTATTTCTTCTTGGTATATAGGCAATGGTGCATAGATGCGTCACGAGATCGCATATATATATGTAGTATGTTTTACTACGAATAAGACACAACTTGGCATAACTTCACTTTATTTCCATGAGTACATGTGGTGTGAATATATGTGTGTGGCTGGCGTATTTCCATCTGAAACAGAGTAAAACTCTCATATAAGCGAAACAATGACAATGTCATGAAAATACAACATTGGCAATATATACTCTAGGTATGGTCTTACATTATTCCCTATCAGATATTAAAAGAAACAAAACATACATGTGATAACTCCTCACATTAGACTGATATCCGTACAGTTCTGGTTCATATATTTACTATGCCTACTCAAACAGTTATCTACAGTGAGAAATTACAAGGCAACATAATATGTGCATCCGTATAGGTAAGAATGGGTATTAACGAACACATAAGTAGCTATCAACTCTGTATTGTGAAATAATAAAAAGAAAATAATATGCATCGCATGGTAGAAATAACTTCTAAATAATAAAACCATCCATCTCACTAAATGGACTTGTATACTGAAATATCAACAGACCCTTACATCCAACTTAATCTCATGCAAGACGGGTATGGGATATATTTCCTAAAATTAACCCTGTGCATATAAGTAATTTAAACCTTAGAAACACTATCTTAAGTGATACTCAATGGATTCTCCTATTATACACAAACTGGTGAGCCTTTAGTTCATACTAATTCTCAACAAATACCAGAATTGCGTCAGGAAGATAAACAGGCGCTTTACAACAGTACAAGATGCCATTTGCAACCAGTGGCGCCATCTATCGGGCGCATGTACAAAAGTCAAGATTCCTTAATTGCGCCGATACACGGTGTTAACTCTGTGGCCTAGATTCACAGTATTGCCAAACAATTAATCTCACATGATAACACAGGTTTTCTCTTATACGCGTCATAATTCTGAATAACTAAAGAGTAAGATGTTATAAAGTACCTCAGATCTCGTCTCCGAACATGGCGGGCCCATCTGGGCTCTGACTAGATAAAACTAAACTCATGCCCCTAATTACTATGGAGATACAACTGATCAGAAGACTACAGAAATATACCTGGACCATTCTCTGCATTGCTCTACACATATCATCACCTGTAACGTCGGTAATTCAACTCAGCAGGGCGCGGTCCTAGTTCCATACAAGTAAAACATGGTGGATGACGTAGCTGGTGCGTTGAATGCAACTACCGTAAAGACTAGTCAAAAACCGTACTTATCCCAAATAATGTATAAAAAAAAAAACTAAATTATGTACCGACATCGTCCGGTTACACCCGCACCCCCTTCGTGTTATCTTCATACATCCAACACTACCATACTTGTACAGATAACATGAGTGGTGATTTATCTTAACCCTACGGTAAGCTGTCCTATACCTTCAAAACTAGCAATGTAAAAGATAGATCAGAAATCATATACATGACCAATAAAACTGTCTTAGACCCATATTACTGCTACATCATGATTTGTGCTCGCTAAGTCTTGTACTGCAGACTCAGATGTATGTAACATTAACTGTGACACAGACCGTGGCCAATGGCCAGGATTAGAATGCATGCCTTTAGTTACACGGGTCGACCTTCTAACTGACAGGTCTTGACTCGCTGAACCCTGAAGTGGGGTTTGTTCATCACAGCTATCTACCCCCTGGATAGGCATATCACCCGTTGGTGCTCTAGGTAACAAATCCTGAATGAGGACCTCTTGGTCGCTATCCTCGCTTTCGCTCTCATTATGTATGACATCGGGACTCTGGTCCTCGACCTGTGGTTCAAAATCCCAAAGGCTCTCGTGGATGCTGTCCTTGGGTGGACATGCTTTCAATTCTACCCTGTTATACCACTTAGAGAGAGCAGCTTCTCCCTCTCTCTGAATCTTATAGATATCTATATCCTCGTTCCTATCCACGATAGTGTACGTCTCTGGTCTATATGCATCTTGGCACTTTTGTCGACCTTTCCCGTGATGCCTACGGTAAACTTTATCACCAATTTGAAGAGGACTCGACTTCGCTCCCTTGTCGTAAAATTCTTTCCTTCGATCAGCATTTTGTTGTAATCTTTGGTTCACGTGAAGGTACATATCAGCAAGTCGTTTAATATGCATTGACAACCAAGCATCATAGGTTGGAGTGACTTCTTCTGGTTTGTCCCCTAACAGACGGTCCAGAGCCAATCTTGGGTCGCGTCCGAACATTAGTTTGAAAGGTGACACTCCCGTCGATGCGTGCGGTGTGGTGTTATAAGCAAAGACCAGGTCGTCCAAATACTCAGGCCACCTTCTTCTCTGGTGTGGTGTCAAAGATCGGAGGAGATCGTGGAGCGTTCTGTTGAAACGTTCCACTTGGCCGTTTCCCTGAGGATGGTAGGCCGTGGTCCGGGATTGTGCTATCCCATACAGTTCGCAAAGGTGGCGAATCACCTGGGACTCAAAGTCCCGCCCCTGATCCGAATGTAAGCGGGCTGGGGCACCAAACCTATTAAACCAGTGCTTGGTAAGTGCCTTGGCCACTGTTACAGCTCGCTGATCCCGGGTGGGGATAGCCACAGTCCACTTGGTGAAGACATCGGTCAGCACCAGCACTGACTCCCTCCCATCTGAAGCTGGTTCCAGTAAGGTGAAGTCCATAGCAACGACCTCGAGGGGGGCCGACGCTAGAAGGTGTCCTAAAGGTGTGCGAACCTTTTCTCTTTTAGCTAAGGCACATCTGTCGCATTTCGATAGCCAATCAGTCACAGACTTGTGCATCCCAGGCCAATAGCATCTCATCCTTAACAAACTCTCTGTTCTATCAATACCCTGATGACCGTGCTTTTGATGACAAATTTTCAGAAACTCCTCTCGCATCACCTCAGGCACTACAAACTGTTCAAGCCTGCCATGATGTGGATCATCAATCACACGATAAAGAACATTGTCACGCTTCATGAACTTGTCCCACTGACGTAACAATCTTTGGGCATCTTGACATAATTTACGCCGTACCGATAAGGCTGGCTTCTTGCCTTTCTTCCATGCCTCGAACACTGGTTGTATGGTCAAATCTTGCTTCTGCATCATGCTCAAGGTTGATGGGCTATAACCAGACCAACCAGTTGCTACTCCGTTCGGAGGATTTGGTCCAGCTTCACCTACCTCCCCATCGGTGGCGTCTTTTGAAACTTGACACATCAGTGTTATTGGAACCTTGGTAGAATCTGCTACCTTCGCACACATGGCTGACACAGTGCCACTTTGAGCATCCCATGGTCTGTCCTCTAACCTTGACAGGGCATCTGTGGCTTGGTTGTTACGGCCTGGCTTGTATCTGATCTCAAAATCAAAACTGGCTAAAGCTGAGGCCCAACGTTGCTCAGTTGCGGGCAGTTTCTTCTGTGTAAATAGATGAGTTAAGGGGTTATGGTCTGTAAAGACGATGAACTGTGCCCCTTCCAGGTATTCTCTAAATTTGTCGCATATTGCCCATTTAAGTGCCAGGAGCTCAAGTCGTTTTGCACTGTAAGTAGCTTGATTTCTTTCTGCACCTCTCAATCCTCGGCTAGCAAACGAGATAACCCTGTTCCTGCCATTCTGGTTTTGACTAAGGATGGCTCCTAAGCCACGCAACGACGCATCAACCTCCAGGACGAAAGGAAGGTTAAAATCGGGGTATGCCAGTATTGGGGTCATGGTCAGTTTCTCCTTCAGTCGCTCAAAGGCCTCAGTATGTTTAGTATCCCAATGATTAGTGATCACAATACGTCTGGGCTTCCGATGTCCATAATTCCCCTTTGAACTTTCCGCTACTAACTTATGAAGAACTGATGCTATTTTAGCAAAGCCTGGCACAAACCGCTGGTAGAATTGGCAAAAACCAAGGAAGCTTCTAAGCTCTTTAACTGTCGTAGGTTTAGGCCACTGTTTCACAGCTGCTATTCTATCTGGGTTAGGACGCACTCCGTCCCCGGATACTAAGTGTCCCAGGAAACTTACTTCCCTACACAAAAAAGAGCACTTGTTTAACTTCAACTTCAGGCCAAATCTGCTCAATTTACTCAGTACCTCCTCGAGTCTTTTGAGGTGTTCATCCACGGTTCGCCCATACACGATTATATCGTCCAGATATACAAACATGGTGTTAAGAATGTCATCCTGGAATATTGTGGTCATGAGCCTCTGGAACGTGGCTGGACTGTTAGACAGTCCGAAAGGCATCCTGATGAATTCATATAGGCCCATTGGGGTTGTAAAAGCTGTCTTATGTCTGTCTTCTTCAGCAACCTCGATCTGGTTGTAGGCGGACGCTAAGTCCAAAGTGCTAAAATATTTGGCCCCATGCAGAGAGTCTAAGATTTCATTCATCCTCGGCAGAGGAAAAGCATCTCTACGCACTTTCTTGTTTAGCTGGCGGTAGTCCACACAAAGCCGTAAACTGCCTGATGACTTCCTCACAAGGACTACTGGGGAGGCATAATTTGACACCGACCGTTTAATAATGCCTTGCTCACAGAGCTCCTTCAAATGCTGTCGAACTTCCTCCCACTGGTGTGGCGGAATACGTCTGTAAGGTTGAGACACTGGAAGGTCATCTGTTGTCTTGATCATGTGTGTTAAGAGGTTAGTACAACCAACAGCATCCCCCGCCTTCATAACAACTTCACTGTGTCTATTGAGTATCTATAACAGTCTTTCTCTCTCCTCCTCTGATCCATGTACAATCCCGAGATCAAGGATATCTCTATCAGCTCTGTCCTCCCTGGGCTTTCCACTTATCTGGCTCAGGTGCACTCTCCTATTCTCAAAAGTGACGTCAACTTTACTCAACCCGCTCTGTATATCCTTGACACGGGAAATGGTGCCAATCCTTGTCCCTGGGGACAATGTGACATCCCTACTAGTCATATTCGTGACTCTGATTGGTAATTTACCACCTCCGACGGTGACTAATGCTGGTGTGACAGTAACTGCCCCCTTCACGGGTTTGGAGAATCCCTCCACACATCCAACCATGTTCCAACGAGGCGCTATGGCGGCTATCTCACAGGAACTTGACTTGGGGATCGTAATGGCTTCCATCCCAGCAATACGTATAAACTTGGCCTTGGGCTCACACAAGATCCCGGAGAAGCGTGGAACCTGTGAGATCACGTTCATACCTAACATGACCGGGGTCTCTGTAACTTCCTCTGAAGTTCTACTGACTACTAGTACTCCACAATCCTCTATCCGCTGGCCATCAATCTCCATGTTTACTGTGACAATACCCTGGTAGGGTACCTCTAGTCCGTTTGCAGCAGTAACCTGTACCCACTTATCTCCTAGTTGGGTGTCTTCCCTTTCAATGTATCTGTGGAAGAAATCATCAGTCATTGTAGAAACCATAGACCCGGTATCTAGTAAACATTCCAACTCGACGCCTTCCACCCTCGCTGTAACCAATGGACGACCACCAATCGTATTCTCTAGAACTGTCGCCTGGGGTGCAAGATTCCCCCGAATAGAGTTGTTCTGGGTGTCATTAGGGGTACTGCCTGTGTTACCAGCAGTCTTCGCATCTGGATTAGCCCCTTTCTTGTCCCTTCTACTAGCAACACGTTTAGGACAATTTCTGATTAGATGGTCCGTTGAGGAGCAATAGAAACACTTTCGGGGTGATTCTGACTGATCCTTCCTAACAGTATTTTCGGACATTTGGCGATTCTGGTTTTCCACATTTTGGTGCTGCAGGAGCTCTAGCAGTTGTTGCTGATTCTGAAGCAGCTCTTCATGGCACTTCTGCTGTTTTTCAACTACCTCTAGTAATCTCCTGACCTCGCTCTTCTCATTAGAACTTGGGGGTTCGTCTGCTTTGACCTTATATGAACTAACAGTTTTTGGTGTGGGCTGAACTAAGTCTTCCTCCGCCCATCTAATAGCTTCCTCTCTTAATGCACGAAAAGAGATTTCAGGCTGATCTCTAGTGCGTCTCTTTAACTCCCTCCTTAGTCCGGAATCACGAACTCGCTCGGCAAACCTGTCGCGAAGAGTTTTGTCCCTGTTTGCCACAGCTTCTGGGTCCTGGCCCAGAGCTCTGTCTAAAAGGTTCATGAGTCCATATGAGAAATCACGCAAGGTTTCTTTGTCCTGCTGTTTCCTTCCATAGAAGCTATCTAACAGCTGAGATGCAGACAATCGTTCACCAAATGCTTCCTGAAGAAGAGTAAATACCGCGGCTGCATCAACCTTCTCTGAATCAGGAGCATATCGTATTTCACTTTTCGCTGGACCCTCCAAATGGCCTAATAAAAACTCAACAGCTTCCTGTCCCTGTACACCTTGGGCTCTAAGAGCACTTTTGGCCTCTAAGACCCAGTCCTCTAATTTGCCTCTCTCTCCAGCAAATTTAGACAGTTTTCTCTGAGTATAAACTACACGAGTTGGGACTGGATCATCCCTCTCAGTCCTTCTAAATGGAGGGCTAGCACTTGGAGGAGCACTTTGCTGACGTGGATCAATTCCTGCTCTTTGAAGAAGAGCTTGCATCTGCTCAACCTGCCTCTGCAACAGTTCCATTTCATTCAGGGCACCGGCTCCCTGATCAGCCTGATCAGTGCCGGTTTGGGACATGTTATCACATACAAAACAGTCTTGTCAATGTGAAAATTTCAACATAGTACCAGTCAACTAGTATATGGAGTATCTCTTAGACTGTTGAGTGAATATCATCAATGAAGTTCTACTACATAACAAATTCTATTAGCATTGCACAATAAGGTTATCAATAATCAGTTGTAGCAAATAAACATGCACATACCAACAAATCTGTGTGTAGTACTAGTCAATCACATCAAGTCTTAATAGCAAGGAATTCTCTGCAATATCAAACACAGTGTCCCTGGGAAGTTCCAAACATAGCAAACCTTACCTGGAAAACCCTGCCAACAACAGGACACAAAATCATATAACCATTCATGTCTTATGGCACTCTACACAACAGGGCCACTAACCTGCCTGTTTTGTTCTTATACAAACAACAATGAACATCATAGCAACTTGAGTGTATTCCCTAATAGTCAGCAAAGTAAAACAAAAACACATTCAAATTGGATACCTCAATTTCAACCATGACTTGAGTTAAACAATAAATATTTTAGTCTCACACTCTACCAATACGAGATCATGCAGGTTTACATACCTGGTCTTATTCACTTACTTCTGATGAGCATTATACAAAACCAAATGTGAAGCACAACATGAAACTTGCAAGAGATACCAAAATCTGGTCACATAAATATCCAATATGGCCCAATGTCACTTGATGTACAAGAACATCATTAAAATACATGTATTCAAAAGTCAGATACTCAAACTGGATAAGTACTGTATCATATTCATGTTCCAATTATTCACTTATCAGGTTGTTAAATACCCGTTCTCTGTTAATCACATTGTTCTTGTGTATTCACAAAACCAAACCTACATATAATACCATGTAGCATATATTCATATTCCAGATACCCACTGTCTTATCTCACCTGTCTCAGTTTAATGTCAACAGCAGTTAGCATATGGCTGGAGAAAAGAAATAACTAGGATTCTTTCTTTCCACCTAGTATAATCAACCATCAGCAAAGGACCAACTTAAAATTCTGACAACTGATAATTATATCACACATAAATGGCTGGAGTCCATATTTAATATGAACGGGATTCATGCAACAGTATCACCATACATTACACTCCCTATAAGCTTGAGCAAAAATAATATTATACACATCTGCATAGGTTGTCACTTCTCAGTTATAAAATACAAACTGCAGGTATTTAAGAGATGACCATTAATAATGACAGGTGTTCTTGTAATGTTTGATACACAAGTCCACTAATGACAAGTAACCAAGTCCATAATACTGCAGGTTCCCACATTTATAAACAAAGTCCCCTTGTAGACCATCAAACGGACTTCCAAGGAATGGATCGTTCACAACTGTTGTTTTCGGTAAAGGAAGATAAAAAGTGTCAACAGGACTTCTTAGTATTTATGCCATACAACTTACAGTTCCCTGTAAAACTTAACACATCATCATAGTCCTAGAGCTCTGCATCAGGTGAGTATCGCCAAATGCTGTATAACTAACAGCCACTTGAAGTTTTTTTTTTTTTTTTTTAATAATAGGAAAGTCCATTCATTAATACAGCCATAGTCCCCTGGATGGCTTTATCAGCTGCAAGTCCACTCATCAGCTCAACACAGCTGTAATCACCTGATGGCTTATAAACAACCAGTGTCGTTCACAGTCCCAATAGATACAGCTCCTCCAAACAATGTGACCATTCACTGCACCTGGTCTCATCGAAGGCCACTATCACCCGCCAGCCACTTTATTATCATGCCAAATCCCACCTGCTGCCACCAGAAAGATGTAGTATGTTTTACTACGAATAAGACACAACTTGGCATAACTTCACTTTATTTCCATGAGTACATGTGGTGTGAATATATGTGTGTGGCTGGCGTATTTCCATCTGAAACAATAGAGTAAAACTCTCATATAAGCGAAACAATGACAATGTCATGAAAATACAACATTGGCAATATATACTCTAGGTATGGTCTTACATTATTCCCTATCAGATATTAAAAGAAACAAAACATACATGTGATAACTCCTCACATTAGACTGATATCCGTACAGTTCTGGTTCATATATTTACTATGCCTACTCAAACAGTTATCTACAGTGAGAAATTACAAGGCAACATAATATGTGCATCCGTATAGGTAAGAATGGGTATTAACGAACACATAAGTAGCTATCAACTCTGTATTGTGAAATAATAAAAAGAAAATAATATGCATCGCATGGTAGAAATAACTTCTAAATAATAAAACCATCCATCTCACTAAATGGACTTGTATACTGAAATATCAACAGACCCTTACATCCAACTTAATCTCATGCAAGACGGGTATGGGATATATTTCCTAAAATTAACCCTGTGCATATAAGTAATTTAAACCTTAGAAACACTATCTTAAGTGATACTCAATGGATTCTCCTATTATACACAAACTGGTGAGCCTTTAGTTCATACTAATTCTCAACAAATACCAGAATTGCGTCAGGAAGATAAACAGGCGCTTTACAACAGTACAAGATGCCATTTGCAACCAGTGGCGCCATCTATCGGGCGCATGTACAAAAGTCAAGATTCCTTAATTGCGCCGATACACGGTGTTAACTCTGTGGCCTAGATTCACAGTATTGCCAAACAATTAATCTCACATGATAACACAGGTTTTCTCTCATACGCGTCATAATTCTGAATAACTAAAGAGTAAGATGTTATAAAGTACCTCAGATCTCGTCTCCGAACATGGCGGGCCCATCTGGGCTCTGACTAGATAAAACTAAACTCATGCCCCTAATTACTATGGAGATACAACTGATCAGAAGACTACAGAAATATACCTGGACCATTCTCTGCATTGCTCTACACATATCATCACCTGTAACGTCGGTAATTCAACTCAGCAGGGCGCGGTCCTAGTTCCATACAAGTAAAACATGGTGGATGACGTAGCTGGTGCGTTGCATGCAACTACCGTAAAGACTAGTCAAAAACCGTACTTATCCCAAATAATGTATAAAAAAAAACTAAATTATGTACCGACATCGTCCGGTTACATATATATATACATATGTGTGTATGTGTACCACGTTTCCGTGTGTCCTGAAAACGGCCAATTTGGTATCCTAATGTTATACTACCTTTAATTAGTCTTAAATTAGGCCATTTTACCTGGAAAAATAATAGATTCTTGAAATCGGATAGATTGATATATGGTCATAAAAAGGTACACGGACATGCGCTCAGTATATATGAAATGTTAACAAAATTATTAATTAATATGATTACTGCTTCCGCCAGGAGGGTATGCGTTCTTTCTTGTTCGTGTGTTTGTGTGTGGGTTTTTATGTTATTGTTCACAAGACGAATCATGCATTCATGAACGGAATCGCATGAAAGATTCAGGGCATTTCGGGAATGGGCCAATGAAGAATCGATTAGACTAGCGTGGATCCAACACATGATCCGGATCCAGCTGGGAACGTCATCTAGGAATAGCCACATATCTACAGTCACTTTTGCACGAAAGAACCTAAAAACATGGGCCGAATTAGTGATGGCGGAGGCTTGCATTCATTTAAATGCATATTTCTAGTTTATTATATAATCTCAGGGCGCAGCAACATGTAAAAACTTATACCAAAAGACAAGTCAGTAACCGTTATGAGATAATTATTTACTCATCTGTATATGCATGATATATTAATTTCTTACGCTGTAAGTTATTTATGTCGGTTCACTTTGTTAGAGACAGCGAGAGAGAGAGAGAGAGAGAGAGAGAGAGAGAGAGAGAGAGAGAGAGAGAGAGAGAGAGAAATAAAAGAGAAATATGATAAATATTTAGGTATATATTCGTAACTCTTATAATATAACTCTGTATTTAACTTTTTTAGACCCTTCAGGACAGAGTCAGAATAGTTTCAATCAGTTGTTTGGATTATCAAGGACGTATAAAGCATGTCGTTATTCACCGTGTCACGTGAGACGCCATGCATTTGTCGTCTGCTGTTGGTTTTCCTGATGGTAGTAGCTGGAATGTGCTCAGGAAATGGAGCATGGACAAATAATTACCAAGAAGCACAACTAAATATTCAACACCTGGCATATGACAACAGCAGCGGGAATATATACATTGGAGCTGAAAATAAACTAATAAAATTGAACGAACGTTTGGAAAAAGTCACTCATGTTTCCACGGGAACTGGTATATTCAATCAGGTCCTAGTAATTCATCCATCATATATCATCAGTTGCAGTAGTAGTCAGACATGCAAGTTCCATAATCCAGCAGATTTGTCTGTTAAATCCACAAGTGATGTAAAAGTGGCAAGTTTTGTGGAACAACCTGCAACAGTAGCATTTCTCGGACCAGGTGCATCAGAGGAGGTTCTATATGTTGCGGTCTCTTTTATACGTGCTAGAGATCCTATTCTTCAAAAGACCACGACAGCTGTGAGCTCCCGTAGCTTAACCGATGGACCTCTGCAGCTTTATTACAGTGTTGATGATGGTTTAACAGAAAAATACAGTGCTCTTTTTTTTAAAGGTAGTATATCAAATGATATTAAGTATGTATCAGGATTCCACTCTGGGAATTACGCCTACTTTTTCTATCTCCGTATTGAACAGTATAGAGCAACTAAAGTGTCTAACATTGGCCAGACTTGCAAAGATGCCAAGGAATATCAGTCATTTGTTGAAATGCCTATCAAATGTAAATCTGGGTCAACCTATTACTCCAACATCTCCTCGGCCATCTTAGCTAAGCCAGGAAAACGTCTTGCAGACAGTCTTGGTATTGGACAGAGTGAAGATGTAGTGTATTCCGTATTCAATGGACAACAAGGATCAGCTCTTTGTATCTTTACAATAAGGAAAATTCGTGAAAAGTTTATGGAAAACGCAAGGAAATGCAGGGATTTTGAAAGAGTCATTTATTTTCGTCCAATATCCACTTCAGGGATGTGTGTAAGTGGGTCTTCGCATCTTTGCCTATTTAAAATGACAGTTTCTGTTCACTTAAGTAGTGACTTGTACAAACATATTAGTCCAGAAGACAACACTTGTGGTTTAGTTTGTATGATAGACTAGACAGTTTTCCTCAAAAGCGATTGAGTAGTATTTAATTAAGGTAGCAGGAATATCAAAACCCCGATTTCTAAAATCAATCAACAATTTTTTAAAATTAATCTTAGAACTATGAAGTATACATTATTTTAAATCTGGTACAGTGTTCTTTCTGAGGGTATACATGTTTAAGACATTTTCGTTCATTTTCATGTGATATTTTAACATTTATTTGAAAAAAATATAATTTAAGCCTGTTTTCAGGAACTCAGGTTCGAACCTGCCCTTTTCCAGCCGCTGCTACCTCTTCTTAAGGGTTTCAGACCAATTTCTCCGGCTGTCAACCCCCCCCCCCCCTTTCTGGACCTGGAGACCTCTTTTAGGCTTTATCATCAATCCAAATGGGTCCCCCCCACTTACCTAAATCCGCCCTTGCCCCCCCCCCCCCTCCGCCCCCCCCCCCCCCCCACACACACACACGTTTACATAGCATCACTCGTCGCCTAAATTTTCGTGTATTTCTTATGATCATTTTTCCTCAATGATGATGGGTGTCGCCAATCACAACTAACCTCAGCAAAATGCTGGTTCCATTTCCAGGTGTTTCACATATCTTTAATAATGATCACTCTTATTAGTATTCTGCATATGGATGGATTTTCAAGAAAGTATAACCAGTAGGTATCTTGGTTAATTTACTAGTGCGCATGTTACGCCACCTGTAGGGATATTTTTTAGATATATAGAACTCTCACTTACCGACCTCATATTTTTTAATGGTTGTCTCTATTTATTATTTAGAACATATCATATAGTAACCATATGGTTCGATTTGTCCACTCTCAATACTTTAACTGACCAGTCAAACATAAGATGTACTAATATTTTATAAGCTGTGTTGGAGAACATTACAAAAGACAGCCATTCCTTTGCGTAATTCTGCCGTTTTAAAACATGCAGTTTCATAAGAAGTACCAATCTTTGCACAAGACATTGTAGAATCAACAGTAAGTCGCGGTGAATATGTCTCCCATAGATAGAATAAAAAGAATAATAAAAACGTATGCTTTGAGAATATTCTTTGTACGATTCATTCGCAATAAACCAGTATAACTGTATTGTCTCTACGTATAATTACATACTGATCACATTTATATGCTGCCAAGTCACATAAAAACACAATTAAAAGATGCATATTATTGAATGCTTGTATGGAGATGCTACAAATAAATCGATACATAAATTGATCCTGAAACTGTTATATTTGGATACAAAAGCATCGCTAAGAAAACTTAATGCATGTGTTAATGACTAAAATATATATCTCCTTGTTTTGTCATTTCCCATTTATTTATCTGCTGAAGTAAATTACCAAACTCATATCACAAAAAAATGTAACACTGGGTCTAATCATTCGAAATTAAATGATTTTTTTAAAACGTTTTGTAGGACAATTTGCAAGGGTCAGATGACTTCTGCACTCAGACACTGAGACCCCCTCTGAGTGGTGAAATACCTCTAGAAGCTGAGGCAGTGACAACATGGACCAGGGAGCAGATGACAGGTCTGACAGTCAGTACCGTCAGAGACGAAACAGTTGCCTTTGTTGGCAGCAGCACTGGTCATCTGAAAAAGGTAGGTGTCATATGCAAAGTTCGTGCAAACTTGTTCATCTTTTCAATATAACTTCCTAGCTATTTACTCGTGCAATGGATAAAATAAAGGGCACAGTTACCCTTTAGTTCATGATTAATCATAAAAGGCTTAGACTTAGTTTCCTGTGGCATCCCAAAGACGTGATGGTTCTCAGGCACTTTTTTGAGAAATCAGTGCGGGCGGGCGGTATTTTATTTGTGACCTCTTTTATAAGTTTCGATAAAACTGTCTTTCGATCAGGGAAAAGCATGAATATAACAAATTTTTACGATAAACAGGTAAAAACACTGCATAAATTGTATTTTTTGCTTGAAAGATAAAAGTCGAAATAAAAAATTTTGATGCAGGGGGTTAAAATTGACGCGGGCGGTGCCTGAGAACCTTTTTTTGGCCTTACGGCCACGCTTAAATAAGCGGGTGCCCTATAGTAATCGCCCTGTCCGTGTGTCAGTCTGTCTGACCGTCTGTCCGTCCACAATTTCGTTTCCGGATGATAACATATATGACATATGGATTTCAAACATATATGTATGGCTCACAACTAAAGCAAGATCCCTATTGATTTTGGGGTCATAAGGTCAAAGGTCAAGGTAACAGGACCCACATTTTTAAAAAAGGTTGTGGATGCATTATAAGCCAAACCTGTCAGGTCAGACCTTTCTTCTTACACACATAGGACACCTACCAATGGGGAAAGATTTCTTTTTAATTTGGGGTCACAATGTCAAAGGTCAAGGTCGCAAGAGCCATCTTGTCCACAAATTCATTTCAGGGTGATAACTCCAGTTCCAATTGACATATGAATTCCAACTTTATTTATTAATGGCCCTCCACTA
Organism: Sipunculus nudus; assembly: GCA_026874595.1. Lineage (NCBI taxonomy): Eukaryota > Metazoa > Annelida > Sipuncula > Golfingiida > Sipunculidae > Sipunculus > Sipunculus nudus. The sequence continues at coordinate 47,754,153 of CM049306.1, read as the reverse complement.
ATGTAAGAAAATGTAGATTTTGGGGTCACGAAGTTAAAGGTCAAGGTCACCACACCAAACTCTTTAAAAAGATTGTGGAGGCTTTGAAGATTTTTCATCCGAAATCTTTCCATTTTGGATTACCTAACAAAACAGGAAGGACAATATTGATTTCAGCATCACAAGTTCAAAGGTTAAAGTCACAGGATCATCCTACTGATGTTTTATGCTTAAACAGGATTACAATTTAATACATCTGATGTAATTATGCCTCTATTGCTTGCAATGCTCCACACCTATACTTTCATACATATCACTGATTCATCTTGGTTCAGATTATTAACTGGCCAGGTCTAATGCATCTTGTGACATTGGTTCATTGCTTAGGTTAATTTCAATATATTGAAGGATTTAAATTCAATATATTATAGGTATAAATCCAATATAGCCATATATAGGTTGAATTATGCTACTCATGCAAATATACAGAAATTATCAATTAATATCCTTTTATTGTTGTTGTTTTGTTGTAAATTATAATATAACAAGGAATCATGATCCAAAAGTGGTGTTGCAAGGGGTTAAAATAATGCAAAATAATTAACTAGATACCATTTTATTAGGAAAATAGTGCAAATAGTAAACTGGATGTATTATTATATAAGGGCGCCTGTTCAAATCTACCAGGGGTATATCTCATCCTCATCCTATTTCATTGTTGTTGAGCCCTGTCCTAGGCAATCATGATTTAATTTTTGTATGATTGTATATATATATATATATATATATATATATATATATATATATATCCATATTTACTGATTTTGTTTTATAGGTGACAACAGAAAGTTCTGATTTTCATCATCCTTATCTATACAAGTTTGCTGTGAAAAATATTATGTAAAGTACATGATTATGATTTATATGTAATCCCTATTTTAGGTCATACTCGAAGACTCTAGGAGAGGAACAACATACTCTTCCATTGTTATACAGGAGGGGAGTCCTATCAACAGTGATATGGTCATACAGCGGGATAAATCTCATGTCTATGTGACATCAAAGGACAAAGTAAGATCAGCTAAATTTCATTCCCTACGTGTTTGTGTTTTTTGTGTGTGAGTTTGTTCACGTTATTCGCGCAGTCATAAACAGAATTTAATAAAATTTCAGGGCATTTCGGATATTGGCCAAGGCAGGGTCGATTAGATTTTGGTGTAGATCCGCCTCATGATCAGGGTGCATGAAGAACTTCAAGGAAAATTCCCGAATGTTCAGTCACTGATGCACAAATGAACTTGGGGAATGTGGGTCGAATGGGTGAAGGCAAAAACGGGTTGGGGAGCTTCTGCACGAATGAACCTGGGAGTATGGGCCGCATAAGTGAATGCAAACACGTTTGGTGGTGCATCCCACAATAAGGACAATATGGAGAAGGCTTTCTTGAAAATGCATATTTCTAGTCATAAAGATTTACAGTAAATAGTACCAAATAAAAGAACCTTTATTCTTCAATGTATGATGCCATAAGTAATGTTCGTGTATGGCGTATGTATTTGTTGTTTGTAGTATTGCCTTGGTGATCTTCAATATACATTTGGTTATTTGTTAGTGATACATATTGCCCAAGAGGGTACGTATACATGCGTTTCATTCCCTTTCATTTAGCGAATTAGCCAATGAAGAATCGATTTTGGTAAGGATCCAGCATATTATCCGGATTGAAGAACACTATTAAGGAATATTCATAAATTTAGAATCACTTATGCACGAATGAACCTTGCAATATGGACCAAATAAGTGAATGCAAACATGGTTTTAGGAGCATCCCACAATAGGGACCTCCACATGGCGGAGACTTGCATTCCTTGATTAGCAGATTTCTAATTTTAAACTTAATTTGTTCCCTGTGTCCCTCAGGATAATAATTGAAAATATGTATAAAGAGCATTCAAGAAAATGTACCATACTATATATCAGATACGTTTAGAGTCCGACACGGCAACTATTCTTTGCGATCAGGGATAGACTTTATTTAGTTATACAGCGAACTAATAGGAAAACTTTTTCTACTTCCAGAAGGCTTTCAGTGATTAAATCACGAATGAAGGACCCTCTAAAAGCTGACCATTTTTATTTTTTTAAACTATTTTGTTTATATTTATGTTATGATGGATACAGACACGAGTTTGGTTCATTATTGTTCAATCATTTTTTTAGTAAACCCTTCATTAAAACAAATTTTGTCAAATTCAGTTATATATTTATCTTAACATTTTATTTCATTTTTCCTTTGGCAGGTGTACAGGATGCCTGTTCAGAAATGTAGTCAGTACACAAGTTGTGATTCCTGCACTCAGGCAAACGACCCCTACTGTGGATGGTGCTCTCTTGAAAACAAGTAAATATTTATCGTGTGTCTAACAACAGATCTGAAAAGATCTCTGTTTCAGTCAAATTCAAACGCTGCAATGAAAAATAAAAAATGTAATATCTCTCTTAACATTGATCACCAAGTCTATTGATTATGTTGACAAAAATGTCTGTGGAAAAGATATTGGTGAAATGAATGGAAAAAATTAAATGACCTAATTAAAACATTTTACAACAAATAATTTTTTTAAATATATTTTTATTTTAACGAGTATCGCTTTACTTTATATAGGCAACCTATAAGCTCCCTGCTGTGGGCAGGAAATTTAGTGATACGCTGAGACTGAGGAAACTTAGGACAGTAATTGTCCCTTTATCCGCTAGATGTCGTTTCTCTTGGCAGATTATATATTTTAGCTGAGTCGCTCTTATGTAAACAAGAGGGGGGGGGGGGGAGCGGGGGCGGGGGAGGGGGGGGGGGGGTGTCTTTGTTTTCGTCATTATAAATGCAGATACATTGATGTGACATGAAACATAAGGTTGTAAATAACATTTAGTCCGTAACATTTGGAATCACATGGTTGTGGTTTGGGGCAGCAATCCTTATATTTTCTTTACCTTACCAATATGTTTTTATATTTAAATTTTATTTTTAAATAAAGGTCTTAGTTTTTGGAACAGAATGCTCCATTTTGATAACCCATCATTGTTAAATCATCTTTAATTATTTTGTAACTGATAAACTGTAATGGTTTATACTATAGCTCTTTTCCATCAGTTGTATAAAGGCAATTAATTTATTGAATCGTGTTTAATGAAGAGGTATCATTTTTACACCGATTTTGTGTGCCTTTGTTGGTCATTTTTAAATGTTCCATTTTTGTTGCAGATGCTCTATTGTAGACGAATGTGAGAACAGTAATCTTTCATTCCGTTGGCTCTCCAGGAAGGAAACAAAGTGTTTTAAAGTGACCCGCTGGGAACCCACCAATATCTCGCTGGAGAGAGATACAGATGTAATTAATATATAATCGTAGTGTACTCACTAATGTTATTACGCTTTTGTAGCCCCTTAGTATTATAACTTTAATAAACATGTATTATAAAAAGCAAGAATTTTGTAAAAGCTTGTAATACCGATACTCTCGTGTGTCGAGGTAGAATCTGCCTGCCTGAAAAATTGCAGGCAAACAACTAGCGCCCTATGGCGGACAGCCTGTCAAGCCCATTCAATCAATACAACTGCGTATGCACTGTGCAAGGCGCTTTTCATTTCAAATTATCCTGAAATTTAATATGGTCTTGTCTTCATTGACTGTTGTTGATTTAAAATAAAATGGTAGCATGAACGTGAAAAAGCTTAGAAATAACATATTGCATTATGACTGTATCTTATATCAACGGACTCGCTTAATAATTCAAGGCAAAGCTACACATGGTCTTTTATTTACGGATAAATGTCAGGTTTCGCAAGTTTCATTAAGTCTTCCTTGCAGCATACCAACAATATTAATTGCAGCCTTATATTTGTTCAATGATCACATTAAATAAACATATTCAATAGCATATATATAGTGGGGGTGGTCAGATAAGACAGTGCTAATGACAATCTGGCTGAATCACGCTTTTCTGCATAATTGGCTTCCTGCTGTGCCAGGCAGTGGTTTTTCTCCTCCATTTACACGAGAGACTGCATTGGCCATATCCTGTATTCATTTGAACATCAACAGAGCCAAGGCACCAGAACAAAAAAAAAATTTAATTATCACAGGGGCGGATCCAGGATTTAGGAAAAGGGGAGGGGGGTCCAACCAAGGGGGACTAACGAAAACCCTAAAAAAATGTCCCCAGGTCTGGAAAGATGGGGGTGGGTCCAGGCCGCAAATTTTGTCTGAAGCCCTTAAAAAACGTTTCTGATAAAAAAAAGGGGGGGAGGGGTCCAGACCCCCTGGACTCCCTCCCCCAGATCCGCTTCTGTATCAGAGTATAATAACAGAAGATAAAAAAATACAGACAATTTTATGAGAATATATTGAAACTGGCAACCTATAGTTTTAGTGAGAAATTTCGAAACTATCAATTTACGACATAGTTTTACGTTTATAAAGGTAGGCTTCACTTGATACAATTGTAGTTTTTTAGGACATTTTTCAGCTTGAGGTTTCATTAGAGGTCATACCAGAGCTGAAGTCGGGTGGAGTATATATATATAGGTGTTCTTTCGGCCCTGTGCAAGTTTCGGCAACTCGGAATGGTAACACACTGAAGTGCAAGGTGCCCCCAGCAGACCAGCTTCCTCCACTAATTTCTGGGAAAGGTAATTATATATAGTATTCATTCTGTACATAAAAAGTTCTTTTTTTTTCGAAAAAGTTCAATATACTTGTATTATAGTATTACATCTGGGAAAGATTAATTATATGTTATTTTTTACTTGACCCGTGCAGGCTGCCTTAGATGTTGTTGATGACTTTGCATTAATTGTGAAGTTAACTGTCAGAGGCCTTATTTTACAATGTCCATTAGGAGAAAATACTTGAGCATATACTTTCTCTACCTAAGATATGAATGAAAAGATAGCAAATCATGACATTAATGTGGAAAAACTGGTGTTATAAGTTTTGTTAAAATGTTCAGTCATGAACTATACGGAAAATTTTATCTTCTGCAACAGATTAAAATATCATGGCATTAATTATGATATTATATTTGTTTTTATGATTTCAGAGTCAAATATTAGCTGGTTCATCTGATTAAAAAAAGACATCTCATTGAAACGCATATCTGATATAAAAGTGGGATAGTTATCTTTCAGATGCTATGGAGATCCTGGTTAAGTTGGAAAACACTGACACAGGACAAGTACTGGCCCAACAAAAAGTCAACATGTATAAATGCTCAGTCCACAAAAGGTAGTTCGAATTGATACAGCTGGAAAAGATAGTTGAGGTTGAATTGCAGTAAGGGTTGAATTGCAGTAACAATTACTTAACATCCAGTTTGTGTGTTAATTCATCAACATACCATACACAACTGTTATTTCATTTCTATATTCAAGCAAACTGCTATGCTCCTTTAATTGTTCTAGTGTATTGTCACTTGGAAGTGTTTTGCTTCGGTTAATTCTCACCTTTCAATCAGGATTCAGAATTTATATATTACATTCCTAAGATCTGTTGAGATATTGTTTCACTATCATTAAAATTTCAAAATGGAACACCAGTTAATGTCAATAATTTTCAGTGTAACAGATCAGTAAGCAATCATTTCATATATTGTTACACTAAGCTGCTTGTGGAAAAATTGTTAAAACACTTTGATCTGTGACAGTAGCTTTTTCTACTGTGGTTGCCTTTTTAAATGCAGGGGTTTCCAACTCATGATGTTTGCGAAAGCAAAATTATCGCAAAAATAAAATATTATGAATAAAAGGCCCGATTCGAAGGCAAGTCATAAGACAAAAGATTGATTTTATAAATAATAATCGATCTTGTATGTTACGGTTACTCTAAGATAGGTATTATAGATAATATATTAATTAATATTATCTGCCAACAATGATTAATGATTTCTAGTCCTTCGATGTACCCTTGGCTCCAAATCAAAATTTGATGATTTTACGCACATTTTACTTTGTATAAGTATTTCATAAATGAGGGATATACTTTGTGTTTGTTATTGTATGGTGAGATCACAAAAAATGAACCCTTACGAAACAGTCAAAAATTAAATTTAAAATGAAATTTTAACCTAGCGAACATGAAGTCAACGACATTGTCACATATGAGAATTTTAGGTAAACGATCACTCTGGTCTTCAGAACATACTTGTGTAAACTGTTCCATGTAAGAAATATTAAGGTTTACCTTGAAAGAAGATTATTTCGAACTTTATTTAGAGCCATGGTATTAAATAATCATAACAATATATGAAATGTAAACAAAACAAACAGTGAAATACTAATTGTGTTAGATACTTTGACAACGGTAAGATTATATTTAAAGATTATAATTCTTCAATTTTATAATCAACCACATCGTCACTTGTTCAGACTGAAAGATAATATTTCCACTGATATATTTTCAGCTGTGCCCTGTGTGCTGACAGTGCATGGCGATGTGATTGGTGTATCTATAGCAACCAGTGCTCGTATGACTCCGCTGCCCAGTGCTCCAGTCCTGATGAGTTAGTGGTGTACAGCAAAGATAAGGTGTGTGATGACTAGTCTTTCATGCCCAGTATAAAGATGCTACGTGGTAAATAAATATTCACTATGAGAATGTGGTATATTTGCTATCAAGGTCTTACCATGAAGACGGTATGAAAACAGTCACAATCATTCACACATTTGGAACAAGTGTAGGAGATATTTCTAAGCATTTTAGTGCCATTATAAAGCTTATTGTTAGAATAGGGGGGAAATGATAAAATTGATCCATTTTACCTGTCACCTAGTTCAGAAGATTAGTTTTAAGTAGTTAACATGGCCCTGTAATTTTCAACCAGAATAGGAATATCGATAAAATATAATCATACATGAAAACGCCTGTTACTTTCAGACATCGTTGACATGAGGATTTATAAAAATAATGCCTGATAATGCCTGTTACTTTCAGTCACAACAGAGCCGAGGATCTGGATATTGCCCACAGATCACACAAACCCAGTCTCCTATAATTGTTCCAGCAGATTATGAATATTCATTTCGCCTGTCAGCAAAGCATTTGCCAGAAATAAAGGTACAGCATGGGGTTTATTCACTACAACTATCTATTATACTGTAATGAATAGTTTAATTTGTATTAGAAACCTATGAACTAATATTGTTCATTTATACTTATTCATATTAAAGGTTTTTAAGATGACCCATGTTTAAAATATACAAGATAAAACATACATCATTTCCTAGCCACTGATGAAGCAGTGAGTCACTTAGGCCTTATATTTGTGATAACAGTGATGAAAATGACTTAATTTATTGCATTATTTTTATACTAAAGAATTTGTGGAATTCACCTATTAAAAGTTCCAGTAATGACGATAGATTTTCATGTTTTATGTATAAAATGCTGAATACTTGTATTGTGTGATATAGTTAATTATACTGAATAATCAGATGCTTACTCTACTTGGAAAATAACTTTGAATGTTATGATGATTATTTGTGATTGTAATATAACTAAGACATATATATATATATATACTCTGGTGCTTGCAGTCTGGGATGGCCGGTTACCAGTGCCAGCTCTGGGATAGATCACGTTCAGTAGGAAGCACTGGAGCAGATAGAATAAACTCAAATGAATTAGAATGTCAGTCAAACAAGGTGAGCTGTCGTTTAATTTTCATTTTAGAATGGTTTATGTAATTTTCAGTGAACATAAGCATGATGCATATTGTGTTTTGGTACAGTTTGTCAGAGAAAGACAGAGATAAATGGACAGATAGATTTAGTGTTTGTATATATAAACAGAAAAAATATCATAAACCATTTAGCCATAAGCAAACCACATGCAGGATGTAATGTTAATTTGTAGGTTATATAAATTTTGATGTTCAAAATAATGATTTATTTTTACAAGCATGTGACGGAGCACCCCTTAATAATAGAAATCAAACTTTTTTTAATTTAATTTAATAAAAAATTATAAATCATTTTAACTGATGTTTCCTTTTCCCTACAGTGGACATACAATGAGAATATCGCTGAGAAAAGGTTGAGCTTGAAGGTTGTGTGGAACACTAACCATCAAGTGGATGATACACGCAGCACAGCAGGTTTGTATTTCTTTAGAATCAAACAAATTGTTACCTATTTCCATTATTTTAATAGAGGAGAACCAGGTAGATTCTGTGTGTATTTAACATTCAGTAAATGTTCTAGAATCAGAGAAAATGCATTCAAAAATGCACCAAATATAAATAAAATAGATACTGTGTTTGTTCCTGCTCAATAATAGGATACTTTTTTATGCATATTATAATGTACTGAAATTCAACTTTGTGGCATATCACAATACAGAAGATGAGGATAAAAAAATATTGTTCTCCATTCCTTTACAGTTGAACTGTACAAATGTGTGGTCAAGGGTCAAGACTGCAGCCAGTGCCTAAGCCTCGCCAACACACAACCACGATACAAGTGCAAGTATTGTGGAGGTTCATGTCAGTATGAAGGGCAGTGTGGGGCTTCTGGTCGGAACATCCAGACATCTTGTCCAAAACACACAGTGGATAAGGTGAGACTTTAGTAAATATTCATATCAGAAGTAAACATTTCCCCTCCCACTATCAAAAAATGACATTTAATTTTCCAGGTATGTCAGGTTCACGTATAATTTTCAGGGTTTGTTTCATAATTATTTTTAAAGACATGCAGTTTAAGATACAAGTTAAAGATTAACAAAGAATGATCTGCAAAGCAGCATGGAATTTAACATTATGGTGTGTTAATATGGTGAAGACAGAATTGATACACCTCCTATATATTCAGTTTATCAATATGAACTGTATGATACAATTATTCCTTGCTTCATTGAGTTTAAGTGGGAGAACATGGAATTATATGACACATTCTGCATTAATATGTGAAAATGGATACTGGTCTTTCTTTAATATTGTTTAACAGAGAGTAAAATATGATGGAGTGTTGCATGTTACCATGTTTGATCAAATGTGGAATATAAAAACATGTTTCCAGGTATATCCAACAAGTGCCCCGCGTGAGGGAGGGACATTGGTCACAATTGAAGGGAGGAATCTTGGCACTAAAGTAGGAGATGTTGAAAGCGTCACTGTAGCTGGCCAGCAGTGTGATGTTCAGGCAAACCTGTACTTGGTCTCCAGAAGGTAGGTGTTACCTTGCAGAAAAGTATAAAAAAGTCATGAAATCAAAGGATTCACAAACCTTATACACATGAAATTTAATTTAATGTAAATTGAAAGGTGCAGAGATTCTCTAGTTTTCGTTTTTGGTAAATTTAGTCTATTCTTCGATATTCAAAAATATATATACACAGATATAACTTTGTATTTATGTTAAAAAATGCAAGTATTAAATTTTAAGAAATTCCATTTTAATTATTATATATATTTAATTATATAATTTCAGAATTATGTGTCGAATACCTGCATCACGGCCTACCATAGGTGCAGTCCAAGTAACCATCAGAGGAAACACAGTGGGGAACATAAATTTCATGTATAAAGTAAGTAATGATTACTCCGGAAAGAAATATTTATTTCGAACTTAACGTGCTAAACAAATTTGGTAGTGCTCAATATCCGGTCAGACTTTTTACCTACAGCCACCGACGGCTAACGACGGCCTATAGGTGTTACCGACGGCCAAACCGAAATACCGACGGCCACCTTATTTTCAAGGTTTATTGCAATATTGAAATACCGACGGCAAAAATGGATACCGACGGCCACTTTATGTGCATCCAATACATGCTGCATGTGGTGAAAACAGATTTAGGTCCATATGCATTAGAATTTATCATTATTTAATGTGTCACGAGCCATACAGAATTACCGACGGTCAGGTATAGGGTATCTCTACTAGGAAATTCATATCACAGGTCTGTAAATAGTTTATCTTCACACTCGTTTGTAATTAAGAATCTGATTATGCCCCATTTTAATTTTAAGCTATATATATTTTTACACTCCTTACACATTACACCCTTACTTAATAAGAAATGTAATTAAAGCAATAGTTAATGAAAACATAATACAGAATATAATGTTTATTTTAATTAAAATAGAACACAATATTTATAATTTCCTCACATTCATAAGAAAGGCTTTTAAATGTCATACATGCTCAAAATGTTTCGCATTCTAGTATCGTTTCTTATATATATATATATATATATATATATATATATATATATATTATAGATGTATGAATAGCCATACTTGTTCATTGTTTAAAGTATATTTTCTGTGTATGCCATTTCACTTATTTATATATATATATATATATATATATATATATATATATATATATAAAGAAAAATTGGCAATCTAACTAACTAATAATAATATCATATGAGTCCAACAGGTGCCTCGCTCATGATTATCAGAGCCACCAATTTGATGCATGTGCAGTGTCCATTTAAATAAATTTCAGGTAGTCATTCATATACTAAGGCCTTTGACTATTTTTTAATAGAACGGCCTTATTCGTAGTAGGCAGGGGTGGGTTTCTCCAGAGATAAAACTAGAAGTCGGTAGTGGTTTCGAGGGGGTTTATACAGGAATTAGTTAAGTGAGATGATGTCATATTCTGAGAGGAAGATATAATATTTAGGTACTTTTGGACTGGGAAAAGAGAACACTTAAGTTTCTCTCTCTCTCTCTCTCTCTCTCTCTCTCTCATATATATATACAAAGATACGCAGTTAGTGGGTATAAATATATGCAGCTGAGTGAACTTGTAAATACAACATATAATAAGAAAAAATAGTTTTATTATAAGGTAGGGTATTTACATGGGATAATTATGTGTTGATAAACAATTGAGTCCTCATTCAGAGATAACATCTTTGCGCACTTTCAGTGCATTGAACCTTGCCTTTCGATTGTGCATGACCAGAAGAGGGCGAGTGTTACGTAACCCGCATACTTACGCCTACTTAATTAGTCTTGGGTTGATAGTGAGCACCTATCTGGACCGTTTGTTTTTGCCAAGTGACAAGATTTAACTGTTTGTTTAGAAGCCATGCACTCTGCCAGGATTAAATCAGAAAACTTAATAATACATACACCGGCAAAAAGTTAAACTCTTGCACTCAGGTACGTTTTGCGTATACAACAAATTAAAATTTAATTCACAACATTATTGAAACACTTTTGGAAAACCTAAAAAACTGCAAATCGGAAACCCTTCCTTGATAATACAGAGGTAGAAGTTAAACCCACTAAGATAGATTTTGCGCGTACAGTTAATGATTAATGAATTCACATCATTATTGGACCACCGTTGGGACATCTAAAAAACTGTAAACACTCCATTCACGATTAATACTTGGCAAGACTTATAATTGGGACTGATAATTTTATTTAAAATAAGTGATTAGGTAAAATAAATTGAAATTCCTGTTTGCCCTCGGTATTTCTGTGTGATCCCTAGTTTCTAGATTCACAGAATGCTAAAACCTTGTAAACGGTGAAAATAAGGTGGCAGTCGGTATTTCGGTTTGGCCGTCGGTAACTCCTGGTGAAAATAAGGTGGCTGTCGGTATTTCGGTTTGGCCGTCGGTAACACCTGTTGGCCGTCGGTAGCCGTCGGTGGCCGTCGGTAAAAAGTCCGACCTCTCAATATTGACAAAACGTATTTCACATAGTCAGCAGTGTTCAATCTGAACATAACCTACTTTATACCAAGAGAATCATCATTTTGCAATGTTGAGAATTCGCTTTTATATATGTAGATTAATAAAAATGTTGCATCATATACCTGTTAAATCAGTAATAATACATTATCTCTGTGATTACTATTTATATACAAGGAATGTTAATACTACAGGTAGCTGTTACAGCTCTTCTCAGTTACAGTACTTCAAAGCTTCTTATCAATTAGTGATGTCATATATATGTATATATGTTTTTATATTTTAAGCTTGTGAACTTTTATTTGACATACAATTAATTGTTTGTTGCAGGATCCAGAGATCTTGTTTATTCATCCCACCAAAGGCCCCATCTCTGGTGGTACAATAGTCAGTGTGAATGGCACTGGGTTAAACACTGGTTCTATTCAGAAGATGAAGGCTTATGTTGGAGATGTCAGATGTGATGTCATAGCAAACACGTAGGATAATTTAACTTATCCACTACAAGGCCTGAACATTTCAACTATTTGTAAAAGAGATTATGACAATTTGAAGTGTATCAAACATGCTCCATTGAAGTCAGTTTTGTGAAACAAAAAACATATCTTGCATTGTTTATGCTGTCAATATTTTCAGTTGATCATGTCAGATCTATATTATAATGATGGCTTTCAGCCATACCAAGTGCCATATACTTTTTTAAATACTTCCTTTATATGAATAAATGACACCTACATAATATTTATATACTATATTTGGTTTCCACACTTAATTTGCCAATACAAGCATTTAAATCTTCATATTTTTAATATATTTTATGAAGTTTCTAACCTTTATGATTTTTTTCACATTTGGAAGTTTAATTATTTCACATTTCAAAGCTAATTTATCTTTCAGAGTCAGTGATGAAGCTCTCAAGTGCAGGACGAGAAATGTTTCAGCTGCTGTAACAAAGGGTATTTTCATCATCGAGTTTGACGGAAAGGATGCTAGAAGGACTCTTAATCAAGTCTTCAGTTTCACAGAAGATCCTGCTATTACAGAGATCAGACCTCTCAAGTTCTTTAAAGGGTAAGTTGGCCCACGTGAAATCAAATAATTCTGGATGTTTCTGAAATACAACTTAGGTAAACTGGTTGAGTTAGACAGGGCTGTGATCACTAGGTGCTGTATTAAGTTCTTGTCTGAGTATCATAAGGATATAAGTTTAAATTAATGTATATTTTATATTTTTGTATCACAACATTAATTTATTTTATAGAAATCTGCATATAATTCTTTGTTTATTAGAGATTTAAGTTCAAAGGTTATTTTTTTCACAAGGAATTAATTACTTTTTTACTGATAAAATATGTTGGAAAGTAGTAATGGGTGCATTTTTACAGGTTTTATATAACCTTACATTAGTAAAAAATCAAAATTGGGTCAGTGTTTCTGCATGTACTTTCAGTTCATTTTAGTTCTTTCTCATTTTAGGGGTGGTAGAATCATCACTGTGACTGGTAGTCAGTTAGATACAGTGGAACAGCCAAAGATTTTTTTCTTCAAAGGTGCCCAAGAGACGAACAGAGAGGTGAACATATAGTCATAGTACCATATGAGAAACATGCAATGTTTGTTGAAGGATGATTGATTATAACACACATTTGGAGAAACAACCTTTACCAGCCCTCTTCTGGTTAATAGTGAGATGTATAATCATAATTAGGATAAAGGGAGCACATTTAAATGAAGGAACATATGGAGTACATTTTCCAATGGTTTGGTAAAAAGAAGGAAATCCTGTTTTTATTTATATCATGTCGAAGTTTTGTATTATTACAGTACAGTAATAATACAGTATTGCTTGTTCAAAATGATTCGACTTATATTATGCTCGCATGTTCAAGTGATTGTGAAGTAAATGTAAAACTTTTGAAATTCGTTTTATTAAATAGTTATGAATATAAACTAGTGGTGGGAGTCGGTTCCTTTTTCATAATCGATCATCGGTTTGAGCAAACCGACTGATGATCGATTATTAATCGGTTCAGACAAATATAGACAATTATCAAAGAAAAATGCAATTATATGTGAAACTGTACCTACGTTTCCTCGGCAGGTATTCTCCTCTCGCGCACGAGTGTAATGATCCTTCCACGTATAAAGACTAATTATAAGGATCAAATTTAACGATCGGCAACGTCGGGTAATATCTTTCATAATAGAATTTAAGAGCATCTAAGAATGTTAGGCCTATAAAGAGGCTGTTTTTCTAGCACATGAAGGCAGATTTTACGGGCCCAGGTGCGCTTTGGGCAGATCATACCAAAAAAGATTGCAGACTTGTCCATCTTGCACCTACCGTGTCATACTCAGTTACATACGGAAGCTTATTGGGAATACAGACTCATTATATAAGACGCGGAATGTGGTTTAAAAAGGAAGAATCATTTTTGCCTATAACAGAAAGGCATTCTGGAAAGAAAACAATCATTATTATGATGTAATCGATAGTTACCTTTGGTAATCGAGCGCTTGAAAGAGGCAGCAAACCGATAAAACTCGATGATCGGCCCACCACTAATATAAACTCAGCTAATTGTCCGCCTAATTAATTTTTTAGTGTTCATTGATATTTCTTTTGTCAGGTATGTGCAATCAAAAGCAGTACAGAGCTACACTGCCCTTCTCCCAAAGTGCCGGTAACAAATCGCCAAAAGAGACAGACTGAACCAACATGGCAGGTGGCTCTTGAGATGGACAATGTAAAGGCTCTGAGAGACCTTGCTGGGAACTTTGGTGTCGATGCCGACATTGAAGTTTATAGTGACCCATACTTTCCTCCCTTTCAAGAAGGGAAGAAGATTTATAGAGGCCACGGAGACAAAGAGAAATTAATCATTGATGTAAGCTATTTTTTTTTACTTTTAATCAAGCAAACCATTAATTTGTAGAATTTGTAGAAATATGACAAAAACACATATAGGCTCCCGGTCCAGCTTCTACACAAGCTCTCATCAGTTACAGGTGGTATAGATAATTCGCTGTGAAAACAGCTAGACAACATAACGACAAAATGTGCCGCAGATTCTATCAACTATAATTTTATTTTATACAGGGTAAAAATGTGAACTTGGCAGCAAGCAAGGAAGATTACACTGTCACCATTGGACAGGAATTGTGTAATGTGACTGAAATTTTTATGTCGGCTCTGATTTGTGTACCTCCAGAAATGCAACCTAACAGTCCCTCACGCAAACAACTGCCCCAAGTTAAGGTAGGTATGATAGGTCTGACGAAAAATAAAATCAGTCTAGAAAACCCATTCTGTCTAAACGAAACCCGTATTAGATAAATCAGTGCATCAAAATTCTGTGTTTAATTTCATAGGAACAGTCTTATGAAACCTTAAGTAGGTACTCCTTACGTGTGTTTGTGTGTGTGTGTGTGCATTTGAACTAATGAGCGCCCTATCCCTAAGTAATGCCTCCCCCATTTTAGAAAATTTGCCACAAATTTGCCCTACACTTGTCACATCTATCACTCGACTACTGACTGTCCCATGCAATAATATCATGCCAGATATGTTATTCTACGGTGTTTAATTTGAAAGTCATTGTTAAATCTAATGCTCAGGGTCTTCATTTGCAAAAGAACATAAACTGACATGGTTATTCATGACTGGAAAGTAATTGCCACTTTGGGTCGCCAGCTGGGAAGTTTGTCAGGACCCGCTAAATCTTGAGGGGGCGCATATTAGTACACTACTGAATTCACCATGTGCATGACAGATACACTACAGATATGGTCATTCATTTGAGAACAATAATTACATGTTAGGATATATTAAGAATAATTTGATCAGTGCACACAGTGTAAAAGTAGCCCTACTTAAGATAATCATCTCTTTTAAACAGTCATTAGCAAATATTTTCATTTTGGGTCATATCATTATTGCTTCATTCAGGGCTGGGCCGTTGGAACATACAAACTTACAAATAACTTTTTTATCTGTAGGTGGCGATAGGATACTTGAAGTTTGAACTTGGTGGTCTGATGTACGAACAGTCGTCTAACAAGGGGTTTATTGGAATTGCTGTGGGTGTTGGAGTCGCGGTCTTATTGATATTATTAATTATCTTCTTGATTGCCTTCATGTGTAAGCGGAGAGTATCTAACAAACCCATGTAGATAGACATACCAGCAAATCATGAGGCAGTCCCAAACATATATATATCAGCAAAGGACAAATTTATACTCAGTATATGAACAAATATCAAGTAAAGAATGACTGTGTATTGCCTTGATAAAGCTTTGACAAAAGGACTGTGGGATATATTTTACCGCATAGTCAATGCCAATTACCATTTTTTTTATTTTGCAAGTTATATATAGACAGCATTGTACGCTCTTTACACAGCGCTTTGCCCATAGGCCAACTACCTATATCGTAAGCGCTGTTTATTATGACCTTGTATCCTGAATCGCTACACCAGAGGCGAGCACTGTATTTAGGGCCAATCAGATGAGACCCTGTGCTGGCAGAGAAAATGGTTTACCAGCCAAACGAGGAATACAGGAAGCCGATGTTGTTCATTTTGTTTTGAGTGACAGCTCATCGCCCCGGCGACCGTTTGAACAGGCCACAGGCTCTGAGAGAATTGCCCAACCCGTGGTTTCTGGGCGGAGCCTGATTGACTGTTTGTTGACTTGTATTTGGTTGGCTGCTAGTCACATTAGCAGTTTCTTTTTAGCAGACAGGCCGATGTGCACCACCTGGTGTTTAAGTGCATCATAAACGGTCAAAGCAGGCAGCGGGAAAATTAGTAGCTTCTTTAGAAGCGCAAGATTTCCGCTGCCTCGGGAACATAACAGCATTGAGGAAGAATAGTCTTCCATACGTAAAATATATTATTGGAATCTGGACGCTTCTAAATTTTTGAAATGCTATATTTGAGGCGTTTTTAAGCTGACTACGCCATATTTCTGGTAAAAAGGCACTAAGAATAAGGAAAACCAGTATGCTTTAAGCTATAATATGTGCTAAAACGAAGGTGGAAGAGGGGTCCGCATGCAAGTGCTTATTAAATCGCTCCCCTTCGTCGTGTCAAGTGCTTGCATGTGGTATATGTGAAGTTTTATGTGGACTTGAATTATCTGATGTTGTCGCGGTACCGGTATACTGTGTGTTTTGTTGTTTTAACTGACCTTTCTTGTCTCACTAGTGACACCTGTCGGCATAGCGACTAACACTGTGTGTTAGGGTCTGATTTTCGACAAGAAAGATGATGTTTTAAAATATTTCAGGAGACGATGGTGAAAAAGCTACCCTGTCATTCATGGCGTGATTCAGCATTCTATGTGTATATTTGCTTTCTTTTTACTAATCGGATTGCAGAATTATGAGGCGAGCAGGTGACCAGAATAGCGTATACATGCTGGAAGAAACGTTCTGTTCCTGTTAAGTTTTGTAATCATGATTTAATCGCTATACTTCGTTCAATAAAGGTCTTTTGTAAAAATGTATATATTTGCATGCAATTTTTATTATTCAAAATATTTATGAAGTGTATAACCTGTTCAGCGAAACCTACTGTTCTTACACATACCCCTGTCATTATACAATAAAAATAATATTACATAAAATGAAACCCTGAAGCTGTGTTTCCACTTGTCCAGGGGCGTAGATAGCGGGGGGATGGGTGGGGGGGGGGGGGGGGGGGGGATGCATACCCCCCAGAACTCTAGGTGGGGGGGATGCTTTGTACAATCATCCCCTCCAAGGTTTCTATATATGGGGGACAAAGGCAAAACTAGTAATCATGCAATATATGCCAGTTAATAGTAATAATATTTAAAACAAACGTTTTGAGGTATTAGAAATGACAACCCTCTCGCGTCGTCAAACATTCAAGGATAGTTCATTCGTTATTTAGAGTTTCACCACAATGGAGATACGCTCATAGTATTCAATTACAGTCTGACCGTAATTACTGTTATCGTTAAGTATACAATTTAATATGCAGACCAGGACCTCCATAAAGCTCTATAGCTATATGATAATCTATAAATCATGTTAATTAATATGTTTAATTATTCTACAAATAACCCATCTCATAATTTATAATGCATTCGCCAAAAGCGCGGTAAACCAGCAAAAAAATTAACAAAATTATAAAAAAAAAGAAAAATTACGGTATCTTCATAATCTATACATCATTCTTTTCCTTAGGTTCTCTAGTTTGTTGATTGAATAGGGAAAATAAATTAAATCTATTTCAAGATTTTAAAATTTATTGAAAGAAAATAATATGTTCAAATTTGTTCCAGTATATAAGAGGTCAGTGTAGACATAGTCTATAAAATGCGTATTGCTTATATAGGATACCAAAGAATTATTGAACTAACAGGCATATTTATCTGTGGCTTCTGTGGCTCAGGGGTAGAGCGCAGGACTCAAAGCCGGGAGATCGTGGGTTCGAATCTCAGCTGAGGCTGTGAGGGTGAGCGCTCTGCAGGCTTAATGGGAAGGCTGTGCCCTACAGCCGTGTACCACTCCCATACGAGTGTGTCTTTGGGGGGTTCCTCGGTGTTATGACCCAGCAATGGGGATGATTAAACACCCAGGACCCGCAGCTGCGGTAGACACCGGGCCTGGGTGACACCAGGATATACAAATGATTGGAAGCGAGTGCTACCGCCCTGTCAAGTAGTCCCAAACCGAAATGGAAACTCTGCAGATGTACATACTTAATTAAGAAGTAGTTAAGTCAGCATTAAAAAATTGGAGGCGGATACCTCCACCAAAAAAAAAAGAAAATTAAAAAAAAACAAAAAAAACAGGCATAGTTATGTATTTAAGACAATATGTATAAAGGGAAATATTAAGGAATTTCCAAAAAGGAAAGATAAACCCAGAAAAATCCCTTGCGAGGATAGTTAAAAAATCTTTTTTTTTACATTTCAACTATTTCTAATATAGAATCATCACAACAGAATTATTGCAAACAAGCATTCATGTCATAAAATTAAGTAGACAGGTTTAATGGCCTTCTTAAAGTAATTAATCAGTATAAACATATAGAAAAGCCCCTCAGACGCTTTCATAAGAAATAAAAGGAAGGGTGAGAGGAAAAAAGATTGCAGATCTATCATAAATGTTCAGTTGTGAAAACTCAACTTTAAAATTTGAAATCTATAAAGTTTATAAATATATATATATTAATGTCTTATATATCAAACAATTCGATTGCTTTTATATGTTGCTAAGATAACGCCTAAACATTAGCAACATGTTTTTATCAATATGCAGTGAGTCAAAGAGGCCGGAATTTATTTTTTTTTACATAATTTTTACCAGGGTATAACTTTGTAAATTTTCAATTTTCCATATGTCTAAAAAGTCGAACACACGTAATAGTGTAGAACAACCCATACAGGCTTCATGCATTTAGAATGAATAGTTAGAAAAGTAAAAACCTCCGGAAACATGTAACATTTTAGCAATTTTTGCAGAAAAGTAGAGCTTTGCCCATTTAAAGTTAGGTTAGTCTCCCAATTACCAAAACTTTTGCAGATAAATAGCTTAAAATTTTGCATATTTTCTCTTGGGAAAATTGAAAGTATCAACATGAAGTATTAGGAAAATCCGAGATGGTCATTCAGGAAGTTTTATTTAATTTCACATGGAATGACCAAAAAAGAAAACCATCACCTTTATTTTCAAGAAGAAAAGTTAATATCATCAAAATTATTATTTTCCCTGTAATATAATAACAGTTGAGCACATTAGATTAAGTGAAACTTGATTTTATCAAATGTTTGGCTCGGTATGATTTTTATCACATATATATATATATATATATATATATATATATATATATATATATATATATATATATATATATATATATATACTGTACCCGAAAAAGGCAGACATTGAA
This sequence comes from Sipunculus nudus, assembly GCA_026874595.1. NCBI lineage: Eukaryota > Metazoa > Annelida > Sipuncula > Golfingiida > Sipunculidae > Sipunculus > Sipunculus nudus. The sequence continues at coordinate 47,734,535 of CM049306.1, read as the reverse complement.
ATTTATGGAATTTGCTGAGAATATATGTGTCCTGGCTAAAACAAGGCTGGCTTAAAAAAAAGTGGATGAAACTGCTGCATGTACTTGACAATAAAAATACACTCATAGTGTTTTCTTAACAAATCTTTGCCATTGTGGCTAATGATGAGTTATAAAGTCACTCCTGCAAGTTTCTACTTCTTTTAGGCAAGTTCTGCATCCCTGTAGTAAAGTACTGATTCTAAAGGCAGAGTATCAGCATAAAAAGTAAAGCTTGCTTCCGAAACATGAAAATTTTAATCAATCTTGTAACTTCGGCCCCATGTTATATACATACTGTATCACTGACCAACTGCGTTTCAAAATCGCGAACAGAAGCGAAAGGAGGCGCCAAACATTCGGGCATTTCTTTGACTAGATGACAAGAAATTTCTGCGACATCTAGCACTTTAAGCGTTCATATTACTGCACCGTTTAAGAGAATAAGAGCTTAACAAGTATGTTTCTCTCCTGTGTTTTACCCGATTCCCAAACATGATCATCATCACATGGCATAGTAATGAAATAACTCGTATGATGATAAAATATATCTATACAGTTTACTTTCGACAACCCATTTGGTTTTAATTCAATATTCACCGTGCTTGATAAATCCCTTTTAATCAGGCTTTGTAAACAAGAGTTTCGCTTTTCATTTTCTGCATAGCTGCAGGTTGATAAGGAATATAATTTTGATAATTTTAATTTTACCCCGTTTATTATTTATTATAGTTCGTGATATAATGATTTTTTTTCGAGAGATTTATCATTTATCTATTAATTGGTTTATTCATTAAGTTGTGGATTCATTTATTTGTTCATTAACAATATCACTTCTTTTAGACTTAAAAACTTAAAGGAATACATGATACTAATTTTATTCTAAATCATGTAGCAGTGTATACGGTCATGATCAAGATGATATCTAGATACCTGATCTTATGATCATCGATTCTCATGGTTATAATTTAATCCGAAACTAAAAATAAATTATTACTTTCATGAAATAATGTGCAGGACAATTTGTTTTTTGCTGAAAGTAGAGTGATAGACTGAGAGTTATAAAAATGCACGAGGTAAATATTCTACAATGTACACTTTAGATTTTTTTATCGCTATATATGATACAATAAACTTCCCGTGCACACAAACACCAACACACTTATTTAAATATATATATATATATATATATATATATATATATATATATATATATATATACGGCGATTTGAGAACTCTCCCTTTACGGTTCCGCGTCCGGCGCCGAATACGGCTCCGTACAGGATGTATAAAAAGTGATGTAATATTTCAGGGAAAGCCTACAGTCGTGTTTTAAATGTATATAATTTGTAAATTATTTCTTCATTATATATGACCAAATATGTATATACATAACAATACACATATTCAGGGCAGGAAACACAGAGGTGCATTATATCCTAGACTGGCGCATATATATATATATATATATATATATATATATATATATATAAATATATAAGAATATATATGGTGATATAATCATAAAATTACACCAATTTAACACACGGCGACCGTACGTGTTCGTATCCGAGTCCCGACAAGTGGAAACGCGGCTTAAATTCTTAAATAGTAGTCACGGTAATTTATCAAATGTTCGTCGAATACTTGAGTGATTCAGTGACTCATCCAACGATTTCTCGGATCATGACCTTCGAGTCCGGCCAGAATACCAAGATCATCGAGTCCAAGTTCGAATCCGAGTCCTTGAAAAACTTAACTAGGGTACTGATAGATACTGACATTGCTGAGCAAAACAGTTCTTTAAACCTCAAACTGGTTATGAGTAAAAAAAGTATTGAAGAAGACTTCATGCAATTAGGCTCCTGAAAATGAAATAGCCATGCCTCACGACCATGAAACCCGCAAAACACAATGATTTTGCGGAACGTGTATGTTCAGTGCCCCATAGGACTTAAAAAGTTAATAATAACCAAGCTGACATACAGGTATTTGATGCATATTGCTTGGTCGCTGCCACACAGTGAAATCAACATGTTGACGTCAGATTGTGACACTGAAATGTACTTGTTAGTTTCACGAAGGAACTAGATAATACACAGGGGCCAAAGACCGGCAGGAGGATGCGCTACATTCTTCAAAGTTTACTATTTTATAAGGCATTTAAGTTTAAAATATAGATGACCCAACTCATTTTCCTGTGTGTAAATGCTTGTGTCAACTTCACAAAGTCGCTCTTCAGGAAAGGTGTTGCTTATGACGATATTGGCGATGCGCATCCCGGGAATATTCGTCAGCTGGGGGTTTTGGCGGGCATGGGCTGTGCTACTGTGTCTGTTTACGGAGATTCGGGCTTCCGCATTGTACCTGTGGGTGCTGTTGCTGCCTGGTCTCCTCATCTTCTGTTACGTGCCCCCCTGGGCACGCTGGTGGATGAAACGACTCTCTCCTTGGCTTGGTGGCAAATTCGTCTTCGTCTCGGAACAAAATTCTACGCCTAAGGAGTGCCCAGGGAACGGGTCTAAAGCAGGATTTTCATGGGGCACGCAAATAATTTTGGCAGGATGCGAATTTTGAAAAATTGGCAAATTCTAACATTCGAAGAAGTCAATCGAGCCGTAAACCATTCTTGTGAAGTTTATGCAAAATTCTCACAAATTCACATCGTATGTGCGAATGTCGTGTGTAGCGTTGCCAGTCCACAAACACAAAGAAACCGCGACTAAAATATAAACAACACGAATGTCCGAACGAAGCTCTGGCAACACTGGTGCACGCATTTCGCGACAAATGCAAAATTTGTGCACATATTCCGCGAATAACAAATGTCCTGCGACATCCATGCGACATTCGTACATAAGGCGAAACGACCGATACTTGGTAAGTATATGAATCCCATGAAATGCATTGAAGTGCATTGCCAGCATTAGTTTTTGCCCAGAGGTCTGTGATGACTAGAAGATGGACCAGCAAGCTCTTAGACCTTTCCTGGCTGGCCATGCATGCATGAAGAGGAAGGTTTTAATATTGAATAGGAACGCTTGCGACACTCATGTGACATTCGTATATATGTAGCCCAGTTATCTTGCGACCGACGTGAAAGTTCGCGTTAGCTTCTCTTGGCAAGATACCTGTTCTTAAGAAGGTCGAGAAATGATCGGATGAACTTCGCTGCTTTCGCGAGATAATAACGGGTCATGGCACTCAGCCGGTTTTTATGATTATAAAATATGATTTGGAAGAAGGGGTAGACAAATGTTGGTTTTGTGTGGTAATATAAGTTTAATTATGAGGATGATGGCGTTAAAGTCAAGCTATGTAAAGGTTTTAATAAAATCCTTGGAGAGGGAAGAGGGCTAATGTCATTTATATTTTTACATTTAGAAAAGGAGTGCTATTGTTTCACAGGTTTTGACTTGGCCTAATATCTTTATCTATATTGCATTAGAAGTATTTGAAATAAGAATGTCCACAATAAGTCATGTTCATTATCATGCTTTTTATAAAGGAGTTACCTGTTGTTCAATAATTCAGGTTATCTGTACCCAAGAGTGGCACTAGCACAGAGGATATAAGAGTTTAACAATTCATCAAAATTGATTGCAATAATTGGACCAAATATAATTTTAATTAAAAAATACCAATAGTATCATCTAAAAAGACATTTTTAAATAATATAATTGAAATAAATGATTATTAAAATTATATTATAAATGTATGCATGAATGCATTCATGACAATTTGAAAGTATTTGCACTTGCATTCAAATACTTTCTTTTTCCCTGTATTAGTATTTGTATTCATTTTCATGATGGAACTATACAATTCCTTTACCATTAGTTTTTCTTAAAGTTGTTAATATAAACCAATGATTTTTTAAATATTGTTTATTGTAATGTTTGGGCCAAAACAACTACTAGTCTTTAGGAGGGGGGTTGGACAGTCATGTCCAGCTGAAGCCACCTCTGGCTGTCTGCAGAGTATGCCTCGCTTTAAGCATGCATAATTGGCCTGAAAGGTCAGGTCAACAAGAGGACATAAAGAAGGGTTTCAGTATAGCCTAGGTATGACATGTTCTCATAAAAACTTTAATAACAGCTACAGTTTTTGGTCGATTCCTTTCAAATTTCAGAATTAAAAGGCTGAAATCCTTACGAGTGCATGATATTAAATTAAAACAACAGTGCTTAAAGAGGGAAAATGTGCCATGGCCAAGTTTTGGCAAAATTTATGGTTTTGATTTTATATTTATGTGAATAACTTATAAAATTTGTAATATTCAGGTCTAATATTCGGTATACAATTGAATCTTAATTAAATGAAGTTACATTCTTGAAAAAAAGTCTCTAGCTTCAGCAATTCTTATGTTAAGTGAGTAAATATATTTCTTTATTTTTTACAAGGTGCATTATGTTCGGGCCTATAACTTACTAAATATGATCACAAACAGAAAAGTTGTTTTGATATTTGGCAGTCTTGAAGTGTAACAGTGTTTTTTTAATGGAAAAGATCGTTCCTTAATACCTCGAAGGAACAAAGTTCTAGTGACCCAATTTTCAGTATGGTAGGAGGTTTTCGGGACATTTAACTGTATGCAAAACTTTGGACGGACGGCCAGAAGACGGACCATGATTATAGATAGATGACTTATAACCAGCTTTGCTAAAAATCACTCCTTAGAAAAGAGCATTAATGTATTCTATGAAAACGGAAAGGTAGCTGGCGCCACCTGTCTGGTCTACGAGAAAACTCTCCAAGATGGATTTACATGCCAAATTTCAGACCAATACATTGACACCACACAAAAACAATTGCAGATGGCATCACCAATCTTGAGATGGAGGTATCGAAAATCTATGGACATGCAAAATTTCAGGCCAATACGTCAAATCATTCTTGAGATAAGGGAATTAATTTATACCATGAAAACGGTAAGGTAGGCAGCGCCACCTGTCTTGAATACAAGAAACTCTCCAAGATGGATGTACATGTCAAAATGTCAGACCAATACACTGAACCACTCCTCAGACATGAGCATTTTTCACCTAAAGTTAACATACAGATGGCCACCACACCAAAAAAATTATTTTAATTTTTACAAATCATTGTAGGTGGTCCCTTCAGTCTGAAGTACGAGTTCAAACAGCTATGGACATGCAAAATTTCAATACACTGAACCACCCCTGAGATAGGGCTGTTATCAAAGACAGATTCATACTGCACAATAAGGACAGCAGGTGGCACCACCAGTCTGTGTTAGGCACAACTACACAGGTGAGTGAGTAACTTTGCTGGGTTGTGGAAAGATAGGTCCCAAGATCTCACAGTTCTCTGGAAACGAAAGATGGAGCTGCAGCTGAACCTGGTAAAAAAACAGTCCCTGCAAAACTTTCTTTTCACAGATAAAAATTTCTCTGAGACTTCCCACCGGCATCTGACAAACCACTAAGTAAACACTTTATTCATCAGAGCGAAAATGGAGCAAAACATTTCATGCTGCAGAGACATTCCTAAATTCTCAGTTCAACCTCAGGTCTCTTGTCACTCAGCCTTCCACCATTATAAAGGAGCTCCTGCCACCTTGTGAATGAAGTATGAACCAAAATGAAAGGTTTTTTGTTGTTTTATTCATTTGGAAGGGACGAGGGGAAATACAGACTACTTGAGCTCACCGATTAACAAGGGACTATGGGTCACGGCGCTCAGCTGATCCTGATTGGACTATAAATGTATCACCATTGTGATACTATATTGAGTAGATAAGGCTTAGAATATCATGATCATGTTGGGTTTTATATAGGAATATAATGTAATATGTGAGTAAATGATATATGAAATAACCTGACTGATGGATTAATATGGAGTAAAATATAGTGGTTTATTTATTTGAGCAAATATGAATGCAATGACAGTACGCTAAGCAGTGGTATAATGATGATAAGGCTATTTGTTGAAGGATCTATAGTGTATGGAAAACTGCAAGAGTTCAATTTGACAGATAAAAGGTTATGATTAACTATACTGATAAGGGGATTTATGAATTTGTGACTGTATGACATAATATCTTGCCAAGATCGGTCTTGACAAGGTGCATTATTTTGATGCCCCTCACGTCTACATATTACACAATATTGACATAATTTCTGGCATGTACATAGGTACCTATGGACTATTGGTCAACAGTAGTGAACCACCTGGAAGGTTAAAATCTTAAAAATATGATGAAATGTAGATAATGTTTGAGAGGAAGAGGTAATCTGGGCCATGGTTGGTTTATATGATTGAAGAAAATGTTGCAAATAATATTTGAGACCTGACCATGCCTTTCCATTGGTTACCTTTTTGATAAGCTGTTGACAGTTCAACAGTTTACACATTTGTCTGATCAGGTCCAATTTATTTGGTAAACCTTTTTCATCAATTTTATGATATGTATACAGTTGCCATAACGTCCTCATTCCACAGGTGCAATGACTTGATTGGGGGGGGGGGGGGGGGAGGGGTGTTGTGTTATGATCAGAGTTACAATGCCTCTGTCTCTCTGTAGATATTTTCTTTAATTATTAAATTTTATGCTATAGCCATAGAACTATTTTTCACAGTGCCAAGGAGCAAAGCCTCAGTGGGATGAAGAAGGGGATGGTGAGAGTTACAACACCCTTGCATATACATACAGGATATGATATTTAATTCAACAGTTCTTATAAAAAAAAGTTTATTCATGAACATTAAATATTTAAAACAGAAGAAAGATGGAGAAACAAAGCAAATAATTTTTTTCCCATTCTACTGAGCCAAGAAAAAATTAACAATATTTGCATTTATTCCTTTTTTTCATTACATTATTTTAATCCAAGTTTCCGAATGTTACTATAAATTTACAGTATAACACATGTGATTGTGAATATTTCAGTTGATTCACATTTCTAAATTGCATCAACATTTATAGCTAATGTATCATCAGAATGGGATGGAGGGAGGAAGGGAGGCAATTAGGGAGAGAGAGAGAGAGAAAGAAAGAGAGAAAGAAAGATGGAGAAAGAAAGAGAAAAAGCAGAGTAGATAGAGAGAGAGAGAGAGAGAGAGAGAGAGAGAGAGAGAGAGAGAGAGAGAAAGAGAGAGAGAGACCTAGACTGCCAGAGAGAGAGAGAGAAAGAGAGGCTCTCTGGTAATTACTGCCTGACCCAGCCTGACCCAGACACTCACAGTGGCAGTAGGTCAGACCTGAAGGTGTTATGTAACTGCCCAGTACACTGCATTTATACTGATCTGATGCAAACAATGAAGACATGGTACCTGGAAACTTGCATAAAATCTACAGTTTTTGATCAATTGGTTTCAAATTTCAGATTTTAACAGATGAAATGTTAATGTGTACATGCTGTGAAAATTATATCCACAGCACTAACAGGAAAAATTTGAATATTTATATTTTTTTAAATGGTAAAAAAGAAAAGTATTCTCAGCTATAAAACTAAAACATGTGTAAAAATTAATCCAAGGGTCAAAACACCAAATATATATCATACCAGGAGCAAACTGGAGTTGGGAATGTTTAATTTTATGAACTGAAATAAAGGACCAGCAATATAAATTTTGATTATTTAGCCAGTCTCATGTAACAACTGATACAACCATGAGTTATAAGTCAAACAAATTAAAATCTTTAATGAACACTTGTCTGAGTAATATTTTAAATTTTTGACATATTTATTATTTTAATTTTGTAATAAATATAAACCAACAAGTTAAAGACCTGGAAAAGACCTGGAAATTTAGATTAATTTAATATAATCAACTGCATCCTTGTCTATCATTATCTTGCTTCATATAATCCCTAATAGTAAACAACAATTTATTTTAATTATTTATTTTTTTATTTTTATGGTTGAAATGAAAAATACCCAATGGTGACTGCATGGTGTTATTTGAAATACAATTTTGGCCATCCATGGAAGATCCATAAATGATCAGTAATTGCAAGGTAATCCCCTGTAACTCATTAACTATAAATTCCTTTTCCATTTATTTTTTTAAGTTCTTATCATAAACCAAATATTAAAAAAAAAGTTTATTGTTATGTTTATGGCCTAAACAAATACTAGTGGAGGGGGTTGGACAGATAGATCCAGTTGAAGCCACCCAAGAGCTGGCTGAGTGCCTCGCTTCAAGCATGCATAATTGGCCTGAAAGGTCAATGTGGGGACATAAAAAGAGGGGCTTCAGTACAGCCAAGGTGTGATATGGTCTCATAAAAACTTTCATAAAAGGTAGTTTTTGACCAATTCCTTTTATAACTTCAGAATTTAGAAGCTTAAATCCTTACCAGTGCAAGATATGAAAATTAAATCAACAGTGCTTACAGGGAAAAAACATGCCATGGCCAAAGTTGGGCAAAATTTAAGGTACTGATTTTATATTTATGCTAATAACTTATAAAATTTGAAAAATTCAGAACTAATTTTGGGAATACAATTGAATCTTGATTAAATAATGTTATATCCCTGGCAAAAAATGTCTACCTTCAGCAATTTTCATGTTAAGAGAGTAAATATATTTCTTGATTTTTTACAAAGTGCATTATGTTTGGGCCTAGAACTTAAAACAATTACACGATACTGACCTTTCTGGCATATGCATAGCAAATGTATAGAAAAATATGTATATTATATATTATCAATGTCAGATCAGTGGTTTTGATATTAGGCAATCTTTAAAGTGTAACAATGGGGTTTTAATGGAAAAATGAAGTTTTTTCTTAATATCTCGAAGGAATGCAGTCCTAGTGACCAAACTTTTAGTATGGTAGAGGATTTGGGGGACATCTAACTGTATGCAAAATTTAAGGAACTTAGAGCTGAAGCTGGGGAGCTGAGCTCTAGTAAACTGCATAACACTAGCTCAATGTAAACAATATGTGACATGGTGCTTGAAAACTTGAATAAAATCTACAGTTTTTGATCAACTGGTTTCAAATTTTTTGTTTTAACTGTTGAAATGGTAACAAAAACATGCTTTGAAAATTAAATCCACAGCAGTTACAAGAAAAAAACATGCCATGGTCAAACTTGGGCAAAATTTAAGGTACCAATTTTATATTTTTGCCAATATTTAAAAAAATTAACAGATTTTGATCTAATTATTGGTATACAATTCAATTTTGATTAATTAAAGTAGTATTGAAAAAAAATTCCTACCTTTAACACTTTTGGTCTTAAGTGACAAAATATCTTTCCTCATTTTTTTACAAAGTCCATTATATTTGGGCCCATAACTTTTTTAAATTAAATAATACTGACTTAATTTCTGGCATGTACATAGGAAACATATAGAGGAATATTTGTGGTAAAAATGAAGAAAACCAGATGAGTGGTTTTAATATTAGGCAGTCCTGAAGTGTGAAAATAGATTTCTAATAAAAAATTGAGGTTTTTCCTTAATATCTCGAAGGAACGAAGTCATATTGACCCAAATTTAGGCATGGTAGGAGATTTTGGGGACATCTAACTGTATGCCGAATTTCAGATTCGTAGGTCGAATGGTGTTGAAACGTGCCAGTCTCACAGACGGACAACCAGACGGACAGACGGACGGACAATGGACCATGACTATAGCTCAGATGACTTATAGTCAGCCGAGCTAAAAACTAAAAGGAAAACAGAGCAGTTTATATCATGTTGGACAGGGAAATTTGTTATTCATTGAAGTATTAATAACTCAGCTTTATAGTTCCAATACACAGGCTTTCTGCTGCTCCAGTACTACCCTATATAAGATTTTCCCTCAAACTATCAGGTAATAAATAATGAGAACTTGTTTGCAAGTAGTAGGCATTGCAATACCACTGGCATCACTTTTTTACTCAGAGGAGCAGTTTTGTGTTTTGTGAATTCCAGCATGATAGCTCATACTTCCACATTTGTATCTTTTCAAAAGAATCAGGGTTACACTAACAAGAATTTTCAAATCCCTGCTTAAAATCGTTAATAACTGATGTTTAAAGATTCAATATTTTCATGAGGGATTCCTAAAAATCAAAATATGTATGGGCAAACAGGAAATATTTGTCATAATTGGCAAGCAGTGGCATCAATGAATACCAACAAATACCTGCATGAATGGAGATATAAACTTTAGAAAACAAAGTACAAGTATCAAGATAACAATAACATTACTATTACCTAACAGCTGACCTGTCAAAATTGCAGTCTTGTATGTCAGAAATTGTGTTTTGATCTTAGGAAACTACTTGATGAAGAAATCATACGCAACAAGTGAATAGGGAGCAATAATCATGTTTATTCACATAATTTGTGTCCAGTCAGAAAAATATGTATGTACCCTTATAAATGTGTGTAAGTATGACAATTTTGCTCCGTTACGACGATCAGCTTACATGATGAACACTACTGTGGTAGAGAGAGATACAGACCAGATACTTTACACAATAAAAAAAATTAAATACTGACAGGGGAAGCAGTACCACAAATATTATTCTATATCTCACATCAAATATCTAAACTCATATTCCTATGTACAGGCCAGGGTGCACTAGATTTGTCCAGCTTCATTACACGACTTCAAAGAGATGGTGGCAAGCACTACATACACGGGTAGGAAAATGACTGTTTCAACAAGAGAAACTAACATGAGACATTATGGTGTCACTTCATGGATTAAAAAGTCAAACAGTTTGATTTAAACATAAAAATGATCCTGTTCTTGATTGGATAAGCACTTCCTCTCATTAAGAGAGCACGTGTAATTCTAAAATACTCTGAAATCAGCTGTAGAGTCTGCCTTTGATAGGTTTGGTCCATTGTCTGCTTGGGTGTCACTCTTGTATCAAGGCTAAACTGATGCTGTTGCTGATGCAGATTTAAGCACCTCCTGTATCCTCCTCTTCCCCTTCTTCCTCCTCCCCATCTAGATCTGGAACAAGGGAACCAACAGATAAAATAGCTGAAGTTTCATAGTAGAGCACTAACAATTTACAAGTGCACCTATATATCATGATACTAAATCAATATCATGTTAGTATCTCCAGAGGTCAGCCAACCGATACAATGATGATATTTGATCATGCATTGGAGAATAAATTCCAACTTTTAGTTAAAAACAGTCTCTTAACATTATGAAGGGAATCTACAGTAAATTTGCATAATAAAGAGTTGCATGGCATCATACTGGCTAATTGCATGATCATGAATTTCAATCATAGTCTGGGAACTGGAGGGATATTAAATAATTTTTTCCTTTATAAAGTCTAATATAACACTTGTAAATAATTAAGTTTTCATTGTTTCAACCAGGCCAAAGCAGTACGGAGATATTACTAGTTTACCAAGAAGATATTCTGAAACATACAGGTGTACGGACTCAGCAATAACCTTTGTACTATGAACACGATCTCCAATACCTGTATTCACAAACACAGATAACCAAGCCAGTGTTAACATATCTGCAGGTACCTCAAGGAATAAAATTTTTATTAAAACTTACCTTCTACATACTCGTCATCCACTTCCTCTACACCCTCCTCATCATCTAACCCTTCGTCATCTGAAAAAAAAATTAATACAAGCTTTCAACAGGTGATCTCATGAGCTCTACATTATGAATTATCAATAGATAATTTATTTGATCAAACTTCTACACTCCTCACACAGCTGTTAAACACTACATGCACTCGTCCCTCACACCATCTTGACATTTGTGTAACCAAATTTGAAACATTCAGGTGTTATCAGAACCAAGACTGTTTCATATTTAAAATTTTTGCTAGATGCATAATGCAATACCACACTTTCAGTCAATGGTCTGATTACAATGCTGTGCTCTGTGCGCACCCTGGTGTCCCTGCCCAGAGAACTGCTGGGACAATTGCAGTGTATAACAAGTGACCCATGGGTCATGACGCTCAGCTGACTGGGAAGAGATTCACAAAAGGAAATTTTATCATCAGAATGGTAGATACCCATTCAACTGAAGCATCAAACAGATTAACCAACAGGCCAAGATTTAGTCTGTATTTATATATCTGAAAAATAGAGAAAAAATGTGTAAACTTTAAAAACTAGAATATGGGTAGCCGACAAGTGACTACGTGTATCAGCCAAAATCAGAGTGAAGTGAGGCATGGATTGAGTGGCAAGGGGAAACAGAGTGAGGTATGTTGCATATTAGCATGGATGTCTGCAGCCTAAATGTGTATGTAGGTTGTGCAACCTACCACAAATCCAGAAAGCTGTCCAAGTTGTATACATATGCAAAATTTTAGGCAGAAAAGTCAAACCACTACATGGATATGAGTGATTTTAGCCCACGGCAGACAAACAGACAGACGCTGTGCAAAAATGGTTGCAGTTTTGTGTATGATAAAGACCTATGTGAGATCTAAACACAAGCACAATTTTGGCCCAATCGGTCAAATGGTTCCTGAGATATTAGCTTGGATGTGTGCAGCGTTAACTAGAATGTAGGTGGCGCCACCTGTCATAAAATCAAGAAAGCTATCCAGGATGTATAAACCTGCAAAATTTTAGGCAGTTATGTCAAACCACTACAGAAAAAATGAGTGATTTTAGGCCACGGCAGACCAACAGACAGACGCTGTGCAAAATGTGCAAAAATGGTTGCAGGTGGCCCCTCCAGTTTTGTGTATGATAAAGACCTATGTGAGATCTATACACATGCAAAATTTTGGCCCAATCGTTTAAATGGTTCCAGAGATATGAGCTTGGATGTCTGCAGCATAAACTAGAATTAAGGTGGCGCCACCTGTCATAAAATCAAGAAAGCTATCCAGGATGTATAAAACTGCAAAATTTTAGGCAGATATGTCAAACCACTGCCAAGATGTGAGTGACTTTATTGCACGGCAGACAAACAGACAGACGCTGTGCAAAAATGGTTGCAGGTGGTGCCACCAGTTTTGTGTATGATAAAGAGCTATGTTAGATCTATACACATGCAAAATTTTGGCCCGATCGGTCAAACGGTTCCCGAGATATGAGCTTGGATGTCATCAGCGTGAACGTGAATGTAGGTGGTGCCACCTGTCATAAAATCAAGAAAGCTATCCAGGATGTATAAAACTGCAAAATTTTAGGCAGATATGTCAAACCACTGCCGTGATATGAGTGACATTATTGCACGGCAGACAAACAGACAGACGCTGTGCAAAAATGGTTGCAGGTGGCGCCACCAGTTTAGCGTATGATAAAGAGCTATGTTAGATCTATATACATGCAAAATTTTGGCCCGATCGGTCAAACGGTTCCCGAAATATGAGCTTGGATGTCACCGGCGTGAATGAGAATGTAGGTGGCGCCACCTGTCATAAAATCAAGAAAGCTATCCAGGATGTATACGCATGCCGAATTTCAGGTGAATTAGTCAATTCACTGCAGAGATATGAGTGATTTTAACCAAAGGCAGATGAACAGATGGACACTGTGCAAACATGGTTACAGGTGGCGCCACCATTTTTTGTGTATGTTATATAGCTATCCAAGGGCTACATTAGTATAAATTTTATTTCCTGCTCAGTCAAACGGTTCCCGAGATATGAGCTTGGAAAGCTGATAAAATCAAGTCCCAGAGGAGCTCTCTGGAAACGAACGCGGCAACGGCGGAGGAACCTGGTCAAAAACATAGTATCCACAAAACTTCGTTTTGGCGGGTACAAAAATACAGGTGGCTCCACCAGTCTGCAGAAACTAATAAAAACACATACAAACATCAATATCCATGCAAAGAATCATGGTGATCTCCCCATTAGTTGTTCAGATACTTCAGCTTTTGTATCAAATTGTCCATTATTCTGAGGGATACTTCGGAGTCCTATAGCTTGAAGGATATGGGTAACAGAGACCTAATTTTAAGTTTCCACAGGCACTTTTCATGGGCCTTCTTGCATGACAAGAATGAAGATTCTAGGTCCAGTTGTTGCGATTTGTACCCTGTTGACAGATAACCACATCTTTAAAGGTATCAAAAAAAGAGAAAACAAGGGACCTATGGGTCACGACGCTCAGCTGTTATATATGATAAAAAAATATTATTTAGAAATGAGGCACATGCTGGTTTTGTGTGGTAATAAATATAAGCTGTATTATGAGTTGTTGTTGTTTAGCTTATGTATGATTTTGATAGTACCTTTGGAGACAGGGAAGAGGATTGATTTCATTTATTTTATTAACAAATGGAGTACTATTGTCACACAGATTTTGACTTGGCCATATAACTTATAAGCAGAACATATAATATAAGAGTTTAACTATTTATTAAAAAAAATTACAAATATTGTCCCAAACATAATTTTTATAAAAAATAATAAGAGAATCATATGATTTTTTTAAATGAAATATAACTGATATGATTATTGAAATAATATTAAAAAATATATTCATGAATGCATTCATGAATACATTTTGAAAGTATTTGCACGAGTATTCATATACTTTCATTTTTACCTGAATTCCTATTCTTTATGCAAGAAATTTTATAATGGAGTACATAATCATATTCATATTTAAATACAATTACAAAGTATTCGCACCATGTCTGGTATTTATTCAGTTTCACCAACCAATGATGTTGAGAATCCAGAATATACAAAATTCACACATTTAAATAATGATCATAAGTACCTGGTTTTATGGCTTTTATTTATATTAAAAAATAACTGTAAAAAATTCATTTTGGACTAATTTCACATCAATGTACACACTAGACACAGTAGGAATCTAGATTAATATTATCAACTGCATCTTTGTCTATCATTAATTTCCTTCATATGATCCCTAATGATTAGTAATGAATAATATGATTTACTTCTTTATCATTAAAATTGAACTGAAAAATGCCATAGGTGACTGCATGGTGTTATTTGGAATATGTGACATTCTACCCATCGATACAAGATTCTTATATCATCAGTAACTGCAAGTTAATTTCCTGTTATTATAAACTAACAAATTCCTTTTCTATTTTTCTTTAATTTGTTATTAAAAACCAATAAAAATTTATTAATTTATTGTTTATTGTTATGTTGTTGGTTAAAACTACTAGATGAGTTGGGTTGGACACCTGGATCAACTGTGGCTGGCCATAAGCTGCCTGGATTCCTGTATGCCTTGCCTCAAGCGTGCATAATTTGATGAAAGGTCAACAAGGTCAACATACAGGTGACTCAAGAGGGGCTGGAGAGAGCCAAAGTCTGACAGGGTCTCATAAAAAACATTAATAAAAGCTACAATTTTTGGCCAATTTCTTTCAGCTTTCTAAACTAAAAAGCTGAAATCCTAATGTGTGCATGATATGAAAATTATATCAACAGTGCTCACAGGACACAAACGTGCCATGGTCACAGTTGGGCAAAATTTAAGGTACTTATTTTATATTTATAATAATAACTGATAAAATTTGAAAAATTCAGAACTAATTTTGGGTATTCAATTGAATCTTGATTAAATAAAGTTACATCCCTGACAAAAAATCTCTAGCTTCAGCAATGCCCTTGTTAAGGGAGTAAATATATTTCTTGATTTTTTACAAAGTGCATTATGTTTGGGCCCATAACTTAAAACAATTACGCAATACTGACATCATTCTGGCATGTGCATAGAGAATGAAAAATATGTATATTATTTATGATTAAAGTCAGATCAGTGGTTTTGATATTAGGAAGTCTTGAAGTGTAACAATGGGTTTTAAATGGAAAAATGAAGTTTTTCATTAATATCTCGAAGGTATTAAGTCCTAGTGACCAAATTCTTGGCATGGTAGGGAATTTTGGAGACATCTAACTGTATGCCGAATTTAAGGAACTAAGAGCTGAAGCTGGGGAGCTGAGCTCTTGCAAACTGCATAACACTAGCTTGATGTAAACAATATGTTACATGGTGCTTGAAAACTTATTAAAATCTACAGTTTTTGATCAACTGGTTTCAAATTTTTGGTGTTAACAGTTGAAATGCTAACAAAAACATGCTGTGAAAATTAAATCCACAGTACTTACAGGAAAAAAACGTGCCATGGTCAAAGTTGGGCAAAATTTAAGGTACCAATTTTTTATTTTTATTAATATTTTAGAAAATTTAAAAGATTTTCATCTAATTTTGGGTATGCAATTTAATTTTGATTAATTAAAGTTATATTACTGGAAAAAAGGTTGATAGCTTTAACATTTTTTGTGTTAAGTGATCAAATATCTTTCCTGATTTTTTACAAAATGCATTATGTTTGGGCCCATAACTTTTTTAAATTAAATAATACAGACATAATTTCTTGCATGTACATAGGAACTATATAGAGGAATATTTATGGTAAATATGAGGAAAAACAGATGAGTGGTTTTGATATTAGGCAGTCCTGAAGTGTGAAAATAGGTTTTTAATAAAAAATTGAGGTTTTTCCTTAATTTCTCAAAGGAACGAAGTTGCAAAGACCCAGTTTTCGGCTTGGTAGGAGATCTTGGGGACATCTAACATTATGCCGAATTTTGGATTCCTACGTCTTACGGTTTCAAAACGTGCCACATCTACGGACGGACGGACGGACGGACGGACATACGGACGGACGACGGACAATGGACCACGACTATAGCTCAGATGACTTATAGTCAGCTGAGCTAAAAAATCGTAAAAATTTGAAAAAAATATAGGTGGCGCACCCAGTCTGCAGAAACTGATGGAACAGGTCATGATCAATATGTATGCCGAAAATCATGACCATCAGTGTTGTAGTTATTGAGATACTGCAGTTTTTGTATCAAATTTTCCATTATTCTGGGGGGTAATTTGGAGCCATACAGCTTAAAGAATATGGGTAACAGAGACCTAATTTCAGGTTTCCATGGAGACTTTTCATGGGTCTCCCTGTGTGTCAAGAATGTCGATTCTAGGTCCAGTTTTAATGATTTGTGCCCTGTTAACAGATGTTCATAACTTTAAAGGTCTCAAAAATAGAGAAAAAATTCGTAAAAAAACCCAAACAAATACAGGTGGTGCCACCAGTCTGCAGTAAATGATGAAACACTCCATGATCAATATCCATGAAAACAAATATGGTGATCTCTGCATTAGTTGTTCAAATACTTCAGCTTTTTGTATCAAATTTTCCATTATTCTGAGCTGTACTTTGGAGTGCCATAGCTCAAAGGATATGGGTAACAGAGACCTAATTTCAGGTGTCAATGGAGACTTATCATGGGTCTCCCTGTGTGTCAACAATGAAGATTCTAGGTCCAGTCCTTACGATTTGTACCCTGTTGACAGATAACTACATCCTGAAAGGTCTCGAAAATAGAGAAAAAAAAATTGTGAAAATTTGAAAAAATACAGGTAGCACCACCAGTCTGCAGGTACTGATGAAACACCTCTTGATCAATATGTATGCCAAAAATCATGACCATCAGTGTTGTAGTTATTGAGATGTTGCAGATTGTTTTTATCAAATTTTCCATTATTCCTGGGGGTTATTGGGAGCCCCCCATAGCTCAAAGGATATGGGTAACAGAGACCGTATTTCAGGTTTCCATGCAGACTTTTTATGGACCTCTCAGTGTGTCAAGAATGAAGATTCTAGGTCCAGTCTTTATGATTTGTGCCCTGTTAACAGCTGTTCACATTTTTAAATTCTTAAAAAATCGAAAAATTTAAGGGGGCGCCACCAGTTTGCAGGAAGTGATGGAACATCTCATGATCAATACGTATGCCAAAAATCATGACCATCAGTCAAGTAGTTAATGAGATATTGAAGTTTTTGTATGAAATTTTTTACTTTTCTGGGGGGTACTTTGGGGCCCCATAGCTCGAAGGATATGGGTAACAGAGATCTAATTTATGGTTTCCACGGAGACTTTTAATAGGTTTCTCAGTGTGTCGAGAATGAAGATTCTAGGTCCAGCGGTTACGATTTGTGCCACATTAACAGATGACAGCATCTTTAAACGTCTCAAAAATAGAGGAAAAAATTGTAAAAAAATCGTAAAATACAGGTGGCGCCACCAGTCTGCAGGGACTTATGGAACATATCATGATCAATATGTATGCCAAAAATCATTACCATCAGTGTTGTAGTTATTGAGATATTTAAGTTTTTGTATGAAATTTTTTACTATTCTGGGGGGTACTTTGGGGCCCCATAGCTCGAAGGATATGGGTAACAGAGACCTAATTTCTGGTTTCCAAGGAGATTTTTCATGGACCTCTCAGTGTATCAAGAATTAAGATTCTAGGTCTAGGCTTTACAATTTGTGCCTTGTTAACAGATGTTCACATTTTTTAAGGTCTCAAAAATAGAGAAAAAAATTTGTAAAAAAATCGAAAAATACAGGTGGCGCCACCAGTCTGCAGGTAGTGATGGAACATCTCATGATCAATATGTATGCAAAAAATGACCATCAGTCAAGTAGGTAATGAGATATTGAAGTTTTTGTATGAAATTTTTTACTATTCTGGGGGGTACTTTGGGGCCCCATAGCTCGAAGGATATGGGTAACAGAGACCTAATTTCTGGTTTCCAAGGAGATTTTTCATGGACCTCTCAGTGTATCAAGAATTAAGATTCTAGGTCTAGGCTTTACGATTTGTGCCTTGTTAACAGATGTTCACATTTTTAAAGGTCTCAAAAATAGAGAAAAAAATTTGTAAAAAAATCGAAAAATACAGGTGGCGCCACCAGTCTGCAGGAAGTGATGGAACATCTCATGATCAATATGTATGCCAAAAATGACCATCAGTCAAGTAGGTAATGAGATATTGAAGTTTTTGTATGAAATTTTTGACTTTTTTGGGGGGTACTTTGGGGCCCCATGGCTCGAAGGATATGGGTAACAGAGACCTAATTTCTGGTTTCCAAGGAGATTTTTCATGGACCTCTCAGAATCCCAAGTTACAAGGTTCTAGGTTCAGCGGTTATATTGTGCCTGGTTAACGGACGGACAGAGGGACAGACGGACGACGGACAAAGAGTGATCGCTATAGCTCAGATGACTTTCAGTCAGCTGAGCTAAAAACTGCACAAGGAGCATATCAGACTTCATGCTGGATGCACTGTAAAAATACCTTTTTAGTGCAATGGTTCTTTTACTTTAATATAGACACTGATTTCCTGCATTTAACATTTCTTTTGACACTTTTCATGCCTTTTCATCAAATGTTGCCTTTTTACCAATGATGCAATCTGATCATTTGAATATAAATACTTTAAACAGTGACCAAAAACTTTTAATATTTAGATACACTTGGTTCCAACAGGTGATTTGACAGATTTCCAACAGATGCTTTTTAGACTGTATGCAAAATAGCAGCCTGAGTCAGTGTAAAATTTCAGCAATGTGAGAGTTTGAGAAGCCCATAAAACTTCAAGTAACAACAGGACAGTATCAAGGTGGGAGTTTATCTATTGAGAGTTTAGCGGCCATAAGACCTGAATCTTCCAAGAAGAAGCTGGAGGAGCTCTCTGGAGATGACAGCACCTGTATTCAAAGTTTATAATAAGATTTGGGTACGTGATGAGGTACTGTACAATTCAGGCTTACAAAGATGCCCATCTGATACAAAAGTGATGGCAACCATTATTCTGCAGTGGAAAAGAACCAAATATTTTTTTGTGATTCCTTATCACAGTAGTGATAACAAATATTGTAAACATTTTAGAAGGTGCTGTCAGAGAATGCAAGCATGTGTGATGTCTCTTATGCCAACCCTATATTTCACAAAAGCTAAAAGTCAAGTAATCAATGTGCTATTAATGCTGGGAGTCGACAGTAGGGGGCAGCACAAAAGCATACACACAAAGTCCATTTTGTGTTATCTGAGTATGCATGTACAACAAGTTACTCAGTTACAACACTGTATCTCCACAAATGATTCAGTTTCACAGAAGACATGGCATGTTAATGACATGGGAATAAAGATGTTTAAATTTTTCAGACCCTTCTTCCCAGAATATGTCATCATGGAATGAAGAGTGTGTACACTAGTCCTTGCAATAGGTTGTGTGCATATTAATTAAACCTAGAAATCTGCTGTATGTATACCAATCTTTAAAATCTGTTTTGTGTATATTATTCCTAGAAATTTGATATATGAACACTAATCCTCAATTTATGAGGTATGAACACTAATACTTGATTTCTGCTGTATGTACATTTATCCTTGTATCTGCTGTAAGTACACTAATCCTTGAAATATGTTGTGTGCATAATAATCCTAGAAATCATATGTACACTGATCCTAGAAATCTGTTGTATGTTCACTTATCCTGAAAAGCTGTTGTATGTACACTCATCCTAGAAATCTGCTATGTACACTGATCCTAGAAATTGGTTATATATCCTAGAAATCTGTAATGTACACTAATCCTAGAAATGTACTTACCATCATCCTCTTCGTCCATCACAACAACAGACTCATCTCCTTCTTCATCATCATCTTCATCACTAAAACAAACAAATTTAAAGGAATGTACACACATGTCCATCATACTATGGTTATGCAGGTTTTTTAAGATGTGCCTAGTGGATATGCAAAAGGACTCAAACCTGCTAAGGTCATGTGACACAAGACCCTCAGCTATTCAACAAGCTGGTGACAGCAACGTGATTTTCTCGAAAGCTCGTGATAATTGACATCAAAAGGTTCTGTTTGTTGAGCATTTTTGCATTTATATGACATAGTCAACCTTAAATTGAAAACAATCCTCCACATCCTGTTTTATAAAGCTATATGTGCTGAATGAAATATTTAATCATATCTTCTGCAGTCAACATTAGTTTTAGGAATTGGTTGTAAAATGCTGATGTCTAAAGAAAGAACAAAAATAAATCCATTATTTATTATATGTTCTATATTTCCATGAAATCTGTACATGATTTATACTTCAAATATTATCAATCATCAGTGTCCATGCAATGGTTGCAAAACTGTGGCAGATTTTATAACGGGCTTTGATAACAAAACACATTTTCAGTCATTTAGAAAGTAACCAGCCATGTTGTTGATAACTGTCTGTTGCTTAAGGCTTAGTTTTAATGATGTTCACTACTTTCGTCTCCTTATCCTTATGTCTCTGAAAGCATTTTTATTTGTTTTTCAGACAACTAACCTGTGAACACCATTTTCCTCTCCATCTAGATCTGTTGCTAAGAAGTACTGTAATGGATTGGGCCACATATCATCCTTAATCACCTGAAATATGCAAAATCATGATAATTCATATTTTATAAACAAATGTTAGGAGCAAAAAAATGACATGAGGCTTCGAATGCATTTCAACTGATTTCCAGTCATGTTAAAAAAAGAAGGCAGAATACATGATGCAGAAATTAAACCAAGTTGTGCTTTATGAAACTTACATATTATATATATGTGAAAAGTCTGAACATTCTGACAAGGAAAAATTGAGCTTAAGGAAATTCTTATTTATTTATGTCAACGATATAAAGATCTGATATAACCGGCTTCTGTGGCTCAGGGGTAGAGCGTGGGACTCAAAGCAGGGAGATCATGGGTTAGAATCTCAGTCGAGGCGGTGAGTTTTTTCACGGTGGGCCCCCATCCAGGGTGAGCGCTCTGCAGGCTTAATGGGTAGGCTGTGCCCCACAGCCTTGTATCACTCACATACGAGTGCGTCTTTGGGGGGTTCCTCTGAGTTATGACCCAGCAATGGGGATGATTACACACCCAGGACTCGCAGGTATGGTAGACACTGGGGCTGGGTGACACCAGGATATAAAAATGATAGGAAGCAAGTGCTATCGCCCTGTCAAGTAGTCCCTAACCAAAATGGAAACTCTGCAGATGTACATACTTAAGTTAAGAATTAGATAAGTCAGCATTAAAAAATGGAGGCGGTTACCTCCACCAAAAAAATTTTGAAAAAAAAAAAAAAAAAGATCTGATATTCTGCAATACAATTTTTGAGTTTACTAGTAACAAGATTATTGCTATAATAATAATTTCTATTATTTATAAGTATTTGATCTAACATGTTTTGAAACTAGATTCAGGCATGGAGAATGAAAATGTGATGGCCATGAGAATACAGCATGAATCATCTTTCACTTGTGTAGATGAAGCTTCTTAATACAAAGGTTTATTTTTCATGAAAACTTCAATGTCCCAAATACTGATAATTTTAAAACCCTCACAAATGAAAAGCTGACCACAGTATATACCTTTTCCTCCTTCCCTGCCCTGGATCCCCACTCACCTCTGCTATATCATCTGTGGCTGGTTCACTGTTATCCATGTACCACTGGAAAAACGTCCTGATTGACCCCATTTTCCTCTTCCTCCCCTGAGCTGCCTGTCTTTTTTCTGCCCTGTCTATTAAGTTCTGTCCCTCCTTCCATTTGATTGGTTGACTCTGGGAGGCTGGGTCACCTGGTGGGCATATAATATGAATAATTATACCAGATGTGTCACATTGGTAGCAACTGATTACAGCCAAAGTTTTCATATGAGAAAAAAATAAAACAGTACGCAGGAGACCAAGTATTGGTATCTATGAGATCAGATCTACTTCATGGTCCAACATGGAGGGGGGTTTTTGTTGCAACACAACGTGGGTGATATTAGGAACTGTGGTATTATGTGAGTGAAAATGGAAGGTTAAAGGGACACAATTGGCGCAATATTATGCTTTTTATTTCACTTTATCAGTTCAGTTTTGCTTTATACAAAAGTTTCCCAGCAAAACCATCCCAGCACACAGTCTCAGTAACTTGCACATGACTGTTTAACACCTTGTTATTGCTCTGTGTGTTGGCAACAAAGTCCACGTGTGTCTGTTTACAATAACAAGGCCCCCTGACTGGAGATCCCATTTAGAGCCCCAACACCCAGTATTTCAGCCAGCGGAAACATGTGTTACATTTTGGGGCAAAGTCAGTCGGGGCATCTCCTGATTGACACGGTTGTAGCTCAGGCATACACACGGCCCCACGCGCTGTGTTTATGTTGAAACCTGTGATGGCGCCAGGTCCACACTAGGAGTAAGCATACAGTCTCAAGGCAATATATTGGCAGGTACAGATTTATCTTAAGGGAAGAAGCTATTTTTTTGTTATTTCAACATGCTTAATGGATGTTGGTGTGATGTAGATAGGCACAGTCAAAACATGATGAACAAAATTATTCAAGACATGCCCAGAATATGTATGATTCAGACAAGCCTTCTTGAATGATTCATGATGGATACATGCTTTCTAGAATTATGACATGCACAGTAGAAGTATGATACAATTATAACCAGTAAGTAGTACAGTGCAATGTAGTGTTTGAGACATGCCTGGTAGACAGATGTATAATGGAGACATGCCAAGAAGAATTAAAATGGAGCCATGCCCATTAGAATATGATGCAGACATGGTCAACAGATATATGATTTAGACACGACATGTAGAACAAGGAAAACAAACTCATTTGCCTATTCAAAGTTATATTCACATGCATATTACTATCTTATATTTTTACAACAAATGTATTAAATAACTCACCTGAGGTTGCCAAATGAAATTCTTTGATCAAAGCATCATTTTCAAAAAATGGATTTCCTTTAAAATGCATTTTGATGCGGTATCCTGACTTTATGTCTTCAAACTCTTCAACTTCAACCTGGAATTAGAAATGATGCAAAAGATAAAAAGACTCGAATGGTGTCTTGTGTGGTAATAATTATAATTCAATGTACATGTCAAAATACACCAGTGGCTTTTCTGGGAGAAATTTAATCATATTGTTACACCTCTATCTTTTCTGTGCTGATACTAAAGAGAATTATTACTATAAAAACAAGAAAATTTGTGGAATAAATGTCCCCCGCTTGTTGTTTTTCATGATCAATAAAGAACAGACAGACAAAGTGACAGACAGACAGACAAAAGCCAGACACTCCAAAACTAATCCCAACCAAGGTATGCATGAGAGCAATGTCTGACCAAAATTTGAATGAAATCGGATAATAATTAGGAAAGTAATCGCACGGAAATGAAAATCTGACAGACTGACAAACAGTGTGACAGACAGACAGACAGATGCCAGACACTCCAAAACCAATCCCCACCAAAAGCAAGCATGAGAGCAATCACTGACCCGAATTTGAATGAAATCAGATAATATTTAGGAAAGTAATGGCACAAACACAAAAACCTGACAGAAAGACAGACAGAGTGACTAACAGAAAGACAATAGCAAGACACTCCAAAACCAATCCCAACCAAGGTTAGCATGCAGGCAATCACTCACCAAAATTTGAATAAAATTGGATAATATTTAGGAAAGTTATTGGACAGAAATGAAAAGCTGAGAGACAGACAGACAGACAAAGTGACAGACAGACAGATATACAGAAGCCAGACACTCAGAAACCAATCCCAACCAAGGTATGCATGAGAGCAATCACTGACCCAAATTTGAATGAAATCGGATAATATTTAGATGAGTAATCGCACTGAAACGAAAACTTGACGGACAGACAGGAAAAGTGACAGACAGACATACAGAAGCCAGACACTCAAAAACCAATCCCAACCAAGGTATGCATGAGAGCAATCACTGACCCAAATTTGGAAGAAATCGGATAATATTTAGGAAAGTTATCATACAGAAATGAAACCTGACGGACGCACAGAGAGACAGAAAGACAAACCCAAATCAAAGTCCCCCCCCATCCATGGAGCGGGGGACAAAAAATGTGAACATATATAATTATTGTTGCAAAATAGCCATGTGCCACACACTTTTGTGTTTGTGGCTGCCCTTTATACAGGCCATGGAAAATTTCATGTTCACAGTTGGGTAGGGATGGCAAGTTTCTGCCATGGTTTCTGCCAGGCAACTGCCGTGTGGTAGAAATACCTTTCTGCCATAAGGGCAGAATTACCCTGAATGCTGAAGACTGCGATAAAATTATTTAATAGCCAAACATGGGGTCTAATACAGTTGTTCCATAACTATTACTAAATATCACTTTCAATTTCTGATATTTCTATTACTATTACTACATTTTATCTACTATTACTATTACTTGGGTATCTATTACTATTACTATTACTTGGGTAGCTATTACTATTACTGTTACTTAAACTGATGGGAGGATTCTACACCTTGTGCAGCCAAGAGTGCTATAAAATAGCACTACAATCACATGTTTAAACTAGAACACGGGTAGTCGACAAGCGACTACGTGTATCCACCTTAATCAGAGTGGAACGGGTAAAGTGAGGCATGGATTGAGTGGCAAGGGGAAATAGAGTGAAGTGTTGCATATTAGCATGGATGTCTGCAGCCGAAATGTGTATGTAGGTTGTGCCACCTACCACAAAATCCAGAAAGCTGTTCAAGTTGTATTCATATGCAAAATTTAAGGCAGATAAGTCAAACCACTACATGTATATGAGTGATTTTATCCCATGGCAGACAAACAGACGGACGCTGTGCAAAAATGGTATAATATATAATGCATATGATAAAGAGCTATGTGAAATTTATATACATGCAAAATTTTGGCCCATTCGGTCAAACAGTTCCCAAGATATGAGCTTGGATGTCAGCAGCATAAACTAGAATGTAGGTGGCGCCACCTGTCATAAAATCAAGAGAGCTGTCCAAGATGTATAAACCTGCAAAATTTAAGGCAGATATGTAAAACCACTGCTAAGATATGAGTGATTTTATCCCATGGCAGACAAACAGATGGAAGCTGTGCAAAAATGGCTGCAGGTGGCGCCACCAGTTTTGCGTATGAAAAAGAACTATGTGAGATCTATACACATGCAAAATTTTGGCCCTATCGGTCAAACGGTTTCCGAGATATGAGCTTGGATGTCTGCAGCATAAATGTGAATGTAGGTGGCGCCACCTGTCATAAATCAGGAAAGCTATCCAGGATGTATATTATAAGCATGCCGAATTTCAGAAGAATTAGTCAAACCACTGCAGAGATATGAGTGATTTTAACTAAGGCAGATGAACAGATGGATACTGTGCAAACATGGTAGCAGGTGGCGCCACCATTTTTTTGTGTATGTTATAAAGCTATCTTAGGGCTACATTTGTGCAAAATTTTTTCCTGATCGGTCAAACGGTTCCCGAGATATATGGGTTTGTGTGTGGAAACAGATGCACAAATGGATGCAGAGCGCAGACAAAAGGTCAGAGGTCAAAACAAAATCAGGGCGCAGCAGTTCACATGTTACCCCAATATAATCCTGGGTTTCGCAAAATTCCGCCCAGCGGTCAAGGAGTTCTCCGGACACCTACGCGCGGTTGCAGGCTGAAAACCTAGTATCCGCAAAACTCTGTTTTGGCTGATACAATAATATTACAAGCATGTATATTATCCAGTTACCTACACAATTTTCTTATACTACTGTGTCTGTCATTTACAGAGAGCCTAATGATACTGGAGATCTTAATTATTTCACCTTCTTTAATTCTGTTCTTTTATATTTTGAAACCTCAATGATTGTTATTGGGGCATTTCAAGTAGAAATTATAAGATAATTGTTTGAACACTTGAATATGTGTAATCTGAAAGCAACCAATTGTAAAGGCCCTGGCATATGTAAAATATTGATTTATAATTATATGCATACTTGTACATTTTTTCTTCATATATATTTAACATAAATTTATTTTATAGTACTTACATCCATTTAGATTTAATCTTCTTTCTCATTTATAATAGATAAAGATTTTCAGTGTAATTTAAAATTGTCTCCAGAGGAATTATTCATGATTATTGCAAATTATTATTTAGTATCAAAGCTGACAATTCAGTCCTTTATGTATGTATCAGGTGAGGAATTTATGTAGGGCTATGTCCTGTTTTCCAATCCTTATTAATATATCCAATAAAAATACTGTTTACTTCAAGATATTGGACAGAACCTAACTGGAGACAAAAGTACCCCATCTTCTTGGATGTGTATGTTCATTTAGATGTGATGCCATGATTTATTCTACCGCATAGTACATCTTGAGAGTGAACACAGAGGTGGTAAACTTTACAATATTGGTAGCATGCATGGTCTTTATTCTTCAGGCATGCCCTTCTTCATTGCAGCAAAACCAGCATAGGATAATTTAGGAATATGTACACTCTTTACACAGCGCTTTAACTATAGGCCTACTCCCTATATCATAAGCGCTGTTTGTTATGACCTCGTATCCTGAATTGCTACACCAGAGGGGAGCACTGTATTTTTGTCAAATCAGATGAGACCGTGTGCTGGAAGACAGGGCCAAGCGAGGAATACACGGAGCCAATCATGTTCGTTTTGTTTTGAGTAACAGCTCATCGCCCTGGTAACCGTCTGAACAGGCCACAGGCTCAAAGAGAATTGCCCCAGACGTGGTTTGCTTAGGGACTTGGGCATATAGGATGCCCGGCCAGTGAGTTGTAATTCAAACAAATGTAACAACAAAGGCTGCCCAACACCTCACTGGCTGGTTTCAGTTCTGCAGACAACAGATACATGGCTAGTTGGCTGCGCTAACACAGTCATAATGTCATAATCGAATCGGTTGATGATGCGAGAATACAGAGGGAGCAATTAAAATTTGACTGTTAACTCTCATTAAGCGGCGCTTTAAGCGCAGCTATGGGCTGAGCCAGGATGCCTGTCGAGTGTTTGTTTATTGGTATCTGGTTGACTGCTTGTCACATCATACGCACGTTTTTTCAGCGGACAACGAACCGCCATCTGGTGTCTAAATATATCATAAATGGTCACAGCTAGCAGCGTGAAAATCAGTTGCTTCTTTAGAAGCGCAAGATTTCTGCTGCCTCGGGAGCGTGAGGAATATGGAGAGATATTTAAACTTACATCAATTTTACAAAAGGAATAAAATATTATTTAAATCACTTAAATTTGGTATTTAACAATTTTGTACTATAAATTTTGTTCATAACAGGATCTAATTATTTGATATCAATATTTCAGTTAAATAATAAAATTTAACAGTTTATTATATTCTCATATTATATAATCAAATTAATATCGTGAAAAAATGGTTCATTAAATTTTCAAAATAAAAATTAATATAATTTTAGATACTGAATGATGGTCTGCACAATAAGTACTATGAAACAACAGACAAATATTAAAATGTATATAAATTAACTAGATAATACATGTGCCTGTAGTATGACTTTTTCCAAGTGACTGTAGCACTGGTATGAGTTCATAAAATTGTAGGCTTCAATAATTTATGGGAAGTGAAAACATAAACTTATCATGAACACTTTGGATCTGCACTGTATCAGGTGCCATCTTATATTTTTCTTGAATGTGAATTATTGCCATTTGTATAATTAAAATGCAATCTGGCTTGTGAAAACAAATCTAGGTACATTTCAGAATATGCATATGGATTGATGGGTGTGAGATAAGATGTACATATCACAATAATAATACACTATTTTTCTGTCTCTTAACATCAAACCATGTTTATCAATGGTTTAGTAATCAAAGGTAAGATTGTGCCAAATAACTTATTTGGCTGTGACCTGCTCTGTCCAGTGCTCATGCTTGCCTCAACAAAAGGCACATCCTGGGCAAACACTGGACAAGAACTGAGTCTGTTGAGCATTATCTGCTGATATGCTTCATGATCAATGGGCTCACAGGAAGTAATAGAAAGTAATATGTATTACTCTATTACTTTGCTTTCTGTTTCTATTACTATTACAGCTCAAATTTTTGAGTCTATCACTATTACTATTACATGGAAAAAACTGTAATAGTCTACTACTGTTACTATTACTTATTACTATTACCCCATGTCTGGTAATCGCTGACCAATTTTAAAAATGATACAGCAAATATAGCAGTAATGAAAGTGACCAAGGTATATAAACTTGTGACAGAATATATCAACAAGGGACCTATGGGTCACGACGCTCAGCTGTTATATATGATAAAAAAATATTATTTAGAAATGAGGCACATGCTGGTTTTGTGTGGTAATAAATATAAGCTGTATTATGAGTTGTTGTTGTTTAGCTTATGTATGATTTTGATAGTACCTTTGGAGACAGGGAAGAGGATTGATTTCATTTATTTTATTAACAAATGGAGTACTACTGTCACACAGATTTTAACTTGGCCATATTACTTATAAGCAGATCATATAATATAAGAGTTTAACTATTTATTAAAAAAATTACAAATATTGTCCCAAATATAATTTTTATTAAAAATAATAAGAGAATCATATGATTTTTTAAAATGAAATATAATTGATATGATTATTAAAATAATATTAAAGAATATATTCATGAATGCATTCATGAATACATTTTGAAAGTATTTGCACGAGTATTCATATACTTTCATTTTTACCTGAATTCCCATTCTTTATGCAAGAAATTTTATAATGGAGTACATAATCATATTCGTTTTTAAATACAATTACAAAGTATTCGCACCCTGTCTGGTATTTATACAGTTTTCACCAAACAATGATGTTGAGAATCCAGAATATACAAAATTCACACATTTAAATAATGATCATAATTACCTGGTTTTATGGCTTTTATTTATATTAAAAAATAACTGTAAAAAATTCATTTTGGACTAATTTCACATCAATGTACACACTAGACACAGTAGGAATCTAGATTAATATTATCAACTGCATCTTTGTCTATCATTAATTTCCTTCATATAATCCTTAATGATTAGTAATGAATAATATGATTTACTTCTTTATCATTAAAAATGAACTGAAAAATGCCATAGGTGACTGCATGGTGTTATTTGGAATATGTGACATTCTACCCATCGATACAAGATTCTTATATCATCAGTAACTGCAAGTTAATTTCCTGTTATTATAAACTAACAAATTCCTTTTCTATTTTTCTTTAATTTGTTATTAAAAACCAATGAAAATTTATTAATTTATTGTTTATTGTTATGATGTTGGTTAAAACTACTAGATGAGTTGGGTTGAACACCTGGATCAACTGTGGCTGGCCATCAGCTGCCTGGATTCTCCCCTCAAGCGTGCATAATTTGATGAAAGGTCAACAAGGTCAACATACAGGTGACTCAAGAGGGGCTGGAGAGAGCAAAAGTCTGACAGGGTCTCATAAAAAACATTAATAAAAGCTACAATATTTGGCAAATTTCTTTCAGCTAAACTAAAAAGCTGAAATCCTTATGTGTGCATGATATGAAAATTATATCAACAGTGCTCACGGGAAACAAACGTGCCATGGTCACAGTTGGGCAAAATTTAAGGTACTAATTTTATATTTATACTAATAACTTATAAAATTTGAAAAATTCAGAACTAATTTTGGGTATTCAATTGAATCTTGATTAAATAATGTTACATCCCTGACAAAAAAGATCTCTAGCTTCAGCAATGCCCTTGTTAAGGGAGTAAATATATTTCTTGATTTTTTACAAAGTGCATTATGTTTGGGCCCATAACTTAAAAAAAAATACACAATACTGACATCATTTCTGGCATGTGCATAGTGAATGTATAGAAAAATATGTATATTATATATGATCAAAGTCAGATCAGTGGTTTTGATATTAGGCAGTCTTAAAGTGTAACATTTGGTTTTTAATGGAAAAATGAAGTTTTTCATTGATATCTCGAAGGAATTAAGTCCTAGTGACCAAATTCTTGGCATGGTAGGGGATTTTGGAGAAAACTAACTGTATGCCAAATTTAAGGAACTTAGAGCTGAAGCTCGGGAGCTGAGCTCTAGCAAACTGCATAACACTAGCAATATGTGACATGGTGCTTGAAAACTTGAATAAAATCTACAGTTTTTGATGAACTGGTTTCAAATTTTTGGTGTTAATAGTTGAAATGCTAACAAAAACATGCTGTGAAAATTAAATCCACAGCAGTTACAGCAAAAAAACGTGCCATGGTCAAAGTTGGGCAAAATTTAAGGTACCAATTTTTTATTTTTGCTAATATTTTTAAAAATTTAAAAGATTTTGATCTAATTTTGGGTATACAATTTAATTTTGATTAATAAAAGTAATATTACTGGAAAAAAAGTGCTTAGCTTTAACAAGTTTTGTGTTAAGTGATAAAATTTCTTTCCTGATTATTTAAAAAATGCATTATGTTTGGGCCCATAACTTTTTTAAATTAAATAATACAGACCTAATTTCTGGCATGTACATAGGAATTATATAGAGGATTATTTATAGGAAATATGAGGAAAAACAGATGAGTGGTTTTGATAGTAGGCAGTCCTAAAGTGTGAAAATAGGTTTTTAATAAAAAATTGAGGTTTTTCCTTAATTTCTCAAAGGAATGAAGTCGCAAAGACCCAGTTTTCGGCTTGGTAGGAGATCTTGGGGACATCTAATATTATGCTGAATTTTGGATTCCTAGGTCTTACGGTTTCAAAACGTGCCACATCTACGGACGGACGGACGGACGGACGGACGGACGGACAGACGGACGGACAGACGGACAATGGACCACGACTATAGCTCAGATGACTTATAGTCAGCTGAGCTAATAATTACTAGGGGTCAGATAATCCCTAAAGAAGGCCTACTTGATAGGAAACCTAAACTATAGGAAGGGTTGGGGGGGGGGGGGGGGGTTGACTGATCACTCAGTTCATTATTAGCTAAACTTAAACAAGGTTCCTGCTAAAAAATCAGAGGCTCTGTTAGCACTACAATAGTCAGCATTATGTCATGCATGAAAAATCACATGATCTTTCCATTTCCGCACCTCTCTCATCAATAGTAACCACTGGACTCAGGCTTGCCCACCCTATCCCTCAAGATTCCCAGCCTTAGGAGGGCACTACTGGAGCTAGGCTCGGAAACATCATCATTTTAGGTACCAGTGACACATGAATGACTATATAAACAAGTAAATACACATCAGCAAACCTAAAGGGCTGTGATAATGACATTGCCTGAGCCTAGGAACCCATGTGCCACACATACACATGGTCTCATGTTTAGGAACCTACAGGACAGTACAGGCTCTTAGGTCTGGGACTGCATAATCCCAGTCAACTGGAAATCATGCATCACTTACACCTGAAAATATCTCTGAGTCAAGAACAGCCCTGTAACTACACAACACAGGTCACTTCAATTATTATAAATCTTAGTCATAAATGTAGTCAAATTTGTTTTTATGCAGAACGTAGTTTTTAGCTAGCAGTTAAAACCAGTTAATAATCATGCTGTTAAAACCTCCCCTCTCCTTGCCTAAACTTGCAATCTTTGCTTGTTACAGAAAGTGAAGAGGCACATTGGGCATTAATATCACCGACTAAATTGAATAAATGACGACCATTTCTTAATATATTAATAAATGCTTGTGTTTAAGGCAACTTTTGATTTATTAAGATTACTATCTCTTGTTAAAAATTATATATTTTACCTTTTTCACTATTAGTGACCCTAATCAGATTAATCTTAAATGTCTATGTGCCAAGCTAGAAGACATCCAGTAGCTCTTAAAATGAATCTGTCATGGGAGGTATTCTTTCACAATGTGCCATATTAGAAAATGATGATGAATGAAGTGAATATTTGAATATATTCGAAAGTCACAGTTCAAGATGGGAGCCAAATTGCAGTAGAGCATTAGAATATGTTTGGTTTGAAAATTTAAGTAGGAAAAACTGAACACTGTCTGTTCTTTCACCCATTATCATATGGAAACAATCTGCAACAAATCCTGTCATGAATACACACTTGTGTACAATATCAAGCTTAACAATATTTGCCTCACTTACAATGACTTTGACCGGGTTTTTTAGGGATTAAACTAGGTGCTGCAACCGAAGAAGTCTGCATTATGCCGAACTGACAGATGAATTTTGGCGTTATCTTTTATTCTTACTTCACAGTTGCTCTCAATACCTGCATAATGCAATCAATAATTCTCAGCTTAAATAATTAATATTTGCTCATCAATCTGAAAATTCACGTCTCACAGAAAATGAAAGATTAAACTTGCTGTGGGAACCCCCTGCTGACACTTGAACAAACACCTGCCCGGCACTCAAATTATTCTAAGTACATCCCTGGATATCAGATTAAATGGTGATACATATTAGAAATTCACCTTTGTCAAATATTGTAAGCACTCTTCCTCTTCTTCTGCAAGAACTGCTGAGATCTGTGGGTGGTTTATGAACTTTAAAAGAGTTAAGGAAAAGTTTGACATAACATGTACTTACTTATTCCAACAACAGATGTCACTGAAAAAAAAAATAAAATGTTAACCTTATACTTGTTTGAAAAGTTTGTTAATTTAATCTGATATATTGTTAATAAAAGAACCTGCTGTGCTGGAGTTCTTTGAGTAAAGCAGTGTCTTCATCCATCTCAACTGAGATTATGTGAAGTATCTGTCCAGTTAGATGCTGACCTTTATTCTAGCCTGCCCAAATGGTCTGTCATTTGTCTGATTTTTTTTATACAGAGTATTTATACCTTTACACTTGTTTAAATCATGGATTGTTCCTGAACATTTAGCTAATGGCTGTTGATAAATATTTAACAGTCCATACTAAAAAATTACTTTCCAGTGAATTAATCTGGTAATTTGGCAATTAATGAGATGAAAATCAATATCAATAATCCTGAAAAATTTGAGTGAAACTATTAGTATTAGTTTATTCTATGCAAAAGATATAATTGACACTGGTGATGGACATAAAAACTGCTCTTCAATATCAGATTATCACCAACTGGTGGGAACTTATGCATGCCTGGTAAGCAGGCAGGCAGCATTGGGTTTTTATGTAGAAGCCTCAATCGCCTGCCTCAGGCAGTCAGACAATGGTAAATGTCAATCCCTGACCTGTGAAATGCATTACCATAAAAACAACTTAAGTTTAGGTGGTTATATAATAAAATATTTCAGATGGTGCACCATTGTCCACAGGCACATATTCTACTGGGAAAAAAAAGAGGCCAAAAGGTCATGACACACAGCAATTATATTTTGCCAAAACATTCACAGTTGTAAGTCACATTTTTGGAGAACATTATAACCATATTTGATCAAAATTTGAAGGAGAGGAATACTTGTCTGCAAAAGACACATTACAGTCCTTACATGATTGTTCAAGGAAAAATACCAGAATACCAGTGCAGCAAAAATACTACCAGTAATTTAGCAAATACTGTGACATGACTGATACCTCAAAACAGCTACTAGTATTTATCTAGGCAAAAATGAAAAAGAAGTGGCACCACTGGGGTACAGGTCTAGAAAACTGTTATGAGGTGCACCAAGTGTCTGGTTGGTGAAGTTTGCTTTTCTAACAAAGAAGTCGTAATGCCAGTCATGTGTGCCATCGACATGGGTTCGAACCCGGGATCAGTCCAATGACTTCCCCTGAGCAAAATGTTTATGCAACATATGGGGGCTCATCCAAAATGAGGCCAACCTTTGGGGCCCAGGGAATGATGGTTTGAAGTAAATGGGTAATTATTACCAAACAAGGGACCTATGGGTCACGACGCTCAGCTGTTATATATGATATAAAAATTTTATTTTGAAATGAGGCACATGCTGGTTTTGTGTGGTAATAAATATAAGCTGTATTATGAGTTGTTGTTGTTTAGCTTATGTATGATTTTGATAGTACCTTTGGAGACAGGGAAGAGGACTGATTTCATTTATTTTATTAACAAATGGAGTACTATTGTCACACAGATTTTGACTTGGCCATATAACTTATAAGCAGAACATATAATATAAGAGTTTAACTATTTATTAAAAAAAATACAAATATTGTCCCAAATATAATTTTTATTAAAAATAATAAGAGAATCATATGATTTTTTAAAATGAAATATAACTGATATGATTATTAAAATACTATTAAAGAATATATTCATGAATGCATTCATGAATACATTTTGAAAGTATTTGCACGAGTATTCATATATTTTCATTTTTACCTGAATTCCCATTCTTTATGCAAGAAATTTTAAAATGGAGTACAAAATCATATTCGTATTTAAATACAATTACAAAGTATTTGCACCATGTCTGGAATATATTCAGTTTTCACCAAACAATGATGTTGAGAATCCAGAATATACAAAATTCACACATTTAAATAATGATCATAAGTACCTGGTTTTATGGCTTTTATTTATATTAAAAAATACACTGTAAAAAATTCATTTTGGACTAATTTCACATCAATGTACACACTAGACACAGCAGGAATCTAGATTAATATTATGAACTGCATCTTTGTCTAATTTCCTTCATATGATCCCTAATGATTAGTAATGAATAATATGATTCACTTCTTTATCATTAAAATTGAACTGAAAAATGCCATAGGTGACTGCATGGTGTTATTTGGAATATATGACATTCTACCCATCGATACAAGATTCTTATATCATCAGTAACTGCAAGTTAATTTCCTCTTATTATAAACTAACAAATTCCTTTTCTATTTTTCTTTAATTTGTTATTAAAAACCAATAAAAGTTTATTAATTTATTGTTTTTTGTTATGTTCTTGGTTAAAACTACTAGATGAGTTGGGTTGGACACCTGGATCAACTGTGGCTTGCCATAAGCTGCCTGGATTCCATGTATGCCTCGCCTCAAGCGTGCATAATTTGATGAAAGGTCAACAAGGTCAACATACAGGTGACTCAAGAGGGGCTGGAGAGAGCCAAAGTCTGACAGGGTCTCATAAAAAACATTAATAAAAGCTACAATTTTTGGCCAATTTCTTTCAGCTTTCTAAACTAAAAAGCTGAAATGCTTATGTGTGCATGATATGAAAATTATATCAACAGTGCTCACGGGAAACAAACGTGCCATGGTCACAGTTGGGCAAAATTTAAGGTACTAATTTTATATTTATACTAAATAAAATTTGAAAAATTCAGAACTAATTTTGGGTATTCAATTGAATCTTGATTAAATAATGTTACATCCCTGACAAAAAAATCTCTAGCTTCAGCAATGCTCTTGTTAAGGGAGTAAATATATTTCTTGATTTTTTACAAAGTGCATTATGTTTGGGCCCATAACTTAAAACAATTACACAAAACTGACATCATTCTGGCATGTGCATAGAGAATGAAAAATATGTATATTATTTATGATTAAAGTCAGATCAGTGGTTTTGATATTAGGCAGTCTTGAAGTGTAACAATGGGTTTTTAATGGAAAAATGAAGTTTTTCATTAATATCTCGAATGTCCTAGTGACCAAATTCTTGGCATGGTAGGGCATTTTGGAGACATCTAACTGTATGCCGAATTTAAGGAACTTAGAGCTGAAGCTGGGGAGCTGAGCTCTTGCAAACTGCATAACACTAGCTTGATGTAAACAATATGTTACATGGTGCTTAAAAACTTGATTAAAATCTACAGTTTTTGATCAACTGGTTTCAAATTTTTGGTGTTTACAGTTGAAATGCTAACAAAAACATGCTGTGAAAATTAAATCCACAGTACTTACAGGAAAAAAACGTGCCATGGTCAAAGTTGGGCAAAATTTAAGGTACTAATTTTTTATTTTTATTAATATTTTAAAAAATTTAAAAGATTTTCATCTAATTTTGGGTATACAATTTAATTTTGATTAATTAAAGTTATATTACTGGAAAAAAGGTCCATAGCATTAACATTTTTTGTGTTAAGTGATCAAATATCTTTTCTGATTTTTTACAAAATGCATTATGTTTGGGCCCATAACTTTTTAAAATTAAATAATACAGACATAATTTCTGGCATGTACATAGGAACTATATAGAGGAATATTTATGGTAAATATGAGGTAAAACAGATGAGTGGTTTTGATATTAGATAGTCCTGAAGTGTGAAAATAGGTTTTTAATAAAAAATTGAGGTTTTTCCTTAATTTCTCAAAGGAACAAAGTTGCAAACACCCAGTTTTCGGCTTGGTAGGAGATCTTGGGGACATCTAACATTATGCCGAATTTTGGATTCCTAGGTCTTACGGTTTCAAAACGTGCCACATCTACGGACGGACGGACGGACGGACAGACGGACGACGGACAATGGACCACGACTATAGCTCAGATGACTTATAGTCAGCTGAGCTAAAAATTGACCAGAAAGTGTAACTCCTGGATAAATTAATCCCTGTCTGCAAGCAGATTGTTCTTAAGATGAAAGTATTTTCTGGTCCAAATAAAAGTGGACTTTGGGGCCCAGGGAATGATGGTTTGAAGTAAATGGGTAATTATTACCAAAAAATTGACCAGAAAGTGTAACTCCTGGATAAATTAATCCCTGTCTGCAAGCAGATTGTTCTTAAGATGAAAGTGTTATCTGGCCCAAATAAAAGTGGACTGAACTGTCTCACAAATGAAGCTTGCCATTCAAGGACATGTGCGCAACTAACATAGGTTTGAATTTTGGGTTGGCCCTGGCTCAAAAATGTTTATGTAAAACTCCTTTCTAAGAGGTCTCTTCTAAAACATAACTGGAAGCAAACAGGACTTTCACAATCATTTAATATTTGTTTTAAAAAAGTATTTATGCAGATAACCAAGGCAAGGGATGATAACAAAATATGGGCTCTAAATATTATAGAAAGGTCCCAGTTTTAGACAAAGGCTTAGGTCCACAAATCTGCTCCTACAAATGTTTACATAAACTTTCACTGCTAATGTTATTCTGGCTTCGAGTAGTATTTTGCCCATTTCCTAATGGAAAAAAAACAAAGAATGAGTAAATAACTTCCGTGAAACCACTTTAGTTAGGATGTCAACCATAGCTTCTTACAACAGCTCCATCTCATGTCACAAGAGTCATTGGAACAACATTTAATCAGGGATTAATCTAGGCTTCCCCAGGGGCCTTATAAAAGTTGTCACTTTGATTTTTTTTTTGGGTGGTGGTGGGGGGGGGGGGGGATGATAAATCTTTTAAGAAAAAAGTATCATAATATTTGAGAGAAAAATAATAGCCAATGCAATTAGAAATCAATTTTTGTGCTATTTTACAGCACGTGTTACTACAAAACAAGCTTCAGGGATAAAATTTGCAGCTACATGGCAAGTTTTAGCATATGTATTCTGTAAGTCCAGTTAATTTGTCAAACAATGGAAAATTAAAAAAAAAATATGTGCAAATAAAATGCCACTCATAATTATCAAATACTGACAGAGTATGTGATGTCTACTGCAATCATTACGTTCATGGAAATGGCCTTAAATCACCACTTGAAGATGATGAATTGAAAAAAATATAAACCCTGGAAATAATATGAAAAAGAAGTCCTCCAGAAAAAAATGTTTACTTTTTTTAAGTATCAAGTGGCAGCACTGCCATATTTATGCCCAATTCATAATTTTTTTATTAACATGTATTTCCCCTTTATTACTGACAATTCACACGTAACCTAATAAACAGTACTCTTCAAAATTCCCCAACTAACCTATTTAACAGGATGTACAAAATAATTCCCTCATCAGTAAATAACTGCCCCCATCTTTAAAGCTAGAATGATTCAGATCATTTCTGCATACATTTATTAAACTCCTGCCGATTTTACTGGTTGTGGTATAGTTAGTTCTACCACTTGTCTAGGTATAAGTACAGGAATAGTAGTTTTACTTTTAGGCATAACTCTACACATTAGTTATTATCAACATCAACAATTAACACCAGGAAATATTTGCTGCAACAATGTGATTGAAAAGATACAGCCGTCATCCAAAAGTTTGAGATCTTTTGGATGGCATCATTTCTTCTCTCGTAATGTGGTTTCCTCAATTTGTTGAATTTTTGCTCCACTTGCAAAATTTCCTCACTGGCTTTTTCGTTCAAAGCGTCCAGTTCATTTTGACAAGAATCCACTTCTTCTAAAGCTTTCTGCGTTTCTGTGTCGAAGTCCCTGCTCTCATCCACTTCCGATGTGCCTTCATCCACTTTTGCCTTTTTAGCCATGGGTTCTTCTGTAGCCATTTTGTGTATCTGTTACTTTGTGCGTGTTAAGGTTAAATGCTTGTAAACAAAGACATGAACACTTCACACATGTATTTCAAATAGTCGCACCGCCGGCTAGCGGGAATACGCACGCGCATACCGGAAGTCGATGCAGGAATAAGGCCTTCTGTGATTGGTTAGTGACGATACTTTTGGGGGAATTCCCTGAAGCGAATCCAATCTGGACAGCTGTCACATCAATGTTGGGGAAAGATGTTTATCCGGGCATGTTTTGCAAATTCAACATGGAAGAGGCAAGCGGGGAAAAGAGGGGTGCAGATCGAGATGACAAAAGTGGGAATATATTCGAAATTTTACAAAATTCTCCAAATGAAGGCAACAGCGTTGCAGCAATGGAGCCGGGGTACCGGGAGAAAGGAATGACAGCGCCTGTAAAAAGTGAGAAAAGCGGTGAAAGAGATAAGTTTGCCTTTCGAAATCTCCCAGGCCAACACTTGGTCAGCGTTGCGACTATGGAGACGCACATGGATGAAGGCACGTTCGCCTCCCAAGATGACAGGCAAGGCATGACTTCTCTAAAAATACCATCAGAATTTCGCGGTGACATGTGCCCCAGCCCAGAAACCGGGAAACGTCGAAGGATACACCATAATTACCGGCGGCTGTCAAGTTCTGGCTACCTTGACGACTATGAAACGAATGCAGGAGCCAAGGAGAGGAGGTTCTCCAGCACCAGTGAATCAGACCTTAGCTTGTCACCAACGCCACCTAAGGTCAAGCCCATTAAAATAAAGGTGCCAAAACCTGATCCACCGGGGACCCAAATGACTCACTCGGGTGAGTATTTAATCCAATTTATATGTAATTTGGCCCATATATTATGACAACTTTCTATTCTAATCTGGTTAAATTTACAGACTTTTAGGCTTTAGTTCAACCCCATTCAATAGCTTTGTAAGGTCAAGTGTTGCACAGATTGATCAATTGTTGATGATTGTTTTTCATAACTTGCATAAGTCAGTTAATTTTTTTGCATTTTAGTCAGATTATTCGTAGATGATTATCTATACACATGAGAAGAAGCCATCTATTTTTGAAAAGTATCTTAGGTCTGTCAGAAATATAAGGAAAAGGGACACAAAAGTGTGACACACCTTGATTAGAATGATCACATTTCTCAAAACCATAATAATACAGATTTTAATGTCTTAATGTTAATGATTATTCATGTCAATAACTCTTGTAGACTTTTACTCTTATTAAATAAGAGGTCATAATATGCTTCCATTTTATTCCTGCTTCATCAACCTACCGTAAAATCTGTGAAATTTCCTACAGAAAAAAATAATTAAATTTGTGAGAGTCCGAAATTTAACAATCGATTTCAGCAGTTTTAAAATTATCAGGGATGTGCTAAGAATAATTTGAGTGCCGGGCGGGCGGGCCGTTAACGTATTTCGTGAAATGGGGGGGGGGCACGGGATATTTAAAGTTAAACTTTCATTTTTTATAGACGTGATTCGTGATATTTCAGCTGAATGAATAAATCATTGTTTACAGGGTCCTTTAAGTTTTGGTTGAAAATAAAGATTAAAAGATGCTTGTGTAGTCCCAAAGGTTTCTTTCCTCTCAAGAAAACAAGAGGACGTATTCATGTACAAATTCTGCATTTTTCTGTACTATTTGACTTTTTCACACCATAATCTGTTTTCTTGATTACATAGCCTGAATGTACAGATTGGTTCCACTTAATTTCTCTAGTCCAGAGTAACATTCCCAAACAAACCATCTGCCAGGTTAATGTATGCTTAAATATGTACAGTCCTAATTAAATATTGATTTGTGTTAGTGATATTTAATGTATTTTTTGTTAAAATGCTTGGTTATACAACTAGGAAATTTCTGATTTGTTACTGTTAATATGTTCAGAAAAAGAGACCAGTCTTTACTTGTATCTTACCTGTAATAATTACAGCCATGATATATGATAAGAATGGCCACCTGTTTGACTAGTAAAATGGTATATATTGTATTATATGGAATTTGTAACAAATAAGTAATATAAATATTACATGGTATATAAATTTCCAGTGACAACCCAGAGCCACAAGAGGCCAGTTGAAGAGGGTGGTGGTGACTTTGCAGAGCCACACCAAAAGAAAATCAAGACATTGGGGACATCCCATGACACAAGTACAGGGTCCAAAGAGAAGAAGCACAAACATCACAAACACAAACATCATCACCACAGCCACAAGAAGGACAAGCATAAGTCTCATACCACTCAGAGCCTTGAAAATGTTGTAAAAAAGGAACCAGTCAGTGTTGAACAAAAGACTGATAAATCTGACAAAGACATACCCTCTGTTGCTGCTGATGATGGCGCAAACAGTCATAAAGATGAAGGTAACAACAGTGTCTCTGAAACTGAAATAATCAAAACTGAAACAGAACCACTGCTAAAGCCAAAAGTTCCTGGTGCAGAAGGTGATAAACCTTTTAAGTGCTTAATAAAGAATCCACCTGAGGCTGATATTTCTGAAGTGTCTGGGGATGCACCAGAGGTTAAAAAGGAGGAAAAGGACCTTGGTATTGTTACTGCGGAAACTCAGCAGTGCATTATAGCAGTAACTGATGTTGCTTCTGTGCCTGAAGAATTTAATGGTCGACAGGAGGATGCTCATGTGCAGCTGTTTTCAAAAGACGGTTTGGCAGAAGAAGAAAAACAAGTATCTGCTGTTTCAGATATTGTTCAACGGAACACAACAGAGCAGGATGAAAATCCTGTTCAGCAGAAAGAAATTACTGATAACAAACCCACACAAGAAGTTAAAATTATTGTTGCAGATGTTCGTGAGTGTTTAGTACAGAAAAGTTTGATCAGTACAAGCAAATCCCATGCATATGCAATCAAAGATGATAAAACAGCCTCAGTTTCAGAATTGAGTGTCGCGACAGATATTAACACTTCTGTCCAAGAATCAAAGCATAAAAAATCAGAATTAGAGACTGATGAAGCTTGTAGTGGTAATACACTGACAAATGGCAGCAAACAAAATGATCAAGACTCGGTCTCACCCATCAGGATACAAAGCAAAAGCAGCACAGAAATTCTTGTTGAAGGAGTAAAGTCTAAAAATGCAAACAACTGTGATTCTATATCTGTTAATGTGCCAGGAACATCTTCAATAGACACTAAAACATCCATGCAGAATGTTGGAAGTGATCTTAAGCCAAAAGTAAGCAAGCCAGTTCCTGAACAAAAAACAAAAGAGAAGCACAACCACAGAGAGCATAAAAAGTCTGCACACCATGGCAAACACCACCACAGTAGCAGCAGCAGTAGCAGTAGTACTAATAAGCAGAAAGAAGGACATCGATCATCATCCAAAGATAAGTCCAAGGACAGTAACCCTGAGAAATCAAGTTCTCATCGAAGCAAGCATTCACATAGCAGTAGCAGTTCAGGCAGCAGCAGCAGTTCTGTTAAGTCTCATCCATCAGAAGGAAAGGCTGAGTCAGGAGATGGAACTGAAACTGGCTCTGTGAAAAAGAACCACCATTCATCCTCGTCTTCTCACCATAAGAATCACAAGCAGGAGAAACACAGAAGTCATCATAAACACTCAGATTCAAGTCCTCACAAAAAGGTGGTCAAGTTCGTCAAGACAGGAGATGGACAGGTGAAAACAGAGATCAAGACCGAAGTGCAGCATGTTTCATTGACTGATCATGGGTACTCAGTCCCCAATACGAGCGTAGTTGTTTCTGACCAGCAGCACAGTTTATCATCTGAGAAGCCGTCCACTTCCACCCCAGCCAAAGCCACAAGTAGCAAACCTGCGTCATCAGGAGGCACATCTAAAACAAGCCATACATCCAAATCATCAAAAAGTAACTCTAGAGAATCCTCATCCCATGTTAAAAGCAAGGACTCGAGTTTAAATGGAGCTCTGAACACACCAGTAAAACTGAAAACATCATCAAGCAGCAGCACACCAAAATCAGAGAAAAAAAGGAGTCACTCCAGTAGTTCCCACAAACATAAAACCCCTAAAACTGATCAGAAGGGCTCCACTTCTGCATCTCATGTGAAGGTGTCATCTAGTGAGACTACTAAAGCAGCTTCATCGGCAGCTAAAAGGTTGGACTTTGCAGACAAAGATAAATCTGGTCACAGTACACCAAAGAAACACAAATCATCCTCATCCAGTTCAGAGCATAGGAAATCTAGTTCTTTGCAAAAAGATAGAACGAAAGGAAGAGAAAATGGCAGCACATCCCACTCGCCCAGAAAGGGCAAAAGCACCGCTGATTACATGCTGCTTAAACAGATCTCTCACAGGAAGAATCTCAAATACAGCAAATACATGCATTTTGAGGTGTCACCTAATGGGGGCGCCACTGTCCTTCATTCCTATCAGGATGAACTTGATCATCTCAGTGAACGAGAGTTGCATGAGTTCGTGGAAGAATATTTTGACATTGTTTATGGCGAGGAACCTGAAGGGGCATCCCAAATTGTTATGGGTATTGTGCATGGGGCAGCTTGTTATATACCAGATCTCATTGAATTGTTTGCGGACTCTTACTCGAGCATGGTTGTCAAAGCAGGAATTATCGGAAAATCTGACATTGAGACTACCACTATGAGTAAATACAGGGATCAAGTTCATAAATCATATGTCAATGGTACATACCGCTATGGACCTCTATTGCAAGTCAGTTTAGTTGGCACTGTGCACGAGGAAGTGGGTGGTTATTTTCCAGAAATATTAGACAAAATGGAAGAAAATTTATTCCTCAAGGCTGTTATGCCTTGGGGGCATCGGTCTATTGCACATGGATTGCCACGAAATCGAAGTAATGATGGCCCCATATTGTGGTCAAGGCCAGGTGAACAACTGGTACCTACTGCTGATATGCCGAAGTCGCCATTTAAAGGGAGGAGGAGGTATGTTTGACTTACTTCTATTTATTTTTTTGGTACTAATTAAGGTATGGATAATATAAAAGAGATCTAATTATTTGCTCAAGGTAGGAAGATGCTGCTCCTGAAATACTGGGTGAATCTATAACTCCTGTGATTGACAATGACAGGTGGAGGTA
Organism: Sipunculus nudus; assembly: GCA_026874595.1. NCBI lineage: Eukaryota > Metazoa > Annelida > Sipuncula > Golfingiida > Sipunculidae > Sipunculus > Sipunculus nudus. The sequence goes on along the minus strand of CM049306.1, from coordinate 47,690,468 downwards.
CCCATAACTGTCTCAAGTGGTCTTCACAACTAAGAGTATGTGACACTTTTTGGTATTTGGTGACCAAACCAGTTGAATGGTTCAGTTGCTTGGCCTGGGGGGGGGACCTTTGCTTGTGTCTGCACATACTCATTTTATGTCTTATACATGCCTCTTATTCTTAGTACATTTAAATCAATGAGTTCACTTTTTAAACAGGCAAATAATGCCAATTCAACAGTTGAAACAGTATTTCTTTTTGTGGAAATGATCTCATGAATCGTTGGATGTTTACTAAGTTGTTATTAGCATTAGAGACAAGCTTGCATATATAGTTGAAGCACAGCAGGTTTGGTCAATAACAGTAATATTTATTTTCTTTGTAATATCTGGAGTTCAGATATATATTTTTCTGCAAGTTATTTACAAAGTCTACATTTTGGGTAAGCAGGGATGTGCTCAGAATTATTTGAGTGATGGCAGCAGTAAGTGCAAGTGATAGAAGTGTGTGGGGGGGGGGGCTACATTTTCATCTTTCCTAGATGTGATTTCCCAGCTTTATGAGCAAATGTATTCCTCGGGTTCAGAACTTCCAACAGCAACAACAAGAAATGAATTGTTTACACACAATTGAAAAAACTAAGATAACTAACAGTAATTCCTGAAGTATTGAATATTCTAAGCACCACCAAATGTTACCTAGCTTGGCACACATACACTTACCCCTCTGCCAGAGGTTGTTTCTAGTCCAAGCATTCCTGCGCTTGTGCGTCTGATTCTGCACAGTGTGACATGTTAACACTTCAGATAAATCAGGTAGGGATCACTTATTATAAAAATTACTGCTGGTCAGGCAGTGGCACTTTCCAGTGGTTCCAGATGGCAGAAAAACTACTCCTCCCCTTTGTGAGCACATTACTTGCAGGGCATATTATTATTAAAGGGTAGATATTAAGATATTCTTGATAAGAAACTTGGGCTGAAATATTTTCTTTTGACAAATGACACTTTATATAACTGCTGTCTGTTACTGTATTTAAACATGGATAATTTGTTTTCTCAAACGATGAAATAATTGAAAAAAATAATGGGCATTGAAGAAGATTTTTGCAGCTCTTTGAACCTTTTAACCATGGTGGTATGTAACATATGTATTTAAGATTCAGCATGCAGGTAATTGTGTGGCAGATGTTCTGTTAGACAGTATTTTCATGTTCAAGATAACTTTTGGTTTGTCAGAGCAATTCAACAGTTGACTTTTTATTTTAAATCATAATTGTGTTGTACAGGTATGTTTAGAAGCATTGTTTAGCCTGCAAGGAATAAAACAGCTAAGCAAGGAATGAAAAAGAAAACATAATTTTAAAGCAGGCCATCCCAGATACCTTAAATATTGTTAATTTAGTTTCTGAACCAGACAATTCAACGGAAAATATTGAACAACCTGTTGCCAGGCTGAGCAGATTTGTTGTCCATTTAGTTGCCATTGGAAACAGGTTTAAAGAAAAGGTCACACTGAGAAAAGCAGTGGGTAATGATTTGAACACATCAGTAATGATTGATATGTTTGCTGTATTTTATCAGCTGTCACATCTGGATGTGAAATTCAGGCCACAAACAAGTACTGATATAGAGTTTTGTATCTTGGGTTATATAAATTATTCATTAAGTTGAATAGGCATTTATCATGAAGTGATTGTTTCAATATGTAAATTCTGTGCATGGAACTGTTTGGGTTTGAGAAATGGTTTTAAGACTATTATATAGTGGAACTCCCAAAACATTTAAACACTCAAGCCTTGTCAAGGGTCAAAGATATGTCCTGATACAGATGCATTTGTGAACAAGTTGTCTATTTGAATATGTATTTTTATTTTACTTCCATCTAAGATATGTTCATTTTATGTTGTATAATGGTTTTTGCAGGGTCCGTCTGTCCCTTAACTTTAAGTGTGCTGCAGTAACTTACCAGTGATTGGATGGATTTCCATGAATTCACTTATAGTCACTATAAATATTAACCAAAATATAATATCTTGCCTGAGATTGAGACACGGCAGAATCCATGCACACATATTAACATGCAATGGTCAAAGCCTCAAAGGTCACACACAACAGGTATTATATTCAGTCTTACATTGCACTTGCTTCTACAGGCAAACTGTCCGTGTATTCCATTACTACAGTCTCATATTTAAAAAAAAAAAAATTTTATGGATCTAGATATATGCACAAGTATAGTTTTAACTTATCTTATGAACTTCCTTATGTGTACTGATGAAAGATATAATTATTGTTTGCAATGATGAATGATAATTTATTTCATTTCTTTAGTTTGTGTGTAATGTTAAATTACACAATAATACTAATAGGTCTTACTTAAGTCCAAGGTGTAACATCAGTCGTGTTGCAAAAAATTGAATACAGACATGAATTTCAGTGGAAGAAAATAGCATGAAATGAAAAAAAGAAGCACTTCTGAATATTAGGGCAGTGGCTTCATCATCATTACAGAAAACGTCTGAAAAGGTTTAGTTCATGTTGCTCAAAAGAATCAGGAAATGAATTGTTTTGGGATTCAACTGTTGTCAAGATTTAAAAAAGCCTGAGCACTGAGCTGGCACACAAGTCAGATGTGGCAAGATATTAATAGTAACAGTGTCTATATTGGGTTAGAAAAGGAAGGGGACCGAAATTGGCAGGTTGCCAAACAACGCTGCTCAGTGTAAGGTCTTGCTGTGTCCTTGTACTGTGTTACTGTCAGGATACACACACTGGTGTAAACAGCTGGTAAAAATTACATAAATTTTTGCCCAGTGGTATACTGTTAACTGATTAAGGTCCTATGTATTGTTTACTACGGTCAAGCATGTTTTATTTCTGAAGATTATCAAAGCCACTTATTCACTTTATATAGAATTTGTAATTTCTGGCTTACTCTGCATACATATTATTCAACTCTAGGTAATTTCTGAATAGAACAGTTCTTATAACACCTCTGTTTCAGAAATAGGAGCTGGTTTGTAAATTACATGCTAATAGTAAACAAAGCAGTGTTGATAATTGGAAATCCATGTAACCTAAGGTTATTGGTTGAATATGTGCTGTAGTTTAAAATCAATAGTTGCAAAATGCCCTTTGTGAAACTGTTGTTTGTCCTGAGATACCAGTACATGTCCTTGTTGAATGTGAATATGTCTCCCCTTTCCATGAGGGAGAGTTAGTGTTTGGTATTCTCGTTGTCAGTCGTCTGTGAATTGTTCATGTGAACGTGATAAGATCATAACTTTTGAACAACTCAAACAGTTTTTCTTCAAATTTGAAACACCAATTGTTTCAACAGTGTTCTATGACAAGTTTTAAACTGGTGACCTTGATCTGGATTTACAAGAACAAATCAGCTGGAATAGAAATTATTGAACCACTCAGTATATTTTCATGAAATTTGAAAATTAAATTGTTTCTACCAATATCACGGACTAGTTAAAAAAATGGTGACCTTGATCATCGTCATCAAGGTCAGATAGGCTGAAATAGAAATATTTGTGAACTCCATTACTTTTGATGTATCGCATATTTGTTCCTCAAATTTGAAACACTAATTGTTTCAACCACTAACCCAAGTTTTTTAATGGCAGGAGCTAGCATCACCAATTTTGATGCAAAATCATCCATCTAAAAATACTCTGTCATATTTCATTTATTTTTTTTGCTGTCTGCATTTACATAGACTTTATAGGAAAAGGCTAAAAAAAAAACCTTTTAAAATCTTCTCCGACACTGTCCAGTCAAATTGTTCAATAAACAATCTCCTATATTGCATTAAATTTGAACCCTCATAAGTGTGAGGGTTAAAAAATGAATCAATCAAAATAATCATTAAAAAATAGTAATAACACATAGAATAGTGCAAAGATAAAGCTTAATTACATATTCTGAAACTGAGTGTGTGCACCTAGTGTAAATATCTGACATTATCATAATATATATGATGAATTAGAGGATACCCTGGAATCCCCCTCTGTGATTGGCTAGTTGTGGAGTTCTGGTCACATCCAGAAAGTTCCAGTTTAACCGGTCTCTCTAAAAGTCAGCAGAAAGCTGGAGAATTTTTGCATAGTTTTTGAAGGATAGTTTATACAATTGATAGTTAAAAATATACATTATTACCATATTACTCTTCGCATGTTTTTCCACTATTAAAGACTGTTGTAAATTTTAATTCTTGCATAATTTTGTATTTCTAAGAGGTAAGTTAAAGTGGACTCGTCACTCCTGTGTGTTATGGACTGTTCCACCACCCCTTTCCACATTTTTTCGCTGTTATTTTAAGGCAAGACAAACTTGTTAAACAAAACATGCACTAATGGCAGAAAGAGAAAAATGCATAATTTTAAGGACCATATGTCAAACATGAAAATACATGTATTATTGTATCCCCAGACAAAGTCTATGGTTTCACGACGGTCCCACCGCCGCCGCAGAAAACCTTGTGAGCGGGATAACTCAAAAAATATTTCACTGATCTTTTTCAAAATTTACATTTGTATAGCTATAGGTAAGGGGACGAAGCCTATCTAAAATGGGGTCATGACCTATACTAGGAGAGTGACCTTGACCTTCAATAGGTCCATTTTTGCAGAAAATAACACAAATTCTTAAATATCTCAAGTAAGCTTGCATGGACTGGTCCAAAAATCAAGGTGACCGAAGATCTTGGATAGCCTTGTGATAAACCGGAAACTGGTGGCGCCACCTATTATCCTTTTCTTGTTTTTACGCCTTTTAATACTCCCATAATTGCCACTTGACAGTACTGTAAGCATTATAAGTAAAAAACTAATGGACAGATTTCTTTCATATTATGCACATGTAGAGAGATGGGTAATGGGATGAGGTCATTTACATTTGGGTCATGACCTTTACCATGAGAGTGGCCTTGACCTTTAATGTGTCCATATTTGGTGAAAATCACACACCTCTTATGTTGATAGCCATATGGATTTCAAACGTGACTTATGTATGGCCCACCACTAAAGTAAGAACCCTATAGATTCTAGGGTCATGAGGTCAAAGGTCAAGGTCACTGGACTCGCATCTTAAAAGATACTGTGGATGCATTTTAAGCCAAACTTTCATCCCAGGTCTTCCATCTTGAATATATAGCTCACTTGCCAATAGTGGATGATCCATATCAATTTTTGGGTCACAAGGTCAAAGGTCAAGGCCACAGGAGCTATCTGTCCAAAAATTAGTTTCTGGATGATAAATCCTGCTTTTATTGATGTATTGATTTCAAACTTGACTTGTATATGACCCATTGGAAAAGCAAGACCCGAATTGATTTTTGGGTCATGAGGTCAAAGGTCAAGGTCACAAGACACATCTTTAAAAAGATTGTGGATGCATTTTCAGCCAAACAATTCATCTCAGATCTATCATCTTGCATATATAGTTCACCTGCCAAAAGTGGAAGACCCCTATCAATTTTGAGGTCACAAGGTCAAAGGTGAAGGTCACAGGAGCCATCTGTCCAAAAATTAGTTTCTGGATGATAATTCCTGCTTTTATTGATGTATAGATTCAAACTTGACTTGTATATGTCCCATTGGAAAAGCAAGACCCGAATTGATTTTGGGGTCATGAGGTCAAAGGTCAAGGTCACAGGACACATCTTTAAACAGATTGTGGATGCATTTTCAGCCAAACATTTCATCTCAGACATTTCATCTTGCACATACAGTTCCCCTGCCAATACAGGAAGACGCCTGTTAATTGTGAGGTCACAAGGTCAAAGGTGAAGGTCACAGGAGCCATCTGTCCAAAAATTTGTTCCAGAGATGATAATTCAAGCTTGGATTAATATATGAATTTCAAACCTGACATATATGGCCCATCAATAAATCAAGACCTCTATTGATTTATATATAAAAGTGGATGATCAATATCAATTTTGGAGTCACAAGGTCAAAGGTCAAGGCCACAGGAGCCATCTGTAAAAAAATTAGTTTCTAGATGATAATTCCTGCTTTTATTGATGTATAGATTTCAAACTTGACTTATATATGTCCCATTGAAAAAGCAAGACCCCAATTGATTTTGGGGTCATGAGGTCAAAGGTCAAGGTCACAGGACCAACATCTTCCAAAAGATTGTGGATTGATAGATGGAAGAAACAATAATTGCTTGCCAAGTGTCAGTATATGCTGCTAAAAATTGGGGCCTATTCTTAAAGGGGGGGGGGCGTACTATGTCTGGGGATACTCTGGCACCTGCTGTGCCAAGAAATGTCTAGTTTTATATGAAAATGTGGCTGTCCTAGGCCTTGAAATGCCATTAAAAACATGTTAAACCCAGCAGATACAAGGGGCACTGGCCCTCATCAGGACTTTGCTCCTGGATCCCCTGCCATGACCACCTCAGCTTGCTTCGCTAATGTCCCTAAATTAAGCTGGCACTTAAATTTGTCCAGCTATAACCCTGAATGTCATGTTGATGTATTTTAAGAGGAGAAACTGTGTAAAAGCTTTTAAATGAACTGTGATTGTGGTCAGCCAGTTTCAACATGCACACTGTTCATAATAAGACTGCAGTGATAATGGCATCCTGATTATGTCAGCCTGAAAAAAAAGCATTGTAGCCAGTCTTTCAGTATGTGTCAGCCAGTTTACCAACAGGCCAAGTTGGGTCTGGATCTATTTATAGCTTTGGCAGACTACCAACTGTGTCAGATTATGGAACAGGTCAAGAGTTCACTCAGTGCAGCCTTTTGCAGGTCATGAGTTCACTCAGTGCAGTAGCCTGAGCTAGCAAATTTGTCACAGTTCACTTGGGGCAACTGCCTTTCTCACCTAAGCGTGGTCAGTCCCATGCATCAGACTTAAGGTAAGTTTGATGTATTGGCCTGATATTTTGACCTGTCTGTGCATCTTTGATGGCTTTCTGGTTCACAAGACTGCTGTTACCACCTACAATGACTTTTGCACAGTGCATGTGCCTGCTTAGGCCATCCTTAAAAAGTTCTGTGTTGGGGCTAACCCGGCCGGTCGTGATTTTTGGCTGCGGCTGGAATTTTTTTTTTGACATATCTGCAAATTAATATTTTTATATGATCTGCCGCAAGCACCTGGGCCCGTAAAAATCTGCCTTCATGTGCTAGAAAAATAGTCCTTCTATTACATTTTTAGATGCACTTAATTTCCATAATGAAAGGTATTACCAAACGTCGCCGATCGTTTAATTTGAGCCCTAACGATTAGTCAGGTTGTGCCTATATATATACATGTGGAACAATCGCTACACTCGTGCGTGAGAGTAAAAAAACTGCCGGGAAACCACCATCAAATTTCGTTGTTCTGGCGAAACAGGCTGAAACAAAATATTGAGCAATTAGAAATGGTTCTTATTTGATTTCAAATAAAGCGGAAGCTTACCGCTGTCGCATTAACTGATTAAATGAAAGTTCTCTCGACATTCATACTGTTAACTGACCAATGTTGGCTTTTAAACCATGTGACACGTTGATTTGCATAAACACGTGACTGGCCGACGCAAACGTTCTTGTGATTGGCGGAGCGGTCACGCGTCATAGCCAGAGAGCCAATAAGAGGTCCGTAATAAAAGTTCACCCCATATGACTTCATTCATCACTATTTTGGCGTGAAAATGTTCACTGACATCGTGTCGCTTACGCTGGTTATAATTTTTCAGCAACACTCACGGCGGCACCGTGACTAGGCCTATATCAAGCAAATGAAGCGGGCCTATTTAATGGAATCTTCAACTGACGATGTGTAACGCACGATCTCCAAAAATCAGATGTTTGGTATTACAAGAATTGCGTGATTTCGTCAGTTCTGTGGCGATCATGACAGGGTTTTGCGAGGTGTCTGACGCATCGTTTCTACCGGCCACAGCTGATCAGAACAGGCATAACATATAAGCGACTGTCTTTTTTTTGGTTGTGTTTCTTTTTAGCTGCCTTTGTAAATTTATTTCATTTTACTAATAGCTTTTATAATAAACAGATATTTCCTAACCGTACGGCATTTCTTGTTTAGACGTAGACGAGATAGAGATCAACATAGCTCGATCAGTCATTAATTACAGAAAAATACTAGAATATCAGCAAAAGCTGACAAAAGCCCTCAGCCAAAAGCAGTATTTATGGGTGGTAACAGTAACAAGTATTCATGTAATATTTGTTCTCACATGGATGTATATCTGTACATATGTCTTTTGTTCAAGTTGTGAATTGGAACTAGAGAGGTATGAACTTTGTAAGTCTGGCCCCAGTCTTTGTGATTCATGCAGCACTTACGAGATCATCAAGGCCAATGACCATTCCATATTCCAAAACAATCCATCCAGTGGTTCCTTAGAAATAAGCTCCTAAGTTTTTTTCTATTATAAGCTCTGTGACCTTGGGTCATCCATCTTGGAACTTGACCGAGATTTTGTTGATATGTATCAGCACCAAAGAAATGAAATTTCTGTGTTGAATACTTTTGGAGATATCCTCCTCACATGGTAAATGTTAACACACGCTGGTTATTTTCTATAATTCGCTCTAAAAAGTCGAGAAATAAGTCAAGGTCACCCATCTTCGAACTTGACCAAGATTTTGTTTGTATATACATCAACACCGAAGAAATAAAATTCCTAATCAGGGTACCGACATCCAATATATGGTTTCATCTTTAAAAAAATACAGTTTTACATATATTTATATAAACATTTTATATATTCTACTACCTTATTAGGCATTGACTATTACTAAAGAGTTCATTTATTACCGTCCTTCTTAATTATACCTCTTCACTTCTCAAAGGAAATCTCAAACTGCACTCATTCCTACAATGCTGGCACTCGCATACAACACAAAATAAAATTGTCTGCAAATTCATGTGAGATCCAGAACAAGGCTTGCTGGCCTAATGCGAACCTGTGCAATGGGATATACATCAGTTATAATACTTCCATGATAACATGCTTGACCATTATTAGAAAAGTACTTGATAACTTTTCAAATACGTGAATGTTTGACATGTACATGTTCAAAGCATGTACTAAAACATTTTAAACCCAAGTACAGGATTTTAAGCCTGTAATAAAACACAAAATCTGTTCAGAGATACCTTGTTGTGCATGTTTCAGTGGTATCAAGGCAAGGAATGAATGGAGTACGGGTATGTAATTTGACATAAACCTTGCATATGCTAATATCTGGTAAAAAAAAGGTGTAGTAAACTCCAGATCCTCCTTTAAAAAAAATATTTTTTTCCTCCCTACCTGATGACTTTTTTTGGACCAATGTTAGCCCCAACACAGAAATTTTTAAGGATGGCCTTATTATGTCTCCCACCCTCCAGAGGACACTTTTTTTCAGTGCCACTGATGTCTGTCGTCATCAGTCGTCTATAGGATATCTTGTGAACGCCATGAACTTTTGAAATGGTGCATATTTTCCTCCGAAATGTTAAACACTGATGGTTCCCACCAAAATCTCTGACAAGTTCTAAACCTGGTGACCTTGACCTTCATCTTCAAGGTCTAATCTGCCGAAATGTTAAATATTTGTTGTATATCTTGTGAACGCGGTAACTTATGAAGGGTTGCATATTTTCCTCAGAAATTAAAACACTGATGGTTCCCACAAAAAAAATCTCGGACATTTTCTAAACCTGGTGACCTTGACCTTCATCTTCGAGGTAAAATTTGCCGAAATGTTAAATTTTCGTAGGATATTTTGTGAACGGGATAACTTTTGAACAGCTGCATATTTTCCTCATAAATGTAAAACACTGATTGAAAACTGGTGACCTTGACCTTGCTCTTCAAAGTCAAATCTGCTGAAATGTAAAATTTTTTGGTTATTTTATGAACATAATAACTTTTTAAAGGCAGCATATTTTCCGCCGAAATTTGACACACTAATGGTTCCTACTGAAATCTAGGAAGAGTTCAAAACACGGTGACCTTGACCTTGACCTTCATCTTCAAGATCAAATCTGCAAAAATGGAAAATTACTGTGAAGCCCATAACTTTGAAGTATTTCACATTTTGTCCTCAAATTTGGTACATAATTGTTCATACAAAGTTTTCGAAGGAGTTCGAAAGCTGGTGACCTTGACCAATATCTTTAAATAAGTTCAAATCAGTCAAATTATAGTTATTGTCTTGTGAACGCGATAACTTTTGAAGGGTTGGATATTTTCCTCCCAAATTTGAAACACTGATTGTTCCTACCAAAATCTTGGATGAGTTTGAAACCTGGTGACCTTGACCGGGTCAGATCTCTCACCATGTCTTCATTGATATAACCTATATGCAAAAAGGAGGGGGGGGAGACATTTGTTTTTGCAATTGCGAAAACAAGCCATTCTAGTTTCCTCAGGAGGGATATGATATATCAGCGTGAAATTGTCGGATAGCCTTGTCATATACAAGACTGGTGGTGCCACCTACAATAATTTTTGCACAGTGTATATGCCAGCTTATATCTCAGGAGGGGTTTGATATATCAGCCTGAAATTGGACATATGTATTCATCTCGGATAGCTGTCATATACAAGATTGGTGGCACCACCTACAATCATTTTTGTGTGGTGTGCACTCATGCCAATATTTCAGCAGTGGTATTTGTGTAATTGGTTCTTGTTCAAAATGTTTAGTATTTGCATTGTTCATGTACATATTACAAATGCTTTTGAAAGTAATGGTCTAGCAGTGAAGCATTATACCTGGTGTATATGCTGTTGCACAGGTTCGCATTAGGCCTGTAGGCCTTGTTATTTATTTCCATGCTTCATGGCCTTGATGGCCATGCGATTCGAGCCATCTACAACATTTAAATTAAGATTACAAATTTTCATCATCTTATTTAATTTTTGCCTTGTGAATTGGAAATCTAAAAAAATAATTAAACATAGGTAATTTATTTCTTCAGGGCAGATGTATAACATCTTAGCTGTTTGTAAATGGGTCATCTGGACCTACTTTTCAAGGTCACAGCTATTTATGCAGTCATCTTATGGCATGACCACTATCATATCATATACAATATATACTTCATGTACAAACCCAAGCTTCAAAGTTACTGTTATATACTTGTGCATATCCATATATGGTTTAAAAACTGATAAGTGGTGTTATGACTGGCTGTACATAAAAGCACCGTGTCTTAAATGTAAGGTCCTTACTTAATTTTTAGAGACTTTGTAAAATATTCAAGAAAAATTTAAGTTCTTGAAGAATACACATCTTGTAACTTGTTGTGGGAATGCTCTTCAGGGGTATGTGCTGCCGTTATGTTAGATTATTTTGCCTATATTTATTGTTGTTAATAGGAAATATATTTACAGGGTATGGTTTGGAGTATTGTGGATTATCATTTGCCCTTCTTGTTTGTTACAGAGGTGTGAATGAACTAAGGAACCTACAGTACCTACCAAGGGCATCAGAACCACGGGAAACACTGGTAGAGGACCGTACACGCTCACACGCAGACCACGTGGGTCAAGGGTTTGACAGACAGACCACCGCAGCTGTCGGGGTCCTCAAGGCGGTCCATTGTGGTCAAGAGTAAGTGTATAAAGTCTTGTGGTTGAATGTAATATTTAGTGCATCAGAAAGTTGTGTAAAGCCTGCCATCCACTGGCAATTTTGCTGTGATGCAGTGCGATGAAACTAAAATTGTCCGTCGCAAGCAGTTGCAGATGATCACTGACTGTGTGCTTTTGATCGCATATGAAAATCACAGCAAAATCACCAGTGGGTGGCAGACATAAGTTACAAGCTTGATATACAGATGTGAGCCTTATTGACTGTAGAAATATTCATCCAGGCTTAAATAATAATGGGATAAACCTTAACGTGCATTAGCACTACTCTTGGTAAAGGAGTTCCCTAAACCCATGATTTGCAACCTTTTCATGTACAAATGGATAACCTTCAGTTGTCAGTGTTATCTGGCTAAATTTTGTCATAGAAAATTTTTACCAAGTGATACTTTGAATATATTGAATCTTTATACTTATAAAAGGAATTCGGTTCACATTTGTTCGCAGTGTTCTCTATAACCACGTTGTGTACAATATTGTGCCATACATCATTTTAAAGGTTATTATCCCCGCAGTGACATAGGCGATATAAATAATTTTTAATAAACATATAATTTTGAGTGATTTTTCAGTTTTTTTACCGAGCACAGCCGAACTGCCTTCGGCAATCACCGGAATGCGTGCATTGTGGTCACTTAACCTCTAACACTAAGGACTATTGTTCATGTGAATAAGGCTTGCTTTCAATGAGGGATTTGACCCACGTGCGTGGTCAGTAAAAGAGAAAAACACATGTTTCTCGCTTTATGAAATGGAGAGTTCAACCCAGGAGGATTAATTACAAAACTTAATTCAAGGTTCCAGTTTCAGGAACAGGGCTGGGGTGGTTTCGGGGGTTTCAGGCCTCAAAATTTGTCTGATATGATGAAAAAAAGGTTGCGGTGGCTGAAAATGGGATACGGACCCACTGCATGGAGTCCGCTTCTGCTACTTATGATGTATGCATATTTCTGTTTCCTTCTTCAGGAACAGTTTCCTTTTGCAACGTACATTTAATTAATCTTTCATGTGTTCCTCACATCAACCTATTCTTTATACGACCAACGATAGAAACCAGTCAAATATCAACGAAACACTGTATGCCTCCGCGTCTCATTCCGGTTCGCAATGTAAACCATCACTGACCAGGTCTTCAAGGTAAACATACCGGGATATGATTTTTGCCACGAGCTCAGCGCCACAAAATAACAGTAAAAATTATTTGAACATATCGTATTCAGTGAGTATCCCACTAAAAATCGATATTTTATTTTAACTTTTATAATAAAAATTGAGCCAACATTCAATATCTCAGTAAATATATCTCCCAAACCGCGGTAAAAAGCCCGGTATACAGGGTTTATCAGCTAGTATTACATATTCTAGTAGTGTTATGCATTTGGCCGTCTTCTAAATTCTTAATCAGATTCAATCTGATTCTCTTCATTCCACTGTTTATATACAGTACAAACTTAGTTACAACAGTTCCTGTCAATATGATTGGGGGCTGTAACTTAATATTAATCTTTTTTATAAGGTGAATTATATATATTTTACTAATATTTCACTAAAGACATTTTGATGAAACACAAGTTGTTCCAGTAATCAGGGTTTGGTACTTTCAGGATCATAAAGGTGACTGGTCCAGGTCAGGAACTGGCTTTGAAACTGGTATAATTTATAACGTAACTTGTGGATTTGTTTCTCCCTGTAGGAGTCACGGTGATCGTATAGTGAAGGATGTAGTTTGTTTCCATGCTGGGGATTTCCTGGAGGTGTGTGAGAAGCTCCAACTGGACCGCCATGAGCCCCCTGTGTCTCAGGTAGGATGTTCATCTATCATTACATCATTACTCTAAAATCTCAAAAAACCGGTCACTAGCCCAGTTACTTCAGGGATGATTCCAGGCAACAGGTTTTAATCAATATGCACGAGGGAACAACAATCCTACTGGTTCAAAGCATATTAATAATAAAAAAGATATGTCTGAAATAATCGGAGCAATACAAAATCACCATTTGTACTCTGGAGGCCATGCTTCATTTCGGTCAAGCCTGTAATTTGATTGGGATAAGTCCTCATACGCACCAATCATCCCTGTGAATTTGAAAAAGAATTGAGCATGTTCTTGTTGAGATATTGCGTGTGAGAGAAAATCCCCAATTGTGCTCTGGCTCCCATATTGGAATTCCAACAAGTCTGTAATTCGATAGGAATGGAGTCCTCGTAGGCACAAGTGACCAATCATCCCAGTGAAAATGAGAAAGATCAAGAATGCTCTTGTTAAGGTTTCGCATGGGAAAGAAAACCACAAAATGTTCTCTGGTGGCTATATTTGAATTCCAACAGGTCTGTAATTCAATAGAGATTGATTGAATTTGAGAAAGGTTGTCCATGTTCTTGTTGAGATATCGCGTGTGAAAGAAATTCCCTGATTGTGCTGTGGTGGACATATTGGAATTCAGACAGGTCTATTAATCAATAGGGATGGAGTCCTCCTAGGCACCAATCATCCCTTTGAAAATGAAAAAGATCAGGCATGTTCTTGTTGAGAAAGTCACAGATTGTGCTCTAGCAATCATATTTGAATTCTAACAGACCTGTAATTCAACAGAGATAGTCCTCATAAGTACCAATCATCCCTGTGAATATGAGAAAGATCAAGCATGTTCTCTTCGAGATATTGTGCAGGATAGAAAATCACCGATTGTGCTCTTGTGACCATATTTGAATTCTGACAGACCTGTAATTCGACAGGGATTGAGTCCTCATAGGTACCAATCATCCCTGTGAATATGAGAAAATCAAGCATGTTCTTGTTGATATATTTTGCACAAAAGAAAGTGTCCAGACGGACAGAAAGACAGACTGACACGATGAACACTATAGGGCACCTCTTTTCAGGCAGGGCCCTAATTACTTCTCTGCTTTAATTAATGTACAAGATCAAGGAAAATTTTTATATTTTTAATGTGCATTATAAGTAAAAAACTAATGGACAGATTTCTTTCATATTATGCATATACATAGACATGGGTTATGAGATGATGTATAAATTGGGGTCATGACCTTTCCTATGAGTGGCCTTGACCTTGTATATTGCCATATATGGTGAAAATCACACAAAATCATAAAAATCACATAAAGGATGCATGGATTGTTCCAAAAATCAAATTGACTGAAGATCTTGGATAGCTTTGTCTTCTGCCACCTTTTTTTAGCGCCTTTAAATACCTCATCATTGCCACTTGACAGTACTGTGAGCATTATTAGTCTAAAACTAATGGACAGATTGGGCTAAAAATGTGCAGAGTCATTGATCTTGGATGCCTCCATCTTGTATTCAAGTCTGGTGGCGCTGTCTGCAATCGTAATTGTTTGTTGTCCATCTGTTTGGTTGCTTCAGGTGAAATTTGCTCATCTCAGGAGTGGTTCAATGTGTTGGTCTGAAATTTGGCATGTCCATCCATCTTGGAAAGTGTTCTCACAAACCAGACAGATGGGGCCTACCTACCTTCCTGTTTCTGTAAAATAAATTGATGCTCTTTTCTCAGGAGTGGTTTGCCCGATCAGCCTGAAATTATGCATATCCATAGATCTTGGACTCCTCCATCTTGTACTCAAGACTGGTGTTGCCATCTGCAACCATTTTGCCATGGCATCCATCTTTACATGTGCTTTGGGTGAAAATTGCTCACATCTCTGGAGTGGTTTAAGGTATTGGTCTTAAATTTGGCATGTCTTTCCATTTTGGAAAACTTTCTTGTAAACCATACAGGGGGGGCCACCTACCTTCCTGTTTTTGTAAAATAAATAATGCTCTTTTCTCTAGAGTGATATACCCTATTTGCCCCAATATTTGGTGAAAAATATTGTTTTTCAAAGTTGAAAGATGGAAGAAACCATAGTCGCTTGCCAAGTGTCAGTATATGCTGTTGAAGATGGGGGGCCTATTTTAAAGGGGGGGGGGGGGGGATTAATTGTCTAGGTATACTGTGGCACCTGCGTTGCCAAGAAATATCTAGTTTTGTATGATTGTGTGATGTTTATAGAACAACTTTAATCACATTTTGTTCACTGAAGTATATTTTGTTTTACCTCTCAGTGTGTCATGTGGGTTGAAGATGCCAAGCTGAACCAGTTGAGGAGAGAGGGGATACGATACTCTCGTATTCAGCTGAGGGACAACGATATCTATTTCATCCCACGTAATGTTGTCCACCAGTTTAAGACGGTGTCAGCTGTGAGCAGTATAGCTTGGCATGTAAGACTCAAGAACTACTACCCTGACTACAAAACTACATCCCCAGAGGATTCCTTGTCAGAGGGGGAAAAAACGCCGCAAAAAACTGAAAAACCCCAAGAAAAAATCCAAGAGAAAGTGCCCACAGACAGGCAAGCAACTGAAAAGTCAGCACGACATGTTGAAAAGACTCCTAAAAAGTCAAGTAGTGAAAGAGACACAAAGAGTTCCAATTCCACACATACCCCAAGCAAATCTGCATCACAGCCAACTGAAAAATCACATTCTCATACCAGTGAGGTAACACCAGCAAAACCTACAGAAAATGTGGTCAGGCCAAGTGAAAAAACAGACAAGTCTGTGAGTGTAGAGACAGAAATGGTTACGGTGGAGGAACCAATGGACACGCAGGAAAAAGAGTGTCCTGAAAAAATGTTGACTGAGAACAAAATGGATTGTGACACAGTTACAAAATCCACTGAGGGTGACGTTAAAGTCAGTGGCACAGAATTACCTCCAAAGACTGCAGAAATCACAGAGCCCGGTGAATCCTAGTGATTGTGGGACAACTACAGGTTTTGTGTCAAGTATGCATGTGTATTTTTAGCTCAGCTGACTATAAGTCATCTGAGCTATAGTCGTGGTCCATTGTCCGTCGTCCGTCCGTCTGTCCGTCCGTCCGTCCGTCCGTCCGTCCGTCCGTCCGTCCGTCCGTCGATGTGGCACGTTTTGAAACCGTAAGACCTAGGAATCCAAAATTCAGCATAATGTTAGATGTCCCCAAGATCTCCTACCAAGCCGAAAACTGGGTCTCTGCGACTTCGTTCCTTTGAGAAATTAAGGAAAAACCTCAATTTTTTATTAAAATCCTATTTTCACACTTCAGGACTGCCTAATATCAAAACCACTCATCTGTTTTTCCTCATATTTACCATAAATATTCTTCTATATAGTTCCTATGTACATGCCAGAAATTAAGTCTGTTAAGTATAAATTCTTTAAGTTATGGGCCCAAACATAATGGACTTTGTAAAAAATCAGGAAAAATATTTACTCACTTAACATGAAAAATTTTGAAACTAGAGTCTGTTTTCCCAAGTATATAACTATGTTTAATTAAGATTCAATTGTTTACCCAAAATTAGATCTGAATTTTGTAAATTTTTTAAGTAATTAGCATAAAAATAAAATCAGGACCTTAAATTTTGCCCAACTTTGACCATGGCACGTTTTTTTCCTGAAAGCACCATTGATTTAATTTTCACAGCATGTGAACATAAATATTTAATTTGTTTAAATCTGAAATTTGGAAGTAAAAGCTTGAAAATTAAGCTGGTTATTGATTTTTTTCTTGAGGCTCTATTGTAGTCATTTGCTTTGTTTACAGATTACAGATGCAGGGTCCCACTCCAGGTCACTGGAAGTCAGCTATGCCAGAGTTTCTGATTTGTTACAGTCACTGGGGGAGATCCCCTGCTGTGACAGGTGTACAGTTATTCTCATATCACCACCCCAATGACCCCCCCCCCCCCCCCCCCCCCCCCCGCAAACACAACCCACCAAGTGTTATGCAGTATTGTTATTGTTTTCACTGTATCTCCTTAATTGTAATGCTGCTTCCACTCTGATATGCAAAAACTTTCCTTGAAAAAGTAATTCAAGGTGTAATCCAGAAGATGCAATGTTGTGTAATGTAGCATTTTTAAAGAAATCATTTTTCTTTTAAATGATTTTACCAATCATAATGGAACCCATCAGTATGCTTAAATTATGATAAAATATGAAGCACATTATGGATAAATAAAGACACAATTAAAAATTATAAAATCTAAATTCAAGTATTTTTTTTAGATATTTATTGTTTTGCAGATTTAAAAGATATATTTTTGTGGTAAAAAATAAATAAACATTTGTATGCATGATGTGGTGTTATCTGACAAGATTGAGATTTATGATGATGCAATTGAGAATTATGAATCAACTTTTATATTCAGATATATATGTTATATTGAAAATGTATAGAAATATAAACTTAATTTAAAAAAAAAATTGATGTGATAAAAAAATGAGGATTTATGACAAACATTTGTTCATTATTTTCCTGCCTCAGCAGAATTTGAGATCAGGCTTTGTTTGCCATGTTTTATGTTGTTAATTAGTTATATTTCAACTGTATACATTTCATTAAAAAAAACCATATTTAATAATATATATTATACAAAAATAAAAGATTCGATTGAACAAATGTGTAAACTACTGAAATGTCAACAGTTAATCGAAAAGCCAACTAATGGTCATGGTAACTGTACAGATCATTTGTTCACAAACTGCTCACATGCTTCAGTTTCAACATTAGGAAACACATGGTCAGGTCACAAAATATTATTTGCAACAATTTCTTGCTCATCAATACAAACCAATCATATAAACCAACCATGGCCTTTATTACCTCTTCCTCTTACACTTTATCTCCATTTGATATTATTTTAGATTTTTACCTTCAAGGTTAACTTCAGCTGAGCACAGTGACCCATAGGTCCCTTGTTAATACATATTAAACATCAAGTTGTGTATATATTGCATTTTAACAGTGATCAGGACTGTATACTATTCAAGTTGTAAAAAGTGAATTTCCAGGATAAGGACAGATTCCTTTTTGCAAGGATTAATAAATGTAGCAAGTTGACTAGTTTGTCACTCTCTCTTACATATATATACACACACTTTTGACATGGAAAGACGGGAAGAGGTTGGATTTGAATTTTGTATGCTTGATTGAGAAATACTCCAGTTCTAAGTGTTGAGGTGTTTTCTCAAAGGTGACATTATAAAGACCAATATTTATTGAAAGTAATCATTAAGTAATGAAAAGTGGTCCTTGAAGACACACTTGAAACACAGATCTGCCTGATTATTTAATTATTGTCTTGTTAATTTTATCTCCTTATCACAATTTCAAATATAATTTATTTGTAGCTATGAGTGTTTTGAATAACAAGGTGTATAACTCCATTAATTGTGAGAGGAAAAAGGTTTGTTGGTGGCCGTGTTTTACAGAAGGACATGACAGGGACTCGATCAAAGCCATGGAAAGAACAGAAGCACAGTTTGTATAATTTGTATATAATATGACGGTTATATATAATGCATACACACTGTAAGATTATTATATATCTATATATATATCCTGTTATATATAGTTACCGTTTATGTAGTTATGGACTACACATGATATGTGAGAGATGTGAGAGATTTGTTTTGGTGACTTAAGTCACAGGTGTACATAGTGGCACGTATGCACAGCACTTTGTTCATGTTATTGTCATAAGTTTGTACATAGCCTTTTCTTCAATAACTCACCAGTATGATGTACCTAACATAATGAATTATATTTTTCTCATATCCCTGTGTGAAGCTACAAATTTCCCAAGGCAGCATGCACTCTTTGTTACTGGCTTCTTTGAATATGTACATAGACACTTGATACATATGCAAAGTCATTTATCGCTGTGCACGATGTATGTAGATCAGAAGGTACATCTGTTATTGATTATTTATACCATAAGGTGTGGTTTTCTTCAATCTTAGTTTTTGGTTAATATTATTTATGTATATAAAGACATAGTCATGTTCAGTTTTTGTACGTATCATACTCCCTGTATTATTGTGATTGTAGTTTCAACATGGGCAGTGAGCTGAGCTCCACAAAATATGTTAAATATGCATGACCTGAGTATACGTTGTTTATGCATTTGATTAAGGCATTTGATTGTATTAATGTGTAATGTTGTGTTGATATATGCTTTTCTGCGAAGCTGGATTTTATTTTTTTTTTGGCATATCCAACTTAACTATGTTTATCATATTGAATGGTAGGAGATCCTGATATTGTTTACACTGAAGGCACACAATTTTTCACATGTCAGGATATATCTGTACTCAATAAGTTATACAAAATTCATGGACTGGGGTTGACCCCTGTTTGGTAGGGTTGTTACATTACAAGTTCAAATATATTGTATTGGAATTGCCCCTGGGGGCATACCACAAACTGATTTTACTACTCCCTTAACTTTTGAAACGAGCAGTTACCAATGGTGTTTTTCTGTATGCCTGGGAGATTTTTTTTTTTTTTTTGGGGGGGGGGGGGGGGGGGGGGAGCTGGTACCAAGGATAAAGTTCTAAAATTATTTTTACATTCCTTCTGTGTACAATTCAGTAATTTTGAAGGGATTGGTCCTTATGACCTGGAAATTTTAAGCTCTGACACGAAAACAGTTGGTGCTAGTCCAGTCAGTTGAACAGATACATTTGTGTTCACTCCATGCTTATATGTCACTGTAGATCATTTGTCATTCATCTGGAACCTGAATGCTTCCAAACCATAGCATCATGTATCATAACAACACCCCATGGGGGTGAGGTATGCATTGGTCTCACCAGCCTAGGTTATTTAACTTTACCTCAAGGTAACTAACCCTCCCTGCTACTTCAGGGAATCCTCAGGTGGTATACCCTTTGGGACCTCTTGAGGTAAAACCTCTGGTGTTGTATACTTTGGTACCTCTTGAGGTAAAACTTTTCTTCAACTATAATAACAAAATAGTTAGGGAAATAGGCACACTCCAAGGAAGCCCAAATGACACAATAATACCCTAATCCAGTGAGCACCAATACCATAGTTATGTGTCTCGAGTCTTTGTACAATTATACATTCATAAGGAGAAGCGTGCAGAGCCACAAACTTGTGTCCCTTCTACGTTAAACTTTAGCAGTTGTCACAAGGTGCTCAATTTTCCAAGGTATAAGAACAAATAATCTTAGACTTATGATTTGAATCAGAGCCATTACAAGTGCACTGATCGTGCAGGATGGGCAGCTATCATGACAGGATATTAATGAGTATAAGGTTGTACATTCATATTTCGCTTTTCACATGTGCCATTGATACTGGTGGTGCAGGAACGGGGAGGAGGGACTGTTAGAGTGTATATAAAACCACTGTGGTCTTCACCATCTCAAGGTTATTATTGTACAGTCAGTAGACACGTGATTATTAGCCATTTCAGGGCAGACCCTTATTGTACACAGTAGGTGTACACATATTGTGCATTCATAGTGTAATTATCATGTTTTTATGCAGGTTCAGTTAAGGTTTGTTGCTGGTTTCCTGTTTTATTACCCCTAAAGGAACAGCAACCCCACTCTTTGACTGTGAACCAGGACAGATGAAACAGTTAGAATGAACCCAGAGCTCGGATATCAAAATTAAAGATGCTATATATTCAGTTGAATAGAAACAGAAAAACATAAATAATGTGGTTATTACTGGAGTATTCATTTGAATAAGTGGACATTTGATCATTATTATCCATGCTGTATTTAATTTATCCTCAGAAAGTATGTTTGCTTTTGCTAGTTTTGCTGTGAGAGTTAGTGTACTTAAATGCAAGTAATTATGTAATTATTCTAGGTGTTCAGCATGTCAACGTTCGATGTTTCACAAAATAAAATGTACAAACTTTTGCAAATTCATTGAAAATCATATGTACAGAGGTCCTTACCGCACATTTTAGATTTAATTGAATTGTCTTGGTCAGTCTAGAAACAGCAACGTAAGGAACATTTGTTTAAAGAAACTTTTAAAGAAATCTTTGGTCCATGGTATATAACAAAGATATTGTGGTCTCTTAATGTCTGTACAATAATTTCTTTAGAAAAAAAAAAAACTGAAATTGAGTGTATTGTTACTGTAGTAACTCATATATTTATATACATAAAAAAACTTGCTCAACCATAGCAGTGCAAACTAGTATGAACTTGTGTATAATTACCGCAAACAGGAAATATTTTTGATTTCGTATATTGAAAATTATACAGATTACCACAAACAGGAAATGCTTTGGATTTTGTAAATTGTTATGTTAACAGACTTGTTCATAGTATGTTAAACGTAATTATCAAACTGACTAGTTGGGATAGCCATAACAGATTTTTAATTTTGCATAGTATTTATAATTCCGAGCCAATGGTTTCAGCATTTTTGGCGTCGTTACAAATTTATCATCTTATCTTTCATAGTGTTCACTGGACAATATTTCTTTACATGAATGTTCCTGATGCCATAGAGACTGTTGTGTTGAGTAATTGCATGATTCCGGTGTCGTTGCACCTTTGTTTGTGTACCGTTTGTACAGCTGTAGTAGTTAGAGAGCTCGGACGTACATCTTGGTTATTGTTGGCTGGCAGTGTTGAGGTTAATCCTGCAGTTTAGAAGCCCCAGGTAAGAGTAGCTGGAGTATGTGATTTTCCTGTTAGGAAGTTGTCGGATTTACTGCTAGTGGCAATGTTATCCGTCACTGAAGAAGGTTCCAATTTTGCAAGATTGTTTACAAAAACCATGCAGGGGCCTTTTCAATCCAGTTTTGTACATATATTTGAAATAAACAATCATAGTACCGTCTCCTGTGTTTGTCCTTTATAGTCCAGAGGATCTTTCCATAACCCTGCCTGGGCTTTAGTATTAACGTTTACTACTAAAAAGATTAACATAAAATGTGATCCTATGTACCGATACACGTAACTCAGTACCAGCTCTTACCACATGAATCAGTCCGCCAGAGAGCCGTTCTTTAGTTATATAATTTGCCGCGAGGTGGCAGTACCTGTTCTAAGCTTTGCGACTCTGCAAAGTAAGTTTGATGGTTCTGTTAGTGGGAGGAATTGAGTTTAAACCATTGCATTGACTGGGCCAGTCTAATCTTTCCACAGTAAGATAAAAGATACGCATGGCCTTCACCATATGAGAAAAGCTTTAATCAGCGGAAACCCTCTCATTGTTCAGGGAGAATTTTAGAGTATAAACATGTGCTTCACCAAGGCAAGTCAATTTTTCGACCCTGGGACTTGCATTTTACGTAGCTGTAGCTGTCGACCGTATCCCACGATCATCGTCAGGTTTGTCACATCTGGAACTCGCCTAGGTTTACAACCACTTGTTGTCACACGATCCCTGTGGTCACGTGACAACACCTTAGTCGTCGTCAAGTATGCCAATCTGCTGACGATGATCGTGTGGTACGGTCTAAAGCTACAGCTATGTGCAATGTAAGTCCCTGAGTTGAGAATTTTACTAACCTTTAAGGAATCTCCAGGGACAGAATCCAACATACATGGCTAGATGTGCTTCACCGTTTGTCAGCGGAAACCTGACCCGTAATAGTGATATTAATTGGGAGGGGGGGGGGGGGGGAAGCATGGGTTTCATTTTCTGAGAATCCTAGGAACAGTTTGGAGATTTTGGAACAAAAGCATGTGCGTCACCGTTTATAGAATCCCATGTCTAAGGAAGCTTGGGCTTTATTCCAGTAAGATCTTCGTTTAGTAAATTGTCGGGATGAGAAAACATCGGCCTCACCATTCTGAGAATCCGACGTCAAGGAAAACCTGACCTTGATTCCAGTAAGGTCGGTGTCCAGTCGATTTTTTGGAAGGAAGAGCATTTTCTTCGTCAGTCATCCTTAGAATTCTCTACCATTGGGAAATAAGGCCATGATTGTATATCAGATTTTGCGGATAAATTACATGTTCTATGTTAACAGTCAGTTTCCGCCCCCGATTAAATCCACCTTAGCCACTGGACCGTTTCCCATTCTAGGGTCACATGTTAACGGAGTCCTATGGTTTAGCTTTCACCTATGACCTTTATTCTGCATGTGGCGTCCGATCGTGCGCCTGTTTTGAAAGAAAATCGCATATTTCAAGGGTTGTTTAATGTATTGGCAAGAAAGTTAGCATGTCCATACATATTCGATAACTTTCTCGTATATAAAACCAGTGGTGCCACCCACAATCAAGTTTAGGTTTGTACTTCCATTCACATGTCCGAAGAGTGGATTAAATTATCGGTCTGAAAGTTTGCATGTCTATTGATCTAAGATAGCTCAATGTACCTACTATGGGTTAAACTTGTACTTTTTTTTTTGCGATGCGCCCATCCCATGTAAAAATTACATAAATCGGCAGTGGTTCAGATTATTCACGTGTTATTCCTTTGGTAGCTTTCTCGTACACAAGACTGGTGGCAGCAGCCAAGCATCGAACTTGGAATTCTTTTCGCGCACATTATCTTAAGCTATTCCAATGAAAAATCAAATTTGGTGTTCATGTGGCATAGCGGGGCCTACATTTATGGATTATTGTGGTTCCAGTGATCTGCAAAAGCGGGAAAAAATATCCATTTTGTATGAAGACCACAAATGTACTGAAAGTGACAGTAAGTGACAATAAGTTCGATAGAGTAAATCAACTCAATGATGTCTTGTTGTTGATAAGATGAAAGTGACGGATAAAAATTGAAGATACCCTTCCGCCGCTTGTCACAAATAGGTTTTTTAAAGAGTAAAATTAAAATAACCATCCATATGTGAAAAGCGCATTTGCTATCAGTCAATCTAAGCTACAGCGGATGCACATTGTCCGTTCAAACCTAAAGGTTTCAAACCTATAATCTAGAGAGTCCTTGGTTAAGATTTGACCAAGAGTGGCACCATTTAAGCTGACTGCTTGACTACAACTGAAATTGTAATCGCTGTGTTCTTAATTGCTGCACCCTCTCTGCAGCTTAACACAGACTGAATGTATAACCCAATGCTCCCTTGTTGAGAATGATAAAGAACGGCTGTTAGTTGGATGCTTCGCAACACAAATCGTAGGCCTAACCATCAGACCTGGGACGTTTAATGTAACATGCAGGCAGGTTCTTGCAAACCCCGAATTAGGTCACTGTCACATATTAATGTGACATAGCCTTTTAGTAGTTTGTCAGGTTCTGCTGAGCGTCACGGCTCGTGGGCCACATGGATTAATTGAGACCAGGTATGCTTAATATTCTCAAGTTCTGAGTAAGGTCTGGCCTAACTCTATAATATATAAATAGTCGATAATATCTAAATCGAACTTTAAAAAAAAAAAGGGGGGGGGGGGAGGGCTGCTACATCGTGTGTGCCCGATGACTATTTATTCCGAAGCTGTACTGAGATATATAGGTAGTAGGTTTGTACGTTAAGCGCTGTGTAAAGAGCATATCTTTAATGTTGCGTCTCAAAACTTATTATATGGTAGAAACGAATGTGATTAAAATTTATGATTAGCCTTTGACGCGTTTTCTTTAAAAAAAAAAGAATGCAATTTTTACTCAAATATTGCGCACCCGAGGCAAACTTTTGTTTCTGTAACTGAAAAAAAAATATGAAAAAGTGCTGCTAAAATGTTAAAAGAGTCATTATCTTCATTTCCCTTCCATCTTCAAAAATAGAAAGAATATAGACCACTTAAACAAGAGTGATTTAGCAGGCCTCCATTCCCGATAATAATAAAAATGTAGATTGTCATCTTTTTTATGTTGGGAGGGATCTGTATCCTCACTGTCACAGAACCCCCCCCCCCCTATTTTATTTATACAAGGGTGCTCCCTGTGTCAAGTACAAGTTTAATTTGCATTACTGCTACTCAAAAATATTTTCATTCATAGGCATTGAAACTGGGGGGGGGGGGGGGGGGGGGGAGGGGCCAAATGTAAAGTGAAGGGAGAGAGGGACGGGAAGGGTGAGCCAATTTATATTTTATATTATATTTGGGCCTAACACACAAGACATGATCAGCCACTTAGACCAAAGACCAAAAGCCCCCCCCCCCAACCCCAGTGCTTTGTCCCCTTGATACTGGGGTACCATATATTTATCTACTATTTGGCCCTAAATGAATATTTGGCTTCACTGTCTATCTTACTGAGGTCAAATACAAATACTGATCAGGGATCGTAATACTTTGAAATTTTCCTTTTTCCAACGGAATGGCATTAATACAGGTTTTCTTTTCCGTAGAAACATTTGCCTTTCCACTAAAGATGCATCCTACCATCATATCCAAATTTTCAGTCACACTTCGCTCAGTGTAAACCTGATTCTGCCATCTTACATGCCATCCAGCATGCACACTTGCATGCAAAACGAACTGCATGTTTCAAAAGTAACACTCAGAGCCCGCGGTTAACATAGTAGCAAACGAAGCAAATGCTACGGGCCCCGCGCATTAAGAGGCCCCGCGCCTAAGGACTAATAAGGAAGTTGGAAACAGGAGTCTCCGTCATGTTGTGAGATAAAAGTATTACAACGCTTTCAGATAACCACAATGAGATGACTTCTTTGCAATCTCATGATCAAGACTAGAACATAACCTGTGAACTCTATGAATCCTTGTATGGATATATTCAAGCAATTCGGCCCACCTTTTCAGACATAGGGAAGAAAGCGAAGAATCTGACAGAATGTGATTATTATCACCGTTTGACGATTTCGTTGGTTCCATACCATTGATCTCCTCGCAGAATCACAAGCGCATTCTCGATAGTTTAAAAACCAATTATTTTTTTTGTCACTATTTGTGACTTACCATCTGCTCTTGGAAAACACCAGACGACGTATATCAACACGTGAATCATGTTATTGGAATCCATGCATAATTTTCGGGCGTTAACACCTGGATCATTTATCTGATGATCATAATATTTTGTCAAATCTTATCCGGAAGACTTAGAAGAATGTCTAAGGGATGAATTTGTAAACTTCACTGAACTGGTTAAAACTGATATAGCATTTCATATCGGCGCCAAATAAGACTTGATTGAGTTAAAGCTGTATCGCTTGATCACTGATAATTCTTTGGCTTTTTGTTTCCCTAGAGTAGAAAATGTCTTGCACATTTATCACTTGTAGTGACCAACAGCAGTCGGGATTCGGGAAGATTAAATATCCCCAGAATAATAAAAAAAATTGATACCATAGCCCTGATATTTGAAAAACTAATGCACTGATCGTCCGTACGGCCATCCGTTAACAGGACATAAATCGTAACAATAAAGCCTAGAATCCTGGACCTCTGCATCCTGAAAAGTCCTCAAAAGTTCTCCAAATACCTGAAATATTTCGTTTTTGTGTCATGTTTGGTACTACTTATCAGCTACTGATGTGGAAAACATGCAGGTGTTCACCTCCTTTGCGTGCACGTGTTTGCCTGTCTGAGACAGGCGGAAAGGCATTATTATGACCCCTACGGATCACTGATGAAAAAAGTCATGTAGGAATGAATGAAAAGAAACTTCATAAACATTTCTTTATTCAAATATAGAAACATTAACACTTTGTTAAATACATAAAATATATAATAAGCTAATTAACCTGCAATAAGCTAAATGTTCTTACAAATTCTGAATAAATCTAAGCAAAGGCAGCAGTATATATTTCCCTGATCAATATATATGTGATGACACCTATATACAAGTATCAGGATATAAAATATGTATAGATGAAAGGACTAGCTGGCATCAATATATATATATATATACATGTATGTAATTAAATGCACATACACCTGTACCTGTAATGTTTTGATTTTGTTTTTAACATACAAGGAAACCTCTAATGAGGGGAACCTGTATTCCACATGCTTTGTACATTCCAGTTAGGATTATTCATTGAAAACGTTCTTACAAAGTGATGCTACTTAGTCTTAGACACTGTCCTGTAGAATAATATGCTTAATGTGACTATATGCCTAATGAGATTCAAGTTTAATCCATACATGGGAATAGCCACCAGCAAGGGATGGAATATAATTTTAAAGTCTGTCAATATAGATATATTAGCATATATATTTTTCCTGACAATGTTTTCCTTGGAACCCTTTTATTGGATATAACCATGTTAGTTAGTTATTTTAGTTTAATGTTGAATGTAGTCCCAATATGGACACCTTATGGGGTGTTCCATGTGGTCCTCAAAGAAAGTTGCCGCCCCCTCTGATCTACCTGCATCAAATGGTAGACTGGCATATTGTGCCTGCCAAGTTTGTGGCCTGAGTTGATGCTGACCATCATTCATCTTCCTGAAGATAGCAATCCTGTGAGCATTACCCACTCACATGATGTCTCTGAAAAACAATGCACAGTGCATAAATTGCTGTTGCACGCCCAAACTGTGTGACACACTTGACATTATAGAACACTATTGCCTACAATTGACAGAGGTCAATATATGCTCTTCACTAAGCCAATGGTTAAACTGTCGCCTGATCATGAATATTCAACAGTTCTGAGACAGTTCTTAAAAACCTGCCTCTGGTTAAGGTGACTCAGCAGTGGGCTTGGCTGCTGGTATCACTGAGTGGCATGCTGTTTGTGGCTGTGATTGTTCTGAGCCAGTCAGAGCCTGCTGTCCTGCTGCTAAAATGTGACACAGCATCTGGATGGGTCACTGGACATGGCTGATCATGAGGTCCTGGTCTCCAAACTGTCAACCAAGCAAACAAAACTGTCAATAAAGCAAATAAAACTTTCAACAAAAAACAAGCTGTCAACAATAAACCAAACTGTCAATAATAAACCAAACTGTCAACATAGCAAACCAAAAAATCTACAAAGCAAATTATTGAAGACGTGTATGAAAATGGACAATAAAAAAGGGAAATTATGGGAGGTGAGATGGCTGAAGGAGTGGTAAATGCCAAAACAAAATACTTGAAAATTGTCTTTTGAAAATCCTGAAAGGACCTTAAAAATGATATAAAAGGATGTGAGAACAATGGCTTAAGCTGGATCTGGTGTTACCTGAGACTATTAGGACCACAGCTAGTGCTCCTGGGTAACCTTAGACTAGGTGGACAATAGCTGGATTTACCTGAGGCTAGGAGAACATTAGCTGGAATTACCTGAGGCTGGGAGAACATTAGCTGGAATTACATGAGGCTAGGAGGACATTAGCTGAGGCTGGGAGGACATTAGCTGGAATTACCTGAGGCTGGGAGGACATTAGCTGGAATTACCTGAGGCAGGGAGGACATTAGCTGGAATTACGTGAGGCTGGGAGGACATTAGCTGGAATTACCTGAGGCTGGGAGGACATTAGCTGGAATTACCTGAGGCAGGGAGGACATTAGCTGGAATTACCTGAGGCTGGGAGGACATTAGCTGGAATTACCTGAGGCTGGGAGGACATTAGCTGGAATTACCTGAGGCTGGGAGGACATTAGCTGGAATTACCTGAGGCTGGGAGGACATTAGCTGGTATTACCTGAGACTGGGAGGACATTAGCTGGAATAACCTGAGGCTGGGAGGACATGAGCTGAGGCTGGGAGGACATAAGCTGGAATTACCTGAGGCTGGGAGGACATTAGCTGGATTTACCTGAGGCTGGGAGGACATTAGCTGGATTTACCTGAGGCTGGGAGAACATTAGCTGGATTTACCTGAGGCTGGGAGGACATTTACTGGAATTAACTGAGGCGGGGAGGACATTAGCTGGATTTACCTGAGGCTGGAAGGACATTAGCTGGAATTACCTGAGGCTGGGAGGAGATTAACTGGAATTACCTGAGGCTAGGAGGACATTAGCTTGAATTACCTGAGGCTGGGAGGACATTAGCTGGAATTACCTGAGGCTGGGAGGACATTAGCTGGATTTACCTGAGGCTGGGAGGACAGGGACAGTCCTCTAGGTGGCCATTGAACATATCTGCCACTAATGCCAAGGAAATATATATCTGGACAAAATAAGATACAAGGACATGCATGGATAATATTTCAATACCTGGTTCTGGATGTTTGTCATCTGGAGGTGAGATGTACTGCATTTGCTGGACACTAGCACTCTCAGCTGGTGGGCACTGTGTACCAAGCAGAGGGACCCCTGAAGCAAAAAAAATTAATATACATTTATCAGATTGCTATGGAGATAATTCATTACCTCAATATATTAAATAATAACAAATTAAGTGATTTACAGCTTAATTGACAAAATATTAATATGATATAAAAGATGCAAATATTAGAGTGCTTTATTATTAAATTTTAAACTTTTTTTATGTTTTGGAAATATATTTTATGATAACAGATTTATATATTGTTTTCTGAAGAAGTAAGAACATTGGCTTCTAATCTAAACCTTATATCTTTAATGTGTTATATTTTGTATTGTATCATGAGATGACACACTGTTCAAGCCATAATCACTAGTGTAGCAAGTTGGAACCTACTGGAAATATCAGACCCTTCTCTTCCCTCTGATGTGCACATCTGGTTATCCCCTGCCAGGAAATACATCACAGGTATAAAGTCATGTACATTATACTGCAGTCACCAAAAAGTAATATGATGCTGTGCAATTGGTAGAAATCTAAACACAACTACCACATACACAGGTATTTGTCCATCCCTTCTGAAAAAGGTCTTATTCTGAATGATCAATGGCAATTCTCTTTCCTGACTGACCACACACACCATCCTATTGCCATGACTTAACCACTAACCATTCCTTTTTCATAACTGATCATTGACCATTCTCTATCTCTCTGACTGGAAACTTGCCACTCTCTTTCCTGACTGACAATTAATCATTCTTTATCTCTGACGCTGGCCAGTCTCTTTCTTGACTGGCCAATGCCCAGTCTTATCTTTCTTAAATGACAATTTTTTTTTTTACTCAGAATGATCAATAACCATTCTATTTCTTGACTGACCAGTGACCATATCATTATTTAAATGATGACTAACCATTGTTGTTCTCTGACTGGCCACTGGCTTTTCTCTTTCTTGATTGGCCACTGACCAGTCTTTTCTCTAAATGACCACTCACCTCTCTCCTGACTGACCACTGGCCAATCTTTTTCTCTGATTAAGCAACCAACCTATCTCTTCCCTGAATGACCATTGACCTTTCTCTCTCCCATGAATGACCACTATGTGTCCTCTTTAATGGACTGACCTTTGGCATCCTCTTCCTTGACTGACAATTGATCATTTTTTTTCCTTTGAATGATCCATGACCATTCTTTCTTTTTCATGGACTGACCACTAACACATCTGTTTTCTGATTGACCACTGACAGTTCTCTTTTTTGACTAACAACTGACCTTTCTTTCTCCTATGAATGACCACTTAGTGTCCTCTTTCATGGACTGACCACCGATTAATCTGTTTTCTGACTGACCATGGACTGACCACTGTCAAATCTGTTTTCTGACTGACCACAGACAATTCTCCTTTTGGACTGAAAACTGACCATTCTTTTTCTCTGACTGACAACTGACCATTACCTTCAACCCTTTTGCCTGGCTTGACCATAAGCTAAACCTTTCCCCTGATTGACAGCTGTCCATCCTTTTTCTTTGAATGACCATTGGCCATTCTCTTTCCTGTGAATGGTCACTGTCTATCCTATCCCCTGTCTGAACTGGCTGTTCACATTTCTGACTATCTTCTGACCATTAATTCTCTTTACTTGACCGACAACTGACCTTCATCTTTTTAAAATGACCAGTGAGTGTCATTTTCCCCTGACTGACCACTCACTATTCCCTTTTGCTGTGAATGACCACTGTCCTTCTCCTTGGCTGACCTGATGTAAAAATTCCCTTCCACAAGGTAACCTTTCACTCTTATCTAGTAAAATCCTAAAAACCTTCCTGTACCAAGAAATACTACCTATATCTGTCCTTGGCACAATGACCACAATGATAAAAAACCTTGTCAATCTCCTTGTATACATGTAAATACAAGGAAGGTCACAGTCAGCTTTACCTTCAACCTTCACAAAATTTGTCACTCATACTCATGGACTGAAAAAAAATAATGAATAAAATCATGTTCAAGCTTAATGCAAGCATCATATTTTCAATAAATGTCATAATAGAATTACCAGCATCATATTGTTTTACAGTCACATGCCACAGACCATACTATTTAATATTTGACTACTCTGCTATGAAGGTATTCCACTTATCTAGAGCAACCTGCATATGACCTGCCCTCCACACTGAGCAATGTTTGAGTTCACAGATCAGTCATAAAAAAAGTATTTCAAGGAACAATAAAGTATCAGGCAGTGACAAATTACAACTGGCACCTCTTGACTGAACAAGAAGGAAGATTTAAACAGCAAAATGGAAGAGGAAGTAGGTAATAAACTAAGGTAACAAGGTGAAGCAGTACATATAAAAATGTGTACTATAACAATATCTGCACATAAATATATGCCTGTTACAATATCCATACTAATACTGACACTTTACTGAATCATTGTCTTCACTGAATCTTATACATTTTATAGTAAGGCCAAAAAAAGGTATGGTTCTTTGGCACCACGCACATCAATTTTAATCCCCCACATCAAAAATTTTGATTTTTGATAGAACTTACAAATTTTGAGCTCCAGCTACTCGGACATTTTTTCCAGGAGAAGATAAAATATTACAATTTTGATAAGATTTCCTTTGTGATGTAGTGCTTTTACCAGATTAGCAAAACAATTCTGTTATTATTATATGACATTTTTATCATAACATACAAAAAAATAAAAAAAAGATTGCCCTCTTGCAACGATACCTGAAAAACAGTGCCTGGGGGCCATCTTTTTTTGCCTAACTATGTATTAATTTAATATACTGGAAATACACTTATTATGATAGAATTTACTGCAACAATATCAACAATAATCTTGATACACATTTCTGTAACAATGTTTTTGCCAATTATTTTGCATATCACTGTAACATTGTTTCCACCAAATCTGACACATTTTACTGTAGCAATGTCTCCAACAAATCTTAAACACTTTAATGTAACAATGTCTCCACCAAATCTGATACACTTTTCTGTAGAATGTTTCCTCTAATTCTAATATATTATGCTGTAACTATGTTTCCATGAATTCCAATATCAACATTAACATCTGCATCTACATACAAGAAAATATATGTGACCGAACAAGAGTCGTTGTTGAGGTCAGAGGTTATGTCATTTAATTAGCATGTTTTGTTATGGTAACTACCGCTAGGTTTTAGCTAGCGCCACTTGCTGGAGACGGTATTGTACTACTGCGCATCTTGTTTAGCGCAGGGCGGAAGCCAGCGTTCGTTCAGAAACCATGTGAAGACTTTTGGTCCAGGTCCGTAAATATTGTTTTAATCCCAGGTTAGTATTTAATGTCAGCACTTCTAGGATAGTCCGCGCATGTAAAACAGTTGTTTTCTTACTATTGACGCTAGTTCAGGCTGTCAACACCAGTTTGTTAATAGTAAATTCATGTTTTAGTCCTGAGCTGTTGTATTCACATCGCGCGTGAATGATGTTGTGTTATTTGCTGATTATATTGATGCGCATTGCTAAATATACTTTATTATTCTACGGATATATTGGTTTTACAAGGGAAGTAACCCTATATAATATATTTGAAACCAGACTTAGCCTGTGTAAACCTTTGAGTATGGCATGTCTGCCAGGCATAAGTAAAACCATGACGTATCCCGAGTTTGCCCTAACTGAAGTGAATGCTAAACGTTCCATTTGCGTACTTTCGTTTAAATCCTACACGATAGGTGTCAGCATTTTCGTTTGTCAGATGAACAGATTATCGCTCGCCGTAGTTTAACTGCTGTTATTGTTCACCAAGTGTAAATTTGATATTATTTTCACTCAGTAAAGTGAGACGTGGTTTATAAAACCGGAATTATATTCTTTATTGTATTTTGTGCTTAGGATAGCCTTCAGTATGCTATTATTTGAGGAATGAAACAGTTTTATTGTCTATAAGTTGTAAATAACTAAAGTTATCATTGTTTAGGATGAAGAGTAAACAAGGAGGTTATGTCTCAAACCCGTGTTTGACTGTGCTTCTATGGTTAAGCATACTAAGTTTGTCATGTTATCCTGATATTGTAATATGTTACAACCAGGTAATTTTATACTGAAACATGTGGTGATTTTAATTTTCTTTTGTTGCCAGGACTTAACCAGCCAACAGAGGGCCGTGTTACAAGCTGCTGCGCTTCCAGAGCCAGCCACCCTTTTTTGTTATTGTTGTAATCCTTTGTGTTATGATGAACACGAATAAACTGTTATTAAACAGTGCAGCCTTTGGTGTCTTGGCCTGACCGGTCACAGCTTTTGGGGGCAGCGGTGGGATTGGCTGCAGGATTAAAGGGTGGCTGGTATGGTGTGTATCCTATGGACAAAGGATCGAGAACCAGCATGGATTTCCTGGGACTGTGATCATTTAATTTGCTGGTGGGCAAGGATAATGCCCTGTGATACACTGTGAACATTGATGATTCTTGATTCAGTTGCTGATCCGGTTTACTGACATTACTGTTTAATCCAGTCATCGATTGTATGGACAGTGTTATGTTCATAGATGGTATGGACAGTGTCATGTGTTTAACATACCATTGGTGTAAACTACATTGCATACTAAGCTATATGCTGCATTGGTGCCATGTGAGTGCATCTGGTGGTGGATGCCTGTGTTGTTGGGGATGAGGAACCCTGATGTTGTGGACAACCCCATGGGCCATGGACTGGATCTGGCATGGTTTGACTTTCTCCCAGTATGGACTGTTGGTTAGCTGAGTATGTTAACCAGTACAAGGAAGAATTTGGGCCATTTCATTAAAGATTTATGGAACATGAACTGTTTTAAAACTATTGTGTTGCATGGATGATTCAACATCAACACAGTATTAATATTCACTAATACGGACAGTCAGTGTTATTGAGAACAGCTGATATAAACTGTCATGCAGAAGGACTTCATGCATTTTATTTAGTATCACTTGGAATTTGGAACTGTTGCAGACTGACTGTGGTCATCAGACTGATTGTTGCCTGTGTTGATACTGACATATATATTTTTGATGATGTATATGCTTAGATTATATGAACAGCACTATTGAGAGCCATTTGGTTGTTACTGTTGTTCATGTTTATTGATGGCTGAGTTTTTTATTTGATTGTAGGATGTATTTCTTGCAACCAGGTAAGGTGTTGCTGAGTGTTGAGCGTTATGATATTGTATATTTTATGGCATGTGTATCCTGTGAATTGAGACCAATTGTGAGTCAACAAAGAGAAACAGTAGAGTACCCTGTTTGATATTGATGCGTGATTCTACATGTTCATGCTATGTTCATTTGATTATGTTTCCATATATTGTACTGTTTGAAGTAGTTGACCTACTACTGTTTGATGATAGTCATTGATAGTTAACCATGTATAACTATGTTGTTTGAACTCGCGGAGCAGTGAGAGGTATCAGAATGGTAACTATGGGCCTTATTCAACAGATTGGTAAGTAGTATTGCGTATGATGCATATTGATATGATGTATATTTGATACAGATGCATACAGGTCCATTGTGGTTATACTCATGCATATTTTAAGTGTTACATTGATGATAATATTTTGTGTATTTGGGCAACTGTTGCTTAGTGCTAGCATATGTACCACTATGGGTGAAGAAGAGAAAAACTTACCTCGTGTTGTATACACACACCGTAAGCTGTCACGATTTAATGGTGATAGGGACAGTTTTGATGACTGGGAAGTTGAAGCGCGTACTGCTTTAGAGGTCCAGGGTATTCAGGGTAAGGCCGCCGCTGAGTTCCTATTGGCACATTTAGAAGGTGTTGCCAGAAATGAGGTCAAGTTCACTCCAGAAGCTGAGCGTGATGATCCAGCAAAGGTATTTGATATACTTAGTGAGGCTTTTGGTGATAGACATTCTAGCGACCAGTATGGATAAGTTTTATAACAGACAACAACAAGAGGGTGAGACAATTAGAGAATTCTCACACGGACTCATGTCACTGTTAGAAAATGCATGTAAAAAAGATGAGACTTGTGTCGCAAACAAAGATCGTGTACTTCGCGGTAGGTTCGCAGAAAAAGTGCTAGATAGTAGATTACGCCGTGATTTGGTGCGATATAATTCCGAGAAGGCAGACTTAACATTTCGACAGTTGCGAGCCAAAGCCATTGAGTGGAGTGAGGAGGAAGTAACTTCTCAACCTAGGGGTCAGGCTCACGTGACCGAGGTTACATCCCAGCCAAGGGGAGCGGCGAAAGTAGACACTGTTGATTTGTCCCGAGGTCAGGATGAAGGGATGGAGAAAACACTTTGTAGAGTACTAGATGCGCTTGATCAGCAAGCAAGGGTGCAGACTCAGTTGTTAGAGCAGCAACAGAAATTATTCCAGATGGTTTTGGATTCCAAGAGTAGTGCCCCACCACAGAGGCGCGATGAAGGTTTCGCTAGGAGACAACCACAGAGAGACTATCGCAGAATTAATATGAGAGAGGTTGAGTGCCACCGTTGTCATAAGTTAGGTCATTTTGCGAGAAATTGTTCAGAGAAGCTGACAGTCAATGAAAGTAGTGGTCCTCCAACAGATAGTCCCAGACAAGCAGACAGTTCCAGTACGTCAACCAATGTATTCACTGAAGGAGGTGGTGTTGGGACTGACATAATAGACAAAGCAGTCGGAAGTCGACCTGTGGTAACTGCCAGAATTGCAGGAGTGCCTGTAAAATGCTTGATCGATACCGGGTCACAGGTGACAACTCTTAGTGAAGAGGTATTTCAACAGAGTATACGTTCTCAGAGCGGAAAACCGATGGAAGTAGGACAATGGCTTACGCTTCGGGCAGCCAATGGATTAGAGGTGCCTTATACAGGATTAGTTATTGCCAGAGTGGAAGTCGGCAATAATACAGTTGAGGAGGCAGGCATTTTAATTGTCAAGTCTACCCCCGAAACCAAGGAGAAGCTACAGCAGGTTCCGGGAGTGTTGGGGACAAATGTGCTGTCTCATTTACCAGGTTTTGACTGTCTCAAGTTAGACGAGATTACAACAGCGCCACCTAGGAGTGGGTTTGTTAAATTGGCCAGTTGTTCTGAGATATTAGTGCCATCGAGATGCAAGTGTATTTTGCCAGTAAGGGGCCCAACCACATGGCAAGGAGACGCTATGGTGGAACCATTAAAAGGTGTTTCAACATTGGTCCAGCCTACACTTATGAACTTTTCAACAGGTATTTCAGAGATCCAAGCTGTAAACCTTAGTGACAGAGAAATACGACTGAAGCCCAACACACGGCTTGGTGTTATATCTGCGGCAATGGAGATAATACCCACAACGGAACCTTTAAGGATTGAACAAGTCGATGAGGAGATACAGGTCTCTGGTAGACTGAAGAAAGACCATGCAGGTGATTTGCCGAAAGTAGATCTGTCTGACTTCAGAGGCACAGATGAGGAGCGACAAAAACTGGAGGCTCTATTGATGAAACACTCGAAAGTATTTCTGCGAGAGGGAGAGCAGTTACCTTGCACTGATTCCATCCAACACCGTATCAAGCTTGAAGACGATGAACCAGTGCAACAGACATATAGGTGCATTCCACCTCAACTCTGGAGTGAGGTGAAGGAGCATTTGAAGGATCTTGAAAGGAGAGGCATTATTCGAGAGAGCCAGTCTGATTTCGCATCGCCTATCGTCCTAGTCCGCAAAAAGACAGGAGATCTCAGAATATGCGTAGATTATCGTCGCTTGAATAAAAAGGTCAGGAGGGATGCTTTTCCCCTTCCTCGAGTGGAGGAATGTTTAGAGGCCATGTCAGGTGCAACCTTATTCTCGACATTAGATTTGGCCTCGGCCTACAGTCAGATTCCAGTAGCAGAAGAGGACATTCATAAGACCGCATTTATTACGCCAATGGGGCTGTGGGAACATCTTCGCATGCCGTTTGGTCTGTCGAACTCGCCAGCGACGTGGCAGAGGCTGATGAGCCGAGTCTTTCGAGAGGATATTCTGGAAATTTTGTTGGTGTATCTTGACGATATCATTGTTTTTAGTTCTAGGTTTGACCAACACCTCGAGCGTTTGGATCTTGTTTTGACTAGACTTGCTGCACACGGACTGAAGCTCAAGGGTGAGAAGTGTCATTTCTGTAAGGAGAGTGTGACATTCTTAGGTCATATTGTTACCAAAGATGGTGTTAGACCAGATCCGGAGAAGATTAGTGTAGTGTCCGAATGGCCAGTTCCAGAGACGTTGAGGGGACTGAGGTCATTTTTAGGTTTTGCGGCATACTACAGTCGTTTTGTGCCTGGATTTTCCCGTTTGGCCAAGCCCCTACATACATTAGTTGCTCAGGTAATCAACCGAAGGAAACAAACGAAACGCGTGAAAGAGTCGTCACTCTCAGATGTTTGGACTTCAGAGCATAACCAGGCATTTGTGAAGCTGAAGGATGCACTAACCAGTGATCTACTGCTGGGGTACCCCGATTTCTCCAGTGAATTTGTCTTAGAGACTGACGCGTCATTTGCAGGTTTGGGAGCTGTTTTGAGCCAGGTGCAGGAAGGCAAGAAGCGAGTTATTGCCTACGCAAGTCGTAGTTTGAGAGGAAGTGAGAAAAATGCCTCCAATTACAGTTCGAAGAAGTTGGAGTTGCTTGCTTTAAAGTGGGCCGTATGTGACCGTTTTCGGGAATATCTACAGGGAAGCTCTTTTACAGTTGTAACGGATAATAATCCACTCACTTATTTGATGTCAAAGTCCAAGTTACCGGCGTTAGAGCAACGATGGGCCTCAGCCTTGGCAGGATTCTCATTCAAGATCAAGTATAGGCCTGGCACACATAATTCCAACGCGGACGGTTTATCCCGACAAGAGTCAAGGCCATGGGAGATCAATGAGCCGAGTAAGGATCAGGAGGTAGAAACCACTTCAGCGTTGGCCAGTCTGTTACAGAATACCAACGTTCCGCTTGAGTTACAGAAAGGTGTTTGGGAAGAGAGAGGCTTCCAGGAACCCAAACAAGTGCAACTAGATGAGTTACAGGCAACGCCATTACCGTCATTATCCATGGAAGGACTGGT
Source organism: Sipunculus nudus (assembly GCA_026874595.1). Taxonomy (NCBI): domain Eukaryota; kingdom Metazoa; phylum Annelida; class Sipuncula; order Golfingiida; family Sipunculidae; genus Sipunculus; species Sipunculus nudus. Next base: position 47,651,873 of record CM049306.1, on the reverse strand, counting down.
AGATCTCCAAAGGCGTGATCCAGTGATTGGTTGTTTTCTAGATTATTGGGAAAAGGGAGAGAAACCTACTGGAATTGTACGGAGGAGAGAACCCAAAGATGTCCAGATGTATTTTAGACAATGGGACAGAATCGCATTTAAAGATGGTGTTCTTGTGAGGAAAGTCATAGATCCTGTGATGGGTCAAGTGTTTCAGATTTGTACACCTAACGTTGTAAAGCAAGAGGTCCTCAAGTCACTGCATGATGGGCATGGCCATCAGGGAACCGAGAGAACGGAAACCCTAGTGCGTAGTCAGTACTATTGGCCGGGTATGTCTCGTGATGTTCAGGAGTGGGTACAGAATTGTAACCGTTGTGTTTTGGCCAAACATCAGGCTGTGCGTCCACCTATGGGATCATTGTTAGCTAGTCGTCCATTGGAGGTCGTCGCAATGGATTTTACTTTGCTTGAAAGAAGTAGTGATGGGCTAGAGAATGTGTTAGTTCTCACCGATGTTTTTACGAAATGGGCCGTTGCCATTCCCACACGTGATCAGACTGCGGTAACGGTAGCCAGAGTGTTAGTGAACGAATGGTTTCAAAGATTTGGCCCACCATTGCGCCTGCATTCCGACCAGGGCAGGAATTTCGAATCGGCAGTAGTCCGAGAGCTTTGTAAATTGTATGGCGTTGAGCGTTCACATAGTACACCATACCATCCTCAGGGAAACGCTCAATGTGAGAGGTACAACCGAACACTTCACCACTTACTGCGTACTCTTCCATCAGACGAGAAGAAACATTGGCCTCGTCATTTGCAAGATGTAACATGGATGTATAACACCACGCAACATGCATCCACCGGATATTCACCTTTCTTTCTTTTGTATGGTCGTATACCTCACCTGCCAGTTGATATGTGGACAGGGAGCATTCCGCAAGAACAAGGACCTGTAACTTCAGATAATTGGGTAAAGATTCATCAAAGGAACTTGATGCGCACTTACAAGCATGTGCAACAGAAATTAGAACAATCCGCAGAGAAGCGAAAACAAATTTTCGACAGGAAAGCAAAAGAAGTCCCACTAGATGTTGGATCGCTAGTATACGTCAGACAGCGAACTCTGGGACGTAACAAGATTCAGGATTGCTACAATCCTAAGCCTTATAAAATTGTGGATCTCGCGGAAGGTCGAGACATCTATAAGATAGAGCCAGCCGATGGATTCGGTCAGAGTAAATGGATGAACCGGACTCAGTTACGAGAGTGTCCGAAAATCCGTGAAACCCCATGTCATCTTCCACATTTTGAACCAGTACAACTGTTGGATGAAGAAGCCGAAGATGATGGAGAGGATTTTTATGTTGTTAAATATGGTTCTGAACCGAAAGTTAATCAGGGAATGCGAGGTGATGACCGAGCATGTGTGACTCGCGAAGAGACATTGCCAAGCTCTTCATTCATTGATAGAGATCGTAGACGAACTGCAGGGCAAAACCGTAACATACATAGAGAACCCCGTTCAGCTTGGGAATTGACTAAGAATCCGGCTAGTAGTCAGGATATATATGTTTTAACAACATCTGACTTTGATTTTTGTCGTAAGGAGACTTTTGTGTAGTTCATGATATTTGACCATTAAGTTGTAAGACTTGAGAAGTTTAGGTGTTTATGAGCCTTCTCATTCTTTGTAATCGTAAGGTTCAGGCTCACAAAAAAAGTCGGGGTGGGTGTGACCGAACAAGAGTCGTTGTTGAGGTCAGAGGTTATGTCATTTAATTAGCATGTTTTGTTATGGTAACTACCGCTAGGTTTTAGCTAGCGCCACTTGCTGGAGACGGTATTGTACTACTGCGCATCTTGTTTAGCGCAGGGCGGAAGCCAGCGTTCGTTCAGAAACCATGTGAAGACTTTTGGTCCAGGTCCGTAAATATTGTTTTAATCCCAGGTTAGTATTTAATGTCAGCACTTCTAGGATAGTCCGCGCATGTAAAACAGTTGTTTTCTTACTATTGACGCTAGTTCAGGCTGTCAACACCAGTTTGTTAATAGTAAATTCATGTTTTAGTCCTGAGCTGTTGTATTCACATCGCGCGTGAATGATGTTGTGTTATTTGCTGATTATATTGATGCGCATTGCTAAATATACTTTATTATTCTACGGATATATTGGTTTTACAAGGGAAGTAACCCTATATAATATATTTGAAACCAGACTTAGCCTGTGTAAACCTTTGAGTATGGCATGTCTGCCAGGCATAAGTAAAACCATGACGTATCCCGAGTTTGCCCTAACTGAAGTGAATGCTAAACGTTCCATTTGCGTACTTTCGTTTAAATCCTACACGATAGGTGTCAGCATTTTCGTTTGTCAGATGAACAGATTATCGCTCGCCGTAGTTTAACTGCTGTTATTGTTCACCAAGTGTAAATTTGATATTATTTTCACTCAGTAAAGTGAGACGTGGTTTATAAAACCGGAATTATATTCTTTATTGTATTTTGTGCTTAGGATAGCCTTCAGTATGCTATTATTTGAGGAATGAAACAGTTTTATTGTCTATAAGTTGTAAATAACTAAAGTTATCATTGTTTAGGATGAAGAGTAAACAAGGAGGTTATGTCTCAAACCCGTGTTTGACTGTGCTTCTATGGTTAAGCATACTAAGTTTGTCATGTTATCCTGATATTGTAATATGTTACAACCAGGTAATTTTATACTGAAACATGTGGTGATTTTAATTTTCTTTTGTTGCCAGGACTTAACCAGCCAACAGAGGGCCGTGTTACAAGCTGCTGCGCTTCCAGAGCCAGCCACCCTTTTTTGTTATTGTTGTAATCCTTTGTGTTATGATGAACACGAATAAACTGTTATTAAACAGTGCAGCCTTTGGTGTCTTGGCCTGACCGGTCACATATATATGGACCTACTCACCCCTAGAAAAGGAAGGAGATTCCTCTAGCAATACTGCGTCCCCTGAAATATTATTCAACAGTCAGTACTGCAATAATAGACAGTCAGTACAGCATATACATGTATAGGATATATCACAAAGTGGTACCATAAATATTTGAATGGTTTAAGTTCTTGAGCTTTTTAGTCATGGCAAGGAATGACATGCATACATTGGTAATTAGAATCAAGTAGGATAATTAGCCAATCAATGTAGTTCATTTATCACTCATACATTTAGAAAAAAATTTTACACGTTACTTTTACAATATTTCCACTAATTCTGATGCATTTTACTGTCACAATGTCTTAAATGAACATGATACATTTTATTGTTACGTCTCAACTAAATATGATACTGGCAATTTACTGTAATAATGTCTATACTTAATATGACAGAATTTACTGTAACAATGTTTACACTAATTCCGATTATTTTGCTGTAACGATGTCCTCACAGAATCTGATTCATTTTATTGTAACCATACTCAACTAAATATGAATCAATTTACTGTAACAATGTGTATATTTAATATGATAAAATTTATAGTAACAATGTTTCCACTAATTCTAATGGACTTTACTGTCACAATGTCTTCATAAAATCTCAGTGATACATTTTATTGTAACAATGTCTCAACTAAATATGACACAGTTTACTGTAATAATACCTATACTTATATAATACAATAGTATATTGTTACATTGTTTTCACTTATTCAGATACACTTTAATTTAAAAAAATATCTTCACAGAATCTGAAACAATTTATTGTACATGTCTCAACTAAATATAAAACAATTTATTGTAATAATTTTTCCACTTATTATGATACACTTTACTGTATATAACATTGTTAAAACTAATTATGGTACACGAAATGGTAATGATGTCTCCGCCAAATCTGTTGTAAATAACTTACCTGCTGAATGTGCAGCACTCCTATACTGGCAGCTACCTGTGTAACAAATACATCAGGTACAGCAGAGTAAAAACAGCTATTGTCAGATTGAAATACTACAAGTCTGAATGAATATCAAGCACTGTACTCCATAGAATGCATCAAACATCAGGTGAAATAGAAGACCAGGAACAGAAATGTGTAGAATGTATATGAATGCACTTAACCTTTTAGAAAAAAAAGTAAAATATAAATCTGAAGCATTTTACTTAAATTTGTGGATGAGGGCATGGTCATCCCCAAAATATTGCCCTGGCTTCTACTAAAAAGATATGGGCCTGATGGCCACCAAACTCTCTCTGCAGAAAGATTCCTACCCTGAGACTTTCCTAAGACTACTTTCCTATCTTCTGTGCCCTTATCAAACCCCGACCGTGTAATCATTAAAAAATGCTCACTAGGCTGCCATTTTGCATACATACTAAAACCTTGATGTTGCAGAGCACGTGTCAGAATTAGGAATAGTTAGGGTAACTGCAAGTTGTGAAATAATTAACTGAATATAAAAAAAAATGAGGTATTTAAAAATGTTATCGTAATTGTGTTAATACTGCTTCTGTGTTGCATTTCATCATATGAGTGTTCATTGAAATATAAATCCTGTGAGAGAGATGTTCATGTGAGACAATTCCTGGGTGCGTTCTTATGCAATAAGCAGTGGGTATGATGAAATAAAATCATATATGATTCAAGCTACCAGATGGCACTGATCATCTAAAGCTGTATTACTGTAAATAACAAACATCACTTTTCCATGAAAAGTTTCAAGTTCTTTCACAATTGTGCAAAATTATATTAATTAAAACCAAAAATTCTATTCATGTAATAAAGATAAAACACTGTGAGGAGCACAAATAAATGAAACATTATACATGAAATATTTTTTACAGAAAACAGTCACCTTTCCTTCTGGCAAGTTTTACAAGAAGGACGACAAACAAGACTGAGACAACACCTCCACTCATCCCGACTGCGATGTACAGTATCTTATGTTTCAGGCTTATCTCATCAGCTGACACACTGGCTCTAGCTTGTGCTGGGTGTGGATGTGAGGCAGAAAAGGATGTAGTTTCAAGGATGTGGACTGAAAATGATGTAGTTTCTGCTGCTTCTGGTGACAGAATTCCTGCAAATCAATTGAGAAATTTATAATTTACTTTCAATTTCATCAATTATCTTACGTTTTTATGATGATTATTGATAGCTAATATGATTCATGTTGTCCTTAGCTGTGCACATGAATATGAAAATTTATTTTAATTGCCAAGATTATAATTTTGACCAGTTCTGAATAAAATAAGGCATGTTGGGAGACACAACATTCATTTTAGATGAGAAGACCTTCATATAAGGTAATCATTGTCCTAAGCTGCTCCAAACACTTTTAGCTCGAGATCTTCCCATCAAAACATAAGAATAACTTTAAATGATCCGAGTCCAAGTCCTTCAGGTTCAAGTCCAAGTCAACCTTCTTGATATCTTTGTTATTTGAAGCCCGAGTCAAAGTCTGAGTCCATTACAAATCTGCTTAACATATGAAATTTAAATAAATGTTTGAGGTTATCATTTGTGAGATTAGGCCAAAATAAAAAAAGGTATGGTTCTAAGGTAATTTTTTCAGAAACCAGTGCTGGCAGGTGATATTTTATTTTACATTTTTTTTTATGTTTTGAGCAAATTGTCATGTGATCAGGGAAAAAACATGAAAATAACAGAATTGTTTTGCTAAACAGGCAACAAGCTCTACATAACAAAGGAAATCTGATCAAAATTGTATTATTTTGTCTTCTTGAAAGATGAAAATCAAAATAAAAATTTTTCATTTGGTGGGGGCTTTCATGATGGTTTTATGTTATTTTTTATGTTGTTTACACATGCTGTTTACTTGTTTGTTTACACTTAGCTCCCAAATCACTGCTAAACTTTTGCTTTTTTTGTAATATCCTTTTAGTAGTTCACTTATGCATATGCATGTCTTTATAGTATGTAACAGAGTTATCTTTTCTTCTGGACTTGAGATGAACCTTGCTTTTTTCTCACATCTTTAACTCTGAGTCATATACATGTAATTTAATGTTTGATTACCTAGCTTTATGGTCCTTTCTGACACTTTGCATCCCTTTCTACAAGGTCTCTGAGGACAATCTGTATCCCAGCTCTTCCTACACTTACAATTGCACTGTCCAGGGTTATCATCAACAGGCTGAACCTAAAATGAAAACTTCATTTTAATTAAACTATTATCCTTATGGAAGTTTAATCTGATTTTTAATAATATAAAATGATTCAGGGATTTATTGAAAAGAATTAACACTGAAAGGACATACATTTCCCTTTCAAACTGTTTAAAATTCTTAAAAATCATTTTTATGCTTAAGGAAATTGATCCACAATGTGGTCCAGATGGAAAGAGGAATGGTTTGAAAGGAAACAATGAAAAAATAGTGAAATATTGACAACTCGATCAATTTCCCATATTTTATAACACAGAAAGAATGGGAGATGAGCTTGAAATTATAAATAATATAATATATATATATATATATATATATATATATATATATATGAGAGAAAGAGAGAGAGAGAGAGAGAGAGAGAGAGACATCTAGCTCTCTACACTTTTGATGTAATGAGGCTGACCATGTTGAAGTTATATATATATAACTTACTTTGACTTTGTAAGTTCCAGGAGCAACATTCCTGAACCTGTAGGGAAGATCATCCTGGAATAACAATCACCATACTTGTATATGTTAATAATTAATGGCACTAATGTAACTGTATAAACACTGTATTCATCCCAGACATCCTTTTGAGTAACCACTGCTTTTGTTTGCAAGATTCTCTGGGCATAAACACCAGGGTGTGCACAAAAAAAATAATTGTAATCAGACCACAGACAAGAGTGGTATTGCAAATATTAATAATTCAAAGTTAAAATATCAGAAACATCATTCCAAGCCCTCTTGTCTTTTTATATTTTCACCCAGACAGTCCATCACACAAAGTTGATTAAAGAAACAACACAAATTATATGAAAATCAACTATTTAAAAAAAATATGCATCCACTATAAATAAGCCTGTGAAGACAATAAAACAATAGTCTAATGTTTACTAGTCTAATAAAATTATGTTTTAACCTGATTATAAATCAAGAAATATCCACTTAAACATTGGGGAAAATTAAAACTCTATTTAAACATGGCTCACAGAAATTAATCTATATAAAGTCTTATATATCATGCTATGGGTGTATGGTTCTGTATATTTTCATTTTACAATTATCTTTATATCCCTCTCATATCACCATACAATTCATATACTGTATACAGTATAAAGTAACTGATCCATTTTATCTAAAACACTGCTGAGTCATTACACAGGCCTGCCAAAGGTAAATGACTGATAATTACTAAGGAACAAGGCCTACAGGCCTAATGCGAACCTGTGCAATGTGGATTAACCAGGTATAAGCTGCAAACCTGGACCATTACTTTTCAAGAACTTGTGTAACATGTATATGAACAATACTAAACACTTTGAACAAGAAACAATTACACAAACATCACTGCTGAAATTCTGGCATGGGTGCACACAACATAGAAATGATTGTAGCTGGCACCACCAGTACTGTATACAATGAAGAGATATATACAAATGCTCAATGTCAGACTGATATGTCAAACCCCTCCTGCAAAATAAGCAGGGACATACACTGTGCAAAAATTATTGTACGTGGCGCCACCAGTCTTGTACACGATAAAGCTACCCGATATGTATAAATATGCCCAATTTTAGGCTGATGTATCAAATCCCTCTGTAGAAATAAGCAGGGGCATACACTGTGCAAAAGCCAATGTAGGAGGCAACACCTGTCTTGTGAATGAGAAAGCCATCAAAGACGCATAAACAGGTCAAAATATCAGGCCAATACATCAAACTTCCCTTATGTTTGATGCAATGGGCTGACCAGGCTTAGGTGAGTAAGGCAGTTGCCCCGAGTGAACTGTGACAAATTGCTGGCTCAAGTTACTGCACTGTGTGAACTCTTGACCTGCAGCTGGCTAGACTGAGTGAACTTTTGATCTGTACCTGGCTGCACTGAGTGAACTCTTGACCTGTTGCATAATCTGACACAGTTGGCAGTCTGCCAAAGCTTTAATTACATCCAGGCTGAATTTTGGTGCCAAATCTGATGCAGTGGGCAGTCTGCCAAAGCTATAAATAGAATGCAGCCACTGCACTGAGTATACCTGGCTGCACTACTTCCAATCCTGGCACTGTGCCAAAACTATTTATAGAGCTGACATCATCTAATTGACAACATCAAGGCACTGGCAATCTGCCAATGGAAAAACCAAGTGCTGCCATCTGTACACAAAAGTGGTCCCCACTTGAAATAAGTTGAAATAAATTTGCCCAATACAAAATGCTTTTCAGCTGAATTTTTAGGTAAAAGAAATCAGAAATATATGAACAATTATTACAGATGCATACTAAAAGCAAAATTATAATACAGATACATCTCACTGATGGCAAATTCTTGAATTAATTTGAGTATGGATACCAATCATTTATAATCCATGTACAGCCGTCTTTACATAGCCACAGAGAGCTTAATATCCATGATTGTAACATTGTCTGGAATGATTTATAATTTAAATCATAAATCTCATTTTTAAAAAGCTTTTAAAAAACATTCTTGTCAATATTAACCACAGATAACCTGAAATCTAAATGTCTAGTTGCATGATGTAATAGATGCTGATAAACTGGTGTCAGGTTAGATGTAACAGCATCACATAGCTAACATATATGGTAAAATGACTCAATTCAATCTCCATAATTCAGCCAAAAATCATTCATGTGGAACCGTTAAAGACATTTATTATAAGAATTATTGTGGGGATTATTCTTGTAAAATATTAAACAAATTGGCTTCATTGGTGTCAGTCAAAAAACGTTTTGCAGATTTATAACTCATATGGGAAGATACAGCAAACTGGCGAAGTTCAGCTTCCCGTAACTTAGCAAAAAAGCACTGAACCTAAACCATTTGAACAAACTTGAATAATCAAAATTTGAGGGAAATTTATGTGTGAGATTTTAGAATTTGGCCCAGTGGTTTTTGAGAAGAAGATGTTTGTAGCAACTGAGCTAAAATGGGCTGTTATGGCATATGACTAAATTCAGCTTCCCATAACTCAGCCAAATGAACAGAGACCATTTGAACAAACTTCAGAAGGCACTACCCTAGGATCATTTCTGTGTGATATTAAACAATTTGGCCAAATGGTTTCAGAGAAGAAGTTCTTTGTAGCCCTCAGTATAATACAGGCACTGATAACCCAGTAAAAAACAAGTGACCCATGGGTCATGACGCTCAGCTGACAGGGAAGAGATTCGCAAAAGGAAATTTTATCATCTGAAAGGTAGTATATTCCCATTCAACTGAAGCATCAAACAGATTAACCAACAAGCCAAGATTGTGTCTGTATTTATATATCTCAAAAATAGAGAAAAAATGTGTAAACTTTAAAAAAAAAATACAGGTGGCTCCACCAGTCTGCAGAAACTAATAAAAACACTTAATGGTCAATATCCATGCAAAGAATCATAGTGATCTCTGCATTAGTTGTTCAGATAGTTCAGCTTTTGTATCAAATTTTCTATTATTCTGAGGGATACTTCAGAGTTCTATAGCTTGAAGGATATGGGTAACAGAGACCTAATTTCAGGTTTCCACAGACACTTTTCATGGGCCTCCTTGCATCACAAGAATGAAGATTCTAGGTCCAGTTGTCAAAATTTGTGCCACGTTAACAGATGACAGCATCCTTAAAGGTCTCAAAAATAGAGAAAAAAATTCTTAAAAAATCGAAAAATACAGGTGGCACCACCAGTCTACAGAAACTGTTGTAACATCTCATGATCAATATGTATGCCAAAAATCATGACCATCAGTGATGTAGTTAATGAGATATTGAAGTTTTTGTATGAAATTTTTGACTATTCAGGGGGGTACTTTGGGGCCCCATAGCTCAAAGGATATGAGTAACAAAGACCTAATTTCTGGTTTCCATGGAGACTTTTCATAGGTCTCTCACTGTGTCTAGAATGAAGATTCCAGGTCCAGTCTATACAATTTGTGCCCTGTTAACAGATGTTCACATTTTTTAATTTCTCAAAAATAGAAAAAAAAATTCGTAAAAAATCGAAAAATACAGGTGGCGCCACCAGTCTGCAGGAACTGATTGAACATCTCATGATTAATATGTATGCCAAAAATCATGACCATCAGTGATGTAGTTAATGAGATATTGAAGTTTTTGTATGAAATTTTTGACTATTCTTGGGGGTACTTTGATGCCCCATAGCTTGAAAGATATGGGTAACAGAGACTTAATTTCTGGTTTCCAAGGAGATTTTTATTGACCTCTCAGAATTTTAAGATACAAGATTCTAGGTCCAGCGGTTATGATTTGTTTACGATTAGTTAACGGACAGTCGGACAGACGGACAAACGGACGACGTACAAAGAGTAATCGCTATAGCTCAGCATGACTGAAAGTCAGCTGAGCTAAAAAGCCGATGCAGGTGGCGCCACCAATACCTCAATTTCAGATTTCACTCATGTGACCAACATTTGCATAAAAATTTGGTGATGATAGCTCCAGCCAAAAATCACCGAACTGGAACCATTCGAACAAACTTGAGAGAGATTGTTCAAGGGATCATTTCTGTGAAATATTGGACAATTTGGCAGGACAGTGCCGAGAAGAAGATTTTTTAAAGCTTTTTTAGCTTTTCCCCTATAAAATCTAGGAAAATGCAGTTCGAAAAAAATAAACAAAATCCGATAGAGTTTTTAGATGACTAATTATTTTCAAAAAACTTGGTGATGCTAGCTCCTGCCGTTTTTGATACAGCTATTGTTAAAGTACAGACGACACACGAGGCACGACGGTTGACGCCGCACCATCGCATAAGCTCACAGGTTCGCTAATAAAGAGTAGTCTTCTTTGAACCAAAAGAGCAAAAAAATGAGTAAAATCAGTTATGCTTCTTGAACCTTTATGATAAATGGTTAAAATATAATTTGAAAAAAAAGTAGAAGTAATTCTACATAATTACCTTTGAAACTTTGACCTTGCTATTATCTTGGACTGTTCCTGATAAAGGTATTAGCTGTATTATATACTCTGTAAAGTTGTAAAACTTGGGTGCTGTTGAAAAATCAACTGTCAAAGCACCACTCTCTGACTTGTAGTCAGACTTAATATATGTGCTCCAGTCACTTGGTGGCAGCTGACCAATATCTACAAACGTGAGAGTCAGTTAGAAAAGTTTGATGCAAATTCAGCAAATCATACTACCGGTACATACCATACTATAATGGACACATAATATAATATAATGTAATATAATATAATATAATATAATATTATATAATATAATAATATAATATAATATAATAATATAATAAAATAATAAAAAAATAATATAAAAATAATAAAAAATATAATAATATAATAAAAAGAAAAATAATATAATATATATAATATAACATAACACAATGTAATAAAATAAAATTAAATATAATATAATATAATTTAATATAATATAATTTAATATAATATGATATAATATAATATAATATAATATAATATAATATGATATAATATAATACTCTTGGCCACCATTATTTGTTTCTTAAAACTAAAAACTGGAATTTGAAACTCATCCCAATAAGCAACTGAATCCAAAATGTTGGAGGGGTATACAGCTTCTGCATTACAAAATATTACAGTACAATCCCATATAATGCCATACAGTACACTACACTACACTAAAATTCACTAGAATACAATAAAATGCAAAGTTACAATGCAATATTATAAAGTTATACAATGGAATTTAAGGTTACACTTACATCTGGGGTATATAAAACCTGCAGTTGGCACAGTTGGTAGAGGGAATTCCATATCTGGTTCAGGTGACATGTACAGGCTCACTTGACCATGCTGCATTACTGGTATCCAACACTTGGTTCCAAACTCAATCTGTAAATACATGTATATTTAGGTAACACAATGCAAAAAAACCCTATATCTTAAATCAATCCTAAAGTTCTTTTAAATTCATAAAATACCCCATAAAGCACACATTAATTAAAACCTGGTACACTGTTTTTCCTGGTGGTATGCATATTTTTTTAACTTCTAATTTTCCATTTTCACATGATATTTTAACATTTTGAAATATTTTAAATGGTGAACTATTTTAGACACCCAGTGACAGCAAAGTTACTTTTGAGTGGACTAATATTAAACTACCAGATAATATCTCCAAAGCCGTTTTTTTATATTTTTCCTCTATCATGTAATTATCTTGTTGAAAATTGAAATTTTATTTTTTATCAACTAAAAATTTAAAATCTAAGTTTAATGGAGAACAAATTAATCATCACATTCACTCAAATTTAAATTTTAAATTAACTAACATGTTATAGTTATCATGATTTTAAAACTGGGTTTGCATAATATTATGATCAAACCATATTATTAATTAGACGTTGAGGATCAAATTCCTTGCCACATTCTTACAAATATCAATGCAAAATCATGAAATCATTGAGATTTTTTTATTTCCATGTCTCATACCTGAATGCTTACATAAAAGTCTAATGATTTATTTATTATGCCAGTGACAATCCCTGGTTGTATTCTTTAGAGTTAAAGGCTGAAAATATTCAATAATCTCACCTCATCTTTTATATCTGCCTCTGTCCAGTTGGCTCCCTGAAGATTATATTCAAGGCACAAATGGCGATTATTTATCTGCAAGACAGTCAGCTGAAAGGCCCTGATGTACTTGGCAGTATCTGTGTGCAAATAACAGTTTATTGTCATATTACAGAACATTTATATATGTTAGTGTATGTATTTCAATATCTTTATGGAAACACAAACTGCCATTTTTGTCATCACGTCAAAGCTCTTGCACTTCTCAGTGCCTGTATGCAAATAACAGTATATTTTGGTCAAATTGGACATTTATGTTATATTTTAGTTAAATGTACACACATATTAATATATCTATGGAAACCCAAATTGCCAGTAATGTCATTACTGTTATCAACCGGAACCTCTTGCTGTTCTTTTATACAGTGCCCATATGCAAAGAAAAGCATATTTTTCTCATACCCAATCATGATCTGCTATACTCCATTCCACTTCCTCTATCCACCTGATTTTTCGTGATATTTTTTATACAATGCACTAAAGCTTACCTTTATTCACCCCGAAGGCAAATCAGACAAATGTGCATGGCAATAATCTTGTTCTAACAACATTATAATAATCTCCAGTGTATGGATTCCATATGATTATGTGGACAGGGGGTTGGAACAGAGGTTATTTCTAAAGCGTATACTGATATCTCTCATGCCAACATGGTCACAAAGACTGAAATTTAAATTTTTGGCATATGTTAAAACTTACTTCTATCATTAAATTGAATCCATTTCCTTTGATTATTGTTTTCTCAAAGAAATAAAGACAAGAAAATATGTGTGTGGGGGGGGGGGGAGGTAATGATTTTCTTTTACTCAAAAATCTGGTTCAAAGTTGACATGCATGATTTAGCCTTAAAATAGAAACTATCAATCTTTAGTCTTTTACTTTTTTTATCAATGGTACAATAATGTTTAAAAATGCATCTGTAAATGATCTAGCTGAGCTCATCCTGAACATTTTTCTTTTCTAAAAACAAGTGTATGTTCAAAACTACAGTCAGAATTGTATACTGCTTTTAGGACAGATAATACCAATATTGAAAATAAATTTATACATTATTATAAAAAGCAAAATATACAGAAGCCGTATAAAAGTATATTATTGATTCACAATAAATTTAATGATACTTATAATAACCAAATAGAAATAAAACTTTGATTTGAGAAAATACCGAGATCAGAAAAGAGTGAAATAACTCAAATATGAGAAATTAATGACCTTACCATCATTTGGTGGTTTCCATGTTGCCTGAATATATACCTGGTTATACATTATTTTAGTTTTCACACTGAGGTTCCTTACGCTGCCTGTTGGAAAGTTTTCAGATACAGTTGGTGGTGCTTGACAATCTGTTATAAAAATTGTAATTAGAATTTTAACATCTTGCATTTAGTATAATATACTGCAGTGACAATTTAAAATGGAAGGTGCTAAAAAATACATCATTTTACTTTTTAGTCAGAATTTTATTTAGAGGGTTTCAAAGGTGTGTTCAAACATTAATTTTAATTTTTTTTATTTACAAATAAATTTCTTCTTTGCCTTTCTTCTTCAAAGCATAGATAATCAGACTAGATGTGTCAGAACGACACGAATGCCCCCGCCTGGGGCAAATTAGAAATATTTGTAAAATTTTGAAAAATTTTTTAAGTTTAGGAGATGTCATATGGTCAAAAGTAGGTCAACAAGGGCAAAATGCAAACTCGATCTGTAACGGGTCATCATCAAGCAACAGACCAAAAATCATGCCAGTATATGCAGGCATTGTGAAAAAAAGTCCATACATGTGCATTTTCCATAAAAATTTCTGTCTTTCATGAAATTTTCTATGTTTAGGAGGCGTAAAACAATCAAAAGAAGGTCAGCCGGGACGAAACGCGAACTCCATCTGTAACTGTCATTATCTGCCCACACATAAAAAATCAGGGTGGTATCTGCAGGCATTGAGGAAAAAAAGTCAGTACATATGCATTTGTTATGAAAATTTCTATTTTTCATGAAACTTTCTATGTTCAGGAGCAGTGAAATGGTCAAAAGTAGGTCAACTGGGACAAAACAAGAACTCAATCTGTAACTGGTCATTATCTGCCTACACACCAAAAATCAGGCCTGTATCTGCAGGCACTGCAAAAAAAAGTCCATACATGTGCACTTTTTTATGAAATTTTCTATGTTAGAGCACCGTCAAATGGTCAAAAGTAGGTCAACTGGGACAAAACGTGAACTCGATCTGTAACTGGTCATTATCTGCCCACACACCAAAAATCAGGCCAATATCTGCAGGTATTGCGAAGAAAAGTCTGTACAAGTGTATTTGTCATGAAAATTTATATTTTACATGAAATTTGCTATGTTCAGGAGCCGTAAAACAATCAAAAGTAGGTCAAATGGGATGAAACGCGAATTGATCTGTAACTGGTCAATATCTGCCCACACACCAAAAATCAGGCCAATATCTGCAGGCATTGCGAAAAAAAGTCCGTACATGTGTATTTGTCATGAAATTTCATATTTTTCATGAAATTTTCTATGTTCAGGAGCCGTAAAAGGGTTAAAAGTAGGTCAACCGGGACGAAACGTGAACTCGATCTGTAACTGGTCTATATCTGGCCACACACCAAAAATCAGGCCAATATATGCAGGCATTGCAAAAAAATTCTGTACATGTGTATCTGTCATGAATATTTCTATTTTTCATGAAATTTTCTAAGTTAAGGAGGCGTAAACTTTCAAAAAGAGGTCAACGGGGATGAAACGCGAACTCGATCTGTAATTGGTCATTATCTGCCCCCACACAAAAAATCAGGCCAATATCTGCAGGCATTGCAAAAAAAGTCCGTACATGAGTATTTGTCATGAAATTTCTATTTTTCATGAAATTTTCTAAGTTTAGGAGCCGTAAAACGGTCAAAATTAGGTCAACCAGGACGAAACACGAACTTGATCTGTAACTGGTCTATATCTGCCCACACACCAAAAATCAGGCCAATATCTGCAGGCATTGGGAAAAAAAATCCGTACAACTGTTTGATTTCGGAAGGACGGAATGACGGACATGGGTAAAACTATATGCCCCGGCCACTTTGTGGCGGGGGCATAAAAATTTAACCCTGAATTGCATTGCAGTATCTTTAGCTGAAATAAATAAATATGAATAAAAATGCATTAATATTCAATAACATTACACATTCAGTACTGGTCCAATCGGATTAACTGTTTTATACATATCTTTGACATGAAAAATGATCCGATGAGTGAACAGACAGAGTGAATAGATTTTACAAAAAAATACAAAAGAAAGAAGAAGGACTTTATATCTAAATATGAATAAATATTATAAAATATCCAATAACATCAGTACTTCTGTACATTCTAATGACAACTCCCTCTCTGGTTTGATGAAAGAATTTACAGTCCTGAAAATGTTGAAATTTGATTGGTTATGAAATTTGATTTTCTTGACTCTGATCAATAATTCAAACATATTTGGTTCACAAACAGCAATCATTAAAGGAAAACAAAGACACTAAGGCAGGTGTGTCACATTTTGGCATACAGGTTGCACTGTCTCTTGGATGATGATGAATACAACCATGTGATATATGAAGGATATGTTCTTATTATGCCTTCTGGTTTTCAAATTTTCACAGGAATGATATATCAGATTCATCAAATTTAACCTAGACATTGTAAACAGAAAATCTTTAAGGTTTTATCAAGAATGTTACACAAATCTCTACAGTCTACCCTGTGACCCTGTCTCAGAAGTACTGATTCAAAGTAAACTCTAGATATAATATTATAAAAGTGAGCAGAGCACACCTAAAGTTGGTGAATAATGACTTAAAAATATTGAATTATTTACAAAAATAAGTAAAAATATGTATTCCACATATAGAGTCATTTTGTTTATGAGTAAAACTGATAGGAAGAACACAGTATTAATATGTTAATGTTCTTTTGCATGTGAGAAAATACAGAGAATATAATGCAATATCATGTGGGAATGAAATAAGAAAAATACATTTATGTCCTGTTTCATGTGGTAAAAACTGAAGAAAAATCTTTTGGAAATAAATATGCCACATCTTAGATATTTTACATATAGCCTTGCCTTTGTTATTAGTGACCCATGGGTCATGACACTCAACTAACTAGGGAGCCATTCACAAAAGGAATTTTATCAACTGAATGCTAAATTTTGTAGGTGGTATCCCTATTCAACTGAAGCATTGCTCTGAGGATATGGGTAACGGAGACCTAATTTCAGGTTTCCAAGGAGATTTTTCATGGACCTTCCTTGATGTCAAGTAAAAAGATTCAAGGTCCAATGGTTAAGATTTGTGCCCTTTGAATGGACAACTGCATCTTTAAAGGTCTCAAAATTAAAAAAAAAATGTGTACAAATTTGAAAAAATCTAGGTGGTGCAAACAGTCTGCTGGAACTGATGAAACACTCCATGATGAATATGCATGCAAAGAATCATGGTGATTGATGCATTAGTTGTTCAGATGCTGGAGCTTTTGATTAAAATTTTTAATTATACTGTGGTGTACTTCTGAGCCCCATAGCTCGGTGGATATGGAAAACAGAGACCTCATTTCAGCCTCATTTTCAGCAGTGTCGATTTGTGCCTAATTAACTGATGGACAGAGATGGATGACGGACAAGGAGAAATTGCTATAGCTCAGATGACTTTCAGTCAACTGTGCTAAAAAAAAAAGAAAAGCAATTATTGTGGGTGATATGGCAATCTCTCATTTTAAGTCACAGTGGTGATAAAAAATGGCCCCTTTGGTTAAAATTTCAACACATCCCTTCACCCACATAAGATCACCAATGGCCTAGTGCATTGCATAAGCTGAAAGCTACAGGTACAGTGAAAAAGATACAATTAAAACAGAGCTAGATATTTCTTTCATCATAAATACAGGATCTGCTTTTCTCTGAAATCCAGGAATTTCATATTTCCACATATATATATATATATATATATATATATATATATATATATATATTGGCATTAGACTAAGCAATTTACTCTATATTTTCAACTTAACTTTAACTCTACAAATGAAAATTAACAAAAGAAAACTTACCATGAAAGTTCACAGTGATGGTACATGGCAGGTTATCCTGAAGAACAAACAAAAAATCATTAAACAATAGGGGTGAGTCAGGATGATCCTACTGATATCTGCTTATATGAATATATACTGTTAATTACTTGGTGTTTAACTGTCATCTTAGTTGAATATAAAATGAATACGGTTTCCTTGACCTGTAAATCCACACATCATTTACAGAGAGATTTCCCACAATTTTCTTATTTCATTTTCAAGATATTTCAGGAATTTTCAGAATAAAAAAAAAATCTAATTTTCAACCAATTATTAACTTAGCCTCCTTTGCTTTTCATACCTCATATGTGTGCATCCGGGTCAGTCACAACATGTGTCAATCAGGAGAAGCCCTTACTGACTTGACACAAAAATGTAATACATGTACATATTCCTGCTAGCTGAAACACCGTGAGTGGTGGACCTCCAGTCATGCACCCTTATTATGGTAAACAGATACACATGGACTGTGTTTGCCGAGACACAGAGCCATTACAAGGTGTCAAACAACTGTATGTGAGGTACTAAAGCTGTGTGCAGGGATGGTTTTGCTGGGAAACTTGTGTATAAAGCAAACTGAACTGACAGTGTGAAAGAATAGGCATAATATTGCGCCTGATTATGTCCATTTAACACAACATGTCAAATTCTGGTCTTAACACAGAACCATTTCTGTGATGCTATTAAGATATAAAATTTGGTCTCACCTCAGTTGTATGGTACTATAGTTACAACAAATTCTAGTCTCAACACCAAAATTGTTTCCTTCCCCCTTGGTATGATAATATTTTCATATTAAATTCCAGTCTCAACATTAAAATTATTCAGAGCCTCATTAGTATGGTACATATTCTACTTAAGTTCTATTCTCAACACAAAAAGAATCATGCAGAGGGGATTAGGCCTACTTCTTAGAATTCTTCTGTGTTCATATCAATGCTGACTCAAAATTTTATAGACCTCCTTTAATGTAAAATGAAGACAAGCACTGCAAACTTTGTAAAAAGAAAGTAGACTCCAAGCATTTATTAAATATTTGATCATATTTTCATCAGGATTTATTATAAAATTTATAAAAAGGAAAATCATTTCAATAAGAATATATGTAAAGTGGTTTTTAAGGTAATGTTCCATTCCCTACCACAGTGTTTACATCTAACACTATTATGCAATGCTTTTCCTTCATTCCAAAATTTGAACCATCTTGTATATATATATAAATATATATATTTACAAATTAAGACACACAGCTGAAATTGTTAATCATATATATGGAGAGATTTTTGATAAAAGAACACTTACATTAAAAAGGATATGCGCATAATTCACTTTGATAGTCAGTGCCTAAAATTTATAGTAATATAAAAAAGCTTGTAACTTTTCCCTTAATGCGGTAGGCCTATGCATGAAATTTAACTAAAAGTAATGACATAAATGGCGTCACAGATCAGTGCCTCCGGCTATATAAACTTGCCTTGACTGTGCAGTCTTCATCACAGGTCGGCTCAAGCTCAGCTGATAGTCCTTGTAAAAGCAGAGAGCCGACCGCCACCATGACGATCATAGACTTCTGTAAAAACTTCATGACTTACAGCCTGAACTGTTCGTCCGTCCGTCTCTAATAATTATTAACTTTATGGTGCGATGATAGTAACACATATGTAACGTATTGACTAGGCTTAGCTTCCTCGTTACGGCAGTCTGAGGAACTTGCAGACTCCCGACTTGCTGTTGAGCAAACACTGTCCAGCCCCCGGCTGAGATAGCCACGTTCCTTCCGCCAGAAACACTTGAGCCCACTCAGATTACAGACAGAAGTTTGACCATTAGACCCCATCTGCCCAGCCATAAATGTAAACATAAATCTCGCAGCTATCAAAGCTAGCTCCTTCGGGTGCCAAACACTGCACTCCTTCACCTTAAAACATATGCTTTTTAGCCACTTGAGCTCCCCGGCGGGCTTCAATTAATTAAAGGACATCCTGGTTGGGGCGACCCCTAGTGGTATATTGAGGAACAATTTTGATTTGTTTGATCACCTGGCTGTTTTAGCTGATGCTTGTCACTTGATCAAGGCCAGGAATTTTAGATAACAAGTAACATGTTTGGATAAAGTGGTGTATAAAAATGCTTTATCCTTAGTTAGTTGTAGAATCAATGTGAAAAAATGCCTTAATTCAAGGCTGAATCAATACAATATGATTTTTTTTAGTTTCGCGCAGTTTAATTTTAGAAGTAAATTTCTGTATAGATCTATTGAAGGATTGCTATTATTTAAAAATATAAAATCAACAGACACAGAGGGAATTTATAGCCTACTCAAGATGTTCCGGATAGTGTACAGTTGTGTATTTCAACATGACTTTATTGTAAGAACATGCAAATGCAGGGGGCATTTTAGATAGTTTCAGGGTCTTAAATTTTCGATATTTCAGTGCATTCTTAATATATAATGATTTCCCTTCGGTAAGTGCTCCTGGGGATTTCACTTCGCGTACGGCCCTGAATATCCAATCACTTGGATTAGCATTAAATCTAAGAAACCTTACAAGATCAAGATCACTAATATTTTTTAGAAACGGCTATAAAATCAAATTGATTGTTTTTAACTGGGGGGGGGGGGGGGATGTCCCATTCACTTTTTAAGGGGGGGGGGGGCAAAGCTTTATGGTCCATCTCATCTTTTAGCTGAATAAAATGCATAATCTTTAAATTTCGAGTTAATCCCGTCAATTAGTTTATAGTATCGTCATGTATCTTCATATGAGAGAATTCAGGATATTGCATGTGTCAATTATCATAAAAGTCAGCCCATGCCTTTGAATGTTTGAACCAAATGTAATTTGTGAATTATATACTGCTGAAAACTGAGCAAAATTTATTTTCGCATAATGAAACCATACAGTTCATTATATGTGGCGGGAGTGAAATTAATGATCGATGGCAATTGACTTTTGTTCTGTTAAGGGGGGGGGGGGTTGTTCAGAGATTTTTAGATGTCTTTTAATTTGTATTGTCCCCCTCACATTTTTCAAATAAGGCACATGCTGTTTGCTCTTGATAAAATGATTTTATCTGTACCTAATGCACTTGTGCCCCCATCCCTACATATGAACTACAAGCTTTTATGTCTGTTGGTCTATCTTTGCAAAATATATGACCTGTAAAGCTATAAACATGTTAATGATAACATCTTCGGATGACAGATGCAAAATGTTAATGTGCTGCGCAGTCTCGTGTCAAAACGTCTTGCATGAACGGTCTAGCTGTTTTTGGATGAGCGTCAAGTCTCAATATCTTTTGGTGCCACAACTTTGACCTTCACGGTCTCATGCGCAGGCACCGTTTATGCTGTATATTTCAGTGGCGGATCCGCGGGGGGGGGGGGGGGGGTGATCTAAAACATCTTTCATTTTATCTATTTCTTTTCCCATTTATTCGTAATTAATTTTCATTTTTCAAATTTCTTTTTTATTCCCTAGCAATTAGATTATTAAATTATCCACAGTTCATTACTTTCCAGTTCATAAGTTGAGGATATTAATGAACAGCTTTGTGATTGAGTCCATATTAAGACAGCAACCAAATATTTCTATAACGAGTCTTTCTGATATTACACTCTGCTGGGTCATAACACGGAGGAACCCCCAAATCTCATCCTCCTGTAATTGAAGCCCAGCCTTCCTATGAAGGCCGTGAAGCGGGTAAAAAGTTTGACGTATACGACTTACACATTTTAACAATTATTTTACCACGAGAATTACTTTTTAACAGTGTCGTCAATTTGTCTTCAAGGGTGGGGGGGGGCACACACTGTATATATATACATATATATATACCCTATTTATTGTATGTGTGAAATATTTAAATATATTACAATTAAGAATAAGGTTTTAGAAAATAAGGTATTCTGTTTCCAGTATATGTTAATTCTAAATCAGGTTTAGATATAAAATATATCATATATGACTCAGAAATTGAACCAAAGATCATCCCCCTTGCTAAAAAGTGGGGATATATATACCCCCATATCCCCCTTATATTGACGCCCATGCTTTTAAAGATGATAATATTTTCCAAGTTATAACCATGGATACGCATTTTCTCCACTGACATCAACATTTTACTTTCTAGTTAATAGCCTTATTTTGAAGAAATATAAATATGAAAGCCGGCCACACGTTAATATACCCCCGAATCCTCATATTTTATGTGACAGGTGCCTCAAAATGTCCTCTTTACATTTCATATTAAAAAAAATCCCAATATCGGAGGTGGACAACCCCTCCCATACCCTTCTCCATATACCTATAATTAATTTAAAAAGCACATGGTGAAAAAAAAAAGATAAAATAAAAAATACCAAATATTTCTAATTATATATATATATATATATATTTATATATATATATATATATATATATATATATATATATATATATATATTAAATTTACACAACAAAATCTTAAGAACCTATAGATTTAATAATTCCCAATATTAGCGCTCTCCTATTCTCGAATTTCTGGATCCGCCACTGTATTTGGCGCTAAACTGATCATGCCCGGGACAGGCACGAGGTACCAGTAAATATAATATGCATTCTGCTCTATGAAAGCTTATATTGTCTACCTATAGTCTACAACATTCCACGCCCGAGAAACAAGAATCAGATTTGAGTAAAGGTTAATTTTGCTGGATGCAAGTTAGAAAATACGGAAATTCTACTTGCTAAATTTATACAGAAAGAATAGGCGACTACTGATCAAAACTTCTGGGAAAGCTGGCTTCAAAGCAAGTCCCTATCTTTGCACGTATAAGATGCAATCCGTTTATCTAGCAATTGTAAACTTTGTCAGACTCAAAACATCTGTACTTTCCCAATCAATAAACGTCACACTCAAAAACCTACACTTTGTTCTTCGCAGAGTGTAATACATTATCCAATGTTTTAGTAGCACGAAGTAAAATGTAACAGCAAAATCATCTTCTTAATGCCAACATCTCAAACAAAAACAAAAAATTTCTTAGTTAGACAAGATATTTGAAACAATTGAGTTTGGATAACTGAAGGTCTCCAGAACGCTGTCTCACGGATCCACACAACACAGAAGACGTACACAAACCAACAGGTAGAATAAGTTCAAATTACCAGGCTTGGTCCCAATTGTCTTCATATTGTCCACAATGAAGTGTTTAAATTCGTACAAAATGGTTTCCACTCTTTACATACATGATAACATGCTTGACCATTATTTGAAAAGTACTTGATTACTTTTAAAGTACATGTGTGACATGTACATAAAATATGCAAGTGCTAAATATTTTGGACCCCATTACAAGCAACACAGACGTCACTGAAATACTGACATTGATGGACAAAACACAAAAATGTTTGTACGTGGCGCCACCAGTCTTGTGTATGAGAAAGCCATCGAAGATGTATGGACATGCAACATTTCAGGCAGATACTTCAAACTACCCTTGAGCTATGTGCACGGATGCATTGAACCCAAAAGCAATTGTAGGTGGCGCCATAAGTCTTGTATACGATGCTATTCGAAATGCATGGACATGCACAATTCAAGGCCGACATTTCAAATCCCTCTTGAGAAATAAGCAGGGACATACACCGTGCTAAAAAATAATGTAAGTGGCGCCACCAGTGTTGTGTAGACGAATCTTTCCGTGATGTAAAGACATTCATAATTTCAGGCTGATATGTCAAATCCCTACTGAGAAATAAACAGGGACATACACTGAGCAAAAATTATTGCAGGTGGCGCCACCAGTCTTGTGTTCTGTTCGAGAAAGCCATCAAAGATGTATGAGCAGGCCAAATTTTCAGGGTGATACATCAAACTTCTCAGACAGGTGCACTCCGATGGCCAAGCTCAACTGAGGAAGGCAGTTGCACCCAAGTGAACGGAAACTAATTTATAGGTGCAGCGCAGTAAACTCTTGACCTTTACCTAGCTGCACGGACTCTTAACTCTTAACCTGTTGCCTAAACTGATAGTTGGAGAACTGCCAAAAATATATTAATTGAAACAGACTGAAACTTGGCCTGTTGCCAAATATGAAATTGTCTTGAAGTTTGCAAAGCTGTTTATAGATACGGATAAAATCTTGGCCTGTTGCCAATCTTTTTACAAGTACTGAATGACTTTGGCCACAATGCTTTTTTTCATGCTGACATATTAATAAGATTGTTTATTAAAAACGTTTAAAATAATTACAGATGCCTATTCAAAACAAAATCAGAATACGGATATATTTTATTCATGGATTTATCGTTCACATAAGTTGTATATGGACACCAATTATTAATGTTGCCTGCACCGCTCTGTTTTTATACCCACAAAGCTCTGCTACCACAATAAATCTAATAACTTTGTTTACCAAAGTATCTCACAGTCCAGTCCTAAGACTGTCTAATAATTCAGCCAAAATCATAAGTAAAACTGAACAAAGACTACCTAAGGATAAATTTTATGCAATGTTACAGTTTTGTAAAAGAAGACTATTGCAGCCGTAAGTTTGATATAGGCTTACTTGGCCACAAGAAAAAATCATCAGCTTTCTCTGACTCTACCAATAATCAATGAACTCTTATCCATTCTTAGACAATTGAGAGAACCCTACCCTAGGATAATTCTTTGGAAAATCTAAACCATTCGGTTTCATCATGACCCATTTTTAATGTAGAAGCTGAGAAAATTACGAAAAAATCATTTCAAATATGAGTCTTGTGACCAACATTAGCATGCACAAAACTTGGTAATGCTTGCTCCTGTCGTTTCTGAGATTGTTATTTTTAGAATTTTTTGTTGTTGATGAAATGAATCAGGTCAGTTTCCTGTAACTCGGCCAAAAATCACCGAACTGGAATCATCCAAACAATACTTGATTTTGATTCAGGGATTATTTCTGTGAAATAGTTAACAATTTTGCTGGTGAGTTTCGGAGAAGATTTTTAAAAGTTTTTGCATTTTCCCGATAAAATCTAAATCAATGCAGATAGCAAAAAAAAATAAGCTCAATCCGATAAAATTTGTCATATCATGGATTCTTCCATAAAAGCACTGTTGCTAACTCCAACTGTTTTTGAGATAGCTTGGGTTAACGTACACGGACGACGCTGCGCCATCGCATAAGCTCACACGTTCGCCATAACGTGATAAATTTTCAATCGATGCCAATTCAGGTTTTGGCTCAGTTTTTCATTAAACGAGTGTTTCATGGTGTTTTGTTATAGGCAGCCCGACAATGCTGTTCTGGGCTTTCAGCGGGACTAGTTAGAGAATGGGGAGATCACCAGTCGCCATCAAACAATAAACGACGTTTCACGTATACAGCCATTAGTACTAAAAATTGGTGGCTCATGTCCATGAACGTCAAATCTTCGTCAGCATCAGTACCAATAACTCATCCTACTCTAACATCAGCCTTTGCTCTCTTCGTCGCCTGTCCATACGTCGTGTCTAATAATGTTACACCTGGCATTTTGGCCTCGCCCTGTATTCTGTTAATGTCAGTGTTGCGCGCACACAATGTGCCACTCAGTTTGCTTCCTGCCGCTGTATGAATATTGTAAAAATGCAGGTGTCGCCTTGTTTGAATCTGTTATTTAGGTATTAAGCATCCGTTTGTGAGGTATTTAGCAAAGTTCTTTTTCTAGCCATAGAGTTTAAACGCCTGGCGGTAATATTGCCTCTGGCATCTACTTTAAAACCATTTATCTCTACAACTAGAAGTACGCGCTTTCCAGCTTTTCAAATTGCGTTTTTGTTAGAACCCAAAACTGGCACCCATAATAGAGTAAACGCACAGTGCTCTAAAGGAACTTTGCCAACTGCAGGAGAAATGCAGGGAACAGCATATGCCCTTGTACACTACTTTTACCAACCTCATCAATTCCTTGGGCTGCCCCCTCCGAAATAAGTAGCAAAGCATCCTCATATCCATCCACGACAACATGGAAGGAACCTGTGGATACGTCCTGATATATCTACCTCCATACAAGTCCAAGACAGCCGTGTGATTGCACTAATATACTAAACCATTTTCTACTCCTACTGCTGACCCTCACAATATCAAGATATGGAAGTTGGGTTTCACCTGTAGACATTGAGTGATGTGGTGCATAGGAGATAATGGTTGTGATGCTGGACCTGTGACCACGAACTATGAGTTTGGCTCCCGTCCAAACCGCCTTTCACTCTGAGTCCTGACCAAGGTCTTCACCACAATGATACTCCCTCTCCACCCTGGAGTGCTTGTCATGCATGGACCTCATGCAAATTTAGAATGAATAAACCTATAGTGCCTCTTATGGCTATATGGGACCTATAACTACAAATAATGCGGCCTAAATATCCATTTCTATGTCATACACAGTGGGGAGCTGCGTAGCGTAGGAAGACCGCGCGGGAGCGACCGTATGTGGGCTATACGCGAAGTCGGGTGGGGCTGCTATTGTCTGTGATACAAGACTATACACATGCCCTCCGTCTTTTCATTCTTTGATGGAAAGATCTTAAACCTAGCTTGTCTCGACCAAGACAGAGGAGATAACAACCTTGCCTGCTTGAAAACCAAAAGCAAGATTTTACAGGTTCTCATTTGGGAACTCTTGTTTGTCGATGAGGCAGCATTTACTTAGAGAAGCACCTGCAGATACTGACTGCAGACTCTCACTCTTGAAAGATGAAAGGTGCCAACAAAATGCTCTCCCTGTAGCCTGCATGTATTACAATTTGGTTGAGGATGGGTAAAAATCCTGTTGGTATCATCATCCCTGCTTATTTTTCTCAAAGACCTTTTGATGAGAACATGTAAATTTCAATGTATAACTGGTTTAATCATGTAGCCGGTACACACACACATACACACTATTCAGTTTCAACACCTCTGTGTTTAAATGGGAATCTAAACAAACAACCTTCTTGTTAGTGGTAACATGCCCGTTGTGATAAAGACTTATATACCACAACCTACATGCTCCACTTAATTTCTTTCATGATCACAAATTCATTCTGATGATTACATAATAAATACAAGCAAACATAAAAAGGTCAAATCAGTTATTTTGACTAATTAGTGCTTTATTCATAGGCACTGCACATGGCTTAAGTCTTGTACAAAACAAACCTCTATCAAAAAGATACCTATATGAAAGATGAGTAATGTATAGTGTCTCACTTAAAAATCTAATATGGCCTGTATAACAGGTTTGCAAGTTAAACATTGCAAAGATGGTGTGATCTGCTAGTAGTAGAAAAAAATAGGTAACAAATCAAAAGCTTAATGCACAGCATATAAATCAGGCAATCATTGATTGAATGATCTTATCATTCAATTTCATATATATCTATATTTCTACAAAACACAAAATATTTATTTACAAATGGCACATGTATATCAATTATCAATATATGAATTATGAAAGACTTTCCTGAAAAGTAGTCCTTGAACAACATTAACAACATTACAATATAAATATTACTTATTCAATATATAAACTATTCAAATGGACAGTCTCTTGATTCTTTTGGTTTTATTAACAAGATCAGGTTGTTGTCATAAACTTATATTTAATTGTGTATATTCCAGGTATGTTTTCATACAAATGGACATCTTTAATAAGCAAAAAAGTATACAATGTAATGAAAGTATGACATCAGACAGTGTTTTAGTTATTCAAGTACTATAGAATTTTACATTTAAAGAATGTAATACTCAATTTTCTTAGACTTTCCTCAGACTTGACATTTATTTACAAGTTTCTCATTTAACTGGAACAACAGATTAACTATTGACATACTTTCAGACCACAGGTTTAACAAGAGTTAAAATATTGTAATATACAAACATTTTATGCAATGATGAAAGATCAAAACAAACTAACATTCCTCCACACATTCACACAGATAACAATGCCAATCAAATTTCCAGTGGACCTCTAGAAGTTGTGGTTTATAAACTTTGAAAATAAACTGTAGCTGTTAATTGGAATGGATATGAATATATCAACTAATATATAAGCTTTTTACCTCCATTAATTAAAGAGATTATGTTTTCATCCAAGTTTGTTGGTTTATTTTTCTTTATTTTCCACTAAATTCACAGGATAGATTTCGAAGAAAATTTGCAGAATGATGGGACATGGACCAGGGAAGACCCTATTTAATTTTCCACTGGTTCTAGGTAAAGGAATGGATCCACTTGTATTGTTATTGCACGGGTATGCACTCTAGTGAGCACCTTCTCAATCCTAGAAGAGGTTCTTAGGCCAACCTGTGCTTGGCAGTTTTCATGGTTTATAAATATATCCTGCTTAAACAGGCATGGCTGGTCATAATTTAAACTAGGGGTAGGATTTGTTAAGGTGCTGGATTGCAGACGGGAAATCAAGTGAAATCTGGAAAGAACCCAAGAGGTTCACTTTAATATCTTATCAACATATTATTATGAATGTTTGATTATTCTGAGCCCTGTGCATATAAAACAAGAAGTCTGAAAGATTTATTTATAATATCAGTCTTACCATTAGTTTAATTTCATAGACAATGCCAACAACAGGGGGAGGACCTATCCTTAAAAAATTATATTTAACATTATCAAGAAAAACTGGGTTTATTTTTTCTTCAAAAAGTATCCAGGGGATAATATTAAAATTTCTTATTTTTTTATATTCTTGGACAAAATAAGATAACAGAGAATTCCTCACCTTGCAGATTGCATACTAGCTCTCTTAACCTTAGAACTTCTGAAGCAATCCTTTCACACATTTCTATTACCAGAATTACATTAATATTAATAAACGTAAATATAAATGCTTAAAGCATATGTATCCACTACATGTCCCCAAATGCTATTAAAATGATGCTTTGACACAATTTTAACTAGACTTCCCTAAACTGGCCTTTGAATAACTAAATACTATAAAAGCTATGTATATACAAAGCTAAACTAGTCATTTCTGCATTTAATGCAGCAAGAATAGTCAACATATGACCTCAATTAATTGCAAAAATAATCAACAATGGCATTTATTTGAAATGTCTTAAAGACATATCACTGCATTTACATACAACCATATAATTATGTCAAGCCTTAAATTGCTTATCACAAATGATGAATGAGAACACACTGAAGAATCTTTAAATGTGTACTCAAAGAGTAGTTCATGGCTTCTGAAGCTAACACTAAAACTCCAACAGGTCAATGAACTTTCGATGTATGTACACTTTTATAATTACTACAAACTGTATAAACTCTTACACAGTTCTAAAGTTACATTCACTCCTACTAAGTTACCAATTCATCTTAACCTGTGCTGGTAAAGGTCATCTTTGCTGTATACAGCCACCAGGGCCAAAAATGTTCCAACCATTGAGAGTGGAGTATTGATTTTTTTTTAAATTCGAACACACAATGTCCTGCTCTCATTGGTCAGAACATTCTTTGCCAGAGCCCTGGTTGCCATATTAAGTAAAACCTGGTTTTGGAAGCAGGCAGTGATAGGAATGAAATGGAATTAATGTCCCCTGACCACTCTGTAAGGATCAAGTGTATGACCTGTCCTTCTGGAGGACTATTTCAGCAGTGATGCAGGTTTTGGAACTCACTCAGTGGTTTACTGTTTTGGTCTGACATTGTCCTGAGACAGGCAGAGGCTGCCGTTTGACCGCTAAAGTGGGACACGTCGTCTGGATGTACCGGCTTCTGTAGATCAACCATGGGGGCATAGCCTGTCAACAATAGGAGAAATTTACATTTTCTATCGGATTTTACAGTTTTCATCCTATAACTTGTTCCCAGCCATAATAAACAAAACATTATTAAAGGGGCCTAATCACCTAAAAAGCATGTTGTATTACCTGAAAATATAGTGTCTTCTCTTAGAAATAAATTGGTACTTGCCAAAATATTACTCCTGTACATGAGTTTTAAAAATAGTGTATTGGGTGGGATCACAGGTGTCAACATATACACACTGAGCTTGTGGGGCTGTGTGCATGGCCCCAGCCACAACACGTACCTGTCAATCAGGAGGTTATTTATGATCATAAAATATGATTTGGAAAAAGGGGTTGTCAAATGTTGGTTGTGTGAGGTTATATAAGCTGATTTATGAGGATGATGGCATTTAACTCAAGTAATGTAAAGATTTTGATAAAATCCTTGGAGAGGGAAGAGGGCTGATGTCATTTATATTATTTACATGTGGAAAAAGGCGTGCTATTGTTACACATATTTTGACTTGGCTTTTTAAACTAAAATTCTAATAGTATCATCAGAAAAGATTTTTTTTTAAATAATATAATTGAAATAAATAATTATTAAAATAATATTATAAATGTATTCATGAATGCATTCATGAATACATTTTTTTTAAGTACTTGCACTTGCATTCAAATACTTTCTTTTGACCTGTATTAGTATTTGTATTCGTTTCAAGATGGAACTTTTGAATATTTGTATTCATATTCAAATACAATTATAAAGTATTCACTCAATGTATTGAACAATTTTCATGTAACACTCAGTATGTAATTGCATGTTTGGGATCACATGGCCATCAAAATATGCTGATAACAATAAACGTATTTGTAAGAACACAAGACACTTTCACAGTAATTAATGGCATTTAAATGTTATAGGGCAAAATTAAAAAGCAGGAAAATAGGTATTTTAAAATGTAATAAATAAATCTGAGAAAAAAACAGAAAAGGTAGGATCACTGGATAGCCTGCTTGTATTAATTAGAATTGTTCACATTAATTAAGCCTGGATCTGGCATTTTCCTGATGAAAAGTTAAAAATAAAATATTTCTTGTTGAAGCTGATTTTGATCTGCATGTCTTTGTCAGGAACATATTCCAAAAAATGACTAATGGCTAAATGTTATTCTGTCTAAATGTTACTATTAAATCTGGATAATAAAGAAGTATTTATTGTCATATAAATCAGCTGTACCTGTTACATGCATGTTTTTTCATCTTATTTAGTTCATATCCTCTGGTAAACCTTGTATCTGAAATATTGGTCATGACAGATCATCCTGAATGCTATTTTCATAAATTGGTGTAGCGACAGGATAAGTGGTTCTGGTTTAATACTTCATTATTTTCAACGGCTATTTTGAAGTTTTCAAGTGCGTTTGTATGAGCCATGACTGAGGTGCTGCTGTGTGTGTAAACAACAGGTTACATGTGTCCGACACATAGACATACAGTAACAACAACTGTGCATTATTTGGCCAGTTGAACACCTGGGGCCCAAAGAGGCTAGGCGAAAGGATTATTTCTTAGATTTCAAGCCTTTTGTGACAGCTTCATATGTTAGTAAAACTTTACCCGACTAAATTTATCTTCTTTAAGTCAACATGTAAAATACCTGGTGAACGTGCAGTCAACTGTGGTTGCTGTGCATGGGCATGACATGCGCTGAACTTTGGTTGCTGGACACCGACACTGTCTACGTAAGTAGTGTAACCTGGTTGCTGGGCATTGACACAGTCCTTATGTGCAGTGTACTGTGGTTGCTGGGCATTGACACTCTCTAAATATGCAGTGAACTGTGACAGTTGGACACTGACAATGTCTGGATATGCAGTGAACTGTGGTTGCTGAACACCGTCACTGTCTGGATATGCAGTGAAGTGTTGGTGTTGGACACTGACACTGTCTGCTCTGGAAACAGGAACCTTGGTCCCAAGCAGGGGATCTGCTGGAAAAGCAAGTGATTATAATATAGTTGCAGCATTTCTGATCATTATCAATGGAGGCCTGAAACTTGAGAGAATTTCTCACAAATATACTGTACACATGATTGGCTTTTTGTTTGCAAGGATTTCCTTGAAATTATAGCAGAAATAATATCTTTGTGAATAAAATGTCTCTTCTGCACAGGTGAATAGCCATTCACACTGTAGTAAAACAGTCATTTTATTTACACTATCCATGCCTGTTACATCAAAAGGCAGATGACTATAATGTTACTTGTACGAATAATGAAAGATTATCTCTGAATCAAAGATTATATATTTAATATATATTGATCTTTATATTGTTTGTCCACTTTTTTTATGATTATATTGGTCCTCATTAAATTGTTAAGACAAAATTATTTCACCAACATATTAGGTAGCATAATAATGGAAATACTCTATGTAGGCTATCACATGACAAGTTAATGAGATTGGTACCTTCACAAAACAATGAAAATGAATGTCACAAAAATTAACATAAGAATTAATTCAGCCACAGTATCCCATTAAAACACAAAAAAATACAAAAAAAATTTTAGACGACTTGACCCTTGAAGTTAAAAAAGGAAACATATTGCTCTCATGAAAAAAATTAAGAAAGGTAGGACAATTCTTTTATGACTTAATTGGCACTGTAATGCAGATAAAAACATTTGTTCATTCTTAAGATCTGCTATGTTACACAGATTTTGTAGCATTTATCCAGTCATCTGAAATGGTAAAACACTGCCATCAGCAAAATTCAAAAGTATCCATTTAATTTAGAATTCATTAAATTCCTATAGCTC
Organism: Sipunculus nudus; assembly: GCA_026874595.1. Lineage (NCBI taxonomy): Eukaryota > Metazoa > Annelida > Sipuncula > Golfingiida > Sipunculidae > Sipunculus > Sipunculus nudus. The sequence continues at coordinate 47,619,494 of CM049306.1, read as the reverse complement.
CAAAGGAGACCTTGCATATGATCTGAAGGCTATTTATTGACTTATCTGATGAAAAGTGGACAAGACCATTTTGGGCTGCAGAAAGCAGTACACCAGAGGTGGTGCCACCTGCAGGTGGTTATCAAAATCATGTGATCAGTCATAGTCATGTCAGTCATGTGATGAGTAAGTCTACATAATTTGTAGAAGAAAGCAGCAGGTGTTTTAAAGATATTTTATAAAACACATGGGTGGGGCAGATGTATTTTCCAGAGCTATAGATATATGTTGTGCAAATTTTCAGCATGGGTTGCACATTTTACTTTAGAACTTGTGGGGTACTTAAAAGCATATAGAGGCCCGGTGCCTATATAAACATTGTTAAGTGGTTCTTAAGTATATAATAGTTGCAATGCAATTTGCATGATTCCATAAATGGCAAACAGAGGGAGGTCCAAAAGCTCTCTTTACTGACCTTTGGATGTCCAAAATCAGGATTTTAAGCCTGTTCATACTTAATTCTTCAAAAACATTGTGAGGTGCAAAAATGGGAACAATCCTCCCGGATCACAATTTTAGTTTGTACTAATAAAGATGCACTCCAATGTGGGGTTCATCAAACAATGCAAATAACCCCTAAACTATCATCTGTACAGAGGAATCGCCCTACAACATGGCTCTTAAGAGCAAATGAAGGGACTGACAGCAAGAAGGACAGACTGATGCATGCAGACCATTTTAGTAGTCCTTAAAAATGAGAAAACTTGAACTTACTGCATATGTCAGGTTCCCCTAGTACAGCATGGTGCAGGCTGCCTGTAATTTACAATATATTCATACAATGAGTGTAACACTGAATAAAAATATCATGAAAACTGGTGATTCCCATCAATTTTAGAAAGCTTGTACTTGCCAGTGAGGCATGTAACATCAGGCATCCACTTGCCCACCATTAATATTTATTTGCCCTAGTGTAATCATAAATTGCAGCCACAAAGACAAAGTGTGCTCCACATGTTTGTGTTGCTTGGGTTTTTAGCATGTTTTATAGACAGTAAACATGTTCAAATGTCTGTTTGTTAGTGATATTTTTCTTTACTATTTGTACAGATAAACACACTGGTCATTTAAGATAAATAGAGGCTTGAAATATTACTTCATTTCTCCCCAAAAGAAAATGGTTAAGTGAAGATTATTTAAAATTAAATCCTTTGGTCAAAGGTTTATGTCAGACTCATTTGCCCCATGGGTAGAAACCGCTTTTGCATGCCCAAACACCATAAAGTTTCTCCCACACAAATTTTGATTGCCAACATTTTTAAATATTTAAAACTTTCTGAATATTTATATATCATAACTTCACTTTCTTTGATTACATTTCAAACTGTTAAAATAGATGTTACTTTGTGAATCAAACACACAGATCTGTAATAATTACAGATCAATTATGCCAATTATTTATCAGCATTTGTTTTATTACACAAAGTCTCTTTTGAGGGACTATTATATGTTAAAAATACTATGTTTTTACCATTTTTACTGGGACATTTCAAGCCTGAAACATATTATTCTATAAAAAGGTTTTACAGTCAGATGATTTGACATTAAAGATTAAAAAAAAATTTATTATAAATTCTTCCTTAAACAGTTTCCTTTGAATTAACAAACACTGCCTCAGCTAGCCTTGGGAAAAAATGTTTCTCAGATGGCACTCAGGTAGCAGCACATATTGGTAACTCTGTCAAGTCAAGTAGGATTCAATATTTTAAAATCTCTCTTGTCTTCAAACCCCCCTTCCTACTAGTTTTAATCCATTAACAGGCTCTTAAGCCAGTCAGCAGACCATTAAATAGACATGTTGACAGGGACAAGTACATGCCAATTTGTTGGCACAGATAATACATATCTATGATATATTAAAATGAATAAGGAACCTGTGACAACAGGAAGAATGTTAGCTCTGTCAAACTCTGTGTAAATAACATGAAACAATTACATTCAAACCGCTCACAGTGGGTACCTCTGTGTAAATCACATAACACAAGAACAGTCAAACCTCTCACAGTAGGTACCTCTGTTGAATAACAAAGCAAGAACAGTCAAACCTCTCACAGTAGGTACCTCTGTGTAAATAACAAAGCAAGAACAGTCAAACCTCTCAAAGTGGGTACCTCTGTGTAAATAACAAAGCAAATACAGTCAAACCTCTCACAGTAGGTACCTCTGTGTAAATAACAAAGTAAGAACAGTCAAACCTCTCACAGTAGGTACCTCTGTGTAAATAACAAAGCAAGAACAGTCAAACCTCTCAAAGTGGGTACCTCTGTGTAAATAACAAAGCAAGAACAGTCAAACCTCTCAAAGTGGGTACCTCTGTGTAAATAACAAAGCAAGAACAGTCAAACCTCTCAAAGTGGGTACCTCTGTGTAAATAACAAAGCAAGAACAGTCAAACCTCTCACAGTAGGTACCTCTGTGTAAATAACAAAGCAAGAACAGTCAAACCTCTCACAGTAGGTACCTCTGTGTAAATACCAAAGCAAGAACAGTCAAACCTCTCAAAGTGGGTACCTCTGTGTAAATAACAATGCAAGAACAGTCAAACCTCTCAAAGTGGGTACCTCTGTGTAAATAACAAAGCAAATACAGTCAAACCTCTCACAGTAGGTACCTCTGTGTAAATAACAAAGCAAGAACAGTCAAACCTCTCACAGTAGGTACCTCTGTGTAAATAACAAAGCAGGAACAGTCAAACCTCTCAAAGTGGGTACCTCTGTGTAAATAACAAACAAGAACAGTCAAACCTCTCAAAGTGGGTACCTCTGTGTAAATAACAAAGCAAGAACAGTCAAACCTCTCACAGTGGGTACCTCTGTGTAAATAACAAAGCAAGAACAGTCAAACCTCTCACAGTAGGTACCTCTGTGTAAATAACAAAGCAAGAACAGTCAAACCTCTCAAAGTGGGTACCTCTGTGTAAATAACAAAGCAAATACAGTCAAACCTCTCACAGTAGGTACCTCTGTGTAAATAACAAAGTAAGAACAGTCAAACCTCTCACAGTAGGTACCTCTGTGTGAATAACAAAGCAAGAACAGTCAAACCTTTCACAGTGGGTACCTCTGTGTAAATAACAAAGCAAGAACAGTCAAACCTCTCAAAGTTGGTACCTCTGTGTAAATAACATAAAACAAGAACAGTTAAACCTCTCACAGTGGGTTCCTCTATGTCCTGTAAAGTGGGCACTATTGATTAATCAAAGTGGACCCTTCACCAATTTACAAAATATGATAAAATACTATGTGAATCTATGCCCCGTCATGCTTTTATTTAATTTCAAAATCATCTACCTTGTTTTGAAATTTATTACAAAAATCAAAAGCAGATTATTGGGAATGCTTGACAAATGAACATGAAGTACATCAACTCTTCATTGCGACTATTCTAGGGTTTCAAATTTCCATAAATGGAAAAATTATAAATACAGAACTAAAGTCTTTCTTCAAACATTAAGGAAAATCTCAGAGGATGCCTTTTTAAAATCTGCCTTCATGGTTCTATAAAGTATTGAACAAGGTTGAGTTGTGGATGCAAGAATTTATTTTCCTTTCAACTTTATTCCCAGCAAAGTGTGACAGAAGTGCTGACCTCTGTTGGCTTTTGGAGATACTAAGACAGGCTGATCTTAAGTAACCTATTAATCACAAATTGAATCTGGACTGTGGACTGAATAAAGGTCTGGTTTTTGAGAAGGTATGTGCTCTCTGAGTGCTGTTTTATAAGTATGAAACAACCTGTGTCTTAATTAGGGAAATGATTACTTGTCACTCGGACCTAGTGTAAAGTATATATTGAATTAGTGTAATCCACTCACCATTAGCAGAGGGAGGGATGTCCTCAGTCAATATTGGTTCACCTGATAAAGAGAGAGATATATTAAAATCATCAGAAACATCATAGTTAACTTATGGGTGACATATTTTTGCCAGCTATCATGCTAACTGCACAATTCAGGGAGAACACCCATTTATGGTCTTGATTAGATCACTTCAGTACACACAGCTACACATTTAACACTGTACCAGCATATATAACCCTTTCTTGCATTGGAATAGGTTCATGGAACTTTGGCCAGGTTTGAGCAGGCCAGGATTTCCATGGTCAAACTGACATAGAATGAGTTAACTGGTGGGCCTTATTGATGTAGGTCAGAGCTCGCTGGCATAGTTTCTGATTGATGGTGCTGCCATAGCCCCTTTGCAAAATATGTGAAATCCTCAGGAATTATGGGAAAATATGAAAAATGACCCCCTTAGGACTCACATGGCATCAGGATCAAGACTAACAAGTAAAATTCATGGAATTAATGTCCCCTGCTTTGGGCTCTTGTTGTCTTTCATGCTAGATAAGCAATAAAAATTATGATATGTGGAGAAAATTTTGAGGGCACATGAAAACTTAAACAGATGCACTATGACATGTAGAGACACCTGAGGTGAACATAAAAACTAAAACACACTGAGAAATTGGACCAAAATTTGATAATTTTGTTTTTGAGCTGGAGAGAATTACTTTTTAGATAGAAACTCCAAAACCATGCAATCCAAAACAAAGTATGCATGACAGCAATCACTGACCCAAATTTAAATGAATTAAATATTAAGGAAAGTTATAGCACCGAAACAAAAACCTGACAGACTGACAGACAGACAGACAGACAGACAGAAGCAAGACACTACAAAAACAATCCCAACCAAGGTAAGCATGAGAGCAATCACTGACCAAAATTTGAATGAAATCGGATAAAATTTAGGAGTTATCGCACAGAAACGAAAACCTGACAGACATACAGACAAAGTGACAGACAGACAGGAGCCAGACACTCCAAAACCGTTCCCAACCAAGGTAAGCATGAGAGCAATCACTGACCAAAATTTGAATGGAATCAGATAATATTTAGGAAAGTTATCGCACAGAAACAAAAACCTGACAGATGGACAGACAAAGTGACAGACAGATAGACAGAAGCCAGACACTCCAAAACCTATCCCGACCAAAGTATGCATGAAGGCAATCACTGACACAAACTTGAATGAAATCAGATAAAATTTAGAAAAGTAATAGCACAGAAATGAAAACCTGACAGACTGACCGACAATGTGACAGATAGACAGACAAAAGCCAGAAACTCCAAAACCAATCTCAACCAAAGTAATTATGAGAGCAATCACAGACCAAAATTTGAATGAAATCAGATAATATTTAGGAAAGTTATCGCACAGAAACAAAAACCTGACAGATGGACAGACAAAGTGACAGACAGATAGACAGAAGCCAGACACCCCAAAACCTATCCCGACCAAGGTATGCATGAAGGCAATCACTGACACAAACTTGAATGAAATCAGATAAAATTAAGGAAAGTAACAGCACAGAAATGAAAACCTGACAGACTGACCGACAATGTGACAGATAGACAGACAAAAGCCAGAAACTCCAAAACCAATCTCAACCAAAGTAATTATGAGAGCAATCACAGGCCAAAATTTGAATGAAATCAGATAATATTTAGGAAAGTTATCGCACAGAAACAAAAACCTGACAGATGGACAGACAAAGTGACAGACAGACAGAAACCAGACACTCCTAAACCAATCCCAACCAAGGTATTCATGAAGGCAATCACCGACCAAAATTTGAATGAAATCGCATAATATTTAGGAAAATTATCCCACCGAAATGAAAACCTGACAGACAGACAGATAAAATGACAGACAAAAGCCAGACACTCCAAAACAGATCCAAACCAAGGTATGCATGAGAGCAAATCAGTAACCCAAATTTGAATGAAATCAGATAAAATTTTGGAAAGTTATCGCATGGAAATGAAAAAACCTGACGGACAGACAGAGAGACAGACAGACAGCTGGACAGACAGACAAACCCAAATCAATGTCCCCTGCATCTGCAAAGTGGGGGACAAAAATCGGCATCTCCCAGGTGTGTCCACAGACAAGTTGCACAACAATGTTTGAGTGCCACCACCATAAATTATAATACAGATGGTACTCTGTATGACTGTCACATGGCATGTACGTTTGCCAGATCCCACAAAGCTGAATCGAAACAAATCACAAACAGCTGACTTTATCCTAGTGTGATTAACAGTGTAATTTAAAGTGTCAACTACCTGTCAAAGTTTACTGCAGCATATTTAGGCTGCAAATAATGCATAATTTTGAGAGACACAGAAGTTAATTTCCATAGATGTAAGATTGTGGACCAGAGTCAAGAACTAAAACTAAAGCATATGTGCAATTTAATTTGATACTTTCTTTATAACAGAGGAGTGAGCAATTGATATTATGAGCAAATTTATCACATATATACACAAGTGCTCTGCAAAGAAAGCAAAACCATTAACACCATTCAATATGTTTGTCCTTAATGTACACAATTTTTTTACAATGGAATCCATACTCTGTCTGGCCCAAATGAAAAAGTATTAATTAACCAGAGACTTGGATTTTCCGGACCAATTTATCTAATACATCTGCACAATATAAATCTATTGTAACTACTTGGGTAATACATATTTCTGCTGAAAATATACAACACACTTAAATATTACACAGTAAAAATAAAAGGTTTGTAAATGAGATGATACGAAAAACACTAAAAATTGAAATTTAAATGACATACCAGATGAGTTGGATGTTGATCTTTTTCTGCAGGCACCTGGCACAAAAGACAAAACAGTCAATTGTCAGTAAAAAAACACATAAGAAAAATTAGTCATATGAACCCAAGTACATGAGTCCAGGGTGAAATGTTGGAACACAGAAATTCAGGAATAAAGATCTTCAAATAAAGCATATCATGTTAAACAAAAATAAGAGTTAAATATTCTGACACAAGTCCAGAACTTCCAGAACGTTAGTGCTTTTACACTGATACAGTCAAGTAAACAGTCATGTTATAGTGATAAAGAGTACAGAACTTAAGAACACAAGTTTATTATATATTAATAAAAACTTTAGAACTTCAAGGACACATCTGATACAGAGCCCAAAACGTGGAGGCAACAGTAATGTTAAAGCAACACAATGTCTAGAACTTCAAGATCAACTTTCCTTTTATGTGGATACTGATTCCAGAAATTAAAGATTGCCATACAGAAAGTTCATAGGAATAAAAGTCCAGAACTTCAAAATTAAATGACTTTCCATGTTGATACATTAAAAGGAACTTCAGAATCAACAGTCCTGTTTTATTATATAGAGTTCAGACATTGCTTTCATCCCTTTTGTTCTTTTTCCCTATGGAAACTGATTTGTTTCATATTCCAATGCAGTAATGACACTTTTACCCTTATTAAATACTGGCCATGATCAGCTCCTGTCAACAGCTATTAGGTCACCACTTAGGGAACTGATATAACCAATTCTCAGTTATAATCAATGTACTATACTGAACTGATTCATGGCCAAATCATTTGGCAGAAGGATTTAACAATCTGGGTTTCATCACTACACAATAATAAAGACAATTCAAATATAACAAAAATTATATTTTACATGACTTCCTGTGCATATTATATTTAATTTATAAACTAGGTCTGATTGTTTTGTAAAATGAAGAAACAAAGCACAAGATCTAAGTTATTTTAACAAATAAATTCAACTGACCTGAGCTTCCAGTGCTCCTGAACAGCTTTATAAGAAGGATGCTAATAACAGTTAGGACTATGCCTGCAGAGGCACCAATTATTGCATACATCAGGTACTGGTTTAATCCTGTTTGATCTGGTTGTCTTGGTGGTTGTCTCACCTCATGGGAAGTTGGGCGTGGAGCCAGGGAGGGCTGTGGGACTGGCACTGGTGTTGTTTCAGGTGCTGCTGGTTTTTCTACAAAACCATATATTTCAAAACTCAAAACATTATACAGGATAGGTCAATGGACTGTTGGTTATATATATTGTTTATTGATTCAGCATGAACTTTATATTAAACAGATAATTATAAAGATTATATATTATTATCTAGAATTCTGAGACTAGGAATTACCAATGCAGAATTGAGAGTCATTTTCATATAAAAGTGAATCTCTGAGGTTCTATTGAGATTTCTCTTATTTGCCTTTAAGATATACCTTCAGGTTTAAAATCTGACAATTTCTATACTACAATATGTCCTTCCCTGGCCTCTGTAGACATAGTTGCTGATAACGGGAATCTCAAATGACATCATGACATTGTTTTGACATTTTTAACACAATGTTCTTCAACATATGATTTATTTTTCAAATTTTTCAGTGTATATCAAAGAAAAAAATTGACAGGTTTAGTGAAAAGAATTTGTTTCTAACAAAGGCAAATCATCAAAATTAAATCCCTTAAAATTTGGTGAATTTAATTTGTGCAGTCTAAGGGACCTATCAGGTACAGTAAGGTGATGTGTTGTGTTTGCAAAAACAATTTCAATTTACAATTCCAATATATATATCTTTATTCTGGAAATGAAGGCCTCAGGCCCATATATCCAACATATATACATACAAAATACATAATACATAATACATGGTCACGTGAAAAAAAAAAAAAAAAAACAATAAATGATAAGAATAAATAATTAATAAATAAACAATTAAATGAATACAGTTTTCAAAAATACACAGTTATCATTAATAAAATATTAACAGAAATAACAATTTTATCAACTGAATAAATACCCAATGTAATTTTATCAGGTAACTATTTGTGTTTCACAAAATGATTAAAGTTAATGGTAATTACATAGAATAAATTTCATAACAACATAAAATATGAATATTAATATATACATAAAATATAATATACATAAAATTGTTCACTTACTAGTTCAAAGAATCATTTAGAATTGACTCTCTTTTAACAAATGCAAAATATACAAATGCTGAAAGCTTATTAATTGTGACATAATTTGTTGTGGACATTAATGAAACGAAAGACATATCTTTAAATACAATTCCAATACCTGGCTCCGATTGATATTATTTCTAACATAAACATAATAACCATATCCTGTGTGTGCAGTTAATACAAAACTGACCAGTTATCAAGATAAACTCCAAGTTTACATAACTGTGGTAAGTCAACTAAATTTATGTTGCCAAATGCCCATAACTATTTATCTATTCACTCATGGGTGGAGAAGGTGCAACCTTGTGGTAAAACAATTGACCTATCCATGAACTCTATCTGACCTAAACTGCATATTCATTCAATGAATAATCATAAGCATGTGACTTATGAGCAACCAATCAGGTAACCGTTGGCACTGTAAACCGTCAATCATCTGACAAGCATAAAATTTACATAATTTGGCAGAGCTCTGCCAAATAGAACATGTGTAGTCTGTAAAAGTACCCACGTCAGCATATGTTTTTTGAATATTGGCTGTGGTGGATAGGTGAATTGGCTTTATAAAGAGTTTAATATTAATCAATTACTTGGGACATTTCTCACATGGGACATGATCAAGGAATAAATTTATATCAAATATTACCTAGCTTTATTTTTCTCTTTGATATGCTGCATCCTTTCCTACAAGGATGGCGAGGGCAACTTGTATCCCAACTACTCCGACATTTACAGTTGCACTTTCCAGAATTTTCATCTGATGGTTGAACCTGCAATAAAAACTGAATTTTAAACATACTTTCACCTCACCTTTTCTTGATTTTGGCAAAACTGTTTTGGGCAAAAATATTAATCACTAGCAAACAAAATGAATTTTGCAAGGAGCAGGGTACTCTATAATATTATTTAGTCCTGTTCTAAACAGAAAAACTTACTTCAATCCTTACAAGTTACAAGTCGTGTTAATTTTTTTTTTTAATTTTGTATTAATTCTTACTGATCTGTAAAAAATGTGCTTGCATAACATTCCTGTTTTAGGAAACAAATCTCTTATATTCAACACTAGGCTATGGTAGATTTCATGCAAGGCCTTTTGCATGCCACATAAATAAACACATCCCATGAGAAGAAGTCTCTGCTGTTATGGATCAAAGCAGTCTTGGCCCTATGCCAACTCCCTGTGGCAATACACACCCAATCCTGGTAGTGAAAGCAGTAGTTTAACTGACTGAATTCAAGAATGAATGCAGTGTGACCATTACATAAGTCTGGCCAAACCAAATACCAAGCTGCGCTGCTCCATGCTGCACTGCAAAAACGTACATTCAAATACACTAGACAGTTCACACCTTGTCATGCCATATACTGCACTGCCCTGCGCAGTAGTGCAAAGCAAAGCTGAAAAAGTTCAACTGTTGCCTCTTTACAGCACCACAACGCCAAGCCAAGCAGTTATTTCAGTAGTGTTTCCAGCTCTACCCATGCTGTACAGCAAAGCTCGTGTAGTGTTCAGTGTGTCCGGGCCTTTATATAAGGAGTGAATGGGAAATACAAAGATGTACTGATAAGTGAGTTGGCTCACCTGAATGGAGTAGTTTCCAGGGGGTACATTCTTGAATGTGTATGGTGGCTTTGAATGAAAGAAAAATAATTATATAATAAATGTTTATTCTATAAAGAAATTCTCTGCCAGCCTGATCAGTGAGAATACTGTTTACAGAATCCTACATTACCTTAATTGCTCAGTTTAAATTGCATGGTGAATAAATATTATGGTAATATATAACAATATCATAAAACAATCATTTACAGTCATTGTGAGTGACTATGTTTTGTAACCAGTGTAATTTTAATATTTTATGATACACAGAACTAAGGGCTGCACTTCAGTTTTGATCATTCACATCATCAATCACATATTTAAATCCTGTTACATATTATACATTACCTTGAGATAAACTGATATACAGGAAAATAAATTTACTGTATCTTTACCTTCCTGAAATTAACTTTTCTGTGTCCTGAAGATGAACCTTCATTTAGTGGTATCAGCTCTGCTGTATACTCTGTGAAGTTGTAATACACTTTGGCAGGATTAAAACTGAACATCAAATCACCACTGGCTGTGTTGTATTTATAGAGTATAAAGGTTGTCCATTTACTTGGTGGTTGCTCTTCAACATCTAGAATAGTGAAAACACAGCAAAATATTAACAGCCATAAAAAATTTCCACCTCTTGGTTATGGACACTTGAGGTGGTCTTCCAAAAAGTAGATTTGGAGGTCTACCAGACATTTGGACCGACTCAACAAAGCTTTTTCTCCTTAAAATAAATTTATACCTGCCAACATATTGCCCTGAAATCATTTGCTTACTCCAGTAAATGTACTAAAAAAGTGGACTGGGTGCAATCACAGGCGTCAACAAAAAAACAGCATGTGCATCTTGCAGGCCACAACACGTTAATCAGAAGATGCCCTGACTGACTTGGCCAAAAAACTATAATAAATGTTCCTGCAAGTTGAAACATTGTGTGTTGTGGCTCACAAGGGGACCTCAAGTCACACGGCCTTGTTATGGTGATCAGACACATGTGGACTTGTTTACCATCATGCAGAACCATAACAAGGTGTTCATAGCTGTATGCAAGTACTGAGACTTTGTGCTTGGATTGTTTTGCTGGGAAACTTTTGAATAAAGCAAAACTTAACTGATAGTGTGGAAGAAAAGGCATAATTTTGCTCCTGATTATGTCCCTTGAGGGTTCATAATCAAGAAATTCATCACCAATCATGACCTCACAAATTTATAATGTTGTTCATGCAGCCATTACTTTGTACTCATAATTATCATGAAGGAATACATACACTTTGGGTATATAAAATCGGCAGAAATATAATTGGAGTTGAAGCTGCCTCGAGGTCGATCTGGTGAGGTGTACAGAGTAACATGGCAACTCTCTGAGGTGTGTATCCAGCATCCTGTGCCAAACTGGACCTGAATAAAAATGACAACATTAATAAATAAACATGTTAATATTTATAAATGTACATGAACTGATTTACGCAAATGGAAAACATATTTTTAACAAAAGCATCTAGCAATTTTGTTGAAAACAATAAGTTTGGTTTGTGTTGCTTTGTGATAAATGTTCTGTGAAATAGGTTAAGTCCTTTAATAAGAAATCTTCTTTTCTGCTTATGGCAGAATTATACATCATGAATAAAATTTAACAATACTGCAATCTGAACTGTTGACAGTGTGTTTATGTGAGCCAACCATTTGCAGTAGAAACCCCCACCTTCTCACCAACAAACCTCCCATCCAATATATCCTCCCTCACCAACCTTATCCTGTATACCCTCAGTCACTTCACCCTGTACATCCTCAACCACACCAACCTCATCCTGTACATCCTCACCCTTATCCAACTCATCCTGTGCACCCTCACCCTCACTAGCATCATCCTGTACACCCTCAGCTTCTGTCTCCTCATCCTGTACATCCTCAGGCACCTCATCCTGTAGAACTTCAACCACACCCACCTCATCCTGTGCATTCTCACCCTCATCTGCATCATCCTGTACACCCTCACCCACACCCACCTCATCCTGTATACCCTCAGTCACCATATCCTGTACATCCTCAACCACACTAACCTTATCCTGTACATCCTCACCCAGAGTCACCTCATCCTGTGTTCCCTCACCACTAAGCCATATCATCCTGACCCTCACCCACTTTGTCCTGCACATCATCATCCTCACCCATCTTTCCTGCATATCTTCACCCTCAGTTACTTTATCCTGCACATCCTTTCCCTCACCAAACTTATCCTGCACATCCTCAACCACACCAACCTCATCCTGTACATCCTCAGGCACCTCCATCCTGTAGATCTTCAACCACATCCACCTCATCCTGTGCATCCTCACCCTCACCCGCATCATCCTGTACACCCTCACCCACACCCACCTCATCCTGTACACCCTCAATCAACATATCCTGTATATCCTCAACCACACTACCCTCATCCTGTGCATCCTCACCCTCACCCGCATCATCCTGTACACCCTCAGCTTCTGTCACCTCATCCTGTACACCCTCAGTCACCATATCCTGTACATCCTCAACCACACTAACCTTATCCTGTACATCCTCACCCTAAGTCACCTCATCCTGAATACCCTCACCACTAAGCCATTTCATCCTGACCCTCACCCATTTTGTCCTGCACATCATCATCCTCACCCATCTTTCCTGCACATCTTCACCCTCAGTTATTTAATATATCACATCCTTTCCCTCACCAAACTTATCCTGCACATCCGCACCCTAGTCACCTCATCCTGTACACCCTCACCCACATCCACCTCATCCTGTACACCCTCAGTCAACATATCCTGTATAACCTCAACCACACTACCCTCATCCTGTGCATCCTCACCCTCACCCGCATCATCCTGTACACCCTCAGCTTCTGTCACCTCATCCTGTACACCCTCAGTCACCATATCCTGTACATCCTCAACAACATTAACCTTATCCTGTATATCCTCACCCTCAGTCACCTCATCCTGTGTTCCCTCACCACTAAGCCATATCATCCTGACCCTCACCCACTTTGTCCTGCACATCATCATCCTCACCCATCTTTCCTGCACATCTTCACCATCAGTCACCTTATCCTGCATATCCTTTCCCTCACCCACCTCATCCTGTACATCATATCCCACATCCACCTCATCCTGTACATTCTCTCCAAACCCACCTTATTCTGTACATCTAATCCTTATATCCTCACCAACAACCAACCCATCCTGTACATCTTCTCCAACACCCTCCTCATCCTGCACATCCTCTCCCACATCCACTTCATCCTGTACATCCTCTCCCACATCCACCTCATCCTGTACATTCTCTCCAAACCCACCTTATTCTGTACATCCTCACCCACACCCACCTCATCCTGTACATCCTCTCCCACACCCACCTCATCCTGTACATCCTCTCCAACACCCACCTCATCCTGTACATCCTCTCCCACATCCACTTCATCCTGTACATCCTCTCCCACACCCACCTCATCCTGTACATCCTCTCCCACATCCATTTCATCCTGTACATCCTCTTCCACACCCACCTCATCCTGTACATCCTCTCCCACATCCACTTCATCCTGTACATCCTCTTCCACACCCACCTCATCCTGTACATCCTCTCCCACACCCACCTCATCCTGTACATCCTCTCCAACACCCACCTCATCCTGTACATCCTCTCCCACACCCACCTCATCCTGTACATCCTCAACCACACCCACCTCATCCTGTACATCCTCTCCAACACCCACCTCATCCTGTACATCCTCTCCAACACCCACCTCATCCTGTACATCCTCTCCAACACCCACCTCATCCTGTACATCCTCTCCCACATCCACTTCATCCTGTACATCCTCTCCCACACCCACCTCATCCTGTACATCCTCTCCCACACCCACCTCATCCTGTACATCCTCTCCCACACCCACCTCATCCTGTACATCCTCACCCTCACCCACCTCATCCTGTACATCCTCTCCCACACCCACCTTATTCTGTACATCCTCAACCATACCCACCTCATCCTGTACATCCTCTCCCACACCCACCTCATCCTGTACATTCTCTCCAAACCCACCTCATCCTTTACATCCTCTCCCACACCAACCTCATCCTGTACATCCTCTCCCACATCCACTTCATCCTGTACATCCTCTTCCACACCCACCTCATCCTGTACATCATCTCCTACACCCACCTCACCCTGTACATCCTCTAACACCCCCATCATCCTGTACATCATCTCCTACACCCACCTCACCCTGTACATCCTCAACCACACCCACCTCATCCTGCACATCTTCCTGAGTCCAGTTGGCTCCTTGAAGGTTGTAATCATAACAGTAGATAACGTTAGTTGTCGCTGTGACGGTCATCTGGAATCCTTTCACATATACTATACTTCCTGCAAAAGAAAAGAAGACCGACCTAATCAGTAGTGTTGGGACGATATGGGTTTATGATATTATGATAATTATTCAAATTTTATCACGATATACCATGATATCGCGATATTTTTAATTATATATAATGGCATTAATAAGCCATCAATAATGATATTTATAACAACCACCTTTAAAGTCTTGACTTTATACAAGGGGTTAAGTATTAATATAAATTTATACCTATTGTACCAGTACCACAGAATGACTCATTAAGTGATGTTCGTTGCATGAAGGTCCTGCAGGTGTGCAAGCTTGAGGCGCAGGAAGTCCTGCCCCTATCATCGAATCACGCTTGTCAGAACTTTCCATCAGTTTCCTATAGCTACACAAAAGCCGGAGAATCCCGGCGAATTTTTGGAGAGCGTGTTATACCAATCATGGCTAAATATACCATCCCAATTTTATATGGCAAAATATGCAACCCGTATGGAATTTTTGATTCAGTTGTGACACTTTTATGTTGACATTTTCATGCCACGAAGTAAAAGCATAAATATGTGTATTTATTGCTCTTTCATTATAATGTTATTTTCTCCTGGAATTCTCAAGCTTTTGTCGTTTCTGATTCATCCTGCTACTTCCGGACATTTCCGGCCATTTTTCCACCCACACGCATGTATTCAAATACATGTGGTTTATAAAAATGAATGTGATTCTTTGAAATAAATTTATTTTGAACCTCAAGGGCTTGCTTGTTAACCAAAATCGTGTACAAAAATCCATATCGTGGTATCGCGATAACAGGAAAGATGACCGTATGATAACAGTAGCTGTCAGATATCCTGATAATACTGTATACCGGTAACCGTCCCAACCCTCCTAATCAGCTGACAGAGGATAAAGAAAAGATAATAGTTTTTTGTCTGGTCTTTAAAGGCGATTCAGACCTACAATTTGTTTATGCTTGGGTACACCGAGCCTAAATTTTTACTTAGGCCATACCAAAAATATTTCTCCATGAATTCGCTGCTCCCATTTTTTGTGGATCAATTTTCTTTTTTTTTGCAAATGAAGAGCAGGTCCTTGGTAAAATTGCTAAATTGTGCTTCCTGCACAGATTTCCTAAAAGAAATCATAAAGTGTCAGCAAAAATTAATTTAATGTTAATTTAATGATGATCATATACACCATTAGAAGAACTGAAGAATCTTTTAAAATCTAGTAATATAATATTGTAGCCAAATTGTGTCTCGACCAGTAGAGAAAAACAAGGGACCTATGGGTCACAGCGCTCAGCTGTTATATATGATAAAAAAATATGATTTAGAAATGAGGCACATGCTGGTTTTATGTGGTAATAAAAATAAGCTGTATTATGAGTTGTTGTTGTTTAGCTTATGTATGATTTTGATAGTACCTTTGGAGACAGGAAAGAGGATTAATTTCATTTATTTTATTAACAAATGGAGTGCGATTGTCACACAGATTTTGACTTGGCCATATAACTTATAAGCAGAACATATAATATAAGAGTTTAACTATTTATTAAACAAGGGACCTATGGGTCACTGTGCTCAGCTGACGTTAACCTTGAAGGTAAAAATGTAAAATAATATCAAATGGAGATAAAGTGTAAGAGGAAGAGGTAATAATGGCCATGGTTGGTTTATATGATTGGTTTGTATTGATGAGCAAGAAATTGTTGCAAATAATATTTTGTGACCTGACCATGTGTTTCCTAATGTTGAAACTGAAGCATGTGAGCAGTTTGTGAACAAATGATCTGTACAATTACCATGATCATTAGTTGGCTTTTCGATTAACTGTTGACATTTCAGTAGTTTACACTTTTGTTCAATCGAATCTTTTTTTTGTATAATATATATTATTAAATATATGTTGTTTTTTTTTTATGAAATGTATACAGTTGAAATATAACTAATTAACAACATAAAACATGGCAAACAAAGCCTGATCTCAAATTCTGCTGATGCAGGAAAATAATGAACAAATGTTTGTAATAAATCCTCATTTTTTTATCACATCAATTTTTTTAATTTAAGTTTATATTTCTATACATTTTCAATATAACATATATAGCTGAATATAAAAGTTGATTCATAATTCTCAATTGCATCATCATAAATCTCAATCTTGTCAGATAACACCACATCATGCATACAAATGTTTATTATTTTTTACCACAAAAATATATCTTTTAAATCTGCAAAACAATATCTAAAAAAAAATACTTGATTTAGATTTCACAATTTTTAATTGTGTCTTTATTTATCCATAATGTGCTTCATATTTTATCATAATTTAAGCATACTGATGGGTTCCATTATGATTGGTAAAATCATTTAAAAGAAAAATGATTTCTTTAAAAATGCTACATTACACAACATTGCATCTTCTGGATTACACCTTGAATTACTTTTTCAAGGAAAGTTTTTGCATATCAGAGTGGAAACAGCATTACAATTAAGGAGATACAGTGAAAACAATAACAATACTGCATAACACTTGTGGGTTGGGTTTGCGGGGGGGGGGGGGGGGGGGATGGGAGGGGGGGGTCATTGGGGTGGTGATATGAGAATAACTGTACACCTGTCACAGCAGGAGATCTCCCCCAGTGACTGTAACAAATCAGAAACCCTGGCATAGCTGACTTCCAGTGACATGGAGTGGGACCCTGCATCTGTAATCTGTCAACAAAGCAAATGACTATAATAGAGCCTCAAGAAAAAAATCAATAACTAGCTTAATTTTCAAGCTTTTACTTCCAAATTTCAGATTTAAACAAATTAAATATTTATGTTTACATGCTGTGAAAATAAAATCAATGGTACTTACAGGAAAAAAACGTGCCATGGTCAAAGTTGGGCAAAATTTAAGGTACTGATTTTATTTTTATGCTAATTACTTAAAAAATTTACAAAATTCAGATCTAATTTTGGGTAAACAATTGAATCTTAATTAAACATAGTTATATACTTGGGAAAACAGACTCTAGTTTCAAAATTTTTCATGTTAAGTGAGTAAATATTTTTCCTGATTTTTTACAAAGTCCATTATGTTTGGGACCATAACTTAAAGAATTTATACTTAACAGACTTAATTTCTGGCATGTACATAGGAACTATATAGAAGAATATTTATGGTAAATTTGAGGAAAAACAGATGAGTGGTTTTGATATTAGGCAGTCCTGAAGTGTGAAAATAGGATTTTAATAAAAAATTGAGGTTTTTCCTTAATTTCTAAAAGGAATGAAGTCGCAAAGACCCAGTTTTCGGCTTGGTAGGAGATCTTGGGGACATCTAACATTATGCTGAATTTTGGATTCCTAGGTCTTACGGTTTCAAAACGTGCCACATCTACGGACGGACGGACGGACGGACGGACGGACGGACGGACAGACGGACGGACGACGGACAATGGACCACGACTATAGCTCAGATGACTTATAGTCAGCTGAGCTAAAAAAATACAAATATTGTCCCAAATATAATTCTTATTAAAAATAATAAGAGAATAGTATGATTTTTTCAAATAAAATATAACTGAAATGATTATTAAAATAATATTAAAGAATATATATTTATGAATGCATTCATTAATACATTTTGAAAGTATTTGCACTGGTATTCATATACTTTCATTTTTACCTGAATTCCCATTCTTATGAAAGAAATTTTATAATGGAGTACATATTCATATTCGTGTTTAAATACAATTGCAAAGTATTCGCACCATGTCTGGTATTTATTCAGTTTTCACCAAACAATGATGTTGAGAATCCAGAATATACAAATCACACATTTAAATAATGATCATAAGTACCTGGTTTTATGGCTTTTTATTTATATTAAAAAAAAAAATGTAATATATTCATTTTGGACTAATTTCACATCAATGTACTAACTATAGACACAGTAGGAATCTAGATAATAATATTATCAACTGCATCTTTGTCTATCATTAATTTCCTTCATATGATCCCTAATGATTAGTAATGAATAATATGATTTACTTTTTTATCATTAAAATTGAACTGAAAAATACCATAGGTGACTGCATGGTGTTATTTGGAATATGTGACATTCTATCCATCGATACAAGATTCTTATATCATCGGTAACTGCAAGTTAATTTCCTGTTATTATCAACTAACAAATTCCTTTATTTATTTATTGTTTATTGTTATGTTGTTGGTTAAAACTACTAGATGAGTTGGGTTGGACACCTGAATCAACTGTGGCTGGCCATTATATTATAAGCTGCCTGAAGCCCCAGTTTATGCCTCGCCTCAAGCATCCATAATTTGCTGAAAGTTCAACAAGGTCAACATACAGGTGACTCAAGAGGTGCTACAGAGAGCCAAGGTCTGACATGGTCTCATAAAAACATTAATAAAAGCTACAATTTTTGGCCAATTTCTTTCAGCTTTTTAAACTAAAAAGCTGAAATCTTTATGTGTGCATGATATGAAAATTTTATCAACAGTGCTCACAGGAAACAAACATGGCATGGTCAAAGTTGGGCAAAATTTAAGGTACTAATTTTATATTTATACTAATAACTTATAAAATTTGAAAAATTCAGAACTAATTTTGGGTATTCAATTGAATCTTGATTAAATAATGTTACATCCCTGACAAAAAATCTCTAGCTTCAGCAATCCTCTTGTTAAGGGAGTAAATATATTTCTTGATTTTTTACAAAGTGCCTTATGTTTGGGCCCATAACTTAAAACAATTACGCAATACTGACATCATTTCTGGCATGTGCATAGAGAATGTATAGAAAAATATGTATATTATATTTGATTAAAGTCAGATCAGTGGTTTTGATATTAGGCAGTCTTGAAGTGTAACAATGGGTTTTTGATGGAAAAATGAAGTTTTTCATTAATATCTCGAAGGTATTTAGTCCTAGTGACCAAATTCTTGGCATGGTAGGGGATTTTTGAGACATCTAATTGCATGCCAAATTTTAGGAACTGAGAGCTGAAGCTGGGGAGCTGAGCACTTGCAAACTGCATGACACTAGCTTGATGTAAACAATATGTTACATGGTGCTTGAAAACTTGAATAAAATCTACAGTTTTTGATCAACTGGTTTCAAATTTTTGGTGTTTACAGACAAAATGCTAAAAAAACATGCTGTGAAAATTAAATCCACAGTACTTACAGGAAAAAAACGTGCCATGGTCAAAGTTGGGCAAAATTTAAGGTACCAATTTTTTTTTGGTTAATATTTTAAAAAATTTAAAAGATTTTGATCTAATTTTGGGTATACAAGTTAATTTTGATTAATTAAAGTTATATTACTGGAAAAAAAGTTTATAGCTTTAACATATTTTGTGTTTAGTGATCAAATATCTTTCCTGATTTTTTACACAATGCATTATGTTTGGGCCCATAACTTTTTAAATTTACATAATACAGACATAATTTCTGGCATGTACATAGGAACAATATAAAGGAATAATTATGGTAAATATGAAGAAAAACAGATGAGTGGTTTTTATATTAGGCAGTCCTGAAGTGTAAAATTAGGTTTTTAATAAAAAATTGAGGTTTTTCCTTAATTTCTAAAAGGAACAAAGTCACAAAGACCCAGTTTTCGGCTTGGTAGGAGATCTTGGGGACATCTAACATTATGCCGAATTTTGGATTCCTAGGTCTTACAGTTTCAAAAAGTGCCACATCTACGGACGGACGGTCGAACGGACGGACAGACGGACGACGGACAATGGACCATGACTATAGCTCAGATGACTTATAGTCAGCTGAGCTAAAAATTAAGAGAAAAAATTTCTTTCACTTACACCATATTTTTTGTTCCAACTTTCTGTCGAACAAAATTTTTTTGGTGTGGCCTTACAGGGGAAAATTTTTACTATGAGAAATGAGGTAAAAGACTTGTGTTTTAAGATTTTGTGAGCTTTTTTATCTAAACATAAAATCTAAAACAATATATTTAGAATTTCAGAAGATATATGGTTCCTATATTTACAATCCTTGCAAAGCTCAAAAAATATACCTTGATTCTAATGCAAAGTAGAAATTAAGAGTCATGGTTAGGGAGAATTCCGCTATGACTGGTCAAATGGTTACTGTTGATTTCAGTCAAACTAGCACAAAGAGGGATCACACAACCTCCAATCATCACTTAAGAAATATATCTGCTTGATGCATGATTTATGATTATGAATTTTTTACACTGATGTAAATGTTAATGTTGAAGAGAATATGTGTGCTCTTGACTTATTTTTCATTCAGGTGGACTAAAAATACTTGGGCTAAGATTGTCACATTGATTGAAGGAGTTTGTTTAGTCAATAAAAGCCCTAGGTTCCTGGATGATAAAGAGGCAGAGAAAGAGGAAATTTAACCTTGGACAGTCTCATAAAAACTCCTTCCTTATCAAATCACAAAGGAGCAGTACTCAGACTTCATTAATTCCACCAACAGTTATTCATGCAAAGCCTAATGTCTGGGATAGCTTGTAACTTCCTCCACAAACTGTTGTGAGGGGTTTCAAGTGGACCAGTACTGCCAGGGCATGAGAGCTTAAAACAAGCAGATCTTCCTCCTGGTAAACTCAGCCGAGTGGGTTTACCATCCGGGGTCGCCTTGTCCAGGTCTAATCTGGACGGGTGCCATATATCTCAAGTATGTTTATCCTGGTGGGCCATTTTGGCCACCTGTACTTGGATTGTCAGATAAAATAAAAACAAGTTACTCTGGCAGGTATCAAGCTGCTTTACCTTGAGCTTCAATATTCCTTGTTAAAAAAAATCCCAGGTATTAATACGTCCCCCTTATATTGTATTTATCTGTTTTATAAATCTGAGATTTATTATCAACAACGGAAACCTGATGTGGGAATATTAAGAAAAAAAATTTTGAATACATGTATGAAATTTGAGATGGGTAAATATCACACAGCCAGATTACCTCTGCCCACTTGAAAACTGCATGAAGGTCATCCATTTTTACCCTGACCTGGCCCTTCATGAGGTACATCAATGCTGCAAAGTTGGTGGCTGTACCTCAGATTCTTTCTGAGTGATTCTGTTAACATCATTTTAGCATTATCACCAAAGTGACCTTGAAATATGCTTCAAGGTCATTCATGTTCAAAACTAATGTACCTTTAAAGAATATCTTATGATATTCAAAAATTAGTTGTGTATATTATTGAATTATTTTTTTCTGATTAAAATTTGAAATGTATAATATTATTTTTACTAATATAAAATAGAATAATAATTCTATAATATACTCATTCTATCAACAGTAACCCAAATTTTGAGTTGAATAATTTCTGTATCTATATCTTATGACATTCAATAACTAGTTATGTAAATTTATCAAATATTGAAATGAATTATATTATTATTCATAATAATAAATAAAAGAATAATAAAATTATATATTTTTTTCTATAAACAACTTAGCAAAGATTGAGTAAAATAATATGTTTCTCATGCTTATTAACTGTATCCGCCAAAACAGAGTTTTGCAGATACTATGTTTTCAGCCAACAGCCGCCGCCACCGCGTAGGTGTCCGGAGAACTCCTGCGTAACTGCTGGGTGGAATTTTACGAAACCCGGGATTATGTTCGGGTCACATGTGAACTGCTGCGCTCCGATTTTGTCTTGACCTCTGACCTTTTTTCTCTGCCAAGCGTCCATTTGTGCGTCTGTTTCCATACATAAACCCACATAACTCGGGAACCGTTTGACCAATCAGGAAAAAAATTTTGTACAAATGTAGCCCTTGGATAGCTTTATAACCAGCAACCATGTTTGCACAGTGTCCATCTGTTCATCTGCCTTGGGTTAAAATCACTCATATATCTGCAGTGGTTTGACTAATTCATCTGAAATTCAGCATGCGTATACATCCTAGATAGCTTTCTTGATTTTATGACAGGTGGTGCCACCTACATTCTAGTTTACACTGCAGATATCCAAGCTCATATCTCCGGAACCATTTGACTGATTGGGCCAAAATTATGCATGTGTATAGATCTCACATAGCTCTTTATCATAAACAAAACTGGAGGGGCCACCTGCAACCATTTTTGCACAGCGTCCATCTGTTTGTCTGCCATGGGCTAAAATCACTCATATCTCTGTAGTGGTTTGACATAACTGCCTAAAATTTTTCAGGTTTATACATCCTGGACAGCTTTCTTGATTTTATGACAGGTGGCGCCACCTACATTCTAGTTTATGCTGCAGACATCCAAGCTCATATCTCAGGAACCGTTTGACCGATTGGGCCAAAATTTTGCATGTGTGTAGATCTCACATAGCTCGATCTATATCATACACAAAACTGGAGGGGCCACCTGCAACCATTTTTTCACAGCGTCTGTCTGTTTGTCTGCCATGGGCTAAAATCACTCATATCTCTGTAGTGGTTTGACTTATCTGCCTAAAAATTTTGCATGTTTATACATCTTGGATAGCTTTCTCAATTTTTTTGGCAGGTGGCCCACCTACATTTATGTTAATGCTGCAGACATTCAGGCTTATATCTCAGGACTGGTTGAACATATATCCCCTGAAATTTTGCATGTGTATAGATCTTACATAGCTCTTAATCATACACAAAATTGGTGGCGCCACCTGCCACCATTTTTGCACAAGTCCTTCTGTTTGTCTGCTGTGGGATAAAATCTCTCATATACATGTAGTAGTTTGACCTTTTGCCTAAAATTTTGCATATGAATACAACTTAGACAGCTTTCTGGTTTGGGGTAGGTGGCACAACCTACATACACATTTCGGCTGCAGACATCCATGCTAATATGCAAAACACCTCACTCTGTTTCCCCTTGCCACTCAATCCCATGTCTCACTTCAACCGTTCCACTCTGATTTAGGCGGATACATGTAGTCGCTTGTCGACTACCTGTATTCTAGTTAATTAATAAATTAGTCTGAAAAATTATCTAACTTTGTAATTAATGTCATGCTATTACACTGCAGGAGGGGTCTCATCTCACCATCTTTTGGAGGTTTCCAGGTTGGACGGATGTAAACTTCATTGTCGACTATTTTATAGTCGATCTTGAGATCTCGTGCCTTGCCAGGAAACTGATTAGGTGGTCCAGGTGGGGGCTGGCAATCTGTGTTATTCAAAATAATAATGAAAATATTAAGCCTTACGATGTAGTCACATTTATGCACACATACTAAAGTAAAATACTGTGTCTGTATTATGAGGAGTTTGTTTTATTCTATGAACATGTTCCTGTTTATACATCTGCTCATGAACAAAACAATTTTTGTTAAACAAGTGACCCATGGGTCATGACGCTCAGCTGACTGGGAAGAGATTCGCAAAAGGAAATTTTTTCATCTGAATGGTAGTATATACCCATTCAACTGAAGCATCAAACAGATTAACCAACAGGGCATATTGTGTCTGTATTTTTAAAGGTCTCAAAAATAGAGAAAAAAATTTGTAAAAAATAAAAAAATACAGGTGGCGCCACCAGTCTGCAGGAACTGATGGAACATCTCATGATCAATATGTATGCAAAAAATCATGACCATCAGTGATGTAGTTAATGAGATATTGAAGTTTTTGTATGAAATTTTTTACTTTTCTGGGGGGTACTTTGGGGCCCCATAGCTCGAAGGATATGGGTAACAGAGACCTAATTTCTGGTTTCCAAGGAGATTTTTCATGGACCTCTCAGAATGCCAAGTTACAAGGTTCTAGGTCCAGTGGTTACGATTTGTGCCTGGTTAACGGACGGACAGACGGACGACGGACAAAGAGTGATCGCTATAGCTCAGATGACTTTCAGTCAGCTGAGCTAAAAATTGAAAAAAATACAGATGGCGCCACCAGACTGCAGAAACTGATGAAACACCCCATGATCAATATTAATGCTAAGAATCATGGTGATCAATGCATTAGTTGTTCAGATACTTGAGCTTTTGTATCAAATTTTCCCTTATTCTGGGGGTACTTCTGAGCCCAATAGCTCGAAGAATATGGGTAACAGAGACACAAAGAATTGTGGTGATCATTGCAATAGTTTTTCAGATACTTGAGCTTTTGTATCAAATTTTCCATCATTCTCGGGGGTACTTGGGAGCCCCATAGCTCGAAGAAAATGGGTAACAGAGACCTTTTTCTAAGTTTCTAAGGAGATTTTTAATGGGCCTCCCTGCATGTCAAGAGAGAAGATTCTAGGTCCAGGCGTTACGATTTGTGCCCTGTTAACAGATGACCCCATCTTAAGGTCTCATAAATAGAGAAAATAATTCGTAAAAATCGAAAAAATACAGGTGGGGCCACCAGACTGCAGAAACTGATGAAACATCCCATGATCAATATCCATACAAAGAATCATGGTGATCAATGCAATAGTTGTTCAGATATTTGAGCTTTTGTATCAAATTTTCCATTATTCTGGGGGGTACTTCTGAGCCCCATAGCTCATAGGTTATGGGTAACAGAGACCTAGTTTCAGGTTTCCAAGGAGACTTTTCATGGGCCTCCCTGCATGTCAAGAGAGACGATTCTAGGTCCAGTCATTAGGATTTGTGCCCTGTTAACCGATGACCGCATCTTTTAATGTCTCAAAAATAGAGAAAAAAACACGTAAAAATCGAAAAAATACAGGTGGCACCACCAGTCTGCAGAAACTGATGAAACACCCCATGAGCAAAATCAATGCAAAGAATCATGGTGATCAATGCAATAGTTGATCAGTTACTTGAACTTTTGTATCAAATTTTCCATTATTCTGGCGGGTACTCCGGAGCCCCATAGCTCAGAGGTTATGGGTAATAGAGACCTAATTTCAGGTTTCCAAGGAGACTTTTTATGGGCCTCTCTGCATGTCAAGAGAGAAGATTCTAGGTCCAGTCGTTACGATTTGTGCCCTGTTAACAGATGACTGCATCTTCAGAGGTCTCAAAAATAGAGAAAAAAATTCGTAAAAATTGAAAAAATACAGGTGGCGCCACCAGTCTGCAGAACTGATGAAACACTCCATGATCAATATCCATGCAAAAAATCATGACCATCAGTAATGTAGTTAATGAGATATTGAAGTTTTCAAGTTTGTATAAAATTTTTGACTATTCTGGGGGGTACTTCAGGGCCCCATTGCTCGAAGGATATGGGTAACAGAGACCTAATTTCTGGTTTCCATGGACATTTTTTCATTGACCTCTCAATGTCTCAAGAATGAAGATTCTAGGTCCAGTCTTTACAATTAGTGCCTTGTTAACAGATGTTCACATTTTTAAAGGTCTCAAAATAGAGAAAAAAATTCGTAAAAAATCGAAAAATACAGGTGGCGCCACCAGTCTGCAGGAACTGATGGAACATCTCATGATCAATATGTATGCAAAAAATTATGACCATCAGTGATGTAGTTAATGAGATATTGATGTTTTTGTATGAAATTTTTGACTTTTCTGGGGGGTACTTTGGGGCCCCATAGCTCGAAGGATATGGGTAACAGAGACCTAATTTCTGGTTTCCAAGGAGATTTTTCATGGACCTCTCAGAATGCCAAGTTACAAGGTTCTAGGTCCAGCGGTTACGATTTTTGCCTGGTTAACGGACGGACAGACGGACGACGGACAAAGAGTGATCGCTATAGCTCAGATGACTTTCAGTCAGCTGAGCTAAAAAACAAACTGTTACTGTTCTTTGTTAAAGAGACACATAAAAGACACAAAAGGAAAGACACTATGATTGCTCTTTTTAATTTTCTTGACTGATATTTCATTTGTCATTAGTTACAATGCATCTTATATATTTGATAAAACATCAAAGAAATCAAATGCCATACATTATTGATTAGTATTTTAAAGATACATGTATGTGTGTATTTAAATAACGCGTTTTTGTATTGGTTTTGGTTTCCATATCCTGTTGAGATGTAGTATACCTCCTCCAGGAATTATGCTTTTATCTTGGTTAGTAATATGGCTTGTTAGTTTGTCTGTTAAATGCTTTACTAAATAAACCCGGATTTTATTAAAATTTTTAGGGTAGCACTCAAGTAGAACAATCAATTGAATTTATGAGATAATATGGTAAACCATTATATTTATACGCTCAACAAATCTGTAGGGTGGAATATCATAAGTTTAAGAAACAAGTTTAATGGTATCTGATTGGCGGTAATTTTTCAAGTTATTTACATTTGGAAATGAATTCTATGAGAGAAAAAGTTTCAAAACCTTTAAAAATATCTGAAATAACTTGGCTCAACATCTAAACTATCAAATATCTTATATAAACCAGTATAATATTATGTCACACTGCCCTTGCACACATCAGATGTTGAAAGAATATTTTTAATTCAAAATGACATAAAGACCATCCTTAGGAACCATCTTAAGTGCAGAGAGACTTGATACTCTTGCTCTTATCAAGTAAGAGGGACTTTTTGTCAGCATTTTTTAAAATGGAAGCAGTTTAAGGAGAGAAGACTGCTTAAGGCAAAAAAAATGGAACCAGTGTTTTTCATTTCAATAAAGATTCTTTTAGTTGAAGGACTGGCTAAAAGGGGGAACTTAAACTCAGCAGTTTGAATAGGAAAACTGCACACTTGTTTGTGTCAAATATTAAAAAAAGTATGATAATTTGCTGCATTTTGGGTTTTTCTTTCTTGAGTAAATGATCCAGATTAGACAAGGGCCCACTAGTCTGGGGAAAAGGCCCCCTTATTTCAGCTGAGTGGGCCTTCAAGGCCCACTAAATCAGAATCATAAACAGAACACTGCATAATAAACATAATACTTATTGTAATGAGATATACAATTTTAGTATTTAGTGAATGATATAATAACCAGAATTACATCATGATGTTTTACCTCCATTCAAAATAGCTAGGTTACACAATATGCTACCTTTCTGATAACTGTATCATGAATGGTACCCAGATCATGAAAGTTACCCTGATCATCGGATTGGTCATACAGGGGACACTTACCGTCAAAGTGCCTGGTAATACTGCATGGCAGATTGGGCTGAAAGAATAATTACAAAATATGTAACTGATAAATACAAAATGCATCTACTTGTCATACTTTGGCTCACATCTAAACATACTGAACAATTTTTAGTAATTGCTATGTTACAGTCTAACACCTTTTTATGCAGAGAGGAACTTGTCTGAGAGAACCCCAGTCTTATAAGACCACCCTTAGGTGAACCAAAAGCATTTACACTGGTTATAACTGACCAAATGCCATATCAGCCCTCTGACATTACGACAAGATTACTTGCTGTCAGAGTGCCTATACATCTTGGTCTGAGGAACGCATTATAAGGCCCCATGAGTATATAAATATTTTCGTCATTTTTGAAAATGCCTCATACAGGTACACTCTCAATTAACATAAACCAGACTAATCATTAGCAATTTTAGTGTACATTTTTTAAACACAGGAAACATGAGCGAGAAAAGTTATTTTTTAACTCAGCATATTCAAGTTGGTACACCCCTCCACATGTTTGTTGAATTTCTAACTACATGATTACAGACATGAATGGCACAGGTTACTAGATGAAGCCAACATGTACGCTATACAGGAAATAACTCGTTGCCATAGAGATGGGGTTTCACTTTGGGTTGTGAGTTCACATGTATTCTCTTGTGTTAATTCATCATTCATAGTATAATGTTAAGATTATGGGCTTGCACATGATGGAAGACCACTGCATGCATTCCTCAATATTGCTTGTATCAAAATTCAAGTAGGCTTACCAGCCCAATTATCATTGCCTACAGAGTAACGGCTATAACTGACCTGTCAGTTTAGGCCACCTGTCAATTAAAACAACTTTTATTCAGTCTCTTGGGTGGTCTGATAATACAAGTTTCACTGTATAACCAAACCAGCGTAACAAGAGGTGAAACCATCTTGTTGCTGAAAGTCTTAAACAACAGGTAAAGCAATTTAAGGTCAATGGGTCAACTACTGCAACCTATGAAGCAAATCCTGGTAAATATTAATGATAAAAACTCTATGAAAGCAACAGGCTGAAGGTGAAGCACTAGAGGTCTTTTGATCTATGAGTTGAGCATTTCCAGATCAATGGGCACACCAAATTTTACAGCAATCCTATTACATTATGCCTGATATGTGTCCAAATTTCCTTCTTTTGTCACAGATCTGGGCACTCATCTGGACAGGTAAACTATAGACAGGTAAATTTTAAAGGAAAGTTCATGGCTTTCTTTCATGCCAAATTATAATGATATAATATTAAAGCATTCCATGTTATTGAAATATCAATAGAATAATATCCTTAAATTTGCAAAAAAATATTTAATTTTTTCTTCATCCTGACACTGGCTTTGTGTCATTTCTTTATGCGTAGTGAATATAAACTTGTTGTTCACACATGAAAGTAGCTTACAAATGACGTTTTCTTCCTCCTACATTGAAGGGTCATTAACCTCTAATTCATCACATCTGTCTTGTACTGTCACATACAGGCACGCGGTGTACATAATAACTTACACTGATCATCCTCACAAAAGAAGACATACACACCCTTCTTCACAGAGTTAAAAAAGAAATAAAGACCACTCTCACATGAATTCTACCATGACCTCTTCATCTAGCAGCGAAGCATACTATTATTATATACTATTATTATATACTATATACTATGTATTCATAAACTCTAATCTCTGTCTGGAATTTTTATAGTGCAACCCTTAAATCTCGAAATTTAAGTAAACGCATATCAGTAATATAAAATGGAAATATATTATGAATGATCATTCTTGTTATAATGGTGAACTTAGTAAGAATTATTGATGGATTGATTGGAAGATTTGACATCCTGGTTCCTGTTTTCTAAAATCCTTCCTTTAACATTTTATCATTTGGTGACAGTTATATCTGTACC
This sequence comes from Sipunculus nudus, assembly GCA_026874595.1. Taxonomy (NCBI): domain Eukaryota; kingdom Metazoa; phylum Annelida; class Sipuncula; order Golfingiida; family Sipunculidae; genus Sipunculus; species Sipunculus nudus. Next base: position 47,589,699 of record CM049306.1, on the reverse strand, counting down.
TTGTATGACATTGATGGCAATAAATGGTTGTCATTTAGTAGCACCTCTGTGGCCATGCCTCAGAAAAGCCCGTTTTGATCTATAAATGTCTGAGGAATTTGACATAATTTCACAAATGGTCTATTACAGCACCATCTGTCGGACACTTTGTGTATCCAGCAGGTGCTTCACGATATGACAAACCCATCTCTGGCAACCCTTGCCAAAGTCAAGTACAAGTACAAAAAATGCTAGTGTAAAGGAATTATAATTCATGAGATGACTTTCAGAAGTGAATTCGAATTAATAATTGAAGAAAAAACCAAGGGACCTATGGGTCACAGCACTCACCTGTTATATTTGATCACAAAATATGATTTGGAAGATGGGGTAGACAAATGCTAGTTTTGTGAGGTAATATAAGCTGTTTTATGAGATAATGGTGTTTAACCTGAGTTATGTAAGATTTGGATAACATTCTGAGATATAATGAGGAGGATTGATGTCATTGATATTATTTATTTATTATTTGGAAATAAAGTGCTATTGTCACACAGGTTTTGACTTTGCCTGATGCTGCAAATACACACCATTTTGTCAATTTTATCATTTAAAGTTTATCTTGTGAGTAAAATACACACCTGATGCTGCAAATACACACCATTTTGTCAATTTTATCATTTAAAGTTTATCTCGTGAGTATTTATTCAGTTTCAGTCAAACAACATTGTTGAGAATCCAGGGAAAACAAACTTCACAAATTTAAATAATGATCATAAGTACCTTGTTTTATGGCTTTAATTTATATTAAAAAAATTAAAATATTTTATTCACTTTTAATACTTTCACATCAATCTACACACTAAACATAGCAAGAGTCTTTTGACAATTATTAACATTATAGTCATCTTCAGAACTTGTCTAAGATCTGATTTTTTATCAAATTTGAATTTTTAAAAATTTTTTCATACATATATCAGAAAAAAAAATGAAAAGTATTCTCAGCTATGAAACTAATACATTTGTAAAAATTAAACGCAAACATTATACAAGAAGCAAACTAGAGATGGGCATGTTTAATTTATTAACTGAAATAAAGGAATTAGTAATATAAATTTTGATTATTTACCTTGTATCACGAGACAGCTGATACAACCATGAGGCTAAATGTCATACGTCAAACATATTAACATCTATAATGAGTACTTGTAGGAGTATTATTGTAAATTTTTTACAAATTTAATTTTTTTTTTTAATTTTGTAATAAATATAAATTAACATACTGAACAACTAAAAAAACCTGGAAATTTAGATTAATTTAATATAATCAACTTCATCCTTGTCTATCATTAATTTGTTTCATATAATCCCCAATAGTAAAGAACAATTTTATCTAATTATTTTTTTTTTCCTTATTAAAACTGAAATGAAAAAGCAAATTCGAGGAATTTATGTCCTCCGCTCCCGCCTCTTGTTGTCCCCCTTTTGCCTTCTCAATATGTTTCAGTTTTTATTTTCTCCTGAAGATGTCTCTACATGTCATAGTGCCTGTGTTTCAGTTTTCATTGTCCCCTGAAACTGTCTCCACATGTCATAATTTTTTTGTGAATGGGGAACGAAAGGGAAAATTTTTGTTGTTTTCAAGCTTGCGATTGATAATTTTTCTGGCAGACACTCCAAAACCAATCACAACAAGGTATGCATGAGAGCAATCACTTACCAAAATGTGAATGAAATTGGTTAATCTTTAGGAAAGTTATCGCACGGAAATGAAAACCTGATGGACAGACTGACGGACAGACAGAAAAACCCAAATCAATGTCCCCTGTTCCGTGGAAGCGAAGGACAAAAATACCCAAAGATGACTACATGGTGTCACTTGGAATACATTTGGGGCCATCCATACAAGATCCACACAACATCAGTAATGACAAGGTATCCCGGTTACTCATTAACTATCAAATTCCTTTTCCATTAATTTTTCTTAAAGTTGTTATTTTAAAACAATACAAATGTATTTCATTATTGTTTATTGTTATATGTTGTTGGCCAAAACAACTACTAAAGGAGGGGGTTTGGACATCTGTGTCTAGCTGTAGCCAGCCATGAGCTGGCTGGCTGCCCAGTATACTCCACTTCAAGCATTTATAATTAGCCTGACAGGTCTACAAGGGTGACATACAGGTGACTGATCATGAAGAGGGGCTTCAGTATAGCTTAGGTGTAACAGTAAGTATGACATGGTCTCATAAAAACTTTAATAAAAGCTACAGTTTTTGGCCAATTCCTTTCAAATTTCAGCATTTAGAAGCTAAAAAATTCAGATCTAATTTTGGGTATACAATTGAACCGAATAAATCAAAGTTATATCCCTGAAAAAAAAAGTCTCTAGCTCCAACATTTCTCATGTTAAGTGAGTAAATATCCTTCCCGTTTTTTTTTTAAATTGCATTATTTTTGGGCCCATAACTTCAAGAAATTACACATTACTGACCTAATTTCTGGTATGTACATAGAAAATATATAGAGGAATATTTTTTTTTTAATTATCACAAACAGATCAGTGGTTTTGATATAAGAAAGTCTTGAAGTTTGACAATGAGTTTTTAATGGAAAATTGAGGTTTTTCCTTAATATCTCAAAGTTATAGTGACAAAAATTTTGGTATGGTAGGAGATTCTGGGGACATTTAACTGCATGCCGAATTTCGGATTCATAGGTCCAATTGTTTCCAAAACGTGCCAGTTTAACGGACAGACAGACAGATGAAAGGACAGCCGACAGAGGACTTATAGTTAGCTGAGCTAAAAATTGCTGATTGTGCTTCCTATGAGAAATAATTTAAAATTCTGGTTGAGAAGTTAAGTGTTTTTGAACCTCAGATATCAAGAGACATAAATTGGAAATTCCAAGGAAACCACTGTCGCTACTGGTAAAGCTAAAGAATCCACATAGCTCTACAATAGGTTTAACTTACTTGAAGCATATTACTATTCTGCTTGTGTTATTCTTTATTTCTCATGCTCTATATCTCAAGGACAACTGCTTTTGTGAGCCAATGAAGTGTGGGAACATAAGCCAACTCAGAAAAAATGCAATAACTGCGATTCAAGATGACAAAATCTCTGCAAACAACATGAACTTGTGTCAACTAGTCTTGTTGGGCATGTCAATAGAAAATGATATGTTAACGGTCCACCAAAAATCCCTATGATTTTTAATTTTTTACATGGCCTTATCTTACAATAAAACACCACCTAGAGCTTGTACTTATTTAATCTGAGCCATGTTGAAGGCAAGGGTCAAAGAAATGTTTGCTTGAATTTATGCCAAGGTGCTATATTTCCATTTCTTTATTCCAAATCAAATACCATGAACCCTGTGTTTACATCAGCTAATTTTACTCATTCTTCACAGACGTTTTTTTTATATTAACCTAGAGCAATTACAGTGCAAGTGCTCCAGTTGTAAATCAAGGAATTCCCTGGCGCTGGTTTCCCATACAAGCTCATATGTGTACTTTGTTTGGCTACATACTGCCAAGAACATAAAATTTCATGATTTTTAACATTTCAGTGTTTCGCAAAATACAAGGGTTCCTCTTTCACGATCTCTTCATATGAAAGGTCAAAACAGAGTACAACCTTTATTAAATAAATTCATTATATCAAATAATATGTGTGCTGCATCTTGACAATTGCACGGGGACCCTTGGGAATATCAACCAAGTAAAAATTGTAATTCCTTATTGGGAGAAAATTTGAAACATCTGATTTATAATAGCAATCTTTGAAAATATAAGATATATTATTATTCCTTGTATCAATGAATCTTCTACCTTTTAATTTATCTTTGACAATGGGACCTCACATTCATGAAGGTTTTATTCCCCCATAATTCCTGTTTTGCAAATACCAAAAACCCCTGGACAAACAATCAGGCAATCACTGTGATGCCATCTTCAAGATGAGATATCATCAACGTATGGCAATCAATTCCCTGGCAGACAACATGAATGATTTTTGTTTCAACAATTTTTCATTATAATTGATTTTATCATCATATAAACCATTTTCAAACAACTGATGTATATAAGAACTGCCCTAGGTCCAATTATCTTAAAACTGAACTAGCTTTGCTGGACATTTAAATCACAATCAATAGTGAAAGAGTGATAAACATTATGTCTCTAAATTAAGAAAATGCTCAACATCATTATGCGTTCTGTCAATTTTGACAGTTAACAAAGGGTGTAAAGGTGGTTCATGAAAAGAAAATATAGAAAAGAATCAATTCAGATATAAGAAATGAATTTATTACAGTTTAACTTCAGGGTTGCAATAAAATGCATCCATTATTTTGTGCACTGTTACTCCTTTGATTAGCATACCTCAAGTGACATTTTTATATGCTGCATTGCAAATAAATCAATGATAAATACACAACAATTTATTTTCTAGCCTCTGCTCATAGCCAAGCAACTTTATGTGACTTTAATATTGATAATCATTTAATCAAAATATACAGTGGCCCCATACCTGTGTACGTTTACTTGAAAACCATATGAACTCTGGTATGATAAGCAACAAAAAAAATATTCATTACACCACACTGCAAATCATCAGATTATCATTTTATAACCACTGTACGGGACACATTCAGCTCTCAGCAATAATGAGGACTTGATAAACTTGATAACTGTAAGCTATAGCAGGCACTGCACACTATAAGGCACAAGTACACTTCAGTGTGACTTGGTGTGTGTAATATGTTACCTTAAGACTAAAAAATCAGTTGAAGTGCTTTAACGGATTTAAACCTGTCAAGTAGTAGCTTCAGCACTATGCATGCTTTACTGTGGTACATGAGCACTTCCTGGGCTAACAAAGTCAAGTGTCTAGCAAATTTTTAAACAGAGAAATATCTTCTTCCTACGAAAAGGAAATGATTATTGCCTACAGATTTACAGCAAGAACTTGGCTAACGACCACCTCTCTTAGACGTCCACCTCAAAATAATGACTACTTGTTCACAATCCTGATTCTCTTTTGCTCTTTATACATGACCTTGCTTAGACGACCACCTTAAAAATGCAACCACTTTATCAAGGTCCCGTCAGTGGTTGTAATTTTTAGGTGTTACTGTACTTGTACGAATTTCTTGGCCTGTTGGTTTGATTCAAAATATGATATTTAGCAAGATCCTAAGTTTTCGTTCTTTTGGTCTTACAAGACTTAAGCAAATAAAAATATTCAGGGATGCAACATTTAACAAATGACCCACAGGTAATGACACTCAGCAACATGTCCATGTGATAAAGAATAGATGTCTACTGCACTAGTGCTTTCCTTATATCATATGTTCATGTGTGCTGCTTTTTATTATACTTGACTGAAGACAGTTACTTTTAATATTATTTATGTTAGTAAAATATTTTTATTCCCTACCAGTTGTGATAATTGTAGATACATTATTAAACTCACATATAATAGGGAAGTTACTGAAAATGGTAAAGCAAACCCAGCCCAAAGTACATCTACGATCCTTTAGCAACAGTTACACTATGTTAAACTATTCACTACACTATCTGCTGCAATGAACCGCGGTTGCCGATCAGGTTTGGCCAGCAGGTCGTGCTGTCTCTGTGGAATTCCCCCTGCATATTATTTAACCATTATCATTGCAGGTATCACCAGCACAATCAGATGTACTTAGAGGTATGGGTAACTTTGCACTGTGGTGGAAAGTGCTTGGTAGCACATACATTTTCCACCCCCATTGGGATACACACGATGCAATCATCAACTTTCAACACAGTCTCTATACTGACTTGCTGGTGTGGCCTGAGGTCAGTTATCCCCCACTCTCTGCATATTCCCTCTCTTGCAGTGCTACACCAGCTTGCCACGGGTGCAGCCCTGTTTGTTTACATGCTTAGCCAATCAGATTTCTTCTACCAGTTCTGCAGATTTGTTTAAACACAGAGCCAATCAGATTTTAGTTTATCCAGGGCAAACTGACTGCATGATGGGTGTTTGGCACCTTGCCAAACCTGAAGAATCCTGGTACAGTCTAACCTCTTTTATTCGCCAACATTGGGACCAGGGAATTTTCTGGCTGTAAGGGAGGGTGACGGTTGATCATGGGGGGTCCAAATGGGATGGGAAGTGTAGTTTAAATCGGGCATTAGTTAGGCTCGTCTTTAGCTAGTCATATTAAAAACAACATTTTAAAACTGTGTACAAATGTTATTACATTATTCATATAGAAAGAACAATTTACAAATAACTACAGAAAAAACAGTGTGTACAAATTATTAACAAAGATACACATGTATAACAAATATGGTAAAAATATAAAATTCTCAATGGTTCTCCTTGTGCCGTTTCTCTTCATCTCATCCAGGTCTGCCCCCAAAGAATTCCGTGATGCAGCATTGTTTACCAGCTTGTGACTGAAGAGCTGATATTCTTTGGTCCTTCCTGTAAAATTTCGTCAATATCGAACTGTTTGCAGTAGTTCGAGCTCTCGAAATAACGCAAGACAGTCTTCATGGCCTGGCAGACTTCGGCGGATGTTGGGGGGAACTATTTCCTCAGGATCACAGGTAGGACTGGCTGTATCATCACTGCCTGTCACTGTTTCCACAATATCTCGATCACTCAAAGGCTGTGCTGTTCCGATGTTCTGATCAGCATTGACGAATTATTGAGGAGACATACATGCACTGTGGTCAATATCCAGGCTATCTGTAACTCTTTGTAGAAGCAGAAGGGTACTGTTTGCTTCTGGACCGTCCTGCCGATCTGTTTTCTTTGGCTGATCACCCCTTAGTATTACCCCTATGTGTTTCCAACAATTAATGATGATGGTGCTGCAGAGGGAATCCCAGGCACGCTTCGTCCAGCAAACTGCATCAAAGGACAATCCCTGTAGGTTCTCTGTTGTGTCTATACACGATATGATGTGACAAAGTTACAGCCGGCGGTACTGTGCATTGAAGGACTGGATGATCCCGGCATCGAGTTGTTGTAGGTGACTGGTTGTTGTAGGTGGCAGGTAGTGAACTTTAACATTTGTCAGATTGCCTGATATGATATGGCTGGGGGCGTTGCAACTTGTCTCCCTTGCCAGCGCATGCGTGCATCAAACTGCTTTATCCACTCTGCCAACAGCATGCTGCTCATCCATGCCTTGCGGTTGGCTCTGTAATCAACCTACAGCTGATGATTAAAATTCTTAAAACAGCATGGTTTTGCAGATTTTCCAATGACAAGAGCCATTAGCTTTTCAGAACCATCAGCGTTACAACACAGCAAACCGGTGATCTGGTCATTTAATTGCCTTCATTAAATGACAACCAAACAACTCAAGGTGTGAAATCAACACCGGTCACTCAGGGGATGACTGCTGTCCCAAAACAACAAAGGGTGTTAAGTCATTAATTAATTAGTGGCACCGGGTACTTGATCCATAAGCAGTAAGGCATGACATGTTGTAAACACAGACGCGACCAGGTCAGCTGAGCCCGAGCAATAACACAGCAGCTTATTGAAATAATCCCGACTTGTCTTAAATTGGATTAAAAAAGTTGGCAAATGATCAAGGGAATGTGGCACACTGGGGTAAAAAAAAACACCTGGCAGATGGGGGACAGCCAGGCTGGCAAATGAATGAGGTAAATAAGTAGTAATGAAACCAGGACTATGTCATTTGTAGGAGGTAGGTAGGGTTGGCGGATAAACAAGGGGTGAATGAAAGAGGTTAGAGTGTATTTCTCACAGTCTGTGAGCGGAAGGTCACCAGGAAGTCACACGCTGTGGTCAGAGCATAAAAGTACATCATACTTGTCTGTTTTTTATTAACTTGCTATTATCTTATTAACACCTTGCAATTAAATCATTCAAAACTATTAATTACTGACAAATTATATATATATTTATGGAATGGCAATGGGATTAAACCTAAGGGTTCATGCTACCTCGCTAGGGCACACAGTCTCAAGCTCTGTTTGCATACATACCATTCATACCTCATAACCCATACATGTCAAGACAAGACAATTCTTTATGGGAAAATCGTGGACCACCCACGGTGGTCCTCCCGGAATTTTAATTCCGACAAACAAAATTACAAATATGGATATGTATGCAAATATTGGGGGCTTGATTCCGCCCCCCTGTGAACCAATAAGTATAAATTACAATTTTTTAGAGACAGTTCTTATTGCTCAATTTATGTTTGTTACTGGTATTGAAAGTCCAACATGCTTAACTTTCAATCTGATGTTTGAACAAATGTACAGTCCATTTTAAATGGCTGGTGCAGGGGTGGAGGAGGGATTAAATGCTTTGTTGTGTCCAGACGATTCTAATGATTCTGACGAACATGGCCTCTGTTGAGACTTTAGTAGGATGTACAAAGTTCGTGCTGTGGCTGCGGAGCGTGAAATAGTCCCTTCCACTGATTGGGCCATCGGGCCCCACCACCTGCATTGCTAATTACAGCGCGAAGTTTGACATTGTTTTGGATACACTGTACGACGATCGATGTCATGCCCTACCATAAATGTCTTAATGACCTGTGTTCATTAATTATATATATATATATACAGAACCATATATATATAGGTACAGAACCACTGTGGGTGGTCAAGCTTTTGGTGAGTTAGACTGTAGAATGGGTATACAACAAGAGATGTGGGTAACAGTGGGTTTCAATCTACATTTATCAGACAGGAGTCACCCAATACCTCAAAATAAAAGGGCTAGGGCTCAACCAAGAAGAATCTGTGTCAGTATGAGTATTAGCTGTATTTTGTCCCTCAGACATAAGACAGTTTATGGGAATGTCAAAGTACCATGACTTCTAATGTTGAGGACTGCACAGTAAATCTGAATGAGGGAGCAAATATTTTGTCATTTTTTTCAAATGCCTGCCGCACAGTCTTTAAGTACATGCATGTTGTTACATTGACTAAATCAGGCCTACCATGAGATTTGCATGTTGTCTTTTCAATTATTACACACACCATGTGTGAAAAAGGTTCCATTACAATAAAGCATATTGGTTAATATCCATGTATTTTTGTTGAATTACTGAACAAATACAAGCATGTCTCCAGCAGATTATACAATTGACAACCCAGCTGTAGCTCAAGAGGCTAAGGAGATGATGTTTATACCACTGAGATGGAAGTTACACCAAGTCCTCACTCATAGAATAATGAAAAGATTAATGGTTGCATGTGTACAGCAACAGGATGGATGGTCATTGCAGTTTATTTTCTGTATGACTGGGGTCACAACTCAAAGTAGGACCTATCAATCGAATATAAATGCCTCCTGTGTCATGTAATCATACCTATTCAAAGGTGGACAGGAGTTAACATGTGATGTATACAAAAGGCCAGCCAGCCTCTCTTGGATGGTCTGGTGTCATGCTGTCTGTCTAAGGGTAGCTGGACCAGGGGGACACTTAGGTTACAGTTCAGATACTGTCATCTACTTATATATATTTAACAACATCAGGAGGACTGAAGGCTTCACTGATGTTAATGCTACATTGATGTTTGGGAAATGTCAATGACTGGAACACCTAGAGAGGAATCCAATAAAAAGGAAACATAATTCAGATGGCAATAAAAACATAAGACGTGTTAATTACATTCATCAAAATATAATTTAAACAATAAAATAGTCCATACAAGCCTGATTTGGCAGACTTGGAAATCTGCACCCTCGTAAGAATTTGTGGTATTCTTATTTTTAGCATATCCATCACAACATTAAAACATAATCATATTTTTTAGTATTTTAATAACAACATACAATAGAGGCATCAATTTTCATCATTTTGTTATTAACAAGCTACAAATCTAAGTCACATTATCAGCATGTTCAGTGACTACATAAAAGAAACAAAAAGACTTTCTACTAGTACAATATAGTCTGTGACATCCTCAGAATTCCACATCTATAAACCTGTACATGTCTGCACTTGCTTCAATGTATTCATGTACTTGTGTGTATGAAACAGTTAAAGGATGAATCTACAAGCAGAGTAAACAAAATGGGCGGCACAAGCAACTTTTTCCAACACTACACAAACAGTATGGAGTGTGGCATTTCTCTTCATCTAAACATGACAGTCTTATCATCTCGTTTAAGTGGAATAAAAACAAGGATATAGGAGCATTTATATCCTGGTATGGGGCATGCGGGTGTTTAACTGTCAGCCCCTGGCATCATTTAAAAGATACGAGTCTGAGATTTCAAGGACCCACAATTCGCTGATGAGGCATTTTGAATTCTATGAATTTTTTTTTTCTCATAAGGAGATATGGAGATATAAAAATATATGGATAATTTACAGTGATTTCTTTTTTATTTTGAAATAAGAATGATCACAATTTTAAATTTAAACTGGTGAATCTTTTAATTAAACTCAACATTATTTCAAAACTGAAAAAAAAGTATGTGCTGATACATTTATAACTATTTCATAACATTTTATTATGTGAATTATAAAAAAGTTAATAAACTAATAAACCAGAATCATCTTTTTTTCAGTTACTATGTAATTGTGGGAAATATTTATTTAAGTTTTAATAAATATCTTAAGGTTTCAAATTTTCAAAGCAAAACAGTTGTATATACAATGAATATTATCACTGAAAAATATGGTTACTGGCATATCATTACTCATGGTCCTGTAAGTAAAATAAATTAATGCATTTAATAAACTGTAAACTGGAAGTAAGAGTATTATTAAGTCTATATAAACCATAACTTAAATGCTTGAAGTATAAAGCAACATATGGTTCAAAAAGTTGTTATACAATGCCAAAACAAAGGTTTGGTTCTCAGGCAATTAAAAAAAAATTGGTGTGGGAGGGCAATTTTTTTAACCTTTTTTTTGTATGTTTTTATAAAAAGGTCATATGATCAGGGAAAATAATGACAGATTTTTTCAGCTAAATAGGTGAAAGCACTGCATAACAAAGGAAATCTCATCAAAATTGTTTAACTTTTATCTTCTTGAAAAAAAAATCTGAGTGGCTGGGGCTGAAAATTGGTAAGTTTCTTTTGAAAATCAAAAAAAAAAATTTTGATGCAGAGGTTAAATTGACACTCACCGTGCCTGAGAACCATACCTTTTATTTTTTTTTGGCCTAAGCCTATAGGGTATACATTCTGGACATCCATCATCTAGTTTTTTAATTTTTCTTTTTCATTGGTGGTACCTTGAACTTTGGTTGATCAGTGATTTAGGACTCCAATCATGTCCAGACTCGGTTCAACATTTTCTGGGACTCGATGAATATGACTCGATGGTGCACTTGCACTCAGACCCAGAGGTCAAGACTCAAGAAATATAGCAAAATCTACCTTGATTCCATGTGTTGATTCAATGTGTTAAATTATGAAGCTGACACTAAGATATATATATATATATATATATATATATATATATATATATATATATATATATATATATATACACATATATATAAATATATATATATATACATTTATATAAATATATATTTATATATATATATATACATATACATATATATATATAAAAAGAAAGAGAAGGAGAAAGTGCATTATAACATTTACAACTAGATATTTCTTGGCACCGCAGGTGCCATAGTATCCCCAGACAATTACCCCCCCCCCCCCCAAGCTCCCAGCCTCGAAGAATAGGATCCCATCTTGAATTCAGATGCAGAGACTGACACTTGGTAAGCCACCATGGTTATAAGTATGGGCATATTTAAGGTAAAGGTCACTCTCATAGGAGAGGTCATGATCCAAATTGAAATATATCTCATTCCATAACCCATATCTATATACATTATATGAAAGAAATCTGTCCATTAGGTTTCAACTTATCATGCTCACAGTGCTGTGAAGTGGCAATGGTGGGGTATTACAAGGTGCGAAAGCAAGAAACTACACAAGGTGGGGCCACCTGTATTCTGCAGAAGAGAAAAAAAATCCAAGATTTAAAAAAAAAAAAATTAAAAATTAAAATTAATAATTTTTTTTAACTTAAAAATATATATATGCATGATATGAAAGAAATCCGTTCTTTTTTTTCAATTTATCATGCTAACAGTGCTGTCAAGTGGCAATGGTGGGGTATTACCAGGTGCAAAAGCAAGAAAACGACACAAGGTGGCGCCACCTGTATTCTGCAGAAGAGAAAAAAATCCAAGATTTAAAAAAAAAAATTTAAATTAAAATTAAAAAAAAAATTTGTCAAGTGGCAATGATGGGGTATTTACAGGCACAAAAGCAAGAAAACGACACAAGGTGGCGCCACCTGTATTAGATTAAACGCTGCTGTGACCTTGAAAAAATGCATCAAGGTCATCCATGTTCGTATTGAGCTAGCAGCTGATAAGATGAATCCTGTGGGTTTGGTGACTGTACCCTCAAATTCTTACAAAGTTATTGCGTTAACATCATTTTAACAAGAAAGACACAAGGTGGGGCCACCTTGCTTCTGCAAAAGACAAAGCTAACTGAGATCTTCGGTCAATTTGATTTTTGGATCATTCCATGTATCCCTTACTGAGATATTAAAGATTTTGTGTGAATTTCACCAAATATGGGAATATTCAAGGTCAAGGCCACTCTCATAGGAAAGGCCATGACCCCAATTTAAATAAACATCAACCCATAACCCATATCTATGTATATGCATTATATAAAAGACATCTGTCCATTAGTTTTTGACTTATAATGCTCACAGTACTGTCAAGTGGCAATTTTGGGGGTATTAAAAGGCACGAAAACAAGTAAATAATAGTAAATAATAGGTGGCGCCACCAGTTATTGGAACATGACAACCCTATCCATGATCTTCGGCCAACTTGATTTTGGGATCAATCCATGCAAGATTTCTTGAGACAATTAAGAATTTGTGTGATTTTCCCCAAATTTGGACCTATTCAAGGTCAAGGACACTCTCCTAGTAAAGGTCATGACCTCATTTTAAATAGGAATATCTATACAAATACCAATTTTGGTAAAGATCCGTAAAATATTTTTTGAGTTATCGCACCAACAAGATTTATATGCGGCAGCAGCACAATAACAGAATTAATAAAGAATAGATAAAAAATAAAATACACACACTCAATATACATACTCTCAGTATATATATCAGTTGTATATATATATATATATATATTAACTGACTGAGAGAGAAAAAAAAGAGAAAAAGAGATGAAAGAAAGAAAAAAAAACAGACGGTGAGAGCAAGGTTCTAACAGATATCAACAAAATTAGACTGAGAGAGAGAGAGAGAGAGAGAGAGAGAGAGAGAGAGAGAGAGAACATGTAAAACTACCCTGTAAACTGAAAACGTAATGTTATTGTAATCCCATACTGGCCGCAGAGTGTCTGTCAATAGTTTACCTGTCGATCACACTTGATAGTTTCACCTACCTTAACTGTGCAATCTCGTTCACAAACGGGTGATAGCAGCAGTGCTCCTGTCTCAGCACAGAACAGCACCAAGGTAGCCAGGAACAAGTCCAGCAATACCTGCGAGGCCGCCATGTCTGACAATGCGTACCTGTCAACAGCGCTCTGTTAAATGACCTCCCCTGATAACGACATGTTAACACCACTGAGCCACACACTGCACTAATTCACCCTCCTGTTCCGCAGATAAACTTCCACAGGGAAACTTTGACGTCCTGCTTGGGAGCGACATCTAGGGGTGCTTTAAGAACCAACGAAGATTGTGCATATAGAGGATCCGATATTAATGGTTTTATATGAGTTGCGAAATAACAAATTTCCGTGGTAACCGTGGACATATTATGATACTTAATAAAACCACATCCACGTGTAAAAGTTTTTCCTACGTAACTCCATGCGTCTTGAATTAATTTACGCAAGTGAGTAAAAGCAGAAAACACAAAACACAATGTGTGATAGGCCCAAATTGCTGCTAAACTGTAGGCCTATTAATATATATATATATAAAAATCAACAGACCAGAGACTTATCCATGATTTAGAAAGGAGGGGTCCAACATAGGAGGACTAATGACAAAACCCTTAAAAAAAGGTCCTCATGTCCGGAAGGGGGGGGGGGGTGGCAGTGGCGGATCCAAGGGGGGGGGGGGGGGGCACAGGGGGCGATCGGCCCCCCCCCCCTAGAATTTTTTCGGGATCATGAAAACTGCATATGATTTCTGGTTAAGGTACTTTTTTTTACCATTTACATATTAACATCTTGTCAGTGAAATATCACGTCAAGATATCCAGCAATGCATGAAACATAAAAAAAACTAGATGTGTCGGAACGACACGAATGCCCCCGCCTGGGGCAAATGAGAAACATTTGTTAAATTTTGTAAATTTTTTTAAGTTCAGGAGGTGTTGTATGGTAAAAAGTAGGTCAACAGGGGCAAAATGCAAACTCGATCTGTAATGGGTCATTATCAAGCAACACACCAAAAATCAGGCCAGAATCTGCAGGCATTGTGAAAAAAGTCCATACATGTGCATTTTTCATAGAAATTTCTGTCTTTCATGAAATGTTCAGGATCTGTCATATGGTCAAAAATAGGTTAACTGGGACAAAATGCGAACTCGATTTGTGAGTGGTCATTATGCGGGCACAGACCAAACATTAGGCCAGTATCTGTAAGCATTGCATTGCGAAACTAGAATATTAGCAAAAGCTGATAATCAGTTATAAATTTAAATTGGAGAGGTATGTACCATGTTTCATAACAATCCACCAAATGCTTCCTGAGAAATAAGCTCCTAAGTATTTTTCTATACTAAGCTCTGTGACCTTGAAAAGTAGGTCAAGATCACCCATCTTTGAACTTGACCAAGATTTTGTAAATATAATGCAATAACACTGAAGAAATGAAGTTCCTGTGTTGAATACCTTTGGAGATATCCTGCACAAAAGGCCAAAATTGAAAAAATCCGATAAAATTTCATTAAAAAATCAGAAATTGCAGGTGGCGCCACCAAAATTGTGCAGCACGTACAGACCATCAGACCCAATGATCATAGTAAGTTTTGTGAAAATCCACACAATGGTTCCTGAGATATAAGCTTCTGAGTGTTTTTCTATAATCAGCTCTAAAATGTAGAAAAATGGGTCAAGGTCACCCATCTTCGAACTTGGCCGAGATTTTATCGATATACATCTTCACTGATGAAATAAAATTCCAACGGTGAATCCTTTTAGAGATATCCAGCTCACAAGGTAAAAGTTAACAGACGCGGAACAGACGGACTGACGGACACCGGACAGACAGATGGACAGACGGACAGACGGACAGCTTGGGTGACGACAATAGCCCAAGAGCCTATGAGCTGAGGGCTTAAAATGGCTGTACATGTACATTTGTCATGAAAATTAATATTTTTCATGAAATTTTCTATGTTAAGGAGCCGTAAAACGGTCAAAAGTAGGTCAACTTGGACAAAACACGAACTCGTTCTGTAACTGGTCATTATCTGCCCACACGCCAAAAATCAGGCCAATATCTGCAGGCATTGCGAAAAAAAGTCCGTACATGTGTATTTGTCATGAAAATTTCTATTTTTCATGAAATTTTCAAAGTTAAGGAGCCGTAAAACAGTCAAAAGTAGGTCAACTGGGACGAAACGCGAACTCGATCTGTAACTGGTCATTATCTGCCCACACACCAAAAATCAGGCCAATATCTGTAGGCATTGCGATAAAAATTCCGTACAACTGTTTCATTTCGGAATGACGGAATGACGGAATGACAGAATGACGGAATGACGGAATGACGGACATGGGTAAAACTATATGCCCCGGCCACTTTGTGGCGGGGGCATAAAAAACAAAAGTACCAGAAATATTAACTTGTCAGTGAGTAAATGCTAAGGAATAGTCTTATATCTCCGATACTATATCCACTGTAGCTCGTACTTGTACTGGCTGCACTGGATAAAGCCCAGTACACCAGTGACAGAACCTTGCATACCAGCAAGTCACTATAGGTATTACAAGTTGACAAATGATGTTAACCTTTAAGACCTCTCTGACAAACAGAAGTGTGTTGAATATTTATACATATTTAATACAGCCTTAAAGTTTGTGATAGCCACCTAAGACAGGTAAGCCAACACCCTGCTGGAAGGCAAGTGGTTGGCTGTTAATGAGCTGTGCACTGCATAGCAGCTCAAGTAGAGAATTAAGCTGATTTCAGCAAAGAAACAGCAGTGATGATAGTATGTCCATCATGAGTTGACATTAGTGTGAGTTGATCTGATGCCCTGGCTATCCCATCCAATTGCGAGGGAAGCCTGTAGGACATTTACCAAACTTGTCCAGCCATTAGTCAGTGCTTTGTGTCTTAGAGCACATGTTATGTACAACATCTCTCTGGACCAGAAACAGCATGCTTATATCAAAATGAAAAGGCAATCTTCTCTGAAACAGTTCCTTACGCCGAAGCACAGTAGGGCCTTTGCTGAAGGTAAGAATTTGAAATAATACATTATTACTACAAATGCATTTACATGTTTTGACAATTCAAAGCTCTAGTATACCTAAATATAAACCTAAACATTTCAAAACCTGATTAGCAATCAGGTAAAGTCTATGGTTACTTGCCAGAGGGTGTCTCATCCGAGAGTTTTTAAAGCTTTCCAATTTCATCCCAGAGCAAAACATGAAAGTGTCAGATTTAAACAGGTCTGTCATTCTTTTTTTTTCCTACAAGAGTCAAACCTGTATAATGTTGAGAGCCTTAGACTGCCCAGTTTATAGAAGTGCACACTGAAAGGAGGTAAAGTGTTCGTAGAAAACTTACCTTTTATTTTTGTTAGGCCTATATTATTGCTCTTGTTTTCATTGTAAAGTATTAACTAATTGCATGAACCATCTGCTCTTTAAAATATTAATTAATTTGTGAAGTGTTGAGTAATTGGAAAGTTTTAATAAAAAATATACATGTTTTATTACATATGTCTATGGATGTTAATAGCATGAATCCTGATTGTTTGCCAACTGCAGTGAAGCTGCATGAATATGTTTTATAATATAGCTGCTGTCAATTGGGAGACACTTTGGTCTAAAATTTAAAAAAAAATTCAAATCCATTGAAATAATTTTTTTATTTGTTGGAAGCACAATTAACATGGTATAATATCACATGGTATTTAGCATCATGTTAGTAGTGTTCTGCTGGGTCTGTATTCATTAATATTCATTTATATTATCAGATAACCAGTCTTATTTCACATAAAGCAAAATAATAAATGCCGAATAATAAAACAAAAACAGCGAAGAACAAAACTGGAACACTAATGACACTTAAAATCCTCCTGGTTCCACTATGATATTCTGTGAACAGGGAGGCAGTCATCCGTTTTTTATTCGGCCCTACAGGTTACTGATACATCCATTTTAATGGAAGCTTCTTGGCATACAGCCTTTTAATTCCCAAGTAACTTGAACTGTTCACCTATCATGCTTGCAAGTTATGCAATTTTTAATACATACCCATGACTGTTCGCTGTAGCTTGCAACATTTTTTTTTTGTTATTAGACTTATTAATAGTAAGGTAGCCGATGTTTACCTACAAATATCATGAATACTTATGTCTTAAATTAGAGTATGCTATTATTGAGGTACCTGGTGAAATACCCACATGATCTGGGCTAAAACCCCTACTTTACTAGATATAGAGGCGCCCATATCAGCTAAATTTAATAACCTATTGAAAAATATGTCATCGTCCAAAACTACCCACTATAAAAAGGTTTGACTGTACTTACAGACAGCCCTTCCTGCAGTGGTAATACATCAGAGGCATGTGATGATAAACACTAAGTAACAACCTCTCAGACTCGGACTGTTTCATCAGAAAACGTCCAAGTAAAGGATACTGAATATGTCATTCAAGAACCAACGATATGGAGACAGCCTGAAACAGCATCAACTTCTTTTGCCAATCTCTGCCCTCCTTACGACTTTGGTGAGGTCTACAACATTACTAATAAGCTCAACCCGGAAGAAAAATACAGGATTTTACAAAACATTTACAAACCTGACAGTGAATACCAATTTCCAAAACATAACGAAGGAGCCTGTAACAGAAGCTTCAAATACGAATGGCTATTAAAATACAACTGGCTAGTATACAGCAAAGCTCAGGATGGAACATTCTGTGTACCTTGTACAATGTTCGCAAGGGGACACCGCCAAAAGGGAGCTCTGGTGAAAGGTCCTATGAAAAAATTCAAAAATGCCGCTACTGATCTAGATGCGCATGGAAAAAGCAAGTACCATCAAAATGCGGTATTAGATATGATCAGCTTTACGTCCATTACAGAACAAAAACAAGATGATGTATCAGTACAGTTGAATAATGTTAGGGCCAAACGCATTACGGAAAACAGGAATAAGTTACGCGGTATTCTAGAAACAGTGATTCTATGTGGGAGACAAAATATTGCATTTCGCGGTCACCGTGAAGATAGGCATGATAAAAGTGAAGACACATATGACATTGATATGGATGAAAGAGAAGAAAATGGAGGTAATCCGGGAAACTTTCAAGTGTTGCTCGACTTCCGTGTTTCATCTGGTGATAAAGTCCTGGAAAAGCACTTTCGCACATGCCCTAGAAACGCATCATATCGTTCCAAGACAGTTCAGAATCAACTTATTGAACTGTGTGGAGATTATCTCAGAAAGAACATTATTGAGGAAATCAAGAGAGTGAAGTATTTCAGTGTTCTTGCCGATGAGTGTACTGATGTGTCAAACAAGGAACAGCTTTCCTTAGTGCTGCGTTTTGTAGACAGCAAGAACAATATTCGTGAAGAATTTGTTGACTTTATACATTGCAAGGATGGAGTCACTGGTGAGGCACTGGCGAGGACAATTCTCCGCCAACAGATCATTTGGACTGGATGTCAACTATATGCGGGGACAAGGGTATGATGGAGCTGGGAATATGACTGGAAAAATTCGAGGCGTGCAGACAGAATACAAAGTGAAATTCCCTCTGCATTGTATGTGCATTGCAATGCACACATATTGAATTTGTGCATCGTCAAATCCTGTGAGTTGCAACCAATTAGAAATATGATGGGAATCATGGTGGAAATCAGCATATTCTTCAGATATTCACCTAAACAGCAGGAGAAATTAGAGGAGAAAATCGGAGAAATCTACCCAGGTGAAAAGAAAAATAAATTAATCAACATGTGTAAGACCAGATGGGTGGAGAGACACCAGGCCTTTGAGACATTCAAAGATCTTTATGTTGCTGTTGTGGATGTCTTTCAAGATATCTTAGAAAATCCTTCGCTTTGGAACCAAGAAAGTTTAACAAGCGCAAAATCACTGCTCTTGGCAGTTACAAACTTTGATTTCCTTATGGCGTTTGTTGTTTCCAAGAATGTTCTGGGCTTTGCTAAGGGACTGTCCTCAAGCCTACAAGCCAGGAATCATAATATCTGCAAGGCGATGCAAGAGGTTTCAGTTTTTAAGAGTGCTCTTCAATCAACAAGAGAACACGTAGAGCCAAAAAAAACAGGAATGGTATGAAATAGCAGAAAGCATGGGCAAGAGTGTGAATGCCGATGAGCCAAAGCTACCAAGGAAATGTGGACGTCAAAAAAACAAGAACAATACGCCAGCTAAAACCATTGAGGAACATTACAGAGTGACTCTTACAGTTCCTTTCCTGGATCATATGCTCACACAGCTGGAAGATAAATTTGCGGAAAGCCAACAAAAAGCAACAAATGGGTTATTTCTTATTCCAAGTGGGCTTCAAGAAAATATTGACTTGAAAGGGATGCTGCAAATCTATCAAGTTGATGTGCCCTTACCAGACAATTTTGACAATGAACTTGAATGTTGGAGGAAGAAATGGCAGTCATGGCAGGGTCGTGCCCCTTCAACACTTGAAGAAAGTATGGACCATGCAGACAAGGTTTTGTACCCAAACATTCACACCCTACTGCAAATCATTGCCACACTCCCAGTGACCACAAGTGAATGTGAACGTAGCTTTTCCAGTATGAGGAGGCTAAAAACTTATTTGAGAAGCACAATGGGACAAACAAGGCTGAGCGGGTTGGCGATGATGCACATTCATTATGAGAAAGACATTGACAAAGAGGCCATCATCAGTGAATTTGCAAGGAAGCATCCTCGCAGGATGGATTGAGTTGATATTCTTGACTCCGATGAGAAATAGTTGCAGGACTTAAAATGTCAACATACATGGTTATATTATAAAACTGAGCATTCCTTTCTCTCAACTTATCAGAAACAAAAATGTCTGGTTTAAGTGCCCAAAAACATGCTTCAATTTTGATTTCTGAATCCTCAAATTTAAAAAAATTTCTGCACCGTGTTAGGGGGACACCCCCTCCCACACCCTCTCCCCTCGGGCGCTACGCTACCTCGAACTCCAGATAAGCAAGACTCTTACCCGTCGCCCCCCCTAACATTTTGTTCTGGATCCGCCAGGGGGGGGGGGGGGGCGGGGGAGTGGTCACAAATTGGTCCACTGAAACCCTAAAAAAAACCCACCTGCATGAGCACCCCCCCCCCCCGCACCCCCCCCCCCCCCCACCCCCCAAAGGGATCCGCTTCTGCAGACCCTGCAGGTTCCAGGGTCAAACCTTTAGTCCAATTATACGTACCGGACTCAATGTTATTGGATCTTGCAGGGGCATTCATTTTGCAGGCAAACACATGGGAAATAATCCATTTAAAGATTATATAATTCATTGACATTTATTTTCATGTAGCTTACCCTAGAATATTGTGTCTCAGAGAAAGTAGGTCAATGCATGACCATGTCATCAGACGTAAATATCTTAGGCTTATAGCATATATATATATATATATATATATATATATATATATATATACTGACGATACATGGACGATGGACGGCGTACTAAATATGCAAGTATAGAATTTCCTGAAAGTTAAGAAATTTAAAATTATAGGCCTACGTGATGGACTGACATGTAACCGCTCAGTATTAAACAATTTGTTTAAATTTCTAAATGGGACCTGTTCACATATATATTGGGAATGTTAAATATAGATAAATTAGAGACTACATGCCAATTTTTTGTTCAAACAGGGTCGCTAATACTCCTATGCACACGCAGGAGCGATGAGTGGCGCAAAACGTAAATATCGCGCACGCCATTTGCATGAATGGTAGGCTTTTTGCCATAGCCTACCACGCTACTTCACAAGCAAGATTTTTCAAGCTCCGAACCAGTTGTTTCTTCTGTGTATTTTCTATCATATGTATTCTCCTTGGCTGGGAGTTGTTGTGCTTGCGCAAGAACGAATCTCTAGTCACGCAGTGTTGTTAAAGACAGATACATAAACTGTGTTCACTCAGACACAAAATAATAACGTGTGAAACGGCCGAACCAGAGATAATAAGTCCGTGCCGAAATAGTTCTGCCGGAGAACGTTTCTGTTCAGCCCAAATGAACCAATAGCGTGAGATATTACTCATATTATTGGTAATGTTTATATCCCTTTAAACGCACAGTAGGCTGTTGAAAAATTAAGCTGCATTGGTGCAAATCTGGATAGAAGTCCTTAGTGAAATTTAGCAACTACTGGTATCTATCTGTCCCGACTGTTATTTTATTAC
The DNA here is from genome assembly GCA_026874595.1 of Sipunculus nudus. Lineage (NCBI taxonomy): Eukaryota > Metazoa > Annelida > Sipuncula > Golfingiida > Sipunculidae > Sipunculus > Sipunculus nudus. The sequence continues at coordinate 47,568,044 of CM049306.1, read as the reverse complement.
CAAAAAAATAAGTGTATCGTTGGCGATGGTGCTCAGCTGAGGCCATATTAATGGAAGCCACTGCATGTAAATATAAGTCACAGTGACTCAATTTTGGGATTCCAAGAAAATGCGAAATCTGAAATTCTCAAGTCTAAGGCCGTATCAGCACTAGGTTACTAGTTGGGTTTACTGTATTCCGCTTGAAAGGCAGGTTACAGTAGTTAGGTGTACTATAGTCCGGTTTCCAGTAACCGGTTCCCAGTCCGTATACAGGCAAATGCGTTGCTAGTCTGTGCCTCAGAATCGCATCTGTACTTTTATTATCCCGACTTACCCTGAAGTCAGCCCCTATTCTGCCACCCTTAGTACTAGGGTAAGAAGCACCCCTGTTCAAACAAGGTTTTCTTTTTACGGTTGTTACTATTGTGGCCTAGCCAGCTACCACCCCTGGTGCCCACTGAACCTTCCAGTGTTACTGTGTTGAGGGGAGTTTCCACAGTTTTCTTCATAAATCGGGCCACAATGCCTTTTACTTGCAAGTTCTGTCGCTTTTTGAGAAGTATTTTGAAGGCAAGGCACAGCTGAATGTTCAGTCAGTTGGCCACTCACACCCGAACTGTGAAGGTGTGATCTAAAATATGCTACACTTGGCCTTGATTTGGCCATGCAGATATTCTTCTTGTAGAAGATAGCCAACTATCGACTTTATTTCATCATGAGCATGGTAGCCATTACTACGGTGAGACGTCACAAGCAACCAAGGCTGATGGTACTCAAACGCAGTGCTGATGTTTTTCCTGTGGTTTCTGTCAGAGAGCCAAAGAGATGTTGTTGACGTCATAACCATGGTTCTGTGATGCATATGAGAGACTCCACACATTGTGAGCCTTATATACAATACCTCTTAATTGGCAATGATGGATCTTGCTTCGTGTGGCTGGTATATGTAATATCATAATATATGTCTAAATCCAGTTAGTAAAAAAATTTCTCTTGGGGATCCCCTAGTTGACCTTGTTACTCTGACCATTGCAGGTCAGATCCGTCTGAGGAACAGCAAGCTCAGCAGAATTTGGAATAAATTTCCGATTAAACCCAAGCAGTCCCAAGAATGATCAAATTTTGTTGTTCTTGTGGGTCTCTGTATTCTGCACTTTGTCAAGTAATAATTGGTCTGTTGAAAGTTTACCCCTACCAACCATATGATCAAAAAATCCAAGGTCAAGTAAACCAACATAGCATATGTTTGGTTTGGCTGCTAAATTTGCCTCTTTCGAGATTCTGAAAACCTGCTCAAGCAGGGTCCAGTGATCTGACAGTGACGCAGTATGACAGAGTAAATCATCAATAAAACAACACAGCAATGCACTTTTAGTGCTATTGCCCTTCCTGTATGCTGACTGACAGGTGTCATTCAGAGCATTTTGTGAAATGTGGTTGATCAGCTGATGGGCGACTGTTTTTTAAATGAGCTTTCCAAGGAATGCCAAATTAGAGATTGGCCTGTAATTCTTTAAATTCCTCTCATCGAGGCCAGATTTCTTCAGGAGTGGAGATACAATAGCCGTTTTTCAATCACATTGGCACACATCCAATACATCCATGTTCATGATGTATTAATGCAAGAGGTAATCTTGGGTACAAGTACTCTCAAAGTGGTTCTTGCTTGAGAAGTCAGGTGGTCAAGGGATCTAATTCGCAGGACTTTGTTGGGTTCTTGACAATCAGGTTCTTCACATACTCTGGGGTTAACAAAGAGAAGCACTCAAGTACCTGCTTGGCTGGAAGACGGTCCACCAAAGTAATGTCTTGGTCTATCGTGATATCTTCCAGGGACGTGCCAATCTTCATGGTCTTGTCATAGAAAAATTTGAGGAAGCTGTTTGCAAGCTCTGTGTTACTGGAACCGGATGGGAGAGGCCTAGTTGAGTTTGGTTGGATCAGACAGGTCACAACCTTAAACACTTGCTTCTTTTTTACAGAATTTAGTCCGATTATATTCAGATTTTGCTTCATCAATCATCTTAACTACTCTTTTCAGCTGTGTTTTAAACATCTGAAAATGTATCGTCAGACCTGTCTTTCGATATTTTCTCTCATGCCGTCGACGTAACTTTCTGGATTCATGAATATCATCACTGTAGCAGGCCTTCCGGAGCCCTTAGTTGCTTTGGGGAAACCTCACAGACAGGGGCATGCTTATCGAGTATCCCGGTCACAGTACTGTTGTACCTCTCTGGCAGTAGTGATGCATCTGTGGCTGATCCATTTGTTACGAAGTCCTCAGCAAAAGCTTCAATATTGATTCTCCCCATTTTCCTAACTTTCACCGTGCTTTTTTCTTTGCATGATTTGATCACTGATATTTACGTTTATTGAAATATGATCTGATAAACCATCATTGACAATTTGCTGCAGGAGAAGAGCTGAATGACAGTCCTTGTTAATGACCAAGTCTAGAATTTGGTTGTTTTATGAGTAGGCTGTGTAACATGCTGTTTCAGTCCTAGAGATCCCTGCATGCTTTTTAAACGGACTGTGTGTGGGTCAGCATCGTTGTCAAGGTGTAAATGAAATTACCTAGCACACACAATTCATCCGAACGTGTAGCCAGCTCAGCCAACAGTGACCTAATTTTGAATGGTAAGACAAACCGTCCACCTATTCCTGAGAAATCTAGCCTTTTGATTGAATTTCACTGAAAAGAGTCTTAGCTTCTGACGTACGCATCGATTGAAGTGCATAAAAATAGGAAGAGTGCATATGCAACATTCCAAATTTCATGACAATCCATCCGGTCGATCTTTTGAAATCATCCCTTTTTCTGAATTAATACTGACAGGAGTTCTAACTCCCAATGTACTCAAACCCATGACACATGTTTTGCGTCATTGCTCAGAGAATATACTTCAAAACGATCTGCTTTTTGGTTTTTAAATAAAGTGGATCTTTCAGGACCTATCAGCATTTAAAGTTTACGCACCCTATAGGCACCAATGGCTGTAATCGTTAGGGCTGGGTATCGGTCTGCCTATCCAGGTACAATACGTACTTCGATACACTTAAAGCGATACCCGATACGTATTGACGTTATGTATCATTTCTTATTTAAAGCTCTGTGGGTAAAGTAATTTGTAATTAAAAATAGACCGTAATACAGGTCTATGATAGCACAACGCTCTAGCATGTACAGCGTATCGGTAATTTATCGATGTGGCGTATCGATATATATATATCGATATATCGGTATATTGATACAGCCTTAGTAATCGTAGCTTCTGATGTTCTGAAAAGTCTGTCTTTGTTTCAATTACTTGGGCAATAGGGTTATACGATTTTGTGCCCTGTTAACTGACGGATGGGCGGAGGGAGCGGACAGACAAAGGAGAAAGATTAGATGACTTACAGCCAATTTTGCTAGAAATAATAAAATTAGCTATAAAACTGTTTGGACTGGTTAAATTTAAATTTTGTATGCTGATCGTCTGAAGGATGAGGCACAATATTTCTGTCTCATGGACAAACACAAAATAATTGTTAAAACTTTCACGGTCAGCCCCGACCAAGTTGAGCGTTCCGTAGGCTAAATGGTAGGGCTGTATCCCACAGCTGTGTATCACTTAAAAACGAGTGCGTCTTTGGGAGGTTCCTCTCTCTTATGATCCGGCAATAAGGTTTATTACACACCCAGGAGCTGCAGGTGCGGTAGACACCGGGCCTGAGTGACACCAGGATATAAAATAAAATGACGGGATGCGAGTGCTACTGCCCTGTCACGTAGTCCAAACAGAAATGGAACTCTGCAGATGTAAATAGGCCTGCTTAGCTTAAGAATTGGATAAGTCTGCATTAAAAAATGGAGGCGGTTACCTCCACTAAAAAGATATTTAAAAAAAATAATCGTTTAATTACCTTTGTTGAACACCAGTTAAGAAGAGTTTGACTTTCCGTCGTATTTTCCCAGAGGCTTGTAAAATTTAAGTTACCGTGACCTATTTATAGATTTCTGAGATGATATTCCGCGCGATGGCAAAGGTATCAAATACACGGTTCCCACAGATGTTTTTAAGTGTCGAATGCGAAATTTTAAAGGTTATTTATATATTTTATATCACGTAATATTACTTATATATAACTTCATGTAATTTAGACTGATTCAGTCTTTGATAATAAATGAAAATCAATTCAAGGTAATCATCAACCGCTATCTAGGGAAAATGTCTCGAATCTACAGAAGGATTCATTGTTATTAATATTAATTAAAACTGCATGCGGGTTATGCATTTATTGGGTTCTACTGATGTAAAAATATTGATTAATATATTCCTTATAAGTGACTGGAAGGAGGAAAGAATGAAGGAGTTAATCACGAAATGACGTCACATGTGACGTCATAAAGACAATGCGCCCTTCAGAGTGATATCAAAGCATTTAGCTGAGCACCTACTTCGCTGAACAGCAACCATTAAAAGCATAGGGTTGTAGCTGGCAGAGTTAAGGTTTAAGTACTGTTGATACAACCTCCAGCGACAGATCATGCAGTGAGGGGAACGTGTCCGTGAGACAGGCAGACTGGAGTGGCTCATTGTGTTCTACCAGATGACTGTAAATCAGAATTTACTCAGATCTGAAGTTATCATCTGAAAGAAATTATTACTTTCTCCAGGGAATCAATGTTTTATTTCCATGGCAATTTTATTGATTTAAAAGGACGTAATCAGGAGCAGTATTTTGTTTATTCTTACACTATCAGTTCAGTTTTGCTTGATACAAAATTTTCCCAGCAACACCATCCAAGTACACATGCAGTCTCAGTACCTCGCATACGGCTGTTTAAGACCTTGTTGAGGTTCTGCGTGTTTGTAAACAGAGTCCACGTGTGTCTGTTTACTATACCAAGGTCGCGTGACCGGAAGTCTGATTTTGAGCTGCAACACTCTATGTTTCAGCAATGTGTAATATTTTTGGGTCCAGTCGGTCAGGGCTTCATATTGTCGGCACGGTAATCCATGTCATAGGCAATATTTAGAAGGATATCAGAAATCAGGTTCATTGTGATGAACAAAAACCGTGCGATTTTCCCTCCGATCATAGAGTTTGCCGAATTAATGTGTACACCCAAAACGCATTGTCGTTGTCGTCGCCGTTGCCGTTATACCTTAATAACCGTATGAATGTGTACATAGCTTATATGGAAATAATCAGGAGCTAAATTATGGCTATTCTTTCACTCTATCAGTTTAGTTTTGCTTTATACAAATGTTTCCCAGCAAAACCATCCCAGCACACAGTCTCATTTCCTCGCATACGGCTGTTTAACACCATGTTTTGGCTCTGCGTGTTGGTAAACACAGTCTGTTTACCATAACAAGGCCGCGTGACCGGAGGTCCGATTAAGAGAGGCATTACGCTGTATTTCAGCCAGCAGAAACATGTATTACATTTTTTTGGCCAAGTCAGACCGGGCATCTCCTGATTGACACGTGTTTCGGCTCAGCGATGCACACAGACCCACGCGCTGTGTTTATTTTGACACCTTTCATCGAGCCCCCGTCCACTGTTTTTAACAGTTGTTTACAGGAGAAAGCAAACGGTTTCAGGGCAAAATTTTGGCAGGTACATATATTTATTTTAAAGGGAAGAAGCTATTTTACGCGTTAACTCAACATGCTTTAAAGGTGATTGGGCCCCTTTAATAAGGGTACCAAACTTAATCTCAAACTAATTAACCTGAATTTAAGCACATTTTGTAACGGCGATTACAGGCCATGAGTGCGTCCCCATCAATACTAATTATTAATTAATCTTTTAATATTGTATGATGTGTCCCACTCATGTGGTTGGTCGTTAGCGAGTGTTGTTTACATGATTCCCGGTAGATGGCAGCATTACACGGTCGGGCCCTCGTGTCCCCACTGGGTCGAGTGTTTGTTGTCAATCACTGTGACGCTTTCAATAAGGCACGGCTATCAGGTACAAAACCGACTGTACCGCCTTATCACGATCACTGTAACGTACCATGAGCAGACGACATGGGGACTGATGGTTGGAGGAATTTCCTCATTGGGCTGACAACTGTTGCTTTGCTTGGTGCTGGCAGGTTTTCCCGCGCTGCCAGCACGTGCGAGGACTGCACCATTCAGGTATGTATTGAATCATGCAGAAAACAGCGTGTGTATACGTACAGGTCCCCGAGTTTACCGTCAATCAGACATCATTAGGCAATTTCGTGGCCCGAATAAGTATTTGTATTACTGTATATTTGCACTATATGCATACTGACGGGTAGTATTGTCGTGTCTACTTGTAATTTCAAACAACGCGTGAATCGGTGTAGGTCTATATTTTTACTGTTAATGAACATTCTAATGGTTGCATTTCATTATATATTTATCAATGTATACACCAGTTCGATGTTATAGACAGAGCTCATTCTGTAAAAGCAGATATTTAGACCCTATAGTCCTATATATAGGCCTAGCGACAGTTGTTATTGGACCAGATCTGTGAGGCCACCTGCATGTTAGATAAATTTAAATGTAAAGTTTTCCTTGTCGACCAGGATTGATATATGCATATTTTTTCATTAACTTCAGCCTAGTTTTTGGTGTTCATAAGCATTTTATAATTACTGTATGTACTAATTGTTAGGCCTATCTTTAAAATTAGTCTAATATGAATATGAAAATATGAAATCATAGACTTGGTTTTTTTTAATTCTCAAAACTAGTGCTGATAATGTTTAAAACCATTTATTGATATGACAAGTGTAAATAGGATTATCAGTTGTAAACATAATCCTGTAGGCCTATAAAAAAGAACACCTGCTAACACAACTAACTTTATTCCTCAACAAGTGACATATTATTAGAGATGTATTGTACTTATAATTGCTGGCAGTGCAATTTTCACCACCTGGAGAAATGCATGGTATACAAGTACTCAGATTTTGACATTTCCTTTACATGAAATTTTTCTATAAGCATTTGAAAATGTAGCCTCTTAAATTGTATAACTTTACTGACCAGCCTGGTACAACTTTTAAAATATACCATGTTCATGAATTAGATGTCATATTTTTTAGTGAGAATACTCTTTCATTTTAACATGCATACTGAAAATTGATTTATACAAATATAAATATATATATATATATATATATATATATATATATATATATATATATATAAATATAATATATATAACAGACCTTGCTGAGACAACCATCTAAAAAATGTGACCACTTTATGTAGGTGGCATTGGTGGTCTTAATTTTGGGGTTTCACTGTATATATATATATATATATATATATATATATATATATATATATATATATATATATATATATATATATATATATATACATACATATATATATATATATATATATATATATATATATATATATATTTGATTGGAAGTTATTTTGCATACAGGTATCACTGTGGTCAACAGGGAAGCGGTAAGGATAAGCAGTCAGTACCTGGAAAAAAGAGTTTTTAATAGCATATACAGCCAGGTGTAATATTTTAACCTGCTTGAATTCTAGGACTTACTTTAATTGCTTTCATTGTTTTGATGTTAGGTAATGGGGAAGGAGGAAGGATTTAATAGTATACATTTTTTACATATATATTTATTGTGCGTGTGCTCAAGATGTAGTTTCAATGAGGGCAAGAGGACAAGCTACATTACCCCTTTTATTCTATAATTAAGTCCATTGAGGTTAAATTTTTGTCATTGATTATTTAAAAGAAAGTCTGAAATTTACTACTCCAGTAATAATTGAAGGCAAAGGATCGATCAATTGACTGAAAGGTCCCTCACAATTCACAGGCCTAATATATATATACACAGTGAGTCCTTGATATTAAGACCACCCATGGGACTGTGAAAAAGTGGTCATTATTGTGAGGTGATCACTTTAACAGGGTGGTCATAAGGCGAGGTTTTACTGTATGTATATATATATATATATATATCCTGGCATCCAGGAAGAGGAAGAGAATACTGCAGGAACACCTATATCAATCACATCCTGATCTTAATGACATGTTGTTCAACAGTATTGTTTTGTGTTCATGAATAGACATGTTTCACAGCACCCTTGACATTAACATTGGTGCACATCAATAAGATTATTAGGATATTCATGATATAAACCAGTCCGGTCACAGAAGTCAAGTGATAAGATGTACATGAGTAAAAAAAAAGATTAAAAACAGACATGATTGTTATTTGATGCACAATATTTTTGTATATAATCTGTATGTATAGAACAATGTATCTGAAACCAATTATGGAAATATGTTTTAGATTGGTTTGAAATTTAATTTATTCAAAGAGAAATTAATGGTGTAGCATGTGTTTGGCAAAAGGTACCATTTATCTCTTTGTCTGTGAACTACTAATATGTCACTAAGTCACTAACATTTTCATAAGGGGCCTCATGTCAAGTTAATTGGCCTTGTTAAAATGATTGGAAGCAACAGGTATTGCTATTCAAGATCCTTTCGTTTACCAAAGGAATTCACAGATAACTCATACCATAAATGCACTGGATATTTTTTTTTTAAAGTGTACCATCATCTGTGCCTACCTCTCATGAAGGGACACCTGCAATGTTGGGACACTTAGGCAATATCCCACAGGTGTCCCCTAACAAGTTCTGCTGTAATTAAAAGCTTACTGTAATCGATCTCCCATTTGTATTTTTTTTTTAAACATGAAATAAGAATATAAAATTTCATATATAAATATTCATAGTTTTGTGGGATGTTTTGTTAAGACAGAGAGATCTCATATTTTTTTACTTTCCTGAATCAACTCACTACTTTGATGAAGCTGTATTTCAAGGCTTTAACATTAGAATTTAAATATTTATGTAATTAAAGTTTTATTGTTCTTTGGATGTCATGTCAAACCAGGAAGATTTGGGATTTTCTTAATATTTATTTTATGTACTTAATCCATCAAAATTATTTGCTATTTTGGGCAGGCTGTTTTGTTTTCAATCTTTTAACTAAATGAGTATAGGATAAAAGATAAAATATGAAATTGTTTATGTTAAGTAAATTATAAAGATACCTAATAAAGATGGAAAATTATATGCACTTTTTATTCAGATATTTGATAAGTATATATATATATTCTCTTAGTGTGCCTCTCAAATTATTTGCCGGCATGCATTCTGCATTTCTTTTTAATTTTAAAATCTTCTATGTTAAATTGAGTATTTATTTAAATAAGTATTTCTTTGTACTCTGTAATGAAACTTGCATATAGCTATTTAGCATCTTTTTGTAGCTATTCACCATCTATTGCAACTATTCAGCATCTTTTTAACCATCCAAAAGTGTATTGTGGTTTTGAATAATTAAATTTTATTTTAAATATTTCAAAGCATATACTTTTATAAAGTGTTATATTTTTTTATATTTAAACCAGGAAATATTGAAAAGCTTTAAATTCATATGGAGAATGAATTTGTATTTTTTTATCCCTAGTAATTTAGCTATCTATGCACTCAAGAGCTAGTTTTCAGCACTTTTTTTTCTCTTGATTGAATGTAATTATGTTTTACTTTAAATGTCAAATGTCAGTGATATTGGTACCCACCACTTAGTTGGGTCCCACTTCTGTTAACAATGCATAATGGCACAGGTGATTAATCATCGGCTGTCCTGCAGTGCCTGCTTCAGATCACTCAGGTGTAATTAATTTGAAAATCAATATCTATGATTAGAAATACTATGATGAATCACCTTGTTTATTTTATTCAGTCTACATTGGCAATGGTATCAGAGCCTGTCAAGTTAGCCATGTATATAACAATGAGCTTTTAAACTGGAACCCAAATTCTGTTTATTCATTATCTCTACTGAAAAATGTTGGAAAGAGAATGTGTTTTGCCACATATATGTCTATCCTTTGGCTTAGCTGTCTTTTTGGCTGTCTCTTTTTTTCACTGTGAGACTGTTGGAGATATGGAGTGAATGTTATGAATGAATTTAAATAAGGTTTTATGGACTGTTTAGATTCCAGGATTAAGCCATGGAGAGCTGATCAAATTTGAGAAATAAACCATAAGAGTTTTCCAATACCAGAATTAAGTCAAGAAGAATTGCTTAGATTCTATAATTAAATATTCCTCAAATTAAAGAATTATAAGTTGTGAAGAATTGCTAAGATTATAGATTTTTTTCTGATCAAGTGTGTACTTCTGTTTCATCTAAACATCTGTTGAAGGAGCAAGAGCAATTTTGTACTTATAACCAGGATTAAAACCTGCAGGTGTGAGTAAGGGCACATAAATTTGGGAGGCGCTTTTGATTAAAATCTGGTGTTTACCATGCTTTTAGGTCTCTGGTGGCTGTGTTGTCCAACATTTATCAGGTTTTTTTTAACAAATATCAGCTTTTTGTTATACAAACACATTACTCTTCTGTAGATGTCTGTTTAATTTGTTTAAGCTTTGTCACTCTCTAAGTATGAAGATTCATTAACTTCCATGTTTTCAGTTTCACTGTCTGTTCAGGTGTTGACAATATTATTATACTGAGGTTGGTCTCATATACAAAGGGTTAAAATATCATGATTTCTATTTTTTAATGTTTTGCAAGGGTTCAACTTTCGCATTCTCACATTATTAAAACTCTTCACGAAGGAAACCACTGATATATGAAATAATTATATCAAATAACGTGTGCAAAAGCTTAATGATTGAACAGAGACTCAAGGGAACATGGAATGAGTTGCAATTATTGTTGATTAATGGCAGGTAATTTTAAAAGATGATGTAATCAGATAATTTGACATTTCGTGATAATTCCTATTTGTATATTTTGCAAATTTGTAAACCGCGAAAACAAAAGGACAAGTACAGTATACTGAGTAAAATACTAAATGTTACCAAAAAACACATACCAAAATGAAGCACACAAGTCTGTAGAAAATATTACATTTGGAGATATTGATACCAAATGGTAATAAAAATACATCATCTAATTCATTTTATTAATTCATTATTTATTTTGAGAAACCATAAATTAAAAATTAATGGGGTTAACTAATAATCACATTTTATATTCTTTCACAATTAAGAAACCCTCTGGTAGGAGGGAAGCTTGCAGGGGGTGATGCGTTTATATCTGTATAAAAAATCATATTTGGGTTCACATACATTTTTTTTGGGGGGGGGGGGGAGGGGAGGGGGAAGACAGGGTAGGGCTTTTTTAGGTTCCAATAAGAAAAAAAAATACAAATTACAATTTTTTTCCTCTTCAAACCTATAATACATTTGATTTTTTTAAATTGATCTTTGCCCAGAATAATAGTCAAAGGTGACAAGCTTGAACCTGATCACTATCCTTCACCTAATGTTCAAGGTCATGTCCGGTGGGGAGGCTTGCGATTGGTGGACAGTTGCAGTCCTGTAGTTCGACTTCTTGTTTAATCTGTATTATAATCGAAACTGGTACCACACAACTCCTCTGTGGCCACACCTCTATTTTTGGTCTTGAACTGTCAGAATTAATGCCAAGTGTGTCCTAAGGGGGGTAATACAATTCCCATATTTCCCCATAAGTTTTGAGATATTTGATATTTTAGACATCTCTTGCAGTGTCATAGATCAGGAACAATGTGAGCTACATAAGAACAGATAGTACAGTGGTGTTTTCAGTTACCAGCAATTTTATTACTAAAGATAATATCATGGTGGTGATCTAAATACCTGATTGTTGGTGTTCTATAGTTCATGGTGCAGTAATATACATGTAGGGCCAGTAACACATGACATTCGCATGTTTGAGCCTGATATGGCACAACAGGTGTTTCTTAGAAGTGATTGGATCTAACAGAGACTTCTCAGCAGGGAAGTCTATAAAAGACCTTTTTTTTATATGCACAGCTTGGCAATCAATAAATATACTCTAGAATTTGAGGTATCCTGTCCCTAACATGTAGATATATAGTTGATAGTAACCAGGAAGTACACACAGTTATGTACAGAGACCTTCGTTCTGATGAGCCAGGTATAGCTGGGCCACGCTATGATTAAATGACATAGAGTGCTCACGTGTATTGATATGCATAGCAGGATATATTCAGTGTGTCTTGAGTTTAATAGACCAATCACTGTCCTCAGATTATATGAAGCTATTTGGATAGGGAGACCAGGAAGTTGATTGAGTATACTATCTGGGTCATAGGTCAAACTGTTTCTTTTGAATATTCAGATGTTTGCACTTGGTTGAATTCATATTGAGTCCATTGAGTGATGGCAGTTGAATAAAAAACTAAGTAAAAAATTACCTCTATGGCCAAAAAAGGTATGGTTCTCAGGCACTGCCTGCATTAATTTTAATCCCCTGCATCAAAAATTTAGATTTTCATCTTTCAAGAAGATAAAATAATACAATTTTGATAAGATTTCCTTTGTTATGTAGTGCTTTTACCTTTTTAGCAAAATAATTCTGTTATTGTCATGCTTTTCCCTAGTCATATGAGATTTTTATCCAAACATACAAAAAAGGTACAATAAAAATCACCCACCCGCACTGATTTTTAAAAAATGTGCCTGAGAACCATACCTAATTTAGGGTACATTTTTGTGTCTTTGAACAAATGGGCTGTGATGCTATGGTAACTGATGTGAACGGGTTGATGCTGCATTACTGACGATCAGTAGGAAAAAAAATAAAAAAAAGGCATAACCAATAACCAGTCTATAAGGCATTTTCTGCAAAATATTAATTAAATTATTAATTAAAATATTAATTAAACATGTTTTACATTTAATAAGAAAATAATTTTTCAACTATAAACACAGATTTGACTAAGAACATGTCCATATGCCAGATTCTGTTGAATAAAAAAGTTTAGAAATAATTCATATTTTACCCTGACCATAGAAATAACTCCTATGACCTAGACTTCTCCTGCTCAAAAGCAAGAGAAAACTAAAATATCTTCACCTTCTGTCATATTATAAGTTATATGTTCATAAGATTAATTTATTATTATCAGTTAAATAGTTTTTTTATCAACTTAAGACAGTGTAATAATGTTATGCCAAGATAAACTAGGAATATATTTTTTTTTTTTCAATAAAAATTTTGATGGATAATTCATCTGTGAAGTGCATAGAAACATTAAGTATCTTGCTTTCAGCAGAAAGAAAAATTGGAGAGTCCTGCATCCTCAGTCAAAAAATGGGACATGCATGGGACATTGGATGCCCAAGGGGAGGGGAACTATGTCAAACTTTGAAGGATATAATATTTAGAATTGGATCTATTTTAGTCATTTATATCATTATCATGGCTTTTAATTATATGATTAAATATCATGGCATTTTGTCATTATGTTATGATAAGGAATGTAAGAGTTACACAATTTAATAGTTTGTGTGAGGAAGTTACTTCTGTAGGAGCCAGCTTTATTTTCCTTTGTCCCACAGCCAGAAATTCACATGTTCAATTTGATCCTTGGACCACCAGGACAGGGAGTCTGAAAGATATATCCAGCATAAGAAACTCATACCCCCACATCCCTAAAAGCCCTGATATAATAATATGTATCATTTAGGTGATACACCAGTAAGGGGAAACACTGCCTCTATAGTTTTAGCTATTTATACCTGTAATGACCTGTGTAACATATATATGTTTAAGATATGCAGAAAATGCCAAAAGCAGCATGAAATAGATATACCCATACGTAAATACTGAAAAAAGCTCACATAATTTGACACTGAGTAAAAGTCTTTTTAGATAATTCAAGTTGAATGTGTAGAAAAGAAAATTATTTGGAATTGGCTTGTGTGACTTTCTGTAGTTTAATCTACACTGTAAAGGAAACAATTGGGCCATATTATATTGTCAAGTTTTTCAGTCTAACTAACCAAATAGCAGTTTATTTTGGTGTAAATAAACTGATTCACCAAAATAATCTGATTTTGTATTTGTTTTTAAATTTGTTTGTTACTAAATTTGTTTGTTAATGACACATTTTTTTTTTATAATGGGAAATTAAGAAAAATGCTTTCCATATTGTTTCATGACCAGTTTCCTTCTATTTTTCAGCCTCACCTCCCATGCTCTGTCAGTGTGTATGACAAAGGTAATTAATTTCAGTATTGAACACAAGATTAAATGCATCATACATTCTTTTGTGTAAAAGAAAATATAAGTTTTATTAGTTTTTATTAAGCAGATATATATTAAATCAAGAATAATTGATAAACTTATTCATTGTTTTTGAATTTTTTAAATTTCCTTATTTAAAACTTTGATGGTCATCAAACAAAAGAACACTTGTTTAATCATTTGTGTATATTTTTAAATTAGATAAATTTTAAATATGGATTAAAATGAGATAAATTCACATAAACCAGAACCACTATCAGAGTCAGTATACGGTTATTATACTGTTAATTATTATGAAAAATACAAGTGTTTTTGTAAAATTTTCATATGACATCAGGCTGCCCGGTGACGAAAGACCAGCCACTGAAAGTGCCGTCAGCGCCATCAGATCTGCATGTTGAAGATTACTGGCTTTATTTCAGGCTTCGCCTGAATGTATCATGGCGGATCCCTACAGACAGTATGTGAAGCACTGATCACAACTCAAAAAATATATATTTATTAAAAAAATGAACTTTAAGAGCACTTTTAGAGCATTTCCTTTTTACCAGGGCTGGATATTGTAGCACAAGTAAACAGAAAAGATTTCTTACGCCAATTTCCGTGTATGAGGATTGAAATTCTGATCACTGTTAATGTGAGTGGACAGAGTAACTCAACCACAGGCCCTTGAAAACATCAGTAACATTAATTTTTTATCCTCAAACTGACATGTCACCTAATTCAAAAAACTGAGGAATGGAGGCCCTCAGTGGCATTCAAGAGAAAATATATGCATGTCTTGATTGCCACCAAAGTAACATGAACCAAGTTCTTCATGTAGGTAGAACTGTGGTTTTGATTGACACGGGTTAAGTCTCATTATTACAAATTAACACAAATATATAGCTTTTATATGTCCCTCTATGATGGGACTTATTATGGTATACCCATGGTCCGTCCATCTGTCTGTTTCCATCCATTAACTTTTAGTGTAGCAATGATAACTTACACGAAATTCACCATAACTACTTACCAATAGATTATTTCACCTGAATATTGGCAAAATTGCACATATTAAATGAGGTCAGAGGTCATTAGGCTGCTTTCTGATGTTGTTACAATAACTTTTTAGGATTATGTTGGATTTTGATGAAACTCAACAGAAAAATTAACCAATATATAGTCTAAGTTTGATTCTGGGTAAAATCCATGCATATTTAATAAAGTTAGAGGTCACAGGACTTAGGGGGACCGGTGATGACTTACCAAAATCTTATGGATATATATGAAACTCATTATAAATATTAACCAATACAGTTTCTCACCTGAATTTTTAATTCTCTGCAAAATTCATGCATATTTAATGAGGTCAGAGGTCATAAGATATGTGAAGGGAGCACCATTATGCACCATTTGTAGTGTCTTGTTTATATTGTGGAATGAAGCTTTGGAAACTGTTCATTCCTGCCATGACAGACAGGCTTTCCAATCAGACCTCCTGGTTCAGCCAAGCTGTCACAGGTCACCTTGGAAAGCCAAGATATTTAAGGCATGGTTCACTAACCCAAGTGAGAGCTCTTCTGATATTTCATCATCTTCTTGAAGTTTGATAGGACAACTCCACCTGGCATGACTTTCCCAAACTCTATTCTACAGATTCAACAGCATGATATTAAAAGTTAATGGTAATAAAGCCAGTTTATAGTGTGTTGATAAAATTTTCCATCCAATTATATCTAATATACTATATCCTATACAGAAAAAGTTAGTTTGTGTCACTTCTGTGGCAGTGGGAAAATTGATATAATAAATTGACAGGAACTTAAGGTCTTCCTTTTCACATCTTTTAATTATTTACAGATAACATGTGACTGTGAGATCATAAACATGTGTTACTAATGATTTCAAGGGCCTGTGACAGAACAACAGTATGAATCACATGATTTAACCTGTGCTATTGTGTGTACACAGTAGTAGCAGATCCAGGAGATCAGGTTATATATTTACCCCTATTTTCCTTTTCATAACTGTGCTGGTTATATTTTTTAATGTCTGATGCTTTGTTGCAGTCAAACTGGTTGCCTATTATTATAATATGATAGAGCAGTAAGGCAAAAAAAAAGTATGGTTTTCAGGCACTTTTTTTCAGAAACTAGTAGGGGTGATATTTTATTTTTTCCCCTTTTTTGTATGTTTTGATTAAAATGTAATTTGATCAGGGAAAAGCATGAAAATAAGAGATTTTTAATGGTAAACAGATTAAAGCACTACATAACAAAGGAAATCTGATCAAAATTGTTTTATTTTATCTTCTTGAAAGATGAAAATCTAAATTAATTTTTTTATGCTGGGGGAGGGGGGTTAAATTTGATGAGGGCGGTGCCTGAGAACCATACCTTTTAATTTTTTTTGGCCTTATCCATACATGATCTTTTTCACTTTGTTGTTACATTTTCCTGAATACTGTTAACCATGTTGTCCTCACATGTGATGTATCCAGTCATGCCTGGAATCTACTGTGTTATATTTATGAAGTAAATGAACAGTATACAGAACAGTATACAGCAATATATACTAAGCCTATAGGAAAGGATAGCATTTCCCTACCTATTTGACACCTTTCTCAGCCACTGTGCACTCTGTTTACAAAAATCTGGGCAGATCTTGAAACTTTATATTCAGTGTATTGAACATTTTAACATTCTATGATAACACAATATGATGTTTTAAATGTACCGATGGATTTAAACATCACTGAATTTGTATATTTTAATGCAAATATGAAACAAGCAGAATTACAGTGGTGGGTCCAGAAAATTGAGAACAGGGGGGCGCTATTACTGGATTAGCGGTTCATGCTTATTAAGGAAAATTAAGTTATAATATCATATAATTTTTTGGGTATATATTATTATTATTATTTGTAGTATAAATAATATATTTTCAACCTATGAAAAATATAAATATAATTTTAGTTAACCCATAAGAATAAAATCAAGAGCCCTGGTGTTTTTATAAAGGCAATTACAGGTACACGGGGGAGGGTATGGGAGGGGTATCCCCCTCCCAAACTGAGAACATTTTAAAAATACAACAAAAAAGTGGACATTTTGAGGCACTCTTCTTAAAAAAATATGGGGATTCTACCATGGAAAACTTATGATAAGTTCCATGGAATAGCACCACGGAAAATTGGCACACCATGGTGCATACTTGTCCATGCTTGCCTTAGTTCTGTCTTTGAAGCACAGACAAGCATGGACCAGGGGGTGCCAATTTCCCATGGTGTGACACCATGGAAAATTTTAAAATATTTTCCATGGTTTTGATGCTGTCTTTAATTCTGAAGCATGGACAAGCAAGGACCAGTGGGTGCTAATTTTCCGTGGTGCAACACAATGGAAAATTTCAACATATTTTCATGATTTCCAAGCTGTCTTTAATTCTGAAGCACGGACCAGTGGGTGCAAATTTTTCATGGGGTAACACCATGGAATTAATTGGTAATACTAAGGACAATTTACAAATATTCCATGGTTAGTTTCCATTCCATGGTTAGTGTTCAATTAAGCATGGAAATCTGTAGTTTTGTTATGATTTCCATGATTTTACATGGCAATGAATTACTTCTGTGGTGTCCTTGGTATACCATGGGCAATTTACAAATATTCCATGGTTTGTGTTTTAGTAAAGCATGGACATCCATGGTTTTATTATGTGTTTCCATGGATTTCCATGTTTTTTTTTTAAGGTATTTTCCATGGATTTTATGATAAAGCATGGAAGATTTACAGCAGGGTTAAGTCTTTCAACAGTACCCATGTTTTGCAATCTTATTATGTTGTAGCATCAGCTAGACAGGTGACTGGGTTTAATCTTGTTTTGGATGGTGATAAAAACTTCAGATGTTATCACTTCAATTTGTCCCAAGCAAACTGGACAGACAATGATGTTCATGAGAAGGTACACTAATTTTCATAATGTTTCAAAATAAGAAAATTTCTATATTGATTTTGTGTTTAATGGTGTACTCTTTCAGAATTAATGTAACCTGTTTGTAAAAAAAATGGTTCAACTAGTATTTTGAAATATAATTTGTTTTCAGTATATTGGGAGCAGTATAATGTTATTTTATTTACTTTTATATATCAACAGTATGAATTGCGCTTCAAAAGATGTGAATTTCTATTGGATTCTGATTTAATTTTCAGTGATGATATTACAGTAATTTTGATGGGATATACCTGTATTTAGCATAACTTAAAGCAGAGTGAAATTTTTGGCCAATTCTGTGTGTCTCTGCAAGATATTTTAAGAACAAATCAATGGATTTCATTGAAATTTGTCATGCAAGTCAGGATGTGAACAATTGCATTGGATTTGATTGAAAGTATGATGTATGGGTCTTGGTGTGAACATCTCAAAGTGTTTATAAAGTTTGGTGTTTTCAGTGGTTAAAAAATCACAGAATGAGTGTTTACCTGGGTTTTGGTAGCATAAATTTTACCACTTGGGGTTATATCAGGGGATCTTAAGAGTGCAACCACATGACATCACATTTAATGATGAAACCACACAGTGTGCATGCTGCATGTGTGTTTGGTGAAAGGTGGCATCATGCTGATGGAAGTTTGTTTGTGTGTATGATAAACCTGCCCAGTGACACCACATATTGCTTAGTTGTTATGGTTTGATACATATTCATTGAATTAATTTTGTAAGGTAACCTCTAGGATTCCAGAATATATGTGCCATCTTTACAGTGTGCAGGGTTAACATTCACTTGGATGCTCGGGCCAAACAGTTGTGTGTCCCAAACCAATATTTAGTGTCCCTGATGTATAATCCCACTTTCCTGTAAGCTCTCTCATATGGCCTATACTTACTAAATATTTTTTAATTACAGAGACAATATAATTATAGTTGCATCACAGTCCATGATGATTACAACATCAGTGTGCACAGTCTCCCAGCACCAGAGACAGGTCCTCCAGCAGGAACCTTCTACCGTTATAAAAGACCTTGCTGTAAGTTTGACCCACCTGGACACAGTCATCTGGCACTAACAAAAACATACATAAACTTTTGCTGAATGTTCAGTTATAATATCACAACAACCATATGAACTCTGGCTCCATCTAGAGGTGGAATCAAGAACTGGCCAGGAATATTAATAAATTAAAAAAGCCAAGAAAGCTTCATCAGGTATCAGTCAATAAAGTGATCAGGGCTG
This sequence comes from Sipunculus nudus, assembly GCA_026874595.1. Taxonomy (NCBI): domain Eukaryota; kingdom Metazoa; phylum Annelida; class Sipuncula; order Golfingiida; family Sipunculidae; genus Sipunculus; species Sipunculus nudus. The sequence goes on along the minus strand of CM049306.1, from coordinate 47,548,696 downwards.
GTCCAACATGACAAAGTAGGTTATCATGAACTTATTTTGGGAAGAATTGAATTTCACTAATTACAGAATGTCATAATATGAAGAAATTCTATGCATATGTTTGACTCAAATGCTGCTTGCCAAAAGGGGGCAGTATGCTAATCATAATCAAAGTGCAACTTGACCATGTGTAAAGATAGTGTCACACTTGCTAGAGAAAAAGGACATATATAAAAACTAATGCACAATGATTCAGTTCAGTTTGTTGCTTGCCGGAAATCTTCGATTTCGGCAAGCATGTTCGTCAGTTGCGTATGTTTTGTTGCTTTGTTTGTCACGACTCTCCAGGCCACACTTTTGCATCAATCAACTTGAAACTTACAGGCTTGATTGACAAACCGATTTCTAGGTGCCCTATTGTTTTTGGTCAACATTGCTCCAAGGTCAAGGGTCAAGGTCACGACAGGTATGGTTAACAGTTTTTGCACTATAACTTCGCCATAAATAGGCTTATCCACTTCTGCAATAGCTAATTTTTTTTCGTCATTACCTGGCCTTTCTTATGACATGTAGCTTACTTAAATTTGCCGTTACCATGGTTACATTTTTTTTGGGAGAAATCATGGAATTTCATGATATTTTTCAAATTTGCAGCAATCGCCCTGATTCTGAGATATTTTATGTAACATAAGAATATCTCGAAATTGTTTTTTCAGATTTTGGAAATGACCGCCAGGGGGCGTTGCAGATGAAAAAACATGAAAATTTGTTTTGGTGCTATACCTCCACAACTATTAAACATTGGGCCATTTCCATCACAGCACCTTAAACTAGAGTCCATGGGCTTATTTTTGCGCATAGGTGAAAAAGTGCGCTATTGCCAGATTTCTCTATTTTTTGGGTAAAACTTTTTTTGTTTGTTTGTTTGTCACGACTCTCCAGGCCACACTTTTGCATCAATCAACTTGAAACTTACAGGCTTGATTGACAAACCGATTTCTAGGTGTCCTATTGTTTTTTGTCAACATTGCTCCAAGGTCAAGGGTCAAGGTCACGACAGGTATGGTTAACGGTTTTTGCACTATAACTTCGCCATAAATAGGCTTATCCACTTCTGCAATAGCTCATTTTTTTCGTCATCACCTGGCCTTTCTTTTGACATGTAGCTTACTTAAATTTGCCATTACCATGGTTACATTTTTGGGCAAAATTCATGGAAATTGGAAATAACACAACCATTTTTTGTAACTTTGTCAATTTTTAAGCTACAGACGTCTGGTTTTGGTCATTATGTACCTTATAGGCAGCTTGACATGATAAAACTGAAAGTCTCCCCAAATCTCGCACCATTTCTCGTCAAACGAGAGTCTTCGTGTTTTTAATTAAATATGACCTACAGGTTGCATTTTTTTAACAATGGCTTTGAAATTGATATATTTTGTGTTATTTATAAATATCTCGAAATCAGTTTTTCATTTTTTGGAAATAGCCACCAGGGGGCGTGGTACCTGAAACACTGTAACATATCATTTTTCTGCAATATCTAAAATAATTTTAAACATGGCACAATTTTTATTGTTGTATCTTAAACTAGGAACATTGGCTTATTCCTCCGCACATGTAGCTTTGTGCTGCCGTTACCATGGTTACCAAATTTGTGGGTTAAACTTGACGATCTGAAAATATGCAGTTTTTGGCTTCTAGTTGGTTAATATTTATGTTTCAAGGGTCTAGTTTTTTGCATAAGGCTGCTTCCCCTTGGTTCTAAGTCATTCAATTGCAAGTCTCGTCAAATTTCGCTCGGTTTATCGTCAAACGAGAAAAAACGAGATTTCACGGAAATGCTTATAACTCGGCGATTTTTATAGCTACACAGGTCTAGTTTTTGGCATTTCATAACATATGACCAACTTGACACGCCAGAAAAGAAATCAGGCCAAATCTCGCACCATATCTCGTCAAGGGAGAAAAAAATGAGATATCATGGAAATGCTTATAACTAGGCGACTTTTACAGCTACTCAGGTCTAGTTTTTGGCATTTGGTAACATTTGGCCAACTTGACATAGTAAAACTGCGATACTTGGGGAAATCTCGCACTATATCTGGTCAAATGTGGAAAAACGAGATTTCACAGAAATGCATATAAGTCGGCGACTTTCACGGCTAGACAGGTCTAGTTTTTGGCATTCATTAACATTTGGACGGCTTGACATGACAAACCTGCAAGACTGGCCAAATCTCGCACCATATCTCGTCAAACGATAAAAAAGGAGATTTCACAGAAATGCTAATAACTCGGCGACTTTTACAGCTAGACAGATGTAGTTTTCGCCATTTCATAACATTTAGAGAGTTTGATATGACAAATCTACAAGACTGGCCAAATCCTGCACCATATCTCGTCAAACGAGAAAGCACGAGAGTACACGTAAATGCTTATAACTTGGCGACTTTTACAGCTAGATGGATCTAGTTTTTGCCATTTTGTAACGTTTGGCCGTCTTGACATAATAAAACTGCTCGTCTTGCCAAATCTCGTACTATATCTCGTCAAGCGAGAAAAAAACAATGCTAATAACTCTGCGACTTTTACAGCTAGACAGGTCTAGTTTCCGGCATTTTGTAATATTTGACAAACCTGACATGACAAAACTGGAAATCTCGCCAAAGCTCGCACCATTTCCCGTCAAACGAGAAAACACGAGATTTCATGCAAATGCTTATAACTCAGCGGCTTTTATAGCTAGACAGGTCTAGTTTTCGGCATTTCATATCATTTGGCCAGCTTGACATGACAAACCTGAAAACGTCTCACTGCTTCTTGTCAAACGAGATTAACGGGATTTCATGAAAAAATTTTGAACTTGGTCCCTTTTACACTAGAAAGATATGCAGCTGTTAAAGGTCAGCATGCATAAATAAACATATTATCCATTTCTGCTGCCCCCACAATGTTGCTCATTCATATGACTGTTTCTACATGTACTCTCTGTCTATCTGTCTCTATCATTTCCATTTCCGGCAAGCGCGTGACCTCTGGTCATCTTGTTATCAGGTTTATACATTTTCCTTATGTATGTGTCAAGCAAAATCATAAAAATCTTGAATATAAAGCAATGGTTCTTACATTTTGAAATTTTTTCAGATATGTCTCTTCCTGTGCCAAGATATTGGAGTAGCCATGTTTCATATACAGTGGACAACAAAACAGCAACAGTTAATGTGTCCTTCAGGCAAGCAGCCCGTGTGTATAACTTCACTTCATACATGTTGGTGCTGAAAAGGTTGGCAGGACAGGAAAAAGAGGTGCTTCTCAGAGCTACTGGTCTGCCAAACACTGCCCTATGTTCACCGGGAGACATGATGGCACATTCCTTTAGAGATGTTGAATCTGGAACCTATGAAATATATGTAAGTATGAAATAAATGTTAATACAGTTCAACACAGTTCTCATTAGATGTCCCACTGATAAAACATTTAACTGCTGACAGGTTTACTTTTGTATTTATTTCTGTTTCTCTTGTAATACAAAGATAAATTAGGCCACAGAGAAATGAGTGTTTCTCAGACACTTTTATTCAGATACCACTGCTGGCAGAGCAATTTCATTTTTAGTTTTTATTATAGGTTTTTGATAAAATGACGTACTTTATCAAACTTTTATTGAATTTTATTTCGTGTACCTGAAACCAATGTCCAAGCAGTGTGAGCTCAAAACTGATAAATTTCTACTGAAAACCAAAATTAACAAGTGGTCCAAATGGTGTACTGTTTCTGACAAATTTTTCATTTATATGAGGATTTTATCAATTTCAGATGTACCCGAAAGATCATAAATGGAGTTGTTCCTGTGTGTGCAAGTCCACATGGTCACCTGAGTGTGACCAGCCTGGAGACCAGTGTAATACCGGCTGTGTTGTCCACCGCACAGGTCCCTTCACAGTTCACCGTAAGTCACTCTTTACTGTTCAGAGGGCCACTAGGTACCACTCCAGATTAATTGTCACCTATAACTCGCTCATTTGGATGGATTTCCTGAAGCTGAACATGTTGCACATTTATTTTCATTTCTAAAGATTTCTATTTACTTACAGTTATTTGGTTAAGATAAATTTAAAACTTTGCAAGATAGTATTTGCAATGTTAAGAAAAAGTGTCAGTACTTAAATTTAGGTCTTTTAAAATTATAATATTTTGATTATTTTTTTGTTTATTTTGTAATTTCAGATTATAAAAAAAATGAACCATTTGAAAGAGCACTATACTAGATTTTAATGAGATATATTTATGGGGTCAGAGGTCTGATACAAGGGACTGATTCAAATGAAGTCCAGCATTAAAACAATCCACTGTGTCTTTTAAAAGAAGGGACCCTTGGAAATCGGGATTAACTTGAAATAGGATTGTTTTTACTTCATGTGGTACTGACCATTATGTATTAAAATTTCTCTGTATTTTCATCAATTTTACATTGTCTGTTACCATATTTCTGAGAAGTGGTTGCAGATGTCAGTATCATATTTTATATTCATATCATAAGTATGATGAGTCAACAAAGTAATTACAAGCACACATATTTTGCAGAGCTACCTATTTTTGCCTGCTTTTACGCAAAGGGAAAGGTATTTTCCACTTTACCTGACCAGTTAATGTTATTTTTCTCAACTGAACTTGCACAGTACTTCATAAGAGTGAGTGTAAGACCCCTGGTTCTCTGGTTGTGTTTGCCTCTTGTATCTGCAGTTGTACGGTGGTGACATCTTTAACTTTAAATCTCGTTTACCTTGATCTTACAGGTGAGGTAGGATCAGGAACAACAAGTACTTTAGCCACCAAGTCAGTTAGCACCACCACAGTTAAGCTTCCCGGGGACCCAGCTAACCAAACATTGATCATCATATCTTCCATCCTGATACCAATCATGCTGGTGGTGATTGGCTTGACGAGCATCATCATATTCCGTCGTAAGAGAAATCACAGGCCTCCACAAAAACCTGGTAGGTTATATTTTGTGATTAATAATTTATCATCACTCCATGTAAATTTGCTTAAAACAGTGGCTGTCTGCTTTCTGGACTGTTATGATTTTTATATTCACCTGTTTCAGAGAATAATTTGCAAAATATTAAAAGACATATTGTACCAGTGGGAAAAGGAGACCTTAAGCGGAACAAAGACTAAGCTGACAGAATAATGTCATATGAAATCCACTTTACAGAGGGTGGTATGATCACATTTTATGAATAAAATGCTGTTGAGGAAAGTGGTAAAATGCTCATCTGTGGCAGGGTTGATTGCATAATAAGAATTTACATAAAAATTTAACAAAGATTTATATTATTCAAAATGCCAACCATTTTGTCATGTTGCTTTAAAATCTTATGGACACTCTAAACAAGTCACATATATAAACCAGTGGATAAATTAAATGAACAAAGGGTTTTATTTCTTTGGTGTTTATTTTTTTGACCAAGCTCTGTATTATGAAAGTAATATTTCAGGGGATACTTTTAATCTGTAAGAATGCCCAACCATTTGCAGAATATTTAGATCTAAACTTTTCTCTGTAAATTATTCCCTGAAACAGCTGGACACTGGGTGGTGAAATATATATACAATACAGATATAGGCAGTGCTTTTTTGCATAATTCTTTTGCAGATTTGAGCAAGTGATGCATTTTTGTGCATATACAATAAAAATCTATGTTGCTGATGCTTTGCTAATGATGGATACATATTTTCAATGTATTATTTTTATCACTGATTTTGCTAATCTTTTATACAAAATTTGTTTGAATATTTTGGGGTCATGCAAACATATAGAAACAGACTAATTTTAATGAGTTTATTTCATATATTCTTTTGAAATATTCTACATTAACCTTTAAATTACTGTTTACCTGAACTACTGAATTTGTGCATTCTACTACTGATATGAATTGGAAAACATGTACCTTGTTTTGTTTGCCAAATGAACAAAATGAACATAATGTCAAATGTCATAATTATGAATATCTATTTACATGTCCCACACCTTTGTGTGTGATACAAGGTTTTAATGTAAATCAACACAAAGACAAGGCCTGACACATAGAAATGTACCAATGAATAAATGTTAATAAAATTGAAGGACAATCCTGTGCTGCCATCTGTATACAAGAAAAAGAACTAGCTTACCTTGGCATTTTGGTTGCAACTTATGGCTTGGTTTTGAACAAAGTTTTGTATTTCTTTTGTTTTGCTTTTTTTTGTATTTTGATATTGCATCAAGTGTTGGATTGCATCTTGCTTCTTTTGGTCGGTACCAAAGAATATAAACATTAATTTGCATTCCCACCCTCCTTTTTTTTGCTTTTTACATTGGACACAGAACTTTAGGTTGTAAATAAACAGGAGCAACTGACAATATAGTCTTTATGGGAAAACAAAAAATGTGACAACTGATCCATGATGACATGTTGATAACAGGCATGCTGAGGAGGGTGCATTGGGTCTGTTAAGTGTCTGCTTCCACTTAGCACTGGTTTATTTTTTTCTCTTTTTTTACAAATGTTTATAGTATCAGTACATATTCTTATGAATGAATAATTCATTTTAAAACAAATTTTCATGTTTAATGAGCACATAACTTTAAATTATAAATCATAAAAGTATTCATGGCATATTTTCTTTACAGATTCACAAATATCTGAAATCAGTAGTATTACAAGTAAGTTAAATTATTCTGAATTGTAGAATTGAAATTATAAATTTCTAATATTTCATGTGATGATCAACCATATTTTACTATCAGAATTATTACATAGTGTCTGACCCTGAAAATATTGAAATCCTTTTTTTACTTATGTGAAATTTAAAGATACAATTATCATTTATTTTATATATTATAAGTATGAAAATATAATTGCATAATACTAGCTAAAATGTGTTTTTCAAACATATGAACAAAAATGTTGTTCTAAAGGAAGAGATAATATGATAATCTTAATTTTCTCGATTATTTTCTGTATTTATTTTCTTTGTGCTTGCTTTGCTTAAGTTATTGAGTGCATTTTTGTATAGCCACAATCTGATATATTTACATTATTTGAATGATCATGAAGCATTGTTAAATTCATATTCTGCTTCAATAATTCATAAATCAGTACTTCATTTCAGATTCAGAAGCCCCATTAGTGTATGTGAAACCAGGTTAGTACTAACTATTCTTCCATTGTGTGTTTGCATCCTTTTATGGAGTTGACTTATTCTTCTGAAGTCAAAAATGAAAATCATGATCTTTAAGCTTACCTATTAACAAGTCAACAGTGTAGCAATTTCACAAAAGTATACTCTGCTGTGTAATTCATTATAAATTGGACATGTTCCTTCCAATATTGCCTTCTTGTCAGGTTTAAAATATGGTACCAGAACTATAAGTCTATTCCTTGTCATTGAGTTAGTCCAGCTTTCATGTACATTGTTCATCTACAGTCTAGGAAAATGAGTTATGTATTGTTCTTTTTCATTGTAACCAACTTTACTGAATGTTACCAGGAATGAATGTAAATTAAAGGACTTCTAGTTTTGAGGTTATTCAAGGGGAGTTCATATAAACATTTTTGTTTTGTTTCAGTGGAGATTGTGAAAACAGACGTTCTGTTGATCTGCTGCCTTGAGTCAGACCTACATGTATCCCTGGTGTCTCAGCTCGCCAGTTTCCTTGAAGGTGTGTGTGAGTGCCAAGTTACAGAGGCTTCCAAGTACAGCAACACATGGACAGACCTGACTAGGTATAGAAGCTGGCTGCATACCCAGATAATAAGCTGTGACAAGATCATGCTAGTTAACTCAAAGAGAGCGTATAATCTTTACAAAGAAGTCCTTCACGGTGGTCTAGTGAACCACTCACTAATCGGAGATGAAATTTTCATCATGACAGTTAAAGAGCTGCGGTCTCAGCTACCGCTGAGTTCGAAGATGGTCACAGTGCATTTTGATAACAATGACAAACTACACTGTATTAGAGAGTTGCAAAACCCTGAAGAACAATCCTTGCTCCTCATGGACAAAATAAGTGAACTCTTTTGTAAACTTCATGGTCTTGATAAACCATCAGAGATTCCTGAGCCATATAATATAACATTAGCATCTTGGGAGAAGACGTCTTATGGAAGGCGCATCATAGAGACTTCAGGAGCGATACAAGTGTCACAAAAAGACATTTCAAGAGAAACAGCAATGTCTAAAAATGACAATGGTTTTGATAATTATGACTCTGGGTACAGGACCAATGACCCCGATCAGGTACCTCTAGCTGTCATAACTAGTCACTATCAGAGCACCCCAGGTTTGTTTCAGTCTGTAGACTCTGGCTTTGATATGCTGTCACCTGACAAAGTTAGTGAACCATCAGAGTCCATAATGGAAGATGAGCTGATAATGATTAATAATCTGTCTTGACAATCCTGACTTTCACTAAATGGCCTTATGCTTACCATGTTTTATGGGCTATAATATAGGCTATAACACATATATGATCACACCAAGTTGAAATTGTTCATAGTTCAACTGTGTATTAACCAGAAGGGTTTGGGTAAATAAATATACAGAAAGCCTTTATTTTATGAATTCTCAGTACAGCACATCCTCCACCAAGACAAAATAATGCTGGATACACCTCTTTCTGTCAATCAACACCAAAATGTATTGGGGTCATCTCTGGCTCATCCCTCCTAGATTCATGGAAATAAGTTCAGTATAGTCATCATATTATCCTGCTGACTATCAGCAAACAGACAAATTCACAAGGGTGAAAACATAAACCAAGGAGGTATTTGTCAGTTTTTCTTGATTAAAATTAGATTTTTGCTTTACATGCTTTAGAGGATCAGTTATCTGAACAGATTAATGCACTATGCTGATCAGATAATTAAGGATCTACTGTAGTTGCAGTAGAATAGGTTAAACACTGCTAAGCCAGATGCCAAAACTGCCATCTTCATCAGTATCATGCCTAGTGCTCAAGGGAGTTATTAAGTATGAGTAATCCTAGCCCAAAACTGGAGACCAAAGTAGGAACCTGGTTATCATTATACAGGCCTGTGTCAGGACATATTGAGGCAGATACTTATTGGTCCTTCCTTTTAACTAGTTTAAGTACGCTGCACAGATTACAGTTTGTGCTGCACAGCATCAATGATTCCTATAGCTGGTTTATTCCTACATCGAGTGTAATGGTATCTTCATTAATGCCTACAACTTTGTCTCACAAAAATAATATCATTGTTAATCCTATTTTTTCCATTGAAATGTTTAGGTGTAGAGTGTTGCCATGGTAACAGGTACTGTCGGCAGTGTCAGGTATCAGCTATCATGTACTGGAGCCAAAAATTTGAAGTCTTTCACTAGTCATGACCCATGGATTTCTTGATCCATGCATATACAGAGGCCAAACAGTAAGGTGTACTTTCAAATGTAGCCAAAGATTTGTGCAGGAGAGCAGAAATTATACCTTTATAGTTAGATGGAGAATTTTAAGGAAAACTGTCAGGTATTGCTGCACCAGCAGGATCATCTAATACCTGGCTACCCAGTCAATGATAAGACTATTCATTGCTTCAGCTGTGTTTAAGGTGCAGAGCCTGAGTCTGTGAAAACCCACGTGAAAATGATATTCTCTGAGGCTTGTCTGAGGACTATAAATGCTGATACAATTTATTTATATACTGCAAAACTTAATATATACCAGTGTACATATGTATGTTAAGAAATTTGACATTCATTAGTCTTTTTGCAGTGGTAGCTTAACATTCATTCTGACGTATTCCACAACCCACTACTTTTATATGCCCAACTTTGCTGTATACCGGTAAGACTGCCAGGCCCGGCCCTGGCACAAGGCCAGGAATGATCTGTTCAGTGGTGGTGGGAATTGTGGGTTTTATCCATGATTTTTTAAATTTCTTATTATTCTTAACCCTGCTGTTATTGGTCAGATCATTCTTGGCCTTGTGGCAGTGTGTTATAATGTGTGACCTATAGATAAAAACAGTGGGCCAGGGAAATGAGTGAAAATGAATGTTACTTGACAACTGCCTAAGGGGTGAAGTCATTCCTGTGATCCTTGGGTAACTTTCAGTAGTAATGGATACTGCGTGCTCTTACTGAACATAAACTTGCATATCTGCTCTTTTAACTTTTAACATTTATGTGACTTTGGGTCTTTCTATGATTATGAAATCTGGGTAATTTTCAAACAAGCTTCAAGAAAGGTTCTAAACAGTGACCAGATACCATGGTATCTGGTCATAATGTATAAAGGTTTATTTTTTTCTAACTAATTCTCATAAATGGGACATTTCTATTTATCTGATGTAGATTTGTTATTGTTGGTTAAAGATTGAATTTTCAAAGATAACTGTGATGAGTTTCCCTTCAAAAGGGCTGTAAACCTTGGAGAGTACAACTATTAAATATTTGTTTTCCCTTTATATGTTAATAAAATCTGTTCTTGCTTTTAAACTGGGTGTTGTAACTATTTTTATTTTTACACTGAGAATGCCTTAACTGTAGAGTATATGATTAACATGTCACAAACGCCTTTTACAAAAACATGACAACAGTTGCTACTTAATTATGCTCCTTAAATGGTTATATTTTGTAATAATAAAATATCATCCATGCAGAAGAACATAAGAATCATTCATAGTACAGAGCTAATTTTTTAAACATGAAAATAATATTCTTGGTTATAATTCTCAAAGTGAAGTGAAAATGAACTTTCCTTATCCAATGAAGCAACTCGCTATGTTAACATAAAGCATGATGAATCACTCTCACAAACAGTGCCTCTTTCTTATGCCCACACAGAATAAATTTTCTCCTCTCTCAAAATTTGTTCCATTTACGACCCACAAAGTACAAACACATCTCTTTTCAACACACACTGATTACCTACTTGTTCCATATCAGCCCAAACAGGGTACAAGTGTCAAATTTGCTCTTAGGTGTACTGTGCACATTTGCCAACACAAAGTAAATTTTTGCTCCAGCTCATTCCAGGTACACGTTTGCTCCCTTTAAGCAGACACAGTAACAGTTTGCTCACTTGTACACTCTGTGTCCATGTATGCCCACATATCATACAAATTCATTCCTTTTTGCCCACACAGAGTATAAACTTCCTCCGTTTAACCTCACACAGAGGACACTGCCTTCTTTCTATCCTGCACACATAAACTTGCTCAGTGTTGGCCCAAATCGAGTAGGAGACAGAGGATTTAATTTGTGAAATTATGAAACATAAAGCACACCAACACAGTGCAACTTTTAAAGCCACACAGAAGTTATTTCTGGCATGAAATAACAAAATGTATTTGACATTCTGACAAGCTCATTTATATGAAATACACTGTGCCCTTATTAACCCACCCAGGAATTCTTTTTTTTTTAAACATGAAGCAAAATTATTTTTTTTACAGCAAACAGGAAATATTCAGTACAAGTTTTATGAACTGGGAACACGCTTAACTCCTACACTCGTTAACAGACTCGCACACTGTACAACTCACAAAACAAGAAGACAGCAGAGGCTAAGGGAACGTTCATTTTAACATGTTTATTTTTCTGTCACCAGTGTAGGTAGGCTCAAATAGACAACCGGGGTAATGCCACACCTTATGATACAGGACAGCATAGTTTGTATTATGTACACATTAACTACCTGGGCCACTGTCATCTGTTACTTGAGAACATTTATGTAATTTTATGTACATCTATATCTGCAGGATAAAGGTTATAACTAAATACTCTCTTAGGAGGCTAACCTGATTTACACTCTTTATACAGATATAAATATACAATCAATGTATCATAGATTAATTATAACATGTTTTTAATCTATTTAGGTGAATAATCTGTTTCAGAAACCTGCTGAGATGTGTGAAATTACATCACTTTTATATAAACAATATCTCTTTATTCTCTTAAAACAGAACACTATTTTTTAAATTGTAATTTCAAACCTTGAAAAACTTTTTTCAATTGAGAAAATGCAAATTTAAGTTTTTGCATAACTTAAGAAAATTTAATTTGAAATACTGCACATATAACCTACATGTGTGTCATCCATTCAGTTTTGGCTACATATATTGTATGCATGTCTGTTTGCGTGTTTGAAGGTGTATCCCTTTCAAAAATAAAACTGATTTGAATTGCAATTACTGTCATGAAAAGGGTGTAAATGACGCCATGTCACATACCCCCAAACAATGAAAAGCAAACTCTATACATATATACAAACAATGGATGTGTTCCGTCTTGTAATCCTCCGGAGCCAAGTCCAGCAGGACCTAGTCATCATCACACCCAGGTGCATGCTGGGTAATCCCACAGTGAATTACCAGCAATTACCAAAATACACAATATAAAAAGAACATCTGTAATAGAGATAAAGAAATGAGTCTTGCACTATAAGCAGCCTGTCCAAGAAATTAACTTTTTAAATAATAAGCAGCATCTCCAAGATTGGCAAATTTTTAAAGCACTTTTACTGACTAAAAGAATTATTTAATTGCCTTTTGCTGCTGGTTGGAACTTTTTCTCTGAATTGAGATAAACCTATGATTTCCAACATATAACATTCTTGAAGCTTATAGAGATCCCTGTTGCTTAATTGATGATAAAACATTTACAGTGCAAGATGTGTTAAGTGGTACCATTAGTTTTATTGGTGACTAGGTGATAACAATCAATTTCAAAGATTTATAAGAAATCACAATCCTTAAGTTTTGTTACTACTTCAGGACATATAAAGTGATTTACATATTTATATACCTGTACTCTATTCTCCTGTATTAATAACACACCAGGTATTTTCATTTCTCCAAACTCTTATCAGCCTCTTCCAGCCAAAAAAAATTAATACAGATAATAGACCAGTAAATAAATGAAAAACTGAGCATACCTGTGTTTTATAAATATTAAAAAGACACTCTCCAGTCTTCTATCTACTTGTAGATTATATTATTTCCTGATATTATATCTGCCTGAAGAACAAACGATCAAAGAGCATACTTACAATAAGTAATTTGAAAGATTAAAGCTGCAGTAATTATATCTGTTTATTTGTTGCATATATTTTATATCACTACTGTTCAAATGGAAATTAAAGTAAACTTTATCTTGATACATATATTTACAACATAAATACACTATTAATTATCTTTACTGATCTATACATGTTCAATTTTGGTTTTCATACCATCATCATATATATATAAATATATATATTCATATTCAATATATCAGTAATATTTAAGGCACAATGATCTTTATTTTCATATTTTAGTAAATGCTTTAACATTTGTTTGTTTTAATACTTAGGTAATGCCCATTTCCAATGCAAACTCTGCTGTGTGTCATGGGTACTCCTACATATACATCTAATCAGACATGTGCAAGGTCAATTTTTTATGAGCTCTGTATTTTCACATTTTTTTGCAAATCAATAGATCAAAATGTCATTTTAAGTACAGTGACAGTTTCACAAGATTTCACAAGAATTCATCATAATTACTGTCAAATCATACAAGAAACCCTTTTGAAATGCAGTCTGTAAAGGAGTGGCCATTCCTCACCACAATTAAATGATCCTGGTGGGATCACCGTCTTCTGATTTCCAATAGATCTTGATCTTGATATTGTGAATAAGAAATCTTTTTTTAATAATACACCAACTGCACTAAGTCATACATAAAACACAGAAGCATAAAACTTTTTTCTGTTGGTAAATCTTAAGCACCAGAAATATTTCAGTTATATAAATAATGCATGTTACTGTCACCACCACAGTCTGATTTTGGTAACTAGCTTCAAGTGCAAGTCTTTTAGTTATCTATTTCTGTGAATAAAAAGTCTTACTTTAATGAAACTGAAATCTGCATTGCATAGTAGAATATACATAAGCTCGTGCATTTCACACAAAGAAAATGACTAAGTAATGAAGTGTTGTAAAGTTACTTCTCCAATAAAATAAACATCATCATGTAAATATGCACTTTGGGATACATATGAGAGTACACAGGGACTCAGTAAATCTAAACAAAACATACATCCAAATATAAATACATGTATCACAAATATATGAATATATATAGCAACCAGAAAAGAAGAGGTTACCAGACTGAAACAAGTTGCCTTAAATGTGACAACATAAAATATCATGTCAAGTTTACATAATATATGATCAAATACATGTAAATAAGTACTTAAACACAATGTATTGCTCTGTATGTAATAGAAAAAATAAACCCCTCCTGTCACTGTTTTAATCACTGTAGCATTAAACGACCTTGACTTCACACCCTTTGACCTCTAAGTGACCTTTCATCCCTCTTGATCCATATATCTTCTGACCTCTGTTCATGCGAGGCTAGTGGGTTTCGACTGACCACCATTTCCAGGACGTTACCTGAATCAGCAATCAAAGGTACTACCTGGCCACAGTCCAGGTCTTTGGTTTTTACTCCATTGACCTGTAATTAAAGAAAACCAGCATGATGCCTGTTTGAATAAATGTTACATTGTTCACTTTTTATTAATTATCAAAATTTATATATTTAAATGAAATAATTTCAAGGGAGCCCAGAGCAGCAATTAGTCTTACAATACAGAGGGCTCCCTCTCTCACCAAAACCAGACAATTAAATACTGATCAATTCAAAATAAAGAGTTATATTTTTGGTTGTGGCCCATAAGAATGGTGAAGTTTGGGCTGATAAAACAAAATACATAAAAGTAATATTTATAGTATTCATTATTTCATTAATTTATATATTATTACATTGTAAATTAATAACAGTATATTATATAAATTATATTTTACCTCTTGAAGAACAGATCCATAAATTCTATATTATATTTATATTTTATATTATTTCTGACACAAGAAAAATAACTCAAAATGAATGCTTTTCAAGGGTTATGCTAATCACTGAAAGCACTGGAGTAAACCTTACCTGTAAGATTTTATCATAGGCTCTGAGTGTCCCACATTTATCTGCAGGTCCTCCAGGCCTGACAGCACTTATATAAACTCCTTTCTCATACACTCCTTCTGATAATCCAAACCCGAAATCATCCGTGTCTTTCCATTTATAAAGAGTCACTCTCAGCAGTTCCACAGGAGTGGGTTTAAAAATTGTCTGTAGTTGTTCGTCTACTTCCTGCAAGTGCACGTCAGCTGCAACTATCTTACTGGAAGTAGAGAAATTTTCACTGATATCACTCAAATTCTCCAAAAGGTCTAAATGATCAAAATCATCAATGTCTCCACTTGTGTATCCAAGATGCTCAAAATCACCTCGTTCATTTATCTCAGAAATATCTGAGGGGATCCCACTGTCAATTCGTTCCAAAATTTCAACTGTTGGGAGGTGAGGTATCCCATCATTCTTTGGAGTTTTCACCAAATCTTCATCTGGCTGGTCCATGCTGCTCGTTTGACTAGGTGGCGCTGAACTCCTCGTCTGGGACTCCCACTCTTCATCTTCCAATTGTAATTCGTTCCTCAAATCATCAAACGTTCCACCCTGACAGCTTCTCGTTCCTGAATCTGGAAATACCAAGAAGGGATGTAACAATATGTTGAATGATGAATACACCTAACTGAAGGCAGTTGTTTACTAAATAACAGTATACCCATAATTTTGATATGGGACCTGTGACATCTGGGTTTTAGTGTGTACATAGAATGGAAGCCCCCATGAGCAGTTTCAAGAAACTGGGAGAAATAAACCTGTCAGGTGATAATCTATCCGAGTCAGTGGAGACAGTTTGGTGGTAAGGGGACATGCAAGTATCATGAAAATTTAGATTTTACAAGTACGCACTTTGGACCATGCCCAAATTTTCCAAGCAAATTATTGTGGGAAATGGGATTGATTTTAACCTTTTTGATCTCTAATTCATACCCTCTGTGTGCCCTCTAAAAAGCAGACTTGAAATGGCAGGACACTGAGAGAATTCTAGCATAAGCATAACTTCTGCACTAGCTAACTTAAAGAAATCAAAACAATTTGGGCCTTCCCCTTTGACAGATCCAGACCCAAAGCAGCACATATTATTATTCTGCAAGTCAGCCTTTTTGACTTTCACCTTCCCACTTGACTGAAAAGCACTGACATCTGGTGCTCAATACAGCAACAATTATTCCTTTCTCTCCTTCTGCTGCTACCTTTTTATTGTATTATTAACTAAAATGTCCCTAAATTAAGCTGAAGATGGGTCCAGGGAACCAACTAAGCAGGAATATGTGGCAGCAGCCCCTAGCCTATATATATTCATTCTACCATGGCATATACAGCAATAATGTGCCATCCTCTGGAACAGTGATCCTACAGGCTACCCACGGTCTAGTAAGAAATGTTTATTATTGTCATCACTTAGCACAACATCCATACAGGGGCCTTCTAGTCAAACATGAATACTTTGATCTCATTAGTTTCACAAGGATTAAGATAAGAATTTATGTCTAAATCATATACTAAAGTTATTAATACAGGACATGGGCATACTGAACATACCTGTGTCTTTATTACTTGATTTTGTAGACATTTTGTTGTTGCTGTCTGAGCTGTCCCATGACTCCAATGCACTGTCAACACTAGGTATAGGAGTCCCTATCCTCTCCAAAGAGCCCTCCCCATCTTGCTGTAATCAGTATTATATGTCACGGTTATATATGTTGTTACACAGTGTGACTGACATATTCTTACCTCAAATTGTAAACTTGAAGAATTAAGGAAAAGTAAAGATAAAGAGAAATGAATTTAATAATTTGTGATATTTTAAGAATTTAATAATTTTTTAGATCTTTAATAATTTAATATATTGTTTTAAGATATATGCTCAGCCGGAGACAGCCAAGAAAGTGGAAAAAGTTTGCTAACTACTAGTATTAAACTACTTCATGTCACACTCAAGATGAAAGAGTGTAAAATTTTAAGTATTAAACACATTCTGGGCTTCAAAGTCCTTTGGGTTGTTTCACAATTAGTGCTCGTCATATTAATAATGAATATTTATTCGACTATCTGACCCGTTTTTAGCAATATAGCAATGGCTTAACACTGCATAAACTATCATGATGTCTTTCAGAATTACTTTCACCTTTTACTTTGCATTTTTATTGACATTATATTTCTAATGAACATAGTACACTTAACATACTATACACAGATAAAAATAAACATGATGAATACAACATGACAGATGATGAGTTGTCCAGTAGCACACATGTTCAGCCTAGTCACAAAGCCACATTGTGACAAGTGTATCTGATGCTGTAATTTACCATTGTGTTATGCAGAGCTAGATCAGGCCATTTCATTACCAATTTTAAGTGTGTGATTTTACTGTTAAACATTATGAAGTCATACATCTTACTCAAAAGAAGCATATATTTTATCTTTTATACATAAGGCCAAAAATATTAAAGGTATGGTTCTCAGGCACCGCCTGCATCAAATTTAAACCCCCACAATAATTTTTTAAATTTTTATATTCAACAGAAACTTACTAACTTTTTCCTTTGCTCTGTAGTGCTTTAACTTGTTTAGCAAAAATATACGTTATTATTATGCTTTTCCTTGATCATATGACATTTTTATCGAAACATACAAAATAGGTAGAAAAAAATTGCATGCCCACATTGATTTCTGGGAAAAAATTCCTGAGAACCAAACCTTATTTTTTTTGCTCAAAAGCTTTAATTTTTATTGTGCAATAATGGGAATATCTAAATTAAATTGTATAATAAAGAGTGCATATTACCAAAAACAGTCTTTCATTTCTACACAGAATGAACATGTGTACACACTGTCAGATCAACATCATGTCCTCAACAAAATGCACCCTTGAAATAATAAAGGTGAACTTAAACTTATACTTGGGTTTTAAGAACGTGTTAGTTATCAAACCAGTGCTGCCACACAGGATCATAAGATAAAAAATGTGTTAAGATTCTCATTTTGCATATGGTTTTATACAAACAGATGCATATTTTAAAACAATAGGTGTAAATATTTAAACACTGACTGGTCTTTTTTCACTCTGTGGAAATATGATGTGGTAAGATCATTAAATTACAAATATACACAAGTAACTTTTGCTTTCTGAGCCTAAAATTTTGTTTTTAATTAGTGATGCCCTTCATATATATACATATCTTAAATAAATATACTGTATCCAAACTGAATTTATCATCAGGAAATGGAATTTCAGTAAGCTTGAGAGATGAATGATCAGAGAATTAAATACAGGGTACCTTATTTATAAAACAGGGCCTCCATTAATTTTCATGAAAAAGTTAAACCCTTTAAAAAATCTATAAACTGGCAGCACTGGGAAACAATAACCTATAATACAATATACATGTATCATGCATGTGTCAATGACCATCACTAACACATGGAAAGACGACACAGAAAATGATCATACCTCCCTGTACCTCCGGGTATAGCGTGATCTTACCTCTGAAAATATATTCATAGCATGATTACTTCTGCTAAAAACATTCTATGTTTAAAACATTATTAAAAATCCACAACAATATCCAAATGCAGAGACTATATATGTGTATATTTAATATGTTATAGCATGAACTAAGATTTTATTTGAAATTCTGACAAGACATGATAATCTTTACTTAAACAGCATTAAAACAAATAAATCATGGTATCTTAAGAAGTAAGATGTTTTATGATAAAATATGTCATTTTTATGAATAAACAATGGTAGTCCATTTAATATTACCAAATATGTATCTAGTAATAAGACTAAGATGGTCAGTCATGAAGTGAACTATCAGAAAAATTCTTGGTTCACTTTTCAAACCCACTTGTGTTGGTTGGTCTGGATACTGTCACGGTAAATGACAGGTGTATGACACTGACTTGTATTAGTTGGTCTGGATGCTGTTAATGACAGGTGTATGACACTGACTTGGTCTGGATACTGTTAATGACAGGTGTATGACATTGACTTGTGTTTGTTTGTCTGGATACTGTTAATGACAGGTGTATGACACTAACTTGTATCAGTTGGTCTGGATACTGATAATGACAGTTGTGTGACACTTGACTTGTATTCATTGGTCTGGATACTGTTAATGATAGGTGTATGACACTGACTTGTATTTGTTGGTCTGGATACAATTTATGACAGGTGTATCACACTAACTTGTATTAGTTAGTCTGGATATTGTTAATGACAAGTGTATGACACCGACTTGTATTAGTTGGTCTGAATACTGTACATGACAGGTGTATGACACTGACTTGGTCTGGATACTGTTAATGATAGGTGTATGACACTGACTTGTGTTATTTGGTCTGGATACTGTAAATGATAGGTGTATGACGTTGACTTGTGTTAGTTTGTCTGGATACTGTTAATGACAGGTGTATGACACTGACTTGTGTTAGTTGGTCTGGTTATTGTTAATGACAGGTGTATGATACTGACTTGTATTAATTGGTCTAGATATAAGTTGGTCTGGATATTGTTAATGATGGGTATATGTCACTGAGCTATGTTATTTGATCTGGATACTGTTAATGATAGGTGTATGACTTTGACTTGTGTTAGTTGGTTTGGACACTGATAATGACAGTTGTGTGACACTGACTTGTATTCACTGGTAGGATACTGTTAATGACAGGTGTATGACACCGACTTGTGTTATTTGGTCTGGATATTGTAAATGACAGGTGTGTGACACTGACTTGTATTCATTGGTCTTGATACTTTGAGCGTCACCACGTCATCTGCCTGCTGTAACATTCTGATGGCATCGGACAGCGGACGTCCCCACAAGCTAGTTCCATTTATGGCAAGAATACGGTCTCCAATGTGCAGGGCTCCAGTGCTGAATAAAGTTCACATATACATACACATCTATGCACAACCAAATGGTTATTAGTCTGAAAGGCCACATAGGTATTAAAATTCTTGGAATAATCAATCTGAAGAGAACCTTAGATACCAGAATATGTAGGCCTGCAGCAGTAAGTAAATTAAACTTAAAAATCTGAGCTAAAATTTTCCTAAATTATTTTTTCCTTTAACTTATTATGCAATGAGAACAGCTTCAAGAATAAATCACATTGTAGTTATAATTAACTGACTGTTTTATTACATGTTAGAATAAATTTTCATCAGTCAAAAAATCTTAAATTCCTTCAGTCCTTACTTTTCAGCAAGTCCACCTTCTGCAAGGCCAGAGATGAAGATTGGATCAAAACGTTCTTCTGTTCCAGAAATGGTGATTCCCAGAGGACCACCATGGCGTCTCAGCTCCACTGTGTATGTAACCGAGTTCTTGGGTTCTCTTGATTCTGCAAAAGGTAATAATGAAACAGGTAAAACTGATGGTGATGCTCAATTATAACAAGCAAATTTGTGGAAATTATGTCCCCCACTTCTGCCTCTTGTTGTCCTTCATGCCTACCCTATCAATACATTTTAGTTTTTATTTTAACCAGAAGATGTCTCCACATGTCATAGTGGCTGTGTTTTACTTTTCATTGGCCCTGGAGATGTCTCCACATGTCATATTTTCTGGTTGTCAATTGGAACAAAATTTTATTTTTTTTTTTGTTTTTGAGCAGGTAAGATAAAATTTCAGACAGACACTCCAAAAACCAATCCCAACCAAGGTATGCATGAGAGCAATCACTGACCCAATTTGGAATGAAACTGTATAATATTTGGGAAAGTTATATCACGGGAACAAAAGCCTGATGGACGGACAGACAGACCAACCCAAATCAAAGTCCCCCATTCTGCGGAAGTGGGGGACAATTAAAACAATGTTCTTGGGAGGACCAATATTCAAAGGGTGCATTAACAAATATAGATCAGATATTCAGTATAACTTTCCTAACAGGCCTCTCCCCTCAATGATGCTTCTCTATTATGGACAACTGGAGCAGCCACTGGTTGAAATATGGCAGTGATCAAACTGGGCACCTTCTGCTTTAAATTCGAGCACCTTGATCAATAGGCAAAATATAATGCAGAGCCAACCTTTTGGTCATGGGACATCTCATATTTGAGTTATTTGTTGTTCAAAATTTAATGTGTCCTATTCCAAATGCAAAATCAGCTAACTCTAATAAAAAATAATTTTACCATGTTGACATTTTATGAATTAATGTGTCTATGAAAAAATTATGAATATAAAGTCAGGCTAATTTTCATTTCTGTAAGATGAAATGGGGAATGGGCTAAAATACTGGATGTCAAACTGTTCAGATGACCTGAGCTTACCTGGGACTGGTTCTGCCTTCTTGATCTTCAGTTTGACCACCTCCTCTGTTTCCTGCAGCACCTGTGCTGCCTCCTCTAAACTACACTGGTCTGTACGCAGGTTGTTGATGGCTAACAGCTTGTCCCCAGCCTGTATGGTTCCTGTCCTGTGGGCGACGCTGCCTTTCTTTACAGCTGAGATTAACATTGGCTCCCCCATTTTCCTTCTCTTGTGTGCTAAAAACAAAATCATCATATGACTAATTACCTCTTATTGCCAATGTAAGCATGATGACAAATTTTTTAACAGGGTTTTATCAGGAACTCCTGCATAAACTGTGATAAAACTGCCTTTGTGCAAGATTATAGAGACACCCACTGAAAGTTCATTAAATTTTGGAGTATCAGTAATCAAGGAATAATTCCACATTTGTCACAATTGGTGTCCTTGAAGCTATTGTAGGTCTTCTTGAATGACCAAACCATGCCATGCATATTTCTTTCAATCAAAACAATAGGTAATGGACAATAATCTTCAGATTCTAAAATATGATCCAGAAAAATTGCATTATTTCTGGTGAAGGAGCTGTTCTTGTTAGGAGTTATCTTAAGAATAATCCCATAACTGTCCTGCTGAAGGCTATCAGTAATTTCTTCTTGTACACCTACTTAGCTGCTCAGTGCAGAAGCTCTCCTCTCTCCTGATATGTTAACTTACCTCTAATTGTTATGCCCAAACCAGACCCTCTTTTGGCAAGTTTGACATTGAATATTCCACTGTTTGGTATCACAGAGTCTGGAATAATAATAAATTATGAATTGATTAACATCCTCATGGATGCCTCCATGTTATATAGTATTATCGCCAGGGTTGCCTTCAAATGAACCAGATCATGTATAATCAATTATTGACAGAATAAATTTGAAACTACTACAACACTCAAACTGGTTCCCTTAAGTAAAGCTTTCTTTTCTTTTGAAATTCACCAAAACATTCCTTGATAATATTTCATCTATTAGATTTAAACTGAAAGCATGGAAGCTTGAGAAATCAAATATATGTGTCTCACTTACCCGCAACATCATATTCTGTTTCCATGGTGATAATGTCACCAGCCTTCACGATCATTTTCTGGATGTCCTCAAGGCACTTGCATTCTACGAACTCACCGTTGATGGAGATAACACGGTCACCTTCTCTCAGGACCCCAGTTCTGCATCAACCACAAAATATCATACACATAAAACAGATACACCAAGTATATGTCATGAAATAACAAAGGGTTTGTACCCTTGAAGTAAAAAGAGGTAGGTTTGGCAAAAAAAAAAAAAGGTTGGGTTCTCAGGCAATTTTTTTTATGAAACCAGTGTGTTTTTTTTAAATTTGTTTACCTTTTATTCGTATGATTCGATAAAAATGTCATTTAATCAGGGAAAAGAATGATAATAACAGTTTTGCTAAACAGGTAAAAGCACTACATTACAAAGGAAATCTTATCAAAATTGTATTATTTTATTTTCTTGAAATAAATGTCTGAGAGGCTGCAGCTCAAATTGTGAAGTTTCAATTGAAAATAAAAATAAAAATTTTTATGCAGGAGGTTATACTTGATGCACAGTGTCTGAGAAACCTACCTCTTTTGCCTTACACAGATAATTAATTTATTATCATTTTTGTGTGCATACACACATTGTTGACAGACAAAATCAAGGTTATGGGACTCTTTACAAAGGTGTTTTTAGCAGTCTTTTTCTCTCACAACAGCAAAATGTCCGGAGCTCAAGATATAAAATGAGCGGAATCCAAGCTCTCAGCAAACCTAAGCATATTTTAGGAAACTGTGGCAAGTTGTCCAGTACAATCAGTGTTTTATGTTATACTTTAAACTATATGAACATATTAACAGCCTATTTCACAGTACTATTGGTTCTGTTATCTATGTTGAATATAACATTTTGTGATATGAAGGATGATATTTTGTTGACACATAAAAGTATGTCCTAACTTGTCGATAAGAAAAATAAGAAAACTTGTCATTGGAAAAATAGTAATTTTTATTGATATAACTGTGTATAGATATTACAGCTTGATAATCACCTGGCAGCTGCCCCCTTGGGTTCAATGTGGTTGATGTATGGGAGGTCAGTGACTGGCACTCCTGGGAGGGAGTCTGCAGTCACTGTGAAGCCCAGACCAGCCCTGTCAGCCTGTATTACCACCTCAGTCCTCTCAGGGTGAAACAAGGCTGCCTGCATGGCTAGCAGCTGACCTGAAGCACACAGACCATGTCATCAGTGCTGTTATACTTCAATTTCACCAAGCAGGTACATGTATCTCTACACTCTGTGATAACTATCCTGAATAAATGAAACTAGCTGTCAATACTTAACACTGTATGAAAGATGATTTGTAACATACGTACCAGTAATGGAAAAGTGCCTAATGTGCAATGTTGAGTACACGAAAGATAAATTCAGGAATTTATATTTTACAAGGTGGACAACGGTGAACATGAACTGACAAATTACAGTATCTATAATCATCAAATACAATGATGTACACAAGAAACACTCGTATAGGTCATCCTTGTGAGGGTGAGCCATATTAAAGCCTATAAACAGATGTTATATACATAACTGTTATGAAAAAAAATGTTTAAATATGACGTACATGATGACCAAGTACAACTAGCATAATTTGTCATCTGCTCTTATCATAAGCAAAAAAGGACGCAGCTCTTCTGAATATTTATATGCTAAAATGATAATTAAACAATTAATTAATCTCATTTCCAAATAAGTTAGTTTATTAGTATCACTACCGTTAAAAGTGTATATATTATATTATATTTACCTGGGATTTTCACAAAAAATTTTCTATTACTATTATTATTTATTGACTGAAAGGTTAGTTTTCATATTGAACACTGTGAGGTCTTTGTAAATGATACAAACAAAGCAACATCCAAGTACATTACTGGCATAGCAACAAATGAACAAGTGGCCCATGGGTCATGATGCTCAGCTGACTAGGAAGACATTCACAAAAGGAATTTTATCATCTGAATGCCAAATTTTGTAGGTGGTATACCAATTCAACTGTAGCTATTAAAGTTCTTCAAAAATGAACTAGAAGAAAAAGTTCAATGATAATATGTCCAGCTTTACCCATGAAATATCTTATTCTTGCGGAGGTACTTCATCTGAAGGTCTAATAGCTTGGAAGAGACAGGTCACAGTGACCTAATTTCATGTCTTCAAGAAGATTTTTTATGGACCTCCATCAGTTCTCAGAAGTTTCTAGGTCAAACATTTACAATATGTGCCCTGTTAACAGCCAGATGGACCCTATGACAGACGGACGGACGACAGACAAAGAATGATCCCTATAGCTCGGATGACTTTCAGTCAGCTGAGCTAAAAACAGCATATAAGTTAACATATAGGATAACCTCATTTGTTAATTTAGGTTTATATGTTTTTTAGAAAACACCACTTGGAAAATGGTATAATGGATTATTAATTAAGAAAAGCAATCAATTATCACAATTTGCTGAAATTTATAATCGGCTAAAAACGAGATGACATGAATGAAAACAATAAGATGCATTGCTGTGAGACTTTGGTTCCGATTTCAAAATGCAGAGCAGGGTAGCATGCAGGAATTAGTGCCTGATGATATAAGATAAATATGAAGCAGACCTAGAAGAATACACGTTTCTCAGCATTCCTGCCAGGCCAGGGATACATGAAAAACTCTCCGTCTAGGTTTTTCCTCTTTCAAAGTTCATTTAATGGATACATGTACACTTTCCATATAATTCTTTGTTGATGAATGCTATAATAATTGAAAAAGAATTAACTACAAGTTTCCATACAACTCTAGCTGTTTATATGTGATGTAAATGTAAATATGAATCACCTTATATTCTTGAAATATATAGGTCTCTCTATAGGATCCACATTAACTGAAGTATTTTTATCAGGTAACTGGAATAAAGTCAAAGCCTATGAACCCTCCCCCCCTCAGAATTATATTTTCTTGGTCTTAGACCATTTTTTTTCTTTTAGTGAACCAGGTCTTGTTCTAAAATAGGATGTTACAACTATATCCTTCCTTTTCATAGCCTAAAAAGTTTGGAATTCATTTCCCATTACACTTAGAAAATCTCCAGCTCTTGTATCATTTAAAACTAATTTAAAAATGTATCTCTTTCGGCAAGCCTTATGTAATTAATATGCATAATTTTCTGTTCTTGGGTCAGGCACAGGGAGTAGATTTCCATGAAATTGTATGTTGGTATGTGTGTGTGTTTGTGAATTGCACTGTGAGTCCAACCATCAGAGAACTGGCGCTATATAAATACCATATATTATTATTATTACATTACTGCCGTATGCAAACATGAGACATCAAAAGTAAATTGTAATAGAAAGAATATTCAGTTAATGAAAATCAGTAAGCTGCATTTATGCCTGATGAAGCCAGAACTAGCCTAAAATCATTAAAGCTAGCAGTCCAGATATGTGTATGCAGTGCATTTGGGTATGTGGAGCATATGTTTATGTAACTAGAAAATGGACCCCTGTGATTCCAGAAATTTGCATGCATTTGAGATATGTATGCAGCCAATCTGAGGATAAAATAAAGCACCACAGGAGCACAGAAATCAACTGCCAAAGGAATACCCCATCTATGACATTAAAATGTCGAATTTCCCTTTCTGTTACCATGTGTAAGTGTTTTGAATCCCTACAGAGAGAGATCAAAATTTGCTTACATATTTATGGAATCACTCCAAGAGAATATGTGTCCCGTTTCTAGCTGCATCGATATACAAACCACATACATACTGCATAGATGTAATGCCACTTTTACACACAATGACAGCCTCATCTAGATATTAGTGACATACCAGACATTTTTTTTCAAATAAGAAGCAAGCATTCATGTTAAACTGGTGAGTGTGGCAGCAAAACAAAAGAGTTCATTTGAGAAGACTCATCTGTGTGAAGCAGAGTAAAAGCAAAGCTGGAAGCACATATAAAAAAAATTATTTCTTTTTAAATGGGAATGCTGAAGGTAAGCATTTATAAGATCTAATGGTCATAAATTTACCAGCAACGTTTGTCACTTCGGCAAGTGGAATGTTTCCTGAAATGATGAATGTTTTCATGAAGTATTATACTGGCATGTGAACATGAATGCTGCTAACTCAACTCACTCAACCATATCTCTTATATGCATCATTACACACAAGTCAATTATATGTACAATGGAATAAATAAACAGATGATATAAGTCTATCAACCTATTTTTTAATTTATTGCAAAATAGAAGAAAAGCTTGAAAAATAGATACAAAGCCTAATGCGAACCTGTGCAAAGTTTGGGAGTATGAATGGTGACCTGTTTATTTTTTAAAAATTTAATATTGATCCTCTTATGTCCTGCATATCTACCTTAGTCATTATGATTTCAGCATAATGGATGTTTCGGACCTGCAAGTTTCGGACTAGGATATTTTAAAACTAGGATGTATCAGTCAGAATATTTTGGATATGTTCTTTTTGTCAGGAATGATTATTAATTGGGACAGATGAATGGACGATTTGGCAGCATGGTTTTGGAGAAGAACATTTTTAAAAGTTTTTAGCATCTTCCCTATAAAATCTAAGAAAATGTGGTTAGCCAAGAAATAAGCAAAAACTGATAGAATTTTTTTGATGACAAACTTTTTGCAAAAAATTTGGTGATGCTAGCTCCTGCCCTTTTTGAGATAGCCATGACGCATGACAGACGATAGAAGACGGACAACGCCACACCACTGCATAAGCTCACAGATTGGCTAAATATGCAAACCAATTTTTTTTCAAACAGTTGAAAGATATAGTTCCAATAGTTCTAATCTGGGCATTCTGCGTCTAGACGATGTGTATAGACATATTGTCTAGACACCAGATAGAGCCAGGTCAGTTGCTATGGTGATGTCTGGACCCCACATGGTTGAACTGAGTGATCTCTTGACTTGGCTGCTGAAACTCAGCATGTTGTTAAATGTTTCAAACACAGGATGCCTGCTTTTTTAAAGCTGCATTTACCCAATCTATTCTTATAAAATTGGCAGAACAATACTATAGAACAATTCTTGTAAAGTTTAAACCAATCAGCTTAACAGTTTCATCTTAAACAGTATATAAGCTAGAAGAGTCTAACTTTCATTTTTGCTTGTAAAAACAGATCCATGTAGGTGGCACCACCAACACCTCAATTTCAGATATGACTCATGTGATAAACATTGGCATAAAATTTGGTGAGGATAGCTCCAGCTGTTTCTGAGATTTTAAGTTTAGTATGCTTTTTTAAAAAGATGACTAAGTCAAACCTCCTGTAACTCAGCCAAAAATCACAGAACTGGAGCCATTCAAACAAATTTGGAAGAGATTGATCTATGGATCATTTCTGTGAAATATTGGACAATTTGGCTGGAAAGTTTCAGAGAAGATTTTTATATCTTTTTTAACTTTCCTGTATTAAATCTAAGAAAATCACTGAATAAAAACCATTTGAACAAATTTGAATTATCAACATCTAAGGATCATTCATGTGTGAGATTAAAGAATTTGACCCAGTGGGTTTTGAGAAGAAGATCTTTGTAGCCACTGAGCAGAAATGGGCTGCTATAACATTTGACTATATTCAGCTTCCCATAACTCGGCCAAAAGTCATTGAACTTAGACCATTTGAACAAACTTAAGAAAGCACTACCCGAGGAGCATTTCTGTGCAATATTAAACAATTTGGCTTATTTTCTAGTTGGTTTGGGAACAGGGTAACATAATGAAAATAGTTGGATATAGTATCTCTGAGAATATCTAAGCTTTTGTAAATCAGAGCAGCACTTAGCAGACTGCCATCTGGAATATATATTAGGTATCACACATTTAAATCATTCTTGAAGAAATGTGCACAGATGGCGAAAGAAACAGCTTGTAAGAAAAAGAAACTCTTATGTTTCTATAAGTCGAAAGTGAAAGTTTTTATAAAGGGAAAGTGTATCTTTGATTACTTTGGGAAACAGACGGGTATGAGTGCACAGATCAGGGAAATATACACTATACAGATGACTACAGTGGAGCGCCGTTCAACCGAACACCGTTTATCCGTAAAATCGTTTATCCGTAATTAAAACTGGAGAACCCAAATTATGACCGTTTATCCGTAATTTTGAAAATCTGGAAATATAAAAATAATATTTATTCAATAAGAAGAACTGATAATGGCTCGTGTATTTACTCCCGGTCGGTCCCGACTAATTATAAATGCATCACCGGTTCGTTTCTGCCGGTGTGACAACGCCTAATTACCCAAGTTGTACACACGCAGCTTGGGCTTGTACTCATTTGAGCAGTTATAGATGTGAGAACTACCACCGGCCGAGTCCCCTAATTAACCTTGTGTCCTGCAATGTCGAGTTGTTCACACCTGCAAACCATCCAGCCATGAGAGCGAGTAGATTTTGAGCTGATAATGTCGGACTCTGATACGCTCGAACTTGTACTCATCTGAGCAGTTGAACAGTGCAGGCAAATCTATCTTCTATATAAGCTATACCATGACACGCAAGTTCATTCACAATTTAGCAAATCTTCACCACGACAACACAGCACTCAAGTTTCATGTCAGATGGAGTCAGGGTCTCGCAAGCGCAAACGCCATGTCCTGTCACTTGAAGACAAGCTCAGCATTCTGGAGAGACTTGATCGAGGCACCAAGGCAGCTGAGCTGGCCAGAGAGTTCAATGTTGGCAGATCTACTATTAGTGACATCAAGAACAGTGGTCAGAAGCTAAAGGATTTCAAGGGCCAGATGCCAGACACGCATGCTTCCAAGAGACGAAAGACGATGCTTCAGAGCTTCAGAGGCATTTGTTCATGTCGAAGGTGTTCTATCGTGGTTAGAGAGCCTAACGAAGGCCAACCCGCTTCACTTGAGTGTGCTACGCTACATCAGAAATCAGGCAGGCAGTTATCGTTCCAGGCAGTCTGATATCCGCAGTTATTTTAACTGATTTTATGATGTGACTTTCTCGATGCATGTGATCCGCCGAACCCCATGTTCATCAGTTTTCATGTGATATTTGTGTGATATTTCCGCACTATTGTTGTAAATAAACTGTGCATTCATATAAAACCTTTTTTTTATATTTTGTCAATTTCTACATTGCAGCAAGTAATAAATGAGTCTCACAAGCACATTTAGTTTAACTGTCTGCACATAGGGGGCGGCACCGAGGGCGGTAAATCTATCATGGCGGATATCCACACGTTCAGCGAAAGATTAACTGGTACATGTACTTTACTGACAAAAATCTTAATAAAGTAATTAAAGATATTATAATAGCTTGACTGAAATTTTGATTTGATAGTAAAAAGGTATTTATAACACATTATTCCGTTCTGTTCACGTTTTTTATAACTCTGAAAGCTAACCAAAGTCCGTGACACCGTACCACCATTTAGTAGTAATACCGGGATGACAACATCGATGAAACTATTTTATTTTACAGATGTTCGTTCATCCCAACGTTCGTTTATCCGAACAAAACCCGTGTCCCCTGAGATGTTCGGATGAACGGCGCTCCACTGTATATAACAATTAAAGGATAAAATTTCCCAACTCAATAATAAGTGTTATGAAAACCTAAATGGCATGAAAGTGAAAGATTAGCAGAGCACATGTGTTAATCTCACCAAGATTCTAACTGTAGGACTCAGTATAACCCTATTTTATAGTTGGTTTGGGAATAGGGTAACATGATGAAAATGGTTGGATATGGTATCTCTGAGAATATTTCAGCTATTGTAAATCAGAGTAGCACTTAGCAGACTGCAATCTAGAATATAAATTAGGTATCACACATTTAAACCATTCCTGAAGACTTTGGAAAAGATGGTAAGAGAAAAACAGCTGGAAAAAAAGGAACTCTTAGGGTTCATTATGTCGAAAGTGAAAGTGTTTATAAAGGGAAAGTGTATCTTTTATTACTTTGGGAAACAGATGGTATGGGTGCACAGATCATGGAAATATACACTATACAGATGACTATATAACAATTAAAGGATAGGAATGTCCCGATGGTGCACACTCATATCCGTTCCAGCATCCTCATTAATTAGAACCTGAGTTGTTATAAGTGTACAGTGAGGAATTCTAGGACCCATATTGGTCTGACTTTCATACTTCATTCATTCCCCACCAACAGATATTTCAGCACTCAAAAGGTACTTCCAATGATAAAAAACAATTTTTGTTGAAAATGCATTTTATATGACGGTAAAGTTAGGAGGAGCATATACTGCGGTACATACCTGCATTGTTACGTTTGGGCCCAGATGTTCTGGAGCACCTGTTCAGAGCTGATGGTTTTCCGTCTGAGTTGCGGCGAAGAGAGCCATAAGGGTCACCCTTGTTGGGACCTGTACCAGCTGGATGTCCGTTTGATAAAATAGCTGCAATTACAATTTTGAACAAATTAAAAATTCACCTTAGTGATAAGTATATTTTCTCATTATTATATTTATTATACCCAAAATCTTATATTTGAAATTTGTTTTATGTGAGCTGATCTTACACTCATAAACAAACATTGAAAGCTGGTAGAGTGATAATCCTCTTAATGTTATCTTACAAAATGTAACCAATTACATCAGCCTCAATATGTTATTCTTCCAATGATATAAAATATGAAACTTACCAATTCATTAAAAAATATTTTCAAGTAAGCTGTGCTTTTTATTACTATTATGCTTAGTATATGTGGTTGTGCTTATATCTCCAAGACTCAACAACATCATGAAGTAACTCGCATCTTTTTAACTCCAAGGATACGAATGCATTTAAATTGATGCAGAGTATCAAAGCTTAAGTAATGATAAACCTTTCTACTTTAACACTGATTTATGGTTAACAGTCAATAGTCTGGTCTCTACAAAGCTAGAATCATCAACATGTTATCATGAAACCTTGATATCAGGAGTGCTATGCACAGAGCCAAGAATATGTTCTGAAAATTGTGTGACCTTACGGGACCTTACAGTCACAAGCTGTGAGAAATGGAAGGATTCTACAGATTTTGGTCAACAGGGGGTAATCAGGAAACACCCATCAAACCAAATGCTCTGTAAAACAAAATCTGATTTACTCTGTGTGTAAACAAAGATGGCCTCGCCCATGCAGAGTTTGTTGTGCAGCAGTAAACTGCAACTGGCAGATAACAAGTTCTGCAACCACCCGCATTAACAGTACCTTTAGCTATATCGCAGCAACATGTCAAGCACATTTTACAACTAACATCCTTAGAATATATATTTTTCTTTCATGGTGGTAGTAAGAGTTGCCATTTTCCTTTCCTGTGGGATCCCGTTTGTCAACAACTGGAGCCATCTCGTGAAATGCATGTGTTGTCAAGGAAACCACCGATTTTAGATACCTGCAACATGATTGGTTAAATATTACCCAGGAGGGGTTTCCACAGAGATGGCACCACCTGGTGGCCAAACCTGACAGAAAACAGAGGTTTCGTGCAGTGATTACAGTAAAGCAAATAGATGAGCATAGCGTAACCACAGCTTATGGAGCATAGGCCAAGAATAATTCAGAAACCTTAGCAGTCATTTAGGTAATGAAACAATATTTGTAGCCATACAAAAAATTATTTAGAAATTTGAAAATAACTGGGTTGGAATCTTATACTATCAGATCTGAAGTTTCCGACTATATAATATTATGTTTATGTCCCACTCTCATACGGTGCAGAGTTAAACAATCAGACATTTCTGTTTACTTACATGATCTTGATGCTGAGTGACTGAGAGGTTTTGTCCGTCCTTTGTGGGCAGGCAGGATTTCCAGCTTGACCTGTGGCCCTGTACCTGATTTGAGGAGTTGTAAAGCTTCAGCCACGGTCACATGCTCCACGCTGGTTTCATCGATGGCAAGTATATGGTCCCCAACATGCAGAGCTCCAGATCTGAAACGGTCACAACCAGGGGTTTTACAATCCATCAAATCATCAAAGAATTTATTTGCAACCTCTAAATAAACCTCTGATTTGATTTATTTTGGTTTTTTTTGCATGTACCACCATGTGCAAAAATTTCCCAAATTGCATTGTCTAGATATTGTCAAAATAATTATATTAATGACTTTATTTTGCATCTGCCACATCATTTTAAACAAAACTGTGAGAAAATCCTTCAAGTAAAACCTGAAACCTCAACACACTAAGTCCATAAATTTGGGACTTGTGTGAGAAGTTGGTAGAAACAATTTCTGTCAAATATGAGGTAAAATCTGCAGTGCTTCAAAAAGTTAGGGGTCACAGTAATCCTAGACTTCTGCAAATATGACCTTGGAGATCAGAGTCAAGTCACAGGTTTTCAAACTCTTTCATGGACTTGGTATAGAAACAACTTGTGTCAATTTTTTAAAAAAATTTGCAGTACTTAAAAAGTTGAAATTAAAATGGGGTCCTCAAAAATGTTACATTTTACACTTGAATTGACCTTTCAGATAAAGGGCACCAGTTTTTAAACTCATCTGGGATTTTGGTAGAAACTATTTGTGTTTTGAATTTCATGAAAGAATTATTTAATATATGACACGTCAAAAGTTCTTGGCACTACTCACCTGTCAGCAATGCTTGCAGGTTTGATTGCTTCCACCCCGATGACAGGCTTCCCTTTGTATACTGTGTTGGTTAGAGTCACCCCGAGATCTGTGCCTGGCTGCCTTTCAACTTCTATTAATAATGGCCCGCTCGCATTCTGTACTGATTCTGTAGTGAAGAAAACATGGTTCTCATTCTATCAGCAATGGTAGCTAACATTGCTCACTGTTCTGGTAACATGGAGTATTCATGAAAATTACTAGTCCAGTCAGGTTAAGTGACTGTTATATGTTACCTATTTGTCGGACAAGAGAATCTGTAAAATGTTATGCAGTGTTTTATTATATACCAAGAGATGGGCTCATGTATTAAACCATCTGTTTTTTTTTTTAATTTTAATAAATGGTTTCCTGTCAGGCTTATCAGGGATCCTACACTTCAAGAAGATTAGATTTTCATGACCTAAAACCAAAGTTCATAACCTTTCACCATGCGCGATTTTGGGTATTTTTCCCCAACAGTGTTTGCCACAATTTAGTAGATAATCATCACTTTACAACAGAAAGAGAGCATAGATGAGACATTTTGAGACAGCCTGCAAACAATATTTCATGACTTTTCATGATTTTTTTTTTAAATTCACAAAAACAATGACTTTATTAACACTTAATTTTAAAATTGCAAAATTCATTACTTATACAGGGCATGGGAACTTGATCTGATCATATTTTCCCTTTTGTTTTCTCTCATTACAATATAAATGATAATTCCTCTCAAATTAAATATGTCCTTCAGGAATGTTTGAGTAGTAACAGGCTGATGCCATGATAATTCTAAAGGCTAGTTACCAGTATAACCTACTCATAAAACATTTATGAGTCAGTTACATCCACCCGAGACCATGATAAAGTTATTAATTCAGATGATTAAGTGGACCTCTTAAAGAGCTGCTAAAACCAGTGGCCAGAAGACAGACAAAATATGACATTAAATTCCCTATATTACATATGACCATACTGTAACTGTATACATACCCATAACTGAGACATCATATTCAATGAGAAGTGTCACCTCGTCTGTGTGTTTAAACAAGTGCAACACATCCAGTTGGGAACACTGGGTCACATTCATACCATTGATGCAAAGTAAGCGATCTCCAACCTTTAGTGTTCCATCCCTGGAAACATAGAACACAGAATTCAATGTTACTGTAGTACTGATCTTAATGGCATGAGGTCCACAGTAAGTGAATACAGCATGCAGGGAACAAAGTATGATAAATTACTAGGAAAAGCCTGACCACTTGGACATGGTGTTACTATGGGTGATCCTTACATGAGTTTGTTTTACTCTACATGCAAGATATATCCTTTTTCAGAAAGGAAAGGCCCATGGCCTGTAGAAGACTGACTAAACTGGGTCTGCAATAATCACCACCCAGCTGTATCCTACAAAATGTATAAGGGTAGATCATAAGAACAAGTCAGGAAATGAATGATGAAGTTTAAAGTTCTTATGTTAATAAAAACAAAACACATTCTTTATACTGATACATAAACCTGGTTAATGATCAATGGTCAGTTATCATCAGGTTTATCATTTACTCACAGGACTCGGGCATTATCTGAAATTGGGACTCGCACCTGCAATAGCTTTACCCCTAGACCATACCCTATCCCCTAGCATATTTACACACTGCTGTATCTCACTTACCTGTCTGCTGCACTTCCCCTGCGAATATTTGTGATTGTTAGTGGTCGTGTTTTGTCTATGTCCTCCTGGACACCCCCTCGTAACGTGAAGCCGAAACTGTCTGTGTCCTTGACCAAGGTCACTTCCACTCGCTTACAGATTACAGAGAAGGTGTCCTGAGCTGTAATGAGAAAATAAGGTATAACAATATAGACAGTATGCTGGTAAGTACTTCTCATATTTGATCAAAAAGTGTTTATAAATTTATCGATATTTTATTTGAGAATACATATTGTTCAATAGTTGGAGAGTTATAGTTTTACTATGTCTTATTAAACTTTACCTGCTTGAAAAATGGTTGAGTAAAAATGGAATTTTTCATCATTTCTAAGATGAATAAGATTTTCTCATGTAAGTTAGTATTGAGGCAAGTTACAGAGCTCACTTTTAAATATAATGAAAATTCTATGAGAATACCAACTTACCTGAAGGAGAAAAACAGGGCTACATTTTCATCTGTATGTTATGTAATCCATGTTGTTCAAATTTCAATAAGGAAATATTTTTTCAAGATTTATAAAATATCAAAAGTGGAAAAACTTATTACTTATGATCAATGCATGGCCTTAAACTTTATGGATTCAAATATATTAAAACTAAAGTCACATGGAACTTACGAGGGTCTGGCAGTTCATATTCCAGTTCGAACATGATGTCTTCACCTGTGTTCTTCAACAGGTTAATGATCTCTTCATGCCGTAAATGGGTTGTTCTGATTCCATTTACAGCCAAAATAAAATCTCCTTCCTGGAGAACATCGCTCCTGCATTGTATAAAAACTTATATTAACAAAACTCATATGAAATTAAGACCTTTACCTAAAGCTATCATTGTACATTTTTCCCAATGTATATAAACTGATATTATTCAGAATGTTAACAAATTTATGAAAAATTGTTTATACCTCAAAGCCAGATAAATCTTTTACAGAACAATATTATATTGTACAGAGTTTAATATCCCCAAAAATGATGTCATAAATGAGTTTTATATAATTTAATCAGCATTTTCATTCATTAATTACAAAATAATTTAACAATTTTTTTTTCAGAATCTTAGTTTTTCCTACATTTTATTACTAATGAGGGTTATTTACACTAGTTTTCTATTTTCTCCAGCCTGCAGACCACCCACCTTTCAGCGACACCACCGGGACGCAGGCAGGAGACTTGAGGTCGTTCATCTTTGTCTGCTCCCCCTAAAATGATTTTAAAAAGTCTAAAATATGACGATCAAACACCTCAAATTCTACAGGTTCTGAGTAGTGGCAAAGAGTAGCAGAACGTGTTAGTGTAAATGGAGTGATTACAGGTAACTATGTTCAGTAAGAGCAATGGCAGTTTGACAGACCATAAGAAGTAAAGTACAAAAATACCCAAGCATCCCCCTTACCCACGTGACAGGAAACCTCAACACTGACCTAATTATCAACCTGGTTACAAACAAACATTGAAGATGTAAGGGTGGCATCCAAGGTAAACATGTAAAAAATACTAGGTCATCAGGTCCATATTGCATGCGGAGGAGGGCCCTTCCTGTAGCTAGGAGGATCTTTTTATTGCAAAGGTCAGGAACAGTCAAGCCTAATTATAGTCTATCTTGAATAATTTCCCTCTTGTTCAACAAGAATAGTTCCTCCTTTGAATTTTCACTGCATGACCAAAATTTTTCATGATTCAAATGTTATTCTCTTTCTAGATCTTCTCTCAGATACTGTTTTATCACATACTTTTATCATATAATTGCTGTCTTTTTTGTGAATTATTTCCCTCATGTTTAAAAAGAAAAGCTTCCCATCTAAGGCCAAAAAAGGTATGGTTCTAAGGCACCACCCGCATTAATTTTAACCTCTCGCATGAAAAATTTTTATTTTGATTTTCATCTATCAAGAAGATATAATTATACAATTTTGATCAGATTTCCTTTGTTATATAGTGCTTTTACCTGTTTAGCAACAAAAATTCTGTAATTATCATGTTTTTCCCTGATCATATGACATTTTAATCAAAACAAACAAAAAAAAGGGTTAAAAAAAATTGACCACCCATACTGATTTCTGAAAAAAAAGTGCCTGGGAACCATACCTTTTGTCTGGCCTAAAGTATAACTGCATGGTTAACATTTTTCATAATTCAAATTCTAATCTGGATTCTAGAGAAGTATCAAATATTTAAAATAATTTGTTCCATGTTTTATTGTTGTGCTCTGATGATTCATTTGAAAAATTGAAAATGGAGCTCTGAGAAAGTTACCATTCATGGCTTTACTAAAAGCCTACTAATAAATGTGTAATATGACCTTTTTCATTTACTTATATAATAACCTATACAATTTGATGTTTAAAGCTCTAGACAACTGTTACATTTGATATATGGAGGCAAAAATTCCAAGCAATATTATGCAAATATTCCAATGATGTTTACTATTGGAAGAATATGTGGGGGAAAATACATTTTTGCATTTAACAGAACAAGTATCTTCAGCGCCAACAGCTCATGCAGAATCCAGTTGCTTTCGTCTTTTTGTTTCCTAAGCCAACAAAAAAACTTTATTTTCTCTTTGCTTTCTCAGAGTTTGGCAGAGTAAGGTATGGAAATGTTCAGCAACTCTTCTCTTGTCAAATTTAAAATTAAAAAATATAGTGAATTGAAATGATGCAAGTAAATACTATATTCTGTTCTTTATTTAAATAAGTACAAACTTCTTCTTCACCTTGTACTAAAAAAAATCCATGCTGTGAGTATAAAGCTGGATAATAATGCCTAAAGCATTTGTACTCAGGTGATCTTAGGAGGTGTTTTCTCAGGAGAAAACAACATGGCTGCAGCCCTGCTAACAGGTATGCATGTCCATCTAATATTAGTAACAGGAAATAAAAAACTAAGAGTTTGACGGCAATATTTCTCATGTCTGCAAGCATGAAATGACACAAAAACCTTTTTTAGTGCCTCTTGCCAGGACACCCTTAGTGCCACTAAATATGCTCCGTGTTTTGTACCTACCTGGCCAAGGTAGTTTTCAGGACGGGGAAGAAAATGGCTTCCAGAAAGTGTGTCAGTGCCACACAAGCAAATCATTAGTATCTGAGGCTCAAGGTGGCTACTGAGGGTGAGGTTACGTGTGATTGATGTACCCCAAGTGTCTGCAAACAGTACCTGTTGTCAGCAGGTATGCTGGCTGACAGGGCGATTTCTAAAGGTATCATCAACATCCAAAACTGCATCTCTGTCAGTTTGTATGTTATGTTATAAAATACACACTAATGGTCAACTCATGTAATACAAACATGTTTCAGAACAAAACATGTGCTAGTATATATGACAAACTGTTTACATGCTGCTGACAGGAATCTCACAACTGACTTCAGCTAACATTATTTCATGCACTGCTTTTGCGTGTCATTATCTCTGTACTGCTAAGAAGTCAAATCAAACAGGCACCTAAAATTCAATCAACTAGATTTTCTAAAGTCAAACATATTGCTTTTATACTTCAATCCTAACAATTTCAGTTAACCTAATGCAAATCCTCACTGTAGTAATTTCTGCAATTTTGGAAAAGTTATTATGAAACTTAATTAATGAGATATTACATTTATTATAAACATATCAGAATTTGTTTGACATTTAAACACAAGGTTTAAGAGCCAAAACTCAGCTGTGAACTTTTTCCATATAAAAATATAGGAAAAGCTAGAATTATTCAATTTCACACGACAAACAATTTGAAATTTAGCAGTTCATTTCAACTGCAAAACCTGCAGAGAATTCTTACAGAATATAAGGACTATAAAATCATATTTAATGCAGTCAGCCCACTAAAATGACCATGGAAACTACCATACTTCTACCAAGACATGAATATATGTGTCAGGACAAAAAATTCAATCCCAACTTAAAGAACAAAAGTAACTGCATCAACAAAACACTTAATTTTACAATCTCTGGGCTGTCCCATGATTGTGTATAAATGTTCCAGTATATCTCTTAAGATACAGAGGACTTCTGGGCATTAATCAGTTAATCTACTAAATAACCCATAATGGTATTTTTAATATGGGTGTACACTTTTAAAATGATTTCAGGGCATGTTTTGAAATTTATTTAGAATTTATTTTTACTTTATTTTAAAATTTACAAGAATAAAGTATATTTTGAGTTTTCATGTATAACATTTTCTTTTCAATGTGGGCAAAAAATTACAGCAGGATTTATTACTACAATGTTGAAAATGGAAAGTTTTGCATACTAATTGGCTAAGAAATATTCATGTAAAATTAAAATATAGATTTATTCTTTATTAAATCACCAAGATTGAGAAAAACTAAGATTTTATATACCATGCAAAGAGTAAAGAATATATTTTTCAAAATATATAAACTGGTCAGAGGCAGCAATGTGGGTAATATTAAGGCAAAACTGGAACAATATTGACATACACTCCTGAGAGTCTTGAGACCTTAAAACATAAAGTCAGATTAGGCCTAATTAAATATTTAACACCAGTAAAGTATCCAGGTGGTTTCAAGTAAACATTTTGATCATATTACAATAAAGGGTTTCCTTAAAACACAGACCTGCAAACAGATAAAAGGAATGTGTGTAAATTTTTTAATAGATTGTTTATTACAAAACTGAATTATTATTATTTTCTTCGACCACAATTAAAACTGAGAGTGATCAATAAACTGATCAGACCAAGTCAATACCAACTATAAAGTTATGAGGAAAACTAACAGGCAGTTTATAAGAATACACAATCAGCATGGTTCCCAAGGTGGCTGTTTGGTAATATTAAAGGAAACTAAAGAAAAACATAATAACACTTACTCAAGAGAAAGTCCTGAGACGTTAACAAATATAAGCAGAGAGAGTAATGATCTGATGAGACCAAATTAATGCAACAGTTAAGGGATTGAGAACAAGTGACCCACAGGTCATGACGCTCAGCTGTCTATAAGGTAGGCATTCACAATTGGAATTTGATCATCTGAGTGCCAAATTTTGTAGGTGGTATCCCAATTCAACTGAAGCATAGCTAAAAGGATATGGGAAACAGAGATCTAAGTTCAGGTTTCCAATGAACCTCCCTGGATGTCAGGTTAGAAGATTCCAGGTCCAGCGGTTACAATTTGTGCCTGGTTAATGGACAGACAGACAGACAGACGGACAAAGACTGATCACTATATCTCAGCTGACTGAAAGCCAACAACTGGGTGACAAGCAAAGAATGACCCAAATTGGATTAAGGACAATGCCTCACCAGCTGCAGGACACTGGCTAAATGTAAAAAAACTTCCAAATATCCATTTAAAGAGCTGTCTGTAATGAATCTGAAGAACTGGACCACTTAATTTTGCTCAAATTATGCATGATGGGAAGAATATATCTGGTGAGGATGCACACTGCATTACTGGAATTCAGAATGGTCTGTAAATTGTATGTAAATATACAATATGTAACTGACTGAAAGTGCTCAAGGAAGTCACTGGTCTCCGGAAATTACAGCCCACACAGGCTCCCTCAGCAACAACAAAGTTTGACAGATTGAGTCAGATTTGGTTGATCTGAGATATTTTGGGGCCAAAATAGAAGATACTGATATTGAAGATTGTAGTGAGAGAGGCATAGGAAGCCGGAGAACGCGGACCTTGTACGGGCCACTACAATCCACTCTCATGGCAATGCCTGGGAATGAACCCGGGTCGCCAGCGGAGAGGGCCAAGCGTTTTAGTGCTCAGCTGTCCAGGCCCTTCAGTGAGTGGCCAGTCTGTACATGTGAGAAAGAAATGTTGAATTTGCTTCAACTAGTTCTTACTTGAACCCTCATTGTTCACACTCTATACAGCTGCTCTTATGTTTGAGGTATCAAGGGTTTCTTGAAATTTTACTCTGCATTTGGTATGTTTTCATAAAATCTTCGATAATTTGTTAGTCCTTGCAACATACATTTTCTTCCTAAAGTAAGGTTTACTTTATATTTAGATTTAATATCACAGAATATGAACCAGTTAGCTCCTCATGCTATTTACTTCATCTTGGTACTGGTTATCTCCCATATTTCATTATTTTAGCAAATATTTACAAGAAGAACCAAATTAATTTCTACTTTCCTCTCCTGCATAACATAAAACGAGAATCCATCCTGCAATGAGGTAACTCCATGTAGTCATAAAACTAGTTTCTAAAACCGTACATGTAATATATCCATCAATTATATCTGGTAAGAATTACCAACAGGTCAACAATCACTGGGTTTGTCCTATAAACAACACACCTCATGGAACAACAGCTGGCATGGCATAATATTAACAAGACCAAATCAGTGGCCCACAGAACCAGATAAAACCTATAAAATATATATCTTCAGACAAAGTAAGAAATAACCAAAGATGATCTGGTTTAGAACAGGAGCTTGCATGAGCACAAGCCTCTCGCATTCCAGTGATGCCATGGCAACTAGCAGCTCTGTCTACATCTGTTTGTCATAATGAATCTGCGCCTGGATTATTCTTATATGTTAACCTAAACACCATTAAATCTACTGGTTCTGGGCCACTGAGGCAGGCACTGCCTGGGGCTACCTATCTTATTGATATGTATAGAATATAAATCAGACATATAAACACTTTCTGGTAGTTTTGTGTATTCTGTGTACCATGGACAAAAAAGCCCTGGAAAGTATCAGGTAGCCAGAATTTTTTAAGTAAATTGGTTACCTTTAGAAATAATTCTAGGAATTTACTGATATCTCCCCAATTTTACTGCTGATTTAGCTGAACAAATATCAAAATATATGCTTGATATACAATAAAGTAAATAAATCAGGAAAATATGACTTAATCCTTTCTTTTTTTATGCATATATGTAATGGCTTAATAGCTTAATATTTTTTTGGCAAATTTATTACTGCTTATTTTCTAACATATGATATTTTGTTAATTGTACCTTATTTACTGGTACAGGTGGAATCACATGGGATGCAAAAATTATATATTTTTTATGTTAAACACCTGATATCATGACACAATAGATATAACCTCACTCTGCAGCTGTGGGTTTTTTTTCTTATTTTTTTTAATGTCTAATATACCCATACAAGTGAAATCATTCTCCTGGTCAGGCGTACACCACATCAGCTCACATTTGACAAACAGTTTTCCTGGTATGCATAACGTAATTTACTATTCTCATGTATTCAATATTGTAATACCAGTGGAATAACTCTATTATTATAAAACCTGATGTAAAGCAGTAATTCTTTTGTACTTCTGGACCCTTCACTAAATTTCAAAACATATCCACATGATCTGTAAAAAGTCATGATTATATATTAGAGCCTGTCAGACATTTCATCCAACACATAAACCTATCAAGTGTTGAACAAACCATTTGGAACTAGTTAAAATATCAAATGTTCACAGACTTTGTAGAATATCATTTTAAACTTATGTTTCTATCTAAGACAAAATATAAGCTTTTTAAAATGTGTATGTAATCCTATTCTTATTTGAAGATTTGGGCCTGACCGTAAAAAAAGTGCTAATCTGCTTTAAACTTTGCTGTCAGACATCCCCTTGCCATCAAATTTTTTCTGCAGATTCACTCTTGGATGATATCCTCACAGTACATTCATGTCACATGGATCCCATGCCCTTATTGAACCCTGACAGGATTATTTCTCACAGTCTCTGTAAACTGCTCAATGGAGCTGTCATTTTGTGTACACACAAAAACCATGTTATAGGTCACATGGCAAAATTATGTGTATACTGCTAGTAAGAGCTACCAAACTGGTCAACATTAACCTCCCAAAATATTTAAAAAGAGCACAGCAAATGTGCATATAATATGCGTCTTATCTTTCATGACCACTAATTCCTAAAGTATGTGTGATTAATAAAATTTAAGTGAGAAAGTGTATTGGTTAATATTTAAAATGAATATCCATCATGAATATCCATCAGATTTTTGGTAAGTCATTACGATGCTGCCAAAGTATGGTGACCTCTGACATCATTAAATATGCATGGATTCTGCTGGGAATCAAACTCAGGTGAGACATTATATTGCATGGTTAATATATATGGACAGGCGGATGGACAGACTGTGGGTATACCGTAATACATCCCTAGATAGACAGGCAATAAAAAGTATCAACCTGAGCCTCAACATCTGCATAGGAGAAAAGTGAACCTAAAGCATAAAACTGGAAAATACATGAGGAATTCCAATCTCATGAAATACCTTCCAAGATTCCTTTTAAATTCCTATGTCTTTAAAGTAATGCTTCTTAATTTATTAAACTATACAACCATAAAATTTCACCCAGAGCTAATCATCACATACCTGTAAAGCCCTCTGAAATCCTAGTATTTGACTATGTACAGCCTGAAAGGGGCGTAAAAAAACAGGAACATGACTGAGGCTGCAGTTCTTGCCTGCTGTGTTCCATATATGATTCATATGATATGAATGTAGAGGGACAAGGGGGCACCAAATGCCATTGTTATTATACACTGAATAAATAATGTTCATCGAAAGCAACTGCAGGAAATAAACATAGCTGGTGCCAGTTA
The DNA here is from genome assembly GCA_026874595.1 of Sipunculus nudus. Lineage (NCBI taxonomy): Eukaryota > Metazoa > Annelida > Sipuncula > Golfingiida > Sipunculidae > Sipunculus > Sipunculus nudus. Next base: position 47,505,422 of record CM049306.1, on the reverse strand, counting down.
GCCCTTCTCTTCCTGTTTATTTTTTTGGAAGGAGTCGCCTTGTATTACTGATCCCAACACTGATGTTGTACAAATGTAAGGGCATGGCTGAGGCAAGCCATAGCAATTTCATGTTTATGTTAGAACTAGATCCACACATATTTTTACCTGGATCTAATAATATGTGTAATTAGTCCATTTTTTACCACCTTTACCACTTCACAACAGAATGTGAGCTTTGTCTTCCAAGCATGAGACCTGTGGCCTTGACATATATTTCTTATTGTTCAACAGAGCAAGTCCCTTCCACACCAGTTGTATTGATCATTATGACAATCAAGGATAAATATAGTGATTAAATTGTGCTTCAGTCTATAATTTTATTTGTATAGTATCTTGAAAACTAATGGTACTAATATGCAGTATTAATTGTTTATTAGTTGGTTTGGTATATGATATAGCTCTCACCTAGCCTTACTTACTCTTTTATCTTATTGCTTCCAGAGGGAGGGTATGCTACATTCCCGATTTTGTAATTGTGTGTTTGTGTGTGTGTTTGTTCACAACATAACTTGCACAATCATGGACTGAATCTCATTATATTTTCAGGGCATTTGGAGAATGGGCCAATGAAGAATCAATTAGATTAGGTGTGGAACTGGCACATGATCCAGATCCAGTAAGGTCATCAAGGAATATTCACAAATGACCTGAGTCATTTATACACAATGGTGGAAGCTTGCATTCATAGAATGCAGATTTATAGTTCTTAATAATTCTGATTACTTTTATGTCATAATTGTATGCTTTAGCTGTTTAGTGGATAATAATCACTTTGATGCATTAAGAGCATCAAAGGTAAAAAGGAGAAATCCTGACCAAGCCTCACAGATCAGCTCTCTTGTCTTAAAGAAGATAAATTTAAGTTGGGTAAAGATTTACTAACATACAAAGCTGTCATGAAACGCTTGGGATCTAAGAAATAATCCCATCACCTCTTTGGGCCCCAGGTGCTCAATGGGCCAAATAATGCACAGGTGTATTATGTCTGTGTGCTATATGCAAGTAATCTATTGTTTACACACTGTGGCACCTTGGGATCAGCTACATCATGGCTCAAACAAAGGCACTTGAAAATGATGAAATATCCATTGAAAATGACAACGTATTATACCAAAGCCACTCACCCTGTTGCCACACCAGGTTATGAAAATAGTGTTCAGGGTGAACTGTCATGACTAATATGTCAGATACAATGTTTATGAGAGGATATGAACTAAATAAGATGAAAAAAACTGCACATGATGGGTACAGTGGATTTGCATGCAACTAGAGAATGCTTCATTAACTACTTTCCCTGTGCATAAAATAGAATATCGAGAATATTCAATTAGTTTGGTTGGCTTCATACTCACGGTTTTAAAATTTCATGATTTCTACTTTTTTTAGTGATTTGTAAAGCTTCCATTATAGTGATCTCACAACACAAAAGAACTACACACAGAGTATAATATTATTATGTGGATTAATTATATCAAATAGTATGTGCAACCAACTGTTATTAACAATTTTTTTTTTAATGCCATGCAAGTGGAAAGATCAAATATCCTTTGAAATATCAATCTTTAAAAGAACATAATCTATTGTCAAACTTTTACTTTTCAACTTTGACTATGGGACCTCTTATTCACAAAGGTTTTATTTTTGCTTTTTTTTTGACAGATTTGAAACTCTTGCAAACAAAAATATAACCACAGTATTTCAGCTAATCATTTTTATCCTTAAGTGATCTGAATCATTAGGTAAAGACAGTGCTATCCAAGGGCCAATTCTGACTCATTTAAATTAAGAAGGGTAATGTTTGACATGTTTAACTGTTTGTCTTTTACCATCCCTAGCCCTGTGTGATTTCTTCATGGTCTTCTTCTACGATGATGCGATTTTTAAAGTACATATATTTTGTGTATTGTCTATTTCTGTTTGGCTTGATACAGCTAGATAAATATTTTTGAATTGTAACATTTTATAATTAGCTCATTAACAGGTGTAATGCCTGACCACCAATGTGAATATATCAAAGTATTTTTAAAGGACTCAAAGATCATGGACCGCTATCAAGGCCAAAAACATCTCTTTACATTCAAATACACACACCCAAGCAAATATATATACAAAATTTTAGCCAGTTATGGATCACACAGACACATTTCAGGTAACCAAAGAGAAAAAAGCAGGAATTGTAAGGCAACTGAATTGTCAGAAAACTGAGGCATGCCTGTTGACAAGACAGATCAAAACATGTCAGCCAAAGGGTTTTAACAATGAATTTATGACTTTTATGCTAGTCTACATGCACAACTGACTATATGCTGGTGTGGATGCATTTTTTATTCAAATGTGCTACGTTCATTTTACAAGGAGAAAAATACATAAATGTTTCAGTCTTGACCAGTGAAATCACTTTCATATTTACCTGTTAAATACTCCCAACCAAACCACATCATTAACTAAACAAAGGTTTCAGCTGTGGATCTGTATGTTTGTCTAATTGTTTGTTTGATTGTTAGTAGGATAAAGTAAAACTACTGAACCAATTTCCTGGAAATTTTGTGGAAGGTAGGGACACAGGTCAAAGATGACCTCATTAAAGTTAAGTGTGGATCTAGTAATGATCAAGAAGGAATGTTTTGCACTGGAAGAGAAAGGTGGATCAACCGAGTGCCATTCTATTTATACATTCATGATACTTGTACATGAATTATGCACTTACCTATGATGACAAGGCCCAGGTTACATCCCTCCTTCTTTGAAAGTTCAACAACTGCTACTCCCCTCTTCTCTTCTAAAATCGACATGGTTACTCCATATAGTTAACACAAAATCAATACGGCAAATGCTTTCCACATTTTGCAATCATTTCTCCACAATCTAAGCAGCACATACAAGTTCCTGTTCCCCGATGCAGACATGACAAGGTCAGATCAACACATTCTTAAGGTCAAGAGTTAAACAAAACAGACTAGAAGAAGAATAAGTCAGAAAATCTCTATTGTACACTATATAATGACTCCTATGTGCTGAATAAAATACAGATATCTGTATTATCCACAGTTAACTCTCCTTCTGTCAAGAAAATAGGTAATCTTTCCTGTGTGTCTCACTAGTCTCAGCTGATGTTGAGAAGAAAATGATAGTTGGTTTTTATCCCATTTTTTTATGTTGCTTTGCCATGTTTTACATCGGACAGCCCGCAGAGAGGCCTAATCCCACCCAACAATCTGTTATTTTTGTAGCATGTTTGTAGATCTGGGTGAAATACCAAAGTTCATGCAGCCCAGTGGAATGGGAGGTTGCGCTCACTACTCACATTCATTCTGATTTTCTGAGCGTTTTTCCCCCTCCTTTGTGGCTGCTTACTGCAGCCGTTTAACCAGTCCTAACCCTTTATTACAGGCAAGCAGTTGCAATGTTGAGACCATAGGAGCATGCTGTGCACGTGCTAATATTACAGTCTACCAGGAGTTCTGGAATTTTTTTTTGCAGGATGATTTACTACCACCTGTCTGGCTGTTTAAAATAAGGAACACCCAAACTGACAAAATACAAAAGTTGTATGTAATAAACTTTGGTAATTTTCAAAATCAACATGATTTTCCAAAACCATTTTTTTTTGTTGAAGCAGTCTTTTCTTTATACTCTTTGTAAACCACAAACCTGAAAGCTTTCTGGCTGTGGTGATGGGTAATTAGCACAGCAAGGAGAAACACAGCCTGCACTGTTTGATCTGCTGTTTGTTTGTGCTGTCAGGGCTAATTATTGAAGATCTGGTCTGCATGACAAAGGCATACAAAGCTAAATGCTTATCTAAATGTATAGAAAATTTACCATAAGCTTTGGTGCGCACTTACATTGATGTATGGATGTATTTTAAGTTAGGTTACCAAAAGACAAAACAGTTCTTTGATTCTGATTACACAGACATAAAAAAAATAAGATTAATATTTTAACTGATTATTTCATGAGTGATTTAAAAATGTGACATATAAGTTCAATGTTAAGGTACAATTAACACTAAAAAATGTTGTTTAAAACATTAACATTCTGTTAAATTTTAATTTGATTATATCCAAAACCTGCCAGGATATCATGATTGGATGGCTAAATGCTGTGACTAAAATGTGACAGACAGACTATTGGTATACCATTATATATCCCATCATAGACGGGCATATAAACAAGTGACCCATGGGTCATGACGCACAGCCGACTGGCATGTTGACAATATGTCCATGCACAGCAAACAAATTAAGATAATGTAGGTGGCATCATAGTTCATGCATATTAGCTGAAGTTCATTAAGACCCATAAGCACATCAAATTTGAGGACAATCCATCCAGCTTTTCCTGAGGAATCTGACAATTTGTGTGTATTTTGCATTATTTCTGGGGTGCTCAAACATGGCCTGTAACTCAGATAATATAGGTCACAGTGACCTCAATTCAGGTTTCTGAGGAGAACTTTGAGGAACTCTCAGGATGTCAAGTATGAAGATTCTAGGTCAAATGGTATTATTTTGTGCCCTGCTTTGGTATAAAATTTTCAATTATTCTGAGGGGTGCTTATAAGTCCCATAGCTTGGAGAATATGGGTAATAGAGACCTAACTTCAGGTTTCCAAGAAGACTTTTGATGGTTGTCAAAATAAAATATTCAAGGTCAAATGGTTATGATTAGTGCCCTACTTTTGTATCAAACTTTCAATTATTCTGAGGGGTGTTTATAAGCCCCATAGCTTGGATAATGTGGGTAATAGTGACCGAATTTTAGGTTTCCAAGAAGACTTTTCATGGACCTTCCTGATTGTCAAAATAGAAGATTGTAGGTCCAATGGTTATGATTTGTGCTCTGCTTTAGTATCAAATTTTCAATTATTCTGGGAGGTACTGATAAGCCCCCAAAAAATCGTAAATAAAGGTGGCACCACAAGTCTGCAGAAACTGATGAAACACTCCTTGACCAATATCCATGCAAAAAAGTCATGGTGATTCATGCATTAGTTGTTCAGATACTTGAGCTTTTGTGTCAAATTTTGCATTATTCTGGGGGATACTTCAAAGCCCCATAGCTCTGAGGTTTAGGGTAACAGACCTAACTTTAGGTTTCATAGGAGACTTTTCATGTGCCTCCCTGCATGTCAAGATAGAAGATTCTAGGTCCAGTCATTACTATTTGTGCCCTGTTCACAGATGACCGCATCTTTTAAGGTCTCAAAAATAGAGAAAAAAAATCGTAAAAAAATCGAAAAAATACAGGTCTGCTGAAACTCATGAAACACTCCATGATCAATATCCATTCAAAGAATCATGGTGATCAATGCATTAGATGTTCAGATTGAGTTTTTGTGTCAAATTTTCCATTATTCTGGGGGGTACATCAGAGCCCCATAGATCAAAGAATATGGGTAACAGAGACCTAATTCTAGGTTTCCAAGGAGATTTTTCATGGACCTCTCTGGATGTAAAGTTAGAAGATTCCAGGTCCAACTGTTAAGATTTGTGCCCTGTTAACGGACAGATGAACAGCCGGCTGGAAGGACAACAGACAAAGAGTGGTTGCTAAAGCTCAGGTGATTCTAACTCAAAGGAGATTATTAAGTGTAATCATGTATAATAAACTTCAATTTATCTTACTGAAAAATTGCTAAGCATGTAATTACTTTTGCAAGTAAAGAACAACCACAGAAGAAAACCAGATATTATTAAACTTACCTGTTATACTCTGTCTCCTTGCTTGTGAGGTACCTTGTTCTGATAAGCCCCGGTAGGTTATCTCATCTGAAGAGAAAAGAAATATATCCATACATATGGCAAAAAGGTATGAGATATGGTTATAATCTGATATCATGAATAAGCCCATCTGATTTGACTCTTTCAGTTAATTTTCAGAGACGCCAAATCTTTTTCTTAGCTTCCTAGGGTGCACACAAGAGCATATGGTACCAGTTCTTTTGTTCCATCTATGACCAGTGCTAGCGCCAGATCGGCCCTCTGACATTATGGCCAGATCACTGGCTTGCCAGAGTGCCTGGACATCTAACTCTGAGGATCGCATAATAAGGACCCATGAGGATGCAAATATTTTCGTCATTTTTGACAACGCCTCATTGCTTACAAGTATTGCGTCACTTCAAATAAATCCATTAGGCCTTTTAATAAGTTTCTTATCTCTCCAATGACACCTACCATGTGTGTAAAATATTCCGTTGTAACCCAATATATTCGTATATTGTTCTGCATGTATTGGAGATTTTTGCCTGCAGTCTGCCTGCTGACTGTATGTGGAGATTCGGATATAAAGCGTGGCGTGGACTTGCAGGGTGGTTCTCAATTTGGCTTGTGTCACGACTCAGTAGGGGATCCTAACTGAGTCGTGTTTGTCACGGCTAGACCAGTGCCCATATTTGCATTTATGAAGAGCCCACCTTTCAGGTATTGATCTTGTCTAGACTTTTTTTTACAATAATTTTTAGTATTCAAAATGAGGTGTCAACCTCACTGCAACTCTGGGCTGTCAGATTTTTGCCATACTATAATCTTAATGCAACCATGTTCCATAAACTAATATAGCTTTAATATGCAGATATATAAAGATGAAAATTAATAACATAAATTAATTGAAAATAATATGTAACTTTTACCCATTTCTGTAAGCATATAATATCTGTTTACATATATGGTCTGTACTGTAGACTAAAATACTACCACATTTTTTGGTTAAAAGCCCTCTGAATATAAGCATATATATACAGAAATGGGCAAGTTCATGGTAAAATTACCTACTGGTAAACCTAAGATTTTAAATGTAAAATAAACTACAAAAATCATGATATTGCAAAATTACAAAAGAACATTTTAAAATATCATATTTTTACAGAGTATTACATCTGTATAATGATGGGTTTAAAAGACACATCTTATTCAGCAGCAATAGTTCTAGCTAACACAAACCAGGCCTGTAAGTTCACTGTGGGTCAGAGAACCCCCACAAACCTGGCCACAACAGCCTAAATAATGGTCTGGATAGTGTTCAGTATATCACAGTGATGTAGAGGTAAATGCTAACAGAGCTGAATCAGAGATGTAACTCACACCTTGTGTACCTCTGGTCCAGACACCTTATTGTTCTTTAATTCTTACCAGGGTTAATCTAGATTATCTGGCAAGTATATAATACTAGGCATAAAAAAATTGCAAAAAAAGCCTGAAGACAATTTAAACATTGCTTCATTGTTGAGATATCAAACTTTCTGATCAAATTTACTACAACCTGAATTAAAAGAGGTCCATGGTGATGCTTTTTACATCTTTACACAGCAAAATTCCAAACTGCAGTGATCTTCAGTGTATTTATATGAAGTGTAACACAAAAGTACAGATACTGCCTGGTTGACATATATGCTTGGTTCATGGTAAAAGGGTTATTTGTCCTCAATGATATAATTAATGAATCTTGAAGGCCACTGAAGACAATTCAAAATCTACAACTTTAGCAAAAGACACTGACTCTGTCAAAAGTGACATTCATATATTTTCCTTATCGTTCACTCAGACAAAAGGCCACAATGACCTGTTTATCTTCTGGATATTACCCAAGAGGAATATTCATGTTCATGGTTGATAGAGGTTCCTGTAAAATGAATGAAAATGCTTCATAAGTATTTTAAACCAGATGCTCCATACAACCAACATCTGCATTCTCTTTGAGGCCGAAGAGTTTCTTGCTTTGGTAAAATAAATATCTTCTCTGTGATCAAAAGGCAACAACAGCAGAAATTCATCAAGGTGAGATGGACTAAAATTACATACTTGACTTAAATATGACTATGAGAAAATAGAAAAAAAGTTAAAAGTAAAATGTAAAATTGCTTAGATAACAACAAATTATTATAAACTTATTTTAAATGTTCTTTTTCTGACATTTTAACCCAATTTAAAGAATCAACCAAATGTCATGAAACTATATCTTCTCAGCAGCCTTCTGATGAAACAGCAGACATTTTTTATCCCAGTTCCATCAGTCCGGGATAGCTCACCAGACCAAGCTGCACAGAGAAATCCCTGCCTGTTGATTAGGCGTGATGATAGGGATATGTCAGGGTCTGGTGGCAATAACAACACCCCAGAGGAACAGAAGCATCTCCATGAATATGCCGGGATATTTTCTACCTCTGCCAGGCTCCTGTTGACAAATTGAAGAACACTTAGACTGGCTACTTCCTGCAGCCTCCTACAGCATTCTTCCTCTGGCTATGCCTTCCAAAGCTCCTTCATTGAAGCCACGTGTATGATGGTAACTGGGACCTGATGCTGCCTGCTCACATTGACCGTTATGTACTGCTTCAGTCAAACCACAAACAAACACAGACACACAGACATATAACTTATAAACATATTATTTTATACAAGGCTTATGTTTGATATATCCAGATGGAACACATTAAGGTTGGAGTATCTGTTTTTGTATGGTGTGGAACATTAAGAATTTTACGTTGAATGTGGATTTAGATTTCAATGCTTTTTTAAGGGGTAGGTCCATAGCCTGATGATGACACTGTTGATTAAATGAAGGTAGCCACACAATAAGACTTTTACATTATTATTATTAAGCCTTCAACCTTTCAGTATTTATGTTCAAGGACTGATGATGACACTGTTGATTAAATGAAGGTAGCCACACAATAAGAGTTTTACATTATTATTATTAAGCCTTCTACCTTTCAGTATTTATATTCAAGGACTGATGATTACACTGTTGATTTAATGAAGGTAGCCACAAAATAAGAGGTTTACATTATTATTATTAAGCCTTCTACCTTTCAGTATTTATATTCAAGGACTAGGAATCAAGACCTCATAGCCTGTCATTAAGACATTATTTATAGCCTATATCTCCGAGGTTCTATCATGATTTTACCATTAGGTAAGATTACAGTATCTTGGTAAATGCTGTAATATACTCAAGCCTTTTTGATTCCCATTAAATTATATGGCTGGTAAAGAAATACAGGTAATTCACTAGTGAAATATGTTATTTAGGCATGTGAGTGAATTTATGATGAAGACATTTTCTTCATCTAATGATCCGAGGCAATTTTCATCACCTAGTGGCACCTACACATACCTTCAATTTTGAGGTTCTGTACCCAAAACCACTGTTGTCTAACTATGCAACTTGCCCTTAAGTGTTTGGTCTAAGCAAGCTTTCATCGAGATGGCATTTTGTCTATGAGAAGTAAATACACACACACATGCATGCATACACAGCATAAATGTCCAGCATTGGGAACAACATGAGAATGCTTGATGCAAAGGGAAATAGCAACATCTAGGGATATTTATGTGTAGGTTCAAGTGGCAGTTTGAAGGTGATCATGCAGCACTTCTTCACCTTGGTCAGGCCTGGCTGATACAACATTAAAAGCTAATATACAGAGCTGTAGTGGCAGTAAAGCCCAGCTGTTTCAATAGTATTTCCTTGATGCACTCACATAAAACAGCATCATAAACCCTTTTTACATCATCAGAACACTTACTTCTAATATCCGGCATGCACACTTCCTGGCAGATGAGAACTTTTACAGGAAGTGAAGCCGACATGGAAAATTGTTTAAGTTTTTATTATCTCCCAGGGTTTTGTAATGCAATAATATAAGTACCCCATTTGGAAAAGTAATACATCTATTTCAATTATTATCTACTTCTAGGTTGGGATAAAATCTGTGGAAAAATGATGAATAATCCAACAACTTGTGCAGACCCCAAGTTCAGGCTTACGCATCAAATAAAATATAGCATAAATCTGGTTCATCATTATCAAGTATAGTACAGTTATATTAATTTTCATGTTGGGAACTTCTACATGTTGGGAACATTTTCTGTTCCACCTGGTGCATATATATCATACTTATTTTTCAATTACAATTAATTAAACACCAAACCACTGATTGAGCTGATGCAGATTACAAATATATGAATTTCCCTGGTATAACAAGACATCTGTCATCTATTTTCATCTTGTTGAAAGCCAAATAAAAAAAACAACATATACAATTATTTTTCCATGAACATTTATACAAATGAATAAATAGTTAAAAATATGAGTCATATGAGCTCTTAAACTTATTTAATCACTAACTAAAGGGACATTACAATTCAGACCACAAAGTACCGTAGATCCGCGTTTTGCCGCCGCACGTCGTCTAATGGCCGCACCCCATGTTCGTAAAATATCTGGAAGGCTCCTTCACTGGAGTAAAAAATTCCCAAAACCTTACTTAATGGCCGCACCACATTCTCATCACGTTCCTTTGCCGGGTGAGGTATGGGAACACAACGAAAAAAGGTTCTTTCTTAAACGCTAGGCTGCAGCTAGGTACGCAGCGGTATGCTGATATGCGGTCAGGCATTACAGTTTTGGGAAACAGTTGCAACTGTGTATGTTGCTTGGCTTATTAATTAATTTAATTAATTGGTTAAACCGCCTGATCTATCCGATTAGAATAGATGACAATTTATTCGGTTTATAACGACTCATCCAAGACGAATTCTAGTAGGGCTACGAAATTAATTTGACACATCACTGAATGCCGGAGAATCTTGCGCCTTTAACTTGGCTAATTAAAGTTCAATGAGGCATCAAAGCATTGTATGGGACGACTGTAGTTTAAATATTATTATTAGGCATTATACATCGTCGGTCATTTAACAACAAAACATTTAAATAAACGACACATTCGTCGGTGATCATATTTCCAGAACACCTCGGGTTGTGCTGATCATAATATATGCAAAATGGTGTCGAACCGTCAACCGGCAAAAGATGCCACATAAAATGATTACGGAACTAGCGGGCCTTGGTGTACCTTGCGCCTTTACCCTGGCTAATTAAACTTCAATGGGATATCATAGCCAACGGGACTCTATACAACGTCGGTCAATTAACAACCTTGACAAAACCTTTGAATAAGCGAATCCCGCGTCGAGCCTTTACGCGTCCTCCCAGGGTCCTGCTGATCATAATATATACACACTGGTGCCTGAACCGTCTGCTAGCAAAGTGTGCCATATTTAAAGATTACGGAACTAGCTGGTGAGGTTATGACCTTTGAGCGCCATCTATTGACAATGTGATCAACGAAGAAGTATCTGAACGTGAACGCAGGTTTAATTGCCGAAGAACGTATGGTCTTTGGTTATCTTTTGTTTTACAGTTTATCTGAAAAGAAATGATATGTTCAAGAAATATCTTCAAATAATGTTTTACCGATATTGCAGCCATACTCAAATATAGGTATAACCGTTAGTCTTGATAGAATGCATAATTTGGCGAGTGAATATCGATCTTTTATCAATCATTGCGTGACAATTGCCGTGGTTTATGACTGACTCAGAAAATTTTTATAATACATATTAGCCTGTTTAAACATCAATTTTACATTTTATAAAATTAATAATGAATAAAATTAATATATAAATATGCAGTATCATTACATATACGTTCTCAGTATTCACTTCTTCCTCAGCCTATTATCGCCCATTGCGCCTCGGCGGGCCGTCGAGTCACTTGTACATGTTTGAATTTAGCCTAACCTGCGTTTTATAGCCGCATCCCTTGTCGAGAAATATTAGTCAGGATTTTTGGCTGGAAGTCTTATTTTATGGCCGCGGCGGCAAAACGCGGATCTACGGTATCATATTCTTTTTCTGAAGGGAGGTCATAAGTTTCAACTTGGAAATTGAAACAAAAACAAAATATCATATGCACTTGAGAAAACTTAATAAGAATAATGCAACTTGAAGTTCCACTTGATTTTTTTAAACATTTCAAACATTCAAAAACGATCAATTACCTATGTTGTCTTGCAAGGTAAACTACATTTACAATATAAAATCTTAAGACATACTCTATTGGAAATTTGTAAATCTGTAGTCTATGAATATCTTAATGTGTTAAGCCTGTAAATATCAGACTTACCAGTGATACAAGAGTCTTTCATTACTCCAGAAATTTCTTCCGAGTGTAATGAGAATTTACTTGAGTGTAACTGAAGGCTTGGATTCCCTCAACTGAACTGACCATTCTATGCACTACCTGGACATGATGTCCATTACCACTTAGTGTAAACCATGCAGAGTGGAGCCCTGATTACATGAGGTCAATCCAATAACAGTCACTGACAAAAACATGCTGACCTGTGCATCAGGCTCACTGCCTGTAGGGAAACTGTTGGTGGATTACCACAAGACTACACCAAACCATCCCCAGCAAATGTTAGCTTCAAAGGTACTGAGCAGACTGATAGGAACAACTGGTAAGCTAAAGATTCTAGTTTGTGGCCGGTAATGTCCAGACTCTACCTGTTTTTCTCCTTCGAGATTTGTTGGCACTGACTTGTGAAAGCCAATCAGTAATGTCTTTAACTAAAGATGGGTCAGCTGCTCAGATCTTACAATCATCCACATGTCCAGTGCTAACAGGGTTATTCCAGTGTCAATCAAAAGGTGCAGTATGGGCTTACACCGAGAGTCACTATTGTATTCCTTGTGTATTTAAGTGTAAGTCATAAGGCACTGTATAGGCTTAAGGGGACATAAATATCTGCAATAAAACATGTTTTATATCTCACATTCCCATGTGTCTTTTTAAAATAACCAGACTGCATGTACAGAGGCTGAACTGATCTTATAACTCCCAAATATGGAGTTTCATGTTTTTATGAATCTGATTGCACTGATGCAAGTTTATTTCCACTTGTGTACAGGAGAAAGCAATCAATTTTAGAATGAATTATCAGCAGAAACCATAATATTTTAAGGAGAAAACACTATATTTCTGGCATATTTGACATACCTGGCATGTCAATAGGACAATATAAACAGGAAATGCTCAACTGTAGTCCTTGTAGATTTCTTTCAGATAACATACAACTAAAAAGAAAATCCCTAGAGAAAATCTACATATACGGAAATTTGTGTGTATTTCTAAATGTAGATAAATAATCTCAATGTGAGTTAAACCCAACCAGTCCATGCAAATGACATAATGAGTTGAGACTTTGATTTGGCTGAATTTATAAAGTTACAATATTTTAACCACTGATTTCAACCATTAAGATATTATTCTTATCGCTATGTTATAAATCTATTTTCTAATCATTTTGTTGTTATTTGGTAAAATTAACTAGAACTGAAATTTTGTTTCCTGGTTCTATCCAATCTTAACATTTACCTATTCACTTTCAGGTATATACCTGTTCTTGAAACCAATTAATATGCTCTTAGCTGATATGTGCTGATACTGTATTTACTAATATTTTTGCTCTATTCTTGATGTATGTACTGTTATTATTTTTATTGTCTCAGCACACCTTTGCTTCAAAAGTGACAGCTAGATATTGCATAGACCCTCATTTTCACACATTTTTTCTCAAATACAGCAGTGCTGAATTTGTCAATATTTATAACAACCAAATCTTCAAAATTACAAAATATATCATAGGTTTACAAGATATAAACGTGTAATGTTCCAAATATTGAAAAAGTAACATCAATATAACATGCCAATGAATAGAATTTTGAATTAAACTATTCTTTTCTTTATATTCTGATGAAAAGTGAAATGTCTAAGACAATTATAATCTAGATAAACTATAACATGAGATTATCAAGAAAGAAACATTAGCTATTTTAATACAACCCTTTTAAATTTGTACTTGTAATCACTTGTGCATATTCAGGATTCCATGAGTCAATGCTGTCTAACAGGAAGTAATCATTATATAGGCCTCCAGCCTGTTCATCAATGCCACATCCACCCACACAGCATCCAGTTTATGACCCCAGGACTGTTCATCAATCGTCCACCTACACACTGTGGTATACATTCATCAACCATGAATAACTACCCACCAATTCTGGACAACTACGGAAACCCTAAATACAACCTTACACTGAGCCACTCCATAGTGTCTCTTAAAATCATGACAAAAGAGTATACAAATTAATAAATTTAGAATAATTACTTTGTGATTAATTTATCTGGTTACCAAACATATAATTTCAAACATTGTTCAACTCCATATTGAGCTCATCTGTTAGCAAACATTTTATAACAGAATATTTAATTTATAAGACTTTAGAATTTAGAAAAAGTATTTAATTTATACAATCATTTTTTTTTTAAATCATACTTGTATCAATTTGATAATACTTTACATGTCAGTAGCACAATATAATTAAAATTAAAGGAAAATTTGTCTCAAATCACTGGTGATGAATTTTGTGTTTTTGTTATATTAGAAAGCACCATGCTCATGTGTATCAGTAGATTTTGATCAGGGGATTCATTGCAGGAAGGACATCAAAGATTGCCAGAACAACCACCAAGATATATGTAACAGCTTGTCATTGATGTTTACAGTGTGGCCAGCTCCCCTTTGGTGAAATATGAACATCTACACAGACCCAGCACTGTTAGGCAACACAGCAACAGGAGACAGCCTCATGGCAGGTAGATGTGAAGCTGCCAGGTGGGGCTATATCCAGCACATCACCTGTGTACAACCAGATCCAGCCTGTAAGAACTCACCGGGGAGCTCTCCCTGGGTCCTTCTAGACGCACATCTTATATCTTATACAGCTCCACGCCAGAAAAAAAAAGTGCTAGATCATCTGCTTTGAATCTGCTTTTCAGGGCATCGGTACATGGTAGCATTTTGCCATGATCAACATGTGTCCATCTCTTACTACCATCTGATGATAAACCAAGTTGGAAACAAGCATTTTTTTTAATTCTTCAAAAGACTGTGCCTTGGATTTCAATCTTCCTTTTCTTGTCAAAAGCCAGAAAACTTATTATTGAATACTTCTTTGATTGACATTAAGCATGGGTATAAATGTTTTAAGTTAATCATCCCAGCTGCTTTGCTGTTGTTAAGGTGGAGACCACAATATATATCTTAGACAAGTTCAGGTTTATATATATGTCAGAGACGAGATTGAAATCCAGGCGGATTTTAAATTCGCCTAGACGAGATTGCGATTGTGATCTCGCCTAGGCGAGATTGCAATTGTGATCTCGGCTAGACGGATTTTAAACTCGCCTAGACGAGATCACAATCGCAACATCGCCTAGGCGAGATTAAAATCCATCATGGAGCAGGCCAGGATTTTAATCTCGCCTAGGCGAGTTTAAAATCTGTCGGGTGTCATCCAGGCGAGTTTAAAATCTGCCTGATATCACTTGGGCGAGTTTAAAATCTGCCTAGGCGAGATTAAAATAGTGATCTGATCTAATTTCCCAATAAATTATGCATTGTAATTGATTTATGAAGATGTTTTCAGTCAGATTTTCAATATTTTAACACTGAATGGTTACGTATAGTTCACAAGTAATATATTTATTAATATTTACAGAATATTATATTATTAATTAAATAATTAACATTAATTTTGGAAATGGAATATTTTATATTATATATTTTTTATTAATATGGTTATGTATAGTTCACAAGTAATATATATTTAATATTATTTACAGAATATTATAATATTTATGTAATAATTCACATTAATTTTTTTATTTTATTTTTTTTATTTATAAACTATGTAATAAGAAACTTACATTGGTATTGTATATGGCATATTCAAATGATATATGATGTGGGCTGCTGCTGATTATTTACATAATAATTTTTTTGTCAATATTAATTTGAAGGGAAACTGGTATTAGTAATATTAGTAATGTAGTATTTTAAAAAGACAAAAGGAACATGGCTCATTTATTTTTTATCAATATAATTCAATGCATGTTCACATGCATAAATGATCTATTACTCTATGAATCTAGAAATCATATTTTTTCTGATATGATATAATACTGTCCAAAAAAAGGCAGTTATCTTGAAACACAGTCTACATAAATATTGAAGCTTCACAAAATGCCTCACAAAATAAGACTAAAGAAATATTCACATGCATACATCTGTGTATCAACTTTTACCTTTTCTCATATGATGTTTAATTACCTAAAAAAAGGATGGTGTATCAAAGTCCATCATAAATACTGATACCCTGCATATTTTGTACCATAAGTGTACATGTTTTGACTGTTGAGTGTTGAATACCTGGGAGAAAAGAAACATTTAAACTAGATCAACCAACTAATTTGTTCTGTTTGTCCTGTAAGAATTATCAAATAGGATGATTGTTTATGTTAATGTGTAAAATACTCATTAAATAGTGAAGTAATAGCTATCTAAACTAATCTATCTATCTGTCTATCTATCTATCTATGATTGATTCAATATGACTTTTTCCCCCAGATTTGCTCTTCATAATATCTCATAAGTGTGCTTCAATATACCTCTTGTTACTCTCTAATTGCCATATTTTTAAATACAATTACAAATTATTTTTTTGTAAAAATTATTAGTGATATTTACAATCCCAAGGTTGTTAAGAAAACTGGAGAAAAAAAATAAAGATTAATTAATGTTTAGCAAAAAATTGGTATGATAAGGATGCTGTAGACCACATGAAACACATCAAAGGTTCAAATAATAATCAAATATCTATTTCATAATTCTGTTTCCAAAATTAATGTTAATTATCACATGAATAATTATTACATCACTGTAAAAAAAGTTAATTATTACATTAATACTATAATATTCTGTAAATATTAATAAATATATTACCTTTGAACTATATATAACCATTCAGTGTTAAAATATTGACAATCCGACTGAAAACATTTTTCATATGTCAATAACAGTGCTTAATATATCAGGAAATTAGATCAGATCACTATTTTAATCTCGCCTAGGCAGATTTTAAACTCGCCTAAGTAATATCAGACAGATTTTAAACTCGCCTGGATGACACCAGACAGATTTTAAACTCGCCTAGGCGAGATTAAAATCTTGGCCTGCTCCATGATGGATTTTAATCTCGCCTAGGCGAGATTGCGATTGTGATCTCGTCTAGGCGAGTTTAAAATCTGTCTAGCCGAGATCACAATTGCAATCTCGCCTAGGCGAGATCACAATCGCAATCTCGTCTAGGCGAATTTAAAATCCGCCTGGATTTCAATCTCGTCTCTGACATATATATATCAATGATCTACTTGCAGGACACAGCTGTGTGATTATTATAACTATATCACACTGCTTCTTGCATCCATATGGCCTATATTACAGTTAGCTCAGTGTTAGGATCAACAGTTCCCTCTTGTAATGCTTTTTATACGCTATTACAATGCTAGCTATTATTATTATATGCTGAACTTTTCACTGGAGCTGAAGTAACCAGTTCCATCTCAAAACTAAGAAACTTACGACAACTGAATTTTATCATATACCAAACAAAGACTAGTGATCTTGAGAAAAGAGTATTCAAAATGTTAAACAGAACAAGTTGTATTAAAATCATCACTGAGACTATGTAAAAGTGGGCATGTAAAAATTGTAAGAATGTCGCTGATTCAATTAGAACTTTTGGGACATGGTAACCAGGGTATTTGGCAGTATTCAAATTTTTCAGCGATGCATTAAATTAACTGCCAAAAGAACATGGATGGTCTCAATTTTTGATACCAGAATTCTGAAAGTCAATAAGTAAATAGTTCATAGAAGTATAGAAAATCTAAAGAAATATGAGGCTACATCCAAAATTCAAGCCATGTTTCAGCGATTGTGCAAAACTTACAGATTCATACACAAAATAAGTACCAATATTTACGGAGTTTAATGAGTATCAAATATTTGAAATTTTTACCTTAAAATGTTATTACTTATTTACTTTATTAGATATCTGTTATATGAGTATTTTATTACAAGTGTGTTGCCTGTGGGAAAAATTGTCCTAGCAGGATATGGGTACTATTTCTCAATCGGAGTTGAATTTTGAATGTTTCATGGACAAAACAGATACTCCTGGCTGCAGTGATTAAGGCAATTAGGAGCAGACAGTGGGGGGTCTTCAACACTGGTATGTTATTGTAAACCCATGCAGACATGACCTGAAGTGAAATAAACAATTACCAGCATTTCACCCATGTCATTAACCACCTGACCCCTGGCCTCTTTCTGGTATATAAACACCCAACAACCAGCATGGATAAGGCCATGCAATGAAAAATATCTGTTTAATGGAACTGACACCCCAGTTATTAATACTTTCTTATCTTTCTGAGCAGCAAGTCATGTTGCTCAATGGGACTCTTAAATTGTCTCAATCTACTCAACACATTCATGCATGGTTTATTTAATCATGGATATATTTGTGTTGAATGTATTAATCATAACAAGAATTGAAACAAATTTTTGTATTCTTTCTGAAATTTAGCACAATTCAACACATTTTCCTTGACTTTAAATTTTAACAAAATAAATGAAGAAAATTAAACAAAATTTGCCTATTTGCTCCATATTCAATATATGTTTTATTCCAGAGAGTCTGTAGAACCATTTATTTTTTGGTGTGGCCAAATTTGGCCTATCCAGCTTGGAGGAAAGGGCATATTAACCCCGAAACACCTACGGTTATAACCCTTAGGTGTAAACTCTGTGCTGCCTCAGGTGGTCATTAGGATCCACGGCAGAGCCAGAGGAAGAAACCACAAAGTTTTAAAGCAAGTCATTTAACCTTCCATTTACTCTGTCTGGTCACATAGTGCAGACAAACACAATTTATTCAGCAGAAGCCACTGCTTGCAGACCAGACATATACACTACCTGTGTTTTTACTAACATGGATAATCCTGAAAGTTACTGCCAATTTCCTCATAAGCCTGGGTTTATCCATGAGGTACAACAGGCTGATGTATCATTATGTGGTTCATTTTGTCCATATGAGAACCATAAATGTGGACTTTAATGTTTGTTTGATATTTGGAGATCTCAGATATTTGGATAAATGTTCTGCTGGTAATCCTCTCATGTTCTTCTGTATATACTCACAGTTAAAAGTAAATTCAGCCAACTCTTTATCTGAAAAAAATCCATTTAGTAGCTTATACCAAATTATATCTATTTTATGATTAATTATACCTTTTAATGTGTATATTAATATATCTTTTATGTAATTGAAGCATGTATCACAAAATAAACAAATTTGACATAATGCCGTGCATGTCTCAACAACTGCTAATATCATTGAAGTCTGTCTGAATGTATCAGTCCTCATCTTATCTTGTGTCTAATTTTATGAAAAGGTCAAAGAAATTAGTTCACACATGATGTTTTTATTTTGTGTGCAATCATCAATTATATATCTTGATAGCTGAAGCCAAAAATTCTAGCCAACAGCTATATTTGTGAATGAGTTTATCTATTTGGCTTTCTTGAGTTCAACACTGGCTTCCACCCAACATTCTCAGTATGTTCAAGGTCATCCACTGTTTTTTGTAACGAACTGTGAAGAATGGCCATGCATCTTTCAAGGGTTATGGTAGTGTAAGTACACTCCTCCCTGTGTCAAGCAATTATTTAGTGAGCCCAGTTTACTAATCTCAAAGGTTGGATGCCAGGGTCAAGAGAGCTTTTAAAAAGTTTTGATCGCCTGCTCATTACAAAGTTCTGCATCTCTTTGTCCTTGTTCGATAGTTACTTACAACTTCAACCAGTAAAATTTCCATCTTACATTGAGAAAGCTAGCTTATGTACTTAAAAAAAAAATGAATATATGATTTACACAATGCCATTCCAATTTTTTCTCAGATTAAAGTGTAAATCACAAAAAGAATCTAGGTGCCAAAAGGTGCTAACCTAGAATAAAGAAGCCAATTTAAAGAAGCCAACAATTTAGTCATTCAAATGTACAAGGGCCCTGAGAAGATCACCTGCGGTTCATCTGAAGGGAATGAACACATGAACCCCAAATTATGAGGACAGCTGGTGAAAACAATGTTATCCTTCTTGAAATAACAAAGTTGTAACATACAGACCAAGGAAACAGATGGACAGAAAGGATCAAAGAATTGATAGGATTCCAGGAATCATTCAAAGGCTGCTGGAAGGGACAGGTGGTTGTAGCTAACAGTGCCTCAACCTTCCTAGGTGCATATAATGACCGTGTTAACCCATATAGCCTCTATCACTACTTAGAGGGCACAGTTCTGCAGATATTCTATGATTTTTCAAATGTCCCAATGGACTTGGGTTTTTGAGTAAATTTAATATTTATCTCTCTCTGTAACAAACTCAAATGATTCAGGCTGTCTTTCAAACTTTAAATCCAGACTGCTGGATATTTTTCTTTGGAAATTTATCTTTGACAGGATTACAACACTAATACCATTATCATATATAACAATCAAAATAAGAGCACTGCAAATGTGCATCATATGCACATTGTGTATCTGGTGACCCAGGACCTCATTAAATATGCATGAATTTTGTTGAGAAGGTATTTCAGGTGAGAAACTCTTTTGCTAAATAAGTATACATGTACTGAGTTTCATGAAAATCCATGGGATTTTTGGCAAGTCACCAAGGTGCCTCCAAAGTGCTGGGACCTCTGACCTCATTAAATAATTTGGATTTTGCTTGAAATCGATCTTAGGTGAGATATTTTGATTAACATTTCTGATAATTTTTATCAAAATCCTTTTTATTCTTCATAAATTATAGCAGTGAAACCACAAAGTAGCCTAGAGACATATGACCTTATAAAATATGTGTGCATGTTGCCCATAATCACACTCATGCCAGCCAGATAAACTATTGGTAAGTAAATATGGTGAGTTTCGTGAAAATCCCTCAAAGCCCTGGTAAGTTATCACGGCAACACTAAAAGTTAACGGATGGACTGATGGATGGTGGGTATACAATAATACAATGAATATGTATGATTAATATGAATATACAAAGAAAAATGTTTAACCCACAAATTTCTGCAAAGTTGATTTTAATAATAAAGCTTAAAAGCTATGTAAAAAAGAGGAAATTTTGTTATGTTTAATATGGCACAAGGGTACAATGATTTTATTTAATTTTTATTAAGTCTGAACAGAAATAGAATATTAATAAATATCAAATTGTTTTAAGGAAAATAGTTTGTGATTAATGAATCATTCTCAGGTGGATAAATTTGTTTTAAAATAAAATATTTACATGTCTGTTTTACATTTTAATTTTCTTAGCTTTATTTTGAATCAAAATTGATTTATTATTTATTTTTGCAGTAGTGAACAGGTTCTGTAATATCAGGTGTACTGTTAATTATATTTGAGATTCCTCCAAATAAGGTAATATTTTAATAATGGATTCTTTATGTATATTTTTTTTCTATGGGTGGGAGGTTAGGGCATGCATGTGTCAAATATATTACCCATAGAACCCTATGGAATATGTAAATTAAAATCCAGTATGTGTTACCAAGTGAACTGACTGAATTCACAACTTGAATGGAAACCAATATTAATCTGCAACTGGGCAAACAAATTCTGAAAAGCCCAATGGTGCCAAAGTCAAGTGGAACAAAGAGAAAAATTAAATATTTGAGATTCCAAAACACTATAGGGTAGTGCATGTAATAGTTAAATGAACTAGGGATTTCAGAAGCTTTGTACTGGGTGTTTAACTTAAGCAAGCTCAATGCAACAAGCTTTTACTGTCCATGATAATAATGATGACAGAGATGATAAATTTAATCAACTTACCCTGATCATTATCATCCTGAAACTGGATACAGTTGAGCATTTTTGAAGAATGTGCAAGAGCAAAATACCACAAAACATCAGTAATTATGACACCTGATCAGCTTTTCAGCGTTGTGAGAGTCTAAATATTCTGTTCACTTCCAATCACAGAACAGTATCTCACTTTCCTTGTACAGTATTTCCTTTCTCCTTAAGAAATATGAAATTATCCTTTTTCAAAAGTACCAGTGAATTAAGTTTCATGCACTGCAGATCAAAAATACATATCCATTTGTGAATAAATTCCAAAGGTTTCCAATACTGTATATATATATCCTTTCGTTTATTGTACTGTTGGTTTTTCAATTGTATGTGAATCCACAAATATGGGCAACTTTAATGGTTCATACACAATGAGATTTTTGATGATCCTGAGAAAATCTGAAAATCCTTGTTCACTGTACTAAACTTTGAAGTACACAATGCCATATCTGATCACACCATATGATACTGCCTTCAACATTCACCATCACTCAGTGGATGAGTTCCATTTAAAATCATTGCGGCCAAAGCCACCTTAAAAACAAGTACCTAATATCGAGTCTATTGATGTAAAGAACCAGAGTAAACAACCAATATGCGAGATTATTTCACACAGGTAACCACTTGTACATGACACATCTCCGACCTGAACATTGACGAGGTGCGCAACACTGAAAACAGCAACCAAATAAACAATCTGCCTGCTGATTGGTGGGTTTACATGACAGGTGATGTTTGTTCACACAGAAGAAAAGGCCATGTGATATGCGTTGATAAATCAACTTATCTTATTTTCATTGGCTGCCTTTCCTTCAGTGTTTACAAATTTGACATTTGACCTAACGAATGCCCACTTCCTGTACAGAAATGTCAGGGGAGCTAAGAAAGAGAAGGTGAAGAGCGTCCCATGGAGAATCCCAGTTGCGTTACCACCACCAGTCCATACCAAGCATAACTGTCTGTAGGTAGCTTCAGCGGCTGGTTAGACCAGTAAACAGGCACATGGCAGCCGAGCATGCCCTAACAGCATCCCCCCTGAAGCTTCAGCAGCTACCTGGCTGGGAAGTGGCCAACTGCATCCAACTCTCAACCTCTCAGATTTCCAATGAGTATGAATACAAGGTGTATTGGCTTCATGTCAGTCCAGGAAACTAGCCACAACTCTTTGCTGGGGTGACGTATCCCTCCTAATTTCTGTCTGAAGCTGTCAGCGCTGGTTTTTTTTTAAACTGAGATATGGCCAATGAAAGAAGTGCCGGCACAGCAATGGTATGATCCTGCTGAACACACCTCTATACCTGTCTTTCTGACAACCTCAGTGCTCACAGGTCTCTTATACACTGAAATAAGATTCTTGACTTTTACCTCTAGCATATAGAACTTAACTGAATTAGATTACCCGGTCTGGCACCTGGCTTTGGTCATTTTCTTCTATGGTTAGTGGAGGTACTGTCAATGCTTATACGCAAGAAACAGACTGACCTTAACTATACCTACTATTCAGTCACCACTAGCATATGACCATATTTCATCATCAAACCCCAGGAGTGGCATATAGCGCCATGCACATATTTTTATCCCTCATTGACGTCAAGTTCCCTTCAACCATCTGAGTGGAAAACATCTACACAAGAGGCCTTGGCATAGCTGTGGTACTGGTATTACAACAAGTAAATAACAACATCCACATAAACACCAAGACGTGGATCATTCACCTAATAGCTCAAAATAATACATGTGGTATCTCTGGCTTCTTGGAACTTAATATACTTACTGACTGAACCATTCAAAATGTCTAAGAATCTGAATGGAACAAGGATGTTTATTATACTGCCCACAATAACAGGTCACACAAATATACAATTTTTTTTAGAATATGATGAGGTTATAAAAACATTTCTTTCATGAATATGGTCCTTTTTGCACAGATTTTGTCATATGTTTACAAGAGATGTTCTTCCATACAAATTATATATCAATTTGTTATTTGTGATTGGTCCAAGTTATTTGGCATATCATCTGGGAAAATCAGTTTAATTAAATTAGGATTTTTCTATCTCAAGTTGAATGTTTGAGTTCTTAATTAATCTTCACTAATTACAAGAGAACATTTCTGTGAATAAATATCCCACACCAAAATTATGTTATAATTAAGGTACACTTTCAAACACTGAATTTGTTTATTGACACATGTCAAATACTATTTTATGGGTTATACATGAAATTTCTATGTCAAGAGTACCATGTTTGAAGATTATAAACTAAGACACCATATCACATGATAGTTCAAGCATCGGTGGAACAAAAACTAGATGTGTCGGAACGACACAAATGCCCCCGCCTGGGGCAAATTAGAAACATTTGTTAAATTTTGTAAAAAATTTTTAAGTTCAGGAGGTGTCATATGGTCAAAAGTAGGTCAACAAGGGCAAAATGCAAACTCGATCTGTAATGGGTCATTATCAAGCAACACACCAAAAATCAGGCCAGTATCTGCAGGAATTGTGAAAAAAAGTCCATCTATGCATTTTCATAAAAATTTCTGTCTTTCATGAAATTTTCTATGTTCAGGATCTGTCATATTGTCAAAAATAAGTCAACTGGGATGAATCGCAAACTTGATCTGTAAGTGGTCATTATGCGCCAACAGACCAAACATTAGGCTAGTATCTGTAAGCATTGCATTGCAAAACTAGAATATAAGCAAAAGCTGATAATCAGTTATAAATTTAAATTGGAGAGGTATGTACCATGTTTCATAACAATCCACCAAATGCTTCCTGAGAAATAAGCTACTAAGTTTTTTTCTATACTAAGCTCTGTGACCTTGAAAAGTAGGTCAAGATCACCCATCTTTGAACTTGACCAAAATTTTGTAAATATCTTGCATTAGCACTGAAGAAATTAAGTTCCTGTATTGAATACCTTTGGAGATATCCTGCACAAAAGGGACAAAATTGAAAAATCTGATAAAAATTCATTAAAAAATCAGAAATTGTAGGTGGTGCCACTAAAATTGTGCAGCACGCACAGACCATCATTCAAAATGATCATAGTAAGTTTTGTGAAAATCCACACAATGGTTCCTGAGATATAAGCTTCTGAGTGTTTTTGTATAATCAGCCCTAAACAAAGAAAAATAAGTCAAGGTCACCCATCTTTGCACTTGACCAAGATTTTGTTGATATACATCTTCACTGATGAAATAAAATTCCAACGGTGAATCCTTTTAGAGATATCCTGCTCACAAGGCCAAAATTGAAAAAATCTGATAAAAATTGATTAAAAAATCAGAAATTGCAGGTGGCACCACTAAAATTGTGCAGCACGTACAGACCATCAGTCCCAATGATCATAGTAAGTTTTGTGAATATCCACACAATGGTTCCTGAGATATAAGCTTCTGAGTATTTTTCTATAATCAGCTCTAAAATGTAGAAAAATGGGTCAAGGTCACCCTTCTTGGAACTTGACTGAGATTTTATCGATATACATCTTCACTGATGAAATAAAATTCCAACTGTGAATCCTTTTAGAGAAATCCTGCTCACAAGGTAAAAGTTAACAGACTCGGATGTCCGGACGTCAGACGGACGTCCGGACGGACGGCAAGATGGACGGACAGACGGACAGCTTGGGTGACAACAATAGCCCACAAGCTAGCCTATGAGCTGAGGGCTAAAAATGGCTGTACATGTATATTTGTCATGAAAATTTCTATTTTTCATGCAATTTTCTATGTTTAGGAGCCGTAAAACAACCAAAAGGAGGTCAACCTTGACGAAACCGAACTTGATCTGTAACTGGTCATTATCTGTCCACACACCAAAAATCAGGCCAATATCTGCAGGCATTGCGAAAAAAAGTCTGTATATGTGTATTTGTCATGAAAATATCTATTTTTCATGAAATTTTCTAAGTTAAGGAGCCGATTAATGGTCAAAAGTAGGTCAACCAGGACGAAACGCAAACTCGATCTATATCTGGTCATTATCTACCTACACACCAAAAATCAGGCCAATATCTGCAGGCACTGCGAAAAAAAGTCCGTACATGTGTATTTGTCATGAAAATTTCTATTTTTCATGAAATTTTCAAAGTTTAGGAGCCGTAAAACGGTCAAAAGTAGGTCAACCGGGATGAAACGTGAACTGGATCTGTAACTGGTCATAATCTGCCCACACACCAAAAATTAGGCCAAAATCTGCAGGCACTGCGAAAAAAAAGTCCGTACATGTGTATTTGTCATGAAAATTTCTGTTTTTCATGAAATTTTCAGAGTTTAGGAGCCGTAAAACGGTCAAAAGTAGTTCAACCGGAACGAAACACAAACTTGATCTGTAACTGGTCATTATCTGCCCACACAGCAAAAATCAGGCCAAAATCTGCAGCCATTGTAAAATAAAGTCCGTACATGTGTATTTGTCATGAAAATTTCTATTTTTCATGAAATTTTCTAAGTATAGGAGCCGTAAAACAGTCAAAAATAGGTCCACCGGGACAAAACGTGAACTCGATCTGTAACTGGTCATTATCTGTCCACACACCAAAAATCAGGCCAATATCTGCAGGCATTGCGAAAAAAAGTCCCTACAACTGTTTGATTTCTGAATGACGGAATGACGGAAGGACGGACATGGGTAAAACTATATGCCCCGGCCACTTTGTGGCCGGGGCATAAAAATTAAATAAGATGGAAAATTCTGAAATAATTCTACAACAAATTTATCATAATTGTTAGCCAATGATCCAGTGATATTTTATAATTTCAGTCATATATGCACACAATTTATAAATGTATCTGACAGCTAAAATATGTTATGGTCATTATTCCTAAATGCTGATAGATACATTACTGTAATTTCTTCAATCACTGCATATTTAAGAGAACCTTTTTTTCACATACCTATTATTTAGCACTGATATTTCAACACAGATACTTGTGTATAATTAAGCTTCACATCAAATTCCTAGCAATAAGCTTTATTTGTAAACATGTGTTCTACATCAACAAGTTGAGATTCATACACCATATTATGACTTAATTACTACATGGTAACTGTTTTAGCGTGGTGAAAATTATCCCTTTATTTGGCTCACATATTGGGCACAAATTAACTTATATCTATTCATTAGACCTGGTGCAAGGAAAGAAGGTCAGTGATCTGAGTTTCTACTGATCTCTAGTCTTCGAAACTTGCTTATTGAAAATTAAATTCATTAACTGACATGGTTGTTACCACATAAGAAATGCTTTAGAAGAAATATGAAGTTATATTTGACAATTAACCTCATAAACTGAGGTCCATCAATGCATTAGAATTCCTAGATCCAACAGATGTAATAGAAGCCAAGAATGTTAGCCAAATGTTTAATTTATAAAACTCTACACATGATGGCATGAGAGTGATTGCAATGGTCTTTTTCAATGTTGCTCATTTGCCAGCTAAATGAATGGTTGTCACACAATGGCTTGAATTTCTAGAATAATTAGGTGTCTAACATTATTACATCATTAGCAGTGACATGTTAACTTAAACAGGACAGTTAAAACTTTATATACCTAATCCCACTTTATCATGTGTAATAATATAGGAATCAAGCCTCATTTAATATCCTAAAATGCTTTAAGAGGTTATCTTTCTTAAAAATTATGTTTTGATTACATGGACCAACAATTATATGAAAACATACAGGCCCCATTATTTACAACCTCATTGTATTACCAGCAAAGGTGCAGAACATTTAAAAACTAGATATTTCTTGGCACCGCAGGTGCCATAGTATCCCCAGACAATTAATCCCCCCCCTTTAAGAATAGGCCCCCCATCTTCAGCAACAATTAATATCAGACCACACTCATAGAAAAGGTCATTCTCATAGAAAAGGTCATGATCCAAATTTCAATATACATCATCCCCTAACCCATGTCTATGTATATGCAAGAAATCTGTCCATTAGTTTTTGACTTATAATGCTCACAATACTGTTAAGTGGCAATGATGGGGTATTAAACGGCACAAAACAAGTAAAAGAATAACAGGTGGCGCCACCTGTTTCCGGTACATGACATTACTATCCAAGATCTTCGGTCAAGTTGATTTTTGGACCAATGCATGCATCCCTTATTGAGAAATTAATGATTTTGTGTGGTTTTCACCATATATGGCAATATTCAAGGTTAAGGCCACTCATTGGAAAGGTCATGACCCCTATTCAAATAAACATTATCCTATAACCCATATCCATGTATATGCATAATATGAAAGAAATTTGTCCATTAGTTTTTGACTTATAATGCTCACAGTACTGATAAATGGCAATGATGGGGTATTAAACGGCACAAAACAAGTAAAAGAATAACAGGTGGCGCCACCTGTTTTCGGTACATGACAATACTTTCCAAGATCTTCGAACATGTTGATTTTTGGACCAATGCATGCATCCCTTATTGAGATATTAATGATTTTGTGTAATTTTCACCATATATGGCAATATTCAAGGTCAAGGCCACTCTAATAGAAAAGGTCATGACCCCTATTTATATATACATCATCCCATAACCCATGTCTATGTATTTGCATAATATGAAAGAAATCTGTCCATTAGTTTTTGACTTATAATGCTCACAGGTTATAAATGTACTGTTAAGTGGAAATGATGGGGTATTAAACTGCACGAAAACAAGTAAAAGAATAACAGGTGGCACCACCTGTTTCCGGTACATGACATTACTATCCAAGATCTTCGGTCAAGTTGATTTTTGGACCAATGCATGCATCCCTTATTGAGAAATTAATGATTTTGTGTGATTTTCACCATATATGGCAATATTTAAGGTCAAGGCCACTCTCATAGGAAAGGTCATGACCCCAATTTAAATAAACATCATCCCATAACCCATATCTATGTATTTGCATAATATGAAAGAAATCTGTCCATTAGTTTTTTACTTATAATGCTCACAGTACTGTCAAGTAGCAATTTTGGGGATATTAAACGGCATGAAAACAAGTAAAGAATAATAGGTGGCGCCACCAGTTTCTGGAACATGACAACCCTATCCATGATCTTCGATCAACTTGATTTTGGGATCAAACCATGCAAGTTTTCTTGAGATATTTAAGAATTTGTGTGATTTTCCCCAAAATTGAACCTATTCAAGGTCAAGGTCACTCTCCTAGTTGAGGTCATGACCTCATTTTAAAGAGGCGTCGTCCTCTCACCCATATCTATACATATACCAAGTTTGGTAAAGATCCGTGAAATATTTTTTGAGTTATGGTGTCCAAAAGAAATCTCTGCGGCGGCGGCGGCGGCGGCGGCGGCGGCGCGACCGTGCCTAAACCATAGTAACTCCAGACTATGTCTGGCGATACAATGACAAAATATTCACTTAAATTAAAGAAACTTTAAATGAAAATTTGCATATGAACAACTGCCACATGTTAATCATTTTTTATGGCCAAATCTTTGTAATGGCAATAATTTCATTTAAAATTATAAAATTAACACCTAATAGAAATTGGCATGTGCAAACATTTAATTATAATATTTAGTAATATTTAAAAAAAATAAATAAACTGCTTTGTACAAAAATCACCCATGAAAATATGGCAACACAAATAAACACTTGCCTGGAACTGTCAATCACTGAAGCAGATAATGAAAACGTGTAGAATATTCAAATACCTGTGCTAGAAATCACCGAACACATTCCCTTTGAGCAAGGAATGCTGCATGGAAGAAACCCGATGTAATTCTTCTTTTTGATTTTAACATGCACAGCAATGTGGAGGTGTTCTTTGATCAATACATTCCACCGATACAGACCAATGGATTTTTACCTTGAGCTCAGCCTGTTTAAGAAACAAGAAACCTTTCCCAGCCCTGGTCAGGTATTGGTTTGCTGACAGGAGGTGGCTGAACCAGCAGACAGATCCAACTCCAGCAGGTGTGTAGCTCCAAAACAAACCTCCCGCTGAAAAGTCGGCAGCCTTGTTCACAGAAACAAGATGTACGTGATAACCCTTCCATGTTGGATCATGACCAACTGCTAACTTAAATAACAGATATCTCCTACTGCGTAATGTTTGACTTTGCCTTTGATAAGTTCTGAAGTTTTTACACTAATGTGAAGTAGAGCTATTAGTGTTCTTTTATTCCACCAGATGCTGCCCTTCTATGTCAGTAATTGCTCACATCATCAGTGTATCAGGAAAGTCTGGTAAAATACTGCAAACACAAGATATGATGCTTCCCTCTTTTTAATGCACTTCAGGTAATTCATTATATTAAATTCAACTGCTAAAGTTAACAGTTTGGATTTCATATCGGCAGAACATTAGTGTTTTACATTAAGCAACAACAAACAATGAAGCATATCCTTAATTCCACAAAGAAATCCCTCAGGCCAAGCACTTAGTCCTCAAGAGAAGGCAAGAACAACTACTCTTAAATAGCTAATGGCTCTATAAAAGTGCCAAGAATAAATTCTCTCTCTCTCTCTCTCTCTCTCTCTTTATATATATATATATATTATATATAAATTAACATGTGTCACAGACAAGACTGAAATCCAGGTGGATTTTAAATTCAGCTAGATGAGATTTCAATTGTGGTTTCATCTGGGTGAGATTATGATTTCTCCTAGACAGATTTTAAACTTACCCAGAAGAGACAGTGACTGCAATCACAATCTTACCGAGGAGAGATTAAAATCAATCATTGTAGCAGACTAGGATTTTAATCTCGCCCTTGCATGTTTAAAATCCACCTAGTATCACACAGGTGAGTTTAAAATCTGCATAGACTAGATTGAAATAGTGATCTGATGATATCAAATAAAACATTGTGCACTATTTCAATATTGCCTATGCAGATTTTAAACTCTTTTGGCTGATTCTGTGTGTCTATATTTGGGTAAAAATTAAGCATATCTATATAATGGTTTGATGGATCATCCTACGATCTTGGAATTACAAAATAAAACAATAAAAATGAGTAAATTTAGTTTTGCTTACACATGGACCAACGATGTCGTTTCATCGATGGTCGATAATGCCAGAAGTTTAAATATCTACCTTATATAAGACCAAGGTGCCAATATTTGTCACATTTGTTTGATTAAACCTGTTTGTGTAGTTCTTTTTTCCCCCCCAGATAATCTTTAAATACGAGATTCTCCGTGAAAACTGATTTCATTGTTTTATAATGGTACATTATACAGATGGGTCTCACGTTTAGGCCGCCATACTTGACAGTCGACTTCCGATCAGCTGTTAAGACCACATGGAGTAATTTTATAACAGATTTTGCTTAAACTTTATATCTTTGTGCCTATCATTTACTGAATTACTGTATGGAAGGACCAAATCGAAGTTTATTTCCATGCTAAATAAAACAAAAGACGAAACGGTGTAAAATTCCTGAACTGCTCAAGGTAGTGCAGCGAGGGCCACTTCCCAGGAGTCGTGGTCCGAGCGGTGAAGCATTAATTGCTTGTGTAAGGAAGACCACCGATGCGCGAGACAACATCCCTTTGATAATTAATTAAATGGGAAAACCGCCGGGGCGCAAGGTTCCCATCACAATACTTTGATGATTAATTAGTACGCTAGATAAAAACACACCTTAACCAAACGAGTGATCGTTACAAACTCTGCATGAATGGTTAGACAATGTTAATTGTGACAAAAAGAACAAAATCAGTTAAAAATAACACAATTTAATGAAATGAAGAACAACAAATTATATAATGTTTTATTTCACGTCAGAAATAAGAGTTATTAGTATATGTGTGGTCCCGTCTGACCTCAGGTAACGCACGCTGAGGTCCTGTGACTTGGGAATTCCCAATAAAATGTGCATACATGAAACTCGTTTGCAGCAGAGTTATATCACCTGCAATCGGAATAAAACTGGCATTTTGAGGGAGATGACATCGTATGGATGGGTATACTGAATTATAAAAGTTAAGTTTTTCTGCCCATGTTTTGAGAATGTCAATAATTATATATTTATAAATCATAGTAAAGAGCAATATGGGAGGGCAAAACAGTCAACTGTCAACAGGTACTGCGAATGGTTTACGCGAGGCGATAATTTGCGGTAATGGGTCCTCCACGGCCTGGTGAGGGCTTAGGCCAAGGATAGTTTATTCAAGTTGCATTTTTTTTAATGTTGGGATGGTACTCAGACATATGATAACCATTTTTTGAGCAATATATATAATTTTAGTAATCACCATAGTACTACATTCATATCAGTAATGGCGATTCCTTTGATAACACTAAAAAGGTGCAAAGTTCTTGTTGTACCATTCAATACGGTCATGTCATAACAAGGCAAGATGGCAACCAGCACATAACCGCCAGCCTGACAGCTGAGCTCAAAGGTTTTGTTCTTTCGAAATTATATAGTAAAATAAAATAATTAAGATTTTCAGAAAACTACGTTTATGAAATAAAACAGAATCCGAATTATTTGAGAAAATACGTTAACATTTTAAACCTAAGTTCAAGCACCAAATACACAAAGTCACTCCTGAAATACTGGAATGGATGTACACAACACAAAAATGATTGTAGGTGGCACCACCAGTCTTATGTATGAGACATCAAAGATGTATGGACTTTAAACCACTCTATGCTATGTGTACAGATGCATACACCCAAAAACAATTGCACTTAGTGCCAGAAGTTTTGTATACAACAAAACTATCCGAGATGTATGGACCTGCACAATTTCAGACTGATATATCAAATCACTCCTGAAAAATGAGCAGGGACATACACTGGGCAAAAATTATTGTAGGTTGTGAAACCAACTTATATATGACAAAGCTATCCGAGATGTATAGATATTCACAATTTCAGGCTGATATATGGAATCCCTCCTGAGAAATAAGCAGGGACATACACTATACAACTAGTGGTCCATGGGCCAAGAGTCTCAACTGAATTCAAGGAATGTTGAACAATGAGAAAGATGACTGCCAGAGTGCCAAAAAATCATGAATTTTGTGAAGAGTCCTGAGAAATGTCTGGTTTACGAGAAAATTCTCCAAGACAGATTGACATGCCAAATTTCAGACAAATATCTTGAACCATTCCTGAGATATGAGCAATTTTCCCCCAAAGCGCTTGTACGTATGGACGCCTCAGGAAAACGATTGCAGATGTGGCACCACCAGTCTTGAGTACAAGAAGGAGCAGGCCAAGATCTATGGACATGCACAAATTCAGGCCAATACGGCACCTCTTTCTTAAGAAAGAGCATTAAAAAATTTAAAAATACAGGTGTCGCAACCTGACTGCAGAAACTGATGAACCATTCCATGATCAATATCCATGCAAAGAATCATGGTGATCAATGCAATAGTTGTTCAGATAATTTAGTTTTGCATAAAATTTTCCATTATTCTGGGGGGTACTTCGGAGCCCCATAGCTCACAGGTTATAGGTAACAGAGACCTGAAAACTAGAAAACTAACTAGACATTTCTTGGCACCGCTGGTGCCATAGTATCGCCAGACAAATGAGGTTTTGTGGTATTTTGTTGATATAATGTGATGTATTTGTATTTTAGCAATGAATGTGAGAAACATTTGTACAAAATATAGGAATATTCAAAGTGAAGGCAATTGTTATGTAAAAGGTTATGTATAAATAGAAGTATATATTTAATGATGTATTGAGTTGTATATGTATGTTTGGAGTAACTTGTTTGAGAATAATATAGAGTAAAGCAGAAAGAAAGAGAAAGAGATGGATAGACAGGATTTCAGAGAGATGGAGAGATATGATAATGAGAATGAAATAATAATATCTGTTATATTTTGTTTCACATCATATTTTGTTCTTTTTAATAAATTGTTATATTGTCATAAAAATTGTCATTTGTTCCTTATCAATAGCATAAATTGTGGAAAAACAAGAAAATAGAGTAGGGGGTGCCACCATGCAGTTCCCAGCAAATGACTCATCACATTACCCATATCTATCTATATGCATAATATGAAAGATATCTGCCAATTAGTTTCCAGCACATGACAACACTATCCAACAACTTTTTTAATTTTTATTTTATAATGCTGACAATACTGTCAAGTCCCATATAGGCAACATTCATGAGCCATTTTAAATAGTCTTCGTCCAAAGGTCAAGACCACTCTCAAAGGAAAATGATCCAGTTGTGACTCTGTGGTACACCCAGTGCACTAATTCATTTATCACTGACCATCACATCTATTTATAGAATCTGACCATGGCCCAGAACTGCTGATGTTTGCCAGTGGGCAAAACATGATGCAACACCATGTGCAGACCACTAGCTGAAGCAATCCCCCAGGTTCACTGGAGATTTTCATGATTGTTGGTGATTTTTACCATATATGGCAATATTTAAAGTCAAGTCAACTCTCATATGCAAGGTCAGGACCCAAATTTAAATATATCTCATCCCATAATCCAAATCTATGTATATGCATAATATAAAAGAAATCTGTCCATTAGTTTTTGACTTGTAATGCTCACAGTGCTGTCAAGTGGCCCTTTTTAAGATATTCATGATTTCATGTTTTTCACCAAATATGGGAATATTCAAGGTCAAGGTCACTCTCATAGTCACGGTCATGACCCCAAATCAATAAACTGTATTTCAAAATATCCAACATTTGAAAAAAAAAATTAAATTAAAAAAAAAATAATTTAAATTAAATTAAATTTTAAAATTAAATTTAAAATTAAATATACCTCATTCCATAAACCATATCTATATACATGCATAACATGAAAGAAATCTGTCCATTACTGTTTGACTTATAATGCTCACAGTATATACTGTCAAGTGGCAATGATGGGGTATTCAAAGGCGCAAAAAACAAGAAGAGGACAACAGGTGGCGCCACCTATCTTCTGCAAAAGATAAAACTATCCAAGATCTTCCGTCAACTTGATTTTTGGACCAATCCATGCATTTCTTTGTAAGATATTCATGATTTTATGTGATTTTCACCATATATGGTAATATTCAAGGTCAAAGCCACTCTCAAAGGAAAGGTCATGACCCCAATTTTAATATACATCATCCCATAACCCATACCTATGTACATGCATAATATTAAAGAAATCTGTCAATCAGTTTTTGACTTGTGATGCTAAAAGTACTGTCAAGTGGCAATGATGGGGGTATTAAACGGCACAAAAACAAGAAAAGGATACTAGGTGGCACCACCAGTTTCCGGTACATGACATCACTATCCAAGATCTTTGTCCAACTTGATTTTTGGATAAATCCATGAAAGATTTCTTGAGATATTTAAGAATTTGTGTGATTTTCCCCAAAAATGGATCTATTCAAGGTCAAGGTCACTCTCCTAGTTGAGAACATGACCCCATTTTAAATAGGCTTCGTCCTCTCACCTATATCTATAAATGTGTCAAGTTTGAAAAAGATCCTTGAAATATTTTTTGAGTTATTGTCCAAAAGAAATCTCTGCGGCGGTGGCAGCGGCGGCGCAACCGTGCCTAAACCATAGTATCTCCAGACGTTGTCTGGCGATACAATGAAAGGTAAATATCTGATGATGGTAGGTGTAAACTTAACAAATGATAAGTCAGGAAATCTAACCAAACCTAAATGTCTGGTGATGGACTGGTAGCTGTAAACTCAACTTACTGTCAGTCAGGAAAACTAACTATAAACACAAAAACCTGATGATATTAGATGAAATCTCAGTTAAAAGTAAGACAGGAAAACTGACTACACATAAATGTCTGATGATAGGTGGTGGAAACTCAACAAGTGCTAGTCAAGGGATGTAACTTAACATGATTAAGTCTAATAATGGTAGTTGAAAACTCAGGTCAGATCAGCTTCCTGACCTGGGACGTCTGATGATAACCAGAATATCAGCAAAAGCTGACAAAAGCCCTCAGCCAAAAGAACAGTGTTTAGAGGTGGTAACAGTAACAAGTACTAAATATCTGTTCTCACATGGATGTATATCTGTACATGTCTCAGTTATAAATTTAAAATGGAGAGGTATGTACCATGATTCATAACAATCCACCAAATGCTTCCTGAAAAATAAGCTTCTAAGTTTTATTCTATTATAAGCTCTGTGACCTTGTAAAGTAATTCAAGGTCACCCATCTTCGAACATGAACAAGATTTGTGTTGATATACATCTTCACCAAAGAAATAAAATCCCTATTGTGAATCCTTTTAGAGATATCCCGCTTACAAGGCCAAAGTTGAAAAATCCAAGAAAAATTCAATAAAAAATCAGAAATTGTAGGTGGCGCCACCAAACTTGTATAGTAGGTACAGACTATCAGTCCCAATAATCATAGTAAGTTTTGTGAAAATCCACCAAATGGTTCCTGAGTAATAAGCATCTAAGTGTTTTTCTATAATCAGCTCTAAAATGTAGAAAAATAGGTCAAGGTCACCCATCTTCAAACTTGACCAAGATTTTGTCGATATACATCTTTACTGAGGAAATAAAATTCTGACGGTGAATCCTTTTCAAGATATCCCGCTCACAAGGTAAAAATTAACGGACGCCGGACGGACGGACGGACGGACCAGCTTGGGTGACGACAATAGCCCATCAGCCTAAGGGCTGAGGGCTAAAAAGACAAAATTCCATGTGTGTAGATCTATAACCAACTTATGCAAATGTTATAATTGTTAAACTTATGTTCAATGTGAACCTAAGTTTTTGAACAATCCAAAAAATGAAGACAGAATCAAGAGTTAGTTATCAGATCAGCCATTCTTGTTAGTAACTGGTTGAACTGAGGGAATAAAATACTCTAAACCATAAAATCAAATGTGCCTTATGACATAGCTTATTGCTACAGTGGAGACAGATCTTAGTTTGGGAGTAACAATTGGACACATTACTTGATTATGACATATGTATGCTTAACAAATTTTTTGTCAAGCATGTACACTGGAATTATCTATTTATTTTATGGTATTTTTCTCTGTGCATTAGTTTTCTTTTAAAAGTGGAGTTTTGCAAAATAAGTATGTTTTTTGCATGAGTAACTTACAGACTGGGTAAACATGCACAGCTTGAATATATTGACAATTTTTTCATTTTATTTTTATAAGGAACTTAATAATCCTGTAAAGGAAACACAACATATATCATTATCAGAATCTGCATGCCATTATAGGGCCAATCCTACAATATTCGGTGTTGGGGCTAACTAAGCTGGTCGAGATTTTTGGCTGTGGCTGGAATTTTTTTTTTACTAATCTGCAAAAAATATTTTTTGACCTGCACCACAAGCACACTGATCATTGTGCGGAATGGTGATCTTTACTATACTCGGTTCCACAACCACGTGAACCCCTGTTTTTCTGTGATTAAATCGAAAACATTATTTCATAGCCATGATTTCAAGGGCATATGGTGCATGCTGAGATAAAGACTTAATTTTGTATAAAGCCAGTTACGGGTAAATATGAAATACATCACAACATTTTGTGATATTTTCTTTATATTATCTCAAAACAAGTGACCCATGGGTCATGACGCTCAGCTGACCGGGAAGAGATTTGCAAAAGGAAATTTTATCATCTGAATGGTAGTATATAACCATTCAACTGAAGCATCAAACAGATTAACCAACAGGCTGAGATTGTGTCTGTATTAATATATCTCAAAATACAGAAAAAATGCGTAAACTACAGGTGGCTCCACCAGTCTGCAGAAACTAATAAAAACACTTAATGGTCAATATCCATGCAAAGAAGCATGGTGGTCTCTGGATTAGTTGTTCAGATACTTCAGCTTTTGTATCAAATTTTCCATTATTCTAAGGGATACTTTGGAGTCCTATAGCTTGAAGGATATAGGTAACACAGACCTAATTTCAAGTTTCCACAGACACTTTTCATGGGCCTCCTTGCACGACAAGAATGAAGATTCTAGGTCCAGTTGTTACGATTTGTACCCTGTTGACAAATAACCACATCTTTAAGGTCTCAAAAATAGAGAAAATTTGAAAATAGTGTTGTCGCACCCAGCCTGCTGAAACTGATGGAACACATCATGATCAATATGTATGCCAAAAATCATGAGCATCAGTGTTGTAGTTATTGAGATACTGGAGTTTTTGTATCAAATTTTTCATTATTCTGGGGGGGTATTTTGGAGCCATGCAGCTTAATGGATATGGGTAACAG
Organism: Sipunculus nudus; assembly: GCA_026874595.1. NCBI lineage: Eukaryota > Metazoa > Annelida > Sipuncula > Golfingiida > Sipunculidae > Sipunculus > Sipunculus nudus. The sequence goes on along the minus strand of CM049306.1, from coordinate 47,467,496 downwards.
AGACCTAATTTCAGGTTTCCTTGGAGATTTTTCATGGGTCTCCCTGTGTGTAAAGAATGAAGATTCTAGGTCCAGTTGTTATGATTTGTGCCCTGTAAACAGATGTTCATATCTTTAAAGGTCTCAAAAATAGAGAAAAAAAGTTGAAAAAAGCCCGAACAAATACATGTGGTGCCACATGTGGTGCCACCAGGCTGCAGAAACTGATGAAACACTTCATGATCAATATCCATACAAACAATTATGGTGATCTCTGCATTAGTTGTTCAGATACTTCAGCTTTTGTATGAAATTGTTCACTATTCTGGGAGGTACTTTGGGGCCCCATAGCTCGAAGGATATGGGTAACAGAGACCTAATGTCTGGTTTCCATGGAGACTTTCCATAGGTCTCTCAGAATGTCAAGAATGAATATTCTAGGTCCAGTCTTCATGATTTGTGCCCTGTTTACAGATGTCCACATTTTTAATGGTCTCAAAAATAGAGAAAAAAATTTGTAAAAATTAAAAAACAAGGGACCCATGGGTCATGGTGCTCAGCTGTTATATATGATAAAAAATATGATTTTGAAATGAGGCACATGCTGGTTTTGTGTGGTAATAAATATAAGCTGTATGGCCAAAATAAAAAAAAGGTATGGTTCTCAGGCACTTTTTTTCAGAAATCAATGCGGGCGGGCGCTTTTTTTATTTTTAATTTTTTGGTATGTATCAATAAAAATGTCAAATGATAAGGGAAAAGCATGAAAATAACAGTTTTATTTTGCTAAATAAGTAAAAGCACTACAAAACAAAGGAAATTGTATGGTTTTATCTTCTTGAAAGAAATGTCAGAGCGGCAGCAGCTCAAAATTGGAAAGTTTTTATTGAAAATCAAAATAAAAAGTTTTGATGCGGGGGTTTAAAATTGATGCGGTCGGTGCCTGAGAACCATACCTTTAATTTTTTTTGGCCTATTATGAGTTGTTGGTGTTTAGCTTATGTATGATTTTGATAGTACCTTTGGAGACAGGGAAGAGGATTGATTTCATTTATTTTATTAACAAATGGAGTGCTATTGTCAAACAGATTTTGACTTGGCCATATAACTTATAAGCAGAACATATAATATAAGAATTTAACTATTTATTAAAAATAATTACAAATATTGTCCCAAATATAATTATTATTAAAAATAATAAGAGAATTGTATGATTTTTTAAAATGAAATATTACTAAATGATTATTAAAATAATATCAAAGAATATATTCATGAATGCATTCATGAATACATTTTGAAAGTATTTGCACTGGTATTTATATACTTTCATTTTTACCTGAATTCCCATTCTTATGCAAGTAAATTTATAATGGAGCACATATTCATATTCATATTTAAATACATTTGCAAAGTATTCGCACCATGTCTGGTATTTATTTAGTTTTCTCCAAACAATGATGTTGAGAATCTAGAATATACAAAATTCACACATTTAAATAAACATCATAAGTTCCTGGTTTTATGGCTTTTATTTATATAAAAAAAAAAAATGTAATATATTCATTTTGGACTAATTTTACATCAATGTACACACTAGACACAGTAGGAATCTAGATTAATATTATCAACTGCATCTTTGTCTATCATTAATTTCCTTCATTTGATCAATGATTACTAATGAATAATATGATTTATTTTTTTATCATTAAAATTGAACTGAAAAATACCATAGGTGACTGCATGGTGTTATTTGGAATACTTGACATTCTATCCATTGATACAAGATTCTTATATCATCAGTAACTGCAAGTTAATTTCCTGTTATTATCAACTAACAAATTCCTTTTCTATTTTTCTTTAAATTGTTATTAAAAACCAATAAAAATTTATTAATTTATTGTTTATTGTTATGTTGTTGGTTAAAACTACTAGATGAGTTGGGTTGGACACCTGGATCAACTGGGGCTGGCCATAAGCTGCCTGGCTGCCCCAGTGTATGCCTAACCTCAAGCATGCATAATTTGCTGTAAGTTCAACAAGGTCAACAACAGGTGACTCAGGAGGGGGCTAGGGAGAGCCAAGGTCTGACATGGTCTCATAAAAACATTAATAGAAGCTACACTTTTTGGCCAATTTCTTTTAACTTTCTAAACTAAAAAGCTGAAATTCTTATGTGTGCATGATATGAAAATTATATCAACAGTGCTCACAGGAAACAAACGTGCCATGGTCAAAGTTGGGCAAATTTTAAGGAACTAATTTTATATTTATACTTTTAACTTATAAAATTTGAAAAATTCAGAACTAATTTTGGGTATTCAATTAAATCTTGATTAAATAATGTTACATCCCTGACAAAAAATCTCTATCTTCCGCAATCCTCTAGTTAAGGGAGTAAATATATTTCTTGATTATTTACAAAGTGCATTTTGTTTGGCCCATAACTTAAAACAATTACGCAATACTGACATCTGACATTTCTGGCATGTGCATAGAGAATGTATAGAAAAATATGTATATTATATATGATTAAAGTCAGATCAGTGGTTTAGATATTAGGCAGTCTTGAAGTGTAAACATGGGTTTTTAATGGAAAAATGAAGTTTTTCATTAATATCTCGAAGGTATTAAGTCCTAGTGACCAAATTCTTGGCATGGTAGGCGATTTTGGAGACATCTAATTGTATGCCAAATTTTAGGAACTGAGAGCTGAAGCTGGGGAGCTGAGCTCTTGCAAACTGCATAACACTAGCTTGATGTAAACAATATGTTACATGGTGCTTGAAAACTTGAATAAAATCTACAGTTTTTGATCAACTGGTTTCAAATTTTTGGTGTTAACAGACAAAATGCAAACAAAACCTTGCTGTGAAAATTAAATCTACAGTACGTACAGGAAAAAAACGTGCCATGGTCAAAGTTGGGCAAAAATTAAGGTACCAATTTTTAATTTTTGTTAATATTTTAAAAAATTTAAAAGATTTTGATCTAATTTTTTGTATACAATGAAATTTTGATTATTTAAAGTTATATTACAGGAAAAAAGCCCATAGCTTTAACATGTTTTGTGTTAAGTGATCAAATATCTTTCCTGATTTTTTACAAAATGCATTATGTTTGGGCCCATAACTATTTTAAATTATATAATACAGACTTAATTTCTGGCATGTACATAGGAACTATATAGAGGTATATTTATGGTAAATATGAGGAAAAACAGATGAGTAGTTTTGATATTAGGCACTCCTGAAGTGTGAAAATAGGTTTTTAATAAAACATTGAGGTTTTTCCTGAATTTCTTAAAGGAATGAAATCACAAAGACCCAGTTTTTGGCTTGGTAGGAGATCCTGGGGACCTCTAACATTGTGCCAAATTTTTTATTCCTAGGTCTTACGGTTTAAAAATGTGCCACATCTATGGACAGATGGACGACGGACAATGGACCACGACTATAGCTCAGACGACTTATAGTCAGCTGAGCTAAAAATAGAGGTGGCACACCGAGGCTGCATAAACTGATGTAACATTCCATGATCAATATGTATGCCAAAATTCATGACCATCAGTGATGTAGTTAATGAGATACTGAAGTTTTTGTATGAAATTTTTCACTATTCTGTGGGGTACTTTGGGGCCCCATAGCTTGAAGGATATGGGTAACAGAGACCTAATTTCTGGTTTCCATGGAGACTTTCATAGGCCTCACAGAATGTCAAGAATGATGATTCTAGGTCCAGTCTTTACAATATGTACCCTGTTAACAGATGTCCACATTTTTAAAGGTCTCAAAAATAGAGAAAAATTTGCAAAAAATAAAAAAAATAGAGGTGGCACACCCAGGCTGCAGAAACTGATGAAACACTCCATGATCAATATCCATGCAAACAATTATGGTGATCTCTGCATTAGTTATTCAGATACTTCAGCTTTTGTATCAAATTTTCTATTATTCTGAGCTGTACTTTGGAGTGCCACAGCTCAAAGGATATGGGTAACAGAGACCTAATTTCAGGTTTCCATGGAGACTTTTCATGGGTCTCCCTGTGTGTCAAGAATGAAGATTCTAGGTCCAGTCGTTACAATTTGAACCCTGTTGACATAAAACATCATCCTTAAAGGTCTCAAAAAAAGAAAAAAACAATTGAAAAATTTGAAAAATACAGATGGCGCCACCAGTCTGCAGAAACTGATGAAACATCTCATGATCAATATGTATTCCAAAAATCATGACCATCAGTGATGTAGTTAATCAGATAATGCAGTTTTTGTATGAAATTTTTCACTATTCTGGGGGGTACTTTGGGGCCCCATAGCTCACAGGATATGGGTAACAGAGACCTAATTTCAAGTTTCCGTGGAGACTTTTCATAGGCCTCTCAGAATTTCAAGAATGAAGATTCTAGGTCCAGTCTTTACGATTTGTGCCCTGTTAACAGATGTCCACATTTTTAAAGGTCTCAAAAATAGAGAAAAAAATTCGTAAAAAATCGAAAAAAATAGAGGTGGGCACCCAGGCTGCAGAAACTGATGAAACACTCCATGATCAATATCCATGCAAACAATTATGGTGATCACTGCATTAGTTGTTCAGATACCTCAGCTTTTGTATCAAATTTTCCATTATTCTGAGCTGTACTTTGGGGCCCCATAGCTCAAAGGATATGGGTAACAGAGACCTAATTTCAAGTTTCCATGGAGACTTTTCATGGGTCCTCTTGTGTGTCAAGAATGAAGATACTAGGTCCAGTTGTTACAATTTGAACCCTGTTGACAGTAACTACATCCTTAAAGGTCTCAAAAATAGAGAAAAAAAAATTGTAAAAATTTGAAAAATACAGGTGGCACCACCAGTCTGCAGAAACTGATAAAACATCTCATGATCAATATGTATGCCAAAAAATCATGACCATCAATGATGTAGTTAATCAGATATTGGAGTTTTTTAATGAAATTTTTCACTATTCTGGGGGGTGTTTTTGGGCCCCATAGCTCGAAGGATATGGGTAACAGAGACCTAATTTCTGGTTTCCATGGAGACTTTTCATAGGTCTCTCAGAATTTCAAGAATGAAGATTCTAGGTCTAGTCTTTACGATTTGTGCCCTGTTAACAGAAGTTCACTTTTTTAAAGGTCCCTGAAATAGAGAAAACAATTCGTAAAAAATCGATAGATACAGGTAGCGCCACCAGTCTGCAGAAACTGATAAAACATCTCATGATCAATATGTATGCCAAAAATCATGACCATCAATGATGTAGTTAATCAGATATTGGAGTTTTTTAATGAAATTTTTCACTATTCTGGGGGGTGTTTTTGGGCCCCATAGCTCGAAGGATATGGGTAACAGAGACCTAATTTCTGGTTTCCATGGAGACTTTTCATAGGTCTCTCAGAATTTCAAGAATGAAGATTCTAGGTCTAGTCTTTACGATTTGTGCCCTGTTAACAGATGTCCACATTTTTAAAGGTCTGAAAAATAGAGAAAACAATTCCTAAAAATTCGATAGATACAGGTAGCACCACCAGTCTGCAGAAACTGATTAAACATCTCATGATCAATATGTATGCCAAAAATCATGACCATCAGTGATGTAGTTAATGAGATATTGAAGTTTTTGTATGAAATTTTTCACTATTCTGGGGGGTACTTTGGGGCCCCATAGCTCAAAGAATATGAGTAACAGAGACCCAATTTCTGGTTTCCATTGAGACTTTTCATAGGTCTCTCAGAATGTCAAGAATGAAGATTCTAGGTCTAGTCTTTAAGATTTGTGCCCTGTTAACAGATGTCCACATTTTTAAAGGTCTGAAAAATAGAGAAAAAAATTCGTAAAAAATCGAAACTGATGGAACATCTCATGATCAATATGTATGCCAAAAATCATGACCATCAGTGATGGAGTTAATGAGATATTGAAGTTTTTGTATGAATTTTTTTACTATTCTGGGGGGGGGGTTCTTTGGGGCCCCATAGCTCAAAGGATATGGGTAACAGAAACCTAATTCCAGGTTTCCAAGGAGATTTTTCATGGACCTCTCTGGATATAAAGTATGAAGATTCCAGGTCCAGCGGTTACGATTTGTGCCTTGTTAACTGACAGACGACCGGATGGCCGGATGGCTGGACGGACGACGGACAAAGAGTGATCGCTATAGCTCAGATGACTTACAGTCAGCTGAGCTAAAAACAAGGGTTCACCGGCTTGTGGAACAGAGTATAGGCTGATGGCTGGAAATCTCCGTTTGTAGGCCCACATTAAAGATGGAGCCATTTCAGGAAAAAATCACAGGGATTCAAAGTGACAGATGGACCATAATTAATGCTTTATATGCAGTATAATTTACAGTAAAACGTTCATTGTCTTTATGAGTAGATGTCAGCACGTGTACATCCGGGTCATGGACTACATCCGGGTCAAAGCCACATGGCTATAAGGTGGTCACTATAAACAAAAAGTCATAATACGCCGTCACATTAATTAAAGGCAACATTTTGCTTGTCAATAATAAACTGGTAAGAGTTAAATCATGAATTACTTCATTCGTTGACCTTCATATATCACACTGCCATATGATGAAATCATTTTAGATTTAAAATGTATGTTACATATGATTGTCTTTTTTATATTTGATACAATTATATTTTGATAAGTCATTTTTTAAGCCTGTAATAAAACAAAATCTATTCAGAGATACTTTGTTGTGCATGTTCCAATGGTATGGTATGTGAGGAATGAATGAATGATGTGTATGTAATATGACATAAACCTCAAAGATGCCAAAATATGGTTAAAAAAAGTTTAGTAGTCTCCAGATCCTGGTGTAAACAAAATTTTTTTGCCTCCCTACCTAATGACTTCTTTGGGCCCAATGTTCTCCCAAACACATTTTTTAAGGATAGAGTAATTTTGTTTGTATTGGATATTCAATTTGATCACAAGTGCCTGCACACTGGTTACAGTAGTGCTGCATGTGGATGACAGGTGGCACTAATGTCAGTAACATTAACTCCCAAAAAATGGTAAATCTTATGAAGGATAGTATTTACATTTGTTACAATACATGCTTGTTACCTTCTTCCTTAATTAAATGCCTTACATCCAAATAAAGGTTTATATTCAATATAGGTTGGCATGTTAATCTATTTCATAAGAAACTTTTGCATGTTAGTTTTCATTTTGGATGCCAGATGGAGCTCATGTCAGCTATAAGCTTCCTTTGGCACATCGCCTGGTAACCAGCAATCATTTTCTGTGAGCCACCACTTGCCTACAAACAGTGACATGGGAAGTACACATGCAGTTACTACAAACTTATATTTTAATTGAGGGTGGTGTCACTCAACTTTTGTTTCATGCAACTCCTCTGTGGCCAAAATGCCTGACTTTGGCCTCACGGAGCCCAGAGCCGTATTAGCCACAAAAATACAACTGGCTTGGACAAAAAAATGGCTGACTTTAGTAGTAAGCCGAGTTTCGTAGCTTGACTCAGCTTGCAAAATTTTGGCTGGCTTAAACTGACCTTATTCATATGAAGATGTTACAATGTATCCATTTATCTAAACAAGTTATCTAGTTATTACGTGACATATTGCATGCATTTGCCTTTAACTAGTTTGTGATTATATATTGAGTATAGTTTATCCTGGTGGTTTCATAAGTAAACATATTTTAACAATTGCACCATATATTTTCATCGACAAGAACCAAAGGTTACAAACAAAACTGAACAATTGTTTTGGGCAGTTTTAATAGTAAAAGATTGATCTTTTGGAATTATTTTTTTTCACAAGCCAAACTGAGCTGCACAAAACTGACTCACTTTGACTTAATGAAATATTGGTAGTGCTTTCTTATGAACTCGACAGGCTCAGCTTAATCTTAACTTAGCAAGTGGCAGCACAAAATGGCGTTAAGTGACCAAGAAGATCAGCAAAATGGAGTATAATTATTTTATGACAAATGAAGTAATAGCAATTAATATCTGTTCCATGAAGCAAATGTCTAGCCCTGAGGCTAATGTCAAATAAACAGATCTTAGATCATTTTCCATACTCAAATGAAGAAGAAGAAGAAGAAGAAGAAGAAGAAGAAGTTTATTCGACATAAAATTGTACATATCCATATATTGTATATTCAATTGTTTATCTTTTCGTTTTTACTATGTCAGGAGACTGTTGTAAGGATTTTTTTTCCACTGACACAACAGCCACCTGCAAACATTTGGTATAAGAAAGTATATATAAATATGGATGATTGAACATGTTTGATACATTTACAATGAGATAATAATAATTGTTTACAAAAATAGTGAAGGAGATTGAAAGAATTAATGGGTTTTTTAAATATGTTTGTTTGTTAATGGAGGAAAGGAAAAACAACCAAAAATTCTAATTTTTGTTACAGATGTAGCAGTTTGTTTGTGTGCAATTTTCTTTGTATGTATTTATAAAATGTTGTTTGGTGTAATTAATTAATCCTTGGAGGCTGTGGGTGTAGATTTTATCAGCAATGTTATGGTCAGTTTCATTTATGACTTTTGGTATTTTGTTCCTCAGACTATTGTCTGCTATTTTGGTTCTTGTTTTATTTGTAGCTAGGGTGTCTTTGTGTCTTGTGTTGTGTCTGTGCGTCATGTTTCTTGTCGATATATTAAACGTTAGGAAGAATTTTGGAAGTGCTGCATGACAATAATTATAATAAAATTTTATTATGTTTAATTTGAAAATATCCTTGATTTTTAGGGGTTTTGATGATTTAAAGATTGGTTCTGTGTGTGCATTGTAGTTGTTATTTGTAATTATTCTTAAGGCTTTTTTTTGTAATTTTTCTAATCTATTTGTGTCAGAACCCCATATTAGGATTCTGTAATTTAATTGGGACAGAATAAGTGTATCATATATGGTTTTAAGTATGTGTATTGGTAGGTATTGTTTTAATTTATTTAGTACTCCTATGTATTTTGAAATTTTTGATGCAATTTTGTTTGTGTGTGTTTGCCATTTCATGTGTTCATTTATTGTTATACCCAAGAAATTGAAATCTGATACCCTTTCTATTGGTGTTTTATCAATTTTGAGATCAGGGCTTCCATCTTTTAGAGTTTTATGTTTAGTATGAAAGATCATAAATTTTGTTTTTTGTACATTTAATGAGAGTTTATTAGCATTTAACCAGTTATGTACTTTATTTAATTCTTTGTTGATGATGTGTTGGTCTTTTAGTTTGTTGTAACTTGCCAAGGGGTTAAATAATGTTGTATCGTCAGCGTATAGTATGAAATTAAAATAGTTGCTGCATTGATGTATGTCATTCATATATATTAAGTACAATAGAGAACCCAGGATTGATCCCTGGGGTACCCCGGTGTTTATTAGAAGTTTATTTGATTTGTGTCCTTTGTAATCAACGTATTGCGTTCTGTTAGTTAGATAGTTAGTAAGCCATAGTAGAGTTTTTCCTTTAATACCGTAAAATTTTAGTTTATGTGTAAATATGTCATGATTTAAGGTGTCGAATGCTTTTGATAAGTCTAAATATATTGCGAGTGGCGTATTTCCATTGTCTATTTCTTTATATAGTCTGTCTGCTAATTCTAATATTGCATGTTCAGTCGAGTGTTTTTTTCTGAATCCATATTGGCTGGTGTATATTAAGTCATTTGTTTGAAGAAAGTCATATAATTGATTGTATATTATTTTTTCAAATAATTTAGAAATGGTTGGTAATAGTGAAATTGGCCTGTAATTTTCAGGTTCATGAATACATTCTTTTTTGTGAATAGGGGTTATTTTAGCTATTTTTAGTTTATCAGGAAATATACCTGTAGTGAGTGACTGATTTATGATTATACTAAGAGGTCTGATAATGGCAGGACTAATTTTCTTAAGTAGATTACTGGAAAGATCGTCATATCCTGTACTATTTTTTGGCTTGAGATTGTCAATTATGTTTTGTACTTCCGAGTCATTTACATGTTTAAAAGTTAAAAGGTTTTTAGTGTTTGTACTTTGCTTTTTTTGTGTGTTTAGATATTTCTTGTAGTCTATTTTGTGACTGTTTTTTATTTTGTTTGCCATTTTTACTCCTATATTGCCAAAAAAATTATTGAAATGATTAGCTATTTTTGTGGGATTATTTATTTTATCGCCTTTAATTATTACGTATTCGGGAAGGCTTTTTTTCTCTTTTCTTTGTATTATTTCATTGATTGTTTCCCATGTTTTTTTAATATCTGTTTTAGTCTTATTGAATTTATTGTTGTACTAATGTTGTTTTGCTTCAAGTATTGTTTTTTTTAAGAATTTTATTGTATTGTCTAAGTTGGTGTTTTTTTGTTGTGAATTCTATGCTATTTGTTTCTGCAGCTCTCATTGATTTATATAATGTATCTCTATATTTGATTGATTTTATGAGTCCAAAAGTTATCCAGTTTGTTTTTTTTGTCTTGTATTTGTTAAATTTTATTTTCTTTAAAGGCATGTTTTTATTTATTGCTTGAGTCAGAATATTTTCTAGAAAATTTATATTTGGGTTAGAGGACATGTCTAGACTTATTTTATCAACAATTTTAGCGTTTGTCAAGTCGTTATGGAGGGAGTTTATGGTTTGTGGGGTGATGTTGCGCCTGAGGTTGTAGTGTTGTATATTAGTTTTTTTGTATTGAGCAGCTATATTAATGGATATGTAGCATGGTAGGTGATCAGATATGTTGTTAATAAGAACACCTGACTGGCTGTGGCGTGGTGGGACGTTTGAGAATATGTTGTCGATGAGTGTAGCTGAGGTGTCTGTGATGCGGGTCGGTATGGTTATGTTTGCGTGAAGTCCATGTGCGTGTACTGATTCCAAAAAGTTACGGTGTGCTGTTTTGGTTTTTATTTTGAGTAGATCTATGTTAAAGTCACCAGCTATAATTATGTCAGAGTTGTGTTTATTGATGTGATAGAGATGCATAGTTAGTTCTTCAATAAATTGGTTGATGTCTTCTATATTATTATTATATGGTGGTTTATATATATTGACTAGTTTGATAATTTTATTTGTCTCAGGTAACTTTACCTTTATAAATAATCCCTCCCAGTTTTCTGTTTTGATAATTGGTTGGTATATTTCATATTTAAATTTTTTATGTAGATATATTATTAGTCCTCCATGTTCTGTGCAGTGTTTGCCTTTGTGTATGCAGTTATAATTGTTTAGTTGTAGTGTACTTATGTCCGAGTCATTATGTAACCACGTTTCTTGTAAGCATAGAGCACTGATTTCGATATTATTTGATATTAGTTCTTCTAGAAGTAGTGATATTTTGTCATGTTTTGCATAAATGCTTTGGCAGTTCAGTGATATTAATGTAAATTTATTTGGTTGTTTTAAGGTTTGGTTTAGTGTATCTGTAGTGTAGTAGAATGAGTTTGGGTTTTGGATTGTGTGTGTGTATTTATCTGTCTTGTTTTCAGTTAAATTTAAGATTTTTGATAGATTATTGTTGGCTATTCCTCCAAAGTTTTTTAATATGTCTGCTTCATTTGACATGCTTTGATTAAAATTAATAATAATAATTAACCCACTAGGGAATTAAAGAGCGACTGTTTGGAGGTAACAGTTGTGGTCAAAAGTATAGAAGTTAGGATCTTAGAATTAAGTTTATATAAATATTCTAGATAGTAAAATATAGATAATAACCTTATATGTTACCAGATAGAACGGTTAGAGAGTAATAGTAACAAGTTCAGTAGTATCATAAAAGAAATTAGATTAGAAGTTTGATTTTGTATGCTTTAAAAGTTTAATCCTTGATTGAGCTTTGAGGTTTACATCCGACAGGTTCGGTTCTGTTTCCTTTACAACGGATGATGAGTCGCCTAAATTTTCATAATATTCTTTTGCATAGTATGTTTAATATACAAAATTGACGACTCACCTTCACGTTGTTAATCTTAAAGATCAAATAATGAAACAAGTATATATATATATATCTTTAAAGGCTCGTTAAAGTATCATTTATCAAGATTAATCGACCGCCTGAAGTTCGTTCCTTTGTTTTATTTCGGGCGACATCTACCGGCTGATTTACGAACTTCTAGGGTTGCCGATTGACCTTTGACCTTTAATTGTTCTTAGAGCCGTGGGGGCTTTCAAGCTGTAGCGACTCACGGCTGTTTGCTGACATCAATAAAAAATCCTTGAATTGTTCCAGATGTTCTATGTCTTCAATTAGAGTTGATGTGGTCTTGTCGTCTTCTTTAACGTAGACGTCACCTTTGTATGTCCAAACTGACTTTATTTGTTTGTTCTTTTTCATTTTTCTGCATTCATAAAGCAGTTCGTCAGTTTTTTTTGTCAGATCCTCTGATATGTATATTTTTTCATTTTTGTTTTTTCGTAGTAATCTTTTTTCATGATATATAATGTCCTTTGTTTTTTCTTTTTTGAATATGACAAGAATTTTTTTCGGCCTATTTTCCGTGTTCTTTCCAATTCGGATGGCACTGTCCAAGCCGTTTTCGTTCAGGGGTTTCCTCAGTTTTAGATTTCTGTTTAGTGTTTCCACCACTAGGTTTGCTGTGTTTTCGTTTATCCTTTGCTGGATGCCTTCGATAATAATGTTTTTGCATTTTTTATGTTGCTCAATTTTTTCTTTGATGATACGATTCACCTCCTACTTGTGTGAAGGATAGCTAGCACTTTACCAAACAACTTATGCTGACAAAGTTTGGCCTTTGCCTTCTTCATTTTCTGCAATGCTGAGCCTTCCTGGAAAATACTGTGTCATTACTACTACCAATTCATGTAAATGCCAGAAACTGACCAGGCTTGTTCTACACCATCAATGTGGAAACATTCCTGGAGTTTTTGCAGAGCATTCCTTTGCACTTAGCAAATTTTTCAAGCATTCTATGTCATCTTCACATCTTAAACTGGTAAATTTGGAATTTTTCTTACATAGGCCTTTGATTTTTTTTTTTTGATTTTATATTTATTTAACAAATATAACACTCATTATCCCAATGAATGATTAGTGAGCCAAATTGTTCCCCCACAAAGTACATGTAGTTTGTATATGATTTACATCACAAACTCCTGATTAAGAAGCACTATTATATGCAAAATAAATGCTTCCATTTGCAACCTACATGGTGAAAAAAAGAATCCCCCCCCCCCAATGAAACTGATCTCTTTATATATGGACTAAGCTCTAACCCACCTCCCACTATACAGACCATTTTCAATTTTTTCTTGTATAGCTTATTTAGAGCTGCCTATGAACCAAAACAATTGATAGATCTTATTGGAATTGATCACAAATTTGGAAGTATCATACTTTTCTGGTCCTTCAATATCATTACTGTTTTTTATTTATTTATAATCTTTGTTGCTCTACAGTTGAAACAAGGGACCCATGGGTCACAGCGCTCAGCTGTTATATATGATAAAAAATATGATTTGGGAAATAGGCACATGCTTGTTCTGTGTGGTAATAAATATAAGCTTTATTATGAGTTGTTGGTTTTTAGCTTATGTATGATTTTGATTGTATCTTTGGAGACAGGGAAGAGGATTGATTTCATTTATTTTATTAACAAATGGAGTGCTACTGTCACACAGATTTTGACTTGGCCATATAACTTAGAAGCAGCACATATTATAAAAGAGTTTAACTATTTATTAAAATTTAATAACAAATATTGTGCCAATATAATTTTTATTAAAAAAAAATAAGAAAATCATATGATTTTTAAAAATAAAATATAACCGAAATGATTATTGAAATAATATTATAGAATATATTCATGAATGCATTCATGAATACATTTTGAAAGTATCTGCACTGGTATTCAAATACTTTCATTTTTACCTGAATTCCCATTCTTATGCAATTAAATTTTTTAATGCAGTACATATTCATATTCGTATTCAAATACATTTGCAAAGCATTCACACCATGTCTAGTATTTATTCAGTTTTAGCCAAACAAAGATGTTGAGAATCCAGAATAAACAAAATTTACATATTTAAATAATGATCATAAGTTTTATGGCTTTTGTTTATATTAAAAAAAATAAATTTAATATATTCACTTTGGACTACTTTCACATCAATCTACACACTAGACACAGTAGGAATCTAGATTAATATTATCAACTGCATCTTTGTCTATCATTAATTTCCTTCATATGATCCCTAATGATTAGTAATGAATAATATGATTTATTTTTTTATCATTAAAATTTCACTGAAAAATACCATGGGTGACTGCATGGTGTTATTTGGAATAACATTGACATTGACATTCTATCCATCCATACAAGATTCTTACATCATCAGTAACTGCAAGTTAATTTTCTGTTACTCATCAACTAACAAATTCCTTTTCTATTAATTTTCACTTAATTTGTTATAAAAAAACCAATACAAAATTATTAATTTATTGTTTTTATTGTTATGTTGTTTTTCAAAACAACTACTAGATGAGTTGGGTTGGACACCTGGATCAACTGTAGCTGGCCATAAGCTGCCTGGCTGCCCCAGTGTATGCCTCCCCTCAAGCGTGCATAATTTGCTGAAAGTTCAACAAATTCAACATACAGGTGACTGAAGAGGGGCTGGATTAAGCCTGGGTCTGACATGGTCTCATATAAACAGTAATAAAAGCTACAATATTTGGCCGATTTCTTTCAGCTTTCTAAACTACAAAGATGAAATCCTTATGTGTGCATGATATGAAAATTATATCAACAGTGCTCTCAGGAAACAAACGTGCCATGGTCAAAGTTGGGCAAAATTTAAGGTACTCATTTTATATTTATACTAATAACTTATAAAATTTGAAAAATTCAGAACTAATTTTTGGTATTCAATTGAATCTTGATTAAATAATGTTACATCCCTGACAAAAAATCTCTAGCTTCAGCAATCCTTTTGTTAAGGGAGTAAATATATTTTTTTGATTTTTTCAAAAAGTGCATTATGTTTGGGCCCATAACTTAAAACAATTACGCAATACTGACATCATTTCTGGCATGTGCATAGCGAATGTATAGAAAAATATGTATAATATATATGATCAAAGTCAGATCAGTGGTTTTGATATTTGGCAGTCTTACAGTGTAACAATGGGTTTTTAATGGAAAAATGAAGTTTTTCATTAATATTTCAAAGGAATTAAGTCCTAGTGATAAAATTCTTGGCATGGTAGGGGATTTTGGAGACATCTAACTGTATGCTAAATTTAAGGAACTTAGACCTGAAGCTGGGGAGCTGAGCTCTAGCCAACTGCATAACACTAGCTTGATGTAAACTTGATGTGACATGGTGCTTGGAAACTTGAATAAAATCTACAGTTTTTGATCAACTGGTTTCAAATTTTTGGTGTTAACAGACAAAATGCTAACATGCTGTGAAAATTAAATCCACAGTACTTACAGGAAAAAAACGTGCCATGGTCAAACTTGTTCAAAATTTTAGTTACCATTTTTATATTTTTGCCAATATTTAAAAATATTTAACTGATTATGATCTAATTTTTGGTATACAATGAAATTTTGATCAATTAAAGTTGTATTACTAAAAAAAAGTCCTTACCTTTAACACTTTGGTCTTTAGTGACCAAATATTTTTCCTGATTTTTTTTACAAAGTCCATTATGTTTGGGCCCATAACTTTTTTAAATTAAATAATACTGACTTAATTTCTGGCATGTACATAGGAACCATATAGAGGAATATTTATGGTTAATATGAAGAAAACCAGATGAGTGGTTTTGATATTAGGCAGTCCTGAAGTGTGAAAATAGATTTCTAATAAAAAATAGAGGTTTTTCCTTAATATCTCAAAGGAACGAAGTCCTATTGACCCAATTTTCAGCATGGAAGGAGATTTCTGGGATATCTAACTGTATGGCAAATTTCAGATTCCTAGGTCCAATGGTGTCGAAATGTGCCAGTCTTACGGACGGACATCCGGACAGAAGGACGGACGGACAGACAGACAGACGGACGACGGACAATGGACCAAGACTATAGCTCAGATTACTTATAGTCAGCTGAGCTAAAAATGAGTGATCCATGGGTCATGCCATTTAGACAAATAACACAACTGTTGATCACATTTTCAAATACACTTCATAAGTTGTCAATTTTGTTCAAGTGTGTTTGAGGACACGAGTATTAACATTAATATATGGCCTTAAACACAGTGTAAATCAACAGATTCACTGAAAAACTGTGCAGGAAGAGAAATACCTCTTGAGTACAAGGTACTGAAACAGCTTTTTTTTGCAAGTAATGAAGAAATTTAATAAAGGACAGCATTTCTCTAGCTTCTCTTCTCTTCTCCAGGCAATTAAAATGAAAATCCTAGCCCCCTCCCCCCCCCCCCCAAAAAAAAAAAAAGGTTTGGTTCTCAGGCACTTTTTTTTATCAGAAATCAGTGTGGGCAAGCAATATTTTTTACCTTCTTCTGATTGTTTTGAGAAACTGTCATATGATCAGGGAAAATCATAAAAATAACAGAATTTTTTGCTAAACAGGTAAAAGGGCTACATAACAAAGGAAAAAATCTGATCAAAATTGTATTATTTTATCTTCTTAAAAGATGAAAATAAAAATATTAGTTTTTGATGCAGGGGGTTAAAATTGACGCAGGTGGTGCCGGGGTACCATACCTTTTATTTTTATTTTGCCTTAACATTTTTAACATTTTGGTTCACCACTGTTTACATCACTGCCTGCACAAAAAAAGCTGTTTCCGTGCCCTGTATTTACAAAACGTCATCAAAACAAACATATCCCTGGTTTTGCTTGCCCTTCTAATGACTTTTTAGGTTGGATACAAAAATACTTGAAAGTGAAACGATAGTTTTCTTAACTGGTGGTTTATTTATCCAAGCTTCTTACATGCACACCTTATCTGTTCTGTCAGCAGCTGGTGGGTACTTTTTCATATATTTACCTTCTTTTTCAGGCACCCGGTGAGAGGGGAACAGTTGTTTCTTTATTAATCAACCTAGATTGTTTTCCTGAGTTACCCTCACCCCATGTAACATCCGCCTTGTACTCACAACTTTCCCAAACATCTGCTGAGGTATGACTACAACCTTTGACAGGTGAGGTAATCTGTATACCTAGGGCTCTGGTTACTTGTGGTTTGCTGAAAATACTAATGTAAAATAATGTTATGTGCATTGTCTCTCTTTTTTTTTTACAGTAAAGCTGATATTTTTCAGGATCAAGATTATGGCTTGTTTTGGCACTATAAAAGGGGCACACAAGCAATCTGATGATAAAAATTTCACAAACACCCTACCCAAAACAAAAGCCATCTATAATATATTTACTGTATATAATATTCTTTCATTTAAAAATATCTTGTTTCACAGAAAATGTTGGATGGCTTATTTAACTTACTGAATATTCAAGTATTAATCAAAATAATTTTTTTGTGATGAACAAAGTATCTCTAAATCTTCGATCTTGACCTAGATTACAAAACAACATCTGCATAATAGATCAAATACATTTCTGTGACCATATTAATTATTTCATAATTTAAGACTGGTAAAACCTTCTGGAAACCATTCAAGAGGGCAAGTTATTCAATATACTCTCAAGGAAGCAGAAATCATGCGCTTCTAAAGTAGCTACTGATTTAACCGTTGCTTAATTGGTACAACTTCGTATTATAGACTTAGACAACAGGTGGCGGGTCACATGGCTCTGCCTGTATCTGCGCTTCAAGTGCCTCTTGATAAAAGTTTTATGGTAACCCTTAGTAGATAATAGGTCAAATTTTGCTCCCTCTGTGTTCTCACATCATTGGCCGATTATGACATTAAGACTATGCAAGTCAAGCCATGTATCTGTTGCTAGCAAAACGGATATCGGTCCAGCAAGGTGTGCACACAGCCAATGTTATTACAATTTGTTTGATTAACAGCTCACCGGCCAAGCATCCTATGTGCACAAGGACCTGTGCCAACCATGGTGATGAGCTGTCACTCAAAACAAAAAGTACAAAACATTGGCTCTCTGCATTCCTCTCTTGGCAGGCATCCATTTTGCTGTCAACACGTCCTGATAATACTGTGGATTCCTTGTCACATCAGTTGTGCGGTGTGTTTCAAGCATTGCATGTTCACACGTAGTCTAGAGGACCACAAATATATATGGAATCAGTTTCTGGTATTACTCATGCACAATGGCCTCTTCCACCCATATAAAGATTTTGCCAACAGCATTTATGTTTGATATAAATCATGTGACCATTTCAGCAAGTCATAGAGGATGTAAATTCCTGCACCAGGTCTCATCTGATTAGCCCAACATACAATGCTCCCCTCTTGTGTAGGGACCCAGAAAACCTGAGGCCAAATCAAACAAGGCTTGAGAGATAGGCAGTAGGCCTACAGGTAAAGTGCTGTATAAAGAGCATTGTTATTCAAATCAGGAGATTGGAAAAATTATCCATCCAAGATTGAGAGTATACAACAAATTTAAATGGAAATGTCAGAGTTCACCTGGATTTTAATGTAAACCATCCTTCTTTTGGATACATACCTTTCTTAATGGCCCACCTGTTTGATAAACTGCTTCAGTTTATGACCTGTGATGCCAGTGTCTTTGTGATGTGTAAAGAAGGCAGGGAAAGACATGATCACCTGTAATAATATGATCCCCTAGAAAACATGATCCCCTGTAATAATATGATCCCTTAGAAAACATAATCCCCTGTAATAATATGATCCCCTAGAAAACATGATCACCTGTCATAATATGATCCCCTAGAAACATGATCCAATGTCATAATATGATCCCCTAGAAAACATGATCCAATGTCATAATATGATCCCCTAGAAAACATGATCCAATGTCATAATATGATCCCCTAGAAAACATGATCCAATGTCATAATATGTTCCCCTAGAAAACATGATCCAATGTCATAATATGATCCCCTAGAAATCATGATCACCTGTCATAATATGATCCCCTATAAAACATGATATTATGTCATAATATGATCCCCTAGAAAACATGATCCAATGTCATAATATGTTCCCCTAGAAAACATGATCCAATGTCATAATATGATCCCCTAGAAATCATGATCACCTGTCATAATATGATCCCCTAGAAAACATGATCCCCTGTCATAATATGATCCCGTAGAAAACATGATCCAATGTCATAATTTTGTTAAGAGTGGGGTTTAACTTGTTTCCAGTCAAAACACAAACTTAATTCGGGCATGCATGATGTTATGTATTTGAGGCAGACCAAGGTGATGATATATTTATTCCAAGTAGAACATACAGCAATCTACATTGGGCTGTGTGCTGGACCTGCCTAATGCAACAGTCCCACAATACCCTTTTTCTTCCCAGACAGAGTGACATCACAAAACATTTCATCACCAGTATCTTTTCTAATTGGTCACAAATATGATCATATAATTTATTCTTATAGGCTCCGGCTCTCACTCATGATCTGACATCACACTTATTCTTCAGCCTAATATGCCAAAATAGCAAAAATATTTCTGGTTTTCCCAAACTGATGTCATTCAATTGTTTCTAGTAACCATCCTAAAATATATTCACCTTTGTTACAGTGACAAGATGATCCAATAATCAGATATTTTTTTTACCTTCCTATACTTGTGTAATGAACTTGCAAGCAGTCATAAGATGCGGTGAATTTTCCAATCAATTTCTCTGGGACTCACATATGTGCTTGTGTAAACACACTTGCACATATAATGTCCACAGACATCATACATTCATTCATCCTGAATTTGTCAGATCTAAACTAATACTCTGGACACAAGAAATTACTGAGTAACTTGGCCACAGTGCAGCTTCCAAGTTTAATCTTATTTATAATCATCTATATAACCAATACCTGAATCAAGTCACAAGTCCAATCAATAATCAATACCGCATTTTTCGCTTCTCTCTGTCTTCTTATAGTGGTTTTATTCAGGTTTATTTTAAAGTTTGCAATCGATTAATCGGATTAATAATCGATTATTTTACAAGACAGTATGGAGACTGCAGACACTAATGCTGCTGCCACCTGGGAAGTGATGAATGAACTACAGTTTAATGATTGTACCTTGTGAATTCCAGAATCTGTATTTCAGAGCATCTTACACATGTCGTAATTACAGCAAGACTGTGATACTGAGAGACCGGACTTGTGTGCAATTTTCATGAGGAAATGTGCTTGAGTTTTTGGGTAACAGGTGTGGACAGTAGACACACTTTCAAAGTTGCAGGTATACATATTTCATTCATAGAGACTGTATTACCTTACCCTCTGTGTGAAAATTGGCGATATTCCAGCACAAATCAACACAGAGAATTGGGTGGACCGATTCTCAAGGATAAAAAAAGATAATCGAGAATCAAAGATTTTCATAACATCGATTCCATTAATCGATGATCGTCGATAATCGCCAAGCATTACAGGAAACCCATGGAAAGCATTATCCCCTGTCAAAACATGATCTCCATGGGAAACTCAAAGAAACCATGATCCCCTGTTAAAAGATGATCACTCAAGGAAACCCAGAGAAAGCATGATCCCCCCCCCCCCCCCCTTTAAAACATAATCACCACATGAAACCAAGACTAGATGTGTCAGAACGACACGAATGCCCCCGCCTGGGGCAAATTGTAAAATTTTGAAACATTTTTTAAGTTCAGGTGGTGTCGTATGGTCAAAAGTAGGGCAAGAAGGGCAAAATGCAAACTCGATCTGTAACGGGGCATTATCAAGCGACACACCAAAAATCATGCAGTATATGCAGGCATTGTGAAAAAAGTCCATACATGTGCATTTTCCATAAAAATTTGTCTTTCATGAAATTTTCTATGTTTAGGAGCCGTAAAACAATCAAAAGTAGGTCAACCGGGACAAAACGCCAACTCAATCTGTAACTGTCATTGTCTGCCCACACATAAAAGATCAGGGTGGTATCTGCAGGCAATGGGGAAAAAGTCAGTACATACACATTTGTTATGAAAATTTCTATTTTTCATGAAACTTTCTATGATCAGGAGCAGTCAAATGGTCAAAAGTAGGTCAACTGGGATAAAAAACAAGAACTCGATCTGTAACTGGTCATTATCTGCCCACACACCAAAAATCAGGCCAATATCTGCAGGTATTGCGAAGAAAAGTCTGTACAAGTGTATTTATCATGAAAATTTATATGTTCAGGAGCCGTAAAACAGTCAAAAGTAGGTCAACTGGGACAAAACGCGAACTCGATCTGTAATTGGTCAATATTTGCCCACACACCAAAAATCAGGCCAATATCTGCAGGCATTGCAAAAAAAAGTCCGTACATGTGTATTTGTCATGAAAATTTCTATTTTTCATAAAAATTTTCTAAGTTTAGAAGCTGTAAAACGGTCAAAAGTAGGTCAACCGGGACGAAACGCGAAAAATCAGGCCAATATCTGCAAGCATTGCGAAAAAAAGTCCGTACAACTGTTTGATTTCGGAATGACGGAAGGACAGAATGACGGAAGGACTGACATGGGTATAACTATATGCCCTGGCCACTTTGTGGCGGGGGCATAAAAACCATGATCCCTTGTCAATACCATTCCCCCCATGTGGATAATCCGCTACCGTAGATAATCCGCACCCCTATTTAGAGCAACAATTTCTGAGGAAAAACACATAACCCTGTGTATAATACGCAGCCTGCTTCTGGCAAAAATCTTGAATGCTACAATTTGTATTTGCCGTGGTCATCGAATGTTCACTTGCTCCGTGGGGGTAAACTTTGCCAGTCAGACCAACAAGTCTCTTAGAAGAAGATAGTTACACTTAAAAATAGCAAAAAGGTTATTCTCCTTTAGCTGTCGAGTGTAAAAAAAGGTGCTGTTAAGTGTGCAATACTGACACGTACCTGTTTTAAGTAAGATATAATTTACTGAACAAACACCTGTAAAATGCGGGCAAATTACGCCCACTTTATATTATATCAGTCCCTTTCCAAACTCTTTTATATTATCAATATATAAAAGCTGTGAAATACGACCACCTGGCTATTACAGATTACGAGTTTTTTTCCTGACCAAATTGTTATATTACTATTAAATTGACCTGCCTAATACTGGCACTCGTGCTAATCAAGCGCTGACCCAGTTGATTGCCCATGGGTGAAGTGGGGGTCACCTGTATGGGCTTATCGTTTGTTCTATTGTTGTGCGCATGTACCGACTACTGAACCCTGGCTGGTGGTTTCAATGGCACCTGGGGCCGACCCTAGATTTCCCCTGACCACATGACAGACTCACACGACCTGCAATTCTGCGCAAGTGGAGGTGCCCCTGATGTACAACTGACCAGTCTGACCATGACGATGTACACAATAGGGTAACTAATTAACAAAGAAAACCACTAGGCAATTATTCCTCCCTTGGCTCAAGTTGTTTAGAAAGTAATTAAGTGTATCACGGATAATTTCCTAAGAGAAACAATGACCCAGCATAATAACCCCAGTGTTGGTGCCCACGGCGCCATCTACCAACTGACAATGACATTAAATGAGGTCAGCCAGACCATGCATCGTCATGCATATTTCAGTTCACAAATCATCAATGTTCTTCGGCTGTAAGCTACATTAATGTTATATTTTAAGTATCTGAAATTACAACAGTAAATAAAACCTATTATTATGTTTTCTTATGCCTAATTTGATAAAGTTCAATGTGTATACACTTCGTTTGCATAAAATCCTTTATTATCACTCACCGTCGGCCCACCAAATGATGTCCAATGTGATGGGGAAAAGAATTTGGAATTATGCTTCCATGTATAATACCC
Source organism: Sipunculus nudus (assembly GCA_026874595.1). Classification (NCBI taxonomy): domain Eukaryota; kingdom Metazoa; phylum Annelida; class Sipuncula; order Golfingiida; family Sipunculidae; genus Sipunculus; species Sipunculus nudus. The sequence goes on along the minus strand of CM049306.1, from coordinate 47,444,673 downwards.
ACCAATATTTTTTATTTCTATTTCATTGAGAAAAAGTGCGTACTATCCACGGGGGAAAACGGTACATGAGCACCATCCAAAACCCGAGGAAGCCATGATCTCTTGTCGAAACATGATCACCAAATGAAACCCAGAAAACCATGATCCCTTGTCAAAACATGATCACCATAGAAAACCCAAGGAAACCATGATTCCCCTTTAAAACATGATCACCATCAGAAACGCAAGGAAGCCATGATCCCTTGTCAAAACATGATCACCACAGGTAAACCCAGGGCATCATCCCCTGTCAAAACATGATCAGAATAGACACTCAAGGAAACCATGGTTCCTCTTCAATACATGATCTCAGCAGAAACCAAGGGAAACCATGATCCCTTGTCAATAGATTATCCTTTGTCAAAAGATGGTCTCCTGTCAAATCACCACAGGAGACACAAGGAAAGAATGATATCTTATCAAAACATGATCACCACAAGGAAACCAAAGGAAACTCTGATCCCCTGTTGAAGCATGGGTACCACAAGGAAACCCTGATCCCCTGTTGGAAGCATGAGTACCACAAGGAAACCAAAAAAAAACATAACAATACCTTGTTGAAATATGATCCCCTATCAAAACATGATCTACACAGGGACACCCAAGGAAACCCTGATCCCCTGTTGGAAGCATGAGTACCACAAGGAAACCCAAAGAAAACATAATACCTTGTTAGAATATGATCCCCTATCAAAACATGATCTCCACAGGGACACCCAAGGAAACCCTGATCCCCTGTTGGAAGCATGAGTACCACAAGGAAACCCAAAGAAAACATAATACCTTGTTAAAATATGATCCCCTATCAAAACATGATCTCCACAGAAACACCCAAGGAAAGCATGATCCACTCTCAAAATATCATCCCCTGCCAAAACATCATATGCTCAGGGAAATCATGATCTCCGGAGAAAATATGGTGGTTTACCAACCTACCTATCCACCCCCTAGGGGTGCACATAAGATCATAGGGAATATATTCTTCTGGAAAAAGACATGATTCTCAATGAAACAAGGAAACCATTATACCAAGGAAACCATAATTCTAAGGGAAAAAAATGCCCTTAGAAACCATTCTCCTCTTCAAAAAATGGTCTCCTATTAAAATATTAGACTCCCCAAAACCCCACAGAAGACGTTATACGCTGTCAAAACATGTTCCTCTGTGAAGTCATGATCCCAGTAAAAATATGATCCTCCTGGATCCCAGGAAAACATGATCCCTTGTCAAGACATGATACTGAGATAAACCATGATCCCAAGGGAAACCAGATGAATCCTGATCCCAATCAGCAATATGAATTTACTGTTTTTTTTAACAGAATCTGATCATAACTTTTGAGAATTCCAGGTTACAAGATAATAGATGTACATACTTTTGGTGAATACAGATTCCTTTATGGCAGGAAAAAATTACTTCAAAGCATCCATATACCAGGTTAACCAAATTTATGTAAAGGTAAAATTATCTATTCTTACACAAAATCAGTTTTAATGTTCAGTTTTACCCTAATTTCAGGAAATAAGAAGACAATGAAGGTCACACATCTCAGTAAATTAAAGATATACAACAGGTTTGCTGACCTCAAGAACAGTATGAATTGTAATGTGGACTTTTGTACAAGATCATAAAACAAATTTACTGCACAGCAGAACGTGAGTGCATCCAGCAGCATGCATTGTAAATATCAAGAGAGAAGGCTGGTGAAGGTGATTTTTTTCTATTTATACATGCCATGCGGACATGTTTCTCAAAGAAACAGACAACAGCAAGCCTGCCAGTCAGCCTGAATTACCTTCCCCCAGACTGTGCCTCACTTATGTCAAACCCTCAAACATAGGCTCAAAGGGGCATACTAACATATCAATTTTTGTGTGCTGTGACACAGAAACTGTAATATGCTGATTTAGTTCAATTTATCCAAGCATCTTTTATTATTGTCTTACAAATGAAGGATACAACTAAAATAGAGGGATAAGAGCTAGTTTACTCATTTGTTCCGTTTTTCTTTCAGGAATATTCGTTTATAACTTGACTCTTTTGCAAGTATGAAAGTTCAGGTTGAAAGCAGTGATTAAAGGGATTGATAAAATTATTATACCCAAAGAAATACACCATTCAGAAGTCAAATTGAATAAATAACATTTAATCTAGTTATGCATGCAGTCATTTCTATAATACTGTACAAAAATGGGTGGGTGATTCAATACAAGTATGTCAGATTACTAACGTAGTTATAATAATATAAACAGGACATTTAAGGTTTCACTATTATAAAAGAGGATGACATATGACCCTATGTGCACCTTAGAACACATCCTGTGTTTGTTTAACAATATGGCAGAATTTATTTCATATTTGTTTAAATAAATACATAAACACTCTCTACCAGATAAGGTCATCTTCAGCTAATTTAGGCAAATCCAAGTTAACAAATATTTTAAGATATCTAACACAATATATATCACTGCATACGCTATTAAGCACAAATTATAATGAACTTTGGGTGCACAAAGCTCTCTAACATTCTGAATCATGTTTGTTTTAAACTAAGCCAGGATTATCCTAAAAAAATCTAACAGAACCTACATTGCTGTAAGACCAACCTCTCTTCAAAATCTTCTTGAAATCCATATATACAAACAAATGAATGTGCTGACAAATATCCTACACACATATTGTGGCTGCCAAAACAATGGAAGAATGAAAATCATGAAATTTAACCCGGCAAATATGAAGCCAACAACAGTATCAGAGTCTGGACCCTCCCAAAAATTCTTTCTTAAATAATACCAGTAGGTATAGTCAGTGGCAATGGCTATTGGGTGAGGACAATGGTCACCATGCATGCATACTAAAAGAATATGTTACTTAATAAGCCCCATGAAGCCCAAAGTAGACTTCCAGATTTTAGGCTAAATTACACATGTATGTGATATGAATAATCCAGAGGTTTAACATGCAACTGAGATATAACAGGGAAACTCTGTTAACATGTCATAAAATTGCACTATGGCATTTGAAGCATGCCTAAGTTTCAACTGGGGAAGTTAAATTCATGTGTGGTCCAATGGGCGATGTCCTACCTTCTCTCATATGACTAAAAATTTAATTGCCTCAACGGTACTTAACCTATCTTTAAATATATATAACTGAAACCAAACAGTTAACTTTAAGATATCTTGTACAAAATTAATTTAACACTGAAAGATACAGAAAGACAAAAAGACACTTATAATAAAGGGGTGAGTGCATATCATTTCACTAACTTCATTTGATGAAAAGACTACAGATTTCAAAATCTGGGTATTAACATACAAAAGTAATACTTGAGAGAGTATATGTTACTCTATGAGTGTTATACTGCTGAGGACTAACTATGAGAGTTACAGCTGAGCATGACAGAATGCTGTAACTAGATCTTCTTTATAGGTAATTCTGATTCATCCCAGCCAAAACAATTATGCCTGGCAGGGGTTTACCTTTATACAAGCTAGTGGCCATGATCTGTTGTTGGTGTATCCATCTTGTACAATAATTTGACCATGTTTATCATTGACTTGATATGTCAGGATATTCTCTATAACAGCTGTTCACTGAAAGATAACCCTTGTTCAATGTCAATATTATTGTTCTGGCTTGTTATTGTTACTGTAATCTTTACAATACTGTCTGCTGTCGAAATTTAGATAACTTCATTATTAAGTCTCATTGGAATAACACACTTCATTTAATTTTAATTACTTAACCTTGATTAACATTTGTTCTGTACTTTGTGACCTTGGACATGCAACACATAGTTCAGATAGGGTCAAACCAATTTAATATAAAATACAACATTTATAGTACTACTGAAAAACATAATGCAATTGTGTGATTTTAGGTGGTGAAGCTAACTGCTCACATTTTGATGAATCGAAATAAAAGATAATGGTCTCATGGTCTTGGAAGTATTCATGTGGCATTTTGGTCTTATTAGGTCTTATTAGAGACATATTAAGTATCTGTAGGTCAGTATTTGCAAAAATCTAGGTTTACTTGTTAACCATTATTTGCCAGCCGTGTGAGGTGTGCAGGGAGTAAGACCCTGATGCAGGTAAAATGGGATTCTTCGTGAAGTATTTAAATTGGTTACAATGTACGTGTGGTATTTTACAGATGTACCCATGAGCTACATCAACAAAACTGAGGTAAAAACTATAGTTTTTCTACAGAATCGATCTTGGAGACCAGGGTCTACAGTGAAAGGTCCTCTGAGAAGATGGTTGAAACAATTTGTGTTATAAATTTTAGAAAAAGCATGCTTTACCTAAAAAATATGGGGTTCACAAGCCTTATTTTGGTAGATTCTACCTTAGAGATCAAAGAACAAAGCCCAGTACTACACCCTCAGTATGACTGAAGATCATCTAACCTTAAAAATACATAGGTAGTACCAAAAATTTAACCCCTTGTCAAATATATCAATCTTTTTCAAAAATGTAAACCCTTGTCAAAATGCCATCATGTCCTGGATTCATTCATCATCTTCCAATCATCTGAAGAAAGTCTGTCCTGAAGTGTCCTTAAGTACAGGACTACATTCCTAACCTTCCTTCATCAGGGGCTGTATTAGCTAGACAGCAGTTAATAACTCTAGATCGAGGTATGGAGCATAGGGGTGGGCACATGATGAGTGCTAAAGCAGGTGCTTGTCATCACACAAACAATCCTGTTTACAACCACAGGCAGCTCAGGTTTACATGGAGGCAGCATGGGGCCAAGCTGGGCTAACAATGAGTGTTTGAACTGAGAAGGGCACCCTAAATGGTGGTAAGGGCTAAGTTAACTCTCACTACCTAGCACATCAACGTCTCAGGTGGTCTCCTTGTTAGCTGTATGCATGTTATTTCTGACAAGTACTAAGTACAAACAGAATTTCAGAAATTATTCTGAATAATGTTTTAACATTGACCAGATGTAGTGGCAATAATAGATTTGATATTTATTAAAAACTAGAACTTTCTGGCACAGAACATATATGCCTAACCTAACCAGTAGCCTAGCGACCCGTGACCTAAGAAATTATGCATGGATGTTGCCCATAAATCGAACTTTGGCGAGATAATTTGTTGGTAAGTAGTTATGGTGAGTTTCGTGAAAATCCATCAAAGCCCTGGTAAGTTATCGTGGAGACACTAAAAGTTTATTGACAAATAAAAGCCTGTCAAAGGCTCAATTCTGCATCAAAATGCATGTATGAATTTTTAATGAATCACTTATAAGCACTTTTTCAAATATTATTAACTCTCCTGAAATAGTTTACAGGTGGAAATACAAACATTTATGTACACATAACAGACTGTCTGACAAATTTTTTGAATCACTCATGTATATCAAGTGTACTTCATTTTTGTGATTTGTATACTTCCCTTGTAGTAATTAACTCTAGATGAAGCCCATCATATTGTCCTCAAGTGAAACTAGCTAAAATTATAAAGAATAATGTTAATTTTGATTGAGACATGTATTGTTGATAATTTTATGCTAAGTTTTTAAAAGAATGGATCAATCATTTTATTTTGTCATATGTATTTCATGTACAAAATTTTATATTATATATTATACTTTGACTGAAATATTTGCTTTTAAATGCCCTTAAAATATGCAATTGTATTTGAAAGTATTTGAATGCAAATGCATTTGCATTCAAATGCAATGAAAAGTGAATTATTTGCATTTGCATGGGATAATATCTGAAAACAATTGCATTTATTTTCAAAATGCAATGACTGATAAAGCATTTGTTTTAATTAGCATCTGGGAAAGTATTTGCATTTGCTTTTAACGCATCAGACACCATTTGAACACAACTCTTTATAAATCCAAGATTGTCTCGCAAACTGATTTTCTGCCTGATTTTAGAGATATCTGATCATTTGTTTGTATATTACTGACAAGCGTTCATTATTTAGAGACTGAAACTCAGAGAATATAGGTCATAGTGACCTCATTTCTGATTACCACAGAACTCTTTTTCAAACCTATGAGGTTTTTACAGGTTCATGATACTTGCCCTAGGCTGCAAGTATGACTTGTTCCCCCCTTAAGTAGTCTGCAAGGAATTGGCAAGTAAAATATGCAATTTTTAAGAAAACTAGATGTGTCTGAACGACACCAATGCCCACGCCTGGGGCAAATTAGAAACATTTGTTAAATTTTGTAAAATTTTTTAAGTTCAGGAGGTGTCATATGGTCAAAAGTAGGTCAACAAGGGCAAATTGCAAACTCGATCTGTAACCGGTCATTATCAAGCAACACACCAAAAATCAGGCCAGTATCTGCAGGCATTGTGAAAAAAAGTCCATACATGTGCATTTTTCATAAAAATTTCTGTCTTTCATGAAATTTTCTATGTTCAGGATCTGTCATATGGTCAAAAATAGGTCAACTTGGACGAAATGCAGACTCGATCTGTAAGTGGTCATTATGCGCCCACAGACCAAACATTAGGCCAGTATCTGTAAGCATTGCATTGCGAAACTAGAATATTAGCAAAAGCTGATATTCAGTTATAAATTTAAATTGGAGAAGTATGTACCATGTTTCATAACAATCCACCAAATGGTTCCTGAGATATAAGCTTCTGAGTGTTTTTGTATAATCAGCTCTAAAACAAAGAAAAATAGGTCAAGGTCACCTATCTTTGCACTTGACCAAGATTTTGTTGATATACATCTTTACTGATGAAATAAAATTCTAATGGTGAATCCTTTTAGGGATATCCCGCTCACAAGGCCATAATTGAAAAATCTGATAAAAATTGATTAAAATTGGCGCCACCAAAATTGTGCAGCACATACTGACCATCAGTCCCAATGATCATAGTAAGTTTTGTGAAAATCCACACAATGGTTCCTGAGATATAAGCTTCTGAGTGTTTTTTTCTATAATCGGCTCTAAAATGTAGAACAAGGGACCTATGGGTCACTGTGCTCAGCTGACGTTAACCTTGAAGGTAAAAATCTAAAATAATATCAAATGGAGATAAAGTGTAAGAGGAAGAGGTAATAAAGGCCATGGTTGGTTTATATGATTGGTTTGTATTGATGGCCAAGAAATTGTTGCAAAAAATATTTTGTGACCTGACCATGTGTTTCCTAATGTTAAAACTAAAGCATGTGAGCAGTTTGTGAACAAATGATCTGTACTATTACCATGATCATTAGTTGGTTTTTCGATTAACTGTTGACATTTCAGTAGTTTACACGGCATTTGTTCAATTGGATCTATTTTTTTTGTATAATATATATTATTAAATATATATGTATTTTTTTAATGAAATGTATACAGTTGAAATAGAGCTAATAATCAACATAAAACGGGGCAAACAAAGCCTGATCTCAAATTCTGCTGAGGCAGGAAAATAATGAACAAATGTTTGTATTAAATCCTCATTTTTTTTATCACATCAATTATTTTCTAATTTAAGTTTATATTTCTATACATTTCCAATTTAACATATATATCTGAATATAAAAGTTGATTCATAATTCTCAACTGCATCATCATAAATCTCAATCTTGTCAGATAACACCACATCATGCATACAAATGTTTATTTATTTTTTGCCACAAAAATATATCTTTAAATCTGCAAAACAATAAATATCTAAAAATAATACTTGATTTAGATTTCACAATTTTTAATTGTGTCTTTATTTATCCATAATGTGTTTCATATTTTATAATAACTTAAGCATACTGATGGGTTCAATTATATTTGTTAAAATCATTTAAAAGAAAATTGATTTCTTTAAAAATGCTACATTACACAACATTGCATCTTCTTGATTACACCTTGAATTATTTTTTCAAGGAAAGTTTTTGCATATCAGAGTGGAAACAGCATTACAATTAAGGAGATACTGTGAAAACAATAACAACTAGAATACGGGTAGTCGACAAGCGACTACATGTATTCGCCTAAATCAGAGTGGAACGGGTGAAGTGAGGCATGGATTGAGTGGCAGGGGAAATAGAGTGTTGCATATTAGCATGGATGTCTGCAGCCAAATTGTGTATGTAGGTTGCCCCCCCCCCACCACAAAATCCAGAAAGCTGTCCAAGTTGTAACATATGCAAATTTAAGGCAGATAAGTCAAACCACTACATGTATGTGAGTGATTTTAGCCCGCGGCAGACAAACAGATGGACGCTGAGCAAAAATGGTTGCAGTAGACGCCCCCAGTTTTGCGTATGATAAAGAGCTATGTGAGAACTATACACATGCAAATATTTGGCCCAATCGGTTAAACGGTTCCCGAGATATGAGCTTGGATGTCTGCAGTGTAAACGTGAATGTAGGTGGCGCCACCTGTAATAAAATCAGAAAAGCTATCCAGGATGTATATGCATGCCGAATTTCAGGTGAATTAGTCAAGTCACTGCAGAGATATGAGTGATTTTAACCCAAGGCAGACGAACAGATGGACACTGTGCAAACATGGTTGCAGGTGGCGCCACCATTTTTTGTGTATGTTATAAAGTTCTCCAAGGGCTACATTTGTGCAAAAAAATTTTCCTGATCGGTCAAACGGTTCCCGAATTATGAGCTTGGATGTCTGCAGCGTAAACGTGGATGTAGGTGGTGCCACCTGTCATAAAATCAGAAAAGCTATCCAGGATGTTTACACATGCCGAATTTCAGGTGAATTAGTCTAGTCACTGCAGAGATATGAGTGATTTTAACCCAAGGCAGACGAACAGATGGACACTGTGCAAACATGGTTGCAGGTGGCGCCACCATTTTTTGTGTATGTTATAAAGCTCTCCAAGGGCTACATTTGTGCAAAAAAATTTTCCTGATCGGTCAAACAGTTCCCGAGATATGTGGGTTTATGTGTGGAAACAGACGCACAAACAGACGCAGAGCGCAGAGGAAAGGTCAGAGGTCAAAACAAAATCGGGGCGCAGCAGTTCACATGTGACCTGAACATAATCCCGGGTTTCGTAAAATTCCGCCCAGTGGTTACGGAGGAGTCCTCCGGACACCTACGTGCAGCGGCGTGCAGCTGAAAACATAGTATCCGCAAAACTCTGTTTTGGCAGATACAATTAGTGCATAACACTTGGTGGGTTGGGTTTGCGGAGGGGGGGGGGGGGGGGGATGGTGATTGGGGTGGTGATATGAGAATAACTGTACACCTGTCACAGCAGGGGATCTCCCCCAGTGACTGTAACAAATCAGAAACCCTGGCATAGCTGACTTCCAGTGACCTGGAGTGGGACCCTGCATCTGTAATCAAAGCAAGTGACTACAGAAAAAAAAATCAATAACTAGCTTAATTTTCAAGCTTTTATTTTCAAATTTCAGATTTAGACAAACTAAATATATATGTTTACATGCTGTGAAAATTAAATCAATGGTGCTTACAGGAAAAAAACGTGCCATGGTCAAAGTTGGGCAACATTTAAGGTACTGATTTTTTTTTTTAAGCTAATAACTTAAAAAATTTACAATATTCAGATCTAATTTTCGGTAAACAATTGAATCTTAATTAAACATAGTTATATACTTGAGAAAATAGACTCTAGTTTCAAAATTTTTCATGTTAAGTGAGTTATTATTTTTCCTGATTTTTACAAAGTCCATTATGTTTGGGCCCATAACTTAAAGAATTTATACTTTACAGACTTAATTTCTTGCATGTACATAGGAACTATACAGAGGAATATTTATGGTAAATATGAGGAAAAACAGATGAGTGGTTTTGATATCAGGCAGTCCTGAAGTGTGAAAATAGGATTTTAATAAAAAATTGAGGTTTTTCCTTAATTTCTCAAAGGAATGAAGTTGCAAAGACCAAGTTTTCAGCTTGGTAGGAGATCTTGGGGACATCTAACATTATGCTGAATTTTGGATTCCTAGGTCTTACGGTTTCAAAACGTGCCACATCTACGGACGGACGGCATACAGCTAACAATGGGTCAAGGTCACCCATCTTCGAACTTGACTGATATTTTGATGATATACATCTTCACTAATGAAATAAAATTCAAAAGGTGAATCCTTTTAGATCGAGATATCCTGCTCACAAGGTGTAAGTTAAAAGAATCAGGACAGACAGACTCCAGACAGACAGACAGACAGACAGACGGACAGCTTGGGTGATGACAATAGCCCATCACCCTATGAGCTGAGAGCTAAAAAAGGCTGTACATGCACATTTATCATGAAAATTTATATTTTTCATGAAATTTCTATGTTTAGGAGCCGTAAAACAATCAAAAGTAGGTCAACGGGGACGAAAAGTATTTCGATCTGTAAATGGTCAATATCTGCCCACACACCAAAAATCAGGCCAATATCTGCAGGCATTGCGAAAAAAAGTCCGTACATGTGTATTTGTCATGAAAATTTTTATTTTTCATGAAATTTTCTAAGTTAAGGAGCCGTAAAACGGTCAAAAGTAAGTCAACCGGGACAAAATGCTAACTCCAACTGTAACTGGTCATTATCTGCCCATACACCAAAAATCAGGCCAATATCTGCTAGCATTGCAAAAAAAAGTCTGTACATGCGTATTTGTTTGAAAATTTCTATTTATCATGAAATTTTCTAAGTTAAGGAGCCGTAAAACAATCAAAAATAGGTCAACGGGGACGAAACGCAAATTCGATCTGTAAATGGTCAATATCTGCCCACACACCAAAAATCAGGCCAATATCTGCAGGCATTGTGAAAAAAAGTCCATACATGTGTATTTGTCATGAAAATTTCTATTTTTCATGAAATTTTCTAAGTTTAGGAGCCGTAAAACGGTCAAAAGTAGGTCAACTGGGAAGAAAGGAAAACTTGACCTGTAACTGCTCATTATCTGCCCACACACCAAAAATCAGGCCAATATCTGCAGGCATTGCAAAAAAAAGTCCGTACATGTGAATTTGTCATGAAAATGTCTATTTTTCATGAAATTTTCTAAGTTTAGGAGCCGAAAAACAGTCAAAAGTAGGTCAACTGGGACGAAACCGAACTCGATCTGTAACAGGTCATTATCTGCCCACACACCAAAAATCAGGCCAATATCTGCAGGCATTGCAAAAAAAAGTCTGTACAACTGTTAGATTTCGAAATGACGGAAGGACGGAATGACGGACATGGGTAAAACTATATGCCCCGGCCACTTGGTGGCGGGGGCATAAAAATGGTAAAGAAATAATGGAGCAAGTGCCACTTGCCTGCCAAGACTGGGCCGGCATGTCCAACATCCTTTGTATATGCTTATATGGGCTGTCTGCGACCTTGAATTTTCATAAGAAGGACTTGCATGGCAGGTAAGGTTCTGCACAAAATTTGGATGCAAACAGGCCATGGATAGGAGCCAGTACATCTGGTTGTAACCAAGGCACTCCTTTACCTCTAAGACGTCCATTGTACCAAAAATTTGCAGGGGATGTACCATCCCAAAACTTATGCTTCCTGTTGTGACCAAGGCTAAGTATGGACACTTGTACAGACAACAGAAAAAGGGATCATCTCTAGACCTTAGTTGACATTCAGTCAGCTTAGTTGAAAATAAATGGATCCAATTATTTTGCAGCTTAATAGAAGCTGACCTGATTATCAAAATTTGGGACAACACGTTTTCACAAATATAATAATTAATAAATTCATTAAAATATAAAATTTCAAGGCTGTACATCTGAACAATAATGTGTATACAATGTTAATCATTCTTTCACTTTGTACACATTTTATCAATGGACATCAAGTTAGATGGCCATATTTTATCAGTATTCAATTTGATGGCTGATTTTCTTCAAGCCCAGCAACATGACTGGAAGAGAATATAAGTCAAAATTACATTCATCTTTTTTTTCACCTAAGATTACTACAACTTCCATATTAACTTTAAATTAGCAATTTACTATATTAAACCTTTTATAATAAAAATATTACTACATATTGCCACTAATTTTTACAGTTACTACTTTTTTAATGTATGTTTTATACTTGACTGGTGGAAACAAGGTGTAGCGATGGAGAATGAAACAGGGTCTTAATTAAATGTGCATAAATACCAAACCAAATGTTTGTGGTGCTGACAGTAACAATTAGAACCCTAGACTAATATGTAAAGTATGTGAGCTACAGAATAACTGAGACAGCATAAGAAGATAAAATTCAGCTTGCTAACAAGATAGAAAAAAGACCTCATTGAAAAATGAAAGTAAGGAGTGCAGAACAACACTTTTTCATAATTTATTTCCTGTAACATATATATTCTAAGGTGCAGCAGTTGCAAACTCTGTTTCTCTATTTTTTAAAAAACTTCCAGCTTATATTGCTGGTTTAGTTTTTACAGCACTTGTACCTGTCTTGACAGGTTACAGGAGGTACACATGACAAGAAATGCCGAAGTACAAATAGATACCAAACTGCAGGGTTGTAAATACTTCTGTGAGCAGTAACTCCACTTCTGTATTTTTTACAAGACTAGCATATTACATATTCTTTCATTAGGGCAGGTCAGGGGCACAGCAAGGATTGATGGGGATGGGGTCAAAATATTTTGCACAGGCAATCGATGCATGTATATATATATATATTAAACACCTAACACTAATTCCACACATCATAGTATTGTTTTAATTTTAATAAGAAATATCAATTGTACGAGATGAATAAAAACAATTATATGCTAGATCAAACCTAAGAAATGTAGAAATCGGTCCTAAATCTGCGGATACCAGTCACAGGAATTCCATGATTGTGTTTTAGAAAACTATATCATTATAAGTTAAATTCCAGGAGAATATGGGGGGGGGGGGGGTGGTTCTGGATGCGACTGAGGGGGTGGGAGGACACAGCAGGTCCATATGAATTCATCCAGGATGGGTTTTCCATAGGTTAGAACCCTGCCAGGGTTGCAATGGGCCAAGCTGGATTTAATGACATAGTTTCTTATAGATGGCACTGCAATTATCCCTCTACAGAGTAATGTTAAATTTCTAAGGATTTATGTGAAAATGGTAGAAAATGGCCCTTCTGTAGGACATGCTTTGCCTCATTCCCAACACCTGAACACCAAACTCAAGGTATTTCTGTGGTGTGACCACAAAAGAGTTGAAAGACACCAGTTGAGTGCCACCACAGTCAGTTACATTTTAATAAAGATTAATGTTCTAGAACACAAATAATGAGAAGCAAATTGATATTACTGTTGAGCAAACAGAAACTTATTATACTTAAATATTAAAACTGAGTGACAGGAACCCATGAAAAATATACTAACGTATACAACATGTGTATTTGCAGTATATATGTACATAATGATATTATATTCAGCGATAAATTTAACTTTGTGAGTCACTTAAAATCTAGCAGTACTGCTCTTTTATTTTCTTGTCAAATTATAGTCTACTGTTACAGACTATAATATATTACATTTAATTTTAGCAACTTACTACCTTAAAGAGCTGAAATTCCTCATTTAGAGATGACAAAGACACAATCCTAAATGCTTTTCAATCACTTCTGTGAAATATGTGTAACAGATGTACCAATAATTTACAGGTGTAAAAAATACTTTTATTGACATACTACAAAATGAAGAGTCCTGACAATTTATTTAATGTATAAATTTTACATGGAGTGATGGAAGTATGGATAGGAATACTAATCAAAAGTAATTACTGGTCAAAAGCAGAATTATAAATGAACCTACAGTACTGGGGAACACATGGGGGCACCTATATATAACTTAAGTTTATTTCTAACCCTGATGTTGTGAGAAATTATAGGAAGCACACATATCTGTATGCTCCACTGGAGAACATGATGTAACAGGCTGGCTGGTGTACCTGCTGGACTTTTTACTTCTGGTATAGAGTCTGGTTTCCATCCAGTGAGAATGAAACATCTGGTGCTAGCTATTTCCTCAGACCATGAGGACAGCATCAGCTGATCAAGGCTGGGCAAATATGATTAACTTGAATAACGGTGAATAATAACATCAAGACAGTGCTCATACACCACCAGTGTCATCCCGGATGTGGCATTAGATAAACACTGGGGTAACACCAGGACACATGGGGTGGGGGTAAAATCAAGATGACATTAGGAAACAAAAGATGATCAGAGAGACATCTGGAAATTCTTGACCATCTCACAGGGCAGCACATCAGGACAGATCTTTGTTGTGTGAACAAGCTTTAAAGCTGGAACTCATTCATTCATTCTGCATTCATTCCCATTCGTGTTTGTGTGTGTTTGTTCACAACATTAACTCATGAAAAGAATCTCATAAAATGTTGAGGACTATGGGAAAGGTCAAAGGCAGAAATTATTAGATTTTGGTGGACATCCAGCTTTAGGATTCAGGAGCATCAAGGAATATTCACAAATGTAAGGTCACTTATGCATGAATGAACTTTGGAATATGGATCCAAATATAAGTGAATGCAAACAGGTTTCACCCATGTGCAATGCAGTGTGGCCATTAGCCACCTGTGTTCATGAACCTCCTCTATTCTGTTAACCATTATACCTGAAATGAATGTTGTCTATATATGTTCTATATTTGCTCCAATGCCTTGATTACTGTAATATTCAATTGCCAGGTGATATAGCTTGTGTTTGACTGAATATAGTGCTTTGTGCACATTGATTGGCAGAGATCTATCTCCTTCATAGATGAGATCTTGCATGAGGAGAATGCCTGTTCATGTCACTGTCGAGCACCCAGCACCTTTGGGTGATGGTGTCCAGTATGTTCGCAGAGCATTTTTGAAAGGTGTGCTCTTATTCTGAGGTGAGTGGATGCACATCCCAATTATGGAGCATCTCACAATAGGGACCACCATTATGGCGGAGGCATGTATTCCTTGGGATGTATATTTCCAGTCTCTACATGGAATATAAACATGAACTGTAACTTGTGTAATTTCAACTATATAAACAAAAGTCAATCATATATGCACACTAAATGTAAACAATCCTGCCTTTAACTAAACTATCATATCTAAACCAGAAGTTGACTATAAATGACTATTCATATTTACACCAAACACTGACTCACAAGACACTTACAAAGCCTATTCAATACATATGTGATCAATAGTATCAGTTTATTCTGATATGGAATATAGAAAATATACACTGTAAAATAAGCTAGCTAAAAAACCCCATCTTTTTGCATTAAGCACTCACTGAAGCTGTAGGCTCATCTTAATTTTAAATATGTTAAATATGTCATATAAAATCATTTTTTATTATCTTGTCAGAAATAATTTCACAGCATAAATGAAAAGAAAAGTCTGAAAGGACCTAACTGGACCATATCACTTTTTATATTCAAATGCTAGGATGCTGTTAATCAGCTCCTGCAAACATGGAATCATGCAATGGCAATTTTAACACAAAGTTTCAGGCCTGATTATTAATATAACTCTACTTTTAATATACCATCAAGGGATATCCAAGCATACTGTTATCTGGGGACACTGTACACAGATCAGACATGATTATTTTTTACTTATTTATTCCTTATTGAAGAATCAATTCATTCAGTTCAAAGAATCCATGTATACCATGTTTTTTCTGTAAAGTTTGAATACTTGAGTAATACACTGGTTTCCAAATGCTTGCAGATATAAAAGACAATAAATGTGTAAGCATTTGGTGACCAGTACAATTTTTTTTAATACAATGCATTTCACATGTCATTCAATGTAATGTTTTTCTTTTTATAGAACCATACATAATTTACCTTTTAATGTAGTTTGAATAAAAATATGTGAAACTCTTTACACTAAATTTAAAAAAAAAATATTAAAATATCTTTTTTCTACTGCGCTTATAAGGAATATATTATCGTTTATGTGATTCAGATTAGCTTTACCAAATGACTTTCAGTCATATAAGCAGGACCATGTACACAACGTAAAACAAATTTCAACTTGATTAGTAATTAAGTGAAAAATGTAATAAAGCATATATTTTTAAAATACAGAAAAAGATGTTAGTGGTGTGAGGAAAATGGCACATCTCCTAGACAGGTGTGAACAGTTTACCATCAGAACAATCTAACGTGAAATAACATGAGCTTGGAAATAGCCAAGGAAAACCTCTATAAACCACCCAAGGCACATATTGCTCCCACTTTCTCTAAGAAATGGCTTCCTGGACCACTTCATCCAAATTAAGCCGGTCATTATGTGTTACCTGGAGCACACTAAAACCCTAATAAACCCATCCCAACTATTAATCTACACCAACCCAACTATTCTTCATTACCTCAAAATTATATTTACCAAGCCAATTATTTTCTAATACCTTGAAATATAAATGTACTTACATACATACATTAATACCTGAAAATCCTTAGGTAAGCCTATTAATCATTGTTATCTGTTAAACAAGGTACCTGTAAACCAGATTACCTGAAAGACCACAATAGCTAGTCTACACACTCACCAACACAAACAGAAGTACACAGCAAAGCTCCATCCATCACAACCAATTAAGTGAAGATAAGACTGTTTACTTACAAGGAATTTCACCTGGCAAGGAGTCCAGTGGAGGGAATGTGGTGTCTTTTTCCTCTTTGTTTCTTCTGTTGTTTCCCAGACAAAAACACAGCCACTTCATTTGTTTGTTCTGACTGCTGACTCACCTGCTTTTAACTGGCACCAAATCCAATGGTCAAAGAAAACAGTGGAGTCTCAATTGCAAAGAGGCAGGTTATGATAAACTTAGCCCTTTACATATATATTCCATTTACAGCTGTTGGCACTATAGTGCTAGTTCACTGAGCACCTCTGCATTAGCCATGTATCAAACGCACCCAGTCAACAAGTTCACATGGTTGCGGCCAATGTCAAGATGATTAACACGCATCAACTAGCAGCTACGTTCCCTAGAAATACATAAAGTTCATTTGGTCAGTCAATCAGCTGGAGACATGGCAATGAGCGAAAACAACCCCATGGTGGCTATGTTTGTGTTTTGTGGCTGCCGGTACACATCAGCTTACATGAAGCCCATGCAGGGCTCAGTAAACTGGAAAGCCCCGGGTAGGCTCTGCCCCACCACACTAAACCTGATAGGAGAAAGCATCACCTTTTAAATGATGCCTTCATCTGACAGCTGCCTGTAGGACTCAAACTGATTAGTACCCCTTTGCATCTATGTCTTCCCAACAGTTTCTCCTGCTAAAAACACCATGTGCTTTATCCGCTTTTCAGAAATGCATGTGCACATGCACCCAGCTCTGCAAATCAGCATCCAAAAGCCTGATTAAACTATTATTACTTGACCAGGTACCATGGCCGATCACATATGTCATGTAATAACGAACATCAAGCAGTCTTAAAAAGTGAAGCTGGCAGCAGGTCATAAGAAACTCTACTCATTGCTTTCTCTAACCACGAGCAGACAGCTGCCGGTCCACCTCAGAAGAAACACTGATCCTGCCACCCAAAAATATGACTTTGATACTAACAATGCTCACACACACCATCCCTAATAACAGGCCCAGCTAAAGGCCAGAGCACCTGGTTAAATATAGTAATCAACCAAACCTACAGGGATGTTGGATATCTAGGTATAGCTTGCACTAATGCAGGATGGGTCAGCAAGTCAGGAACTGTTTATAGGAATCTCCCATATTTCTTCAGCATCTCAGGGACACCAAGAGGGGTTAATTCACACAGATGCTTGTGATGTAGTGATTTCCATCTCACCATATAGCTGGCAGCATAACCTGTTTAGATTACACAGTGATCTAGTATACATACATCACTGCCAAGGTTGCTGAATCAGCAGTTTTATTACAAATTAGAAAAACACTGTATGATTCGTTCTTTTCCTCATGGTCATCCACAAATCCTTCCACACAGAGATCTTGGTGCTGCAAAAACTAATGACAATATTTCTCCAGGTACTGCAAGTGGTAGTTTACACCTAACCGACTTCCTGATTAGTGCAACAGACTAAAAATGTATTTGGGTATGCAAGAAAATAAAATTTTCCAACTTGCAAAGTCAATGAAGAACATCTAAAGTTTTTTTTTCAAGTGTCTTCTTTAAATTTTCATTTGTACTCCAGCATTATTATTTCAAATTTGTTTTTTAAATTAGTTTTATATTAATATCCAATCCATCCTGAGCTACCTCATTTATGTAAATGTCACTGACTACAGTATATATTTGGTGCATTTATACATTATACAATGACTAAAGATGTGATGTCCAAAGTACAGTATAATTAATAATACCTTGAAATATTATGACAATAATATTACAATGTGTGACTGATGATGTCATCATGAATAATGCTGGATCAAATAACCATTACAGGCTTTATAATGAAAGTCTTTATACAATTCTATTTTTTTAAGCCATTTAACATATATATTTCAAATATATGTCTATATATTTGTACTTTTACTGCTTACTGTAAAGAAATTAAACAACATAGTCCTGTACTTCAGAGTCCTCTAACTGATATCATAATGAAATATAACCATAAATAATATCAACATGAAGAGGAAAAGAACATGAAAAAATTGTACTTCTAAGAAGTATTATATCATTAAAAATATAGCTGCAGTAAGTTTATCCTCTCTGTCCTGAACAGAACTACACAGACAGGAGAAAGGAAAATGAATTACATTGCACACTGCTAATGCATCACAACCTGGGGTAAGGTTATTGAGGTCACTGCCTGAGCACAAAAACTACACCCTGATGGAGTATATTATTTAAAGTTAATTAAAATAATGTTCAGGAATAATAAAGGGGCATTAAATTTTGTATCAGACAGCCTTTCAATGGAGCTTCCTGAACATGTGGGGCCTTGTAATATCAGAGAAGCGCTGAAGAGGTACCAAAAATTATGAAAAGTTGCTGTGAAGTGCTGAAGCTGAAGTGGCTGTAAGTGGTGAAATGTTGATATTAAGTGGCGATAAGTTTTTATGAACAAAAGATAACTTGTGATAAGGTGAATCCAAATGCATTTTTCATACTTCTATGGTCATCTTATGTCAAAACTTCATGTAAACAAGGGACCCATGGGTCACGGCGCTCTGCTGATTTGAAATTTTTGCAAATGCAAAATATGCAAAATATTCTATTGTAATGTTTTTCATTTATATAAGAATATGAGAAGCTAAGAGGAAAGGGGCCTGCCTACTTGGATATAGTAAAGTTCATAATATATGATTGCAAACTAATACTCTGATAAGACTGTCATGAAGAAAAACTGTAAAAGTTTTGAGATACTGTGATGCATATGAAATTTACAGATGGACAGGCAAGTGGACAGAATGGACTAATACCTTTATTTCACTTTCAAGGGAATAATGCATTTAAGTTTATATATAAGCCTATTTTTTTAGCATATCCACTTTTTCCATTAAAAGTTTTTTTTCTGAATACTTTTTTTTTATTTACAAGTTTTATAAATTTTTATTAAAAAAAATGAAAATATTAGTAAAAAATATTAGACTTGTTGCAAAAGTTGCAATCATTATATATCCAGAGTAAAAAAAACTGACAATATAAGTTAAAATATTAGAATTGTTGCAAAAAATGCAAATCATTATATATCAAGAGTGTAGCTCATATTGGGTCATATTATGCATACACATATATTTAATTATTTTTAAAACACATGTTTAAGCTGAATTTAAAAGAAAATAATGCGACTACATGGCATCTACAAGATTATTTCTTGAATCACTATTAAAAAGTTTTGCACATTGGAGTTTTCAGTACATGCTTAATTCTATTCATCGAGATAAAATAAAAGATTCAGTAAATTTGATCAAATAAAACATCTTTTCAAATTAAGTATACACACTGTTGGTTGAATGAGGGACAAACAATATCATTGTGCTAATTACTATCTCAGCTATAATTTATTACTGGAATTAATAGTCAATTTCACACCTGGTGAAGTTTTTACTCTTCTGAAGTAAGAAATTACTTATCTGATGAACATCCAAACTTTCATAGCAATACACCACTTTGTGGACACAATTAAATGTGCACTTTAATCATTGTAACCCTGCTGGTACAATACAAAATCTGAAATGTAGCATAGCCTAGAATAAGAATGAATCAGAGGGGAAGCCTGCTGGTAGTGGCCAAGCTGAGCCAAGGCAAGCTGCCTGGGGTGGGTTACATAATGCAAGTGAAGGCTGTACTACTAGGTGGGCTAGATGTAAACAACACTTGACATGGTGTATGAAAACTTGAATAAAAGCTACTCTTTTCAATCAATTCCTTTGAAATTTCAGATTTTAAAAGATTTAATCCTTATGTATATATATGCTGTGAAAATAAAATCAACAGTGCTTACAGGGAAAAAACGTGCTATTGCCAAAGTTGGACAAAATTTAAGGTACTGATATTTTATTTATGCTAATAACTTGAAAAATTTGCAAAATTCAGATCTAATTTTGGGTAAATAATTGAATCTTGATTAAATAAAGTTATATTCCTGAAAAAAAAGTCTCTAGCTTCAGCAATTCTCATGTTAGGCGAGTAAATATATTTCCTGATTTTTTAAAAATTGCATTATATTTTGGTCCATAACTTCAAAATAATACCTAACACTGATCTACTTCATGGTATGTTTATAGAAAATGTATGGAAGAATATAATACTAAATATAAAAACAGATCAGTGGTTTTGATATTAGGCAGCCTTGAAGTGTAACAATGGCTTTTTTATGGAAAACGGAGGTTTTTCCTTAATATCTTGAAGGAACAAAGTACTAATAACCCAACTTTCGGTATGGTAGGAGATTTTGGGGACATCTAATGGTATGCAAAATTTTGGAATCGTAGGTCCAACAGCTCAAAACATGCCCTGTTAACTGCCGGACGGCCAGACAGGCGGACACAATGGACCACGACTATAGCTCAGTTGATTAGTCAGCTGAGCTAAAAATCTTTGGTACAAACCATTAGTTTTAACATGAGATAATCTTCTTATGTATAAAATTCACCTGTGGGCTAACAATCAGTTAAGGTGAAATTTTACACTTTTTCTGTAACTTTACTGCAACTATCCTACATATTTTGGTAATTATCAAGACACATATGTACTACATCTCATCTACCTATAGGGTACTGCACATGTAAAATAGTGGGTGGGGTGTCATTAATTACTCTGTGATCAAGGGGCAGGCAATCACTATCATTCACCTGGAGTGCCACAACAGCTGAGTTGATGACAGCTTTAGATGCTGGGATGCAGGTCAATAAACATCCAGCCTCCTCAGGTCAGCCAGCCACTAACCCTCTACAACTCATATTCCTATAGATATAGCAAGCTTGTACTCATGCTGACAACATATCTGGAAAGGCTGATTTTGTTATACTAAAGAAACCCAAGAAAATTGTCCCGGCATATTAATCTGAATTCAAATTCAATTTGCTGCTTATAGAAACATAATGAAAACTAGATGTGGTCTGACAATGGTCCTCAGAGGGCCCAGCATTCCTGCTAGTGCTGGACTAGTTTACATATGGGTGAAAAAATTAAGTAAAATTTGAAAAATATCACAAAGAGAAACAGATTTTTATCAATATGCATGAGGGAAAAAATCATACTGGATCAAATGATATTAAATAAGAAATGTCTGAAATAATGTGTGCAATAGAAAATCACCGAATGTAGTCTGTTTGTCATATTTGATTTTGGGCAAGTCTGTAATTCAATAGGTCTGGAGCCCTCATCAGCACAAATGATCCCTTTGAAATTGGGAAAGCTGCAGTAGGTTGTTGTTGAGTTATCATGTGCATAAGAAAATCAGCGATTGGGCTGTGGCTGCCATATACTAATTCCAACAGGTCTGTAATTCAATAGGTCTGGAGCCATCATAGGTACCAACCATCCCTGAAAATTTGGGAAAGCTGCAATAGGTTATTGTTGAGTTATCGCACCCGAAAGAAAATCAGCGATTGGGCTGTGGCAGCCATAATGGAATTCAGACAGATCTATTATTCAATAAGTCTGGAGCCCTCATAGGTTCCAATCATCCCTGTGAATTTGGGAAAGCTACAGTAGGTTGTTGTTGAGTTATTGTGCAAAAGAAAATAATTAATCGGGCTGTGGTGGCCATTTTGGAATTTCGACAGGTCTGTAATTCTATTGGTCTGGAGCCCTCATAGGTACTAATCATCCCTGTGAATTTGGGAAAGCTGCAGTATGTTGTTGTTGAGTTATCACGCGCGAAAGAAAGTGTTACTGACATAAGGATGGAAGGATAGACTAACACGGTGATCACTCTAGGGCACCGCCTGTCAAGCAGGGCCCTAATTAATATTTTAATTTGTTCTCAGAGAAGTGTGGTGAGATGTTCCATACAATAAATACTCTCCAATTGTTCCATTCAAACAGATTTCCCTTAGTAAGAGAAAAGCAACTATGGTCTTTGGAAGTCTAGAGCAATATGACATTTTTAAAAATATTTTACACATTATATAATAATATTATATATTTTGGAGAGTAATATTGGTTCATCCAAGGGGGCACCTGTCCAACTTTGTCTACATAAAATGAAACATAAATCTTTGCCTACAGAAAAATGAAAAATGTCTACATAAAACTTTGTCTACGTAAAATGAAACATGTTTATATGAAATGAAACAAATTTTCTTTAAATTTTACATCATTTGTTCAAAGTATAGAATTGTTTATGAATAAACACTGGGAAATGCTTATGGGATATCTATAGAAAACCATACAATAATAACCTGTTCTAGCTCTCACCAAAACACCTAATATGGTTGCCTAATTTATATAGGATAGGTGGCACTGGTCATGCAGTCACTCTTTCAATCCAATGGTCAGAAAACCCCAAACAGATGCATACCCCTGCATTCCTGAAAGCCCTGTATGTATATATTTAAATTTATTTATATCTATTCTATAAAATAAATTAAAGTAAAAACTTAAGATTGTAGTGGTACTGAGGTCATATACCAGTATACACTTGATGTAAGAATGAACAGAAATTCTTCCGAGGTTACATATTCAAGCAGCTGAGCAGGTGTCAGTAAGACAGCCCAGGACTTGTCTGTGTACCTATGTTATAACACCTACACAGGATTATATGCTAACAGGTAACCTCTCCCAGATGCTGGTCAGTATAAAGGAGGTGTTATAGCTGTCGTTCCTCACAGATCATAATACACCTTCCATTTGTTCCTGCCTGCCCTGCCCACAGACTCCAATTTCCCTTGGAGATGAACAAGCTGGCTAACACACAATAGCCTGGACTTGCTACCTGTTTTCACTTTCTAATTATTGGCAAGTCATTTCCATTTGTTGATCTGATATCTGTAGAAATAAATATCAGTGAATATCTTCTCATAGTTTTAACCATGGCCAGTATAGTTTCAACTCTGATATATTTTAAGCCTCTCTGGGTTTACTTCCACACAAATGGGAATAAAATAGAAGTAAGTCAAACTAACAAATATAGTATTAGTCAGCATCTGAGAGAATATCTTAAGATTCTTGTGAAATTTTTACAGTTTCAGCCCTCTTCACTGGACCAACTAAATGATGACCAACTTGATACCATGAAGGGCTCAGCAAGAAGATTTGTACAGCAATAATGAGAGAAAGAAGGTAAACCCTGAGAAGACTATTTTATATTAATCTTCTTCACCCATGTCTGTCTTATCACCTTTGTTCAAATGTGGTAATTAATAAGCATCTGATATAAAATTATTTTTTATGTAGAGAACTTTTAGAATTTTTATTATTTATCAATTATTTATATAAAATAAATCTAGTTTTCCTAATATCAAATGAACATTATTAGTATTATCTTAAAATCTGGCTAGGTTTTTAACAATGCCTCTGTTGCACTCTCAGCTTTGTCCTCCATGGAGACACAAGGCATTAACAACCCGGGACGAGGATCATTTGCCTGATCTACTGTGACTATAAAGACTTCAGCTGCCATAACATGAAGCATAAAATGGGGAGAAAGTACAGACAGAGACTTGCACAGAAAAAGTAATGACAAGTGAGTTCTGTATGGTCTATTGAGAGTCTACTACCTTGGTTTATTCAATTATACCCATTGCAACTGACTGGGTTTAAAGACAAAGGGAACCAACCCTATTTAATAAGAACACAGAATCAGAAATTATACAAAACTTTAAAAAATAAAATATAGAGAAGTCTATGGTTTTATACATATTAATCAAACTTATCTGACTTATTGAATCCCATGCCATGGTATGAAAGTATGAGAACTCATATTTACATTATGGTGATTATCAATTTAGATGCCACTCCATAAGGCATATTCTGTTACTACACACTTTTTAAAGTATGAAGGACTAAAATACTGCCTATTCTTTCAAGTAATTACCAAAATACATGGTTCAGTGGTAAAATCCCATTAATGTTTTCATTATGAACCTCAATATTTTACATCAGAATTCCACATATACAAGGATAATCAAGCAAAGTTGCACTGGTGTCACACTTGGCCTATTACAGATATGGTACAGTGTGTGTTCTGAAGTGACCTGGCATATTCAAAAGTTCACAATATCCTGGAAAGCACTAAAAGCTGATACATCTTCTGTGAAATTTCTGTTTGAAATTCCTTTGAAATACCATCTGCTATAGGTTTATATTTTTGGACTGAGACATATGCACATATATTCATGTACAGTATGAATACAGCAAACAAGAAGTCCCTGGAGAAAATGCTTTGATAGTGGCAAACATTAACCACCCAGATCACCACCACCCATTTTTCCTAATTATTGTATTTGCAGAAGGTATTTGTGTACATTTTGTTCATCTTTGAGCTGCCAAGGCATGGCGGTGCCAGCAAACCCTTCACTGAGGCAGCTGTAGGGTAAAAAAATGAGCAAGGTCTGTGTCTTCTTCCTGAAACTGGATAAAGGTCTGCTACAGAGCTGAAAAACATCAATTTTCTCAGGTACAACTAGAACAGCACTCATACTCAATAGAGTGCACACCTCTACAAAGACAAAACAATCCTACAGGAACCACACAAACTTATCCGGATCTATACCTAATTTTTAAATGATGTACATTTCCGGATCTATACCTAATTTTTAAATGATGTACATTTCCGGATCTATACCTAATTTTTAAATGATGTACATTTCCAGATCTATACCTAATTTTTAAATGATGTACATTATATCAGGATCTAGCCATTATGCAGATCTGTACCAAATTTTTGTTACTGATGCCTTCCCTGGGCCACATCCTACCACTCCACAAAGTTTCATGCAATTCTTTGGTATTTTTTTAATAATCCTGCTACAAACAAACCAAAAAACAGACACAAATGAAAACATAAATGATGAAGGTTATTACAATTAAAGAATATGTGACTACCAATTTTCTGATCAACTTGACTTTCCCTAAATATATCAGGATCAGTATATATGTATGGGATCTGAATTATAGAAAAAAATATATTCATCCTAAATGCCACAAGACTTAAGAATTTGTGTTTAAACTTTCCACAAGGGATTTTAATTTTGTTCAGAATTTAAATGAATTTCCATGAATTGTTCCAAAGAATATCACAGCAGAAAGGTTATAATTAAAAGATACACACACACACACAAACACACATACTGACCAAAAAATATTTTAACTGCCTGAAGTTAATTAAGTTTAAGGTCAAATAGTTAGATTAACAGATGTTACATATGGCACTAAGTTAAGAGCATAGCCTTTAGCTCAACATGTTTACCAATCATCAGCCAATTGTGATGTAAAAATTAACTTCCTTATCTCATTACTGAACCTTGGCTTTTCAGCAAATACATCTTTGTATTCAGGTGGTAGCCAAATTGTTTTCCCTACAAGACTAGCAGAAGCTTAAGTAGTTCTAGATACAAGAACCGTTTTGCAATTTAGCTACACCATAGCTCAAAGGCCGCACTGGGATGCAATCTTCGGACACCTGGCAGTATTTTTTTTTACTCCTTAATGGAAGAAATTTGTCTAATCAGAACCAGGTGTTACCTTTGTAAATACAGGGACATTCTAGCAGCTTCTCTGAAACATCATCTAAAATGAAAAGAGTTACCATCCACAATGACTGTGAAACAAGTGGCCAATGGGTCACTGTACTCAGCTAAGTTCTAATTCTAAATCTAAAAAATCTAAAATAATATCAGATGAAGATAAAGTCTGAAAGGAGGGGTAATATCAGCCATGGTTGGTCAGTATGATTGAAGAAATTGTTTTGTTTTTTTTTATAAAATGTATACAGTTTCCATAACTTCCCCACTGTACAGGTTGAAGGAATTGGATGGTTGGGGGGGGGGGGGGGGGAGGAGATAATGATGGGAGTAACAACACCTCTATTCCTGTGTATTTATTTTCCTTATTTAATAAATTTTATGCAGTTGCAATAAAATTTTTACCAGTGCTCTGGACATTATCTATTTTATTATTATTTTTACCTCTGCTGGGAGGGATGCATTTATCCTCATTCATGTGTGTGTTAGTGCACCAAAAGACTCACACAACCATGAACAAAATATGAAATTTTCTCTCAAATTCTGAACTTTTGCCTCACTGAAAAAACAAGTGACCCATGGGTCATGTCGCTCAGCTGACAGGGAAGAGATTCGCTAAAGGAAATTTTATCATCAGAATGGTAGTATATACCCATTCAACTGAAGCATCAAACAGATTAACCAACAGGCCAAGATTTAGTCTTTATTTATATATCTCAAAAATAGAGAAAAAATTTGTAAACTTTAAAAACTAGAATACGGGTAGCCGACAAGTGACACACATCCAGAAAGATGTCCAAGTTGTATACATATGCAAAATTTTAGGCAGAAAAGTCAAACCACAACATGTGTATGAGTGATTTTAGCCAACGGCAGACAAACAGACAGACGCTGTGCAAAAATGGTTACAGGTGGCCCCTCCAGTTGACCTATGTGAGATCTATACACATGAAAAATTTTGGCCCAATCGTTCAAACGGTTCCCGAGATATGAGCTCGGATGTCTGCAGTGTAAACTAGAATGTAGGTAGCGCCACCTGTCATAAAATCAAGAAAGCTATCCAGGATGTATAAAACTGCAAAATTTTAGGCAGATATGTCAAACCACTGCCGAGATATGAGTGACATTATCCCACGGCAGAAAACAGACAGACGCTGTGCAAAAATGGTTGCAGGTGGCGCCACCAGTTTTGCGTATGATAAAGAGCTATGTTATATCTATACACATGCAAAATTTTGGCCCAATCGGTCAAACGGTTCCTGAGATATGAGCTTGGATGTGATCAGCTTGAACGTGAATGTAGGTGGTGCCATCTGTCATAAAATCAAGAAAGCTTTCCTGGTTGTATATGCATGCCGAATTTCAGGTGAATTAGTCAATTCACTGCAGAGATATAAGTGATTTTAACCCAAGGCAGATGAACAGATGGACACTGTGCAAACATGGTTACAGGTGGCGCCACCATTTTTGTGTATGTTATAAAACAATCCAAAGGCTACATTTGTATAAATTTTATTTCCTGATTGGTCAATCGGTTTCCGAGATATGACGGTTTATGTGTGGAAACAGATGCACAAATGGACGCTGGATAGAGGGGAAAGGTCAGAGATCAACAAAAATTGGTTAGGCACTAGTTCACATGTGACTAGATAATTGGTGTAAGTTTCGGAAAAATCGGTCCATTTTTCTCAGAGGAGCTCTCTGGAAACAAACGTGGCGGCAGCGGAGGAACCCGGTCAAAAACATAGTATCTGCAAAACTTTGTTTTGGAGGATACAAAAAAACAGGTGGCTCCACCAGTCTGCAGAAACTAATAAAAACACTTAATGGTCAATATCCATGCAAAGAATCATGGTGATCTCCGCATTAGTTGTTCAGATACTTCATATTTTGTATCAAATTGTCCATTATTCTGAGGGATACTTCAGAGTCCTATAGCTTGAAGGATATGGGTAACAGAGACCTAATTTCAAGTTTCCACAGGCACTCTTCATGGGCCTCCTTGCATGATAAGAATGAAGTTTTTAGGTCCAGTTGTTGCAATTTGTACCCTGTTTGACAGATAACCACATCTTTAAAGGTCTCAAAAAAAGAGAAAAAAAATTCGTAAAAATTTGAAAAAAATAGAGGTGGCGCACCCAGTCTGCAGAAAGTGATGGAACAGCTCATGATCAATATGTATGCCGAAAATCATGACCATCAGTGTTGTAGTTATTGAGATATTGAAGATTTTGTATGAAATTTTTGACTACTCTGAGGGGTACTTTGGGGCCCCATAGCTCAAAGGATATGTGTAACAGAGACCTAATTTTCTGGTTTCCATGGACACTTTTCATAGGTCTCTCAGTGTATCGAGAATGAAGATTCTAGGTCCAGTCGTTACGATTTGTGCCACGCTAACAGATGACAGCATCCTTAAAGGTCTCAAAAATAGAGGAAAAAATCGTAAAAAAAAAAAAACGAACAAATACAGGTTGTGCCACCAGTCTGCAAGAACTGATGACACATCTCTTGATCAATATGTATCCCAAAAATCATGACCATCAGTGATGTAGTTATTGAGATATTGAAGTTTTTGTATGAAATTTTTGACTACTCTGGGGGGTACTTTGGGGCCCCATATCACGATGGATATGGGTAACAGATACCTAATTTCTGGTTTCCATGGAGACTTTTCATAGGTTTCTCAGTGTGTCAAGAATGAAGATTCTAGGTGCAGTCGTTACGATTTGTGCCACGCTAACAGATGACAGCATCCTTAAAGGTCTCAAAAATAGAGAAAAAAATTCATAAAAAATCCAACGATACAGGTGGCGCCACCAGTCTGCAGGAAGTGATGACACATCTCATGATCAATAGTTATGCCACAAATCAAGACCATCAGTCAAGTAGTTAATGAGATATTGAAGTTTTTGTATGAAATTTTTTACTTTTCTGGGGGGTAATTTGGGGCCCCATAGCTCAAAGAATATGGGTAACAGAGACCTAATTTCTGGTTTCCATAGAGACTTTCCATAGGTCTCTCAGTGTGTCGAGAATGAAGATTCTAGATCCAGTCGTTACGATTTGTGCCTTGTTAACAGATGTTCACATTTTTAAAGGTATCAAAAATAGAGAAAAAAATTCGTAAAAATTCGAAAAATATAGGAGGCACCACAAGTCCTCAGGAACTGATGGAACATCTCATGATCAATATGTATGCCAAAAATCATGACCATCAGTCAAGCAGTTAATGAGATATTGAAGTTTTTGTATGAAAGTTTTGACTTTTCTAGGGGGTACTTTGGGGCCCCATAGCTCGAAGGATATGGGTAACAGAGACCTAATTTCTGGTTTCCAAGGAGATTTTTCATTGACCTCTCAGAATGTAAAGTTACAAGATTCTAAGTCCAGCGGTTACGATTTGTGCCAGGTTAACGGACAGACGGACGACGGACAAAGAGTGATCGCTATAGCTCAGCATGACTGAAAGTCAGCTGAGCTAAAAACTCTTTTATCCAGATTTCCCAAATTTCTGGGATGACTGCACTTCCTGTAGCATACCAGTACATGCATGGAATTTTTTTTATTCTATGATTGGGAGACCTACAAAATCATTTATCAAATGACAATCGTTTGTTTTCTGCAGGAGCAAATCAGTGTGCATTCTTGATTATCAAACATGGTATATATTTTACCATGCAGTTGATTCCTATTTGTGCTGGGGTAAATGGAAAATGTGCAGTTGTAATTATGGATTTGTGCAGTTCTATTTTTTCTGTAAGTTTTGTCCCCAACCTAGACTGAAAAACACACAATTATATACTGCTAATGGGTAAATTATTGAATTTCATCCATCACTTATATCAAAGAGCTCTATATTTAGAACATATATAACTGGCTCAAGTATAAGTTTGTAAACAATTATTTTTGTAATTAAAAAAATTCCTTAAAATATACTGTTATCGAACTTAAATTAATGAGTAACAATTAATTAAAAGTGCATCAATTTGCAGTTCTTGTAAAATGTATATTTCGTCAGTGTTTGTGAAAGGACTTAGAGAAAATCTCTTAGAGAACTGTAAATAAATTCATATACTATATATAACACAATGAGTTAATGTAAATTGTAAATCATTGTAAATACATTTTTAAAATTTTTCTTGATTAGTTTACCATTTAAATTATAATATAAAATATAATCAAGTCAGATATCAATACCTTGTTACAACTTCAATGCATAAATGTCCACTCAATAGCATCCATTCCACCTGTTGGTTTTGAAATTATTCTTACCTGGGCAACAAAAACAATGTCAAGGTTGATTAATCATGTTCTGCCCTAATTATATGCCCTATGATTTTGCACAGTGGTTGTTTCTCATGTGATATTACAGTTCATAAACAGGCAATTAAGAAGCCTAGGCAGTGATGCAAGCTTGTGCATGTCATGAGACTGCCTGCTGGTATCAGCATGCACATCCAGCAGTGACCATTATACATTATGCAGTACATATCAAGTGGTCAGTGTACACAGACTATGGTCTATGCTTGACCTGTCTATCCAATAATATTATGTACAGATTCATAAACCGATACTTTAAACTCAGGAATTTTAAACTTACTAGGCCTATAAGTATAATCATATTAATAAATATTATTATTAATATTATTATGTATCCTGGGCTCAGGAGTCAGGTGTCTGTATAATGAATCACTTACTTAGGGACACAGCTGCCTTCAAGCAGTCCAGCTTCCATGGCCGTAGACTCCGCCTTTTCATGGTAGGTTTGCTGATGTAAGGCGACACATTGAAACTTGGTTAGAAATTGCTTATCAATTACCTGGCCTGCCAATCAATCATGGCGCGTTCGTAACTTTCTCAACTTTAGAATTTCACATTTCAGCCTGCAGGTGGCGCTCTCAGTGAGCGGATGAACAGGTGTCGTCTGCTAAAACGGAACTCACCTGCTGCCGCAAGGTGGTCTCAACATGAGTCTTCAACAGATATCGGTCAAGGAACAACAGTACCCCTGCACTGTGTAACGTTATTAAATCACAGTCCAGCAGAAAATTGATGGACTGTTTATATTTAAGGAACTGCCAGCCTGCCACGTGATTTTCTATAGCCATTGTACATAACATTATTAGATTTATAATTATCACAGGTGCTCGAGTTGCTGTTCGTATTTATTTTGGTTGAAACTTTTGTTTAACCGGTTTAATTATTTATAAACCGTAATTTTTTATTACTCCTCATTATTTTCTGTTGTTGTCGTAGCGCTTTCCGGGCGTAATTATACCGGTTAATTAGGCCGAATTCATTATGTAGAGGATATGCTCCGACCTCAGTTGTCAACGGTACATAATAATTTTTTTTATAATCATTTATATGTAGTATAGACTAATATCCGTTGAGTAAAACAGTTAACATTGTTTTTATATACCAGTAAAGTCAGCTAAAATCTGGCAAAAAAGAGGTTTTTTTAGAGTTCTTTTGACGTGAAAATGCTTTATAATATTTATAAAATTTGTATTGTAAAGGGGGGGGGGATCAAACCCAGACAGACAAAGAAAACTTAAAAACAGGTTCTCTAATGCAGAAGGGTAGGGTGGGGGGGTGGGGGGTTCTGAACTCCTAAAGAAGGCTGCTGCGGCTCATAAGAGTGCATGGGTTACGAACCCATTGCCCCTCCCCCCCCCCCCCCGAACCCCGGGCCCCGATCCGCTCCTGCAGAATAGGTGTATTAAGTGACACGAAACAAAAACGAAGACTTGTGACATGTCGCATCAAAACGATAGGCACCATTTTACATGCGACCCTATAATGATACGTTTCTGAAAATTCCTTCCACGAGCGGTGATGGTGGCAGCGGTGGAGACAGACTCTATACAAAAGATCCGCAAAATTCTTTTTAGACGGATACAAATACATAAATAATATGTAAATATTGTATAACATGGAAATTGGTATTTACCCCAAATTAGAATGATAAAATTTGATTAAAATCTCTAGTTTTTACCCTAATTTTAAAAATATCCTGCCTCTCACGTAATTTTTAAATATTTTTTTTTCATGTAATTATTTGTCATGGAACATATATGTAATAATGTATTACATGCTTAGAAGAATGAAAATTTCGTTTTACTGGCATTTTTATCTTAATAATTTAATTTTTTTTCAGAATAAGACATGCAGGCCAATAGGCCTACTATAGCCAGGAAATATAATTTTGGCGTCTCTGTGTTGAGGAACTTTGTTTAGTAAGTTCATTTCTATTTTTATTGAATTATGCAAGATTTAAAACGAATGTAGGACACAACCACATTAATTTCTATCAAGTACAACACACACATTTAAACAGATGCTGATGGTTACAGCTGCTTCTTTTAATTTATGAAATAGACGTGTATTAGAGACCGATATGTATTGGTTATAGCCCAATGAAATGTTATGCAAACCGTGAGGTTCGCGAGGCTTGTGTCACATGGCATATATCAAACTGATCTTATACTGGATAGGGGGATATAAACAATGTCGTAACGTGCATGCTCTCAGCGACAAAAAAAAATCTTAGTTGCTGGCAGTGGTAAAAGCAGCATTTGGCCCATTTGAGCCAGTACGTGGGTTCACACGGGGCTCATATTTCATACAAAGTTAATATAATATGTTCAGGTAAAAGAAGACGCAAACACGCAACACACCAGCGCATTAATACCCTAAACACATTATGAAAAATAATAATTTGAACCCAAATCTAACATGTGACTATTTTTTTTAAATAACCAATGAGTTCACGTTTTTTCAACAGTGTCTGTTGGCGGATGTATATATATATGTTGTTGTCGCCGTAGGTCGTATGGTCTGTAAGCAACTTTCAGTGACAAGTTACGACAGGAGTCCCCTTTCATCTGGCGACAGAACTGACGTGTGATGTAAACATCGCATTGTTTAAGCGTGACAAACTTTTCTTTCAACTTGGATCGATGCCCTGCGCTTACGCACCATACACTTATGTTTGATCAGGGTCCTGGTATTATTCCTACCCGTAATCCAGATTTTACCACTAATCTAGGAAGTTTGCGGTGAATAGCCATGCTTGGGCTTTAGCAGTTACGTTTGGTGCTAAAATGGGTAAATTTAAACGGAATTCGAGATACAGATAGACGTAACTCAGTGCCAGCTCTTATCGTCGAGTAGAGAGTCGTAATTTAGTATCAGTTCTAAGCGCTGCGACACAGCAAGAGGAAATTTGATTTCTCTGTTATTGAGAGGAATTAACCATTGTATCGACTGGGCCAGTCCAAGTGCTCAATCGATTTCGACGAAATGTAAGGAGGGGTGTCACATGGGCCAATCCCCTATTAAATTTGGATGGGGATCGAAGAAAGGAGCGGACAAAGCTTTGGTTGTTTTGTCTGAACAACTGCCACCTGCTGCCACCTGTTAGATGAATCTGACACTAGATGTTAAAGATTGGGATGTGGGCTAGGAAAATTTATTTTTGGGCGCGGATCCGGATGAAAGGGATGGACTCAGTAGGGGATGTGCTCTCTACGGCCTACCATTATAGTTATCCGCTGTAGCACTTAGATCACACTTAGAATGTAAGTTCATTTAAACAGAGAAGATATATATATATATATATATATATATATATATATATATATATATATATATATATATTTTATGTACGTGCCATGCGCATTCATATATGCCTCCTTTTTTAACAGAAACGACATATGATGACAACTCGGCCAAAGAGGACTGTCACTGCATATATATAAATCAGCATATC
The DNA here is from genome assembly GCA_026874595.1 of Sipunculus nudus. Classification (NCBI taxonomy): domain Eukaryota; kingdom Metazoa; phylum Annelida; class Sipuncula; order Golfingiida; family Sipunculidae; genus Sipunculus; species Sipunculus nudus. The sequence continues at coordinate 47,410,824 of CM049306.1, read as the reverse complement.
AGCTGTGGTGCCAAGTGATGGTAACTGGACATTTTCATTCCAAGATCATTCCAAGACCTATGGGCATGCATATTTTCAGGCGAAGACATTAAACCACTACTGAGATAAATGCATGAATCTTATTGTATTCTGCAAATACGTGATTGTAGGTGGCACCACTAGTCTCGTGTAAGAAAAATCTACCCAAGACGGATGAACATGCAAAACTCCTGAGAAAAAGGCCCCAATGTATTCTACGAAAATGGAAAGTTGGGTGGCGCCACCTGTCAGGCCTATTGCAAAGCAATCCAAGATGGGTAAACGCGCAAATTTTGCGGCTGATACATCCAGCCACTCCTGAAATATGTGCAATTTTCACCAAAACAGATCTATGGATGGACGCTACGTAAAAACGTTTGTGCGTAGCGCACTAAGCTTGTGTATGAGATAAAGGTATCAAAGAGCTATGGACATGCAATTCCAGGCCGACGCCGCAAACCACTCCTGAAAAAAGGGCAGCAAGGTATTCTACGAAAACGGGATGGTAGGTGGCGCAACCTGTCATGTATACCAGAAAACTATCAAAGATGTATGGACATACCAATATTTAGACAAATACTTTGAACCACTCCTAAGATATGAGTGATTTTCACCCAAAGCAAACGCACAGATGGACGCCAGGCGAAAAGATTGTAGATGGCGCCACCAGTCCTGAGTACGAGATAAAGGTAACTAAGATCACATTTTCAGCCCAATACATTGAACCACTCCTATGATATTGGCAAGTATCACTAAAAAGACCCACGGATGGACACTCGCGCAACCAATTTTTGTTAGAAACCAGTTTACATGTGACCCGATTATTATGCTGGGTATAAGGAGGATCGGTCAAGGGGTCACACAGGGGTTCTCCGGAAACAAACGCTGCGGTGACGGAACACTGCTGAAAACATACTATCCACAAAAATCTTTCTTTACGGATACATTTTGCGGTCATCTTACTTAAAGCTTAGTAGTCCAAAATCAGGCGCAGAGTCATAAAACACTCTGCCTCATCCAAGCATATGTCCCTGCATGGTTATATGCACAGGTTTAAGGAAATCACGTGGGCCAGTTCCCGTTAATATCATATAGTGAGCCAGACAGAGTTTCATGGTGTTAGTTGATCAGGGAGGGTATTTTAGCCCATTTGAAAGGGCATGTTTAGGTCATGATAAAACAAAGAAAAATAATGTGGCTAGAAGTTGGTTTACCCATATCCACAAAAAATATTGTTTTACGGACTCCGGGAACGAAAAATGACGGTGCCACCGGGCAATTTAAAATTCTTTTTTTTTTCTTTAAAGGTCGAGATATATTACGTGGAATTTTGACAGCTTTCCTTAAAAAAATACAAGATGTGTTTCAATTCTTGGAATGGTGTACATGGTCAACATTAAATTTAGTCCATTTTCCATACCTTTAAGAATTCTCTTATGGCATTTGTGCCATAGCACAGTAATCAAGGTCCTGATCCACGAAATATATGAGCGGAGAATCGTCGATCGGAGAACAATATACGCATTATTGTAATAATGCATTAATGTAAGGATAGGCCTGGTCTGTATATGACAGATAAAAAACGATGGTATCGATAACATATAATTTTGGAATGGCGGAGTCTTGAGAGAATAAAACTTTTTTTTTGTATCACAGCATTCTTCTTTATCTCCTGATGTTTATCTCCTGCCTGCAGAGGCACAGCATATGTGTATACTATTAAGCTTATACAAAATACCATATGGTCTGCGTCATATGCCCAATACAAGCCACAGCTTTTGGGCCAGATGTTGAACTGTGCATATAACTGATTATATAAAGATTTCACTAAATAACTACAAATACAATAGTTGTATTTGTGAATATTCGTCTTGTGCTTTATGTATCTATACCTTGCCTGCATTAAGGATATGTACACCTGTCATAACATATAAATACATCGTACAATACGTTCAGGATCTTGTAGAATATACCGCTTCGGTTGATACATCAAGACGAATCTCATTACACTGCGTCCAAGGTGAGAGATGTATTTGTTTAATAATCATTTTTATTTGCAGAAATATATATATACAGTAGAGCCGTATTTCCGAAAATTCGTTTTTCCGAAATTTAAAATGGGGAACGGAAAATTTATTCGTATTTCCGAAATAATTTTCAATCATGTAAACACCTCAAATGAATTTTATTTTTACGAGTCACAAAGGCCTGCAGTCAGGTGGTTAAGCCGAGAAGTGGCCCTAATTAATTAGTTCTGGGCCGAAGGTGTGGCCGGAGCAAAGGTGTGTTAACTGAAACTTGTCGCGCAACGGCAGGCTCCGTATACCCTAGTAAGCGGCTGAGCAGTTTATCCAAGAGCACATGTATATTATCAACCAAATCACTTTTGTACCAAGTAGGTTTAGATGCGAGGCCATAACACGCGGGCCTGGCCATACAATTCATTCTGCGAGAACAGTTTCATCACTCACTCAAACTTGCCGTTCTTCAGCTTATTTACTGTCAAGGAGAGCACCAATCGAACACGATCGTCTTGCTGTCACTTGCCAGAGATATGTATTCAAAGCAAAGAAAACGGACTGCGTCATGCGTGTGCTGCACAGGCGCTGCCTGCGTGCTGTTAAAGAAACTAACCGAGTTACAATAATTGCGATGTCATTTGACCGTGAATTTGGAGGGGAAAATATGGCACACAAGTATCCTAAAAAAGTTAAAATGGGTTTTACCTATCAAACTATGCATTAAATCCGATATTTTTTATAAGTTCCGGTCGTAAATTTACTAACTTGGGTCGAGAGAAACACGGTGTTCCCTCAATGATATATCGTTAAGTTAATCATAAACTGTCGTACGAAATAGGCCCTAAACCCCCGACCGAATTTCCGAAAATTCGTTTTTCCGAAAGAAAAGCTTGTCCACCGACGCTTTCGGAAAACGGCGCTCTACTATATATATATATATATATATATATATATATATATATATATATATATATATATATATATATATATATATATATATTATATACGTATAAGACAGTATAAGGCACAGTATAAGGCAGTATAAGCACAGGTGCTTGAATTGCTATTAGTGTTAAATTTGTTCCTTTTATTGGTCATTTCCTTATAACTATTACTTATCTGAGATTTTCCTGGCGTTTTCTCACTATATGGTCAATCTCTTCATTATTTACTTAATATGTGAGATAGGCTGGCAAGAATCCCCAGTTGTCAAACCCGACAGCCATGGAACATCGGTTTCAGGCTAATTTTGGATTACATGCGTGATTGGCTGAACCATTGTTACGTCAGCGGTGTCACCAGCTGATGACTCCAGTAGTAAGCATACAAACCAATCAGAAAGTGCGTCCTCGGTTGCTATGCCATGGCTGTCGGGTCTATTAACGGGGGCGTCTTGCCAGCCTATCTCACATAATAAGTGAATAATGAAGAGATGGACCATATAGTGCGAAAAACGCAGGGGAAATGCCAGATAAGTGATAGTTATAAGGAAATGAACCAGAAAAGGAACAAATTTAACCGAAATCTATACTAATAGCAATTCAAGCGCCTGTGGTATAAGTATCTAGAATATGGGCAGTCGACAAGCGACTACCTCATACCGAATTGAATATTTCGTAACGTAAGAGCCCTAGCGGATGGACGCCAACAGTATCATATATAAGGTAAATCTGTCCAAGATCTATGGACATAAAAAATTTAGACTAATACAGTAAACCACTTCAACCAAAACAGACGCACGGATGGAAGCAACGCCAAGCAATTGTGCAGGCGGTGATATCATTCTTGCGTAAGAGAGATGACGTGATCCAAAATATTCATGCATGATTACTTGATAATTCTTATGTAACTATATATCAATAGGTATTTTATTATAGTCAGATAAATACTAATTATGAAGCATAATAACATCACCTAAATCTTTATTATTATTTTTTCAGTAATATTGTTGCCCCGGAGCATGGCATCGTCTGGCAGAGGGGGGAGGGTGCGGGAGTTCATAGCTGAGGTAGAGATGAGGACAGTGCAAAAGAGGGGAAAGAAACTTTCTAATATATTCCTGCAGGTGATCTATATTACAGCATTGTCAAGCCTGGCAGTTTTAATTGTGTCGAATATGAGTGGAAGCTCCAAAGATGATTCAGCACTCCTCGACGATGACCGGGCATTTCATGCAGCGATAGACACAGAAGAAGAAAAATCATTTATGAAGGCTTTCTTTAAGATGGGGCTTTTGAAACAGTATAAAATCGGGGACTTGCCGGGACGTTCAGTGGGAGAGCAAACAATAGAGGAAAAAGTTGAATGGCAAGATCGTGAGGTAGACCAAAAATCCAACGACGATGACGTCATCAATGGTAAAGCAATGCAAATGTTTTGGCGAATGAAAAAAGATTCGGCGATAAAGGCACGGGACAGGCAGATAGACTACATAGCAGATGACAACAGGCGAGCTGATGCACATTTGAAGCTAGCTGCAAAGTTGTCTTTATATGCTAAACAAAGCCGTGACAGCAAAAAAGGGAAAATAAAGAATCCACATCCATTTCGCTATTTACTATACCCTGGCAACGTTTGCAATAATGACCTCTTCATATTGCTGTGCGTCCACACAGCCCCAGAGCATCACCAGGCGCGCATGCTCATACGCAACACGTGGGGAAACCAAGAGTTTTATGATTTTAAAATACGTTTGTTGTTCTTCATGGGTTCTCGGCCAAATGTTTGGCTTGAGGAAGCTTTGAACGTGGAAGAAAATAACCACGGGGATATAGTTCAAGAGGATTTTTACGATTCTTATAGAAACTTAACATATAAATTCATTGCGGTTTTAAAATATGTGTCAATGAACTGCAAGATGGTGCCGTTTATACTGAAAGCGGATGATGACTCATTCGTAAACCTTTACAGCATAGCTAAACACCTTCGTTCTCTTACGACCAAACAAACTAAAAAATTGATCATGTGCCTTTTGTATCCATCTTCTCCGGCACAAAGAGGAAATGAAGGAAAATGGAGCGTCAGTAAAGAGGAATGGGAGGAGGATAACTACCCGCCATATTGTTCGGGCCGTGGTTTAGTTATGACGGCAGACGTTGCGGTCGCGATGCATAATGCCTCATATTATCGCCCTTATTTCTGGATCGACGATGTACTCGTAACAGGCGTACTCGCCAAACAGGTCGGTGCCCGACATATGCAGTTAAGAGCTCATGTTGATTTCAATTTCAAACGCTTCCTTTACCGGTACAATACTAACATGCCATATGCCATGAACTTCTATCTTACGCATTCGCACAGGCTTAAAACGTTAAGAGAGTTATGGATGAACGTTACAAAATATGTGCAGAAAACCTCGTTCATGTCATAGTATGATGTGCAGTTGGGAGTATACACTCACACACACATAAACTTCACTGTGACATCACACAATCAGGAAGAAAATCCGTTCTGTAGAATCGTGTTTGTATTCGTAGAATGACACTTGGTACAAAATACGGGTCCTCATGCTTTATGATGATCTAGGCCTACTTAGTTCAGAAGCGGAAATGGGGGGGGGGGGGGGGAGGGGGGGGGGGGGGGAATCAGAAACATTTTTCATCAGAAACAACGTTTTTTAAGGGCTTCAGACAAAATTTTGCGGCCTGGATCCCCTCTTTTCCAGACATGGGGACCCCCTCCCTTTTCCTAAATCCTGGATCCGCCCCTGTAGCTGCTTTTTTCACGAACATTAGGACATTACTTATATCACTAAATTGCTAAGCCGCTAGGTTACTGGACTCAGTCTTCTCGACGTATTAATTGATGACAGCCCAGAAGCTGAGAACCTAAACAACCCACCATAGCCTGAGGCTACTTCGTGTGGTATATTGTCTAGGTGACCGTCAAATCTGTGTTTCCGGTCTAAGCTTTAATCAAGAATAACATGTCTAAAAAATTACTAATTTCAATACAAATAACACTAACATATCGGTGCGATATGCGAGCACATGTGAATAGATGTTAAGAATGAGACGTTAATAGAACATTTCATACAACTGTGTATTAAGTGTATTATTCTAAATACAGGCTACACAATGATGTATAAATGAATCTGATAAACTCTGAGACTTTTAAACTACGGGGAGCCATATTATCCCAACTAACACAGGCACTAGTCCCTCTATACAATCCTTTTTGCGAGCTGCTGGATTTGTTGACCACTGCGCCAGTTGCTTAATCCTCCAGCTTCATAGAGCAAAGCACGTGCGCAGAGCGGAGCGGTACCTGGCTAATTAACTTCGCGTCTACCGCTGAATGATATTACACTATAACAATAGCAGTGAATCACAAACATATTTTCATTTTTTTCCGATATATGATTTTTTCCATCTTCACCGAAACAAACAGAAGATAACCGCTTTTTCATCGACTTCAAGTAACCCACAATGAAAATACCTTTGCGTCGCAAATAACTAATACGACGCACTCTCCATATCTCAAATGTTGGTGCTTGGTAGTCGAAACGGGTAAAAAACCCGGAGAAAACCACCGACCTTTGACGGGCCACTACAACCCACCCTTATAGCTATGAAGTCATATCTAAAGGCGTTACTCGGGGAATAAAGTTGGTAAACAATACTCGGATTTTTTTTCGCTTGAAACAGAGTGGAACGAGTCCGGAATATATGCCATAGTGGGAAGTTTGTGACAGAGACGATATGAAAACCCGTTACAGACGATATGTTAAAATCAGTCAGAGGCGATAAATATAAACCAAATAAAGACGATAAATGAAAACCAATCGGGGACTACAACTGAAAACCAGACAAAGACAATAAATGGAACCTGGTATGAGACTTTATATAAGTAGGGACCCATGGGTCTTGACGGTCCTGAATTTGTCAATAAGGATATTTTGATCTTTTTCAAAATTTGAGTTAGGTGATCTTGACCCCTGACCATGTGACCAAAACATTTGAAAACTTACTATCCTTGAACTTACAGCAATTTGATTTTCATAACAATCTTTTTAAAAAAATGGGTCCAGTGACCTTGACCTCTGACCAGGTAACCCAAAAATTTACAGATATCTTCCACTTCGGGCACTTCAGCTATATGAGATGGAACGTTTGTGAGGGATGAAAAGAAAAGTTTGATTTACAATTCATCCACAATCTTTTTAAAGACATTGGTCCTCTTACCTTCACCTTTTACCTCGAAATCCAAATGGTTCTTACTTTAGTTATGAGTCATTGATAAAATCAAGTTTGAAGCCAATCTGTCTATCTAAACCAGAGTTATGGTATATAAACAAAATGCATGGGCCCTGTGACCTTGACTTTTGACCCCAAAATCGAAAAGAATCTTCCGCTATTGGCAGGTGAGCAATATCTGGAAGATGGGAGTTTTAGAAGAAAAGTTTGGCTTAAAATGCATCCACAATCTTTAAAAAATAATGGTTCTGTGACCTTGACCTTTGACCCCCAAAATCATAAGGTTTCTTACTTCAGTGGTTGGCCATATATAAATCAAGTCTGAAACCAGTATTTGTCAAACCAAACTTGAGTTATCATCTGGAAACTAATTGGTGGACATATGGCCCCTGTTACTTTGACCTTGTGACCTCAAATTCAATTAGGTTTTCTTTTATTGGCAGGTCAGCACTATGCGCAAGATGGAATGTATGTGATGAAAAGTTTGGCATAAAATGCATCCACAACCTCCGTGGATCATGACCTTGCAAAAAATTTTTAGGTTTCTTGCTTTAGTGTTAGGATATACACAAGTCAAGATTGAAATCCATATGTCAATCGAAACTGGAGTTATCATCTGGAAACAAATTTGTGGATGAACGGACGGACAGACAACTAGACAGACTGACGGACAGGTGGATAACTATAGGGCAACCACTTATAATTGATTAACACAAAGTTTAGTGACACTGTGAAACCACAACTGAGAAACTGACATGATTGCTGTGATTTAAGACTTAAGTCTTAAGTTTCTAGTTCCCTGTGACATCTCTCTGATAAAGCTTCTTTATTGTACATGCTCACAACATAAGTAAAGCGGTGTGAATGTACACGACATGACGAATCATCGTTGAGCCTCGCCGAATTGCATGAATTTTAAGATGTTTGGATTAGTTATGAGAAGGGCCTCTTATGATGAATGGCAGGCAACGTACATCCCGATCGTTTGCTTCTTATGAATATTGCCTCCGCCAAGACTGTATATGCATGCGTGCGTTTGTGTGTGTTTGTTCAAAACATAACTCATGCAGTCATGAATGGAATACCATGAAATATTCAGGGCACTTGGTTAATGAAGAATAAATCATATTAATTGTGGATCCGGGACATGATAAGTATACAGAAAGGACTTGCATGCAGGAATATTCACAAATGTGAAGTCACATATGCACGATTGGACCTGGGAATTATCAGTCAATACGGGTAGAATAAGTGTATGCAAACACGTTTTGGGAAGCATCCTACATCAAGGAAAGTCCGTGTGGCAGAGGCAGGCATTCCGGAGAATGCATATTTCTTGTTGGTACATAAAATCACATATGCGCATATGAAGTCACATATTCATGATTGAACCTGGGAATATGGGTAGAATTAGAGTATATGCAAACACGTTTTGAGGAGCATCCCACATTAAAGAAAGCCCACGTGGCGGAGGCCTGCATTCCTGAGAATGCATATTTTTAGTTGGAACATGAAATCATTTAATTCACTTCAAATACCATGCATTTACCTGTACTCGTAGCCACTCACATAAGACTTAATAAGAGGGCGAAAATAAAATGACAACCTGTATTTACCATCAAATCCCCGTCGTGAACTGTTACCATTTAAAACTAGATATTTCTTGGCACCGCATTTGCCATAGTATCCCCAGACAATTAATCCCAGCCCCCTTTAAGAATAGGCCCCCCATCTTCAGCAACAATTAATATCAGACCACACTCACAGAAAAGGTCACTCTCATGGAAAAGGTCATGATCCCAATTTCAATATACATCATCCCCTAACGCATGTCAATGTATATATATGCCTAATATGAAAGAAATCTGTACATTAGTTTTTGACTTATAATGCTCACAGTACTGTTAAGTGGCAATGACGGGGTATTAAACGGCACGAAAACAAGTCAAAGAATAACAGATGGCGCCACCGGTTTCTGGAACATGACAACCCTATCCATGGTCTTCCATCAACTTGATTTTTGGATCAATCCATGCAAGATTTCTTGAGATATTTAAGAATTTGTGTGATTTTCCCCCAAAATTGGACCTATTCAAGGTCAAGGACACTCTCCTAGTCAAGGTCATGACCTCATTTTAAATAGGCGTCGTCCTCTCACCCATATCTATACATATACCAAGTTTGGTAAAGATCCGTGAAATATTTTTTTGAGTTATCGCGCCAACAAGATTTATATGCGGCGGCGGAGGCGGCGGGACCGGTATGAAAACATAGTATCCCCCGATACAACTACTATACAGGGATCACTCTACATCATTACAAGTGAAAATATAAGTCATTACAAGTGAAAATATAACACATTAAATTAAAGTGTAACAATTATTTATTTTAGCTTGTACAAATTTCATTTTTGCACTAACAATACAGGCACCTAAAAAAAACTGCTGTAAACACTAAAAACAATTTCTTGGACGGTATTACATATCTAGCAAAGCTATAATTGGCAACACAACGTAACTTAAAATACAAGAATTTGTGTATTATGAACAAGGAATTGTGGTCCCAAATGAATCACGTATTGCAAAATAAATGACAATATAACATAACGCCTTGCTGCAGCAATAATACAAAAGACCTAACTGTACATGTTAAATATATAAACTCTAATATACACGTTTCTTACAATGAACATATATGTAAGATATATATGCTAGAACGACACAATAATAATTTCTACCACTCCTCCCACATCTGCAAGTTAGCTCTCACAAAATTAGCAGCATGCCTTATACATTAGCAATCATTGTGTTCATATAAATTTGAGAAAAGGATTTATAAACAGGATTATTACAATGGATATAAACCAGGCCAGCTCATCTATAATGTGAGCATGGAATCAATGCTAAGGGAAAGTAGTTTTTAACAATATATGAGAAAATAGAGGCTTTGCGGTTGTCTGCATACCTGCAACATAAGTAGGCACAAATTCACATATCTTCTCATGTGGACGGCGTTAAGGTGTGGTGGCACTTATTGGTGAAATGGTCCCTGTAACCATGCACTCACATTTAAATATGTAATGATAATATCTTTGCCCTAACATTATTACTATTAATAAGACGGGATGCATGATAATTTGACATGGTAAACAACCGAGATATGTGTCTACCAGGGGTGTATTTAGGCCTCCCCCTCCCCTTTTTCAACAAAAAATATTGAAAATAAAAAAAGCGGAGCATCCCCTTGCACGGGGTATATTTAGAATGGGTGTATTACAGTGTGAAAATGAGGAGGGCAGGTCTGTGACCTTGACCTCTGACCCTGTGACCTCAAAAGGATTCTTCATCCATGTGTGGATGAGCCATATGAGGAAGATGAAAGGTGTTGGTCAAACGCTTTGGCTTTAAATGGGTCCATAAGCTTTTTTAAGAAATGGGTCCTCTGGCCTTGGCCTTAGACCCCATAACCTCAAAACTGATAGGGCTCTTCATCCATGGATCGCTGAACCATACGTTCAAGGAAGGAAGGTTGTGGTGAAATGCTTTGGCTTAAAACGGGTCCACAAGCTTTTTCAAGAAGTGGGTTCTTTGGCCTTGACCTTAGACTCCTTGACCTCAATATAGTTAGGGTTCTTCATCAATGGGTGGGTGAGCCATATATGAAAGATGAAAGGTTTTGGTCAAAAGGATTGTCTTAAAATCTGTCCACAAGCTTTTTCAAGAAGTGGGACCTATGGCCATGACCTTTGACCTCATAACCTCAAAATCGATAGGTTCTTCATCCATGGACGGGTGAGCCATATGTGCAAGGTAAAAGATTTTGGTCAAACGGTTTGGCTTGAAATCGATTCACAAGCCAATTTCGGATGGACGGACAGACAGACGCACGGATGGAGGCGTTATTATAGAGGGGATAATAAGTACTAAAACCAAAAACAGAGCTGCATATTACAACTTGAAGCTTTTTAAACAACTCCAGATCGCGCAATCCTAAATTTTCAAAAAAAGTTTCCATACAATGGGAAGGGATGCCTACTCCAACATGCCCCCCCCCCCCATTTCTAAAATCCTGTGTCTGTCCCTGTCTATTTTGCCAGCTGATAATAAAAAAAGTTAAACAGCTTCAGTATAACATTTTATACATTTGTTTCAGCTCTAACGTTATCTACATTTGTTTAAACTATAGGGAAATACAAATACTGATGGCAGTCATAATATGACAGGAAACATAAACCAACATTCGATATACCCATCCTGTTGAAAATGAAGTGCAAAATATGGATGATGGTCCCCATATGTTAATAATCATATGACAAGAAAAGTTATCCTGGTTCCAAAAATATGAAAAGTGATTTTTGCATAATATGAAAAATGTATTTTCTGCATAATGTATATGTATCTGATTAAAATGAACTATCAGTAAGCAGACATTTTAGTCAATTTTTAAACATTAGGATAATAGTTATATGATATGATAATGTATTTTGCCCACAGGACTAGAGTACATTTTCTTGATAAACACAAAACAATACAGATGTTTGGTTTGACATGATCCTGCATAATGCATGCTTTTAATTTGCAGCAGGCAATTATCCGGTATATCTGGTGGTGGTGTCTATCTGAAATAGTACAACTGGTAAAAACACTGCAACTTTTTAGATATAACCATCTGAAGGGGTGTACAGGGGCAACATCCTATGTTATCACAGTATTTCACATTCTGGTCATACATAATGCCTCAACATATCACTGCTACTGATCATGCTCTCAAGTCAAGACCATGTATCATGAGACAGCATTTGCTGTATAGATTATATAACAGCATGCCACACTAATCTGGGTGCATAATTATATGAGAATAAATGATGTCACATTTAAGATATACAATATTTTTGGCACTGGCACTGCCTTGAATGTTAGTGCATAAGATAATTATATAATTACACTGAAATGATGTAAATAATATACATCTGCATACATTCATAATCAAATAATATAAACCCATAGTGTATATATTCTGCAGGGTTAATTCCATTGGATCATACTGGTCTTAGTATCACCAACACATGTTGGGACACAACCATTTCAAAAGGCTATTTATTATCTGAAAGTAAAGTTAGTGAGTTTATAGTCTGATATCATTAATGAGTCATTATATCATTTAGTCATTAATCAATGATATCATTAACTTATCTGAGTTTACAGTCTGGTCTTCCTGGTATATTTTTGTCTTAAAGCCTTATAGCCAAGAGACAAACTTATGGCAGAGATCTGTGTTAGGGACCCTTGTTAGGGGTCTCAGGGTGGAGCAGTGAGTGCAAAGGATTCATAATGACATTCTTGTTCTTAACATTCAGCACTCAATTACCAATATTTGCCCACCAAATCATCATCATATAACCATACAATACATGCAGAAAAGCTGTATAGCTCTAGGTCTCAATATCAAACTGAGATTTCAGTCAAAGATTTAAGAAGTCAATACAACATACAAGCAGATAGATGTGAGAAAATAGAACAAAAGTAAAAAGAAATATTGGATGATAAAATTCATCAGTTATTCTACTTCTCTTACAGATGAAAGTGCAAAGGAAAAAATCTTTAGTTATTATTTGGTACATTTGACTGAGATGTACAAACATGACACATAGGACAGTGAGTTTATGGAAGAGTTATGAATAAATATGAGAGGTGTGAAATACCCTTCCATTGAACATGACATAACATATCTCAGGTTTCAAAGAGTCAGCACAATACACGCAGATTTAATATGGGAGTAACAACAGCTCTTAGTGCCAATATATTAATCTTCTTACTGTCACAGTTTTTTCTGTGAAAATTTAATACACCTGAAGCAGGTAAAAATCTTGTGAAACAAAGCAACATCCTAAAACTGATTTAATTATGTTTTTCATTTTCTCACAATGGATAATATACCCAATGGATAATATACCCATAATAAACATCTACTAACTGTGTAATTATGCATATATTTTATGCTCCTGACAATACCTAAAAGATAACAGAGGCAGTAGATAAAGGTGATCTTGTTACCTGGAAGTAAGTGACACAGGCAGATGAGGTACAACAAGTGGTGTGTGAGTTGACAGGTCTGACCTCCATGTAAGTCTAATGTATCATTCACATGATCAGTTTGTTTCTTGTAAAAGATTCATAACTGGTACCTGAACCAGGAGCTGTTCAGAACTCTTATAGCAAACACCCTTCTTCACTATATCTATGCACCTCACACAGCAGTTACAAGTATACACTGCAGTCACAGAGCAAAGAATTGTAATCACACAAGTGAGAGCATGGTATCACTTTGTGCATCCAGCCCCAAATTTTACCGATGTGACATCCGCTTTCATTGGTCTGATTACACCATTCTGACACAGGGCTTAGGAATCAGACAAATGAGAGCAGCTGTTGCATGCTTAAAATTTTGAGCTGGATGCAAAAAGCAATACCATGCACTCATTGGTCTGATTACAATTCTTTGCTCTGAGCCAGCCCTGGTGGTGGAACCAGGAGAATCTTGCTTAACAAAGCAGCAGTTATTACAAAGGAGATCTGGGAACACTACAGTGTATAACCACTGTGTGAGGAGCATAACTTATATCCACCTTTGATATATCACAAACAAAATACACTTCACAGCCTTGTCTTACATTCAGTATTAATTTAAAAATCTCTGACAAAGTCCTTGCTTTAACCAATAATTCATTACATTTAGATAATTTGTCACCAGTAAAGACAGTGGAAATACTTTTGACAAAGCTGTCTTTTTTTTTATTGATATACTTTTACAAGGCTGTGAAAGGGGTTTAAAACTGAACCATGTATCACTGATGCTAGCAATCACAATCTGTCAGCATCTATGTGATTTATAAACATGTAAAAGCTTCAATGATGTTTCTACAATTTGTAATTATCCAGAACTAGGAGTATACCCATGATTATGTAATGTAACATCCTGGTTTTAGTGTATACACAAAATGGCGCCCCCATGAGTAGCTTCAAGAAATAGCAAGAAATGAACCTGTCCACAAAACTTCTCTGAGTACAGCATCCAGATGAGAACTGAGTGCAATGTCTACGGACAGATTTGGTGGCAAAGTTTAAAGCAGAATAACCTTTTTTTGGACCACATCCAAATCCTCATTTTAATAGTAGGTTTTAGGAATATGTAAGTTTAATATCAGCTAAGCTGTTTGTTATGCATAAATTATATCGCTCTCATTAAATTATGAGACAACCCTCTGGTGCAAAAAAATATCCTAGGATATTTCATCCTGGAAACATAAAGGCTTGATGCTTCCCTCTCAAGTCGCAGACCATCTTCAGATACAGTGAAACCTGTGTAATAAGAACACCCATGGGACAAGCAAAAAGGTGGTCTTTCAGGCAGGTGGTCTTTCAGACAGGTTCAACTGTACATTTTTCTATGAAAGTCACCTGCTTGATGGACTTTTAATGAGGCCAGTGAAACCATCTGTCGAACCTTGTTAAATATAGATATGCAGGAAGCATGCAAGCTTTACTTTGTCACAATTTAAATAAATATTGTAAAAATTTTCAGCTTTATACTTTGACAGCAGCAGGGTATTCAACTTCAAGTCAACCATGTGTTCCTATACCTATACTTTTAAAACATACTGAGCCTGCCCAATCAAGGTTTATAGCCAGTAAATCTTTGAATCTAGGTTGCATATGTATTGTCAGTCACTTCTGCTGGTAATAAAAGGCCATGGATTGTCACCACATCTAGACTATGCATCTGTTTACTTTCTTTACTCTGACATGTTTTGCTGCCATGTGGCAGGTGACACATGAATACATAAAACAGATGACCCCTACGCTTTCTGAAGGAAGGACTGCTACTCTGAAATAAAACTGCAAGCCTTGAAGTTAGGTACATGGGTGACTGACCCATTATGCATATTCATATTCTTTACACTGATCCAGATGACCAACTTTTACTTAACAGTGACTTGCCAACATATACCATACAACATTACACTGTGTCATACAGAGTATCCTATGCTGCGGTCCATGGCCTGTACTGCCATCAATGACCAATTTTAAACCTGCCAAACTCTAGCATACAGTATGATACCAAAGTAATGGCTACATCTTACACTCCTCGTGCAGCGGTCACATTCCATTCCTGTAACCCATTTCACACATCATCCTCCTGCCACAAGGAATATATGCTGTGGACTACCACCAGGAGGAGCCATGTACATTGGGGCCAAGATTTCTTTCGACACAATGCTCACACAGGTGACATATGCGGTGGACTGCCACCAGAAGGCGATGTCTAGGTGATAACTTGACTAACATCATTGGTCAATACATTTTTAAAATTTGCATTATCACCTGACATTCCCCTGACAGCCATTCTTGGCATGGCCCAGATGTATGTGGCTCCTCCTGGTGGTAGTCCACAGCATATGGTCCCTGTGGCGGCAGTGTGTTGCGTGAAATGGATTCCAGATATGGAATGCGACCACTGCTTGAGGCGTCCAGCTTTATCTATGTACATGTGAAAGTACTGGCTCAGTTGAGACCAAACGCTGAATCTTCACAGAACTTGAGCTGCCAGATCTTCCCAGCATACAGTTCAAAATCTGCTGGGCCCAACAGATCCACCAGCTGAGGCTGAAAGATAAGAGAATAAGATAATGATAAGGAACATCTGATAAGATAAGGAAAAGCTCTTATATCATCTGAAACAAAATAAATTTGTGTAGGATGATCTTGATAATGATCTTTTGTCCTGGAGTACCTCAAAATGAGGCCACAATGACCTAATTTCTTCACTTACCTCCAACTCATCCCCATCAATATTCTCTAAGATGTCATAGGCCCTCTTCAACTTTTCATAACCAAGTCCTCGAATACAGTCTCTGCAAGGAAGTTAATGTTTTCCCATGTCAGAAATCATTTTTATCACTGTAAACATCAAAGGTGTTATTAGATTTCCAATTTTTCTTTTCTAAAGAAACCATTTAGAAAATTGTATATCTGTGATAAGAAACTGGCCATTTAACAGTCCCCTGCTTAACTGAGTGGCAGAGTCAAAACAATGTCTTAAACAAGTGACCAATGGGTCATGACGCTCAGCTGCCAAGCATGACCTGCGACATCATGGGCTGCAATTCACAACTTCTAGTAAAATTGTTGCAGAACCTATATGCCAATTTTGTTTAAACTTTCTACATTGCCATAAGATCAAAATATAGCAAAAGATCAAGGAAATCCATGCAAGAATTATTGTGAAACGGGTGCTTCCATATTAATTTTTATTCAATACAAGCCAACTGTACTGAGCTTTCATAAATGATGGTCATATTTATTAAGAAATCTTTGACCCAATGCAAGATTACATTAATATACATCCCACTGCATTCACTTTAATAGTTCTTGAAATAATATGTTCTAAAGGAATTTAAAGATGGTGTCCTGGTGGCCATATTAGATTTCTGACAGGTGGGAAATTGAACAACAAACATCCTCTAAAAGGGACCAAACTTCATAAAAAATTCACAGAAACTGTCCTGGCAAAAGGATTTCTAAAATGGCTACCTGGCAGACATAATGGTTTTCTGACAAGTCACACATCCTCCAATAAGACACTAAACTTGTAGCAATTGTTTCAAAGAATGTAACAGTTATGAATGTCCAAAACAATTCAAAAGGCATGATCAGGTTGGAGAGCTCTCATATCAGATTTATGAACATGCAAATGTAAAAAGTGCAAGTCCAATTTGTTTTAATTATCAGCTTGCTATTCAATGGGGTCAGCAGGGTAGGTAAACTGCAAAACCTAAAAGAAAAGAAACGCAGAAAGCATCACTAAGAGTCTTGTAATCAAATAAAGCCATCCTAAATCCAGGTACAGACCCACATATTATCAGAACAAACACTTGCTGGTATATCTGATGATTTGTATAATAATATTCAGATATCTAGAAAACTAAGTTTATTGCAATGATTCCATGATATAAACTGCAAAATGTTCCCATCATTTTATAAATCAGTAGCTAAACTTAACACTTAACTCTCATAGTCTTAATGCCTGGCCAAAGCATTCCGGCAACAGTGTTTTTGTTATGCAATAATGATATATCCTTATCACTCCATGAGCTGATACAAAAGGGAGTCATATATCACAAGTGTCACTGACAATTATGGGCACATAGTGAGATGTACCAGTTGTGAGTGCCATATGGTTATACAACAAGACAAGGCCTACAGGCCTAATGCGAACCTGTGCATATTGATATACACCAGGTATAACGCTTCAGTGCTGAACCACTACTTTTCATATATATGAACAATGCAAGTACTGAACATTTTGAACAAGAAACAGTACACAAACATCACTGCTGAAATTCTGGCATGGGTGCACACAACACAAAATTATTGTAGGTGGCACCACCAGTCTTGTATACAACAAAGCTATTTGACATGTACACACATGCCCAATTTCAGGCTGATATATCAAATTCTTCTGTAGAATTAAGCAGGCAAATACACTTTGCAAAAGTCATTAATATCAGGCCAATACATCAAACTTGCCTTGAGTCTGATGCACGGGGCTGACCAGGCTTAGGTGAGAAAGGCTGTTGCCCCGAGTGTACTGTGACAAATTAATGGCTCAGGCTACTGCACTGAGTGAACTCTTGACCTGCACCTGGCTAGACTGAGTGAATTTCTGACCTGTACCTGGCTGCACTGAGTGAACTCTTGACCTGTTGCATAATCTGAAACAGTTGGTAGTCTGCCAAAGCTATAAATAAATCCAGGCTGACCTTTTGCCTATTGCCAAATCTGAAATAGTAGCCACACTATTGCATAAGCTCACAGATTGGCTCCATATGCAGCCCTGAGGGGCATGACACCCATGAGGTGATCACATGATAGTCATGAGATGATCACATGCTGCCCATGAGGTGATCACATGCCTTGTGCTTGGCTGCATTGACTGAACTGTTGACCTATATTTGGCTGCACTGAATGAACTCTTGATCTGTTGCCAAATCTGAAACAGTTGGCAGTTTCTCAACCTATTCAAGAAACGTACACAGTCTTGGCCTGTTATGTAACTCTGCTAAAATTTATCCAACACAAACCATTTGAACAAACTTGAGAGGGCTCGCCTCTGGGATCATTTCTGTAAAATTTGGACAATTTGGCTGGACTGTTTACAAGAAGAAGACTTTTACAATTTTTTTCAGCTTTTTCCTTGTAAAATCTAAGTAAATGCAGATAGCAAAAATAAGATGAATCCATCAACATTTGATATGTGACAGATAATTGCATAACATTTGGGGATGGTAGCTCCTGCTATTCCTGAGAAATTATGAGTTAGTGTACAGATGATATGTAATATCATAAATCTACATTTTTTAAAAGCTTTTAAAAACATTCTTGTCAATATTTTCCATAGATAACCTGAAATTTAAATGTCTAGAGGCATGATATGATGGATGCTGATAAACTGGTGCTAGGCTAAATGTATACATGTATATCTGCTTCACACAGCTAACATATTTGGTAAAATGACTCAATTCAATCTTTATAATTCAGCCAAATTCATTTTTTAGAACCATAAAAGACAATTATTATAAGAATGATTCAGGGAATTATTCTTGCAAAATATTAAACAAACTGGCCTAAGTATCATCATCAGTCGAAAAACGTTTTGTAGGTTTATAACTCATATGGGAAAATACAACAAAATGGCAAAGTTCAGCTTCCCATAACTCAGCCAAAAATCATTGAATCAAAACCATTTGAACAAACTTGAATTATCAACATCCAAGGATAATTAATGTGTGAGATTTAAGAATTTGGCTCAGTGGTTTTTGAGAAGAAGATTTTTGTAGCCACTTAGCTAAAATTGGCTGTTATGGCATATGACTAAATTCAGCTCCCCATAACTCAGCCAAAAGTCACTAAACTGAGACCATTTGAACAAACTTGAATTATCAACATCTCAGGATAATTAATGTGTGAGATTTAAGAATTTGGCCCAGTGGTTTTTGAGAAGAAGATTTTTGTAGCCACTTAGCTAAAATGGGCTGTTATGGCATATGACTAAATTCAGCTTCCCATACCTTAGCCAAAAGTCACTGAACTGAGACCATTTGAACAAACTTCAGGAAGCACTACCCTAGGATCATTTCTGTGCAATATTAAACAATTTGGCCATTTCGTTTCAGAGAAGAAATTATTTGTAGCTGTCAGTGTGATACAGGCACTGATGACCCCGTACAAAAAAGGCCGATGCAGGTGGTGCCACCAATACCTCAATTTTAGATATGACTCATGTGACCAACATTGGCATAAAATTTGGTGATGATAGCTCCAGCCGTTTCTGAGATTTAAATTTTAATATGCTTTTTTGCACAGTTAACAAAGTTCAACCTCCTGTAACTCAGCCAAAAATCTCCGAACTGGAACCATTCAAACAAACTTGAGAAAGATTGTTCCAGGGATCATTTCTGTGAAATATTGGACAATTTGGCTGGACAGTTTCAGAGAAGAATATTTTAAAAGTTTTTTTAGCTTTTTCCCTATAAAATCTAAGAAAATGCAGTTAGAAAAAAAATAAACAAAATCCGATATAGTTTTTTGGATGACTGAATATTTGCAAAAAATTTGGTGATGCTAGCTCCTGCCGTTTTTGAGATAGCTATGGTTAACGTACAGACGACGCACGACGCCGCACCATCGCATAAGCTCATAGGTTCGCTAAAAACAAGAAAATGAAGATGGTCTACAAAATAAGTTATTGTGAACATCCCTGACCTATGACCTTGGCCTTTTGCCCACATATCAACTGGATTCTTTCTAAATGATGGGTAACTACTAACCACTTACATCTTGCCGGATGTAATTACTTGGCAACCAATGAGTGAATAACTTAGACCTGCAACCTTTAACCTCCTGACCAGCTGACCTCAAAATCAATTAGTTATTTCTTCATGCAAAAAGACCCATAAATATGAAGTTTGAATCAAATTCAGTGATGCATAGATGTGGCATATGTGAAAGACTGAAGGTTTGGGTTGAACAGTTTCACTTGAAATATGTTCACAAGCATTTAGACCTTGACCTTGTGACCTTGACCTTTGACCTTTTGAACTCAACATTAATAGGCTTCTTCTCCTATTGGTAGGTAAGCCATATATGACAGATGGAAAGTATAGATTGAAAAGTTTGCTGAAAATGACTCCACGCAAGAAGAGGGTGCTGTGAACTTGACCTTTGACCTCAAAATCAACAGGTCTTTTCCCCTGTTGGCAGAGAAGCGATATCAGTGCTGAAAGGTTTGGAATGAAAGGTCTAGCTTGAAATGTGTCCACAACCTTTTCAAAGAAGTGGATCCTGTGACCCTGACCTTTGACCAGGATTCTTCTCCCACTTCGTAGGTGAGCTATATGTGAAAGATCAAAGAATTGGGATGAAAGGTTTGGCTTAAAATGCATCCTGAGGCTTTTCAAAGAAGTTGGTTCTGTGACCTTGACCTTTGATCTTGTGACCTCAAAATAATTCTGGTTCTTCCCCTGTTGGTAGGTGAGCTGTATGTGAAAGATGGAAGGTTTGGGATGAAAATTTTGGCTAAAAGAATTATTTCTGGGGGGGTGCAATTACAACCCATAACTTCGAGAATATAGGTCGCAGTGACCTAATTTCAGGTTTGCAAGGAGATCTTTTTAGAACCTCTAAGACTGCATAGGGTTCATGGCCCTAGCCCCTATGGTTACGATTTGTGCCCTGCTAACGGCCGGCCGGCCGGACAGACGGAAGGACGCCGGACAAAGACCCATCGCTATAGCCCAGCATGACTGAAAGTCAGCTGAGCTAAAAATAAATATCTGCCTTATGTTGATAGCTGTTTTGTTCAGAAGCATTATTTTAAAGAGTATTTTCATTTTCTGCAAATAGAGGTTCAACATGATGCTGTCTTGTTCTAATGCCCCACTTTTGACTGACATCATATTTTGTCATCTTTGTTTTGGCAAAGTTAGAATTTCAAGATACAAAGTGCAATGATCTGCACACAGACGTAAGTCAAGTCAACCACACATGGCCAACAAAAAATCTTGTTTGATCCATCACTTAGCAAATTAAATATTCATCCTCTGAGTGCTAAGATACCTTCTGTATCAAAATAGGATATATAAATATATATAAATTTGGATTTTACATAAAACAAATGGTTTTATATAGTATTAAATTTCATCTCAGTTAATATAATATTTGACTTTGTTTGAGCACCACCAGATGAAGATCTGACTGTCAGTGTTCCAGTGATATTATGGGCTAGACATAATAAACACATGTTCCCTGCTTTTGACTGAGAAAATATGGTATCTGTGATGCTTCCAGTAAAGTTATACTTCTTAAAGGGGCAAAGAAACTACTATAAACAGGTACCTATTTAAGTCTATGATTCACATTACTAAATGTTAACTTGGGTTTAAAGAGGGCAATGTTCACTGAACAATTATGCTGGGGTTTAAGTTTGGTGTGGAGGTTAATTGATCATAAACTGAACCTGCCCAAAATTACCATTTACTACCACACGCATCACGACTAATCAATGTTACATATTGATTGTACCCTTAGGAAAATGCTACAAAGAAATAAAGTTCATTTAACAGTCTTTGTAGTAAACTGAATAAGAGACAGCTTACTAATTCTGGTGCCCCAATTACTACCCACATATGTAATGACAGAAATATGTAATGGCAGTATTGAAATTCTTGGTAAAATGCTGAGAGAACAAAGAAAGGTGACTAAGTTGGTCATCTTTGTAGTAAACTATACTAGAGATGGCCCTTACTTAATCTTGTGGCATGGTGTAGAGTAAAAAGTGCACCATGTGCCCCCCAGCTGACATTACTACGTGTACGGTCCTATTCCTCGTTACTTTTACGAGTCTGAGAGCTTAGTGGGTGTAATGAGAACATGGCTCACTGGAGTGAACTCCAAAATGTCTCAGCAGTCAGGCAAAAATACTATTACACCTGCCTCCCACTGCCATCCATTAATGTATAATTCATCGGACATAAGTAGCTAGTATCGTCAGAATACTAAATGGTAGTACCAAGCACTACTGTGTCCAGTCCTGGATTCCTGACAACCCTGGGATCAAGGCTGACTTTTTTCTGTGGATGATTAACCTTAAGAGGTGTCAGGGACAGGTATCATGGCAGAATAGATACTGACTGGTTAACTACAAAGACTGTCCATTGGGCAGCCTCAAGTAGAAGATGAATAGCGTATCAACCTTTTAGGATCTAATCAGTTATTTATTCCCACCCCCACCCTTTTCCCCCATTCTGAATGTGTTCAAGGCACAATCTAATGAGTCTAAATCAAGGATGTAAAATGATCTTAATATTAAAATATCTAAAGACTTACTTAGAGCTTACATATGAAAATTTATCACAAATTACATTTAACACATCTGAGTTGTAAAATGATATATGCTGAGGATCAACTGAGCTGTTCAGTTGAATAGGTTTAAAGGATAACAGTGCCCTAGAACCATGGCTTTACCTACTGAAGATCATTAAATGTAAAGGATATCAAATTATAAATGATGGGTCCAGAGGTGTTAATTGAGTGAAAGTGGAGGAATCTGGGGGCAAACAAATACTGGTCAGACTCAAACCAGGGACCTTAAATTAAAACTTCCAAAGCCTTGACCATTAGGTTATGTCCGTCTTATCTGAACACTAACATAATAAGACAGTATTAAAGGTCACCATACAATTATCAGGCCAGAAAGACATTTAGAAGACATTTAGCAGAAACTGAGTATATTATAATTAGTTCACTTCTATTCCTACTGGTGAGATAATTTATTGTTATTTATCTCGGTTATAAAGCAGTTATGCTACTCCTAGTCTTGCATGAAGACCTTTTTTGATAAAATTCAGAAGAAAGTTCTAATGGGAGTGATCAGGGTAAAAACAGAACAACATGATCCATTGGGTCGCTTCCCATGGCCTTGATAAAAATCTTACTTTCTCAGTATTGCTATTCTGTCCATAAGTCTTCCCGAGGCACTCAAGGTCTTCCCTGAAACAAAAAAGAACAGTTATCAGTCAGATATTTCTGAAGATTCTCCAATATATAACAGTTGACTTGCATTTTATCAAAATTAAATTATGTATATAAACATACATGTTTTTATGCTAATTTCTCATTTTTTCTCGTGGTTTGAAGTGGGAGTGATCAAAGAATAGTATGTGGCCTATGCCAGACTTAATAAAGAATCTTCAACTGGACTCATCAACTTTTTTACGATAATCATGAATTTATGACTCCATGCAGATCTCAACCTTTAAAAAAAGTTGGTATATGTTTAAGTGATGTTGTTCTTCATGGCTGAAACGCTCAGTCAGTGGTCACAGGAAATGTTCCGAACCCAACACCCAGTTAAGAGGCACTGAGCCTGCACAAATGAAATGACAGTAAAAATATTAGATGTTATGAAATTAAACTGTTATCAATGTATTTCAAACACATACATAACTAAATCACAATGTGAATTACAAGATTTGGCTGTTAACATAAGACTTACCCCTAATTGTTTCTATGATCTGTGGTCGTTTCTGATTAGGTTCCTCATCCAGCTCTTCAATGACTCCATCTTCTGGCACCGCTCCGAGGCCTCGCTTCTTCTTGTTCTTCTCCTCATCTGAATTCTCCTCCTCCTTGTTCATCTGCAGCGTCGTGTCGAGCTGATGGATGAAGTCGTTCATCTCACGCTCCTTCCTGATAAACGGAACAATTCAGCTGATTGACAGGCCATCAATAACAAACTCAACAAATGATTTTGGATTGTAAACAATGGAAAACTAAGGTGGAAGATATGGACAAGCATGCATCCACTACATACATATACATTTGTCTTACACTGACTGGCTGCAATTTGATATGCAGCACTTAAGTGACAGATTAAGATAATTCAATCAATTAGAAAGTTCATATATTTCATATGAAATTTGAAAGACCGCATACCTGAGTGACAGATTCTGAAAAACTTACAATTTAATTTAAAACACATTTAAATTTGTTCCATTTATCTAGTTCATCAGAGTTTGGTAGACTCAGCAGTGTCAGTGACTGATTATGATTAAGAAAAAAACTTTATTACAAGTTATAGCAGAGAGGATTCACAATTAGTTTAAATCATATACAGGGCAGCCTCTTCTTACAGACATATTTTTTTAAAGACATCTCTCTTTTATTAATGGATACTTGAGATGGGCACATGAATGGAGTTCTGTTATCTCAGAAATATGAACACCCCTATTAAGAGCAAACACTCAGGTAATACCGGCGTGTATAATTGGTAGGTTGTGTGTGCATGCTGCCCAGGATTAGTAAATACTGCATCTCTGTTTGCTTCAAAACTGATAGAGACTGAAATGGCACATGAAATTGATAAAGATATGAAGACCACATAATGTACAAAGCATGAAATTTAAATCCAGATTACTGATCAATATTATACATATCAAACTTGCATGTAAAATTGTATTGAACATTACAGTTTATTACATCTCGAAAAAAAAAGATAACAGCAACCTAAAAGATTATTACATTGGACTGTAGTTTAAAAGATGCTCAGGTAAAAAAAATAAACAGGAGAATGTTTTTGGCAACTGCCCAGATACAAATTACAACTACACAGAACAAAAACTAGATGTGTCTGAACGACATGAATGCCCCGCCTGGAGCATATTAGAAATATTTGTTTAATTTTGTTAAATTTTTTAAGTTCAGGAGCTGTCATATGGTCAAAAGAAGATCAACCAGGACAAAATGCAAACTCGATCTGTAACGGGTCATTATCAACCAACACACCAAAAATCAGGCCAGTATCTGCAGCCATTGTAAAAAAAAAGTCTATACATGTGCATTTTTCATAAAAATTTCTATTTTTCATGAAATTTTCCATATTCAGGATCTGTCATATGGTCAAAAAAAGGTCAACTGGGACGAAACGCGAACTTGATTTATAAGTGGTCATTATGTGCCAACAGACCAAAAAAAAGGCCATTATCTGTGAGGATTGCCTGGCGAAACTAGAATATTAGCAAAAGCTGATAATCAGTTATAAATTTAAATTGGAGAGGTATATACCATGTTTCATAACAATCCATCTAATGCTTCCTGAGCAATGAGCTCCTAACTTTTTTCCTATTTTAAGCTCTATGACCTTGAAAAGTAGGTCAAGATCACCCATCTTTGAACTTGACCAAGATTTTGTAAATATGCAATAGCACTGAAGAAATGAAGTTCCTGTGTTGAATACTTTTGGCGATATCTGCACAAAAGGCCAAAATTGAAAAATCTGATAAAAATTCATTAAAAAATCAGAAATTGTAAGTGGCGCCACTAAAGTTATGCAGCACATACAGACCATCAGTCCCTATGACTATAGCAAGTTTTGTGAAAATCCACACAATGGCTCCTGAGATATAAGCTTTTAAGTGTTTTTCTAAAATCAGCTCTAAAACAAAGAAAAATAGATCAAGGTTAACCATATTCAAACTTGACCAAGATTTTGTTGATATACATCTTCACTGAAGAAATAAAAATTCCTACAGCTAATTCTTTAAGAAATATCCTGCTCACAAGGCTAAAGGTAACAAATCCGATAAAAATTCATAAACAATCTGAAATTGTAGGTGGCACCACCAAACTTTTGCAGCAGGTACAGACCATCAGTCCCAATGATCATAGTAAGTTTTATGAAAATCAATGCATTGGTTCCTGAGATATAAGCTTCTGAGTGTTTTTCTATAATCAGCTCTAAAATGTAGAAAAACGGGTCAAGGTCACCCATCTTCGAACTTGACCAAGATTTATCTATATACATCTTCACTGATGAAATAAAATCCAATGGGGAATCATTTTAGAGATATCCTGGTCACAAGGTAAAAGTTAACAGACGCCGGACAGATGGATGCCAGACAGACGGACTGACAGACAGCTTGGGTGAAGACAATAGCCCATCAGCCTATGGGCTAAGGGCTAAAAAAGGCTGTACATGTACATTTGTCATGAAAATTTCTTTTTTTTTCATGAAATTTTTTTATTTGCAGGATACGTCAAACGGTCAAAAATAGGTCAACCTGGATGAAACACAAACTCGATCTGTAACGGGTCATTATCAAGCAACAAACCAAAAATCAGGCCAGTATCTGCAAGCACTGCGAAAAAAAGTCTGTACATGTGCATTTTTCATGAAAATTTCCATTTTTCATGATATTTTCTATGTTCAGGAGCCGTAAAATGGTCAAAAGTAGGTCAACCGGGATGAAACACTAAATCTGTAACTGGTCATTATCTGCCAACACACCTAAAATCAGACCAGTATCTGCAAGCACTGCGAAAAAAAGTCCCTACAACTGTTTGATTTTGGAATGACGGAAGGAACGATGGATGGAATGACGGAAATGGGTAAAACACAAAGTGGCCGGGGCATAAAATAATGCATTTAAGTTTATATATAAGCCTATTTTTTTTTAAACATATCCACTTTTTCCATTAAGAAGTTTTTATCTGAATAATTTTTTTTATTTACAGGTTTTATAAATTTTTAATAAAAAAACCTGAAAATATAAGTTAAAATATTAGAATTGTTGCAAAAGTTGCAATCATTATATATACAGAGTAAAAAACTGAAACTATAAGTTAAAATATTAGAATTGTTGCAAAAGTTGCAATCATCATATATCAAGAGTGTAGCTCATATTGGGTCATATTATGCATACACATATATTTTATTATTTTTAAATCATAAATGTTTAAACTGAATTTAAAAGAAAAAAATGCCACAACATGGCATCTACAAGAAAATTCCTTGAATCACTATTAAAAAGTTTTGCACATTGGAGTTTTCAGTACCTGCTTTATTTTATTCACCAAAATAAAATAAAAGATTCAGTAAATTTGATAAAATAAAACATCTTTTCAAATAAAGTATACACACTGTTGGTTGAATGAGAAACAAACAATATCATTGTGCTAATTACTATCCCAGTTTTAATTTTTTTCTGAAATTAATAGTCAATTTCACACCTGGTGAAGTTTTTACTCCTCTGAAGAAAGGAATTACTTATCTCATGAACATCCACACTTTCATAGCAATACACCACTTTGTGGACACAATTAAATGTACACTTTAATCATTGTAACCCTGGTGGTACAATACAAAATCTAAAATGAAGCATAGCCTAGAATAAGAATGAATCACATACAGAAAATAATAACATTCATCTAGTTTATGCACCATCTGGGGGGGGGGGGGGGGGGGGGAAGGGAGTGCAGAGCAGAGGGGAAGCCTGCTGGTAGTGGCCAAGCTGACCCAAGGCAAGCTGCCTGGGGTGGGTTACATAATGCAAGTGAAGGCTGTACTACTAGGTGGGCTAGATGTAAACAACACTTGACATGGTGTATGAAAACATGAATGAAAGCCATTCTTTCCAATCAATTTCTTTGAAATTTCAGATTTTAAAAGATTAAATCCTTATGTATATATGCTGTGAAAATTAAATCAACAGTGCCAAAGTTGGACAAAATTTAAGGTATTGATTTTTTTATTTATGCTAATAACTTGAAAAATTTGCAAAATTCAGATCTAATTTTGGGTAAACAATTGAATCTTGATTAAATAAAGTTATGTTCCTGAAAAATAGTCTCTAGGTTCAGCAATTCTCATGTGAGTAAATATATTTCCTGATTTTTTAAAAAATTGCATTATGTTTTGGCCCTTAACTTCAAAATAATACCAAATACTAACCTAATTTTTGGTATGTTCATAGAAAATATATGAAAGAATGTGAATACTAAATACGATCAAAAACAGATCAGTGGTTTTGATATTAGGCAGCCTTGAAGTGTAACAATGGCTTTTTTTATGGAAAAAAATATTTTTTTCCTTAATATCTCGAAGGAACAAAGTCCTAATGACCCAATTTTCGGTATGGTAGGAGATTTTGGGGACGTCTAAAATTATGTCAACAGCCTGGGGAGCATAGAGATGTGCACTGAATGACCTACAGTCATCAAAGTGGACTGCTTGACAATGTAAGGGAATACAACAAGAGCCTCCAAAAAAATTCAATAACTAGCCTAATTTTGCAGCTTTTATTTTCAAATTTCAGATTTTAACAGATTAAATCCTTATGTATACATGGTGTGAAAATTAAATCCACAGTACTTACAGGAAAAAAAACGTGCCATAGCCAAAGTTGGGCAAAATTTAAGGTACCAATTTTATATTTTTGCCAATATTTAAAAATATTTAACAGATTTTGATCTAATTTTTGGTATACAATTAAATTTTGATTAATTAAAGTTGTATTACTGGAAAAAAGTCCCTACCTTTAACACTTTTGGTCTTAAGTGACCAAATATCTTCCTAATTTTTTTACAAAGTCCATTATGTTTGGGCCCTTAACTTTTTTAAATTATAAAATACTGACTTAATATCTGGCATGTACATAGGAACTACATAGAGGAATATTTATGGTAAATATGAAGAAAACCAGATGAGTGGTTTTGATATTAGGCAGTCCTGAAGTGTGAAAATAGATTTTTAATAAAAAATTGAGGTTTTTCCTTAATATCTCAGGGGAATGAAGTCCTATTGACCCAATTTTTGGCATGGTAGGAGATAATGGGGACATCTAACTGTATGCCGAAATTCAGATTTGTAGGTCCAACGGTGTCGAAACTTGCCAGTCTTACGGACGGACATCCAGACGGACGGACGGACGGACAGACAGACAGACGGACGGACGACAGACAATGGACCATGACTATAGCTCAGATGACATATAGTCAGCTGAGCTAAAAACTGTAATTGGTCCTCTTAAGCAGCAAAAGCTAATGTTTTTGGAAGAAAAACATGATGTTTGTCACATGCATTATTCATAATACCTCATGAGGCTTTTTTGCTTCACAAATTGTTAGTGGCAGATGTCAGTATAACCCACTTGGCAAGCATATTCAGGTCTATTTGCATGCTTATCAAGTGAGGCTGCTATGAGTGCAATAATTATATTTCATCACGTGGCTGGTTATCAGGGACAAACAATTATCAGCTATCAATAATTATCAATATATATGTTATCAATAAAATGTTAATATATTTTGAGCATGACCAATTCAGTGTTTCAAATAAATGAAAACACTCCCAGGTATGAGGTATAAGATTTTCATAGGGGCCCATGTAATTCCATTCTTCTCTGTGAGAGGGGCAAATAACCAATCTGGATATCACAAAGTTAACAGGAAGACCAAATCTTTCACTTGTGTTTTATTTGCTCTGATGTGGAAATAAATCTTGAAAATTAAAAAAAAAACTTTCCATTGTAATAGATGGAACAATAAAATGTTTATGTCTTGGGTACCAGTTGATATAGTTAGCACCTACATTACAACACTGCTCCCTGTCAAGAGCCATTGATAATTGTATCAGACTTCTTCCATCAATTTATATTTTGATGTATCAGGGTTTGAATTTAATTTTGTTTGAAAAATTAAGCTCTAGCACTGCCAACAGTTCAGGCTCAGAGCATGGCATGAGTGAACAAGAGCCCTGCAAGAGTTAACAAGAGCATTGCAAACGTGCATAAAATGCCCGTCATTTATCTAGTGATCTCTGACCTCATTAAATATGTGTGAATTTTGATGAGAAGGTAATTCAGGTGAGAGAAACTTTATTGGTAAATATGTATAATGAGTTTCTTGAAAATCCATAGGATTTTTGGTGTGTCACCTAGGTGCCTCAAAAGTTTGGTGACCTCTGACCTCATTAAATATGAGGCAAGATATTTTATTAATTAACATTTCGGAATTTTATTAAAATCCATCAAAGCCCTTGTAAGTTATAGCAGGGACACTATCAGTTAACAGACAGACGGACGGTGGGTATACCAAAACACTCCAGTCATATGACGGGCATATAATAATAATAACTGGACCCGCCTGATATTGCATGTAACTGGTGTAACAACAGTCAATGTTTCACCATACAACACTGTTGAACATGCTTTTATATTAGAATCAGGATGGGTTAGACCTACTCTTCGTTTTCTGTATCTGGTGACTTGCGGTTTTCTTGGTTTGGCACTTGGTTTGGTTTCCTCCTGTAAATGTTAATATGGGTATCATCTGCTTGTGCCATCACACACACACACACAAAGTGAAGTTACAAGGATATGGGTAGTCAGGGTAAAAAGCTGGATATATCATAGCAATTAAGTTAAG
This sequence comes from Sipunculus nudus, assembly GCA_026874595.1. Lineage (NCBI taxonomy): Eukaryota > Metazoa > Annelida > Sipuncula > Golfingiida > Sipunculidae > Sipunculus > Sipunculus nudus. The sequence continues at coordinate 47,380,272 of CM049306.1, read as the reverse complement.
CTTGTAAGGTCAAAAAAAATGTTTACAAAACAGAACAAGCATGGCAAGTGTAGAAGAACAAGTAAATAGGACATATATATATCTGTTTTTTTCTATATTAACAATTGAGTCAAAAATCACCCTTGGATAATGAATGGAGGGCACACACAATAAGATGACTTAACACCCAGCTACCTGAATGGTTTAATTTCACTTTCATATTTCATAAGTATTAATTTATGTAGAGTTATACATATTAGACACCATATCAGAGATAATTTCAATAAACATGATAATGATGGCATTCATTATGGATCTTTCAGATGTAAAATCTGGTTAAAATATTAGATTTCTCAAACATGTTACTAGGGCATTAATAATGTTAGCAATCAGCTTCAAAGGAATGTCACAGTGTCACTTATTATGTGCAGTCTGGTGAGCTGTCATCATAACTAAAGTGTGACAAGTACCATGTGCAATTTATTTTGTAAGTGCAATTTGTACTTTTAATTTGTACTTTCAATTTGTACTTTTACAATTTAATTTAGATAAATATCTAGTGTTGGCAGAAGAAGGCACTAGCTGGTTTACATCTGATCTTCTGCAGTATGACAACATGCAGGTCATAATAATGAATGGCTGAATGTTAAACACTGCAACTACACTTTTAGGTACCGTATTTCTTTGAACAGACTTTTTTTTCAGACCCAGCTTTGACCCGGCGTCTAAACAAGGCCGGCTTCTGTTTAAGGCCGGCGTTTATTAAAAAATACATTATCAGGCTCGTCAGACTAACTAAAAATAGAACACGTCGAAACAATGAACCCGCTGGTCACTAATCACTGACACAATTGAAAACATCGCCGGTACACAGATTGTGTTTACGATTTTCCTTAGATGCCATGGGTATATGGGACATGTGCAGTCTCCACAATCACGCACCATAATAAGAATTAATGGAAAATCACAGCGAGAGATTGCAGTTGTCCACAAGAATCTGTCTGCGCGGGCCCCTCGAAACCAGGTACCCAGGTGTTTTATGTGGCTGTTCCATTTATTATACACCGCTTGAACTTGGTAACATTGTTTCCCTCTGATCACGGGGTGGCTCTTCGGTGGCTGGTAGCATTTTGTTCCATTGAAATACGGGAGTTTGGTCCTTATAACGGCACAGCGTAATTCATTTTCATGAAACTTTCCTCTCGTTAAATGTTTAACTGATTCAGCTCGACACAGCGTTATCATGCGTTTCTGGTCTTTTATATACTGAACACGGGGTGACTCTTCCATTAACTGTTCACCGCGTATAACTTGTAATATTGATTCCATCGAAATACCGGGGGTTGGTCCTTTATAACGGCACAGCATTGGTCAATTTCATGACACTTTCCTCCCCGTCTTTTATCTGATACAGCTTGACACAGCGTATTCAAGCCTTTCCGACCTGGTTTATACTGGTATGTGACATTTTCTGCCGGGAGTATTACTGAATATTTAGTTGTGGACAAAAGTACATACTATTTTTAACTTTAAAGATTATCTCAGAAGCGTGGTTTTGGTAACAGAGGGACGCATTTAAAAGCGATAAAAATGAAAGCAAGGAGCGCAATTTGGCTTGACAGTAGCTACAAATTGTACCGCTTGACACCATCATTTGGCGTCTTCATGCTACAGAAGAAATGTGTGCCAAAACGTATTTGAACAGTTCTGTTCATGAGCTAGACTTACACCGTACCAAGATTTACCGCTTGTTTCAAGCGGTACTACCTTCATCTTGCTTGATAGCAGTGACAGTGTTAGCCTTCTCACTGCTGACGTATTTGTGTATCCTTTATTAGGATCGGTGTTCGGCTTTAATCAAAATGGATGAATCGGGAATATATGGTGTCCCTCATTGAAACAAGCATTCACGTAAGATAAAATAATGATTTATAGACTAAGAGGAATTAAACATATTATCAATACAACACAAACCGAAATTCATACAACAATCTATGGTCATTTTGACCAGTAAATACACCAATTATAATGAAGGGAAAAGACATCTGGTGGCAAACATGGAAAATAATCTGACATCAGGCCTGTGAACAAGACCAGCTTCTATTTAAGACTGGCGTTTATTTCTCTGGGACATCGTTTTGCCCCGGCGTCTAAATAAGGCAGGCGACTATTTAATACCTGGCGTCTGTTCAAGGAAATATGGTAATTAAAGTTAACAGAGTGTTCCTGACCATGAGCATAATATTTTAAAGTCACCAACCCATCAAGATCTAACGAATCAGAAAGCATTGCATAAAAGATGGTAACAAAGAAACAATAACAGTTTAATCATGTATATATGAAGGGCATCACATAACCATACCGTCTGCGGTCTCTCTCTTGGCTGGAGATTCCCTCCTCCTCTGTGTCAGAGCTGCTGCTGTCATTGTTAACACTGGGCTGTTTACGGAGAGCTTCTCGGGGCGTTGGTTTAGCGGGACGATCGTTTGTTTGCCTACGTGATGCTGGAGCCTACCATACAGCAAAAAGACCCATCAAATACCTTAAATGGTAAAACCTTAAAGGAATGTGAACTGAGACTGACAGAGCCTTAATGAGTAGACTAGGCATGCTGTGTACTGTTACAAGGTTTTCGAGCATATTCAATTATTGATTTCTACCTTTGGATTTGATTTCCAATTCAGTTATTGTACACAACCATAATATGCTGTTAGAGAAATTATATACATCAAGCTGTTTCTTCCCAGATGAAGCTAAGAAGAACATTATAATGTACATAAGCATGGACATAGTAGTATTTAAATATTCTTGTCCATCACTGAGCAAGCCTCCCATTAAGGATATAAGGTGACCTCATCCACATCATGTATATTATTTACCTTCCAATACGTAAGGGCAAGGGATCAAAAGATATATGCAACATTTCAAATTTAAAAATTATCGTATGCCCTATTAAATTATCAACTGATGGACAGGATTTGATTTAAGGCCAAGGGACAGGCAGGCCCCATTAAGGTATAAAGATGTCCTAAACATGATATAGCAGCATTCAAAATTGATGTTAACAAATGGGCAAGTATCCCCACTGGTAGATCATCCTGGTGCTTGGTCAGTGCTAGAGAACCCTAAACCTTTATACCTGGAGACAAATTGGTGGAGAGATGCTTGATTGTCCCTCATGACTACAAACAACCACAGAGAAAAAAAGGGAGATACAGCCCAATGGTAGACAACATTGAATCTCTAACCAGCCTGCACCACTTACCTTTTTCTGATTGATGAGGACCGGTGCATTGTCTGCTGACCTCCTGATCCTGGGAGCATCTGATTCAGAATATCTCCTCTTCTGTTCTATGTCTGCAACACAAGGTATCTGAATCATCACACAGAAAGTATCTACATCATCACTTAGAAAGTATCTACATCATCACACAGAAAGAATCTACATCACCCTACAGATAGTACCCACATTATCACACAGAAAGTATCTACATCATCATAAAGGAAGTATCTACATCATCAAACAGAAAGTACCAACATCATCCCACAGAAAGTTTCAACATAATCACACAGAAAATACCATCAGAAAGTATCTACATCATCCCACAAAAAGTATCTACATCATCCCATAGAAAGTGACCCACATTACCACACAGAAAGTACCCACATTATCACACAGAAAGTATCTACATCATCACACAGAAAGTATCTACATCATCACACAGCAAGTATCTACATCATCCCACAAAGTTTCCACATCATCAAACAGAAAGTACCCACACCATCCAACAGAAAGTTTCCACATCATTACACAGAAAAAACTACATTATCACACAGAAAGTATCTACATCATCCCACAGAAAGTACCCACATCATCCCACAGAAACCATCTGCATCATTCCACAGAAAGTTTCCACATAATCATACAGAAAATACCATCATCATCACACAAAGTATCAACATCATCCCATTGAAAGTATCTACATCAGCACATAGAAAGTACCCACATTATCACACAGAAAGTATGGACATCATCCCACAGAAAGTATCTACATCATCCAACAAAAAGTTTCCACATCATCAAACAGAAAGTACCCACACCATCCCATAGAAAGTTTCGACATCATCACACAGACAATACCTACATTATCACACAGAAAGTATCTATCATCCCACAGAAAGTACCCACATCATCCCACAGAAACTATCTGCATCATATACCTACATTATCTAACAGAAAGTACCTACATCATCACACAGAAAGTATCTATATCATCACACAAAATGTTTCCATATCATCACACAGAAAGTACCCACATCATCCCACAGAAAGTATCTACATCATCACACAGAAATTATCTGCATTATCTCACAGTGTACCTTCATCATCACACAGAGAGTACCTACATCATCACATAGAAAGTATCTACATGATCACATAGAAAGTATCTGCATCCACAAAGAACGTTTCCACATCATCACTCAAAGGATCTACATCATGCCAAAAAAATTTGCATAATCACATTAGAACCACCTACACCATCATCAGCATCTACACTGCCTGATGTTTGCATCCTCAATGTCTCAATCTCACACTTACCAATACTTCTAGACATTGGCATCCTCAATGTCTCAGTCTCACACTTATCAATACAGTCGAGCCCACTTTGTGTCATAGCGGTTAATAGAAAATCCCATTTATTGTCACATAAATCTGAAATCCCAAACCATTTCCTATATAAACAATGGTAAATCTGACCGTTTAATATCATGAAATATTGTCATAATCCTGTTTATTGTCATGCTTGGAACCCTTCGCAGTGATACTAGATCGCAGTTAATATCACATCAGGCTCCGACATGGCGATCAACGAGGTCAAGAGCCTGTAATCGGTCAGGCTTATCAAACAATCACGTCTCCCGCCTGTGTGCGGCAGGCAAGTGCAGTGATGCATGCAGGTCACTCCCCGTCACTTAGCTAATTAACGTCTTAAGATACCACGGTAATCCAGACCATTGCGTTTCTTCGTGCGTTAACATGTGCAAATTTGCAATCACATGTCATACATAATGAACTTCTGGCCTTTGCGAGGCCGTGGTTTAGTTAAAGTTTTGCCGAAATGATATAAAGCACGAGCTCTTAATGTTGCTTACGACCAGAAATCCCCTTTTAGGGTCCACGAAAAACTGGATGTTTTGTGAGCATTGGAGGAAATATCCGGTCCAAACCCTCAATTACGGCGAAACTTCAGAAAGTTGTCAATGGCATGATGATGCCCGCTCTCCCAGTAGTCATATCATAAAGACGATCATGGACGTTTGAGTCATTAATAAGATATCCGGAAAATAAGGCGCAATAGTTGGGGAAATAATTATCTTGTAAAATAGTTTGCCTAAGCATAACGTTATAACTGTGCCGCATATTTCCAGAAATTTGACCTCATGACCAAGACGCTACGACTCTTTCTGTTGGCAAGTCGGATTTCGTCAGTTATTGCGGCATGCTGCAAAAAACTTACAGGAAATAAATTGTCAAGTGCGCATTAACGTAATTTGATATGCCGTTGTGCAATAAAAATATTCATAAACGTTTCTGTTTCCTTTTCATTGATGATTTATTTAATATCATTTGATACATAACGCTTCCTCTATGACTCAAAAGGACATCGATGTTGAAGCCCGCATAATGTCACATCCCGGTTATTATCATAATTTATGCATACACCACCGACATGACAATAAGCGGGCTTGACTGTACTTCTAAACAAGTGTCTCACTCTCAGACTTATCAACACTTCTAGACATTGGAAGCCTCAGTGTCTCACTCTCAGACTTACCAAAACTTCTAGACACTGGCAGGATCAATGCCTCACTCTCACACTTACCAACACTTCTAGACAATGGAAGCCTCAGTGTCCCACTCTCAGACTTACCAACACTTCTAGATGTTGGTGGCCTTGGTGTCTCACTCTCTTTCCTCTCCCTCCTCCTTTGACGAGCAGACAGATTCAATCCCTATAAAGAAATTAAATGTACTAAGTTATAAAACTTGTAAACAATTAAATTCATTGCACTCATGTTTACACAAAATTAAGAAACTGACTGAAACAATAAATTACCTGCTAGAGAGTAAACCCAACATTCTGGACACAAGTATATATGATATTTATACCTTAACCTCCTCAAATACCATAAACCATCCTACACATTTGCAGAAATTCTAAATTTTTCTGCAGTTCTGCCCCCTTGTAAGGACTCCTTTTATTTATCTATTTGTAAAAGGATAGGTCCATGGCTTAAAAGAATAATATCTTACAATTAAGACTCCTAGATTTCAGGATATCTATGCACAGGGATATTAATCATCAAGTAGTCATAACCAATATTTACGACATGAGAGCAAAACTCTAAGGTTCTAATGAAGGGGATCAAGGTGGGGCCCTTCAACTACCATACACATATAATGGATATACTCACCCTAGGGGTTTCTGCAGGTTGCTCCTCCTGCTGGCGTTCAACTTTTTTATTTCTGTATCTGGATTTGTCTTCTGCAACAGCGCGATGGCTGCCGTTTTCATCTCTGGAGCTGTTAGTGGAGGAGTTAGCAGAGTTTGAGTTGTAGCCCGACTCTCCCCGGTCTGCTGGCCTGCTTGGAGATTTGCTTTTCTTAGGGGCAGCAGCTTGACCTCGATCAGACAAACGGTCACCATCTGGACACGGAGGTAGAGGGCGAGGTTTGGCGACAGGCTTTGCCTAAGACACATAACCAATATCTGGCTATGAATAAGTGTTTCATGAGATAATGTAACATTATCAGCAAATGCATCACGACCAATCAACATACAGTGAAACCTGTGTTATAAGACCACCCATGGGACTGACCAAAGTGGTCTTAATTCACAGGTGGTCTTAATATACAATTCAGTTATAACCAATATTAATGTTGTTGGTTCACCCATGGGTGGTCTTAATAGACAGTTGGTCTTAAAAGTTAGGTAGTCTTTCAGACAGGATCCACTGTATAAATATATAAAGTCAACAAACTATAGTGAATATGGGCTATTTTTTTTATAAGAAAAGTTAAAAAGGTAGGCAGCTAGATCTACTAATGTGAGAATTTCTACTGTGTGGAATAGAAAATATTAAATGACATACCACAATGAAGACAGTGTTACATGACATATAGAGGAATTCACAGAGGAAGACTGTAGATCCAAGTAAAATGAGGACACTGGCGACATGTAAAGAATCAAACAGTTTGACTCCTGTATAAACTTACAAGGGTGTATATAATCAAAACAGTACATAACTATTACTATATGTTTATGAATATGGGATTTACAAGGAACTGGCTGTTGGGCCCTAGACTTCAGTAGGGATAATTTGGCTTGCATTTACAATGGACTGAAGCTTGTGTTTTTCCATGATTAAATGAACTATGTTTATGAACTAGAATTAGTGACTCAGTACAAATAAATATGATTTTGCATGTTTATATAAGCATGAATATCCTATGAGGATATTCAGATACTATATATTAATTACCTGCTGATTGGTTCAAATAAGAGTTGTGAATAAATGATTTAATTATCCGTGGAAAATAACTGTCTTACATTATTCTGAAAAAAAGCTGGGTGTGATAAATTATATATGTGGCTTTAGGCATTATTATGGTGCAGAAGACTATGTTCAAAAACTTAACCCTCCTGTTAAGATATATTTTTTTAAGAAAGCTGATATAAATGTCGAAATACTAAGCTTTTCTTAGAAAAAATGTATTAAAAAATCCAGGCTTTATATACTACAATGTAATTGCACAGATGGAAATCCATACTTACTGATACAAAGAAACCCATAAGGGCTATTTACACCACCTTAAACGTCCTTGAAGATCCAGGTATCTCCAAGACAATGGTCTGGTTGCATGTCTGCTTAAGGTTAGACCATCCAAACTTGTAACACATTGTGTACAAGGGGTATACATGAACAAATTTCTTTTTGCCATGATCCAGCCTTACATTTACTATAAGACATTTTAAAAAGGCACAATGAGAATCTACCTGAGGGGTCCTTAATAAAAATATCAAGATACACTGTCAAGTGATCTGATGCACATCTGCACTGCTATAGTAGAAACAAAATGGTACAGACTTTTTAAAAATATCTATAGTAAATCAATAGCAAATGCTACACTTATACCATTTCTCATTAATGCATAAGCAGTGGTATGCATGACCATCATGGTCACATTATATACTTTTGCCAAGCAATTATAATGCAGAAGCAATCATAATGCAGATCTGAAACTGACCGGCTAACCTGAGTACTATGCTAACTGGTCTTTTACACTATCTAACAACAGTATATAAATGTACATACCTTAGTTAGCAAAACATATATCAAGTGAGCCAATCAAAGTTACCCTCTTATTACATTGGTGACTACAGTAATGGAACATTTGGTTTCCAAACATGGCTAAAATAATGTAAATGGCAACTAGCTATAAATTAATGGTGAGTGTTATTTAATGTATTTGCAGCACAAATTAGCCATAGTCAAATTTCTTATTGGTATTGTGGAGTTCAGTATCAACCTGGAATTCATGTCTCGATACTGGGAAACTGAAGCACATGGCCCAAAAACAGAGGGAAAATCAAATTTGTAAAAATTTAACATACTACCGGTAAATGCTCCATGATCACTCAAGTTTGTGTTTACTTGCAAACAATGTATCATATCCCACAGGCCCTTGAAATTGCTATCAAAACATGTCTAAATGATCTCTATATAATTATAGCCTAATGCTACTCATAGTAATATAAAAACACAAGGTATGAAACGATTGACAGATCAACAGCGCACCAATTGACCTATCCATTTACTCTTTGTGACCTTAATTGGATTTTCATTCAATGAATAATCATAAGCATAGGACAAATGAGCAACAAATCAGGTGACCTTAAACATTGTAAAGCGTCAATCATCTGACAAAAACAAAATTTTGCATAATTTGACACAGCCCTGTCAAACAGAACATGTGTAGTCTGTAAATAATACTACCAGTACCCATGTCAGCATGTTTTCCGGGATATTTTTTTTTTAAGGAGACAGTATAAAAAGTTCTAGGCTATAGGTTGCTGGAGCCATTCCTGCGACTACCCAGTGAATAATAATGTCTTACCTGGCAGGTAATTCATATGAGACAAATAATTCAATATATTGAAAGATAGTTCATATATGACTGTGATACAGTAAACAATTGTCACGTGATACCAGTTGATGACGTCAGTCAATACGACGTCATGTGTCATCGCCCTTTGTGACGTCATTATTATGTTATAAGCAGCTCTCGCTACCATGGGCATAGAAAACCTGTATAGGAGCGTTCAGGGGGGCTAATTATAATAATAAGTTTAAAGGGCGGAGCATTTGGGCTGTGGTGGATAGGTCAATTGGTCAGATATGATATACAATCTCATGATGGTACTCAGAAGCCACGCAGGCCTCGAGGACTGTCATGGAGAGGAAGACCACCAAACACTGTCTGCTCAGCCTGATGACACAGCTAATTATTGACACAGCTAATTATACGTGACCAAGAACTGTACTAAGTTAGTTATGTGTCAGACGGAACCATTTGGTTCAATTTTGCATGCAAAATGTGCATGCAAGAGATGTGCATGCAAGAGATAAATTCATGCCATCCCGTCCGTAGGTTTTTCATTCAAAGGCTTCCTTTCTATTGTGACTTACTGATATTTCTTTTTTTTTCCTTTTTAATAGAGCCAACCAGTAAAAGGACTTTTGGTCCATGAGAAACATTTCTATTGTTGCTGTGTTGTTTGATTAGGACATGAGGAAGCGTGGCCTCTGACCACTTCCTTGTTTATCATGAGATTAGCTTAATTCATCAAAAAGTAAAAGACTGTTTTCATGTGTAACAAACTTCTCTTTTCCAAATATTCCCTGTGACAAATTAGAGACATGTACACAGTGTGGTTTAATTTGGATAAACTGAACTAGATTAATTAAGAGGCTCAGAGCACTGATGTATCAAACTTGGACAAATTTAAGCACGGGTAGATGGTTTATGTTGAAAAATTATTTTGCTTTGCATCTTCTGAAAATGGGGGCAAAGAGATCTAGATTTTCATGTGAGCTTACAATTATGACAGAAGGGCATAAAATAACTTGTGAGTTTTTGGTGAAAACTGACAGCCTCTTGGGGATAAAAAAATATTCATGGGAATCCTAGATTCCTTTCCTCAGGCATAGTGTTAATCATATATCAATAACATCTGCAATCCCTGATACACAATCACAGTATTCTAATAATGGCGATGATATCTGCGCTTACTTTTTGTAATACTGGTTTGTTATTATCCGGGTAATCTTGTATGTCTACAACAATTTGTGGGGTTTCCGGAGGTTTGCTTCTTCTTCGTTGACCTAACACTGGCCTGGAAGACTTGGATGGTAAGGGGCGGGGTTCCTAGAGCACAACAGCACAGCACAGGGTGTCAATCAAATCTAAGCAGTGATTAAACATGCACAAAAGTTGATGAAAACGGCAGTCTGTCATCCCCAACAATGGGCAAGGCAGAACACTCAGTCAAAACAATATAAATGTAAAGTCAGGTAACTTGGTGATATGATCATATAATGCACTGACTGACCTTTGATTTCATATGCAAAGGTCTGGTGTTCAACTGGAAAAATTTACACAAATGCATTTCCTTGTGTCTGCTTCAGAACATATAAAGGTTCGAAGTTCTTACCATACTTGTGTCACATGAAAAATTTCCAACAAACTTGTTGACTTTTACTCAGTGTAGATTGAATGATTTGGCTTTGCTTGGAAGGAAATATGTGATAACATTTACTAAATCTTTATCATGTAATGACTGAATATTCTCCCATATTCAATACAAGAGAAAATCTACCTGAAACAAGAAATCTGAATTGCCAGCCTTTATGAAAAATTGCAGTAAGCTATAAGCTAAAATTTAAAGTTTTTCCTGAAGAAGGTCACCAAATTGGACTTACAGAACCCAAATTTGTGTTTTTATAATGGCATTTAAATTTAACACAAGGTTTTTCCAGTTCATCTACATGAGTATGCAAATTGATCTGTTTGAATTAGCAATTGAGGTACCATTAAGGTCTCATGATCAATTAAATGTTCACATGATATGATGACAACAAACATGGCCTAGTACAATTTTCATACAGGCTTAACTGGTGGAAAGGTTTGAAACCAATTAACAATGTGGTATGAAAATGAAACTTGACTGGTAATCCTACAAGTATCAGCAAATTGCCCATGTATGATTTTGCCATACTAGCAATAAATTAACCCCTAATATCAGGAGTTAAAAGCAAAATTTTTCTAAATATTTGTAGTTTTTACTTTGCTAAAAATATCAGTTTGACATAAGAACATCAGTTTGACATGAGAACATTATAATAATCAAAATTAAAATTCATAGCATGAAAACAGCTTTATTTATAGTATAAACACTATAAGGAGAAGAGCAAAACATATCTTAGAACAGATTTTGACAACAAATAGAAAAAAATGAATTGTGCCACCTGAAAAACACTGAGGTTAAGTGTACACACTTACAGAGATCTCTGAGCCTGATGAATAGCATGTTGTGAAGTTTCCTAGTTGTAGTCCTCTAACACATTAGGTTACCAAGATTCTTAAAGCAAATTGATATATGTGTTGAGTTCCATTTAACTTTTAAAAATAGCACAGTGAAAAGAAAGACTAAAACTACACACTATAGCTTATTCATTGTGGTATGGTTTATGAAATACCACAGTATTGAAAACCATACGCTATAAAACCTTACCAATCATTTATAGACGTTTTACATGCTATTTCAGAGAATGATATAATTAAAAATTCATGTATTCCATTGAATATCAAGGTAGCACCCAAAAATGCACCACTCTCTGAAAGCAAAATTTTACAAGACAATCACTCTGATATACAAAGCAGTCTATAAGCCTATAATATGTGGGGTTTACCTCAGCCTGAGATGGAGTTGAACTACGTGAACGATTGGAAGGGGTCGGAGTTCTCCTTGCGTTGACTGAATGCTGCGAACTTCCAGAGCCTCCGAGGTCCTCTTGAGATGCTCCATCCTCCTGGATTGGCTCCAGTGGCTTGGCAACGTTTAGAGGCTCTAAGTTCTCATCATTGACTGGTGTTCTAGATCTGAGGGGCTGCATCAGAAACCACAACACAAACATGCAGGACATGCATACTGTGTATAATCTGCATATAAACACAATTCCAGGGCTACTCAGGGGGAAAGAGGAGACTTCATAAGTGTATTGTCCTTTACTTTTTTACTTGTTCGGCTATGACTATTGCAGGATGTATGATTACATACATGCTGATGTATAGAAACATCCTGAGGCGCTAACTACACAGGAAGGTCTTGCTAAACACTGAAAAGTACAATATAGTCACTGAAAAGTACTGGAACTTTATTGAAAAGTTACTACAAAATGTTTTAGGAGGACAGATAAATTCATATGACCATTAAAGATGATTTTTTACTTTTCAGTGATTTTTCTATGATTTTCAGTAAATGTTTTGGTATTTATTTGAATTTTTTTCCCAGTTCTCAGAGAGTAGCACTTGTATGCATTGCTGTATGTATTTATATTACAAGATAATGTCAGTGAAGCTAATAAGCTTGGCATTTTTTTTAGCAAAATTAATACCCAACTCAGTAATTGTAAGCAAGTTATTTTTCTCAGATATGGACAAGTATTATACAATCACCTAATATCTGTCTACAGGTATAAGACAAATAATATTTTCCTTAATATTAGCCACTGATGAGAATTTACCAGCATGCTTTATACACAAGGTTACACATGTGTTTACAACCTTCAGATATATCAGTCAAAGATACTGTCAAGCTGGCCTCAGTGCATTCCCACCTGAGACCAAGACTGAAGCTACAAGCTAGAACAGGTAAGTGTATACCTTAGCGGAGGATGACCCGTCCGTGGCATCCCCTACCTCACTGCTCTGACTGGACCTCCTCCTGCTTGCTGCCTCAGCTGATTCTGGCCTGCTTGGCTTTCTAAAGAGCACAGAGAGGTTGTTAGATAATGAAGATATCGTACCTACTAAGCTATCATTGCAACATTCTGTACAAAATCACTTGTATTTTCTAAAGATTCACTTGTACCAATGAGTGCTTGTGATGGGCCTGCCAGTCTGTTTTAGCTTTACATGTAGTAGGCGATTGAAATTAACTGACTCAAATGCTTTTTACCAACTGACACTTCCCACTTTACTTTTACTTTATTGACCAACAACCAAGCTTTGACACATTCTTGGTCTAACAAAGTTCTAAGGTCAACAATTCTACTGTTAAATCTGAAAATAGTTTTAATTTCTGACTGACTGACTGAAAGTGAAGTCGGTGCTCGAGCAAATTACAGGTCTCCAGAAAATCCGGGCAGCACTGGCTAACTTGGCACGACATAATTTGACAGTCCGTTTTACAGTTTGATATTTAAGGTGAAAGTAGAAGACACTGATAGAGTTAAAGATTGCAGTGAGAGAGGTGGAGGAAGCTGGAGAACCCGGAAAGAACCACCGACCTTGGACGGGCCACAACGATCCATTCTCATGGCAGCGCCTGGGATGGAACCCGGGTCGCCAGCGGAGAAGGCTGGGTGTTTTACCGCTCAGCTTTCCAGGCCCCTAGTTTTAATTTTAGCATAATAGAATAGAGGGTAAGAACCTCCCTTCCACTAAGTCTCCACCCCAAGAATATACCATTGCAAGCTTGTTCATAAAATTCATATTTTAAGCTATAGACATACTTCCTTTTGGTTCCCTCCAAGAAGATGGCTATGTTTCTCTTGATGTAGGGATCACGTAATATTCGATTAACACTGGGTCGTTTGTCTGGATCTTGATGTAGCATGGCCTTGATTAGTGTGACAAGCTCTGGACTGTAGATCTTGGGCATAATGGGAATCTAAACATAATGAACAAATGCTACAGTAGTACATACAACCTGTGTATCACAATCTTACTTGATGTGTACAAACATGGACAGCTGGAACAGTTGTCAGAGAATACCTACTTCTGCAGAAATTTAAATTCTTTTCACAGGAATACTTCTCTTTTTATTTTATGCTTACATAGCACTTTAACTATTTCTGATATCTTTCAGCCATGAAGAAAGTGGGATATGGTAAAAATATGGTATATAAAATTCAGGTCAACCTCCGATGTTTATCTGAACCAACAACAACGATAAATATCTGCACATTCCAAGAAACCCTAACCGTGTGAAATCATGCATTCCAGGAATCATATATCTTACACTGCAAGCATATTAAGAATTTATAACATGTCAATTTGGGAGGTAATGATAAGTTTTAATTTATTTGAGAACAGTAAACAGCTGGCTTACTTGCTCTACTAATAGCAATTCAAACTTTTAACATTACCATGCTTGTGTTACAAAGAACCTAATAATGTATTAAAACATGATAAGATTACCTTTCCCCTGAGGATTTTGTATACCAGTGAATTCATGTCTTTGGCATTGAAAGCATGTTTTAGTGTGGCCATTTCATACACACAGCACCCTAAAGCCCACACATCACTCTGAAAAGCAGGAAATCTTCTTCAGCAAAATTACATATATCTGGGAAAACAAACTTTTAACAGTTTTATGTCTCATGTGAAACCAGTTGCACCTACCATGTTATAATCTGGTCAGTTAGGCTTTTCATTTAACTTAACCATCCAACATGTGAACAATGCCTCATATATTTGAAGTGCAAAATCTGGTTATATCACGCCCCCAAAATATAAAATATATTGACTATTTATATCTGATTGGTCTAATTTGTTTAATAAGAAATATTTTATCTGTAATCAGTATGTAAACCAATTGTAACAATTGTTCTTCAATAAAAATAAGAAAGCATATTATCTCATCATATGTCTACACCATTCCAAGGATAAAATATAAACTATATAAGAAACTAATATTATTTACTACAACCTGTACTATATTCTGTTTGCTTTCTCGCATAAACCATTCACTGCTGACAGTGTGGATACTGGCAATTTAAGTTTCATTAAATTATAATACATTAAGTATTTTATCTTCTTAGTAACAGACAAACCTATTTTACAGTACATATGACGATTTGAATTCAATGAGAACATAACAAACCTTGTGGTTATATGGTTTATTTGAGAAGAGTTCAGGACTCATGTAATAAGGTGTTCCTATTAGTGTAGTTGCCATATCACTAGAATTATCCAGCACCCTGAAAAAACATACAAACATATTACATAAAGGTTACAAGAACATCTTAAGGAACAAAAACAGACAACATTTAAATTTTCAATTATCCTTTTTATATAGGTAATGCAAGGCAAAGAATATTTGGTCTTCTAGGCCAGTACATTAATGAGTATTTATCAGTACTGATAAACATAAGAACACTGTGGGCATGTAATGTGGAACCATCTATATAAAAAGTGCTTCTGTCTCCAGTTAAATCTTGATAGATCATATTCCTTGATACTGTTCACGTTATTGGGCAAAAAGAGTAAGATTCTTATAGTACAACTGTTAGGATTTACACTGTTCCACTTACCTTGCAATACCTAAATCTCCTACTTTTATAATTTTACTTTTAGTTAAAAAGATATTTTGTGTCTTCAGATCTCTGTGGAGAATGTTCCTTTCATGCATGTACTGAAAAAAAAAATACAAGACATATTAGTCTTCAGCTCACCAACTGGAGGAGGCTACATGCTTAAATTAATTGCAAATTACTATATATCATTTAACTGGTACTACTTGATTGTAATTTGTTGCCCCCTGAAATAACATTTTCCAATTAAATTGCTACTATCTTCACATATGTACACACAGAATGGGGAATGGGGAATATACAAAGCTGGAATAAGATTTTAAAGTTTTAAAGCATAGGATAATGTTCTATAAATAAAGTTAACAATAAACTAATGATGAAAGTGTTAATTAACAATAAAGTCTATGGTTTTTCAGATGTTCTGTTCACTGGACACTATAAAAGACAAAAGAAAGTGCAATTTTTAGGCTTGGATCAAATTCAACCATTCTGCCTTCACAAAACCAAAGGTATTTGAATGATGCAATCACTTTCAGCTCTTATCTTCAATATATTTATCATTAACCAAAAATAAAAGAAGATTAAAATATGAAACCAGGTAATAAGCAATACAGCAATTTTTTTTAAAGTGACAGGTAAGTACCGTAAAATCTCCACTTAAAACCGCACTTCCGATTAAAACCACACCCAGACTTTGCCGAAATTCCAGGTGAGCACCGCGAAGGGCTCAAATACTAAGAACCCCCCTTTAAAACCGCACCAACTTTCGCTAAGGAATGATTTGACAAAAGACATAATCAAGCTATCATCTAGAAATGAACACGCGTAGGTTGCGACTCGGCCATTCCTGTCCACCTTAAAATTCCTTGGGCATTTTATTTACATACATCATAACACTTTTTTGCAGGGTCACTCAAGCATGAAGTTTGGGAAGACGTAAGGGCCGGTGAACCTCTGCCTGTTTATACAGATTTTATATTCCGTGCCGTATTCTTGTTTGCTACTGATTTGTCATTTTATTTTGGAAAAAATATTCTGCTGATCCATTTCAAGTCACTGTATATTTTAATTCTAAAAGTAATATTTTGAAATCTGAATTTTTGATGAAAATTCCATTTTCTGGAATTACTCCGAAGATTCAAATTATTTTCATACCGGTTACTTCGGTTTTATCATCGTCACATCGTACGTTGACATCGCTCCATGTCACAATTTGCTGATGCGTTTGATAACATCGCTGGTCAACTTAACTAAATATCAAACTAACTGAAGTTACCTTGTCGAGATACACACGTATAGGAAACATGACGCTTGGAAACGAGTGATTTTAAGGTAAAATTAATGTGGCCAGTCGGGGTAAGCAAGTTTTTTCCTGAAGAAAGTTTCTGTGTGGGGAGCCATTTTGTCAAGGCAGTGTTCGCGCAAGGCACGCTGGGATGAAATAGGTGGCTGTTCTGTTTACCACTGCGTACAGCCGTTCAAAATATTCTTAGCAGAATACCGGGGCGTTTCAGCACATAGCGGCACTCAAACTTGATTTTAAAACGATCGTCTGCCATTTTGTGACTCTTTACAATGTCAGCTTTTTATTCATTTTACGTTTTAAACAAATAATCATTGCTAAATAATGCCGCAAATGGGTTTAAAGTAGGCTTTTATTTCAATTTTGCTTGACCATGCCCAACGAAGTGGGCCGCTGTGTGTTACAGCAGGGTTATTGTAAACGCATTATTTGGTGACAATTACCAAGATTTTATAACAAGTTATATATCACTGGAAAACTAATCAGCAATATTTAATTTATAAATAAAAAAAAATAATCGTAAATAATACATTTACACACGGTTCCCATGCATGCAAGACTGCTGCTAAGAACGGCCTTCGAAAGTTGCAATATTATCGCCCACTCACCGGCCCAAAAACAATGTCTGTCAGGAAGATATTCAGGAAACCCTTCTAGTATAAACCGCACAGTGCTTTCAGGAAATCAACCTGATTTCAAGATTTTGAATTTCTTGATTAAACCGCGGTATTAAGTGGAGATTTTACAGTAATATCATATTCCTCACCATATCACTTAATGACTTAACCATTCCATATCATCTTAGAGTAAGTAAGAAAGCTCATTGCTCTCATGAATTGGCAGAGTCTGTCTCAGTTACATGGTGTATTTTTACGGTCACATACCTGTAATGCCATGGCAATCTGAACGAACCACTCTACGACTTGTCTCTCCTCAAGTGGAGTTCCTTTCATATCTTTGAGCCGCGTGTAGAGGTCTCCTCCCTCACAGTAACCCATAGCTATATACAAATACCCATCATCTGTCTCAAACGAGTCCTTATAAGATACAATATTAGGATGCTTCAACTTGGACAAGAGCTTGGCCTCCTGTTCCGCTGCCTTCCTCTCCCTCCGCGAAGCATTCTTGAGCTCCATCTTTTTGAGGACATACTAAAATGAAGAAAAAGATCCAGAAATATAATATGCTGACACTGTGAGAAGAACACCCTATTCCCTGGCTCAAAATTCCCACAAATGTAAGAGGTTCTGTAAACTTGCAAAAGTTATAATTTTTTATGTAATGGCAACATCTGATCTGACTTAAAAATGAGTAAAGACAGAATAAGGGCAAATAGCAGGGCTCATAGTTACTGCAGAATTATCATATTAGTTGGTTGGTTTAGTGAAGAACCAGCAAATTTTGGAGGTGCTAATCCCCCTTTGGGGGGGTATCAATTTTACAGGGTGTGATAAAAAAATTTTATCTTCTAGGCAATACAAGATGATTGCCTCAACAGCCTCATCCAGTTAATTCCCCATGTGAGTGAATATTCATGAAATTTGACATGATGAAATAGTGAAATGTGTCCTGAGCAATGTAATACATTATTGCTTCCAAACATATTTTTTAATGAGGGGTCAAGTAAAACCTGTTGCAGCTCAACGAATTTTCAGTCTTCCCAGACCATGGTGAGTGTCCAGTAGAATATTTTGCCAGTTTCAAGCCCTGCAATCAGTTTTCATTACTGCAATGTGTGGTGAAAGCACAAGAAATCATTGGCATGTGATTTTTCTTATGTTATTTTATTATAGACTGGAGGCATAATGATAAAATGGGGTATATCAACAGCACAGCAGTGACAATGGGTCAGCTATACACACATGCTAATAAATCACAGTGTAAACATTGTTGCATTATGCTCAGCTGGCTGCTATCAGCACATAAAAGCTTTGAAAATGGAGGAACAAAACTTATTATCTACACATGCCATGCTTGGAAAATGGAGGGACAGAACTGATTATCTACAGGTACACATATTTATCTGCAGCACCTGAAATAATGTAATCATGATGAATTTTATACCTCAATTTTATGACACTCAGGGCTTGGCAGACAAATAAAACATGATAACATGAGATATTTAGGTCTGATTGCAGGGTATATTTTATATGAAATGTTACATTCTTTGTTGTGCAAATGGACTGACACAAAGAACTTAGTGGATCTCTCAGTCCTTCAGCTAGGTCTGATGCAATCAATCTAGTCTACTTAGTCTATGTACCTGGCACTACTTCCTGGAATAATAAAAAGAGACCCTTTGACCTCCTTATCAAATACCTCTCTATTCATTATACTACATAAATGCTGCAACACTTCTTTTTTATGGTAATATAACTAATAGAGTATAATCTATATAACTGCAGATATTATATCATCAATATGTGATATCACTGAAAAATCTATTTATACTTCAAGAATTCAATGAGTACATTATTCTTAGCTGTCATTGTCAACATGGATTTTATGACTGATCCAAACTCTGGGCGATTGGGATTACTGCCAGTAATGTTGGTTGGGCTGTATTCCTGATCATGGTTGTTAACAAGCCTAAAATAAAACTCTGTTAATGATGTCTACTTAAGTTAAGTATGTATTTAGAGGACACTGAGGACAGACACAATTTGTACCAACTGGTATCTTGATTATTACTGAATCATAAATTAAAAACTTTTAGTAACAGACATGTTTTGAATTACATACTAAAGTACCACAAAATTTAGAGAAAACATTTCAAAACATTTATAATCCATGGGACCTGAAAAATCAGCTTATGAATATGACAGTTTTAGCAGAAATTATGGCCCAGCAACTGACAAATAAAATTCTATTTTCACTTTCCAGTTTTGTTCATGATGTATAGGATCACAGAAGTAAATGTCTACTTCATATACATCAGTTCTAGTCTATTTTTATTGTCCAATGCACAACTGCTAAGCTAAAACTCTGAGTCTCTGACATGACAGCTATTTGTCAGGAACACAATCAGACCTTGACATGTATGCTAAACTGAATGCTCTACTCAAATTAGACAATTTTCCTTGACACATTTAAAGAACTAGCATGGCCAGGTTTGTTAAAGCTAAGCATGCTGACAGGGAAAAATGAATAAATGAGGTGCAAATAGTCCAAATAAACAAAAATTCATGTAGTAACCTAACTGTAAGAAGAGTAACTTTCAAGGAGCTTTGGTGTTTTTTATTACAATGTTCACATAATATGTGTCATTTTTACCAATTTTCACATTATCAAAAGAGATTTTGTCAGGGCCTGTGTGGATGTCACACTAACAATTTAAATGTCTAGCAGTTACAATTGGTGCTCTGTTCATGGACAGCCACAGAGAAGGAAATCTCACAAGGACAGCCACTGTAGCTCAGTGTGACTGTAATACAGCTGAGCTAAAAGGGTCAGATTTAGTTTAGATGTGATTTTGGTTTACAAAGCTTATTCTGTCACCATGTAAATGCCTGCCAAAAGTCTATGTAAATGGTTAATAATTTACAATTCTCATGGGGAGTCAGATGACACCAATTAATATTTCAACAGTTCAATGTAACTGACACAAATAACATAACTTACAGCAGCATGTACCATTCACAAGATATAACACCTGGATACATTACTGAAGGTAACCTAAGAAACACCTGGCAGTATACATGATGTCATATTTTCTGTCAGTAATGTCTTAATAACATTTTGTTAGACTTGGCCTGGTTGAGGCCGCCTGCTGATGTAAGGATTATGGCTGGCTGGCTTTGTGAGAGATGAAATATTCATAAAATGGGTACCATTACTGTGAGAACAAAATCATCTTCCCCCAATTTTGGGGACAGTCACTATCAGTTTGGGATTTGCACGCCGGCCTTTTAACTGCAGTTCTCCCTTTGTTCAAGCCTTTAAAAAATATTAAAAGAATGCCCTAATGCTTCCTAAATGTATCTCTATATACTAGTTATAAATAAAAGATGCCCTGATCATTATGTTGCTAAGTTTAGTCTGGTACATTTCACTTGGTATGGTGCTAGGACTAGTAGGAGGAGAGGACCAGACTACATCTTCAGCATGATGGGCCAATACAAAGTATGCTGTTCACATACAAGTTTGGAATGTCATTAAACTCGGCCACTAATACTCACAAATATTTTTATCAGTGGAAGCAGATTTTCTTTCAGAATGGCGAATGCTATATTATAAACAGCACATTCCAAAGCTGTAATAAGTGGGCAAATGAAATAATTACAAACTAGTACTTTTGTTGATCATGTTTACAACCTACGTCATAGGAGAGGCCTCAGTTAATCGAAATACTAAACTATTACCACAGTCCATAGCACCTAACAGCACCTCATTAATTATTACCAACTACTCACATCCAGCAAATTCATAACAGCATAAGTTTGAGTTCAAGTGAACTCAGTACAGCATGTGCTAAACAAAATGGCCAAGACATTAAAACTTATTACCCCATGCTAAATGATTAGCAGGTTTTAAAATAAATAAAAAAAATAAAATCCATGAATTTTGATGGCACCTACTGTTGATATATCATGTACAATCAAACATTGTAAAAGATCATGCATTGCAAGCCATAGAAACTTCTCAATGTTAAAGCTTGGTAATAAGATTACTTAACTTAAGTGGAAACAAGTTAGTTTCAATCTAGTCAAAGCAGAGTGCATTTGTTCACATACTTCCTATTCTTACAAACTTACTGACACTTACAGCTAAACCTGCACACTTTGATTGCCGTTATATATGACCTTTTGTAAATAATGCCCACTTCCTGTGGGGATTCATTCATAAATATTCTAAGAATTTAATCTATACCATACACTACTTGGTATTTACTTGGCCTTCTGCTTAGTTCCTAGAAAAAAAAGCTATTCCACAACAAACAGTAATATAGCTAGGGTAATACAAGGGATTAAATTTATTCCTTACAAAGAGAATAAGTGTCATTTAAGTTCTGAGATATTTTGTGAGATGATTGATTGAGAAAAGCCAACTCCACAACATGTTTACTGATAAATATAATTACAAACAGTCTAGAAGGCCTTTGTCATGCAGTAATAATTGGTTATTTTGCAGATGAGGAAATACACAAGTGCAACACAGTATTATAAGATGGGTTGTGTTACAGTCCTGTTTCTAAAAAATATAATAGTGTGACTCTTAGCCTCTGTATGCTCCAGCCATTATATAAAACACCTGGAGGCTAAGCTGGGTATATAGCACTAACTCAGTGACTCTAAGTTTTCTCAAGCTCTTCAGTCCAAAAGACCCTTATATACTGTACACTCTAACCTAGTGGTAGAAATTGTTTTTAATAGCTGATGATTGAAAAATGAAAACGACTGAATCCATTATTTACTGATTATTTTATGTAATTCATATATTACCTTGAAATCTACTGTACACTAGTACCTAAAATACTGACCCCAGTAAACAACTGTGACATGTACATCAGTATTCATAATGAATCCATCAATCCACCCTCATCTAAGTTTGACTTGCTGTAGGACTATTGTTGGCTGTGCAAGGTTCTGTTTTGATGCTGTTTGTTGCTTTGTGTTCATAAATCTCTAACTGGTTTAGATATTTTGCATGAGCAGACATAATCATTTTTAATAGAATATGCCAAAATGCAATCGATTTAATCAATTTTTAAAGAAAACTAGAATACGGGTAGTCGACAAGCGACTACGTGTATCCGCCTAAATCAGAGTGGAACGGGTGAAGTGAGGCATGGATTGAGTGGCAAGGGGAAATAGAGCGAGGTGTTGCATATTAGCATGGATGTCTGCAGCCAAATGGTGTATGTAGGTTGCGCCACCTACCACAAAATCCAGAAAGCCATCCAAGTTGTATACATATGCAAAATTTAAGGCAGATAAGTCAAACCACTATATGTTTATGAGTGATTTTAGCCCTTGGCAGACAAACAGATGGACGCTGAGCAAAAATGGTTGCAGGTGGTGCCACCAGTTTTGCGTATCATAAAGAGCTATGTGAGAACTATACACATGCAAAATTTTGGCCCAATCGGTCAAACAATTCTCAAGATATGAGCTTGGATGTCTGCTGCATAAACTTGAATGCAGGTGGCGCCACCTGTCATAAAATCAAGAGAGCTGTCGGGGATGTATAAACCTGCAAAATTTTAGCCAGATATGTCATACCACTGCTGAGATATGAGTGATTTTATCCCATGGCAGACAAACAGACAGGAGCTGTGCAAAAATGGCTGCAGGTTGGCGCCACCAGTTTTGCGTATGATTAAGAGCTATGTGAGATCTATACACATGTAAAATTTTGGCCCAATCGGTCAAACGGTTCCCGAGATATGAGCTTGGATGTCTGCAGCATAAACGTGAATGCAGGTGGCCCCACCTGTCATAAAATCAGAAAAGCTATCCAGGATGTATACGCATGGCGAATTTCAGGTGAATTAGTCAAGTCACTGCAGAGATATGAGTGATTTTAACCCAAGGCAGACAAACAGATGGACACTGTGCAAACATGGTTGCAGGTGGCGCCACCATTTTTTGTGTATGTTATAAAGCTCTCCAAGGGCTACATTTGTGCAAAAAATTTCCTGATCGGTCAAACGGTTCCCGAGATAAGAGCTTAGATGTCTGCAGCATAAACATGAATGTAGGTGGCGCAACCTGTCACAAATTCAGAAAAGCCATCCAGGATGTAAACGCATGCCAAATTTCAGGTGAATTAGTCAAGTCATTGCAGAGATATGAGTGATTTTAACCCAAGGCAGACGAACAGATGGACACTGTGCAAACATGGTTGCAGGTGGCGCCACCATTTTTTGTGTATATTATAAAGCTCTCCAAGGGCTACATTTGTGCAAAAAAATTTTCCTGATCCGTCAAACGGTTCCCGAGATATGTGGGTTTATGTGTGGAAACAGACACACAAACGGACGCAGAGCGCAGAGGAAAGGTCAGAGGTCAAAACAAAATCGGGGCGCAGCAGTTCACATGTGACCCGAACATAATCCCGGGTTTTGGTAAAATTACGCCCAGCGGTTACGGAGGAGTTCTCCAGACACCTACGCAGCGGCGGCGGCGTGCAGCTGAAAACATAGTATCCGCAAAACTCTGTTTTGGTGGATACAATTACCAATCATTTAAATGATTAATCGGCACACCATTACACACCAGAAAATGTATCAGTAGCACTAGAATAACTTTCAGACTACATTTTTAGGTGATTTTCATGCATAATACAACTTACATGGTACAATGGGGAAAGTAATTTTGAAAAAATTATTTTGTTTTAGTACTCTGGTTAAGTTACATTTTTCACCATGAACAGTAAAGTCAAGAAATTATAAATGAAAGAAACAACAAAGAATACATCTCACACAAGAAACATGTCACCATCATATCTAAAACCTGCATGTTCCTGCAAGGGACTGCATGATGCTGGCAACACTGAACTTACCTAACCAATGGTTTGATCATATAACATTTTTGTTCATTTGAGAGGTATATTTTATGCTGGGTGTTGTTTTGCTACAGTGACCTGCTTAGGTGGGAAACCTGGGTTCCACAGATTACCCTCCTATTTAAAATGCAGGCAAAAAACAATTCGCAAAATGAACTTACTACAGAATACTTCTAACACATTAAAATGGTATATTGAGGTAAGTGTCTTTATTTTTATTAATTTGTTTTGTCTTAGAAATTACACAAATTTGAATTTTGCTAATATGTGGAGTACTTATTTTAGATGAGAAGGGATTTCCTGGGTGACCACTTTAAAAAGGGTGTGAAGGCAAGCATCAGCCACCACCCTTTGTCAAATACAGTATTATACAGATGTCATATGATTGATAGGTTATGCAACTGACTGATAAGTGGGGCTTCATCTAATACGGGATATTGCTAATGCAGCTTCTCGTGTAGATGGAGGAGAAAAACAACTGGCTGGCGCAGCCGGAAACCCATTTGTGCAGGCAAGCATGATTCAGACGTACACTCATTAGCATAGATGAAACTGACAGTCCCCACTGTTTTAGCTTATATACGCTATGGACTCTTAATTAATTTATATATACATCGAATAAATACAATTGGTTACAATTGTTTGGTACCAGAATGAACGACAAATTCAAGGAAACTTGCAAAATTTGACATTTATCAATGACTGAAGCACCCTGTGTATGTTCCCTTATGTCATCCTACAATGCAGTTGATTTAAGATAAAAGTCTAATTCAAATCAAGCCGAATGCAGCGATTTCCGTGTTTTTTTCATGTTTCTGTAATATGTTTTAACACCTTAAAAAATATGATAAATAATAAGTATCAGAATGATTGGCAATTAAAAATAATATGTCCAGTGCTAACAATGCTGTGTTGAATGAATGGGCTGGTCAGGCTGGATGCTAGGGGGCACCAGTCATTTACTGCCTCCACAGACAAGAGTATCAGTATTAGGGATATCCCGTATTCAACTGTATTGTTTTTAGCATCAACTGTCAAGTTTATCTAGCTCTATTATTGCCGTATCTCCCTTGCTCTCACCCAACGCTGTGCCACATGCCTGGAAGATCCTAATGTTGAGAACACTGGAGACATTACCCTTAATGATAAAATTATAATATGTTCGCTGAAAGTATTGTATTCATTAAAAAGGATATAATATATCACACGTATAAATAATACGCCAATCTGACAATGCTTTTCTTATGCAAATTAATATTGATAAGAAGAAAATTCTCCTTATAAGCAATTAATGATTAGCACTGATTAATGGTGGTAAGTGGTGAAAAGTGTCTGCCCTAGGCGGGCCAGCAACCATTGTTTCTGATTCAGAAACCGTTTCAACATCAGTGTAGCAAAGTTATAAAAGTGAGTCCTGTTTTCATATTAAAGCACAATATTTATCTAAAATGTCTTATCATTAAAAAACAAGGGACCCATGGGTCACGGCGCTCAGCTGATCATGATTGGGCTATAAATGTTTCTCCACTGTGATACTATATCGAGTCGATAAAGCTTATGAATATCATGGACATGTTGGGCTATTATAAAGGAATGTAATGTAATATGTGAGTAAATGATAAATGAAATTACCTGACTGATGGATTAATAGAGTCAAATATAGTGGTTTATTTTTTATTTCTTTAGGAGGGGTTGAAAACTGTGATATATTTGAGCAAATATGAATGCGATGACAGCAGTAATAAGCAGTAGTAGAATGATGATAAGGCTATTTGTTGAAGGATCTAAAGTGTATGGTAGTCTGCAAGCTTTCAATTTGACAGATATGATGTTATGATTAACTATGCTGATGAAGTGATTTATTAATTTGTGACTGTATGACACACTATTTCTTTAGTCTTGACAAGGTACATTATTGTGATGCCCACTATGTCTACATATTACACAATATTGACATAATTTCTGGCATTTACATAGGTACCATGGACAAATAGTTATACAAAATATTAAAGTATGAATATATCTGATTCATCTTGTTCTTGCTTACTGAGGCTGACTTTGGGATGGGGTTCGGAGAAGGGAAAAGTGAGGGCAGCACGAAGGTGGATGTAGAAATATTCTATTGTAATTTTTTTCATTTATATAAGAATATGAAAAGCTAAGAGGAAAGGGGCCCTCCTACTTGGTTATAGTAAAGTTCTAAATATATGATTGCAAACAAATACTCTGACAAGACTGTCATGAAGAAAAACAGTAAAAGTTTTGAGATACTGTGATGCATATGAAAATTTACAGATGGACAGGCAAGTGGACAGAATGGACTAATACCTTTATTTCACTTTCAAGGGAATAATGCATTTAAGTTTATATATAATCCTATTTTTTTTTAAGCATATCCACTTTTTCCATTAAGAAGTTTTTATCTGAATCATTTTTTTTTATTTACAGGTTTTATAAATTTTTGATAAAAAAAAACCTGAAAACATAAGTTAAAATATTAGAATTGTTGCAAAAGTTGCAATCATTATATATACAGAGTAAAAAACTGAAACTATAAGTTAAAATATTAGAACTGTTGCAAAAGTTGCAATCATCATATATCCAGTGTAGCTCATATTGGGTCATATTATGCATACACATATATTTTATTATTTTTAAATCATAAATGTTTAAACTGAATTTAAAAGAAAATAATGCCACAACATGGCATCTACAAGAATATTCCTTTAATCACTATTAAAAAGTTTTGCACATTGGAGTTTTCAGTACATGCTTAATTTTATTCACCAAAATAAAATAAAAGATTCAGTAAATTTGATTAAACAATTTGATAAACATCTTTTCAAATAAAGTATACACACTGTTGGTTGAATGAGGGACAAACAATATCATTGTGCTAATTACTATCCAAGTTTTAATTTATAACTGGAATTAATAGTCAATTTCACACCTGGTGAAGTTTTTACTATTCTGAAGTAAGGAATTACTTATCTCATGAACATCCACACTTTCATAGCAATACACCACTTTGTGGACACAATTAAATGTACACTTTAATCATTGTAACCCTGGTGGTACAATACAAAATCTAAAATGTAGCTTAGCCTAGAATAAGAATGAATCAAATACAGAAAATAATAACATTCATCTAGTTTATGCACCATCTGGGGGGGGGGGGGGGAGTGCAGGGCAGATGGAAAGCCTGCTGGTAGTGGCCAAGCTGACCCAAGGCAAGCTGCCTGGGGTGGGTTACATAATGCAAGTGAAGGCTGTACTACTAGGTGGGCTAGATGTAAACAACACTTGACATGGTGTATGAAAACATGAATAAAAGCTATTCTTTCCAATCAATTTCTTTGAAATTTCAGATTTTAAAAGATTAAATCCTTATGTATATATGCTGTGAAAATTAAATCAAGTGCCAAAGTTGGACAAAATTTAAGGTATTGATTTTTTATTTATGCTAATAACTTGAAAAATTTGCAAAATTCAGATCTAATTTTGGGTAAACAATTGAATCTTGATTGAATAAAGTTATATTCCTGGGGACATCTAAAATTATGCCAACAGCCTGGGGGGCATAGAGATGTGCACTGAATGACCTGCAGTCACCAAAGTGGACTGCTTGACAATGTAAGGGAATACAACAAGAGCCTCCAAAAAAATTCAATAACTAGCCTAATTTTGCAGCTTTTATTTTCAAATTTTAGATTTTAACAGATTGAATCCTTATGTATACATGCTGTGAAATTAAATCCACAGTACTTACAGGAAAAAAACGTGCCGTGGCCAAAGTTGGGCAAAATTTAAGGTACCAATTTTATATTTTTGCCAATATTTAAAAAAATTTAACAGATTTCGATCTAATTTTTGGTATACAATTAAATTTTGATTAATTAAAGTTGTATTACTGGAAAAAAGTCCCTACCTTTAACACTTTTGGTCTTAAGTGACCAATATACTTCCTGATTTTTTTACAAAGACCATTATGTTTGGGCCCATAACTTTTTAAAATTATATAATACTGACTTAATATCTGGCATGTACATAGAAAATATATAGAGGAATATTTATGGTAAATATGAAGAAAACCAGATGAGTGGTTTTGATATTAGGCAGTCCTGAAGAGTGAAAATAGATTTCTAATAAAAAATTGAGGTTTTTCCTTAATATCTCGAAGGAACGAAGTCCTATTGACCCAATTTTCGGCATGGTAGGAGATTTTGGGGACATCTAACTGTATGCCGAATTTCAGATTCGTAGGTCCATTGGTGTCGAAACGTGCCAGTCTTACGGACGGACATCCAGACAGACGGACGGACGACGGACAATGGACCACGACTATAGCTCAGATGACTTATAGTCAGCTGAGCTAAAAATTACAATTTATATAGATTATACACATTTACTTTTATAAACACAATATTTGATTGAATACAAATTTTCCTAACAATGGTTTTAAGTTCTTGTGTTTTCCTGAAGCTTTTAGGCTGCAGTATCCTTGACATATAACACATATATGCAGTAAGCCCCACTGCAGACCAAGTGACCATTTTGCTGCGGTCGTATCGGACCCTCAGAACCTAGTTAATTAGACGGAGTAAGCTTCACCATTAGACAAAGTATCTTATGTTCCCCTCACTTTTATGGGGAATATCCTTTTTAACACTGTTATTTCTAAATAATTTCTTTGTTCTTTAGTTTTTCCTCAATCA
This sequence comes from Sipunculus nudus, assembly GCA_026874595.1. Classification (NCBI taxonomy): domain Eukaryota; kingdom Metazoa; phylum Annelida; class Sipuncula; order Golfingiida; family Sipunculidae; genus Sipunculus; species Sipunculus nudus. The sequence goes on along the minus strand of CM049306.1, from coordinate 47,351,106 downwards.
TCTTTCAATTATCAATCTCATTTCGAGAAATTTTAGGATGTCATGTTAGCATTATAGTATGTTGTTAGACATTTGTGAATGCTGAAATAAGGATCATTTAAATGAAATCAAAATAAGGATTTAAACAAAAATACCAGTTCTAATAATGTTTAATATTTTTGTATATATATATATTCATATAACCAAAATATATATAATCCATAATATACAATTGAAAGTGAATAAACTACGGTACTAATACTTTGGCAGGGTGATTTTGCCTTCTCTGTCATGGGGGGGGGGGGGGTCTAAGAGCCTTAATTAAATCTGTGAGTCCAGTTCTAGCTTTTGCCAGTGGGCAAGTCTTCTGCCCCTGACACCCCTTAATTTTTCTGTTCAAACCAGGCATTGACATTAACATGTGCCCACTTGCCCTGGACGTTATGGTTTACAAAAGTGGTAAGCAAAATAAGTAGCCTCTTACTTACTTGACTCAGCAAGTGGATTTATTATATATAATACATGAACTTATATTTAAATAAAATTATAACAATTTTTGTCGTGTTCAATCATATCCATAATCTGTCTTTATCCTAAAATACCTGTTGTCTAATATATACAATAAAATGTGGAGCACACTTTGCAACTAGGCCACAGTTACCAATATTTGTACGGCAAGTCCGAATTTATGTAACTCTGGTGAAAGCGAGGTGTTACTTGCATGGTCTGGCAAGCACATTTTTAAAGTTTATGTAGAGCCCTGCACACAAGGACCATGCACTGCATCATGCACATTTGGATTGTAATAAACAAATTTATATTAAAATCTGTAAAAATTACCAGTTGTGGTAAAACTACTATCAACATAATAGTTATGGTACTTTTGTTATTGGGGTAGTACCACAACAAAAAACTTTCAAATACAGAAAACACACCATGTGATGAAAGAAACTTGAGCAGCTCACCTGTTTCTTGTCTTTTTTGTGCCGGACCAGCCACACTTCGCCATAACTTCCTTGGCCAATCACTCTGTTCCTTGCATAAATGTCCAAAGACATGGCTAGGTTTGTTTAGCTACTACACGTAGAATCAACACTAATGGAATGACTTCGCATCTAACTGCAGTGCTGCAGAAGTTCTGTCACCATTTTGGCATTGTGCCCGAATATACTATTAGATGTCAACAAAGCCACCGACAAAGCACGTTACGACAGATGAACGGGGAAACAGTTTTACCAAGTTGACTCATATTCGGTCATAGATATGCCGCGTTGTGTTATGTTTCTATAGTATCAATGACCAAAGTGCATGAAGTCATTCGTTTACTATCTTGTTAATGTGCGTGAGTAATTTTTATCGGAATTAAATGTCAATTAAAACTTTTATAACACCTGTCGCACCTTGTTTTACACCTGTCAAATCCTCTCATTCTGTGCACCTGGAAAATATGGCCGCCCACGGACTCATGGGATATAAACAAACCCCGGCCTTTTCCGCCTTCAGTCTAGAGAGCAGCAACAGCTTACGGTAATCCGTCTCCTACATAAATCCAAAATAACGTATAGTGGGTCAGTCACTCATATACATACAAGGGTACTGTTACCTATAGAAACCAAACCGGTGCGGTCAAATCATAAATAAGATATCACAACGGACCCTGAGCGCCCCATCACATTAACATATTACCAGCATGGTTGCCATAGATACCCAAGAGTGCTTTTCATTGCTGCCATGTGAATGGTGGGAAATTTGTAGAAGAAATCATATAAAGAAACACAAATGTGCGCTTATAAATTCCAGCATGGTTAAATCCATCGTAATAATGATGCTTTTGTTACCTTATATAAATAAACTCGATATACCAAAGAGTGCTATTACATGGAATAGTCTATTATAGTCAGCTATATATATTAATATATATATAAATATATATAAATATATATATATATATATATATATATATATATATATATATATATATATATATATATATATATATAGCTATTGGCCTATAGTCTCTTCTATATTTCTGAATCGAATATCATTAAGGGAAAAGTTCATGATATTTTAAAGGTGTACTGGATAAAAAAAGTTCATTGATTCAACGAATGCATGTGCCGTTATATAATTTTACTTTTATATTATAATCAATCATCAATTGTTAAATTTAAATAATTATATTGCAAACAATATAATTTAATAATGAAACAATAAAATATAATAATGAACAATATAATAATAAAACCAAAACAATGGCCTTCATATCAAAGGTCATAAATGACACAACACATCCCCTACATTCAGAGTTCCGTTTTTTACCTTCAGGTAAACGCCTAAATACAATATTCTGCAGAACAACTCGTTTTAAAAAATCTCTCGTGCCATACAGTATTAAACTTCTTCACTCGCAGCCCTCTTAGATATTGAATGTTTTGAATGTTTTACCTGCAGAATTATCTGTTTTATCTTTTTCACATGCTTATTTTCACATGCATAGTCAATATGTTATGTGTTATTTTTTATGTATTTTTATGTATTATTTTTATGTATCTGTCCCTAACTTATTTATTTTTATGTAATGAATTGCAAGTCAACGACAAATTCCCGGAACTGAAGGCTAATAAATGTTATCAATCTATCTTATCTATCTATCTATTTTAAATATAGACGTGCAACATAAATTAAAGGGAAATTTAAAAAGGCATAAGCCTACATTATAATGGTCATATTAGGTAACGATTGCCGTGCAACATAAATAAAAGGGAAATATAAAAAAAAGGAAATTTATTAAGATCATGAAGAATCAGATGCGAAAACTTTGTCTCACTCTGCTAATAATGAGTATTTAGCTTTAATGAGGGCAAAACTTTATTATAGGCCTACTCTAAATTCTCTTCAGAAAAGGGAATGATCATAGGGCCAGGGACAGCAAAGAATTTAAATAAAATAATTGTCAAGTTTTTGTCAACGCAGCAAGAAACCATGTATAGCCTGTTTCGCATGTCGCTTCTTTCAACCCAAATCCGCCCTATACTGTATATAGTCTATACAGTGAAAAAGAATTCACGTACCCTCCCCCACTCACGGGAGGCGGGGTTGGGGTGCTATAGTATATAGTATATAGTATATCCCCAGAGGCGGATTCAGGATTTAGGAAAAGAAGGGTCAAACCCAGGAGGACTAATGACAAAACCTGAAAAAAAAGTCCCCAGGTCCGGAAAAGGGGGGTCCAGGCCACAAAAATGGCCTAAAACCCTTAAAACATTGCTATGCAAAATAAAAAAAAAAAGGGGGGGGGGGGTTCTGGACCCCTCCCCGGAATAGCTTCTGGGCCCTGCATATACAGTGGAACCTGTCTGAAAGACCACCTGTTTAATAAGACCATGCGCACCTATTAAGACCACATTCGAGGATACCGAAAGCGTTAACATTGGTTATAACTAACCTGTCTAATAAGGCCAATTGTCAATTAAACCACTTTTACCCAGTCCAACGGGTAGTCTTATTACACGATTTCATATACATTGTGTGCAACGAATTTAAGCAAAGCGTTTCAGAAGAGAAACTGAAAAAATGCGTGTAATAAAGATACGGCTGTGGGGAGTCTGCTGAATGCTTAATATAGGTGTATATATACGCTTATCCCTGACACAGTAGTATATTTGTACTTGTGCAAAATAAAATCTATGTTGGATGCTATATAAGGACAAGTTATATATTTCTTCAGCCAAGAAGGCTGTATGTTCCCCGTGTCAGTTTGTTTGATGCTTGTTGTTGGTCTTTCATGCATGTTGATCACACAGAATCTACTGAATCTACTGGAAAATATTGGGGGTGGGGGGGGGGGATTGGTCAGTATTATCAATTAACTGAGTCTGATTTAGTCACAGATCTGCATTACAGGACATATTCAGTTGGGTTGTTTGCCTTGGCTGAGGAATGCGTTCTACTGAGTGCTTTTCTTCTTTTTCACATGATGAAAATTGGAGCGTTTATATGTACATGTGCTATAAATTGGGCTAATATTATATACATTGTTCACATTCAGGAAGAATAGGCGCACATTCCCGTGGTGTCTGTCACGTGAAACCCCCGTTTGTGTGAGGTGGGGGGGGGGGGGGGAGCATTATATTAATATATGTGTGATGTCAGCATGAGCTCGGTTAATTGGCGTTTCGTCGTAAGCAGAGCGTGTGTTAATTTAAGCATGATAAAACTGCTGGATGCGGGACAGGACATAACGTATAACAGCTAACACTGAGAATCGGTCCTAAATAAAATTATTGTCCCACAATGCGGATGAATATATACAATCTGCTTTTAAATAATCGTAGATCGGATTTTGTTATAAAAATGAAACAGCAATTTGAGAATCTCCAAGACATTTAAAATTAATATGATTTACAAAACACGCAAGTAAACAAATTAACCCAAATAAAAAGCGCCTTATTTCTCCTTAATAGAACAATTGGGTTATTCTGAATTGCGGCCTGTAAACTTTGCACCTTATATTAGCAAGCCCGTACAATTGTGTTTAAGAACCGTCGGCCTACAGACATGGCAGCCGTCCACATGTTACTCAGCCAATATATGCCTTATCATCTTAGGCTAAATTCTCCAAATGGCAAATGGTCCAAAATTTGACACAAAAATAAAATGAACTCCACTGTAAAAGTCGAACATCAGCTAACTCCCAGTTCCCGAACAGCCCCCTGACCATGTTTGACTGTTAATACTAGTGGTGTGCTTATTAATCGATTATATCGATTATTGGTCGTTTTCTTTCATAATCAATTCAATTAAATACATTTTTGCATAATCGATCACAAACAATTAATTTTGCACATCAAAAGAAGTCCTATTATCCTGATGATTCATCTTATTCTGTCAGAGATATAAAAAAGATGGGGCACAAAACTGGCCAACAATAACTGCCATTACCGCGACCTTTCAGCTTGATGTACAAATCAGAATGGAATTACTCGTTCAATATATTAGGTATTGTTATATATAGCATATTTCTTGGTAATATAGATAGCACATAAAATAACTGCTTAATAGCCGATCATCGGTCGTTTTTTTCTTTCAATCTTCAAAAATAATTTCATATCCGATTCCTAACACGTCTTAACACACAGGAGGCGCCACAAGTCATGTTCAATGGACACCGGTAACCATGATGGTGAGAATGGGATATGTGTGATATTCACTCATAACTGGCGCACGAATGAACGTCAATGGTACAAGACCACCGGTCTTGTGTATGAGAAAGATGAAGATCAATTTCAGGGCCAATACATCAAACCACTCTTGAAGTATAGGTGCATGGATAAATGCTAAGCGAAAACATTTGTTGGTACTTCCGTCAATCTCGTGTACGAGAAAGTGATCCAAGATCTATGAACAGTTAAAATTTCAGGCCAATACATCCAGCCACTCTAGAAATTTTGGTGATTTTCACCAAAAATAGAAGCACGATAGATATCACGCGAAAAGACTTACAACGCCAAAGGTCAGAGGTCACATCGAATCAGTTCGACAGAAGTTCACATTTAACCCTAAAGTAATGCCAAGTTTCCGAAAATAGCATTTAGCGATATATGAGTAGTTCTCTCGAAACGATAATTTTTTTTCGCTAACTAAGTTTAAACCCTGTATTATACCGATTGTAATGAAAGTCAATTTGAAAATATAATTCAAAATAAAGTGCTTCTTTAGTTTACGATACTCTTTCTTTATATTTAAGATGTAATGCATATTCATATTCAAATAACCTCAACATAGGCGTGCATCATGCAACAATGCATAGTTGTAATTTGCACAGCTACAAGGAGGGGATACATTCAACTATTAATTCCGTGTCTTTACCCGTGTGTCTTAGTAACGTTGACAAAGAAACACATATAGCCTTCTTGGTATGTTTTTTTTCTCCTTTTATGGGTATGATAGCATTTGAATGTGATATAGTCAGTAACATTAAAAGCATGTTTTAATACCAGATCAAACCGATAGATGTCGCCCATGTCCAGCGACCGACACGCAGGACTTTTTTTTTTTTTTAGCCTACTTTAATTTGATATGTATCTGCTAAATCATTAAACGGGAATTTTCTGTCAGGTGAAGTATCTAAGGTTTGCTTGATTTATGACAAAGGATGCGAATACATGTTAGTACACCGCCATTTGCCAGCCACTTTGGTGTAAGGGTGGTAAATTAACCGACCACATCGTGGTCCTCATATACCACACACTCGCCCTATAACTATGACTCGCATGTTAACGACTAAACGAACTCTCTTGGCATATGATCTAAAATTCACACCCTGCGATTTGGCTATGAACGCTGACATCAGCTAATTTTAGTCGGTAACTGTTCAAGTGCTGCCACTCTGGATTTAATGGAAAAAGTATAAATCTCACAAGAAAAGGAACAAAATGTCGGGAAAAAAATATGAAAAATATAAAAATCATTGCCAAATAACTCAAATTTACAGCATGCCATACTTCATAAGTATATTTGAGGGCCTAAATGCCGGAGAGTTTAAGAAATTATAGACCAATTTTACAGGAAAATATATAAAATATAGGGAGTCGGTGGAACACCGTATGTGGAATATTTTTTGTTTGTTTTTGTCATGTTTTTTTACCACTTATCAGCTTATAACGTGAAACTATCTTATATCTATAAAAAATATTCACCTTTCCAACGGATTGGTACAAAATGAAGAACGCCTTTCCATGTACGTGTTTGCTTGAGATAGGTGGAAAGGTGTTATTACGTCCTACATATATATATATATATATATATATATATATATATATATATATATAGATAGATATATATATAGAAGGTAGTGTTACCCTCCGATGTAAAGTGCTCTATGGCCTATACAGACTAGGCCAGAGCGGTATAACTCTGAAGAAAAACAACACTGTTAATTCACAACAGTCTGTTTCACGGGATGCGACCCGATCATCAGGTGAATGTGGTTAGAATGAGGCTAACGGCGTGGTTTGAAAAGCCGAGACTTTACGAGATTACGAGATATTGCTTTGTACGATTCGGGGCGGGGGGGGGGGGGGGGGCATGTGAAAAACTGACACTGATCCTATTGTCCTCGGGTGCACAATAGGATTGGTCGGGGTACACGTGCGATACTGGAACATAACAGGGCAGGGCAAAGAGGTTATTTATTGTTGTAAATTATATATATAATACAAAGATATATACCAGGATGCTCAATTAGCATATTGAACTGATTTCTAATAGGGTCTTGGAAGCGGTGAACATATCAGTAGTATACATATGATAAAAATACACATATACTATGAAAATACACAATATACAAGGCAAATATACAATATAAAAGGCAAATATACTATACTATACTCATACCAAATGAAATCCACTCTAAACTCACCATGATGTAGTGGTAACGCCATGTCCCTCATCACTGCAAAGCAGTGAGAGAACAACTACCTGGACAGGTAAGTCTGCCCAGCGGATCCTCTGAGGGGGGGGGGGGGGCTTAAGGGGGCACTCTGAATATTAGTAGGTTTTAAAATATTTCAGGGTGAATTTGTTCTGATGGCGGCACTTGGAGAGAATTTCAGCTCTTGATTTCAACAATGATCCAGGGGGGGGGGGGGCGTTGCTATAAGTAGCTTTTCAGACAAGCAGAAGTAAGGTGCTGCCTTGGCAGATATTTCCCAGGAGAGCTTGTAATTGATATTGTTGTCTTTTAGTGACCAAATGTGTTTAGACATTTCAGTATTTTTAGCGTGGGATCTGTTCCGAAAGGATTGCTTGTGGTTATTGTATCTTGTCTTGAAATCACATTCAGTACACTGATATATATATATATATATATATATATATATATATATATATATATATATATATATATATATATATAGAGAGAGAGAGAGAGAGAGAGAGAGATACAGGCACATCTGAATTTCTTTGAAATATCTTTAAGCTGTTTTACTCACCTCGAATCATAACACTGCACACATGCACGAAGAGCTTGGTCCTTTGTGTGAACTATTGTTGCAGGCGGGAGATTTGAACCTATCTAGTGGCCCGTCCAGTTCACTGATATCTCAGGAGTGGTTCAACGTATTGATCTGAAATTTGGCATGTCCATCCATCTAGGAGAGTTTTTTTGTAGACCAGAAAGATTGCACCGGTTTTACCAAAGGCAAACCGAAAAGGTTCAAGGGATATTCACTAATTAATAGAGACGACAGATGTCGGCTTAGGAGGGACGAGTTTGGTAAAGAGCAAACCTTGGCAAGACCGAGGAATGTTACGAAAGCAGGAGGGAAACATTACCTTTTCTAACCCAGACACCCTTGTAGCTTTACATAAAACGTGGAAAAAGTCCACTATACTTGTGTTTTCCCCATTGGTTGGGAAAACCTCATTGGTCCTGACATCTACCGAGCATTCTAAGAATGTTTAGTGACACGCATTTATTTATTATGACAAACCTTGATTAACTGCCATCTTTCATGGGTTATATATAGGGTTATAACCAGCACTTCTTTACATGCAACTATTTTAGTGAGCAAATTTATAAGATTTCAAAGGGTGGTTACCGAGGTCATGGAGGAATTCCTCTTGGATTTTTAATTGTTTTCCCTTTTTCTATTGCATATACATTCATAAAAGTGAATAAGTAATCGAAATTCCTTTTAATAATATATAATACACGTATATCTATACCAATGACTCTGCAAGAGTTGCAGTGAAAAATGATTTCCGTATGCCCGGTTATTTGATGCAGCCGTTTATCTTGTAAGTATAACAGACACCGACATCATTCGATTACACAAATCAGGGTCACAGATTCAGTTCCAAAATTTTACTTCGATGGTTTAACGTCAACGTTGAACGTGGGCTTGCTTTCCAGGCCACCATGAAATATTTCGCACTATTTAGCGAGCTGGCCACCAGGTGTCTCTGAAGTCTGAATTTTCAGTTTCTCATGAACCCGGAGGTCAAACGTTTAAGATCGGTGTAACCAGACACATGCAGTTAAGATCTGTCGGAAACTTCTCATCTTATTTTTCGACATGTAGAAAGTTTAGAAACAAACTTTTATTTTAAATTCACATGGCACACATACTTATGATAACTTGTGCCATGAGTCTGTTAAGTTCATGGTGTCAAGTTATTAAAAATGTATGCATCTGCATTCAGTTGTATATGTAAGGTTCCGTAGATGGTATACTGCAGATACAGGATACAATTAAACATTCTGATCAAAAGTAGTTACGTGACAAATATAAAGCAGGCCTTTATTCCCTCGATCTTTACCTGAAGTTTTAATCTTATAATCTCTACATAAATATAATCAGTGGCGGATCAAGAAGGGTTGGGAGTGTCCAGTGGGTCCGGACCCCCTCCTTTTGAGCTGCAACAACCTTTTTGCAGGGTTTATAACCAAATTTTCTGGTCTAGACACGTCCCTTTCTGGGCCAAAGGACCTATGTTTTAGGTTTTCTTATTAGTCCTCCTTGGCTGGACCCTCCCCTTTGCAATAATCTTGGTTCCATCGCCAATAATAAAAGAAAAAAAAAAATAATTGTTTACAGTGTAAAATCCACTATTTGGGCACTAATGTATTATTTATAACATGGCAATGAAAATACAGGAAAAACTTCATACTTGAATGTAAAAAAATGTAAATTAAGATTTATAATTTCCTGAATAAATTATATAAATTATATAAATTATATATATATATATATATATATATATATATATATATATATATATATATGCGGAATCTAATATCAACAGATCACGTAGTCGTGACGAGCATAAATTTTGTTATGGAGATAAAAAAAAATCAGATTCTGTAACACTAGGCAGCGTGAAATGTCTAGGGGAATGAATAAAGAAGTCAGTGTTTTTTTTAATGAATAATTATAATTTATTCTTAAAGCAACCCTAACGATACAATACACTAAATCAATACAATTACACAGTATAACAACAGTACAACAGCAATTCAATACAATTACACAGTATAATCAATAAAGTGTACAGTACCTGGATATCACCACTGTTACAGCGACAACAAGTCCTTTAAAACCAATAATCCACGCAAACAGTTTAAATAATCCAAGGTAAAGCTTTTGCAATAATCCCGAAAGCAAACTGGAGACAGGCCGTACAAAATCTGCATTGAATTAGAAGAATCCCTGTAACTACTGCATATGTCCAAAAATGACTCACACTCTTCCGTGTCCGCTGGAATTATTTTTTCTCTCCTCCCTCCCGGCTCTTAACACAGCCCCTTATTTATAACTTTTCTCCTCAAGCCGAAAATTTTCCATTTCATAAACAATCCAAAGAACCCAACAAAGAACGCTGTGTTTCTACACGTCAGACCCCACGCGTGGGCCGGGCCAGCTCGCGCGTCTCCCATGGCAACGGACATACCTAGCTCTACACAGACACATGTAAGACTGCTGCACACGATAAAAGCAATATCTGTAACAATATGTGTGTGTGTGTGTGTGTGTGTGTGTGTGTGTGTACACACCAGTATACATGTATAACCATGTGAAAACCGAGTATAACGCAGCGTATACGTGACATGCAGTAATCTGCAGGGTGCATGTGTTATAAACTTAACATGTGATTCTCGATCATATTTGTATTTTGTGTACGTGTGTACTCCAATGAAATGTTATCAGTATACAACTAAGCGCATGAAAATACACTTGTTTGTATGATTTAAAATCACGGCACCTTTATTTGGCAATATTAATTTCATGTCGGTCCATACATAAGAACCAATAACACAAGCACTATAGTGTGTTTGATAGGAATCAGATTAAATAATAAATACATGCTGATTATTTTGCATCATATACTTTCAATTTAAAATCATTTATACGTTTAAAATCCTTGAATCATTTAAAACTGATTTTTTTTCAAACAAATTCATGTATATGGATTCATAATCTCCATGCATTTGCAAAGAAGTCTATACATTTAAACAGCACATTTATAGCTTAATATGGTTTTAGGAAAGTGCATTTATGTATTCATGACATTGTTTTTCTGCACTATGATGCAAGTTTGGTATGAGTACAGGAATATCAAGTATATTTACGCATGGATTTACTGATTAGTCTTTAAAACTTTCAACACCACAAGCTATTTTACACTCATTTTTATAACATTCCACATCATATATAGGCAAATCTTGGTTGCATACATGGCTGATGGAAGAGTCTTAATTGAACGCTTTTCAGTCGGATTTAAGTCATAATGTTCAATTTTTGAATATAAATATTCTTAAAGGTATAAATGAGGGACATTTCTTCAATATAATAAAGTAACGGTCTGAGAGACAATAGACAAAAGGGTGCTCCCTATATCACTCATATATATGACATTCAGTCAGGCGAGATGAATATATTTTAAACACGTTAAGTGAGTTACTTGTCTCGTGAATATACTTGTATAATCAATAAATACTTATAATTTAATATGTTAAACGTAATAGGGATTTATATTAGTTTTTTTATATATCATTGTATTTGTTTATCTATTTTACGACGAGCAGGACCTTATTATTTATACCGAATTGTTAGTAAGTACCATTAACTTTGTGGTTGTTATTTGACCATTTATAAAAATAATAGCTCTCCCAAAAGCCTTTTACCATAAATATAATAGCCACTTCATTATACAAAGCATGCATTTAGATATTAGCAGTCGTGATTGCCCGACTCATATATAGACGTTCGAATAAGGCCGCATGCTTCGGCATTCCAGGTAGTCTTAATTACAATGAAATTACTCGCTTGACAATGTATGTTAGACACAGAGCTCACGGCTGGTTTAACCTTCATACTCGGCCCATGTCCACCATGATATTAAATAATTAAGCTTATGTTAACATACGCTAACACAATGTTACATTTTCCATCAATAAAGCAGCACGACGTGAATATAACCATAGTGGAAATCGATAGGTCACCGTTATGCACCGACAGCACAGAAGGTGTGCCAGTAGTAGAAGCCTACCATATGTAGTATGATCTGTACTAATGGTACCTCGATTACCTTTTATGATCGCTTGATATTTATGTTCCTTGTTCATTCAAGAAGCTGATGATTACATTAAATAGTATGATAACATGAATGTGCGGGTTAACAAGGATGTATAGAGCTAATTGACTGAGAAGATAATATGTTCTGCGCACCTTGTGTTAGCTACGTGACAAAAGTAAACAAATAATACTTAAGAGACCTCTTCACAGATATAATTCTGTATTGTAAATATTATAACTGCTCACGTTAATCGAATCAAGAAAAACTGATCCTGTGACAAATTCGGCATTCACATTCACAGGATGTGTGTGATAATAAATAAATTAATCCATCTAAAAGGCGTCACTCGTACTCGTACTCTTGCCCTACACTTCAACTACAGACTAACTCGGCTATACCATTAATTATTATTATTATTATTATTATTATTATTATTATTAATATATATATATATAATACCTCCTCCAGAATCTTCACATCAAACTATCTCGTGTTCTACAAAAAAAAGAGGAGTAACGATCATGAACTCCATTGCTGGATCACAGCCGGGCCAGGTATATAGCACTGCTGGATCACAGCCGGGTCAGGTCTAGCATTGCTGGATCACAGCCCAGGCCCGTAGGCTGGGGGGGGGGGGGGGGGGAGGGGGTTCGGTGGGTTCGTGACGAACCCTCCCACTGAGCATCTGAGTTCCACCTGACGAATTCAGATATGCTATAATCTAAGAAAATTATACAGAACTTTATGTTAAACTCCTTCTGTTCGATTCCATGCATGTCCTCGCAAGGAGACACTATATTTCTGAATAGATATTGTTTAAAGTAGCCTCTTTTCTTTAGCTCTGTCAATGATGTAGATTGCAATTATAGTTCAAAAGGTTTAATTTCACCTCTGAAACAAGCTTTAAATAACCCTTTCACTGCTTGCATCTGATTATAGTCCAGAACTGGATGTGTGTTGCCGTACGTGTGAGAGGGGATTAAGAGAAAGATTACCCCCTCTCAGGAAAAAAGGGCGGTAGCACCCTCTCGTTTCCAGGCCAACGGATGTAACTAAGGCCACTTAGTCAATAGAGCACGCATGCACAGAGGGCATACATGCCAAGGGACCAAACCCAGCTTGATTCCATCAAAATAACAAATAAAGAAAAAAAAACAAACAAAAAGTTAAAATATTTCATATAGATATTTATAAATGAGCTTATGGAACTTTTCGACATGTTGGTGTTGTAAAATAAAAGGGCCTTGCCTATTGTTTCGTTGGTTCAGAAAACTATATGGCGATGATACACTGTCTATAGTCGTCCTATCAGCAGTGTGTCTGCCCGTTACATTAGAATGTTTTTACATCGTTTAACTAAGGATTTAAAATTTTACATACAGTGCGATGTACAGACGTTCTACTAAACCGGAAACTGGGTCACTGTGCTTTGTTCTTTTAAAAAAAATTAAACTAAATCAGATTGCATTCAAAATCTATTATAACAATTCAAGACTAGCTGATAAAAATGTTTAGCTTGTATTGTTCTGATTAAGGCACAGATTTTTTCATTATATGCCTCATATATATCAAGAAAATAAAGTCAGTATTTAATTGAGTATTCAGAAAAAATTATGGACTGGATTATGTGTTAAGTCGAGAATCATTTTACTTAATGAATATGTTAACCGCTTAAGCTGAAGCTCAGTTCATCCAGAAAATAGCTACAGTTAATTTAGATTTAAGTATACACCGGAGATCAGGTCAGAAATTCAATGTATTTTTAAAGTAATCAACAAATGTAAAATTGCTATATACCATGAATTTCACCCTATACTTTGACTATCGCATATTGTTTTCTTGTAAGCACTGTTGATTTAATTTTAAAATACCATGAATACATGGATTTAAGCTATTGGTTCTGAAAGTCTAAGGCAGTTACCCCATAAAATTGTCAGGTATGGGAGTTTTCAGGAGGGGTAATACTATATAATTTATTAGTAATCCGGATCAGGGAACAAGCCACCTCCACAGACTGGAGGGCAAGATGGCGCTTTGCTATAGATATATATGCCGAAGTGGAGCACACCTGCTGTGTGCCCCTTGCCTGTAGGGACTGAGGAATGAGATAATTATCATTTAATACGTTTAATATTAATGGATATTATTCACCGAGGCTCTTTCCGTTACTTGTATCGTTTATACACCCCCTAAATAGTTCAGTCTACTCATATCATTTATCATACAGTACAATGTATATACCAAATTAGCTTGAATTTATTCGGAAATCGCAGAAGTGTCCCGGGATCTTAATTGATCCCTTAAAGTTCCAGCTCCGGCCCAGTTCTGTCCTATGTACTGCGCCATTTGTAAAAGAACTTCAATATAATTCTGACTCTTTCAGCTTCTAACTGCCACGCCTGCTGGTCATTTTTATATTTATGCAGATTTCAAGTATAGCTAGAAACAGCAAACAGTATATTCTGCTTGACACCAAACATCACCCGGTTTATTTCTTTCCAAGAATGTTTATTTTCAAGTTATCTGCATTGAATGTTTATCAATTTCAAGCAACCTCATATATATTTTTTTTTTCAAATCTGAAATGAAATGAATGTCAATGCACTTTTTTTGCAACTGAAATGCCCCTGTTTAGTGTAGGCCTAAATGTAGGCCTATATATAGCCAAATCCACCCTTGTGCTGTAGCAGACGCTCGCAAAACGCTTTTCAAACCACACCGTTAGCTTTATTCTAACCACACTCACCTGTTGATCGGGTCGCATCCCGTGAAACAGACTGTTGTGAATTTACAGTGTTTTTCTTCAGAATATATATATATATATATATATTTGCAAAACGCTTTCGATGGGACGTTCTGGGTACACACGGCGAGAAGAAAGGACAATCCGCTAAAAATAATATGCTTATTTGGATTGTTTTTAAAACATCGGATATATATATATATATATATATATATATATATATATATATATATATATATATATAAAGGTTCCACCATCAGTGAAAACGAACCCTCCCACTCAGCAGTCAGCCTACGGGTCTGCAGCCGGGCCAGGTCAAGCATTGCTGGATCACAACCGGGCCAGGTCAAGCATTGCTGGATCACAGCCGGGCCAGAACTAGCATTGCTGGGTCAAAGCTGGGTCAGGTCTAGCATTGCTGGATAACAGCCGGGCCAGGTCTATAGCATTGCTGGATCACAGCCGGGCCAGTTCTAGCATTGCTCGATCACAGCCGGGCCAGGTCTCGCATTGCTCGATCACAGCAGGGCCAGGTCTAACATTGCTGGATCCCAACCGGGCCAGGTCTAGCATTGCTCGATCACAGCCGGGCCAGGTCTCGCATTGCTCGATCACAGCCGGGCCAGTTCTAGCATTGCTCGATCACAGCCGGGCCAGGTCTAGCATTGCTGGATCACAGCCGGGCCAGGTCTAGAAAAAGTAGGCCCCTAATACCAATGAATGGCTCCGGCCCACGGCCAGATTAAGGAAACTGCCCGGTCTCACAAGAGAATGAAACCATTAAATTAAAAACCTAATATATCTATTAAGTTTTCCTAAAAAATTATTGGGTTGTCGCATGGTGTCCCGAACCCTATATACAAAATGTGATTATTCAAGTTTGTTTATAACTTTTTGAGTAAAGTTAACATACAAAACACCCACCCAAAATCAAATATAAAACGTTATATTCAATTCTTACTTAAGAAGTAAATTTTAGATTTTCAAAAGCAATTTTACCTAATTGGATGTAAATAAATTTCAGTAAATACAAGAGAAAAAATATCGCCCTCCCTCTGTTTGTCGCCACTATATATGTTCTATGCAGGTGGAATGGTCCAACAAGCGATCGTTTAAAGTAGATTTAGGGCACATAAGCGATAGTACGGTGGCTGATTTAGGACACAGATGAAAAAAATTATCTCGAGATCTGATATATATATATATATATATATATATATATATATATATATTAATCAGTGGCGGATCCAGCTTTTGGAGCCGAAACAACCTTTTTTAGGGTTACAAACCAAATTTTGCGACCCTGACCCCTCCTTCCCGGACCAAAGGACCTTTTTTTAGTTTAGGTTTTCTTTCAGTCTTCCTGGGCGTGACCCTACCCTTTCCAAAAACCTGGATCCGCGCTTGTGTATATATATATATATATATATATATATATATATATATATATATATATATATATATATATGTGTGTGTATATATATATATATATATATATATATATATATATATATATATATCGGAAGTATAGTCTAAAATCATCTTCAGTTCAGTAAGTAAAATCATTATCCTTCACAAACAAAATAATAAGACTATCCCGCAAGATTAAAAGAAAACTTTTTCTATTTATTGATCTTTACATACATCATGCTGTGATTACAAATGAGTAAGTGTTCTGTTGACCGAAACATATACCTACTCATGCCTCCCACTGAATGGGAAAAAAGGATCGATCGTTTATCATTTGAAGTTATCTATGTATTTATGACATCTGTGAGACCGAACGTGTCCTTTACACTCATTGACCCACGGAATGTCCCCGTGTCAAAGGGGAAGTCCAAGGTCCAATACTGTCATCTAGGCGTGGACCTTGTTTTATTGCCCCTCTAACAAGGAGTGTGCACGCAATCGCCGGGAGCGCCACCTGAATGGGCTTCTCGACCGGCTTCATTCGGCAAAACCTGGGGTTGTGCGCACCGAGGCGGAACACCAGGGCGAGCCGTCAATAGAAAGTACTGCGCCATGTTCAGCGACAAAATCACAAGAAATCGTAAGAGTTTGAGCGATAGACGGATATAGATCGTGTTTCCACAGGGAGTTTATTGATTTGTGCCAAAGATAGGCCGACGCTGGTGAGAGACAGGTTGTCCAACATCACAGGTAAGGCTTCACTGTTTGTGGTCTGACGCCTTCTTCTCCTATTTTCACTCACGAACGAGGAGTCCCAAACGGTGGTCACGTTAACACTGCTGTACATGTACACAAAACATACGAATCCGCCCAATGTATGGTATTAGAACGTAAACTTGTGTGTATATGATCGCGAATCTTAACCAAGTGTCCCATATAAAAGCCATGGTTATGCCAGCAAACTGGGCCAACGCACCATAAAAATTACATGGTACTGGCGTCGGTGAAAAAAAGTTTGATGTCACCTGTGTCTATATAAAATTATATTGGAATTTTAATAAGGATTGAAGATCGTGCACGGTTTGCCGACGTGGTTGCCATGGCGATTCAGCCTTCCGGTGTTGCCATGGCAATGATATAAGCAAAGGCTTGCGTGTAAACAGAAGCCACATGCCTTGTTATTATTGACGCCATAACTGCGTCTTTGTTGGGGGGGGGGGGGGGGGGGGGGTGCTCTGTTTGATGCAGGGCCTGTTCATTAAACCCAAATTTGTGATTTTTTTTCCCAATTAAATAGCAAGATGCAATAAAATATATAGGACCAACATAGCCCTTCAATCAATTAAGACTCCACTGTACCTCAGTTGTTTTAGGTAAAAATGGCACAAAAAATGTAGACTAGAAAAAAATTGCACAATGAAAGATGTATGTTAAAAGAAGTTTTTTATTTGTATGTTATGTTCCTTCATTGGCTTGCTGTATAAAAACATTGATGCAATTTATCACATTTTATACAAAATGATTTTTACTGGGATGCTGCATATGAACAATTCATGTTATGAATTTCTAATATTTCATGAAAATTCGTTTAAGTGCGCCATTTTTTTCCTAGTCTGTATTTTCACCATTTTTCTCTGAGCCATTTCACATTGCCATTTTTACTTTGCATAAGCTCTGCATAAACTCAGTAGGACAAGATTTGTGTTAAAGTTATTGGACTCTTAACATGAAAGTGTCTGGTTTACATCCCACCAGCACCTAAACGGAAGAATTTTGAAACCACCATGACTTAAAAGAATATTGCATACCTTTGCATTTTAAAACCAGAATAAAGTGAACATCAAACTTCATTCAAATTAATACAAAGTGCCATCGTTAGCCGTAGAACTACCCTGAAAAAAGAGCCCAAACAAGAAAGTTTACTTTGCATTTCTTAAATAGTTGGCCTATGATAAGATATATCAGATTTCTTTTTTGCAAATTTGAGACATAATTTCATGGGCCTTTTTTGCTGAGAAAATGTTGGGGGAGCAAACCAGCAGAATACTGATAGTAACCCCCCTCCCAACATAAGGACACCCACCTGATATCTCTGATCAACCCCCCCCCCCCCCCCTCTGTCCAACCCTTATATGACAAACAGGACAAAATTCCTCTTCCGGAATATCATAATTTTCTTCACTTTTACCACATACCATCCCACCTGAAACAAGGCTTGTGAATAATCTGAACATATTCTGCAGAATCTGTTTGGTTTGATATCTCTAGTTTGGTTTAAACATTTGCTCTAAATAATACTTTCATAAACTTGAGGGAATTGTATTTCATATACTTAAAACCTGAGATCTTAATTTTGTGATATGAAGCCAGTGAGGTAAACATTTATAATAAACAATAACATAAAAATATAAGCAGAACAGAATTTTTGCCAAACATAAATGATTTCAATAATTACAAATATGTCTTTACATCAGGGATAAAATAATGCAAATTTAGTGTTTAAAATTGTTAAACTAAATTCATATTTAAATCATTGTAAAAACTCACCAAAAAATGTATAAATGTCCAAAAACAGTCCAGTCACTATCACAAAATACTTATTTAAGCAAAACATTTTGTCTCACATATTCAAGCAAGCCTGTTTTAATGCTTGTTGTCACTTGATATAAACACAAAAGAAGCTGAATTGTGTATTTTAGTTGTGTTCACATTGTAATGCATATAAGTTAGTCTTATATTTTTAAGCCTAATGATTTCATGGTGTTGAATAAGATTACAAAAATTACATATTGTCTGTGATCAAAGCTTTTATTCAAGGCATCTGACGTATCTGTCAGTGCTGAAGGCAAAAAATCAATCAGGCTTAGAGGTCAACATATTTGTCTCATATATATATTGGCACCTGTTTTTGCACAAGGTACCAAAATAAATTAATGCCTCTCTTAAGTCTCAAGTAATAACAGGTTTTATCATAAAGGAGTTAAGAATAGTCTAAATTGTCTTAGACAGACAGAGCGTCCATATTAAATGATCCACAAAATTTATGCACAAACGAGAAGCATTTTATTTTTTAGGATAATATTTTATAGATTTAAACATTGTCCAAAATGAGACTAAATCAAATTAGAAAGTATTATTTAATAAATTTCCCCGTATGAGAGCCTTACCAGCCTAATTCTGCATGAAATTCAACGGTTTGTTTCCTTTTTGAAGATTATATGTTTTAATTGATTTAAACATTGCTCAAAATTTTATCAATAAACATTATATAGCAAAACTTCAATAGCAAATTCCAATAGATTTCTTCAAAGCCATTTGGGTTGCATTTTTCTTTGCGACAAAGGAAATATCAAGCCAGGTTTCCTCAAAGAGTTGCGCGTTCATTGCCACAAAAGAAATATCAAGCCAGCTCCTTAAAATACATTCGACCCCTTTTATACCAGCCAGTTCTACCTTTTTTGTCACTTAAGCTGGTCACAACCAGAGGAATAGGGCAGTTCAGTAACTGGGTACAGGGGGTTACCTACTTGAGCGTATATGTATTAAGGGGCGCATACACACTGCCACTGGGCTCAGTCAGAGCACAATATACGCACAGGGAAAGGGATGTTTTCCGGGGTCGCGGTTGTTTACTTAGTTTTGTTCATTCACGAACACAAGCCCAGTAAAGATATTAATCTCATTAACTGGTAGCTTGCAGTTAGTGTACAAGGGTATGGTATAACCTCAAGTGACCTAGAAGGCCTGCCTTTTATTTAAACACGTCATTAAACGACAGGGTTTGAATCGATCATGCACGCTTTAATGTGCAAAATAATTCATGCACGCTTTAGAAAAAGATTACTTGAGTTTTTATTGGCCATTTACATGCATGCGTATGTAAATAGTATATCAGTTAAAGAAAGTCAGACTTGCTAAAGTAAATATGGAACAAGTCTGCACTTGCTCACATGCGCTATGCGGTTTTGATTATCATTTGTAAAGACTTGTGGCCTTATGCAATCCTAACTTTATGAAATAGATTACTGCGGATACTTATTAAAATTTTTGTGAAATTTTAAAAATTTCATAATTACATCTTTTTCTATCTTTTCCCTTTTATTTTCACGATAAAATGGATTTTGCACAGGGCCCCACAGTTTGACAAATATAAACCAATGAACACATTGTCCCATTCTTGTGTAGAACCAGGAAGTAAAGCAAATTTTGTGGCGTAAGTGCATTTTTTTATAATCTAAAACCCTCCAAAACCAGGCAAATATAATATAAAAAAAATTCACTTCAGCATTATGATTCCAGATTAAACTTGGTTTGGGTATAGATTTGCACTCCCGCGGTATTACAATGTTTAAGAAATAAGATATAAAAAAAAGCTTGGGAAAGAATCTTGAATTTTAAATAATTGTAATTTTATTTCTTAAATAGAAACTCGCAGTAAAATCGATATTTTTATGGTGGGCCACACCTATGGTCTAAATGGTTTTCGGCTTTGTAGCATTTATAGTAAGCAAATACCCTTTATATCCAAATTATTCACAATGATGGTTATGCAATTTCACCTGCACTGATTAAGTAATACAAAACAATACTCTTTCCTCCATGATCTGGGGTCACATCCCAAGGCTAAAAAAGTTTGGTTCTCAGGCACTTTTTTTCAGAAATCAGTGCGGATGGGCAATATTTTCTTTTTGACCTTTTTTGTATGTTTCGAAAAAAAAGTCATATGATCAAGGAAAAGCATGAAAATAACAGCATTTTATGGCTAAACAGGTAAAATCACCACATAACATAGGAAATCTTATCACAGTTGTATAATTTTATCTTCTTGAAAGATGAATATCAAAATAAATAATTTTGATGTGGAGCTACATTTGACGCGGGCGGTGCCTGAGAACCATACCTTTTATTTTTTTAGCCTAAGGAGATCCTTTTATTCCTAAAAAGCATATCATGGAAACATGCAAGCATGAGTGGACTATAGTCAGAAAGTAGTACTCCCAGAGTTTGTTGACTATCAGCTGTCATAGATGACCCATAATACATCTGTTCACAAGATAATACCACTCATGCCCATGCAGTCGATATGCGTGAAGGTCTGTGTCAGATTTGATTTGGTGAAATTGTTCTTTTTTCATTTAAAGAAATGGAAAGAAACTGATAATGTATATATATGTCAGTTGTTTAACCTTAAGCATATGTTATTTTATTCGATACATATCAAGCCCAATTCCTTAAACGCTTAAATTGTGAAGAACAGACCAGTCAAAGAAAATTACTTTCTGCATATCTGGCCATAATACATAAACGGAAGGGACGCGAGGTTTTTGCAATTTTTTGGGTGATGCGATCCGTCATCTTCAAGCCAGTCTCCTCATCCGTGTAGACGTCGGGTCAAAGGTTACATGCCAATCAAAGGAATTGACAAGCCATTTGATAGGTGAGTAGATAGATTTTTTATTCAAATACACTTGATTTATATTTTTTGGTGATAAGTTAGGCTATATATGCTCTAAAGAAAGGGAAAATAGTTTAAATAAAAATATAGTTTTTATATATATTGATCACTTCATTTGATATATATTTTATCATTTGTATCATTTTAAGAATACTTGTTTATATATATTGTAGCTGTATTTACTGCAGACATTTAGAATATTATTTGATTTTGCAGCATAATCTTTTATCAAAACTTAAGTGTTTCGAGATATAATTACTACCCTCAGTTCGTTATCTATAAGGTCGTATATAAAGTCTGAAAAGAATTGGGACCGTGAAAAAGAGGTCGTAATTTTGAGGCGTTAGAGTTGATAAAAACGTTTGATAATGAATGGTCTGACAGGCGGTAAACGCATTCAAAGCAAGTATACGGCAGGCTCGGGATTTACAGAGATGTGGGTATATAGACCTCTTCAGTACATATATGATAAAGAGCTGAGGGCCTTGACATGCAGACGCATTTGTCATCGCCACTTGACATTAGAACGTTGTTGCTGCACAGCATACATTAATAGATATTTGGGCAATGTGCATGATGATAATATAAAATGTTTCTAACACGGTACGTGACCCAGTGGTTTTAAAACATTAATCGTATTAGTAAAGGTGGTTTCTTTTAATAATAATGTCTAAAGGTAATGACATATAATGCCGGAAATATTGGTCCTCTGTAATCAGCTTATACAGCTTTATATATATATATATATATATATATATATTCACAAAATCATTTGATTATTTATTTTAAATTTCAATTAAGATATTGCATGAGGAAAACTTATATAAATTAGATATTGGAATATTAATCTGATTTCATGAGAACAAAATGTCAGGAAATGACTTAAGATGAGTTGGGTTTCTATCATTTTGAAGAATTGCAATATTCAGGAGCATGAGATTGTCAAATACACAGTTTTTCCGGTACAGCTTACATTTTAAGTACTAATGACCCGAATAAAATATGACCCATAAAAAACATCCGCATGACGTCAGCGACCAGAAAGAATAAGCCCGGCGTTTGTTTATTGTTGCCATGGGAATAAACGTGTTTAATTGATCTGTAGCCGGGAGTATGACGGGGCTGACACGGCGAACTCTCGTTATTGTTAAAAAGGATATAGCATGCATGCAACACGCACTCCCCGCGCTTTCAAATGCCACCATGTTATAACTATTGTTGAGTGAGGTAGGTGGTTTGAAATTCTGTTTGAAGTTTATAAACCCCTATTTTTCTGTATGAATAATTTCATTTATTTGCCGATTTTAAGTTAGTTTTTGCCTATCGTAATGCCTTTAGGTAACTTGTACAGGTATATTTCTATATACGTGTATACATACAAAGAAGTGTTGTGTTCTGTAAGAATTAATGGTTTTATATATATATATATATATATATATATATATATATATATATATATATATATATATATTTCATATGTGTCTCTGTAAAACATTAATGTGAATGTTGTTTAATGGCGAGCGACAGTGTTGAAATGGACGACAAAATCAGAACTATTGCCTATATCTGACGTATGGCTTCCTGAGACAGCGTCATTCTGTCTGCTTCCACACATTCTTAATAAAAATTGACAATGGGTTTAACAATGTGTTATACTGCCATTTAACCCTGTCAAATGGCTGTTTGCATTGATTGCACAGCTTATTCCTATATTTATCAGTTTTCTACATACTTTGATTTTTTTATACTCGAGGGGGGAATCTCAAGGGTTTATGACCATTAATTCTTGGCTTTATTGATTAAATGTAATAATGTTAATAAAGTATTCTTAGCTCTTCGATTTTTTTTATATCATTATAAAAACACGAAACAATTGGTCTGAGTAGATTTTTACAATTACATCATGATCAAAACGGCATGATTATACTCTGTGCGTTAAAATTCGTATTTTTGGAAGTTATAGGTGCGGCATTTGTATATAACATCGACGGGAGGGTTTGCCTCTGAATACTAAACTGAAAAAATTGCATTTATATTTTTCATAAAACTGCATAATAGTGAGAGGTTATTGTCAATTGTATACTTTACATTTCGAAAGTTCGCACGTTGATTCACTTTTCGGGGGATAACATGTATTCGGAAATTCAGTCGTATTCTATCTATTGGTATATGTAATTGTGTTCTTTATTTATTTTCATTTTGGGCCCATTATATATGGTCCTTCATGGTGGGACTTTCATTATCCTGAGTAGTATATATAAGCCAGGCACCCGAAACCATTTTACAAGCCAGTGAAGCAATAAATATGCTTTTATAGCTGAATTGCCGCGGTTTAATCTCTCTCTCTTTCGTGTTATTCCGGCCTACAAACCCTCAGTCCTGCTGACAGATTAACTTGCAACTAGCGTTCTTATTTGTTTTTCTTAATGCCATGGTCCTTATATCATAGTATATCCAGTATATATCGTGAAACCTGTGCAATATGACCAGCGCTTGGACTTGTCAAAAGTAGTCTTAGTTTATAGGTGATCTTATTAGTCCCGTTATATATAGTGTTTTTAGTGTCTTTAGTGTATGCTATTGTTTCAAACTCTCGTGGATGGTCCTAAAAGACAGGTGGTCTTTCAGACAAGCCCCACTGTATTTGCTTTTGAGTCTTAAATACATCCAGAACTGCGTTTAATTATGAGATAGCGCTGAATCAAGATGCGTTTCGTGGTTGAGGGCTGGGAGATGTCTGTATGACCTACAGTTTATACAGGAGAAGAATTTGGCGATGAGGGCCAACTGTAAAGGCTATTATTAATTCAGAATCGTATAAATACCTTAAATCTGTATATAGGGCAACTGGTATAACAACTTAGCCACTAGTTCATTTATCTGTCAGGATTCCGTTTATGTGCTACCTGTGAACGTCACACGTTTACAGCGGGTCCCATGGGGTAAGTTTTTTTTTCAATATATGTACATTTTAACTTTTGAAAACCTCCAGTCTGCGTTTATATACATTTGTCTGCCTGATGGACTGCCAGTTGATAATAGGGCCATGCAAACAACCAATTAATTCGGTGTCGATCTGTAAATAAAACATTTGCATTTGCTGTTTGGTATATAATAGCGATAGAAAAAGACATTTGTCACGAATGATGTCAGATTGTAACTGGCATAGGGCATACTTACCATTTTATACCAGCTAATGGATATATCTCTACATCTGATGGTTTCTGATGCCCAGTAACAGTTTACTGGACAGATTTTTTTTACATTTTGCTCACCGATCCCGCAAAACTGTATCTTAGTGCATTGTAGTTCCAACCTGTCCGAGGCACATACAGGGACAAATTTAATGCTTACTTAGCTTTTTGTAAACGCAATGATCTAGAAATAATTTATATTGTCATATAATTGTTCGAAATTTGCAGTAAGCTTTATCTCCAAAACACAGAAAGAAATTTCCATGCATGTCTATGCAGGAAACATTTCTGGAATGGTTATATATTACAATGGTATACCATAGGCGTATCCAGAGGGGAGACAGGGGGCAAGTGCCCTCCCCCTCCCCTTTAACATTCCTGATTTTTGTTTTGCTACATTATGTGACCCTCAGACGAACCTTCCAATTGAAAGGTATTGCCTCGAAAATACACAATGAATGTTACCAGAGGTAAGAGATAACTTTTATCTCATGCTGACTACAACTGCACTTTCTATAATAAGTTTCCTCTGTCGTCATCCCCTAGCCCGGTCACAGTTTTTCAAGGAGTTCCCAGCAGTCAGAGTGACAGGAAACGCCGAGTTATCCCCTGGGCAATGGACTGTCGAACACGATACATCTCCTTTTCCCATCAGTATGTGTTTGAAAGTTCTTATTTAATTTTTCATGCATTTGTGATACAGTTAGTTTTCATATTAACGTTTCTTTCTCAGTTATTCATTTTTTATTTTATTTTGCCCATAGCCATTGTACCTTGGGCTGCACACCAGAATCGAATGCCCCCCCCCCCCCCCGAAATATTGACTATAAATCCATGTACAACATAATTATTTATTTAAAGTGACTTTCCCTATGCCCAGAAAAAAATATCACAGTGCATGCACACGTAATCATCATCAACTAACTTGCATATGTCAGAGAGTTTACATTGTTCTCGAAATACGCCTTTTTCGTTTCAATGGGCCTTAACACATCTGGAAAGAATCTTGAAAAAAACACAATATTGGGTGTATAATCTGCCAATTATGGCATAATTTGATTTCATCCTGTTTTGAATAAATTATCCAACCTTTATTCCTAGCTATCTGGAACAGTTTGGGCCTGAGAATTTTGGTTAGTTTTCATTTTTATCTCTCCAAATCAGCTCATTTTTTATGGATAACTGAATGTCCATGATCAGATAACTGTTTGTCCTGATAGGAATGATTGCATGGTAAATCAGTTTAAATACTTGAAGAATTCTTGCAGCGGTGATGTTATATGCAGTATAATAATTTAATTTCCGGATCTATCAAAAGCTGCCATCCATTATGTCTCACAAATTATAGCTTAAAGTGACATAATCAAGAGCAATATAATGTCTTTTCTTTCACACTATCAGTTCAGTTTTGTTTTATTCAACAGTTTTCCAGCAAAACCACCCCAGCACACAGTCTCAGTACCTCGCATACGGCTGTTTAAGATTTTGTTATGGCTCTTCGTGTTGGTAAACAAAGTTCACGTGTGTCTATTAACCATAACAAGTCCGCGTGACCGGAGATCCGATTGTGAGCCGAAACACTCAATGTGTCAGCCAGCGGGATCATGTATTACATTTTTGGACCAAGTCCTTCAGGGCATCTGATTGACACGTATGATGGCCGGGCGATACACCCACTGTGTTTATGTTGACAGGTGTGATCGCGCCCGGTCCATTGTTTTTAACACTCGTTTACAGGAGTAAGCAAACGGTTTCAGGTCAATATTTTGCCAGGAACACATTTATTTTAAAGGGAAGAAGCTATTTTTCGTGTTTATTCAACATGCTTTATAGGTGATTGTTCCCCTTAAAGAAATAATGACACACCTTCATAAAAGCTATGGTCCCAACAAATAAAATATATTTCGATCTGGTGTATACATCTTATCCTAACGGTTTCAACAAAGTGAAGGATACTGACAAGAGGAATAACGGAGAAGCTGTTATATCCCTTACACTTCACATGCTGATTTCATGGTTAACTGGTATTCTTGTATTACCCAAGTCAATGAACGAAATTATGTTAAAGAAAAAGTTAAATTTTATTTTCTCCCTGCTATTCAGTATCTTACACAACCAGTAAATCTCCAAGCCAGTCTTCTCATACTACATAAACGTTAAGATATATGTTATTATATTATTTTGTCAAATACAAATTTTTTTGTATAAAGGTTTAGTAACTATATTTTAAATAATATTTGTATTCATATTTTATGAATATAAACATTGCAAAATCATCATGAGAGAGGAGGAACCTCATGCATTTTAATTAAGGTGTTATGTGTTTAACAATTCTTTCATTCAAGTAAATTGTTTCAGAAATCCATCATATCTACTACCATTACTTTAATGTAAAAAGCGATTTCTTCATTTAATGTTTAGGGAGACAAACATGGGTTTTTCCAATTGCAGTTCTGTTTGTAGGGCCTCTTGAACATTACATGCAATGTATTACTTTTAAACAAAAGTGTATTTTGAATTAACTAATTCTGACATTGCCCTATTGTAAATTGTTGATTCGAAATTCTCGACATCTTAGATTCGACATCTCAGATGTCCTCAGATGGTCCAAAAGGAGATGATGGTATATGGCCTATTAATTTTAGTAGGAGGCATAAGCTGCTCCTTTTTATAGGTTCTGGGCCAGGGTGAAGTTTTTCTGAACCTTGTGTCCCCCCCCCTTTATTGAAATCCTGGATCTGCCATTGGGTACGATGTAGGGTATATATGAATTTTGGATTTTAATTAGCCCAGAGCAAACATGTAAAAGTGAAATACAGAAGGTTTATAATAAAATATCCTACATTCACATCATTTGATAAAGACGCGCATGAAATGTTACAAGAAAGCAAATGTTACAGGCGCTCGTATTAAGTGAAAGCCCGCAGAGCTGCAAAGCAATATATATGGTCTTTTTAGATTAAAGGAATTGATGTTTTTACGCTTTTCATTAGAAAAAAGCGCAGTGAGTTAAATATTCTAACTTTTGTTTGCTGTATAATTGCACGAAGTAACATATAAGCGTGTTGATAGACACGGACGTTCACATTTTTAAGATTACACACACACACACACACACACACATATATATATATATATATGACTTTCCTAATCAATCAACATTTTCGTGATCTGAGATGCCAACCTGCATATTATAATATTGAAAAGAGTGTGCATTACTTGCATGACCGTCTCCTTGTGGATATTACCACACATATACTTATAGGAAGCATAACACAGATTTTTATCATCATATATAAAATCGAGTTTACGTGTCAGATATGCCTTCGATGTCACATACGAAATACAATTCTGATTTTAATCTATATGAGGGCATGATTGCATGAAGCGCCAGAGAAAGATCACTTTACAGATTTGTAAATTTAGACAACTTCACCATATAGAAGCAGAAGCAACCGAAGTCGCTATCTTGTTATATACACACCAAAAGCTCTGCACAGTCGTACAAATGCAACTACTATAAAAATAAAATAATTCACAATTAACTGAAAGATTTTGAAATATAATTAACATGGTAGTACAAGTTATGTATATATAAGCTTCTTATGACCGGAATGTCGCTTCTTTTTGGTTAAACTTTTGGAATCAATCGACATTTCATGCCTGAAGGTAGCTCTTAAGTTCTAAACTTAGTACGAGAGACAAGGAACACGCAATAACCGATTACTGACGGCACTCGCATGCACACACACAACTAGACACATTTATGTGCTGTTTTCAGTGAAGAATTTCAACAAAGAAAAAAAATATATATATCCAGCGGCCAGGGGCTATACCAAACTTTCATTTATAATTTTTTTTACTATTATTGAAGAAAAATCAAAGTCCAAAAAAAGTAAATCTGTCCTACGATTGGCTTCAGGAAAAGCCCGGGGGGAAAAGACAGACTCACATCATAGTTTTGGCACTAATAAAACGTATGTATGCAAAATTTCTTTTTATTTTTCTAAACAATATCAGGGGGTCAAGTGATAATAATAATAGTAATAATAATAATACGAATAAGCGTTATAATAATATAGGAATAGTTTTTTTTTCGTCCGGAGACTGGAGTCAACCTGCAGTTAGTTAACTTACCAAAGCTAGAGCTAGTAAGGTCATATCGACAGTATTATCAGACTCCATATCAGCCATACCAGCCCCGGTTGACAGCAGGTCACTTCATGCCATTAACTGACGATAAGACCATTAACTGCGCTGTTGGAAGTGTCTGTCAGGCTACTCGGCAGCATGTTGATGTAACACCTCGGTCAGAGAAATGAAGCAAGCTATTCACCTATATATTTACTGCTTATCTGTAGAATATATATATGATTTCTGGCTTACTCTGTTAAGGAATTAGTTAATTCCTGTGAAAAAAGTCCATATAATTATATCCGCCAAAACAAAGTTTTGCCGATACCATGTTTTTGACCGGGTTCAGTCGCCGCCGCGTTCGTTTCCGTAATAGAATTCTGAAACCACTGGACAGATTTTCCCGAAACTTTACACGATTATCGGGTCACATGTGAACTGGTGCCAAAATATTATGCGTTGACATCTGACCTTTCCTCTCGCCAGTGCGTCCATCTGTGCGTATGTTTTGACACATAAACCCACATATCTTCGGACTCGTTTGACCAATCAGGCTACACATTTTGCATAAATGTAGCTTTGGATAGCTTTGTAATATACATAAAAAATGATGGCGCCACTTGCTACTGTTTTTGCACAACGTCCATCTTTTCATCTGCCTTGGGATAAAATCACTCATATCTCTGCAGTGGTTGGACTTATCAACCAGAAACTGTGCGTGTGTATTCATTCTGGATAGCTTTCGTGATTTTATGACAGGTGGCGTCACCTACATTCACATTTCGGCTGCAGACATCCATGCTAATATGCAACACACCTCACATTATTTCCCCTTGCCACTCCATCCATGCCTCACTTAACCTCTCCCAACTAGAATACCCGTATTCTAGTTTCTCTAGCTGTTAATGAACACGGCACATGTATGCGCCAGTTGTGACAGAATAAAAATGTAACCTCACGTGGTTGGTTGCATACTTGCAGAAGTTGAAAGGTCATTAGTTGCAAAACCCCCTTTGCAAGCCTCCGACTTGCCGCCAGATGTCGTTGTTGAATGTATTATGATTACTATGGCGTTCTCCTATACTTGTTATAAACACGTGGGAATAAACAAAATGGACGGGAAAAAAACACATGGACGATATTGGATCAGCTTTTTCTGGCCTAATTTGTTATAACAGATTCAAGGGATTTACTTCAGTTCTTAACTAGGAACCTGAAGACATGCTGTATAGGGTGGTAATGGTTAATATTTGAGCGATTAACGATATATGCTGGATACCTCCATTGAATCTGAGTAGTCGGTTCATCCCAATTTATAATCACTATAATATGGTTGACTTCACATTCGTGAAGTTAGTTTATCTTTGTTATGCAAGAGCTCCCTTATACGCGATCATAACCGAAATTACCCACACATGCAGATTAAATCCATTAGAAAATGAATTATACGTGAGCAAAAACATATCAACTGGGCCCGGTGGAACGTCAAACGACCAGAAATTAATGTTAATTACTGGCAGATAATTTGGAAGCTAGACAATCATTCATAATAACAATCTTTGATTTACAGGTAACATACAAAATCTATTGTTATTTGTTATATTAGTCTGTTACCATTTGACTTGCTTTCGATGATGGAGCCTCATTCACCAAGGTTGTCTTTTTTACTTATCCGAATATCGCGAATTTGAAACCCTCACGAACAGAAACAACCACAGTATGTATTTGTAGGGGCGGAACCCAAATTTGGTTATAAGAATTTTAAACCCAACCCTCATTGCAGGAAATTATACGTGTTTGCATTGTTTTCCCAATGTTAAAGGCAAGAACCCTACCGGGGATTGTGGAACCGACGAATAGTAACATATATTTGTTAAGCCGGAAACCCAAAATCCTAGATCCGAAAGGATCAGGCCCCTGTATGTTACGATATTCAGACGCCTATGTAACGTTTCCGGACGGTTGTTTTCTGAGTGATTTTTTTCAGTGATGTGTACTGAGCAAGCGAGTCTCAATCTCATTCTCACGATACTCCTTGAATAGCACCAAGTTAGTTTGAATGATTTTTTCTGAACATGCCAACTCGGGACAAGCTTCGCGCATCGCAAACAAATGACATCCTAATCCATGGTTGCAAGTTTTTCTTCGCAAACAGTTGATTCGTCAATTTGAACTGTAGGTATTGCGTATGGAATAGCATAACAATCCAGAGTGTACGTGCCCACCCAGATAAATAGTACACACGGTCTCACAACTTGCATGGTGATTGATTTCTATAGCGAAAACACTGTCAAGAGTAATTAAAACTGTTCTGACATACCTTATGTTTGTTACGTCTGATTTTAGAAAGAAAATATAAAGTTGTAAGCTTATTGAAGTCTACATCCTCCGGAGTTGCTGTTTCCTATAACGCAGTGGCGTCATTTCTTTCGGGGGGGGGGGGGGGTAATTTGACATTTTTTAAGCGTCTATATGACACATTTCAATTATATTAGCGTCTGTATGACACGTTTCAAATACATATAGTTAATCACATTTTAAAATATATTAAATATATCATAAAAAAAGTTTTAGAAAATAAGATATTATTTTTCCAGTATAAGTTAATTCTAAACTAGGTTTAGATATAATATTTCACAGTAAACTATTTATTAATATATTTAATTTGCAGTATATATATATTATTTTCTGAAAAGTCGAGGGGGATGATTACATTGACAATCCCCCTTGCAAATAAATGGGGTGGATATATACTCCCCAACACCCCGTATATTGACGCCCCTGAACTAAGGTCTCCGTTCTAGATACTGTACAACCCGCTTACTGATGAATAAATACAGTTGTCACTATGAGTGAACACTGAACAGCGATTTGAATAGGATCCGAGCATTAAATTCCATTCAGGGTTTATGAGTGACATATTCTCAAATCGAAAGCTTGTTATTCCCATGCATTGAATGTTTAAGGTTGTTAACGTGTCTGCACCATTTTTAGACATCAATACTCCTCTTTCAGTAAAATGACATTTTGAGCCGTTCGATCTTTGTTTAAACAGACAGTTTGGAGCCGTGGGTTTCGTTGACGGTAAATATTACCGCGTATTGTCAGCACGGTATTGGTTTAAGAATGCAAACATGGGTTTGACTTTTACAAGCAAAACATAGGTATCTTTAACACCATGTGAGGATGGATGGCCACTCAGTTGCCGGGCGTTGTGAATTTCTGTGTGAATGTACAGTGTGATGTATCAGCCCTCATCTCAGTGCGTGTGCAAGGCATTCAACGCCTGCTTGTTGCATGAGAGCTGACGAGAGCGTATATAGGCATCATACCTCCACGGGAACGCCTCGCTTTATAGAGGAAATAGTTTTATAGCAGTCTATGCGGATCTCAAATGGTACGTAACATCCGATATTCATCATCATTCATAAATATGAATTATGTAAAGATTTTGTGCTTATAGACATTGTATCTGGTTATCAAATTAATGTACGTAATGTGATCTGTTATGGCTTCGGTCATGCTCCAGTATAGGCGTGATTTCAATCACGCAAATGTCTCGCGGTCGGCCACAGAGGCAGCTGATACGTTAAGCATCCGTATGTAGTGCTTGTGATCAAAGCCAGACGGGCATTGCATTATAAAATCTACTTAAGCCAGCTTGTACACTAGGGAAGTAATAGGACAAGACCGCGAAAACAAAAAGCTCAAACCGACACAGAAAAAGGGATAGAAAAAAGTTACAAGGTTAGAGTATTAATATGACACGCCCACATATTATATCAGTGCAAAGAACGCGCAATTATTATGAACAAATGTCGCAATGTATTTTTAAACAATAAGGTTGAAGACCTGCACATAAAATTGATTGGATTGTCAACTTAAGATGTTAAACTACATTCCAAAGTGATTTTTTCCGTTTATACCAGAATTTATATATTAGGGAGCTTGGTATATGTAAAATATATCGACCACAGTATGAAATAAGCAGGTCTCCCAATGCTGCTCTGTTTTATACCGTGTTATACTGTTTGTACTGTGTGCCTTACATTCACAGAAAAACTGCGGGCATGATGCCGAGGCTCAATAATGACCTTTTACTATTACCATGGCAACAGCTGCATCATAGCCATCATAGGTCAAAAGACCGTTAACTTAAATACGACACATGAATGAATGAATGTTCTGTATAAAAGATATTTTCTTGCAGATACATCGCTCTTTGTTGAAGCAAGAAATTGATAATTTTCCATACAAAACCTATAGACAGAACCCGAAGCCATTATACAATTTATTGTGCAAAGCTTTTGTTGTATTAGTTAAATTTATCAAATAAACAGATGGGATTTAGATATAAATCAAAAGTACTTTGCACAGTTTAAAAAACTCTAAATCACAGAGTTAACAATTAAAACGCAAGTTTATGGATTATTGATTAATGATAACCTAATTTGAGGCCCTGCGGAGATTGCGCTGGCCTGCGATGTCATAGCAGATCGCATGGAAAATGGAAAACACGTGTAACATGGAGGACCTAATGGCCGGGACGGCTTGCCCAGCCCGCCAGCATGAAACTGACACCTCCTGCTGATAACCAGTAATAGATCTGTACCAGGAACTGACCCTGTAATTGAGAATGTACACGGAACTCTGATGCATGACTAAAATGTAGACAGAGCGAATGCAGTATATATGTCTTTCCATGCATCTAAAATGTGACGATATATCAATATAGTATCTACGAATAAGGTACGATATTCGATACATATAACAGTGTTAACTCACGTTCTGATTCAAAGTTTGCTCTATGTTGTATGCGGAGTGCGATAAGAGTATATATGCATTATGGAAGTAAAGAAATATTAAAAGGGCCCCTCTTGAAAAGCGGCGCCCTATGTGATCACCGTGTCAGTCAGTCCGTCCTTCCGTCCGTCCGTCAGTAACGACGCTTTCTTTTGCACGCGATATCTCAGCAAGAACATGAACGCTACCCTATACATTACTTAGTTTGAAACGAAGTGGAACGAAGCATAATAAATGTCATGGTATTTTATAACACTATGAAAAAAACCCTGCTCTGTGTAGACGTTCTGAATTGACCGATAGGGCCTACTGTAACATATCGGTATGACCGATAGGGCCTACTGTATCATCACGGTTTCGTATGATCGATAGGTTCTACTGTAACATCTGATCTGACCGATAGGGCCTACTGTTACATCTCGGTAGTTTCTTGATTTGGAAAGCCAAAACTACCCGTAGTCCACACGAGCTTTAATAACGATTCTTATCACAAAATGAAGGTACCGTAAGTTTCCTCAGTGACCGCCATTATGCGCTTGATAGCTTGGTGAACAGTTTATTAGTGGATGTTCTATAGTCGCACAGGAAATGACAATGCGATGTCATTGTTCATCACAGCAATGAATTCTGGGATAGGATATGTCATGTGGAATATGGATAAAAATTGCCATTATAGAAGAGGGAGCCAATTGACTGTATACAGCGCGATTCTGGGTGAAGCGGCTGTGATCAGTACAATGATGTATTCATTCAGAATAGACATAACCGCTTGTTTCATTTTGGGGCTCCGCGCCTACCATGTTTGCGCATGCTATTAACCGTCCTTCTAACACGCCACACAGCGGCCTAGAAGTACACCGTTCAAATGCTTTATATATGGGTTCAGTTTGGTCTAAATATATAGTTACGCTAACACGGACGCCTGTGGATTCAGCTGTAGCCAGCCTAATCGCATACCTAGGCCAGAGTAAAACCCAATTACAAACATACATGTGTATCAAGAAGATAGATGGAGATACAGCAGGAATGTTCGCCTGACAGCGCTTCATGCATTAGTAAGGTAGATACGCAAACTGTATTTGCATGAAATAATATATATATATATATATATATATATATATATATATATATATATATATATATATATATATATATGTATATAGTGATAATTTACGAAAATGTTCAGTTACACATAAACACGTGTTTTCATGCATTTGCAATCTGCATCAATCAAATGCACGAAAACGTGTTAATGTGTAACTGAATATTTTCGTTAATTATAACTATGTACCAGCTCTTAACGTCCCGCTGATAGAGCACTATTGGATTCGTTCTGCAAACATATATACTATCGGTATATATATATATATATATATATATATATATATATATATATTACATTGAAGATGTATGATATTCACGTATATCTATGTACACATGACTAATATATATATATATATATATATATATATATATATATATATATATATAAATATATATATATATGAAAAGAATGATACACCGATCGTTGATCGTATGAGCGATCCACACTTAACCTACATATGAAAATATTATAATATTATAGGATATACATGGAAACGTGCGTAATGAAAACGGATATTATTGAAATAAAGCGACAGCGTGACCAAGTTGTTTAATTTATGTACATTTTATATTTAGCATGCAGAAATGCTAGTTTCGGTTGCGTTTTCCCCACAAAAAAGTTCGTATAGGCGTGTGCACAAACTAGTATACATTCATTAATAATTTGTAGATAATATTTTGCAAATGTAGTGTAGTACGTACAAGTAATACGTCTTTGATAAATGTCTAGGGGAAGAGTTTTTTTTACTAATATATATAAATATGTATACATGTAGTATATTTAACAGTAATATAATATGGCATATGGTAGTAATGAGACTTGATAAATGTACCACACGGTAGTATTTATGTACGCTCTTCGGGCATTACCAAGAGAAAGTTATGTATAGATTATTATCATATATCAGTAAAGCACGTGTGAAAACAAGCCAGGGCATCACGTGTCAGGGCAGTATGATTACCACCAATATTTAACCCTGTGGACTCGTAACCAGACACTAGCTGAGCAGCACCTACCATGCCCCCGGCCACACGTTTCGTCAGGGCTAACATCAGGTCTAATTTATCCCAAATGTCTTGTTTTGATTCTGGTAATTAAGCGACTGGGTAAACGAGTTAATGTTCCAACAGGGCCAGTTCAGCCGTATATTATTGGTAAAAGTCCAAGCGCCGTATTACCAGAGTGAATGAACATACATGTGCGTAATTATATGAGAGTATCGAGTTGTAGCAGACTTGAAGTCAACAGTTCATATAAACAAAAAGTATTGTTCTACGGACCAAAATTATAAAATTATTTTTATGAACCTCTTTTTTTATATAAAATTTTACCGTTCGAGACAAAAT
Organism: Sipunculus nudus; assembly: GCA_026874595.1. Lineage (NCBI taxonomy): Eukaryota > Metazoa > Annelida > Sipuncula > Golfingiida > Sipunculidae > Sipunculus > Sipunculus nudus. The sequence continues at coordinate 47,314,859 of CM049306.1, read as the reverse complement.
AAAATGTTTTTTTTAATGGCCCTGAAACGGTATTGAAAACACAAATTTAACTCTATTTTTAATGATACCATTAGGAGAAAAAAAAACATAACTTACATGAAGGGATTAAGATGAGAGCAGAAACTAACACCATTGATTTCGAGACCGTTTCGTCATTTAAATAAATAAATAAATAAATGATGACTGGAAAATTGTTTTTCCTGACTTCATATAATTTTCAGATTTATACGGTTTACAGATTTTCAAGTGGTTTGTATTCAAGGACAGTTGAAATGTAGATGGAACTAGAAAATATCATATTAAATTCAACTGTTTAACATTAAACTGAATGTAATCTATGTATACATGAGCCAGTCGATAGTTCGCAGGTCTATCAGTGCACTTGTGTTCACAGGCGCGGATCCAGGATTTTTTTGCGGGGAGGGGTCAACGGATGTCATGCATAAAAATTGTCTAAAAAAGGTCGTTGGTTGAGAGCAGGGGGAGGGGGAGGGTCTTGACCCCCAAACCCCCCTGTCATGCATAAGATTTTTCTAAAAAATTCGTTGGAAGAGAGCAAGGGGGGTGGTCGCCCCCCCCCCAGTTCATGATCAGACAAATATTTGATGATACTCTATACTCGATTCACCTCGGCACGTTTCGGTAACTTTCGTTAATTATTAATTCATGCAGTCTCAGCAGGTAACAAACACAAGGTGTGTACTGGGGGATTTAGAATTGTGATTGGATTCTATAAATGGCATGGTCTGCTATTGAAACATTGCAGCCTGCTCTGCAGCAACCTATAAATGCGTGTGATTGAAGGAATTCTTGGCCTCGGCCTTACAGAAATGTAACATATACACGCATGCACAGACACGATAATTCGCCTGATAAATTATTAAAAGCAGCTTTCTGTTGTATCCATGTATGGGGCTGTATACATGATTAGTTAAACTGTGCTACCAAGCTAGTTGAAACTAGTTTTAAATATATAAAGTTGATAATCAAACTTATATCGATACTCTTGAAAGTGATCTTGATGTAAAGTATAAAACTGGTTTCGCAACTTAAAACGGATCTTTTGAAAGTATAGGTCAGGGTTTTGAACCCTATCATAAATGTATCCTTTGAAAGTATTGTGCATATAAGATTGGATATAAGTTTGTTGCTAAATGATAATTCAATCTTATTATATCTCCATGCATGGTTGATTAAAAATCCTTGCTTGGACGAATGCCCATTGGAATCCATCGGTATCAATAAAATGGCTGACAATTCACAATGGAAGAATACTTATATTTGTATTTTCACATTTTGACTGAAGTAACGGCTCCAAAAATGACACACGCCATGTGCGAGGTAATTTTTACCATTTAAATGTAATAAAAATTAATAAAATAAGAAAAGAAATGCCAATTAGAGGATCTGTTGTGAAGACATGTCACCTTACAAGAAGGTATAAAGTAAAAATCCAGAAGGCTATATACGAAGCATGACAATATTTGTGTATCATAGAAAACAGTAAATGATTGAATGATATACAAGGCCTATAGTGACAGTTTCAATGCATTTCCTTTGACATAAGTTTGTCTCGGCTCCTGAAATAAATTGTAGAGAATAAGGTATGAAACAAAAGGATTAAAAAAGTCCAGCCCTTCATAGTTACCTATATACTCTTTCTAACCATTCATACGACTTACAGATCTTTTTAATTCGGTAGTTATCATATTCATATTGTATATTGATATCTGCATATTTATTTTGAAAGAATCCTGTTAATACCGGGTTATATATATATATATATATATATATATATATATATATATATATATATATATATATATATATATATATATATATATACTGGTTCTCGGTCCAGTTTGTTTAGAAAGCGGGTGCCACGCCAGACTGGTTCAAGTGCATATATAGTACTTTAATTTACCAGATATGTGTGAATTGTAGCCATCCTGTGTTATACTCATCATAGATATGATGAGTGATCTTTGGAAGCTTCATGTGCGAGGTTCATGGAGTACACACAGAATAGTGAATGTATGTTCATGTGGAAAGTATATTGATATGCATGTGAACCACAGGACTGCTCTGTAAAAGTCTGCACTATGGCTGTAGATATACATCGTAAGTCAACACGTAATAATATTGGTTGCCAGGCACACGTCTGCAAATGCCCGCATCGTGTGAGACATTTTTTTCATATGGCACCAATCGTACATGTCAAACCGAGTACATATTACATTAACAAGTATGATAGGTATAAAAATGTATGTATATAATACCGCAGTGGCGGATTCAGAGGGGGGGGGGTCTAGGGGGTCGGGCCCCCCCCCTCCAGCCTTTCTTTTAGGATTTCAAACCAAATTTTTGGACCTAAACCCCCTCCTTTCCGGACCAGAGGATTTTTTTTTATATTCTGTAAGTCTTCCTGAGTTGGACCCTCCCCTTTCAAATATCCTGGATCCGCCCCTGTAATACCATACCATGTTCATTTTAAATGCTTAATATCGGGACTCGAGAGGTTTCAATCAAAATGAATTTATAGATAACCAAATGTGAATTCGTTAGAGAAAACAACTTTCTATCAGTCGCAAAGTTGATAAATTATATATGAGCCAATGTTGAATCATATTTAATAATAGAAGCATTTTTTGTATGTGCACAGGCCCCTGGAATCGCCTGAAACGGTTTTTATGTTGTATTTGCACGGGGTATTTAAACGTGTGAATCCAAGGTGATTTTAAAGCACAATGCCCGGGTAATTTGCAAATCCCTGGAGCCGACATGTATACCATTCCCGCGGATACCCATGCATGGATGCCTGTGCAAATCAGTTTTAGATAATCATGCTGTACGCGTGTAGTCGCCCAGAATAAGGAAAGGTCCCTCTTGCATGTATATTCTATTCAGATAAAAAAGGAAAGGACAGAGTCAACATGACGACATCTGCTTCCTCACAGATTATATACTTTATTGCAGATTCATTAATTGTGATGTATTCATTTTTTATATCTGAATCAGGGACGGATATATGACTTTGGAAAAAGAAAAGGAATAGGTGGGGGGGGGGGGGGGGAATAAGTGTGTAAATAAGTGTAAATAAATGCAAAAAGAATTTGCACATATAACGAACGATCTCCTCAAAATAGGAAAGAAAACGGCGCGAGAAGCTAATTCTGCCCCTGTGATTGTTAGGATGCTGTCGTTAATTTTTATCCGTATGTCTCTGAGGATATACTGTTATTCAAAGATTACTTAAAATGATTGCCGATGATGTATAACATCACTACTTACAAGGCTTGGCTTAATATAACAAACATTATTATGAATGTCATTATACTATACATTGCCCGTCCGCATGGTTTCTTAAAACCACCTACTGTGTACCCATTCCTATTCTATTCGCTGCTTGAATGCCAAATGATATGTTGTCTTGTATCATACAGGGTCGAGGAGCTGTGAAGCCCGGGCCGAACCACATATATACTGCAGGTGACAGCAGACGCCGGTGATTGTTCACTGGAGAATGCGACGCGACTGCATCAACGGAGGTAGATCAGTCTCCTCTCACTGCACGGAGACTGCAAAATGTACTTTTTAGAAGAAGGAGGAAAAGGTGATCATCGATGACCCTCAACCACTCCCGAAATCTGAAATCATCACAGAATTTCTTATATCACATGGGTAAAGCTGAAGAGACTTTACGGCATCGGGAGGGAAACTAGAAACAATATTTTCGTAATTGTAGAAATGTAATTGTTATTGAAAACTCAGCCAAATCCAAGTCAAAATCAAGGTCAAAAGCCTGGCCGGATTTATGACGTCACAGCGACCATCTACAGCTACTTTACGTCACGGTGAAGAACACGGGTTTTAGATGACTTAAGATTGTACGGTCAAGTACCTAAGGTCTCTACAGGCTTACGTGAAGGAAAAACTACCTGGCTCAACAGTTCTACTTTTGAGTTTACAGTTAATAATTCGGAAAGCAGTATAATTAGGCCTATTTAACTTTTTCGTGATGTTTCCTCGGGCACCTCGCTCGCTACGTGCAGTATCGCTTGGAGTAGCAGTGTGTGTTCTCCTGATGCTGACATTATATGTTTTCAATGACGACAATCCTATGTATCATCCAGAAGTTTTTGAATACAAGAATGATAAGGTTGATACAATGGATTTTCGGATGACTACAGTTCTACCAAGAATTCTTCAACCGGAACACGTGACAGAATATGGAGAGAACCGCCCCGGGCCAGTCGATGACATGTTTGTTAAGACGAAAAATGTTTCAAAAATTGCAAAAAACATGGACTCGGAGTTCCAACCGCAGTCTGAAAGGGCAGACAGACGTCCCCTTCAGTTTGTTAATATGCAAACACCCAATAATACCGCGCCACCTCTTGTCAACCCGCACCCTTTCGAATATATAATTCACCCAGGAAATATATGCAATGGTTTATATATTTTGGTTTATATCCACACCGCCCCGGAGCACCACAAGCGCAGAATGGTTATCCGGAACACCTGGGGGAATCAGAAATACTTCCCTGATATAAAGATAAAAGTACTTTTTGTCATGGGCGCCACGGCACAGCTTGGGGTACAGGAGGCCTTGGCGTACGAGAGCGAACAGTACAGAGACATTTTGCAGGAAGATTTCATGGACGCATACAAAAACTTGACGTATAAAGGCATCGCAGCGCTTAAATATATCACCCTTAACTGTCAAAATGTTCCTTTCATACTTAAGACGGACGATGATATATTTGTGAATATGTTTTCTTTGATACGCCGGCTCCAGAATCTGCCAGTAGGGGAAGAGAGGGACTTAATATGGTGCTTAACATGGTACGGCATGAAAGTAATGCGGGATAAAAACAGCAAGTGGTATGTGTCTAAAGAGGAATTCAAAGAAGATACGTACCCCCATTATTGCTCAGGGTCGGCTTTTATTTTATCGAGTGACGTCGCAGCCCGGATGTACAATGCGTCATTCTATACTCGTTTTTATTGGGTAGATGACTTTTATATCACCGGACTCCTGGCAGCGAAGACCGGTGCTCCACACAGGCAGCTGGCTTCAGCATATGAACTTAATTTTGACAAATTTGAAAACAGGTTTTATACGCAGCCCGCCATGGCGATGACTTATTTATTTTCACATGTCCATGACTTAAACCGCATACAGTCTCTCTGGGCAAAAATTGTGGTTCTGGTCAAAACGATCTATACCCCAGCGCAATGATGCTTGTGCACACACAATGCGACCAGCATATCCATGATGTTCAATTGACATTTCTGTTCGCAGGGGCTCTTCTATAGTGAAATTAATTTAGGCAATAGTCTGTTAAGACTATGTTCAAAATGTGAAAATCAAATACAGAATCGACCTTTCAAAACTCACTGTCGCCACCTGGTGGCGTTGACTGATTGTTAAGGCTGCCATTTAGTATTTGGGTCCCTTTTATTGACAAGAAAGATAATATTTTGTTAGCGAGGTTCTAGTTTAATTTTAAATTTGCTGTATCGTCTCATCGGACCCGAACACAACAGACGATCATTACCCGAAATTCTGGTGGAACAGGTCTGTAAATAAACCATGACATTATTGAATCCCGAACATGTATGGGTCTTTAAAAGTAAAGCCGTTTGCAAATAAATTGACTGCTCTCTGTAAAGGGCCGTTATTTACAGTAGCTTTAAATTGTTGGATTAATCTCATATATAAGTTGACGAATATCCTTATCCTTTATATTTTATTTATTGTTTTTAGCCACGGCATACACGATAAACATCAGGTTTTTGGTTCAATTGTACCGGTTTTATGTATATGTGGGCGAGTTTATTTGGTGTACATTGTCACAAGTCCTGGATGTAAGCACAGAGGAATTGTTGGAAAACACGCTGAATATTTATTTCCTTATACCTGTAATGCTAGACCATGTGAACGCACGTTTGTATAATTGTACACACGAAACTGATATAAGTAAGGTTTGTTTCTTGGAGGGGTTCGATCTGTGCTTTCTCAGGTTTGTGAATAAAATATCCCGATAACTTATTGTAACAAGATTTTATGTCTGCTTTCTTTTTATGGATTCCATGCAGCACCACTAGGATTGAAGGTAGTTTAGTTCTAGAGAACATAAGCTGTGTTTACTAAATACTTAGAGCCCCGCTTGCCAGCCCGTCCATCCGTCCGTCCGTCATTGACGCTTTCTTTATCGCGCGATTTCTCAACAAGAACTTGCTTAATCTTTCTTGTTTTCACAGGGTTGATGGGTACCTATGAGGGCTCCAGACCTGTTGAATTACAGACCTGTCGGAATTCCAATATGGCTGCCAGAGCACAATCGGTGATTTTCTTTCGCGCGCGATATCTAAGCAAGAATATACTTTATCTTTCTCAAATTCACAGAGATTATTGGTGCCTATGAGGCCTCCATCCCCCTCAAATTACAGACCCACCCAAAATCCAATATGGCGGCCAGACCACAATTAGATATTTTCTGTGGCAAACATTTTTACAAACAGGATACATGTGATCTTATTCAAATTCACAGGGATGATTGGTGCCTATGAGGACTATCGAATTACAGACCCGCTCAAAATCAAATATGGCTGCCAGAGGATCGCTTCCGAGGCAGCAGAAATCTTGCGCTTCGAAGGCAGCTACTGATTTTGCCGCTGCATGCTTTGACCGTTTATGATGTACTTTAACACCAGGTGGTGCACATGGGCCTGTCTGCAGAAAAAAACTGCTGATGTGACTAGCAGCCAATCAAATGCAAGTCAACAAACACTCGACAGGCATCAGGCTCCGCCCAGAAACCACTAGTGGGGCAATTCTCTCTGAGCCTGTGGCCTGTTCAAATGGTTGCCGGGGCGATGAGCTGTCACTCAAAAAGAAATTAACAACATTGGATTCGTGTATTCCTCGCTTGGCTGGTAAACCGTTTTGTCTTCCAGCACAGGGTCTCATCTGATTGGACCAAAATAGAGTGCTCCCCTCTGGTGTAGAGATTCAGGATACAAGGTCATAACAAACAGCGCTTACGATATAGGTAGTTGGCCTATTGATGAAGCGCTGTGGAAAGAGCGTAGCCAGAGGACGATTGGAGATTTTCCGACTCGCATGTTATGACAAACAAATCACAATCGGAGATTCTGCGCACACATTTACACAAACAGACAACCTTTGATCTACACACCTTTGTTTGGTGTGTATGAGAACTCCATCCCTATCGAATTACAGACCCGTCCAAAATCAAATATGGCCGCCAGATACAATCGGTTATTTTGTATTGCACACATTATTTTAAACATATCTATTTAATTTGATATAAACCAGTAGGATTTTTGCACATTGATAAAAACCTGTTTCTGCTTGTCATATATTAAAACTATGAACTCAACTTTTTACCCATATTTAAAATAGTCCAGCACTATACCAGAAATGCGGGGCCCTCTAAGGACCATGTCCGACCACATTTTGTTCTGTTAACCTAGCTGACCTCCAAGATCCCTCCCGTGAACTTACATGAATGTTTGTTTGCAAAGGAAAAAAGTACTTTTCTTTGTATACGTGTTCTCTTTTTCCTTAAGTTTTAATCAAACATATATTTCCAAAGGCGCACACCATTAATCGTTACATGTTCTGAGATCATGGATATGTCACGATCTTCTGTATAACTTTCCATTGGTACAAGGCTGAGAATCATGCACTGATGGACCGGAATGGAGCGAACCTTCTCTTGGAACGGTCTCAAGAATATGGTGGACCATTTAATAATGATACTTGTATGTTTTCATTACTTTTTAGTCCCTTATGTGAAATCATATATGATGAGTTCCCCGTCCGATGTCCACCGTCTGCTCTTAAATATCTCAAAAGCCGCTTCAGCTGTCATCATTAAACTTTGCAGACTTATATATTGCTTATGTAATGTAATATATTTGCTAAAATTAAGCTTTTTGTGGCGCCACCAATGTTAATCTATATTCTGCTGTCCGATATAGTCTTTCCCTCTCTATCAAAGAAAAGTCGTGAAGATAATTATTTGGGCTTCCTTATTAAAGCTCACAATATGGAGGAAGGAGAACAAAAGGGTTTTAGTCCTTTCGAAATATTTTCTCAAAATGGTCTCTTTTTTAAATATTTTTTGGTGGAGTTAACCGCCAGCATTTTTAATGCTAACTTAACAACGTATATGTACATCTGGAGAATTACATTCCGATTTGGCCTTCGTTAGAGGGAAGTATCAAACACTTCCTCTCATTTTAAATCCTGGCGTCAACCATGCCCGATGACTACTGCACCGGCGCGCCCTGGGTGCTTAATCGTCCCAATGCTGGGTCATGCTACCGAAGAACCACCGAAAGTCGCACTCGTTTGTGAGTGCAACACGGTCGTTGGGCACGTCCTTCCCATTAAGCCTGCAGAACGATCATCCTGGGTTGTGACCCACCGTGAAGAATCTAACATCCTTGGCTGAGATTTGAACGGACGATCTTTGAGTCCAGTGCTCTACCCTGAGCCACAGAAACCGGTTAAAATGGCGTCTTTATCGATCTTGAAATTTGGAAAACCGCAGGATTCAACAGTTGTTTGCATGTATGGTGTAACAAATATTTTATGAATGGCTGCAGAAAAGTGCACCATATTTCACTGGAATATAATATTGTGACTGCTATGTGAGTTTGAGCGGCAGGTTGCACTGCTTGTTTTGGTCTGCCTTCTTCTCTTGTACCTAGGTCAGTCGTGAAGTAGCAATATTCTGGCCTTCATAGCAAAACTACCAAATTGATCACATAGAAATACTGATTATATGACTGCTGTGTAATGTTGATTTTGAGCTACACTTTTACAGATGAGCTACCTATGCTGATATTCTTAAATTCTTCTTTTATACATATTATATATGTATATATATATATATATATATATATATATATATATATATAATAAACCTCGCCTAATGACCATCTCAATGTACCGACTACCTCAAAATAACGACCACTTATTCACGGTCCCTAATTTTTTTTTTGCTCTTTATAAAAGACCTCGCATTGACGACCAGAAAGTGACGACCGAAAATGTGATCTCTCAGGGTCCCATTGGTGGACTTAAATTCGATGTTTTACTGTATGTATGTATATATATATATATATATATATATATATATATATATATATATGTATGTATTTATTTATGTACATGTTTATATATATGTTTATATATATGTATATTTATGCATATATATATATATTTATATATATATGTATGAATGACCCTAAAAATTAGAACACAAAAAGTATTAGGTACCATAGGCACAAGGTTTTCTAATTCAAGTGAAGAAATCTTCGGTTGGTTTAAAAGCAATGCCGGGAAAAACATGGAAAAAATATTTCGAGTACCTCTGACAGCCTGCAGATGGCGCTGGTTGTCCGCGCGTGTTTTAACGCTTCTGGTTAAAACGATAAACTGAGCGCCCAATAAAAAAGGAAGCTGGTGACCTCGCTTTAGTCACCAAGTTTGTCACATTTCCAACACGGCACAGTGACTGCATAGACAATGTGCTACGGGCCTGAATAGCCGCGTGGTAATGAAAGGTTATCGCACAAAGCACATTCAGTTTTTACTTGGCGAGGTTTATATTTTATGTTTATTATACCCGCCTGAATTTGGAGTTTTGTTGCGTTTGGTTTCTAACATGTAACAACAGGTCTCTAGTGTCTTGATCAACTATTTTGTCCACAAGGTAAGGTCACATTCACGCATGCTTAGTGCACGATGCTGTTGCATGCTGTTTGTGGGCAGATTCCGGGATTATCTGGGGCGGGTACAAGATCTTATTAACAGGGGGCTCAACACAATGACACGGATGAACACGTGTGCCGGGTGTGCTTGTGTTTACTTTACACATAACCTTTCCATGCAGAGGTATAGCATAGGAAACGCAAACTCTACTTTCCTGTATTAAGCGTATATTTATAATTTCTATTTCGCAGTGTTTTTGGTCGAAAAAAGTGGAAGCACGCCCTGTGCGACCCCTGTGAATCCGCCCCTGTTTACAACGGACAGGGATAGGGGAATACATGGTTGACGTGAGTGGGGTGTTATGGATCTTTTTTAAATATCAAATCTGACAAACAATCAAAACACGCACCTGTACATATACAAATGGAAAGCTTATAAAAGAGAAAAAATTTGTGCTCATTACTGCACAGACAACGGTTGAATCCGCACCTCGTAGAATATTCACCAGGGTAAGGTTACTATAATCAATATCTTGCATTTGACACATGCATGATACACGTTTATTCGGAGAATGTCAAAGGTGATTTATGCAAGTATTTAGTATGCTGCGACATGCTGAGTGAATGGTACTTACGAGCAAACCCTCTGACATGCAGGAACAGCCAGTGGAGTATCCTTACATATAGGTCGAAGTAACATTCTTAATCCTTTTATTTTATTATATAACATATTTGTTTAACAATGTTTTAATTTAGATTTTGCTTATATTGTACCCTTTCATTATCAGAACACATTTTTTCCTATTTATTTTCCACAGAAAATGTGACTGTGTGACCTTTGTGATACCATTCGCACTTTGGGCAGGGGCACTGTGAAGTCTATATACGTCAACCACAGGAAAACTCCAATAAATCGCAATAAAGCGTGTAGTGTTTTTGGTACTGTGAGCACCAAATTATCAGGAAAGGATAAAAACCGACATGCATTACGAGATTTGAGCTCCTCCTATATCCAGTCAATGCCGCTACACTTGCACCAGCCAAGCACATATTATTAGGTCTGTGTTTTTGTTGCTCTTATTCATATAATTGCTGGGAGGATACAATTTCACTTTCTGTCTGATCGAGGCTGATGGTGTGCAAGAAGATTAATTTACACCTTCAAGCTCAGATAAATAAGGAACTTTTCAGGTCCAGTGGAGGAAAAGGCTGAAACTTGAGAACTTAATAATTTAATTTTATATAATATTGTGTAAATATGGACAAAGGTTCATTTAAAAATGCAATAATTCTTGAATTGCAAATGCAACCTTTGTGACCTCAGCTGTTATAACTGAGCTCGCGTGGTTTAACTATAGTTCAGGGGAGGATTAAAAATTTCGAGAAAGGGGGATTGTGCCGTCTACACCGAAGTATTAATGTCTTGACTAATGTCCCTAGTTTCAGAAAGGTAGAGTTTAGCCTGAAAAAAAAGGTCGAGGAAAATATGGCAAGAAGAAAAATTCTCCTTGAAAGGGGATGTTTGGTTGCTGTTAACCATCCCACCCCTCCATTCACCCTGAAGTTTGGCGTTTATTTAAAACCGCTGAGTGTAGCTTCTCCCATTATTTCTTCGTTGACATTCAACCAGTCGGTGTAATAGTCAGCTCGGGTGAGTTGTTATGATTACAACAGATTCGTATTTCATTCACGTGACATCGGTTTAAGTATGCGGCGAGTGATTTTGTTCAGAGGGCACACATTTGCCATAGAACACCGAGGTTTTGTGGTGCAGAATTTACACAGCCCTATACGATTGAGAAATACATTTTGCAGCGTTTTCCCATTTGTCAAGGCTAAACCGCCCTTACGTGGGATTTTGACCACCTAATAAAAATGTTGTCCATCGGTATTACAATCCTCTGTTCGATCCCAAAATCCGGGATCACCCACGGGGTACATGAATCTTTACATAATAGTATACATGCACCTGTCCAGCGCATATACATCCATTGCAGTCTACATTTTAGCTGTCTCTGTATGTAATATAGACAAAAGGCATTTCATCAAAATGTACGCCAAATCTGCATTTCTAGTATATATATATATATATATATATATATATATATATATATATATATATATATATATATATATATATACATGTATATATATATATGACTTTTTAACTGGCATATCACCAGTGTATACAGGGTCTTTATAACATAATATAACATAACGTATTACTGTGAAGGTCTTTGTTCTGGTCATCAGTATAACCATTGTGTAAGTGTATAGGCATTTGTTTATTTTCTGTACTTACTGATTTGCGGTTTACCGGATACAGAACTGTATTTGAGTGTTTTGGGTATTAATGGCCCATATCCATGGTGAATACTTTCAACAAATATGACATATATTAATAAAGCATGGCTTCACAAATTAATCCTAAAGATGTATATATATATATATATATATATATATATATATATATATATATTTATATATATATATATATTTATATATATATTTATATATATATAAATATATATATGTGTGTGTGTGTCTGTAGAATTCATGACACAGCCGTAATGAACAAATAAGAAGTACTGAATCGTATACGAGAAATTAAGAGACCTGATCCGAATCAAAATAAGTAAATATGATTTACCAGGAAACACATTCCCGTCTTTATTCATTTATTTAAGTTTCTGCTGTAGTATATATAAGTAACAGAGCATACATGCTTGATGTAAACATACATGAGGTGATCATCAAATAAGCCATGCATAATATTTAGTCATGGTTCATTCAGGGCTAATTATCTTCTCTAGATATTGTTAAAAACATTGTTAAAAAAATAAAGCATGGGATATACGGACCGTAAAATCGGTGAATTTACACTGAGAACTTCTGTCCCCCGCTTGTTAAGGAAGTCTCTCAATGGCAACTTGATTTTCCGAAATAATTATATTTTGTATTTGCTAAAGTAAAAAAAAAATAGATATATTTTGCGTTTGCTAAAATTAAAAATAAATCAGCTGAGCGCCGTGATCCATGGGTCTTTGTTTAAAGGGGATCTGATAAATTGAAATTACAATAAACTAGTCTTGAACACAGGAAAGCCTTAATATATGTAAGAAGAAGGTCATGTATGTCATGTTTAAAGACAGATGAGTAACTATAGGAATCCGTGGGCAGACGATCCTATACGTTGTACCTGTAAAAAATGATGTTCCTGTAAAGCATAATAAACACCAAAACAATCCATATGATACAGAGCACACACACCATGCGTTTGATGAAAAATTTAATTTACAGATCTGCAGACGACAATTTTACCATTTTGATATTTGCTCGTCTATAACGTCTGCAACCATATATACGTGACATCGGCCTCACTTAACAGATAAAATCGTTTCGTTTTATTTTCCCGCCTAGAAATTACCTACAGCAAGATCAAAGATTTGTTCCTTGCAGTCATGTAAATGTGTTATCAGAGCTACTATGCATGTTAATATATTGTGATATGAATAAATATTATACATTTTCTGTCTTTCCAGTCTGTGTAGGTGAATCCAGAAAACAAGAAAATGTGTGCTTGGCGTTCGGATAACCACAAGCAAAGCAGGTGATAGAAGTGATACGAGTTTATCAGACTTTAGCAATCATGTTGCCTAGGAAACGGACGGTTTCGCGTTTTGCCTTCTACGCTGCATTGTTCACAGTTTCCATATGGATGTGGCTGAACTTGCCAAACGACACTATCGTTAGTTCCCACACTTTAACACAGGTGGCGCTACCGTCGGCAAGGACAGTCTTAGAAACGCGTAGAAGCACTCTAGCCAAAGGATCACTTGAACTTAGTCATCGTCACACAAACCAAAGTTTAGAACATATAATGAAAAATATGACCTTGTTGAAAGTTAACAAGACAATGCTGCATGATATAATCGCTAGAATGAATAGCTCAGGTCACAGGTTTGCGAATCCTCACCCTTTTAAATATATTTTGAATAATCCAACAGTATGTGAGAAGAAGAACATGTTCCTTATTATATACGTTCACACGGCGCCAAGCCACACCAAACGGAGAATGGTTATACGAAACACGTGGGCAAATCCAAAATTTTATCCAGATGTAAACATTCGAATTATCTTTGTTATGGGTAAGACAAAAGAAGGGGATAAAGCCCAAACTGCACTGTATTTTGAAAGCGAGCAGTATGGAGATATAGTTCAAGAAGACTTTGATGATACGTACAGGAATTTAACGTACAAAGGCATCGCGGCATTGAAATGGATAAACAAGTATTGTAAGCATGCAAAATATGTGTTAAAAACAGACGATGATATATTTGTGAATATGTTCACGTTACTCAGACACTTGAAAAGTTTAGACCGTTTCGGTGTTCAGAATAAGAATCTCTTGATGTGCTTGGTTTGGTATAAAATGCCAGTGATGAGAAAGGGAAAGTGGAAAGTGACAGAAGAACAGTGGAAAGACAAATATTACCCCGTATATTGCTCAGGTTCAGCTTTTACAATGTCCACCGATGTCGCAGTGCGGATGTACAACGCGTCCTTGTATACGCCATTTTTCTGGGTGGACGATTTCTACATAACGGGCCTCTTGCCGCTCCGATTAAATATAACGCACAGGCAGTTTATGTCAACTTACGTACTCAACGGAAAACAGTTGGAGCAGAAATTCACGGGACCGCAGTGGTTTACTTATATATTCTCACACGTCCATAACCTCAATATCATCCAAAGTGTTTGGAATAAGCTCGTTGCCCTCGCAAAAGGCCGAACGCAAGCTGAGGTCAAATTTGTATTGCCTGGCAAACTTCCAAAGGTCCCAAAAGTTCCCAACAAATGATAAGGAGTATACTCCAGGTTTTATAATTCTCCCAGGAGTGTAAGTAAACGTTGTTTCAGTTTTTCCTTGACATGCTGGACGTGTTGCCCAGAGACCTCATGATACGAGTTACATATTTTGAAGGCTGAAAATGTGCTTGACAGGATTGTTTAGAAGAACTAAAATTTCCCAGAAATGATTGATTTTGTAATGATTAATAAAACATTTTGTAAAATTGAACTTAAATTTCTTAAACTCTAAACTTTAAAAATATGGAGTTATAAACATATGCCCTTTGTTAACGTATATGACTTTGCCTACTTTAAGAGGGGGCCTTTTACTGCAAAGAGTTTAAAGAAACTTTATTCATGTGCATTTTAAAGGTAAACAACTGAAATTTATAATTCTAAAAATTAAAATTTTTTAAAATAATGTCCAAACCTGTATCTTTAACAGGTATGCTAAAATACGATTTTAGTAATTAAATGGAACTAATATAGAAATAAATTTGAAAATCTGGATTATGTCAACCAGTATTGAAATGCAAAAATTTTCATACACCACATGGTGGAGAACATTCTCAGATTTCGAAATATGTACGTGTCTGGTAGAACAGGAGTAGTAGTTTGTAAAATATTAAGGGAATAACTAAAACGAACGTTGCAAACGCTCGTGAGCTAGTTCTGAGACCTTCATCTTATGTTTCTGCCTTGTCCATTCTCGTTATTCCTATAGATCCGTCTGCGCGTTTCCTTAGTGTCACGTGCCTTCATGTTCACAGTCGTCACCAATGTATAAATCATCACCTGTGAAAATGTGAAACGTGTTTGTACAGTTGCACCATTTACGGTTCGTATCGAACAAACATGTTAAACACAGGAGATACCTATATTTTATATGTCATATTTTAGATATCGATTTTAAAAGCATGATTGTAGTTTTTACAAAAACAGATTCATCAATCCAGGAAGTAGGAATATTAGGTAGCAAGTATGCTGTCATGCTACTAGAAAAAGATGGTCAGTGCGGAAGCGTTATTTTCGTCGTAAAATTGTATTGTATAATGTCTTAGACTTTTTTGCAGTTCAAACTCACTCTAATTGATACCAACGTTGCTTTATGATAACCACCACTTGTTTTTATTATTGTCATTCATTTGATACCTAAAAACCAGTCATCTGTAATTCATAGCACGTTTGTAATATAAAAATCCACCGGCTTTAATTTAATGTCACTTTTGGAAACAAAGCAGATCTTAAAAAAAAGTTTTAAAGGGACCCAATCACCTGTCTGACTTTTATAAACTAAAAGTAATCCCTTTGAGCTTTTATCAAAATAAGCCAGAAAATGTGGATATCACTGCACACAGGCTGCTTGTTTTGTTTATATCCACATGTTTATAATATGTTGGGGCCCGCAAAAATAATCAAAACTATTCAACAAGGGCTTCTGGCAACAGGTGGGATAAGCCAGGGCTTTGCAAATGGCTTTTTGCAACATGTGAACTTTCTACCTCCACATATATGCAACCTACCACCTTAGGTTACATGTTTTTCATGTTTGTCAACATTGCTGTGTTTATAAACATGTTGTTGATTAACAAGTTCGCACATCCTTCATGAAAGCGTTATAAGAGCTTTTCACAACCAGAATTACCCCTAGATCATTAATATATAACAGAATAAGCCAGAAATCGCATAAAATCCCTTTCAGAAGGTGAATGGGCACCTATAAGTGGACCAGATGAAGTAGACCATTGGGTGTCAGAAACGCCAACCAGCAGTAAAAAATGGATATTTTATTGGTGCCTTGTCCTTATCCCACCGAACGTTTGCACAAACGTGAAATCTTTAGGGTAATTTGCGAATTTTCTGTGTCTTCATCGACCACCAGCAATGGCATAATTGGCGTGCAGTGGATAATGTTATTTAAATATCTACCACCAGGTGCCAAACCAAGAGGTTTATTCTTCAGAAAGTCAGCGGCTACCTAAACAGCATGACGGGACACTATTAAATAGATGTATACCCATTGAAAAAAAAATCCTAATACCTATTTGCATTTCAAGCATATCGCAGGCCTAATCATAGACGAATAATTTAAGAACTGCAGAACAATTAATCAAATCGTAAAATTAAGCAAATATAAATTAAACGAATAAGAAAACTGCTCAAATATATAAGATAGATAGGTAAATATGTACTGTTAATCATGTCTATTCCGTCCACAATAAAGCACCCACGAACCCATACACGTATGTATAAATAGAACGTTAAGTGTATTAATGTTGACTGCGTGTTTCACAGGAATATTCCTTTATTTTAAAGTATGATGGGTGACTTTGTGTACCGATACACTGAGAGCTGTCTATGCAGGATATTGCAACGTAGGCAATTAGTTTTTTTTTCACTTGTTAAATTGTAGTGTGTATTAAGATTAGGATCCAACCAAAGACATGCGCACATAAGTCTCGTAGTCTGATACCCCGCTCCCCCCTCTAGAATAGCTTGAAGGATAGTGTGAGGTACCAAGTCCAGGGTCTCATGCGTTTTCATAAGCCGAAAAAAGCTCTCCACTTCGTAGCAATACAAATTGTAGGAGACTTATGTGCGTTTTAATAAGACGAATCAAAGTTGTTCGAATCCAGGGTTCACACATGCTTAATTTCCTCGACAATCTGAAAAAAAAAATCCATGTATTTCAAGGCGTTGAGTTTCTCTAATGGCAGCTGGTAAAGCTTTGAAGATTTGGAAACTGATTAGCACGTGAGAATGTTATGTGATGGGAGTATTGCATCCAGAATAGAAACTTGGCCTTGATGTGATTGGCTGGTGCAAAATATCACATCATGGAAACAATTAGAAATGGCTTAAATCGAGCAATACGTGTTGTCTTTGTTTTCCCTGAATATTTATGACTGGCAGTGTCAGAAATATTTGGCTTTTGTTGAGATCTAGAATTTTTAGTCACAGGGGTTTTCCTTGTGGCTCACGGTCACTGCCGAGTTCACAGTGCTCATAGCTGTGCTGATAGCTTTTAAATAAATTAGACATCCTCTTGTTTCTTTTGTGGTAAAAAATCATTAGAAACAAATGTTTTCCTCCCAGGAACTAGGTTCAGCTTATGTAAATTTATATAAAAATTTTTGTAATTTGTATTATATGGTAATTATAATAATGATGAGATTTGGAATATGTTTGCTCGACCGTAAAACTAGCCGGTACTCGGTTTACGACAATCGAGACAGGTAATGTCACCTGGCGGTAAATTATACAACTAATATTTTGTTCTTTTGCAACTCGAATTATCGCCAGTGTATGAGATGGCACAGAAGTTCGCACATAGATATATACGTCTGTTGACAGTTTTATTATACATATTTTTTTAGCGGGAAACACAATAACTGATGGTTTGCCAGGCATGATTCAGACAAAGGAGGGTTTATCATGCTTTTACACTGTTGACAGTGAACTCTTTTATTTGTGTGAACTATAGTCCGTTTCATCCCCTCATGTCCACCTGTTTTTTGCTATGAAAATTTTTAGTAGGTACATTTTAAGGGAAACAATTATAGTGTACAGGATAGGATTACAGAACCTAATTTTCAACTAGGTAACTAAATTCCTACCTTGTGCCATATTTGAGTAACAGAATTTTCTGAAAATATGAGAAATCAGTCTACATTTTACAACATATCAGACTCATTTATGGCGGTCAAGGTCATTGGTCACATGCAAAAACAGCCTCAACTGACAGCTGCTGATTGGATAACCTTATGTAAACACTCTAAAAATATAACCAGCTAAAACAAAGATGGCTACTTATGGAGGGACACACCATATCTGCCAGATCATGATAAAGAGACTAAAATGTTGTGAAACATAAACGGGGGGTTTATTGTAAAATTCTTAACTGCCATATTAGGTTGTCACTTCCTTATGTTGTCTACTTGGAAAATATTGAAAAATATAAACTTTTAAGTAAATCATCTACAAAAATCAGGTGGACAGCAGGTGGTGAAATGGACTATAGACTTGTGCATAAACATGGCAGCTGGGGCGGGTCCAGGTGTTGTACATAAAACCCTTGGAGATACAGATATTCATTCTTGAAAATCATGAAAAGACCTTTAATTTGAAATTCAAAATATGTTGGAATCCTTAAATGGTTGTTCGTTGGGTTATTACAATAACTAGATAGGGATTTTTGGTTCACCATTTGGCCAGTAGATGTCGTTACCTAACCGGTAAAACCATGACATGCAGCTGGGCACAAACTTCAGTGTTCATTTTTATTAAACCTATCAATATATATACCTTTCTATCCATTAAAACATGTACTTTTATCATTCCTGTGCAAGTTTAATTTTTTTTTAATTATTTCAATGAAAAATGTAAACAAGAATTGAACAATTGAAGATTATTCCAGATGTATTTTAATGTGTAGGCAAAGAGGATCGATGCACCATGTTTGATCCACAATGGAGTTCCAGTTACAAAAATGGAGTTGTTATATTGCTCAGATTGCACAGATTCAAACCACAAGTGTTATAAATAAAACATGTCACTCGTACTTGTATTTATCATATGTTTATTGAGGTATTTCTTGCCAACGAACGCAGTGTGAAAATGATGCACGAGCCGGAGTCTTGTGTGTGTATGATCGTGTAACAAAAAGCTCGATTAGTTTACAATTTATGAGAAACTTTATTCGTCTCCACTTGCAGTTTACACGCGCGCACATCTAAGTGCACCTCCTGATCAGCCCAGTTGATTTTTAAGACCATGTTCATATCCACGCTGTAGTTTTGTTTGCATATCGATAATGGTACTTGCGCCGTCTGTTCATGATGTTTTTGAAATATGATTCCCATCAGCTACTCTCATGCATATCTCCCGGAATGAGTTGGTCCAGATTAATCTGACGTGTAAATATTCTTTATTTGAGTCGAAGAAAAAATTAGCTGATATAGTCGAGATTTACATCATGTCCAATGCCTCAGAGCTGGTCTGAAAACGAGACCGAATAGAGTTAATTGAGATAACGGACCGGAGAAAGGTACAAAAAATGTAGATCATGTTTAAATTATGGTGACTTGCAAAGCCTTAAAATTAACATTAAATTAACTTTATGGCCCATGCATGTCCTTATAATGTTCCAGAATATGCTTCTTTGTTAATAATATAAATTTGTATGAACTGTATTTAAGATTTTATAAAAATTAAAGGTGCCCATTCACCTACATTTGAAAAAAGAATTAATGTAATTTCTTGCCTCCTCTGTGTATATAATAATGATCTAAAGTAATTTTTTGTTGTTCTTATAAGGTCTTAGTAAATGATGTTTGAATTTGTTTATCAACAATATGTTTGTAAACACCACAGTGTTGACAAACGGGGGAAAAAAAAAACATGTAACCTAAGGTGGTATGTGTATGGTTGATATATGCGGAGGCAGATAGGTCATTTGTTGCAAAACACTATTTGCAAAGCTCTGGCTGATGTAACTTGCTGCCGGATGCCCTTAGTTAATTTGTTTATTTATTTCCGGGGCCCCAACTAATCATAGACACGTTGATATAAAGAAAACAAGCAGCCTGTATGCGGTATTATCCACGTTTTCTGGCCTATATTTTTTATAAAAGCTCTACGGGATCACCTTAAGTTTATGAGGGACAGGTATAGGTGGCTGGGACCCTGTAATAAACTAGAAAACGGGTAGTCGACAAGCGACTACGTGTATCCGCCGAAATCAGAATGGTATAGACAGTGAGGAATGGATTTAGTTGTAATGGAGTATTGAGTGAGGTGTGTAGCACTACTGAAGTGTTATGTGGGGTGACAATTTAAGTACAAGATAATGACAGACTGGTGAAGCACTGTATTTAATATATATATATATATATATATATATATATATATATATATATATATATATATATATATATATATATATATATATTTAAGGGAATCAAGTTTTTTTCAGACATTTTTTTTTTCTAAAATGTTTAAAAAATGACAGTTAAAATGTCTGGAAAAAAAAGTTATGTGGGATGACAA
The DNA here is from genome assembly GCA_026874595.1 of Sipunculus nudus. Classification (NCBI taxonomy): domain Eukaryota; kingdom Metazoa; phylum Annelida; class Sipuncula; order Golfingiida; family Sipunculidae; genus Sipunculus; species Sipunculus nudus. The sequence continues at coordinate 47,294,207 of CM049306.1, read as the reverse complement.
ATTAAGTACAAGATAATGCCACAGACTGGTGAAGCACTGTATATATATATAAATATATATATATATATATATATATATATATATATAATTAAAATATATAAAATTTCAGGTGGATAAGTCCAACCACTGCAGAGATAAAAGGGATTTTAACCCAAAGCAAATGAACAGATGGACAATTTGCAAAAATGGCTGTAGACGGCGCCACAAGTTTTTTGTATAATATAAATCTATCCAACAGCTACAAACATACAAAATTTCAACTCGATCGGTCAAACGGTTCCCGAGATATGAGGGTTTATGTGTGGAAACAGACGCACAAATGGACGCTCGGCAGAGAGGAAAGGTCAGAGGTCAACCAAAAACGAGAAGGCAGCGCTGTATGCAAACCTTCCAAACAGATCATGTTTTGGCCATATCTCAAAAACTCTATTACATAAACTGTAGCTTATTTACTTCCTCTAAGTCTTTTCAAAAACCCGGTGTAGTCATTTGGACTTAATTTTGAGTCACTTTGTCAGTGTGTCCGTCTGTTTCTCAGTTTTCCTCAAATTCGCTTGCCTGCCGGTTCTTGCGTCTCACATATAGCATTCTACAGGCCACAGTTTTTAAAGAATCCTTTTGAAACTGGTACATCTTATGTCATACACTAATATCTCGAAATAAAGTTTTCATTTTCCGGATATTGCCGCTAGGGGGCGGTGCACTTAAACCTGCACAACATATCATATTTTTGCCATATCTCCAAAACTATAAACCTGAAATATAAACACTATAGCTTATTTTCTTCCTCTGAGGTTCCTCCATAACATGATTAGGTCATTTGGACTCAATTTTGAGTCACTTTGTCAGTGTGTCCGTCTGTTTCTCAGTTGTCCTCAAATTCGCTTGCTTGCCGGTTCTTGCGTCTCACATATAGCATTCTACAGGCCACAGTTTTGAAAGAATCCTTTTAAAACTATTACATCTTATGTCTTACACTAATATCTTGAAACAGATTTTCCTTTTTCCAGATATTGCCGCTGGGGGGCGGTGCACCCAAACTTCCACAACATATCATTTTTTGCCCATATCTCCAAAACTATAAACCTCAATTACATAAACTATAGCTTATTATCTTCCTCTGAGGTTTTCCAAAACATGATTAAGTCAACTGGTCTCAATCTTGGGTTAGTTTGTCAGTATGTTTGTCTGTTTTTCAGTTGTCCTTAATTTCGCCTGCTTCCTGGTTCTTGTGTCTCACATACAGCATTCTACTGGCCACAGTTTTGCAGGAATCGCTTTGTAACTTACACTTGTAATATTTCGTAACGATATCTGGAGGGCCTATGTTTATTATTCAAATAAGTCAAAGGTCAAGGTCAAGGTGATCAAAACATATCAATTTTTTTTTTCTTCAGAACTTCGTTAATATTCATCCTATCTTTGCAAACTAGGGATTATTTTCTTTAACTTTGACATTGCTCGTTCGTCTGACTAACTTTACGTCATTTCCGGCAAGCGCGTGACCTCAGGTCATCTAGTTTGTTTGTGGAGGAAAAAAATACCTATATTTTTCATCCTCTAATTTTAAAATTGGGTGGGATGGGGGTTCTCCTGAGCGTTTTTTATCTTGGATCCTAATTTTTAGGTGTGTGTGTGGGGGGGGGGGGGGGGGGTCAAAATCTCTGTACAGCCTGATTAGCTTTTTACAGCTCGTCGTCCGTTGACTCCGTTCAGCGATACAACGGACACGGAAGAAAAGATTTTTTTCTATACAATAAAAATACTTTGTGTTTGCACATCCACACGGTATAAGAACGTCAACGCAACTAGACGATAAGAATCTTGCGCTGTTTTTAAAATATATATTTTGATATTTTTGTTGGTGGAGGTAACCGCCTCCATTTTTTTAGTGCTTGCTTAACTAAGTATTATGTACATCTGCAGTTCCAGTTCGGACTACGTGACGCGATAATTCTTGCGTCAACCAGGCTCGGTGTGTCACATATGGGTATATCTCAACCGACCATGGGCCGACCGTGAAATATCTCACCGCCTCGGCTGAGATTCGAACTCACGATCTCCCGGCATGAGTCTGTACTCTACCCCCCGAGTCACGGAAGCCGGTCTGTTTCGCTATTTTAAATTACCGTCAAGGAGCGATTTCTACCCTTGCTGGACATTAGCTTAGTGAGCTTACTACGTTTCCCTGACTTTATCTTATCCTATGAGGCTTCCATTTAGCATGACCTGACCTGGTAAATACATGTGTCTGTATGGTTATGTTGTAGATTAGAAAATGTAATATGTACTTAAAACGCGTAAGCTTTGTCGTACTTCCTGTTGAATAAACTGGGTAATATCTAAAAAAATATGTAGACTTCCCGGCTTAAAACCTGATATGGTTTCAACATTACTTCATAGATTCATTGTTATTACTGATGGCTGGTGATGAATTCTGGATCATTCTTGTAGCTACATATACAGAAATAAAAAAAGGGCACAGATGGCTTAAGAATATCACTCATTGGTAAACTCATCATGTCAAACTTTATCAACTTAAATTCAAAAGACCGCACCAAAGATGCAAATAAAATTGTTTGCTTGTTGACTGCAGCAAAGGGAAGTTGACCTTGTTACTGCGGTGGCGCTTTTGCCGCCCTCTCAGTTCCCCTGAAATGGTCCGAACAAAGCGTTAATGCAGATTTGCGTCATTTGAGTTATAATTAGGACGGGGGAACGTGCTATTTATTTTAATGACTCCGTCATTATTGTAGCGCATAATTATATGACCAGTACGGCTAAGAGAACAAACACCCACACATATTTTTCACACACGAACCTAGGGGGTACTGCAATACTTGGTCTTAAATGTTATTAAACCGGCATCGACGGGGGAATGTCATTCTTAATTGTTGCTGATCGTATAAGGCCGTGGTTTGTTGAAATCAAAAACATATTAGAGGGAGGGAATTCTGCCCGAATAAAGATGGGAGTATGACGGGGGCTTCAATCCTGAGAATGCCTACTTTAGCTATCCTGGTATGTTTCAAGCTTTGCTGTAAGCTTTTTCACAGAAACACCACCAAAAGTAGTAAATCTATGCATAGTAGAAATAATATAAAAGAACAATAAAATACATTAACATGAGAATGAAGCTATGGGCTGACCTGGTACCTGAATTCCTATCTAGCTGCAGCTAACTGAACCTTAATCACAACACATAAGTAGACCGGGATCAAAGAAGGCATTACCGAGTCAAGTAAAATGCTACTATTCTAAAATGTATAACACAATCGACACTTAAAATTTAAAGTTCTTACGATCAGAGTTCCAATATTCCGATGCGACGGTAACACAGTTTGAACGCAAATGTTTGATAATCTTGTTTATCCAAATCACACCTACTGTTTGTCACAGGTGAATGAAAGGATACTAAATCTTTATGGTTGAGTGAACTACTGGTAAGTTCACCGTGACGTCACATATAACTTTATGACACAAACGCTAGCTCGTGATATTATATACTGATTGGCTCCACTCTTCATGTAAAGCCCTTGTTATCGTTATAAAAATCTTTATTTATTCTAATTGCCCCCATCAAAGCCTGAGCACACGTACAACCGAATAATAATAATAACATCAATAATACACTCGAACAGATAAAAAAGACATCGCATCGCTGGAGAGGCGTTCTACAGTATATAAATATCGATGATCACAAACGTGCATATGAGAAAACAGAATTACTAAGTCTCTTAAGTACACTTCACTGGGAAGTTCTCTTTGTTTACACGGCTCCTGATCACATGACCATCGCGTACACATCGGAATGTCAAGCCGCTCACCCCTTTTTCCGACCTACCCCCCCCCCCCCCCAAATAAAAACCTGGGAAAAACTCCCAGTACACCAAGTGTATAGAACAGTGACAATGTATGTCTTGATTTATAATGCACAGAAGCGACCAAAGATTACATCCTATATTTTCAAAAAATGTCTACACCTGAGTCATTTCCTCCGACCCTTCCCCCCCCCCAACCCCCCGCGCTTCGCGCCTCGGCTTACCCGGCTCGAGGCCTCTCAAAGTGAGCCCCCCCCCCCCCCCCCCCCCCTTCCTATTCTTAATTCCTGTATCCGCCCCTGGTGGCCTCCTCAGACACTGACGATTTACGCTTACAGATATCGTCAGTTGGCTGTCCAGACTTTGATGAACGCAGACCCGCCACTAGACTGCAGACAATCGTCAGACTACCCCTAACTTGCACGCTGAACAGGCAATTGTTGCGATTTCTTCTCAACCATGGCTTGTCGACGTCACATGTTCTGACCGTCTTCTGGCCAATCATTTCACTCTATTTTTCCGACTGTAATTAATTACATGTATATCAAAATGGACACGCCTCAAGAGACCAAACCCTGAGAAAAAATCAAATAAGCAGATGTTTGGTCTTTGAAGTATACAATAAACAACGTTACTATAGTAACCGTCTAGACAGGAGACGGCTCCCACGGAATTAAACTGTACTAACATTAACATCTTATGAGGCATCTATGCTCTCTAACCTTAATTTTCAGGTTAACATCTAAAGGTGATACTTCATATTAATGTACAATAAATTATCATAACAATCATCTGGTTATACTCCCTACTTGAATATGCAATAATATAACTAAGTCACAGTTCTCTGGTGACAACACTAATGCTAACAAAGGAACTTTGTTTGCACTCAACTGCGTTTGCAGATGTTTCTGTCAAATATATATATATATATATATATATATAACTATATATATATAAATATATATATATATATATATATAGAGAGAGAGAGAGAGAGAAAGAGATTGGACAAAGTAATCGGACTTCCGATGTGTAGTGCAGCGCCAATAAATGATGCAAATCCAAATTATCTCCCCTGCGATGGCGTTTGTCACCGAATAACGAGAAAGAAACCTTAATGACAGATGCATAATTCTTGAACTGTACATGTTCACTAATGAGGATATATTAGTACTAATTGGATGTCCATCCTGTCCTTGTCCACAAAAGGGTTGCTTTCCATTTTCTCCTTGGGACTGTATACCAGTAAAAGCCCCCAAACAGCCAGGCCGTTCAAACTCTGTGCACTATAGTACATATGTACAAGGTATTTATGTTATATATATATATATATATATATATATATATATATATATATGTGTGTGTGTGTGTGTGTGTGTGTGTGTGTATAGAGGCTGGCGGTCGGGAGATTTGTTAATATATCGATTATCGGCCCGTGTTTGGCGATATATTGCCGATATTTTAGTGAACAATATCAAGAGAAATGATTATATCAATAACGCACACGGGCCTTATTTGTGGATTCATCTTATTTTTGGCTTACTCATAGATAACATTAATTAGCTCTTGTGAGGTTCTTATAGCGCCCTATGACGGTGTCTATATCTACCAGCTGTTAGTTAACATGTTATGGGTGCCCGTGTTGACAAGAAATAAAGTGATGTAGTACAGCTGTTAAGAAAAGAATTGTGCAGAAAAATGAAAGAAGCATAAAACTTGGCATAATACACACTATAAACACATTGATATAAACAAAACAAGCAGCCTGTGTGCGGTGATGTCCTGGTTTTCTGGCCAATTTTGTTTTAAATGCTCCAAGGGAGTACCTCGTATAGAATCTATGCCTTCTTTGTACGTATTGAAATTGCGCTGCCTTTTCCATCAGCACAACCAACAGTAAAACTTGGTAAAATGTGTTTAATACTGCACTTTCAAATGAAAGTTTCATTTGCTGGGCTGGGTTATATTCTTTATATTTCTGGTTTCTTCTATTTGATTTCCCAAGAGGCGAGGGATAAAAGAAACTTAGATATCATGTCTGGTGTCAAAGCAGAAGCTTGATACATCTGTGAAGAATAGTTGGATTTTTTTTTAAATCTACAAACATGATATTAAATTTTACGATCAACATAACATTCATGTTAACCTTTAACTACAAGTTATAAAGGAATTTAGCAATATTTCAGGTCTCTGGATTAATTTCGATAAAACAACAGTAATGCAAATATACAGAAAAAGTTGAGTTGAGAAAAGTAAACCTAACATGGTCAAATGAGCAAATGAATATACTTGGTGTTACAATTACCCCATCATTACAAAATATAATTAATATCAATTACCTACAAAAATAGAAAAAGTTTACTATCTCCCAAAGAAAACTTACCCCGATTTGAAAGATAACCATCATAAAAAATTTCAAAATTTCTCAGTTTAATTATCTCCTGTCATTTCTACCAAGTCCTCCTAAAGAAATTTTTAATAAGGTTGAAAAAATGTTGTTCAAGTTTATTTTGGGCCGTGGAAGAGAGTTGGTTAAAGGAAAACCATAATATCTGATATCAACAATGAGGGGGGGGGGGGGGGGCTGAGTATGATCCATCTTTTGACTCAAAATGCAGCATTAAAAATATCATGGATCAAACGTTTGGCAAAAAAGCCAGACAATGACATATGGAGGCAGATTGTTTTGTCTTATTTGAAACTTGGTAATTATTCTTTTCATTGCAATCTTGCACCAGAAGACGTGAAGATTATAATTAGGAAGCCATCTGGATTTTGCCAAGATGTGATGTATCAGTGGCGTCATTATAACTATAGAGCTCCATCATCATATAATTTTATTATGTTACAATGTCTCTGGTTCATTTCTTGCATTAAAAAGGTGGAGCAAGTAATATTTATAAAGAAATTGTATACAGCTGGGGTTATGCATATATCTGATTTGATTATGCCTGTACATTCAAAAGCTACATGGCTACAATTTATCACCTTTTGTCATAAATCCAAGATGAAAATAGTTTTTTAAAATACAGTGGTCTTCTTCTGTGCATCCCAGACAGTTGGAAAAATATCATTAAACAAGAACATGAGCAGAGTCGGATACTAACACTTGTATTTAATATAGATAAATTTACTGGTCTAAAGAAAACTGTTAAACCGGTCTACGACCATTTTATGATACAAAAGGTTGAAAAACAAACACATATTGTCTCCAAATGGAAGTCTGACTTGGAATTAGAAACAGATGCAAGTGTATACAGGGGCTTCTCAAACATTTACTCTTCGCCTATCTCAGTTCAATTAAGATACTTTGGAAGTGTTCAAGCTAGCTGAATTTTCAGACATTCATTTTATCTTCATCATCTTGAATACATCAAAATCCTGTACAGTTTGGTTTGAGTTTTCATTGACTTGATTGGTGATTGTAATGTTTCTGTGCTATCAGCTTCTGTGCACTGGCAGCCTCTGTACAGTTAATTATTCTTTTTATGTCAGCTTTATGCCCCTTTGCAGAATGCTTGGCAATCATACCACTTGCTTCATCGAGTGAACATACAAAAGTGAAAATAGACTCTTTCTGAATATTATTACTGATTATTATTTTTAACTGAACAGAACAGTTTATAACAAAATTGCCATCAACATTTGATTAACTTATGCCTGAATATTTTCTTTAAGATCTGGCAGGACATGACCGTTTTCTTCAGATAAACACAAACAATTCCATCTGACTGACTATCGGTTCTTTTTTTTTATTTGCAATGCTCAGTGCGATGTGCAATTTTGCATCATGTGCACATGGTGATGATTTATTTAAAATAAATGAAGTAAATATTTCTTATTTCTAATAATACGTGTAAGTACTACATTTGTAAAAAGAGTACATTATATAAGCAAATGAAGTATTTTAAGACAACGACTGGAAATACAAAGTCAATGTCAGCTTATTGGTGAGGATCATCTACCATATATAAAGTAGCTGGTAAATTTCAAACTGCACAAGTACCTACAAGTGTGCTGATTCTGTCATGCACCATCACCTCAGTACAAAGATAGCATATACATACAGGGGGTAGGACGTTGCCTAATGGTTACGGCAACTATAGGCTTCGGCTTTGGGCATCGGAGTTGTAGGTCCCCAGAGATCCCCAGAAATCTCACCAGAAACTAAGAGATTCGCTCTTCAACGATAGGTTATGACTTATTTTAATTAACATGCCGTCTTTTTCGTATGGATAGCTCATTCTTATTCGATAGAAAGTGATAACAACAGGCCTAAATTTATCCTTTAGAAAGAAGCATAGCATACACCATAATGTGGTGAGCCTCTCAAAATATACTGATTTTGCCCTTATGCAAGCAATGAGTCTAAAAGCTGCACCATCCCCTCGAAGTAAAAGAGTCATTGAATCTATACACCAGACAGGTGGGAACTTCTAAACGTATGTGTATACTGCCATGCAGGCATTCAGGCTGACATAAAACTCATAATACAATTTATTTTTCATGGACTGTACAACCAGTTTTTATAACTTATATATATATATATATATATATATATATATATATATATATCTATATATATATATTATAACTAATATACTCTCCAGGGCTCGGATGGTGGCGTTCGCTACGGATGGGTGGAATATGAAGACAAGGAGAAACCCAACTGCAACCCAGTCTCATAGCAACACCGGTTGTAGAACCTTGGTCGCCAATGGAGAGCGCCGAGCGTTTTACCACTCATTATATTGAAAGAGACACAGTGTATAAATACATAAAAATAACATATATATTAAATTTCAGCACAGTATTCAACAAATAAGTTTTAACATTCGATATGCTTGAAAAAAGGCAGTGTAGCACAATTTTAATACCAGTAAAACCATAATTCATTAACAGAGTCATTATACAGACTTGATTACAATAACAAAGTATGCGAATTCTGTTAAAAACTCAACCAATAATGTTTGCTGTTCGATGTGCTAGTCAAAAAATGCAAATTTAGCAAAATTTCAATATCAACAAAACCAGAATTCATTCAAAGAATCATTATACAGACTTGAAACCCTTCTAAATGAATTTGTCGACCCCAAAAACGTAGAATAAGTGCACTTGCTATGCATTCTAGGACAAATATAACCGGATGTATTGATATTCCATAATCCCGGCCACCATCTTGGATTTTGATCAAGATATTTTGAAATCGCCTGGTCCCATAACTTAAACCATTGAGTATGGTCTGGACAAATTATATGCCAAATTTCATTCTGCTTTCAGCTTTTACATAATTCTCTAAAAAAATGCTTATCCACTGGACTAATTGGGAATATTACCGAAATTTTGAAAAAAAAAACCCAGCTAATGAGTACATGGAGAGTTTTTGAACCTCAAAATTTGAATTTCGCAGCCCAAGACACATAGAAATATAATACTTTCAATGCATTTTAGCGACATTATAACTGAAGTTAACGACATTTTGGATTTTGGCAAAGATAATTTATTTTCAGCTTGGCGTCATTTCTGAAATTCACCATTAAGCTCCAAAGAACACTCTTGCCAGCTGTCATGCTTCTTTTATTTTTGCACAAATCTTCCAAAAATGGAAGCTTAACTGCTGGACTTGTTTTGAGAATATACAAATAATCTTTTGTCGTTCGCAAAACCAGTCCTTGATGGACGTGATTGGGTTACGACCAGCGGCCTTTTTGTCGGGCTCCCAAACTGTTAGAAACGTGGATAAAAACAACAGTGACAGCCTGTGCAATGTAGCATCGGTGGTTTAGGCTTATTTGAATAAAAAAAGGTCCACGGAATCATCTTTAGTCAATCGTCTTTAGATATCCCAGCAGACCCCTTTGACCCACTCAGAAGTATCACCAATAAATCGCGTCTAGGACAAGGTTCACAATGCTGTGACGTAAAGACTCGTATCAAGTATTAACGTATCCAGGGGCGGAATCAGATACGGTTTTAGGGTGGTGAACAGAATGGCGAACCATGAGTAGTATTTGCTAAGAAAATAAGGAGAACATTGTTATATGTGGTTCTTACAACAAGAATGATCAAGTCCCGTTGCCAGTACAATCTGTCATCCTGGTGTATATCATTGCAAATGTGCCCCTCCATCCATGTGCCTGTGTGCGCCGCTATATCGCTGAACTATATCTTGTCGTATGTATTAATCCGCTAGGGGTGTAACATTGCATGAAGTACGCGTTATAAAATAGTACTTTAACATCCTACTGTAACATACATGGGGATTTTGACCTCCCTCCCCTTATGCCAAAGAAGATAAAACCTCATTTTTTTCGCCCCCAGGGCATATTATGAAATAAGTACAAAATAAATAATTGTTATTACATTTTAACAATTTATTTTTCATAATTTCAATTTGGTTTATGTTGTTTCGTTTAAAGACGTTAAACAACATACTATAATGTTAGCTTAAGCATACCATATCCTATGATTTCTTCGCTAGAGATGGTGCTTTACCCCACTCATAAAAAGGTGAGGGGTCATACACTCTTTCCTTACCCGAAACGAAGTTATTTATAAAAGTAAAAAACAGCTGCGTTTCGTTAATGTTTTTATCACATCAAGTACATTTTGTTAGCAATAAGTCATCGAGCAGACATTCCAATTTCCCGGAACGGACCTTTGATCATATGGCCAATCAAGCTGCTTACACCTTTCCTAAAAAAACGACCGGTTGCGTCTCCATATAGCATCTTTGGCGGCTTTCACTTTCAGGTTTTAACTGATCCTTATCCATTTAGATGTCTTAATTTGTAACAGGATCTTTATTTTTAACGCAATAAATACGTTTGACACAATATCGAGATATATAGATATTTGAAAAAAAAAAGACTCTGATTAATTAAACTAAAATAAACTATATTGCTATGTGAGGTGTGATGAATGCGCTCCGTGGTCTGATTTTCGAATTCGAAAACCCGCCTACGTTGAAGCATTTTACCCGTTATGCTGGCAATTGACCTAGGCAATGCTCATGCTAAATCAGCTGGACAGGTGTGCTGCTAATTTCCGTGGCCTGACTATTATTAAAACGTGAACGGTTAATCCAAATTAAAATGAATACCTGTATAGATAACATAGGTTTTGACCAACGTGTCCATTTACAGGGTATATATGCAATGCACTCTTTCTTCCGATGTCAGGTTAGTCATTAGCAATGGAGTGTAATGTTTTATCATTAGGATCATGATACATTAAACCAATGACCCTATATCTCTGGGTTATACAATGGATCATATCAGGAACAGGGGGCGGATCAGAAATTTGAAAATAAGGGTGTGAAGTTCCATTAGATACAAATATATTTATTGAAAATTAAAATTCAGATGCAAAGATATGTTCCCAATATTCTTGACTAAAATAGATGGCAAGTCATAAGTCCGGGTCACAACGAGCGATACCAGACGACATAATTTTTCTACTTATTTATAAAAAATACAAAAGATTATGATCTATCCTATTGATTTGTTCATTGATTTTAAATTGAAAAAAAAGTTCCCTAAAGAAGCATGCGCATTCACATAAACAAGAAGCTAAATAAATTTCTTTCGCGACCAGAATATTTTACAACATAAACCCTGCATATGCTCCGTCAAGGAACAAATATCTACAATTTTAGTCTGTTTTCATGCACCATGCTCTAGCAAGTCAAACATTATAGATTTGCAGACTTTAATTTACTGCACAGAGTTTTAATATATTTTCCTATCGAATTTGAGATGAAACGACCTCTTAAATTTTTTTTTCTGTATTCAGCCCAATATAAACTATGTTATTTTACTACATATAAAACTTTTTTCTGAACCTGCTGACTTTTAAGGTTGGATTATAGTACAAATGTGGACCTTCACACACTACAAATTGCCACAGTATATCCCTGAAAAGGGTATAAACCGAACCCCAGTGTCCATTCTTGGAAATAACACACAGGCATAAGATCACCTGAACAAGTTCAATATCTTTACGTGACGATAATGGAACCTTTTGCTTATCATGTGTCTTAAATATTCATCTTAAGTGTATAATAAATCTGCTTACGGCCTCTCTGGACGATAAGGTGCTTAATGCTAATTAACGACGTGCAGGTGAACACCTCAAAGTGTTCGACTTCCTATTGGCTTTATATTGTAGTGTTTGATAAGCTCCCAAATACTCTTCAAAATCTCCGGGGCATACTGATGGCTGGACCGACTATCTGCGTGTCTGCATGGATTGCTTAAAGGCTCTATTTAAATTCACGTCTATATGGAGCGCTCAGGGCAAGGATCCCAGATTCTACGAACTGGAGCGCTCGGAGGGCTATTACATCTTCAGTCAGCTCCTTACAATTCTGTATAAGTTTCCTTCTCCAGTCATGAAATGCACCCCCCCCCCCCTCTGAAGTTGTAGAAGTTCTGTTTAAATAACCATTCTCTAGCAAATTATTTCTGATTTGAATCCCGACTATTATTTGAGAATGAGGGCGTGGTCATCATCAGGGCAGTCCTCCGGGGTCTACGAAGAAGATAAGGGTTTAATGAGCACTAAACTCTCTCCGCAGGTAGACTCCCACTTTGAGACTGTCCTCGGAATACTCTTCTTTATCGTATTGCCGTGCCCTTATCAAACCCTGGCCTTCCAAAAATTTCGAAACTGCTCTTGGTCTCTGTCATTTTGCGTCAAACAAAAACCGGAAATTGTATGTCGTAATTATGGGTATACCGCTATTATTTCTAATACACACATTTCTGACGTTCCCTTATCTGAAAATTTTAGAGTACGAATGACTCAATTTTATAATTTCAGTTATAAACCTATAAAATACTATAAAATGTACATAAACTATATATGTTCTAAATGTCAACAACTAATAGCGTTGCCCTGAAACAGCTTCCCTTATATGAATTAGGTTGTATTAAATAATAGTTTTGAAAGTAATATATAATAGGAGTTTTGATATCAGCTTTTCATAATATTCAGAAAATATGCAAGTCTTGAGTGAGTCGAGTCAAGAGAATTAAGTAAAAAAGATACAGAGATGGGAATTAATATAGACCTGATCAGGCGGTAAAGTGGCTGACATACAGGGATACGGTTTCCATGTCGATCCTGAAACTGGATGTTCAGATCTAATAAAACGTTCAAACAACAATTACGTTATATTGCATATATATGGATTGCTCCATATATATATATATATATATATATATATATATATATATATATATATATATATATATATATATTGTATTATATTGTATATATTATGGGTCAGTTACAGATCTTTTTGTGAGTTTAAATAAAAATCATGATTTATCTCTCTGAGAAGTCATGCGATGTCCACTCCTAGATACGACTGATGGCGTGCTTTCTGTAGGGATATACAAGACAATACATCAGGTGCGTCGATATATGGGAGATGGGGTTATATACCCCCCCCCCCCCCACACACACACCCACACATTCATCAAGGGGGAGGAGGGTTGGTAATTGTAATCATCCACCCTGCTAATAAGGAAAAATATTTATATATTGGAAATATTTATTAATAAATAGAATTACAAACATTGGCTCTATTTCTGAGTTTACTTTGAAATCTTTTATATCTAAACCTAGTTTAGAAGTAACCTATACGGGAAGCATAATACCTTATATTTTTAAAACATACATAATTGTAATATATTTCATATGTGCGACACAGGCAATATATTAACCTAAAATGCATAATTTGTATGAGAGCCTTTTTCAGGTAAGGCCTGTTTGCTGTAAGGTCCTGATTAATATTACATTTATGAATATATTGTATTATATATTTATATATATATATATTAATAAATAGCATACATAATACACGTTTTTATAAACTTAAGATTATATATAAATAGATATTTATAATATATAAATTAATGATATATTTTTTCATACATAACTGAATTATTCGCATTCGAAGCTTAATAATATACAAATAAATGTTTATGATATAATATGTATATAATATATATGATATATATTAAATTATTAATTATTTATTATTTTTATGAAAAATACAATATATTAAATATGACTGGTATATATCAGAGACTGCCTGGGACGAGGAACCACTAATTCATCACGCCCACAGTGAACATAATCCTGTAACATGTACTTGTGTGTTCGTTTTTTATAAGATTAAGTTATTTACACAAACAGATGCGCGTGCAGGTACATATATTTAGTTTTATTGCGGAATGCACCTAATGAGGCGATACACTCTTGACAGTCATGCGTCATTTCCGATGACGTGACGATTAGTAATTTCTGTTTATGAAGAAATTTCTCTGAGGGGGTCGTGCCCATAAACATCAGCTGGAGATTATCATAGTAATATTTTATCCGTTTGATCTGTGTCTGCAGTCGTACGGCAGGTTTGCTTAACCTCGAAAGTCGCTGACCACCTGAGCATTTATTTGCACCGAGTCCACATTAATAGGTGACACCTAAGAGTCTGATCGTGAATTTATATCACATTCTCCCCATACCATTGCGTTCTGCGTGGAAGCGAATATGCTTAATGACATGTTACTCTGACGCTATTAATTACCATCCAGGTATTTAGTATGGTATAGATGGTGTATAAATTTGCTTTATTATTATTTCTTTAATCGTTGCCTTATAAACGAGTGTTTTCTTTAAAAAGAAACGAGACGGCTAGGAATGTTTCATACATAAATCAATAAACGGTAACATAATACAATGAAACTTCGTTGTATCGAACTTGCTTTATTCGAATACCTCGCTTATGTCGAAGTTACAGACTCGATATTCCTGACAACTTAATAAACAATTTAAAAAAATATTAAATAAATCCCACTTTTGTCGAACCTCGAATGTGTCGAGGTTTTCTGAGGATCACTTCGACGTCGACACAACGAGGTTTCACTGTATATTGTTTATGTGCACAAAATTAAGTGCTACTTCGGTACAATTTCTAATTTGTAGACATTTTACTCAAATATAGATAAATAAATGCTATCAGTTCGTGTTTACGAATAACCTATGTCAACGAATATTAGTATATTTATAAAACTTTTTCACGAGCATGCGCACTGCGCATGACTGTCATCTGTTGTATTCGGATACCATGGATATGCATTTTGGTTGGATTAAGAAAAATAACTATATTAACCGGGCGGGATTTTGTTCTATTTTTTTTTTCTGAAATGTTGAATGTCCTCATGTCAGAGGGATGGGGGTGGGGGGCCGGTTCTGAACTTATTTAGGTTGTCCTCTTACATTTTCTCAGGAAAAAAGACCCATGGTGCTGTCGGAATCGTCCATTCAAATATTAACCTCACCCTAATCGATGAATCCTCACGATGTTCTAAATAAATTTTTAAGCTGGTCTCACGCGGGTAAGGGACGGTACTCCTTGGTGATTAGTTTCCTGATATTTCAATTATTAATTAATTAATTATTAATCAAGAATTTATGGACATAGACATGTCGTAATTATCTGCCAACACACTCATAATGTCCACATGTTTGATTGTATTACAAAGAAGATCCACAGATGGCATTTATATGATCTCCCATATATATATATATATATATATATATATATATATATATAAAACATTGATTTATTTAGTTTAAAAAATGTTCTCAAAGGATTGGATATTCAGATTACTTGCTGGTTTTAAATAAAAATCTAGGTCCAGTTCAATTTAATGTGTTCAATTTCACGTCATTTATTGTACGCTCAATACATATAGCGTGGGCATTAATATGAAAAGTTTGCGAAAATACCTAAATAATGAATAATATCATGATTATCGCGGACTCTAAGTCATAAATTTAAACAATACATCAGAAAACTGATATCACACAAATAAAATGAAATGGCAAACAACGGATAAGCATACACATACATTGTTGCTTTGGGAGAAGAATTTAAAGTAAGTATAGAAGATGAATCCGTTAAATTTATCCAACCCTTCTTTGCCAAAAGATCCAACAATCCTTAGCCGCCAAGTTCTGCCAGCAGGTGTCCTCATCTAGTTTCCAATTTCTAAACCGATTCTTTTCCTATATAGATTTGTGAAAGCTCTCAATTTTATATCCTGATCACAGACGAGGAAAGCTGAGCAGGCATGGACAAAAAAATATGCAGTTTGTTAAGGGTACACTCACAATGGTCACCCTGCATTAGCTCTTTAACTCAACCCACTTAGCCATTTCGGCAGCAGGGTTTGCTTCGCCATGAAATTAGGGATTTTGTATAGGATGAAGAATATTCCGACCAATTAAGCTTGGTATCGCGGCCTGACCTTGTTTAATACATGAAATATTCCGCTTTATTAATTTGGTCGGAGCATTCATACCCAGTAAACCATGCTATTGAAAGCAGTCTTGTTAAACTTTCAAAAATAATTTTTTTTACTTGTTTATTGAAATAAACTTAATGGTTAAATTTTAGAAGGAAGAATTATTTTTTTTTAAATAAAAAAAACTCTTGAAATATCGTCATGTATTAAATGTAAGCATACTTAAAGGTGGCTTGCTCTAACTGTGTTGTTAAAATATTTATTTTTTAGGAAATTAAAAAATCTTGACGACATAGGAGAGTTCATATCAAATTTCATAAATAAATAAAACATTACGAATAACCCCGTACATTATTTAAAACAGTGTCTCATGCTTTCATAGTGACTTAACTAATCTTAAATCTACCAAGTTCTTCTTTGGTTTAGGAATGCTTGAAAAGGAGGCTACACAAGCTTCCTTCCTTTCTTCTATATCTAGATGTCTCCAAGGCATGATACCTACCGAGCTTGCTGGTCAAGTGTGTTATCTTCCCCCCTGTTGGTTATTACAACGTTGAATCCCCCCCCCCCCCCAAACACACACCTCCCGTTCACACGCGTTTGTGAGTGGGCACAGCCTTCCCTATAAGCTTGCAGTGCTGGTTGTGGTCGACTGCGTAAAAAGTTCACCGCTCCTCAGCGGGAATTTGAAATCACGATCTCCCGGTTTTGAGAAGAGGTTCCAGCAGGGTTGCTACCTTAAGCGTAGGTGATCCATCGGATCACACGCGGTAATTGCTTTTGACAGCTGTCAAACATTCATAAACTAGTAAAGGTTAAAAATAAAATACTGTTGTCATGAATGCAAGGCGAGGCGGTCATGTCACTGGTGAATAAGGTTGGGAAACCTGTACTTTTGCCAAGAATAAACTGTGTGTGCATTCTCTGGTCCACAGCAGTGGCACATTTACTATAATTTCGCGGTGGACTACATAGATCTTGCAGTAGATGCCCTTATTTGACATGATGGGGAATGAACAGATTAATTATAACTGAGATATGCAAATATCACGTTACCAGGTTCGTATAAATATCACAAAAGGAACTGACAGAAAGTACCTTTATATGGTATCCATTATTACCATTTATAAAAATGCTGCCTTGCAATATCTTAATATGGAAATCGGCCATATATTACCTGCATTCCCTGCTCCGCGTATGGAAACCATTTAGCATACATAAATTACTGTCTCATGCAGTTACATACCTGATTTCCACACTTACATAATATCACTTTTCGACCAGCTGATTGTTTTAATGTAAGATAAAGCATTTCAACTAATACTAAGTTTAATCCAATCATCACAAATTTATGGCCCACACCGCAGACTAAAAGTCTAGTTATGAAGGGTCAGACACACACAGACGGGACACTGTAGAAATAAAGCAAAGTCCACTCGACAAGTAAATTAAACAATTCTTTATAAAGACATGGTTCGGTTGTCTCGACAATGTATATAAGAAATCAGGGTTGTAAGTGATGTTAGTTACACCAATCACAAACCTTACTTAACTTAACTATAATAAATTTCCTGTGTATAAGAATGTAGATATTTTGTGTGAAGGATTGATGACAATACATGAGAGCAACTGAAAATAAATCAGCGCTAAAATCAAGACCAATAGTGTCACTGACCGTTAGGACAAACAAGTTACCGACAACTGCTTACTGATAAAGGCTATATAAGTGCGTGTGTCTCCGCTCAGTATTTAAATGACATGCTATACATATGATAGGGAGTATTTTATAACATCGCACAGTACTATACACGGTAGTGCAGATCCTTGCGTATAAAAGTAGGATGAGAGTTATATTGTTTAAGCCCCATTGGCTGAAACATCAGCCCAGAATTTAAGCTTCAATAAATATTTAGTTATATATCTATACAGATAAATATCACATTATAAATTGTAATGTTCCAAAACTTGTCACGCCGAGCACAACTTGATCAATTTGGCCGGAATCTGATGTCACTGCACGTGATATCCGCTGTCCTTCGTCTCAGCCATCCTATACTCAGGAAAACTCCCCTGCAAGAAAGAAAATATAGGTAGCGCCATCTTTGCAGAATGTTTGTGCGCTTTCGCTTAGAAACACAAGTATGTAAAATTGTGTGTAATTTGAGAAACAGATTCAGAATAAGAAAATATGTAAACCAGTTATTCTAAAAAATACTTGAAACTAAGAAAATTATACAGTAACGGCCACTTGCGCATGATTATGGGGGAATATCAGCATGTCATGAAAGTCCAATGTTTAATTCCGAGAAAAAGCTGCCAGGTTCTCAGAATAAATGCGAAAAATTTGAATGAAAATCCATTTCTGAGAAAACTGCCAACCAGAAGTACTAGGAATAAAGGTGAAGATTTTGCACGATGACGCGTGAGATGGTTATATTAGTCCATGGGCCCAGAGCTAAATTTTAACATATTATTACCACCAAGGGTGGCAATACTAAAGTAGGTTTTTCTTAAAGGTCTAAACCTATAAATTATATTTTAGTATGATAAATGATCCAGAGTGGTAGCTTAGTCTTAGTTATCCGATACTGAATGTAATGACCAAGATGAAATTTTAACCTTTGAGCTGCATCGCCTTTTCCACAGTATTTAGTTAATAACTTCATGAATACAAAAGATATCATAACAAATTTGGTCTTAGTAGATAGCTAAGACCCAGGGCTGTCTGAGAGTGTGTCAAATGTGGCAGTTATATACATTTATCTTCAGTGGCAGATGTTAATATTTACCCCTACCCCTTTAAATTTGCTGAATATTTGATATTTTTATTAATTTAACTAAATATCGCAGGAACTTACAACAGTTTCGCTATTTTCTTTTATACTTTGATACCAGCTTGGTTTTCTTAGTCTCTGTTTAATATTTTTAATTATGCTTTGAGAGTGGGTCGTAGTGGTCCATCCAAGGTTTAATGGTAAGAGTGTGTCCCACAGCTGTGTTTCTGTCACAAACGACTTCGTCTATGTGGATTCCTCGGTGTTATGCAATGGAGCAACAGGTGAGGTAGACACAAGGCATGGGTGACCTCAGGATACAAAATAATATGCTACCACCTTGTCACGTAGTCCCAAATATTAATAACATATGACATCATAAACAAAGCCTACAGACCTAATACGAACCTGTTAAATGGGATATACATCAGGTATAATGCTTACATGATAACATGTATGGCCATTTTGAACCTGAGTTTAAGAACAAAAAAATCACTCCTGAAATACTGGCTGGATGTATTTAGTATACAACACAAAAATGATTGCATGTGGTGCTACCAGTCTTGTGTATGAGAAATTAATTGAGGATGTATAGAGATGCCATTTCAGGCAGACATTTCAATCCACTTCCGAGCTTGATGCACAGATGCATGGAACAACAACAACAAAACTGCAGGTGGCTCATAATCTTGTATACGACGAAGCTATCCAAGATGTATAAATATGCCCAATTTCAGGCATATATAAATCAAACCCCTCCTGTGAATAAGCAGGGACATTTACTGTGCCAAAATTAATGTAGTGGTGCTATCAGTCTTGTATATGACGAAGCTTTCCGAGGTGAACAAATACCAACTTATCCATGAAAATACAAATAAGCACAATGTCAGGGTGATATATATAACAAATCCTGAGAGAGAAGCATTTACATTGTTACGGAACCTAATAATAACAGATCATGTATTCGTGACGAGCACACATTTTGTGACGGAGATACAAAAAATCAAATTCCGCAACACTGGGCAGCGTGAAATGTCAATGGAAATAAAGAAGTGTTTTTTTATTAAGTAATTAAAATTTATTCTTAGAACAATCCTAACATTACATACACTAAATCAATACAGTAACACAGATAACAATAATAAAAATGTACATCACCACAGTATCCGGATCCTAGGTTTTGATTTCTGGATACCACCACTGTCAACAAGATTCCTTTAACACAAATAATCAACGTAAATAGTTCAAATAAATTTTCCCACAGAATAGTCCGATTTAAACTCGAAAACAATCTGTTGTAATCCAAAAGTGAAGTTCTAGTAATAATCCAAAAGGACAATCCGTATATAAAGTCTGTATAAAATCCGTTGAAGATCTGTAAGTTCTGCAATCATCGGAAAGGTCCCAAAAACACTGACGAGAGAGTCACACTCTTCCTTGTCCGCTGGTATTTTTCTCTCATCGCCGGCTCTAAACACAGCCCCTTTTTATAGCTTTTTCGCCCGAAGCCCAGAAACTTCCATTCTGGAACCCTCTAAACTACACAATACTACACGCGCGCCAAAAGCGTCTGAACAGACCCGAAATTTCTAGACTACACCGAGTACTGTGTTTACTACAAGTCAGGGTTCAGGAAGTGCGGTTCCCATAGCAACGCCCAAGGCTTGAGCCTAACATGAAATCAGAACACCAGGCGCATAATAAACAGATACATGTAACAACATACACTGTGCAAAATCATTGTAGGTTGCGACACCAGTCTTGTGTACAAGAAGCCAATAAATATAGATGGACAGGCCAAATTTCAGGTAGATACATCAAACTTCTCTTGAGTTAGGTGCCCTGGGTAGACCAAGTTCACCAAAGGGAGGGAGTTGTCAACCAAGTCAAGCGAAGTGTCACGTGCAACTACTGCAATTAGTGAACTCTTGACCTGTACCTAGCCTTCGCTGACGTAACTCTTGACCTGTTGCCTAATCTGATACAGTTGGACGTCTGCCAAAGCTATAAATAAACACAAACTGAAACTTGGCCTGTTGCAAAATCTTATATAGTTTGCAGTCTGTCAAGCTATTTATAAATACAAAATCTTGGCCTGTTGCCAAATCTGTCTATACATACTAAAAGACTTTGTCTACAATGCTTTTTTGAAGCTGAGATATTCGTTAGATTGTTTAAATCAAATGTTTAGGATAATAATAGAAGCCTATTGAAAGCCAAATCAGGATACAGATATATTTTATGCGTGGATTTATCTCATACATAAGTTGAACATGAATACCAATTATTTATGT
The DNA here is from genome assembly GCA_026874595.1 of Sipunculus nudus. Taxonomy (NCBI): domain Eukaryota; kingdom Metazoa; phylum Annelida; class Sipuncula; order Golfingiida; family Sipunculidae; genus Sipunculus; species Sipunculus nudus. The sequence goes on along the minus strand of CM049306.1, from coordinate 47,272,998 downwards.
TGCCTGTACAGCTTTGTTTAGTCTGTTAATAAAATAAATATATAAGGTTTTGTTTCACAGTCCTTTCACTGTTAAAGGTTCAATATATCAGGCAAAATCATTTCAGTAAACTTGAACAAAGCCACCTAAAGTAATATTTTGCTATGAATTTGAAACAACAGTTTTTCAGAAAAGACTAATGCATCCCCTAAATATTATGGCCGAGTACGCCTTTATCAGACTAACTTCAGCCTTCTATGACTAAAACAATCAATGAACCAGATCTATTCTTATGCAACTGAGACCCCCCTGGAAAAAGAGAACTTTTTCGAAGAATTTAACCATTCGGCAGACAGTTTGATTACAAAACATTTCTAGAGTAATGACTGAAAGAGGCTAAAATTAATTTTTTTTGCCCGTAAAAAACAACTTAATATAGGCGGCGCCATAATAACCTCAATTTTAAATATGACCCATGTGACCAACATTTGCATTACATCTGGTGTTGATAGCTTCTGTAAGTTAAGTATGCTTATTTGGCTCAATGACGAAGTTTAGCTTTCTGTAACTTAATTTCAATCCTATAACATTTGACATCTTCTGATTCTTAAAAAAAATGGCGCTGCTAGCTCTGATGATTTGGGAGATGGCAAAGCTTAACATATAGTGGATGCCAGTTGAAGGACGCCGCACCATCGCATGAGCTCACAGGTTTACTGTAAATTGGGCCGTTTTCCTCCATCCAAAAAAAAAATATAAATATAAAAAATACGTTCAGCGCACTCCCAAACAAATTATCATATACTTAAAAACAATAATAAAACTAGCATGGTGTTCCGCATAAGTAGCTGACAATAAAAATATAGAATTTTCAACATTTTTAAGGGCTGGGTAAAAATTAATATCTGCCACTGATGATAAATGTATATAACTGCAACACTTGAAACACTCTTAGAAAGCCCTGGGTCTTAGCTATCTACTAAGACCAAATTTGTTATGATATCTTTTGTATTCATGAAGTTATTAACCAAATACTGTGGAAAAGTCGATGCATCTCAAAGGTTAACTTGTCATATAGGGTTCATCATACTTCTTTAAAGTGTTAGTCTGAATGTCCAAATATATTAAAAAGAGACAAGGAAAACCAAGCTGGTACCTAAGATTAAATCAAAGAATAATAGAACAATAGCGAAAAAGTTTCTAAAATCTCTAAATAAATGAAAAAAAAAATCCAATTTTTTTCAGCAAATTATATGGGGTAGGGGTAAATATTAGTATCTGCCACTGATGACAGTTGTATATAACTGCCACATTTGACATACTGTCATAAAGCCCTAGGTATAAGCAATCTGTTGAGACCATATTTGTTATGATAGCTATTGTATTCATGACTTAATAACTAAATACTGTGGAAACGTCGATTTAGCTCAAAGGTTAAATTTTATATAGGGTCACTCATATGTCATTAAAGTGTTAGCCTGAATGTCCAAAAATATTAAAAAGAGACAAGGAAAACAAGCTGGTACCTAAGATTTAAACAAAGAATAAACGACAATAGCAAAAATGTCATCAGTTCCTGAAATCTTTAAATAAATGAATAAAAATACCAATTTTTCAGCAAATTTTATGGAGTTGGGGTTAGTATTAGTATCTGCCACTGATGACATTTGTATATAACTGCCACATTTGACATTCTGTCAGAAAGCCCCGGGTCTTAGCTATCTGTTGAGACCATATCTGTGTGATATCTTTTGTATTTATGACGTTATAACTTAATCTATATAATTGATACGGAGTTGGGTTTTTTCTAGACCATGGTTTACCTGCTTCCGTACTGATTTGACGCTTCAAATTCGGCAGACGTATCGGTAGTGTGCTCTTCTAGGACAAGTTTGTTTTATTTTGCGGGATTATGCCATATTAAGCTGAATAATTAATAATTTTAATATTTCCCCATTAGGTGCCCCTATTTCTTTTGTGTTTAAAGGTCCTGCATGCCTGTGACGCTTTTTCAGGAGGCGCCTCGGGGATTTTCATTGGCCTGTTAAGACCGTGGCCAGAGCGCATGTCCTGCCTAAAAGGCATTTCCGTGCAATACGCGTTCACGCGGGTCGACTATAATCCCAATTGATCCCCCATATCCATTGTAACGCCTCTGAAGGAATTTTCTCTAAAGGTTTTAAATCCAAAGACCACATGACTCCCCTTTCATTGCGAGGGCTTTTCCGTTTGGTCAACACCGGGCATTGAGTTCAGTGATGTGACCACTGTTTGACAATTTTTTATGGTTATACAGGTATGTTGATTTTTATACATTCAAAAATATCTTTCCATGATAACCATGGTTTCAAAAGTTCAGGCAAGTCATATGTTTTATGAAGTTTTTTTTTTCAAAAAAAAAGCCCCACAACTTAAATATCATTCCGGTTGGGATGGGGTTTGGTCTTCGGGGGGGGGGGGGGTGATCACATATATTGGCATATATTGGTTAAGATCCGTTGTCTGTAGGGACGATGAAACATAAACAAATATCATCAGTACATCTTACAGTACAAGCTAGAATCTGTACAGACCTCCACCAGAATCTCCTTTAATATCAGTCATGTGTTCTTGTGTTTGTGTTTCATGTGTGAACACTGTCATGCTTCAGTAACACGAGTTCACCTTGCGAGTGGCAGAACAAATGAATACGAATGGGTGGCTTCCACACGGAGACAGAGGAATGGACATTTGTCATAAGAAAATATATATTGTGGTGATTCTTATTACCCCCAAAATGAAATGGACTATTGATATGTCTTTACCCTAACTCTCTAACGCTTTTTCAGGAGGCGACCTGTAATCCCCACTGAACCCCAATTCCATTATATCGCCTGTTAAGGAACTTTACTCTGTCAAAAGGATACAGTTTTACTCTATCCCTCTACAAATTTTCAGCAAAATCTGTATATTACATTTTGCGTTAATTTGCTGAAAGACAATGCAACAAACCAAGGCTAAACTGGTTTCTTCGCTAAATCCTTTCATCGAAATATATCAATCTGCTTTCTTTTTATCTGGGAGAGTTGTCATTTTTGTATCAGACCTGCTTATTCCATGACAATTAACAGTAATTAAACCAAAGTTTTAATACTGTTGGAATATATTTTTCTGGGCCTGTCTTTTTCACATTGGCAGCTATACGTTTCGCGTACAAGAGACGTCAACGACATATAAAAATAATGCATGTGTCTGTTATCATGCCTTAGACTGTACCCTCAACTTATTACACTGAATAAACATCGTGTTTCATGATGTCGCCTGCGCTTCAACTAATACAAAGCATGTTTCATATAATTTCACGGTAGAATGCTTCTTTATACAATTTAAGATATTTCCCAAGCAATAAAGCGGTCCGACCTATGTTGTTTATCGAAAAAGAACTTCTCACCTAAAATCGTACACCCAGTATATGCCTCATGTCTCTTTCCAAAATTATTTTTTTTTTTGGTGTGTTTTCTGAAATAGAATAATTTTTATTTCTATGTTGATATTTGGGGGAGGGTGTTCCTGGAGAATTCTAGCAGAAGTAATCTTTGTATCATATAAGTGAAACACATGACAAAAGTTCCTGCAAAAACCTAAGGATTAAAATATGCGTCGTTTAGTTCCTAACAGCTCATTACAAAAATATGCATCAGAAAGAGCCATGGATTTTCCACTCGTGCAGCTAGTACTGTGGAAAAGTCGATGCAGCTCAAAGGTTAAATTTTATATAGGATCAATCATACTTCATTAAAGTGTTAGCCTGAATGTCCAAAAATATTAAAAGAGACAAGAAAAAACAAGCTGGTACTTTAGATTAAATCGCAGAATAAAAAACAATAGCAAAAATGTCATCAGTTCTAGAAAGCCCTGGGTCTTAGCTATCTGTTGAGACCACACTTGTTATGATATCCTTTGTATTCATGAAGTTATTAAATAAATACTGTGGAAAAGTCGATGCAGCTTAAAGATTAAATTTTCATCTGGCTCATTACATTCAATAACGGATAACTAAGACTGAGCTACCACTCTGGATAAGTTATCATACTAAAATATCATCTACAGGCATAGACCTTTAAGAATAACCTGCTTAGGTTTTGCCACCATGGGTGGTACCAATATCTGCTCCGGCCCATGGACTATATAACACGTACATATTCCCGTATTTTTATATATTCGTCCAAACATAACCATGAGTCATCTGTTAACAGTATAGTACACGAAAAAAAAGTGAACGAAGATGCACAAATGTAGCAAAATGTCGCGACAGTCCATTGAGGTTTTTGTGAAAGATTTTGATAGGTATACTGAGCCGTATTTATAAACTACGATGTTACATCCCTGAAAGAAACGAGACAATCATAAAAAAACATGTAAAGCACTTTCATTGGCACATCAGTGATTTGACGCAAAAACTCCGTTTTGCTTCACGGGCACATGGGTCTTACCTTTTAAACTACAGGCATATATATTTTACACATACATTTATATGCGCAAAGTGGTGTCAAGTGGTACAGTTTTTCTAAATTAGACTTGTATAAATGAATTGATATCTATTAATGCCCCGCACCCCAAGTCTATTGTTACTAGGGCCTGTGTGATCTATAAGGTATTGGTTGTGTGGGTCTTAATGAACTTCCCCTATATATCTTAGAGATGTATGAGTACTTGTGACGGGCACCTGTTCAAAGAGAATCTGTTATCGTGTGGTTAGCTCATATAATACCTGTGGTGATTCATATACAGGAGTGTTGATTTTTTTTTCTCCTTAAGCAAACGTAGATCGAGGCCCAGGTATACATCTACGCTATAACACCCGCCTGGTAGCCAGTTAGAGTGCTAATTTAATTTGTTATTTATGTTCTGAATAAAGACAACAATTTGGTAGGCATAATATCTCCCAAAGGCCAGTCTTGTATCGGATGATCAGCAAACAGAGCTTGTATTCCCTAGTACACTCTGTCATATATAAAAACTAATAAAATAAAACAAATAAAATACGACGAAGCGCTTCAGCTTGGTCAAGACTCGGGAATGGTATAGATTAGTATGTATAATTAAAGCCCTTATGAAATAAAGCGCAGTGGCTCATTTACATATGCATTTTTACAGCTTAAAAGTATATTTATTTTTCAAAACCACCATATATCATAATTTGTATAAAATAATGATAGGGCTTTCCAGATTAAATTTCTCTATATTTTTACATAAAATTATCTGAAGCTACCTAATCTTTTAATGCATGACAGTATGCCATATCAATAACCAATGTCAAATGATTCAACAACACTGGTCAGTTAATAATATTGTTAGTATATAAATTAATGACCAAAAATTTACATTTTAATACGAGAGGCTTTCCTGTATACTGAAGGACTTTTTTACTATATAATATTCTTATTGATGAGTGATATTTTTACCTGCTTATGTTGATACTTGGAAGAAACCTATATATACATTAGGTGTGAAGGACTTATGACAATACATGAGTGCAACTGAAAATAATTTGGCGTCATATTTCAATACCAATAGTGTCACTGACTGTCTGGACAAACACGCTTGACCGACAACTACCTGCTGATAAAGGCTACCTTATTAAAAGTATCACCTAAGCCCATACTGAGCAGACCTAAGTCTCAACTGTTTATTCATAGACAGACTACACGGTTATTTCCTGATAAACGTCACCTGTACAAACACTGAAACACCTGCATGTATATAACAGAGTACAATGTATAGCGGGACATAAATGTTATTCAGTATAGGCGAAGTGAAGTTTTTATGGAAAGATATGCTTTGAAAGAATGTTTAAAAGTTTATTTTTAGCTCAGCTGAATGAAAGTCATCTGACCTATAGCGATCACTCTTCGTCCGTCTGTCTGTCCGTCTGTCCCTCCGTTTTCACGGCACAAATCGTAAACACTGACCTAGAATCTTTTAACTGAACACCCAGGGAAGTCATAGCGCCATTCCGACCCTAATCTTCTAATGCATGACAGTATTCAATATCATTAACCAATGTAAAATGATTCAACAACACTGGGCAGTTAATAATTTTGTAAGTATATATATAAATTCGTGATGAACAATGTTTATTTAAATACGTACGACAGTACTTTCTGAACTAAAGGACCTTCTTACTGTAGACTATTCTTGTTGATGAGTGATATTCTCACCTGCTTATATTGATACTTGGAAGGAGTCTATATATTAAATCACGTTACTCGTACCCAAAATTTTAACACGAATCAATGTTTATTAGATACCTTTAACGTCCAAAGCCAATACCGCGTCTGCTCACGATTAAATTCCACCGAACAGCCCATCGCAGGTCCATAAAATCTCGAATTTGGACACCAACCAGTCTATGTGACAAAAGTCTAAGCTGTATTGTCATTTGCTCACAATTGGATTGAATAAGATATTCATTAGAATACAAACGTATGAAGGTGAGGAAATTCTGTGAAAGCTTGACAAAATAAATAATCTCTTTGGATGGCTATACATATCTGGAAATTTTCCATAAAAAAATTGACAAATGGTAATCTTGTCCCTTACGCCAATGCTCTAGCTCTTTGCAGCCTGTGTGGAAATGTTAAATCGTAAAGTGTTTTTAGTTTCCCTTAATACTGAACTATTTGATATTAGTAGTTCAGAGGTGTACAGAGCGTTATTCCCCGATATTTCCAGACCATATATCTGCGGTACACGCAGATGACTATTACCTATTTTAATATACGTACACAGTTATCATTGAAGTGGGCACGGGGGGGGGGGGGGATGGAGCGCATGTGGGGAAATTGATTCCGGTAACCAGGTAACAGCATGTGGAAGTAAATTTATCAAACCAAAAGTAACGTTATCCACAGGTGATATCCGATAACCAATCCCAGCCATTAAAGAGTCATATTATTTATTTTTCGATGACGAAATATATTATGACGTCGTTTCCGGTGCAGTGGGATTATTCCAATATAATATATGCAATAATTACACTGAACCGTTCCAGAATGGTGTGTAATTTATACATTTTAGTGTAAGATTTGTATAGAGGGACAAAGGGCCTTTGCTGTTGTCGTAAACCATACGAAACGGAGGTTTTTAGTAATGACAAAATCAATGACTAGACAGAACTAACTCAAAAGTTTAAGACCATATTTTTCTTGAAAAACATGTATTCTTCAAAATTACAATTAGGAAAAATTCATCATATTTGAACCTGGCATATTAATTCTGATTATTTTTTCTCGTCAGCTTTCAACATTTACGCCTCCAATTAAGAAAACGTTATAAAATCAGGAAGCTCATCTGTCAACGGTTTGAAGTAGAGGAAAGGTGTTCAGACACGATGGCAACCTACCAAAATCAGATTGGCTTAAATTAGCATGATTACTATTTTTTAACTATTTAGTCGAAGCGAGGATCTAGAATTATTTACTGACGTATGAAACTAAGAAAGGTATTTACGATCGGTTCAAAGAAAAAGCGAGTGGTCCTTACTTATATGGTAAATATAGTGGAATTCCGCCTTGCGACCACCCCACAATTGCGACCACCCCACAATTACGGCCACTTTGCTTGGTCCCGATTTTTTTTAGTTTATTCGTGCGACCATACCTCTGAAAGAGCCCTCCTTGAAGGAGAACGTGGCGTTAATCAAAACGGCAATCAGCACCGACTGGCTCAGCAGTTTACTGTCGGTAAAACTAAAGTGCACGCAATAAATACTCAAGCGGAAGGCTATATTTATGACGTGTTATGTTCAAGATGTATTCAGTTAGTTGTTTTCATATTGCCTCTAGTGTTATTATGTGTTAATCATCAGTCACTACGTATGTGTACATGTACATTAATTTTTATCATGAATAAATATATTAAATATTTTTTTCTTATCAGCTACACACAAAAAAACATTCATAATAAGGGCCCGTTAAGTAAAATATTTTGTTATAACTCACATTAAAGATATGCAATTTAATACACATTACACATCAGCGTGTTATATGCGACCAAGGTAAGAGTTTCACAAATAAGACCACCCCCAAATTACGACCACTTTGCTCAGTCCCATTTGTGGTCGTAATTGTGGGGTTCCACTGTAGTTAACTCATTGCAGCGATGACAAACAGCGGTGACTGCATGTATAGGGTATGTGTTACACGAGTACTTCAATCTCCTACAATGGCCCGAGCTCGTACCTCCAGTCCACACTCTCACCTTAAAGTCTATAAGCTCTCCACTAAGCTCTCACACGGGCATTTCCACACTCAGGAGGTGACCAGGAGATAAGTAATAAGATCATGACATGAATGTTCCAGGAACAGTGAACCCATTTATTTTGTATTAACTTGTTAGTACACATGCATGGCAGAGTAAACAAACCCACGGCTTGATGTGCGGTTAAGGAGGTCATGGTTTTCATTAATCACCATCCACCATAACCACTAATCAATTATGTAATTCCAGTGATTATCATTCCAATTGTAATTACCCCCGCCATATAAATTGATGGAGGTTACCTGTTCACCTCTTAGTGCCTTTTCTCTGTCTGTCCACACAGTATCAAAAAGAAAATTATGAAAATGTTCTGAGTGGTTCGATTTATTTTGACAACCCTCAACCCGCATTAATTTTTTTTTTTTTAATTTTCCATAGAGTTTACTGATTCTGACGTCCAGTCAATCGGAAATTTCTTTCAGAAGTATAAGATGATAATTTAAAAAAATTGTCCGTTTTTACGATGAACAAAACAACTTGTTTTCAGAATGTTGTCTTTAATTATGAACATGTAAACAAATCCCCCTCACTGATTTATGAAAAAAGTGCCTGAAATCTCAACCCTTCCTTTGGCCTTATATTAGCCGTTTCATTGCATTTATTAAAGCACAAATAAGTCTCGTTTTCTCCGATATATTTATAACGTCATAACCTTTCACCTCTCTGCCATTCTTTTGTACCACATATCATTCGTTTATAATGGCGTCCTAATATATGGATTTACAACAGAGGAACATTGATAACATTATTAACAGCATAATCTATATATTCATAACTTGAGCACTGGTGTTTGTTTCAATTTAAAATTCTTACCAGTATTTGACATAACCATCCTTTACCTTCATTTTATTCCTCCACTTAACAAGAGGTAAATATCTCAGATACAGAAAGCACCTTCCATGTGGTTATAAAATATACAACTTTTGTACGCCTGCGTAACAGCCCCTTAAATGATCGATATACGCTCAACCTTTTTACAACGGTTAAACCAAGAAAAAGTACAAAATATCACCTGTGGAAGTTTTATACATATCTTATCCCAAGGTACCATTAAATTGTGGGGGTTTCTTAATACCTCCCCAAGTTGAGCTTACTCCTGGGTGCCAAACTGCGATAAGATTGGTTCAGGTTTAGCTGGCATCAAGGATCCTCCAAGGATTTGTACGTAAGACATCGGGGAGGCGCCTGGGGAAATCCCCTCACACATGCAGTTATCAAGGTGTACCCAATGACCTCACCTGCATGGGCCTGGCGGCACTTGCTAAGAACTTATCATGTTGTCCCCATTTCCTCAATTGTACCCAACAATAAAACCTTATCAGTCCTTTCACCCTGGTCACCTGCTGCCATTGTGCATTTCCGACGTGATTCATACATCATTTCACTATCGTAAACGTTAAAATTTTCCGAACTCGTATAAAGGAATATTTCTTTGTTACTTCCTCATTCAAGTATATATAAATATTTGGTTATCAATATAAACTTCATCATTCAAAGGAGAGTAAAAGTAAAGTAATCAAGCAAGCAACTACCTAGCAACTGCCGCTATTACAGTAAGTATAATTTTTCACCCGATTATCCAAACTTGCAGGTATCTTCCCGTATATATATATGAAACTCACCATACAAGAAACATTGATAAGAGAAAATGGTGATAAATAGACATTGAAATGTCAAATCATGTTATGACTTCCCTTATCCTTCAATTCAATCTAATTTTTATAGAATTAAAGGGTCCCCCACAAGAGAGTTTCACTCGCGACACGAATATAACCTAGTATTTTGCACTCACGACACGTGAAAGGTCCATTGGGAAATAATATCTACTTGACCTAATTGTATGAAAGTTGTAAACCGGCCGCGTAATGACGGGTTTGAAATGTCTGCTTTGTCCTACACGGCTTGTTGTTGTTTTCCAAACCACATGCTAACCCAGTTTGAAAATGACGATATAGCCGTTCAAAATGGCAAAGTTTATGGTACACGCCGAAAATCCTGACTTACACTTGGGTCCGTTGTTATCGTACACGTTTCAAAGTCACGACAAATATGTCAGATACATGGTTTTCTGGGGGGAGTTAAACAAGATTAGACTCCTTTGATAGGTATGTTAATTCTCACTACAAATCTAGAATGATCTTTTAAACAGACACGCAACAGCGAAGAGTTTTATTATGCCAGGGCTGTTCCTGGGCAAATTAGTCCTTAGCTAGGTCTTTATTGTCGGCTCTTGGCAACCGAGCCTTAATATAATAAAGCATCTCGCCATGGAAAAAAAGTATTCTGTGCAAAATCAAATGTTACAGTGGCAATACATAATTTGCCTCCATATAAATAGTGAGCTAAGTGCCTGAAGGTGTTTAGTGACACGTTCCTCTTTTGTCCTGTTAGTATACATACCGATTTATTTATTAAATCCGCATAGAACCTGATATCACGCATGTAGTTAACACTGATAGGAAACATTGCGAAACATTAGCCGGGAATATCCCCCGCCTAACGGCCGACGCATGATCAAATCTGTCCTCTAAACACTGAAAGCATCGGGAATCAAATGTATTGATCGTGTAGATACTAACATCGCTATTTTTGCCGAGAGCATGAGCATCTGAACACAAAGAAATCTCATTTGAGAGGTCCCAGGCCCCCCTTTTCAGAGTAATAGACTGCCTACTGCCCGGACACATAGTTAAATTTACACTATGGAATTATTGACTGAAGGTCAACCAACGGCGATGAGGGATTTCTTTATTTTTCTAATAATATTTTATTTATTCCAATAAATATATACGACCAAAAGAAATTTAAAAAATCTTTAGTAAAAATATATTCATGACGACCACCTTCGTAAAACGACCACCTCTAAAATGAGACTGATATGTTTTGCTCCCGGGGAGAATATGAAAAGTGAAGTCACAATAGGTCCCCTTTTCAAACCCCGTCTAGCAACAACTACTCAAAGGAAAAGTGGTCCAGTCAAAAAAAAAACAAAAAAACAAAAAAAACAAAAAAAAAAACAGAGATTCGTCCGAATGTCTTAACCACATGTTATGACTTCTGGATTTAACATATTCACATGAATGTAAATTCTGAAGTCCAGAAAGCTAACTAATAATACATTATATTATTTCTTAATTAAATTTATCTTCATCCATAGTCCCATGTGCATCAGCATATTTGTTCTAAATGCCCTTTATGATTTAATAGGAAAAATGATCACTAAGTGTCCGTGTAGGTGGTCGTAAGCGGAACTTATTGTACCTGCCTGTAAATAATCAAGTGATCATGAGCTGTCCATGCCTTGTCGGGAATCATGTGAGGTTCTGCTAATGTTCTTATCACCATGGCCTCGCTTGAACCGTGGGAGTACACTTCACAGGCACAAGGTCCGTCATATTCAATCTATTACAGCTAAAAGGTTTTTTTCTTATAAGTAACAACAAAATAATCATGGAAAACAACACCCAAATGGAGTTTAGTCTTTAAACATTGAAAAAAAACCCATATAAATATGTTTGAGTATATTCTTTTTCACAGTTCTCAACCAAGCATAAAATTTAAAATGCTACGGGTATAGAGGTAAAGGTGGGGGCGTAAGAATCAGATGTCTCTAAAAATGTTAGTCATATCCGACTTTTCACTTTCCTTCTTGGTCTTTAGGGACGGTAAAAATATTGCAGCTTCTCTCAGCCCCTAGGGAGCACACATCCCAAGAGGCCATAATATCGAAAGACAGTTATTCGATCTACATTTGCCTGCCGCCCAATAACCAGTCACCATTCATTCCTGGGTAGAGAAAGCGCCCTTTTGTGATAAAGACTTTGGATTGGAGTCTCAGCGTGGAAACTGGTCAAAACGGGCGCTAACTAACAACATTGCGGTTACAAATCCAGCACCCTAATAATTACGCCATCCCGCTCCACGCGCATGTACATCCTCTAAAATCAGCAACTACGTACCAATTTTTTTGATAGTACAATAAAAATATTCTTAAATCGTCAGTGGGGCAGGATAAAAATAATTTTTTTGCATACATTTCAACTGGTAAATTAATTGATTTATATAACTTATCCAATTTTAACTGTGTGGATTTGTAATATATTAGCTCAGGGAGAGGCTCACAATTTAGAAAGGGGAGATTTACAATTTAGAAACTCTCTCGCCAGTCCTTGGCTTGTTTTTGGACTATTCCTGGGTGAACTTCCGCGTGATACCGGGTGGAAGTTTCGTCACGTGCTTCACACTTCAACTAATCGCCTGTGACGTCAAGTACTTGTAGATTGTGGGCCGGCACACACTGATAATAAACCATGTCGTGAAACGGGATGAATGGGCAGCTAATGTAACCTCAATACAGGACAAAGCGAAACTTATAGTGTATTGTATCGTTTATTGTAACAAAGGTTCTATTCCGTGAGATTGTACCCTCCGGAAAGTTTCATCTTGATTAAGACAAAATAATATCATAAAATCCTAATATATTTAAACGGTTTATTAATAAATTATTGATATTTCAACGGAGTGATATATAAGATCGAAAATCAAATTTGACTAACAAGTGGAAGGGTTTTCAGCTGCAATCGTTTGAAGACTTTATTAGAATTATTATCTGTCAAATTATTATTAGTTTCTGTCAAATTTTTTGTCTGCCTCTCCCTCTCTTCGATATATATATATATATATACATATATATATATATATATATATATATATATATATATATATACATATATGTATAAAGAATATAGGTAATAAGGTATTTTTTTACTAATTAAAAAGCACCTTTACTCATGTCATTCATATGACGTAGATCAGCTTGCGAGTAACTGTAGGTAAAGCATTGATTCACTGTTATATGGACACCCACGTAGCAAATATAACGTGCCCAGTGCCCTACGTGTGAGATATTATGTGCTGCTGGCATGCCAACCTACACGCGCGATGAGTCTAGGTGACACCATATGTGAAATACAATAAATCTCAGACCTACGTAACGCTCCGCTGGAGTCATAACTTATTAAATTTTATCATGTAGAAATATTATAGGTATGCAATATATGTTCTTAACATAGCCATACATATTCACGTGGTCCTGTAAAGATTATCAAGACCCCCTCTCCGCCTCTTCTTTCTTACCTGACCTTTTTTGATGGATATGCTCTTATCGCATATAAAGGGGACGCAAACCAAGGCAATTTCATAAGTTTGAGGCTATTTCTTATAGGTAAGACCGAAAGATGCTGCGTTTTGGATACTTTGTTGCTGGCTGCGTAACACTCTGTTTCTGTGCGCATCTGTCGCAGGCACAAATTATCTATGGTAAGTTTTTTTTATTTACTCAGCTTTACTCTATAATTATCATATATTGAAGTAAGCAGTATATATATATATATATATATATATATATATATATATATATATATTGTAATAACCACAAACACGCTCCAGTGAACAACCAGTTGTTCAATGTACAACCCCTTCATTCATATCGTTCTGATGAGTGCCGTACAACGGTACGAAACTGATTAGTAAACACGATGCTTACAATCGTTTGATTCCTTATACATGATATATATTGATACGCTCTGGTTATACCATAGAGCACTTTGCCTTCAGTGCATTGCCAACAGCCTAGAAAGAACAATTGTATATATATATATATATATATATATATATATATATATATATATATAAATCAATATAAGTTCATTACCTATATATATATATATTTATATATATATTATATATATCTTTAAATAAAGAGTTAAATCATGGAATTTGTGATTGGCCTTAGGGGTTATTTTCTGTGTTTATATATATATATATATATATATATATATATATATATCTTCATATATCGCTTTATCCGTCTTTGAAAAACCGGACATTTGGTTCAAACATTACATTGAGAAAAAAAATGTTCAAGATATCAAGATATCAGATTCATCTGGATGTATCCAGATTCGTCGTAAAACTAAGTAAAGTAACTATACGATCATTTACAAGGAACACATTTAAATTTATAGCGCACATGTAATCCATCCTATTTTCAATATTTTGCTAAAGCTTCGGTGTTCTAGCGCATTACAGATTTTAATTTTAAAGGAGAATTTAATTTCATTTTTCCTATGATGTTCATGATTTATGTTTTAAGATTCTTCAAAGTACGTATCAAATAAGCACAACAGTAATTGTCACTGATTATAATTTGTTATAAATCATTTATGTTTTTTTTTCAGAAACTACACCGTCAGAACCCTTTATTCCAAGGGCGACGGCCATGCAAGTGCTGGGTGGCGGTGACATGGGTCGACACCGATTGCTGACCACCTTGTCGGGTATGCGTAGTGATATAGGTGACGGGTGGGAGGAGCTTATTTCTTGTGGAACACAGGTATATAGCTTATCATTTTTATTGTTCATTTAACAATAAGTAAAAAATTACATACGGTGTCGAATTAAGTATGGTATGAAACGGGCCCTTTCATTGGCTTCCGACAAAAAAAAAGTTAACTTCAATACGGGTACGGTGAAACAAACGGAACTGCCTCAGTCTAATAAGTATTTAACATTTACTTCTATGTGAAATAGACATTAGTATACTCAACTTTTTTAGAGTCAATTTTGAAAATGTTACATTGAATGATTATAATATACTATATATATATAATACATAATATATAATACTCTATATAACCAAAGTATATATAGTATATAATAATATCCATAACCAAAGAAAGAAACATCAGTTAAATCACCATGCCAGCAAACAAATTATGTTCGAATATCAGCTTAGTCCGGCTTTAATTACAGATTATTTGACTTCTTTCGCAAATCGAAAGCAAAATAAACTAATCATGGGTTATGTAAAGTATATGTAAAGTATATTATGTGGTTTATATTTTTCAGCATTATTTTATTTTGATTTTGTTTTCTTCATGTTTTTTATACTTATTGTTTTCAAGAATTTTGTTTTCATGTGAAAGACAAATTTGACTTAAGAACTATATATAATTTTGTTGTCGTATACGTTTTCATGTATTAATCAGTTCATTTTTTTTCTTTGTAGCGAACGTCAAGGTTTGACCAGTTCTGGAGTAATGTGAAGATGGTATTAAATATGGCGCCCCTGAGCACTCATCAAAGAGAAGTTCTAGAGAGGAAAAGTGTTTTACAATCCCGAGTGGGACTTAGAAATATTCACAGATCAGTGCACCAATCGACAACGTCTCTGACGTCACTTATTTCATCAATTGTTATAAGCTGAAGAGATGGACATGGCGACTTTTATTTATTTACAGGACTTTATTACTTTTGCCAATGCAGCAATTTGTATGAATCTCAACCAAGAGCAATTCAGCTACTGCTATATGATGACTTCACTTGTAAATAATTGATACCTATACATTTGGGAAAACTTCTCAATGTATTCTATTTATAGCATACAGGTATGTTACGAACTTATTTTATTTAATACTTTTGTAAGACCCAATAAATATTTATTTTCAAGTCTAGGTGTGTTGATGATTTTATGATTCTATGAGAGAAACGTTTCATTTTCGATCCCGCAGTTAAGTTAAGTTAAGTAAAGTTAAGTTAAGTTAAAATAAGATAAGATACGATATGCTTTATTAATCCAAGGCTGGGATTTTACATTGTCTCCGCACAAATATAAAAAAGAAAATATTTATTACAATATAAGCTAAACTAAAATATACCAGAATTCACCGTAAAGCACTATAAGACAGTACAAAACATGACTGGATACAACACAGATGTATTCCTTATAAGATATATGTCAATAAATAAATTCCCTATCATGCAATGAAAAACACATAAACAATACACATAGAAACAGACGGACACATATTAACATATAACATACATTGACCAGAGAACATTGATTAATATAGATTTGTTTTAACTAATTCATTTCTTTTTGTTTTGACAAAATTCACACAGGTTGTGGGATTTGTCAAAAACTGTCAGCACTTGCGTTTGCACTCTTTTTACAGTTTCGCAGTGATGCCTGCCACCGGAAAACCTCTAAAAATAAAGATCTCAATATAAAAACATATTAATTCTGACAATGTCAGCACCGAGTTTTCGGAAAAGAATAAGATTAAAGTTTAAGGTTAAAATCATTCCTGTATTTGGTCCATGACATCACACTTGCACTAACCAGCCTCCATTATCGGTGCAAATTAATCAATTACAGACAATCGGACCTCGTGGAATACAATGACCTCGCTATAAGTGGACACATGCACATAAATGGAAAAATTTTACGCATCAATGTTATTTGTTTTCCAGATGCGGACACAAACTAATAATCAGCCTTTACGTTACTTTAAAAAAATCTTTTTTTTATGATCCGACGGCATTGACCCCGTAATCTCTTAGTCTCATGACGGGCTACTGTTTCATACAACACCTACAGTAGTAGCAACACAGAATCTTGGTATTGAAAATGAAACTTAATTTAGCAAATGTCCATCCCCGACAAATAGTCGCTGGATTTTTGTGCAGGCAAATCCAATTAACAAGTCCACCTGCATCATGTTCAAAGAAATAATTAAAGAGCTGTGGAAACTGTCATCATTACAATAGTTTATGATTTTACGACTCAGATTCTTTGTGACAGACATGTGTACGTGATAATGCAACGTCCATATTTTTCATTCAGCGCACCTGCAAATCACCGCTCAGGCATTAACCAGGCATTAAGCCAGTTGTCCAACATATTGTCTAATACATGTATCTGTAGCTGGAAAAGAACTACGTGGCGATAGATGTTCATTTCTATTTTATTAAACTGATCAATCCTTGGTTAAGATATTGATTTTACTTTAGCAGTATGCAGTGTGGCGAAGCCGGGGGGGGGGGGGGGCATCCAGTACTCGCCATCATCTCGGAATTTTACTTCGTTTAAGAATGATTAAATTAAAAAAAAACACAATCATGAAATTCCTGTCTCTGGTATCCGAAGATTTGGGACTTATTTCTATATTTCATTATGTTTGATCCTGCAAATAGAATATTCATTCATCTTGTGCAACCGATATTTCTAATTTGAATTAAAACTTTGGTATGTTGTGTTGAATTATTGTGGGGTGTTTATACACACACATCCTCACACACAGATACATATGGATATGCATCAAATAGTCTTTGCTATATATATCCAGTGGCGGATCCAGAGGGGGGCTCCCGCGGCACGCGCCCCAACGTTGAGCTGCAATTTCTCTCATGTTATCTATTTAGTTTCCCAATTTTCATGATTCATTTTAGTTTTTCATTTTTCATTTATTTCAAGTTATCAACTATTTATTACTTTCAAATTAATTAGTTGAGAATATTTATGAACAGATACAGAACAGCTGCAGAGCGCCAGACCCGGGTTTGGGTCGACCGTGAACAATCTGCTTTGCTGATACCAGTACACGACCTCACGACCTGTGCTCTGCTGAGTCCTGTGTGCTGTCGAGACCACTGACCCCAGTAAAAGGCAAAGTGTAACATAAGACTTCAACATATCAGTTATTTTACCCCGAGCATTACATTTAAAATTTAATGTTTTGCGGGTTTTTTTAATTTTCAACATTCACATAACATGTTGAAAACGATTGAAATTTTATATGATCATATGTTTGAAGAAATATATAGCCTATAGTTTGACTATATTTTCCACAGGCAAAAGATAAAAGTTCCTGAGGAACAGAAAATCCTCATATTTTTTTTATGAATATTGCCTCAAATTGTTCTTTTTACATTGCATATTCAAAAATTTTCCAAATATGGGAGAGGGATATCCCCTCCCATACCTCCTCCATGTACCGGTAATTAACCTTCATAGAAGCATGGTTCAGAATTGAAATAAAAGAAAAATAGTATTTTCATACACTTAAATATATAAATAAGTAATAATTAATAAATAAATATAAATATAATAATGTATCATAATATATATATATATATATATATATATATAACTTAGTTTTTATAATACCCATCAACCCAATATTAAGCCCCCCCCCCGACCCCCGTTCTTGACTTTCTGGATCCGCCACGGACTACGACTCCCTCCCCTCCTTGAATCCTGGCTACGCCCCTGGTATACACAGAAGAAGAGGCTTGCAAGATTTGATTCCAACCATTATCCGAAGGACTGTCCAAGAACAAATAAAAAACGTTATATGCGTGATTACAGTGGCGTCAATTTATCTTCAAGTGTTTAATATGTATATATATATATATATATATATATATATATATATATAGCTTTTATTTTATTTTTTATCGGAGAGACACAACTATATTGCTTTTATTGTCTCTGTGACACATTTCAAATACATTAAACTAAATATGTAAGGTTTTAAAAAATAAGGCATTTTGTTTCCAGTATATGTTAATTTTAAACCAGGTTAAGGTATATAATATTTCAAAGTAAACGCCGAAATAGAACCAACATCTTTAATTCTAATTATTAATTTATTTCCTTTACAATATATATTGTTTTTTTCTGAATATCACGGGGCGGGGATGATTACATTGACCATCGCACCTTTCTTAATGTGTGTGGGGGAAGTGGTATATATATGTTTATATATATATATATATATATATATATATATATATATATATATATATATATACCCAATCCCCTGTATATGTATTGACGCTCTTGCGTGATTTAGGAGAAGCTGTTTTGTCTCAGTCATTTTAACTGTCGTAATGTGATTTTACTTAACATTGTATGATCGAGATTGTCTGAAAACAAATGTTACGATGAGTTTTAATTTATAACTTATTGGATTCTTTTCCAAATCTTGCTGAATAAATCTCTCCTTCCCCGTGTCATTGTCTCTGTTAGAATTTCCGCTTTTGTAAAGGTATAAATTAAAATATAGTGGCAGGAGCGGATCCAGGATTTAGAAAAAAGGGGGTTCCAACCACGGAGGAAAGGTTACATAGCCTAATAAAAGGTCTTCGGGTTAGGAAAAGGGGGAAGTAGGCAGCAAAAATTGGTCTGAAACCCTTAAAAAAAAGGAAGGGAGGGTCCTGACCCATTGGACCCCCCCCCCCTCCTCCTTTCCGGCCCGCTTTTGAGTGCAGAGTACTATGTAATCTAAGCTCACTCCAGAAAATATTCATTTTTTAGCCAGTCAAGAACTGATTGCTTTACTTGCTTTGGGAACAAGATTAATTTTAATCAATCATTTTTATTTTCAAAATTTACTGATCGAGACACAATACGTTAAATCTGCTAGCTTGACAGGAAAAATACAAAACTCTGCTTCAATTCATGAAGTGTTGCATATTATCAACACAAAATTTGGTCTATTGTCCAATAATGTCATGAATTCCTAGCAAGTATCGAAGCAATGGCACTAATTAGAAATATTACCGAAGATCTGCTTCTAAGTTGTAAAAAAACGCCATAAAAAACGGGGGAAGGGGGGCCTTTTGTGGACTTATCAATCCATTGTTATATTCACACGATAGCCCGAGCAGCTGGGAACAAAAGAACAACTTTACAAATATCTCCAGACAATATTTGTTTGTTCATCTGTGTTTGTATGGTGCTCAAAACAAATTTTTGTTTGTTTGTGACTAATTTGCCTATTACTTACTTAGAATTTAACATAAAACAAACAGCAAGAAACGCCTTTTAGACAAGACGTTGCTCCTTAAATACATACAATCTGCCCATTCAGTTTTCCTGAGATGTATCGTTTTTAGTTTCAGTCAGATTTTCTTCTCAGAGCAACGACTGATAATGCTTCTGAGTATTCTTACTTCCAATGCATAATACTACTGTACGCAATACATTACGTTGGATAATAATACTATACGACAAGTAGATGGGGTTGTTTGTGAAGTCTTTTCATTTTCGTCCAGCAGTTAAGCTCCTATATTTTGAAGAATTGTGCAAAAATGAATGAATCATGACAGTCGACAAGAGTGTGTTCTTTGGAGCTTAATAATGCATGAAGTTCAGATATGGGGCCAAGCTGAAAATAAATTATCTTGGCAAAAATCCATGATGGCGGCCAGATGGCATGTACCTTTTTTCTATATATGTTTTAACGGATGCGATATCAAATTTTGGAGGTTCAAAACCCCTCAAAGTACTCGTTAGTTGTTTTTTTCTTCAAAATTTTTGTAATATTCCCATTTGTCCAGCAGATAAGCTGCATATTTAAATGAATTGTGTAAAAGATGACAGAGGAATGACACTTGGCATATTAGTTGTCTAAACCATACTCAGTATTTTCAGATATTGGGCAAAGCAATTAATAATAACTTGGTCAAAATCAAAGATTGCGGCCGGGAATATGGAATATCAATACATCCGGTTATAACTGTCCTGCAATGCATTGCTAGTGCACTATTTCTACGTCTTTTAGGTCTAGAAAATTATTTATATGGGTTTCACATCTGTATAATGTCTCGGTTAATGAATTCAGGTTTTACTGGTATAACTTTTGTGTTAAATTGCCTTTCCTTTAAACATATCGAACGTTGAAACTTATTTGCTAAATACTGTGCTAAAATTAAGTATATATGAATGTTAATTTTAAGTATTTGAACAGTGTGTCTCTTTCAGTCTAATGAATAGACGCTCGGCTCTCTCCACTGGCGACCAAGGTTCTTTAACCGGTGTTGCTAATAAATTGTTCTGTTCAATAATAATAATTTTGAGTAATAATATTCAGAAAGATACTAATTTCATTTATGTATGTTCACTTGATAAAGCAAGTTGTATTAAAGACAAGTTTCCCAAGCATTCCGCATTGGGGCATAAAGTTGACATAAAGAGAAAAACGTAACTGTACAAAGGTTGCCAGAGCACAGAAGCTTAAAGTACAGAAACATTAAATCACCAATCAAGTCAGTGAAAACTCAAACAAAACTTTGTACTGAATTTTGATAAAGATAGAATGAATGTCTGGAACCTAAGTATTATTTATATTTTTCAACCTTGTGGTGGACTTTCACTCTCTATCTTGTGTCTTGTTCTATCATTCCCTCATCCTTGAAAGTTCAGGTAACTTGAACACTGGCAACACCGACTCCTGAAATTTAATACATGTGCATGGTAAATATTTCTAATGATATATGCATGTACTACATAAGTCAACAAATGTGCAAAACGTTATCAAATGAAAGTATTTTGATGACACAAGCACATCATGCAAAGTGAATGCCAACTCGTCAGTGAGGAAAAAAAGTTTAATATCACAAAATAGCATCACAGCAAAGGCCGAGATATTTTCTGACACGTGATTGATTCTTAAGTCTGAAGTCTGCATCTTCACTTTGTTACAAAATTAGAAATCTGCAAACTTATCTACATGTTATGTTGATAATTTCATGCATTCATCACCATATTACAAAGGTAGCATGTAACAACATGCTATGCGCCTATTAAAGTGTGCTGATTCTGTCTTCGTGCCAGCATAAACAGCGTGAAAGCCATCATCTCATTGCAAAAGAATTATAGTATCTATAAAGCAAACAGGTGTGAACTTCTGCAAATGTGCGTATCTTTGTCATGCACGTATAATGTATAAATATATTATGAATAAGGCTTTCCGTTGAATGAGGCATGGTGGTCGAATATATGTAACTAGTACGTGTATATAAAATTTCATACAACAATTTGATATTTCCCAATTGCACTTACAATGTTTAGCATGAATGTTAAGATGATCGTAAAATTTAACATCATGTTTGTAGATTTAAAAAAAAAACAACTGTTCTTCACAGATATATAAAGTTCCTAATTTGATGCCAGACATGATAGCTAAGTTTCTTTCATCCTTCGCCTTTCATCCTTATATTAATATAATAAAACCTAGCCCAGCAAATGAAACTTTCAATTGAAAGTTCAACAAATTTTACCAAGTTTTACCGTTGAATGTGCTGATAGAAAGGACACTTTTAGCGCAATTTCAATACGTACGCAGAAAGCATAGAATCTATACAGCTGACTGGTGTGAGCTTCTTACATATGTCTTGATCCTGCCACGAACGCATTCAGTCCGATATAATAATTATAAGCAAGATAAACATTACTTTATGTGGATTGCTTAATTTATTTTTTTATTATATATCTTTTATATGGATTATAATCAGTTATAATAACTATTACAAGCCCCTCTTCATGGCTTTGATAGTGGCATTCGGTAGCATACAGGGGTGGAAGAAATCGGAGGACACGGAGAAACTTACCAACCAAACCTGGGGCGCTAGTGTAGAAAGCCGAGCATTTCACGACTCGATTGTCCATTTCATTACACTGAAACAGACATGAGCTCAAATTCTTAAAATGGTCTAATCACCTATCTGACCTTTATAAACTAAAGGTTATACTGGAGTTTTTTAAAAATAGATGAAAACTAGGATATCACCGCACACAGGCCGGTTGTGTTGTTTATATCAATGAGTTTTTAAAATGTGGGGGCACTCAAAAATCATCAAACCAAATTCAACAAGGGCATATGGCGGTAATTAAGGCAGATAAGCCAGAGCTTTGCAAATAACGTTTTGCAACAAGTGATCTTTTTTACCTCCGTATATATGCCTTCCTATTTGTCAACATTACTGTGTTTACAAACATGTTGTTGATAAACAAGTTTATACAACCTTCACGGAGGCGTGATAAGAACTTTTCATAACCAGAATTTTCCTCAGAGCATTAATATATACACAGAAGAAGCCAGAAATCACAATTTTTTTCTGAAGTTGGCGATCGGGCCCCTTTAAAATTATTATGTATGTTAAATGTCGGCCCAGTTTTATTTATGCATTTGCACTAACAGAGATTAACATGAAAGTTAAGTTGATCGTAAAATCTTATTACAAGACTGTTGGTATCATATAACCTAATGGTCAGTGTTTAGGCACGTATCAAGTTCCTAATTTTATTGAAGATTTCGAAAGATAGGTTTCTTGCAGCCAGCTCCTCTACAAAGCAATTACATTTGTTAGCATGCAAATAAAGGAAAACTAAAAGAAAGAAATATGGAACATTGCAATCAAAATTGTTCTACAATGCAACCATCAAAATGCATGACAAAACAGACAACTTACCCAATAAATAACTCTTTCATTTGATAACAAACACAAAGTATGCGACTTCGGTAAAAAAAACTCAACAAAAAATGTTTGCTGTTTAATGTGCTAGTCAAAAGGGCACATTTAGCACAATATCAATATCAACAAAACCGGAATTCAATCAAAGAGTCATTATAAAGACTTGAAATCCTATTATAAATGAATTCCTCGACCCCAAAACACAGATATAGTGCACTTGCGATGCATTCTAGGACACGTATAACCGGATGTATTGATATTTTATAATCTGGCGGCTATCTTGGACGCCATCTTGGATTTTGACTAAGATAGGGGAATTCCGCTTGGCCCCTTTTTTTAAATTTTGAGTTTGGTCTAAAAACTGTTATGTCAATGCTTCTTTCATTTTTGCACAATTCTTCATTTTACAGCTGTACCATTTATTTACCTTGGGGTATCTGTGTGTCCAGCCTAAATGAATCAGGCACGAATGTCTGTCACGTCGCATTCTGAATGGACTTTGATAAAGTCACTTTGTCTGAACATGGCGGTGACGGCGCTCCATGATTCCTTTGAATGTTTTTAATCATTAACCTGCAATTATCAATTTAATATATAGCACACGTCCATGAAGCTAATTTAAGGGCCAATGGATAAATGGGGAACATACTTCTGGCGAATGTTTGCACCATGCAGGAGTGCATGAATATAGGGCTTCCACGTATCTTGCATAATAAGCTATTGACCAACGGGAAAACTGCTGCATATACTTGAGAAAAAAACTCAGATAAGTACACAAAGTCGTATATATCCTTAAATATGTTATAAAATTACAGTTTTCTTCTCTTAGGGAAGCATTTAGGGAAGAGACTTCATGATCTTGGCCCAGGTGAACAAAAGTGCCTGGAATGCTAGCAGACTTTTTAAATACCTATCTCCTACAGGAATAGGAAAGAAAAACAGGCCTGGCGCAGAGTTTTGTTTGTGTTGTTATGCGAGAATTTTTCTATTTCTGGGTGGCACCCCCTGCGCATCCTTACTCCACCTTCTTACTCCGGCATTATGTTCTTTGAGCTTTGGCAGTCACTTACCATTGTTACCAAAATAGTTATAAACATATTTAAATGCAATTATGCGGAAAGTTCATAAACGCAAAAGAGTAAATCCGTCAATTTGATGATAAATCTGGATCGCATTAATTAAATTAGTTTAAATAATTCTTAAACGTTGCCAAATATGACTATGTCAAACCTTGTCAGTCACTAATTTATTAGGGAACTTTAAGTGTCAGTTAAAGAAAGTGTACATGAGTCACTTAACTGAGGTCGTCTTTGGCCTGGCGGACAGGACTTACTTGAAGCAACAATCGAGTTGGCGAACCGTGTCTCGGTTTGTATTCATATATTACTTGCGCTTTCGTACCACATCTCATGTTCAATCAGATTCCTGTCAATATACCGGATCTGGGGATCCAGATTGTTGCCGTTCTTATATATTTTGAATGTGACTGCTTTCAACATGAGGATCATAACATCCGCTGGGTGCATTCTATTGCTGGGAGACGAAGATAACTGCGATGATACGGATAAACCCTCTGCCAATATTTATTTTACTATTTCAGGAACAATTTTATTTTATTTTCATACACTACCTTTGTCTCTATCATAAAGTTAACCATTAAGACTGAGTAAAAATGTTAAATATAGTTATTCTCATATATAAGTACATGTATCTGATCATTCTTATTTTACTGCTTTTTGCCTCCGCAAGGTCGGAGGGTATGCGTTCATTTCCGTTCGTGTGTCTGTGTGTGTGTTTATCTATGTTTGTGTGTTTGTTCACATCATAACCCAAGCAATCATTAATTGAATCTCATGAAATTTTCGGAGTATTTAGGGAATGAGCTAATAAAATATTGATTCATTTTGTTGTGGATCCGGCACATGATCCGGATCCAGGAACTTCATCAAGGTATATTCACAAATGTAAAGTCATTTATGCACAAATGAATCTTGGAATATGGACCGAATAAATGGATGGCGGAGGAATGCAGATTTCTAGTTTCATATCATCATGTTAAGTGCCAAATGGGATTCCGATTGCGGTTATGCAAATATCTTAGCTCGAGTTGTTGGACCATGTAAATTACCAAATGAAGCAACAAATGTTATTTTTCATATTGACCCATTCGAATTTTATTCGAGGTGAAACTGGCAAGACTTTCTTTTAGTAATGGATTGGTGATAAATGTACTGTTCACAAGTAAATCTGATGGAAATAGGGGATATGATGGTAACAGGATATCCTTATATGTGAAAAGATGGACGTCATCTGGTGTGGAAACTGTTCAAATGAAACTGTGTATTATTATTCATGTTAAAAAAAGTCAATAAAACCATGGAGTCTAGTCGTTTTTTATGATTTTAAGCCAAACCCGGAGTAAATTTGCAACTAAACTTTTTTAGTGTATGATGACCAGAAAATTCAGGAGAAAAACATATAAAAAGTCCCACAGTGGGATAGTCATTTAATTTGCTGATTTTAATCGGCTAATTGATGATGACGTCTTATTCGCACATGGTCATATCAAGTTTGGTATTTGCCCCTATGAGTGACCACTCATTTGAAAGTTCTCTTCATTGCGTGTCATTTGTATCTGACGAAGATGTAAATTTTTCTAATATTTACGATTATAAGGAAACTGACCAGGGCAGGGCCCGACAATGACATTTGCCCACCTGCCCAGGATGTTGCCCCAAGTTGCCCGCTGGGTCTACGATATATCAGACCATGCCGTTGACAGAGGTCAAGAAAATATCACATACAGGTTAAAAATGAAGAAATTAGAAAAAGGAGCAGGGGACATTTTATATTATGATGTGTATTATAAGGGATATAGGGTTATCCACATCAAGGAAAACTTTGCATTTAAATGGTGTTGAACCCTATTTCAGTGAATTGCGATTTAATATGTAGAACCTTGCTGATTATCTAATTAAAAATGTTACTAAGCCAATTAAAGTCATCATATAAAATTACTTTCCCGAATGGGACTTTTTGGGACTTTTGATATGTTATTATCTTGAACTTTCTTAGTAAAGCATAGTTGGTTTCATTTCTGTTTCAATTTGAACCTGGTTTAACCCTATTTTCATAGACTAAAGAAAGTTCCGGAAAGAACCATAAGCCAAGGGTTCAAGGCAGAACCATAAATCCCCTCTCAAAGAACCTTATAAGGTTTCTCTTAGAACCTTTGCCGAGCTGCTAATAAAAATTAGAATGTTCCAATGAAGTACCCTATTGAGATGCTACATGTATGATGACTCTAACCTTATTGTTCTTGATTCAACGTAGTTTCTGACATCTCTAAAGCTCTCAGAAGGAAGCCATTATGATAGTGTAGGCGTGAAAGGACTTCATCATGTTTGACCTTAAAGATGTTTTGGCGCTATAGCACATACTGAATGTAGTAGCCTGCACTTGGTTATGCATAGAAATAAGGGAGTCAAAGGCGGCCCTCATATTCTTATCTACTGTTTTTTTTCGAATATTCAGCCTGGTGTCGTTTACTCACATGCATTACATTAGCATTACAAACTTTCACTTGTGTTTTAGAAAGATGTAAAACATATTTACAAAAAAAATAATACAACAACAGTTGTGTTCAAGATTTAGGAAAAGGACGGGCCTAACACAGGAGGACTAATGACAAAACCTAAAAAAGGTCCCCAGGTCCGGAAAAAGAGGGGGGTTTAGGCCGCATAATAGGTTGCGGCGGCTGGTTCCGCCCCCCCCCCCCTTGGATCCGCTTCTGGTGTTGGATATCTCACCTTTGAAAGAACTAAAATGTCTCCCTGATTTTCCATTATACATATTATTTCCGTTATGTTTCGCTTTAGAGTTCATACTCCTGTTATTATCCATTGGACAGAAGTACGAACATTTCAATATTTTCCCGAAACTATGGTTGGTTAACTTTGAATGGAAGAAAGTTTGCTGACACTTTTACCTCACCATTAGGTTTTACCCCAATATCGAGTTATTTCCAGTTTGCTTAGGAATGTTTGCTAAAAGATACATTTGTTTATAACATCAACAATTGATTAAGGGTCCCAATAGTTTTTTTTTCATTATTTCTAAGGAATTATGTCATATTAAGTGTTTTTATTATGAAATATTACAATATAAAAATTTGCACATATATATATTGAAGCATCGTATACATATCTGACAATGTTTAACCAAAATTATATGATTAAGGACATCATCCATTTAAAATAACATCCCCCCCCCAGATCCCCGCAACTGGGCGATTATAGAAAAGCGGCCACGGAGTGTTCGACCTTGGGAATTAGGTCAAGGTAAAATATAATTTATAACAAAATCAAAAGGTACAAATCGATCGCCTTTTACTAATGTTGTGAACAAAGGTTAGATTCTGAAGGTCAGCCATATTTGAGATCTAGTAGCGCAAATACTGGCAGAAGAAAAAAACAAAAAGAAAGAAAATTTGAAATCGATAATTTGGCACTTGTGGGACCTAAGAAAGTCTACCATAGGGGGGCGGGGATCCGGGAGAAGTAGAGTTTTCAGATCTGTTTCCGTGACGACTTCCCGAGCATTGACCAAATTGCATGTCAGCAACCATCTTGAACAGCAGCTGTGTACCACCTGATTTGTATGTGAAAGGCTATAGCATGTGATCACCGTATATATATATATCCCAAAGTCCCATTGATTTATAAGACATTTGGCGGAAGAATGGAGCAAGGGCTAAATAAGAAAAACCATAATTCAGGGACGGAGTGGTAAAATTCAAATGCTGATCTGGATCGGGATGGAAGTCTGTCTTTTTGTCTTTTCTCCTGTTTGTTTGACGTGCCGCATATCCAAAATGAAGCGATCCTCCCTAAAATATAATTATTTCCTCCTTGACATATAACCCACAAAAGTTCATTACAACTAATTAAAGTTTTATATATATCTTATTTTATGGGCAAAATAAGTCATATTAAAAGTTTCATGGTCTCTATAGTGAAGAAATAACGTCGTCATAGTGACGTCGTCATTATGATCAAAGACAACGACGTCACTCTAATGGAAGCATTAAATGATAATGATTGATAGGCTTATTTAGATACCATATGGACAATCAAACAGAAGCAGACGGTCGTTTACTACACCTTCCTGATTCTTCCGCTAGTAAGCGCCTGCGCGGGCTAATGACGAAAGCAAAACCGGCTGTGTGGGACATGTGAGACGTGGTGCGGGAGGTGTGAGACATGCTAGCTGCTGTTTGTGTATCGCGTATGTTGGGTAGATTGGTTCGCGTAGGCACATAACCTGCTATAGAAGGTGTGGACGGTTTAAGTTCGTTTATGAATCTTTATAGTGAGCAGTTGGGATCTTGACATCTTAGATATTCTTTTTCGCTGAATAGCGCTCGCTGACATTTAACCTCTCCCCAAATCCCTTTTTTTAAATACAGACAAAAAGACAAAACCGTTTAAATCACCACGTGTTCTAAGCAGATTAGCACATGTAAAAATAAGTAAATAGATATACATATGCCATGTGCCAAAAATTTATAACAATAAGACAAGACGACAAACTTAAAGGTTTGTTTGGATTAATGAAAATTGATTTTACTTAAGTGAAGTAATTATTTAAATTAACCCCTTTACATACTTGTAAACTGCAAACGCCTGCCTACAGTCAAAACGGAATGACCAAAATTTAGCTCTATTCATTGCACCAGAAGCGTCAATAGGGGGGGGGGATGAGGGGTATATTTCCCACACATTTTGGCAACAGATAAATGTATTCATCCCCCTGTTATACAGAGAGTAAGATTTATATAATAGAAATAAAATCACATTTCTGTCTTTCAGTTTTAATCTTATACTTGGTTGTATTATCTTAAATATAATTAGGTTCACAAGGTTTTATATATACTGATGTTATATAACATACTGATGTTCTAATATGAATTTATTTAATATCATGAAACATGTAACGTAAGTGCATAACTTAAACTTACGTGATAACATTATTAACGAGAGCGGGGGACCGTGTGTCCTTGTCGTCATCATGCATATATGGGGGTTAGCATGTGTTTCAAGGGTTTCAATGTTAGCATCGGATATTTCAGCTGGTTGTAAACACTCGTAATCCGTTGATTGACGTAAGGACCAGTGGTAGGGGTAACATAAAAACGGACTGAACTGTCTCGCTAAGAAAAATTGTTTTTCTGGTGAAGCAGTTCTAACGCCGGATATGTGCGCCACCGACATGGGTTGGAATCCCGGATCGGCCAATATTTTCTCCCGAGCCATTTATCTTCGTAACAATTGGGGGCTCGTCAAAAAACGACGCCAATCTTTGCGGCCCAGGGAATGGTAAGAAATTACAGCCACCTAGTTCACCGGATGTGTGACTCCTGGGATAGTCTTCTTCTAATAGCAGAATGCTCTTAAGAGGGGGTGTGTTCCGGGGTGACATAAAAGCGGACCGAACTGTCTCGCGATAAAACTTGCTTTTCTGGTGAAACGGTTGAATCGCCGGATATGTGCGCCGCCGACACAGGTTCGTATCCCGGTCTGGCCCAATATTTTCCCCTGAGCAATTTGAGTCTTCGTAACACCAGTTTGAATGTTGTGACAAGTCGCATGGTTCTTTATGGTAAAGTTAAATACAATAAATCAATCGGCGGCTGACTCCAGTATGAAGACAAGAAATACGTCTGAGATTTCAACCATAAATCATGAATACTGCGTCATTTAAAGATGTAATTAATGTCATGTAACAATTGAATATTTCGTTATAGTAAACGGTTCATATTTCTGGTTTTCATGCTTCGTTATATGCGACCCTTATCTTTTGTATACCACGGGAGCATCTATGGTTTGCTTCACGGCAAATCCGAATCTCCCACTTTTAATTTAATCCGATACGACTCAAAAATGGTTCTTTGGTGCAACTATACATTTGGCAAGTGCATGGCAATACCCGTAAGCATTGGTTAAAAATAAAACAAATCAAGGAGCACAACACTATAGTATACCCATGGGTTATCAGTCTATCAGTTGGGCACAGGAGCCCTGTCCATTTAATTAATATTTTGTGACTTGTTACTTTAAGATATTCAGACTTGCACACACACACATCGTAAGTTATAAAGCATATAAAGCATAAAGCCCAAAACAGACTAACGCGCGCGTCACGCGGGCGTCAAGCGTCACGCGTGCGCCACGCGACAAATTCAAAACACACTAACGCGGCTACAACGCGCACGACACGCGTCAGATAGGAAGGTATTAACCAAGCATCTATTATATTTTTTTTGTTTTGTCTATCTTTGTAAAAATAGTAATTTCGATAATTAGCGTTGAATTACTTGTATACAAATATATATCTTTTGTGACCTGATCTAAATATGACAGAACTCAGTCATTATTCTGAACGATATTTATATATTTGTGTTGCTTTGTTTCATGTTTTCTATCCAGATACAAATCAATAATTATAGTTCAGTGAATTATAACAAACGTTTCACCCGAAGTTTGCCGCGTGGGGATTCCTGATGATGACATAACTAAATAGAGGGTTTCCATCCCCAGCACTCAAATTCTATATAAAACTCCGGGTGAAACGTTTGTTATAATTCATTGAACTATAATTATTCATTTGTATCTGGATAGAAAACATGAAACAAAGCAACACAGATATATAAATATCGTTCAGAATAGTGACTGAGATCTGTCAGATTTAGAACAGGTCACAAAAGATATATATCTGTATACAAGTAATCCAACGCTGATTATCGAAATTACTATTTTTACAAAGATAATAAAAAATGCAATAGGTGCTTGGTTAATACCTTCCAATCTGACGCGTGTCGTGCGCGTTGTAGCCGCGTAAGTGTGTTTTGAATTTGTCGCGTGGCGCACGCGTGACGCTTGACGCGCGCGTTGGTCTGTTTTGGGCATTAGTGTGTTTTGGGCTTAAGAGTTTATACAGTATGCCTGATCAGCCCGGGGGAGGTTTCCGTCTTAGTCTGGAATCGTTTATATTTATTTACGCCAAGCGTTTTTGACAATGGACAGTAACATCTATTACCGGAGTCGTTGATACAAATCATGAGTTATTTTGGTTTTTAAACAGTAACATCTTCTTATCGAATTGTTTCAATCTCAACTGTCAAAAACATATATATATATATATATATATATATATATATATATATATATATATATATATAAATTAGTGATGCCAGGTCTCGAGTTCACTTTTTTAGGGACTCGAACTTTAACTCGACGGGCCTGGACTCGGCCTTGTACTCGCGGGCGAGGAGGCGAGGACTCGAGTTCATTAAGACTTACATACATACACCAACTACCAACATAACATAATGCCTACATCAAAGACTATATTTCTCAAGCTTTAATTTGGAATCAGGAGCCTAATAAAATGAAAAAAATATGCATGTGGAGACTAACATAGAAACACACGTGATAATCTTCAATTCCCATTTAAAATTTCTTTTAAAAAGGAAACCTTTGAGACTTGTACTGGACTCGAACTCGAAGACGGAGGACTCAAACCTCTATTAGGGTGTGTGTGTGTGTTTGGGTTACTTTGCGTACGCAAACCAATTCGGCTCTTCCTTCTGGAAATCCTGGCTACGCCACTGGACTATGTCAAATCTTGATCAGGTTCTACATATGTACTTAATCTGTGGAGAATTAAGCAGCAAATAATGTGTAAAATCCGGCTTACGGTCGCCATTTATACATCTAAAAAATGTAGTATGAGATTACGAAATAAAGAAAGGACCGGCCATTAAATGTAACACAATTTGCAGAAAATACATCATGTAGTCATACAGTTAACATGGATTGTGCCACTATAGTTATGATAACTAATACATGGCACTCTACATGGCTGGCTTGGTATAGTCTGTAAAGGAGGAGGAAACAAGACTCCTTGAGAAAACCACCGACCTTCGATGGACAACTACAAATAACTCTCATAGCCACGCCGGGGATTGAACAAGAGTTCTCAAACACCATTTACGAAGAGGTACAAAGGTTCTTCATGAGTCAAGCATATTGTCTAGCATAAAAAGAGTAAATTCCTTAACTTATAATGTGATAACCTTGTTAGCTATTTGATCATGGAAATGCCTTCACCAGTCTTTGGACAACGACATAAAGTGTATACGGGAAGTTAAGAAGTCTGGGCGTGGTATAAATATTGGCAGACTTCCAGAAAATGCGCCACGGTACGTCATTAGCGACCTCGACTATTACGGCTGTACATATATATGAGCGCAGCACTGCCATTCACCGTCAGAGAACCCGCGGCACTTCAGACAACAGAACCTCCGATCAGTATTCAACAAACCGCAGTTACAAGCCACAAGCAATTTGATAACCCACTCGTCTAAAGAACAGACCATCATACAAGCTACCTCACTGTGACCTGACCACGTCTGGCCACTCAAGCATTTACCACAGTTCAACACAGGTAAGTTTCAAAAAATTTCTCACGATCAAAATGTATTTATTATCGAACTGAAATGCCTCCAGACATTTTTATTTCTGACAGGCTTTGCATTGATTTCTGTACAATTTCCAAACACTGATTGTTGAAGTTTATGAGTTGACTTGTTTTTTTTTTGTATTTTTCTGATTTTTAGCTTTTTCGTATATTTGTTTGTACTTATTTCAATATAGTTTTACATTTAGCAAATAGACAGCTAGAATATGCATTAACTATATTGGTAAAAGATTACTGAAGCGCACGGTTGAAATGAGAACACATGTTATTATGAAGTGATCAGAATTTACGTTCTCTATGTTGAATAATATCATTCGGGCGTCACTGAGGTATTATGCACTTTATCTAGATTTTACTAAAATAAAAGCCAATGAATGAAACACCCGTACATCTATGTTTTCTTAAAGCTCACATTATTTCATTACAATATTTCCACTAAATATAAAAAGAATTCTTTATCAATTTATCTTGTAAGAGCTAATGAAATATTTATTGCAAAGCTATTTTGGGTTTAAAGAACTGTAGAATATTTCATTTTCAAACAGGTTTTTGCTTAAAAGTCCAGTAAAATGTCACTAAAGGCGTTATGAAATAGTCCCTTCATGTAAGCAGTGCATGCATTTTGAATATTGATATATACACGATGTTGCATTACATGATATCAAAATATGATATCAGATAATAACACTTAGACCTTAGAGTCGAAAAATAGATCCGCAGAAAAATCGAATGGAGTCCTCCCTTCCCATGGTGCACTCTTCCACAAAGATTTAAATAATACTGTTAATGAAGTATTTCGTTATTATATTATTTTGTTAAAGACAAAAATATATACAAATATACAACTAGAAATGCTAAGGCATGCAAGCTGGCGCCTTGTTGGGGTTCCTTTTCTCGGATACTCTATAACTTGTCTTTGCATTCACTAATTCGGAACATATCTCCAGATTAGTTCGTGCATGAGTGAATGTACATTTGTGAATATTCCTTGATGACGTTCCTGAATACGGATCATGTTTTACGAAACATGTTTCGGATCCACATCAAAATCTGCTCTATTCTTAATTGGCCCATTCCCGAAATGCCTTAAAATTTTTTATGACATTCCGTTCATGATTGCTTGAGTTATGCTGGGGGTTGAATCTGGTTGAACGCATACCCTCTGGGAGGAGGCAACTTTAAAAGCAAACTGCAGGTCCTAGGTGTGAAATTAACTCCTATGCTGGGTCATAACCCTGAGGAACCTCCCAAAGACGCACTCGTCTGTGAGTGATACACGGCCGTGGTGTACAGCCTTTACGTTTGGCCTGAAGATTGCTCACCCTGGGTAGGGGCCGACCATGAAAATGTCATAGCTCCTTGGCTGAGATTTGAACTCACGACCTCCCGTCTTTAAGTCTTATGCTCTACCCCTGAGCCACAGAAGCCGGTTATTTATCTTATTGTTACATACTACTGATACGTGAAGGAGTTATTTGTAGTGTATGTTTGTCAATTTTGTGGCATGTTCGTACTATGTATTTTTTTGTCACCAGAGTACTAATAACGGAAACACTCTGTTTGTAAGAAAGGCTCGTCTCTTTAAAAATCAGTTTGTAGTATAAAAGAAAGAGTTAAATTAGGGAGGGGTTGAGTGGAAATTGCACTCATTTTACTTTTTACCACACTTATACCTATTTAAACAAGAAAAACTAATTTTTCAGCATAAGTCTTGAAACCATAAAATTTTAGTTTCTTTTGTATCCAACATTTCTTGTTTTTTTCTTGTTTAGATTTTTTAGTGACCCCATAGCGTTCTTTTATCAGGGGTGTAATATAAAACAAGTCAGTCATTCGCCCCTTGTGTTCTGGGGGTTGTTAAAATAGCGGTTTACTCTTAATTCCTAAATGCGACGTGATATCCGGGTTAAGTCTGTATGCAAAATGGTAGCCCCCTTGATTGGTTTCGAATGTGTGGTCATGATGTGATATGGGTTCGGTAATACGATAGGAAACTACTCCGAAAACAGTCTAAAGGTGGGAATCTCTCTGCAGAGAGAGTTATTCCAGGAAGTAGCTGGAGGAACGTTCTGACCGCGCCCTCATCCCCCAGTTATAGTAGGTGGATTATGTTATAACATAGAGTCGCAAGTCATACCTTTCAAAGTCACATAATGTCGGAGCGTAATGGCTGGCGAAGCTAGGAAACACTGCGACTAAAGCTTACTGGGTAGTAAGAATTAATGGGATCCACCATTCAACATGACCATCCACGACAGCACGAAAACTTACACGACCCGCTAACACGACTATCCCGCTAATATGAGCAGGCCACGATAACCAGTTTTATGTTGTTAGGGTTGCTCGTAAGTGTTAGCACGTGTAAGTTGTTTTGTGCACCTTGTACAAGATTTAATTTATATTTTCCTTTATCTTATATTAATTTAATTTGTACATTACTGGTTCAGTTTTATCACGACAGTTATCTATTCGAGATCAACATTTTCTTGAATAATATATAGTATAACATACACATTCAACCAACAGGGTTCTTAGGGAAAATGATAATTTGCAAGGAGAAAAGATCTACAAAATTGATACTCTGCTAACTAAATATATTTAATATTTATTTATATGCATTTCTTTGTATGTAGTAACATCAATCAAACAAATAACTTCAAATTTTCATAAAATCGTTTATCTTAACTATATTCTTTTTTTCATCAACATCTCTTATCAAAAACCATGAAAACCGATTTTCCAACGTCACAAGTCACACAAAAAATTCATGTCGGATGGATCGGACAGGAAATGCCTATTAAGATTTGGGCGTTGACGTAACATACGGCTTTCGGGGAGTTAGAAACGTGGAGCTAAACCGACGGGTCGGCAGTATTTAAACAGTGGGTTAATGTCACAATCTGCATTAATATTTTACAGAGGCATTTCATGTTATCTGGTGGTGTCGCTGATATTGCCCCATTGCTGTGGAAGTGAGAAATAAAAGTAAATACCCCATAGATTTCGATCCGATCGGTGTTCCTAGCCCGTATCAAACTGCAGTTAATGATAAAAAAGGCAAGTGGGCGAGAACCAATGCTGTAGTCTCACTGCATTATCACGTTATTTGGCAGTTACTCCAATGCACGTAAATAGACAGGACGTGTTTGATATTAGAAACAAGATTCTCGCGATACCATAGTTAGATTTTATTTTTGCCTTTTTCCATAAAGTTGTCTTAATATCTGAAGTATTTTGCCCGAGTTAGAGGAATTTCTTGTTTGCTTATGCCCTAAATACTGCGCTAAACCCGAATAATAAAATCTATTCGCCTTATGTCGTAAGCAGTTCGGGCATGAAAAAGGTTTCGGCGGCTGAAAAGGGGAAGGGGGGGGGGGGGGGGTCCCCCGGATCCGCTTCTGAGCTATTTGGGTAGCTGTAAATAAAAAATATGCATTTGTCATTCTAGATTTGTGCAGTTCTCAAATAAAAGTATTGTTCTGGTTATAGACTTAATTATCACTTTTCACTTTATTTTCACAAAGGGAATTAATTATGTAATCCAAATAAATAAAATATGACGACATGAGTATAACGAGAATAAGACACACCAAAATAGCTTCTTACGCGTTTTCTGATTGGTTAATACCTGATATAAACATAATGCCACATGTGGACCACAACTGAAGATTTGTGACCGGGAAGCCAAAAGCCTTGAACAGAAGACCATAGTCAATAATGGTTGGCCGTTTGAAAGAATCTATGGAATTTCTGAGGAATGGCCACTAAATGTCTTATTGCGTCTAATTAGATCATAGCACCAAGGCCATGAAATTATTTTACGGAACGGCATAACACCTGGTATTTTTGGGTGAGAGAATCAATGTCCAATTAAGTGTACATTTTCTTTCACCTTTTGAATGTAGCATTACCTTGCAAATGAGGACAATAGTATGGATACATCCATAATAAAATAATGCC
Source organism: Sipunculus nudus (assembly GCA_026874595.1). Taxonomy (NCBI): domain Eukaryota; kingdom Metazoa; phylum Annelida; class Sipuncula; order Golfingiida; family Sipunculidae; genus Sipunculus; species Sipunculus nudus. The sequence continues at coordinate 47,236,116 of CM049306.1, read as the reverse complement.
AGTGGGCGGTTAAGTGGTGCGGTGACTCTATCATGCAAGTTACAACACATAACAATCTTAATAGGACAAATGAAAGCAAACGGTAAATGTCATGGCTGGTGTTAAAGTAAATATACAGCATCGTGTATTGAAATAACTCTTTCTTTCGACAAAGCTTTAAAAATAAAAAGAAATGCTATCCTGAATTTGTAATAGGCTTAAGATAAATTATCGCAAAATTAATTTTAATGCTTTAACCATTTCAGATCGGTATAATTGGGGGAATGATGATGTTTTGGATAATAAATGTTAGAGAGACATCGCTGATGGACGTAATGCCACTTGTCAGCGTAGGTGTGAAAACAGACAAAAATAATGTTGATGTTTTGGTGCAAATTACTAATTTACGTTTTATTATATATAAGCAAAAGATGTGGTCACCCAGAGTACCAAGTGTTCCTCACCGGACAACTTAATATGATTTTAGCCGATTTGGTTTCCAGGTTATATTGTCGAATAGTATGTAACAGTCGCACACTCCAAGGAATCCATAGAAATTAATGATGAAAGATGAGAGTTATGCGGATCACACCGTCGGAAATACGCGATCCAACTTGGTCAATTATCACTGAGAAGGCAGTCTGTTTAACAGTAACGGAAAGCCATTACGATAGAGATACGTTGCATGTAGGTTATAAATGCCTTCATTTTCATCATTACTGATCTGTTATATTCTCAGCACTCTTCACTGTGTAGAGATTACATCAACATAACGTTTAATGGAAATATATCTCAACGCAGAGTATTTTTATGAACCAATCCGAGTTTTTACACAGTTTTCAGCCGTAGGAAAATGCAGACAAAAAGAGAAAATGCAAACTGAAAATAATTGAAGTTGAAGTAAAATTGGCACATTCTCTCATTATTATATCATTTCTTTGTGATGTTGACATTTGTACTATATAATGCATTCTTCAAGCTTAAGTTAATGATATGCAAACATTTTGTATATGTGATTCTTCTTCACTTAAAATCAGTTCTCTTGTGGTCTTTGTGTTACTGTTGATGTGTAATGAAAAATGTTAAATTACAATATTCAAAGCTGTAATCAATATATGAAATATGTAAATTCTTTTGTTTTATTTCTAATGAGCTAGTTGAATAATGTTTTAAGCTGGAATCTATATGTGAAAAAGAGTCGGAAAATGTTAATTAAATTATTATTTTTTCTTTCTTTTCATCTCAGATACATACATTCAGCTTATCTTGCATTTTTTATGTTTTCATCATCGATGCAAACCCCTATTGTTACTTATAATATACAACAATAGCATGTACTGAAATATTAAATAAAAAAAACAGCAAAAAGCAAACTGTTCAATGTACATATTCAAAATTATAATTCTTAAGCCTGTTATCTGAAAAAAATATCTAAAAAATATATATTTTATCAAATAGGGAAGATTATTTCATTTAAAACATTATCTAATTTTAAGATTAATTGGTATCTATATAACGGGGTTTCAAGGTCATCCATTGTCCTAAAGCTCCGTGTCAAACTGTGCGGATTAGGTTGCGGCTAAAATAGCGCACAAGGAAAAAAGAAAGACTGTGTTCGCAGTGCCGTGTGCGGCTACGGAAACGTATGCGGAAACGTGCCATTTTGAAGAGGTGTAAAACCTAAAACCGCACTGACAAACGTATATAATGGACACACAAAAACGTATCCGCATACGTATCCGCACCGCACATGCAACCGGTCCGTACAAGTGAAAACGCAGCTTAACTCCAGCCCCCAATGCCTCTCTCTTTCTCTCTCTCTCCCAGAAACGTACACAAACAAGCAGTACTCAGCCTTTCACATGAATTACCACAGTTTTAAAAACACTTTCCAAATAACAAGCTAATGATAGACATGAAGCTTTTCAGCTCACTTCTTTGGTTTCCTTTAATACATATCCGATTGCTGTTGCACTCTCGACTAAATTAAGCACCAGAAAAGATACGGAAGGTAGCGCTGTGGCATACAGGTCTTGCGTACAGACAGATACATTAAGGTGTGTCAGTCTGGTCTCCGGGTTAAGTCATCTTGAATGTGCCTCTAACTGACATAAAGGATACTCCTATACCGAGAACTGGTAAAAGACAAAGGGGATGTTCCTAGAAAGGTGATTCGAAGTGTATATCTAAGTATGGTCCCAAACGCTATTTATCATTTGTTAATTACATACCTCCTTTGATTCCGTTTGTCTTTGTTCCCTTTGTCTACCTGTTTGTCTCCCGCCCTATCTTTTCTTGTGTTTGTCTCGGATATCTCATCTCCCCCACCCCCACCTCAGGACGGACTCTCTTTCCTTCTTATCCACTTATTCAATATCTTTATCCCACTTCATGCATCTGTCTTTTATCTTCATAACTGACAATCTGGTCTCTATATGCCTGTCTATATGTCTCATTGCATATAGGTCGTCCTAACATCTCAACGTTTTTCTCTCTTTCGTTTTTGCCTTCTCCCGCTGTCAGCCTCCCTCTTTTCTCACTCTACTGTGTGTGTATGTTTTTATTAATCTTTTACAGACTCTCTTCGTGATCTTTATTCTCTTTTCTATTCCCTCTAGGCGACGTTATTTGGCGACCCTCTAGTTCTCTTGGCGTAGTCTATCTGTTAACCGCACCCTCTTTATGGTATTTATATATTTCTCTTCACTAGACTCTTTTTGTGATATTTTTTCTCTTCACTAGACCCTCTTTGACATATTTTTCTATTTACTAGACTGTCTTTGTGATATTTTTCTCTTTACTGTTCTCTCTTAGCGCCATTACGCCGTTCGCCTGGCTCTCTTGCTGAAGTCTCTTTGCTGGACTCTCTTTATACTTTTTGTTTAGTGTTTATATTTTTCCTTGCGAGACCCTCTTTGTGATGACTTCCCGGCTCTTTTGATGCAGCAGTTTAGTTTCCTTTGCCTTGCTTTTTTTAGCTTGGTCTTTCTCTTGGCCCAGCTGTTCGCCAGAATATCCTTGTCTGTATGTTGTCTCTAGTGCTTAAATTTACAATTCTGAAAATAAATATAGAGCACATTAATCACTCAATATGGCACATACATCTGTAAAGACATAACAGTCCTACTGGATCCTCCTTTACCCAGATCTTCGCCGATATCAAATAGGGTCTTACCTAACAAATATGTGTGGTATCAGATTTACAGGTGAACACACAGTCACTCTTTCTATTCGGAGGTAATTAAACCACGTTTTCCTTACCTAAGAAACCTTTTTGTTTCAGGATGAGATTACTTCCTATTCTGGTGATAGTTTTTTGCGCAGTGCAAGGATGGACCATGAAGATCTACACTAGGACAACAAGTGAGTCAATTTTACAGTAACTTTTGTTGAAGGCTGCTGAATGGCTTTTTTGCACAATATTCCACTGGTGCAAATAAAAAAATGTAAATTATTAATTATTTTCAGTCATTATTAGTTATCAGTAATTAGTAATTATCATCAGGTCTAGATTGTCGCACTTTCATTTGTTACACATAGCAGTTAATTGTACAGAAAACAAATATGGTTATATGCTGTGAATTATTTTGGTGTAACGTTTCCCATCTCACAAGCGCCCCAGTCAGTGAATACTGACAGTGAGTGTTCGGGTCCTGTATATATAAAAATCACATTTAGTTTAATCCAAAATAAATAAATATACTTAGAGAGGCTTTTGTCTCAGCTATAAGCTTTTCTTTTATTTCCATTAAAATAAACCGCAATATTTTCTCCTTGTTCTCGATCACTTAGAACGTTCATTATCGATGCGCATGCCGGTAAAAAAATTCATTCTGATGGTCAAAATGGCTTTGATATCATAATGTATACATCATAAATATCTTGGCTTGTATAAATTATATTGACAATATTCTTTTAAATCCAGGATTTCCGTTTGTAACCAGTGACAAAGCGCGTGCCTTCTACAACGGACCAACATACGCCAAACAAAGGAAGCTAATCTCGACACTGGGAAAACGGTCGGACATCGGTGACGGGTGGGATGAGCTACTAATGATGCCTTTTAAACGGGTTAGTCTAATTATTCTGTTTACAATAAATTAATAATATCATGATTAATGCTAGAGATTCCGATAGGAAACACTATTGCATAAATGTTCTGTAGGTCCTCTGAAACAAAGGAATGGTCCTTTGTCCACCGTATTTCAGGTTCTCGGTCCGTCCCATAACAGAGCACAAATCTTAACCGTAAAGCTCAGGAAGTTCAAACTTAATTCACATGCTGAACGGTAATTACAAGTCTTCTGTGAAAAATATTGGTCACTGTGACCTGTATTTCTAAATGATTTCGAAGCAAACCATGTTTCAGCATCTCTGGAGTTAAGACTTTGAGATAGTAGAAATACATGCACAATGAGAATTTTCAGGAACCATTGGACTTATTGTCATGAAATTTGTTTTGTGAGCTATGCTTGAAGAATTTTACAAGCTGGAGAAGACAGTAGGCACCACCTGGAATTTCCCGCTTACTTTTTACATTCTTGTATTTCTAAGAATGATAATATTTCAGACATCGGTCTTTTCCTCCGCAGGGCAAAAATGGTATCTGCAGCAGTCAGGAAAGTTAAAATTAACATGCACATTTCTCTCTCTTTGTTATCTAGAATCTATGTCACTGGTACCTTTATTCTTTGAGTTATGGGATGAAACTACACTTTGGTATGTTTGATAATATGCCATAAATGATTTAGTAAAAATCTATGTTAAGGGCCATATGTTTTAAGATAGGCTGGGTGGATTTTCATACATTTAATGTACTTATTGATCTTTAACACCTTCAACTGCCACTAAATGCTGGTAGCGCAACCCTCAATTTTAAGCATTTCATTTTTGGGAATGACATTGGTTTATCTTTTATTGGATACAAATTGTAGCTGTAAGCTCCAGCTTAAAGTCAAAACATGATATCTCAGGACAATTGAATGGAGATTGCTGTGACCTGAAGTTTCCTAATTTCTAAGCACAGATATAGTTTGTAGTACTTCAGAAGTTTAAAATCCTGCCTTAGGAGGACTTAAAATTTAGCCATTGGACTTGGAGCACCTACTTTACATCCAAACAAGATGCAGGAATAGGTCCCTAGAAACCTCTGATTAAATCACCTACAAATAAGCCTCCGTCGGTTTGTCATTCCACTGGCAGTGGCTCCATCCACTTAAACACGTTACTATACACTCATGACTTATTCAATACATGCATGGTGCAGTGTCACATTTTATCTTACCTGGCAGTTAACAAACCTACACTATCAGTTACTTCACCTGCACACTGAAATTTCAGTCAACCGTGTATAATCTTTCGCAGGGAACAAATGGGATCGATAGCATCCAGGAAATTTAAACCCGGATATGCTTTAAACTTAAACTTGACATGCTTTAAACATACATTTGATATGTCCACCCTGTTATCTAGAAATGCAGTCAATGGTATCTTTATTCTTTTAGCTTTGGGGTGGAACTACATGTTGGCATGTTTCAGATGTTAACTTCTGTTTAGTGAAATTCATACAAAAGGTCAGTGATTTTAGGAAAGACTGGATGGATTATTTGAAGGAGGCGCCACCTGTATGGAACTATATTTTACGATATAAAATGGTATTTTGCATTTTAGATATTTCAGGAAAAATTACCATTTACTTTGATGTCATAGTTAACATTTTTAGAGGAAGGATAATACAATGAGTATTATCACAGAAATATTTATCTGGAAGTACGTTATAGAATATGTGTTATACGTCGGTTTAGGACCTCATGTAAGCCGAATCAGTGTTGGAAATGTTTCAGTAACATGTACTGGATTTAGGGCCAAAAACTAGCCTTCAATCACGATTGTTGCAATTATGGCGTCGTAATGGTTTCCACGGATACACACAGATGCGCTTGGACTTCAGTCATCAACATGACCGTGAGATACCGTAAGATTTACAAGGACTTAAAAATCGGGACTTAAATACGTACACACATATAAGTATATATATGTTTAATGTATTTTCATATGATTTCAAAACCAAAGTGTTTTGCAAGAATTATGCATGATTAAGCTCATATATTCGTTTTCTTGTAGTCTTCTGCCACGGTGAACCAGCCTGTTGCCCAAAACCTATCGAAAATGCTACGAGATGCTGTCAGTGGTGTTAGTTTGACAAGGGCCGAATTGAACATACTGGTTAAGATCCTGGCGAAACAACTCACCAAGGAATACGACAGGAATACCAACAACAACCAGGGACAAACTAATGTAAACACAGCGTCTGACAAATAAATACAATAGAGAAATAGTAAAAAATAAAATATCTGCAAGTTTCAACAGATGAAATTTAAAACTTAAACCAAAATTATAAAAAATTAAATGTAATAAAAACTGTATACTTCAGTGTGAAAATTTGTAAATTTTAAGACACATGTAAGGAGGACAAGAACAAAATAGCTAATTCGCTTGAAATTACACTGCATTAAATTTTCGAAGTAGCTTTTCTGAGTTAAATTTCGAGTTAAAATACGAAACAAGTTATACAGATTAAACAAAATCACAAAAATACTGTTAAATAATCTGTATTGTACAGAAAATAAATGATTTTGAAGAGCCTGAGTGTGTGTTTTATCTAAAGTATCATGAATGCCTCAGTTATATATTTTTATATACATATTATTAATATTATTATATATATATATATATATATATATATATATATATATATATATATTTCCATATGTTTCTCATCACAGCATGTTTCCAAATAATGGGATCGAAATAGCCTCAGAACCGGTTCACTATGCCCTTTCTACAGTTAAAAGAAATTAATCACGATTAAATAATTCAACATTTCAATTAAATTTTTCACGTTGCCAGCTGCCACGTAAGATAGACGTGCTAGGGTGTTTTAATTTATACCGGTACGTTTTATCTGGCTTGTAAAAGACTTAAGGAATTACTTTTGTCAGTGTATACAGCCAAAGGTTCCGAATTCATTAACCAGAAACTCAAGACCTCAATTTCTAAAGTACATAAGCGATTTCCCTGATGTTTTTACAACCTATTATGATTCCTGAGTTTATTTTAACACCCCTATCTGTAATAAAGAAGACCTATGTTTTACGTTATCATTTTAGTCATATGGTTTCCTTATCCATTAGACAGCGCCACCTACAGGAAATTGACATAATCCTGTAAAATATGTATATGATTTTGTCCCACACTCACGGTATCCATTGGATAAAACACTTGCCATGTCAGCATGTAAAAATAAAAGGTATGGTTCTCAGGCACCGCCCGCGTCAATTTTAACCCCCCGCATCAAACATTTTTATTTTGATTTTCATCTTTCAAAAAGATAAAATAATACAATTTTTATACGATTTCCTATGTCATGTTTAGATATATTTTTATCGAAACATACAAAAAAGGTAAAAAATTAAATACCGCCCGCCCGCAGTGATTTCTTGAAAAAAGTGCCTGAGAACCATACCTTTTTATTTTTTTCTGGCCTGACGATTTCTTTTATTCGCTCACCATAGATTCAGTATGAAAGGTTACTGAGTTACCAAAATGATAGTTAAAAACAGTCACGATAAGAATTTGAGCAAACAGAACTTAGCCTTACAAATATGACCCGTGCCATCTTATTTTAAGCTTTATACGAAAATGTCTTTAAATGTATGTTGCAAAATTATAATTTAAACCATCTGTCATCGATATTTGTGATTCACCAGGTATCTCAAAATATCTTTAGAGTTAACACTTAAACAAGGCTAACCTGTTGCAGTTCTATAGCCTACAGCATGTGGATGTATAGCAAACTACTGAGTGTCTCTGTATCCAAATATTCCTCAGTTCATTGGAGTCGGCGAGAGTATTATATCTTTTAAAATGCAAAAACAGAAATACCCTTCCAACAGATAGCTGACTAGATTCTAAACCTTATTTAAAGTAGATTGCTCTCAGTAGAGCGCACACCTCCGCATAAGCAAAAATCCTTCCGGATATTTATCCGGATCCACACCAAACTTTATTCCCTGTCGTGTTCTACCATTCCACAAAGTTTCACTGAAATCGGTTCAGTAATTTTTGCTAATACACACGAAGTAAATAAATAGAAAACATAACTAACATGCAGGTAAAGAATTTACTTCCAGCGGAGGTTATTGTTGACTCATGGACCTGAGCCTTTGTTATAAACCAGAGAAAAATATGTTTTAAGAGACCGAAGAGTATATACAATTTATCCTTGAATAGCAAAACATCATTTATCACATGGAAATATAATATGTTGTGGATAAGACATATCAATAGATATATATTGTGTATGGAGTTAACAATCGGTAACGAGTTATCTGTATTTATCTAACGGTAAATCCTACAGCTCACTATTTGTTGCATTGGTGTGTGGGTGACCGACCAGACAGTAAACAACACAGCCGTTTACACAGTTTTATTCCAACTCCAAGCCATGGCCCCCATCATGGGCCTACATATCTAGTGGACTCCTTCATCACCAGGGGGGCGTTATATATGGGTGCAAAGCTCCAATCATAAGACTATATTAAGAGCATATTTAAGTATATAACACTATGTAGTAAGCAGTTGCTCCTGTCATGATATATGCATTCTACCCTGTTTTTTTTTACCCCTCTGAGTCTTGACAATTTCCACTCCCGAATACAGTTTTCTCCGCATGCAACAGGTGGCGACACTATGCAATGACAAAAATAGTTGAAGCTTCCGAGTTGTTGTGCTCTAAATAGTAATTTTGTTGGGTCCAAACTTTCAAAACTGTGTTTCTGCTGGACTCTGCCTAATTTCTCTGCCTGATTTCTTGAGTCTTTTCCTCCGAGTATAAATGTGAGCTGAGGACGTCGAGTTCTTGAAAGTCCCGAGCTTTTTAAAAACGTTACCTCGAGTCCGGAATTTTGCTTAGGTCTTACCTCAGCTCGCGCTCTAGTGTAGTATTACTTTTATCTGATTAAGAATGATGTTGCATAATCCATTACACGAAAGATATAGCGTCACACTGCACAGAAAAGAGATGTTTTCCATAAAACAATCTGCTGGAGCTACAGGGCCTGGCGTCTATCGATATCTAACTGTATATATCGGTTTAAAATAAAAATGACCTGTAATTTTTCTTGACCAGATGTGAGAAAAATCAAACCAGATATTGTTATGAACATGAATTTGGCTTTTGTCGATACCACAACGGTTATGAGCATTTCATTAAATGTACTTATTTTTTCAAGCTTGGAGTCTCCTTAGCTTGTAACTTCATATCCTGAGAAAAGTGCGACGCCTGTCTCTTTCTTTACTAATTTCATTTGTTTTCGAACTCAGTTCAAATCTATATTATGCAGTCACCGAGCGATCTATGGAAGCCTAACCGTGACGTCAGTAACTGATAACGGGGGACTGATCATGGAGTGTACGTTATTGGGAAGGTCAAAAACATCTGCGGTTAAATGTTGTTCCCAAAAACAGTTTTTGAAAATCAGCCATATACGATATGGCATACAGGCAAAAGAAAGAATAAAAAAGAAAGAAAAATTTGAGGGGACTTCAGAAAGTTAATCCACAATGAAATAAAAAAAGATCCCAATATTGATATATAAATACACTGATCAACCCCTTTAAGCCTCCCATCTACACGGGGGAAGAATAAAAGTCTGTTTTGTTGAAACAAAATTAAACAGAACCCTTAATTTTTGTATATTTACTCACCTACTTTTAAATGAACTTCTTAAAAACCTTTCCCATTATCATTTCACCCCTAGCTTATCTATCAAACGTAAGAAAAGTGTTATTAATCAACTAGATATATGCATTCTCAGGAATGAAGGCCTCCGCCATGCGGTCTTTCCATAATATGCGATGCTCGCCATAATGTTTTTGCATTCTCTTAATCGGCCCATACTCCCTGGTTCATTCGTTCCCAAACAAAGAATCTGCATTCACTATTCCAATGTTCGATCGGGCATATAGTAAACTGGATATTCATGAATATTCCTGGAAGTCCTGCCTGGATCCGGATCATGAGTCGGATCTTCATTGGCCCATTCCAGAAGTGTCAGAAAATTTAATGGGATATCGTTTATGATTGCTTGAGGTATTTTTACACAAACACACAAACACGAACGGAACTAAACGCATATAGACCTTCCCGGTGGAGGCAACAAATCTATGCGGTTTGCACAGTCTGAATGATAACATTTTCCTGGACACACATGGAGAGACCGAAAGTGACGCCATCTGGTGCAACAATTCAGAACAAGCTGAATCGTTCAGTCCGTTTTTTGTACAAAGAAATGAATAGTCCACGTGTCATCAGTGACGGGAAATACATGTTAACAGCAGCATAAAAACCGTCGTAGAATAATTCCAGAGAATAATTAGGTACCTCAAAATGGCTTTATTATTAATTGCGGTAATACCGCTTCTCTATTTCGACGACATCTTGTGTTCATTTAGGTTTGAGTGACCTATTTCCGGGTCAGGTCAGTCCATATTGTGGCTTTAACGAGATGCACAACCACTGATTTTCCTGGAACAAAATAATAAAGTAGGAGTTGAACTTGAGCCTGATGTATAACTGGATGCCGAACACTCAACAGAAATCACTTTTATGAAGCTTTCATCATGTGATGTAGTGCATTTGAAAAAAAGACAGCAGTCAATTTATAACTTGTTTACAACAAACCACACCGTGAGTTACAACCATATTTTCCGAACAAACTTTATTTAAAATTCACTGAATCATACAGAACATTGTTACATAAATTTTCTCAAATAATTTTAACCAGTAACAAGAATTTAAATCATGAATACCCTTATTTTCGCAAAAATAAACGGCTAACAAGCCTCCTCCGATCTTCCCCATCCCACCCAATATTTTACAGGAAGATATAAAAGAATTTTGATAAATTTAATAATTGGCAGTATGGTTTATGTATTTTAATAATGCTTGAGGGGATCCGGTTTATGTGAGAACGCTTGGCTGGTAGCGACAACTATTACAAGTTTAAGCAGCTGCAATTTGAAACGAAGATACACGAGCCCAGATATCGGAAAAAAAAAGTAAAAAAAAATGCAGGAACTGAGCTTGAGTTTGATATATCGCATGATGCTAAACACTCGTTAAAATAAAAATTTCCTTGGGCGTCCCAACATGGGCATCAAATATGATAGTATATAGGGCCTGGAATTAGCCCCCTGTAACCTTTAAGAGCCGCGTAACCTGAGTTAATTAAGTTCACACTACATTACAGCTTTGTATACCCTCATGCAACAGAATGTATTGCAAACCTGGATCTAAGTGGTTTTCAGTAAGCTTAACTGTAATGCAAGTTACGCCTTCATCAAAACTGCAAATAATCAAAATACTTAATTGAAAAGTTTGAATCCTGGATGACCCAAATAACCAAATATCGTAAATATCGCAAATATCCTAAATAACGAAACTGTGTCACAAGACTCCCCATTTTATCTTTATGTGAATCCACTGAAACGTAAATTCGTTTAATCCATTTAGGTACAATGAACATCACAGGGGATGATATAAGCAGCTCTGGTTCTCAGCGCCGACCGCAGAGTCACATTTAACCGGATGTTTCTTAAAATAAAAAGATAAGGTAAAAATACAAAATAAATTAAAGTAAAATAGATTAAAGTGATGTTTTAGTAAACCCTTCACTACTGATACATTCTTGGAGATACCAGATACCTATGCCCCAAATATGGTGTTAGGTCTCCGACATAAACTTAGACCAGATATAACATTAAGGGGTTATCGCGGTTCAAATGATTGGTTCAACGACTTGAAAAGAGGTTGCTCGGGGATTAACAAAGCATTTATGAAACACACACACACACACACACACTTGTGCATGTCGCAGATTCATGATTACTTTCACTATTGGTGTATTATAATGATACTCTTTTACTTGGTCTTAATTAGAATATATGATACAGACACCGAGACTGAATTTAAACTTTACCTTTGAAATCCCCTTACAACTTTGGTTCGTCGGTGTAATAAAGAAACATTTATTTGAATATTGAACCAATGAGGTCCTTAGCAATATGTTACATTTTGCAACAATCAATATGTTGTCATGGATACGGAATGTCACTGCCGTATACACTCGGAGGGGCAGAGGAAATGTGTGAGCGATTAAATTTTTATAATGTCCAAACTGGGATGTATGATGGTAAGTCTAACATTGCATTTAACATCTGAAAATCTGGAAATTTCAGATACTGGAATGCTCCCAAATAATAGAAGTAATAAAAACGAGGAGAGGCTGATGGTACAAATTACAAGTCAAATGGCGTCGCTAACAATCCAAAATATTTGCCGTTATAATAGTATATTTTATTATATAGCACTATTAGTGTATGTGGTTATGTCTAAATTCTGGCTTCTTTCGAATTTCCATATCGATTTTTGCAAACATAGTTTTTTCATAACTTTGGATCATAATTTAAATAAAAATCGATGTTTGCGTTTTATTTTTTCCGCCATCTTGGATAAATATTAAACCAGGATTATATATCACTCGAAAATCGCCTTTCTAAACAGGGGTAACTCAAGAACAAATCCTCAATAGAAAATTTTTCTGGGGTAATGTTTTCTGAAGAATTGAGTTCTGCTAGATAAAAAATGATGTATTATACAAATTTAATGAGATAATTTGTATACGTTAAATCTTATAATTTTGAATAAATAAAATGTAGATAAATTGTGCTAATTAGTCAAATTATCGAGATTTAAGGTAGTGGACTTTTCATAAGCACATCGTAATGAGAAAAGTTGCTTAATAATTCACTTGTAAGCATCAAAAGTAATGTAAACTGTTTTAATTTGTATAGCTTATTTACATATATGTGTCATTTATTTACTTATTTGCATATAAAATTACATTTGCATGTATATTTCCAATGGGAATAGCGACACTGATTGGATTAAAAAATGAATTTAATTTAGAGGCATATATGAAGGGTGATTAAATGGTTTGTCTGCTGACCTAGGTAACTGGTCTCCCCTTCTAGTTGTCCAGAAAATATACAAGCTAATTTGCATATCTAATGAGCATTGGGTCCAATCGTGATTATCGTGGGTTTTATGATGCGGAAATTGGCATCCATTGGTTAGTTATGTCAAGTTTGCTTCCCTTGGTGTCGCGTTTTATTTGTCTTACCCTTTTGTAGTCATTGAATATATAATTAGCTAATTAGTATACGTAATGAGCGACAAAAAAGATCATGTTTTTGTGCGAATCAGCGCGCAGTAATACATCCTTAGGTCTCTGATTTTAGGAAACTCATTATTTTCCTATTTCAATTCCTTATCTTCATGTTTTATATACTGAATATGACACGCAGTATGAATTGTAAATATCCTTGGTTTATCTGGTAATATTTACGCAGGGGCGTCAATACAGGATGGATGGGGGTATATATCCCGAAACCACGTTTTAGCATGGGGGGGGGGGGGTAGGTCAATGTATTCACCCCCTCCCCCTGATATTCAGAGAATAATATTTATATATTTGAAATAAAAATATTGATTAATAGAATTTAAGACCTGGTTTACTATGAAATATAATATATCTAAACCTGGTTTAGAATTAACATATACTGGAAACATATAGGCCTAAAGCCGGGGTTACACTACACGACAATCGCGGGTCGCACGGTCCAACCGATTATCGTAGCTGGACGCGCGACAAAGTTCGGCGACAAAACCCTGTTTACACTACACGACTTTGCTGCTTACCGCGACAAAGTTCTGCGACAAAATCCTGTTTACGCTTAGCGACCTTGCTCGACCTTCCCCGTTTTGGAAATGGCGCCAGTTGTAAGCCGACAGCAGAAAAAAACAAAAGAAAAAGAAGCTGGTTATTCTGGCAGGTGCGTATTTAATTTACTCAAGGAGGAGAGAGAGGACCGTTGGACTCGGTCCTGGCTTCAGAAGAGAGAAACGCATGGAGCATTCGATATCCTGATGAGCGAATTGAGAGAGGATGATGGAGGTGGATTTCTAAACTTCATGAGAATGTCCCCGGAATCTTTGATGACTTGATGGAGAAGGTGGCACCACTCATTTCTAAACAAGACACCAAACTGCGAGCTCCCATTCCTCCAGGAGTCAAGGTGGCGATAACGCTAAGATTCTTAGCAACGGGTAAGATGATAGGCCTACCAATTACAATTTATTAGCATCATATTTGTACATATCTTATAACTTCAAAATATGAAAAAAATCAAATAAAATTATAATATATATATACATTTCTATATTCTATTAATTTTTTATATACAAATATATATATATATATCTTTATTAATATACAATATATATATTTCACAAATACATATATATTATATATATAAAAAACACATATACTTGTGTAAAAATATAGCACTTGTTTATAAATATAGATTATATATATATATATACTTTATAATACATTTCATTACTCTCTACTAATTTTATTATATACATGTACAAACTATGTTTATGTAGATATGTATATTTATATTTATATATATATATATATATTTTAAAATATTTATTAATATGTAAATTATATAGTTTATTTGAAATTTTATTTATATATATAAACATACACACATATATATACAAACTGAATAAGTACATATATATACTTATGTATATATTTATATATACAGTTTATGTATATATGTAGGTGTATCCATATTATATTTCGTCATTCCATATCCAACCCTCTGGCTCTGCCATTTTGATTTAAACCAGTGCCACATGACCTGAAAACCTTTGTCCTATTGGATGAACGACATGACCCGCCCTTGCGATTGTCGTAATACTGTTTACACTACACGACCCAACGATAATCGTAAGGAAAAAGTATGACATGTCAAACTTTTTTTGTCGGCCGATAATCTGTTGCGACACGCGATTATCGCTGAAAAATGCTGTTTACACTACACGACAATCGCAAAGAAATGCTGAAAATTGTGAGCGACCTGCGATTGTCGTGTAGTGTAACCCCGGCTTAATACCTTATTTTTTAAACTTTATACTTAATTATAATGTATTTGGAACGTGTCACTGCAACAATAAAAGGTATATATATATATAAATATAAATATATATATATATATAAATATTATATATATATATATATATATATATATATATATATATATAAGTTTACCCTCCCAAGCCTGCGAGTCATCCCCCCACCCTTGAAGATAAATTGACGCCACTGTGTTTACGCAATAAGCTTCATCATATGAATGGTTTAATTTATACCTACTGATGCATGATGTGATCACAATATAATAAATTTATTTTAATATTGTTCATATTGATATTGACATATGTCATTTGTTAATTCATAACCAGGGGCGCGACACCTATTATTAAACTATCCAAAATGTAGAACAATTGTTTGTATATACAACAGAAATTGTTTTAGCTTAAGTTTCCTGTTATATGTGGCATGTGTAAGAAATTAAACTTAGACCAGAAGAAAATAGTAAATACAAGGTAAACCTGTACATAAGAGGCTGTACGTAAGAATCAAGTATCCAGGTGCATTGCCTTTGAAGTAAACATTCCACTACGGGAATATATGTGGAGTATCACGAACTGACATAATTATCCAGATGAAAGTATTTTATTCTAATTATCTTTAGTAAGCTATCGATAAATCTAACTTGATAAGGTACCTAGATTATACACAGAGCCCTGTGTCCAGCCTGCTGCTGTGGGTCACAGCTTCTGGCCACTAGGCGCTGTTTGTAACACCTGCATGCAAGGTCCGTTGTCAGCTTAGAGGAGTTCCGGATAAGGCCGCATTTCGCAAATCAATGCGCATTTAGCTATTCAGAATGGAAATTCATCTTTCACGAAACGAAGCAAAAAACAAACTACTCTCAATTAAGCAATAAATGTAATAACTTATTCCTGGAGCGAAGTCAAATTCTATTAAACGGGACAGAATGTCATATTAAATTGCATCACAGCGGCCTTTGTTTACTGCATGGCAATTTAAAGTTGACATTTGAGGAAGTGTACAGCATAACATGCAAGGAACAATGCTTTGAATGCT
Source organism: Sipunculus nudus (assembly GCA_026874595.1). Classification (NCBI taxonomy): domain Eukaryota; kingdom Metazoa; phylum Annelida; class Sipuncula; order Golfingiida; family Sipunculidae; genus Sipunculus; species Sipunculus nudus. The sequence continues at coordinate 47,219,992 of CM049306.1, read as the reverse complement.
GAGATTAGTTTTGATCAGAATAAGGGCCAAAAAGGTTGGAGTCTCTGGCATCGCGCGTGTCAATTTTAATACCGCAACTGATTTCTGAAAAATTACTTAAGAATGAAAATTTGTCTTGGCTTTATGCTTTTCTTTAAAGGGTTCGTTACCATTGTTGTCGATCACTAATATTATAGGAAACATTTATTCACTTCCAAAGTGGGGTGATTGTTTCTACCGCCTGTGATGTGCACAGATTAAGCCTAACATGAGTCGTCTCTGTTACGGCGGCCGAGCTGACCTGTAAATGCAACCAATGTGTTTAATAATAAAGCTTTATCCATTTAAGGCATAAAGCAAGATTTAAAGGAAATTTTACTGGTTATAGAAGGTAGTAAATAGACAGTAAGAGTGGATAATGTACTCATGAAAAGAGGCTCAAATATTTAGTAAATTTGACCTTTTCTTTCACAACATGTCGTTCTTTTGTCTCCCGCCGTCGCCGAAGGCGCCGTTGGCGGGGACATAGAAATGGTGAGCGTCCGTCCGTCACACATTTGTTAACGTGACAACTCATCCAGATTTTCAGGGAAAGTCACCAAACTTGCAGCAGCAATGCAGCATATGAGGGGCTAAGTCAAGTCCGAACATGGATGACCTTGACACATTTTTCAAGGTCACAGAGACGATAATGCTAAAGATGTTAACGTAATCACTCACCAAGAATTCGAGGGACAGGCACCAAACCTGTAGCAATAATGCAGCAGGTGTTACAGTGCATAATTGGCCATCTTGGATATCATATTGAGCTTACATAATTATTCAAGATATTTTGTTTTGTTTTTAATTGTACACCCTAAAACCTTAGGGCAGACATCCAACTCCCGTCTATGATAAAAAGTAACTGCTTCTTACCGTTTTAGTGTAATATTATTCAACGGCCATTCTGTTTATCATCTTGGATGTATAGGTTATAAACTGATTATCTTTTTAATTATTATTGTTTTTTTAACCCTTTTAAAGAATAATCATTGGAACCAAAATTACGGCAACAATGAGTTTATCGGTAGCTATTTTGAGCCATCTTTAATTGCCAGTCACCTGACTACACAGCGATGCTTAATTTAGTTTCATTGGTTTTACAAAATAAAAATGTAATAGTACATGCCAAAATTACAACTCTATGGTTAAAAATCAATGATTTATAACCATTTTTAAGGACTTGGTGGCTATTTTGTAGGCCATCTTGGATTTGCCAGTAAGATAAATATGGAAAGATGTATTATTGGTTCCAAAGGATCTCTGGACCCCAAACACCTGGTTGTAGATACCAAAAGTACAACTCTGTGATGTAAAATCAATGATTAATGGCTATTTTTAAGGACTTGGTGGCCATTTTGAACGCCATCTTGGATCTTTCAGTGGCATAAGTACGTAATGTTGTTTTTGTTGGTTCCAATTGATTTCTTGACCCAAAAAAACCTAGTTAAACATATGAAAATTACAACTTTACGATGAAAAATTAATGATTTAAGGCCATTTTAAGGACTTGGCGGCCATCTTGGACGCCATCTTGATTTTGTCAGTAATATAAACACGTAATGTGTTTATTATTATATATAACGATATCATATATTTGTTCCATTTGATTTCTGGAGCCGAAAAACTTAGTAGTAGATACCAAAATTACAACTGTTTCATGAAAACATTACTAACTGATTCATTGCCATCTGATGGGCTAGGCTGCAATCTTGGACGCCATCTTGAAAATAACTTTCCTGGAGTCCCATTTTGGTAAACTTTTGATATATTATTAAGTAGGTCATAAAGTACAGAAACCGACCAATTCTCATGGAATTACCACTGTATTGAAACCAACATCTAACAAAGCACCTGGGTTATCTAAACCTACGTTCCAACGCTACCATCGATACATGATACTTCATATTAATGTACAACAAATTTTAGAAATACATATATAAATATTGGGTCCAATACATTTTTGATAGGACGTGTGGGATTTAATAGTTTATAATGTAGGCTTCAGTGACCTGTTTCTTTTTTGGTGTCAAAATTGGATGTATCAGTGAAAAGTAAAGGGCAGGCAGCAAAAATGTATGAAGGTAAACAGGTTATAGGGAAAATCTAATAAAAAAAACGAAAATTTGAAGTGTTTGTAATGTTTTTAATAATGCCTGGGGGATCGAAAGTTGCATGCGTGTTTATGTGGGAACCCTTGGCAAGTGGCGACATCTGTGACAAGTATGTAAAGATGCCATTTGAAGTGAAGATCCATAACTCCTGTTTTCATGGAACACAATTAAAGTGCAGTAGTTGAGCTTGAGTTTGATGTATCACTTGATACCAAATACGCGATAAAAAACACTTTCCTCGGGCGTCCCAACGTGAACATCATATATGATAATATATATGGTAGTATAAGTAGTCCTCTAAATCCTTTAGTAACCCGTAACTTGAGTTAAATACATTCACACTGGATAATAGCTTTGCATACCCTCAATCAAAAGAATGTATTGCAAACCTGGATATAAGTGTTTTTTTAGCCAGCTTAAATATGATTCAAGCAGCGGTTCAATCCAAACTGCAGATATTCAAAATACTTAATTGAAAAGTTTGAATCCTGGATGACGCAAAAGAGAGACAAAAATATTATTACCGTAAATAACAAAACTGTGTTTCAAGGCTCCCCATTTTATCTTCAGGTGAATTCACTTCAGGTGAAACGCAAATCTAATTCAACGTACTAACGTTAATCCGTTTACGTAAAATGTTTTTCACTGTAGGTGATATAAACAACTTTGATTTTCAGTGGAGACCCCGGGGTCATATTCCATTAGAATGTTCTTACAAGTCATGGACTGCTATTAATATTCGAAAGAGACAGAGTAGTTAAGATCTGACATTCAGTAATGGCTGCTGGCCATAATCTGAGCTGGTACATGTATTAAGAAATGAATTCATGTTTATTCTTACATATGTTAGCATGCTCGCAACTAAAATTTAGTGTTAATTAATTATTTTTTGCCAATCACAGATATGATGTCTGAATTTTTGTTTTGGACTAATCGGAGGTCTTTGGGCTTTAAATGAGGAAGGAAAACAGACAGCCTATTTTAAATTTCCCAAACTTTGTCACCTTGTAAAAAAACTGTCATTGGAAAGTATGGGTCGTGTGGTCTTTTCAATTACTAAATTCTTCGGTAGAGGGCGGCAAAGAACAATGAACAAAACATTACCACAATGTTTTGTTTGTGTTGCGCTTTAGGTTGGTCAGGTGGGTGTTTGTTTATAATGTTAAGTCTTGAACTGGATATAAGTACGAATATTAACAATATAGTACAATTTCCAACTTCTGGTCCCTTTCCTCTGTGCAGCATCTGCATGGTACTACTTAACTGCATTCGTTACTACTTAATATACGAGTTTCGAATTGTTGACATTTGTGGTTGCCATGGGGTTCAAAGCAACTTACCAGGGGACAATACAATAATACATTTCAGGGTGTTCTTTTTGATTTGACGAGCGGCATGATAGCACCGCCAACACATACAGTGAAACCTCCGAATTACGGACACTGACAGGACCGGACATTTTGCCCGCAATAGAGAGATGCCCTTAGTAGAGAGGTCATAAATTTCGGACTTCTTACTTTCAATCTAAGGGCTTGCACTGCATGATCTCAACACAAGAAAATAACATCAGTTTAAAAATGTATTGAATATATATATATATATATATATATATATATATATATATTTAAATTCAAAACTGGAAATACAATTGCTAAAACATTTATATAAATTATTTTCGTTCATGCCGCAAACCTTCCGGAACCATTTTCATAAAAGCAAGCTGATGTTATCATTTAGCATGCGCACACACAGGCATTTGCGATCCCTGTTCGCATTCTCGGCAGACTTGTGAAGTATGTCGTCTTATTCTTTACAATCTGCCCTGGGTTTTTCCCATCTAATGCTCAAATTAGGTGATAATCCAACAATAATAAGAATGATAACAGAAAAATAACTCAGCTGAACAAATCAACAATAAATTTGTTAGTGATCTGACAGTGATTCGAGAGCAATTAGAAGGTAGTACTGCTGAGTTTGAATTTGGCATTCATTATGTAGTGGTGACTTAAGAATTAATTTTATTTTATGAATCCACCACTGAGTTCGCAGACCCGCTCTTAAGATTTTCTCAAACCGATACGTGTGAGTCGGATTGAGCAAATCAACTTCGGTTCAGCCATCAGGCGGACCGTTGGCCGTGTAGTAGACACTACACATAATAAAGGTCTAAGAAAGCAAACGTTGCCACAGAGAGGGCAATACATCCGTAATTTTTTCACTAGTACCCCAAAGGCTCAACCCAGAAACCCTCCCGCCATATCAGGGAAGCTCCTACGAACGTTCGATGGCCACGCACCTGACAAGCTTGAAACAGTCGATCGGCTGGCCGCTGGCCGTTCCTCGATAACTGTCCGTTCGTATTTCAGAGTAGAGAGGTGCCCGCAATTGAGAAAATAAATATATGATAATAAAGAGTACCTTTTCAAGCGACTGCCCGTAAGTGGCCGTAAATGGGAGGTGCCCGTAGTACATAGGTACCCGTAAGGAGAGATTCCTGACGATTTTTAGCATAAAATATTATATTCCCTCACATTTGTCATACGAAAGCCATAATTAGCTCTGTTGATCCGTGACTCCATCGATTGTGATTCCCTGAATGTTTATTTGACAATCTGGCCAGGATTTTTACCAAAAATTTAGGGTGGAATCCGGAAAAGCCTGAAATCTAAGATGGCCGCTCTCCTCCAAATCGAAAATTATTGTTTCAATGAATTTGTCTGCAGTACACTTCAGTATATTGATTTTTTGGTTAATGGGGTCAGGTAAATTCATAATTGATGTCAAATGTATTATCTGAACTATTTTAACCCTATAATCCAAGATGGCCGCCGATTTTTTTTTTAGCCCAAGGCCGGTTTTACTATCAATATTGTCTCAATAACAGGCTCTGCTGGAAGCTCTGATCATGTTGGGTATAATTATATGCGACAGAACTATGCAAACAAACGCGGCAGAACTATGCTTAGTGTTTTTCTCATAGGTAAAAAGATTAGATGAGAAATTAAACTTTCAAAATATTGATACTGAAGTAATAACACTCCATCGTTAAACTGGGGATCATGCTAGTTGAGTCCAGGTCAGAGTTTTTTTTAGTTCAAGACTGCCAGTACCAGTCTTTGGAAACCAGATGGAATCAGCATCTGAGTTCGTGTCGAATCCCTTAAAGTAATTTTACTTAATAAAACATATGTTAACATATGGGTCTGGGCCGGTGTAGCCTTTACATTTTTTTCATGCATTTTTAAAGTATATTTATTTATGTATATAATTACATACATACATGAAAAGCTGGCCGGGAAAATTCTACAGGTTTCTTTGGCAAAATATTCTTCCGATTTATTTAAGTGTATTAGAAAATGCCTATTCATACACATCTTCTTAGGAAAGTTATTGCATATACAGCGCTACCGGTACCAGTGACACACCCACCCGTCACGCTTCGACTTTTTACCGGATCTGACCTTTTATTACCGGAACTGACCGAAACTGACGTTCAGATACTTGAACAAGCCTGATGGATGTGTCACTATAGTAGCGCTGTTAAAGACGGGACGGGTCATGCTAATTAAAGGCGTGTTGCTCCTTGCTACCTCTGCAGTGCGGCTTCTTACACGTCGCAGACCGTATAGGAATCGTCATTTGTAGGTGACAACCCTTAAAACGTCTTATATTCGCAAAAACATCCCAAGCCTAGTGTATTTGACTTATCGAGCCGCCATCTTGAAAATTCCACTGGACGCCGCCATGCAGCTGAACAATTGGGGCGTAAATGTAGAGTCGCCTCGGTACCAGAAGCCAGCTGACTTGTTGTTAGAGCAGATTGGCACCAAACGGGGTGTGTTGTCAAATTCCGCGAGACCACGAGTATTGTTCCTGGAGTCTGAATATAGCCAAGCAGGGCGTAGGAATACTTTGGGTGTTGCAGAATTGTATTTGGAGCCAGTAAACGGCGGTCGAAAGCCAGAGAACTGTGTATTCTGGACGACGCACTGTTTGTGAGACTGGAACCAGTCAATGGAAGGCGAAAGCCATGTATGACATTCTCGGAAATAAACCCGTTTTGTTTTAACCCCTGATTCCAAATTTCGGGACGTTTGCGTGGAAGATTCTCGGGAAATATATGTCCGCTGAGTGTGTGGTGTGCGGAACTATAGATTATTAAACAAGCATGTTTATATTTCATGTATGCACCAGGCGTTGTAAGCGACGGAATCGTTGAACTGCATGAAATGCTGAATTAAAATAAAATGCACACTATTGCATATATGTACGAATAGGTCGAACAAGGGTGGCGTTGGCATGTATCAATTCGAAAACAGCACCGTGACTAAGAAAGATTTTTCCAATTTGTTTATCATTTAATTTAATCATACATTAAAGGTACACAAGTTTTGCAACAATATGTGAATTATCTCAATTTCATATTGGCTGAATACAAAAGTCCCCCAGCTGAAACCACTACTCTTATTATCTCAAAATTTTAGCCGGTTTAAAACATTGTATGTTTATTTGTTTTGGTAAACACATACTACTCGCGTCTGTTTACCATAACAATTAAGACTGCAGCACAGTTCCGATCTTGCGCATGCGCGACAACTCGCAAAAATGAGAAGAAACATGAAAGAAGAAACCAAGAAGAGACACCGAAGAAGCTTAAAAAATGTTCATTCATCAGGTGCCATGCGCATTATGTATGTTTTGTGCACCTCAGATCGCGCCCGGTTCAGTCTTCCTCCCACTTGTGTACACGATTAAGCAAACAGGATTAAAACGAAATATTGGCAGACACCATTATATTTCAAGGAGAAAATACTATATTTCTAGTATATTTAACATACCTTTCATTGGAAAAGGCCCCTATAAACTCATTTCCGATTAAAGCTGTAACCACGGCACAGCTGCTATCTGTTTCTTTAGAGTGTCGTCGTGTATGTCTTTGGATCTATCCCTCTCCTACGCATGCAATCATTTTGGATGCGGAAATAGCTTTTCCCTGTCACAACAACCCTATTTTGTTTCGCACATAGCTTACATTTACTTCCTTCGAATTTATTTCTATGTTTCAGCTGACATTTTGACATCTGTCGATTTCTGCCTGTTGATTTCAGCTGCCTACATTGGCTTCTGCTCGTAGTTTGCCGCTGCCAGTTAATCTTATATTGCTTTTGGATTTCAGCTTCAGCTAAAAACACCACACCATTGTGATGTACACGGACACCTGCTATATCCATTCAATGACACCTGAATATATTTTCTTCAGCAACTGTAATTATTCGTTGCATTAACAGGTTTTGATTATCATGGCAACACGGGCAACTATTGGCTTGTCGTCGTGTCTTTTTTTTCTTTTAGTTTTTGTATATCAGTTCTTTCCATCAAGAGATATTCTAAGAGATGCCGTGAAGCAAAGTCTTCAAACTTGATCAATATTTAATGTATGGCCTAAAATAGAAGCCTATTATTTTCTATGCGACTATGGTTATCATTGGGCGTTGCGGTTACAGAAATATCAATTTTTGGGACAGTATCTCAATTTCTGTAAACAATAGAACTATCTCTTTTTTTCTGCACTGGAAAGCATTTGATGAGCTTTCAATAACACAACTGAAAATCTTATCAAATCTCAATGCATGAGATCACTAAAACCCACGATTAATTTTTGGTCGGCCAACTCAAAGATTTCAAGAGATTTTTTTTTTTTTTTTTGGGGGGGGGGGGGTTGATAATAGATCAGTAATATAAAAGGTGAAAGAAACTTTCACTTTTTATAATGACATGAATTTCCTAATCTTAAGTAGATAATTTCACTCAGTCCCATTTTATCTCACAGAATTATGAAATGGATGGCTATTTTAACTGATGAATCCCCGATACCGTTTGCCGGTTGTCAGTCCATTATCAGAGTGCCCCATGGGTGAGATTTACAGATCGGATGGGATATGTAGATATGATTGATTAAACGGGGTCAGACCAATGTTGTTCCCGATGTTTCCCAGATCTATATATATATTTTGTTTGCTGTTACAGAACAGTAACACAGTAAGATAAGTTAAGGCAAATAATTCATTAAAAAAATAAAATTCTCTTGAGCGCCACGTGTTGAGGTAACTGACAGAGGACCAAAACGGAGACTAAATTCATGGAGAACATTCATAAATGTTACTTATTCCAATAATGCCATATGAATAAGATACTATATCTAGGGAAGACAGAACTGGGGAACATACGAACTTGTGAACATATATAGGTACCGCGGTAAGGAGGTTCTCTCCTATGCTGTAGCTATTGTATAGCATTTTTTTAAGCTTTAAGGTAGAAGGGTGTTATTAATATTCATTCGAGAAAAGACCAGTGTGGTTGGCTGTTGGCCTTGGAATTTTTTTTTATATTTGTTATAATAATGTCAGCTCAAATTAAACCGTTGTGTTCACCCTTCCGCAAGAGGTCCTTTCTACTCGAAACAAATCGCTTCTGTTTGGGCGCTTTGGGACGGCCGGGACAAGTGGTCCCTACTGTCAAACTTCAAAATCAAAATTTGTTGCATATCAAGAAAGCACCTACTGTTTACGAATTATTTCATATTCCGTAAATCCTTACCACAAAAACACCCATTTTTATGTTGTTTCCCTTGAAACAATTCTTATCCAACACGCTTGAACGGACTACATTGTCCTCTTTACTACATTTGTACCTACGCCGCTGGTGTATTAAGAAGCCCTAGTGCATTATGGGGGTCAGCTTTTGACTCCAACTATCCCTAAGGCCCCAGTCACGCATGTCTACGATTGCCTACGATCACCTACAACTACATGGTTACGACTAGCCGTTGCCGATTACCTGCGACATGTCGCATGGGATTAGGTTTGCGGTCACACATGGGGCCACTTTACGAGCGATCGGTGGAAGTTGTTAGGTCCGGTCTGACTGCATTTTATACGACCATACGACTAGTTGTTAGATTGCTACCGACCGATTTTTGAATAAGACGATATGACGTGAGAAAACTACCGAGTGGTCGTACGATAACTACCGACTGGTCGTGGCAACGTACGAGTCCTCGGCCTATGTTCTAACTTGTTCAAAAGTCACAGTACCTTAAATAATGTTCTTGGCAAGTTTCTCAAAAGTCCAGCTATGAGAATACTGTAAATAACTGGTATATATGTTTTCTTTCGGAGAGCTCGTGATCGAAACACCGTGCACACCGCCCACCTCGACCTAGACTGCACGTACGACTGGACGTTATAGGAATTATGTTGCGAGTTAACCTAAGAACTAAGCTTATTGTGGACCCAAGATATATATATATATATATATATATATATATATATATATATATATATATCGGAACCAGGGTGCACCCCTTTTTTGTTTGTTTTTTTTTAACCAGGCGGTGTATCGGACCACAAAATATTTTCAGTTCTGTCACCTACACTGGTTATATTTGTATACAACAGAAATAATATTATAACATGGTATATCGTACATCATACAATAGATCGAAATTTGTTAAAAAAAAAACACCATACATATATCGAAATGTAAACTGCCTCAAGTAAGTGATTATTTTTTTATATATATTGTGAATATCCAAGGACACAATAAACATAAAACAATTGGGTATTTAGAAGTAGCTAGTTTCTAGCTATTTCAGGAGTAGAATTGCCTAAAATATTGAGCAATATTATGGAACTATGAAAAAAGTTTTCTTTTTCCAAAAGTTCCACTATTTTGAGGGGATATCCCCTCCTATACACTCAGCCATGCTCAGCTCAGCCGTGTTCAGTTCACCATGTATGGATTTTATGCCATGGATCATTCAAACAAATTTACCTGGCCGTATTTATATATCTCCCCATATAGCAGTCACGAGTTCACGACAAGTCGTACGACTCGTCGCACCACTTATCGGGATCGGTCATGACCAGACCTAACCACTCGGTAACTGGTCGTAGCCTGTCTCACGACCTAACGCAGGACAAGTCGGTACGATATACCAGTCTGCGAATGCTCAGTAGCTCCGATAGCTACCGATCACATAAAACTACCTATGACCACCCATAGACATAGACATAGATATGGTTTGTTTCTCACACCGTGTCACAGGTACACGAGAACTCAGATACATAAATAGTTGTGTGGTGGCAGTATGCTCGGTTTTAAATAAAAAGTAATAAAAATATATCACTATTTGTGGGAGACAATAAATTGTCAAATTTAACATTCAAAATTATCTCTAGAAATTTGCATGTACTAACCAACACAGCTAAGTTCTTTGCATTAAATAACTCGTAATCTTAAGTTCGTCCGGTGACCGTAATATTCTCCTAGAAATATACTGTATTTGTTCCTTTGTAAAGAACTGGCATACAAACATGTAATGAAATTCATCACCTAAATCAAATGAGTTGCATAATGGACATGATCTTTCTCTATAAGACAGCTTTTGGAATCGTTCTGCTCTGACTGGCAGTTCATGATTACCTGTTCTAGTTTTAACATGGACCCGCGAAATCTAGATGGTACAGCAACCTTAAATAAGGTTCACAAAATATTCTATCTTTGAACAAAGAATAACTTCTGCACACCGACATATTTGCACGCTTTCGTGCTACTGTTGTTGATATTGGTCTTGCAGCCCGAGTCTGAAACTGTGATATAAACACCTCAGGTTGATATCTCTCCATCTGGTCTGTCCACACATTTTGAATACCATTTACACATAGTGCATCCCTAACTGCCGATATCCACGGTGATGTTATTAATCCAAAACTATTCAGATAGAGTAGACTCTGGTATATTATAAAGGAATATTTTGTCCCTTTTCCAGAGATCAAATTAGCCCAGAATCTGAGCAACCTTGCGTTAGCCTCTATATTTAGAGGGTACCTCCCAGCTTCTCCATAAACAGTTACAGTCGGCGTTGGGTTGGACACGCCCAATAACAGTTTCAAGAATTTCAAATGAATTCTTTCAATAATTGTATCCGCCAATACAGATTTTTTTTCGGATACTATGTTTTCAGTCGGACGCCGCCACCGCTTGGGTTTCCAGAGAACTCCTCCCTGTCGATCCGCGCGGTGAACTCCACGTGTGCTTTGTTTATATTGCTCCGACGCGCCACCTGCTGCTAAAACTTTAAAAGGTAACATGACCAATTGTTCATATGTAAATATCAATCGACCCCAAGTTTAAAGCCCGTTCCTATGTACTCACTGGTATCTATTTGCTGAATGACCATTGAAACAAATTTCCCGACATCTGTAGGCAAAGACTAAAACCACAAATTACGTTATTGGTCATGTGACTTTTGGAAAACAAACGCCACAGGACCGCATCAATTTGCCGAGAAGAGAAGCATTTTGCCCGTGTTAAAAACGTGATATACTTTTTGAATTGGCTTTTGACACAGATGGGACCATAACAGAACGGTAGAGCACATAAAAGTACAATGAATATGAGAACTTCAGAGAGCTTGGTCATCCGGCAACGTTCTCTGTCACATTTTTGTAAGCGGGGAACCAAAAACCTCGCTTCGATAGATTTCAACATGCTTTGCTAGCTGTGTTCAGAAACTCGCGAGTGAGTGACGTCACAAGTGCAAGTGTATCCCGACAGCGCAGGTGCCGAAGCGGCGGATTGGGCCCGCTTGACAACTCACAGAAATAGCACCAGAAACAGGGGCGTAGCGATTGAGGGAGGGGAGGGGGCCGGCGGATCCTGAAATTCGAAAAAGGGGGTGGGGAGATATATATGCATGTATTGATACTATGAAAACTTTCATATATATATATACGTGTACATGTATGTACATATATATATATATATTATTAGTATTATTAATATACGTTATATATTTTAGTGTATGAAAATATATTTATATTTATTTTCAAATATGAACCATGGTTTCATAAAGGTTAGTAACAGGTACCTTGGGAGGGTATGGGAAGGGCTATCCCCCCCCCTATTGGAAATATGGTGATTATGCAATGAAAAGAGCACATGTTGAGGCAATTTTCAACATAGAATGCCTGAAAAACTGTTCTTTTATGCCTTTGCGTTATGTAGTCCAACTGTAGAGAGGTTCAATATTGAATATTTATATTTCTTCTAAATAAATTTAAATCGTTTTCAAACAAGTCATTGGCGCAAAAGCGCATTTACGTTTCTTACTTGCAAAATTTTATCTTTTTAATGTAATGCTCAGACTGATGTAACTGATATGTTGAAGTCTTATGTTAAACTTTGCATTTTACCGGGTCCCGTGGTCTCGACAGCACACAAGACAGCTAAGACCACAGATTGCGAGTTCGAGTACCGGTATCACCAGAGGAAACTTGAGATTGTTCACGGTCGACCCCAATCAGGGCCTGGTGCTCTACAGTTGTTCTGCAGCTGTTCATAAATATCCTTATACTCAACTAATAAATTTGAAAGTAATAAACTGCAGATAATCAAAATTATTGCTATTTAATAAAAAAGGAATATGAAAAACGAAAATAAATCACGAAAATTGGAAAATTAGATAAAATGAGAGATATTGCAGCTCAACGGGTGGCCGCGCGCCGAAGGCGCCCCCTCTGGATCCGCCACTTACAGCAAAGGCAACCTAATGCATATATATATATATATATATTGGTATTAGGTTAAGCGAAATTCCGAAAGGACGTGGGTTACTGGATGCGACGGGGGAAATTTGTTACGGCAAACTTTTCTGTCACATCTGGAATGGGTGCTGTCAGTTCTGTCAAGCGTAAGCCTTATCCATCAATTCTGCAGTTATCTTTCTTAATCTCACTTTTCAATCGAAATTAAGTAATCATTTGGCCAAATCTGTGTAAAATGTGAGATATTAGTCTTGGAAACGCATATACGTTGCTTTATTTTGACAGCATAACGCTTGTATAAATATTATTAACGGTCGCATGGATAAACTAAACCGGTAGATGGCGTGCATTTTATTCAAACACCAAAGCTCATTTAATATTAATGAACACCGCCCGGATCGACTGCTCCGTAACCACTGGGCAGAATTTTTGAAATTCGGAATTATGATCGGGTGACATGTTAACTGCTGCGCTCTTAGGAGAGGAATTAATATAGGGCTATGCCCTGTTTTCCGATCCTTATTGATGATTCAATAAACTACTGTTTACACCAACTGCTGCGCTCTTATTTTTGGTTGACCTCTGACCTTTCCTCTCTGCCCAGCGTCCATTTGTGCGTCTGTTTCCATACATAAACCCACATATCTCGGAAACCGTTTGACCGATCAGGCTAAAAAAATTGCACAAATTTAGCCCTTGGATAGCTTTACATACATACACTAAAAGTGGTGGCGCCATCTGCAACCATTTTTGCACAGCGTCCATCTGTTCATCTGCCTTGGGATGAAATCACTCATATCTATGCATTGGTTGGACTTATCCATCTGAAATTTTGCATGTGTATTCCTCCTGGACAGCTTTCTTGACTTCATGACAGGTGGCGCCAACAACATTCACGTTTTAGCTGCTGACACCTAAGTTCATATCTCGGGATCCGTTTGACCGATTGGGCCAAAATTTTGTATAGAATTCACATAGCTCTTTATCATACGCAAAGCTGGTGGCACCACCTCGAACCATTTTTGCACAGCGTCCATCTGTTTGTCTGCCGTGGGAAAAAATCACTCATATCTCGGCAGTGGTTTGACATATCTCCCTAAAATGTTGCATGTTTATATACCTTGGATAGCTTTCTCGATTTTGTGGCAGGTAGCGCCACCTACAATTATGTTTACGCTCTAGACATTCAGGCTTATATGTCAGGACTGGTTTGACATATCCCCCTGAAATTTTGCATGTGTATAGATCTCACATAGCTTTTAATTATACACAAAAATGGTGGCGCCACCTGCCACCATTTTTGCACAGCGTCCTTCTGTTTGTCTGCTGTGGGATAAAATCACTCATATGCAAGTAGTGATATGACTTATCTGCCTAAAATTCGGCATATGTATACAACTTGAACAGCTTTCTGGATTTTGTGGTAGGTGGCGCAACCTACATACACATATCGGCTGGAGACATCCGTGCTAATATGCAACACACGTCACTCTTTTCCCCCTTGCCACTCAATCCATGCCTCACTTCACCCGTCCCACTCTGATTTCGGCGGATTCACGTAGTCGCTTGTCCACTACCCGTATTCTAGTTATAGTCTTCGACTCCCAGGCAATACAGTGGTATCAAACAAGTGCATTATAACGTCTAATGGTAACTCATTTGCGTCTCTCATCATGGCGTACATAGCTGCGGTAGCCTTTTCAGAATTAAATTTCATAGCTTTATTAAATCTACCATTATAACTTAACAAAACATCGAAATACAAGTACTCATCTACGACATCAATATATTCTTATTTTATCTTGAACTGTGGCATCTGAACTGTGGCATCTTTCTAATTTTGCCTCTCGAAAATACAGTCACTTTAGTTTTTTTTTTGTAAATTAACAATTATAAAACAATCTTTACAGTATGAATATAAGTTATCCAACCATTTTTTTATAAATCCTGCTCACTTTCAGCAATTATAACAGTATCATCTGCGTACATTAACACTCTAATATCTCTAACGGTTGCAATATCAGCAAATATAGGGCATGTAGAGGCCATAGCTTGAGCTATCATATCTATCACCTTCTTCCCATTATTACTTTTTAAGTATAGATTATTTTAGTCAGCCACGTACAGGGCAAAAAGCAAAGGTGACAAACTATCAACCTTTCTCACTCCACATTCACATGGAAAAAAGGAAGACCGATTGCCGTTCCCGTAAATACAAAATGAAGTGTTTAAATATAAATCGGAAAGTACTTTCGACAGTTTCCCTTTAATTCCTTGTATAGACAATTTCAACCAGTGCTTTTCAACCAGATCTATTCGCGGTATCGAAAGCAGTTTTATAATCGTTAAAGGCGCAATAAAGTTTCTTCTTTTTCGTCAGATATAAATCTAAGTGATCTTAAGATGAATGTGTGATCCGTAGTTGCATTACCCTTCCGAACACCTGCTTGCTCCTCGCCCAAATAGACTTCTATTCAACAAACTGAGTCAATCTTCTATTTAATAGCAAAGTTATCAATTTTCCAAAGCAACTTAATATCGTAATCCCTCGGTAATTAATTGGTGATGTTTTATCTCCTTTGTTCTTATAAATGTGGCTTATCATTCCTATCTTCCAGTCTATAGGTATTTTTCCATATCTTAAAACAATATTAAATAACTTTGTTATCAGTTCTACAGAGGCTTTCAAAAATTCGTTCAAAATTAAATCATAACCCCATACTTTACTATTTTGAAAACTCTTACGGCTTGCATGACTTCATTCTCAGAAAATACATCATTACGGATATCATCTCCACGGATGCCACACTCTCTATTACTCTCTCATACATTTCTTTAAATCAAGTGTATCACTACAGAAACTCTTGTTAAGATATTTAAAATTATTAAACAATTCTACAAAATTTGCCTCAAATTCTCTTTTGATTTGATTTCTCTTTACCTGTGACCAGTAAAATTTCATATAGTTTTTCTTTGCTTTTTGTATTAGATCACAAAATGTTTTCTTATTTTTATTAAAATGTATTATCAGACACTTTTTGTATGCCCTACTGGCTGACCGCAGGGCAAAGCGGTTACTATCACTTTGTTCTACCCGAAACTTATTTTTTCGCTGCCAAAAATGCTTTGCGGTTGATCTACAAACATTATTGAGAGAAGGCTTATTTTGCTTTTTCTTTGCTGAGATCCTTTTTGAACTAATTGCTGTATACATATTTGCTTTTTCGGCGGATTCCAATCGCAAATCATTAATTAATTTCGTGACTGCATCTATATAAGCTGTGGTTTGTTCCTCCAAAAACAGTATATTATCAAATGATTCACTTATATGTTTTATTTGAGCTATATCTAGCTCTTCCATAAATTTTCCGGCATTTTCAGCAACCAAGCGAGGTCTTCTGAATGATTTCACAACATGTGGATCTTTTCGATTTTGACCCAAGTGGTTTAGTAGGACCTCTTTACAAGTTTTACTTTTATTCACACGCTCAAGTGGTCGGTGAATATCAGATAACATAGTGTTCATTTCTGCGATATTGAAGGATGTCACATCATTCAGTAAGTTTGATGAAACAATGACATAATCAACTACACTAACAGCCTTACAGGTAAATCAGCCCACATCCTTGTCTCTCCCTAGTCTGCCAATGACAATATACAGTCCTAAACTTTTACATAGTGAAATAAGCCGTTAGCAATAATTATTTGTGATATGGTCCTATGCAGACGCTCAGCTACCAGGGTATCTATTTCCTCTCTTTTTATTAGATCAGATGGTAACCGCACCTGGAATTAAAATCTCCCGTTAAATAATTCGGGTCACCAAGATCTGATCTGTCACTTAGTCAATCATATCACATTCAAGCTCATCAAAAATGCTTATTTTAGAATAGCGATGATTCTGGCGGGATGTATACCGCACCCAGTAATAGTTTATAATTTTAGAAGGCAACATCTACCAAACACCATAATACAGAGTCAGATTGTCCTTTCAATATTTTTACTTTTCCACCGAGATCTTCTTTCACTTACAATGTAATACCACCCGAACGCACTCGCAAACATTTCCTATTACTTGTATAAATTTTAAACTCTGCAACGTTAATGTCCTCTAAATCATTTAGTTTGGTTTCACTACAACAAATCATACCAAAGGTTTCTATACACTCCTCGAAGTCAGGCCCTTTAAGCTTACTTTTAAGACCACACACATTTAAAGACAACCATTTTCAGTGTCCTATTCAATTTCACATTTTCACTCAAATTGTGTTGGGCTGGACGATACGTCTCACATCTCCTCCCCGAAAACTGCTACTCCACATATCCTGACAGGGCAAAGGTTTCAAAGCCGAAACGAGAGAGGTCCACGGACTCACATCCAAGCTTGTAAAGGTCATCCGGGGTTTCTAAGATGACTCTCTTGTCATCATCACCAATCTTGCAAAAGATTAGGCTATCTCTGGTGTGGACTTTGCTGTTTTTTCATCTTTTATAAATTTCAAAATTCTCGCTCGAATGGGGGTCAAATCCTCATTAACGAAAACATAGCTCTTGTCGGGTTTGTTTTTCAATTTTGTTTCATTTTTCATCACTGCAATCTTTTATTGCCGGCTCATAAATCTACACAACACGGGACGAACATAGGTGTCTATTCCCCTCTGCTTTTTCTTCGGCCTCCCAGATCGGTGGCACAATGATATGTCCCGATCTTCAAGGACAACGTCCATCTCTTTAGCAAGGCTCACTATTTTATTCCTCAAACTTTCTTCTGTTTTCTCCTCATTCTCTTTAATACCAGTTATACGCACGGTCTCGCGACACGTGTACTGTTCAAGTACAAGTCGTTTTCTTACCGCAGTGCCAGAACACGCCCTCCGATAGCTTCGTGTAAAGTTTTTGTGACTGTAGTGAGTGCCGTGGTAACTGCTTGAGTAACTGCTACAGTTACAATTTGTGTAATAGCAGGGATCAGATGTGATATAAGTAGAATGACCAGATCAGAATGTCCTGTATCAGGTTGTGATGTCTCAGACACAGTGGGTTGCGAGGGCTGAGCTACCGGTTGTGTTTCGGGAAAACTTGTCAATGCCGCATTCACGGCAGCAGCAATATCAGTTTCCAGACAACCAATATTCATACCTTCATATATTCATTGACTTTAAGTGTTTTTGGTGTACTGGTTTCGAAAGAAAAGGACCTGTCCCTTTTACTTTGTGTTGATGCCATGTTTTCGTACCCTCCAGGTGACACGTCACACTTGATTGACCCTGTACCGGTACACACCAGCACTGTGGCTATGAATTTTTTTTGCTGAGAAATATCTAGAAATGTCCGAACGGGCGGTTGTTCAAAAGTCACAGTACCTTATATAATGTTCTTGGCAAGTTCCTGAAAAGTCCTGCTATGAGAATACTGTAAATAACTGGTATATATGTGACTTCGTTCCGAGAGCTGCTGTTGTGTTTTTTTCATAATCATAGACTATCTGTCACATCCAGGTTTTCTTTCATTTGTTTACCTAAAATAAATATTTCGCCAGATTCAAATGAACATTAAAAGACTGGATTTTTAATAGTTTATATAAACCATATGTATTTTTTTGGAATTTCCTTTAAAGATGTAAAAAAATCATTTCTTAAATTTTCATATCTAGAGCAATAAAATAAAACATGGATCTCATCTTCAACTTCATCTTGATTACGCATTTTACAGACCCTCATTTCTTTTGGTATATTATTTCTCCCTCCAATTTCGATTTCATAACAATGGTCACTTAATCTAAATTTTGATAAAGCCTGCCTATATACAAATGCCATATTATATAAATATTTTTCTGGTTCTACTGCTGATTTAATTATACTGTATATACTGAGCTTAGATTTACTTCTGATTTCTGATAACATTTCTTGCTGGCTATTGTCTTTGACCCTCTGTACAAACATCCTCATAAACATTTTACTGTCACCAACACTTTGTCCAAAACAATCAAAACTAAAACCATATCTTTTTAACTGCAGTTTTATATCTGTAGCCCATGTGTTTCTTCCCATATCATCTAAATGTTTGAGGGTGTTATAACATAATCTAGGATATCTAGAATTATCCATTGTGATAATTTTTAACCAATAATTTATACATCTTTTAAAATATATACAAATGTAGGGAGTATCTTCCACATTCTAATAAAGCAGCAGTATTTACTGTTTTTTTTACTCACACCAAGGAGTTGCTTACAAACACTTGATTGCATGCACTCTATTTTGGGTCTTGGAATGGACCCCCAGATTTCTGATCCATAATGAAGTGATGCGAGTATAACTTTTTCAAAAATAGTTGAAACAACAGATAAAGCCATTTTACCATATTTTGATTCACACTTTTTGATAATATTTAAGCCTTTACTTGTTTTTAACATGAGCATATTTAAACATTGGTTTCATTTCAGTGATGAAGAGAACAGAACTCCTTAATATGTATAACTATTCACATTTAAGAGCTTCTTACCTTTGAAATACCATTTCTCATTTTGTTTGACAATCCCTCCCCTTCTAAATACCATAGATTTTGTTTTATCAGTATTGCCTTGCATACCCCATCTATCACAGAAGTCTTCTAAAATGTTTAATAAGTTCTGAAGCCTCCCCACTGAGTACCCAATGAGACAAATGTCATCTGCAAAGGCTAAAATATTTATATCTGTGTGTTGTAATGACATCTGGATACCAGGAAGCTGTGTTTCATGAACCATTTCAAAGAATGCATTAAGATATAAATTAGATAATATCGGGCTGAATAAGCAACCTTGCCTTGTACCATTAATACATTTAAATTTTTCTGTTAAACCATTGTTTACCTTGACACAGTAAGTTATCTTTACATACATGGATTTTATTACCTTAATTATGTTTCCATGGATTCCTATTTTTAGTAATCTGTATAAAAGTAACTTATTTGAAATTCTATCAAAAGCTTTGCTAAAATCAACAAAGACACAATAAACTCTCCCTTTATTCTTGCATAAATATTTCTGGATTATTGCTTATAGTGTAAAAAATTTGGTCTGTAGTTGAATAACCTTGTCTATAACCAGCTTGACATTCATATAGTTTATTGTTTCTATGGCCCATCTTGTAATTCTTGAACATAGCATTTTAGTAAATAGCTTTCCTGTAGTATTTAATAAGGCAATTCCTCTATAGTTATTAACTTTATTATGATATCCTAATTTATGTAAAGGGTGAAGTATTGCTTCTGTCCACCTTTTTGGATAATGTACTATTACCATTATTTTATTAAACAATATGGATAAATAAGGAATTATAATATTCTTAGTACATTTAAATACCTCTATAATGAGCCCATCAGTTCCAGGTGCCTTATTTACATTTGTGTTTTCAATACTCTACAAGATTTGACTGTCAGAGATAGCAGAATTGAGAACAGATGGGAAATTTTGAGTACATATATCACAATCTAAGTCATGGTTTTCTAAATAATTATTAACATTCCTCTTAAACGATGAATTTATCTCTACCTTAACATTGAGGAGGTCATCAAAATATGTGTACCATTCATCTGGATTGATATTTACATTTTTCCTTTGTACTCTGGTTAATGATTTTACCTTTTTCCAAAATTTATCTGGTTCATTTATTTTATCAATTAAAGAACAATGTAACTTGTGTTTATGTTCTAACAATTTTTTCCTACAGATTCTTTTGAACTGTTGTTTTTTAATTTTATATTCTTCCAGATATAATTGATTTTTTGAATTTTTTTTTGAAATTATTTAATGCTAAATATTTATTCTTTTTCAAGGTTTCACATTGAGTGTCCCACCAAGCTGGTTGTCTTAATATTTTTTTTGTACTGGTTTGGTCAACTGAGCACATGCAGTTAACAAAATATTTTCTAAAATAGTTACTGCCTGATCTATTTCTTGATGTTTAACTTCTGAATATGAAATATAATGCTAAAAGTTTGCAACCGTTACATTACCTGTCTGATCCAAAACATTCTGGTGCAAGAAATGTGCAAGTTCAGGTCTCCAACAGATTCTCTGATAAGGGTGCAGGTGCAGTGAGGAGCAATACAGTGATATGTGCTGTTTGGTGCAAGTGAACTTACAACATATTGGAAAATGGTCAGACAAGTCAAAATTCAGTACTTCAAAATTAGATGTACAATGCATAATATCTACTGACAATACCATATAATCAACAATACTAGCTCCATTATAGGATACACAAGTAAACTGACCTTCAGCATCATTTACAGTTCTACCATTTAATATGCAGAGATTATTTGCTTTGCAAAAATCAAGAAACATTCTTCCACACTTATTGACTATTTTATCTTTTGAACAACGCTCTTTAATGCAATCATTTTCAATTGTTAGAAGATCATTAATCATATTTGATTCTACTTTACATGGAGTTATGTAATCTTGTATTTCCCAGTTCTAGCATTTAAATCTCCAGCTATATATACATTTGCACCAGGGTATTTAATTTCAATATGTTTAATTTCTCTTCTAAAATACTGATACCATCCGTTTGTTCTAAGTATATTTGTGAGCCATCTGGAGATATATATGCAAATATCATAATAATGTCATGATTAATATCAATAATTTTGCCATCCATCAAGAATACAACCATGTCTTGAAAATGATCATATATGCGATGAACATATGTACAAAATATATCTTTTATCTATACATTTACAAATACAGATATGCCAACTGGATTTCTTCCTTTATCCGCCTTTTTGCGAGTTGTAGAAAAGCATGTGAATCCCATCATCATATTATCAAATTCTGAATCCTCAACACCCCAGGTTTCACTCAAACTAATGATATCATAAAATATCAATAAGTTTTTCAATTCATTATTTTTTTACTTGTGTTTAAGTCCTTAACAGTTCCAAAATATAATGTTAAAGTTTCTCTCTGTATTTACAATATTTCCAAGATTATCTATATGAAATGTTTCTTTTGTAGGTGAGGTATCGCTCTTATTCTCAAATTGTGTTGATTTGTTCACATATTTTCCTGGGCCACTGCCAAAACCCTATTCATCATTTATGCGTGACCTCCTCTCATGAAATCAACAATTGAGTTTGTGTCCTCATCCCACTTGTATGTTTTACTATTTATAATCAGTTTATGCATTATCTCCAGCACTCCTTGCTTTTTCTAATTCGTTGCCTAGGAAATTTCTAATCTGCCTCACTCGATCACTGAAATCTTCTGTAAACTTCTGTCACTGCCAGATCCCTTCAACTTTTTCCTCGCTGCAACCAGAATTTTTTGTTTACACTTGAATTTGCTGAATTTAACATATATATATCGGAACCCCTTTTTTATTTATTTTTATCCAGGTGGGGTATCGGACCACAAAACAGTTTAAGTTCTGTCACCTACACTGGTTATATTTTGTATACAACAGAAATATTATTATAACTAGACAGAGTGTCCGTCTCTATAATACAGAGGCTTACAATAGTAGGCTATATTATAACATGGTATATCGTACATCGTACATTAGATCAAAATTTGTAAAAAAAAAAAAAAAAAACACCATAGATATATTGAAATGTAAACTGCATCAAGTAATGTGATTAATTTTTTTGGTCTGCTTGATATACAGATTATATTGTGAATATCCAAGGACAAATTGAACATAAAACAATTGGGTATTCAGAAGTAGCTAGTTTCTAGCTATTTCAGGTGTAGAATTACTTAAAATATTCAGCAATATTATGGAACTATGAAAAAAGTGTTCTTTTGCAAAACTTAAGCAAAACTAACATGTTGTGCCATGACGTCGATATTGGTGAGGCAAGCGCAGTCAAGCAACATCCATATAGACTGAATCCAGAAAAGCAAAAGTATCTACAGGATGAAATTCAATATTTGCTGGACAATGATTTTATTGAACCTAGTAACAGTAACTGGAGTTCACCATGTATTCTTGTGCCAAAACCTGATGAAAGTTACCGTATGTGCACAGATTGTCGAAAACTGAACTCTGTCACCAAGACTGACACGTTCCCCAGTCCGAGGATCGATGATTGTATTGATAGAGTCGGTAGCTCCAGATATGTTTCCAAGTTTGACTTGCTAAAAGGATTCTGGAAAGTTCCGCTGACAGAACGAGCGAAAGAAGTGTCCGCATTTGTGACGCCGCAAGGACTGTACCAGTATAAAGCGCCTCATCCATACGGTTGTCAAGGACATTCAGGGCTGCGACGCATATATTGATGGTGTACAGCGACACCTGGGAGAAACATCTGCAAATTGTTCGCAACCTCTTCGAAAGACTCAGTGAAGCACGTCTGACCGTCAACTTAGTAAAATCTGAGTTTTGTCATGCACAAGTAACATTTTTGGGTCATATTGTAGGGCAGGGTCAGGTAAAACCTGTTGATGCTTAAATTAGTGCTATTTCTGCATATCCTAGACCAGAGAACAAAAAACAAATAATGCGTCTTCTTGGTATGGTTGGATACTACAGGAAGATTTGTCCAAGTTTTGCTGCTGTAGCTGAACCTTTGACTAATTTGTTAAAGAAGAAACAAAGGTTTGTATGGAGTGTTCAGTGTGAAAATGCATTTCAGAATTTGAAAGCAATTCTGCAAAGTTCACCAGTTTTAGCAGCTCCAGACTTTTCAGTACCTTTTAAGTTAGCTGTAGATGCTAGTGATACTGGTGCTGGTGCTATGTTGTTACAAGAAGGCAATGATGGCATAGATCATCCAATTTGTTATTTCTCAAGAAAGTTTAATGCAAACCAGAAAAACTACTCCACTATTGAAAAAGAATGTTTGGCTTTGATTTTGGCATTGCAACATCTTGTAGTGTATGTTACTTCATCAGTCAGGCCTATCATTGTCTTCAGTGATCACAATCCCCTCACGTTTATGAACAAGCTGAAGTGTAAAAATCAAAGATTGTTGAGATGGAGTTTGTTCTTACAGGATTACAATCTTGATTAAAGGGAAAGACAATGTACTTGCTGATTGCTTATCGAGATGTTTATGAAATGTTGTAAACAAGATGTTTATGAAATGTTGTAAATAAGATGTTTTTTGAGATGTTGTAAAAATTTAGTGATTGTGATCGCAAAAAGAAAGTTTTCCGTGAAAACTTTCTTTTTTTCTTACAGGAGGGGAAGTGTTACAGGTTCTCTTTTATTGTGTGACACGGGCGTAACTCGTATTGTTGTTACATTTTATGTTTAATCCGTACCGGTTGAACTCTCTTTGTCATGTGAGCCTTGGGGTTTCACGCTTGGTCGTGGGTCACGTGATGGGCCTGGTATGTGTAGAGACACACGGCTATGTCTTTCTAGAGAATTCCTGAAACACGTGTTTACTGTTGAGCAGGGTCCTTATAGACTGTTCGAGAAGTGGAAAATACCCGGCTTGGGGTGTGAAGGTATATGAAGGTACTGTTTCTAGAACCAGAGGGCAGAGCAGAGCAGATACCAGCGGACGCAGAAGCGTGTGTCACGACCTTATCCGACAAATGCGGCAATTATAGATTTTCAAGAACTTTCTCCTGGATTTTATACATTTGGACTTCAGTTTACTTTCTGTGTTGTTCCAAGAACTTTCCACTGGGGTGTCCGAGAGAGTTTACATTCAAAGGACTTATCGTTGTGATGGTGATGGTATCGAGGTACTGTACCATTATCTTTCTGTGTGATTATATTGACTTGTTGGTATAACGCTGTTTACTGTATAATTTATTGATTTAGTGTATTGTATTGTTAGGGTTGTTTTAAGAATAAATTATAGTTATTTGTTAACAAAAAAAACACTGACTTCTTTATTCATTCTCCTAGACATTTCACGCTGCCTAGTGTTGCAGAATCTGATTTGTTTTTTTTTTTTATCTCCATTACAAAATTTGTGTTCATCACGCATATGTGATCTGTTTATATTAGGTTCCGTAACAGTATTTATAAATGACATCATCCAATCAGCACCTGTCCACATTAGATTGTTTTGTCATGTGACCATTTATCTTGCCGCCATAAGTGAGGCTGATATGTTTTCAAATATAGACTTGATTTCTCATGTACCTAAATAAGTCTGTAGGGTGTTAAAGGTAGGTGTAGATTTTCCCGTGTTGAAACTAGACCTTTAACTAGAATACGGCTAGTCGACAATCGACTACGTGTATCCGCCTAAATCAGAGTGGAACGGGTGAATTGAGGCATGGATTGAGTGGCAAGGGGAAATAGAGTGAAGTGTTGCATATTAGCATGGATGTCTGCAGCCAAATTGTGTATGTAGGTTGCGCCACCTACCACAAAATCCAGAAAGCCGTCCAAGTTGTATACATATGCAAAATTTTAGGCAGATATGTCAAACCACTGCCGAGATATGAGTGATTTTATCCCATGGCAGACAAATAGACGGGAGCTGTGCAAAAATGGCTGCAGGTAGCGCCATCAGTTTTGCGCATGATAAAGAGCTATGTGAGATCTATACACATGCAAAATTTTGGCCTAATCGTTCGAACGGTTCCCGAAATAAGAGCTTGGATGACTGCAGCGTAAACGTGAATGTAGGTGGCGCCACCTGTCATAAAATCAGAAAAGCTATCCAGGATGTATACGCATGCCGAATTTCAGGTGAATTAGTCAAACCACTGCAGAGATATGAGTGATTTTAACCCAAGGCAGACGAACAGAAGGACACTGTGCAAACATGGTTGCAGGTGGCGCCACCATTTTTTGTGTATGTTATAAAGCTCTCCAAGGGCTACATTTGTGCAAAAATATTTTCCTGATCGGTCAAACGGTTCCCGAGATATGTGGGTTTATGTGTGGCAACAGACGCACAAACGGACGCAGAGCGCAGAGGAAAGGTCAGAGGTCAAAACAAAATCGGGGCGCAGCAGTTCACATGTGACCCGAACATAATCCCGGGTTTCGTAAAATTCCGCCCAGCGGTTACGGAGGAGTTCTCCGGACACCTACGCGGCTGCGGCGGCGGAGGCGGTGGGCTGAAAACATAGTATACGCAAAACTCTGTTTTGGCGGATACAATTATCTACCCTACCTGCCCATTTTCTCCTTCAAAATGTAACTGCTAAAAGTTTCAAAAACAGGTGCACACAAGGTGAGGGAACAGACTTTATAGAAGGATAATAACGTTCTAGAAGTCCATCGTGCATTGTCGCTGGATTTGTCGTCGGTTAATTAATGTTGCCAGGTTGAATATGTGAACACCAGAAACTCATTTGCCGTTGTCTGTGCCGTTTTCGAAGGATGAATATCAGGGTTGAAAAAAAAAATCATAATTATTTTAAATTAATCAAATTAATCTGATTACTATGACTTTAATTTGATTTAAATCGTTTAAATGATTTTTTAAACTTACTCAAATGTTCTCATGTAAATCAGGTTAAAAAATTTAATCAGCTATTTCAATGGTATAATATGCAGATTTACAAAATATAAATAAGTGTATTTAACATAATTTTCTTGTAATGCACAGCTGTAGTTGAAATATTGGAATTTTTATCACACAGCTCTATCTAGCTGGAAAGATACAAAATTGAAAATGTGGATGTGAATAACATATAATAAAATGAGTTTAGTACATTTTCTTTTACACAGGTTTGTTATGTGGATAAGTGTAATGAATGCATTGTTGCAGGAGCAACAATTGGCAACATTATTATTTAAGAACATGGTGCTCCTTCACCACCAACCCCCTCCCCCCCCCCAAAAATAAAATTTTATCCATGATAAATATGAGCCACACTCTGTAATACAATTACCTTAAATTCCAGTGTGGCCTAAATCAACTATAATTTTAACAGTCCATGTTTTGTTTATAAACAAAAGTTTCTCAGCTTTTGTGTCGAGCCCGTCCTGTTCCTGAATTTTAGTATGAAGGAATCAACATGTTGAGGATACCCTTTTCAAATCATCATTGAAAGCTGTACAGTACCAATGATCTTTTTATAGAATCATATTGACAGATTTAAAGATCCTGATTTAAATCAAAATGAAATAATTTATGAACTTTAATTTAAATAATATTTTTTTTTTAATCCAGATCAATAGGGTCTGTAGTGGTTTCTGCATTTTTGAAACAACTGCTGCTATGCAATTCTTTATAAAGTGCATTGAATAAGGTATCTGAAAATTGTTATGAAAAAAATCTGTCTCACGGTGATCAGTGACTTCAAGAGACCAGCTAAGCAATGGCATTAACTGCATGGTCCATTACAACTACCTGGATAAGACTGTTTGTCAAACAATGAATTTTTACACGATTTACACTTGTTCTTTCTAGAATACCAAAAACCAAAATAAAAAAAAAATCATGATTTTTTGCGCCGAGTTTAATCATGATTTTAATCAATGTTTTAAATCAAATGATTTATATCAACTAACCCTGGTCAATGTTCTCATAACTTAAAGGTCCGCATTCACCTACCTTTTGAAATTTTGTGATTTCTGGCTCCTTCTGTGTATATATTAATGATCTAAGGATTATTTTGGTTGTGAAAAGTTCTTATTACGCCTTCGTGAAGGATGTATGAACTTGCTTATCAAACAACATGTTTGTAAACACAGCAATGCTGACAAACGGGAAAAACAAGTAACCTAAGGTGGTAGGTGCATATATGCGGAGGGAGAAAGGTAACTTGTTGCAAAAAGCCATTTGCAAAGCTCTGGTTTATCTGACTTGCTGCCAGATGCACTTGTTAAATTTGTTTTGATTATTTTGTCGGGCCCCTACATATTATAAACACGTTGATATAAACAGAACAAGTAGCCTGTGTGCGGTGATATTCACGTTGTCTGGTCTATTTTTATTAAAGCTCCAAGGGATTACCTTTAGTTAACAAAGGTCAGATAGGTGATTGGGCCCCTTTAAATGGGTGGCGTCGTATAGGTCTTTGAAACATTCCCTTTCCATCTCACGCGATGTGGAGTTACATCCTCATAAAATATATCCTTTTCTCACCCACCATTCTTTTTTCCGCGAATGTCTGCCAATTACTTTTTTTGTTTGCTTGTTTCAGCTGACACTTTGACACCTGTCGGCTGGTGCTTGTATATTTCATCTGCCTCTCACCTTGCACAGGTTGTCTTTTGCTTGTAGATTTCAGCTGCCACGTTGGTTTTGCTTGTCGATTTCGCCTTCAGTCACACCACACCACCTGTTACGTATGTAGACATCTGCAAACTGGGTTCGTTTCCATGAAGTTTCCATTTTTTAAAACTCATTTCCCAAAATGTTGGCTAAGTTAAATATGCATGCGAGTGACGGCCTAACAAGACAATCAAGATATAAAAGAATCTCCAGTTTAAGTTCCGCAACTGTTAATAGTCTTTTTAATATTGTGAAGTGTCCTTGCACGCGTGACGATTTTAGTTATGGATGTTCAAAATTTTTTATGTTTAATTTACATTACCCACTATTTAATAACATATTCATTGTAAAATGTTAGACAAAGTCTACATTTTACAACACTTTAGTATCCAATTGTGGCGGTTTGAAACATAACCTGGAGAGCTATTTTAAAATTCATGATTTCCATGTTAGGCCATAACTTCCATATGAAGCTTCCTGGGAAATTCCTGAAAAATAAAAAAAAAAATACGAAAGATTTCTCTAAAGAAACCAATAGACACAGATTTTAACTTCATGCAGTGCAACGGATTGCACATTTCTCGGGTAGTCCAAAATTTTAAAAGTTTATCTGAAACGCGCTATATGTACAGTCTGTATATGTATATACGGGTTTGCGTCTACTTGATTTCGGCCTGCGGTCCAGATTTTATTGAGCCGTACGTGTCCTATCGGGGGTAAACAGTCTGTTTGGATAAAGTTTGAAACTTGACAGTTCTTGAGAGCAGTTACAAGACATGTTCACAGGGTTTTACTCCGATAATATCTCCTTCTTAAAATTAATAACCATGCAACAATATATGAAAATAATTATTATAATTCAGACCATTTTCTGTTTCAGTGAATTAAGCTGATTCAATGACTTTAACCTTAAAATGTCTGTTTCATAAAACGTTAAGGCTGTACCTAAACCTTTTATGAAACTCCATTTATTACATCACGATATACTCGCAAAAATTGTGATTTTCTGCATGTGCCGAGTGTGTCAATGAAGCGACGATAATATGAACCCGACAATCCGATATTATATATAGCGTATTATTTTGAAACCAGAAAGCTGGGGACGGTCGCATGGTAATACATATCAATTGTTACGGCCGTAAATTTCAATCCTAGGTGGGCCAATACACGCAACGATTTCTTTCACTCATAGACTCGAAGGATATGACTGGAAATTCGCACTGATAGGTCCATACCTGCTGCCAGATTACGTTGCTAATTACGAAAGGGTACGTTATTACTGGGCATGACTTGTGCTTCCGTTTCAAAAGTGGTGCCAGGGAAATTCAATAAAATGATTTATATAGGGAATATAGAACAATATCGCCTTTCCCCGTCCCTACATATTCCACACCTATTCCGCTTCCCCTGCATGGGCCAAAAATGAAATCTATGAATCACGTAAAGCAGTGGTAAAATTTAATTTTTAATGATTAACGAGAAATGGATCACTTAGTTTAAAAAAATGATTTTCATGCATGTTTTTAATTAACTTTAATTTACGCTGTATTCACAGTTGGGGTGATATTATAGTATTAACTGTATTATTATTAATTTTATTATTATTTTTCATTAATTTTGTCCCGAAATACCTCTGGCCACGGCTTTGAAATGCCTTGGTTTTCTTTTGGCCTGGAAGTGACTCGAACGGTGCAAAGTGTCTTAATGGACAATTTTAATTTTTTCATTAATCCAGGAGAATGTGATATTATTCATGTAAATTTCAGTTAGAAACAGCGTCAGGAAATCTAGGAGTAAACTCGGCCAATGGAAATCCGCCCCTAGCGAAATCGGCTGTACCCACGAGGACTTGGCCAATGCAAAAAAGGGTTACATACTAATACACATCAATAACACTATAATTAGGTCAATCTCACGTTCCTTTTTATCAGTTTACCCTCTTTGCTGCTTCATCTACTTGACAGACGTCTGTGCCTCCAGGAAAGATGTCATTATACACCCAATCGTCTTCTGAAATGTCACTGGTGAGTGTGATGTTCTCTGAGGTAAGGAAATACATGTATATATTATCTTAACGGCCCAGCAAGATGCTGGAGATGGAACTGGCTGTGTAATCATTGCCTCGACAAGTTGGTTATTTTCATTAACCTGTATTTTCCATTATCATCTACCTGTTGACTCGAAATATTTGATAAGGGTTACCCTTTCCGGGATTGGATGTGGAAATAAACGGGAATAATTTTTTTTAAATAATCTAAATAACATAAAAGAGAACTGTCAATTTGTTTATAATGATTGAAACCCCACTATGGACCATTTCCCTCAATTCCTTCAATTTATTGCTTCTAAACCATGAATCGAATTTTAATTGGTCAGTCTCTGTAAGGTACTTAGGGCTTGTGATAATATAATATATATTGTTACGGAACCTAATATCAACAGATCACGTATGCGTGATGAACATAAATTTTGTCAAGGAGATAAAAAAATCAGATTCTGTAACACTAGGCAGCGTGAAATGTCTAGGAGAATCAATAAAGAAGTCAGTGGTTTTTTATGTTAACAAATAACTATAATTTATTCTTAAAACAACCCTAACATTACAATACACTAAATCAATACAATTACACAGTATAACAGCAGTATAACAACAAAACAATACAATCACACAGTAAAATAAACAAAGTGCACAGTACCTGGATACCACCACTGTCACAACGGTAAGTCCTTTAAAATGTATTCTCTCGTATTAAAATGTATTCTATATTTGCCGCACTTATCGGAATAGGTCCCACAAACTTACATACACGCTTCTGTGTCCGCTGGAATATTCTCTTACCTCTCTCTCGGCTTTAAAACACGGCTTCTATTTATAACCTTTCCTCCGAAAACTCTAGAAAATTCCCTTTCACGAACAATCCATAATACACAGTACACACGCTCAAAGAACATACTAGAACGGGAACGCCGTGTATCTAGGGTTCAACCAATGCGGATTAAACCGAGCCTGCAACATCCGGCCAGGCAAGGCCGCTACAACACGAGCTACGCGTGGCACACAAACAAAGTGCCAACAACACATGGAACATCCGTGTGCACAATAAAACAATCATCTGTAAGACCGCTGCACACAATAAAAAGGGGCACCTGTAACAATATACAATCTTCACTCTCTGTATATTTCTTCTGATTATATAATATGTAAAAAGTAGTTGATAATGTTAATTCTTGATTCAAGTGTCAGACCTGAGATATACCTTAGCTGAGTTGCCTGGTACTACTTACACAATGACTGTAATTGCTTAGACTTGAATACATGGCAACTCTATTCAGTCTGATTGCAATTTCATTCGGCTGCCGTGCACACCATTCTTTAATTTAAGCTTTTGTGACACTTCAAGTAAATCTCTGATTGGTTAACTCAGTGTGTAGGAGTCTGGTTGGGAGACAGACATGGGTCGAATACAGGAAAAAATGTATTCTAATACGAATACGAATACAACAGGGGTATACGAATACGAATACAAATACTCCAAAATAAAAATGTATTCGAATACGAATACAAATATAAATGTGTTCATGAATATCAATATGAATACAATTTAACAAAAAGAACAAAAGAAACTATCAAGTATCATTTTGTTTAATACTACTAATTGCAATCATCATATATGCACACTTGCAAAATGAAATTAAGTCCAAAATTCAAAATATTCATGTAATCCACTGTGTATGCATTAATTTCCATACCACATACTGACGGAGTATTATTTATTATGGACGTTTGTTACACAAAATATGTAAATGAATGTTCCTTTTAGGTTTGGGACCAGGTATTTGTACCTTTACATAGGTACACAATTCAGAGTTCCTGTATCTGTGCCTGTACTTTGATGTCATGAGTAGGAAGTTACCTGTTCGTAGAACTAAAGTTGCTGTACCTGGTATCGGGTACTCCATGTACAATAATGATACTGGTACTTGAAATGGACACCAGGGTTTAATCAATTGCCTATACAAAGATGTCACCCCTGTCAGCTCAGTAAGCTATCTTAGGCAGGGGTAATTACCGAGCATTCATCCTTGCTGCCTTTGTAGCTAGCTACCTGGTTAGCAAGCTGGTCAATCTCAAGCCTCTTAAACAGGAAGTTCATTGCAGTATTATATCATCAGCACAAGTATACAGCAACCAACAAAGGATATACATGTATACCGGGGGTTGCTTACATGCCCCATGTCCAAAGTTGGCTCATATGTACACTGAACAGGGTTGGGGCCAGTTACTAGGTACACAATTCACAGTTATGTGAATTACAGGTTTACCAAGATACTGGAATGAACATCAGGTTTGGTCAAGTAAGGTATTTGGCTGTCATCCCTGTCAGGGCTGTTACCTAGACCAGGCAGGGGTAATTACTAAGCTTTCAACCCTTTGAACTTGAGTGGACTTGGTCTCGTAGCATGCTGGCCTAGCTACCTCCAGCCTCTACAAAGGAAGTTTTATTGTGGCATTATCAGACATAAAGGGTACAAAGCAAAGGATATGGACAGCGTTGCTTGCCCCATGTAGATACCTGTTTTCTTGTATGTTTAAAGAACATTAGTGTAGGATAAATGTAGAATTAAAAAGAGGGTCTGACTGGTGGAGATGTACATACACATGACAAAATTAACACATTAATATTAATTTAATCTTTAAAAAAAAAATGTCAAAATGTTTAAATAAGATTCTTAATGTGCAAGTGTTAAGTGGGTCAAAATCAATCACTGTTGAAATGATGGCACATTTTTTTCAAATGGATAAAGGACACAAGGTAAACAACATTAATGTATACTGCATGTATTCATGAAAAATATTCATGAATGTGAATACTTCTTCACTGTATTTGAATAGGAATACAAATACTTTTGTACTTTTTACAAATGTATTCGAATACGAATACGATACTGAAAATATCTGTATTCGAATACAATGAATACGAATACTGAATACGAATACCCCATGTCTGCTGGGAGACATGTTATGTGTTGAGAGTCAGTCATAAACTGGGGGCAAGGTCCTGAGCATGGGCTTGGCAGCCCCTCTGCTGTATATTGCTGAAATAAAGAATTTTATACATCAACTCAGAGACTTGCATGATTGCCGCTAATGCATCCTGGTTATGATCTCAACATCATGGTCACCTGGAAAGGATGCTAATCTGTTATCAAAATGACCGGGGATCGAATAACAGAATAGAGGGTCTGCGATAAATGTTCTATATTTTCTTTAAACACTGTACGATAGGCCTTTGTGGAACATTTTCTTGAATTCACTCTAGAATATCTCTTTTTCTACTTATGTATGTATAACTTTAAAAAACTATGTTTTAGAAAAGCTATATTCTGTTTACCAAAACTCTTAAAATAGTTTTTAGCTTAGCTGACTTAAGATCATCTGAGCTATAACTACGGGTCTTTGTCCGTCGTCCTTCCGTCCGGCCGTTAGCAGGTGTTACAGGTGCTCTTTTTATTGTGTGACACGGGCGTAACTCGTGTTGTAGTTGCACTCTCAGTTAAATCCGTAATGGTTGAACCCTCGTTGTCATGCTAGCTTGGGGCTTTCTCGCCTGGCCGAGCCGGGTCTGGCTCACGTGTGGACCCACGTGTCGCCCTGGTATGTAGATGTTCTTCTAGATGATTCCTATAATGCATGTTTACTGTGTATTATGTTAGATCCTTTAGACTGTTCGAGAAGTGGAAAATTCTCGGCTTGGGGCAAGAAGTTATAAATAGGGGGCTGTGTTTTAAAGCAGGGGAGGTGAGAGAATATTCCAGCGGACACAGACGTGTTTATGTCAGTTTGTGGGACCTGACCGATTATCCAGTAATTTCAGGGATTCTACTATTATTAACTCTATACAATTTAATGCTCAACCTGCCTCAAGTTTACTTTCTGGATTGTTACAAGAGCTTTACATTGGACTGTTATTCTCTGAGAGGATTTGTGTACTTTTCATCCGGCATATACATTTAAAGAACTTATCGTTGTGACAGTGGTGGAATCCAGATACTGTGCACTTTGTTTATTTTACTGTGTAATTGTATTGATTTGTTGCTATACCGCTGTAATACAGTGTAATTGTATTGATTTAGTGTATTGTAATGTAAGGGTTGTTTTAAGAATAAATTATAGTTATTTGTTAAAAAAAAACCACTGACTTCTTTATTCATTCCCCTAGACATTTCACGCTGCCTAGTGTTACAGAATCTGATTTTTTTATCCCCTTGACAAAATTTATGTTCATCACACATACATACGGGATCTGTTGATATTAGTTTCCGTAACACAGGGCAAAAACCATAACCATTAAACTTAGAATCTTCTAACTTGACATCCTGAGAGGTCCATGAGATATCATTTTCGAAAATTAAATTTGTCTCTTTTTTCCATATCCCCTTGGATATCGGGCTCATCAGACCCCCGACCCCCCCCCCCCCCCCCCAATTAAAC
The DNA here is from genome assembly GCA_026874595.1 of Sipunculus nudus. Taxonomy (NCBI): domain Eukaryota; kingdom Metazoa; phylum Annelida; class Sipuncula; order Golfingiida; family Sipunculidae; genus Sipunculus; species Sipunculus nudus. Next base: position 47,185,634 of record CM049306.1, on the reverse strand, counting down.
ATTAGATACAAAAGCTCCAGTATCTGAATAACTGATGCGTTAATCGCCATGATTCCTCGGATGCATTATTGATCATGGAGTGTTCGATCAGTTCCCGCAGACTGGTGGTGCCACCTGTATTTTTTTTTAGAATTTTTTATAACATCTTAAGCTCAGTTGACTGAAAATCATCTGTGCTATAGTGATGGGTCTGTATTTTTTTTATTTGAGACCTTCAAATTAAGCGGTCGTCCGTTAACAGGGGCATATAAATTGTAACCGTTGGACCTACAATCTTCTAACTTATCCCCCAGGTAGGTCCATGAAGTGTCTCCTCGGAAACCTAAAATTAGGTCTCTGTTATCGATATCCTCCGAGATCCTAAGTGCCCCCCCCCCCCCAGAATAAACATTTGATAAAAAAAAACCCAGTATCTGAATAACCGTTGCATTGATCTCCATGATTCTTTGTATGCATATTAATCATGGAGTGTTTCATCAGTTCTAGTAGACTGGTGGTGCCACCTGTATTGTTTTAGAATTTGTACACATCTATGATAAAAAAAGCTCCAGTATCTGAATAACTGATGCAATGATCGCCAGGGTTCTTTGTATGCATATTGATCATGGAGTGTTCCATCAGTTCTCGTAGAGTGGTGGTGCCACCTGTAATGTTTCAGAATTTTTACACATCTATAGCTCAGATGACTGAAAATCATCTGTGCTATAGTGATGGGTATTTCTCTCCGGACGTCCGTCCATATCGTAACATATGGAAAACTAAATATTCTCCGAGTTACGAGACTTGTTTACTTCCCCAGAAATAATCCTTTTTCAAGTAAATTTTGATACACAAGCTCCAATATCTCAATAATTAATGCATAGATTGCCTTGAAAAATTTTATGAATACTGATCATGACTAGTTTAATCAGTTCAGGAAAGCTGCTCCTCCTTTTTTCTATTTTTCCCTCTTAATTAGTGACCGTCAAGTGACAGCAACCATATCAGTTTCTTAGCTGTGGTTTCATCGAGTATTCTGAAACCAAGTATGCTTTTTTATTATCACTTATTTTATCCGTTCCTGAAGACTGGTGGCACAACCTGTATTTTTAGTAATTTTTACGCATTTATTTAATTCAATATTTGAGACTGACCAATGACAGCAATCCTATCAGTTTCTAAGCTGGGGTTTCATCTAGTGTCCTGAAACTTTGCTTCTTTATTGATCATGATTTTAGTATTTAAACCAGTAGCAAATGTTCAATCATGACTAGTATCATCATCACTGGTGCTGAATCTTGACAATTTTGCACCTAGTGACCCCTACCAATGAAGTACCCTCACATGGGAAATTATAGGTCACCATAAAACATTTGGATAAGTTACAGGATTCTGTACGGTGACCTAGAACAACCAGTACCAAACATAAATGCATCTAGTATCACACTATAGCCAAATAGTTAATCAGCAGAGCGTCATGACCCTGGGTCACTTGTTCATAACTCGCACTCATACTAAATAGTAAACACTCGTGATTTATATAATTCTTTACTACTATCATTCACTGGCAGTTAAATTAAAGAATATAAATATAGTGTATTTTGTCATTAGTCCGACTTACCGAGCTAATGTTAATAAATCACGCTTTGAAGCAATGTCATTAAATGACCGCCCACAGTCTCACTAAAAGATGTCCTCCAATTCACTTTGACCGAGGCTCAGTTTTTGAATTATCACCTGGTTTATAACAAGGTGGTGAATAATTTATTATATCTCGTGAGGTTTTTATGATGGTTTTCGAGGACATTTCGCTAAAGGAGAGTAAAAGATCTGTTCAATTAACAGGGAGTTCTCTGTCACAACACAAAAGAACGCCATAGTCAGGCGAGTGTCGATCCAGGGAGGATCTGCCAATATCAGTGTTATTAATGTTCAGGCTCCCACGCCCGGCTTCCGGCATCATTACATGATTTCTGATCATGATAATCTTAATTTTCCTGAAGACCAAAATTAAAAAAAACAGTGACTCCATCCTTTTACTTGTCAAGATGTACACAGATTATCATGAACGAAAGCTGACTACAAAAGGCGAACGAAACGAATACAGAAACAAACATAATCTGTTAACACATATAATCGAAATTGAACGTCAGTGTTGGTGTAATAATTCTTAGTATATTATGTGGAATTTATATCGCAGAGTTCGAACTTCCTAACGAACGAAAAAAGTAACGGAAAGATAAAAATCATGATAAACGCTAAGAAAGGTTAAAATGAAAAGTCAACACAACCAGTCCCGTTATGCTTCCGTACCGATGGAGCTCTCCCAGGGAAATATGAAATTAGAGAGCATATTAAAGAACATGTTAAAGAAGACGGTGTTATCACAAGACGAAGTTTAAGTTAAGATTATTTTTCTCAGAGATGCCCTTTCATATATATGAAGAGGGAGTACCAGGGATGAAGAGCTCCCAATTGGTGCAGGGGTTGTGAGAAAAATTTTGACTCAAAATTGGCGCCTTTATTCAACTCATTCATACAGAAAAATCATCGTTTCTTATGATGTAACATTAAATAACAAGTGAAATTAGCCCAATCACTGACATAATCAGCAAATGGTAGGGCCTTATGACACGTCTCACGTTTATAGAATAAAACCAAAATATACGTCGCTATTACAAACTAGGTACAGGACAACAATCATTTTACAATATGCCAGATATACATCGTTGTGTAAAATGTAGTGGGTACAAAATCTGAAGCAAAAACTGATGTATACACAATATATTTCTTAAGACGGAAAACCTGCTGCCTAACAAACTGCTGGTGGTGTGAGGGTCAGGGTGGGAAATGAAAAAATTCCGTGACTGCTCTCTGGGCATGTTGTCGATGGACCAATTAGTTTATCCGATGTGACGGTCGGGGATGCGACGTGAAGGAGGCATAAGCTATCACATGACCAAGCAGTCGCTTTCCGTTTGGCTAGTCCGTAGCCCACTAATTGGGTTAGCTTTTTCTCTTGGAAATCCCTTCTTTGTCAATGTGAGGAACCCTCTCTATGCAAATTAACCCAATAGGGCGCCCCGAGACAATGCACTCTCGCTTCTCGAAATTGGTACATAGGAACAAATTGCGGATATATGGCTTGCAGAATAACGATAAATACCAGTATTGACTTTAGGAATCATGTTTAATATGCACGTATTAGGCGTGCAGATGGTGTAACAGATAAAAGAAGTCGCCATGCTGAATTAAAATCTTATTAAATTAGTGTATTTTTGTCATTAAATATGGGCTCTATATAACTGCAATTAGAAAAAAATACGAATTGGTAAGAAAATGTGTCACAGTGTCGCAAATTTCGTCTAATATCAATCAAATTCAGTGTTTCAAAATTGAATAAAATGTCTGAATATATGATATAATATAATTCCCCCCGTTTAATGAATGTGTTACTCACTCATTAAACGCTATAAAGCACCATGCAGGTTGTATCGATTAGGGAAATGATTTAAGGAAAACACTTTTACTACTTGATGGACTCTGAGGCGGTAGTATTCTTCTATTTAATTCTCAAATTGCTTCAATATTGCTTAAATTTTGATTAACAAATTAAAGAATTACTACACCGCAGTAGGCCCTGGGACAAACCTTCCAAACCCTATCAGTCGGTACAAAGCTTCGACAGTCGCGATAACCTGAAAACAACTGTCCTCCCTCCCCCCTCCCCCCTCCCCCCATCCACCGCTGATAACAATATTATTATTGAACTATTAAACTATATTGAGACAACTGGGGAGACAACTATAGTACGGACAGGCATGCATATCTGTTTTTATCAATGCGGCTTTCGGTCTTACGCCTCTGCAAAAAGGGACCCAGGACACCGAGATTACCATGTCTGTATCATCAGAAAGAGGTTCAAGAGAAAGCGGAATTCCCGTTCTGGTTCGGCATTTATGAAGCCCTGTGATGCATGGTTACTACGCATGCGCTTTCCATACAATTAGGAATCAGCTGGAATTTAAAGTGAGCAAATGTACGTAATAATAGGGTATATAGTTTCCGCATACGCATTATCTAGCCATTTCCATTTAGCCTTATCTTTACCATGATATGTGATCTAGCAACCAAAGAATTGACAGAGAAAAAACAGACAGTAAAAAGATGTATTCCTTTATGGCTAGGAAATATGTTTTTCAGTTATTGTTGTTCCAGTCTGGAATAAGTTTTATTTCTTGTAACTCCGCAAAAAAAAAATAATTTGGCTTAATTTGGAAAATGATACTTCTCTTCCACTTCAATATGTAATATAACTCTACAACCAGGTATAGTTAATCCTGGCGTTGGTAAAATCACATGGAACGTATACAAGAAAATGAAAGAAAAATACGCTAGCGAACAATTAGTTCACATGACAGAGTAGAGCCACCTAAAGTGAAGTGAACCGAAAGCTCATTTTTTGGTCATGATTTATAGAAAATTGTGTAATAGGACAGAAAATTTAAAGTGTCTGCCTAGCAAGAGCTATCAATCAGTTTGTATACCGTGGGACCATCTTAATTTATTAAGTGTTTTTTTGGTTTATTGTGATAACGGCCGGCCCTGATTTACTGCTTTACTGCTAAATTCAAACGCCTTTCTGTCTCGTCCGTATTCTGATCGTAAAAACGAAAAAAAAAAAAAATAAACGTCATCCCTCTGCGTTTCGCTATATTTATTTAACGTGTGATGCACCATGGCATGGAACTAAGATGGTAAAAACACATGTTGATTTATAAAAAATTGTCTTTGAGGTAGAAACAGGATCGAGATCCAGGTATAGAGCAGGCAGCCTAACAAAGGAAAGCTGACAAAAACGGGAATGGTATCTGTATTATGTCAACGAATGTGGGGCTGGAGACAAATAAAACTCACTCTGAACGGTTGGGCAAACTTGGATCAGACACCTGAGTTATTGGATTACAGCCAAGGCATAAAGGTGATGTAAACGGGCCACGGAACCCAAGAGACCAAGCCAAATATAACATATTGATGTCACCACAGAGTGGTTGTACACATGAAACCTTGGTGTAGAAGTGCTTTGAGGTTTGAACGGTTCGGCTAAGCTTGGAGAAACACATCGGCACTTGAAGACCACTACACTCAAGTGTTCCCATCACCCCCGCCAAGTGTAGCTCAGATAAGGAGGTAGGATCTCAGAGCAGCACCACTGTGACCGTGCTCGTTCGAAATCAGAGCTGATTGGAAGGAAACGTATGGATAGGGAATGTTTGGAACTGCACAGCCCCGTTGAACCATGTCTGCTAACACTGTGTCTTACTCTACAGTGGCGGGTCCAGAGGGGGAGCTTTGGGGGCTGAAGCCCCCCCCCCCCCTAACCACTGTTACAGGCCTTTTTATCAGAGAATTATGAATATCTATGCGTTATGCCCTTATGTCATTTGCATTATTTTATTTATAATTGCCATATAGCATTAAACAAACGACCAATTCAACAACAACAAAAAACTGAAAAAAATGGACCTGAAAGCGTGTGTCTGTGCAATGCCCATTTCTATTTATATTTTAGAAGAATAAATTGGAATACCCATGATGGATGCAGACATTAATATTTCTATCCAAATAATTCTACGCCGTTCACGTAGAATGTTGCAGCTGCTTCAGGCTTCGACATCTTGAACAACATTTTTTCAATTGGCCTTGTTTTGGGAAGTACATGCACTCTTGATCGATTTGAACTGAATGATATTGTATCATCGTTCAATTAAAACACAGTAAACAGTGTATGTATATGCATGGTCTTTTTTATGATTGCAGAAGTAAGCTCTGAAAACGTGCTGGCTCGTCATTAAAAACATGTAAATGATTAATGACTAAGATTTGGGCTGTATATATCCGTTATAATTTTCGTAGTCGAACACTTTGTTGGACGTATATGGTGAAAAGAACAACTTTCAAAATGTGACAGGAAAATTGAATATTATACCCACAGCATTAATTTATTAATATTTCTTATCGATCAGCAATGCAGTTATCGATGGTGCATAAATATATACTAGATAACAAATGCTTTATAATACATCAGGAAATCAAATTTACCGTAAGCTGATAAGCTCTTAGTATAGTAACCGCACACAGGGAAGAGTAATTCAAGCTACTGGTTATTCAAAATAATCTCTAATGAGTAAAATCAACTTGAAATTCAGCAGAGTAGTTCGAGTAAATAACTAATTATAATGGCCTTACATTAATATTTACATAATTCAATGTTGCTTTTTACTTGTGAATGTTTACTTTTGCATTTATTTTATGAATGGGTAAACTTGGTTTTGATATAATAGAGGAATGCTTATAGATGAGTCCTTGCGTGCATTTGCTCGGTTCTAATTTTCCACTCCTTTGATATGATCACAAATGACAATTGAAAGGGGATATGTAGGCTATTGGGTTGGGTATATAACAATATAACTGCTCCCATCCCCACTCAAGTTCTTAAAATATGCGAATAGTATGAAGCTATATGCAAATTTGCAAAAAAATACGTCCTTTCGTATAAAAGGGTCATGATGTGATTTTTTTTTTGTTCATGTTAATGCACTGGTATTTTGTATAATTTTACCCAACTAAAGAGCAGCTGTCATAAGATATATACATGCATGCGTGTTTTTACAGATTAATATATTCCATCAAGCCTGCATTTATAACACATACTGGAGGTTATCTTAATTAAGAAAATGTTGCTTCTTTTTTATATATTGCGCCAAATTATTTAGCTGTTATGCTTTTTGTAATTTATTTAGTATTTCCTGCCTTTCAAGCATTGTACAGGAGTATGCAACGGATGAGCGAGTTTGCAAGTACTTCCGAAATATATTTTCAAATAAAATTACCAATAATCATAATATGAAATTTTGACTTTTGAGTCTTCATTTACGTTTCGTCCAATCATTGCCCATTTTTTAACTCTTATATATATATATATATATATATATATATATATTTATATATATATATATATTTATATATATTATAATTTGCACTTTATCTGTATAAAATTTAAACCAGTTTCTGATTCTAGCCCCCCATGCTGAAAAATCCGCCTCTGCTCTATATTATTTCGTACTGTATTGTACGGCTGTGTACGGTACACTAATGGCTTGTTAATACTTGAAACTTAATTTTGACAGTTGCACACAAATTTCAATAACAACACATTTGACTCGTAAGTAGCAGAATTATATCAAGTGAACTTTACAGATTAAAAGTACTTTCAAAACTTCTCACGGATATGTGGAAAGTAGTAGACTAAATATACCTGTTTGTACTCAGAACATGTCAAAATTGAGTGACGTAAATACAATTGTCTCTTATTTTGAAGGATCCATGTGTTTTCAAGAAATATCTTTTTCTATATATTTTTCTTTCTTTTTATATTCTCTATGAGCTAATGTCTCAATGTAACAATAGTACTTTCTCAGATAAAACTTAATGAGTTCGTTTAAAAAATCTGGACCTACCGACTCGCAACAGAGGGAAAATTTTCTTAATTTTGCCGAAAATGGAATTGCCATATTGCAATGTTAAATAAGAAGCCTCTCATTTCTTAACCAATGCCCCACAATGAATAAAGATATAACCAACGGAAAAGCGACAAATCTCGAACCCACAAAATGTGAAGCATAGAATCGGGCAAAACGATCATTTTCTGGTCAGAATTTTGATGGTATTTCCGAGTTACATAATCGGCCAAAACTTGTTTGATGCGTCAACTTTGGCAGACAGAAAATGTTTTATAGAGACCGTGGAGGAATAAAGGTAGTAGGGCAATCGATTTTTGAGAAACAGAGCAAGAACTGGCGTCTTATGTAAGAGGGCCTCAAACCCGCCTGGAAATGGTGTCTAATAAGTGGTTCTAAAATAAACTACACCTGCATACCCATGTCGGAACAGCAATGTAGTCGCGACAAGGAGTCGAAAACAGCATGGGACCAGGTTTATGTGTTGACACTTGTACGTCTGTCTTACGGCCAGTCCCTATACGTTATTATTTCTCTGGTTATTATTCTCGTCCGAAGAGGTTTTGTTTTCCCAATGTCTGCTCTTTGCCTCCGCCATTGATTTGTGTGTGTGTTTGTTGACAACATACCTCATGCAGTCATGAGTCAAAGGAATCTTATGAAATTTCAGGGCATTTTTTGAAATGACAAATGAAGAATCGATAAGATTTTGTTGTGGACCCGGTACATGATCCGATATAGGAACGTTATCAAAATTTATTCACAAATGTAGATTTCCTCATGCACGAATGAACCTTGGAATATGGGCCGAATAAATGAATGCAAATGTTTTTGGAGCATCCCACCAGAGGGACCCTGACCTGGCGGAGGCTTGCATTCCTTAGAATAAAGGTTTCTGATTTGTTTGTATGTTTTCAAGTAAATCGCATGTCTCCTAAATCAACACCGCGGTCTTTGTCCCTTACCTTGAAATCCGTATGGTCGATTTTAAATTATTACATTAACAACAAATAAACAGTCTCGGATAAAAACATAGCCTCTTTTCGGAGGTGATCAACAGGGGCGCGAATGAGGTATGTGAGGTATTCCTCGATTCTGTTTAAAAAAGGCTGAATAGTGCGTGGGTGTCTGAGGTCATCATGTCCTTGGTTATGGTTACACTCATTAATTTCCATGAAAATATCATAGCGGAAAAAAGTCCTTAAACTCGCAGCCTGTATAATGTTGTAAGCTACGGGCGCTTGGTATTACTTCTTTTTGTAATACGATACATTACAACGTGACAAGAAGCGGGATGCAATGAAGAGTCATCCTTTGCTACCATAAAATACCATCTAACCCAAAACTCGCCGGGAGGAACTTACCTTTCCTATCCAGTTACCAATGAACAACTTATTTATATTCTCTCCGCAGTGCCTAATTAGTTAGCTGACTATATGTCAACAGAGCTATATAGCGTTGGTCCTTTGTTCCGTAGGCAGCCCGCCGTGCCTCTGTCCGTCCGTTCGTCCGCCTGTCTGTGCCGTCCCCTAGTCCGTCCGTTAATCTGGCATGTTTTGAAACCGCTTAACCTATATGAAGGGAAAACCTCATTTTTCCATTGTCTATCGTTACACTCCAACGCTACCTAATGTCAAAACCACTACTGTTATTCTGATTAGATTTGGAATAAATATTCACATGTGTATTTTCTATTTTCTTTGGGTCAATCTTGCATAATTATTAGAAGTTATAAGGACCCGAACATAATCTTCCTTGTCAAAGTGTTGAGTTGACAGCCGTGGCATTGGGTTGACGTCCGTGTTGCCGTGTTTACTGCTGTTGTATTGAGTTGACGTGCATGGTACTAAGTTGAGACAAAGAACATATATTAATACAATAAATATTGCAATGCATATAATGTAAAATATATTGCAATGTAGATATTTTATACTCTGATTCCATCAGAATATATTCCATCTATGTTTCAATATACCTTTTTAAAGTGACAGAATATCATGTCAGGCACAATTTTGTATTTGCTGCAAACAACGGGACATAGGGAGGCATTTTGCTCTTTAGATGACCAAAAACTGTGCGCTATTGTCTGTCTAACATTTTTTTTATGTTAAATTGAAAATGAGTATACTTGAATATTTTTTGTTATTTTATGGTAGTATTATATAAAAAGTTTTCAAAATGTGTAAGTAATAAATTTGCATAATTAGGAAAAAAAAACGAGTTGAATTTATATTCACTAAGTGGTTACCCGTGGACTTAAACCCATAGAAAATCATATAAAAAACTAACACGTGGCAACTTTTGGAATAGTACACTAATATATATTTCCAGACCTTGCTCCTAAAAATGTATTTCGCACAAAGTCACAAATATACTTTCATCTTTCTATTGTTGAAACCAGAAAAATCAATTGTTATACGCACTCAAATAATTTGATATGGAGGGATTTCTCTCTTTAATATTCTGGTCGAAACAGAACAAGTGGAAATCTACTAGCTTGTCAGAAACTTTTCAGTTCTTGTAATGGTACACCTGATGAATGCAAATTTTTATCCATTTTTCAAGTTTTTTTTAGAAATCACAAAAGAGCCAAAATTAGAACATTACATAGGACCCGGTCCTCTTTTCCAAAACAAAAAAAAAAAATCAACGTGTAACTGAATGGTCGGTCGAATACTTTGATCAGTAATTTTGTGTTTGTGTGTGTCTGGTCTTAGTGTATGTATCACTGATGTATTATTATTATATTAAATACATTTTTATCATTTTCCTGAATTGGTAGATAGGCGCTCAAAATTCTGAAATGTTTAAGTATTCCATGATAAGTTTTAAATACTTCCGCTGCATCAGCATGCTCACGATGCTTTTGTGAATATCAGGAAAAGTGACCCGGGAGTTCCTCTTTCTGTTCAGAATAGCTTGCAGGAATATAAATATTCATTTTAACTTTTTGATCTAAAAGTCACATTGCCTGGGTGGCGTCATATTTATCGTCTTTCATGCCGCTAGGTTTTTTAGCTCAACGAACAGCGGAAAGAGGACATATGATTCGCATTCCGAATTCACACGCAACCTGCTCAGATGGATGACAAGCGGTGAGTCGGTCCTAAGGGGGGTTTTAATAAACGACCTAAGAAAATAACAGTTATCAGGTGATCCGTTTTCGGTCTGTGACAGCTGATTCCTCTTTCAAGACAGACACACGTCAATAAAGCTGCAAGGAACACAGAATGGAGGTTTCCAGGGCTGCTGACTTCATTTTTATACTTGAACACCATTTTTTACGCTGAAATTTGACCTGAATTATCATCTGTTATTATGCAGTCTTATTTTATTCTTGAAGCCTGTTCTGCCTAAGGACCCTCAGTTGTTATACATGTATTCGCTTATACATATGAAGATAAGGGTCGAAGCACTCACAGGTGGCATAGTTCTGAACACCTGTATCCTTATCCAGTCCCCCTCCTAAAAAAATGTTTACTCCCTCGACTTACAGAATTAAGAGCAATCGCTAAAGCCTCAAAAGCTAACCACCGGCAAGGCCCAAGCAGAAAGGAAGAGGGTGTTGGTCAGAATGATCAACACTGTAGCTGCAATGTCTAGACTAGCGCCATTCCGGCCCTCTGACATTAAAGTCTTCGACCAGCATACTGGTTGTCAGTGAGACTGGAATCCAATCACGATATATTATTTTGACCTCACTGATATTCACCTCATGTTTCAATTAACCTCGATCATGATAATTAACCTTGAAAACGACATCACCATGACTATGTCATTCTAAACTCGATGACAATACCTCTCTCGTCCACAATACAACTGAAAAAGATCTCAATCGATTTCGAAAACATGATTTAATAGGTAACTCTATGTAAAAAAGTTATTTAAGTTTTGTTCGGATCGATATATTTTGTAGATGTTGTATGGTAAAAAGGGACAGCAGGCAAAAGGGGAGGACTGGATCCGAATATAGTTCGCATTATAATTTTACCGATTCGTCCAATTATAAAGTTTTTCCTTTGTCGCGCAAAATATCAAAATCCTTTGAGAACTTTCGCAGGTATTGAGACACAAATATATATATACACACACGCACACAGAAATATATATTAATATATATATAATATATATATATATATATATATATATATATACTCCATACCTGGCCGATTTTATAACCCAGAGTCATCTTTGTTGGTATTGGTAATTATAAATAGCTCAAGAGATTTAGTAATTGTGTAATTAAAAACTGCCAGTAAAAATGTCACAGTAAAAGTTAAATTGAGCAATGTTACATATAAAACAGCTGTTGGCATTATTGAGGAAAATATGAAGAAATTATAAACTGGAGGATAGATGTATCTTGAAAATTACTATATACGTTATGTCAAAAACTGTTCTATTCCCCCAGATATAAAGGAGACAAAAAGTTTTTTTCACCCCTAAGAAAGTGAAGGAAACATGTCCATCTGTCCCCAATTTAAACAAGGCCCATGGCACATGGTCTCTAATGTCAATCTGTGCGGTCATATTCTACATAATGACGCGATTAATAATACTTAAATTTCGCGGCCATGTTGTGGAACAGATGATGGTGATAGGCTGAGTATTATTTCTATATACAGTATTTAAGACCTTCATATTATTTAATGTTTATATATAACTTTTTTTAATTCTGATACCTACATTTTTATTAGGGATTATTTCCATTTTTACATGAACGATACAATCACTCATTCCCAAAGGCATTAAATACACCAAATAAATGTATTGCCTGAAATGAACTCAATGAAATTCAGTCTGCAAAATCTAAGGTACCTGCAGTATAAGCAAAAGATATAGTTTGGAATGGTGTTTCTTATTTTAAATCCACGCAGCCAATTGGACTGGTTTTGTATTATATATCACAAAACAACGACATTCATCAGAGAGACTGCCGTTCCCAGTTGAGTGGTAAAAAAACATAATATAAAACCTTATTAAGTATACCTCCACTTTTTAATATCACATCACCCTATTCAAATTCAGCATAATTGATTTAGATATTTCTGAGTTCATTAACTTTAAGCCACATTTTTCTGAGATATTCTACAATGTCCTTATGATTAGTTATAAAACTGATTGAAAGACAAAAAAAAGACAGTAGCTCTCACGGCAGAAAATGGATCTTGACAAATAAGCTGTAAAACAACAAATGACAGATACGTCTGCATGCAAAAATGAACCTTCAGAAATGGATAAATGTAATCAGTCCTTTCCTTGTAGCTGACTAAGAATATAAATTTAACCAACAGAGCCAACCATCATATTGGAGAATACAGAATTTAAATAAGCTATAATAAATTATCTTTTTGAACTATTCGAACACCGAGGATATTTTCTTTGCGTTTCTAGGATCTTACATATTGCCAGTTAATAAGTGACCAGTAAATGTAAAAAAACTTTAATAATTATGCATAGTTTAGAAAGCAATGATCAAATCCTAGATGCCTGTGGATCCACGCCGTCAGTTAACAAACGGCGTTTTTATCGACATATTTTTTGCAGTCATTTTCTTTCATTTGAAAAAATGGAAAATGTGCATGAGATCAAATTTTAATCTGAGACTCATCAAAGGTAGGCTGAGTACAAAACCTCAAAAGGTTTGATTCTAAAAAGTTTTAGATTTTTCTGTTTCGTGTTACTGAATCCTCATGAATCCTCTGTGTAAGACTCATCTCTTTGTGGAGAAGAATTCCACGATAAACCATTGGAACTCTGATGAAGATAACAGCCGTAAAAGCACAGGCATTTTGGACAACACCGTAGAAAAAAGTGAGAGGGTATTTTTCCCTATTTGTAGAATTTGAACCCTCATCGGTCGAGGGATATATATAATTGGGGTAACTAGAAGGAAGAATAAATTATGCATATCGAAACAAATACTCCATTTTCCAGGCTGACTTTATTAACACTTTTAAGGTTTCGTGATTCGAAGACTTTCACAAGTTCTTTTTTCTTCAGTTCTCCATTCTCTTCAACGATCCGCATAAAAATAGGGGCTGCGCCCGAAGGATCAATTCTTTTTTGTTGTGTGGCCTTATATATTTCTTCAGATACTCGCAGTAATGGAAGGATAGTATATATTAAATTTCCTTTGTGCTAATCTGTTTTATCTCTAGCAGAGAGGTATTAGAAATCCATCTTTTAACCATTATAGGCTTTGCCATTGGACCTACTTATTCAAACTTCTACAAACTCAGTATGTTAACTGCAGTGCTGCCGAATATAAGCTTATGAGATTTGATAGATATCTGGGCTCTCCTTAAGAGAACCTTTTAAGTCATACGCTAGGGCACATAACGTTGTTAACGATCAAAAATCCTGATTCCTATTAGCATGTAGATAGAATTTCCTCCATATTTAGCATTTGTAATATATTTCTTGGGGCATTTCTCAGGTCGGTTACATCAATACTTAATACTCAAAGTGTTTGTGCTTATGTGGTTGTGTGTGTGTGTGTGTGTGTGTGAGAGAGAGAGAGAGAGAGATGTATGCCGTGGGTCGCCAAAGTTATTAGATTTCAAACTCAACACAAATATTTTATAGTTTCACGGTTCCTATACTGCAATATTGTTTTCTTTTTCTTATATATAGCGGAAAAGTTATTACCAAGTCATAGCACTTTGGTCGTGTTTGTTCCACCTATAGATGGCAGCTGAACAACCTCCAGAAGAACCTGCTGATATGTTTTGACATGCTTCAGGATGTCCGTCATACTGCATTCGAGAAACAATCGATCATTTGGGAAATGGGTCTTATTCTTTGTTCTATCAGGAGAAAAAAAAACTTGTTTACCAGTTTCCACGGTCTAGGGCTGGGCCCAGGACTGAAAACTTGGAAATCTTGAATTCGTTTCTCAGCCGAGAATCGCTGAGAATAGCCAAATCGAAGGTAAACGCTCTGGAGTCTTGAAGTTTGTGTTCTATACCCTACCGCCGTGTATCATTCAAAAACGAGTTCGACTTTTTTGGGGGAATTTCTCGGTGTTATGGCCCACTAAAAAGGAGGATTATACACCAATGACACGCATGGTTGGTATATTCTACAAGCTATTTCTACAGATATACAGACTTAGATTAAGAGTAGTTTAATATTTTTTTACCATAATAGAGGCGTTACCTCCGCTAAAATATCATAAAACAAACCTAACATGGTAGCGGTTTTTTTCCCGGTAGAACTGAAACTGATTGCACCAAATTTAGAGCTCTGATGTGTCATTAAGACAAAATTAATCTTTATTCAAATATTGTTTTTCACTTCAACATTTCCTTTGGACGGGTATTTAAAATTTCATATATGCTCTCTCTCTCTCTCTCTCTCTCTCTCTCTCTCTCGGTCACCGTTCCTATGCCCTGAGCAATTTAATAACAATGATGACAATGAGACTATCATATATCTCATGATGATGACAACATTAGGTATGTTTAACTGACCCACGATTGCGGACACAGGTCTGGCAGAGTCCTATTACTGATCAGTCCTATTTTATAGAAAACGAGGAATAAACAAAAACCAACAATTTTAATATCTAGTCCATTCTGAGTAAAGTAAACAGCCGTGTCCAAATTTGTTCAATTTCCATAAGCAAGTCTTTGAATATGAAAGGTGTAGTTTTATCTAATAGTTATTAGGAGCCGTTTGTCTAGACAACTGATGTCTGATCAAAGGAATATCTCTATTTGAATGGACGCCTGGTTTCAATGAAAGCATTCACAGTCTGGTGTGCCATGTCAGCTTCCGCTCTGATGCGCGAAATACCTGAGAATCATAATCAATAGTAAATAGACTTTCTTTGAAAATAACAGCTGACATAATTACACTTGAGAATATGGATTTTCCTGAATTTGGATTTTTTTCGTCTTATGAGTTATAAAGCAAATCTGCTTAGGAAATTAACCGTCAATTTTTAATTTTGTATTGCATGTACCAGGTTAGGGACGGCCCTAATATTTCAGGACGTGTTAAAAATTCAAGACGCACTGGGAAACGGTACGTACCAAAATTAAAGGACGCACTGTAAAATCGACACAAGTTCTTATACTAATGCCACTTGCTAACATGGACGTACTGGAAATATAAGTACTGAAATTACAGGACGTACCGTTACATGGGGACAACTGCTGATATTATCGCCAAAGGCTGTCAGCTCAACCTTTCGGGTGTTCCTACGCAAATTTTGAGGTAAATTAAGCGCTTTTTCAGCGAGCTGGAAAAGCGAGCGTTTTCGCGCGTTTTGGAAAGTGGCCTTAAAGCGTAAGAAAATGAAAATACGTAATAACATATAACAAGATATGTCAACATCATGATCATTTATTTTACTGACCATTGAAGGTATCATCAAACAATCACATCTGATAGACATGATGAATAAACCTACAAAGATATGCATCCTGAATTCCTGCTAAACTATCCGGTAGATTTTGAAACTATTTCGCAAAATGTCTGATTTGAACATGCTATTTTCAGCTGTATGAAAGATATGTTACCAAAAAAGTCCTTACTTTCGCAAACCCCCTTACGAGTCCTTATAAATCTCAACGTCCTGAAATTTCAGGGCCGTCTCAACGCCTGAATACATAATACATTAGCGTAGAAAAGGGTTGCTTTCGACATGAAACATTGATGATGGAGATTTCTGAACCTTTCTTTCATATCAAGTCGAGGTTCAGATGAAGTTCCGCTGTTGTATTGATTTTATTTGCAGCAGGTTATAGATAGAAAGAGGTGGATCGCAAGAATGGTATTTCTGAGTTTGCCACGAGATAACAAAGAATATAGTGTCAATAAAATATGCAATCAACTTTTATTTTTGATTGAATTGTTTGAAATAATTGTTCTCAATTTTCATTTATGATGTGACAACTGTTTTGTTCATTTTATATAAGCAAATGCCAAGGTTAATGAGGTTCTATGCTGATTCTTGCATAATTAAAATTTTTCCTATATATATAAATATATATACATAAACATAATATGCATCATGAATACGGGTCAAGATAATTAATTTGATACTCAAATGTGAATTTTATTTTATTTTTTTATAAGTTAACGTGAAAGAATCAATAATCTTTTTGTCCCAAAACAAAATAAGAACAATGGGAATTATCATGATAGGATCAAAGTCGAAATTGGCAAGTAAACGATTAAATACCTTACACAATTTCATTCTATAACTACCGCATTATATAACTCAAAATGGATCGCTAACCTAAGCTCTTCTGACCATGGGGACCTTGACTGAAGTGGTCATTGGACTGAGGGAGGTTGATGAGTTTGCCAAGCAGTCAGATATCAGCTGGTCAGTGTTCCTCTCCCACAAAGAGCCATTGTAGCTGTCAGAGTAATAGATTGGTTAAGACCCGCGGACATAGCATATAAGAACACTAATGTCAGGAAACTTGATGTGTGGGGTTATTTCGCGATAATTATCATATGGTGTGTAGGATTACAGATTAAAGTCTTTCGCTTTATTTGGTTTACACTTACCGTGATGATTTGTTCCGTCATGAGGCCATTCTGCCAAGTGATAGGAATCCACGTCATACCCCTAAAGCATATTCAGATTACTATAACTTACCTTATACTTTTCCTATTGCACAGCCTTACCAGGATGAACTCGGCTTACTTTTTTAATTAAAAGTTTATAATGCTAATGTCACTCAGATTGCTTGTGGTCGCTTTTCTCTTTCAAATTATGCCCATAATTCCAATTAAAAAATGAATTTGCATGTTTCATATTCTTTGAAGCTCCCATAATAGGAATTTAGTATATACAAATATATGCAGCTTCAGTGTATACAATAACAAGTGACCCGGGGTCATGACGCTGGAAAATATGACTAGGAAAACATGACTAGGCAAAACATTCAAAATAGAAATTTTATCAATGCGAAAATTTTGTAGGGGGTATTCCCATTCAACTTAAGCAACTATAGCTCAGTGGATATTGGTAACACAGACCTAATAAAACACTCCATGATGGATGTGCATGCAAAGAATCATGGTGATGAATTCATTAGTTGTTCAGAAACTGAAGGTTTTATATTGTTACGAAACAAATTGTTGAGGGAAGAATTCTGGGTCGATCCGGGATTCGAACCCATAATGGTGGCGCACAAGTCCGGCGTACCAACCGCTTCGCCAGCAAAGTTCGGTCCGCTTTTATGTCACCCCGTAACAATATAAAATGTTTAATTATACTGAAGTGTACTTACAAGCCCAAAAGCTCATAGGATATGAATGACAGAGACCTAATTTAAGATTTCCAAGGAGATTTTTTCATGGACGTCTCTGCATTTTAAATTAGAAGTTTCTAGATTGAATGGTTATAATTACGATTTGTACCCTGTGACTGCATCTCTGAAGGTCTCAAAAATATAGAAAAAAATCGTTAAAATTCGAAAATACAGGTGGTACCACCAGTCTGCAAAAACTGTTGAAACATTCCTTGATCAATATCTATGCAAAAAATCATGGTGATCAATGCAATAGTTGTTAAGATACTTGAGCTTTTCTATTAAATTTCCCATTATTCTGGGGGTACTTCGGAGCCCCATAGCTCAGAGTTTTTGGGTAACAGAGACCTAATTTCTAGTTTCCAAGGAGACTTTTCATGGGCCTCCAAGCATGTCAAAAGAGAAGATTCTAGGTCCAGTCATTACGTTTTGTGCCCTGATAACAGATGACCGAATCATTTAAGGTATTAATAATAGAGAAAAAAATCGTTAAAAAAATCGATAAAATACATGTGGCGCCACCAAGCTGCAGAAACTGATGAAACACTCCATGATCAATATGCATGCAAAATATCATGGTGATCAATGCATTAGTTGTTCAGAAACTTGAGCGTTTGTATCAAATTTTCCATTATTCTCGGGGGTACTTCGGACCCCCATAGCTCGAAGAATATGGGTAACAGAGACCTAATTTCAGTTTCGAAGGAGATTTTTTTATGGACCTCCCAGTATCTTAAGTAAGAAGATTCCAGGTCTAGAGGTTACGATTTGTGCCTGGTTAACGGACGGACAGACGGACAGCTAGACAGACGGACGCCGGACACAGGGTGATCGCTACAGCTCAGATGACTTTCAGTCAGCTGAGCTAAAAACGAGATTGTTTTACATAATGTTACATTAGGACTTATATAATAATTGAATCAAGCCTGCTGTGAGATGTAATCATGACAAAAAACATCATTTATTTGGACGCTGATAAAATTCATATGAAATATCCTAGGTGCTGCGACTTTAATTGCCATCAATCTAGTACCGGGTACCCGAGGATCACCATGGTTACCTAATAAAAGTCTCGCCATCCCGACCGGGGGCTCTGATATCTAAATTAACTAGGATGAAATAAACGCTATTTGTATATGATGGGATCTTAAATATATTGGCTATATCTGTCATTTGTTCCTGGAACGAATACACTGAATTATGTTTGCATCCTGTCTTGAATAATAAATAAGTTTAAACTGTTTTTTAAATAAATTATCTTAAAAGAGGTGCCTTTTTTAAAGGTGTCGCAAAGAATGGTTCGAAATGACGACGATGATGATGATGATAATATTATTAATAATAATAATAATAATAATTGTTGTTGAGAATAGGAGAATGGGATTGAAAAGTAAAAACCAAAATACACACTGAGTGAAGACACAAAAAACCTAGACAAGGGAAGTAAGTTTAAAAACGTTGCAGTAAATAACGTCCTCACAGATTCTCTAGCTGAAAAGCAATCAGGTGAATTTAAAAATTATTACCAATCCACGAGGCCAAGACACTATGGGAAACCAGCACGCTGTGTAAAAAGTATCCATTTACTTCTGAGGCAATACATTTAGCTGAATAGAGTTCCGCTTAATCTTATTTGATACATGGATCTTATTTCAGTCAGAGTATAAAATATAGTTCATACTTAGACTTCCGTGAATATATGAGAAGAATATATCTATGTTTACCTAAATGATATATGGACAGGACTTGAGAAAACACCACCTGTAAACGTTACTTTTGATCAATGAAGACAAATTACATGATTGTGCTCTGAAGGGCCTTCCAGCAAGTTTCAGAAGTGTCGGCAGTGTCATCGGTGGCCAATGCCCTCACTTTAAGGATCCCAGGACGATGGCATATAAACTGGTTTTCTTTCAGTGAATAACAGTCGCTGTGCCGCAGACAGCCATGTGAGATTACTCTCCGTCCCTGGTGTGTCTCCCAGCTCTTTTGAAAGCATGAACGTTAATTTACTGCCAGCTGGTTCTAATAAATGATAAATTAAGTTGCTTATTCCGGTTTAAATAGTTTATTAGGGCCCATTCCATGGATACTGTACAGTAAACATGTTTAACGTTCGTCCGTCTGACCGTCCGTCACGCTCTTTCCGAGCATTAACTCGCTGTCCATATGCCAGTATTTTAGCTCTGCTGACTGTAAGTCATCTGAATTATATATAGCGATCATACTTCATCGCTGGCCAGTCCAGTCGCCCTCCCGTCCAGGCGCCGGAAGTCCTATAACAGGGCAAGAATCGTGACCATTGGTCCCAGAAACTTCTAACTTGAAAACATGGGAGGTCCTACAAATATCTCTTCGAAATTCTGAAATTCGGTCATTCAGACCTGTTGTCCGAGTTATGGGGCTTGTTTGCGCACCCTGGATTAAAAATAATAAGATCCAGTATCTCCAAATGCTCCAGTGTTTCAAAAATTAATGCATGAATTGCAATGAAATTTACTTTGCATATTGATCATGGACTGTTTCATCAGCTGCTAAAGACGGATAACGTCATCTGTACTTTATTTAAATTTAACGCATTTTTTATCAATTTTTGAGAAAATCAAAGAACAGCCATAGGTTTCATCTAGTGTCCTGAAACCTCGCCTGTTTTGTTGATCATGACTTATTTTTTTTTCAGTTTTTGAGATAGGTTGTGCCTTCAGTATTTTTTTCTATTTTACACATTTTCCCCTCAATGTTTTATCCTGCCAAATTCCAGCAATGGTGTCAGTTTCTTACATGTGGTTTTATCTAGTGTCCAAATACTTGATGTGCCCATTGGTCAAATGCAATCAAATCAGTTTCCATCAAATGCTCTGAAACTTAGTATGTTTATTCAGTCCTCCTTCCACCCCACCCCACCCCCACCCCCGACATGGCTGTCTGGTGTGTGCGTGTGTGTGATGAGGGGAGGGGGTGGGGGCGGGGGGCAAACATGTTTTTTTCAGGTCTGTTTTATGTCATCTTCTTCAGAGTAACTTTTGAAGATGCATATTTTACCTCCAATTACACACAAGTTGTATCTACCTAAATGTCGATAACTGGTGGCCTTTATCTTCAGGGTCAAATCTGGAATCAATGTGACCCCTATAAATTTGGATGTATTTAAGATTTTTCAATTACATTTGACACAGTTTTTCAAAATGTTGACAACAATAATTTTACAAAATATTGCATATTTTGTCCTCAAATTTGATTGACAAAGTTTCAACCATGTTCTATGAGCACTTTGAAAACTTGTGACCATACCTTGTAATTTCAGACGAATTTTTCTGTGGAGAAGAAGAGCCATAATTAACACTAACAACAAGATGTTTTTCGTCAGGGAAAAACAACCATTAAAACTTTAACAGGTTTGTGAACATGGCAGATTACAAAATGTAGGGCCAAAATTACGCCTTTGGGACTTTTATCCTCATGACAGGCGATTCAATTTTTATTAGCCAAGAATTTCTTTGGCGTACCGGCTTATGGAGCACGCATATCACACCACCTCATTACGTAAACTTTTTAATTAAGGCTTAACCAAACCCATGCCTCCTTTCTCGCTTTTAATTAAAAAAAACAGCTCTGCAATAAAATCTGTGATTGTCGTAATCACTGGAAACCTGAATACCATTTTTATTCTGTATCTGTCATCACATGATGGTATTATGAATGGTTAATTAACCCGGACGAGTGTGAAATCCTGATTAGATAAAATCTTGAATAAAGGAAAGCGGTTTCTCTCATTAACTGCTTATTTAAGCGTGTAAGCTATTAATGTTTAGTTTTCACTGAGAACTTAATTGTAGCACAATGCCACTCACCATGATTTTAAATGAAATCAGGGTAAAGCAAGTTGTAAGTCGTGAAGGATAGTCCTAGAAAGTCAGTTTCGTTGAACATTTGTGGGAGTGTTTTGTCCAAATAACAGTGAATGGGACTTAGAATAAGAATACTCGACTAATGCTAGGCGCATCTGTGTAAATTTTCTATACTGCATGCTTAAACATCTGCTGCATAGCTGTCACAAGTTAAAAGGATTTGAAGGAAACAAGATACCGACATATTTCATTTGTGTCTGTGCGATGTAAAACCGAGTGCTGGCAAGCAGGCAGGTAACCGTGACAACCCGACTCAGTAGGCAATCGGATAATTGGGCTGGTAAAGCTATTCGAGTCGTGATACTAATAATAAGGAATAATCTATCGCAGTGGTCTTGCATCTAGTTGCATTCATATTGTGGCAAACGGCCCATAATCTCAATATTATGCTTAGAATGTGATAAACACAATAGCATATATGTGAGCTCGCAACCCAAATTGAAACACCGTCTCCAGGGACACGATTCATTTCCTGTGTCGCCTGCAAGTTGCCTGCGTCCTGTAACCCGTTCGAGCCATGCTTGTGTTCATGCGGTCATAAATTCAACAAACATGCCGAGGGGTTTACAAATGTGCTGGGTTAAACAGGAACTTTTCTCGCTCATATTTGTTTTTATTAGAAAGTACACAAAAAATGCTGACGGATGGTCTGGTTTATGTTGATTGACAGTGCACCTGTAGCCCATGAAGCGTTGTCAGAAATGACGAAAATATAAGCATCTTCATAAGGCCTTCTAATGCGATCCTCAGACGTAGATGTTAAGACACTCTGGCGCCAGTAATCTGGTCGTAATGCCAGAGGGTCAATATGACGCTAGCAGGCAGGGCACTCCCACAGATAGAGGTAGATTCATGAGCATTGGTAGAACTGCTGTAACTGTACAGAACTGTATGAAGTGGGCCCTTTTTCCTCAAGGAGTCTTCACTCCACATCTTTTTTTATTAAACTAATGGAAAAAGATGGATGAATGCTTTGCTAGTGAAAACTTTACCATGTAAAACTTTTTTTTTATCTAGCCCCTAACATGCGGGCAATCAAATCGCGACCAGTTCATGAGTTTTAAGAAATATAATTATTTTCATATAACTACATATGTATAAATATAACCATAGATATGCACACCTACCGGATTTTGATATTTAGTATCGCTTCATGGCTCTCTAACAATACGGTCCAAATATATTAATTGCCAAGTGCAACAACTACACATGATATAAATAATCATTTGAATTAAAATGTTATTTCAGTGATTCAGATTATCTTCAAATTGAAATGCAATGTTTCTTGGGGTGTCAGTTTACCTTTCCATAACCAAAACTTGTTCAGATCTGTTTGCATTTGTTGCAATAAGACAAACGAAGTAATGAACCAATGAGAAGAAGTAATGCCATCATGAAGGTTGAGCTATAATAATGATGTAATGAAATACATAACACATTCTTTATATATAATACTTTGTTTCACGACGGGTGCAAACATATGGGCCTTGAGTTGGGTTAAACAGGTATCGTTTAAGTGAATCAACAAAACCTTATTGTTGCATCATCTTTTTTTGCAATATTGAAGACAAGGATTTAAAAAATCAAATATTTATTAAAAAAGAAGAATATAAAATCAATATATACGGGGATTTGAACTGTAAACCAAAAACTACTTTCTTCATATAAACGATCTCTGACCATTTGAGCAAGTTAAGCAAAGGATATACCCACTTCATGTATAGAATTGCGAATGTTTACTAAATATTTTTTAATCTTTTATTTCAACTATTGTTATTTAGTGTACTTCTATCTCACCTCTTCGTCATCAACTTAAAGAATAAAAAACATAAAGAATTAAAGTAGCTGAATTTCGACAAATTCTCTTAATATACCACATAACAAACACCTATGCCTTAATAATGATAATAATTTATTGTAATTTGTATCCTTAAGATATAATTGCAGCTTAAATAAATGTATAATAAATGTCCAATAAAGATGAGGTGGTTGGATCTATGTTCTCTTCACTTTTTATACGCAACACGTTGAATATGCCTATATTAAGCGTCAGTACCGCTCCTAGAGTCCAAAGGTGAAATATCCTATTATAACTGCTTTGAGCATAAACGTTAAAAAATATATTTTCTTGGTCTGCAGTAATTATTTGATCAACCCTTCCACTTATCCACGACCTACTGATAATTGTTTTTTGTCAGGCTAACCTTGACATGTTTATCATTTTGTTTTATGTAG
Source organism: Sipunculus nudus (assembly GCA_026874595.1). Classification (NCBI taxonomy): domain Eukaryota; kingdom Metazoa; phylum Annelida; class Sipuncula; order Golfingiida; family Sipunculidae; genus Sipunculus; species Sipunculus nudus. Next base: position 47,161,715 of record CM049306.1, on the reverse strand, counting down.
GTAAATGAAATTTAATATAATTACTATAAAATATATTTAAAGTTTACTGATTAAATAGAAATAAAACAGAATGTTTTCAAACATAACAGATCCAGTTATATGGTGTATAGCATTGACATGAGTGATCACTGAAACTTACTTTGTTCATGAACATGGGTTTTCAGTATGAATAGAATTATAGTGCTGTAAAAATATAAAACAAGTGACCCATGGGTCATGATGCTCAGAAAATATTTACTTGTGTGTGCAAGTTAGACAAATGATGTACGACCTTTACGATTTACCAAATGTGCATATTCTAATTTTATTTTAGTTATTTGTGCTATGAATTGTAACCATTTAATCACAGGTTCTTCATTGGTGTCCACAGTGATTAATCAGGTATTACATTAGTGATTAAAAAGTGGAAACAAAACTTGAACAGAGGGGTCGTTGTGCTAAATTTCAAGGATCTGACACTGTCAATAAGAATTTGTATCTTGAAACAGATATAACTCAATTCTGCTGAAAAAAATGTTTTGTCAAACAGCTCAGAAACTGTGTCACAGTACCTGGAATCAGGTTTCAAAGATCTGAAGTCATACAAATGACCATTGAACTTGGTAATCAGATGATCTGTGACAATGATACAGGCTATCACATTAAATTTGAACAGAAAGTACATAAGCAGTGATCAAATTGTCCAAACGAATAACAATCTCATTTTAGGTAATTTTAGGTAATGTCTATGAGAAAAATAACTCTCATATCATTATAACACAATTAATTGTCTCAAATTCATTGTGAACAAAGATAAAAATTATCAATCAAGATGAAACTGGAAAAAAGTCTTTGGAACAAGTGTGAACACAGTTTTATGATCCCACTATGTAGCCTCTATTGAGGAAGCTGCAGCTTCAGGAAAATTTGAAATCACTAGATCAATGAGACTTCCATGATCATTTGTCACTTCTGTTTTAATTTGTTGAGAATGTAAAAGATGTGAAAGTTCATTCAAGACTGAGATATTGTTTTATCTTGAGGCATTAATATTTAAATATCCTGCTAATAACAACGGTTTTTGAAGATCAACATGTGTCATAAGTTAGGCAAGTTTTGAAATGAAGTCAGATAGTTTTGACTGAGGGGATCTGTACAAACTCATCAGCTATAAGGAACACTTTTGAGTATTTATTAAAAATACAGATACATCAATGTTTCCAATGGAATGATAATGGACTTGAATGAATGGGCAGAAATCTTTGTACACATAGAATGCTAATCCATAGTGTGGTCTTTTTTATTGGATATATTGAACCTGTTGTTTGATGATCATTTAGTATCAGCTGAAAATTTGGAATAGAATATGGATCATCAGTATCAAAGGAACACAAACGAGTTTCAGCCAAAGCAATGATATGGGTAGAAAGGAAATGAAAATCAGATATGACATCTCTGAAATGCAAATGAAGAAATCTGGTGTTATGGTATTTTATTTTGAGTGTATCAGTTGACACAGATGTTGGTGGTATGAAGTTGAGAGGAAGTTTAGCAACATTACGCAGTTTGATAATTTCAAATGTCACCTGTGAATCAGCTGATATTTTGTTTTCATCTAAATTTAATACATACAAGCCATCCATATGTCTTGCCCTACTCAAAGCAACATAATGTGCATGCTTCATTTTCTGGTACTTATCATATCAACAACCACCTGATCAAGTGAACTGCCTTGTGCGTTTCAATGTGTTTTTGCAGCATCAATGTTTAATGGAAACTAATAACGAATTACCAGTATATCTCCTGCCTGTATGAAATGTGCCCTTGGTGACAAAAGGTGGTGTCCATTTTTTGAAAATGCTGGCGTGTAATGTAGTCCAGTTGTTAAGAGAAGAATTGTGCAAATTGTGAAAGAAGCATGAAACTTGGCATAATAGTTGGCCAGACCATACTCAATATTTCCAGATATAGGGCCAAGCGGAATTCACCCCATGTTGGTCAGAATCCAAGATGGCGGCCAAGATGGCCGCCAGATTTTAAAATATCAATACATTCGGTTATATTTGTCCTAGAATGTTTTCCAAGTGCACTATTCCTATGTTTTCGGAGACGACAAATTCATTTATAAAGGTTTAAAGTCTGTAAAATGACTTTTTGAATGAATCTTGGTTTTGTTTATATTGAAATTGTCCAGTAAACATTATTTGTTGGGTTTTGCCCAGAAGTCGCATACATTGCGATTGTATTCAAATGAAAGTGTCCTTTGATGGCTTAGGTTTGTCTGCTTTGTCATGCATTTGGATGCTTGAATTGTAGAACAGTTTTTATTGCAATATTCCTCCTTTGAATTTTCCTATGTTTGCATGCATACAAATGTAATTGCTTTGAAGAGGTGATGGTTGCAACAAACGTCTCTGTCGAATTCTGCAATAAAATTAGGATTGAACATGGTATGTCCGTAAACACTAATCATTAGAATGTTTTAATCCTACATACATGTAATTAGATTTTACGATCAGCTTTCATGTAGACCTTTGTTTATGCAATTAGGAGATATCAAATACATAAATCTAACTGTGCTGACATTATATATATATATATATATATATACATATATATATACATATATAATTATATATATATATATATATATATATTGTTACGGAACCTAATATAAACAGATCACGTATGCGTGTTAAAAAAATCAGATTCTGTAACACTAGGCAGCGTGAAATGTCTAGGGGAATGAATAAAGAAGTCAGTGTTTTTTTGTTAACAAATAACTATAATTTATTCTTAAAACAACCCTAACAAAATCAATACAATAATACATTAAAACAGCGTTATTGCAATAAGTCAATACAATCACACAGAAAGATAATGGAACAATACCTGGATACCAATACCGTCACCACAATAAGTCCTTTAAATGTAAATTCTCGGAGAATGACAGTACTGTTGAAAGTTCTTTCAACAACCCAGAAAGTAAACTGAAGTCCAAAAGCATAAAATCCAGGAGAAAGTCTTTGAAAAATGTATAATTGCAGCATTCGTGGGATAAGGTCTTAGAATCTGATACACGCTTCTGCGTCCGCTGGTATCTGCTCTGCTGTCTCTGCCCCCTGGTTCTAAAAAACAGCCCCTTTATATACCTGCACATCCCAAGCCGGGAATTTTCCCCTTCTCGAACAGTCTATAAGTCCTTGCACAACACGCGTTTCAGGAATTATCGAGAAGACATCGCTGTGCGTACCTCCACATACCAGGGCCATCACGTGACCCACGACCAGGCGTGAAAACCCACGGCTCACATGACAACGAGAGTTCAACCAGTATGGATTAAACATAAAATGTAACAACAACACAAGTTACGCCCGTGTCACACAATAAAGAGAGCACCTGTAACAATATATATTAATTTTACGTATTGAGACCTAAGTCTGTTTCTATGTAATGTAATGGACAATCGAGTAGTAAAACGCTCGGCTATCTCCATTGGCGCCCCGTTTTAATCAACATCGTTCCTATTAGTGGGTTGTAATTGATCGTCCAATGTGGGTGAATTCCTCCTTGTCCTTCGCTTTCCTCCACCCCTGTAAATATACCACCAAACGCAACCATCCGAGCCATGGAGAGGTTCTTGTAAGAGTAATTATAACTAACTGTCCACATAATCTATATATTATAATAAAATAAATGAGACAACCCATATAATATAGAGTGTATCTTGCTTCTTACTTTTATATCAGACTGAATGCGTGCGTGGCAGGATACAGACCTATAGATGTAAGAAGCTGAAATCTGTCAGCTGTATAGATTCTGCATTGTGTACCTACTATAATTGTACGTGCTAAAAGTCCCTTTTTCATCAGCACACCAAACGGTTAAATTTGATAAAAATTTACTGCATATACTGCATATACATGAATAATGCACCTTTTAATGAAAGTGTCATTTGCTGGGGCATTTTTATTATATTCATATTTCATATCTGATTTCTTCTGTTTGATATTCCATTATTTGCATGCTAACGAATGTATTAACTGCTTTGAAGTGAGAGATGAAAGAAACTTAGGTCTCGTATCAAAGTGAGAGCTTGATATATCCGTGAAGAATAGTTAGGAATTTTTAAAAATCTACAAACATGGTATATAAATTTTACCATCAACTTAACATTCAAATATCTACTAGTGCAATTAAGAAATATTAAAAGGTTCAGCTGAAATTGAATTTACATGTACTAGTTACATGTATTTGAACATCATGTCTGTTTCAAAGGAAAGACTTTTATTAATAAATTATTTCGACTACATGCGTGCATCACAATATGCGCGCTTTTGTAGAAGGTCACACCTGTTTGCTGTACAGATTCTAAGCCATGAAGTGATGGCTTTCAGACTGTATGTTGGCATGAAAACAGTATTAACAAACATTCAGAGGTGCGCAACATGTTTCTATTTGCTGCCTGTGTAATATGGTGATAAATGCATGAAATAATCAATACTCATGTAGATTCCTTTTGCAGATTACTATTTTTGTGATATGGTGATGATGCAGACTTTAGACTGTATGCTCGTATGAAAGAACCAACACATGTTAGTAAACTATCACTGCCCTTTGTTGTGATGTTTTTCTTTGTGATATAGAATTAGTTCCTTGCCAACGAGTTGCCAGTAAAAAAAATAACTTTGCATAATGTGTTTATGTCAACAAAATACTTTCATTTGCTGACATTATGCACATGTGTAGATTCATGTAGTACCTTCATGTATTGTTAGAAATATTCACTACATCTATGAGTCGGTGCTGTCAGGTTCAAGCTAGAGGATCTTTCAATGACGGATGCTCAGAAAATGGAAAAGCAAGGCGTAAGATATAGAGAGTCGAATTCACAAAACAAGATTTAAAAAATATAATGCACCCTCAGGTTCCAGACATGCATTTTATCTTCAACTTGATTACCTCAAAATTCAGTACAAAGTTTGGTTTGAGTTTTTATCGACTTTATTGGTGATTGTTACTTTTCTGTGCTTTCACCTTCTGAGATCTTGCACCCCAGTACAGTTACACTTTCCCTTTGTCAGTTTTATGTCCAATTGCAGAATGCTTGGGAAACTTGTATTTCATACCATCAGCTTCATTAAGTGAACCTACATTTTTTAGAATACACCACTTCTGAATTATATTACTGAACAGAACAGTTTATTACAGCATTCTTTTTAATATTGACGGCATTTTTTTATTACCTGTGGCTAAATATTTTCTTTTAGATTTGGCAGGACAATAACGTTTTCCTTCTGGCAAAACACACAAGTTTCAACTTACTATCGGTTATTTTTATCTTATGTGCAAGGTTCAGTTCGATCTACAATTTTGCATCTTGTGCACTTGAAGATAAAATATGTACTGAGTCTTCATGCAAGCAAAGAGTCTGGAAGCTGGCAAAGGAACCATAGATTGTACAACTGATTAGAAAAACAACTACAAGGCACTTTCCATGGGTCGGATGGCAAAGTAGTGGACGGAATCATAGGACACGAAGAAAACAACCGACTCTGTACAGACCACTACAACCCACTCTCATAGCAACATCGTTGATAGAAACTTGGTCGCAAGTGAAGAGAGCCGAGCGTTTTACCAATCGACAGTCCGTTTCATTACATTGAAAGAGACAGTGTTCAAATACTTAAAATTAACAAATATATTAAATTTCAGCAGGGTAATCAACAAATATGTTTTACCGTTAGATGTGCTGGTTAAAAGGGCAATTTTAGTACAATTTCAATACCATCAAAATTAGACTTCATTCACACATTATGATACAGACCTCAAACCCTTATAAATGAATTTCTCGACCCCAATAACATCCACTTGCAATGCATTCTAGGACACATATAACCCGCTGTATTGGTATTTTATATTTTGGTGGCCATCTTGGATTTTTACCAAGACATAGTGAATTCCGCTCGGCTTCAAATCTGAACATATAGAGTATGATCTGGAAAATTATTATGCCAAGTTTTATTCTTCTTTCATCTTTTGCACAATTCTTTCAAATATGCAGCTTTATCGCTTGACTAAGGGGAATATTACCAAATTCTTGATAAAAAACCAAGCTAATGAGTATCTGAAGAGGTATGAAACCTCAAAAATTGAATTTCTCACACACCCCCCTCCCAAAAAAAACATTATTAGAGTATTTGCAATGTTTTCTGGGGACATTATAACTTAAGTTATTGACATTTTCTAATCTGGCGGCCATCTTGGATTTTGGCCAAGATAAGTTTTTTCCGCTTTGCCCTATATCTGTAATTCATTAATAAGCTCCAAAAATACTTTTGCCAGCTTTCATGTTTCTTTCATTGTTTGCATAATTCCTCAAAATATGGGAGCTTAACCGCTGGACTAAAAGGTGGCATAATTTCTCCTGGTGTCCGAACCAATGTTTCAATCTTCACTGTATGTGCTTCAATATACAGGAACAACCATTGGTAATTTCATCTTGAACGGCTATATTACAGGTGATATCATATGGTAAACCAACAGCAATCTGAAGTTTCTTTCAGCAAACCTGCAGTTTTGGTGGCTTATCAGGTATTCTTTCTTTACATCATATGTGACATCTGTTATTACTATGTCAACTGCAGTAATTATTACTTAAGTTGTGTTTGTACACCGGAAGATTGGCATATTATGATTGTTCACACGAGGTCTCCAATGACAATACAATGGTAGCCACCAAATGGTTCTTTGTTGCCTTTAGTTTCCAGGAGACGCAAATTTAACATGCGATTTCCTACCATGCTTATTTCATCAATCATTAATATCTGAAGGTGTCTATACTGTGTCCTCAGTGTGTTAAGGAAGTCTGATGACAATTTTTTTCTAATCTTTCCTTTATTTGGATCTATTCGAAAAGCGTTATGTAATGTGGATCCTTAAACGTTGTAAGCAGCCTTTCCTGTAGGTGCTGTGACCAGTATCTTGCTGTCTTGAGGATTGTCACCTTCAGTCCCACATAAGTGACGAAGCAAAGCTTGAAAGAGAGCTCTGAGTAAAACAGATTTACCGAAACCTGTAGCACCAGTTACAAATACATGTAAAGGTGTACTGGGACATTTCACATATTTGATGATGTGTTTGAAGACTGTGAGTTGTTTCTCATTCAGACACTGTATTAACAATTTATATTGAACATCAGGTATTCTGCCAGGCCATGTGAGTGGTTCTTGTGCCGTGGTTCTTTATGGCAGTCCAAGGTCAGCTGTCAAATCATAGTTCTGCATGTGATCTGACCTTTCTGGGTCAAAAAAGATAACTCCTCATTGAGAACTGTTGGCTATATGTGCATATTCAGTTTCATGATCATGTTCAGCTTGGTCCTGTGCTTCTTGAAAAATATCTGCATTGTGTTCATACTGGTTCCTTTTTAACTCAATTTGTATTTTATTTTTGTTATATTGTTCAGAGTATGTTTTTGAACCAATCAAAAGGTCTTTGGTTTCATCTCTTCTACAAGAGTATTGTTACAGGTGCTCTTTTTATTGTGTGGCACGGGCGTAACTCGTGTTGTGACACCCTCGCCGGGCCGTTTGTTACATTCTATGTTTAATCCGTACTGGTTGAACTCTCGTTGTCATGTTAGCATTGGGTTTTTAAGCCTGGCCGAGGTTACGTCATGGACCTGGTATGTAGAAATACACACAGCGCTGTTTTTCTGGAGAATTCCTGTGACGCGTGCTTACCGTGTATAGTGTATTATTCTTCGAATGTTCTAGAAGTGGAAAATTCTCCGCTTGGGTTGAAGAGTATATAGGGGTTGTGTTTTAGAACCGAGGACAGAGAGAGCAGAGAAGATTCCAGCGGACGCAGAAGCGTGTGTGTCGGTTTGTGGGACCTTATCCGACGTGTGCGGCAATTATAGAAATTCTTCAGAGTTTCTCCTGGATTTTGTGCATTTGGACTTCAGTTTACTTTCTGGATTGTTACAAGAGCTTTACACTGGACTGCCATTCTCCGGGAGTATACATTTGGAGAACTTATCGTTGTGGCGGTTTTGGTATCCAGGTACTGTGCACATTATTTTCTGTGTGATTGTATTGGTTTGTTGTTATACCGCTGTTTTACTGCATAATTGTATTGATTTAGTGTATTGTAATGTTAGGGTTGTTTTAAGAATAAATTATATTTATTTGTTAACCAAAAAAAACACTGACTTCTTTATTCATTTCCCTAGACATTTTACGCTGCCTAGTGTTACAGAATCTGATTTTTTTTTATCTCCATTACAAAATTTGTATTCATCACCCATACGTGATCTGCTTATATTAGGTTCCGTAACAGTATCCTCTCACGATAGTAGTTTTCTGAGTCTATTTTCTCAGTTTAACTCTCTTCTTGGAATTTGTCAGCGAATGTATATTGTACCGTGATACTGAGTTTTTCTTCTGTGTTTACATCAGCATTTGCTTCATTTTAATTCGTTGTGTCAAGATCATCAGTGTTGTCAAGAAATGCATCATCTGCTGTGTCAGAAGGGGAATTTAATATTTATCTGTGTTGCATAATCAGCCAGACACCAATTTTCAAATGATCTAGGTCGCTTTGAATATCTGTTAATGATATTACTTGCTGCTATATCTGTTGAATCTTGTGGGACCTGCTCAAGCTGTTCTTTACTTTTGAGTAAAAATGTTCTTTCACCTAGAGGGACAGTTGGTATAAAAATTATATCTCTGGTTGCTCTTGTCATTGGAAGTTGTAATACGAGATATGGTGGTTCCTGAGCACTTATTTCAACAGCATTTAAGAATTTATTTCCCATATCTATACCTGCTGTCCAAGATTTTTTCCATCCATTCTAGCTTCTTTACAAGTAGCATCTGGCAAAGCACTCATTCCCCTTTGACTTTTGCTTATATAAGAAACTATGTATGTTGCACATGCATAACGGTCCAGTATAAACTGAAGGTCATGGATACCTTCCCATGCAGTAAACAAAAGTCTCATATAGCCATCGATTTTTATTTCAGATGGTGATCTTCTTAAGAATACTTTTGGGCCTTTAATGGATGTGCGCAAGGCCATGTAGTATTCATCCAAGATCTATGATCATGCTTAATTTCAGTTCACATGTAACCCAGTAATGAGGTCAAGTTTCTAAACAATTGACCCATGGGTCATGACGCTCAGCTGACAGGGAAGAGATTTGCAAAAGGAAATTTTATCATCTGAATGGTAGAAAATAACCATTGAACTGAAGCATCAAACAGATTAACCAACAGGCTGAGATTGTGTCTGTATTAATATATCTCAAAAATAGAGAAAAAATGCGTAAACTTAAAAAAAATACAGGTGCCTCCACCAGTCTGCAGAAACTAATAAAAGCACTTAATGGTCAATATCCATGCAAAGAAGCATGGTGGTCTCTGGATTAGTTGTTCAGATAATTCAGCTTTTGTATCAGATTTTCCATTTTTCTGAGGGATACTTTGGAGTCCTATAGCTTGATATGGGTAACAGAGACCTAATTTCAGGTTTTACAGACACTTTCATGGGCCTCCTTGCATGACAAGAATGAAGATTCTAGGTCCAGTTGTTACAATTTGTACCCTGTTGACAGATAACCACATCTTTAAAGGTCTCAAAAATAGAGAAAATAATTCGTAAAAATTTGAAAAAAATAGAGGTGGGGCACCCAGTCTGCTGAAACTGATGGAACACGTCATGATCAATATGTATGCAAAATCATGAGCATCAGTGTTGTAGTTATTGAGATACTGGAGTTTTTGTATCTATTTTTCATTATTCTGGGGGGTACTTTGGAGCCATACAGCTTAATGGATATAGGTAACAGAGACCTTATTTTAAGGTTTCCATGGAGATTTTTTATGGGTCTCCCTGAGTGTAAAGAATGAAGATTCTATGTCCAGTTGTTATGATTTGTGCCCTGTTAACAGATGTTCATATCCTTAAAGGTCTCAAAAATAGAGAAAAAAATCGAAAAAAAAGCCCGAACAAATACATGTGGTGCCACCAGGCTGCAGAAACTGATGAAACACTCCATGACCAATATCCATACAAACAATTATGGTGATCTCTGCATTAGTTGTTCAGATTCTTCAGCTTTTATATCAAATTTTCCATTATTCTGAGTCGTACTTTGGAGTGCCATAGTTCAAAGGATATGGCTAACAGAGACCTAATTTCAGGTTTCCAATCAGACTTTTCATGGGTCTCCCTGTGTGTCAAGAATGAAGATTCTAGGTCCAGTCGTTATGATTTGTTCCATGTTAACAGATGTTCAAATTTTTAAAGGTCTCAAAAATAGAGAAAACAATTCGTAAAAAATCGAAAAATACAGGCGGCGCCACCAGTCTGCAGAACCTGATGAAACATCTCATGATTAATATGTATGCAAAAAATCATGAACATCAGTGATGTAGTTAATGAGATATTGAAGTTTTTGTATGAAATTTTTCACTATTCTGGGGGGTACTTTGGGGCCCCATAGCTCAGAGAATATGGGTAACAGAGACCTAATTTCTGGTTTCATGGAGACTTTTCATAGTTCTCTCAGAATTTAAAGAATGAAGATTCTAGGTTCAGTGTTTACGATTTGTGCCATGTTAACAGATGTCCACATTTTTAAAGGTCTCAAAAATAGAGAAAAAAAAAATCGTAAAAAATCGAAAAATTACAGGTGGCGCCACCAGTCTGCAGAAACTGATGGAACATCTTATGATCAATATGTATGCCAAAAATCATGACCATCAGTGATTTAGTTAATGAGATATTGAAGTTTTTGAAGGAAATTTTTCACTATTCTGGGGGGTACTTTGGGGCCCCATAGCTCAAAGGATATGGGTAACAGAGACCTAATTACAAGTTTCCAAGGAGATTTTTCATGGACCTCTCTGGATGTAAAGTAAGAAGATTCCAGGTCCAGCGGTTACGATTTGTGCCCTGTTAACGGACAGACGCCCGGACGGCCGGACGGCCGGACGGCCGGATGGACGACGGACAAAAGGTGATCCCTATAGCTCAGATGACTTACAGTCAGCTGAGCTAAAATCTCTGAGGAGATCTCCGGAAACCAACGTGAGGGCGGCATCCGGTCAAGAGACATAGTATCCGCAAAACTTTGGTTCGGCGGATACAAATATGTATAACGAATTTCATGAAAATCCATAGGTTTCTGTTAAGGTCACCATGGTGCCTCTGAAGTGTTGCGACCTCGGTTCTCATTAAATATGTGTGGATTTAACTGGAATCAAACTTCGGCAAGCTATTTTGTTTAACATTTCTGATGAGTTTTATCAAAACTCTTCATATTCTTTGCAAGTTATCGCAGGGACAGGACGAAGTGGCCTAGTGACCTGTAGATCTTACTAAATGTGTGTGGATTTTGCCTAAAATCCAACCCTGGCGAGATCAGATGTTGGTTAGTAGTTATGGTGAGTTTAGTGAAAAGCCACTGAAGCCCAGGTAAGTTATCGGGGCGATACCAATAATTAACAGATGAACGGTGTGTTTCAATAATACTCCCGTCATATGATGGGCGTATAAAAATATGTATTTTTTTTCACTTGAAAAATTGCAGTAAAAATGGAGGAATATCTAAAGGAGAAGGAATATGAGAGTACTGCTGATGACTTATTCAGGGGAACATCTGATAAGATCACAGGAGAGTCAGAAAGTTATGAAAAAAAACAGTGGAAAAAAATAATTGAAAATTCTCATAAGCAAAGAGATTTCATTGAACACTTGAACACTTTATTCAGCAGATTGCTCAGGAAAGAATAATTCAGTTTATTTTGAATATGTATTAGTAATTAAATTAACCAAGTATTCAGATAATCGTTAACAAAGAATACACGACAATACTGTGCAAAATAAAAACAATTTATTAATTCATTTCTAAAAAAATATAAATCAACCTAGTATTCTGATAATCATTGACAAAGAACACCACAGTACCGAGCAAAGTAAAACATTTTATTAATTAATATGATACATATATATATATATAAATCAGTATTTTTGTAAGTCACGCCATCCTGACTCAAGCGCCTCAGTAAGGACACTTTTGACAGATATTGATTGGATTATGGTAGTTGCTGAAACCATAAATCTTACAACATGCAGCATGAACTAAGACGTCATCCTTCACCGTCTCTTCATGGGGAAGGTTTCATAGTATACCTTTAATAAATTTGACTAAAACCTCTTTTGCCAGATTGCACAATCTTCATTCATGGTTATAATGAAAGAGAAATATCAGCAAGAAAAAAAAAACATGGGTACTACCTTGTGGGAAGGACTATTGGAAAATTTCCTGAAAAAAAAATGGTAGAACTCATTATAAATATAATCATATAAAATTTAAATATATAGATCTATATTTTTATAATCATGACACCTGAAGGCTGAAGCACAGGCTGAAATTCCAGACTGTCTAAAACCCAGATCCCGAAAAGAAAAAAAATAACATTTTCCATTATTCATACCAATAAAAGCACTTCTGTTACTGATATAAAAAAGGAATGTCGGTTAACCATTAAGTTCTGGGGCGATGCGCTCGATGCTCCAGACACTTAGTATTTTAAACTCATCTATGAATAGTATGATCTTGCACCGTCAGACAGAACCTGAGCGCCACGACATATCAGATCTGTTTCTACAAATAAACTCTACTGGATTTCCATGTTTACTTCTAGACGTCGAATTAACAATAATAAGCAGGTACCTAGTAGAAGGTGGCTGACACGTGAATTGTATGCAAAACACGACGTGCAAAAATCTAAAAAGACAGAGGCAGTCGCTGACTCAAAGATGAAGGACACCAAAAATAAAACGCAGCTTCTCGCAAGGCACGAGATCCCGCGTGACCTTATAGTCTCGTCACTCTTCAGCCAGATTTGATTCTGCAAGGAACTACCTTATTTTCTGTTTTAAGGTGTCGAAGATAAAAATCCCAGTCAAACAACGTTTCCTTATTAAAATTAAAGAAACAATATCGTTAGATCGCCAAAAAACAAACACATTCATTAAGTGTGTAAAATTCGGAAGTCGAAAGCCGGAAGTCGGATGCAAAGGTTTTTTTTTTTATAAATAAAGGGACAAAGCCTTGCAAAACGCTACTAAATCAATACCATTTCATTTTTTTATTGATAGAAGAAGGTATGTTTTATCATTCTCTGAAGAATTTTAGTTATCGATTCCCAAATGTGTAAATCTCGGAAGCCACGGCCACGCACCGGTCATCAAATCGAGAGCATGTTTCCAATGAGACATTTCATAGGCCTTCCTGCATGTCAAGAGAGAAGATTCTAGGTCCAGTAGTAACGATCTGTGCCCTGTTAACAGATGACCGCATCTTAAGAGGTCTGAAAAATAAAAAATAAAAAAATCGTAAAAAGCGAAAAAAATATAGTAAAAAATCGTTAAAATTCGAAATACACTTGGCGCCACCAGACTGCAGAAACTGATGAAACATTCCATGATCAAAATCCATGCAAAGAATCATGATGATCAATGTAATAGCTTTTCAGATACATAATCTTTTGTGTAAAATTTTCCATTAGTGTTCGGTGTACTTCGGAGCCCGATAGCTCTGAGGTCATGGGTAACAGAGACCTAATTTCAGGTTTCAAAAGAAACTTTTTCATGGACCTCCCTAGATATCAAGCTAGAAGGTTACGAATTGTGCCTGGTTAACGGACGGACATATAGACGGACGGACGGTCGCCGGACAAAGAGTGATCGCTATAGCTCAGATGACTTTCAGTCAGCTGAGCTAAAAATAGGAGCTGTACATATCCTTTTATAACTGCACCAATAGGGGTCAACTGCATGTTGAATCAAATTTGCATTTCCTAATATTGTCGGGCCATATCGGGAGGGGTAAGGGAGTGTTCAGTAGTCCATGGCATATATGGCACGTAATAAACATAAAAGTTCGCCTCTCTCTTTCTCCCTCTTTCTCACACTAACACAGGTACACAGTTTATTGCACACACAGACACACGCACAACATAGTTATTTCATATACTCAATCTACACACGGTATGTGTGTGTTTCGGACACGAAACTCGATCGTCCATTTATTTTTTTTTACAGTGACGCTTTTGGAGTTTTACACAACAAAGCTGTAGATGTGCATCACAGAAGCGGATCCGGGGGGGGGGGGGGGGTGTCCAGGGGTCCGGACCCCCCCCCCCCCCCTTTTCATCAGAAACAACGTTTTTTAAGGGCTTCAGACAAAATTTTGCCGCCTGGACCCCCCCCCCCCCTTTTCAGACCTGAGGACCTATTTTTAGGGGGTTTTCATTTGTCCACCTGGGTTGGATCCCCCCCTTTCCTAAATCCTGGATCCGCCCCTGTATCAGTAGATGGTACACCATAAATAGACCGGTCAGCCTGAAAGCTGTCTGCACCATAAATAGACCGTTCAGCCTGAAAGCTGTCTTCAGCATAAATAGATCGGTCAGCCTGAAAGCTGCCTGCACCATAAATAGACCGGTCAGCCTGAAAGCTGTCTGCACCATAAATAGACCGGTCAGCCTGAAAGCTGTCTGCACCATAAATAGACCGGTCAGTCTGAAAGCTGTCTGCACCATAAATAGACCGGTCAGCCTGAAAGCTGTCTGCACCATAAATAGACCGGTCAGCCTGAAAGCTGTCTGCACAATAAATAGACCGGTCAGGCTGAAAGCTGTCTGCACCATAAATAGACCGGTCAGCCTGAAAGATGTCTGCACCATAAATAGACCGGTCAGTCTGAAAGCTGTCTGCATGCATCGAAAGATCATAATAGGAAAATATCTTGCCAATATCATGATTGTTTTCCCATCTCGTGATCAATCCGATCGGATATTAGTTCAGACCAAGCATTCAAATTAAAGCCGGATTCACACTACATACATGTGCGTGCAGACCTTGGCCAGTTGTCAATTAAAGAGTCTGCTGACAGTGTTCAGACAGCAGATTTGTGTCAGTGGACATGCATGTGTATATCCCATTTGGTATGAGCTGAAATTAAATGAAGTAAATAGAACGAATAAAATATGGAAATTATTCTGGATAAAAGTGAATATTTTAAAATTACTTCGTGTGAATTGCAGTTTAATGATCTGAAAAGGTGGAATGGTATAAATATTTTATATGGGAAATCTGATCCTGAATAAATAAGAAACAATATCAAATAAATGATAAATAAAATAATGCCAAAGACGTAGAAAATACAAACTGTTGGTTCTAAAATTACCTCTGATTTCACGACTCCAGCTCTAATCTTCCCTTTATGGCTGAACACACACCTGATCTCATTAAGGCCTAATGTATCAGCAGATGTGTCTATGAGAAAAAAGACCAAGCTCTATTCCTGCACGACATCACGAAAAGTATGACTTACATGCCCAAACCTGTGTCTTTGACCCATTCACAAAAGCAGATTCTTGCATGAAGACTGATGTTGGCTGTAGTCTGTAGTGTAAGCCAAGGCTTTAGCATTCAGCCAAACAAACATTCTCTAATTGATCTCAATGGCTTCTGTGGCTCAGGGTTAGAGCACAGGACTCAAAGCCGGGAGATTGTGAGTTGGAATCTCAGCCGAGGCGGTGAAATGTTTCACGGTCGGCCACAACCTAGGGTGAGCGCTCTCATGCTTAATGGGAAGGCCGTGCCCAACGGCCGTGTTTCACTCACAAACAAGTGCGCCTTTCGGGGGTTCCTCGGTGGTATGACCCAGCAATGGGAAAGACTACGCACCCAGGGCCCGCAGGTGCAGTTGTCACCGGACCTGGTTGACGTCAGGATATCAAATGAGAGGAAGCGTGTGATACTGCCCTGTCACGTAGTCCGAATCCGGAACGGATTTCTGCAGATGTACATATACGTAGTTAAGTGAGCATTTAAAAATGGAGGCGGTTACCTCCACCAAAAAAAAAAAAAAATCTCAATGGCTTATAGCAATTAGTGACACCTCATTATTATCTCATCTGGTTAACTCGCAGCTGTCCACTACTGACCTACCCACTGCATGGCCCCAGTCCATCGCACACGCACAGCTGTATCACTGGTGTGTTGTGACATCTATTGTTATAAGTGCACTATTGTAATAATTATTACAATAATAGTTGGTAAGGGCCAATTTTTGCCAACCACTTGTAATAATGGTCACTAATGTTATAATTATTTCAAAAGTGGTTGCAAATGCAAACAACTGACATTCCCTAAAACCCCCACACAATTCATACTCAGTATCCCCATAAACGCATCAGTTTGTATTTTATATGTTATTACACTAATGACCTTTATTACAATATTGTGTTACAGGTGCTCTTTTTATTTTGTGACACGGGTGTACCTCGTGTTGTGGTGCCCTCGCCGGGCCGCTTGTTGCACTCTATGTTTAATCCGTACTGGTTGAACTCTCGTTGTCATGCTAGCTTTGGGCTTTCTCGCCTGGCCAAGGTCACATGTGGACCCTGGTAAGTGGAGGCACGGCGATGTTCTTCTAGATGATTCCTGGAACGCGTGTTTACTGTGTATTATGTTGGATCCTTAGACTGTTCGAGAAGTGGAAAATTCTCGGCTTGGGGCAAGAAGTTATAAAAAGGGGGCTGTGTTTTAAACTGAGAGAGAGAGAGGGTGAAGATTCCAGCGGACACAGACGTGTATATGTCAGTTTGTGGGACCTGTCCGATTATCCAGTAATTTCAGGGATATTACTATTTCTAACTGTATACAATTTAGTGCTGCCTGCCTCAGGTTTACTCTTGATTGTTACAAGAGCTTTACTTTGGACCGTTATTCTCCGAGAGGATTGGTGTGGACTTTTCATCCGGCATAGACATTTAAAAGAACTTATCCTTGTGACGGTGGTGGTATCCAGGTACTGTGCCCATTGTTTATTTTACTGTGTGATTGTATTGATTTGTTATTATACCACTGATATACTGTTTACTTGTATTGATTTAGTGTAGTGTACTGTTAGGGTTGTTTTAGGAATAAATTATAGTTATTTGTTAACAGAAAAACACTGACTTCTTTATTCATTCCCCTAGACTTTTCACGCTGCCTAGTGTTACAGAATCTGATTGTTTTATCTCCATTACAAAATTTGTGTTCATCACGCATACGTGATCTGTTTATGTTAGGTTCCGTAAGAACTAACCATGCGAGAAACCACTATAACGGTCACTAATGTAATAAAAACTAGCGGCCACTTTTTATCTCACAACTAATTTCCCTCATCATTCATTTAAAGTACCATCATTTATTTAAATTTGTGTTCAAGTCTTAAAAGCTGCAGAATTGTAGTATTCCAAACGTTATAATCCACCCTTACATCATTACTTATACCAATAACGAATATTATTACAATAGTGAACGTTATTAAATTGGTGACCGGGTCGTGCAACCACTATTGTAATAACGCTCACTATTATAAAAAAAATAGTGGTCACTTTTTATCTCGACACTGAAGAAATTATGCATTCATTGTTCATCTTAAAAGCCACCATCTTTTTATAATTGTGTTCAAGTGTAAAAGGCGGGGTAATTATAGTATTCCGAACGTTGTAATTCACTGTAAAGTCATTAATTATACCTATAACGAAATAATAACAAAAGTGTTCGTTATTACAATAGTGACCGGGTCGTGCTGAAGAAATGATTTCCCTCATAGTTCATCTTGAAATGCCACCATTGTTTTATATTTGTGTTCAAGCGTAAAATGCTAGGGAATAATAGTATTGCAAACATTGTAATCCACTCTCACGTCATTAATTATACATATAACGAAATTTATTACAATAGTTAACGTTATTACAATAGTGACCGGGTCGTGCAACCACTATTGTAATAATGGTCACGATTGTAATAAATAATTATTTCATGTAAGCGCCCAGTAAGCGAATGTATATATATATATATATATATATAAATATTTATATGTGTGAGAGTCAAACCATATTTTTGAAAAACATGGACTGAATATTTACACTGATAAATGGGAACTTTATAAGTAAATGTCAATATGAAATGCCAGCCGCCGGGTAGGGGGGGGGGGGGGGACCTGACATATTTTAACCAGTCCTCTATGAGAAGTACCGGCATATGCCGTCATAAATCACTGATGTCGACCACTTTTATATGTATACATGCATGCATTAATATATGATCACAAAGCAATTATAATTTATAAAATGTTATAGTTCTTGTATGGCACGCACACAGACTGGGTCATTCTTTTAAAATAATCTGCGCAGTTCAAGTCCACTCTGTACCTATAAAAGTGAGATCTCCAAGAGGAAAACGGGCCCACTTAATTAAATCCTGACCGTTCTCCTTCGGGCCTTCAGTCATAATATTATGACTGCTGTCCTGCGTATGTAATGCCTGGTTCGCTGGCTAGTTACAGCAGGTCTGCAAATGCTCACGAATCCATTCTACCTGCGGGAATGCCCTGCCTGCTGGCCAGCACTCGGGGTTACATATATATATATATATATATATATATATATATATATATATATATATATATATATATATACATATATATATATATATAGCTTACAACACGACATGTTAAATATCAAGCATATTTAATAAATGAGTAATATGCATACAATAATACGGTGGTTGATTTTCTACACAGGAAAAAATACTTGTCTCGAGATCTCGACAAAAAATTTCGCAAAAAAAATATATCTCGCAAAAAAAATATATCTCGCAAAAAAAAATAAAATTAGGAAGCAAAAACAATATATATATATATATATATATATAATTATATATATATATATATATATATATATATATATATATATATATATATATCGAGATCTCAAGATGTTAAGTCGGGATCTTTTTTATCTGTGTCCTAAATCAGCCACCATACAATACAATTATCATTATTTATATTAAAATCACATTCGAGGTAGGTATGAAGTCCTTATACGGAAGTCAGGTGTTCCTGAAATATGTCCCTTACGCCAATGTGTTCGGCTTCTGTGAACTACAAATGCTTCTGCTTTCTTCTGTTTATATGTATTTTTACTATATTCATGGAAATAAATAAAACACACTGTTAAGAAGACAGATTGCTCGGGGAAAATATTTGGCCGATCCGGCATTCGAACCCATGTCGGTGGCGCACATGTCCGGCGTTCCGACCTTGTGGTTAAGACCTGACAAGGGGGACTCATAGATTAAACGTGGCGGAGCAGCCACTGTAACAGCTGACGGTTTGGCCTTTAACACTTCACAATAAGCAACAACAGTGGCTGTACCAATAGGCAGCTGTGTTACGGGTAGCATTAAAGCGGTCCGAACTATCTCGCTAGCAAAGCTTGCTTTTCGTTGTATCTCCGATCACACTTGCGGAAGGGGGCCGAGCACTCGAAAGCTAGTGTACAAAGCTAGTTTTATAAAAGGTACCAAGAATTTTCATAACTTTTTTTCTGTAAGTAACAGACAAGCAAGGCAATTCAAATCTATCTATAACTGTGGTATTTTCCTGCTAGAAGTAAAGGTATTATAACTCGTAGGTGTAACCCAGTTAAAAATGGGGTAAATATGAGGTTACATGGATTTATCAGTTGTATGGGGGTAATTGTAAAATTTCGTTTTTTTTTTTTTGAAAAGAAAAAAAGATTATGAAAATTCTTTTAATTACGCATTATCAAACCATTATGACGGGAAAAACACAGGAGCTTAGTATCCAAACAACTGTGGCAAGCATTGAAAACTTTTCGGCCTTCTGACAATACAGAGTTTCTGACCAGCGTCAGAGTGTCTTTACATCTATTTGCTCTATGAGGATGCAAATATCTTCATAACATTTGACAACATCTCATGACCAACAAGTATGCTGTTACTTAAAATAAAAAAGACCAATCGTTAGATATTTTTGTGTACTTTTTACCAATACCTAACATGTGCAAGTAAATATAACTCAGCATATTTGTAACCCCTCCCCCCCCCCCCCCCCCCTGCATGTTAGAGGAATTTCCGACCGCATGAAAGCAAGCATGGGTTACTGGACGATAGACTACTTGTACGCCTCACGCCCTGTTACCATAGAGATGCATTTAGACAATTATCTTTGTGAGGTCACATGTATTCTTTTGTGCTAATAGCCTTATAGCAAAATTAAAGACTGTTTTCCATGGTATTGTTGGAGTAGGTTCCACCCTATGACTTATGTCACGACTGGAATACAGACTTACCAGTTTAGTGAGTATAGTGTATTCACGGCGAAGATAGGACTGGATGTGGTTCCACTGCCATATATTCCCGCGAGTCGGCAGCAATTCCCGAAATTCGTGAGGTCGGCATAGGAACTACGTTAGTCCCAATATGGTGGTCACACTTCATGCAGACCTGGGAGCCAGCCGTTGACCTGTAAATCAGCTGGCTAGAATATAAATGGCTGGCTAGCCGGCTGAGCTGGCTCAGGTCTAAGAACGATGATGATGGCTAGACGGCTGAGCCGTAAAGATGAGGCAAATATTTAATGGAAAATATTTTGTCTCAGACTAATGCAATTATATTTATATGTAAAACAATATGAAACAAACTTCAAGAATATTTTGACAAGGTTATTACCGTTTCGATAAATTAATTTAATTCAATATTACGCCAGGCGTCTGCACTGAGTGGTTACGTGAAGTATGTATATATATATATAGTGTACAGAAAGCCATGCTTCACCCGCGAGTGTCTCTAAATAAATTAAAACATTTGATAATAATCTGTCATTTGAGTAGGGAGAGGTGACATAATCGTACAAAATCAACCCCAGCCAAAGAGTTTTTATAATAATCATGAACGTTTGATTACTTAAAACACATATTGTAAATTCTTCTTGATGTAATGTGAACAGACCAACGAAATCCCTGATTCCATTTGGCCTAGACTGAGATCGACATGTTTTTTTCCTGCGCTGAACTTTCCCGGTCGCAGTTGTATACGTAATTTGTCACGTGTCTTAATTGAAAAAGGAATTATGTCATGAACTTTCGTGGGTGTCAGCCTCAATCATCCCCGTGACCTCTGTGACCCTTGATATGTTCATGCGGCAGCATGTTTGTCAGTGCATGGTTGAAGCAGCCGGTGTCTGCAGCTGTTTGACACTGATTTGGTCTCGCGTTTTAACTTCAAATTGCAAACCAATCAGACTTGCTTAAAAGTTTAGTTTCCGCTCAAGGATTTTATGACATTTATCTATAGGTGTTTACGCGAATGACATTTTTGACTATGATTATAATATAACGTAGTTATGAGCGGTCGCTGGCTGTCGACATCGTTTCGGTTAGGCTATACGTACACTTAAATGGCTTATATTGGCTGGAAACAATTATAACAAAAATGCATGCATGTTTTCTTCCATACATATGACAGTTTTTCCCTATGGTTTTCGTTAATTTAATGCTGAATGTTAACCGAGCAGTTTATCTTTTTTTTAAATATTTCACATCGACCTCAATTACTTTAAATGACCAAGCATCAGTATCTGACTGAATAAACTTGGGAATGATCCGGTTTTAGCACATTTTCTCTTCATTTCTCAGCAATCGGGGTTAGAGAAACGCCCTTGATCAAACGGGGATTATGCCAGTCATCAGGTCTGAAAAAAGGGGCTTGCGGGAACCTTGTCAACTGTCTAACATAATGACTGGGCTTGCGGGAACCTTGTTAACTGTCTAACATAATGACTTACAACTTCCACAATATTAATCATGCATTACCATTGTGAAGCCATGCAGCTCGGTGAAATCTGCTGAAGACGGGTTCGTTTTAACATGTTACGGTAGTAACTAAATACACGCTGAAGTATGCAAGCCAATATCCTTTTTTTTCACCAGCTTATCAGTATTTCACCGGCGGCTGAGCCTGTGTGAAATAATTTGCAGCGGCTGCCGGCTCAAGAAAACTATCGGCGGCGGCTTGCTTATACATAAACGGCGGCGGCTGGCGCAATTCAGCGGCGGCTCCCAGGTCTGACTTCATGGTTTGTATAACAGACCTACCAATCTGCAAGCTCGACATGTTGAATGCGTTTAGTATTTTAAAGAAAGAATTTGACTCACCAGGCCCTTAGAAATTCCGGTAAAGTTTGACATATCCGGTTTCTGTTGGACCGAATTTCGTGAGAATCGATTCACCGAATATTGTGTTATCTCGCCCAAGAATTCGGGAGAGCGTTTAATGACCTGTCTTTACAAAATGACTTGATGGCTTGCTTTATAGCAGTTTGAATAGTTAACGGTGATTGATTTGGAGATGTTTGATAAAACTTTTGTTTAAAGGCACTTGATCACCTTTTTAAACTGTTATCACCAACATAATTATCTATGAAGGACATTTAAGATTTCACGTTAATTGGTTTGAAGACGTAAGATAATATCAATTTTGTTTGAAGCCATTTGATCAACTATTTTAACTGTTATCACGTCCACAATGAATCAGACCTTGAATACAAACTGGGTCGTTGGGTTTAAGTTTCGTCGGTCAATATTTTCCATTTGTAAAGGCTACAGGGACCTTCTTTATATGCCTGTAGCAACCAGAAAATCAACATAAAACAAAGATCATCAAAGAAAATATCTTCAATTAGCTCTGTGAAAAAAATTACAAGTTGTACATTGCAACAGGCATTGTTGTTTTTCTCTTAGAGCGAACATTATTTTTCTAAATTCAAACTAGGTCGCACACAATCGGCTCACACTTGCACATGGAATTACGGTAGCGACTTCAGATAACCTCACATCGGCTCGATTTAATGCAGTATCGGCCAATGGCATCGAGAAGTGGCGGCGGTGCCTAGCTCTACGGGTGAGAGATATTTGAATAGACCAGATCAATTGAATGGCAAGAAAATATTAAGAAGATATTAAGAAAAAACAATTTTGTGGTTATTCGATGACCTTGACCTTTGATCTATCTATCAGACTAGGATTTAGACCTTTACATGTCCTATCAACTGGATAGCATTCAGGGTGAATGATAAAAAAAAAATCTGGCCTCTAGGATCCAGAATATCAGACTACAGATCAAGCATGGAGGCGAAATAGATTACAACGAACAACCAGACGGACATACAGACACATCTGAGATAATAGATCACTAGATCATCTTATGGAGAAGGTACAGAGTAACAAAATGTGCTTTAGTTTATGTAGCTATGGTTTATACTTTTCGAGATCTGGTCAAAGATGATATTATGTAGTGTAAAAGGTACAGCGCCTCCTAGCGGTCATAATCCAAAAATGAAAAATTAAATTCGAGATATAGTGTAAGACATAAGATGTATTAGTTTTAAAACGAATTTTCTGGCCTCTAGGGCATCCTTGAGTGAAATCTCGCAATATATTGATGATATCTTTTGAGATATACTGTGCAAGATATAATCAGACCTGTTGTAAAATCTTTAAATAAAAATGAAATGCTTCCTGACGCAAAAAATAGACCTCTCTGGCTATAAATTGACAAAGTTTGACTTATTGTTTTTGAATATCAAGACTTTTCTCCAAAATGCGTGACCATGGTAACAACTGATCTGAGGCAGCTACATATAAAAAGGCCACGAAATGACGAATGAAATGAGCTATAGATTTTGCGGCTATTATGATTATAGACAAAGAGATAAAGAAAAAAAAGGTCTTTGCTTATTTTTATGACCTTGACCTTAATTTTTTTTACCTTTATTGAACAAAAACAAAAAGCTTCCAGGATTTTTTATTATCAAACAACTGTATATGTTTGACAGCGATTGCTGCGAAATTGTGGCCAGTAGAGTTGGGACAAACAAACAGATA
The DNA here is from genome assembly GCA_026874595.1 of Sipunculus nudus. Classification (NCBI taxonomy): domain Eukaryota; kingdom Metazoa; phylum Annelida; class Sipuncula; order Golfingiida; family Sipunculidae; genus Sipunculus; species Sipunculus nudus. The sequence continues at coordinate 47,137,908 of CM049306.1, read as the reverse complement.
TATGTAATAAGCCAACATACTTGCAGACATCTTTGATTTCCGGCACGCAAAACACTAGAGCTTGTAAATGTTTTCTTATTCATGAGCCAACATGATCTAAGCGCTTACTTTAATTATAAATGAATTGTATGAATAAAGCATGGAGTTAAAGCTGTAACAAAATGTGGGTAATAAAAAAAAGTGTCTCCATTACAATTGGCGCCAGATAATGGAACGGACTAAATTTTCGATAAACAAAATTGTAAACACACATCTGCAAGCTAATCATACATATTTTTAAATAGAGCTCTCTGCAAAATGATTTGTATATTTTGGGTAATTTCAATACTTTTATTTAAAAAGTCCTTATAATCACTATTTGCTGACTGACTCGGTTAACGTAATCATGTTGTTGAGCCAGCATAGAGAGGAATATCTAATACACCTGATAAAACCATCTCAGATAAGCGGTTTAAAATATTGCTGTTAGTGTCTATTATTGTGATTGGAACTTCGTCCCAGTAGTATTATCTTGGCGGGATGTAGGTTTACGGGAGCATAAAGGCGGTCTGTTCCTTCTTTGAACTCTTCATTCAGGTTTAGGGTTTAAATAGTCTCGGTGACAGGACTCCGTCTAACGGGATATGTGTTTCCTGTTTATCCTCGTTGACATGGACCGGGCTTTTAAGCTGATGAACGGGTAAAGGTATTGGGCTTAGAATCTTATATCAATCAAAACGCGTGGCCTTTCGACTTACGGTTGGATTTACAAAAGTCTCGTATCCCTTGCGTTTTGTACAGCTTTTCTTATCTATTCAGGAAGCATACACAATACGCAATAACAAGATTAAAGATGAATTCTATAAATCTCAAATCACTTAATAACATGATGTCAGTGGAAGTATTTTACAAATCCATATATCCGATGACGCACTTTTTCAGCCTCGGTTCTGCTCACATATATTAATATACTCATCTGACAACCCATCATACTCATTGTACTCATCGCGATAAACCTGGAACGTTCTACGTGTATTCGGCCGATTCAAACAGATATCCAAGAATATAGTTAATGAGAAAATTTAGCACAGTTATATTGCTTATTTTGCGATACATAAAAAAATAACAGCGCCTGATACGTTTAAGAGAGAGTTGTCAGTGTGTAAATGTTTCATATATGCAACACCGTGTCTAAGTAACTGAACAGGCAGGTACAGGAATCTTGGCTCTCCTCCCCTCATCAGGTTAATGGTCTTGTTATTGTTTTTATCTTTTTGTTTCCAAATTTTGTATGGCATATCAGAACCGTTACACAGATCCGCTTATAATTAATACCGTATATTTTATAAATCTCATCACCTCAGGAGTTGTTTTTCCTTTCAGCAAGTTTTCAAATTTGTGATATTTGCGAACGGAAATTATTTTGCAAACAAATCTGGATGAAGAAAAATTTCCATCAGCACTGATGCGTTTAGTATCCGAATATGTAAGACAAAATATTATTATTATAAATAATAACATATTATGTGAGGTTTTCAAATGAAAGGGGGTTAAACCGTATTTTGTTGTTAATTTAAGATGTGAACAAAATTATATAAAGTTAATAATTTGAGAGCAGATTGTTGATTTTCTGTTTTTTAGCACAAACACGGTGAATTTGAAATGTATTTATATGTATCTTTAAAAAAATGAAATTTAAAAAAAAACATGAGTTAAAAAAAAGAGCAGGTGTTCAGAATTATATATATCTTTCATAGATATAGGTAATGATAAGAAAACAAGTTGTTGACATTGATAAAGGTATTAATGAGAAAGTAAAGTGTTCACATTCACATTCTTGGGTCCATGCAATCTCCTAGGAGGTGGTGGTTTCAATTATATTTTCTATATGCTGAGAAGATTGAAATATCTGAAATCTGGACTGAAAGCCATATCTGATTAAGGTTGCATAAGTACAGATTTTTCATATTCCAACTCCAAATTATTGAACCATTGTGAATTTCCTTTTTGGCAGAATGTACACATCTCGGTTAGGAATTTGGTCCTCGTGAAAAAAACATTCCAGTGTTATTTCTATGGTAGTTTTTTTGGTTTTATGTCCCTTCAAAGGTTAGTACCTCCAAATCAAGATAAGTGCCTCCTGAGTCGAATGTTCTCGAGTTTTTTTAGAAGTAAATCTCATACTTTAAAGCAGCTTGCAACTGTTTATGAGAATATTTTTTTTTGTTCCATTTGTTTACACACTTTTTTGTTTCGCTTCTATGACAGGTGCTTCAGCAGAATGATAAACTATTTTTATACAAAATTAATATTTCAAATGTTCCAATATTAGATTTTTAAATAATCTGATTTCTGCTGATGTTGCAATGGCAGTAAGGTAGGCCTTACAGGTTTAATTAACAAAAGACAATCAAAGTCGTTGGCACTAGGGGGGCCTTTTGAAAGTGTTTGGACATCTTTTGAAATTGGATGCTAGACCAGGCCTCCCGGTCGGATAGGTCTGACATTAAAGAATTGATGTGAGGATGTAGGGGGGATATGGACCAGCTCTTTGTAAGCAAAGAAGAAATAAATTCACATGGGAACTATACCTAATGGACCCCTGATCTCGTACACTGCTGGGGCATGAGTTGTTTCTTATTCTTTTCGATGTATGTACGATGCGGTCCATGAAGAATGTAAATCTACTTGTTAACCTATATCATTCATCGAAATCTGCTACACGGCGACGCCCCGTTCAGTTTAGGATGGAGGGATAAAATTGCGGTTTAACAGACATGAAATCTAACGTCAGCAGCGAATGAGCTTGAATACCTCTACTGTATCCCTGTGGTAATTCATCTCCATTTTTTATCCTTCATCCAGAATTGCCCGGAGGTTTGATAGTTATTATTTTGAGACGTCTTGGAAATAAGAAGACGTGAATCTGCCTGTCGTAAGAATGTAAACGGATGGCTTTACCTGACAGTACATTAACTAATTGATTAAAAGCAGTCTTTCCTGTCATCTTAATTGATGAATGCCCAGATAAAGAGTTTCCATCGACACCTTGTCTCTTTTATAGCTAAGTGTTTAAGATCTCTTTAAGGTAACGTCCCATGGAAGATTTACTGTTATTAAGGATCTGACGCCCGTTTGCCGACCTGCCCTGTCAATCAATTGAACTAAATGTATCTTTATAGAGTGCAAAGGCAACAAAGAGAGTTTAACTCCAGCAAAAGGCAATGTCATATAGTGACGTTGGTATGAGTAATACAAATAGAATAGTATATATTAGTTATATTTATGAACATGATTTTAAAAGAAATCAGAATAAAACCAAATTGTAAGTCGTGATTGATAAATATACGTTAAATATACATATATACATATATATAATTACCATATAAAGTTAGTTTGATTTAATAGTATTTTACTGTACAGTACTGTCTTTAAAAGTTCAGCTTACCACTTCAGGGACATACTTTCTTTTTTTCATTTTGTACCTAAAGAGTGGGCCGGCTGGTAAGCTGAACTCACGAAACAATATTGTTGTACAATACTATGAAATCAGACTATATATATATATATATATATATATATATATATATATATATATATAGTATATTTTTACTAATCCCCTTCATAGTGGAGCACTTTCACTTCATAGTAATGATGTATAATGACATACAACGACAGTTCAGAAGGGACTATACACGGTCAGCTGTCTGGCGCCTCTGACCAATGGGCTGTCAGTTCTAATCTGACAATGGCTGATCTTTGGACTTTTATCGGACTCTCACAAGAGTTGTTATATAAATGGAATGACTATCAGGGCGCGTTCTCCTGCAGCGGGGTTGAGGGGCGTGGGGATCGATATGTCATTACAGAACCATAGATGAAAATTTTGATATGCACGGTAGCCCTTTCCAGGCCAGGAAGAGCCGCCGGGGTTCCCGTGTTTTTGAACCACGGTTCGTGTTCCTGTAACTAAGGCATAACGGCTGGATTAAAATCTGACAAGGACGTGTTTACTTGGTTCATTCTCATATGAAAACATACGATCCAGCATTGCATTCAAGCCAAGCGCATTAAACATATACACTTTTTTCATACCTCCCCAAAAATAAACATGTTTATTGTATTTCCAGAAAGATTTCCCAACACCACAATCCGAGCCATGCATGAGAGTGTCTTGCATAAGTTATTATAATTATATGAACAATCCATGTAAAATTATTTACATCAGTGCAATGAAATGATGTGTATGTTATAAGTAAATTGTTAATGTATAGATGAAAAAAAGGGGTAAATACAAATGGTTATTTACAAGGAACTCGTATTTGATAAAAATTATTCCCATTTCTAAAAAGCTCAAGAGATACATAATCCAATTTACACCATAAAAATACTTGCTAAGTAGTTTATATTTGAATATTAATGCAATCAACTAATCAGTTAGCATGTGTCACTCAGCCTGGTTGAGTGATAATTATTTTAGTGAAGTACTTTATTCATCTGAAGTATCTCCTTTATATTTGCACCCAGATATTTTAACTAAGCAGTAATATTTCTCGTAGTCGGAGAAAAGTGGTGCCAAGACTAAAACAAAATTACACGTAAAATAATAATCGTGTCCACCGGCAACAGTATGTAGTTGCAGCTTAAGGTAGTCGTGACAACCCGACTCAGTAGGCAATGATAATTGGACTGGTATGCCTTGAGTATGCCTACTTGAATCGTGATACAGGCAATATCGAAGAATGCATCGCAGTGTTTTCCATCACAGCCTGATCTCCCATGCGTGGGCACGTGGTCTTTGTTTACTTGAGTGGCGATTGCCCCGACCCCGAGCGGTAAAAACAAACATGAATGCCCACAGATGTACTCCGATCCGGGTCATTTTTCAGACGCCATTATTTTTTCAATGTTAGTATGATAAAATTGTCTGTCCACTCATAGTTGTGTCCTGCCATCTGTAGCAGGCAATGGATATTATTAAATCATGTGACCATTGTCATGTTACTTGTGAAATGGCCTCTTTAAACATTTCTATGACCTACTGACACGTCGAGGGGGACCGCTCAGAAAATCCATGAAACAGTGGGTAAATTTACAGGCAGCAGTAAACTGACCATACTCAAAGGAAAGAGGATAATAAAATATACGGTTATGGAAAATATCAGACTTCAAAGTTGTTTACCAAAGCCAGGGTACACATTTTTGTGAGCGTCAGCTGGTTCCTGAGCGCGGAGGCCGGAGCGCCGTCAGTCACGAGGTCAACCCCTATGGATGTACACGAGAATACAACACAAACAGATGATAAATTATATGGGATGGTACAACTTATCACAGGGCCAAGAACATTATTTTGACCATATACGATAGCCTTGAGCGCTGCATGATGAGCCTTATTCAGGCTGTAAATATTGTCAGAAAGCCCTTTTACCGTGACGGAATTTCAATATTTTTTATAAAAAAAAAGGTGAAAACAGGTCTGTAACTTTCTTAATGATATAAAACTGCAAAACAGCTGCTAATCACGTGCAGAGCAGGCTTCCGATGAGCTTAAACATGTATAAAAGGCAATTCTATATGGCCTATACTGCACATGCACACAGCTGAAGTTAGTTTTTGGGTCAGCGAAGTGTGTCGTCTCTATGGTTACGACCCGTGACTGAGTCAGTGGGTGCATGTTTACCCTGTGAATATGGCTACCGAAGCGGTGGTTCACGGGCGAAAACACCGAGTCAAATTAACGCCTAAAGAATTATTTATATGTTTAGCACAGAGATGGCAGCTCGGAATATGGATCATAGGTACCCTTTGCATCATAGTTTATAATTAAAAATGCGCGTATTGTTTTAGCAACGGTAGGGTACAGTGTCAAAGATCGGGTTTGAAGCGGTGCCTGTGACACGTTCGCTTGCTCCACTTCGATACACTGACACGGTTTCTTGTATGCTTTGTCTATTAAAACTTGCTATTTATTCAGGATTGGTATATATTTGAATTATTTCAAAGAATCAAGGTTTTACACTGGTCGCCTGTCCAAATAATTAAAGCCGTGTACTAAAATGTCCCAACGGTCGTAGTACTCGCCTTACCAACAGGTGGCGTGTGTGTATTTTGAAAAACAAGTCTCATTTAAATATGTTAATGAAGCACGGGAGTTCAGGCTGATCATGTTGCATTCATATTGTTGTTTACCCACCCATTATCCTAACATTTTGATTATTTAACACAAGAGAATACATGTGAACAACCAAAACGGAAACCCCGTCTCCATGGTAACGATTCACTTCCTGTATCGCCTGCAAGTTGCCTGCTTCCTTAACCCGTGCGAGTCATGATTGTGTTCATGCGTTAATAAAGTCAACAAACATGCCGATGGTATTGTTTGGTGTTGTTAGAAAGTACACTAAAAATTCTAACGATTAGTTTGGTTTATGTCAATTTACAGTGTACCTGTAGGTCATGAGGCATTGTAAGAAATGACGAAATTATTTGCATCCTCATGGGGCCTTATAATGCATTCCTTAGACTTAGATGTAAAACCACTCTGGCAGGCCAGTAACCAGGTCGTAATGTCAGAGGGTCGATATCATGCCAAGCCTCTGGCCGAACTAGAAATGGGGAGCTATGTAGAGTTATAGTGCAGGTGTACCAGTTTGTGAGTCGAGTGATCAATGTCATCATGATGATGATAAATAACCATCAGGCAAGTCTCTTTCCCTGGCCGTGAAAAAGCCTATATGATGATTGTACTTAAGAGTATCAGAGCACGGAGGGTTTTTTCTTCAACTTTGTATGAGACAGTAATTGCCCTATGAGTTCTTGTTTATGTTTATGTGGGCGTTCACTTCGTATATAAGTCGGGAGAAATCTCCCTGCAAATCTCCCACAAGCTGGGGTCATTTTTTTCCTATTCCATTTAGAGCATGTGATGTAGGCTTAATTGCTTCCCTTGTTAAAACAAGTCATGCCATTAACGGTATACACTCAAGGGCGGACCCAGGATTAAGGAAAAGGGTGATACAACACAGGAGGAATAATGGGCAACCCATAAAAAATTCCCCAGGTTTGGAAAAGGGTGGGGGGGGGGGGGAAGTTTGTTCAAGTTCGCAAAAATTGGTCTAGAACACATAAAAAAGGTTGGGGTGGCTGAAACGGGGTTGGGGGGGGGGGGGTGCGGAAACCCTGGACCCCTCCCTTGGGTCTACTTCTGACACGTGTAGCAACACTATTTTATCTTGGTGCCCTCATTCAGTGTGCGAGAGGATAATGATTTTAAAAGGAGGCTACTCTTTACAGATATATACACGAAAAGTAATCAAGAATAAAGATACCAGTTGTCATTATATATATTCATAAACTTTTGCATGTATGGGGACAGAGTGTAACTTAGAGTGAAGTTAAAGGCACCGGGGTAAGAAAATGCCTCAATCGAACCTGCCGGGACAAGAAAAAGATTAGCTGTTTGTACCATTTATACATGAGTAAATATTAAATTATTCCGAACACGGCGATTTTTCCTGATTTATTCTGAGCACGACAATGGTATTATCCTCTGGACATTAGCCGTCGGATAAAGTCAACTTTATTTCAATTTTTAATGTTAGTTGTTGCGTAATGGGAAACACTACATGGCGTTACGGTCTATGTTTGGCCAAGGCAGCTGTCCCCTGCAGAAATAGTCCAAACCATGTTAGACATAATGGTTCCAGTGAAGACAATTAAAAACTCTAGCATGTGACCCGTTGTTGTGTTGGAACCGGTCAGTGCGGCATGCGACATTTTCTCAAAGACTGAATTCATGAATAATCTGATAGATTATACTGCTTAGACCCCTCATGAAATAATGTCAAATTGCTCAGGATTTTTGGCGAAAATGTGGATAATGACGCCACCCCCTTAGGACATAGGTGAGATAGTTCCCGATATGTCTAATTTGAGTTTAACCTGGAACAAATTGCAACAGAAATGAAACTAACCGTATTTTACTCAGATAATTCTGGAGAATAACATATCAAAAGTCATTTAATTTGATGATGTATATTGGCTAATTTAATAAATTTTTCTTTACCCCCCTTTGAGGTGCCACTCATTTAAAACATCTCTACATTGCCTGTCTATTGAATCTGACTAAGATGTAGATTTACCAATAATAACGATTTTATGTATATACATAGGGCAGGGTTCGATTATAACACCTGCCTACTTGCCCGAAGGGTTGGAAATATCGTAATAAAGACTTTCCCCAGTGTATGAAAGTTGCCAGCTGGGCCTACAATATATCAGACCATGCCCCTGAGATAAATTATATCGAAATATAGGAAGAGGCAGGGATATAGGGTTATCGGCATCAGGGAATATTTAGCATTAAAATGGTTTCCACTCCTTCATTGCCTGTCTATTGAATCTGACTAAAATTTACATTTTTATAATTATAACAATTTTAAGTATATTGGCCCAGGGCAGGGCTCGATATTAACACTTGCCCACTTGCCCAAGGGGTTGAAAATATCATGAGAAAAACCTGCCCTGATCTCTGAAAGTTTCCCGTGGATCCTTCGATATATCAGACTATGCTCTTGAGACATTCTAAAGGAATATTATAGATACAGGATAAATTATAAAGAAATATATGAGCAGGGGATGTTCTATATCACGACTATGTATCATGAAGAATATAGGGTCTTCGACATCAGGGAATATTTAGCATTTCAAAGGTGTTCAATCCCACTTCAATGAATCTTAATTAAATATGTGGAACGTTGCCAAACTCTCGATCCCCTTAGAATACTTTGCTTTTTTAACTAATTTCAATAATCTGGTCAACGCATAAAAAAAAATATATTAAAAGTCTAATATATTACCTCACGTTGTTACAGGTGCTCTTTTTATTGTGTGACACGCGCGTAACTCATGTTGTGACACCCTCGCCGGGCCGTTTGTTACATTCGCAGTTTAATCCGTATTGGTTGAACTCTTGTTGTCATGCTAGCTTGGGGCAAGCTCACGTGTACACCATGGTGTCTAGAGGCACGGCGATGTTTTCTAGATGATTCCTGTGACGCGTGCTTACCGTGTATTATTCTTATATTATGTATTATTCTTCGAATGTTCTAGAGATAGAAGCTTCTCGGCTTGAGGTGAAAAGGTATATATAGGAGCTGTGTTTTAGAGCCGGGAGAGAGAGCAGAGAAGATTTACAGCGGACGCTGAAGCGTGTGTCAGTTTCTGGGACCTTATCCGACGTGTGCGGCAATTATAGATTTTCTTCAGAGTTTCTCCTCGATTTCGAGCATTTTGACTTTCTGGATGTAACAAGAGCTTTACACTGGACTGTCATTCTCCGAGAGTATACATTTAAAGAACTTATCGTTGTGACGGTGGTGGTATCCAGGTACTGTGCACATTGTTTATTTTATTGTGTGATTGTATTGATTTTTTTTGTTATACCGCTGTTTTACTGTATAATTGTGTTGATTTAGTGTATTGTAATGTTAGGGTTGTTTTAAGAATAAATTATAGTTTTTGTTAACAAAAAACCACTGACTTCTTTATTCATTCCCCTAGACATTCCACGCTGCCTAGTGTTACAGAATCTGATTTTTTTTTATCTCCATTACAAAATTTTGTGTTCATCACGCATACGTGATCTGTTTATATTAGGTTCCGTAACAACGTATAACATGACGTAATGATTGACTTTTAGGAAAGTTGTATTTATTGTAATTTCTTTAAAATCTCTTTTTTTTGTTGTAGGCCTTACTATATATTATACATTATATTAAACAATAATGTAGGAACATGTTACCTTTATTGTGCTTTAAATACCAAAAACGAAGGCTGCACGGGTAGACGGGAACGCTAAGAATTTAACACTTGGTTGATCACTTGAGCTTGCGTAACTGTTAACTTGAGACGTGTGTGTTTCAATAACAGTGGGTCTGTTGGTATCTGGTCATCGCCTCGAATGGGACTTTGCGCCTATATTATTTAAAGTCTAAAAAAGTTAAGCTCTGAGAGTTAATTTAATATGGGGTAGTTCACTTATTGATCCTCGTCCAATCACTCCGATTATTAAATCAAAGGGGATTTCTTATATACTAAAGGTACACAATCATGAGCAGTTTATATGCCTATTCTTTCACACTATCAGTTCAGTTTTGCTTTGGTCCATGTTTCCCAGAAAAACGACCCCAACACACAGTCTCAGTACCTCGTATACGGCTGTTTAACACCTTGTTATTCACGTCCAGGTGTGTCTGTATACCATAACAAAGCCGCGTGACCAGAGGTCCGATTTTAAGCCTTAACAGGGGGTGTTTCAGCCAGCGGGCGCATGTATTATATTTTTTTAGGTTAAGTCAGTCAGGCTCTCTCATGATTGCCGTTTTGTGGCCGGACGATGTTTATGTTGACACCTTTGATCGCAACGGTCCACTGTTTTTAACACTCGTTTACAGGAGTAAGAAAACGGTTTCAGGGCTATTTTTAGCAGGTACAAATTTATTTTAAAGGGAATAATCTATTTTTCATGTTAATTCAACATGCTTTATAGGTAATTTGGCCTTTTTATAAATTGGTCTTCTGATTATCCAAAATTTCAAAATCTACCTATTAGCTATAAAGAGACAGCGATAGCTGCATTGGCAGAATTACGTTTGGGTCATTTATGCGGTTACAGAATTGTGTATTTTTTAATAAGGCAATCAGAGTGTCAATAATAAATAAGGGTGCTGCAAAAAGCTCGCCTCTCATGTTGCGTCAGCTGTTTTGGTGCGCTGCGACCTACAATTTTGTGGTGAGAGCCGTCTTTGTAAAAGGAAAAACACATGACTCCGTCTCGCGGCTTCACGAATCTAGTCGGACTTTGCGCCACGAAACCATGTGAAACGTGGTTTTCCGTGGTACCTGTAATTTTGTAATATTGACTTGCTTAATCATATGTCAATGTCATCGCTGTGTATCATATTTTCGCAGGTCTCTCGGTGGAGGAAGGGTTATTGGATGGCCAAGCCCGAAAATATCGAAGAGCCGCATAAATCAAAAGCTCCAAAGCTTGTTATAGGTGTCAGTTGAAAACCTATAATTTTGTGAAGATATAAGATACGAACCGCTACCTCTGCAGAGCGATCATTTATATCGTTATGTTGTTTATCATTCCATGTTTCTAAAAGTTCGATCAGTAACATAGTATTTGAATGTGGTCATGCTACTTCATGTTCAGAACGGGCTGCCTAATCTTATGGTCGAAAATACGTATCTCAAAGGGCTGTTTAATGGTATGAAACGAAAAAAAAAAGGCAACGATACCAGTAGGAAGCTACCTACTACGCCTGACATATTGCGTAATATTAGAGATAAAATAAACCTGGAAAACAGCCGTGATCTAGCTATCTTTCTGGAGAGCATGCCTTGTCGCATTATATGGCAAAATGAGTCTTCCTGTGCAACGTTGTAGTGGACATTCTTTTCGTCGAGGAGGTGCGACATTTGCTCTCAGGAGCGCGTACCAGTTGAGGTAATAAAGGATCAGGGTGACTAGAAATCCTTGTCATATCTAGAATATTTGGACATGTCGGATAAAAGGGGTCGGGCCGAATTCATAGAGTACATGTATTAACCATTGTATAACTTTTAAACGACGGAACTTCTTGGGTGGTGTTCTTAGTGTTATTTTTTGTTTTTGTTTATTGCTTTGCATCTCACTGATTCACAAATGCAGCTTGTGTTTTGTTTCGCAATAAATCAGGGTACCTCAGGGTTCTTCCTTGTCGTCGATTATTATTATCTTAATTTTCATAAAATTAGAATTCATAAACTCTTCCAAAACTGAATGCTTCAAACAATATTTATAAAAGTTATGAAATATTTCTAATATTATATGATCCTAGCAATTTATTATGATAGTTATCATGAGCCATACAGCCCCAAGAATGTTTGGAAGCAAACAGTCAGAAAAGAAGCAAAATTCATGAAACTACAAGTTTCATTCATATATCTATATATAAATAGCGTAAGGCGATTTTTGTAAATTTCCATATCTCCTCTTTTACCACTTTACGGATTGCCGTGATTTTTTTTTTTACAAACATATGCTCTGGGGTGTCCGAGGAGATACCATACACTTTTATTTGCAATATTTGCGTATTACGTGCATAATTAAAATTTTAAAAAATTCTTCCCCGCGGGCGCCTCTTTTTTTGTGTTTTCGGACCTGGTAACACGATGGCCATCAATGTGCGTTTGTGTGTTTTACTCCGGGGGCCTTATCTGGGGTTTTCCTACATTCGCGGTCATCGGCCCGATATAATCCCATCGGCGATCCTTTCTCAAAAGGGAGATCTTTGAAAGAATTGTTTTGCAAGCCTTCTTGCGACCGGGGGGTCGCACGAAGAGGGCTTCTTCCTGCGACCCCTCCTGATACGCTCAAGTGCACATCTACCGGAGGAAATCGTGATGGTTAGGCAAAAAAGGGATGGTTCTCAGGCATTTTTTATTTAGAAATCTGTGCGGGCGGGTGATATTTTACCTTTGTTTTGTATGTTTCGAGAAAATGACTTATTATCAGGGAAAAGCATGAAAATAACAGAAATGTTTTGCTAAACAGGCATAAGCATGACATAAAGAAAGGAAATCTTATAAAAATTGTATTATTTTATCTTCTTGAAAGATAATAATCAAAATTGAAAAGGGGGGGGGGGGGGGGTAAAATTTACGCGGATGGTGCCTGGTAACCATACCTTTTTTTATTTATTTTTTCCGGCCTAATACAGTCTTACACAAAGTCCAGGGCCTTGCATGCGATTGAGGTCCTTTACAAATATTCACCAACCTTTACAACTGATCCGTCTGTTACAATAATCTTACATAGGCCTTAATAACATTGTCTTAATTGTAATGTCATAGCGGTAACCTTAAGGATATACAAACGACCTTAATTCATTAACATGAATTAAGCCAGCTTTTCTGGAATCGAGCAATGATGATTTACAATGACTGAAGTTGATTACCTAAAACATTTGAAGAGGTCCATCATAACGTGATGATACGTGAGGATGACGTATATATATTTGAATTGTAAAGAACTTAAATTTTCTTTAATGTAACTTAAATTTGTTGACCAGATAATAAAAAGTTAACAAACTTTTCTAACTTTTTTTCTTAAATGTTAAATATACCCTGATGTCGGAGACCCTATATCCCTCCTGATACATGGTCGTGATATAAAACATCTTCTATTCCTATATTTTTTATGATTTATCGTGTATCTGATATTCCCTTGGGCTGTCTTAAGAGGATGGTCTGATATATCATAGGCCCAGCTTACAGACACCGGGCCAGGTTGTTCTCATGATATTTTCAACCCCTTGGGCAAGCGAACAAGTGTTATTGTCAAGCCCTGCCCTGGCCACTTTACTTTAAATTGTTATTATTGGTACAATTTACATCTTAGTTAATTCAATAGACAGGCAATGAAGAGGAATTGAACATCATTTAAATATAAAATATTCCCTAATGCCGATAATCCTGTATCCCTCATGGTACATTTCGTAATATAAAACACCCCCTGTTCTTATTTTTCTATATGATTTATATCAAGGGTATGGACTGATACATTGTAGGCCCAGCTGGCAACTTTCAGAAACTGGGGCAAGTCGTTCTCCCACACGATATTTCCAACCCCCTCAGGTAAGTGGACAGGTGTCTGAGGGACAGGTGTTGTTATCGAGCCCTGTCCTAAATAATATACATAAAATCGGTATTATTGGTAAATTTACATCTTTGTCAGATTCAATAGACTAGAATATACCCATATCAGAACCTGCATCCACACGTTTCTTAAATTATGAGTAAGCACTGACATGGCGTGCGCGTTTGAAATACACTGACACAAATTTGGCGAGGGGTGAGATGTTCCGCGTCCAAAATCGTCCCAACGATTAACCCGCAACATGATTCACTTGTGCCAAAATTGCCGATATGGGCAGTGGTGAGATGTTCCCGGTCTAAATTCGTCCCCGCGGTCAACCCACAACAACATTCATTTGTATTGACCTAGCGGACTGCTTAGAAAAGGCCGACGCGTAATGAATGTTTGGCAGACTATGTCAGGTTTGATTTGATTGGTTAGCGAGAGGAGATTCAGGACGACGTGGGTGCACTATGTGAGAATGGCCATGGCATAGCGCAGGTATTAAACCCATAATATTTTTATCGATTTTGAGGCCATTTTTTTACCAAACGCCTAAAAAATATAACTCGTTCTTCCCCGGACCAAGATGCACCCTCCCACGAAGTTTGACGACCGTGCGATCCCTAGCGTGCGAATGAATCCGGACTGACACACAGGGTCGTCCAGTCGGTTTTGCTTTTCGCGATTTACTAACTAGTTCTCTTCCTATTTTTCTGCAAAGGAGTATTATACATAACGAGATACATGTTTAACAGAATACAACCACTTGCAAACACTTATAACCATACACAAACAAAGAATAATTTCGCACACGTTTTCACATGTAATTTATTTCCACCAAAACAACCAATCTAACAATATGAACATCTACATTTTAGCCTTATATTCAAGATCACAATGTGTATTGAACAAAAAAAGGCTTTCATAAGTATATATATGTTTTATATTTATTAATTTCAGTATTTAATCGGAATAGGACACACTGGTGTTAGCAGCAAATGGCTGACTCTGTAAAAATTATGGGGCTGTCCCACTTCGGCGACTCTACAGGCGACTACAGGCGACCAGGCTGTCGCCTCATGGTCGCCGCGGGGTCGCCTGTATGGTCGCCTGTAGTCGATCGAAGTCGCCCAAAGACGCCTGGCCTCCTACCTGTCGCCGCTCGATTTTCAACATGTCCAAAATTCCCAGGCGACAGTTTTTTTACGCCTGTGAGCGTAGCCTGTCTTCTACTGTTGTTGGCTGTCGCCAGGAGACGTGAGTTATCTTATGTCCTGTCGTGAGTTTTGGCAAGTTGACGTGGCTTGTCCTTGGTCCTGTTGTGGGTATAGGTAGTGTACTTGATACAGGGCCCATCCTTGTCTCCGGCTCCACACATAGCACAGGGTAGATAATCGTCGAAACCTGTCGCGGGTGGACGAGGTATGAATTCTGGTGTCGTAGATTGTTGCCAGTGTAGTCGTAAGTTGTCGTAGATGTGGTCATAATATGTCGTAGGTGATTGTCCTTTGTCGCGGCGATTGTGTCGCCGGTTGTCGGCAGCTTTTCGTAGCTTGGCGTCAGACAGCCATCACCCTGTTGAAGCTTGTCGTAGACTTTTACCGTAGGGGATATCCTGTCGTCTGTTTTTCGGCGACCATGAGGCGACAACTTGGTCGCCTGTAGTCGTCTGTAGAGTCGCCTTAGTGGGACAGCCCCGTTAGGCGACTCTACAGGCGACTACAGGCGAACAGACTGTCGCCTCATGGTCGCCAGGGGGTCGCCTATATGGTCACCTGAAGTCGCCTAAAGACGCGTGGCCTCTAACCTGTCGCCGCTTGATTTTCAACATGTTTAAATGCTCAGGCGACATCTTTTTACGGCAGTGAGCGAAGCCTGTCTTCTACTGATGTAGGTGCTGCATTGGCTGTCGTTTTGTGACGTGGGTTATCTTGGGTCCCGTCGTAGGCTGTCAGGTGACGTTGAATGTCGTGGGCTGTTGTTACTTGATACAGGGCCCATCCTTGTCTCCTTGTCTCACATAGCACAGTTTAGAGACTCGTGGAAGCTTGTCCCGGATGGAAGTAGCATAAATTCTGGTGTCGTAGGTTGTCGTCAGTGTGGTCGTATGTTGTCGTAGATGTGGTCGTAGGTTGTCGAGGGTGATTGTCCTTTGTCGCGACGATTGTCCTTTGTCGCGACCCTGATGCCACAACCTTGACACCAGTAGTCGCCTGTAGAGTCGCCTAAGTGGGACATCCCCAAAAGGGTAAAAATGATTTTCCATATAAATGCTCTGTACCCCCTCCATAGTGCAGCTGACATAAAATATATTTAAATATTTACTTTCAAAGTCTTTAGTTTGAACCTTTGGTTCTTGTTGTCGGCCTTCAAACGGTGATTCATTATGATTTGGAAGGATGAATTCAAAAATTGATCAGAAATGAAAACATAATGCTTTTCGAGAAAACTGCATCTTAACAAGAGAAGCTGGGAACATATTATGAAAATAATATGAATTTATTAATGGATACTGCTTGCCTGACTCGAAGTGTCTTTCGTTATCGCCCATCCTTTATCTTCGTGGTGTGCCGCTGCAGATAAATTGTTCAAAGGTCTCGA
Source organism: Sipunculus nudus (assembly GCA_026874595.1). NCBI lineage: Eukaryota > Metazoa > Annelida > Sipuncula > Golfingiida > Sipunculidae > Sipunculus > Sipunculus nudus. The sequence continues at coordinate 47,121,641 of CM049306.1, read as the reverse complement.
CTTGTTTTGAACCTACTTGCAAGTAGCGACGAACGAACAATAACAGTGATTGTATTGCATTCAGCGATGACCCATTTTTTGACGAAGTCCTTTACACTGAACAACAAAGCACTAACAAGTAACGACTTTGTTTTGACAGAATTTTATAATAATATAACCAGTAAATGTATTATTTAATGCTTACCTTTGGTGCTAAATTATACATCAATATATAACACTTGAACAGTGTTAAAGTGTTTGGTTCATTGTGTTATCAATTATATTATCATTACTTGTGATATTCTTCACAAACAATGATAAAACAGAAAAGGTAAGTGGAATGGTTCATAGAACACAGGTTCTGCCAGTAAAATTCATGTCCCCAGCCAAAATTCCATCCGCATACTTGATCATATACATGTATTTTGTAACTGGACAATTCTTCCTGCAGGTCGATATATACGAGAAATAATTATACTGTACAAATATACCAGCTATACATGTGTTTCGTTTTATATCGCGGTTCATCAAGTGCTCTTAGCAATCATAACAAAAGCCTGTCCGCTGATCAATCCAAGCTGATGACGCAAGTCGGTCAAATCTTTTAAACCTGTTATAGCGAATATCCATTACACGGTCATCCGGGAACATTAATGAACGGAATGTACAATGTGTTGCAAGTTAATGACGTCCCTGCAGTGTCCAAGTGTATATATATATGTGAGCATGCGCAAAACATGAACAAACGCTACTTCCGGTTTGGGCAGCACACACGCTTCGTCTGGTGGCGAAACTGTTTGCCGGAGAGGCCATACAGAACGAAGTTGATAGAGTAGTTCACTAAACGAATCATTTGAAACGGGCCATCAAACCACATAAGGTAACGTCGAAACGATAACGTTTGTACAAAATACTGTAGAAGAGCTGTGATGGCGTTAGGCAAAAGGCAGATTATGAAAACAGCACAGACGAGATATAGGGTGTATATGGCCATGTTCACTTTATGCACGTGTTCCCATCGTTCGGTATAGCGGGACGGAGCCATGCGCAACTCAATATGGCCGATTATGAGAGCGTTACAAATGCAGATCACAAGAAAAGGCAGGAAAAATCTTAAGGTAAGGCTGAACCAGAAGTAGTGCCAAGCGTAGTAATGGAGTCTCGACTCAACGGGTGCGTGGCATGGGTAGCTCCAAGGATGGGCTCTCTGAACTCGCTGGATGAATGTGAGACGGAAAACCTGTGACAGGCAAATTATGATAGCAACGACAACTATTGTTAATACCGCCCGTCTGACAGTGCAGAGACATGGGCGACGAAGGGGATGGCACACCGCTATATAACGGTCCACTGTGAACAATACCACCAGCCATGATGACATCAGTATAACCACGTGACGTAAGAACTCACTTAATTTACACGTCCAGTCGGCATGATGGGATAGGTAGGAAACTCCAGTCAGCCGGTACACGATGGGGTTGAGTTCGATAGCCATATACGTCAACAGAGTGAGTGAGTCAAATATAGCCAGGCCTTTCAGGTAGTAACTGTAAGATTTTTTGCGGTAAGGTTTGGTAGACATCACCAGAAAGCTAAGCGTGTTCCCTATCAAGCCCAATATGGTGAATAACGGTATCATCGCAAGCTTCATCTTATGTTGCCAGTGCAGTTTCATCGGTATACTAAATCTATCTAATTCTGAATCCGATGAATTGCTCGCGTTTTGAGTGTCATAATCGGCGTACAAAGCGGTCTGAATGTCGGCCGTGGTATTGAAAAGGTCAGCGTATTTCATTACACTCTGTGCTGTGCCGATCTCCGACATCCACAGCCAGAGCACCATAACTGTTATTGCTTTATTCCAATGTAATCCGGTCACCTTCCTTGCAAATGATGACATGATTATTTTATTTCTTGAAAAATGCCAGACACACTTTTGACCTGTATAGTAGGAACGAGCTCCACCTGTTGTTTTGGCTTTCAGTCAATTGTAGACTATCATAAGTAATGCCATAGTAATTTCTCAGTATAACTCAGCTTCCCTGCAGATTCCAACTGTGGATCAACTGCTGCATTGGGTAGCGTTTGGTTTACATAGTAATTGTACTCCTTTGTTCACACTCGAAGCCACAGCTGCCAATCGGCATGGATAAATATTTGACCTCCCGTTGAGACTTAGGAATGCTGGGGTATAAGCGGATATGTTTCTGTGGAACCAACCAAAGTGCTGGCTGGCCCGCCAAGGTCAGTCCCTCCAGAAGAATTCTGCTTGTTTGATCAGTGAAGTGGTCAGTACGTACCGTCTCGCCTAGACATGGAGTGCTTATATCCGGATAAGCTGGGGCAAGAACCCCCTGCCTTCGTTCAACCCTTCGGGGCTTGATTGTTTGGACCAGACCTGTAAAGAACAAACTAATGTTTAACAGATTTTCACTGTGATTACGATTAAAATTAAATGAGCATAATTTGAAAAATATTGTTGTTAAACGGGGGCGTAGCTAGGATTGAGGGAGGAGAGGGGGCCATGATCAGTGGTGGATCAAGAAATTCGAAAATAGGGGGGGGGGGGTGCTAATATGCATGTATAGGTACTATGAAAACTGCTATATATACGTGTATATGTATGTATATATTATTATTATTATTACTATTATTATTACAATACGTTATATATTTTAGTGTATAAAAACATCTTTTTGTTTTTTCGATTTTCAATGATGAACCATGGTTTCATTATGGTAAGTTACAAGTACATGGGGAGGGTATGGGAAGGGGTGCTAATATGCATGTATGGGTACTAGGAAAACTGTTATATATACGTGTATATGTATGTATGTCTTATTATTTTTATTATTTTTACTATTACTATTACTATACGTTATATATAATTTAGTGTATGAAAACATGTTAATTTTCAGTTATGAACCATGGTCTAATTAAAGTTACTTACAGGTACATGGTGAGGGTATGGGAGGGGGTTTTCCCCTCCCATATTGGGAATTTTTTAAAATTATTATTTACTTTTACTAATATTTACTATTTATATTTCTTCAAAATTTGTATATAAAATTTCAATCTTTTACAACATGTTAAAGTTAATGGCGCAAAGGCCCATTTACGTTTATAATTTGCATAATATTATCTTTTTGATGTAATGCTCGGAGTGAAATAACTGATATGTTGAAGTCTTGATTTAGGCAAAAAAATTAGGTTTGGTTCTCAGGCACCTTTTTCCCGAAATCAGCACGGCCGGGCGATATTTTATTTTTAACCTTTTTTGTATGTTTTGATAAAAATGTCATATGATCAGGGAAAAGCTTGAAAATAACAGAAATTTTTGCTAAACAGGTTAAAGAACTACATAACAAAGGAAATCTTTTCAAAATTGTATTAATTTATCTTCTTGAAAGATGAAAATCAAAATTAAACATTTTAATGCGGGGAGTAAAAATTGACGCGGGCGGTGCCTGAGAACCATACTTTTATCATTTATTTTCTGGCCTTAAACTTTGCATTTTACCGGTGTCCGTGGTCTCGACAGTATCTTCCCTTCCCAACATCTTCCCTTTCATCTAATTACCAAATTGTCGTGATTAATTTTCGTTTTTCATATTTCTTTTTATTTATTAGCAATTAATTTTATTTAAGTTATCTGTAGTTTTCTACTTTTAAATTCCTTATTTGAGGATGAGGGCATTAATGAACAGCTGCAGAACAACTGCAGAGCACCAGACCCTGGTTGGGGTCGACCGTGAACAATCTCACGGCTCCTCTGGTGATACCGGTACTTGAACTCGCGATCTGTGTTCTTAGGAGTCTTGTTTACTATTGTTTACTATATATATATATATATATATATATATATATATATATATATATATGACGTCACTATCCTCTATCACGCAAAGCCCGGGAAAGTCTCGGAAATATGAATCTGCTACTGGCGCGTTTTATTTGAGTACTTTGTGCAAATAGAGTGACTGTACAAGGTTTGTTGTGTTGATAACATGCGTGATTGTGTAAACAGAATATTATGAACCGGCTGGTATGTACTGTGGCTGAGAGAGAACATATATAAAAGTATATTTATTTCGTGCGTACGAGATAATTTAAAAATAATGTTATGCATGTTCTCTGCCAGCAACGGCATTCCCCATGCAAATCCGAAGGCAATTCCTTACAAACACGCATACACACACATGGGCGGATTTGTATCCATATTAGGCTACAACATATACAAGTGCTAAATCAATGCAAAAAATGAATTATATAATATAAAATGGTAAAGCAACGGCTTGCTTTGAACTGATTTAGACAAGACGAAATTCACTGAGTTGATTTATCCGTGGAGTTGCAACAGGACTCGAGATTTTAACCCTCTTGAACACTGCAGAATAAATTGAATACAACTTTCAAAAATTAAAAAAATATCGAGGATTATTAAAGAGTATCAGCATAGAATTTGATAAAAAAAATTTAGGTAATACGATACTTGTATTCAAGCACAAATCCGCTTTGCAGAAAATGTATTTGTCTGAAAGGAGAAACTTATTTTTAGCTTGAAACATGATTGTAAGCGTGTCGTATGTCTACTGGATATCCAAGGCTCAGCTGGAAACATATGATTAAACAGATGTTCATGTACCTCTCAGTTGTTCGAATCAGGATCGTTAGCTGATTAAATTCTGGTGGCGGACAGCTTTCCTGAGGATACGATACAAAGTGTCCTCTTATAATTGAATAACCAAGGCCCTTTAGGGCAATGAGGGAAAAAAACCCCAGTCGCACGCACATCACGGCTTCCAAGATGACCTCTCTTGCATGAGTAATCTTTACTTAAATGGCGACTGCATTTTATTTCTGACGGCGGCCGTCAGGTATTATTGTGATATAATATTATTATGATATAAGAATACATGATATATGATGGATAAGATAATTTATGCATGTAAGCAATAATTATGGTGTTTTCGACCAGTAATTTAAACAACTAACACGCATCCGCAGTAATTAAGTAGGTCGCGAGCATCTTTTCATTTAAATCGTTGGCAACAACTTTTAAAGTTGTGCACGGTAGACTAGCACGTCTAGCGCTCGACCAAGTATTTGTTGTGACAATGACTGGCTCCTGTACCTTTCAATGCCATCCTCCGAAAAGATAAAAATCTGGAGGGCTTAGCCTCGCCCCTTCATCCTGTTTTGAAATTTTATAGTCAGGCACATTCCGTGAACCCGAGACCTATTAAAGTAATGAAAAATTCCAATTAATTTAACGTAACTTTATTAGAACCGTCACACTCACACGTAAGCAGGTGCAATAGTTAAAAGAAACAAACAAAAGCTATGAAGCCATTTAGTGGAAAAGTTAATGTTAAGCTGCAGTAGTAAATTATACATATGAAACACGGGGAAGAGATATTAACCAAAGGCAAAGTATTAGTGTAGGATTTTAAACATTCATGTTTTTCTTACTGAAATTCCATGCCCCCCCCCCCCCCATCGACCCTGCATTTTGCTCGAAATCCCCCCCCCCCCGCATAACATGCGAAGACTATTTTGTTTTTAATTGTACTTTGAAGAAATGAAAAGAATGTGTATTGATTTTAAGGTTAATAATTGAATATATCTATTGACTACCGAATCTCACCATCCAAACCATGGAGAGTGCCTCGTATTAGTAATGATAGCTTGTTGTAAAATCCATGTAAAATTATCATGTTTATTTATATTATTGCATGACTGTATTTACTTTCTTAGAAATGTCAATATAGTATGTTTGGTAGGGAAAAATAACCTAAACAGTTACATTATCTGAAAATGTGACTTTTTTATTTATTCAAAGTTAGACATGATATGGCATGTAAGATGCATGTGAACATATGTCAACAATAATCGATGTTTCATTAGGAAATTCATATTTTCAAACATTATTAATGAGTAACATGCGAAACTCATAGAAGCACGACACTGAGAAACCGCAGTATGATCCAATAAGACGAGGAGTATGCATGAAGTATCATAGAGAATTATATACAGAAGAGTAATACAGTCATGAAAAAGTAACTTTGCGCTACATTCAAAACCGCAGACTCGAGATTGAGTGACACATGACGCTCATTGTCTACCGGAACCATTTTATTAAATTGAATTGAGGAAATGAAGGCCAAGGGTGAGAGGTAAGACGGAACAGCAGCGTCATTGAAGGATTAGGACTGATGGGGGGATGCCTATAATAAGTGAGAACGCGACGAGACGGTACGCAGCTGCAGATTAAGAATGGTACATTAGTCTGAGGGTTGCCACGGATTTACAGACATGACACGAAGCAGAAAACAACTTTGAGGCTAGGTATAATGATCAGCATGATCTACATCGGTAATTGCTGCTTTTTTGCGGCGGCCTCTCTGCCAGAGACAGGAAGGCTGCGGCAGGGGATCGCATGTCTTTTTATCGTAAGACACTTTATTGACTGCATTAGTATGGACTATGTCGGCGCGGTGCCCATGATTAAACTGAATACATATATAATGCCCATTTTATCCAGAAACCAGTGTAGAGTTGCCCTCACTGATCTCGTTTTAGCACACTAATGAGGTATTATTTTCTTGGTTGCAATTTATGGACCGCGTCTACAACAGATTTGATCTCAAAGTGAAAACAGAAATACAAGATGACAAGAAGGAGTTTTGCTATGAAAACATTCTTTTATAATTAGTTAGTATTATGTTACTTGTTAACAGATTTGACAAGTAAGGACGTGTATCTGTTCTATTTATGGTAATATTATAAATAATCCTGGATTGACCTTTCGTTTGAATTCATTAAAGTTATAACGTCAAACAACAATGTCATATTAGCTAAACACATACATAAACTAAATATATATGCATAAAAATAATGATGTATGCATCAGTTTGAATTATAATTTAAATTTACACCGTTTTAAAGATGAAATATTAGGGGTAAAACCTGAGAAAAAAACACATGACACCCCTTTACATCCGTCAGGATGCATAGGCAAACAATTAATTCCCTGTGGTTCTTGAAAGTTTTACCTTAACGGACTTTTATATTGCAAAACATGAAACGCGGATATTTTCAAAATGTAAATGAGAACGTCAATATGTAAATGAGAACTGCTTCTGCTACTGCATACTGTCCAGAGTCTGCAATACAAAGAAGAAAGTTGAATATCTTTGACCTTTCCCCTTTTCTTCCACTTCTCTTAACTAAACTTGCAAAGTAACATATCTTGAGTTGTCCTGTACTGGATTATACGGGCTGTCTCATTGTCCTTTATTCGAGCACATATCAGCAATCGCCAATGCAGCCAATGGCTAAACAGACCTGATAAGGAATTGGCTCAGACATTAAAATAAACCCCTAAGATACAGTTAGTTTCAGTATACGTGCGAACCTTTATTTACACCCACGCATTGCCCACGCTTTCAGCCATCCTCAAACTGCACTTTACATTGACTTGTAAACACATTACTCAATTACCTGGCTTGTGAAAAATCATTTATATGAAATAAATGTCATTACATTTATGAACATTTACAAAACAATTAGCATCACGGGAAAACCCTAGATTGGTTCCAAGGGGTAGCCCGGTAAATGTTATTTGGGCCATTCTACGAAAAACGAACCATTTCAGCAGTACAACATTTGAAAAATGACTCGTCCTAAATTTATTTTATGGATTCTTACATGGAAATAAAAAATGTAAACTATATGAAATTAATTTCAGCAGGGCACTTTATTTCGTGAAAAGTTATAGTTTTGGCTAATTTAATACCCTATGTGTATCATCAATTTCACCACCATTACAGTCTTTAAGCAGTGCTATAAAGATAAGAAAGGTTCCCCTGTACGATGTATTATATTATAAAAATATATTTCAATCTTGTAAAATGCAAATTTTTAATTATATATGTTACATTGAAATCCAAAAACAAAATTTAACCGCAAACCACAGAAAGTGTAATGCAATAAGAAGAAGGAAAATATATCAATCTACCTCGGGGGTAAAAAAATATGGAGATAAAAGCATTTTCTTAAATGTTTCAAAAGATTTTTTTCTTGAAATTGTCTATTTTCAAAATATAACGGTTTTGAAAAGGATAACGGTGCTGAATTACAATTAATGTAATCATTTGCAAAATTATAACTTAAAGCAAGCATACTTCTTTTATTATATTTTAAAGTTCATATTTAAAAATACAAAACACAGTTATTGTTATAAAAACTATGAAATTCCTTAATAACAATGCTTGTTTGTAGAATTAAGATTTTACATCCATCCTGTCACCTTTTTGTTTCAACACCGTTCATTGACATACACCACCATTAAAAGTAAAAAGTAACGGTTTTGATGTATTATGGTGTTGAAAAAAGATATGATATTTATTCAAAGAAACTTAATTACTCCTTCAGTCTTTCTAGTACTCCGTATATGTATGCGTTGATAGTGTGAGCTATATTCTAAAACTAAAAAAAGCATAAATACTTCCTTCATTTTGGAGGAATAACGGTAACGGTGTTGAAAAGCAATAAATATACGGACATTTTATACACAAATATGGAAATGTCCTGTTGTAAATGAAAAAATACATACCGAAAATGATGGTTTTATAGAGTCATTCTGTGACGTTACTTCAACTTAGGTGGGTTTCAAACAAGGAGTAATCAGTCAACATCGTGTCGTGACGATCAAATCGTTTTCATAACGGTGTTGAAAAAAAAATCTGGGGACACACATTTTATCGCAATAAAAGTGGAAAAATTAGAGGGATGTAAAGAAATTTGTCGAAGTTATTAAGGTACGATTTTATTTTACATGAAGAGTGAAAACAATCCTAGGCCTATACCATTTTTTATTTTAAAAATTGGAGGATAATCAATTTTTATTATGCCATGGGGACAGATACTTTTTAATGACCTTTGAACCAATAAGTATAGCTTTGAAGAATTTAAGGTATTACTTCGCTTAACGAATAAGCTCAAATTAGGCAGAAAATACAAGATACTTAAATCCTAAAAGCACAATTATATATGATATATATATATATATATGTACTATGACACAGTGAATGCTAGAGACATGAATTTTCATGAATTGGGTCGTTTTCTGTTGAATGACCAATTTGGTCACCACGCCTTCTTTGTAACTCAGCTATACTTCATCCCTTTTGTTGCATATATATATATATATATATATATATTTTACGAAGACAAATTTCTCAGGGAAAAATACAAGGCTGATCCGGGGTTCGAACCCATGTGGGTGGCGCACAAGTCCGGCGTACCAACCGCTTCGCTAGATAAGCAAGCTTCGCTTATCAGACACTTCGGCCCGCCTTTATGTCACCCCGTAACACCCCCTCTTAAGAGCGTTCTGCTATCAGAACAAGACTATCCACGAGGTCACACCTTCAGTGAACTATTCCCTGGGTCGTAAAGTTTACCGTCACGTTGGACGAGCCCCTATTTACGTGGTTATTATTAGTGTATACTGTATAATGACATATTTCTGTTTTTTTTAAAATAAGAATTAAAGACCGATTTTTGTAAAGATTCAAATTCCATGTATTCCTAAAAGATGACCTGCAATTTATTATTCATTATAAAGGAGTATCCATATATATCATTAAAATGTCCGAACATTTCTGTAAACATATGACTGAACGAACAGGTCTATGTTTGCAAACGCCCATTTAGTGCTAGGCTGTTGAGCAATCCTTCCAGTGAGATACGAGATACGCTGAACAAATACCCCAAGCTTGTGTAAGAGTTTTCTTGAGAAAAAATATTTACACATCATGGATGGCAATAACTGTATAACTGCCAGTACTCTCTGTCCATCATTATTAATTTCTTCCAAGCCAAGCCAAAGAAAGTATATGCTCTTCGAGCAGTTACAGGTTGCTGTGGTCAGGACCTCAGCCCTGTGCGCTCCTAAAGCACGTTCTCCGAGCCAACAGTCGCAATGCCACACCAAGCCAAGCAGAGAGCCGCAAAGGCCGCCACCGTCCATCCCGAGTCGGTGATCTTTCAGAAAAGCTACAGCAATCACAGCCGCAAAGCCAGAAGCAACCTACATTCCCTCTACCGATCCAAGCAGCGGAGACCCAGCCATATCATTCGAGAGCCGAACCCGATCTTGTGAACGACAGTGTTTCAAGACGCAATGCCTTTATACTTGCGGTTTCGGCCATTGGACCGTATGACCAGTTTCCCAGTTATGCAAGATAGTTTTTTTGCCCTATCACAGGTTCTCCTAAAATTCAGCATAAAGAAAGGTGCCAGAGAAGAAAGTGTATAAATAAAAAAATAGCCCAACGTAAGAAGAAAAAAGAGAAGACAGGAATGAATAGCCGAAACCGTTTGACTGCTGCAATATTCAGTCCAGCGCAAGCAGCAAAACCTGGCATTTACAGGTAAACCAATAGGCAAAAGCGTTCATGTGAACGGATCTCTGGTACACTTTTTTTCACGGAGTCAGCGGCATTGTTGGCGATGCTGTACTTTAATTCGTTTTAATATATATAAACTGACAGATTACAGAGAGTCGCCAGACATATAAATGATCATGACACGTCTACGTAATTTCTAGAAACAGGAAATCCTAGAAATCACACAAACATGCAAGTAGAATCTCATTTTCTAAATTAGAGTTCGTGTCTGGTGAAATAGTTCTTCTGAATGTAGTATCCTGATGCTTGATATTTGGTTTTACCAAATCCTGCAGATCAGCCGCCGCAATCGTGTTAAGGGTTTCAGACCAATCCTTTCAGACCTTCCCGGTCCTGGGGACCTTTCCATAGGTTTTGTTATAAGTCCTTCTTGGTTGTACCCCTCTTCTCCTAAACCCTGGACCCGCCCCTGAGATATGCGGAGAAACTTCATTAAATTGATGAAGTACGGTTCATCATCTTGTCTCATTTCGCATACAAGTGTATTGTTTATATGCCACTAGTTCCTCTCTTCTCTCAACCCAAGGCGTAACCCACAAGTCCCTCTTCCGGCATAGCATGTTTCTTTGGACAAGCCACTATGCAAACAAGCATTTCTATTGTTTTTTTTTCCTCCTAAAAAAATCAGTATCGCATCGCTATGATGAGACAGGCAAATTCGGCGATAATCAAGAGGTGTGAAAATGTGCGTCGCTAAATGTGACACCGAAAATAGGCAAACTAAACCGACCCGATTTTCAGCCGATTTTGAAAAAATCTGCCCAAAAAATCGCCTGTCAATGTTGCTTGATAAAATCGGGAAGTGAGCATCCGGCTTATGGTTGTCGTGCATACGGAAGATCGGACCTCTGGTCAATCGGTCTTGTTATGGTAAACATAGGTGCATAGGCTGGCTGTGTTTACTAATTGAAGATGAAATTCATGTGCTTGATTGGTTTTATGGGAAATTTGTGTAACCAGTCAAAATAAACTAACACCACGAAATAAACCGTTATTGGAAAGGATAAATAACCTTTAACATTTATTGTATCCGCCCTACAGTTAGAATCAGAGTACATCGAGAACACCCAGTGCAACATCCGGGTCCTTTGAGAGGATATGGCTCTTGTTATTCATGGAGGACCCTTAAACATATCCAGGATGTAGATATTGCGTAAGTACTTCAGCAGCTTTTCTTATCAAGTATCAAGTAGACTCAGGGACTGTGATCTTTAATAAAAATGAGCCGAATCTCACATTTACCGTATGATGCATCTTAGGTTCAAAGGTACTTAGGCTACAAATGATTAATCCTAAGATTTAGTATCCCATAAAATTACATGTTACATGTTCCCAATGTGTGTAACCTGTTAACTGGACCAATAGTGCCTCAATACGGCAATGAAAATGCAACCTCAGGTTAAACGTCAGTTCACACAAACCTTCATTCGGTAATCTGTTTCAGTTAAAATAACTTGATGGCTAAGATTTTTATATTAACGGAAAATATTAAATAACTTATTATTAGGTTATCTTAAATATCATCCTGTCTGTGCCTTGTACAAGTCACGACTCAGCATCTGAAAAATGCGAGTGAAAATAGTATTCCCGTAAAAGTAACAATACTATACACTTTCAACGGTCGACGGTACATCTTTTCCTACAGTTATGTCGAACCTTTAGAAATGATCCCACGTGATCACACATTGCAAAGCACTATTAGCCAACTTAAGTACAAAAATACAAACTAAATCAAAACTTCGTGTAAAGTATTAAAAAACATATTTAGAATATTAATGGACATTGATTAATCCCTTGGTTTTAGAGGTAAAAACATCTTTCCTCAGGCAAATTATGCGTATAAATAGTCTTCGTTCATGAAATGTCTCCCTTGATTAATCACATTAAATATATTAACATTTTATCTGCAGTGCTTGCATCTGCGTTTTTTCTCCTTTTAAATGAATTTAATTTCGGGAATTATACTTGATGGACCCATCATTCATGTATTGGCTATTTATTTTGTGAAATTTTGAATCACCATTGTGACATGTTCACCGAGTTTTCTTTTAAGTTTCGTGTTAAAGGATGACGCATATCTTGTTCTTGAGGATATAATTTTTTAGTTTAACCGCATTTTCCTTCTTCTTCTCTGAATGCTCCTGTCAGGTTCCCGAAGGCGATCCAAAAGTTCTATTTTTTCTCCCTTGAAGAGATGTCGGCGATAAGACAACCACTTAACCTTCGTCAATCTGTTTTTGTAGGACCGTGTACGCTGGACCTGCTCCCACATTTCCAGTGATAATATATCAGAAACTTTCCTTCCGCTTTATATAACAACATCCATATACAACTTCACAAAAGTATCGAATGTTAGCAAATGTTTCTCTTTTATCTCTTTTTTCTAATAACAATAAGTTATTCGACATTCGTTGACGTTTTTCCTGACTTTACTTGAATTAATATATGTAAAAATAGACAGAAATACTGGCTTTGGAAAATATCGAAAAACTCTCTTTTATATTGGGATTATTAAACTTATATACCATTGAAAAGTCCTATAAAGAGGTTGACTTTGACCTCATTATAGAAACACATTGAAAAATCTATTACAATAATAAGGGCACGTGTTCTTAACAATAAGTTACTCGAATAACGTGATGTCATTTCTTATTCGATTTCCGGCAAGCATGTTCGTCAGGTGAGTATGTCTGTTTGTGTATTTGTCACGACTCTATAGGTCACAATTTCGCAGCAACCGCTTTGAAACCTTCAGAGATGATGGAAAACTAAAAGTCCTAGTAGCCTGAGGTGTTTGATTTATATACGTCAAAGGCCATAAAAACAATTTTATTTTCTTCATAACTTCGTCAATATTAGTCGTATCATTACAAACTATAACTCATCTTACTCCTCTGGATCTTTCGCATAAAATAGTTTAGTAATTTGGTCTTAAAGTATTGTGACTTAGTCAGTATGTCTGTCTGTTTGTCAGTGGTCCTCAATTTCGACAGGTGGTCGGTTCTTGCGTCTTACATATTGTACTCTACAGGCCATAGTTTTCCATAAATCATGTTATAGCTTAAACATATCATATGTTGAAACGATTTAAAGAAGTTCTATTTGTATTATTGAAATAGGTTTGAGGTCAAGGTCATAAGAAGCCATTTATATCTTATTTTCCTCATTAAATGTTTTTTCATGTCAACATTGGCCCTATTTCCACAAACTATGGCTAATTTTCTTTCTCTTCGTCCTTTCCATCAGCTGATTTAGTCATTTGGTCTCAAACTAGTGTCACTTTGTCAGTATGTCTATCTGTTTGTCAGTTGTTCTTAATTTCATCTGTTTGCTGGTTGATGTGTCTTATATATTACATTCTACAGGCCACAGTTTTGCAGGAATCATTTTGTAACTTACACATATCGTATTTCTTCACGATTTCTAGAAGTTCTATGTGTATTGTCTAAAAAGATCAAAGGTCAAGGTCATTAAAACACATCAAAATGTTATTTTTGTCATATCTTTGTCAATATTGGTCCTAATTTTACAAATCATGGCTCCTTTTCTTCCTCTTCCTTCCTGATCTGGTCCAGACAACCGCCCTCCCCTTTGTGTCACATTTATCATAATGTATTTCTGTTTGCCACTTGTCCTCAATTTAGCCTACTCGCTGGTTCATGCGTCTGGCATATCACATTCTACAGGCCACAGTTTTGCTACGCTCCCGAAGCAGCGGAAATCTTGCGCTTATAAAGAAGCTACTGATTTCACCGCTGCCTGGTTAGACCGTTTATGATACATAAAACTTCTAGTTGGTGGGTCGTAGTCTGGCAGCCAACCAAATGCCAGTTAAACACCCGACAGACATCATGGCCCCGCTCATAGCTGCGCTTCAAAGGGGTTACTCTTAGTGAATATAGTCGAATTTTAATTGCTCCCTTTTCGCATCATCGACCGATTCGATTATGACATTACGACTATGTCAGCGTATCCATGTATCCGTCTGCCAGCAAAAAGGAAACCAGCCAGCGAGGTGTGCACGGAACCTATATTATTTCATTTCGTTTGAATTACAGCTCACCGGCCGGACATCCTATGTACACAAGGACCTGTGAAAACCACGTAAGGGGCCATTCTCTCTGACAGCGATGAGCTGTCACTCAAACCGAAATGAACAACATTGGCTCCGTTTATTCCTCCTCGCTTGGATGGTAAACCGTTTTGCCTTGCAGCACAGGGTCTCATCTGATTTGATCAAAATACAGTGCTCCCCTCTTGTGTAGCGATTCAGGATACGTGGTCAAAACAAACAGCGCTTACGATATATGCACTAGGCCTATAGATAAAGCGCTGTGTAAAGAGCGTACAGATTTGCAAAAACCACTTTGTAAATTACACAAGTTCCAAGTGTATTTTCTGAATAGGTCAAAAGTCAAGGTAATCTAAAGACATCAAAATGTTATTTTCCTCATTACTTTGTTAATATTGGTCTTTTCTACTCAAACTTTGGCTCATTATCTTCCTCATTGTCATTGCTCATTCATTTCACTGTCTCCATATCATTTCCGAAAAGCCTTCGACCTTTGGTCGTCTAGTTTCATTTTTGCTTAGAGGATATGTATAATACATAGATTTTCATTTTTATTAATGTGTTTCAGGGTTTGGTCCTTTTCCCATTACTTCTTTATCCATCTATTACTATTACTATAACAACATTTTGATCTATTACTATAATAAGTACTATTACTAGGATTCTATTATTATAACTAATATCATCGCTTTACTATCAAATATCTATATAAGCATATGCTGACCTTGCCATCTACATTACCCCATCAATCCCAAATGTTCTTTTATATTGAAATTGTTATTTTTTTAGATGTTTTGCACATATTTAAACTGTAATTAAATTGTTTTTAAACCTTTCGTAAATATTAGCTTTCTCTCGCAATTAATGCGCACGATCCGGCTAAGGATCTAGCGAGTTCATAAACAGTCCAACATATACCCAGTTCTGGTTGGTTAATATTCACCCAGGTAAAAGACACTATCTTTTACAATTAATTATACATTACACACAATGTTCAACAATAAAATAAAAACTTCACGTTAAGCACAGGTTTAAAGAAAAAGAGTAAGGCTTGGATAATCATGAAATAAAAATATTTATGTACTATTAAAATCTTTTGGTGCAATTTAGTGTAATAAAATACTATCAGTTCCTGTTCAACACAACATAAACCCAGTAATATATATATATATATATATATATATATATATATATATATATAAATATATATATATATGCATATTTTAATTATAGAATATACAATGTGCACAATGTCCATCGTGCTTGTAGCATTCAAATTTAACCTATTCATGTTCATGAAAACACAAAAGTCGTGCGATTTCGTGACTACAACCAATTTATCACATCTCTTTAGATTAGTCCATTGTAATTTATTTTAAGCAGGTGTTTATTGCACATGAGAAACATTAGATTTTCAAGCCCACTCGGCAATATTTGTACAAGCCATAGCGCTTAGACTGCAATACTGGTGAGTATTGACCCGGCCTTATTCACTGTCTGTGGCAACACTTATTCACTCATCAGAGGTTGTGATTGTCAGACTTTCTACTTATGAAATACTCAAACATAAGCAGCACTGCAGCAGCACTGTTTCGCTTCAGCATACAATAACTTCCTCCAAATAGTGTACTTACTGAATAAGCACCATACTGTAATGTTAACTGACCAAGCCTAGTAAATGGAACCGCAAACAAGCCCAGGATTTATCTTACTGATTATAACCTCAAGCTAATGCCCGGTGCCCCGTGGTTACTGGGCCATGACAACATCTAGCATGAACAATCACACACAACGTGAGCATACAAACAAGCCACCCATAACCTGTTTTTTGGTCAAGGGTTGTAAAAGTTAAAGTAATAGCTATAATTCTAATAACTTCTATACATTCGCAACGTATATTTCCATGATATCCATTGTTTTAATCAATTCATGTGTGTTTAAGTTTGTTCAAGAAGAAGCCCTTCGACTTTAATACCATTGGGGGATGGTAAAGGTGGGGGGGGGGGGGGGGGTTACACATTTTTTTTAAGATCCGCTGTCTATAGGGAGGGATGAACCCATGTAAAATGAAAACATATTACAGTACAACTTAAATATAATAGGGATTCTGTAAACAAACAATGTTCTGCAATCCCTTACAAACTAGATAAGTAGTCGGAGCCTACAATCAGTCATTGGTCCACGTGTATACGTTTCATGTATATAAACACTATCATGCTTCACTAACACGAGTTTACCTAGCGAATAGAGGAACAAATACATACGAATGGGCGACTTCCACACGGGTTGTATAAAGGAATGGACCTTTGTCATAATGGTATATAAGAGAAATTATATAGTGATGATTCTGATTACTCCCAAACATTAATGGGCTATTGATTACCCTAACTCTGTACAAATGTTCAGCAAACACCATACATAACTTTTGCGTTAGTTTGGTTAGAGGCAAAGAAACGAACCAAGTTGCTTCTTTGCTATAGACTTACACCGAAAGATATTAACCTGCCTTCTTTTTTGGGAGAGCTGTAACTTTTCCATTAAACCTGCTTATTCTTTGACAATCTACAAATCTCAGGACAAACTCATATAATACATTTGGAATATACTTTTTTTTATAATATACATGTATGTCTTTTTACTTTGGCAGCTGTTTGTTTGGGTGTAAGAACCTTGAACGCCTTACATGTGTTTGTTAACATTCCTCAACTGACAACTAAAACATCGTTTTTCGTGATTTCCTCATAGCTTATTTTTTTTACAAAATATCTTTCATAAACTTTTGTTTATGAACAAAATGAATCTTTCATAAACTTTCACTTTGCTATAGTCATCACTTCAATGATGATGTCATACCCATTTTGTTTATCTCACTAAAACTTCGAACACCCTATATATAGCTGATATATTTTTTTTCATGAACATATTTCATTATATTATATCCTGAATAGCACAATTTGCCATTTTTTTGCTGATATTATTAGGGGAGGGGTAAATAAACCACATTAAAACGGGCCATGACCCTCAGCTGAATTTGACTAGGTGCTCATGCCTTTATTAATGTTATATATCGTATGTGAGAATAGCCTATGGGTAATGGTACTATGTTGTAAAAGGACGAAATAATTTTTTTTTCATTCTGTACTTTGACATGTATTGTAATAATTAAGTGACTAATAATTAAGAATTAAGTAATTAGTTTTAGGACTCAAGTAGACTTTCCAAGGACCTCCCTGGATTTACAATGGAAGGTCCAAAGGAAACCTGTCTGGGTGCTCAAAATCACGTTTCTGGTCCGTAGCAGGTCACCATGACCTTATTTCCGGTTCCCAGGAGAATTTCAAGTAATTTCCCTGAATGTTATGTTAGGATGGCCTGAAGTGTTGAGGCCAGGCCCAATAGATACAATGTGTGCCCTGTTTGACTGCTAAAAATCATGCTTCTAGCACTATCTTGCAGAATATAGGTCACTATAACCTCATTTTAAAATCAAAAGAGTTTTACCCAGGACCTAGACCTAATACATAAAGTTTTTTACCCATCTGACGTTCAAGGTGCTCAAATCATGCTTTTGGCCTGTAACGTGCGGCTTTCCAGTGGGATTCGCCAAGTTGTGTTGTGTTAGAAGATTTAAGGGCTTAAGGATACAAATTATGCCCTATCTAACTGTATTTGACATGTATTACAAGGATAAAGAGACCTAATTACAGGATTCAAAGGAGACTTGCCAAGGACCTCCCTTATTTTACAGTAGAAGTTTAAAAGAAAAATAGATACAATTTGTACCCTGTCGTCTTGGTGCTTAGATTCATATTTTTTGGCTCATAGCTGACATAGTATAGCATATTAGGTCACCATGACCTAATTTCAGGTTTCAAAAGAGATTTGCCTGGAACCATATGGATCTTGCGGCAGAAGATTCTAGGCCTTATGGATACAGTTTGTGTCCATCTGACATTCAAGGTACTTAAATGCAGACCTTTTCCACACAGTGGCTCACAGTGACCTAATTTCATGTTTCTACATACTGTAAGAGGAATGCACTTGCGCCGAAGTGCAGCCAGGCCGACCTGCCAGCGACCTTACCAAGGGACGGGATGGAAACCGCGAAAAGGAGAGGTCACCTGCCGAGTTTCTGAGTCAGTATGCAAGCCAAGTGCGGTCAAGTCTTTAACGACGGATTTCAAGCTACTGACCCGGTGACACGTGACTGAGGGTGAGTTGTCACCTTCATTTTGGTGTGAGCTTCACGCTGAAGTTTACATTTGGCGACGAAGATAAATATTTTTGTCAAATTTTGACAAATTCAAGCGGGCCCCCCCGCCCCCCCCGACAATACTTCGATTGTCGCCCGCCTTGTCCGCAACGTATTGGTTGCGTTTTCAGCTGTGCATACAACCCCGCTCTGCAGCCGTTGTACAGGCAGAATTATATGTCCAAGCGACCCATAACTTCTTCAGACAATATCTAGATATAACCTTTCTTTCGGCCACTCAGTATCTCTTTTTAATTTATTACTGTGCCTTGTTAAACCTGAAGTAAACAGATTGCCTGCTGATCACGTGATCAGAGGGAGCGGCACACGTGGATGAACGATCAGTCTTTCTGGGACCAAACCTACCTGTTGTCAATTTAAATAGTTTCAAAATTCACTTCTTAAGCAAAATTTAATTACTTTATTAAAATTACTCCCTCTTTTGTCAAATCTACCAATTATCTTGCTAATAGCCAGTATTCTGCCAGGACATCTGCTGTAAAACAAGTTTTTTTTTGCATTCAGTGACAGCTAATCACTGACACCAAAAATTTCATTGAACCAATTTGCAGTTTGTTCATACTGTCAGTAATATTTACACTGACATAATACTTGCAGTGACAAAATCATTCACTGCATTTGGCTTTCATTGTCAGTGATATCTGCACTGACATATACTTGCAGTGAAAATCATTCACTGCATTTGGCTTTCATTGTCAGTGATATTTGCACTGACATATACTTGCAGTGAAAATCATTCACTGCATTTGGCTTTTACTGTCAGTGATATTTGCACTGGCATACACTTGCAGTGAAAATCATTCACTGCATTTGGCTTTCACTGTCAGTGATATCTGCACTGACATATACTTGCAGTGAAAATCATTCACTGCATTTGGCTTTCACTGTCAGTGATATTTGCACTGACATATACTTGCAGTGAAAATAATTCACTGCATTTGGCTTTCATTGTCAGTGATATCTGCACTGACATATACTTGCAGTGCAATACACATTCACTGTCAGTGGTCCATTCACTGCCATTTACTTACAGACCTCACTGTAAGTAGCTACACTTGTAAGTGCTTTATATTTAAGCGAGTTGCTCAGACTTTTAACTAGTGAGTCTGTGCAGCTCATAGTCTATATTTAAGCTGTGTTTATTACTGTGCCTTGCTTCACCACACCTTGTCACAACTAATCCAGAAAAACAAGTAACAGTAATAATATAATAGTACAGCATTGTCTCATGACTTAAGCATCAAGGTATTTCCCTACCAGTTTTCATTACTTTCAGTTATAAACTTACTACACTTATCATTGAGAGTTGCCAGTTGCTGTAACTTTAAATGATTGACTTACTACCTTGATTACTAATCACATTTCTATTGACATTATTTTGGGAGCTTGCAGTGTCTTTGTAGTACATTAAAGATCCCCTAGCTGTCAGTGAGCTGCTCACTGAGCCATACTCAAACATACTGATTTATTTATTGTGCCCCTTAGCCTTTTCAGTGACTTATTCTTGCAGGTCACTTAGTTTGGCACTAATTTTTCTGGAAGTCTCTAATGCATAGGGCTCACCTGAAGTCATTTTGTCTAATAGACTAATCACCTTTGCCCTTCAGTATATTAGCTTTTTGCAGTTTTGTGCAAAAGTTTTCTCTTTCATTAAACTTGGAGCCTGCATTTATTTGTTTATTTCTAAGTCATCTCTGTCTGTTATATCTATACTGTGCTCATGTCATTACCGTATATAATCTCATTGTTCATATGGCTTGGTGCTTAAGCTTATCAGTTACATATCTTTTGTATATGTCACATATATGCGTGAACAGTTGGTACAGCTGAAAACTTCACCTGTCCCAGCTCACTAAGCTACTAACCTTATATAATTTCGGTTTCATATTTGGCTTATTAAATCAGTTATTTACAGTTTCTAGTAAGACCTGCTCTTTGTTTACTTTCTCCACCTTGCATTAAAAAATAAAGGGGGCGAGTGAAGGAAGGAAGCAGGAGTGATTGCTATAGCCTGTTGTACTCACTTATTGTTAAAGAATGGCTAGTCATAAGCGATTAGATGTTTGTAAGGCGTCAGCCAGGCAGATGGCCGAACATCTGCCTGATATACTTACTAAAGACTCTGCCAAAGAGATCATCCTGCTCAGAGATGAAAACCCAGATTTTGGTCCAGACGATCTTGAAGGTGACACTGGAGTCTTGGCCACAACATGGCTCCAGCTCGTTCAAGAGGGGAGACTGCATTTCTCAAATACAGAACAAAGATCTGACGTCCAAGAGGACGACAGTGCTCCAGCAGATGTGGACATAAATGGGAAAGCCCATAGTGATCCAGAAATCGGTCAGCTGTTACGAGCCCATCCCAAACAAGGAGTGTATAGGGGGAATGTTACAAAAAACAGAAGTAAAGCCAGAGGCTCTGACAGTACCTCAAACACCATACAGGATATAGCCGATACGTTTCCATCATCTGCCATATTGGCACCAAATGCACCTAACCGACGTAGACAGGTGGGCTCAGTCAGCGCAGCATCAAATTCAACGATGGGCCACTCATGCCACTCAGACGAGGAGGGCAACCAGCTCACTATCCATGAGGTCCCCAGCCAATCTCCACATCGTGAACCTCCTCCTAGGAGGCCAAGAGTGTCATTAGTCACAAGTCGCTCAACAACGAGAAATCGCAACCCAAGCCAACATCTGGATGCAGGCCCTTGTCATGATCAAGAACCATATTATCATAGCTATGATGTGCCCCCATCTTAGGTGCAACGGAGACCAGAAAGGGGCAATCTGCATGTTCGAGACAGGGAACCAGCTTCCTGCGAGATGAGACATAGTCACGAAACCATGAGACACTCAAGGTCTGGGCAATCGAGGGAGCATATACCAAGGCGTCATGTGGAATATCTCCCTGTAGAGGATCACAGGCCTAGGGGTTGCAAACAATCAGGAAGACGACGGAGGGATCATGGAAACTCGAGCACGTCAGAAAGTTCAGATAGCTCAAGTGATCGTGAGTACAGATGTCTGAAGAGAAAGCACACTAAGCACCGCCATCATAGCTCCAGTTCAGATAGCTCAGAGGAGAGACATGGTGGTCATCACAGGGCCCACACAGGTCGCTCTGGCAGCCCCCAGGCGCCAAAGTTAATAACCTTCTCTGGCGGCGAGAACGCCAACTGGGACAGCTTTATTTACCAGTTCAGTAGGTATGCAGAACGGTATGGATGGTCCAGTCATAAACGTACAGAACGCCTTCTAGACTGCCTTTCGGGTAAAGCACTAGACTATGTGAGGGAACTTAGGCTGGACTCAGACTACCGAACCTTGACCCGCAAGCTAAGCAAGCGTTTTGAAATTAGTGAGGCGCCCATCACGGTTCGTAGGGAGTTGCAGTATTTGAAACAGGAGGAGAGACAAACGTTAGAGGAGTTTGGCCAGAAGGTCCTATTTCAAGTCATGAACGGCTTCCCCGGAGCAAAAGAATCCACTGTGGAGCAAATAGCGGTCGAGTACTTCCTGAAAGGTTGCCTCGACAAAAAGGCAGCAGCCACAGCTATGTGCAGAAACCCAACAAAGTTACACAAAACGGTGCAATATGTGAAAGATGCTGCTAACAACTATAAGGCAATTTATGGCAAGTCATCACTGCCAGTCCGCAGGGTAAGTTTCCAGAGTCATCCAGACTCGGAGGAGGAGACCAGCCATTCAGTCAGGGCCACAAGTGTTAGGGATGCTCCCAACTTTGAGTCTGCTAGACTCTGTGAATCAACAGGCAGTTCTGGATTTGAGATGAGAATGAATGAACAAATGGATAAAATGAACGAGCAATTCAATGAAAGGATGAGCCATTTAGAATCTATGCTCCAAAGGTTGATGGAACCATCAAGGTCAAGATCTAGGTCACCAAGTTACAGTCGTTCACCCCAGGGACCTGAAGAAGCAGTTTGCTTTAAATGCCACCAAAAGGGCCATTTCAGAAAAGATTGCCTGAGCAAATCACAGACAAGACAGGAAACGGCACAGGGTTTAAATGCCAAAGGGTTGGGTCCACTGGCCAAGACTCAACCCGACTCCTAAATGGCCATCTGAAAGCAAAGGGAAATGTATTCGAGCCCAGCCTTGCACCTGGGGTTTACAGCAATTAAAGAAAGATCAAGACCTGGTGACCATTGAAGCAAATGGGAATTTTGGTAGAGGGCACACACTGGTGGTGCCCTTTGAGTTAAATGGATTAAATGCAAATGCAACAGTAGACAGTGCTGCACAGGTGTCCATTTTGAGCAAAGAACTGTTTGGTAAAAAACCGGCCGGCGAACTCATCAATACAAAACGAGTAAACCTGAAAGGTATTGGAAAAGATGCTAGTCTTATCCCAGACGTCAAACGGGAAGGCATAACATTCGAACATGGGGACAAGCAGTACGAATGGCAGTGGTATATAGCAGACATAACAGACCCAGTCCAGCTGGGCTTAGAATTCCTGACAGCCAAGGAGTGTTCCATGAACTCTGCCACCAACACTATATTCATGCCAGAAAATACAGTACTAGCTTCTCTTAAACAAACTTACAATGGACAGCTGTGCCCAGTTTATGTGGTGACCACTGGAAGAAGGCATATCATACCGCCTAACACGGTTTCTCGAATCAAGATGACAGTGCTAGGTGCAATGAATGGCCTTGAATTCATCATGAACCCCCTCGGCAGAAACTTGAAAGGATTCCTTGGGTCAACCGCTTACACCAGAGAAGACGGATTCCTCAGTTTGATAAACTACTCTGACCATCATGTGACACTGGAAGCTGAGGTCAGTATTGGCACTGCCTTAGAGATTGAAGGAACAATTGTCCCACAAGATCAGAACAATGGGGATTGGGACAAGGGTGGTGGTGAGGCTTGTTCGGAATCGGCCTTGCTGGTCTGGGCAAGCGAACCACCATTCAGCACTTACTCGGTCAAAACAGCTTCACTGACGGATACAGGGGGCTCCAGTGTTGAGAAAACAAAAGTGTTGGGCTGCTTCGTCCTAACACCAGAACAAAGAAGGTACTGCACCATGCGGAAGGAGCTCCTTGCAATTATGAGATTCTGCCGGCACTTTAGTCACTACGTTTTGGGACGGAGATTCGTTGTCAAGACAGATCATAATTGCCTAGCTTGGCTCGTGCCATTTAGATTCATCAAGGAACAGTTAACAAGATTGATTCAGGAGCTGGCAAAGTTTGATTTTGTAATTATGCACCGGTCAGGCGTGAACTATCAGAACGCAGGTGCGCTTTCCTGTATTCAAGATCTATTGGACAGGTACAATTGTTATCAAGCTGGCTGCGATGGAGAACACCTTCCGTGCAGAGGTACCCGGAGCTGCACCATGGCTCATTACCTGTGGGAGAGTTTCCACAATGATGTCGACGACGTGTTGCTATTGGAGGTGAGGCAGCTCGATGCCTGCATCTCAGACAGCCCGGATTCCCAGTTTCAGGCAGCCAAGCCGCCGGGTTGGGACTCGGCAGTTTGTGGTGCAGGTGATTGGTTTGCCATGCCTAATAAGCACATTGTACTTGCCACGACAGTCCAGCAATGTGAGGAAAGTTCTCAAGAGAAGGAGGCTGCACCACCCAATCCGGTGCAGGATTACCCTTCAACTGAACTTGCTGAGTTACAGGAACAGGACCCGGACATCGGTTCAGTGATATTATGGTTGTCATCTCAAGACTACAATGAAATGCCTACGCAGGCAGACTTCAATCTGAACAGTCAGGCGACTAAGTGGCTGTGGTTCCTCAAGTCTCAGCTGTTGCTTAAAGATCCAGCGCTGAACTACAAGTTGGAAGATACAGCCGGCTCTTGGACATGCCTCGTTGTTCCTAGGTCCCTGCAAGCAGAAGTTTTGAGCATGTGCCACGGTAGAAAAGCACACCTTGTTTATGAGAAATCGCTCACAGGACTGAAATGGTCTTCATTTGGTACCAGATGAGTCAAGATTGTAAGTTACACTGCCAGACGTGTGAATTGTGCCACAAGAATAAGAAGGCCACGAAAAGACCTAGTCACACTGGTTATCCAATGGAGAGAGTACATTTAGATGTGTTAGTCTCTTTCACTGATAGTCAGACAGGAAACAAATACGTGGTTATGATGATTGACCAGTTCTTCAAGCTGGTTGAGTGTGCTGCAGTGCCAGAGCAATCCGCTTCAACCAGCGTCACCAAGTTCCTGGAGCATTTTGTCAGCACGTTTGGATGTCCTAAATATGTGCACACTGACCAGGGCACCAATTTTGGATCACAGATATTCTCATCTCTGTGCAAGTTGCTGGATATAGCCCGTACTAGGACGAGACCGTACCACCCAAGCTCCAACGGACAGGTCGAAAGGCGAAATGGGACGCTCCTCCAAATGATATGTTGTCTGATTGATGGGAACGTTAAACATTGGGAGCGTGAACTTCTAATGATAGGTATGGCTTCGCACTCGATGGTGAACAGTTCAACCGGTTTCTCGGTAAACCAGGTCATTCTAGGGAGAGAAGTAGTCCAACCCGAGGATCTTATATTTGGCACAGCACCTGGTGGAACCAAAGACTCGCAGGCGTGTAGCATAAACCAGTGGGTCAAAGACCTAGGGACAGGCGAATCAAGATCCATGAACAGGTCAGGCAAAATCTGAAGACGATACAAGCCTATCAGAAGAGGCACTATGATCTTAAGTCGCGTGAGAGAGTGTTTGAACCTGGTGAGCTGTTATATGAGTTACATAAAACCACCAAGAAGGGGCACAAGCACAAAGCTACAGTGAGTTTACAAGGGACCATACTTGGTTGTCTTCAAAAGGCATCCCCTGTATTGTGTGAAGACCCGAAGACGCGACAGTTTCATACACTACAATAACTTGAAGGCTTGTCCTACAAAGCATCTACCATTTTGGCTTCACCGGGCCAGGATCCAGTTCTTAAAGGAGCAAAACCCTGAGCAAGAAGAAGCCAGCGATAGACACTCTGATGCTGACAGGGATTCTCCAGTCACAGGAAACCTATATTCGGAATCAGATCCAGAGGAATCAGACCTTTCAGGAAGTGGACCCTCTGCTCAAGAAGGTTCTGATGCCTCAGAGGCAGCTATATGGACGTCGGACCCTGAAGTCTAACGCTCTCAGGTGGTAGCTGAGAGAGAAAAAGGTGTCCATGACAGTGAATCTCAGAATCGGGCTCTGCAACTTGGGGGGAAAAGGACCATCGCACCACCCGCAGAGGCCGCAGGTTCCAGAGTCCGAGGCACCTCAAACATTTTGTTAAATAAGTGCTT
This sequence comes from Sipunculus nudus, assembly GCA_026874595.1. NCBI lineage: Eukaryota > Metazoa > Annelida > Sipuncula > Golfingiida > Sipunculidae > Sipunculus > Sipunculus nudus. The sequence goes on along the minus strand of CM049306.1, from coordinate 47,095,532 downwards.
AGATATGTTACGTATTAGATAAGTTAACTAACATAGTTGCAGTGGAGATGCAACGGATGGTTTTTGTCCCTTGCAGATGAAACTCGCACAGGAACACGAGTTTGTTCTGGATTATGAGGAGTGCACTGAATCTCCAGAGCCCCCTCTTAATCTTAGTAATGCATCCAGCTGCATGGTGCCTTAGTAATGTTTGTAATGGTTGGATGTGAAGCGGCCTGGTTCTGCTCTCATCCATGCATGATTCAGTTTACTTTGTTCGTTAAGTACTGAGGTATACAATATCACTCGACAGTGTGAGGGCTGGGAATCAGGATGAGTGAATATGAGGCGGCCCTGTCCTGCCTGTGTTCATGATGGACACAAGCTCGCATATTGTCAGGGAAGACGGGCCTGAAGACAGTTTTTAATAAGAAGCCTCGTATTTTTTCGAAATGATAAGTATTCGTCTCAATGTGTCGAGTAATTGAAGTTTGATTTAATATGTTTGTGCTGTCATATACTAGACTCAAGAGAAATAACCCTGATTAATGATGTGTTTTAAAGACATTCTGCTACAGTCACACCAGCCAGTCTATGGAAAGGGGAGGGATGTAAGAAGAATGCACTTGCGCCGAAGTGCAGCCAGGCCGACCTGCCAGCGACCTTACCAAGGGACGGGATGGAAACCGCGAAAAGGAGAGGTCACCTGCCGAGTTTCTGAGTCAGTATGCAAGCCAAGTGCGGTCAAATCTTAAACGATGGATTTCAAGCTACTGACCCGGTGACACGTGACTGAGGGTGAGTTGTCACCTTCATTTTGGTGTGAGCTTCACGCTGAAGTTTACAATACATTGCCCAGGATATCCGTAAATATTACATTAGAAGACCCTAGGCCAAACGGATTCAATTTGTGACCTGCGTGACTCTCTGGATACTCAAAATCATGTCATCGGTCTGTAGGTCACAGAATACAGATCCCCATGACCCTGTTTCAGTTTTCCAAAAGTTTCTGCCTAGGAAGTCCCAGATGTTGCGTTTGAAGATGTTAGGTCTAACATATACAATCTGCGCCCATCCGAGATTCATGGTGCTCATATGACATTTTTTCTTATAGGTCACAAAATATAGGTCACAATGAACTAATTTCCTGTTTCCAAGAACATTTACCAAGAATCTCCCTGAAATTTAGAGGATTCTAGGCCTAATGGATAAAATTTGTGCCACGTGTGACTCTCTGGGTTCTTAAAATCATGTAATCGGCCCGTAGGCTGCAGATTACAGGTTCCCGTGACCCAATTTCAGGTTTCCATGGAGATAGGACCAGGACCTCACGCGAGTTTCTAGGTCTTAACGGTTATGATTTGTGACGGAGAGGCTGATCGCTATAGCTCAGATTAGTTAAAATCAGCTGAGCTTATATGAACTCGCGAAAAACTCATTATTAGAATATGCGACCTTCAGTCCCTACCAGCTCAATACAGTTTTTTTTATCTCGGAGAACCGTGGATTTTCCACGGATGCCGCTAATTAAATAAATATTTTCTTATATTAATAAATGTATACAGTTGTAATGTTACTGATGTCCCCAGTCAACAGGTGCAAGGACTTGGTGGTGTGGAAGGGGGATGATGGGGGACGAGGCCCCCCGGGGGGGGGGGGGGGTTGCAACATTTCGGTATATACTGCATACAGGATATTTACTTAATTCAACTGTGCTAACCGGATAAAAAAATCATTCACAATTACTGAATATTTAGTATATCAAATTGTTTTAAAGTTTATAAATTGTATACATTTGCAATATTACACATCTGAATATCTAAGCTGCTTCCAAATTTCAGACTTTAACAGCTTAACCCATATACAAACATGAAAGTTATTTCAACAGTGCGAATTATAAAAAATAAAGTTCGTAATTAACATATATTTAATGATAACGGAGAGATGATGGATAGACAGAGCTGATCAATTTATGTCCTATTCTTCTGCATGAGGCAAAAGTGTTTCAATTAGATAAAAATTTCTTAAATACTATTTCTTTTAATTTAATAAATTTTACACGTTTGCAATTAAACTAATATCACCGTGAAAGGGTGCAAGGAATCGATGGCAGGGGAGGGGCATGGTTGGAATTACAACACCTCTGCATATACATACTGGACAAACAAAGCCTTATTTAACATTCTGCTGAGGCAGGAAAACAATGAACAAATGTTGATTAGATCCTCATTTTTTATTACAACAATTTTTAACTCCTTGAATTACCATTTATCCCCCTCCTTAGCGGAGCGGGGGATGTTAGGCCACAAAACGTGAATCTGCACTTATCGTGAAAAATATCCCGAAACCGTTAAATATATCAAAGTCGCATATTTGTTAGGGTCCCGCTTGATAAGCGGTGCCCTAAAGCGATTACGGTGGCAGTCCGTCATTCCGTATTTCCGTCAGTGACACTCTTTCGCGCGCGATAACTCAACAATCACATACTTCAGCTTTCCCGAATTCACAGGGATTATGGATACATATATGGGCTCCACGCCTATTGAATTACAGACCTGTTGGAATTCCAATATGGCCACCACAGCCAAGTCGCTGATTTTCTTTCGCGCATGATATCTCAACAGCAACATTCCTCAGCTTTCAAAAAATCACGGGGATGATTGCTAGATATGAGGGCTCTCGACCTTTTGAATAACACACCTGTCGGAATTCCAATATGGCTCCCACAGCCCAATCGCTAATTTTCTTTCGCGCGTGATAACTCAACAACAAGATACTTCAGCTTTCCAAAATTCACAGAGATGATTGGTACCCGTAAGGGCTCCATCTCTATCGATTGAAGACCTGTATTCCAATATGGCCACCAAAGACTTTTTACTGATTTTTTCTTTTGTGCGTGATAACTCAACAACATAATACTTCAGCTTTCCAAATTCACAGAGATGATTGGAATTCACGTTTTGGTCAACGGTAACGTTTTGTGAAATCACGGTTTGTGCAGGACTCAGTGCCCATTTGCGAGAAAAATAACTGGTTTCACGGTTAGTGCTGCTGTCATGTTCGTGAAATCACGAACATTGTTAACATTGCGAACCGGAATGAGACGCGGGGGCATTCAGGTTTTCGATGATATTTGACTGGATTCTATCGGTGGACGTATAAAGATTAGGTTGATGTGAGGAACACATGAAAGATTTATTAAATGTACGTTGCAAGGAAACTGTTCCTGAAGAAAGAAACAGAAATATGCATACCTCGTAAGTAGCAGAAGCGGACCCAACGGGACTCCATGCAGAGGGTCCGTATTCATTTTCAACCGCCGCAATGTTTTTTTTTCATCATATCAGACAAATTTTGAGGCCTGAAACCCCAGACACCACCCCACACCTCCCCACCCCACGCCTGTTCCTGAAATTGGGACCTTGAATTAGGTTTTGTCATTAATCCTCCCGGGTTGAACTGTCCATTTCATAAAGCGAGAAACATGTGTTTTTCTCTTTTACTGACCACGCACGTGGGTCAAATCCCTCATTGAAAGCAAGCGTTATTCATATGAACAAGGTAGTGTTAGAGGTAAAGTGACCACGATGCACGCATTCCGGTGATTGCCGAAGGCAGTTCGGCTGTGCTCGGTAAAAAAACGGAAAAATCACTCAAAATTATATGTATATTAAAAATTATTTATTTTCATGTTTAAAATGATGTATGGCACAATTTTGTACACAGCGCGGTTGTAGAGAACAACTGAATTCCTTTTATAAGTATGAGATATATATATTGTTACAGGTGCTCTTTTATTGTGTGATACAGGCGTAACTCGTGTTGTTGTTACATTTTATGTTTAATCCGTACTGGTTGAACTCTCTTTATCATGTGAGCCTTGGGTTTTCACGCCTGGTCGAGGGTCACGTGATGAGCCTGGTATGTGTAGAGACACGCCTATGTCTTTCTAGATAATTCCTGAAACGCGTGTTGTGCAGAACTTATAGACTTTTCGAGAGTTGAAAAATTCCCGGCTTGAGGTGTGAAGGTATATAAAGGGGCATTTTTTTATAACCAGAGGGCAGACGGCAGAGCAGATACCAGCGGACGCAGAAGCGTGTGTCAGATTCTAAGACCTTATCTGACGAATGCGGCAATTATACATTTTCAAAGATTTTCTCCTGGATTTTATACATTTGCACTTCAGTTTACTTTCTGTGTTGTTGCAAGAACTTTCCACTGGACTGTCATTCTCCGAGAGTTTACATTCAAAGGACTTATTGTGGTTACGGTGTTGGTATCGAGGTACCCTACTATTATCTTTCTATGTGATTATATTGACTTGTTGCTATAACGCTGTTTTACTGTATAATTGTATTGATTTAGTGTATTGTATTGTTAGGGTTGTTTTAAGAATAAATTATAGTTATTTGTTAACAAAAAAAACGGACTTCTATATTCATTCCACTAGACAATTCACGATGCGTTGTGTTACAGAATCTGATTTTTTTTATCTCCATTACCAAATTTGTGTTAATCACGCATAAGTGATTTGTTTTTATTAGGTTCCGTAACAATATATACTATATATATATATATATATATAAGTATATATATATATATATACATATATTTATATATATATATATATATATATATATATATATATATATATATAATTTATGCAACTGCTTACATCTTTAGAACATACAAAACAAGTATAGGTGACTTGTACATGAACATATTACATATGAACTAAAGACAATCATACACAAAAAAAATATATATATGTACATGTTGAGGAATTGTCACAGCATTCTATGGAATATTTCTCCATTTTTTTTAACTTAGAAGTTAAATTTTTAAGAAGAGCTGACCCCATTCTTCTTCCTTTCCTGTTTACTTTTATTCTTATCATTTTTATCTAACTTACTAATCTTCTTACTAATCATTATCAATATCATCGAAATTAATTTATTGTTATTATAATTATTAATATTATAAATATTATTATTAAAAAAAGAGATGTTGGAAAGGAAATGCCTTGAACATTTAATGGTCAAACAAAACCCATGTAAAGTTAATATACATAAGTTAAGAATACTCATAATAATGTATATAAAAATGTGAGTTATAGCAAGGGATGAGTACATTCTATTCTTAAAGAATAAATATATTTATATTTATATACATAGAGAGAGAGAAGAAGAAGAAGAAGAAGAAGAGATAGAGATTACCTGTTTGGATAATAAAGAATGCAAATTAAAACAACAATGAAATCTAGATAAAGCAACTACCTACCTGCTCCAGGTTAGCACAACCCTGCCACTGATATAATTCATATTAAATTATGTGTATTCATACGCGTTCTTTTTTATACTGTGTATATATATTGAGCAACAGTTATTTTTCCTACACCACAATTAAACTAAGATAAATCAACAAACTGACCAAGTCCAATCAAAATTTCAATGAAAAGCACTGACAGAATGCCAATAAACCATGAATTGCATTAAACAATGGTAATATGGTTTAACAGGGCACTGCTTGGCCAGGCAGAGACAACTGGCCAAATATCCATAATGGCTCCCAAACTTCCCAAATACCCACTTTCAGAGTTGTCTGAATAATTGGTTCACCAAATTTAGTTTGTATTTTGCATGATGACAATAATATATCAGAGAATTATGCATATACCTTTTAAATGAAATCTTAGTTAATGCCGGTGAAACAGGCCTGGATACATTTTCATTACTGTTAATTTCAAGCGGCCGAAAAAAAAAAACTCACCAAATCGTCAGAAAAACACAACAACATTTACCAAGTGACTTGCTTTCACTAAGATTATTGTATGTGCAAAATATAGTGCAAGTCAGTAAAGCCTTCGCTGATAAAAGCCTTGAGTAGGGCCTCATTTTACTTAAAAAGAGACCAAGGGACCAACGTGTCTAGAATTGTTCTCACAAAATGATTTAAAAAGACAGGTGGCACCACCAAATCAGATTTACGGTGTACTTTGCCCAACATACAAATGTACACACAATTCTGTAATGATCCCTCTGGCCAGTGCTGAGAAAAGCTGTTAACAGACTGACGACAGACGGCGATGAATGACTAACGATGCGCCATGAATACATCTCACAAGAAATGTAAAAAAAAACGAAGAGTATAAGAAGAAGAAAAGGGGAGTTAGAATAACAGTTACTGAAAAAAGAAGGAGAACAAGCAGGGGCACAAGAACAAGTAATCTTTTGGTAATGACGGTCAGCTGACTTGTTTCTGAGGGAGCTAAATGTTCACAGTTGTTGGATTTGGGATTGGCTGTGCAGCAGGAATTCATGTATGAATTAGCTACTGGCCCAACAAGAATCTCAAAACAATTGTCATCAAATACAACATGAATTGCTATATTAAAACACTTTCTGTGATTTTTAGCTAAGCTGACTGTATGGAGTGTTTCATCAGTTACTTCAGACTGGTGGCTCCTGAATTTTTTCAAATTATTACGCATTTTCATTAAATTTTTATTTTTGAGACCTTCAGAGGTGCGGTCGTCCGTTAACAGGGCACAAATCGTAACCATTGAACCTATAATCTTCTTACTTGACATAACTGCAAAATCTCCTTGGAAACATTAAATTAGGTCTCTGTTACCCATATGCTTTGAGCCATGCTTTAGTTGAGTTGGGATACCATCTACAAAATTTGGCATTCAGATGATAAAATTCCTTTCGTGAATGTCTTCTAAGTCGGCTGAGCATCATGACCCCTGGGTCAATTGTTTATTAAACTTTAGATACTTTCCCCCAACTGAAGGGTGTAAATGTCTTCATTAGGTTACAGAGCAATTGTCAAATTATGCTTATGATTAATCTGGGCTGAAAGAGCAGGTGACCAATAAAGACAGGAGAGCCATTTTCCTGGCTTAACCTGACATACTGTAAAGAGCCATCCCTATATCTAAGATGTTGAAATTAGGCATTCTAGAAAGTAACAACAAGAATAAGTACAGTATTCACCACCATTCTTATACAACTCGTAAATATATCAATGATTAATAAGAATACTTAGTTTGTTGAAAATATTTGAAGCTGAAGTTGATAAGATCACACTGCTGCTGTAATTGTTATTTTTCGTCTAATAAATAAAAGAAAAATGCATACAAAACAGAAAACTTACAGGTGGCACCACCATAATGATTAACTTTGTAGACCTAACCAAGATCAATTAGCAATGCGTCTCAGGACAATATTCGAACACACAGACAAGAAACGCCCTTCTTGAAATTCGAAAGGAAAAAAACAATATAAGTAGAAATGGGAAAATGTATATGGTACTTACAAGCCTTACAAGAGATTCAGGATAATGGTTGGAAGTTTACAGTTTGAAGTTTCTAGTTCCGCTCTATCAATGAGCGGAATGCGGACAGAGGCAGGTCCCTTTATTTAAAATAATTTTCTGTGCGCTTAGATCATAAAAAGAAGAAGCAGCAGCAGAATACGAAAAAAGCGAATGTGAAGAAGAGGGAATTAAGAAGGAGAAAGTGAACAGCAGAAGAGCAAAACGAAAAAGAAGCAAAGGGGGATTGTAAAGAGTAAGAATACGAACAAGAAGAAAGACAAAACAAAAAAACAAAAAGAAGAAGGAAACAAAAGAGGAGAGAAAAAAGAAAGATGAGAAGATGCAGGAATAAAAGAGAGTGTCAAGAAAAGTAGGTAGAATAAGAGGGGGAAGAAGAAGGATGAGAAAAATAGGAAAGCATGGAAAAGAGTTATACAGAAAAGAAAATGATAAGAAGAAAAAAGATATTAGAATAAAAGAGAGAAAGTACGTAATAAAATGAGATGGACAAGACAAAGAAGAAGTAAAAAATAGAATTGAAGAAGAATAAGATAGAAGACAGAAGAAGAGGATAAAGATTCAGAACATGAGAAGAAAAGCAAGAAAAAAAGGTGAACACGTGAAGAAGACATTTAAAAGAAGTTGTGGATGTAGAGCAAGAAGGAGAGCGAATAGAGGAAGATAAAATGAAGAAGAAAAAGGGCAAGACGAAGATGAGCAAGACAAGAAGAAAAAGAAGAATGGTAATAGTGAGAAGAGAGAGACAGAGGCATGCGGATTATAGTAAGAAATGTAAGAAGAGCAAAAGACCAGAAGTACAATAGAAGAAGATAAAAAGTGTAAGGGTGCGACAAAGGGTAGGAGATATTGAACATAAAAACAAGGCGAAGAACAACAGAAGAGGGGAAAAAAGCAGCGAAGAAGAATGAGAAGAAGAGGAACAGTAAGAGGACAAGGTAGAAGCAGAGTAAGAATGAATGAAGTAAGAATCTTTCCTTTTGTGAAAAGGGACCAGTCTAATCAGATCAGATTATTATTATTCAAATGCATCAAGGTTTAACAGCAATTTTAGATGCAAGGTGTTCTGGTGGGACCTGAAGTTTTTTATCAAATTTCTATCGATTTAACTTTGTCATAAATATATCATAAATAAATGATCTGAGACTTCCTAATTGTAGGAGCAGGTAGATCTTATAGTTTTCCAGAGCTGATTAGGTTTTGGTCACACTTGAATGATTTTTGTATTGTTTATTGATTTTTATACAATTTTTAACATTTCATATGCGACACGATTTCACAAAATTTTGAAAATCCTAAACATTCCATATGCTATACAGGATTTAAAAAACTATCACTCAGATTCATGTTTCTATGATGGCGGGCATATCTTAAAGGTCTCCTTAAATGAACAGGTTTAGGTCACAGATTGATGGATTGTGGGATTTATTTTTGAAATTTTATACTAAATGTCAAACATTTATTTGCAATGCAGTACTCTACAAATTGTTACTAAAATTTATTTCTAATTAACAAGGCATGTATATTTTATTGTTATCCTCACTTGATTAGGTTTAGGTGCATTTTTAGTTTATTTTGTGATTTTTCCCCTTATATACATGCTGTATCATTTTCATGTTTCAGTTTCAATTACAAGGCAAAGAACCCATATCTCACATAAGTCACATTCCGTATTAGGAGCAGATTCTCAAGTCCTCTGATTCAGCCTGCACGAAGTGGACCGATATTGTTTTCGATAAATTCTTGGAGGATGTGTGTGTGTCGGTGTGTGTACACATTTCTCACATTCCCGTTGGCGAAGATCCTCTGGACTTTTTCTAGATCATGAAAAATTTTGTATTTTAGGGTGGAAACAGCATTACCATTAAAGAAACAGTGCAAAAAATAACAATTACCATAAATTACTCAACATCCAGCACTGTCTAAAGCAAATCATGAAACGGTTAAAAACAATAATGAAACAAGCATAGGATGCCATATAAGAAGCTGATATAAGTAAAATACAGAATTATCGACAGTTATAAGGGGTAGGGGTAGATATAAGTATCTGTTATCGATGAAACAATAATTAGATATCTATTGAGACCAAATGAGATAAGATATCTTTTGTATTCATGAAGATGTTACTGTGGATTAGAGGATGAAGCTTAACGTTTACATTTTCATGCAGGGTCACTTCATTCAGTGGTGGATAACTATGACTAAGCTACCACTCTGGTTCAGTAATCATACCAAATGTACATCTATAGACAAAACCCTATAAAAAACACCTACTCAGGTTTTGACACCTTGAATGGTACCGATACCTGGTCTGGCCCATGGACTATGTTGGTCATTTTTTCTTAAAATGACCAATAATTGAACAGCAGCATTACATTAATATACAGCTGTTAATAAGCAATTGTGGATGTAAACTGATTTTGCACATAGCATTACAAATTCATATTTACTGTGAACATTCTCTCTCTACCTCCCCCTCTCTCTCTCTCTCTCACACACACACACAAACACACACACACACAAATTACACACCTACACCCACAAAATAAACTTATTAGACTTCATATTTACTCCAATGTGATCTTATCTAATCTTGTGAGAGCTAATTTATGTATCTAATTATCCTTATTTTGCCTATCTCTCTCTATCTCGGTCTCTGAATGTATACATTCCTGTATATTTGGTACAGGACAGGGCGAATGATGCATGAAACAAAAAAGAATACATGTCAACCAATAAACCAAACTGAAAACCGTCTCTATGCTAAACAGTCATGTCCTGTATTGCGTATAAGTTGGCTGCCGTCTAGTAACCCGTGCGAGCCATGCTTCGTTTTTATGCGGTGATAAATTCAACGAACACGCCGAGTGATTAGCCAATATGCTGAGTTAGAACAGATTCTTTCATGATAGGTGAAGAGCCTTCTAAAAGAGCTAACGAATGGTCTGGTTTATATCAAATGACAACGTACTTGAAGGCCATGAGCCGTTGTCAAAAAGATGACGAACACATTTACAGTGCGTCCTCGACGCAAGATGTGAAGGCGTTCTGACGCTAGTACGCTGGGCGTATACTCTTATATGTCAGAGGGCCAAAATAGGGCTAGTGAACTTCGTAAATAAACTCCTGAACCTGCCCCGAAAAAGATCACTTGAGTTACTGAAAGCATATATCAAACCTTTAATGTAGTGTTAATGGCTTATAGAATGAGTGCCCGAAACCATGATAAAGCGTTTCCTCACCATGGCAAAGTGACCTTAAGTCTCTCTGTATTCTGAATCAATATAGACGAGTGGAGCCGTGGTAACAAGAAGAGTAAGTGGTGACCCAAGGTTGTGTTACCCATTGAACAGTATGAAGCGATGGTGAGTATTATATTACTAGGTATAGCGACATGACATTCACACGGCAAAGGGCAGTGAACGTATACGGGTATGGATTACAACTAGATCACCTGTAGCTGTTTGTAGGTTCGGGAGTGGAGCGAAGTCAGTAGCGTCAAGTTTTCTTCATGGGTGGGAGGATGACTTTCAGACACACACACACAATAAAAAACACATACACACACGCATATATATACACATTTTAGCGTCTGCATGACACATTTCACATATATATTATTAATCGCATTTCAAATAAATTAGAATTTATTATAAGGTTTTAGAAAATAAGTTATGTGTCCAGCATAAGTTAATTCTAAAATAGGTTTAGATATAATTTTAATAGTAACTTCATAAATGGAACCAAAGTCTTTTATCCATTTATTTATATATTAATATATTTGCAATATATAAATATTATTCTCTGAATAGTGTGTGTGTGGGGGGGGGGGGATGGTTAAATTTACCAAGAAGTGGTGTGGGGGTATATACACCTCATCCCCCCCCCCCTATATTGACGCCCCTGAGTGTAGTTGAAGTCATCCTGAGTGGCAGTTACAAAGAGCATGCAACCCCATGCTGTGAAGCTCATGAATTCTTTTATGGCCAGAAGCCATGTGTCTCAACAGTGTGCACCGAATTAAATTCATTTACTTTTTCAATGTTTGGTAATAAATTTAATGTGTTATGATTGATGAAAATATAGACTGTAATGGAGACTAATCAACGTTTCTTATAATTAAATTCTCATATTTAATTGAGCAGTTTAGTTTTTTTAACTAGTAAATATAAAGCTAACCATTTTATTCTTCATATCTTCATAATATACGGACACGTCCTGTAATTTACTTAATCAATTTTCATATAAATAAACATTTCTCCTTAATTCAAGAATAATAATAATAATAATAAATAATAATATACCACATATCTAAAGCGCCCTATTTACAAAACGCTCGGCCCTCTCTGCTGACAACCCGGGTTCGATCCCAGGTGTTGCCATGAGAGTGGGCTGTAGTGGCCCGTCCGAGGTTGGTGGTTCTCTCCAGGTTCTCCGGCTTCCTCCGCCTCCCTCACTAAACTGGCTTTACTGTATCTACTGTCAAATCACACTTAACGTATTTCCTTGATTAGACAACGCGCCTTAAATAGTCCCCTGCTTTTTATAGTCGCCGGGGCAAAAAAATGTTCCAGAAAAATAAACGCCGGCCATAAAAAGACGCCGGTCTTGTTCACAGGCTTGGTGTCAGAGTAGTTTCCGTGTATTCATGTTTCCATTTCTTTTCCCACTACTATAATTGGTGCATTTACCGGTCAAAATGACCACAAATTGTTGTATGAATTTCGATTTGTGTTGTATTGCATGGTTATATATTTAATACTTCTATTAATCATTATTTCATCTCACGTGAATGCCTGTTTCCATGAGGGACACCAAATATTCCCGATTCGTCCATTATGACTTAAGCAGATCACCGATCGTAATAAACGCTACAAATATACGTCAGCAGTGAGAAAGCTAACATTATCACTGCTGTCAAGCTAGGTGAAAATAGTACCGCTTGAATTTAGCGGTATAACTTGCTACGTTGAAGGTCTACCTCACGGATGGTTGAACAGAACTGTTCAAGTACATTTTTGGCACGTTACTTGTATTTAGTATGAAGACTCCAAATGATGGTGTCAAGGGTAGTCCATACATGGACCTCTATGTCCTATGATACTTCTGCTGGACGGACATTACGGTCCATGGGCTCAATGTAAATTCAATGTAGACACTCCGCAACGTATTTGCAACGATAGGTCGAGGGCCCTCGGAGGAGATGACAGGTCTAATCACTCGAAAAAATTGCACCAGGCTTATCAACACTATATTCACTAACCTTTTGCATGTATGATTTTACATTCTAACTCACAAAAAGTCTTATTTTACAGGTTCTTTCTTGTACAACCCACACAACGCTGTTTATCCAATGTGGCCATTTGACGCAATGCAATGTGGGAAGGATTCATACTCTCCAGGCAGAGACTCCGCCTTTGAAGGGTCTCTCAGTTCACGTGAATAGGGCCGGATTATATATAAGACCGTCGGGACATCAGCAAGGAACCAAAATCTGTTGTTCGTTGATTGCACTGGTTAATTGCAGAAATAAATAAACTTATACATAAATAGAAATTGTATCTGTGGTTGTAGAATTATGTGGCAAAGTTTATTTCATCATTCTTTCTTTGTTCAAATTCTACCGCGCTCTCCCTCTCTCTCAACAGGTAGGATATAAAAATATGATATATTATAAGCCTATCTTAAGACTTTTTATGTAAATATATTAAAATTTCATTCCATTAATATATATATAAATATTAATATATATATATATATGTTAATATATATATATATCTGCCATAGTGCTTTGAGGAAAGCATTTAATTAGTATCTTATAATTTATACTTAATTTTAGCTTATTTATTTGACGAAGTGATAACCAAAAAGCTTCAACTATGTTTTTAACAGGTGACAGGTCATTAAAAGTACCTGTCCCCATGCCATAATGAGCAACTGATTATTCCCTTAATTTTATTACAAATGATATAGCTGTAGTTTTTTCACTCTTTGTGTGTAATATAATTTTACCTTACTTATAAAAGTTTCATTTACATCCCTCTAATTTTTCCACTTTTATTTCGATAAAAATGTGTCCCAAGATTTTTTCTCAAAACCTTTATAAAGACGGTTCGATCGCCATGACACGATGCTGTTTGATTAATTATTGTTTGTTTATCAAACGTAAGCTACGTAAGTAAAGTCAGTGAATGACTGCACTGGCCCATCTATTTCGGTATATGTATATTTTGTCATTTTATAACAGAAAATTGTGTAAAAGTGTCGGTATATATTTATTTCTTTTCAATACCGTTACCTATATATTTCTCCAAAAAAGGATTTAGGAATACTTTCTTAGTTTTGGAATATAGCTCACACTATCAAAAAATAAATATACTGAGGACCAGAAAAGTTTTAAAAAGTAATTGATTTTCTCTGAAAGGATATCTTTTTTCCAACATCATAATCGATCAACTTCTTACCTTGTTACTTAAAACGGTGGTGAATATCGGTGAGCGGTGTCGAAACGTAGAAGAACAGAATGGATGTAACATGTAAAAATCTACAAACTTGCATTGTTATATTCCGAATTTCATCTTTCAATAGAAATCACTGACTGTGTTGTGTAATTTTAAATATTAAACTTTTAAATATTATAAAAGAAGTCTGCATGCTTTAAGTAAAAAATTTGCCAATGATCACATTTATATGACATCCTTCTTCAACGCAATTATAATTTGTGAACAGACATTATTAAAAACTGACTTAAACATATAAGAAAATGCTTTTATTTCCCACAATTTTTATTAACCAGGTAGATTGCCGTATTTTTCATCTTTATTTTGTTTATACCTACATTAAGGTGCAGCTTTATTTTTTTTCAGGATGTTTAACTAAACCCATAAAATTAAACATATGCATTTTACAGGACTCAAATATATTTTCCTTAAAAAAGTACCTCGTACAGGCGAACCTTTCTTTTTTTTTAATTATTTATGCGGGATCGTGAAATTGGCATGAAAATATCCAGCTCAATATATCATAATAATTTCGAACCACTAGTCTGTAAACATGTTGAAATTGTTGAAACCATATATAGGGCATTAAATTAGCAAAAACTATAACTCTCAGTAAAATATGATGCTCTACTGAAAATAATTTCATATATTTATTTTTTTATTTCCATGCGAGACTATAAAATTGATATTAAGATCAGTTATTATCCAGATGTTGTACCTGTATAATGGGCCGTTTTTCGTAGAATGACCTTTATGTGTACACACACACATATATATATTTAAGGAATGAAATTTTAATATATTTACATAAAAGTCTTAAGAAAGGCTTATAATCTATCATATTTTTATATCTTACCTGTTGAGAGAGAGGGAGAGCGCGGTAGAATTTGAACAAAGAAAGAATGATAAAATAAACTTTGCCACATAAATCTACAACCACAGATACAATTTCTATTTATGTATAAGTTTATTTATTTCTGCAATTAACCAGTGCAATCAACGAACAACAGATTGTGGTTCCTTGCTGATGTCCCGACGGTCATATATAATCCGGCCCTATTCACGTGAACTGAGAGACTCTTCAAAGGCGGAGTCTCTGCCTGGAGAGTATGAATCCTTCCCACATTGCATTGCGACAAATGGCCACATTGGATAAACAGCGTTGTGTGGGTTGTACAAGAAAGAACCTGTAAAATAAGACTTTTTGTCAGTTAGAATGTAAAATCATACATGAAAAAGGTTAGTGAATAAGGTGTTGATAAGCCTGGTGCAATTTCTTCGAGTGATCAGACCTGTCATCTCCTCCGAGGGCTCTCGACCTTTCGTTGCAAACACGTTGCGGAGTGTCTACATTGAATTTACATTGGGCCCATGGACCGTAATGTCCGTCCAGCAGAAGTATCATAGGACATAGAGGTCCATGTATGGACTAGTGTCAAGGGGTGCCATTTGTAGCTACTGTCAAGCCAAATTATACTCCTTGCGCTTTTCAAGTTCGTCCAAAATGTGACCGAAACAACGTTTCTGAGATAATCTTTAAAGTTAGAAATAGTATTTTCTCTTGTCTTGTCCACAACTACATATTCACTAATTATCCCGGCAGTAAATGTCACATACCAGTATGTACAAGGTCGGAAAAGCTTGAATACGCTATGTCAAGCTGAAAAAAGTTAACGGAAAGTGTCATGAAAACAAATTACGTAGTGCCAATATACGTAACAATCCCCGTATTTCGATGGAACCAATATTGCCATTTGTATGCGGTGCACAGTTTTATGGAAGAGCCAGCGGTGTTCAGTAAACACCGAGTCAGAAACGCTTTAATACGCTGTGTAGAGCTGAATCAGTAGAATATTTGACGGGAGAAAAGAGTCATGAAAATGAATTTACGCTGTGCCGTTTTAAGTACCAACCCCAATATTTCGATGGAACCGATGTAACTAGTTGTACGGGGAGCACGGTTAACGGAAGAGCCATCCCGTGTCCACAGGGAAACAATGTTGCCAAGTGCACGCGGTGTTAAATAAAAGCAATATCCACATTAAACACCTGTATACCTGGTTTCGAGAGGCCCGCGCGGACAGATTCTTGTGTACACCAGTAAAAACTCGCTGCGATTCCCCGTTAGGCCAAAACAAAAAGAAAGTTTGGTTTTCAGGCACATTTTTCAGAAATAAACGCGGGCGGGCGTTTTGGAGCGAGTATAGGATCCGGTCTATATGGACGAGGCTATGGGTGGATACGGACGGACGTAATGATGTTTAGGATACATGTAATAGAGAAGTAAGAGGCATGTCGATGTCATATCATCAGGCATGTTATGGCTTATGTTGATTAATACTAATATGAGACGGTCCAGTCAATTTACACCCATCTTGGAAATGAAGTCCAGATTGTATACTCGGGCCGGCGTTTTTTTATTACTTTTCATTGGTATGGTTAGATAAAAATGACAAATGATAATAACAGATTTATTTTGCTAAACAAGTAAAAGCACTACATAACAAAGGAAAAGTTATCAAAATGATATGACTTTATCTTCTTGAAAGAAATGTCTAAACGGCTGGAGCTCTAAATGGGTAAGTTTCTTTTAAAAAATCAAAATAAAAATTTTTTAATGCGGGGGTTTAAAATTGACGCGGACGGTGCCTGAGAACCGAACCATACCTTTTATTTTATTTTTTTTTTGGCCTTAAGTCTTATAATGGTGCGTGATTGTGGAGAATACGCGTGTCCCATATCCCAGTGCATCTAAGGAAATATTGTAAACACAATCCGTGTACCGGGGATGTTTTCATTTGTGTCACTAACACCCCCGTCACACGAGAAGGCGATCTCGCTGCGATCACCGAATTGGGGCAGATCGCCGTAGAGCGCAGCCAGAGTGACCTTAAGGTTTCATGAGCTTCGTTGGAGCGAGATAGTGTCGCCTTGGGTGGTCATATGGTCACCATGAACGCCATGAGTGGCAACCAGTTTTGAACATGGATCGGAATTCGATCGCCATCAGTCTCCCAGCAGCGCAGTACCAGCTTCCTGACAGCACGATCGCCAGTAAACATGGTAGCATCGGTCTTATCCGTTTCGCTTTTCTGCCCTGGCGCATACAACGCTGCTACCGAGACCTCGGCGAAGCTATAAAACCCTCGGGGCGCCCGCACAGCCGACCAAGCGACATAAGGTTGTCACTGTGCATGTACGTAGGCCAACAGTGTGAACAAGTATTAAAACCGACACACGGTCTGCTCGACATGACGCGTGGGAAGAAGAACCCAGCCAGAAAAAGCGCTTCGAGAGCCCCTGCCGGAAGGTCACCTACACCCAAAGAAAGTTTAGAGCCTGGCCAACCTGAACAATGTATGCAAGAGACGCCAAATACAGATGAAGCCGATAACATCCAGGAGCAAGTCCCTGTTGAGACTGAAGGTAACAGTCAGACTGGACACAGGCGCTTGAATAATAATTTGGTCTTAAAGTTTTCAATCAACTATACAAACCATCGCTACCCTTTTCTAAGCGCTAAACCAGTAAATAATGTCTGACCCACATGGCCCTAAGTCTCCTTTTTCGCTCCTGCTGCCTCCTTTTGGCCACTGCCAGCTGTTCGTGGAGCAGCATTATCTGTTGGCCTTGCAGACAGGCCAGTTGTAGCATGTAATTTCTGCCCACGCTGACATGTGGCTTCACTAAGCTTTCTTACGCCGGTCATGTCATGTGTACTAGTCAACAATGGGTACCATGGCAACCTCCGACTGCCAGTCTGAAGCAGCGCAGTAGCATCCACCCACGCACGCAGTTCCGTCGTCTTGATCGCAGACGGATCGGGGGCCGGTTTCTGCGGGATCGTCATGATCGCAGCCCTGCCGTGGACTGAGCTCTTTAGTGGGTAGTAGGGACCTCATACAGACGTAAGGGGAACGCAGTTTGATCATAAACGACGGTGTAGCAGCGCCATACAACTTGGTAGGAACGGCTTAAAACGGCCGAAAATTGCAACTGTACACGTCGTGCAAGCCTATTGACACCGGCATAGGCGTCATACATGGACGGTTTTCCCATGTTCATGGCGATCAACGCCGATCTGCTAGGTCGCCATGGTTGCCGTTAGGTCTCCTTCTCGTGTGATGGGGGGATAAGTAACGAGCGGTGGGTTTATCGTTTCGGCGTGTTCTACTTTTTAGTTTGTCTGATGAACCTTATAATGTAATTTTTTATAAATAGCCTAAAATAGGCCTTAAATAGAAGCCGGCCTTGTTAAGACGTCGGGTCAAAGCAGGGTCTGAAAAAAACAAACGCCCGGGCGTCCGTTTACAGGAAATACGGTAAGCCTAGACCTTCCATTACATACTCGAACTGTCCAACTCCGATCGAGGAGCCGGTGCGGACATAGCCTCGGCTTTGTGCTGTTACACCAACTTTGGGCACCAACTTCACTCCAATAGATAATAAAATAAAAAAAAAATCATATTCTTAAAAACATGCTTAAAGGCGCTGTACAATAAATAAAATGTATCTTCTAAGAGCTAATGCAAGAAGATATACAATTCAATTTAAATAAGCTTGTTTAAAAAGATGTCTTTGTAAGTTTCTTAAAAAAAAAGAGAGTTCATCTCTAATGTGTCTATGAAGTCCATTCAAAATATGAGAGCTGCAGTTCTAAAGATCTGTTTCCATTTGTAAACTTGTAAATGGACTTTGGAACTTTCACTGTACACAAGCGGCTGATTATAAAGCTCGTGCTGTTTGGTATCGCTCGACTAGTTCACCGATAAACACTTGTGCAAGTGCAAGTAGTGATTTTAAAGTATATAAATAAAATCTTATATTGCAACCTATATTCCACTGGTAGCCAATGAAGGCCAAAAATGACAGGCGTTATGTGATCTCGCCGTTTGGTTTTTGTGACAAGTTGTACATTGCATGCGCTGGAGCCTTTCAGGTAAATATTTTGTTATGACAGCCCGGTAGATGTATAAACACTAAGCTTAAACAGTGTGCATTAACAAACACTTGATCCATTTATTGCAAGTCGGGAATTGTTAAAAGAAATGTCAGGTCAAGCCATAACAAAAGTTCACAGGGTGCATCGGGTATTTCCCCTCGAAAAAGCGCACACATCAGAAAATCCATGACGCACTCAAAGAATAAAGCATCTCCGAAAGAATCAACAAAGGGGAATATCATTGGTTCCTCAGTTTCTCCTGTCCAGGTTACCAAGAATCAGAATGATACACAGTGATGAAATATTCGACGAGTCTGAAGATATCCCCTTTTCATAAATTCGTGACGTTCAGAGTTGGCTCCCGAGACTGGGATAGATACTGAAGACACTGGCAACCGATTCCGTTTAGAAAGCGTTGACGAGTATCGTGGATTCGCCGTCAGTGCGAAAACCAGAGATATTGAGGAACGTGTACTAGTCTTAGAAGACAGGTACATTCTCTTAATCAGACAGTTATGGACCTTCAAAACCAAATAGATTATCAGAACCAGTACTCAAGACGCACCTGTCTCCGAGTAACGAACGACTGGCAGGAAAGTAAGGAAGAAGATACTAATACAAAAAGAATTGAACTTGCTAAAGAAATGTTAGACATTGATATGAGTCCTGCTGATACTGACAGGTCAAACCGTGTCGAGCGACCACAGGTCAGTGCGAAACCAAGACCAATCTCGTCAAATTTGTGTCGTATAAAACTCGGGTTTGTATATACAGAGCTCGAAGCAAATAAAAATTCGCTGAGGAAAATGCTAGAATTGTCTACATAAATGAAAACTTGACTAAAACACGTCAGTCCATGTAAAGGGTTACTAGGCCACTGAAACGAGGATTAATTGCGGACTGTTGGACAGCGGATGGCAACATTTTAGTGAAGGACTTTAAAAACAAAATGCGTACTTTCAGTACTCCCGAGGCCATCTTAACCTGGACTTTGGAGCTTAGGGAATCCCCCCCCCCCCCACCACTTACAGTATACACAAATCGTGTGGAAATAGCTCATCCAGCAGTTATTTTTAAAATCAAACATGTTGTAAATCTGACGCAAGTGTTAATTTTTATTTACTCAAAATGAAAACATATGCTATGTACTGATTGTTTACTTTTACATAAAATTGTTATTTTTTCAGCGGAGCCGATCAAACCAGCCTCTTTGTAGTCGGTTAACTAACATAAAAATGTGAGGGTTAAAGGGACATAATCAGGAGCTAAATTATGGCTAATTCTTTCACACTGTCAGTTCAGTTTTGGTTTATACAAATGTTTATAAGCATAACCATCCCAGCACGTCTCATTTCCTCGCATACGGCTGTTTAACACCATATTATGGCTCTGTGTGTTGTTAAACACAGTCTGTTAACCATAACAAGGCCAAGTGACCGGAGGTCCGATCAAGAGGGGCAACTAGCTGTGTTTCAGCCAGCAGAAACAGATATCACATTTTTTGGACCAAGTCAAACCGGGCATCCTGACTGACACGTGTTTTGGTTCAGCGGTGCACACGACCCCACGCGCTATGTTAATGTTGACACCTTTCATCGCCCCCGGTCCACTGTTTTTAGCATTTGTTTACAGGAGAAAGCAAACGGTTTCAGGGCAATATTTTGGCAGGCAAATATTTATTTTAAAGGGAAGAAGCTATTTTTTCGTGTTAACTCAACATGCTTTATAGGTGATTGAGCCCCTTTAACCGAACTTCCAAAACATTCTTAATTTTGTATACGTGAACGTTCTTTGTTCACACTTGTGAAAATTATGTTCCTTCCATCTATTTTTAAACCGTATATAACCTTTAAATTATGCCAATCATTGCTTAACAGGTCTCCTGAAGCGTCACGCCACTTTACAAACATACCTTTGCCTCTACAAACACTTCCTTTATTCTGGCAGAATATTTACCCCTAAGAAAAAGGGCCAGGAATGTCGTTTTCAAGTCATCCATACATTACACAATATATTTATGTCGTATACATTCCAAATAAACAGTTTTAATGTAATAGGCATGCAAAATCGACTAAAAAGACAAATATTTACTTTATTAAGGAATTATAAAACATGCATCACTTTCCTTTAGAAGGCCCATAGCCAGCCTCAGGATGAAAAAGTTATGGTCAGAAGAATGGGGATCCAGACTATTGTACTGTAATGGATAAAGTAATTGTAAAGGGGTAGTCATATTGTGGACAGAAACCTCGATATAACTCGGTAAAAATGACAGACTCATTCTGATGAATTGCAAAATAGAAGGTACAGAATTTTTACTTATAAATGTTTATTTTCCTACCAGAGATCACCTTTGAGACCAATTAAAATTCATTCAAACATTACAGGAACAGTTTCTTCGGTATATATATAAAACGGTGATAATCGGAGGTGACTTTAATATCATCTTAAATCCAAAAGTTGATAAAACAGGTGCCCGTCATGAAAAAGTCAGTCGGCTTCCGAATTGCTTGGTGTAATGAAGGATTATTATTAAGTCGAAACCTGGAGGCTGCTTAATCCAAATAAAAAGGGATATACAAGAGTATAATATAATCCACAAATTGCATCGAGATTAGACTTTTTTTCCTGGTCTCATCCTCTATTATGCCAAATATTAAATCTTCTCTTATAAAAGCAACAACTATATCTGATCACTGTATGATAATCATTTCAGTAGAAGGTGACAATAGTCTGCCATGAGGGGCGGGATACTGGAAATTAAATACTGAATTGCTAAGTTGTAGAAATGTAAATATAATAAAAACACTGTTGACTGACTTGAAAATTAATTATAAAGAACATGAAAATAAATATACCTTTTGGGACACTGTGAAATGTGAATTTAGAGGATATAAAGTCCAGTTTTCAAAAAGACGGAGGAGAGTTAAAACACAGATGGAAAATGATTTAAATAAAAAATTACATAGATTAAATGATAAAATAATTGAGTTCCTTCTGACAAAATTTTAATGACAAAGATGATTGAGGTGAAAGCTCGTTTAGACGAATTGCTAAATATAAAACCAGAGGTAACATGATCCGTTTAAGACAGCGGTGGTACGAGGATGGTGAAAAAAAAATTTTTTTTTCTTAAAAAAAAAGAACTACACGTCGAAATTAATTTCTCTAATCGAGAAGAATGGAAAACTAATAAATGACTAACAGAAAAATTATAGGAGTGTTAGCACTTTTACTGCAATTTATGCAAATCTAAAGGTAACAAAACAATACAGAGAGGCGAATGTCCATTTTTCAATCAAACCAATACTCCGAAATTAAACTCATCTAATATAAACAAAATCAATAAACCTTTAACCCACCAGATTTGTTTAAAGCACTTAAACAATTAATGCCGAGTAAAAGTCGAGTCAAGATTGTATTACGTCGGAGTTCTATTTTTGGGGGGGGGGGGATATTTCGGATATATTTTATCAGTGTGTAAAATACCCTTATGATGTAAGATCTCTCTCTATTGAACAAAAATTAGGAATAGTATCGCTACTACCAAAAAGATAAAGACTTGAAATAACTGAAAAAAATGGCTGCCTAAAATATCCCTACTGCCAAAAAAGATAAAGACGTGAAATAACTGAAAAAATGGCTGCCTTTTTCCTTGCTTCCTGTTTATTATAAGATAATAGCCAAGGCTCTTTCAAATAGATTAAAACCATAATTAACAAAATTAATACATCCTTACCAAACAGGATTCGTCCCGGGACGCTATTTTCGGGAAAATATATGAATCATACAGGACAACCTATCAGCAACAACGCAATCTTCTAATATTCTCATATCAATTGACCATGAAACGGCTTTTAATACCTAAGACTGGGATTTTTTTGTGGAACACGCTTAATGAATATAATATACCGGATCTATTATGCAGATGGATTAATATATTATACACTGATACGAGCAGTTGCGTACAAAATATTTTTCACCACGCTTTATGATACAACGGAGTCCGGCACGGATGTCCACTTTCGCCTATTTTATTTGTTCTATCGGTAGAATTTTTAGCTTTAAACAATAAAAAATGATAGAGTGATTAAGGGCATTTCTGTGAATAAATTTCAGGTAAACCTTTCTCAATTTGCGGATGACACGACATGCTTTGTGGCGGATGAAGAATCCGGGAAAATGGTGATAGAAACATTAACATCTTTTGAAATGTATTCTGGTCTAAAAGTAAATATGGGTAAGACAGAGGCTAGGTGGGTAGAAAGCAGAACAGGGAAGGAAGATTGTGACTTCGAATTTAGATGGTTTAAGGGGAAATTTGAAACACTTGGTATTACTATATGTGACAATGAACATAAACGTTTGGAACATAATGTAAAATAAGAAAAACTGAAAAATAAGTTTAATATCTGGCAATGCAGAGCACTAGCTCTTCGAGGAAGTACTTTAATAACAAAAACTCTCAGACTATCTCAAATAATTTATTGTATGTCAGTTAACCATGTAACAGATACATATTTAAAAGAAATCAAAAAAACTTATAAATGCATTTATATGGAATAAGTCAACGCCTAAAATCAAATATAATGTCATGATAAAAACAATAAACGAATAAGGTATAAAATAACCAGACATTTATACACAAGGCAAGGCTTTAAAACTTAATCGGGTAAAAAGAATTTGTAATGGTTCAATGCCTGTTATAGAATATTTGATAACATTATATATTGGAAATAATTACAGGAATGTAAAAGATCTGCCAACAAACATTTAGGACGTAAACAAAAAAAAATATGGCACAATCCATTTATCAATATTCTTAAGACAAGTATATTCTACAAATGCTGGTATAAATATGGTAAATAAAAGGATCAAAGATTTTGACAATGACCAACGCTATTACTTGAAGACCCCAAACTTGAAACAAAGACATAATTTTAATAGAAACTTTCTCGAAGTGTATAGTTTGACTAAAACAATTCCAAAAGAATGAGAAAAATTAATCAAAGAAAATAAAAAATTAGAAATTTGCACATCAAGCAAAAAGCCATGCGAGGTGTCGTCTAAAACTGGTTCTAATGTTTTACAGAGTAAATGTAAAACCCTTTCATATTGGCAGCTGCCATTAATTGTTTATTAGTCACTTCAAGTTTCTTCATCGGATAATCCCATTTAGAGAGAAATTATACAAAATGAAACCAGTAGATAATCCTTACTGTGAATATTTTAAAGAAGTATTGATCCTCTTGAGCATAGGTTCTTCTTATGTCGATATACATTACGACTTTGGTATGAATTTAATAATTTTTAAACTGCTTTAGTAAGAGTCGGACCTGATAACAATTAGACAAGTGATTTTCGGTAAGCACGAATATATGAAAGGAAGAACCGGGAGCTTTTTAATTATTTGATTATAAAAGGAAAACATGTATACATAAGCAAAATGTTTAAAAGCGGAAATATTTTTTTCTGAATTTTCTAAACCCTATTTAGATTTAGAAAGAAAAATATCAATAATGAGACAAAGAGGCGAGGAAAAATGCATGTAATGTAATACTGATAGTGCATATCGATCTTGTTAGAGAAACATACCCTTTTTAAGGTTCTGACATGGGTATACTTGGTTTATGTTACGTTATTTTCAAGTGCAATACCTGATGAGCGCCTTTTGTTGACTAAATTCATGATAACTTCAGATCGATTGTATATTTATTGTAGCTTTACGTTACGTTCTTTCTTCTACTTGGTGTCGATGATGAAAAAGAATGGAAATAATAAATGTACCTATTGTCTGAGACGCAATGAAGAGATGAAGAAGAAACAATATTTTGGTATTCCATATAACAGAATATTTGTATAGTATAGAAATTACCATAGATTGAACTAAAGTTATGCAAGTATCAGTCGTTATGTATTGTCTTATCCTTCCAATTTTGCGGATCATATGGTAGCAGGAACTTGCCACTGCATTTATCTGTTTCCATCTCCATAGATAAGGAACTATCAGACTAATTTAGAATTATATGAGATGTTTTCAGGAACTAATGAAATTCAAGGCAGAAACCTTTTACAAAATTAATTTATCGGAATATATATATATATATATATATATATATATATATATATATACATATATATATATATATCGTCCACATGTCACCAATTGAGTTTTGCTAAGCCCTGGATATCTCGATGCTAGATGAATTTAGAATCATGTGTAAAGATTGCTTGGAGCCAGCCTCAAGACACTATTCTATTCTCGTGCGCCTAGCCAGCCAGGAGGGCTCCTCTCACTTTAAGCACTTCATCCGGTGCAAATACTAAGGTAACTCATAAGCATATTCATCACCTGCAAGCCAGGTTCCCTTTTACCAGACAGACACCAATATCCACAAGATATTCTTTTGAAGGTACTTTCTTTGTTTCTGAAATGTTACCCCGGTTCTATAGAGTTCAACATGATCACTCATTCTCTCTGCAGTTACATTTATCTGAGTCGAGTCTTACATGAAAATATATTCGCTCGCAGCACCAGTATCTTATGGGGGGAAGTGGTCTTGATCTAAAAAAAATTATTGAATGTTCACTATACGCTCCAAGCTCGTTGTATGTAACTATATGACGGATATAAGGAATATTTTAGTTAAGGAACCTATATGTGTGTGATGCCGCTCCAATATCTTTGCCAATTCAAATATCCCAACTGCATCTACAACCAACCTGACTGGACCCACTACCAACCTGACTGGACCAACAACTTTTCCCACTGAATCCATGCATAAACCTACGGAACAGGGTATTTCGCTAATTTTGTGAATACTAATATTGTGTGTTACTATATTTTAAACGAGTTGTCCAATAATTTAAGCTACAAACATCATAGGGTGAATGCATTAGAATATTTATTCAAATTTGATGAAGATACAAAAGTCTTCGTTTTATAAAGAATGAGATGTAACTGGAGAAATTGGGAGCAAAACCTTCACATAAATAATTTTTCCATGAAGGTAGTCACGCGGTCTAACCGGCCCATTTTCGGCTGAGCCTCTTCCTCTTTTGCAAACCAAGAATGCCGAGTGATTTGTCCAACATCAACCAATACCTCAGAATGGACTAGTACTTTGTGACTAATGTGGAATCAAATTCCGGATTAAAAAGAACATGCCATAAAGCATTTCTCTATGTTTGTGTCACCCAGATCTGGTATCCAGCGTAGCTACCTTTTAAAGCAGGACAATGCAAGTTAGTTAGCCCCAGAAATCGTGATGCTTGCTTAATTCATCAAATAATCTGATTTATATTTTCGGTCAGGTTTTTATTGTTTCCTAACAAGCAAATAATAAATGAAATTATCAAAAACCATTAATTCACTTAGTTGAGTTAATTAAATCAAGGCGCAGTGCGTTAAGTCCTGAGAAGCATTAAGCTGTGGCGTCAGACAAGTCTCTTTTTAGTAAAACACCTCCGTTGTTGTCGTGCGAATTCAATTATGTGAACGAACTAATTCATGAGAGTGAGAAGGAAAGAGAGAAGGTGAGAGGATTCATGCGAAAATCCCTACAGATTACCGAACGCCACCATCCGAGCAATTTCATGTAACATGAATAAACTTTACATTTATTAATGTGAAATCAACTTCTACATCATCACACAACCTGAAGGCAAATGGTGAAATAGGAAACCCAGTATCCGCCTGGATTTTGCAATCTATAACTTCTTCGTCCCTATACAACATGAAAAAAATGACGAAAAATGATACTTAATATCTGCCTGACAATAACTGAAACAACTGGCTACTAGTTGTTATGAAATTGCGACAACAACATATGTAAATTTGACGGCAAACTTTTGATACAATTAATATTTTCCGCGCACAGAAGCAAAATCGTATTTGCAATGTTGAAGACATAAAATCAATATGATAGCATGTTTTACAGAGCTGAATAACCGTGACACAAAGGTCATCACGGTGTTCGTATCAAAAAGCCAAATATCAATACACACCGGGGTGTAAGCGTACTTCTTTCATGTGATAGAGTCCTACAGGTATTAAAAGAAGACGAGGATCAACAAAGCTATTTCTGTTTTACTATTTATCATTCGTAGATCGTGCTGAGTCGCTGTTTTCTGTAATCCGGGACGGGAAGGTGCTGATAGCATGACTGACTCAAGTCGACGTGTCCGCTCAATAACTCGTCTATCACCGTTACGGCTTGCCAGACTTTGCGCTTGACCTACTGACCTCATACTTCTGACATGTGGAAAATGTATTTGTAATTGTGGTATACCGTTCAAATGGTACAAACAAGTTAAAGTTCAAGCATGAAATGGATAAGACGGCCCGATCCTTTATTAAACATCATGCCAAAGAAATGATAGGTTGAGACCACAGT
Source organism: Sipunculus nudus (assembly GCA_026874595.1). NCBI lineage: Eukaryota > Metazoa > Annelida > Sipuncula > Golfingiida > Sipunculidae > Sipunculus > Sipunculus nudus. The sequence continues at coordinate 47,068,374 of CM049306.1, read as the reverse complement.
TCAAGATGTGTAATTTGACATCTAACAACGGGATTTGTTACGTCCTCTGTTTCATATACTATCTTCTATCCGAATATTGCTAGAAACAGTTCAAATTATATTATTTTTGGATAGCAGGCACCAAGGCTCTGCTTTTATTGTGTACATCAACTTAAAGGAGTCGGAGAAAACAAAGCTACGTCTATAGCTTAAATCATATTCAGGATGTTTTGAAATTTCTGCGTGTTTTGAAATAATGTATACAAATAAAACCTCCATAAAGTCTAGGATTAACGATAAAAATTCTGAATAACATTGGTACGGAAACATCATTTGTTTTCTAACATATAGGTAAATACAAATCAGGGTTTCGTTCCCCCACATGTCGAAGTCTTGCATTCCTTAGATTGCAGACTTGATGCATTAATCTTCTTGTTCCCTTTATGTGTCAAGTTCTTAAATTCTTATTTACTTAAAATATTGAGAATATAAAAGCTTTAAATTTTTCTTTTTACTAGCAGACTTTTCCCCGGGCACTTTTGGTCACGGCATGTTTTCTTCTGACTTGCGACTTTGTGATCGACTTGCGACATTCCGGCTTTAAGGGGTGCACAAATTTGGCAAAACGTGAATATGGAAATATGTGATTCTTTCAACAGAGAGGGTTTGGCAGAAGTTAGTGCCGAAGCCAAAGAGTAGAGACCTGACCAAAGTGTTGAAGCGTCCATGCCAATCATCAAATATCATAGAAGATGATCTCCAAAATTATGTAAAAATTAAGGCAACTTGTCACAATTGGGTACAAATAGTCAACTGATTCCGTGATCCCGACAGTTCACTACCTTATTTATTAAAAGTATACAATCAACAAATTTATAAATAAAGTAAGGGTAGCATTAAGAGTTAATTAACAAAGCATGGATAAGTCTGGTACAAAAGACCATTTTCGAAAAATCTTCACCATTTTGAAAAGCACACGATATCCAAAGGAATCGCCAGGTGGAGTTCGACAGAATGTGGCAATTTGGCCTTTTCAGATCACTGTTTGTGTCGGGTTTTCTGAAACTGGCCAGCTGTAAACATGACCTTTATCCGCTCAGTGTGAAGTGTGTTCGGAGAAAAGGGACATTCTCCGTAAAGATGATGGGAACTGAACGGCTTAAATTAAAAAGGGAGGGGAGGGCAGCGGCGGTCAGAAACCGGGGCATTGCTTTGATATACGGTGTTATATTGATAACGAGGATTAGGATTTCTGGTCGCCATGTCAGCTGGGCGCACAATGAGTCACTGAGCGGTGTCGACCTGAGTCTGCGTTTAGGAGGTAAGTGGTGTGGAAGGAAACTCTAATTACATGTAAAAGAAGAGTGTAGTTCAATAAATATCAAAGAGAACAATCAGACTTCTAAACCAGTGAAAGACACTAAAGCTAAAGAAGACATGCCTTACATGATGACGCAATTGAATTCCGTTTGAATTCCTAAGAGAAAGTAATATATATAATCTATAAATTGGCAAGACTAAGCGATTTACCACTATAAAACAGTACATTTGCATGAATGGAGAATATTCTAAAGCCGAAACAATTCGTTTCTCATGTGCCTTTCTTCAGAATGATCACCTTTTTATTATAGGGTTTCGATTATGACATTAAAATTAAACAGGTATAACAAAACATTACAAAGTAAATTTCATAAAAATGTTATTTTAAATTCTTGATAAAAAAACATGCGAGCTTTAACCTTAGAATCAGTAATTTTGATAACCGTAAACTAACGTTTTCGGAAGTTGAATATCCATATTTCAGATGCCTCTTCCTATTCTACCGATCAATCAGTAAATCGATCAGTTGATATTGCCCATGACGAATATAGCAGAATTAATTTTCTTGGGAGTTTGCATAATCCTGTATTTTTACAGTTTCTTATATTAATCAGGATTAATTTACTTCCGACACACCGAGGATCTGATCAAACTTTTATACCCCGCAACGGATGGAGATAAAATAAATTATATGGGAAGGCTTTTCTGGAGATATGAAATTGTAAAATTACTATTTTAGGATCAATGCCAGATTAAAGAACCTTTATACCATGGATGAGGGGCCCCAAAGTATAATCATCAGATCTAATCATTAAAAACAAAATCTTCTTTTATCTATCGACTCAAAGTTGACCATAAATTAATTATTTTCGGCAAAACGATTGTTCATGATTTATTTATTTATTTTAATTACATTAAAAAAAGTTATCAAACACTTGAAGAAATATCCCATGGTTTAAAGTAGCCTTATTACTTGAAAATGCATTATTTTCCGTCGCAAGGAGGGAATGCGTCCTTTCCTGTTCGTATGTGTGTGTGTGTGTAGTGTGAATGGACCAAGAAAGAATTGATTAGATTTTGTTGTTAATTCTGCATCTTCTCTGGATTCTGGAATGGCATCAAGGAATATTCACAAATGTACGGTCGCCTATGCACGAATGAATCTGGGAATATGGGCCAAAACAATAGTGAATGCACAGAAGGTCCCGCCTCATCGGTGTGGCACGGCACACACCGTTTTTCAAACGTGTGCTCTCATGGCGCTGGTATGTAGCTTTTGGTGATGCCCATTTCTAGTATCTACAGTCGAGCTTGTTTTAATGCGACCACCCAAGAGACTGGACACAAGTGGTCGTTATAGACAGGTGGTCGCATAAGACAGGGTCTGAAAATATAGGAACTGCACAAATTTATATGACATGTATGACGGAATTATGCATATTTGTAGGTTTGTCACGATTACACATTTAAACGGTTTCGACTTATTTCTGTCAACGTTTACAGAACGATAGACCAATTACACGAAAAATAATATTACACTCTGTCAGTCCGCTTTACATCATCAGTTAATCTGTAATACCGATATTCAGAAAATATCATTTGAAGACATGGAAACCAATCGCGTATACAGGTGGACTCTGTTTGAAAATTAAATGAGGGTTTAACTATTTTAAACAAGTCTAAGCCCTTGGTTTTTAATTATACTCGTTTTTAGCTCAGCTGACTGAAAGTCATCTATGCTAAAGCGATCACTCTTCGTCCGTCGTTCGTCTGTCTGTCCGTTAACAATTTTTTTCTGTTTTTTTTACCTCTTAAGTATGGTCATCTGTAAACAGGGCACAAATCGTTACCACTGAACCTGGAATCGTCTTACTTCAGATCCTGGGAGGTCCATGAAAAATCTCCTTGGAAACCTGAATTTGGGTCTCTTTTACCCATAACCTCTGAGCTATGGGGCTCGGAAGTACCCCCCAGAATAATGGAAAATTTGACACAAAAGCTCAATTATCGATCTGAACAACTATTCCATTGATCACCATGATTCTTTGCATGGATATTGATCATGGAATGTTTCATCAGTTTCTGCAGTCTGGTGGCGCCACCTATATTTTTATCCGATTTTTTTTACTTTTTTTCTGATTTTTTATGAACACTTTAGATGTGGTCATCTGTTAACATGGCACAAATCGTTACGACTTGACCTGGAATCTTTCCTCTTGACAGGGGTGAGGCCCATGAATAGTCTCCACGGAAACCTGAATTAAGGTCTCTGTTACCCAAAACATCTGAGCTATTGGGCTCCGAAGTACACCCTTGAATAATGGAAAGTTTGATATAAAAGCTCAAGTATCTGAACAACTATTGTATAGATCACCATGATTCTTTGCATGGATATTGATCATGGAATGTTTCATCAGCTTCTGCGGTCTGGCGCCGCCTGGTTTTTTTCCGATTTTTTTTTCTTGTTTTTTGGACCTCTTTAGATGTGGTAACTATAAACAGGACGCAAATTGTAACCACTACACCTGGAATCTTTTAACGTGACATCCAGGGAGTTCCGTTACAAAATCTCCTTGAAAATCTTAAATTAGGTTTCTGTAACCAATAATCTCTGAGCAACAGGGCTCGGAAATAACCCCCCTCCCCCCAGAATAATGGAAAATTTCATACAAAAGCTCAAATTTCTGAACAACTATTGCATAGATCACCATGATTCTTTGCAAGGATATTGATTTTTTTTGGAGGCCTCTGGAGACACAGTCATCTGTTAACAAGACCCAAATCATAACGCCTGGACCTAGAATCTTCTCTCTTGACATACAGGAAGGTCCATGAAAAGTTTCCATGGAAACCTTAAATGAGGTCTCTGTTACTCATAACCTCTGAGAATTGGGCTCCAAAGTACCCTCCATAATAATTGAAAATTTGATACAAAATCTCAAGTATCTGAACAACTATTGCATTGATTGCAGACTTCAGAATCTTCTAATTTAAAATGCAGAAACATCCATGAAAAATCTCCTTGGACCTCTGAAATTAAGTCTCTGTTACCTATATCCTTTGAGCTATAGGGCTTGTAAGTACTATTCATTATAATTGGACATTTTATATAAAACCTCCAGTTTCTGAACAACTAATGAATTCATCACCATGATTCTTTGCATGCACATTCATCATGGAGTGTTTTAACAGTTCATGCAGACTGGTGGCACCACCTGGGTTTTTTTTAAATGTTTACGCATTATCTTGAGACCTGCAAAGATTAGTTGTCTGTTATCAGGGCACAAAGTGTAACCATTGCACCTAGAATCTTCTAACTTTACTTCCAGGGAGGTCCATGAAAAATCTCCTTGGAAACCTGAAATTAGGTCTCTTTTACCATATCTTCTGAGCTAAGCTCAAGTTGAACTTTTCACAGCCGTGGAACAGTTGTTTTTTCTCTAGTGGAACATTATTAATAACTTTTAATAACTCTATAAACACCGGGTTATAAAAATCTGCGTTGTCAGCTACAAACCCCATATGAACAACTCAAATTGTTTGCCGACGTCACTGGTTACTAACATCACTTGCTTCATAGAAACATAAAAGATTATTCAGTCTTTGTAATAACGCCTTTCATGACACACTGAGGGCACATGTCAAAGATATACTTTGGGGGACTTTCATTCATGTGTGGTCGTACGAGTGTGGGCCATTCACGTGGCCTAGCCGGGGCTCCGGGCCCAGGGTCGGCCCAGGGCCCTCCCAAAGGACCACCAGTAAAACATACAGCGGTGCAAGTGACCGCAACTCACCAACTCAACCGGTCAGTGCTGGTCACTAAGTAGGTCACTCAATGAGTTGCCGCATTAGGCAGGTCAATATATCACTTTGGACGGGAAAAACTGCCCGTATTCCGTAATAGCCAGGTGGTCGTATTTCACAGGTTTTATCTATACATAATATAACGAAAGGGACTGATATCCAGTGGTCGTAATGGCAAGTTGCCCGCATTCCACAGGTGGTCGTTGAGACAGGATAAACTTTACTATACTTTCCACATCATGGTCACCTATTCATTAGCTAAGGAGTGGCTCAATAAACATTAGTTTAGCTAGACAATTTTTGAAATGTTTGTCATCATTTAAAGATTTCCTTATCACATATGTTCACGATTTCAAGCGTTTGTCCATATTTTTGCCTTGTTCTAAATATTTTTCCAAAATAACATCTTCATGTTATTTCCCCTATTACACTTTTGGTTTCTGTGTTTGCTTACAATATAGGCATTGTCGTTATCATATATTGATCAAGTGACTTTATGATAAATATTTAAAAAAGATCATGAATCAAATTTTCGAAATTTATATAAAATATAAATATAAACAACACGTTCTCCCACCTGTGAGCTTCTGATTAAAGATGTAAGTAAATGCAATATCTATAGCCCTCTATGTTATGTAATAAGAAAATCGCATGCCAGTTAAAGTCAATCTATCCAGATTCCCGCTGTTAGCCAGATTCAAGTGAGAAAATTGTAGTTACTAATAATATGACCATTAATTAACGTCGCACGAACCTTTATCAGATATGCTTATGGTTTTTATGTGGAACACTTGTGATTGATAGGTAATGAACAGCTGATAGAAGGACGGCACTTAAACCAAGGCCATCAATACAGCCCAACCATGTGAGGTATTGAACAGTAATCAACATTATATAAGTGATCAGCATTTCTTGCAGCCAGTCTTGTAGTCTACAATGCACTTGCTTGTCCTACTCATCCTGTTGAAACCTGGACACAGGTCCTCCGACCGGCTAGCCGTGACAACCCGATTCAGTAGGCAATCGGATAATAAGGCTGGTAGGCCTACTCGAGTCGTGACACAAGTGATATCGAGGATTGTATCGCAGTGGTCTTGCATCAGGTTGCATTCAAATTGTGGTAACAGCCCATAATCTCAGTTTTATTCCAAGAATAATGAATTAACACAATAGTATACATGTGAGCTCACAACCCAAACTGAAACACCGTCTCCATGAACACGGGTCATTTTCTGTATCGCCTGCAAGCTGCCTGCCACCTGTAACCCGTGCGAGCCATGCTTGTGTTCATGTGGTCATAAATTCAACAAATATGCCGATGAGCTTACCAACGTGCTGGTTAAAACGGACCTTTTCTCGCTCATATTTGGTATTGTAAGAAAGTACACAAAAAATGCTAACGAATCGTCTGGTTTATGTTGATTGACATTGTACCTGTAGGCAATGAAGCGTTGTCCGAAATGACGAAAATATTTGCATCTTCATAAGGCCTTATAATTGGTTCCTCAGGCTTAGATGTAAGACACTCTGGCGCCTGTGATCTGGTCGTAATGCCAGAGTGTCGATATGACGCTACCGATCGGCCTGAGAAACCACTCGCACAGCTGGTGGCTACCATTGCATAGTTTGGACTATCGGACTTCCGTTACTCAAGTAGTTTACCTGCGTAATATCGTTCAAACATTACCAGATTAAAATGAAAGTAGCCTAAATATGCCAATCTATATTTGTAGAAATTGGGTTTTACTGTTCCATACAATGCTGGCAGGAAACAGTCAAGGTTATATGGATATGTAATTGACATCTTTTGAAAACTCAAATCATGACTTTTTTAATTATTGTTATGCTTGTGCCCGGTTATGTACCATCTTAGTCTAACCAATCCGAACCACCAAATAGGTCAATATAGACATGTGCTTTCGGTCAAGGGATTAAAAAAATAAAAACAGTCAATAGAACAGTTAAGAGAATATTTTAACTAATTAATAAAATGGCTAAAAAAAACCATTAAAACTAATATTATGATAGAATAAATCTCGGATGCCATTTTCGAATGCCTGGATTTTTAATAAACTTGCAAAATTTTGTGAAATTTATGTCAATTTGGCACAAAAGAGTACAAATAGCTAATTGTTTCCGTGATCCCAACAGAACACTGCCGTATTTATTAAAAGTATACGATCAACAAATTTATAAATAACATTAGTGTAGCGTAAAGAATTAATTAACAAAGCATGGATAATTTGTATATTTTGGTATAAAAGACCATTTTCGAAAGACTTCATCATATTGAAAAGCACACGATATCCAAAGGAATCGCCAGGTGGAGTTCGACAATATGTAGCAATTTGGCCTTTTCAGATGACTGTTTTCAGTATACGCAGCTCATGTGTCGGGTTTTTCTCAAACTGGCCAGCTGTTAACATGACCTTTATCCGCTCAGTGTGAAGTGTGTTCGGAGAAAAGGGACATTCTCCGTAAAGATGATGGGAACTGAACGGCTTAAATTAAAAAGGAAGGGCAGGGCAGCGGCGGTCAGAAACCGGGAAATTGCTTTAATATACGATGTTATATGGATAACGAGGATTAGGGTTTCTGGTCGCCATGTCAGCTGGGCGCGCAATGAGTCACTGACCGGTGTCGACCCGAGTCTGCGTTTAGGAGTTAGGTGGAGTGGAAGGAAACTCTAATTACATGTAAAAGAAGAGTGAAGTTCAATAAATATCAAAGAGAACGATCAATTTTCTAAACCAGTGAAAGACACTTAAGAAGACATGCCTAACGTGATGACGCAACTGAATTCCGTTTGAATGTCTAAGAGAAGGTCATATAAATAATCTGTAAAACGGTAAGTGCAAGCGATTTACCATTGTTTCTCATGTGCCTTTCTTCAGAATGCTCACCCTTTTTTTTATAAAGTTTCCAATTAAATTAAACAGGTACAACAAAATATAAAAAAAGATAATTTTATTAAAATGTTATTTTATATTCTTAAAAAAAAAGAAAAAAAAAACATGTGCAAGCTATGACCTTAGAATCAGTAATTTTCTACTAAAAATCAGAATAAAAATAGGGTCAAAACTGACGCCTGTGACTTGTTTTGCCTAAGAATATTTTTGTATAAAACCAAACATGTTTGGTGTTCCTTCACGGTCCTTAATTATCTAATAAAAAGGTAAAAACATATTTCTCATCCGTTTTCATATGACCTAACGCTTGTCTTTATTTAGTCCTGTCATACTTGTTTTAACTTTCCAAATCTTTTAAAGAAATAAGTCTGCGGAATTTTTCTTGTTTACACCTTCAATGTGCTTAGTTATGTTTCCTTTTCCCAGAATGTCGCTAAAAATATTCAGGCTCTTCTGTTACTTTTTTAATTCTGTATTTCAGATGCCTCTTCCTATCTTACCGATCAATCAGTCAATCGATCAGTTGATATTGCCCATGACGAATATAGCAGAATTGATTTTCTTGGGATTTTGCCTAATCCTGTATTTTGGCAGTTTCTTATATTAATCAGGATTAACTCACTTCCGACACACCGAGGATCTGATCAAACATTTATACCTCGCAACGGGTGGAGATAAAATTAATTACATGGGAAGGCATTTCTGGAGAATTATTGAATTGTTAAATTACTATTTTAGGAACAATGCCAAATTAGAGAACCTTGATACCATGGATGAGAGGCCCAAAAGTAAAATCATCAGATCTGATCATGGGAAACAATACCTCCTTATATCTGTCTACTGAAAGCTGACCATAAATTAATTTATTTTCGGGACAAGGACTGTTCAGAAATTGATTTATTTTAATAATTTTAAATATATATATAAAACACTTGAAGAGAAATCACATTGTTTAATGTGTTGATCTACTTTACTAGCCTTATTGCCTGAAAATGCATTATTTGCTGCCGCAAGAAGGGAATGCCTCCGTTCCTGTTCGTATGTGTGTGTGTGTGTGTGTGTGTGCGGTGAGAACGGGCCAAGGAAGAATTAGATTTTGTGTTAATCTAGCATCTTCTCCGGATTCTGGAGCAACATCAAGGAATATTCACAAATGTACGGTCACTTATGCACAAATGAATCTGGAAATACGGGCAAAAAAAAAGAAGTGAATGCACAGAAGTTCCCGCCTCATCGGTGTGGCCCGGCCAGCTGTGCAGGTCACGCACGAGCACCCAGCACCTTGGAGTGGTGGTGTCTAGTGTTTTCCATGGCGCAGGCATATATCTATTGGGATACCCATCTCTAGTATATACCATACTTTCCACATCATGGTCAACTATTCTTCAGCCAAGGAGTGACTCAATGAACATGAATTGAGCTGGACAATTTTGGAAAATTTTGTCTTCATAGGACTTAAACTTATCACATATGTTCATGTTTAAAAACGTTTGTCCATGTGTTTGTCTTGTACCAAATATCTCAGGAACTCCAGATTTTACATCAGGTTTGATCCCCTGACTGATATGTTAAAGTTGTATATGTTGATACAGTTTCTGAGAGTCAAAATGATGTTTTCCACTTATTTCTGCTTAAGCAAGAAATTATAAACCCCTTTCACACGAAAAAAAGTTTTTAAAACGATTTTGGAAAAGCGGTTTGACCAATCGGTATTAACCCGTGTAGTGCGTTCATACGGGCATCAAGTACAAATGCCGGAGGTGTACTTACAAGCGTATACAAAGAAAATAAAGAATAGTTGAGAGATTGTTTTAACTAATTAATAAAATGGTTGAAAATGCCTGGATATTTAATACACATGCAAAAGTTTGTTTAAAGTCAATTTGGCACAAATGGGTACAAATAGGTAACAGTTTCCGTGATCCCGACAGTACTATGCCTTATTTAATAAAACTATACGATCAACAAATTTATAAATGCAAGCTCTTCTGTTACTTTGATAACCGTAAACTAACGTTTTCGCAAGTTGAATGTCCGTATTTCAGATGCCTCTTCCTATTCTACCGATTAATCGATTAATCGATATTGCCCGTGACGAATTTTAGCAGGATTGATTTTATTGGGATTTCGCCTAATCTTATCTATTGGCAGTTTCTTATCTTAATCAAGATAAACTCACTTCCGACACACCGAGGATCTGATCAAACTCTAATACCTCGCAACGGGTGGAGATAAAATGAATTACATGGGAGCTTTTTGTGAGGGAATGCGTCCTTTTCTGTTCGTATTTGTGTATGTGTTTGTGTGTGTGATGTGTGAATGGGTCATGGAAGAAACGATTAGATTTTGGTGTTAATTCTACATCTCCGGATTCTGGAGCGTCATCAATGAATATTCACAATGTACGGTCACTTATCCACGAATGAATTTTGGCATATGGGCCCATAAATAAGTGAAATGCACAGATAGAACCGCCTCATCGGCTTTGGCCCGGAAAGCTGTACAGGTCACGCTCGAGCTCCCAGCACCTTGGAGTGATGGTGTCTAGTATGTTCGCAGAGCGTTTTGTGTAATTTGTGCTCTCATTGCGCAGGCATGTATCTATTGGGATGCCCATCTCTAGTATATACTATACTTTCGACATCTTGATTAGAAACTCATTAGCCAAGGAGTGACTCGATGAACATAAATTGAGCTGAACAAGTTTTTAAAATGTTGTTTCCATTGGACTTAAACCTATCACATATGTTCACGATTTCAGGCGCTTGTCCATGTGTTTGTCTTGTACAAATTATCTCAGGGAACTGCTTGGGCATCAGCCCCAGATTTCACATGTTTTGATCCCCTGACTTATATGTTACAGTTGTTTATGTTGAAACATTTCCTGAGAGTCAAAATGATCTTTTCAACTTATTCCTGCTTAAGCAAGAAATTATAAACCCCTTTCGAACTAAAAACGTTTAAAACCATTTTGGCAAAGTGGTTTGACCAATCGGTATTAATCTGTGTTGTGCGTTCACACGGGCATCAAGCACCAGAGATGTAGATATTACATGAGGTAAGAACATGTTGACACAAGCATTCGCGCTTGCGCTGTGACATAATTGCTGCTTAAAAACTTGGTCTACACCGTTTTGAGCGCAATTAAGCGTTCATACGACACAGAGCAAAGCGGATAAAGCGATGCGCTTTCAGACCGGTTGGAAACCACCTCCTGAGCGTGCATGATCCAAAACGTCTTGGCCAAAACGGTATGAAAACGCTTTGGATTTTAGTGTGGACGCTGAATTCACATTCAAAACGGTTTAAAACCGAGTTGCATCTGCCGTGTGAAAGGGGTATTAAATGAGTGTGTGTGATAAGGAATTACTTCCAAAATTACATCTTCATAGAATTTCCCCTATTTCATTTATAGTTTCTGTGTTTGCTTACAATATGCATTTCCGTATATTGATCATGTGACTTTACAATAAATATGTGAAAAAGATCATGAATTGATGGTCCCTAGTTTATATAAAATATAAATACAGACCAACAATTTCCAAGCTGTGGTCTTCTGAAAAAGAATTTATGGAAATGCAGTATATATAGCCATCTATGTTATGTAATAAGAAAATCGTATGCCAGTTAAAGTCAATCTATCCAGATTCCCGCTATTTGCTTGATTCCAGTGAGTAAATGGTAGTTACTAATAACATGACCATTAATTAACGTCGCACAAACCTTTATCAGATATGCTGACGGTTGTTATGAGGAAGACTTGAGATTGATAGGTAATGAACAGCTGATAGAAGGACGGCACTTAAACCAAGGCCATATGCTACAGCCCAACCATGTAGAGGTTTGCACAGTAATCAACATTAAACAAGGGTTCAGCAATTCTGACAGCCAGCCTTGTAGTCTGCAATGCACTTGCCAGTCCTACTTAACCTGATGAAACCTAGCCACAAGTCCTCCGACAGGCCTGAGAAACACTGGGACAGCTGGTGCCTACCATTGCATAGTCATGGAATATCGGACCTCCGTTCTCAAGTAGTTTACGTGCGTCATATCGTTCAAACATTATCAGATTAAAATGAAAGTAAATATGCCCATCTATATTTGTAGAAAATGGATTTTACTGTTCCATACAATGCTGGCAGGAAACGGTCAAGGTTATATGGATATGTTATTGCAATCTTTTGAAAACTCAAATCTATGTTTTTTTTTATTATCGTAATTCTTGTGCCCAGTAATGTACCATCTGAGCCTTACTTAGCCGAACCGTCAAATGTGTCAATATAGACATGTCAAATATACTTTCTTATGTTAAAAGCCTTTCTAATGAAGATTTCTTTTTCATATACAGGGCAATTTAAATTTATTTTCTAAAGTGAGTATAGTCCTGGATTTGTGTAGAACACATGAATTTTTAAGCGCTGCAGATATGCAGTTTGGTTTAGGATGTGCATGGGCATAAGGTAAGACCCCCCAGAGTTAAAAACAATAGTTGTGAGAATATTTAAACTGATGAGTAAAATGGCTAAAATCTATAAAAACTAATATAATGATAGAAAACAATCTCGGATGCCATTTTTGGATGCCTGGGTATTTAATAAACTCTAGTGTGATACCATGCATAAGGTTATAAATAATTTAATTTTATTTCTTTATCAAACATTTTATAATTTTTTCTGTGCTATTTTATACTGCGCATGAAGAACGAAAAGGCATTTAATATACAGACCTTCTAAATAAGCAATTTATCAAGGACCACATTTAATATTTGACATACACACAGAATCCATTCACAATTCTATCTTATTTGTGGGCCTCAGTTTCTTTATGCAAGTACTATTACAGTTTTTGTGTTTCGTGCAATCTGAACTTCATTTCAATTTAGTGCAGTTAACATTAGAGTCTAATTTTATGCAATTAATATTGGTGTTTTTGTAGCAGACATACATGACACAATCATAAAATACCTCCGTACATGAAGTGTCCAAGTCGAACAACGTGACCGGTGGTGACATTTTGAAAAGGGTAAATGGCGTTGTTTAAATTCTGCCTTTACTCTGACGGCTGCCAAAATACCCACGGGGCCGTCAGGTAGACGGACTCTAGGTAATCCTGACGGCACACGCTTTGTGGGTTCGATGCAACGTGTTCCCACTCTCACTTTTAATGATGATGGAACAAATATAGCTTCTGGTGCTCCAAAGCCTTCAAACTCTATTATCCTAGCGGCAATTCCTTCCAGATAAAATGCGTCCTGGTTTATTTGTGCCCAACGTCCCGGTGCTGCATCCAGCTAGCTGGGAGGCACCAGCTAAATGTCTCTTAGACACTTTGAAAGAACAGTCATACCATGGAAAATTTATAATTTTATACCTTCCAACAAATGATACATCAGTATGCACGGGATTATAAATCCTAATATTAAAGCGATTACTTTGGCAGGCTAGGGTTCGACTTAGTTTGGCAGGTTATGGGCCAGAATTGAATCTACACATTCAGTCTCATGTAAAAACCATAAATTTATATTTGCACTTTTTTGGCTTTTACGTTAGTTTTTAGGAATTCGTATGCGTTCATTTCCGATAGAGTATGTGTATGTTTGTGTCTGTTCACAACATCACACACGCAATCATGGACTGTATCTCAGGAAAATTCTGGGCATTTCGGGAACTGACCAATGAATAATCAATACGATTTTGTATGGATTCGGAACATGATCCTTATTACTATATGGATCCGGAACATGATCCTGATATATACTGCCTCAAGATCTATGATAAAGGTACTCAGTGATAAAGGGTCACTCATTTAAAGAAATTTTAAGTGTATCTTTGATATCTTTGAATCATCGTGAAGGGAGAGTTATATTGTTCTTCATCATCAAACGTTTCCCGTAGACCATGCTTATAACACATTGGTGAACGTAATACGATAAGAATGTGATGTTGTTAACATTAAACATTGTGGATGTAAATTCATGTTAGATCGTGAGTTCGAATCCCAGCCGATGAGCGGTGAAGTGTTTTACGGTCAGTCCCCCCTGCGGCCTTAACAGAAAGGCTGTGCCCCGAGGCCGTGTTTCAACAGCGAACGAATGCGCTTTTTTGGGGAGGGGGTTGGGGGGTTGGTCGTATGGCCCAGCAATAGGGACGATTAGACACACAGGGTAGTCACACCATCTGGTTTATACCAGGATATTAATGAAAGGAAGCGAGTGTTACCGTCCTCTCATGTAGCTCGGAAATTAAAACGGATTCTAGAGAGGGATACCTCTTCCAATATAATTTTTTAAAATCTGAATGTATGCATGGTTTTATATTGACGCGGAAAGAGATAATCTGGAATTCATAACATGTCATTTAGATATCAGTGCGGACTCTGAAGTTCTGTAGAGATGTTGCTACTTTAGAACTTCTTGCGGAATTTAATTGGGGATCTTCCGTTCCTATTCCATACATACGTGAATTTCATAAAAAAAAAAACAACTTAAGGACATTCCTCCGTACCGACAAGGATTTCACCCAGGACTTATTTTTTTTTCAAATTTTCCACCTGCTTCTGTGCTTACATAGTTCAAGTTTCGCTTCTCCGTGAGAATGTTTCCTTTAACCATCACGCAGGAACCTGACAGGGTCTTTGATCTTGACTTCCAAGTTTGACAAAAAAAGATATTCATATTTCTTTAGGTAAAATTAACTGTAAATTAATCCAATATATGTTTGATATCCAGGTATGCTGATCAAAACTATGGTTAATTACAGGAGATTACCTTTGAAGTATAAAAAAGAATAGACAAAACAAGATGAAACTTCATATAAGTCGCGTCCTTCTGCACTAAAGAACAGATCAATTTACACTCAAAATCAATGCTATATAATGTAGTCGTGTTTCATAAGTACACAAAGAGCTGGAGAACAGAAAATAATGGACTAAAGATTAATCTAATGTATACTGATCTTTAACAGATCATTCTCGACTTGTAGTGAGAATTATTTTACTTAACTCCAAAAGAAAACCATGTATCTGACATATTTGTCGTGACTTTGAAACTTGTATGCTAAAAACGGAACCGGGTTAGACAGGAATACCGACATTTACCATAAACTTCGCCATATTTAACGTCTAATTCGTCATTTTTAAACTGGGTTAGTATGTGCTTGGGAAAACAGACAATTAGGTCAGGTGTATGATGTCCCCATGGACGTTTTACGTATCATGAGTGCAAAACACTAGGTTATATTCGTGTCACGAGCGCAACGCACTAAAGGGAGGGGGGGGGGGGGGCACTCTACATGTGTCAATACATATTATAGACTGCGATTAAGATCCTCGCCTTAGTCCCCCGGTGTGCCCTTGCGTTAATACGACGCCACGATTGTTCTCTCTTGAGTTGCACATTCCTACACTTCTTAATCAGTAATTTCTTCTTTTTAACAATTAAAAGGAACCAAATTTTTCGAAAGAAGGGCTGGGAGGCCTGGATCTTATCAAGGTAAGAGTTATTAATCGCTTAATTCAAAGAGAATATTGCAACACGGGCCAAGTTTATACTTCAAATACATCCAGTCACCAAACTCTCGCAGACTGTCCATCTCCATGCAGTCAAGCAGAAAAGAATAGCTCTTTCAAATTAAACAAATACTGAAATACATGTGCGAACTTAATACAGATTATTAAGAAAAATGCTTTATATTACCAAGCAAGCTTTATATTATACTGTTATAACACATTCAAATAAAGCGTGTATGTAAATTAACCAAAAAAAAAACATGATAATTTCAAATTTCCCTGGTTCAATTTATTTCAAAAGGAGATTTGTAATGGACTCGGACTTTGACTCGAGCTGCACATGACTCGGACTCGCAGAGGGTGGACTTGGGATCGAACCTGTTGATGGCCTGGACTCGGACTTCGATATAGTGTGGACTCGACTTGAACACTGACAGATACGTAATCCAAACTGAATTACTCAAATACCATGCGCCTCTAAAATATGGGATACTGTTCACGTGGGATGCTGTATTCAGACAGCGTCCAAGGCACTGCAGATTGCAGAGGCAATCGAGCGGGCAATTATACCAAATAGTCATTTTCTGGTGTAGCTGTGTGGTCTCTCAACATGAATATTCCTCTGACTGGATCAGTTAATGAAAAAGTTATTCGGATACCAGCAATACCTATGATTGAACAATATAGAGAATATATGAAATAAAACAAAACAATTCAACTTGGTCCGCTCTGCTTTCTGGATCAGATGCAAAACGGAATGGGGTTTCCGTTGGTCCTAACCCTCAGTAAAGATAACAAAACAACATACAAACAGATATTGTTAAAAAAAACCCTTCTTGGTGATGGTAAATTAGGACGTCAAGTTCTAGCAAGATGTAGGATATAACACAGTAATTTAATCATTAAACCCATGAGTGAAGTTAATAGATGAACCCTGCAGTGATAATAGTTACTTAGAGTTATTGAGAGGTATTGAGAGTTATTGAGAGTTATTTAGAGTTATTTAGAGTTAATGAAAATCGTTATATTAAGATGATATCTAAACTGGTGCGATGACATCTGGTTTTTTAAAGAGTAATATACTGGCTCGAACATAGTTACATTTTATCTGAAAACCGTGGTAGGAACCAAAATAAGGTTATATAACACGATAAGAAATTATATAAAAATAATTTATAAAAACACAAGTGTCTGTAATCACATAACCCATGTACAATATGATTAATCCAATCTAATAGGAGAGTGTGGGAGGCCTGGATCGGGCCAAGCTTATACTTCAAACTCATCCAGTCACCAAACTATCGCAAACTGCAGTTGAAACTTATTTAGAACCTTGCGTTGTTCAAGGAACATTAGGCAAGTGGACGGTAGATTTGGGAATGTTTATGTGTACTTGTGACCGATTTATATAGAAGTGTATATGGTTACACATTTAGAAAATCCTGTATTTGAGTATTTCATTGACAATCTATTACCTTTGATCAAGTAACTGTATGATTAACTTTAGCAGATTAATTATCATGTCAGATAATTCCTCTGAGCAGTTTCATTGACTTTATACAACCTTAAATCGAACAACTGTTTTGTTAGTTCGATAAAATTCATTATCACGTCAGCACTAATTCATCTGAGCTGCATCGGTCGATCGAATTTTATCGACCTTAATATAAAAAAATAACGCTTTTTACCGAAGTAAGTGCCCGAATTGGCGTCTATCAACGTTTACATCCCTGTTGATGCAGGAGATTATTATAGAGTTATAGAGTCTACCGGCATTCCTAGTACACTTGTTCAACGGGGCCAAGGTGTGTCTGAAGTCTTGTATCCACCCCTGCACACGTCATTAAATCCATAGGAAACGATGCTGCCTGGATTGAAAACAAGTGACCCGTGGATCATGAAGTTCAGCTGATCTACAAGCATGACCTTTTCGTTATTTTAAGTATTTTCATCGCATTTTGAAGGACTTATTTTGATCGAATTTGATTTGAAATTCAATTCAAACTGTGGCATGACACAAACATAGGTATCTGATTAGAATATCTAATATATTATAGCTGAAGTGTTACATTAAAGTGACTGGTATCTGACTCGCATAAAACAGGTCGACTATTTGGCGGCACCTGCAACTTACAAACATTTGTCAATTGACCAATATTACATTTTCACTGCAAGGACATCCGTTATGTCAGGAATACTCGTCCTTTTCGGTTCTAACTTTGCATGCTAATAGTCTACGAGGCGAAGATGAGAAAAAAATTCATATAAATATTTGCTCAATGACCATGAAAAGTATGGTAAGTCTGACTTTCAGAGTGAGTAAAAGCAGGTGTTCAGTCGAAAGGTCGCATAATATAGGTAGGTCAACGTGACCTAATTTCTGGTTTCAAAGGTATTTCTACGTCTTGTGGTTATGAGTTGTAGAGTGTTTACGGACGGACGGACAGGCGACGAACAAAGGGCCATAGCTACAGGTTAGATAACTCCTCAGCTAAAAAACTGATGAAAAGACCATATTCGAGACACCAAAAAGAGGTAGTTACACAATACTCTTATATATATAACTAATTTAAAAAGTTGCAAGTCTCATTTGATTAAGTTATTAATCTATTGCTTCAAAATCTGGAGGGGCTGGCAATAAATACAAACCGTATAAACACAAATGCTCTCAAGAGATTATATCATAATTAATGGCATCCGAATTGTTTTTTTTTTTTTCCAAAAAAGCAATCAGGGCTTAACGCTGAACCGCTGTAAGATTGATATTGCTAACGTGTCTAATCCTAAAAGTCAAAGCTCACATTGAATGACGCAGGACGGATTTGATTTTTTGCTAATAAATTCTCCAGCTCTATCAGAAATGTACCAGTTCGTGTAAGCATCCCAATCTGATTATTACAGGCAAAACTATTTTTCATAAAATAAAGAAGAGAACAGAGGAAAGGTAAAACCGGTATTGTTTCCCTTGATTTACTGCCCACACGTTTCGTCCAGTAACAAAGTCATTGTAATCCAATGCCAGACTGTTTATATAAGGTGAGAGCAGTTTTTTATCGTGTCTATTATATCACCGAGGAGGAATATTAAAAGCATAACAATGGTATTAAGTAATGGCTGTTTCTAAAGGACCACCTGACTTTGCGTGATATTAGGACTTTGATTAGCGCTCGCTTAACTGGCAAATAAAACAGAATGGACGGTTTTATAGTTGAAAAACCAATGAAATGTATATTGGAAGGACATTAACAAAAACATACTTTCAGCCACTGACGTATCATTGTTTACATGAAATATACCTTCATTCTTCCACTGGTTCTCCTTTCGTAAACATGGTCTCCTTGGCGGGCATGACGTCATCCTCCCGGCACAATGAATCTAATTACGGTCGCCATTATAGAAAAGTAACTGATATCATTAAGTTTGCATTGTATTAATAAAAGAAGAAAAACAATGACTTCGGCTGATATTCTTCAGTTAAGCGGAATAAAACGGTTTCTTCCTCTTTATTCATATTACTTTTAAACAGTTGTTTTACTGAATCTGTTTATCGCTGTGGGTTTCAATGCAGGTTATTTCCGGACATCTTTGGTGATGGTTTATTCATTAATACCTTAATAGAGGAAGCCAATCAGACGCCATCGGAGTTAAACAGACGCAGAAACATTCACGTCAGCCTGTTTGTTATTTTTATTTAACTTCCGGGTTTTAGGAGACTAAAGTGATGACTATATTCTACTTCCCCGTACGGCCTCTTGAAAAAAGCTCTCTAGAATGACCATATATTTTATAACGTCGAGTCAAAGCGGAAATGAAAAATTTCTCTGCTAGTTCCTTAGGATTGGTTTGCTTGATAAAGCTTCGCCCTTGGAACATAAGTTGCACTTCTGTGTCTCATTTCTCTTACCTATTGTCATTCGACATATCCGGTCCACCTGGTTGCTATGCTGAATACTCGTTTATCAAGGGTAACTGAGTGCAAAGGAATAAAAGAGGGTTTTCTGTATTACCTCCATTAAATCAAACCCAGGTAAAGTAAGCTTTTGTCACATTTTACTAATCCGTAATATGTATTTACCGTGTCCCACGAGAGCGTGAACTCGGAAACACCGGGAAGTCAATTAACATAGCCAGGTAATAAATAAAACAAGAGCTGTTATAAACTAACAAGAGTGTTTTTCTTGTCAAAGCGGATGCAAGACCAACAAACGTGGTTACCATGGAGCTATGCCGTATATAGAACAGTCGTTCTAGCAACAGAGGGTTTTAATGCCAACCATGCAACATTACACCAACAATTAACTTCAACCCAAGACGAATACAAAACACAGGAAACAATTCAGATATATAGGGTTTCATTTTCCTAAATATGGTTTCGGTATCTTCGAATACAACTTTTTACAGCTGAAAGACACACTTGCATAGAGGCAGGGATTTCAGTCTTATATAAAAAAGTTATTTCTCATTCTTATAGATTTATCGACATAAATATGAGAAAGTAACCTTTAAGTTAATGGTTTATCAAAATGCAATGACCGAAAATTTATCCTTAAACCACCTGTTCGGTTTTTCGAACGCGCGAACATTACTTTTTTATTTTATGTATCTTTGTCAGGGCGGTGCTTTAAGGACTTTCGGAAAATGGGACTAAACAAGTGTATACCTTGCATACCTATCGCTACATGATTTAGTTGGTAAATGTATCAACAGTCGTACCCATGACCGAATTAAGTATCGCACCAATATCTTGTTCGAGATTATAGCAGCATGGCCGCCCACGTGTCCGCATGCAAATAACCTTATACTTTGTGAGAAAGCACGTCATATAAGATCCTGTTTATGCAATTAAAAATGTTTGTGTAATTTCTATTTTATCTTTTATGGGCCTAGCCAAAATAGATACCCATAATTGTTTTATTCGGCCAAAGAAAACACAAGTAAATCACAGGGTTTTCAAACTATTATACCCTTTCTTATTACTTTTATTATTATTTCTTATTAGAAGAACCCTAAAATAAGAAGACGCAACACAGCCATATACGTGCGCCAAAAAAGGATGGTTCTAAGCACTTTTTTTTTAAATCAATGCGGGCGGGCGGTATTTTATTTTTGAACATTTTTGTATGTTTCGAAAAAAAATGTCATATGATCAGGGAGAAGCATGAAAATAACAATTTTTATTGCTTAACAGGTAAAAGCAATACATAAATTGTATTATTTATCTTCTTGAAAGATAAAAATCAAAATACAATTTTTTATGTGGGGGGGGGGGGGTTGGGTTAAAATTTACGTGGGCCATACCTGAACCGTACTTTTTATTTTATTTTTTTTGGGGGGGGGGGGGACCTAAATCGTGAATTCCCTTTGTTCGCGAAAGAAGTTGAGGGGGGGGGGGGGGGGGGGGTTCACGGAAATAACCATGGAGAGCCCACTGGCGCCTTCCCGTGATGCTGTGTGACAAACTCATTTTGTTTTCACACTGTTCAGGTACCTGCAAACCCATATAGGTGAGCTTAATATCAAGCACTGTTACTTAAGAAACCTTATATTCCCTGCAATAAAGCTTTCTTCCGTCAGAACAGAATATGGAGTTTAGAAAAGGATTTCACAATCAAACTTTTTCCCCCAGAACTTGGTAAGCCGAGTATGTGTATGTTTTATGTCTAAACCATGTCGTTTGACCACCAAAAGGTTCATCATTCGACATCAATATCGAACAAGAAATCAGAAATCGGCTCTTACAGCCTACTGTTGTAATTATGAGCAATTTATCATTTCCTTTCAGAGGGAAAATAAATTATATTGAGTTTCAATGCTCAAGACAATATGACGCCGGAGCAGCATTAATGAGGTGTAAGAAGCACTGAAATGGTAAAACTAAAACGGTAACCATAGTAACTCTTAACTTGAGCTGCTTCTCACCTAAAAGGAATCAAACTAATAGTAAAACGAGTCAACAGCTGAAGTAAGGAGTATTATAGTCTACAATAAAACGTTTTGACTAAAGCTGTTTACATAAATAGGCGTCAACACGCGTGTCCAGAGATCGCCTTTTTTCAGTTACTTATGATACACTATTTAAAATGAGTGCGAAAATGTCACTCTTTTGACGGAGCATATGGGGCAAAAAAGCAAGATGGTGGGTGGGAGAATTCGCCTCTGGTTTTGGAGGGAATGTTTCCTGAATAAAGGTGAAAGTCACAACTTTAATTAGTCATGATTAGCGTATATTTCATTTATGCTCACATGATTCAAACTGGTATCGGTATATGCACATTTAGAATTAATACTGTCATTTCAGCCGTGGTTGGTAGCACAGACATTATGTACATATAAAAATGATAATTCTGATAATTGTTTCCTCCTGCTGTATATGGATTTGCTTTTTTTCTGTATGTGCCTATGTCAAACCTAGCGGAAGGAGGTTGGGTTACTCTCCTATTATAATGAGCGTGTTCCGTGCAAATTAATATGAGAAATAGCAGGACGTTGAGCGAACGCCAATTTTATTTTATTTTTAAAAACTCCAATATGAAAAGCGTTTCTATGAGTTGTTACTGTAAAATTAAGATTAAGGCCCCCCAAAAAATATAAAAGGTTTAGTTCCCAGGAACCGCCCGGGTCAATTTCAACCCCCACATAAAAAATTTTCAATAAGAGAAAATAATAAAATTTTTATAAGATTTTCTTTTGTTATGTATTGCTTTTACCTGTCTCGCAAAAACATTATGTAATCTTTATGCTTTTTCCCTGATCATTTGACATTTTTTCGAAACATACAAAAAAGGTAAAAATAACATATCGCCCGCCCGCACTGGTGACTGAAAAGAGTGCCTTAGAAGCATACCTTTGTTTGGCCTAATGTAGCCGCTTTGCTTGGTAACTGGAAGTGCGTTTATCAGTCTGGCTACCCGCGCTGGTTGACTTGTGACGTCATGCCAGAGACGCTTGTACATTTCAGTCTACCCCCAAGGAGATGGAATGCTGGACATGTACATTTCAAACATGAATATTTCACTTGAAACAATGTCCACAGGTGGCTTGATGTGGGCAGACAGGTATACTAATTGGCAATATCCCTCGCGTGTAACATATCTAGGCTGGGGAATAGTTTTATATTTATGACGTAGCGTTGGATAACTAACGCACGTGCACCACAAGAAAACAAAGGTCAAATATAAATGTTGATACTCAGGTTTAACAAAAGTATGAAGAAAATAAATTCCATAGGCTTCTGTGGCTACCGGCTTCTGTGGCTCAGAGGTAGAACGCAGGACTCAAAGCCTGGAGATCGTGAGTTCGAAGCTCAGCCGAGGCAGTTAGATTTTTCACGGTTGGCCCCCCACCCAGGATGAACGCTCTGCAGGCTTAATGGGTTGGGCGTGCCCAACGGCCGTGTTTCATTCACAAACGAGTGCGCCTTTCGTTGGTTCCTCGGTGGTATGACCCAGCAATGGGGACGATTATACACAAAAGGCCCGCAGGTACATCGGGCCTGGGTTGACGCTAGGATATAAAATGTGAGGAAGCGTGTGATACTGCTCTGTAACGTTGTCCGAAACCGGAACGGATTTCTGCAAATGTACATATACGTAGTTAAGTTAGCATTAAAAAATGGAGGCAGTTACCGCCATATTAAAAATAAATCCCCTAATGCACACGAAGTTTTAAAAGCTTCTTGCCATGTTGCTTTTTTGGGCCCACAAAAGTCCGTGGTTTATCTTACCTCCTTTACTTCAGAGAATGAATCTCCGGACACCTTCGCGTATTAGAGGAGGTAAGCCTAACTGATAAAATGAAGGAAATAACTTTATTTATTGGAACAATTACACAGAAAGGTGATTGGAAGCGATAATCGTAGGCAAATCAAACTAAACAGCAACACAAGATATGTCGTAAAACGGGATATTGTTAATACCAATACTCTTCGTGTGTGGAGGCAGTAAATGACTGCCTGTTTGATAAAACTGCAGGCAAACAACTCATTTTTTTTAACACAGCAGTGTGGGCACTAGATATGTTGTTTTTAAATGCCGATCATCCTGATACTTAATATTAATCATATTTATTATGCTGTGTTAAAACATATTACATAAATATGATATAGACATAAGACATTGCTGCATTCGGCACGTTTTGCATCAGAATTTGATCTTTAATGAACTGCCTTGCAGGATGATATCAGGGAAACGTACACAGGGTCTCTTCGTCATCGATAAACGTCAAATTTTGCAAGATTCTTTGAATTTGTCGTACATTCTGATACCAAACTTATATAAGAATAAGACTTATACAATTCTATGACCAACATATTTGCCATGCTCAAATATAGCTTGTTATCTTGGCAACGTCATTAACGTTATACGTAATGTTATGGCGAAAAAAATCAAAATTTGACCCAATAAATTCGACTTATGAGACGCAATGACTCTCAAACAACAGCGTCATTTATTATTTAACCCTTGGTTCTAAAACGACTCCTGTAATTAGAAATAATGTTGTTTATAATTTACGTAAAAGAAAAAGTCACGTGACCGGCTTCTGTGGCTCAGGGGTAGAGCGCAGGACTCAAAGCCGGGAAATCGTGGGTTTTGAATCTCAGCCGAGGCGGTGAGGGTTTTCACGGTCGGCCCCTACCCAAGGTGAGCGCTCTGCAGGCTTCATGGGAAGGCTGTGCCCCACAGCCGTGCATCACTCACATATGAGTGCGTCTTTGGGGGTTCCTCGGTGTTATGACCCAGCAATGGGGATGATTACATGCCCAGGAGCCGCAGGTGCGGTAGACACCGGACCTGGGTGACACCAGGATACAAAATAAAAATGATAGGAAGCGAGTGCTACCTCCCTGCCAAGTAGTGCAAAACCGAAATGGAAACACTGCAGATGTACATACTTAGGTTAAGAATTAGATAAGTCAGCATTAAAAAAATGGAGGCGGTTACCTCCACCAAAAAAAATATCACGTATCGACCATTCCATTCCCTGAAGCTGTATAAATGGTTCTGCACCTTGACAGGAACAAAAGAAATACACATTATGGTGATCCAGATTATCGTGATTTTTCCTTCGTGTTATCCTAATCCTCCACAAGAAATGTCAACAAAATATCTTAAGAATTGTGTTTGCACACAGATAAACAAATGATCAAAGATAATATGATAGCTGTCGCCAACTGGCGTAGGTAAACAACATATAGGGGCACAGCTGACGGTATTAGTGCCACAAAAACGTAAAGCTCTAGAACCGTGATAGATTTAAGGCAAATAGGGTTACTTTTCTCTTAAAGGTCGATCCAACGTCGATCAGTATGGATACTATTAAACATTAACTTGTTGAGCAGTGTTTTAGAAGACCTGCTGTCAAATTAAAGCTGAAGGATTGAACTGCTTATTATATTTTTAATGACCGGGTAAAGCATACGCATACAACATCAGAACACGATAAACATTACACCAGTTAGAACACGATGGTTACACGCTGCAGCGTAATTGATATTAAAGTACCAGTTATAATTGAACCACCTTTGAATAAAGGCCACTGTTGGTCCTTTTACACAGGTTTCACAAGCAATATTTTCCCATTTTTTTTTTTTTTTATTCTGCGCTTCTGGCTCCAGTCCACTGACTACGTACCCTACTTCCATTCCGTATGTTTCGGCCACCATACATTTTGCCCTTTAAACATTCGCTGACAAATTGGTCATATGGCTTTTACAAATCGGCGTCACAGTCAACCGTAGCAACCTAGATAATGAACCGATTCCACCAACCGTGATAAAAATTTGATATCGAGAAAGAAAAAGACATTTTAAGCCGTATATATGCAGGCCCACGGCGCGTGGAACTAATCTTATACAACATGGATTCATGCTTCGTCTGGTTGGTTGTAGATTGTAACCATGGCAACGCTTTAGTCCCGTGAGCTTTTTCTCTGCTACACATTAAATGTTATAGATATTGAATGGCCGGCTCTTCAAGCATGCAAGCTTGTTCGAGGCCGGTCCTATTACAAACACTGACTGATCTTGTCCTGGTGAACAATAGTTTAAATGTAGCCATGATTTCAAAACATTTTTAGCGTCCATCAGGTTAAAGAGAAAGAGAAACCTAAACGAACTTTAGCGTTTAAACAATATTTTGTTTATAAATTCACAGGCTTGATCATGCTCTGGTGTACAATAATTCAAATGTAGTCTGGATTTCAAAAGAATGTCCAGCGTCAGGAAAAAAGGAGAAAATATACCTTAACGAACTTTTATTAACTTTTATTGAGAACTGACAGAGTTTATACATTGTGTTTTTGTTTAAAACTCTTGGCTTGTTGGTGTAAAGCGTCAAAATAGACCCCATCTAGGCAGTTCTGATTCGGGGGGGGGGGGGGGGGGGGTGCAGGGCGTCCGGACTCCTCTTTTTTCACCGACACAACCTTTATTTAAGCGTCTCAGACCAATGTTGGCGGTCTGGACCCACCCTTTTTCTGGATCTAGAGAATATTTGTTAGGCTATGTCATTAGTTCTCCTAGGTTGGACTTCTGCTATTCCTAAATCCTGGTACCACCTCTGGAACCAAATGGTTCTGAAGAGACTCTGTGTTTGAAATCCACGCCAACGAGGCTGACAAATGATCGCATGCTACCTCTTGATGCAAGAATAACTCCATGTTCATTAATGTCAAACAAATAATCGTATTATCCCCAGGAACCGATAAAAGTCTATATTTTACCTTCACAGACGCAAAGGGGCTAATAGAAAACACATTAATATATTAGCGTGTGACTTCTCTTTTTATGTATTATTGTTATATTTTTGCATATTGCTTGGTATTTCTTACTACATTATTGATGTTATATCAAATGACATGTATTTATTTAAAAGATAGACCACGTTAATATTCTGGTTTGCTTTTTGTTCGCGGGGGTTTCAAATTTGGTGATTAACGCAAAAATTAAAACCTACAGAGAAGAATATTCATTCTCTATGGCCTGATCCATTTCACCTGTTGCATATAGCAAAGATTGAGGGCGGGAGGGGGCCGGAATATTTGGCAAAGGCAATTGATATATATATATATTTATATATTTATATATATATATATATATATATATATATATATATATATATACACTTGTTTATTAACTCAAGAGCTTTCGAAGCGCACAGGCTTCTTCGTTAGGTGAAATGACCACCTGACGAAGAAGCCTGTGCGCTTCGAAAGCTCGTGTGTTAATAAGCAAGTTAGCCTATGTAAAAAGCGTCACTTTTTCTCTTTGCCTACATTTCTACTACAGACTAACACGGCTATACCATTTATATATATATATATATATATATATATATATATATATATATATGTGTGTGTGTGTGTGTGTGTGTGTGCGTGTGTATGTAATATCTCACAATAATTCTACGCAACATAATGTTTTTGTTCCAATTAGAAATATCAGTTGTACAAGATGAATGTATAAAATAAGAAACAATGAAATGTAGTATTATCAATAAACATTACAATACTTACTGCAACTGCAATGTTTCTAAGGTTCTACGCAACACCTCAGCCCTGTAATAAGATTTTATGTAGTTCACGTTTCCTGAGATTACTCCTAACAAACTCCGATATTACACCCTGAGGATCAAACTCGATGGCTCTGTACAGTGACATCAGTGCCAGACCAGTGAATTTCTCATTTGGGACGGATGGTAAAATGTCATGTAAACAGAACTAGCTTTTCTAAAGTAAACTTTATATTAAAATGAGTCCCACGTCTGCGGATAGCATTGGCATGAATTTCATGACTGTGTTTAAGAAATCTTAATCATTACTAGACCGAAAGCAATTCCGAGAGGACGAAAAGAACTTCAAATAATTTAATATAACTATGGAAACACGCTGTGTAGATATGTAGATTATACTCTTTATAAATCGTGACAATCGAATCCTCGCGAAACATTACAAATTAAAATCATGATACTTTAACCTCTCCAAAACGAAGCCACTCACAGTAAAGACAATGGAGATCCTGCAATACATAAGTTTAAAAAAATAGTATGTTTTTTTTCATATTGCAGCTGCATTCTGTAAGTTATATCACAAAGTAAGAGTTTGCGTGACACCTTTGGTCCGTCACAAAAAAAAAAGAAAAGAAATTGACACGGTGTCCGTTATGTGGACCTCCTGATATTAACGAGTACGGATGGCGTCCCGTCTGTTTCTTGTCCACCCCAGGCTAGGCATGACTTCTGTCACGAAGCTCTTTATGTGTCTCTCACAGTAGTCGAGGGTAAATGCCGTTATTTCCTTGCAGTGTTTCTATGTACTTTGGCTGACGGTACTGGGCCAGTTACAAAGCCTACTCCTTTTAGCTTAAGACTTGTTATTTACCGGATGCGCATTCACCCTGCCTCCCACTAATTAGTCTTAATGAATGACTTTTTTTCTAAATTAAGGTATAAATGCAAAATAAGGCCAGCTAATTTTAGACGCCTTTTTCTACTGGGGTAAAACATTAATGAAGAGGTAACGGGTCAAAACACCCCTTGTTCCTCTTGGTCTGCAAAAGAGCCTAATGTATGAAATAAGTTAAAGCAAGCACCCCCAGGGGCCTCGTAAAATTAAAGAATGCTCAATTTGGTAGAAACCAAAGATATTTAGATATGTAGGAAAGAAGGTGCCTGAAAAAGACGCAAACATTTTTGTTTTATTTTCATGGAATAGGCTTGCAAATGATTTATTTCATGATACCAGAATAAACCCTTTAAGTAAATAAATTTATATAGATTCTATCAAACATATTACACGTAGGATATTGTCATTCCATGCTTAGGTTGCTTAACTTTTAACTAGGGGCCCCCTTTTTCAGACTTAAAATATATAATACCAAAAAAACGCGCCCAAATTGGCTTTTCTCTCTCTCTCTCTCTCTGTCTGTTTTCTTCAGTATGTGTTTTGGCGTTCCCGGCACAATTATTCACATGGGCCAGGGTGTGCGGCCAATGGGGAAACATAATCTGTTAGTCTGCAGTCTGTCTGGGACGTAATCTGGTGCCCGCTGTAGGTATCACGTCGATATGTTGTAGGTATCACGTCGATATGTTGATCATGTGAAAGATACCCGTATTTGAGTGGGCGATAAGCGATTTCGTCTTCATATAGGTTACACTGGTAGCCGGGCGCTGATCAATATTACCAGACCTTTCCGGAGATTCTTTCTGTCACATTATTTTGTGAATTAAAGCAATACCTTGGTTAAGCACCTGTTTTAATCAGGGCTGATATCAAACATTTGGAATTAGTTCTTAATACCGAAAAACAGACCCGGATTTCATCAAGCAATTTAAACTGACCAATATTGCTCCATTTTAGCATATTTTTTTCGAATTGTTTCGTGTTATCTAAAAACCCCCGTTAACGTGGTAAAGCAGTCATTCTGGCTGCGTTTCCATCACCGATTAAACTGCAATGGACCTTTCCCGTTACACTTACGCCACCTGTCGTCGATAATTGACACTTAATCTTCGGGTCTTTCATTTCGATAAAAAAGTGTAACTTGTTATATCTCGGATGGTCCACAGTAACAAACATACTTTTTCTGTACCTGAGAGCTTCTTCCTGGAGTTTCTATTTTGTATTTGATTTCATTTTTGACCAAATCTGTGAAACTGGCTAATTGGACCCGAACCCTGTAAACGACCGTTATGGACAGTGCGCATGTTCGTAGAAAAGAACACAACAGTCTAAGTGATAAAATTCGGTATTTGTTCCCTTATCAACTTCAGCAGGGAAGTGAGTAGTTTAGGTCCTCTCAGAAAGTATTTAGCGTCACCAGTTCAATATAAATCCCTAATAAGCCGTGTATTCAGGGCTAGCCAGCGAGTTTAGCAAAGATTTAAAGAATTGCGCTGAAAAAAAGGTAGTAATCCTTTCTTTTTGACGATGTCATATTTGTTAATATGGTTTTCATTTGAAAATGTTTTCATAGTCCATAGATCATAGATCCATAAAATGGGGCGCCATACCTGAAATAGAAAACAGTTTAAAAAGGATTAGGTGTACTTAGCGGGTCTTTTCTGATGTCTGAAACCTGGTAGATGTCTGCACGTAATATGTTTGATTCCTTCTCATAATTTTTTTTAGATATACCATCATTTGGAGCCCTAATCCGATGAACGCGGTTTCAATCTTGGGATGTCTTTTGCCGCACATCTTTTCTTTGATATGAGATACGTCCATCGCTTCAGTTGCTCTCTTGTTCCTCCGGTACTATTGTCTCACCTGAGAAATATATGATACATAGAAAGGTCGAGC
This sequence comes from Sipunculus nudus, assembly GCA_026874595.1. Classification (NCBI taxonomy): domain Eukaryota; kingdom Metazoa; phylum Annelida; class Sipuncula; order Golfingiida; family Sipunculidae; genus Sipunculus; species Sipunculus nudus. The sequence continues at coordinate 47,038,555 of CM049306.1, read as the reverse complement.
TGTTTAGAATTGGACAACACTACTTTTCTGTGTATCATATATGTTCTCCGTGATATAAAAGTTTTCCAAGTCTTGTTGGCTTCCTTAACACAAAAGACAGTGCTTCAAAGACTTCTTGGACGGGGTCTAGAATGCCTCGCCTGTGCCTCGCCTGTGCGTGTCGTGTGGTTAATGACGGAACTAATAGTAAGACTCCACCGGCTTCATCTTAAACATCTGCCTGTATGGAAGTCAGACTGTGTAATTGACTGCCTTTCAGCGTTGTCTTTGGTTATTTTTCCGGAACATCAGTGACTGGCTTTTCAGTACGAGGCGTAACGCCTGTACACATCCTGATGCGTTATTTAGTAAACTTCTTGACCTGGGTTTGCGTATGCGTAGCAGTTGGTACTTGTTGCTGTTCTGTCTGAAAAGCTTAAGCTGCGAATGCCCTGACTGGTGTTAAAGGTACAATAACATTTACAATAATAAGTTTACTTTCTCACGCTATTATCTCACGCTAATTTTTGTTGAATACAAATGCTTCCCGGCACACAGAATGACTACGTCAGTTAACCTGTTTTATACATTGTTATGGTTTTTCATGTAAGTATACACATGTGTCAAAACAGAAAAAGCAGCATCAGTTGGAATCCAGATTGAATATTCTTGATTTGTGAAGTTGCGTTGTACGGCCAGAAGGATTATATTAATTATTTGCAGCCAGTCACATTTATTTCAATGCTTTATTTCACGTGTTCAAGTCCTTTCAAATCCCTTTCACAATCATTTAATGAAAAGGGTAACTTTGTTTAGTTACATTTATGTTTTAGCTTTTAAAGTACTTTAGACAAGAATTATGTTATAAAATTAGCGCTATATATCGTCTCTACTTTAGCATCGTAACCGAAGATTACGTCATTCATTCTAATGATTTTAGAATGACGTGATCTCATGTCTACTTTTTGGTTGTATCCATTGCTCAACATTGACTGCATATCAAAACTCAGATGATTGAACAGTTGGATATTTGCAGATTATGAATATTGTCAATATATCTAAAACCTTCCAAACTAATTCGGGGACTTCCACCGCTGAGCATGCATTTATTATTGGTATTTAAAAAATGTAGATAACCTCTCCTGTTCAAAAAGCACTGCCAGCTAGTGTAGAAAATAAAGGATAAACTCAACACTGCAGAAAAATAGATGTTTAGATTTTTTACCATTTTATGTCAAGAACGCCACTGAAGAAAATGTGTGGTCGTGATATACATTGACAATAATTACGCTATCTTGTGTGGTATATGGGCTTCTGACATTCGCAACTTTTCGGAACTCGTGGATATGAGAAAACACAAGAAGTAGCCTAATTTTTACCTGCCAGGAGGAGTTTATTTTAAAAAGGCTGATGGATCATGCTCCAGCTGTCGGTATAATCCTTTTACTCTGGCGTCTGCAATCCGGTAATTTTCTCGAACACGGACCCCTGGATAGATCTGTCTAAGTGACAGGAGGATATTTAAGGAGAAAAAGCTTGGAGGACCATGACGTCTTTTTTTCAATTGACCTGTAATTGGAGCAGTACCGGCATTTCTAAGTTCTCGTTTAACTTAGTAAAGATAGAAAGCTGATGGTCCCTAGCACTGTCATGCTCTTTTATTTATACCCCATACTAGGACAGTTATAACATCTTTTACATTTAATCCCGCCATGTATATATTTACTATGATTTTGTATAGTATACCTAACCCTTTTAAACCAATATCACCTAGTTAAGCTTACTTAACTATTTTAACAAAAATACGGTCTTGACAAGCTATGTATTAATGACAAAATGAAAATGTGTATTTTCCCTTTATATACCGTAAACGCGCACTGCGTAGGAGGAAAGAGTCCGCAAAATCTCGACAATGTCATTTACATAACTTATTTCTTATGTCTAGATTGTTAATGTTACCACATTTTGTGCATTACAGAATTCAGCCACTATATTATAAGTTGCTTGAGTGTGGGTAATGGTGTAAAGATCAGTCTTTTAGAAGGAAATTTAAAATATCGACCAGGGCTATTGTTCTCAAATAAATTTGGTTATATACTAAGGGTTTATTATTATTTACGCCAAGTTATACATATGCGTACAAATAATATGTATCTGTAAATTCATTGGATCTGGTTGGAGAACCGATAGAAGAATCCAAGTCATATACAGACCTTGGCAACATTAAAGTGTGACGGTTACTCCTAAAGAAATCTTACTCTTGTGCCGGGAGGTAAAGATAAGGTAGTCTCTGATAAAAAGGCTTAGTTACATCCTGTAAAACTTGTAGTGAGTTATAGTGGTTAGTAACGGACAAAGAGGGCACAGGACTGCCTGTAACTTGTACAGCTGTTTTCATTTATTTTTAAACCCGACTGAAACGATGACCTAGATGGCCTCCAGTTACATGATAAGAAGGCTTTTATCAACGCACTGGTCCTAAGCCCTAAGGCATGATCCGGTAAATAGGTGGAACATACAGAATTAGTTTACCCCATGAAAGAAGGAGATCAGCGCCTTCAGAATTATTTCTTTTAATAAATGCCATCCACCTCGGAGTGTTGATTAAACTGCAGACAAAAAGAACTTCCTTCTTTTACGCCTCAAGATTTATCTGCCTATGTTTCCCCTTGGCTTATTTGTCTTAGCATCACTAATAGCATCGATAAGCTTTACCGATACCGCTTGGGCATTAATAAAAAAGGAAGCTGCAGTTATTTAGCATGTGGAAGCTTTATATAAAGGGATACATAAATGGTATGTTTTTTTATATAAATGCCTGTAACGTGTAAAACGCCACATGGTCCAGAGAAACTCTAGAAAAAGTGTGTCATGTATCAATGTCACAGACGAGCAATGTTATTGTAAACATGTAAAATTTAAAATAAGTTTTAAATCTGCTTTGCAGTATTTTTCAGTTCTGAGACGTGTAAAATGAAGAGCAAAGGAGGAATCTCCTGTTTCACGACATACTGAATATATTGGATATTTTTATCAAAAGATTTGTATTATACTATCTGTACGGCGTCTTTTATCTCTGCAGAAACAAAATAATTTGTCCCTACCTTGACGGAGAGACAATGAACAGATTTTTTTTTTTTATATAATCTTCTCTTCTAAAATGTACTTATACCGTATACAATCAAAATAGAGAAATCAAATAGTTCACCGGAATTATATTTTTAGTAACTGTCATACGTCTGCACGTTTACGAGGAATTGGCCAGACTGAATGTTGCACTTGACAGCATTTGTAACTCAAAAATAAACTTGTGGCGCTGCTACTGAGTGTATACAGTGATATCACTGTATTTTTTTTTCTTTAAATATTAAACCTTTAAAATAAAATTTAAATACATTTTCATAGAATGAGACGTTGAAATTTAAAAGGGTTAACATCTTAAGTTTTATATGCGAATATTGGCGGACAAATTAACATTTACCTCGGAGAAAACATAAGTAAAAGAACTTGTGAGAGTTCTACTCACCTTACTGGCGCAAGCATTCAGGTTCCGTACAGACCAGAATCTAGCTCTGCACACTGTGATATCACTGTAAAGTCTGCCAATAGAATGGTCACGGACGCAGCACCTGTTAGATACCCCGGTAGTGGCTGGCTGGCTGGCTGACTGACTTGTGGCTGTGGATTGGAAGTCCTATTAACGGAATGGTCCTGCCAGCCTGCCATACACCCCCTCTCGCAAAGTAAAGAAGGATCTAATTGGTCCTTGCCGCGCAGGCCTGCTGATCATGCGAGATGCACTGGCTACTTGTCCATTATAAACCCCTGCTCCTGTCGCGATCAGTTGCAAAAAGCTTTATCTTGATTGTCGGAAGTTTTACTTTTCTATTAGGGTTTAATTGAAAAAGGATATTTTTACTTTTGACTTATAACGTGTGGAGAACTTTGTAAATAAGTTTCATATTGACGATGTGTTCTGTATCTAGTAATTGGTCAGAATTAATTTTTCAACTGATTTATTTATAAAACATCAGATTTAAAATTGTTGACAGAAAGTAGTTCATCGTCCTTTATCAAATCCCACAAAGACCAATTGTGTCACAACAATCGGTATATAAATAACATCGGGACGCTTAATTCAACAACGTCGAAAAAATTATTCATCCAAAGGAAATTAAAAAAAGGGACCATTTTGAAGACCGATATGAATTAAGTTATGGTCATGACTCAATCTGGTACTGGAAGAAGGGAAACTAATTTGAGTAGGTTGATCCAGTGCCACAAATATTCTTGTTCTTACTTTATGGCTTTTGTTGAACTTTAAAGTAGTGTAGTTTTTGTTCTGTCTAACAAATTGAAAAGTACATTCATGACAAAGCCGTAAAAATTAATAGGAAAACAATCGTATTTCCAGTTTTTATTAATACTATGCCATTACTGGTATCTTGTGACTTGTAATCCAAATAAGAACGTTTTCATCACACTGCATTTATAATGAAAAAAAACGTATCCATACTAGGTAAACAGAACTATGGAGTGCCTGATATTTTCCAAAGATAGCATATTGATTAAGCCCTAGTCCCATAAAAGCACGGATGACCAAGGACAGTCCCAGACAATCAAGGCAGAGCTACGGCTGTCCCCGGACCCTAAACGGCGGCTACACGGACCACCCGGGATGTCGCCATCTCCCCGGACCGTCACGGACGATCACGGCAGTTTTGAACTGCCGTGTTGGCCTTCCGGGGCCTCAAGGAACGTCCCGGACGTTCCAAGACCAACAGAGATCGTCGCGGACCAACACGGCGGCTACACGGTTCACACGCCGGATCGTGTCATTTGTGATCCTTGTTGATCCAGCACCTATATGGGACTGGGGCTTTACGAAATATGATTTCCAGTTTTTGTCTTTGTACTTTGGATCTTAGATTCATGTTTGGAACATAATGCTTTCAAATTACCCGAGGTGATCTAAGATTCATGTTTGGCACATAATGCTTTAAAATTAATCGAGGTGAAGGTCTGAATGACAACAAGGTTACATTTTCGATCAAATTTGACGAAGTTTCAATTTTATACAGTCTGTTAGAATTTTCTCCACTCATACATTTTCATGAAAGAAAAAAAGATATTTTTTCTCATAAAGTGACAAAAGTTGATAATTAGTATTTACTGAGTTAGCATTAAACTATATACTCTCCATTCTCTATAAATTGCTTACCATAACATACAGGCTAGAGGTGAATTATACAGCATTATGCATTCGTTAGCCAGGATGTATGGTGCACCAAAATTTCTCCCCCCCCCCCGCTTCACGACATTCTGAGGGTTTTTAAGCATGGGTGACTGTACGTCATCTGAGCTCTAGAGATCAACCTTTGTCAGTTAACAGGACACAAACCGTAACCGCTGGATTTGTAATCTTCTTACTAAATATCCAGAAAGATCCATGAAACATCTCCTTGGAAACCAGTAATGATGTCACTGTGACCTATATCAGCCGAGCTAGGGGGTTCATAAATACACCCCCCCCCCCGAATAATTAAAACTTTGATAAACAAAAGCTCCAATAATTTTATCTATTTTTGAGACCTTCCGATAAGCAGGCCATCCATTGACAGGGCATTAATCGTGACCGTTAGACCTAGAAACATCTTACTGTACATTCAGAGAGGTGCTAGGCAAATCTCCTTGGAAACCTGAAATAAGGTCATGGTGACCTATATTTTGCAAACTACAGGCTGAAAACATGATTTGAGCACTCAATCAGTCAGACGGAGCACAAATTGTACCTACTAGTCCTGGAATCTTCTAACGTTACATCAATGGAGGTCAATAAAAATCTCCTTTGAAACCAAAAATAAGGTCAGGGTGAAGTATATTCTCCGGACTATGGGGATCGAAAGTACCCCAAGAATAATTAAAAAGTTGTTATAAATACTCTCATATCTGAATAACTAATGAATTGATTGCCATGATTCTTTGCATACACATTTATCAAATGGTGTTTCATCATTTCCTGAAGACGGGTAGCGCCACCTTTATTTTTCCTAATTTCTATGCATTTCATTTTCCTTTTTTTCTGAGACTTTCAAATGAAGCAGTCCGTCCGTTAAAAGGGCAAAAATGTAACCGTTAGACCTAGGAACTTCTTACTGTACATTCAGGCAAATCTCCTTGGAAACCTAAAATTATGGTGATGGTGGTCTATATTTTGCAAAACACTATCTGTAATTCGAATATTTTACTCATATTTTTCTAGCCGTGACAACCCGACTCAGTAGGAATGATAATTGCCTTGGTAAGCTTATAGAGTCGTACTACAAGCAATATCGAAGAATGCATCGCAGTGGTCTTTCATCATGTTGCATTCATATTGTGGTAAACGGCCGATAATCTTATCATAAGGCTATAAATGATGAATAAAGGAAAAAGAACACAGGTGAACTCACACCCAAAACTGAAACTCCGTTTCTATGGTAAAATGTCTTTTCCTGTATCACCTACAAGTTTGCTGCGTCCAGTAACCCGTGCGAGCCATGTTTGTATTCATGCAGACAGAAATTCAACAAGCTTGCGGAGGATTTTACCAATATGCTGAGTTTAAACGGAATTTTTCACGCTCATTTTCGTGTTGTTAGAAAGTATTCTAAACATGCTAATTGAAAAGCAAGGTTTAAAAATATCATAATATTCACTCTTAAAAGGGTAAAATCAGGTGAGTACCTGTAATAGTAAGGTGTTAAATACTCAGGTTTTTGTACACGAAACTAAAAAAAACATACTAAACCTATACCTCGCTCATACACAAAGCATAAAAAATAGTTTTACTATATTTTACTTGAGACAACACACTAGTGCATGTGTCCACAAAGCACCATCAGTCAAATAGCCAGGACTGCTTGTCACGAGATTTTCCTCGAATTTACTTTCACACCTTTAAACCTGTCTTTCCTTCAGAACTGTTTAGTTCACATTAAATAGTGCCAGTTTCTCAACTTAATAAAATTCAATGTAATACACTAATTTTTATCATTTGATTGATCTCTACACGAGATTACATTACCGTGACCTCACTTACATAAATAATTTCCACCTTAAACCTGGTATGCTTATTGATCATCATTAGTTTTATCATTTTTTTGTACTGGTAGTGCCACCTGTATTTTGCTATTTCTTAACAGTTTCTCTCTGTGTATGAGTGCTACAGGACACCATTAATTAACAATGCTTGGACCAAGAAAATTCTAACTAGACATCCAGTGACTTCCTGGGGAAAAATATATCCTGGGACATCTTAAACAATGTCACAGAGACTTATATTCTACACGCTATAGGCCAACACATAATTTTCACCATGAAAATCAATAATAAATGTTCAGTCATGTATCATTATCACTGGTGATGAACCTTACGAACTTTGCACCTAGTGACCTCTACCTGTCTCCTTCCACATGGATGAATATGTCACCATGACCTCATTTTCATAAATTACAGGCTTGTGAACGGTGCCCTTAGGACAGCCAGTACAAACATTAATGCATCTAGTATCATAGCCATTATCACTCAGCTGAGCGTCATCACCCGCGGGTCACTTTTAAAATGGTAGATGGAACTCTCAAAGGAGCGATCGCCTGCAGCCATTCACATGATTTTTCTTGTTATGAACGGATATGGCACACCCTGGTCTTCCTGTTTTCTGTTCAGTCACCTTTCCAATTACAATAAAAACCAGGAAGTGTGTATGTCAAAAAATTGTTTACGATATGCGGAAAGGTCGCGGCGGAGGCACAACGCTGGTGTACCCTGAAAACGTATCTTGGTAGGACCGAACCGGACCGCTAACAAAAAATACCTCACCGCTTATCCCCGGAAAGGTCTACTTCATTTTTTTTTAAGTTGAAGCTAAACAGATCGTATTATCGATTTAGTTTTCACCCCACAGGTAAGTTATGAACAATGTGTAATTACCCTCTCAAAGAAAGACTCTGTAGCTACGTAAAATATATTTTGAGCAATGGCAACTGAAATGGTACAATTATATAATTATGTATTATTTTATATTTTTGTTCACCAAGTAACAGTACAGGCTCATTTTTTGTTATTAACTTATGATTGAAGTGACAAGTTTAGCATTTGAATCATTGTCCCTTGCTAAATTGCATAATGCTGATAATTTCCCTCTGTATCATGATTAATCAAAGTAAAATCAGAAAAATTCTATACACGTTTAATACATTCAATACATGGGCCTGTATATACCCGCTGCGATCCCCGCGCAAAATTCTTAGAATCAATTCTAAACTACCATGACCCCCCCCCCCCCCCAGTAACACAAAATATTCAACTGTTATCATTAAAAAGTCAGAAGGATATTTCACGAAAAGTGTATAGATTAAAATATTCCATCTATATTCATATTGCATGGTTTGCTGTGTATGGGGTATTCGGGTTTGTTAAATATTTAAAAGAATATATGTAATGAAAAAATAATGTAGAGTAAAAGCAGAATAAAAAAAACTACAATTTTAATTTAGTTCTCATGAGTTTATTTCTATTTCATACTTGTGTAAATATTTATGACAGGAGGATCTGCTTATATACCCCCCCCCCCCCCTCCGCCATTTTCTGTTTGCTCTAGATCTCTAATATGGCTGATTTTCAAAAGATATGTGGGCATATTATAAGTCCTAGGTCACAAATTTGCACCTGATATTTATCTTGACCTTTTTCAAAAGGTCGAACACTCCGTAGAATATTCCCCTTTATCGCTAAGTTGCCTTCCCGCTCCAGTGATCGCTCGGAGTTTGCATATATCCAGTTTCCTTACATCGCTTTATATACTTCTCATGTAACAGGCTTCATTTGTGAGACCCAAGAGTTATAAAATATTGGAAAACAGAGCAGACCGCCTAAACCCGCGTGGTAATTCTAATCATTGTGGGTAATTGTCCGAACCCCCCCCCCCCCTCCCCGCCCCCTTTTTCATCAGAAACAACGTTTTTTAAGGGCTTCAGACAAAATTTTACCGCCTAAACCCCCCCCCCCCCCTTTTCAGACCTGAGGACATTTTTTTAAGGGTTTCCATTTGTCCTCCTGGGTTGGAACCCCTCTTTTCCTAAATCCTGTATGGGGTCCGTAAGAGAGATCCAGAGAACGGTATATGGCAGTTTCAAAATGAATTATGACAGCTAGATTGTCTGTTTTTTTCTGTACACATCTCTCATTGCGCAAAATGGTACGAACTGATTTTACGGGGGTACCGATTTTGGAATGAGCTTCAACAAAACGTGGCGGCCGGGTTATGTTTATTCCTGCATGTAGATCGATCTGCTCGCTTCAACGACCTGCGCTGACCCTTGGTTCAAACACTTATTTGCATCAGAAAGACTTTGAGTCCTTGAAAAAGACTTTGAGTCATGAAAATTGCCATGGGAATAAAAAAAAAATGTTTCAATGACTTCAATCGTTAACCAAACTTTACAATCAGGGTCAATTGATTCTTCATGAATCTGTGTTACAGCATGGTCTGTTTTTGACAAGGTTTATACAAATCATTAGCGGCAGATTCTTTGTTTGCTAGAACTGCTCGAAGATGGCTGGCCGACATCCTTAGAGTCAAGAGTCCGTCCTTAATGGGTGACATGTCACGTTCAAGAGAATGCATTTATCGACGATCTGTTCAAGGGTGTGAAGAAAACAAGTAATCATCCAATCAGACCTGTTAAGGGTGATACAGGGCGTTGTCCTTAGTGAATTGGTGCTAAAATGCTGGCACGCAGCTGATTCAATATGTACTTTTTATAGCCCACATAAGTCTCATTTGCTTCCCATATAAGGCTGTTAAGTTGTAAAAAGCAACGTTAACGAGAAAATGTCCAGAGGACTGGATCCCCCGCCAACGGAGAATGCCAGAAATGTGTAATTTGGCTGATTGAAAGCATGGGAAGTTGGATAACGTTTGAAATGCAAAATTCATTTAAAAAAAGCAAAATAATTAAGAATATATAAAAAAAATAAAAAAAGGAACCAAATGTGAACTAAACGGTATCAGCTTTGAGGACCAATAAGATTGAACTGCTACTATTATTAGAAGTAGATCCCAGTAAAACCTTTTGAGAAAAAGTGTCGCATATGATACGTAAAAAATTCGAATAAACATTTCATAAAAAAATCCAAAAATCAGTCCCATGGGACCAAAACCTTTTCAACTCTGGAGATGAACCTGCTACTAATGAGAAGTAGATCCCAGTAATACTTTTTGAGATATTGTGTCGCATATGAAGTTTTAAAAAATCGAATTAACAAATTCTTTAAACCATCTTTATAGCGTGACCTAAAGCTGATCAGCCCTGGAGACCCCTAAGATGCACCTGCTACAACAATTAGAAGAAGATCAGAGTAACACTTTCGCATAGCATTTGTTTATGGACGGACGGATTTTCGGCCCGACGGACGGCGGCCCGACAGACAAACGGACGGAGCTGATCACTATACCCCCGCTTCCCTGAGACGGGGATAATGATTAAATGGGAAAACTTGGCGGTACGCTTAACCCCAGATGGCAATGCAAACCTCATGACCACGCATCCGCGTTTTCAATATCGAGGAGAAAGGTTAAATATTTTAGCCTTATCAAGACCGGGAGATGTAGAAAAAAGTTGTTGCCGCAATGTCTAATACATTGAAGATTTATATATATACGGAGACATACCTATTACAAACAATATTCTCTTTGCCGTAAGGCCTTTCATTGTATCGTTTCACGGGTTGGCAAATTTGTATAGACACCTTTTTCTTGCCGTATAGAGCCATGCGTAAAAGACGAGGCCCAGAAGGTTAAATGTTTGAAATGATTCCTGGACCAACTAGTTAAAAAAGGTAGACTGTTGTTGGAAATTCACCTTTTTATACAGAAACACTGCGTTACGGTTAGCAAATATCACTTTCAATTTCATTTACCGGGGTATTTAACAAAAACCAGCAAGACCCACGGTTATTAAGAATGCTTGCAAGCGCCTCCCCCTACTCAAAAACGAAATGATTCTAGGTAAAGTGATTTTGTACGAAAACAAGCGACTTCGCGCGAAGGTGCAGTATGGATGTGCGGGAATCCTATCCCAGTTTTGAAAGTTTTTAAGTTAAAAGAGTTTTACTAAGGGGCCTACTTGGGCGGGGCGAAAAAGTTTCCATAGGAAATCGCTTGAGAGCGGCCCTGTTTTGTTTTACAAATTTTACAAATGAATTTACCTGCAAAACATTCAAAATTAAATGTAATTTAATAACACAACCTTCCCAAACATTCCATTTTTTTTTCCTTCATCACTTAGAAGTGAGCATTGCAAACTAAAACAATTTCAAAATATTTTTCATCGTAAATAAGACTTAAGAATTATATAGTTCTAATCTTGACAACTGAATCTTCCGTAAGTCTACATCAGTTATGAGTCTGCGACCAGAATTTATGGTGTCTTTATAAATTGTAGATGTCAAGAATAGGAATACCGAATTTAATAATCCCCTATTTTCCTAAATAAAGTCACACGCACAGTTATCCTCAAGCTGTAATATGTGCCATGGTTGTTTGGAACAGCATGTTTATTTCATTTTAATTTATTGCATAGATATATATAAAACACATTACATGCCGAAATATATTTATGATCGGTATCATATATTGGACACCTTATCACATATAAATTTGCCTACAAGGGAAATAATCTGTTGTAATTGTTGAAAATGCGTACTCTAAAATTAACGTTCTAACTTAGGCAAACAGAGTTAAAAAGAAAGTAGAATATGGATGTAACGTACTAAATCAGTTGCCTTGACACGTGTGTATGCAGAGTGAGCTATGCACCCATTTAACTTTGGACACCGTCAAAGGTATCAGCATCCCGCTACGTATATCACTGCACGAAGATTCTATTCTCGTTTGTTAAAGTAGAAGGTTTATTAACTAAGTTCATCATTAAACAATTTCAGTTTAATAAGTATTAATGAGTATTGACCATAAATACCATACATGCAGTATCATATACCAATTTATTCAGGTTAAATTTGAAAATGTAACTTCACAATTCGACATTTGCAATTGATAATTATATGGAAGTGATAATATTATCAATAAAACACATCTGTCATATACTCTGGTTGCTAAGAAATCTGAGAGTGATTATATTGTTTTATATACCTCTGGTTTTTTTTCTTCCATTTTATAATAAAGCTCTTTTATAACTTATATACCAGGCCAAGCATTAACTCTGTAGCTGTGTTACACCAGTGAAAGTCATCTAAGCTATAGCGATCACACTTTGTCCCTCGTCCGTCCGTCTGTCTGTCCATCTGTCCGTTAACAAGGCACAAATCGTAACGCTGGACCTAGAAACTTCTAACTGAAAACCCAATCTCCATAGAAACCTCAAATTACGTCACTGTTACCTTTATCCTCCGAGCTCGGGGCTCGAAAATACCCCCCACAATAATTAAAAAGTTGATACAAAAGATCCATTATCTCAGTAAATAATGCATTGATTGCTATAATTCTTTCCATGCATATGCATATCAAACAATGTTTCATCCTTTCCTGATGACTTATGGCGCCACCTGAATTTTTTTTAAAATTTTTACTAATTATTTTCTTTTTTAGAGACCTTCAAATAAAGCAGTCATGATGATAACAGGGCACAAACCGTAACCTTTAGACCTAGAAAATGTTAATTGTACATCAAGGGATGCCCTATAAGCAAATCTCCACGGAAACCTGACATTAGGTCATGGTGACCCTTTATTCTGTATGATGCACCTGCGTTAAAATTAAAAAAAAAAAAAACAACTAGAATTAATTTCTTATTTTGAAATAAAAAATCACTATGAATCACTTATATTATATGATAATATATCACCCGTAAAAAAATATGGGGTAACCACAGATCTCAGCAGTCAAACACTAATTTCTGTATTTCAAGAATATGAAAAAATTGCAAAAAAATGTTGCATATATTTATAGAAGTAGTTTCCCTTAGCAAGATGACATGAAATCTTGAGATAAGTGATTAAGTAGTTTCCCTTAGCAAGATGACATGAAATCTTGAGATAAGTGATTAAGTAGTTTCCCTCAGCAAGATGACATGAAATCTTGAGATAAGTGATTAAGCATGAGCGGTATCGTATACAAGGTTTAGTGGAGGGCAATTAATTAATTAATTAAGCAGCAGTTGGTAATTAATTATCCATCTGTCACCTCCACTTATTTCCTATTTTTTTCACTTAGTAAAGTAGCGATTCTATGATATAGTGCTACATTTGTGGTCCTAACTGATACCTAAAACATAAAATTCAAATTCATTTGAATTTAACCGATTAGGGCTATTTAAATCGGAACATATTGAAAACTGGACCTCTTTACCCGGTATAATGCATGACGATTTAGGTACGGTCATGGTATAAGGTACGTTCATTAACCTTGTATGAGACCATCCCGAAAACCGTAATAAACGCTGGAAATTCGGATTATTTTACGTTTTAAATCTTGTACACAGTTATATGAATGTTTTATCTAACGTAACCACTGCAGTCATTAAATGAGAAATATATCATTTGTAATGGAGTGTAAATGCATTTTGATTTGGGCCGAGGAGACGTATTGCTGGAAAATTGACCGTCTGTCTGACCATCTTTAAGTGTTTATGTTTAAGTTAGGAAATGGCTTGATTTTCCGAATTTAAGTTACCTTTCTGGTGTCTATGGTTAGATTACTGTCCATTCTATTATAATCAACTGGATAAAGTGTAAAATACGCATAAAATAAGTATGATACGACCGTTTTCTGTGGGCCCAGGTTTTCTGACGGCCCCAAATATAGGCATATTAGCCCTTATAAAGAGTAATAAATTACCGTGAAAAATACGAATTATCAGCTAAATATTTATTTCAAAGGGAAGGGATAGACCCAATCTTCATGATTAACTCAGTTCTCCAGACAGTATCCATTACGTAAGATTCATTTTTAATGTGTTTAATTGGGCCAGGGTTTCTCAGTCTGGGCCCGGGTCAATGTGTCCCAATAGCAAGTGCACCAATAACGGCGCGTCCGCGATACGCAGTAGCAATCGTGGCACTTAGCTTTAACAATTTTTTTTTATCAGAGCATAACATCAGTTATTAATACATGCATCACCTGTATACATGTCAAATTCAGCTGAGCATCATGACCCATGGGTCACTTGTTTTTAAATTTAAACAATTTTTGTACTACACAGAGACCCATATGATGTTTCGTCAAGGGACACGTGCATTGCATTGCGAAAATATTGCTGCCTAGCACTTGTTTAAGACCGTGCTGTGAAATGTCCAGTGTTTCAGTGAGCTGTAATGAGCATGTTCGACACTGCAACCCGCCAAGTTAATTAAAATATAAATATGGTGCATGTACCCCGGTGGCTGAAACAAAATTTCTTCATTGCCATTCTAGTGGTCACTGTGCCATCCGGATCCCAGGAAAGATCGGGAATACGGGTTACTCGTGCAATCATTGCAAACTTATCAGAAACATCAACGATACTATGACCTAATATCACTTTTATCACTAATATCACATTTGGACTGAACAGAAAGGACACATAATTACAAAAAGACAAATAGTTAATAAATACTAAAATTCGCCATCTTGTAAAAATCCCTGTAAAATTTTGTTTTCCGTCTCGGTTTTTAAGAGAGAGACATGTTTGTTACACAGAAGGGCGTCCGTTCCGTATCCCAGCTGACATAATGTAATACATGGGTGAATATTTGGGTGGCCTGTCATTTATTTAAGAAATGAATTGTCCAAACCACCCTACCCCAGACCAAATTTTCCAGGCATGTAATAACCAATTCAGGGAAAAGAGAGGCGGCGGAGTCGCTAAAAGACAGTTCTTGACAGACATATGTCAAATTCCAGGCTGAAATATGAAGTCTGCCTGGATATCCTTGAGGTGCTGCGCTTTGTCTACCGAGAAATTACGGATATTTTCTCTAGATATTTCGTCGGTCTGATGATATGCGTGTTTATCCTACAGCGCCGCATGACGGAAAAGCAATCAGGCCACGGCGAACTTTGTTTAAGTTTATGCGGGTCAGTATAGAATGGCAATATGTATTTTGCAAATACAGTAAAACCTCGCCTTACGATCAGCTCGCTTTCGCGACCACCTAAAAATGCGACAACTCTATCAAGGTCCCGTTGGTGGTCATAATTTTGAGGTTTCACTGTATATCTTTACTTGTCCCGGTCACTTTGCCGGCAATGTAAATTATAACGAACGACCGTTAGAAAAAAAATAAATGAAGTTGCACAGTAAATTTGCTGTGTTTATTTAGAAGGTAATATACAGATAAAATCAGAGAAACTGAGATCAGTGTTGATTCACATTGATGAGGTTACCTTGTGACTCACAGAATTACTTAGAACAGAACTCAATAGAGAAGGGAGAATTCGATTAAGAATTCTTCAAGATTTAGAATTCTTCCAGGGATATATAAGCACTCTGCTTTACAAGTGGTGTCGAATCTTTCTGACAGCCTACGCTGTTCATATTGTTTTCTGAAAAGGTGATACATCTGTTCTGTGGTTTGTGTCAGAGAACATATTATTCCGAATTCAGTCACGGCTGAAAACAGCGAATAAGTTTTTTTTGCTTTCTCTTGACATCACAACAATATTGATCGGAGTGTAATTTGTTAAGGAAACCCTTTTCCTGAAGCCGCTTATCATTACCTGCAAAATAGCTATTTATGTTTATAGAATTGACCCTTTTACTCATATATCTGTATGTTTCACAACTAAACTGAAGTATGCGTTTGCAAAATATTGAATATGAGAGAGCTCAGAATAAAGTAAAGTGAAATGTTTATCCCTGCAAGTGGGACAAAATATTACCTCATTTGTCAAATTTACTTTGGAAAGATATATTATTATTAAATATTAGAATGATTATAAGACTATATAATTAAAGGAATGAAAGGTTACCTGTACAGTCGAGGGGTAAAACCCTCGGCTCTCTCCGCTGGCGACCCGGTTTCGATCCCCGGCGCGCCTATGGGAGTAGGTTGAGAAGTTGCCTATCCAAGATCGGTGGTTTTCCCGGGTTCCCCGGATTCCTCCGCCTCAAGAGACTACCGAACGCTACCATATATATAACTAGTTGCACTATCTATTTAAACTAAATAAAGTTTATATTTTTTGTACCTTTCCCTCAATAGTTTAATCAGGAATTGAGGAGGAGAGGAAATGATATAGGGCTGTGCCCTGTTTTCCAATCCTCATTGCTTTGTTTTTTGCAATAAAATATTGTTTAAACCAATAGTTTAGTCATCACTACAGTATATTAGGATAACATTTAAAGTATATTTTAATATTATATTTGTGGATGTTCAAGTGTCGTTAACATGTCTGTACTGTTCTTATCAATGTACTTTTGTCCTCTTTGTACCGTAGTATACTATAATGTTTGTATCTGCGTTTACCACTGTCCGTTTTGCGTTGTTTGTGTGTATATATTAACCATGAAAAATTTCTATCAAAACCATAATACACATAGGCTGCACAAAATCCTCTAAACGGTCTCTGGATCAAATGTTATCATGTATATTACACCACGGAGAACATTTCGTCCTAGTAAATATCCTATGGGTTACTTTCTTTGCATAAAGGTCAAGATAATCATACATGAATGATACTGCCTGGCTTCAGGAAAGGTTTACAGAAGTGCATTACGGTTTTTAACGAAACACGTCATGTTTACTTTACATTTATGTCGTATATAAGATTCGTTTCCTTCGTTATATGTTTCTGCTGCCAGCCCACTCCCCCTTATAAAAAGAAAAAAAGTAATTTAAAACATAAATATTATTTTGTTTTCATAGGGGTTCGTCTGAGCTCAATGAACCCCAAAAGGATCGATTCTAATTACATTTTACTGAGAAACGTGTTAAAACACATGGAAGCCTGGTGTTTTCTTTTTCTCTCCGAATCAACTTTTATTAGCGGGATAATTTCTTTTTCCTGGAATTACCCGGGCTACCGATTCCACATTGTCGTTCAAAATAACGTACAGAATACAACAGCGGTCTCGTGCGACTCCTGAAAATAAATTTCTTCATCTTTCTTTACATATACCTGAATGACATTGGTATTGTAAAAGTACATTTGTATGCTTAATTTCAAACTACCAATTTTTGCAGTCAAATATTTTCTTTTCTTTCTAATCCATTTTCCTCTTTATGGTGATTTTGAAAAAATAAAATAATATATATATATACTTTTTTTAACAAATTTTGAATTATTTTCTCATTTTTTTCATTATTTTTATATGTAGAGCACCTTCCTTTTCGAGATGATAATGAAAAACTGGTCACCTTTCCTAAATTTCTATATATTTCATTTATTCTAATTAACCTTCCTCAGCATGGCTATTTTTACAATTTTTATTCTTAACAATTAATTTCCTCCAATTAATTAATTAACAATGATTAAAAAATATTAAAAAACATTTTTTTATCAAATGAGCTCCTGTTATAAGAAAAAAAATCTCAAGCGTTAGAGTTCTTCAAACGAAAATAACACATATTGAAGCCTGTATATCGACATTGACAAACGCCATACATTAACCCTATCGATCACTATATATAAAGCCGGCCATACACTAGGGAATATGTTCCACAACGTTTCGGATCACGCATCTTAGAACATGTTGTAGCGACTTGTTTCTTGCAACACGACCCAAATACATGTCCCATGCTCCTATACAAAAAGCAAACCTGGTTTCCCGCCATATTTTAGTATTCAACATGGCTTCCAGGATTCATGTTGATGAAACGTTCGAAGGTGTTCTCACATGCATGCGCCGCCGCTTCTCTTGCGGTCGTCATCATGCGTCGAAGGCGCTGACGCCGCAGCAGGAGCATCTGGACAAGGCAGATTTAGGGTGCATATAATAACCTTGTTATGGAGTAAGAAGACACATAAGGGTTTCGCCAATATAAAACTCCGGTCGCTACTCAACCTTGTTTTATGGTCTTAATTCTTTTTCTTTGTGGATTTCGTTTGCCCACATATCAGGTGTGAAAAATATGTTGGATGGCCCGCTGTCAGCCTTGGGCAATTTTTGCTAATTAGTGTAAAACAAAATGGCCGCCAAAACAATGCGAAAATAGCAAAAATGCCATAATTACCTTTACATTTGGCATAGAGGGTCATCCAATACATGAAATCTTGGCTATTATGACCCAGAGAATTCATTTTTTATATTGTTTTAGTCCTGATGACCACCATTTTCAATGTAGCTGTTCTCCCATTAAAAAAACTGTAAATATACTGAACACATGATTTGGTTAGTACGTATGTTCCAAAGCGTTCTGAAGATCGGGGGTAATAAATTAAACTTATTGAACAATCAAGTATAGATGAAGATGAGATGATCAAACGTTCAGGAAAATAGTAGTTATACAGTATAAAAATATGCTTGTTTTGTGACCTTTGTATGACCTTCATAATGAAACAATAAAAGCGAAACTGCCGTTATCCACACAGTTTTCATTTTCCCCCTTGTGTCACAACGAGGCCCGATATTCACAATTTATACCAGCTTTTACTTAGTTGGATGAGGATTATGTGAGCATAATTTGGGTCCATTTAAATCAAAATGGTACCTTTACGGGAATTCATCTTTATTTGTGGCTAATGTAACAGTTCTATGTGTTTGCATGTACTTTGTCATGTCATATTACATATATTGCAACATTCTCAGATATACTGCTTCCATCAGCTCCATATAGCCATCAGCAACTTTAATATGTATTTTTGTCTGCTGTGTGGTCGTCAACTATGTCGATTTGCCATTGCAAGCTGAACTCATTTCTCGACATTCTGTAGCTAAACCAGAAAAGACTATTACTTTAGATTTTATATTAAAATTAACAGCTTTTACAGAGGAAGGGGCATAAATTTAATTTGATTTTTTAAATGGTATTGTGGAAACATACAAATTAAGTCAATAGCAACATACCTGAGGACCTGGACAGCTGAGTGGTAAAACGCTCGGCCTTCTCCGCTGACGACCCGGGTTCGATTCCCGGTGTGGCTACTAGAATGGGTTGTAGTGGCCCGTCCACAGTCGGTGGTTTTCTCCGGGTCCTCCGGTTTCCTCCACCCTTACCGACTACCGAGCGCCAACATCCGTGCCATGGAGAGTGCCTCGTATTAGTTATTATAACTAGTTGAAAAATCCATGTAAAATAAATAAAGTTTATATAAACATAACTATTGATGTGAATGAACACACGCTTCTGACGTCATTTCTGTTATCAGATATTTAAGGAATATCTGAAACCTTCAGCGCCAAAATTCATGTTATATAAACGATGATGACAAAGCGTTAGAGTTTTATAAAATGCCTCGCCCCCGAAAAATTTTGCCGTCGGTGTATTGCAACATAATGAGGGGGAAAAATCTTTCTCAAATTTTGAACTTAAAAAATTCATGAGCGCAAATCGGCAACATATAGATGTTTCCCATGTAAACACACACAAAACACTAAGGTTAAATGCACTTAATTGTATGATATTAAGCTGGCACATATAATAGAACACGTTACATAATTAGTAATGTAAAATTTTGTTCTGTGAGATGATACCACAAATTCAGGGATTTACTTGTATCTAAGAGACTTACAAAGCAGATATTAAAATGATTTGCTGTGAACAGCTGATAGCTAAAATTTCGCTTATTAATTACTCATATGCATTAAATGATCCATCAATTAATGCACGAGAATTAAGCAAACATTTCCAAAGAAAATAAAAAATAAGATGATAACCTTGGACTGTAGAAGGTACCTATATATATATGTATATATATATATATATATATATATATATATATATATATATATATATATATATATATATATATGGTCATATGGGGTAGGGGGGTCTAATCACAAGGAATAGTTGGCTATCGGTTTAGACATGGATATCGAGAATATCTCAGTTAAGATCATGTTACGTTTAAGTCAACTATATAGAAAACGAGCGGCCAAGACTGTGGGTGGCATCCATAAGGGAAGAAAAAATATCATGGAATTTTACCATCAACATTCTTTTCCTTAGTGCTATATGAAAATTTATGAGAATTAAGATGTATTGTCTACTTTATTGAATAATGTCGCCAAACTCGTATGTCAGCATTACAATCTTATTTCCATATACAAGGTCTTGTTTGTAATAATATTTATTCTAGCATTCTTCTTTGTTTGCAACTCAAGTTCTGAATTTGAATAGGGATCCTGCATATTAGGGTGCAAGTTAAAGCTTTCCTCACTTTAAAGAATTTTTTAAAATAAAATTTACGGCACTAAAACGGTGCTTATCTCGAGAAATACAGATCTTGGACTTGAAACTTTTAGTCTATCCTGCTGTCAATTCTGGAACAAGTCAAGAAATACTTCTCAATAAAATTTTGTGTCAGGAATCTCGCAAAAGATCATATATGCTTCAGCTAAGTCATGGATGGCTGAATGCATGTCATTCGAGTTGAGACTATACTAATTGATTCCGCCTGTCTGAGTTGTGTAGCTGTGTTCCCACCTCACCTAGGGGCATTTTTTCCCATTTCTGTGTCTCAAAAGATAATAATCGATGTACTTTTGGCACAGTGCCACTTTACTTTTACAAAAGTGTTTAAGAGATTGGAGTATATCTGTGATCTGAACCGGGCATATACATTACCCAGATATCATAAAAAAAATAGAAAGTAGTCAAATACCACTGATTTCGCCATACCAGCGTTTTCATCAAACTGTGCTGTGTTTTTCACAGAAAATGTGTTTCACGGTAAACGAACTCAATGGTATGCTCCGTAAAAAATTACCATGGGCCTCGGTTGTAGAGAAATCTCATGATGGTGATAAGGATCGTCTTCAAAATTAAAAAGGATTGGTTCCTGTGTATCAACCTGTTCCTCTACAAAATTTGTACTAAAGACGCTGTTATAGACAGAGCAAACAAATAACAAACCAGGGAAGTGAGGGAAGTAAAAAATTAAAAATATACATCCCTATTCTGTGAATGTTCGCGGCTACCGTCAGATAACCTCTGACAAAATATGGAAAGACTGAAGAAAGTCATGGAGAAGGGTGCTTCAAGTATGACTCAGCTGTCTGTAATGCTTTTGGACCCCGCTATAAACATGTATAAATATTCTTGGGAGACCAGTTAGTTTTCCATGCATAAAAATAAAAACTGTGTAGATAACGGCAGTTTCGATCATATTGTTTCATTATGAAGGTCATACATAGGTTACCTATAAGCATATTATTTTTATAATGTAACAACTGTTTTCCAGAACGTGTGATCTTCTTATCTTCATCTATACTTGAGTGTTTAATTAGTTTAAATTAACACCCTCGATCTGCAGAATGCTTTGGATCATAGCATAACAGAATCATGTGTTAAGTATATATACAGTTTTTTTTCAAATTGGAGAACGGCTTCATTTAGAATGGTTGGCATGATACCTTAAACAACACCATAAATGAATTCTCTGGGTCATAATACCCCAGAATTCATGTATTTGATGACCCTCTATGTCAAATGTAACGGTAATTATGGTATTTTTGCTATATCTTCGCATTATTTTGGCGGCCATTTTGTTTTATGCTTATTAGCAAAAATTGCCCAAAACTGACAGAGGGCCAATCAACATAGTTTTCACACCTGATATGTGGGTAAACACAACATAAAAAGAAACTTAAGACCATAAAACAAGGTTAGCCAAAAAAATGACCATTGGCTGCCGGGCTAAAAAGTCCATAAAACATGTGTTGCCATTTACCACGTGCTTCAGGAAAGATATATGAAGGTACGGCTGCTACCAACACCTCAACGTTACATATACGTTAGGCAGACTTCACCTATTTCAGTCCTGCGTCTAATTTTAAAAACTTCCATAAAAAGATGCTTATTTGTTTTTTGGAATACTTGGTGCCTAGTCCTGTTTATCCAAGAAATTTCCACGAGTCGTGGCTGTCATATCCCAGGACGCGTGCTAATCTGGCAGCTGGCGGGGAATAGGTTAAAGTGTTGGACTCTGTGCTGGCGTGAATACGGGTAGCCGTGAATGCCTGGTCACTTGCAGTCATATATATGTTGTGCTAAGTGCCACAGGCCTACTGGTGCTTGAGATGTCATTTTTGTTCAATGCAGATGTAAACCCCTGGTTTTAAGGATTAGATGACAGGTTAGCAGAGTGATTTCCTGAGTAGTTAAGGCTGGCTTCTAGCAGAACTGCTGGCTCTTCCTCAAATGAGTGCTGGTAAAACGTTGCCTCTTATGAATAAGAGTGTGTCAGCTAAGCCTGAATGTTGATAGGGATATGTTTGCAAACTACCCCAGGAAAGCCTCCAGTCTGGGTGTAGGTGGTTGCCTCATATAAAACTTGGTGTATGCAAACTTTTGCATGTCTCTTGGCTTCAGGTTCTGAAGATTTCTGATTTTCCAAGCCATGATTTTTCCAAAGATGTTATCATCATCTTCCTTCATTCGGACAGTCAACCGGTTTGCAAGGTTTGCCATGCACTGTGTGGCTGCATTCAACACACCTGTTTCTTGCTCTTCCATTTTAGCTAGTTTATAAGCTACAGAATGGCTAATCTTGGTCGGCTTCTTAGTCGACACAGGTGTCTGGGCTTTTATTGCATCTTCTGTATCGTATGACTTCTGACTTTTACCGTCACCGTCGACATCAATTTCAGTGACGTCTTGATCGGATTTATCACTGCCGGTGTCTTTCATCAACCTGCAGCTTTGAGTAATCAATGATGACAAATCTGAGGTATAAAATTATTTAAAAGTGATTTTATTGATAAAATAAACTTTGAGTTATGTGACTTTATTCTGCAAATACAATTGGCGTTTATATATATATATATATATATATATATATATATATATATATATATATATATATATATACAGTGAAATCTCGCTAACAAAGACACCCGCGGGACCAGCCAAAGCGTGAGCCTATATAATTATATAAATATTTATATATACATATATATACCTTAATAATTACAAAGAATAAGGAATATTTATTTTTAGGTACCTAGTATAGAAGAATAATGGTTGCAACTGGCTTTGCGCAGAAATGGAATTTTTCTCACTGCTTAGGAGCGATGAATGGAAAACATGTCCTTTTTGACCACCTGCTCATTCCGGTACATATTACGTCAACTACAAGCACACTTTAAGCATTGTCATTTTGGCTGTTGTAGGTACAGATTATCAGTTTTATAATTTGGATGTAGGATGTAATGGGCGGATATCTGATGGATATCTGAACCCTACAACAGACGTACCTTTAATGTGGAAATTCGTATCAACAACTACAGGCACTGTAGAGCCAGAAGAATTTCTGAAAATGTTTTTTAGGATTGTGGCGAATCGATAAATGGTATTCATGTCGTCAATGTACTTCAATGTTGAGCTCAAGAATATGTAGCTCGAGAAAGTAGAAGACATCACCTCTGTGTTGTATCTCACTCCTCAATTTTCTGAGTTCAAATCAAGCGTCAAGAGATGTCGACTCTCCAGATGGCAGGGTAGAATATGGCCAATGGAGAAGTAATGGTCCTATCAACGGTTGGAGAGGCCTTACTGAACAGCAAGCAGGCAACCGACATCGAAATAGTGCAAAATGTATCAGAAATGAGTTCCATGTCTACTTCAACACACCAGAGTATCTTGGTAGAGAAGAATAGTAGGGCTAATTAAGTCACTGATCAAGAATAATGTAGAATGAAGAAGAAATATAATTAATTACCTTCAGATTGGAGCGACTCCGCTTCGGTGCAACATGGTCATCTAGGAACCTCATTCGTTCGAAAACGGTTCTAAGATGATTCCGTGCTTGCTCCTGCAGCGGAAAAAAACATATTACCTTGTGTGAACAAGAACAAGAGCGATTTCAACATGATGTAGAGACTGCATGGTGCATATGTGTAGGCTCTGTCCTCATGATAAATCAGGGGCGTCCATAAAGGGGGATTAGGGGGGATTTATCCCCCCTCCCACACTTTTAGGGAAGGGTTGGGGGGTCAATGTAATACCCCCCCCCCCCCCACTTTTAAGAAAAATATATTTGTCTTGCAAATGAATATATATCGATACAAAGCATTATGACCTTTTTATGTTCCATTTTTTTTGTTCCATTCATGAGTGAACTATGAAATATTGATTTATACGGGAAACTTAATACCTCATTTTCTAAAACATTCGTAATTGTAATATATTCGAAACGTGATTATACTTATATGTATATACTTATTTAAAATAATGTGTAATATAAACGTTTTGTATATATATATATATAATATATTAATGTGTGTGGGTGTTAAGGCCACCCCCCCCCCCACCCTGGAAGATAAATTGACGCCACTGTAATTAGTCATTTGTATTTGTGGTAAGAATATTAATTATATCGTATATAAATTATATCGAGATTACTTAATGTGAATGTTTTCCATTTTGAACAAATTGAAAATGAATTCATAAATATTTAAGAACTTATATTTTCCCAGTTTGGAAATTTATTATTCACATCCAACTACTCATGCGCAAAAATAGATAAATATTTTATCATCCTGTAATTTATTGTTCCATGTCGTCCTCAGGGCTCTGTAGGTCCAGGTATTTCGATATATTATCATCCATATGATCACAAAAACGCAAAGGTATATTTACCAGTACATCCAACGAATTTGTGCGATTTCTACAAAACTGCGGGTTTTCATGTCTCTTTCCTTGTAAATATCCGACTTGGTGTCATAAAGACACCTGTACGACCAAAAGACCTTCGGTTTTTGCTTTGTTCATTTGAATGACTTATCGTGATGATAGTTTTTTTTATGGCCTCGGCTGCCCTAGTGCTTTGACCCTAAAATCCTGCGATTATATTGGCTGGCACGATAGAACGAAACTTGACACCCATTCACGTGACGTCACGGCTATTTCAGGGCAGGGAATAGCCTCACGGACGCTACGTTGGGGGGAGGGGGATGGGTATGCACCGGACCTACACCGAATCAAACACTGCGCGGCAAAGAAGTGCTCAAGTATTAGAAAATTTATTACTCATTCCTGCACCGTTTAGCTACTGTTTATTTGTAAATGTGAAAATAATTATAAGATAGTATTGTGTGGTTAATCGTTCATGTGGCACGTGACATGTATGGATATAACAAATATAAACAAATGCACCGGACCTACACCGAATCACACACTACGCGGCAAAGAAGTGCTCAAGTATTAGAAAATTTATAACTCATTCCTGCACAGTTTAGCTATTGTTTATTTGTAAATGTGAAAATAATTATAAGATAGTATTGTGTGGTTAATCGTTCATGTGGCACGTGACATGTATGGATATAACAAAAATAAACAAATGCACCGGACCTACACCGAATCACACACTACGCGGCAAAGAAGTGCTCAAGTATAAGAAAATTTATAACTCATTCCTGCACAGTTTAGCTATTGTTTATTTGTAAATGTGAAAATAATTATAAGATAGTATTGTGTGGTTAATCGTTCATGTGGCACGTGACATGTATGGATATAACAAATATAAACAAATGCACCGGACCTACACCGAATCACACACTACGCGGCAAAGAAGTGCTCAAGTATTAGAAAATTTATAACTCATTCCTGCACAGATTAGCTATTGTTTATTTGTAAATGTGAAAATAATTATAAGATAGTATTGTGTGGTTAATCGTTCATGTGGCACGTGACATGTATGGATATAACAAATATGAACAAATGCACCGGACCTACACCGAATCACACACTACGCGGCAAAGAAGTGCTCAAGTATTAGAAAATTTATAACTCATTCCTGCACAGTTTAGCTATTGTTTATTTGTAAATGTGAAAATAATTATAAGATAGTATTGTGTGGTTAATCGTTCATGTGGCACGTGACATGTATGGATATAACAAATATAACCAAATGCACCGGACCTACACCGAATCACACACTACGCGGCAAAGAAGTGCTCCAGTATTAGAAAATTTATAACTCATTCCTGCACAGTTTAGCTATTGTTTATTTGTTAATGTGAAAATAATTATAAGATAGTATTGTGTGGTTAATCGTTCATGTGGCACGTGACATGTATGGATATAACAAATATAAACAAATGCACCGGACCTACATCGAATCACACACTACGCGGCAAAGAAGTGCTCAAGTATTAGAAAATTTATAACTCATTCCTGCACAGTTTAGCTATTGTATATTTGTAAATGAGAAAATAATTATAAGATAGTATTGTGTGATTAATCGTTCATGTGGCAAGTGACATTTATGGATATAACAAATATAAACAAATGCACCGGACCTACACCGAATCACACACTACGCGGCAAAGAAGTGCTCCAGTATTAGAAAATTTATAACTTATTCCTGCACAGTTTAGCTATTGTTTATTTGTTAATGTGAAAATAATTATAAGATAGTATTGTGTGGTTAATCGTTCATGTGGCACGTGACATGTATGGATATAACAAATATAAACAAATGCACCGGACCTACATCGAATCACACACTACGCGGCAAAGAAGTGCTCAAGTATTAGAAAATTTATAACTCATTCCTGCACAGTTTAGCTATTGTATATTTGTAAATGTGAAAATAATTATAAGATAGTATAGTGTGGTTAATCGTTCATGTGGCAAGTGACATTTATGGATATAACAAATATAAACAAATGCACCGGACCTACACCGAATCACACACTACGCGGCAAAGAAGTGCTCAAGTATTAGAAAATTTATAACTTATTCCTGCACAGTTTAGCTATTGTTTATTTGTAAATGTGAAAATAATTATAAGATAGTATTGTGTGGTTAATCGTTCATGTGGCACCTGACATGTATGGATATAACAAATATAAACAAAAACGCGTGACAAATGAGCGATAATCAGAGATGCTGTGATTTAATGGTTCATCATACGTCCTTTTTAGTGAACTGCTGAGGAGGTGAAGAAAATGACGAATTTCGATTTTAAAACACCAAATACCATCTTTGTGAGCTATATTTCGCACAACCGCTCAAGCTGACAGTCCTCATATACGGCGCAACCATGTTGTTTACGATAAGCGATACTCGTTGCTAGTTAACCGAGACCCATAGGCCTAAGTAGTCCGGGGACCCCCTGCATGATGTCAGGTCTTTACTATAAGTTAAAAGCTGATTGTTGAAAGTGACTGACACCATGCAACATGTTGCATGGAAATAGAACCGGTTCTATTTCTTGAAACATGATGCAGAGCACTGGGAACATGAAACAGTTTGCCAAACACTCATGCAACATGTTGCGCGACATGCGTGTTTGGTAACATGTTCCCTAGTGTGTTACCGGCCTAAGGGTGGCCGCTTGCTCTTAAGTCATGTGACTGGAATATTTTTAGAGGTCGGAGGCCATGCACACTCGCACTGGAAATTTTCAGCGAGCATGGTATCTTAGTTACGTGCAATCCACGGGCGAGATAGCTGCTTACAGTAGGAAGGATATTATGGGAGATATTAAAGGTACACTTGAATTTCTGATTCAGAAACTTAATAATTTGGAAGCTTAAGTGATAACGATTAAACAGAGAATCAATTCAGAGCATGCGCTCGTCAAAGAAAACCTTAAAAGACTGGATTTAAAGTAAATGAGAAACTTGAGTCAGTCGAAAGCGCCGCTGCGTCACGTGTACAGATCACAGGTGGTTCAGACGTAGACTGGTACCCCGCTCTATTATGGCACCGCTGCTGTAGGCCAATCATAGAGACGGGCGTACAACGCCATCTTTTGTACTCCCGGCAGACTGGTTCAACTCCAGTATGTATTATATATAATAAAAATAAGGATTTCGTTTGCTCAGAGAAGTTACCAAAGGTTGGCTGTACATAACGTGTGACATAATGATAAGATTAATAGGTATTAATAATAAATCACTGCTACACACAATGGAATATCTAAGATTCAGTATATCGTATTATCTATACGATCCATTATTGTATTTTTGTGCAACAACTCATTCTTCAATATTTGAAAACTAGAAATAACTAAAGAAAGTTATTTTATAAGAAATATTCACGGTTAATCAACCAGGATCGCGTGAACGTCCATGGCAACCGGTATGAGCGTGCATACTGAAGTTGGAACCAGTCTACAGGTTAGTCAGGAGTTGCAACTGGGAGTACTTAAGATGGCGTTGTACACCTGTCTCTATGCTTGGCTGAGGGCCACAATAGAGCAGGGTACCAGTCTAGTTCAGACGCCTCTTTCGAGCCAGAAACAAAGGTCTCAAACTCAGGCTTTGCAACACCAGGGCCTAGAGCCGGACGGGGGTCCTGGAGGTGAAAACTCTCATTCCCCCGCCTCCTGGGTATCCTAGCAGAAAGAATATCATGCTATTTAAGATTCCTTACAAGGTGTTAAACTCCCGTCTGATCACAATTTGCATGATTCCCGCACCAGTCAACGAACAGTCGACCAACAAGTTTTTAATACGATCAGTAGATCTAAAGATATATTGAGACTGCACTGACGTGGGTAGCGTTACATGCTACAAGTAGTTCGCTTGGCCAGGAATCGTTGATTCAACTGCATACAATTTTGCTTGCCAATTTAAGATATATTCAAGCGGAATCAGCAGCCCTGCAGGTTCAAAGTAAGTTTAATGAAGGTGTCGCGAAATTTTTCAGGGGCGTTCAATAAAACACACCTGCGTTGAATAGTAAACATATGGGACAATTAAAGACTGCCGTCGAGTTTTGTAGTTTTCCCGAAAAATACAGCGGGGACTCAGCAGAGGTCAAACAAGACGAAAAAGACAGTCACGTGGAAGGGGCTACATTGAAGATAGATTTCCTCAACTTACTAATCGGAATATCCCTCAATCTTAAACGTGTATACAAGTGGCTCAGAAATGGGAAAATTGTTCATTCTCTGTGCATATTATGAATTTATGTTGTTTATGATATTACGCATAACATGAAAGATAATTTAAGTCAATAATTTACATTTTTCCATAAGTAGGTATATTTTTCCCTCTTTAACAGTGTTTTCACCAGTGCGGAAAAATTCGTCATGATTATTAATACTGTTGGCATACTTTGGTATAGCCCTGCCATATATTGAGTGCGATAGCCGTACAGCGAGTTTCTACAACATGAGAAACGGAAGATGCAACGGATCCGTTGCATCTTCTTTGACTGCCTGTTTACTGCCTCACAACAACACACAGGATTACGCCATTATAACGCCAATAAGTATGTTTCATGGTTTCGATAGCAACTAAAATTTAACATGATCATCATTTTTAAACATTCACTGACCTTTTTACCAGAGGCATGTCAGCGAGTTTAGTAGGGAAAGAGAAGAACAGTCGAATGGGCGCTCTTGAAGACCTCGCTGGCAGCCTTGCCGACTTGAGTGATGGACAGCTAAAATATGGTTACTTTGTTCCAACGGACCCAGCTCTGAAGAGTGACGCGCTGGCACGGGGAAATAAACATATGTTGACACTGCTTACAAGGGCATGTGGCGGGTAGTCGTCGAGGCTTATATTGTAGAAGTCTCACTGTACAGCTATCGGAATCAATATATGGCAGGGCCTAATAATATTGAGCCCGATAAAATCGGGCTAACTTTGGAATGGGTTTATCAGAACGGTTAGGTAACCATATTGCAGAATGGGAAAGAATAGCTTCGCAAACGGTTTTATAATAGATTAGAGAGTGTGTTTGGACAACTCGATTCCATCCCCCTCGAATATTATGTAAAGTTAAAACTTGCGGAAAGTAAATTCGTGGACAGTGAGGTATAAGATCTCATCAAGGAAGTTGTTATACAAACATTCGGAGCCATTCCACTTAATGTGTCGCCTATAGACACTGTTCCAAAATGATAAGGTAAATAAAGGGTTTTACTGATTTAAGATTTCTAAAGCCTACAGCGTACCACCGATATTCTGCAATGAGGATATCAGAGAGGTTATTTACCAGATACGCTCAAATGATTCACTGTTAACTGTAGAAATTAAATAAGGTTTTCACCATGTGCCGGTTGCAAAGGAATACTATCAGTAGTTATGTCTTCCTTTTGGCTATAATGGTAGCCCATATTATTTTCATAAGATAGTTCGTTGTGTTGTAAAAACACTTCGGGAGAATGGTCTTCCGAGTTGTAGCATTTGTTGACGATTTTTTGTTGATGTGTGATCGAGCAAATGTGCAGTCCGACACTGAGTTTTTTTAATGTCATTTTTTTCACTTTGTTTTCGTGTCAATTGGGCTATGTCATCGTTAGACCCGAGTACTTTGAAAGAGTTTATATGTTTTTGTGATTGACACAAATTAGGGCGATGGTCATGTGTGGATATATGTCCCAAAACGATACATATTTTGAAACGCGATATTTGTCACTATAGCAGCCACTGCCAGGGCGCTAGCTCGTTTCGCAGGCCAGTGTTTCTCCATGTGTCGTGTTGTTCCTCAGGGAAAGTTGCTGTTGGTGAAGAGAACTGATTGACATGTGCATCGCGCCGCCTATCCGAATCCCAAACAATCGCTTTGCATTCAGGGCCCCAAGCTCCAACGCAGGACCACTAAGAAACAGGAAATGGCGACTGTTTGCCTGGCCTGTCTCGTGGAAGCCAAACCGTTAAAGTTTTGACTTTCAGACAGAGCAGCTAAACAGCTGCCATTAGCATGGGCTACCTCTACATTGTCTGTTTGTAATCGGTTTGTTAGCAGGCTGAGTGTGTATTGTCAAGGCCGGTGATCCGAGTTTGGCCACACCAGGTAATGTGGCCGATCTACTTTGCGATTTTACAGATGGGTGTGCGCGTTCTGAATCTCAACTAAAATTGGCAATGCGGGCGGTCATCAAATGTTACTTTGATTCTTCGAGTATGTCCTTGCCGACCGTTAACCCGATTGTTAAAAAAATGTATTCTGCTTTGATAAAATCAGGTAGACTTACACCGGCAACGCGCACTAACTTGATGTCACTAGAGCTGTTTTCAAGACTGTTTAAAACATGGCCGGATAACAAAGACCTAAGTACGGGTAGCTTACGCCCGAAAGCCGTTACTCTGTTGACGATCGTGTTCATGGCCAGGCCCTCTGATCTGGCCCCGAGGGACATATCGAGGTTTGATCCACCTACAATGACTTGCAGCGCTCATGTGCTATCAACTAACAAAATGGTTTTTGAAGATGATGGTTCTTTTGTGATTCGTTTTTTTGTATAAAGAATGACGCTTCGCTGTCTGGTTTTGCGGTGGTGATTCCTCTAACAGATGACCCTCTGACAGAACCGGTTCAGTGCGTGCGAGAATATATCAACCGTACAGCCTCCATCAGAGGGGCTATTGCGGAGAGTGCACTATTTCTCACGCTCCGGCAGAAATATCAGGCGGTGTCAAGTAACATAAGTGAAACTTTGGGGTTAGCCGTGGCGATCGCCCGTTTGGACAACAAGGTGTTTAAAGCCAAAAACTTCAGGTCTTCAGCCGCTACGGCTGCCGTAGCCCAGAATGTAACTATGCAAATTTTTCGCTGAAAACGACTAACAGTTTTCCAGGCCCATATTGTTGACCCTCGTTTACCATGCAGCGTCATACACAGATAGACTCCAGGGTGGGGTCTAATTTTTATTACCGCTTTTCGAAGCCTATTTATGGACTTGTTTCGTACTGGTCATTTAATATATTTCTGTTTGCTTATAGTTGCTACTGTGGTAAATCATTGTGCATTATATTTATACTTTTGTGGTACCACATTGTATGTGCTTTTAGTCATTTAACGGATGCGAGTGTTCTTCATTCTCCTTATTAAGGCCTGACAATAAAAATTCCAAAGTCAGTGTGACACAAGTTTGTTAAAACATGGTTCACAGGACGGCTTCATTGAGATTTACGTCTTAATGGTGAATGCAGCACCTTGACTTGATGTCAAAGTAGACAATGTATATTTCATTACGTTTCTTTTCATTTCAAGAGCCCCTGCCTTGTTCCCATCGTTTTCCAGTTTTCTTCGGCATATGCTTTCAATATATGGCCTGAATCATGTAATCTCATAGAATCAGACACTGAATATCCGTCAACATTGTACTTCATGTTCTGTGAACATAGAGAAAAACCAAGACCTCCATGATCGTTTTCCAATAGGCATTATCAAGAGCTTATCAGCTTCCTTAAATTAAGGGCGCGGTCACCGGCAGCGCGTTACTCCGGCTTCTACATAGTAGACACGGGTCTTGACCAAACCATCTGCTAATATAGATTCCAACCTTCAAACTATCCTTTCGGTATTTTGCTGTTATTTGCTCTCCCTTAACCCTTTACACGTACACATGTAGTGAACCCTGTCATGTAGGTTACCATTTTGCGTACACACTAAACCCCGAATGTCACAATGTAATACCGATGAATAGTTCGATAATAACTAAAAAGGCGTAGGTAACAATTTGATAAAATTCTTTAAATCATAAAAAAGTGTTACGGTAATCAAGATTACAGCGATGTTTTAATGGACTGTGCCTCTCTTGTAATCCTAAGCCTAAATAAAATTTCATTAAAATCTTTTCAAAAACGATCTAAAAAATTAAACACAATCAAATCAAATAACCAAGTGTAAAACCCAAACACACACACACATACACACACATATATATATATATATATATATATATATATATATAAAATACCTCTCGCCACCTGGCATAGGGATGTACTGTAATTTCACACCTTTGTTTCATTGTGCATCTGAATAAAAGCTAAGTTGATATGTACGTGTGCTGCTGCTGCAATGTCCATGGCATTGAATATGATTATTCACCAACCTAACATATCGTGCCCGTTCATTATTTTGCACTTGAAGACCAGTTTATCCAAAATACGACAAACTATTATATAACGAAGACTGGAGAACCTATTTAAATATTTATAGATAACAACACCCGTGATGCCTGAACGTTTTGTTGCATAGGTCATAATAATACCACGCCTAAAGATAATTTGTAGATTAAAAAAGCAACAAAATAAAATAAGCTTTTTTCGAACCCTTCTTCCAACATATTTTATCAGTAGAATCCAATTTTGTTTGTTGATGCTCTGGGAGCAACTGAACATTTTGTCATGTCTGACTCTATGAATCTCAGAGATATAAAGATATATAACTAAACGAACATAATCCGCGTCACGTACCGGTCGGAAAACAGGAACTGATTCAGAGTAATAAACTGGTTTCAGCTTGTTCGTAGTTGTCGACAGGTGGCACTGCAATAGCCCCTTCGAAGAATAATTCGAAATACCTCTTAATTTGCGGACACACCTCACATCATTTTCGACAGTTCAAACCAACAACGCGCATATCGGATACGTGTACAAAAAAATCCAGTAATATATGATACATATATAATGCATTAATGTTGCCCTTGGGGGAACTCTATTAAATAATGGGAGAATGAATTATTAAGTTAAATTGTGGAAGCATGAACTGTTCAAAACAACATACGTGGATGGGTGGCCAAGATTCACAATAGAGACGCTTGTTGTTTCTCTGTTGTTATCACGTTCTATCGTTAGTAGTTTCATTTGATGAGCAAGGCAATTTATAATAATTATTGTATAAATTACATAAATCTTACTTGAGTGATCTACAAGATAATAATCTGCCTGATATTATGAAGATTTTCGCTGATCCGAAGAAATAGGGTTAAATGT
The DNA here is from genome assembly GCA_026874595.1 of Sipunculus nudus. NCBI lineage: Eukaryota > Metazoa > Annelida > Sipuncula > Golfingiida > Sipunculidae > Sipunculus > Sipunculus nudus. The sequence continues at coordinate 47,004,749 of CM049306.1, read as the reverse complement.
AGCGTAAATTTGGAACCATATTACTTGACTAAAAAGTATGTATATTTGATATGATATGAAATATACTGTGTATGTGTATACGAGCTGTCAGAAGACATGGAATTTCTGGGTTACATACTTCATTTAAAACTTGCCCCTTTCCTCATAAAATACGTTTTGACCCGGTTTTTTTTACCGTAGTCGTTTGTTACTTTCATTAATGAGCAAAGATGAATGGCTTCTGTGTGTAGCTGGCCCTTTATGGGGCTACAAATTATCCGGGACCTCAGATGGTCCCACATAATAACACAACCTGTTTCAGGACGCAGTTGTGTAGCTAGGTTAATTGCAATATTGCCTTTGGCGAGAAGGACAAGCTCCTCTTAATTTATCTAATTACTCTGTGTCAAATTAATCCCTTTTCTACCCAATTCTTCCAAAACAGACAAAAGTTGCTTCTGATTATAATTAGTTCAACCAGTGCCTTAAGGCTAATAATTTAATAATTTAAAAAAGCAAATGCAACTTTTTCTTGACCCTGACGAATCTGAACTTTCCATGTTACCTATTACAATGGTTAAAAGTAATGTCTCTGTTTACATTCCACCGGTTCTTGATTGTCATTATATCAGGGAAACTGCATATGATTATTTTGGTCTCTCTCTCTCTCTCTCTCTCTCTTTCTCTCTCTCTCTCTCTCTCTCCGTTCCCAAACATAATGAAATGAAAAATCCTTGAGTTTGCAGTACAACATCTTGTTATATCGTTTCAAATGAAATTTTACTATCAGCACTTTGTGATATCATCTACAGAATTAAAGGTTGTTTTAATATATTCTAGTATCGCTACTGGATTGTCCAGGGTACAGATATTCACTACATGACAGTTTACACTAAACAAATAAGTGATATAATGTTCCAACCATATTCTGCCATTGTAAAAGTTTCATACACGCCAGCTGTTCAACCACCCTCTCAGATCTAACACGTAATCAATGAGTCAGGAAGCTCAGCTGAATATCATCACTCTCAATTCGATCATGACGGGTACATGTATATATAGGCTGTGCAAAATAAGATTTTTAAAGAACTGGATGGGCCAGTTATGTTCAATTTTGCATGCTGACTGGGATATTACGTGTAAGTTAGATTTACATGTCGCCAAAACAAGCAGATGTCCAGCCATAGCCCCGGTCCTAATAAACTGAAGTGAAAATATATTATATTTCTGCAAATTTGGTCATGAAGAATCAAGGTCACCAGTTTTGAAAGTTCTCCGAGAAACTGGTTGGAAGAATGTGTGTATAAAATTTTAGATAAAATGTGCAATACTATATTTGCAGATTTGACTTTTAAGATCAAGGTCACTATATTTCAAACTCAACAGAGAATTTTATAGAATCAATATTTGTATCAAGTATGAGAAAAAAATATTTAGCATTTCAAGCGTTATGGTGTTTACAAGAAATCTTATATTTTCGCAGATTTCACCTTGAAGATCAAAATCAAAGTCAACAGTTTTCGATGACCCTTAGCCCTGCCTGGGCTTTAGTGTACTGATGTTTACTGCTAAAATGCTTCAAATGAAACGTGATTCATACCGACAGACGCGACGTAACTCAGTTCGAGCTCTTATCACTAAAGCCCTTGTAAAGTCCGTATGGTGAATCCTTGATAATTTGCATTTTAGGGCGTCACAAGGCTCCTGACGATTCCATCGCATTTGCATATCAGGCCGTCAAGTCTCCTGTGAATGGTATCGTTGCTATGAAGACGTTACCAGTGGTCCCATTGGCAACAGACAGCTCAACCCGCTTGGTAACATTCGTACTGAAATCATGTTTTTAGAAAGTCCATACATTCGTGTCATATGATAAATCCCTGCTGTTCGAACATACGGTCCATGGGGCAAATATAAGTGCATTGTGGACAATGTCACATCGATTTTGTACTGTGTATTTGTTAGTGTTCAAGTTACACAGTTACACTTGAAGGTCTTGTCACTGTTAAGTTGCCAACACGCTGAACGTCGTGATCATTTCAGTCAGTCATTTCTGTGTTCGTCGCATGTGGACCTGAATATCTAACGCTGATTGGCTGAGCTAGAGACACATTTTAAAACCGGCCTGCTGCGATAAGCGGTGGTCTGATAAACGGTGAAACACTGAATCACTGAGGCTGAGGGTAGATATAGTGTTAAAAATCTTGCCGTACTCTAATACCCGAGGACCTAAACATATTAAGATAGCCACCAAGGGTGATTATAAAATGTTAGATATATCTGAGAGTACATTTTATAGTCACCACCCCATGTATGCACTTGGGTGGGATTCTAACCTCTGTATGATCTTGGTCTATAAAAGCGAGAAAATCCTTCAGTAACTCGAGTATCTCATTTTTAAAGACAAAATTCTGTTATGATAAGCTTATTGCATAAATACCCTGCATAATTATGTCTATAACTCTTACAAAACTGGACCAGTACACATAACAGTGTCGCCGCTACATATACATTCTAACTGCTTCTGTCATGGCGGTTATGAGCAGAACGACCCGTGTCTTCTTAGACCAAAATACACAATAACTAAAGTAAAATGCACTTACAGTTGCCAATATGTTGCAGTTGTATTGAAAATAAGATACTTTTGACTTAGTGAAGAAGTTTTAATGTCACCCCATCCGTGAAACTGAAAATAAAACAGTCTTTTCCGGAAAATACGATCGTATCGTGGTCAAATACCACTTATCTCTATATATGGGGAGGCGACGAAACAGTCGTCCGTTAACGGTGCAAGACCTTTCGTCGCTGCAGGCGGCTAATATTAAGACTGGTTAGATGGGAATATATATATATATATATATATATATATATATATATATATATATATATATATATAGCAAGCTGAAAGCCAACAATAGACGGTTACTGAATTAACCATGTTGTTTTTTAAAAAGATCTTGGATAAGACCACTAAAATTATTAGGGCCCCGCTTGAAAAGCGGAGCCCTATAGTGATCACCGTGTCAGTCCGTCCTTCCGTCCATCCGTCCTTCCGTCAGTGACACTTTATTTCGCAAATTCACAGGGATGATTGGTACCTATGAGGGCTCCAGACCTATAGAATTACAGACTTGTCGGAATTCCAATATGGCGGCCACAGCCCATCGCTGTTTTTCTTTCGCGCGCGATAACTCAACAACAACCTAATGCAGGTTTCCCATAATCACAGGGATGATTGGTACCTTTGAGGGCTCCAGCCCTATTGAATAACAGACATGTCGGAATTCCAATATGGCCGCCACAGCCTGATCGTTGATTTTCCTTTACGCGCAATAACTCAACAACAACCTTTTGAAGCTTTCCCATATTCACAGGGATGATTTGTACCTATGAGGGCTCCAGACCTATTGAATAACAGACCTGTCAGAATTCCAATATGGCTGCCACAACCCGATCGCTGATTTTCTTTCACGCGCGATAACTAAACAATAACCTTCTGCAGCTTTCCCAATTTCCCAGGGATCATTGGTGACTATGGGCCTCCAGACTTATTGAATTACAGACCTGTTGAAATTCCAATATGGCTGCTAGAGCACAGTCGTTGATTTTCTTTTGCACCCGATATCTCAACAAGAACATGCTTGATCTTTCTCAAATTCACAAGTATCATTGGTGCCTATATGGGGCTTCTGACCTATTGAAATGCAGACTTGCTCAAAATCAAAAATGGGCAACAGAATACAATCATGGATTTTCCATTGCACACATTATTTCAGACATATCTTCTTTAATATTATTTGAACAAGTAGGATTTTTTCCTCATGCATATGGATAGAAACCTGTTTTTGTTTGTCATATTTTTCAAATTTAACTTAATTTTTCACCCACATGTGAACTAGTCCAGCACTATCAGAAATGCGGGGCCCTCTGAGTACCATTGTCCGACCACATCATGTTACTCCTTACGTCACTGGGAAAGACCTTAGTTCAGCGAGGCAGTGATGTGTGGCGCTGACTGTCCGGAACGGCCCAGGTTTACCAGTCGGTGATATAAGAGGGTCAGAGAGAGTAATTACTTATGTTAGTTACCGCATGGTAGCAGTACCGACACTAGGTGCGACACAGAGCCATTTCATTGACTGGGCCAGTCTAATGACCCTGGCTCTTTCAAAATTCTAAGATATATTTGTTAAAATAATTTGTGTGTCAAAACTCACAGAATATAGGTTATTCCTACCTAGTTTCGGATTCCAAGGATATCCAAAAGACATCCTTGGATGTCGTATTAGAAGTTTCTAGGTCAAACGATTAAAAATTGTGCCGTACTAATGAACTAAGACCCAGTAATTAAACTCAGCTTGCTTTATGTGTAAGTTTAGTCTTAGATGTTTTCACGTTTTACTACAGCCAATTTACTAATATAAATCACCTCTGTGACGTCACTCAAACTAAACTCCAATAAAGGTCAATTCAGGGACCACCATATTAAATAACGTGACGTCGACACTACCTTGGTGGAATTATCACTAGAACAAATGGTCGTTATGTAAATATTCTTTACATTTCAAATAACTGTTGTATCAGAAATTGCGAACTTCTCGCACTGTTATGTTATGTCTTTGCTTTTTCACTAACACCGAGTTGAAGAAATCACGTAAAGAAAAATGTGGCGGTTTTTTTTTTTTATGGACTTTCGTATTTTGTTGTCAATGTATAAAACTGTTACCCCTTATGAGCAACTATACACAACACATTTTGAACAAATATGATAATACTAGTCCTGGGGCCCTTTCTGAAATTTTTAGTTTTGCTGCCCCCCCCCCCGTCATTATTAGGTTTGATGCCATTTTCTGTTGAAGTGATTCATGGAGATCATATTTCCAAATTTTATAAACTTACCTCGGTACATAAACTTTTGAAATATACATGAACCACGAAAGCAATGCCGCGACAATGGAAGTCGATAGAATATCGCTCCTATTCAGCCGATCGGAGGAGATACACGGACTGATACTAGTATATACTTCATACTATGGGGTGGGAGAGAGCAAAACATACCGCCGCTTCTTGAAGGATGATCACTATGAGGGTACAAAGATCCAAAAGATGGAAGGCGTGGGACATGTTCAAAAGCTGATAAGGACCAGGTTACATCGACTCTTCGACCAACACTAAGGTACTTACAGTTTATTTTGTTCATAAAAATGAGAGTATATTTTATGTATATAAATTATACATATTGTGTTCTTATGTAGAATAAATGTATAATTTATTCATATGTAAATATAGTTTTATATATATAATATATATATATATATATATATATATATATATATTGATTTATTCATATTTTGTGTTTATATGACAATATATATATATATATTGATTTATATATATATTTTTTTACACACTCTCTCTCTCTCTCTCTCTCTCTCTCTCTCTATATATATATATATATATATATATATATATATATATATATTGGTGTGTGTTTATGTGACACACGTAATATAAGATGTTTTATTTATAATTCTTATCTTTACAGGCACCCTTTCGAATGGGAAGTCACTGCCTAGACGAGGACGGCTGATACTAGACAGGATCGACTTTTTCCAGTGTCTCTACGGCAGAGCACTTTGTGAAAACTAATGACCCAGATGCAATGGCAACGCAGCCCTTGGCGATCCTTCAGCACTACAGCGAGCCGCCGAATCATGATTTCTGTCCAACTGGTCCTGACAGATTCTGTTCCTGGCAGAAGGATAAAGCTAACAGCACGCGGAACGTGAGGCCTACGGTAAACGCATTACCCCCGGCAGTGACATCTCTGATGGAACCTATATTTTTCGATCTGACGGATGCCACATTATTACTGGGATGTGTGGGGGCAAACGACCAGAACAGAAAAAAGTCGTTCCACCACTGTGATTTTGTTGTTTGTCCTCAAGGAATAGAATCACGGTACGATGGAAGTTACTCTTGAAGTGAATATGGCAACCTTAGTATATAATAAAGGCGCCGCAAGTCTTCCTGCATTCCCGGATCCAGTGCTCCCGCATAGCATCACAGGCCTTCAGCGACATTGATGAGCAAAAAGCGTATGCAGCTATTCATCAGTCAACTCCAACGTGTTGGGAAGCCCACAAACCTATAAGATACCGCGGAACCGTTAACGATTCAAGCGGTTTCATGAATGTACATACTTAGAGCAGGGTCCATATGTATATATGTGTATATTTTTAAAGGTGAATTTATGAATATGTATACGCGATAAATATGTTTTAATTTTATATGTCGGGTACTGTGTTCAATATTGCAATTGGATGTGTCAATTCGTGTGTGGTATATATGTGTGGTGTAAATTCTAATGAGAGAGAGAGAGGTTGCTTCAAGCTATGTAGTGTCTCATGTACAATTAAGAGTGGGGGAGACAAGCTCTCGCGGGTGTCAAGCTGCCGATGCCCTCAAAAAGGCAGAGGGAACCGTCAATGAGCCGGGCGGGTTTCTAGGAGAAACCCCACGCGCTCAAAGGCTACTTATTTGTCGAACGCGTACAAAATGTATACTGATGTGAATGTACATACTTAGAGCAGGGTTCATATGTATTTATGGGTATAAATCTTTAAAGGTGAATTTGTCAACAAATAATGTCAAAGAAAGTCCCGATTTCCTAAAAAGAATGACAGCCTCTCCCCTCAATTAAATTTACACCCATCAAGACCCCCTGACCCAGCTCAACTTTTTCTAAGATTTGAACAGGTACCGGCTTCTGTGGCTCAGGGGTAGAGCGCAGGACTCAAAGCCGGGAGATCGTGAGTTCGAATCTCAGCCGAGGCGGTGAGGTTTTTCACGGTCGGCCACCACCCAGGGTGAGCGCTCTGCAGGCTTAATGGGAAGGCCGTGCCCAACGACAGTGTGTCACTCGCGGGGGCTCCACGGTGGTATGACCTAGCAATAGGGACGATTACACACCCAGGGTCCGCAGGTGAAGTAGTCACCGGGTTACGCTGGTTAACGCCAGGATATAGAATAAGAGGAAGCGTGTGATACTGCCCTGCCACGTAGTCCGAAACCGGAATGGAATTCTGCAGATGTACATGTATGAAGTTAAGTAAGCATTAAAAAAATGGAGGCGGTTACCTCCACCAAAAAAAAAATATATATAAAAAGAATTGAACAGGTGTATTGTTTTTAATTAATTAAATGAAGGCTGCCTAGATTTTGTAGGTTTACCTTCTGAGTTAGGATTTGGTTTGGTATTCTAATGAATTCCGGACTTCAAAAATTATATGTTAAGAATTAATCTTGAACTTTGAATGCATAACTTTGAAAACATTGTGCAAACAACATTTATTTTTTACAAATGTATTCAGTCTCTGTTTCGCGGAATACTCATTGCTCGGTAAATAGAGGAATTCTTTGCCAGGTCCTAGGAGGTTTCAATCAATTAAACAGTTTCTTTAACTGGAATTCGCATGACTAAACAAAAAATTCCCGGTCCTTCTGACGAATATAAAATCTAATTTAAATGTTTTAATTTCAAAATTATGAGTAGCAGCTCTATTATGGTCATTATTATGTTAAACTAACAACACTACATGCAAATGCTCATATTCAGATTTGTTTTATGAAACTAAAAATTAATTCGCCTCCGAGTGGTTTAGCCAAAGAAGGGTATCCCAAGTTTGGTTGTATTTTACTTTTCAATTTTATTTTTCAAACATAGGGGTTGAATTATTTAAGCGAATACGTTTGACACACCACTTCATATTATTGAAGTAAGTGCTATTTTTCTCACGTAATGCCTGGATCACAAAACGTATAAAAACATAAATACATATATCCACTCTCCAGGTAGCTCAGCATAGCTAAGCTTGGCTTTCCCTTGGTCCAGCTTAGCTTGGCCTCCCCTCTGCCCCACCCCCACCCCCCTCCACAGACATGATGCATAAACTAGATAGATGGAGCATTCCATTAATCCATGCATTTCTTGCCATGCATACCACTGGTACACACAATCAAGAATTTGGGCAAACTTTCCTTGAATCTAATCTTCAGCTCATTTGGCCATATCTTCAAATGTTTTTAGAATTATTAATTTCAATTACACATCTTTTGTTTGTCAAATATACCCTTTGGTATAACTCTTGGGGTTATAACCTTTTTTACGTTATTGCATTATTAGAGGACTCAGACCGCAATTTCCATATATTACGGAGTACAATATATACATTCGATTCAGTTAATACTTTTTTTTAATGTACGATTCTATTTTTTACAGCATTTTATTTGAGTTTATAAATTAAATGTGTATTATTGTACAACAGATCATGTCCACTTTCTTCCTTAATCATATATTTTACTGGGTTTAATTTAGTCCCAGCGGGTATTTTAAACACATATTACTTTCACATACAGTTGGAATACAGATAGTTTTAAAAACATTTGATCATGAGAGGCTCGTGCATCTTTGATTCAGTCCATAATAAATGCTCATGTAGCATTTGTCTTGCATTCATATATTTAGTATTCGAATATCACCAAATAGCAAGGCCATTTCCTCTTAATTTTTCAAATGCTTGTATGTAAAAATTAGAAATAAGTACATTTTGCATTTGCTAAAATCTTTTTGGAATACATATTCTTTATATGGTGGCTTTATTATATCTATGCCTATTTGCACGCCACTGACGACAAGATTATCGGTGCTTAAATTGGATAAACACAGGGATTTTAACATATATTTCCATACAGTAAAGGAACCAATTATGGCATTGATATTAGTCACGTTTTTTGGCAAGTACCTGCTCGAAAGACCATCAGAGAAATGCTACGTGAATTCTAGAACATATTCTTGAATCTGGAGCTAGTGTTTGCATTGTTATATACGAATCTGTCACATCAATACAAGTTCCAATTTAAAACCATGTCTGCCTTGGCAAATATAATGGCTTCAATTTTTGTTAAGATTTTTAAAATAATCTGCCCGTAAACAGTGTTTTGTCAGTCCGTCCTTGCAAGGTATTGATGAATTCTTAATTCAATTTTTTTTAATTGCATGACGTGTTTTAAACAAGATCCAAGACGCAGAAGGTGGCTTTGGCAAAGAAAACAAATTTTATTAAGTGACAGACGGAACAGTAAAAACCAGAGAAACAGGTGGTTATACAAACTGAAGACTTTATGTACGTCAGTTTACCTGACCATAAGTAAACTCAGTGAAGGGTAAGAGTTAGTACAGAAATCTACTTATCTTCTTCTGATTTCCTGAATATATCTTCATGAACATTAATTTAGTGTGTTATTCAATGTAATTGTCTTTGTCCATCTGTTGATTTACGACCGCCATAGCTTTGCCAGGAGGTTATGCGTTCATCCCCGTTCGTGTGTGTGTCTGTGTTTGTCCACAACATAACTCAGTCATGAACAGAATCTCATGAACTTTTTCGGAACATTTCGTGAATGGGCCAAGGAAGTATCCATCAGATTTCGATGTGGATCAAACATTATCCGGATTTAGGTGCGTAATCAAGAAAATTCACAAATGTAGTATTACTCATGCACGAATGGACCTGGAAATATCGGCCGAATAAGTGAATACAAACACATGGGGGAGGCTTGCATTACTTGAAATGCAGATTTCTAGTGTAGTCCATGGGCCAATTCCCAAACAGGCCCTAAATTTCGAGTTTGCTGCAACCCCAATCATTATAAGGTTTGATGCCATTTTCTATTAACGTGATTAATGAAGATCACATTTCAAAACATTATCCCGCTAGAGAAGTGTCCCAAAGGCTTTTAAATTAAAAATTTTATAAACTTACCTCGGCAAACAATTTTTTTTGAAAATATATAGGTTCAAGGGTTCATTATATGAAATGTTATTTGGAGAAATATTTACTGCTAAATTCAAAAGGAGATACCACTGTACCTAATTTTGTTGTGCTAATCCATTTAAATAAATTTTGAAACTCTATTTTTGAATTTTAACCTTCAAATATAAAAGGGGATATCATTTTAAAACCTGACTATTATTTGGGATAACAAGAGGCAAGATTAGTCCTAATTATTAATTTTGATGACCAAATGGAATAACACTTTTTGTCATTCAGCACATTTCAAGCCTGCAAGTTACCAATTTTATGCTGCTTAAAGTAATTAAATAAGTAATTATTTGTTTTAAATAACAGTAAACATCATTTTCTGCGGCGGAAAAAAAACTTTTTTGTATACTTTCTATATGAACAGCAAGTGGCAATTTATTTGTGTTTCTTAAATTCGACTTTAATGAAATTACAAATGTTATTTTTAACTTTAATTTGTATTATACAATGAATTCAAATATAAACATAAATGAAAATATCAAAAGGCATATGATAATAAAACGTTACTGTTGCTTTGGGTATAAATAGGCATATTTTGTCCTAATCATCAACTTCATCGAATTATTTTGTAAAGTCAGAGCAAAGTCTTTTTTTTATAATTTTAAAATTCACTATTTGAAGAGGGATCAAATAAATAACGTTTATATTTTGAGTATCAATTGGCTATTTGGGCTGAAACACATAAAAATCTGGTGGGTGTATTCCATTGAAACGGCATGAGGGATTCATTTAAATATTTCTTAATTTGATCAAATCCGATTTAATTTCAATATTTTACTTAAACCCTGAATTTTAATTTGAAATTTAAAATTGAAAATGATAATGGAAATTAACAGTTGTCATGATATTTTACATAAGATTTGTATGTTGATAAAGTTAGTCTTAAACATATATTGCTGGACAATCGCATTTCCCATTTATAGCCAAAAATAAATTGCATTTAAGCTTTTCTTAATTTAATTTTAACTCTTTGATTACGTGTATATACATTAACTTCATTATTGAAGCCGGCAGCAGTTATATCATTTTTATCTTCAAACTGTTCTTGAACATTTATAAAATATGTTTATGTTTAATGTATACATTAGAATTTTGGGTTAATTTTGTATTGTGTCAGACAGAAAAGCAAAACTTAAAGTTATGTTAAGTTATGTTTTACTTCCGTTAACTTAATTGTGTTTTTCCACTGAGAAAAATCTCTAATATGTTTTCTTCCGATTGACTATAAGTTTATCAAATTTAAAATCTCAAATGTCGAATTTATAAATAAAAGTGTAGATAAGCATTTAGAATAGTAATACAATAGGATTTTGGACAAATTTCAGGCCATAAGCATGAGTGAAAAAAGCTTCCAAACCTAGCGGAGAACAAAGTTTACTAGCAAGGCTACCTACCATCATGCAATTTATTTTTGGCTATAAATAGGAAATGAGAGTGCCAAGCAATATATGTTTCATACTAACCTTATTAAAATATAAATCTTATGCAAAATGGCATTACAACTGTACATTTCCATTATAATTTTCAATTTTAAATTTCAAATTAAAATTCAGGGATTAAGTAAAATATTTAATTTAATTAGGTTTTGATCAAATTTTGAAATATTTAAATGAATGTTTTTGGCAAGCTTCTGCTCGAAAGATCGTCAGAGAAATGCTAGGTTATTTTCCATAAAGGATTCGTAGATATGGTGGTAAAATGCTGAAAAGGTTTTAGTGTAAAATACCAGGAAACATTGTTCGTCACCTGAATTCTAGAACATATTCTTGTATCTGGAGCTAGTTTTTTGGCCACATCAATGCAATTTAAGCTGCTTAAAGTAATTAATTAAGTTATTATTTGTTTAAAATAGAGATATACATCATCTTCTGCGGCCGAGTAAAACTTTGTCGTATACTTTCTATATGAACTGCATGTGGCAATTTTTGAATTTACTTTATTTCCGCTCCTACATCCGGATCATGTTTATCCACAAGGTAAGAAGATATCTGTTCTAACTCTTATTTATATCCAGGTAAACTGACGTACATAAAGTCTTCAGTTTGTATAACCACCTGTTTCTCTGGTTTTTACCGTTCCGTGTGTCACTTAATAAAATTTGTTTTCTTTGCCAAAGCCACCTTCTGCGTCATAGATTTTGTTCATATCACGTCATGCAATTAAAAAAAATCATATTAAGAATTCATTAATACCTTGCAAGGACAGACTGACAAAACACTGTATACAGGCGGATTATTAAAAGAATCTAAACAAACATTGAAGCCAATATATTTGCCAAGTCAGACATGGTTTTAAATTAGAACTTGTATTGATGTGACAGATTCGTATATAACAATGGAAACACTAGCTCCAGATACAAGAGTATGTTCAAGAATTCAGGTAACGGACAATGTTTCCTAGTATTTAACACTAAAACCTTTCAACATTTTTACCACCATATCCACGAATCCTTTATGGTATATAATCTAGCATTTTTCTGACGGTCTTTCGAGCAGGTGCTTGCTTAAAAAAACGTAACTTGTATCCATTCCATAATTGGTTTCTTAATTTTATGGAAATTAATGTAAAATTTCCTGGTTTCTCCAATATCATCACTCTGATAATCTTGTCATCCATGGCGTGCAAACACGCATTGATATAACAAAGCCGCTATATCAAGAATTTTAATTCCAAAGGAAGATAAAAACAAGGAATCCAGCTGAACTTTGTAAAATTTTAGCAAATGGTAAATGTACTTATTTCTAATTTTTACATACAAGCTTTTGAAAAACCAAGAAGAAATGACCCTGCTATTTTTAATATTCAAACACTAAATATATGAATGCAACACAAATACAACATGAGCATTTTAATGGATTCAATCATAGATGCAGAAGCCTCTCATGATCAAATATTTTTAAAACTATCTGTATTCCAACTGTATGTGAAAGTAATATGTGTTTAAAATACCGGCTAGGACTATATTAAACCCTGTAAAATATATGATTAAGGAAGAAAGTGGAGATAAGCTGTTGTATAATAATACACATTAAATTTATAAACTCAAATAAAATGCTGTAAAATAGAATCGTACATTTAAAAAAAGCATAAACTAAATCGAATGTATATTTTGTATACTGTAATATATAGAAATTGTGGCCCGAGTCCTTTTAATAATGCAATAACGGAAAAAAGGTTATAGCCCTAAGAGTTTTACCAAAGGATATATTTGACAAAAAAAAGGTGTAAATGTAATTAATAATTCTAAAAACATTTAAAGATATTGCCATATGAGCTGAAGCTTATAGATTCCAGGAAAGTTTGCGCAAATTCTTGATTGAGTGTACCAGTGGTATGCAGGGCAAGAGATGCATGGATAAATGGAATGCTCCACACTTTTATAGGAATAATGTAGCAAATGTTAAGAATAAGAATGAATTAAATTATAACATCTATCTAGTTTATGCGTCCTGCCTCGGGGGGGGGGGGGGGTGCAGAGGGGAAACCGAGCTAAGCTGGACCAAGGGGAAGCCAATCTAAGCTGAGCTGCCTGAGTGTAGAGTGCTTACAGAACACAGGTGAGAGCTCCATCACCCACTGTTAAATTGGGCTGGCCGGAAGTAAACAATACTTGACATGGTGTCTAAAAACTTGAATAAAAGCAACTCTTTTCAATCAATTATTTGAAATTTCAGATTTTTGAAAGATTAAATCCTTATGTATACATTCTGTGAAAATTAAATCAACAGTGCTTGCAGGTAAAAAACGTGCCATTGCCAAAATAGGATAAAAATTAGGTATTGATTTTTTTATTCATGCTCATAATTTAAAAAAAAGCAAAATTCAGATCAAATTGTTGGAATACAATTGAAACTTTATTAGTAAAGTTATATCCCTGAAAAAAAATCTCTAGCTTCAGCGATTCTCATGTTAATTGAGTTGATATATTTCCTAATTTTTTTTTTACAAAATGCGTTATGTTCGGCCCATAACTTCAAGGAATTACGCTATACTGACCTTATTTCTGGCATGTCTATAGATAATGTATAGGGGAATATGTATATTAAATATGATAAAAACAGATCAGATGTTTTGATATTAGGCAGTTTTGAATAGTGACAATGAGTTTTTTCTTAATATCTCGAAGGAACGAAGTCCTCGTGACCCAATTTTCGGTATGTTAACTACCGAAACTTACTGTGATATGAAAACTAGTGATAGGAATCGGTTTAAATATCATAATCGATTACTGAAAAATAAAAAAACTACCGATAATCGATTATTAGTCGACTATTTATTTACTTTCTTTATTATTAATTTAGTGTACTATTTAGTTACTACTACCTTACATACTGATCTCCGTAAATAGCCTGACTTGCAGTCGGACATTTGTTGACTGCACAAGGTTCCGTTTTGATGCTGTTCGTTACTTTGTGTTTTAATTTTTTTCTGACAGAAATATATTCCATGCATCTGCATACGTAATTGTTTTTCATCGATTTTGCACAAATGAGATAGATTCAATAGATTTTGAAAGAAAACGACCAATCATCGATTAATCGGCAAACCACTAATGAAAACTAAAGAAACGTGATTTTTCATGAGAGACAAAATTGCAGAAAATATTAGTGGCAAAATAACTAGGCAGCTGCACGAAGACCCTTAAACAGAGGGGCTTGATTGAAAGGTGCTCTTTGCTGGGACCTAAAATGTGCTCTCTAAGCCACGTGGAAAGTCGCGGAAAATTATTCATGTCCCTATATGGAATAATCGGAAGTGTTCTGTGTTTGTTTTGGCAGCCATTTCATCTTACCTGAAGAAGATGCTTCGTAGACGCATCCACGTTTAATACATGCCCGGCACGACCTGTTATGGTAAATTCCATCAGCTCCAGACTGAGTAGAAAAAGCAGTGAGGAATTATATAAAGTAGCTGCATTAGAAAATTGACCATTATGTTTTGAATTACTGTGGAATTCCTGAATTTTACCCGTGGAAGCAGGGGCCGGAAGGAGGCTTATGGTCAATTAGCTTTTATCTTCAATTACTTTCTCGTTATAGCGTTCATTTTAAATCTAGCTAAACATTCTTTACTAAATCAGTTTTTTACAGGAAGCATAAAAAAGAGCTGAGCTCATTGGAGAAGGGGGGGGGGGGTATTTTAAAGGATGTAAGGATGACCTGTTGTTTGCTATATGAGCTATCTGGGTTTCATGTTTTCTATAAAACAATGGACTTGTACATAAATTAAAAACATGAATAAGCGATTTTCTCCGGTCGAGAGTTCACAGTTTTTGTTCGACTTGTCTGTGCGGGGAAGCGAATCGGGAACCTTTAGCTTAAAATCCAGCACCTTTTCGACTATGCTGCCCGTCCTACAGCCAATAAGTTTAAAACATCCTGGAGCTCGCGGCAAACGCAATACACTCGGTTCTTTTTGGTGTAAATGTATATAGTTGAAAATCGGCATTGGTATTAATGAACTGTAATCTGTATGTACATTATTTTTGCATAATTTTTGGTTCAATCTGTTAATTCAAAAAAGAAAAATCTTTAAGTCGGGTTAATGGTATTCATATACAGGTATCCATATTACTTTGTTGCACACCTCTTAAAAATTAAAAACTATAGCTACATCAGAAAGTTTCACCTTACATGAACGATTGAAGATAGTCGTCGCGTTGTATTTTATATAAGAATACAGATTTGAAACATTCTGGTTATACTGATATTTATCGGCACACTGAAAGCTTCGAAAGTGATATTGCGTTTACAGTGCGTATGGATGATGATATTCTGTTGCGTATTTTTGGTATTCTCACATCTTTTGAAGCCCTCCCTACTATCGAATTAGCTCCTGGGCTTCTACAGTGTATGATAGCTTGATATATACCATTATGTGCCATATGAACAAAACTGCCCCCTCAAAACCGACCAAATAATATAGTAAGGCGTCTAGCTATACACATAAATGACATACTGGCCCAAAAAGGTCATCTCAAAGAAAACCTAAGGATCCTTTTATAAGTTAATCCAACCAGTCGGTATGAGATATCAGGCTGTGATAAAGATTTTTATGGCAGGCTTATCCTTCTGAGAGACCTCAGCAAAGTGCGACGCACACACTTTGTTATCACAATGGAGATTCGGGTATTTTGTTTGGAGACTATTGGAATTGCTTAGAATTTATTTGTACGAACAATAACGCTGTGTCATATTTCAGGATCACAAATCAAAACCTTTCCAGCTTGTGTTATTTAATAGATTAAAATCTAATTTGATTTAAATCAAATTTATTTGATTTAAATAGAAAGTATTTTGTAAAGTTCAAAATACGAAATTTTTCCAAAGTACCGATCCAATACAGAAATCATACTCTAATTATGTAATACCTACCTTGAAAATAAATATAATCCTAGTGACCTATCTGAGTCCTAACATGAAAATAGGATCTTTGAATTTGTTACAAGATATGTAAATGGATGAAAAGTAATTATTCTTCAGCAATGTTCCCTGAAAGAATTCATAGGAAACTTCTTCATGAAAAATCCAAGCTAAGACTGGAAAGTCCCATTGCCCCCTGCAAATTCTGAAAGGAAACCTCCCATCAGCATATTCAATTCACAGTTAAAGAAAATATCATTGGAAAAATAATAGCACAATAGCTATCTCTGTTTTCCTATTCAAAGAACTGTGAGAAATGTCTTAACAAACTATGAGATACGTTATATTACATCAATATTTATTATATGTCTGAAAACTTCATCAAACTTTAATAGATAATATAGGATGTACTGTGGGATCTTTCAGCTTTGAATTCAAAGTTCAAAAGAAACAATGTAACCTCAGATATAAATCAATTCCTCAAAACTTTAATCAAGAATTATGATTATGTTTAGTGAATCAAGTGTTTTTGTTTCATACACCATTTGATTTAAACCGCAAATTACATCAGCCAGTCCTGGAACCACAGTTCATGCGATTACGTTTTATTTAATCACTTCTAGCTTTTTCCAATCAACATGTTTTCGTTTTGTAAGTTCTATATTCGCCGTTTACCTGTACTTTTGGCTCCATAATCGGATCAATATACGGTTTATTCCGGTTCAAATTTGCTGCAACTAGAGATGCATAAAAATTATGACTGCTTATAGATCTCGGGCTAACTTTTAGTTAATCTAGGAGTAAAGACAAATAACGGAATTATGCTTATTAGACGGGTTAATTTATGGTGAAAAATAGCCAAACCTCTAAAAATTGCTACAAAGGTTTTTTTCAAAAATTTTAGGTACTATTGAACACCAGGAATAACATAATAAAAAACTAAGAAAATCGGACTTTTGATAGGCTGTTTTTTTTTCAAAATGGCATACAGAATGCATTTAACTGTAGGACGATGGTAATTCCTGAATGATGTTGCGATATATATTTTCAAACGACGCTACAGTTACCTACAGGAAAACATATATACTTTTGAAAAATAGGCAATGTGAATTACATTATGCACGTTTAGTATCCCTTTATTTTTCAGTATTCAATAAATTAAATAGATCAACTGCAGCCGCTTTTTGGCTAATTTGTATAATAAAAAACAGCCAACATTATTACAACAGCATAAAGTGCAGGCTTTTCAGAATGCTTTATGTAAATATGTCAATGATGTGTGTAGCACAACCCTCGAGACAGATATGTAAACATCTACAATACTGAGCTTTAATGATCAATGCTGCCACCAATTTATAGTCTTGTTTATTTGTTACAGTTTGCCGTATATGAGACTTTGTGATTGTCAATGTAAACTGGTTTCTTCTAAGGGATGACCAAGAAATAACATCTGTGCTTACTCGCAAACAGACATGTTGGGCTAGGTAATGTGTGATGTGGTCAGTATTGGCGCATCTGTCTCTGGGGGCAGAGGTCAGCCCAACCAGCCCAAGGCATCAGATATTGACTAATGATATATATCATACACTGCATCATTAAATCGAGCGTGTCTATATGCGTGATCAGACAGCCTGACTGTTACATTGGCAAGCGTGCCTCATCAGGTTCGGAGTACTAGTAGAAACTTGCCCCCTCCCCCCCCCCCCCCCCCCCCCCCCCACCCACGGGAGGGGGCACATGGGGGCATAAATAAAGCTTGATATGTCAAGAGTGATATAACCCACGTATTCCTGCGTAATGCTTGTTCAGGAGTTTCTAGTTGCTGCAGGGTGAACAGATTCACTTGCTGTAGACGGCTTAGACAATACTTCAGGATGTAACTCATAAATAAATTCATAATAGAGACTCGTTTCGTCGAATTCGTTCAAATTTTCTGCGAATCCCCGCCCACTTTCAGACAAGGTGATAGTGTTATGATAGCAATCTTGAATTAAAAAAGTAAAAACAAACATGGCTGGAATCTTTTAGAATATCTTGGTTTTACAACATTACGATCACTTCCTTCAGTTATTATAATTTCTTGAATGCTGTATCCTAATTTTTTCACAGCTCAATACGTTTTGTTTCTCTTTATATGGACCTCGGAAAATGTAGAACTCAGTGTGTAATGTTTTGAATATAAAGGTATTTTTCTTAGGTTTAGCTCCATCGATGTTTTACAACCAACTCCCCATTCTTTGTCTCCGTCAGTGGTCTGAAGACTGTGCAGAGTAGAGATCTACCGGTAAGAAGAGGGTAATTTAGCATGGTTCCGAGCCTGTCTTCATCTACGCTCATAGAAGCATGGCACAAACTCTTACATCAGTTGATGGCAAATTATAAAAAAAAAAATCCTTTTTTGTAATGCCTTAAAATGTGTTTTCATGAAAATTTCTGAGTGGTTTCTTAAACAATAAGCACATTTCAAGCAGTTTCTTCACTAGCAAAACCACGTCAGGACGCGGGGTATTGCATGGAATAGTAAAGAGACAAACTTGCCAAAGTTTGCCCGTATGATTTGCTGAAATGCAATGCTGAGAACCTCAAACAAACCAGGAAATTAAGCAAAAACTGCCCTTACCATTGACAAATTATTTTTACATGTAACTCAAATATGATAATATGTAATTTAGGGATGCAATGAAAAAACAAATTTAATTGGTTTTTTTTTCAATCGTTCCCAATATTATTCCCCAAGTTGTGACGTTCCAAAACTCTATTGGACTGTCAAAAATTTTGTCCTGAGCGTCCCGGACTCTATCTTTATTCTTTCTAAAGAAGGCCCTGTGTAAGAAAACTTCACTTTTACACAGTTTGAAAGAGGGGAGGCAAATCCTATAATACCTACCTTGAAAATAACTATAATCCTAGTGACGTATTTAAGTCCTCACATGAACATAGTATCTTTGAATCTGCTGCAAGAAAAAAAATATAAGGAACTGGAAAAAACAGTAAAATGAATGAAAAATATTTTTTTTTTCATCAATTTTCCCTGAAAAAATTCATTGGAAACTTCATCATGAAAAGATCCCAGCAAAAATTGGTAAATCCCACTCCCCCTGGAAATTTTTAAAGATCAACTCCTATCAGCTTTTCCAATTCATAGTCAACGAAAATATCATTTGGAAAATAGCACGATAGCTATCTCTGTTTTCCTATTCAAAGATCTGAATACAGAATGAATTGCCGGTGTGTTTTACTGTCATGTATCGAGTTAAAAAAACACGTGACCCTGACAGCGCAGCTTGTACCGACTACATCGACGGAACGAATGACCACGAACCAACGGAAGTCGAGTGTGATTGGAAATATATATGAAACAGCGGATCCAGAAAGTACGCAAGAATACAGTTTCTTATCAACAGTACTTGAAGTACTTAATATGATATATGAGATAAACAATTAACTAAATATACAATAATCAGTAATTGTGAGAAATGTCTTTACAAAATCCTTCTAAATCAGGTACTTGTACATCAGACATTTTGAAATATGAGATACCTTACATTACCTCAGTTTTTATCATATGTCTGAAAACTTTACTTCGCTTCATCATAACTGTAATAGATGATATAGGATTTACTGTGGGATCTTTCAGCTTTGAATTCAAAGTTCAAAAGAAAAAAGTAACCTCAGTTATAAATCAATTCCTCAAAACTTTAATCAAGAATTATGATTGTGTTTAGTGAATCAAGTGTTTTTTTCATACACCATTTGATTTAAACCGCAAATTACATCAGCCTGTCCTGGAACCACAGTTCATGCCATTACGTTTTATTTAATCACTTCCAGCTTTTTCCAATCAACATGTTTTCGTTTTGCAAGTTCTATTCGCCATTTACCTGTACTTTTGGCTCCATATCGGATCAATATACGGTTTATTCCGGTTTAAATTTGCTGCAACTAGAGATGCATAAAAATTATGATCGCATATAAATCTCGGGCAAACCTTTAGTTTATCTAGCAGTAAAGACAAATGGCGACAGGAATAACAGAATTATGCTTATTAGACGGGTTAATTTATGGTGAAAAATAACCGAACCTCTAAAAATTGCTACAAAGGTTTTTCATCAGTTTTTCGTACTATTGAACACCGGGAATAAAATAATAAAAATCTAAGAAAATCGGACCTCGGTAGGCTGTTTTTTTTTTTCCAAAATGGCTTTCAAGATGCATTTAAATATTTTTCAATCGACGCTAGTGTTACCCACAGGAAAACATATATACTTTTGGGAAATTAGACAATGTAAATTACATTATGCACGTTTAGTATCCCTTTTATTTTTAAGTATACATTAAATGTATTAGATCAACTGCAGCCTCTTCTTGGCTAATAAGTATAACAAATAACAGTAAACCTTATAGTAACAGTATAAAGCGCAGGCTTTTCAGAAATGCCTTCCGTACAAATTTCAATGATGTGTGTAGAACAAATGTCGAGACAGATAAGTTAACATCTACAACACTGAGCCTTAATGATCAATGCTGCTATCAATTTATAATCTTGTTTTTTTTGTTATAGTTTGCCATATATGAGACTTTGTGACTGTCCATGTAGACCGGCTTCTTCTAAGTGATGACCAAGAAGTAACATCTATGCTTACTCGCAAACAGACATGTTGTGCTAGGTCATGCGTGATGTGGTCGGTATTGGTGCATCTGTGTCCGGGGGCAGAGGTCAGCCCAGCCCAAGGCATCAGATATAAACTTATGATATATAACATAAACGGCATCATTAAATCTAGCAAGTATCACCAATCTTACATGTGTTTGATCAGACAGCCTGACTGTTACATTGGCGAGTGTACCACATCAGCTTCGAAATCCTAGAAGAACCCCCCCCCCCCCCCCCCGGACATATAATAGTAATATAACCCACGTATTCCTGCGTAATGCTTGCACAGTAGTTGTTAGTTGCTGCAGGGTGTACAAATTCACATGATATAGACGGCTCAGACAATACTTCAAGCTATAACTCTTAAATAAATTCATAATATAGGCTTGTATCGTAAAATTCGTTTAAAGTTGCTATGAAACCCCGCCCTATACTTAAGACAGAGTATGGTGTTATGACAGCAATCTTGGAATAATAAGGTAAAAATTACATGCCCGGAATTTTCGAGAATATCTGACTTTTACAACATAACGATCACTACCTTCAGTTGTTATAATTTCTTAAATGCTGTATCCTATTTTTTTCATAGCTCAATACATTTGTTTTCTCTTTATATGGACCTTGGGAAAAGTAGAACTCAGTGTGTATTGTTTTGACTATAAATGCATATTTCTTAGGTTTAGCCCTATCGAGGTTTAACAACCATATCCCCATTTTTTGTCTCTGTCAGTGCTCTGAACACTGTGCAGAGTAGGGCTCTGCCTTTTAGAAGATGATAATGTAGCATAGTTCCCAGCCTGCCTTCCGCTACACTCATTTATTCTTAAACAATAAGCACATTAAAAGCAGTTTCTTCACAAGCAAAATATTCTTAAACAACAATAACAATTAAAGCAGTTCCTTCACTGGCAAAAACAACGTGAGGACGCGGGGCATTGCATGGAATAGTATAGTGACAAAATTGCCCATATTTGCCCGTATGATATGCTGAAAACCATTGCTGACAATCTTAAACATACCAGTAAATTTCGTAAAAAAAACTGCCCTTACCATTAACAACTTATTTTAACATGTAACTCTAATAAGATAATCAAAAAATTTTGTTATGCAATAAAAAATGCAAATTTGATTGATTTTTTTACAATCTGTTCAAATATAATCCCCAAACCCCATGAGACTGTCAAACATCACTTTTACTCTTTTTAAATTGAGGAGGAAGACCTTCGGGGATAATTCTAAGAAAATCTGCAAGGAAACCATCAGGGAAGAACGATTACCAAACAATAAGAAGGATATCCTCGCCTCTATATCACAAAAGCATGTCTTTAAACACAAGGGAAACGTAATTATTGTCTTTATGTCTCCGTTACACAGATACGGAGATCGCGGATCATATATGTCACTCTATAGTGGCTTATCTATCCTAGTCATTAGCCCGTGGCAATATGTGTAGTCTTATGACGTGGCAGGAGAGGCGTGAAGGGTTGAGAAGTCATGAGGAGTATAAGGACCTATGTCAGTGTATGAGCACAGCTGTGAAGGATAAACGGACACAGATGTGGCAACAGGCTACAAAAATCATTATACAATGTTGATGTAGATAGGAATGATTCCCTGGAGATTCGAATAACGATACCCTTTAGGAAGGACTCCTCAACATTTTCTTTAGTGGATGGTGCTATTATATATATATATATATATATATATATATATATATATATATATATATATATATATATATATATACAGTGAAACCCCTCTGGGGCGGACAGTCAATGGACCGGACGATTTGTCCATTATAGTGGGTTGTCTCTCCAAGAGGGAGGTCGGGCCCAGGAGGTCCGGCTGCGGCCACATGTCGGAGACCCAAGTATTCGACTTTTTCAACCATGAAAGTCGGTATTTTTCTAATATTTGAAATTACATATGATATATATGAATAAAATTTATTGCTACCGGTCTTTCTGTTTTATTCTTTTTTTTAATGAGACTTTTAATAATAGCTGGAACATTATTGTCATTACTTGTGAGAAAATGAGATTCTAACATTGACTGACATTGACAGGACGTACTCGTCTTGATGTACACATTTCTGCACTGGGACCGTAAATTTCCTAATTACTAAATCTTTCCGTGAAATTAAAATAATCGCTTATGGAATAAATGAATTTCTAACATCTCGTTCAAGTTTTTTTTAACGTCTTTCGGGAGCGGAAGCAAAAATGAAGCAAATAAATGCCTGATATTATATACGCCTAATGATGGGTAGGTAGGACTAATTTCCGTAATGTCAATGTTAGAGGATAGGGGATTGGTTGATATCGCTGGCCCCAGACCCAGGCGAAATGTCATGACCCGTGACTGTTATCGTCCGGGTGTGTAACAGATACGTCATTAACCTCGCTCCTGGGCCTATGATAGAATAATGTGGATTGGATTCAGAATGAATTGTAGCTTCGCTGAAAGTACAGCACAATAGAAACTCCGTGAATTCCGTCATTTTGTGAGCACTGCTATTGATAACAGGATACTTAAATAAATGTTCCAGCTGAAAAATAAGGTAATCTGAGTATAAACCAGCTCCGGTTATATAATAATAGCAAAATGCCTATATCATTAGAACTTTTAAGTGATATATTAGGCGTACCAGGAGCAGACCATATTTGCAATATTAAAGTGTTTCTGCCGACTTCGATCGGGGCGGCCGCTTGGGTGCAGACATGGGGTAATAGTAATAAGTAATAGTAATTGTAATAGACTATTACAGCTGTTTGCATGTTATAGCAATAGTAATAGTAATTCTAATAGACTATTACAGCTTTTTGCATGTAATAGTAATATTAATGAAGAGACTTAAAATTTTGAGCTGTAATAGTAATAGTAATAGAAACAGGAGACAAAGTAATAGAGAAATACATATGACTTTCTATTACTTCCTGTGACCCCCTTGATCATGAAACATATCAGAGGATTAAATGCTGAACAGATTCAGTTCTTGTCCAGTGATTGCCCAGGATGTGGCTATTGTTGAGACAAGCATGGGCCGGCTGCCGTATTGCGGGTGGCTTATTACATAAGAGTATTGGACAGAGCAGGTCACAGCAAAATACTAGTAAGTTACCTAGCACAATCTGACCTTTCAT
This sequence comes from Sipunculus nudus, assembly GCA_026874595.1. Lineage (NCBI taxonomy): Eukaryota > Metazoa > Annelida > Sipuncula > Golfingiida > Sipunculidae > Sipunculus > Sipunculus nudus. Next base: position 46,980,727 of record CM049306.1, on the reverse strand, counting down.
TACTAAACCATGGATTAACAGAGACTGTTTGATGTTAAATAGTGTATTATTATTGTTACATGTACATCTTATCTCACATCCATCAATCCATAAGCATATTCAGAAATGTACCTACCTCGATTTGTTTTCACCAGCCAGTTTGCATTATAATAATACAGATTGCAATAACACACATTCAAGAAAAATGTAATATGGAACCAGATACAGTGTAGACCCAAAACGTTCATGCTTACGGTGTTTTCACTACCCATAATTTTTTGCAGCCTACAATGATATACACCAATACCAGTACTACAATCACTTGGATAAATTCAAACTACAAGAAGATGTACTATCTAGTTAATTTATATACATATTCTGTTAAAACTATTATTTTAATATTTGTCTGTAATTTTATAATACAAATTTTGCAGCCCTTCATTCAGCTTAGAAAATTATGTAAATTTATATTTTTTTAAAATTAAATAAAACTATTTTTCAAGATATTAACTTATTTGATTATATAATATGAGACTATAAATGACTATTAATATTTTATTATTTTCTAAATGAATTTTGATATGAGACTATAAATGACTATTAATATTTTATTATTTTCTAAATGAATTTTGATATCAAATAATTATGAGCATCCTGTTATGTACAACATCTTAAGTACAAGATTGTTTAATACCAATACCGGGAAGATTTTAGTCATCGAGCAGACACAAAAAGTGTCCGTTGTCCTGAATGGGGGTGCCCGCCCCAGAGGGGTTCTTAAAGTAGAAAAAACGCTCGGTCGGCCCAAAAAAATGTCCGTTAGGCGGGGTGTTCGCCCCAGAGGGGTGTCTGTAGCCCGGGGTTTTACTGTATATATATATATATATATATATATATATATATATATATATATATATATATATATATATATATATATTTCAGGACTTAAACACACGTACTTGTGTTCGACAGCTCTGTTTCGTAAGGGCCCCTACGGGCCCTCACTCGTCAGAAACACTGAGTGGTCTTGTCGGGGCTCCTTATACTTGTTGGTCAGCAGGTGCTTTGACCTGTGCCTGCATGTCGCTGCGATTTCAGCTGTATTACAGCTCCTTGTATTAGTTGAGCACTTTAAAACCCCATGGTTTTGTAACAATCTGGATATAATCGCTCCTACTTCTGTTGAGCACTTTCAAAACTACCATGGAACAAGGACTTAACAAAATCATCCTCGGGTATTCCACAAAGAATATCCCGATACCATCAAAAAAGGGCTACCTTAAAAGCTTGATCGAGAAAACAGACAAATTTATAAGGAACATCAGATGGAGAACCTTCTTCTTTCTTAACTCACAAAATACAGCAAACAAAAAAGAAACCTATGGATTTCGCTCGGCAAAACCACCCCCGCAACTCCCGGAACTGAAACAATTCGAAGAAGGTCTACTAAACATCATTCAGAATGTGAAATTTAAGGACACTGTGAAACCTTTCCAGAAACAACTTAACAAAGATACCAAAAATATAAAAAAAGAACAGAAATTATTAGTACCAGCAGACAAAACTAACAACTTTTACAGAATCGAACTGGAGCAGTACAACGAACTAATTCAAAAGAACATTGAGAAAGATTACAAGAAAGCCCCACCCTCAATAGTTAACAGTAACACACTAGAAGATAAACAGGTAGCAACAAAACTCGGACTCAGCGACAGAATGGAATCTACAAACACAAGCCAAGCTTTCATCACACTGAAAGACCACAAACCGAACTTTCAAAACAAACCTACCAGCAAACTAATAAACCCATGCAAACCAGAAATCGGTAAAATTAGCAAACAGATATTGGAAAGGATTAACTCAAAGGTAAAGCAATCCACACAATACAACCAATGGAAGAATTCGGAGGATGTGATAACCTGGTTTTGTAAAGTGGAAAATAAACGCACAAAAACATTCATCAGCTTTGATATTTGCGATTTCTACCCTTCAATTACAGAAGAGCTCCTAAAGGAAGCCCTGGACTTCGCAACACAATTCGACGCAATAACCATGCAGGAAAAACACATCATCACCCATGCTAAAAGGTCCATATTATACAACAACAATACACCATGGTGCAAGCGAAACAACCCAAATTTTGATGTAACCATGGGTAGTTTCGATGGAGCTGAAACTTGTGAGCTAATTGGTTTGTATATTCTATCGCAACTGGAGCACATCGACATCAATGTAGGGCTATACAGGGACGACGGATTAGCCATTTGCCAAAAAAACACCCAAACAAACGGAAGCCATAAAAAAGGAATTTTGCAAAATATTCTCTGAGAACAACCTCCGAATAACAATAGAAGCAAACAAAAAAAGTTGTGGACTTTCTGGACATATCACTAGACCTGCGCAGCGGTACATTCAAGCCATATTTAAAAACCAACAACAAACCCCTGTACGTACACAAGGAAAGTAACCACCCACCATCTGTCATAAGAAACATACCGGATAGCATAAATAAAAGACTCGTCAGCATTTCAGCTAACAAGAGGATTTTTGAGGAGGCAGCGCCTACCTATCAGAATGCGCTACAAGAGAGCGGCTACAATTATAAACTAAGTTACCACTCCCACAGCGACTCCGACAAAGAAACGAAAACTAAAAGGACAAAAAACAATAGAAAGAGAAATATAACTTGGTTCAACCCACCATTAAGCGATAACGTGACCACAAACATCGGAAAAAAATGTTTAATCTTCTTGACAAATGCTTTCCACCCCAGCACAAGCTCCACAAACTGTTGAATAAAAATACAGTAAAGCTCAGTTATAACTGCATGCCAAACATGGGCCAAATAATAGCAGGACACAACAGGGAGATACTGAACAAATTCAGTGCGCAACAAACTGAACCGAAGAAATGTAACTGTAGAGACAAACAATCTTGCCCATTAGAGGGTAACTGTTTAACAACAAACATTGTGTACCAAGCCACCGTAACACGTCTAGACAATCTGAGACAAGAAACCTACATCGGCCTAACAGAAAACACATTCAAAACACGCTACACGGCCCACAAATCTAGCTTCCAAAACGAGAAGAGACGAAATTCCACCACACTAAGCGAATACATTTGGAAAATAAAGGACTTAAATGTGCAATATACCATACAATGGAAGATAATCAGCAAAGCCAGAGCGTAATCCACATCATCTTAATCATGTAACCTTTGTTTGGAAGAAAAGTACTTATTATTCATCGCCCCCTATTAGGCACTCTAAACAAAAGAAATGAAATCGCAGCGACATGCTGGCACAGGTCAAAGCACCTGCTGACCAACTACAAATCCCCTGGATCAAGTATAAAGAGCCCCGACAAGACTACTCAGTGTTCCTGACGAGTGAGGCCTTACGAAACAGAGCTGTCGAACACAAGTAAGTGTGTTTAAGTCCTGAAATATATGTATTACAGCTCCTTGTATTAGTTGAGCACTTTAAAACCCCATGGTTTTGTATCAATCTGGATATATATATATATATATATATATATATATATATATATATATATATATATATATGAATGTGTAAAAAAATGTACTGTTGCGTCGCCGTTGGTGGTTACCTTGAAGACTTATCCAGACTTTTTAAAGGATATCCGAAAAAAATAATAATTAATCATTTTATTGATAAACTGGAAATATATTGGAACCTATGTAATAAGACCAAACATGCGTTTGACCAGAATTGGTCTTAATTCACAGGTGGTCTAATTAGTAATATACCAGTATAATTTAGAATTGGTAGTATAATTAATAAATTAACAATCATATATGAATAAAGTTTAAGTGATATATGTATATATATATATATAATAATAATAACTAAATTGCACAATTATATTTAGGATTTAATCCAAAAATCTGTACTCTATTAATTTCTCTGATATTCCAGATCTATCACATTGCAATTCTCAGAATGCGAACATCAACTAAGTTGGGAAGTTAATTTACGATATTACTCGGGGGAAATCATTAAATTAATATTAAGTTAAGCCCTTTAAGCTCAACGTTTTCACTGCATTAAAGGAATTAATAGTTCCCTGTATTAAAAAATAACCCAGAGTGACAAATGTAATGCCATTCGTGACCTTAAGTTTTCCTTGCACAAAATTCTAGAGAAAAATAAGTTACGACATTTAACGTATTGCATCTTTTATTCATAACGCCTCGGTATTTCCTCAAACATTTTAAGTTAGCTGAGCATAAACAATTGATACGAAAGCAAGGAATACAAAAATATTCTTATTTTATTCCTAATACATCAACGGGAACGCTTAATGTCGGAAACCGTTAGTTTCCCTTCAACTCTGATACGCGAGCTATTAATTTCTAGGAAACCATCTGATTTAATTAATTTAAATACTCTTAAATCTTTGAAAGGCCAGTAACCCAAAAGTATTAACTTTCAGGACAGTACTTCCTGTCTGTAATTAAGTTTTCGTTTCCCTTTATTAAAATCGTGATTTATTTAGCTTTGTCTCCTTAATTAAGGACACGGTATTTCATCGATAATTCCATTTTAAATTATGGAATCAACACATTCGAACAACCAACAATTCAGTGACTCCACTAGCTGTTTTTATGAAAACACTGATTTTTGACAACAAAAAATCGTTTATTTTAGTTGTAAGCATTATAATATAAATGGTGTATTATCGCCGTCACTTCATAACAAGTGTAAACACCTTCAATATAATAATTCTTCTCACGAGTCTACGTTATTATACTAGATTCTACTCCCCGTGTTCACATGTTTTCACTATTCAGATAAACGTGTAAAACCAGTCCTCAGAATTATCAATTTATCAAATGCATATGTAATTTATGTAGAGGTGTTATGGAAAAAGGCAGAGACGATACCTGGGTAGCATCTCAAGACAAATGTAATATTTTATATAAATTTATTAATAAAATGACCAACATTTTCGCCAAGTCTCTTTGATAATCACAATTATGACCAAAAATTTGCATAGAGACAGTTATAACCAAACATTTGCAAAGACATTTTTTTTTATTATAAAGACTTCTTGGTTGGAGGGGAACCGCCTCAGTTTTTTTAATGCTAACTCTACTACGTATGTCAATCTGCAGACTTCCAATCCGGTTTCGAACTGCTTGACAGGGCAGTATCACACGTTTCCTCTCATTTTGATATCCCTGCGTCAACCAGGCCTGGTGACTACTGCACCCACGGGCCCTCGGTACGTCGTCAACCATACTGCTGGGCCATACCACCGAGGAACCCCCGAAAGGCGCTCTCGTTGGTGAGTGAAAAACGGCCGCTAGGCATGGCCTTCCCATTTAATCTGCAGAGCGGTCACCCTGGGTGGGGGCCGACCGTGAAAAATCTCACCGCCTCGGCTAAGATTCGAGATCACAATCTCCCGGCCTCGAGTCCTGTGTTCTACCCCCCAGCAACAGAAGCCGGTTTTGCATGGACACATACGTACATGTGTATCATAGATTAAAATAGATCAAATAGATTAAAAACATGAAACTTTAATTACAAATATCTTTAGATATGACATTTCCTGATGTACAATATCAGTCTCCAAATCTTGCTTGTACATTTTTAAAGCATAAGAAAAAATTCCAAACAAAAATATCGGCATATAATATCCATAATCTTTATATATATTTTATATAACCCATATTCAAATAAAGACAACCTTATTTGACCTAGTACTTCTAGGTTAAGAGTTAAAACTAACAAAGGTCCCTGTGAAATCTTCGCCAGTCTTAGATATATCAGGTTAAGTATGATGTGTGTACTCTCTAAATGACCTTTTCAAGTTCAAGCCCTAAATTAATGAAGCTTTACCGTGTGCCAGAAATACTTCTGGTACTTTGTTAACAGATTACAATGTTGTTTACAAGTGACAAAGGGTAAAAATTTCGCAGACAGCGAAATTATTTAATGTAATGCTACAAATTAAGGCTGCGAGATTAATTGAGGTTTATCCATCCGACCACATTTCAGATATCTACGGATGGTTTTTGTGATATCGCAGATATTTACGGATATTTTTTATGATATTCACCCAAGTGAGACGTTCCTACGAGAGACTAAATAAAATAAGGTCACAGACGATCCCTCCGTAAAGTTTATGGCTTCCCACATAATTAAGGTTCCATTTTCTAACCACAAGCATTATTTAGGAGAAGTCCTTCGAGTTAACATTGATGTTAAATACCTGTGATGGGCAGCTGAAATAATACGAGTTGGAGAAAGTCAGGTGACACTAACAATACATCCAACTACTGCTGATATATCCCAAGTTTTGTGGGGTTTTTTTTTTTACCAAAATGGACCACGTCAAGGTAGAAAAAAAAACAATACAAAATGGGCGCACGTTTGTAGGTAGTCCCACTAATGGAATCATCGGGGAGAGCATGAATTGTTTTGAATGGGCCAGGCAGAAGTGCACATCATGCCAAAGCATATCAGGTCACCGTTTCTCAAGTTTTTTGTCTTCAGTTCTAGCACTTGTATGAAATAGTGCTCGAAATCACAAGACGGACTGACAATATTTATTTGTTTAACATAGCATGTTTTGCTACATGTATTTATTTAATTATAAAATATCTTTAATATCTCTTATCTTGTAAATACTCCAACTTGGTTTAATTGAATATTCTATTATTACGTCGTCACTGTGTGCGCTCATCTTGTACACCTAACAACATTTAGATTTTTATGTACATTATTTATTCCCTAGAAAATACCCTAACTCTATGTTAACGTTAAACTGGAAGTCTTTACAAAAACCGTACTGCAAAGCATGGCTAGTTACCCCCTGTGACACCATTAATATGAATAGATGAAAAGCAAATAAACTCTTCACAGACATATAACAGAAAAGTGTTTGTATAGCACCCTTAGATCCGAGAGCTCAAGATGAGAGAGTAGAAAATATTCTTGGTCACCACTTGTTATTCCTTACAATAAGTCGTGCAGTGTGACAACTTGTTAAAAGGGTGTGGGTCTTTGGGTGCCAATGAAGCTGACACAAAGGTGCTGACAGAAAGCACGTAGGCCGAGGCCCCGAGGGTCCGCCTCATAGTGTCTCTACCTGTCTGTAAAATTGTATCACGCAGGGTCGTTGAGAAAAAATGATCAATGTAAAATAGGCGGCCTTCTGTCATGGCGACCATAATGTCACGATCTTTACATGTTCTTTGGCGAACCATTTCCTTGATACTCCTATAGATTGTGTTAACTGAACTCTCCTCATAGATTTTGTCGACACAGAAAGCGCATATGGTTAGTTACCGATCGAGAAACTAGATATATATTTATTTTTTTATTAAATGTCAGGATTAAATCGGTTTCAGTTTTTCAATAATGGCATTTTGTAAATGATAATGTAATGTGTATATGTGTAATGTTGAATATATAATATTGTTTAAATATTAAATACATATAGAATGATGGAATATATCATGAATTTGTTAGGTAGGTCAAGAAATCATAATGGTGCCTTTCATGTACATAACTGGTTTTTTTTTCGAAATTTGAGAAAGTTTTTTTGTCTTTTGTCTATCTTCAACAATGTTGAGTCACATTTGCCGTACTAGATTTTCTGCTATCATAAAACATCTAGATACCAATGTCGTCGAGTTACCACTTTCCAAAATACAATTATTTACCGGCATATAAGGCAAATATACCTTTACATGCAAATAAGCAGACTTGTAAAGGATTGAAGTATACGAATTACGCCTCCATGTTTCCTTTAAATTATGAAAGAAGTCATAATGTCTATATTGTAAAGGGTGTTGATTAGGGATAAGTATAAATTCTACATATTCAGATATTTTCAACATATGACACATATTATCCCAATTTCAGGAAATAGTATTGCTGCACTGAGTGACACAATGTGAATAAACAAAAGTCAGTATATTTTAAGCAGGAAATTAAGGCAATGGTTTGAAAATAAACAATATTTTATTATTTCCCACACGTGAATTACTTATTATTATTAAGTTTCACCTAGTTCCTGTTGTTTTGAATGAGCACCACTTTTAAACTTAGTCACGAGTTAATGGTCCATACAACAACACGACCATGCAGGTAACTTTGTACAAGATCGTGACCATAAATTTACAAAAAGTTGTAATATATATATATATATATATATATATATATACATATATATACATATATATATATATATATATGAATAATATCACCATATATTATTTGAATAAATGTTGCACATGTAGCTATGTACGTCCTATCCTGACGCTTTAACAGTTATTCCTATTTGTGTGGCATTAGTCCCTGACATGTTTTTAACAATGAAAGACCAAAGTCGTTTAACAGCGGTCATCTCTGCAGTATGAGAAAATATTTTTCTACGGCCTATCTCCATGCTTGTCCTATAGAGTTTTTCAAAATGCAAAAACCGAAACTCATATGTGGCGCTGTTTTGGAGATGTTTAATACCCAACATTTCGGGGAGAATCCCGGTAATGTAAACATCATCTACCCAAAAGAACTTTGCATAAAATGATGCATAATACAATGCAACAGCGACGTCTGAGGAGAGTACGTAAGCGGAACCAGAACAATATGTCGGATATTCCGAACCCTGAAATTCGTCCTTTGACACGAACCATTTATTGCCTTCATCCCGCATCACTGGCATATGATACCACACAAAACAGAAAATACAATTCTTCTCCATGTTGTTTCGTCGATCTATTAACTTTTCAGCTAGGATGAACATATTTACGAATATATCATCATCAGTTTTTAGTATAAAAGGTACGTGTTGACAGAACTGAGTAACGTACTTCAATGCCCCGACGGCCTTGTAGGTTAGGTTCTTATAGGAGTCCAGAAAGTCTTCTTGTAAAACGTCATGGTAAGTCTCTGCTTCCATCTGTATGGCCTGTTGCAATGTTTCGTTTGACGGTGTTCCCATGACAAAGAGGACACTGAGTTTAAAACTTTTGTAATATTTTTGGTTTCCCCATGTAGTTCGTATGGTTTCCCTCCGCCGGAAATTGTTCGGCGCCGTGTGGACATAGATGAATAAAAACAAATCATGAGGGCACATTTCCCGAGGCTGTAAAGTAACTCTAAATAGATGAGGATTTACAATGTCCAGTACTGAGGGTGCAGACTTCATCACTTTTCTTAGCTTACCATTCTGCTGCTGTCGCTGTAACACTTGTTCGCTTAATCTGACTAACTGTGCCTCTCTCTGAACAGTGTTGTTTTTCATGTTCTTCTTTTCTTCGGGTAAACGTTTCCCATCACGGAAGTGTCTAAAATTAGCCTGGTGGACACTTGTCACATTTGTTACTGATGTTTCGGATTGTCCGAGATCGTCCTTGAACTTCCTGTCAACAGCTTCGTTTTCATTTTTCTTGCACTGATTATATCTAATAGGACACATTAACACAATTAAGACTGTGCATGCAGCACATTTTGCTAACAGTCTAAACTGCATGAGTTTTCGAAACATAGTTCTTCTGTCTCTTCCTTCGAATAATTCTGCTGAATCTGCTGGACCTCAGAAGTTAAGCTAGGCATATATACTTCCGACTTGCCAAGACATTATGATGACCAGAAGATATGCACATCACTGCACTTACCACCATGATATGTATCATCATGTGTTATAAAAATATTCAGTCCATCGTGCTTTCCGTGATCAGTCATTATACAGTTTCGACTACCTGTTTTGATTTACAGGGATTTATTATGCGGTTCCGTTTGATCGTTATCTTTGTCTGTCATCTTCAAAGGTGAAAGTTTATTGATTTATCCCGTTTTCTTAGAATCTGCCAATCTGTAGCCTTAAGAATGATGTATCTCTGTTTTAATCGATAAACGTTTTCCTTTATAATACAAGCCTCGTTCCAGCTGTTTAAGCTTTGCTGGTACAGATACCAATAAATGATATACATAATCCAGTTTGTATCAGTAGTCAGTACGCCCCAAGCCCTTGAATAGAGACATTAACATCCTTTTCTTCCTTATTTTCCCGATCTGATTGGTATTTATATTTCATGTGTACAAAAGAATATCTAATTTATATTTCTCCACACTCAGATGTGCAAACTTGATCGTACGTAAGTTAGAAGATTCCCCACAGTTATTATGTGACAGTACTTGACTTAATGACTCCTCTAATCAAGGTAAATATAGGTAATTATCTTCATATATTAATTTATGATCCACATGGAAATTATTTAAAAATCCGAGAATAAAATTAGAAGACGAATTAAGGCAAACTGTAAACTATTTTTTCAAATAATACTGTATCTGCATTTTATAAATATGTTTATAACGTGGTTATAACATTCAAGAAATTATTTCAAATGCTCCTGCAGGTTTATACTTTTCATGGATTTTAATTCTTTTTCTGGTAATATACCTTTCGTTCAGAAACATTGCAGGTTATTCATATTGTTGTTTGAAAATTAAGTATATCGTGAGTTACAATTTATTTTTTAGCTCCATAATAAAAGATTTCGACTAAGTATACAGTCTTGCCGTCTTGTTATTAGTCCATACTTTTTTATTGTGCATTGTGTTATATCAAGCTGTGCTCTTATTACAGCACTGTGTATTTAATGATATGTGCCGTACTGTAAAGCTAGTGCTTAAAATATACCTTACTGAAATACCGGCTGTCAACAGGCTTAAACATAGAATAGTCAAATGAAATAGCAATTAATTTTATTTTGTGCAGAGTTCATGATAATGACAATTATTTTCAAAATTTATTATTTTATTCCCCTGAAAGAAATATTCAAGCTGCTGGAGCACTGGCCGGGGAATTCAAAATTGACACGCGTGGTAATCATATCTGAGAAAAAAAAACTGTTTTGGCCTTTGGTCATTGAGTTTATCGATCGTTCTTCGCCCTCCTCAGAGATGTTGTTGTTGACGTGCTCGTCCGCATCACGTCTCCCAGAAACGGAATATTGACTATGCTGTCGTTAAAATGTATGTCCTCTAGCTATCAGTACTTAACTTAAACAGCTCTTATATACTTATCTACCAGGATGAAAATCTCCCCCCCTCTCTCTCTCTCTCTCTCTCTCTCTCTCTCTATATATATATATATATATATATATATATATATATATATATATAATATAATAATACACACGGATAATATACACATTTGTCTTGAATCTTCATGTATCTCAAGATGACGGCAAAATTAATTATATACCAGTTTTACATAGAACATATCAAAAGGAGAATTTTTCTCTTTTTTTCTTTTCATGTGGCAATTACTCATGAAGACTCTATGTATCAAGAATGATTTTATACATATTGACACAAAGGAATAAAGGAAGTAAACAGAAAGGTGGCTCAAAAGAAGTAAACAGAAAGGTGGCTCAATCGCCCAAGTTCTCTGTGAAGGATGTCTCAATCAGCCGACCGCCGAGTCCTTGACCACGGCGAATTATAAGGTCAAAGGGTCACAGATGCAGTTCAGCTTCCGGCGTCAAGTTGCAAATCAGTTCATCTCTTCACGATGCCTCAGAATCCCAAAGTCTATGAACTTAGGCTGAAACATTGACCTCATTCAATCTTTCTTCTAAGGCTTGACACGATTCTTCAATAACTAACAGCTGCCACCTAGGACCCAGTGATCAATGGCTGCAGATCAAAACAGCGGCATGCAGGAGACAGCTGGTCCAAGCTCTCAGCAGATGCAAGACAGGGGCAGGTACAGGAATTAAATAAAAAAAAGGGGGGGGGGGGGCGGTTGAGGGTGTTCGGGAGGTAATGGCCCTTGTGTAGAAAATTTATGTTGTAATCGTGCAATCTGGGGTCGCTTATATGGATTTTAAGCAAAATATACAAATTGTAACTGTTCTATACACTTGGTGTGCTATGAGTTTTTTTATTTTTGTTTGGTCGAAAAAGCTCCCCCCCCCCCCCCCAAAAAAAAAAAAAAAAAATCCGCCTATGCAAGACTGCTTCAGGATAAGCAAATAAAGGAGAGAATAAGTTAACGTTAACTGAGTCATTATTTGTTTGTCACTACTAAAATCCACGTTGTGCTCATTTCTTATATACTGTAATCACTCGTGTCTGTCTCATTATGTTACCTGTCTTTCTGTCTTCCGGGCTTCTAGGTATCTAATTTACTGGTATATATACTTACAACTTCCAATATAGAGAATATCATTTATAACTATTGGAGAATTAGTACTTATAGATCAGCTCCATTGTATATAACTTAGTTTAGTGGCGTTACATTAGTAATGAACGTAGTGGTTTAGTAGTGTGTAGAGAATAAAAATGTGAATAGGAATAAAGGACCTACATTTTTGTAAGACCGCAACAACAATTCTATATTTTAATAACAATGTAGTGTAGGGTCTAAGTCTTGTATTATATTTTTCGCTCACCGTCATGTGTATTTTAAACCTCTGAGGTATAGAATAATGAGTAAGATTCATGCATACATATGCTAAGACGTATCAACCGTGTTGTTTTTAATAAAGGTCTTTATAACATTCATATATTTGAAATGTATATATAAATTTCTATATAAATTTGTATATATACATGATGTGGGGTTGTGATGAAAGTCCGAGGTGCTAATTAATGTATTTACATATTTAAGATTATTTAACTATGTATTTAAGTTAGGTCCGTAGTGTTAGGCTATCGGTAAGGTAGGGGTTATGTAAAATACCATGTGAACTATACTGTACAGAACGAATAGATATGTACAGAAAATCCTCAAATAAATATATATATATATATATATATATATATACGTCAGCTTAATGTTTACCTGTTGGACTTTACACTTTATGCATGGTATAGATATGAAGCTCTAAGTCCTCAAATCTCACTATAATCAAACTATGAAGTACAATGTTTTGGCATGAGTAGAGTTTACATGCATTTACACAAATACAACTAAGAGTCCAGTGGCTGAACCAATGGATATCACACATACCCTTCACCAAAAAAAACCCCTTCAATTTGGATAAATATATACTGCAGAATTTATCTCAAGGAAAATTTATAGAATATATTTATACATACATAAGTTTCATTTTTGTATAATAATACATTAATAAATAAACGGCATAGTGCTTAGACCACAGTAAAAATTCCATGTAAAGTTAATGGTCTGTAAAGGAGATTTTATTTTATTTCGTTTCAGCGAGCTAAAATACGATTGGAGCTACAATTTTTGTAATCTAAGATATATAAAAATAAACATGCAAATTGTTAAAAGTTTGACTACTAAAAGGCGCTGAAATTTACAAGCGGTAATACCCTTGTTACAGGTGCCCTTTTTATTGTGTGACACGGGCATAACTCATGTTGTAGCGCTCTTGCCTGGCCGCTTGTTACATTCTCGGTTTAATCCGTACTGGTTGAACTGTTGTTGTCATGCTAACTTGGGGCGAGCTCACGTGTACACCATGGTGTGTAGAAACAGCGACGTTCTTCTAGATGATTCCTGTAACGCGTGTTTACTGTGTTGTGTAAGATCTTTTAGACTGTTCGAGAAGTGGAAAATTCTCTGCTTGGGGTGAAGAGTATATAAAGGGGCCGGGGTTTAGAGCTGAGGGAGAGAGCAGAGAAGATTTCCAGTGGACGAAGAAGCGTGTGTGTCAGTTACTGGGACCTTATCCGACGAGTGCGGCAATTACAGATTTTCTTTTGGACTTCAGTTTACTTTCTGGATTGTTACAAGAGCTTTACACTGGACTGTCATTCTCCGAGAGTATACATTTAAAGAACTTATCGTTGTGACGGTGGAGGCATCCTGTGCACTTTGTATATTTTACTGTGTTTTTGTATTGATTTGTTGTTATACCGCTGTTTTACTGTATAATTGTATTGATTTAGTGTATTGTAATGTTAGGGTTGTTTTAAGAATAAATTATAGTTATTTGTTAACAAAAAAACACTGACTTCTTTATTCATTCCCCTAGACATTTAACGCTGCCTAGTGTTACAGAATCTGATTTTTTTTTATCTCCATTACAAAATTTGTGTTCATCACGCATACGTGATATGTTTATATTAGGTTCCGTAACACCCTAAATATCAATAAAGCTGCGTTAACGTGGCACACGGTAAGCTGTATACGGTAAGTTATTTTATCATACACGGTTTACTTCCGGTATTGGGAATGCGGTAAAAGGCACGTTGAAATGTCCCACTGGGGTTTTTCCCTCTTGCGACGTTCGGCGAATAAAAAGTCTGGCTATGAATGTAGACTGCTTGCGTAAAAAATATGAAAAATAAACTAGGCAATCCCATTATAAATTTGACTTGTGATTATCTGCGATGTTTAGGCTGATAACCTGCGAATAGTTGGAAATACTTCGCCTAAGAACGCGGGATTTCTCCAACTTATCCCCCTGACTATGCCCGTAAATATTCGTCGATGTTTAGCGCAGCTCGGTGATAGTTCAGCAAATATTTGCCTATGCATCGGTGATGTTTGCCGAATGTTCGCAGATGGCTTGTCAGCATCCCTGCTGAGCATCCCTGCAGAACTATTGTAGATGCATAGCCAAACAATCACGGATATTTCGGGGATGCCTTATGGCTGGGGTATAATTATATACATTTCAAGACCCAGCTTTATTCTGCCTCTGTCAGTTCAGGAGAAGAAAGACCAGGAGGTGACGTCATTCGGTCAAACCTGCAAGTTCTACCTATCAGCGGAAGGCGACCGATGTTTTTTTGCGACTTTCCCTTGATATTCGGCTACTTATCACCTATGGTTCGTCGAAACTTTGCAGATATTTATAGGCGTCATATCGCAGACACAACTCAGATACTTTAAGGCATATAACATCAGTGGGATGCTTTGCCAGATGGCTTGGGATTAATTTCCGAAGTTTCTCCGAGTTTCGCTGATATTCCGGCGCTATTCTCTTGCGACAAGACTTTACAAACAAATTTCAATGCAAGCATTGGAATTTCTGACGTTACCTTGTGATGCTCGGCGACGAACTTCGCCGTTTTATTCCCCAACCTCTTTGGAGAGGTCTTGCGATAATTCAAATTTGCCATCGCGAAAACTTTGCCAGTCATCAGGAGTGTCAGTGGGACTGAGACATAAAACAGAACTAGTGGGTTTTGACATCACCTGTCCTACCGCTGTATTAACTCGCCCGTCAAATAAATGCCCCACGCGATTTTATATCGCGTTCCGCATTCCTTGATCTGCTGCACCAATCAACATATCGCATTTCGCGGGTCAAGTAAACGCAGATAAAATGTTGAAAAAGAGTTAAAACAGTTAACAGGTGTACATGGTTTTTTTGTTCAACTGTTTTTTTTTTCAGCAAATTTAATGGAACTAGAGCCATTTCAATATATTTGGTAAGAATCTAGATATTGTCTGGTCAGGTTGAGTTAGCCAGAGAGGACTTAAAACAGGATATTTACTACTTGTTAAGACGTTAGACTTCGAAGGGAAGCAGGAGTGGACCAAGACCGATTATAATGTGAAACAGAAAAATAAAACCCCTAATATTGAAAAGCAGAGCATTATTTTGCATCATGATGCCTTTTATTTACCCAAACTTGCTCCATTATAGCCGAAATATTTAAAAGTTTCTACACTATGTGAGAGGGATCCCACTCACTAAGCTCCCGAGGCAGCGTAAATTTTGCTTTACTGATTATACCGCTGCCTTTAATGACCGGTTATGATGAACTTAGACACCAGGTGACAGGTTGGTGTCTGCTAAGAACATCGTGCGTTTGATGCGGCTAGTAGGAAAATAAACACTACACAGGGTACATGGCTATGGTACAAACCTATGACAGTTTTATGGTATGTTTCAAAACTGTGCAACCGTTTTTGCATTCTTAGTTGTTATTAATTAGCAAACATCGAAGGTTATCTGGACCAGTAATGAACACGTCCCGATAATAATTCGGAGTCCTTGTCGCATCCGTTGTGTGTCGCGTTTATCTCGCGATAAACTGGGCGCAACCATATCTGCTTTAAATCATGTGACCATTTCAGCCAGTCATAATGGATGTTATTTCCATCAACATGTCTCATCTATTTTGTTCAACATAAAGTACTCCTCTCTCGTGTAGGGACGCAGAAAACCGGGCCAAAACAAACAGCGCTTTCGATAAAGCTAGTAGGCCGATAAAGCGCTGTGTTAAGAGCGTACCCTATCATTGGCCCCCCTAAATCTACCCCCAGACCCACACACCCCCACCCCTACACCCCCGCCCCCAACCCCCCGTATCCCCACCCCCAACCCCCCACATCTCCGCCCCAACCCCAATCTTGAACCTTGTATCCGTCCCTAGGAAGGTCCCCTGAAAATCCTATCCTCGGACTAAATGGTAAAAATCTCGATTTATATAAGGTTGAATTCTCGATGAGCCTCAGAAATTCTCTCTTATTTCTTATGTCTGATATTACTAACACTGCTATATAAAACCTGAATTTACATATCATTGTTATTATTTGATTATATCTATCCCCGTCTACAGACACCAAGGACCATGCATTTTCCCTTTTAATATAACAATGTATGGTGACTAAGACAACAATCCAGCTTCGGGTGCAGAACCAGTGGTTTCCTGCTGTGTATCTAGTTCTAATAGCCTTCTTTTATCCACGCAGACACACTGAGGCGGTAGGTAATGTACAGTTAATGACTGTAGTAGACGATGTAACACTCTCGGTCTACTTAGGGTTCGCGTCAGCTTTGTGGTATTTACATTAGCCCTTCCTCACTATGTAGAAGGTCCCAGTGATGTCTTGATGAGAATTCACAAAATAGAGACCACAGAACAGAGGATATATGTCAGGTTTATTTACTTTGATCATTTAAGTTGAATACTGATGGAAAACTGAATGATGTTATTTAAAACTGATTATTAAAACGATATCATTTAACTATGTTATGATCACTTTTGTACTAATACGCAGAGATAAACGTAAAATGGGTCATTATAATCATTCTTGGATGAATATCAAGATAGCTACGATATAATTTAAAGGTGTTAACAAAATTACCACTTCATCCCTGATCTCCTTTTTATTTGTGGCATGAAAACACAAAAAAATACAAGTATCAAACCCGGAAGAAATATATGTCGAGGATTGCATCATATATAGGTCAGTTCTGTCTGACAGAATAAGGTTGTTCGCCTAGAAAACTTTCCAACCGTTCTTAAATTTCCACTTAAGTTTTTTATTCCTTTTACAGCAGGTTAATTCCCTTATTTCGTAAATACGGATTATGGTGATCCCGATTACCTTATAAATTTTTTTAAGTATAGTGTTCCTTCAGTGTTACTCTTACCCTCCACGCAAATATATATCAATGAACAAAGGTTTTCATTTTTCTTCTCAATAAAGAATATAATATTAGGCAAAAAAATAAAAGCTATGGTTCTCAGGCACTGCCCGCGTCAATTCTAAACCCCCACATCAAACATTTTAATTTTGATTTTTAATAGAAACTTTCCAATTTTGTGCTCCGGCGGCTCGGGCATTCCTTTCAAGAAGATAAAATCATACAATTTTGATAAAATTTCCTTTGTTGTGTAGTGCTTTCACTTGTTTAGCAAAAAAATCTGTTATTATCATGCTTTTCCCTTATAATTTTACATTTTTATAGAAACATACAAAAAAATCAAAAATAAAAAAAAATGCCTGCCCGCATTGATTTCTGAAAAAAAAAGTGCCTGAGAACCAAACCTTATTTTTTCTCTGTCCTTATATGTAATAGTATGATAGGAAAAACTGGTGAAAAGCTCAATGCTCTGAAGGTCGTCGATCATTTGTAAGAATTTTAATAAATCTATTGTTTGGTGTAGATATACTCTTAAATTTAATGGCATCACTATTCTATCATTATATTAAAATTAAATAAACCAAACATGTGACATCCTATTTAGTTTTTACAAGAATCCTCATGTTGATGGTATAGATATAATATCTAGAGGCGGCGTATGTTTAAATTAAAATTTAATAATTTATCGGATTATTATGAATCAGTGATTTATTTTATTATCGAAAATCTTATTGCATCACAAAATAAATTAAATGTTGGAAAAAATTCATTGTTAAGCAATTGATAAATACAAAGATTAACATTTGGAAGAAAATTGACGAAAAAGGAAAGCAAGAGCTTTTATCGCATATTTACATCAATGCTAGTTAATATAACTACAGCCCATTATGACTAACATAACTGAATAAAGGTCTAATGAATCTAGTTTCTTTTATGCTAAGTTAATCATACATTCAGATCAGTTGCCTCTTCATAATGGGGGGGGGGGGTATATATCCCCCACATTTTGGCAAGGGGAAAAGATGATCAATCAACGCTCCTGCTATTCGGATAATAAGATATAGTCCATGGGCTAGGAGGGGTCACCGTGCACCCCCTCCGGGATTTTATGACATAGGTATTTTTAGATCCCCAAGTATGTCCAATTAATGAATTAAGATGTTAACATTGATTATTTTGGGATACACTACCCTTTTAGGCCATTTAAAGACAGCCGCGTCTTTACGCACGGCACCCGCGGACACGTAGCCTTGATAAGGGGATAGGGTTATGTAAATGCGTATAGCTCGCTTAATATTTGACATATTCACTTCAAATAAACTGCATTGTGTTAGCAAATAATAGGGAAAAGTCACTGGCAACAATAATCATATGAATGTTCTATGTATTTTTGTTGATAAAGCAATTAAAAACTATACATATATAAAATATCCAAAAAGAAAATTGAATTTATTTGCTTTTTCTTTAATTTTTCCCAACAGTAGTTTATTTTCAAGATGATGCTGCATTTCTAGTGCATTTATACATACGTTTCTGATATTCTTACAAATCTTGTTGATAAAATTATGAATATTTGTCCACATACACCTGCAATGAATGACCCATTGTTAATTATATTTGATGGTATCCCTTGTTTATAAGACGGATGTGGTGTTCCATGTTCCCCTCCAGATGCACTGATTTTCACTGTGATGCTTCCTTGATACTATGAATTTTTATTTGTCTGAACCTGAAGGTTTTTATTGGTTTTTAAAATAATGGAAACCCTTTCTTGAGCAATTTTTCACATATAATATTTATACAAAAATAATCAAATTTAGACCATAATATAAGAAGGGTCACTGTGCATCCCTCTCTGGAATTTTATTATATCGGTATTTTGAGATTCCCGAATAGCCCCCCCCCCCCCCTATGTCCAGTTAATGAATTAAGGTGCTGAAATTGATTATTTTCGGATACACTAGTCTTTTATGGAACTGAGAGGGAGAGAGACAACAGCGGACAGGTAGCTTGATAAGGGGGCAGGGATATGTAAATGCTTATAGTTCGCTTAATATTTGACATATTTACTTCAAATAACTGTATTGTATTTGCAAACAATCGAAAAAAAGTCACTGTATATATATATATATATATATATATATATATATATATATATATATATATATATATATATATGTATGTATGTATAACATGTTTTTGTTGATGAAGCAATAAGTTATGATATTAATAAAACATCCTAAAGAAATTTCACAGATTTTCATTTTAACACTTTTCGCTATGGAATATTTTACAAGATAATGTTGACATTTCTGAAGTTCTAGTTTATGAAGCCTTTGTCAATCCTAAAACATTAAAAAAAATAAAATTATGTGGATATCAATGAATGATGTTGTGTTTGATAACATGTATACGTCTTTTTCTCTCGATGTACCTCACCGTGACGCTTCCCTAATACAAAAAAATAGTCATTGCTTTGAAACTAAGGGTATAAACACTAGTAAACTCTTTATCCATGCAGACCATTTTGAATATATAAGTGTATAAGGATATTAAACTTTTTTTCAAATATAAACACTAACCCGTGTTATGTTAGCCCTTCCGAAATGTTGTGAGGTTTTTGTCCTTTATAACCGCATAATTACTTTGGGATTCCTGAAAAGTCTAGGCCCAGTGCACCAGGCCTGTAAAGTAAGTAATAAAGAGAAGTGTCCACCATAATTTTTAGGCAAGTTTCAATTATCATGCATAATTATTAATCTAGCTTCTACTGCTATATTGTTTTATTTATTATAGTTGACGTTCTCTTTTCCGTTCTATAGTTATTTTTTATTTATGTTTTGTTATTACATACATAGTATGGCCGAGCAACATATTCCCGAGCAACACTTTCCCCAGTCGTGTTATCAGAAGGTGACATATTATTATTAATTTATAAGCATGAGTAAATATATCTGATAGATTATATGGTGGGAGTAAGTTTGCTTCATTTCTGTAATGCACATATCAACGGTGGCATGAATGTTTTCTGGTGATCATCTCTTGCTTGGGGTCCTATGTTTTTTTTTTACTGTGGTTTAAATATGTTAATTTCAATACCTTGAAAATCCTTTCTATCATATTGTGTCATCCTTTGGCCAATTTCAAAATGGGGTAATGTACATTGTGTAATACCTAACATGGAAGCGTCTGTATTTATTGCACATTGTCTATTCCTTTACTATTTTTATGTATCAATTCGTTTAAAGTGTAAATAAAATAGCACTGAAAATAACACACATACCTCTGCAAATAACAAGGATAACCAGTGATGGATCCTGGTCAAAATTTGTTGTGTGGTCCGTGAACCAAGGAACTATATTAATTTAAGCTGAGAGTGATGGTTTACGTTTCTTGATGCTTGCATCACAGGTGAGCTCAGATTAGCAGAACATAAGCGGCTGAAAAAGGTCACAACTGTGCATTACAGTGGGATAAACTTTCTCCATATTCAGAAATTTGCACTTTTCTCTAAGTACCTTTGACTGAAGATGGTCTCTTCCCCTCCTAGAACAAAATATTATGTCTTAATACCGAATATTCCTTCAAACAAATTCATATTATGTTGATCACGGTTACCGGTTAATATTTTGGCGGAAATCAAATAAAGACATATACTCCGCTTTCTAAGATAAAGATGGCGAATAACTTGTGAACAAACGTCATTCAAGTAAAATATGATGAATCTCTAATGATCAATACATTTAATATCATGAAAGACATAGACCACTGTGACACCTCGATTCTGGTACATGGATCAAGCTGAGACCTAATGCAGCATTAAAGCTGTCAGTATTATAAAATAGAAAGCCTATCTTGATATTTAGGAAAATTTCAATTCCCATTAAAAAACAAACCTAACTGAATGTCTAAGCGTGTTTTTTTAAGAATGTACTGACTTGTTGGTACTTAATTTCGTAGTAATCTCATTGGTATATTTGCCTTTATACTGTGTCCGGTATAAGGCCACAGCCTTTGTCCATTTCTGTTTAGAACCCATAGCGTCCCTCTGTTTAATCCGTCAATTTTCGTAAATTTTACAAACATACATATGTTTTAAAATTAGATTCTTCTCAATGAATAGCGCATATATGATCCCTCCATGTACGTTACTGTCACTGAGAAACCTCCGCTCCTCTGCTTTCTCGCTGCTGTTAATACATGTACTCCTTTACCATGTCCTTCCATTACGTACAATCGCATTGAATAGATGTCACAAAAAAGTTATCACTCTGTTCCATCAATATACAATTAGATTAGAATGTGTGATTTGTTTACAAGTACGTTTCCTTGCTAGAAAATCTGAAAGCGACATGGCAAGGCATTTACATATAAAAAGGCGATTAATGACTCAGTTATAATATAATTGTAATAAAGATATGAAAATAAAATTTAAAAAAATACATTAAAAAAATAACCAATAGCAAATAATGTTATTATTTACTTTTGTATGATAACTGAAACTGTTGCACATGTCCTCCTGTTCCTTTTCCTTTTGACATGTCCAGAAACATTTTTGTTGATATTGTGGTACAAGACGCTACTTATACTGTATACGGGTCTAATGCACTAAGCTTCACGTTAAGTTAATTGTTAATATTTGGTCTTCCATTTTTGTGGACAAATTTTTCACAATATTTCAGATTGGTCAGCATAACGGATTGATTTTCTATCTATTAGAAATTTAATATAATTATTATTTGTGATTATTATTGCGTTCATATGTTGTTCCTGAGAGAGCTCTTATTATTATTAAAGCCAATAAGCACATTCAGGTTCAGGATAAATAACTATTTAAAGTATGAGGGAAGCATCAAGCATGTCTCGACAGGAACATGGAACACCACATTCATCTTATATACAAGGGGTACTATAGAATGGACGGGTCATTCTCTGCATGTGTATATAGCCAAATTTCATAATTTCATCAAAAGCATCTTTAAAAGTGTTAATCACTATTGTATTTATGCACTAAAGTTTTTAGTGATGTCAACATCATCTCGAAATTAATTGCTTAAACAACAAATAAATAAATTAATATATATATATATATATATATATATATATATATATATATATATATAACACTGATCAGAATATTTTCAAAGGTGAATTTCCCAAGTATTTGCAGATACAATGCAGTTTATTTGAAGTGAATAATTCAATTATTAAGCGATCTATAAGCATTTGCATACCCCTTTACCCACTTATCAAGGCTACCTGTCTCTAGTTGCGTGCGTTTTGACGCGGTTGTCTTTAAATGGCTTAAAACGGAATTGTATCCCAAAATAGTCAGTGTTAACATTATAATTCATTGATTGGACATATTTGGGGATCTAAAAATACCTATGTCATAAAATCCCAGAGGGGGTGCATGGTGACTCTTCTAATATAATGGCTGAAATATGATTATTTTTTGTAAATTTATTATTTGTAAAATATGGCTCAAGAAAGAGTTTCCATTATTTTTTCTACTGTTGGGAAAAATTAAAGAAAAAGCTGATAAATTCAATTTTTTTTTGATATTTCATATGTATAGTAATTAATTGCTTGATCAACACAAATACATAAAAAATTCATATGATTATTGTTGCCAGTGACTTTTCCCTAATATTTGCGAACACAATGCAGTTTATTGGAAGTGAATATGTTAAATATTAAGCGAACTATAAGCATTAACATACCCCTACCCCCTTTTCAAGGCTACCTGTCCGCGGGTGCCGTGCGTAAAGACGCGGCTGTCTTTAAATGGCCTAAAAGGGTAGTGTATCCCAAAATAATCAATGTTAACATCTTAATTCATTAATTGGACATACTTGGGGATCTAAAAATACCTATGTCATAAAATCCCAGAGGTGTGTGTGTGTGGAAAATGGTTCAATGAGACATTCCAATATTCGTATAGGTTTACAAAATAATAGTTCCACTCCTATGAGTCGTCCCCCACCCTTGAAGATAAATTGACGCCCTGGAAGCCACTTAGGGAAACGTGTTCTTACAACGCTCTGGCTTGTTAATGCTTCTTTTAGCCAGATGTTTAGACTACATCAGGATATATCCAGTAATAACAGGACGTGATAACAATCAACTCTGCCGGGAGTTGGTATGTTCGATCTTTAACTTAAAGATGGCGCAGACTGAGCACCTTTTTAAGCTAACTGGAACTAATGGAAACATGACTTATCGCGAGTGGCCCAATTAGTGAACCTTTTTACAACAGCTCGGTATTGACTTTCGTGAGTGGTTTACAGCCCCAACATATTGACCACATTGCAATAATAGAAGCCTGTAAATCAGTGATAGGTGTAATGGTGCTAGAATAAAAAAATACATGATTATGTACAGGGGCGGATCCAGAAGTAGTAAAAAGGATTTCGGCTTATTGTGAAACCTGTTAAAAAAGTCCCAAGGTCCGGAAAAGGGAGGTCTTGCCCGCAAAAATTTTCCCATGACCCTTGAAATTAGGTTGCCGTTTCTGAAAAGGGGGAAGGGGTCCGGATCCCCCCCTCCCGGTCGTCTTGATCCGCCTCTGATGTTGAAAATACTACCCCAATACATTTTAACAAGGCCATATTCATGAAGGTATAATGGGGTAATACCTCGGTGGTATATTTAAACATAACAAACGTGTAAAATAAGTAAGAGAACCAGTTTATATACATGTTTTACAAATAAGAAATCTTGAAATTGAATGTAAATATATATATATATATATATATATATATATATATATATATATATATAAATCGCTCTGGCCTCGTCTGAAGGCCATAGAGCACTTTACATCAGAGGGTAACTCTACCCTCTATATATATATATATTTATATATATATATATTTATATATATATATATTTATATATATATATATATATTTATATATATATATTTATATATATATATAAATATAACATATATTGGACAAGTGGTAACTTTTTACTGATAGAAAATGATAAATTATCACTGACAACATGATCACTGATAAATCCTTTAATTAGCATCCAAATCAATATTAAACATTGTTTGTCTTAGACAACAATAATACCATTTTAAGAACCTTTATTGTTCTTTTTGTATCAATTGAAGACCAGATCCGAACTTTGCCCATGTAATGGCCTATAGCATGCAAAATTATTACCTTAATTTGTTGCTAATATCCAAACTATAACATGTTATATCATCAGGATGTGTAAATGATGCATACATGCATACATAATTTCATCATAGATTTTTAATATAAAAATCCTTTAACTTGTGCTCTTTGAAATGATTTACGATTTTTAACCACAAGGTCTTTGTGTATCGCATATCCTCGGTCAGAAAGAATAACCTCCTAACAGTTGCTTTCATATTTCTATTGTAGAAAGTCCGGAAGGTCATATACCTGAGTTCATATGCAGGGTACCATTGTCCGTGCCTTACACCAATTTTCTGAGCCAATACTCCTGTAATATAGACATCTTCTATCCAGAAAAAATTGACATTGAATGAAGCCTGATATAGAGCACTTGCTATATCTGGAGTTAATATGTAAGCCACCCCTGCACAAAATGGCGGAAATCTGGACCTTTGGAATTCTTCCTCCGTAACGTGCCACTTGTTACTGGGGTCTCGGGCCACGTGACCTTCATACCATACATAACCTAAAATGTACCGATTTCTTATGGCTTTCTCAATTGCAGATAACTTGTAAACAAGTGAAAACATATTAACTAAAACGTCATCGTCTATTTTGAGCACAAAAGGGACATGCTGGCAAAACTTGCTGATGTACTTTAGTGCCGCTAACCCCTTGTAGGTTAGATTTTTGTAGGAGTCAGTGAAGTTTTCTTGGAGTATGTCGTGATGAATAACTGACTCCTCTTCAATAGCCCGTTGTAATTTGTCATCTGTTGTTGACCCCATTATAAAGAGAACGCTAATTCTGAACTGATCAAAGTATTTTTGGTTCCCCCAGGTATCGCGTATCATATTCCTTTGCTGAAAATGCGGTATCGCGGTGTACACATAGACAAATAGAAATATATCTTTCGGACACATAATTTTTGGTTGAATGATACTGCTATACACAGCAGGATATTTATTTCCATTGCTTGGTTTTTTAATTTCCTTCCGATTGACAGTCCTTTTTGTATTCTTTTCGTTGTCTATCTGTAGCCTCTTAAGTAATTCTGACGACTTAGATGAGTAAGACTGTTCTTTTACTCTTCCAACAACAGCCATTTTAACCTCAATTCGTTTTCCGTCTTTGAAATGTTTGAAATGACGTCTGCCGTGAACGATATGACCTGACAATGCTCGTAACTTTCCATTTTGTTGATGTTCTTTCGTCCGCCTCTCCAATATATCTTTGACACCTCTGTTATAACATAATATTATCACACAGATTACAAGAGCTACAGTTAGAAAGATATGTTTCCGAAACACTCTTGAGGTTGTTGTTAAAATTAGAAGCATCAGCATTTTTCTGTACTATTTTATAGCATACCTTTTTTTATACCACCGATCTCACAAGTATATGTATTTTTCTCTGTTTTCATGACTATAAATTCTCACAATGGAATATATAAAGATATTATCCGTAGGCCATTTTTCGTTTCCATAACTCCTGCTCGCAACATTAAACCCTTCATGGCACCTGGATTAAATTGTAAATATGTAGGCGTGTTCATCGATCAGTACGCCGGGCTGTTTGATCCAGACTTAAACTAATTTCAGATTATCCAAAAATCGTTGACAGTGATCCGATCTTGTTGGAATATGTAATGAAAACCCCACGCCATATTCAATGTTGCTACACGTGATACTGCCCTTTTTACTTGACATACAGGCTGGGGGAAAACGTGCGTATTATGATTATCTTTCCGTCCAAAGTTTCTTGTTATAAAACTTTGAGCATTTTATCTCGAAAATATTAAAAACATTGAAGGAATAAACGTGATTATTTTATTTTAACAATGAAACCTCTAACAAGCTTTCACTCATAACATTATTAACTACATGTAAAATGTCTGTATGCCAGATCTCAGAACCATGTATGATAGGGCCATCTACTTTGCACATCATGCCACGATTTAACAAAGTTAGTGACAATACTTACTCCTTGAGAGGTTTAATAATACACACGTTTGGATTCTGTGTCCGGGTACTTCAGTGCCGCACGAATGCTAACTTCCAATTAAATACTGGATCTGAGTTCAGTCAGGTCTGCAAGATACCGTTTAAAAGCGGTATTAAGGTCTGGCGATCGTCAAACTTTATTGGAAAATATTAGGACATTCCCATGGTGAAAAGGAAAACAAGAAAATTACTTTGCCGAAGAATTGGTCCCGGTAACCATACATTTTAATGATAAAGATGTATTCAGCACTCTCTGCACCATCGACCGGCAGTCATCGTGTCAGGTGTCACCGACAGGTAAAGTGATCGATTATCCATTGCTGTGAATAAGATGAATACGATTATCGATGACTCTGACAATAATCAATTCTAATCCTATGGCTCTTAGACGACTAACAGAATATAATAATATAATTTCATAAACGTGTTCAACAGGCAACATTTATTTTAAATTTATTTATATCTTACGTGTATCGCCCGGGGAAACATTGCAATACTGATTATTTAAATATTAGAGTATATTAAGATATATAAAGAAAAATTACGATAGCCTTCTAGTTGTATTCATGAAGGTAATTTAAGTATATTAGGAAATCCCAAGGCAAATTAAATACATGTACGTCTAAAACATCCAAGCATTTAGTTGTCTCCTTGGAGATAATTAGAGTATATTAAATATATATCACGGCATATTTAATACGAGTAAAACTGATAGCCTTTTGGGTAATAATGTTTGAAGGTATTAATGCAATACTTTTACAATTGACCATGTTGTTTTACACTCTCTTTTATACACTTGTCATGAAAACATCCATATATTATAATTTTTTATCGCGAGCCCGCCCAGATAGTTGATATTTATTGTTCTCCAACCTACTTTGAGCACACATTCGACCTACCTAATACATTTAACCAATCGACGTCAGGTCTTACATCCTCCGAATAATCACAATTCACATGTTTACCACATTCATTATCTGAGCCACAGTTTTATTTAGATAATTTTAAGGATATAATGATATTTTTCTCCATAACACAGCTTCAATAAATGTCTGTAGGTTGTCCTTGTATGACCTCTGTAAATGTGAAAAGCTTAAATGACTATGACGCTCCGGACGTAATCCATCGCTCAAAACAAAAACCTAACTATTCGGTCAGCAGATCTTCATCCCCCACAATTTATCTTTCTTGTATAATTGACTCTCACATATTAACATTATATCATATGTACTAAATTATAATGATTTTTATTCCATATAAGTCAAAAACCGGAAAGAAAATTAATATAAAATTTTATCATACCACTAAGAGGAAACTTTTAAAATATGGCGGGGGTACTTCGCAGACAATCTAGTCTGGATAAATTTTGCAACATTTCTTCCTTCTCACACTGGAGAGTCTAATGAGATCCATGATTGGCAAAACATGCCCTATCGCGCTGAAACTGTGCTGAAACTTTACATGGGGCCACAAAAATTGTCATAATTTTTTCGCAGCCCCGTACCACTTACAAATTTTGTACACTTCAAAGATGTAACTATTTAATATGCTTCCTCACTGCTAAAACCATTCCCCTGTGCAAAAAAGATTCTGATTGAACCGAGCATACAGGTAAATCTAATGTTTGTTGAAATTCTGAACATATACTACACTCCTCACGCGGGCGGTTTTCCACTTCACTCTTTATATATCTCCTTCGTTCTAACTGCTGTTTTATTTAGCAAGATCTCCGGGTTTCGACACCAGGGTTTACAAAGAGCACAGAAATGTATTCAATGAGAGCTTGGTATCGCATGGGCACCGAGCTCCAAGTTTTATACCAGGGACACCAAGTCGGATACTTGGCCTTGTGCCAGAACCGGTGTAATCTGATTGGGTATAATCGAAGGAGATCTGGTAGTATACACTGCAGTGTATAACCGCTTCGTAAGAGGAGTAACCATATAACCCCTATTTAACCACATTAAGTAGTTTAAGTAGTTTATGTAGGTTACAATTAAGTCGTGCAAGGCGCAGGAGAATGACGGTGGTATCTGTAGAACGGTGATTTATGCTTTAGTTTGTTCATTTCTATATTTTTTTATGTGCGGTGTACGGGGGAGGGGGTAAAGTTTAACTTCTTGTTCTATAATATGGATACCGGTTGTGTTAGGTGATATAAGTTGCTAAATTGTTGATGGCCAATATATTTTATTTTTTGGCATGACTAGTGCCAAGACGTTTATTTTTCGGCTAGGATAACTTGTTCTGGAAGACTTGGTGACGCCTGGACACTGGAAGTCAGCCCTGTTTTTGTTATCACGAATGATATATGGTCTTAATCTGATTGGTTCTGTCTTTCTAATGCACATTGCCTATGTTTTTTAATCTTGTTTTTACGACTCATGCTTTTTTAGGATGTAATAGAAATGAAGCAAGATAACATACTGACAATGACAGTCGTACGATGTAACAATATAAAATATGTTGAACAAAACGTTAAAGGGACATAATCGAGAGCAATATAATATCTACTCTTCCACACTTACTGTTCAGTTTTGCTTTATACAAATGTTCACCAGCACCTTTTCATTTTAAAGGGAAAAAGCTATATTTCGTGTTAATATAACATGCTTTATAGGTGATGTGGGCCCTATTAAACGGCACAGGAAATGAGGATAAAACTAAGAACAAAACAGAAAAAATCACCCAGGTCATATTACATGACATTAACAAGAGGGAAAAAAGAAAGAAATGAGCCGGCATTTACGTAATACAGACAGTGTCTCCAATGATGACCACGACTCATTAGGCATTTTAATTAGACCAATGGGACCTTCTTTGAAATCTAAATAGACGCCCTTTGCCAAATGGGCAAAACTGCCGGCAGTGTGACACTGACAAAGTTGCGCATTGGGGAAGAATACGATGTGCAGTAGTTTAAGTGAAAGAGCCACAGGGGACCTGTTTCCACTGATAAGTGTCCATAAAACTAGTTCGTAAATAACGATCAATACTGTGCCTACTAATTGGCCGCTTTCACAGGTGATTGTCACAGTCTCACCTGGCCACCTGAAACCGATAAGGAGTGGTTGACTAATACACAACTGAAGAACATGAATTATTTTTCTCAGGGCAGACACACGGTTGGTTGGTTTTTGAACCTGATTTTTAGCTCTGCTGTGACTAAGTAATCTGAGCTATAGCGATCACCCTTTGTCCGTCGTCCATATGGCCGTCTGTCCGTTAACAGGGCACAAATCGTAACCGTTAGACCTAGAATCTTCTAACTAGACATTCTGAGAGTTCCAAGAAATATATCTTTTGAAACCTGAAATAAGGTCTCTGTTACCCATATCCCCCCGAGCTATGGGGCTCGCATACGTTTCTCCAGAATAATTTAAAATTTGATACAAAAGCTCTAATATCTAAATTACCAATGGATTGATCGCCATAATTCTTTGCAAGCACATTGATCATGCAGTGGTTCATCACTTCCTGCTGACTGGTGGCGCAACAGGAATTTTTTTTTTAATTTTACCCATTTTATGTCTATTTTTGAGAGCTTCAAATGAAGCGGCCGTTTGCTTACATGACACAAAGAGTAACCGTTTGACATTGAACCTTTTAACTAGACATCCTTGGAGGTCCATGGGAAAATCTCCTTGGAAAACTTAAATTTAAATTATGCATTGATCACCATAATGCTCTGCATGAAGTATATAATCAGTTCCTGCAGACTTGTAGTGCCACCTCTATTTTTTACGCATTTTTTTTTTGTCAATTTTGAGAACTTCACATGTAGCGGTCGTCCGTTAATAGGACACAAATCATTACCGTTTGACCTAGATTCTTCTGACATCTGGAGGTCTCCCTGGAAACCTGATATTAGGTCATGGTAACTTATTTTTATGCGAATTAGTGGAGAAAACATGATTTTTATGCACTCAGTGAATCATATGAGGACGAATTGAATTCTTTTGGTCTGGAATCCACATTGGCCTGGAATTACATAGACTTTCAGGGAGGTCCATAAAAATTTCCTTGAAAACTTTAAATAATGTCACTGTGACCTTTTGTATGCATGCTGTGTGAAAACACATGATTTTAACACTCTATTAGTCAAAAGGGCACAAAATGAAGCAGCTGGGTGTAGTAAAAGGTCCCTGTAACCTATATCTAAGGGCTATTGGCAACATGCATGATTTTGAGCACTTTTGGAGTCATTTTATACATTGTTCAAGGCTCCTTGAATTAAGCTGAGCGTCAAGGCCAATGGGCCACTTGTTTTGTAAAGAAATAAGAAGCCACGCACACACACACACACACCCTCACACACACACTATTGTTCTGGTAGCCTCTATGAGCAATAAATATAGTGTGAATGGGCACTTTTTATGGTCGGGTCATAAAAAGTTGATTTGTGATCTTGCCGTGAAAATATCAAATTTGTTCACGGCCTTGAAATGGTGTGAATGTTTAACACAACATAATTATCAAGTTTCAACAATCATTTAAGGGAATTCGGGCCATGGCATAACTTTAAAAATACCAAGGACCTGACCTTCATTTTAAAGATAAATTGGTAAAAAGAATCCGAAGAAAAATATTTTTGTATGGCCTAAAATATAATTTGGTGCGTTTGCAACCATTTGGATATAACAAAGATTTATTGGGCCATTATTTTTCATACGTTATATTTACTGATTTATAGCCTTGAAATCCTTACATATAGGACATTTGCAACCTCCAGAGAAAATACCAATGGTAGCTCGGCCTTTTCCATTTTCAGACATGTAAGAGAAGCCCAATTTACACAGAGCACTCTCAGATATGACGGCGAACATATTTATCAGCTTGAAACATCAGTCCGTCTCAATCGAAATTTTAGAGGTGACAGGCAGCCATGGATCTCAATCGTCTTTATTCAAAACCTCTTTATTCAACTTCGCTTAAGCTACGTTGCGCGATGCCTGTTATGTGAAACGACAGTAAAGATATCGATAGCCTTGAGTGTAGCGGTTTCCACCCATGAACAAATTTTTTGTGGCCTTCATATCTTTATAATTCCTACTATAATGTTTCAGAAAATTGAGTTGGCTCTCCTGTGGTTTGAATGGCCATCTGACATTCGGAGACATAAAGATCAGCCTGACCGAGTAGCTTTATGCTGAGAACTCCAGCTGTTTTCAACCGGGTGCATGTTACGCCGATTTAACGTAAAAGAAATAGAGGATTTTGTCGGGATAATATTTCCGACAAGAATATTACTTTGCCCTCTGACAGTATGGCACGACAAATTGCGTGTTGGCATGGTATGAATTCGAGAAAGTCTTTCTTCCAGCTATGTCAGCCATCTTGCTGTCGTGTTTTCCGTCATGAGATCCCGCATAATGGCGGGTGTGGAGTTTGATAGTTACGCTAGTTCGGTGTTCCTTGGACCACGAAAAATAAGGAAAGGCGTGGTAATCACTTTTTTTTGCCGACGCCATGCGCCGATAAATATTTTTTCATCTCTTTGGCTTTTTCAAATTGCGTTCTGCCAGACTTATTAAGAGTATTATGTTTACTATCAACAATGCTTTTTTGTCAGTAACCAACGTCTGTTATATATAAAATAAATATCTAACATATACATATCCGAACAGACCATCTGCAGAAGAAGAATAAATAGAAGCTAATGCAAAGAAGTCCCCTACTCCTCCTGTTTAACTATCAAAGATTTAAAAAAAAGGATGATGTTTTTGCCAAGAAATTTAAGCTGTGATAAATATTTAGATGATTAATCATGATTTACTCAAAAAACTAAACATGATACATGAACTTTATTTGATAAAAAATGTGTAATGATTAAAGTTGCTTTGTTTTGCTATAAGTTCCTGAAGTACAACAGTCATAATATCCCACCCCGACATCCCCAGACATACAGTCAATACAACTATGGGCGTTAGTTTTGTTTTAAAGTGCGTTTCCTTTTACTGAAGGCGATTTACAAATCCAGCTATTAAAAATAAGCGGTCATTCTATTTTCACACGAGCAACCCGACGTTAAGATTTAATATATTCCAACATTTATTTATTTAAGCAGGTGCATATTCAATGGAAAAAGTACATAGGACTGCATCGATGCATGCTAACATTAAACTTTCAATGGTCGATCATGGCACAAATTTTCCTGAGTTGACCAGTTTAGACTATTAAGGTATATAAGTTCTTGAAAGACATTACTTTCACCATAAGAATGACTGTTTCGAAGCCTCGGACAAATCAATCAGAAGCCTACATTCCAGACTTCAGTGAGCAAAGATCAAAAGGGTACAGGCAACTTTGTTGATGCAGTTCAATTTGGGAACTATGCAGAGCTGTTTGGACTTCTCGCTTAATGTCATCTGAATCTGCCACCATGGATCTTGCGGCCAAGGATCCAAATAAAATGAAATAAAGCACAATAAAAAATCAGGAGAAAAGTAATCAGCTGAATTTAATATTTGCAATACATACGTTTTCATAATACAAACAGTCTTACAAACTCAAAAATGACAAGAGAAAAATAAATAAGATATTACTCGAGCTCCTGCAGTCTCCATCACATTGAATTGGGTACATGCAAGGAAATATAACACAACAAGTGACCCATGGGTCATGACGCTCAGCTGACTGGGAAGAGATTCGCAAAAGGAAATTTTATCATCTTAATGGTAGTATATACCCATTCAACTGAACCATCAAACAGATTAACCAACAGGCCAAGTTTGTGTCTGTATTTATATATCTCTAAAAATAGAGAAAAATTGTGTAAACTTTAAAAAAAATACAGGCTCCACCAGTCTGCAGAAACTTATAAAAACACATGGTCAATATCCATGCAAAGAATCATGGTGATCTCTGCATTAGTTGTTTAGATACTTCAGCTTTTGTATCAAATTTTCCATTATCCTGAGGGATACTTCGGAGTCCTATAGTTTGAAGGATATGGGTAACAGAGACCTAATTTCAGGTTTTCACAGACACTTTTCATTGGTCTCCTTGCATGACAAGAATGAAGATTCTAGGTCAAGTTGTTACAATTTGTGCCACGTTAACAGATGACAGCATCCTTAAAAGCCTAAAAAATTGAGAAAAGAATTCGAAAAATTAAATAAAATATAGGTGGCACCACCAGTCTGCAGAAACTGATGAAACACTCCATAATCAATATCCATGCAAAGAATAGTGGTGATCACTGCATTAGTTGATCAGATACTTCAGCTTTTGTATCAAATTTTCCATTATTCTGAGGGATACTTCGGAGTCCTATAGCTTGAAGGATATGGGAAACATAGACCTAATTTCAGGTTTCAACAGACACTTTTCATTGGCGTTCTTGCATTACAAGAATGAAGAATCAACAATCAAGAATGAATAACAACATCTTTAAAGGTCTCAAAATATTGAGAGAAAACAATTCGTAAAAAAATCGAAAAATAGAGGTGGCGCACCCAGTCTGCAGACACTGATGGAACACCTCATGATCAATATGTATGCCGAAAATCATGAACATCAGTGTTGTAGTTATTGAGATACTGAATTTTTTGTATCAAATTTTTAATTTTTCCGGGGGGTATTTTGGAGCCATACAGCTTAAAGGATATGGGTAACAGAGACCTAATCTCAGGTTTCCATGGATACTTTTCATGGGTCTCCCTGTATGTCAAGAAAGAAGATTCTTGGTCCAGTTTTTTTTATTTATGCCCTGTTAACAGATTTTCATATCTTTAAAGGTCTCAAAAATAGAGAAAAAAAATCGTAAAAACACCCGAACAAATACAGATGGTGCCGACAGTCTGCAGAAACTGATGAAACACTCCATAATCAACATCCATGCAAACAATTATGGTGATCTCTACATTAGTTATTCAGATACTTCAGTTTTTGTATCAAATTTTCCATTATTCTGAGCTGTATTTGGAGTGCCATAGCTCAAAGGATATGGGTAACAAAGATCTAGATTCAGGTTTACATGGAGACTTTTCCTGGGTCTCCCTGTGTGTCAAGAACGAAGGTTCTAGGTCCAACTGTTACGATTTGTACCCTGTTGACAGATAACTACATCCTTAAAGGTCTAAAAAATAGAGAAAAAAATTGTAAAAATTTGAAAAAATACAGGTGGCGCCACCAGTCTGCAGGAACTGATGGAACACCTCTTGATCAATATGTATGCCAAAAATCATGACCATCAGTGTTGTAATTATTGAGATGTTCCAGTTTTTTTTTATCAAATTTTCCATTATTCTGTGGGAGGGGGGGGGGGGTAATTGGGAGCCCCACAGGTCAAAGGATATGGGTAACAGAGACCTTATTTCTGGTTTCCATGGAGACTTTTCATAGGTCTCTCACTGTGTCAAGAATGAAGATTCTAGGTCCAGTTGCTATGATTTGTGCTCTGTTGACAGATGTTCACATTTTTAAAGGTCTCAAAAATAGAGAAAACAATTCGTAAAAAAATCGAAAAATAGAGGTGGCGCCACCAGTCTGCAGAAACTGATGAAACATTTCATGATCAATATGTATGCCAAAAATCATGACCATCAGTGATGTAGTTAATGAGTTATTGAAGTTTTTGTATGAAATTTTTGACTAATCTGGGGGGGGGGACTTTGGGGCCCCTTAGCTTGAAGGATATGAGAAACAGAAACCTAATTTCTGGTTTCCACGGAGACTTTTCATTGATCTCTCAGTGTATCAAGAATGAAGATTCTAGGTCCAGTTGCTGTGATTTGTGCCCTGTTGACAGATGTTCACATTTTTAAAGGTCTCAAAAATAGAGAAAAAAATTCGTAAAAATCGAAAAATACAGGTGGCGCCACCAGTCTGCAGGAACTAATGGATCATGATCAATATGTATGCCAAATATCATGACCATCAGTGATGTAGTTGATGAGATATTGAAGTTTTTGTATGAAATTTTTGACTATTCTGGGGGGTACTTTGGGACCCCATAGCTCAAAGGATATGAGAACCAGAGACCTGATTTCTGGTTTCCGTGGAGATTTTTCATGGACCTCTCAGAATTTCAAGTTACAAGTTTCTAGGTCCAGCGGTTACGATTTGTGCCAGGTTAACGGAGAGACGGACAGACGGACGACGGACAAAGGGTGATCGCTATAGCTCAGATGACTTACAGTCAGCTGAGCTAAAATTAAACAAGACAAGCACTATTCATAATGACTCGCATACAGAAGAAGACAGTATAGTATTGTACTGTCTGTGGATTTAGACAATCATGTGGGTCTAAAATGTCGTGGTTATGACATAAAGCAGTTTTCGTGGGGATCAATCTTTCCTTTGTGTAGTTCCTGGCGTTGTTTTACTGAAGGCGTTACGTACGTTCAAACAAGAGAAGCACTATACATGTGAATCATGATTGTTCTGTATCCATGTGTCTCCACTAAAAAGATAGGATACTTGAACTATCAACAGACAAAAATGCTTTGACAGTAAAGACAAATATCGGTCTGTTACATCTCTACACATATTTGCTAGTATGGATGCAGCTTCCGCATTCTTTGACCATGAAAACAACTGTTAAAGAAAGAGCAATGAAGATGAATAGTGTGTGTTAGAACTTTTGATTGAACTATGGATACTTAAAATCAAATATTCCGAGAGAATGTGGAGCCTAATCCAGTTAAAATCGAACGTGTATATGTGAAAACGAGGAAACATTTTGATGGAGTTGATTAACCTCTCTAATTGGAGAATGGATGTCTAATTGACTGGAAGAAGGTTATCCTGTCCTTGCTGAGAGTCTGAAGATTATTGCCAATGATGGTCAGGTCGCTCACAGAAAACCAGATGATGATGCAAAAGATGATACAGGGTTTGTATTCTTAATAATGATGAAAATTTTAACTTCATGGATGTAATCGAAAAGAAAAGTGGAATACTGTCAAACTACTTACCAGTATAGTTTATTTGACATGATTAGATTGTGACATGAAAAGTAAAAGTTAGCAGCTCATACAGGGCACCTGGTAGTTATAGTTTGATGATGGTTAAAAAGTTATGTGTATGATATTTGAAATGTATAATTTGAGCACCAAAATACTCTCATTCTGGCTATGCTTAATTTGACTTAATCGCTCGTAAGGAAACATATAAATATATCTTTCTATAAATAGAGGAGTGTGTGAACAAGTGAACAATTATACTGTATTTTGTGCGGACCAGATGGAATGAGTCTGCCCTGCTAAAATGTTGATAAATGTTATACATGGATATGAGTGTATAATTCTTTTCTTTAAAATTGTCTCTTTATCCATTATTATTTAAAGTGTTTTTTTTTTAATTTCTTACCCACAACAAATATATTTACCCGATTGAATGTTAATTTTACGGGCTACATTTAATTTATTTTTTTGCGGCCTTATTGGAAAGAGCAGCCTAGGGGAGTTATTCCGGACCCTTATACTAGAAGTCGTTTTTATTCAAACCTCTATCAATTAGGGATATGGGGATGTCTCGAATTACTTGTCACAACTGTCTGTCTTCAAAATCCTAATTCATCACAATCCAAGAAAACCGCCTTCTTTCTACATTGAACGTACGCATACTTACCATATGTTACTTATTGATTGAAGTCCATATCACAAATAAATTGCGTGAGTATTATTTGTCTTGAAACGACTGTTATCCAACATGTTTCAAGGCCTGTATCTGCTTTATACCTACACCATAGGTGGATTTAAAAGCCCCAGTGCATCATGGGGGAAAGGAATGCTATGGTAACAATCCCTAAATAGAGTCGTATTCATGTGAGTGTTCTGCGAGGATCATCCATTTTTCAAAGTTACCTTCTAAAGATATTATATCCATCTCAACCCTTTTGTCCCAATGTGTCGGTAGCGTATTTATTTAACTTTTTTCTCAACTATCTAGTACCCTCATCTCAAGAATACAGATTCTTCAGATACCTACTGTCTATTGCTCTATTATACACTTTGGAAGAAAAGTTTTTGGCAGGTTTGGTATGATATGACAAAACGATAACGTTATCCTGCATCCAATCAGAGGTTGATAAATATGAACTAAGAAAACCCTTTAGCTGCTGAACACGGTTTACGCATTAGTTAAACTTATCTTAATTTCGTAACAGGATTTTCAGGTTAGATCAGATCTATTTTACATCAAATTTAAACAAGTCTATTTAACATCAAACATGGTGAGTGACTTCGCTCTGCATGAGGCATTCAAAGAAAAGATTAATTTTTACATACACTGATGAAAAATGGAAATCATGGAAAATATCACAAAATTTGGTTCAAATGAACATAATTGAATGGTGAAATAATATTTAAGGTAGAGGTTCTCTTAATTTTATTATCTATTTCAGTTGAAAACATAAACGTTGATAAAAAAATGAACAACAAGGTGCATGGAAACATATTAAACTATATATAGTGACCAGCAATTCATATTCTAGGACTATAAAATGCTTTTTTTTAGCTCAGCTGACTGAAAGTCATCTGAGCTATAGCGATCACTGTTTGTCCGGCGTCCGTCTGTCCGTCTGTCCGTTAAACAGTCACAGACTTTAAAGATGCAGTTGTCTCATATAACAGGGCACAAATTGTAACCATTGAACCTGTAATCTTCTAACTTGACATCCAGGGAGGGCCATGAAAATCTCCTTGGAAACCTTTAATTAAGTCTCTGTTACCCATATTCTCAGAACTATGGGGCTTATAAATATCCCTAGAATTATTGCAAATTTGATACCAAAGCAGGGCATAAATCATAATTATCGGACCTAGAATCTTCTAACTTGACATCCTGAGAGTTCCTCAAAAGTTCTCTTCAGACACCTGAAATTAGGTTTCTATTACTCACATTCTCTGAGCTATCGGGCTCAGAATTACCCCCAGAATAAATAAGTTTGATACGAAAGGTTAAGTATCTGAACAACAAATGCATTGATCACCATGATTCTTTGCATGCAGGTTGATCAAGGAGTGTTTTGTCAGTTCCTGCAGACTGGCGGCGCCAATCGGATATTTTTCGAATTAAACATATTTTTTTTCTCTATTTTTGAGACCTTTTAAGATGCGGTCGTCCGCTATAAGGGCACAAATCGTAACCGTTGGTCCTAGAATCTTCTAACTAGACATCCAGGGAGGTCCGTGAAAATATCCTTGGAAACCTGAAATTAGGTCTCTGTTATCCATATTCTCTCAGCTATGGGGTTAAAAAGCACCCCTCAGCATAATTGAAAATTTGATATCAAAGCAGGGCACAATTCATAACCATTGGACCTAGGGGTTTATATGCTCCCCCCCCCCCCCCCGGCCAATATAAATGAAAATTTCATACAAAAGTAGGGCACAAATCATTACCTTTAGACCTAGAATCTTCTTACTTGACATCCTGATAGTTCCTAAAAAGTTTACCCAAGAAACTTTAAATCGGGTCAATGTGACCTAAATTCTCAGAGATTCTGGGTATGTTTGAGCACCCTAGAAATAATGAAAAATCCACATAAATTGCCAGTTTCCTCAGGAAAGGCTGCTTGGATTGTCATCAAATTTGATGTGCTAATGGGTCTTGATGAACTTAAGCTAATATGCATGAGCGATGATGCCACCTACTTTATCTTAATAAGTTGCCTGTGCAAGGACAATGTCAACATGTCAGTCGGCTGAGCGTCATGAACCATGCATGGGTCACTTGTTCTTGATTAAATACCACTTGTGTGTGGTATATCAAATCTACACAGTTGATACTGCTATTATAAAAAAAAATCAAAACCACATAATTTTAGGCTGCCCGTGAAAACATTAACATATGGCACCCCCAGTTGATACCACTGAACCCCTTTGGCTCATGGACTGTATATAGATTTCCGTGTTAGTGATACCGCTAAAATTTTATTTCGTCTAGAACTATAATGTAGCCCCTGGATTCACATAAACTGGCCCACAAAAGATCGACAGGATACACTCTTGTGTCCCTAGTTTCTAAACTTTTTATGATCATAGCTTGAAAAGATTGAGATGTTTGATGCTCCCCTATATTGTTAAAGACGAGATTTATTTTATCAAGAGTAAAATATCAAATATGATCAATGGTTTATGTTGAGTCTGATATGGTGAAAGGAAATGGAGATAAAGTTAGTGTGAGGACGTTTGAAGAAAAAGCGATACTTTAGTATTTTCGAAAACCTCTTTGTAACAGCATATATACTTTATTGACTCTTTTTGACATATTGTAAAAAAACACCTGGTAAACGACAGGAGATGCTTTCACAAAGAAACCCTTTGCCGAGCCGATCTTCAAACATTTGAATGTATCACATATGTTGTTAAATATGATAGATACGTCATCAGCCAGGATCACGTGTTCTTGGGAAAAAATCATAGATAAAGATTCAGTGTAAGTACCCAGAATCCGATTAAGATTGATTGATGTTGCTTCAGGAGCATCATAATCCTAATAATAAGCTAGTCTTAGCTTTGATTCTGGTGCAGGTGAACCTTTTAGATAAGGCACATTGCACTCGCTGTAGTCTTTTTAACGGTTTCTAGATTAAGTGGCTGATTATTTTTACAAAAAATAGTTGAATCCAAGTTGAATCAAGATTAATTATTAATTGGAAGGAAATCGCATCAGTTTGATCGGAAGCGAGAAAAGGACTCAAGATTTGAAAATAGATGAGGTGATATTCTTAAGGACTGACATAGTGGATAATTAATTAGAAAAAGACAATTATATAGATATATATGTATTATGTTAAAATTAGTCACAAAAATGGGAAGCTTAATAGGGCCACTACTTTAATATCTGGTTCTCAAACAAAACAGTTCAACTAATGGAAATCGTACATTTAAGAAAATAAGGTCACTATGGAATCCTACTTTAATTTGGGGATATGGGCGCGGTCACCACCAGAGCGTTTCTCCGGCTTTTTCTTGAAAGATACTGGACTATTGCCCCGCACTTTCTCTGCGTAGATAGATACGAATCATGGGACTCTCCTCGGACTTTGCCTGTTGTATATCCGTCAGCCTATTAAACCTTCAACTCGCAAAAGTAGCTAATCGCTCATGGTGGCTGCCATTTTGTGTTCACACTATAACCCGGATGTCACAAGTCGCATGTCGGAATTTAGGGTATACCGCTAGTATATATAAGATATTAATCGTATTGGCATTTCCAATTTGTAAGCTTTTCAGAATATATCTTAAATGTTTTTTTTTCAAAGGGCATGAATACTGATTTTGGCCGCTTCATTCATAGGACAAATGGGACACCTGCTCATGGAACAAAGCCTCATGTGGCCAAGCTTTATGGAAAAAAGGTAATTAGTAAACATAAGACAATACAAAAAAGTAAAACAAAATATTTAACATAGAACATAACACATGGGTTTCTGCAACGAATCAGTTTTATAAAGCAGGATTTCTAAATATCACACGGTATATATTGAGATGGATAAGCATATCAATATGATAAGGCAAAAAAGAAATTAAAAGGTACGGTTCTCAAGCACCGCCCGCGTCAATTTTAACCCCCCGCATCAAAAATTTTGATTTTGATTTTCATCTTTCAAGAAGATAAAATAATACAATTTTGATATGATTTCCTTTGTTATGTTGTGTTTTTACCTGTTTAGCAAATAAATCTGTTATTTTCATGATTTCCTTTATCATTTGACATTTTAATCGAAACATACAAAATAATTAAAAATTAAGAAATCAGCTCGCCCGCATTGATTTATGAAAAAATTGCCTGAGTACCAAACCTTTTTTTTATTGGCCTAACGTTTATTTTTCAAATTAATCTAAGAATCTATATTAAGTATGAAACAACCATGAAACTTTCACTATTACTTTTCCAAGCATGCACAATCTTGGCCCTCACGATTTAAGATGATAAGTACTATAAATATGATGATATTTATTCTTCATTCTTCTCTGTATGTCCCGATATCTTTACTGTATCATATACTCTATTATTCGAGGATTTCAGCGGGGTCCAAAAGGGTTATTCCGTACTAAATTTTGCGATGTACGTCTCATTGCTACCTAACTTTTTCCCAAGTAAAATTTCTTGCCTGGACCCTGCCGCTTCCCTGATGGGCCCTGACGGGTTAATTTCTCCAAGTTTCTCAAAAGCGCTTATACAGGGCTGCCATTTTGCGTAGAGACTCAAATCCTGATGTGACTTGTAGCGTGTCGAACCTACTGGTATAAAGCTAGTACAATAAATGAAAGTAATTTTTTTTTAATATATTTACATATTGTAATATGTTTAACTACTTGTTTTAATATTTGATTTTTTTATACTTGACTGGGCATGAAGCAAAGATAAGACCTCTTATTTCGAATATTTCACCAAGTCATTTATTTCAGGTTTCATGGGAATCCCTACCCGGGAGAAATGTCCTACCCGGGAGAAATGGCCTACCCTGGAGAAATGGCCTATCCGGGAGAAATGGCCTACCCGGGAGAAATGTCCAGACTCCTACCGACGGTTAGTCATAGTCTTGATCTCGGTGCTAGTAGAACTGTTCTGGTTTATTGGCCGTGTGATATTGTATAATCCGTATTGGCTTATTATAAAAAAACACAAACCAAATGTCCGTAAGCACAGTATAGGTTAATTGGCCGTGTAATAATGTATTATCCGTATTGGCTTAATAAAAAAAATACATAACGAAATGTCCGTGAGCACAATATAGGTTTATTTAAAACGTTACACTTGAAATAATGTCCTGTGATGCATTTACAAGAAAAGGCTGTGTAAACCAGTGCCGTAACAGCTGAAAGACACATGCTCCTATTAAAATATCATGCCATACAATGCTGAATGACTTTAATTAAACCATATATTCTGTTTGCATTTTACACACTCACAATATCTGAAGACACATCTGTTTGGGTTACCGTTTGTGACAATACAGGTATATAGTACCACCGGCATATTGCAGATGATGTCATGAGTGATTTATTTATCAGGGTTAAAACGCTGATAGAAGTCAAGTTTTCTTCCGTCTAACTGTTCTTCAGGTTGATTTGAGCTCAAACCTTAGGAATCGCTTGGAGATTTTTTCACCGACTATTTTAACTATGGCACGATATAGGCAATATGGAATTTAAGAACCACCAGTATGGTCCACAAAAATCCAGTCAAACGTTAAAATAATATGTGGCTGTTAGACAGAAACATGACCTTCCGGGCATTCACAAAAGCAGTTTAAGCAATTGCAGTGAATTTGTAATGAAGATTGTTTTAATATATCAGAAATCTAGTATG
Source organism: Sipunculus nudus (assembly GCA_026874595.1). Lineage (NCBI taxonomy): Eukaryota > Metazoa > Annelida > Sipuncula > Golfingiida > Sipunculidae > Sipunculus > Sipunculus nudus. Next base: position 46,937,976 of record CM049306.1, on the reverse strand, counting down.
GCCGCCAAAGGTCATGGGCGAATTAAGGCGAGTCCTTGGCATTTGTATGAAAGAGACCATGTGCAGTAACTTTTAAAAACGAACAAAACACATAATTTAAATTATTATACTACAAGACTTTAATTACACGACTTCAGATCATTTGTGTTATTTTGTTCACATTTTAGAATATAAAATTCATGATAGTCATCTTGCTGTATCTTTATACCGTGAACATCTGGGGGAACTTCCAGACTCTCTATGGTCTCCGGCACTAATCCTATCCCTATCATATATAAAAACAGGGTAATCACGGGGATAGAACATCAGTCAACGTAAGCCAGGTTTGTAAAAGTTTGCAGTCCATCAAATGGGATTTGAATTTGTGCATGTCTGGTCATTTGAAATCCCTTTATTACCCCTCCTTAACGGTCGAGGGGAGAAACGGACCTACGTCTGTCATATATAATAGACTTTATTTATTTAACCACTAGTCATAACTAATATGATACAATCTCCATTTTCCCGGTTTGTGGAAAATCTCTTTTGAAATCTCTTTATGACCTCTCCCTAGACGGTCGAGGGTAGCCGTAACAACCCGACTCAGAAGGCAATGATAATTGGGCTGGTAAGCCTACTTGAGTCGTGATACAAGCAATATCGAGCAATGCATTTATTTTTCCAATAGTCCGAACTAATACGATACAATCTGCGTTTTCCCGTGTGGTCGCGTTCGATATTCTGTTGGGATATAGAGAGGGAATAGAAAGATCCGGAGAGAACCATTGACCTTAGACGGGCCTCCTCTATACTTCTGTTCTAGTCAAGAACAGATGGTGCAATGTGTGATGAGATTGACATATTTATCATATTTCACCATTAAAATGGAACAGTCAAAGGAAGGTCAGCGCGCAAACCCTTAAACATGTGATAAAGAACAAGCCAAGGAAACACATCCTCGTAAACTATTAGGTAATTTTAAAGATCTTATATAATTTTGGTTATTTTTAGCTCAAAACCTGAGGACCCTATAGGAAATTTTTCACAAACGATTTGTAACCATGACAGGATATAGGAAATATAGAATTGAAGACCCATTCAATGTGGACTCCAAAAATCTAGTCCAGCGTCAAAATCCTTTCCGGCTGTCAGAGAGAATCATGACCTTCCGTGCATTTACTAAAGAACAGTTAAAACAATAGCTGTGAAATTGTAATTAAGACTGTATTTACCTATGAGAGGATTAGCACCGTCAGAAACCCAACATGGCCGCCAGAGGTCAAGGGCGGATGGAGGTGAGTCCTTGGCATCTGTATAAAAGAGACCATGTGCAGTGACTTTATAAAAAATGAACAAAACACATAATTTAAATTCTTATATTACAAGACTTTGATTACACGACATCAGATCATTTTTGTTATTTTGTTCACATTTTAGAATACAAAATACATAAAAGTTCCCTTGCTGTATCTTTATACCGTGACCACATCGGGAAACTTCTCTGACTCCAAATAGTTCCCGGCACTAATATAATCCTATCACTATCAGACATAAAAAAAACTAATCACGGGGATAGAACATCAGTCAACTTAAGCCGGGTTTTTAAGGGTTGCAGTCACTCAAATCGGATTTGAATTTGTGCAAATCTGGTCTTTTGAAATCCATTTATTACTTCTCCTTGACGGGCGAGGGTGGAAACGGACCTTTGACTGTCATATATAATAAACCTTTTTTGAATTTACGACTAGTCATAAGTAATACAAAACACTCTCCGTTTTCCCGGTTGGTGGCGTTTGATATTGTGTAGGGATCTATAGAGGAAAAACAAGGGACCCGGAGAGAACCACCGCTCTTGGACATGATACTTCTGTTCTTGTCAGGATCAGATGGTCCCATTGTGATGACATATTTATCATATTTCACCATAAAAATGTAACAGTCAATAGAAAGGTCAGGTAAATCAGCTTTCTCCTAGTAAGAAAGTGCATGATGCCGTGATTGTCTTTATATTCGGGGCTTAAATTTTCGCGATTTTTTTAGTTTTTTATTGCTTCGCTAGGGTCTTTTACAGAACCCTCCGTAGGTTTCCATTATCATTTTTATTTGACATGCGCGCAAACCCTTAAAAATGTGAAAAACAACAGGCCAAGGAAAACATCCTCGTGCATTATCAGGTAATGTTAAAGATCTTATATAATTTTCAAATATAAAGCTCTGATTATGGAAACGGAAAAAAAAATCTGTTATCATTTTAGAAGAGACACAATCAGGAGCAATACTATGCCCATTTTTTCACACTATCAGTTCAGTTTTGCTTTATACAAAAGTCATCCAGCCAAACCATCCCAGCACACAGTCATAGTACCTCGCACACGGCTGTTTAACACCTTGTTATGGCTCTGCGTGTTGGTAAACTCAGGTCATGTGTGTCTGTTAACTATTACAAGGCCACGTGACCGGAGGTCAGAATATGAGCCTCAACACGTGATGTTAAAGCCAGCGGGAATATGTATTACATCTTTTGGCTAAGTCTGTCCTGATTGGCACGTGTTATGGCTCCGCGATGCACACGGCCCATAGCGCTGTGTTTATTTTGACACCTCTGATCGTGCCCGATACACCGTTTACAGGAGTAAGCAAACGGTTTCAAGACAATAATTTGGAAGGTACATGTTTATTTTAAAGGGAAGAAACTATTTTTCGTGTTAATTCAACATGCTTTATAGGTGATTCGTCCCCTTTTAAATGGATTTTTTTTTTTTTTGCTTTTTTTATTTTTAGACTTCGTTTAAGATATGCCGTAAATAAAAAAAATATTACATGAAATGCCTTTGAGACAAAAGTATAAGTGACTGTTCTTATTTAAATGGCACGTCTTATCAAAAAGGTATATAATTTTGCGAAAATTTGAATTTGAGTGATAAATCAGATTGTAAATCTTAATGAGCTAAAGTGTAAATTACCAAGTAAACTTTAAGAAAATATGATATTCTCGTTCCTGTTCATGTTCCATGGATCATGGTCTAAGAACATAAAAACAGAGGAAGGACCATATCCTATATGCATTATATTCAATGTAAAACACACAAACAGACATACACACACACACATGCCGCACATCCGGAAAGACCATACCCGGAACCTAAAGTAAAAATTAGCAAAGTTCGTTTTGTATTATGTATCACCGGTTCGTTTTCGGGCATTTTTTTCCTTTTCTGGTTTTTTTTTTCTCTCTCTCTCTCTCTCTGATATAGAGCTGGATCTGAAGATATGATTTTTCATTAACTAAATACTTGCGTTCTACAATTTATATAACGTTCAAACTCTCTGATATTTCATTTGATCACATTTACATCACCGGATGTTACGGAACCTATTACTTGAACAACTATGTGCTTCGTTTCTTTAACTGATAATACATCTATGCATTAACGTTGACTTAGAAAGAACTTAAAATTTTCTAAGGAAACTGCCATCCCGTTGCTAAAACACACGATTCATGTAATAACACAAGACTAAACACGTATAAAAACACAAAATGCTTACATTTATTATTGCAGTGCGTACAAGGAATGAACTCCATTTCAGAGAGAGAAGCGTTCATACTTTAATTCATGATAAAAGACATGATACTGTGAGTGTAAATGAAATTGCCTAGCAAAGATAACTTCTATTTCAAACGTACATGTACTACATATACACACCATAAAGCGTGTCATCATTATGTAAAATCCTAGCAATATTAATTCAAGGATAATGAAATCGTTAATCTCATTATATCATTATATTTTTCAGGTTACACTCTACTTCTGTATATGTGCACCAGGGTTGAACATCACACACGATGGGCAATGTTTAACATTTAAAAGAACCAGCAATCTTTTTAATATTTCGCTTATTCTCTTCAAATACAGCTACATACAATGGCCAGAATTTCACGAATGTTACTTACATATTTTTTGACTAAATATATTTTTCCCAAACACATGCATTTTGCGTACCAGTAATTTTCTGAAATAAATGTTCAGAGGGGTAATACTCTAAAGTTATACATGTACTCAGATAAACACTGCTTTGCATTTTAATGAAAACATCATTTACAGAAATTCAGCTACCTTTGTGTTTTTATTATATTTGACAATATCCATCCACAAGCGTCTCATGCTACCCATCCGAAAGCCATGTGAGAACAAAAGTTTACGCACTGCAATTCTAAAATTTGATTTAAATCTCTTTTCAGCCATTGAGAATTTGAAAGCATAAGCATTGTTCCAACTTATCAGTTTTATCCCAAGCTTTTGTGGTAGCATGCCAGTAATGTAAACGTCGTCAACCCAGAAAAAATTCGTTTCCAGTGAAGCTTTGAGTAATGGTTTTGCACAATCGGTGGAGATTATGTATGCGGAACCAGAACAATATGGTGGATATTCATCCTGTTCGTATTCATCCTTCGACACAAACCATTTTGACCCTGGATTACGAAAGACTCGCATGCCGTACCAAACGTTGCACATGATTGAATTCTTCTTTAATGGTCCTTGTATAGCAGATAGTTTTCTCACAAGAGAGAACATATTGACAAAAATGTCATCGTCGGTTTTAAGAATATAAGGAACATGTTCGCAATGCTGGGATATGTACTTCAAGGCTGCCACAGCCTTATAGGTAAGGTTTTTGTAACTATCAAGAAAGTCCTCTTGCAAAATGTCATGATGAATTTTCGCTTCCATTTCGATGCTAGTCTGAAGAATCTTGTGTTGTGTCGAGCCCATAACAAATAAAACACGTAGCTGTGTGTGGTCGTAATAGGACTGGTTTCCCCAGGCACTGCGTATCAATTTCCTTCTGTAGAAGTTTTTAGGTGCCGTGTGCACATACATGATTAAAAATAGGTCATCTTGACATAAATTTTCTGGTTTGATTGTAATATTAAACCGGTGGGGATTTACTATTCCATTTGATATTGTTTTAGGACGCTTCCTCTGGAATGGTTCATGCTTGTTTTGTGCAATACGGATTGGTCTCTTCCTCTTTTCCGCTTTGGAGTCCAAATAACGTTTCTTGTCATCAGTCCAAGTAATATGACTCACCTTAGCCCTGCCTTTGTCCGTAATAGGAGATAAGCTTACTCCAAATGCTTTATAATCCGCTAATTTCGTATAAAGTTGGGTTATACAATTGTATCTTATTCCATAAGCGATCACACCCACCAATGAAACGACCATGAAGACTTTTGCTAAATTCCGTGACATACTTGAAGATTCCTTATGGTGACAATTTAGCTTCGTACATAACCTTTCAATAACTCAATTCATTTGGTTATATCTTAAATTATACTCCTGATAGGCATGGGCTGTTCATCTATAACGTGAATCTCGATTCATCTTGTATCACATTATATCAAATGACCTTTATCCAACAGCTTGAAATAATCCCCACTTCAATACATTGATTCTGTTTAAACGTCAATATGAATGCATATATCTAACAATGCAAATGTACAATGATGAGTAATATATGCGAAAGCATGGTCTTTCTGTAATCTAGTTTTTGTTCACATGAAGTTCGGGAATGGTTCATTCATCTCTGAACAAGAAATAAAAATATGTTTTCTGGACATTGTTCACTCATGTGCTAAGTGTTAAAATTGCACAAATGTAGTATTTGTAAACAGGTTTATACAAATACTAATCAAATTCTTATAATAACTTAATTTTGATACCTGGAGTTTTATAAAAAAAAAATGAAGGATCAGTCACATGAAAGGTGCCAATACCATTAGCGAAATAGCTCTCTAGAAGCTGTGTTTAACAAGAACAAAAATAGCCACCCTAAATGCATTTATTTATTACACTTCTCACGCAGTTACTTTACCTTGTGCCATGCAAGCCTTGAGGTGAAAATAGGGAAAACTTGCTTAAGAACAAGCAATCAAAGCGACGGAGTTCGGGACTGAGTGCCATGTATAACCACTGCGTTAGGACTGTGTACGTCGAAAAAAATCGTATTTATTTTTAACCGCACAGCAACAAGAAAAAAAGTAAATCCATGAGCTATGGCACGTGAACTGAACCAAAAGCTAATTTCCCCTAACCAACGAAACGGAAGTCACCATCAGTAACAATTCAGTGCGCTTCCGTTTGAAAATGAGCAATTTTTGTGACTTTCATTGAATAATACTGTGACCTTGTTCAATAGCAGACTGATTGTAGACTAATGTAATGAGGCAGCCGTTAATCTTCTAATTGCTGTATTCTAAGCCTAACAAGAATGATCATTGTAATGCCTTATCATTAACATACGGCTTGTTTGGTAGGAAAGTTAATTCTCTCGTAGAGATATATTATCCTTTTCAAACAGATACTATAACCAAGCTAATATGCGCCATTCGTATGCCTGGACTGACATTATCCAAACTAATCATTCTGTTTGTTTAAACAAGGATACTGTGAAACCTGTATTTTAGATAACTCTGTTATAACATACATTCTTTATACTGTTCATAACTCTGTGTAAAAAAATTGATATAACAATATATTATATTACAAATTACGATGATTTAATTACCAAACGATATATGTAATATATATATATAAATAAATATATATATATATATATATATTTATATATATATATAAGAATTCACGTTTGACAGAAGTCATTGATCTTCTATTGTTTAGATCGCCATGCCGTTGCCGCCATGCTTCAGGAATGTAAAATAATGAAATACTGTGGTTGCCTTTATATATGAATTTTTGCGGTTTTTATATTTTAAAAGTTTCACGGGGTTCCTTTTTCGCGCTCTAGCTAACAAAAATAATTTCATTAATCGGTGATTTCACTATAATCTAGGTCTACTATTTCTCTGTCCGGATATCGCATGTTCGAACATTTACAGACGGCTGAGCCGACGCCTGCGGGAAGCATTGAGCCCGCTGGCTGTAATTAGTTCAGGGCCGAGGCTCATTAAAAAAACTCAAATGTTATTAAGGTGTGTCGAGAAACCAACCTGTAACTACAAAACCGTATATTAAGTTTGTTTAGGGAAACTCTCTTGATAAGGGTATCTTACTCCTGTTAATTAAAAGTCGAGTCGTAATCACCTGCTCAACCAACAAGGGACGCCTGTAGGTAGCCCCCCTGTTTCAGTGTCAAAGGCAGGGATGTGCCCAGAATAATTTGAGTGCCTCGTTAATGTTGCTAATTAATTCCATATAGGTGGAAGAAGAAACCGTATTCAGTTTCTCACAGTTAAAATCTGAAGCAAAACATAATATTCCACTGTTTTACGGCACTTTCGTGCCAAAATGAACTGTGACCTTTCAAATATATTCATCATCACTGGCTAATCATACATCGTTTGGCGCGTCATGATTTCACAGAATTAGTCCTTTATACAGTTACAAGTTGGCGCAACCCTAGCGGCTACGTTCACTACTTTAAGACAAATTTTATTCATTAACCTGACTAAATACGACACAATGTGAAAGAGTACCTTCTACTCAATATTCATTTTAAGCGGCACTGGATGTCATCTAACTTGGCACACATACACGTAATTTTTAAATATTACTGCCCAGCGGACATTGACACTTTCCAGTAATGTACCGGGGGACAGGAATACCTGCCGGGCGGATCCACCGGCGTTAGCACGCACCTGCAAGGGGTCCCGGTTTTTGCATCTAAGCCAACCGATATTATTTTAAATGGGCCCTGTTATTCTCCCTGAATCATTTAACGTATATATATATATGCACCAGGCTCGATGGACATCACTACGTAGCTGAAGATAAATCTCAACTGTCGAAAACTATCGGCAGCTTCTGAAATTAATGATCATGGTCTGGTATATATGCATTCAAAACTGCGTGGTTTCAATTTCGCGGTCAGAGGACGACCGCGAATATCGCGAATTTGAAACCACCACAAATAAGAAGACAACCACAGTAACTATTGGTTTGGCCATTAGCCGATCAGATGCCGATTAGCTTATTTATGCATGGCTAATGATACATCGCCTTATACCCGCTGGGCCTGCACGTGTTTTGACTTTGCATCGCGATGCTTGGATGCCACTGGTGAATCTTTACGGCTTTACGAATAATTTCTGGCCATATACAACTGGCCATGTGTCCTTGAAGGTGAATCATAATATCAACCATTTGGTCTTTTTATTCATTTCAGAAAGACTTAAGTTATTGAATGGTTGAGGAACTTTGTATTTGTACGGATTATTATGAAAAAATACATCCATTTAATCAATAATATATGTGTGGTGGGGGGGGGGGGGAGGCTCATAGCATGGTTTTCCGGACCCCTGATTGAAAATGGGGGAGGGGGGGAGGGGGTTTGACATTTACTGTCTCCACAAACGAGAGTATAGGTATTACCGATTTCCCGTATTCATTTGTTTATTTATTATTATACATTTGAGTGGATCGCCAATAGGTATACATAAAGCTTCACTACGTTTAGTTGAAAAATGATTAAGTTAACGATTAATCGAACAGACAGACATCTTGCACATCTAATTCGTTCAAAGTTTGATTACTAGATGGCGCTGCTAAGCAAACGCGGGAGTTTACAGTAAATAATAATCTTCAAAGGTACCCCATTCTCCTCTCTTTACTTCTGCTTTGGCTTTGGGAAAATAAGCTCGATCTATATAAGAAGTTCTCCAAAAGAAACCACTGTGCCTCAAGAATAACTTATTAAGAACGAATAGAATCTCATTTTTCTTTCCTTCAAGTCGGTGAGCTAATTTCTTTATGAAAAATCGAAATCGTTCAACCTATCAAGCCGCCAAAGTTTGAGAACTCTGAGGCACTGCAAAGGGAGTATTCTCAAATTGTAGTATCCATGTTGTGCTATTGACCTTTTTTTAGCTCAGCTGACTGTAAGTCATCTGAGCTATAGCGATCACTCATTGTCCGTCGTCCGTCTGTCTGTCTGTCGAGCTGTCCGTCTGTCCGTCTGTCTGTCCATTAACCAAGCACAAATCGTAATCACTGGACCTAGAATCTTGTAACTTGAGATTCTGAGAGGTCCATAAAATAATCCTTGGAAACCAGAAATTAGGTCGCTGTTACCCATATTCTTAGAGCTATGGGGCCCCAAAATACCCCCCAGAATAGTAAAAAATTTCATACAATAACTTCAATATCTCACTAACTACATCCCTGATGGTCATGATTTTGGCACACATATTGATCATGAGATGTTCCATCAGTTCCTGCAGACTGGTGGCGCCACCTGTTTTTTTCTCGAATTTTTACGAATAGTTTTTTTCTATTTTGAGACCTTTAAAAATGTGAACATCTGTTAACAGGGCACAAATCGAAAAGACTGGACCTAGAATCTTCATTCTTGACACAGTGAGAGACCTATGAAAAATCTCCATGGAAACATGAAATTAGGTCTCTGTTACCCATATCCTTTGAGCTATGGCACTCCAAAGTACAGCTCAGAATAATGGAAAATTTGATACAAAACTAAAGTATCTGAACAACTAATGCAGAGATCACCATAATTGCTTGCATGGATATTGATCATGGAGTGCGTCATCAGTTTCTGCAGACAGGTTGCACAACCTGCATTTGTTCAGCTTTTTTTAAGAATTTTTTCTCTATTTTTGAGTCCTTTAAAGATATGAACATCTGTTAACAGGGCCCAAATCATAACAACTTGACCTAGAATCTTCATTCTTGACAAACAGGGAAATCCATGAAATGCCTCCATGGAAACCTGAAATTAGGTGTCTCTGTTACCCATATCCTTTAAGCTGTATGGCTCCAAAAAAACCCAAAATAATGAAAAATTTGATACGAATACTGCAGTATCTCAATAACTACACCACTGATGGTCATGATTTTTGGCATACATATTGATCATGAGATGTTCCATCAGTTTCTGCAGACTGGGTGTGCCACCTCTATTTTTTTCAATTTTTACGATTTTTTCTCTCTTTTTTTTGAGACCTTTAAAGAATAGGTTATCTGTCAACAGGGTACAAATCGTAACAACTGGACCTAGAATCTTCATTCTTGTCATGCAAGGAGGCCCATGAAAAGTGTCCGTGGAAACCTGAAATTAGGTCTCTGTTTCCCATATCCTTAAAGCTATAGGACTCCGAAGTATTCCTCAGAATAATGGACAATTTGATACAAAAGCTGAAGAATCTAAACAACTAATGCAGAGATCAGCATGATTCTTTGCATGGATATTAATTATGGAGTGTTTCATCAATTTCTGGAAACTGGTGGTGCCACCTATTTTTATTCAATTTTTTAAATTTTTTCCTATATTTTTGAGACCTTTAAGGATGCTGCCATCTGTTAACGTGGCACAAATCGTAACAACTGGACCTAGAATCTTCATTCTTGTCATACAAGGAGGCCCATGAAAAGTGTCTGTGGAAACCTGAAATAAGGTCTCTGTTACCCGTATCCTTTAAGCTATAAGACTCCGAAGTATCCCTCAGAATATTGGAAAATTTGATACAAAAGCTGAAGTATCTGAACAACTAATGCAGAGATCAGCATGATTCTTTGCATGGATATTGACCATTAAGTGTTTTTATTAGTTTCTGCAGACTGGTGGAGCCACCTGTATTTTTTACGCATTTTTTTTTTGTCTATTTTTGAGATATATAAATACAGACACAATCTTGGCCTGTTGGTTAATTTGTTTGATGCTTCAGTTGAATAGGTATATACTACCTTTGAGATGATAAAATTTCCTTTTGCGAATCTCTTCCTATTTCAGCTGAGCGTCATGACCCATGGGTCACTTGTTCGTGGATGATTGTGAATGATGAAGTGATTGATAAGATGTACTGATAACCTAAATAGGAATATTGGGCTTCTACTTAACCAGATTTTATAACGAAGGTATAAAGTGTGGAGTGTGGAGCGGGTCACTCGGTATACTATTTGCCTCAAATCAATTTCAAAGGCACAAAAATTAGTCATATAATTCGTAGCTAGATGGCAGTACGGGTAAGCAGTACTGTTATGCCAACAACTCATTGTGTGAGGTGGTGCAAAAGTTCCATACTTAGTGAAGTCTGGCCAGGCATTTAATTTCTTTTTAATTTCATCAGAACGTTTTAATAAAATCACAGGTATGTATCTCAGTAAAGTTATAGCCCCCTTTTATGTTGTCAATGTACGATGGCTGATTTAGACACAAGTAAATACATGATCCAAAAATAGACACACATGGACTATGCTCGCACAGAACCATTAACAACATGAATAAAACAAGTGAAATGGACATAATAAGCCCATGTGCCGGGAAGGTTTCGCTGGAAAATTCTCTATAACGTGAGATAATTCAAGCCGTTAATCCGCTTGTGTACGGGAAAACGGCTTTAAAACGAAATATTTATGGATAATATTTTAAAAGTAATTATCATAAGCATGTTTTTCTAACTTAACAGGGACATCAATAAAAAAATTGTTTGTTTGTTATTTCTATGAAATTTTATCTCGAGATCGCTGATATTTTCGGTGTCAGTCACTGTAATTATTGAATATATACAGTATGTATTCCATATATACACAGTCTAAGTAATGTTTGTTAATTTTCATCATTTTTCTTAATTTAAATAATTGACCCAAGGCCAAAAAAATAAAATGTATGGTTCTCAAGCACCATTCGCGTCATTTTTAACCCCCCGTACCAATAAATTTAATTTTCATCTTTCAGGAAGAGAAAATAATACAATTTTGAAAAGATTTCCTTTATTATGTAGTGCTTTCACCTGATTAGCAAAAAAATCCTTTATTTTCTTGCTTTCTCCGATCATATGACATTTTTTTCGAAACATACTAAAAAGGTAAAATAGTGAATATCGCCTGCCCGCACTGATTTCTGAATAAAAAGTGTCTGGGAATCATAATTTTTTTTAAACCATCCAAATTTACACGCATACATTCAGGAGATACATACAGAGGATATCATTAAAAAATATGTGAAAACATTAAAAATCTGGATGACGAAATGACATTTGAAATCGTTAACATTAAAAATTACCTTTTTTCTAAGTAAAGTGGACAAAATACTTTGTCCCCCATCCCAGGGGGCACGTTTCCCTGATGCCCCCACCCCAATCCAACCCCAACACGGCCCAAGTCGGATTTTCTCTTCGTACCTATATGGAGATATTACGTTTATCATGTTAACTTTTAGTATAACATAAGGATTAACCGGTCAAACAAATCCATCTAAACTATTTGCAGTTAGAATGAGAATAACAGCGACAAAAAGCAACCTAAACCAGCGCTTTAGTTAAATAGATTATAACATAAGTTCGATGACTTATAATCAGTGTTCATTTGTATGTTCATACTGTTACAGGTATCTGTTTTATTGTGCACAGGAGTGTTACATGTGTCTGTTGACATTCAGAATCATATGGCGCAGGCATAGTTCGTTGCTATGGGAGACATACGATTTGGGCTGGCTCGCGTGTGGGGTCTTAAGCGTGGAGACACAGCGTTCTTTGTTCTAGTAGTTTTAACGGACTTAATAAAGATTAATATAGATTTAATACGGACTTTCTCCAGTTTGTCTTTGGATTATTACTATTTACGTGGATCATTGGTCTAAACTACTCTTGTTGAGCTGTGACAACCGTGGTATCCAGAATCAAAGCCTTGGATCCGGACACTCTGGTACTGTACATTTTATTTGTTATACTGTGTTATTGTATTAATTTAGTGTATTGTAATGTTAGGATTGTTTAAAGGATAAATTATAATTGTTTGTTAACAAAAAAAACTGCTGACTTCTTTATTTATTCCCCTAGATATTTCACGCTGCCTAGTGTTACAGAATCTGATTTTTTTTACCTCCGTAACAAAATTTATGCTCGTCCCAACTACGTGATCTGTTGTTATTAGGTTCCATAATATAAAATTTGGGGCTCGTCCGGGAGGCTTAATAGTTTTGAACAATTATTAAGCCTTGACCTAGAGACATTGTTTACAATACATTGTTAACAAGATTTATCTAAGTGTTTTTTTTAATGTTTTAACATTTTAACCTGAGACATTTGTTGAAGATCTTGAACAGTTGACAAAAGATCAGTTGTTGTGTTTGGGGCAACGCTTAGGGCTAGGTGTGAAATAAGGTTTGAGAAAGCCTGATATCATTGCTGAAATCATGAAAGGTCTGTTTAGCAAAGGTTAAATTGAAGAGAGTGCAGTGGAAACATCAAAACATGACAGCCTTGCTATGCAGTTAGAATTAAAAAAGATAGAAATGCAAGAAAGGTTAGAAAGAGAAAGACCAGCAAAAGAAAGAGAAAGAGAAAGACTAGAAAAAGATAAAGAAATTGAGTTAAAACGACTGGCGTTAGAAAGACTTAAACTAGAACAAAGTCTACGTTCTGCCACAACTCACAGTTTTGATGTTATTAAACACATTAGAATTGTGCCACTTTTTCAAGAAAAAGAAGTTGATAAATATTTCTTACACTTTGAGAAGTTAGCTGAAAATTTAAAATGGCCTTAAGAAAATTGTTACAAAGTGTATTGACTGGCAAGGCCAGAGAAATTTATACATAGCTTTCAGGAGAAGCCGCTTCTGACTATGAACGGGTTAACGGTTCATAATAAAAGGTTATTAGCTAGTTCCGGAGGCTTACCGCCAGAAATTCAGAAATTTAGAAAAGCGCAAAGAAAAGACCTATGTAGAGTTTGCTAGGACGAAAGAGCAATTGTTTGATCGCTGATGTAGTTCTAAAATGTAATAAAAGATTATGACAATTAGCGCTAGTTGATTTTGCTTGAAGAATTTAAGCGCTGCATTAGCGCAGATGTTAAACTTTTCTTGATGAGAGAAAAGTCCTGAAACACTTGACATTGCTGCTCAATTAGCTGATGATTATTCATTATACATTAAACAATGTCCTTTACTAGCAAATAAAACCAGTCATTTACAAACAAGAATGTCAATCAGTATGGTCAAAAGAAGTTTAAGGCGCAGTCACCCAGTACTAGTAGTCCTGATAGTTCAACAAAGCCCATTGCTATACAACTCAGTTAACATCCACTGTGTCTGAGTCCAACAAAGACCTGTCATTTTCAAAGAAAATCTGTAATAACTGCAAAAAGGAAGATCATCTAATATATGACTGCTGGAAATTGCAAATAACCCGAAGAGCAAACCCTCTGGTTTTGTTTTAGTACAAGTTCTAGTTCATGTAAATAAGGGGTACAACTCCTTTAATGACTTTAATCAAGAGTGATGCTACTGACTGCGAAGAAGAATCCGTAGATTGCGGGGTAAAAACCTCATTTGATTCCTGCGAGGAGTTTACTAAGGCTAGGTCCTTTCAAGACTCCAGCGAGGAGTATCCAATAAATAATGCAAAGTCCTTTTATGACTCTTGCGATTGTATTTCAAATGCGGCCCGGTCCTCATACGACAAGTTTGTTTCTGCTGAGGAAAATTCCTCTGTTGACTCCCATGAGGAGTTTGATTGTAATAAGGATGTAGATTCTTTTTGTGACTCTGAAAAAGAGTTTATGACTGACAGTGTCAGTTCTTTGTTTGGTGAAATTGAGGTTAAAGATTTCTCCCCTGACTCTGAAATGGAGTCATTTGAGCCATTCATACAGGATGGTTTTGTATCATTTTCAAGTGATTTTTCAGATTCTACTCCTATTAGAATTTCGAGGGACACTGGTTCAGGCCAAACTCTCATGTTAGCAAACACTTTGCCATTTTCTGATAGGTCAGTTACTAGGGCACATGCACTTTTTAATGGTGTGTTTTCAGACAAGCACACTTCAGTTCCACTTCACAGGGTACATTTAAAGTCAGATTTGATTTCTGGGAATATTACTGTGGGCATGGGAACTACTTTACCCTTTAAGGGATTTCATTTGCTACTTTGCAATGATGTTGCAGGTGACAAAGTACAGCCTATACCAAGAGTGACAGAAAAGCTGTCACTTCATCAAAACACTGATCCTGAAAATCAGGAAATTCTTGGTTTGTATCCTCATGTGCTGTAACTAGATCAATGGCCAGAAAAAACACACATGTCGATAATGGTCCAGATAATTACATTTGGGAGTCACTAGTGACTCGTCTAATGACTCGCCCGTACAGGATGCAGCATTTTCAACGTCAGAACTTGTCACAGAACAGCATAAGGACCCTGATATTTCATGTTTGTTTCACAGGGCAGTTTCTAAAGATGAACTCTCACAAAATCCAGTTTGTTTATTTGTTAAAAACCGAGTGCTTATGCGTATATGGCGACTACCTGATGTAAGCGCTGATGATGAGTGGACCATTAAACTTCAAATAGTAGTGCCAACAATCTATCGCAATGAGATTCTAAGCATGGCACAAGAGGCTCCTTTGTCTGGCCATTTAGGTATAATTAAAACTTATCAGAAAGTTAGTACACACTTCTATTGGCCTAACCTCAGGACATATGTTGTACAATACTGTAAATCATGCAACACATGCCAGATGGTAGACAAGGTCAATCAGAATCCTCCTAAAGCCTCACTTTGGCCTATTCCTGCTATGGAGGAACCATGCAGTAGGATTATTGTTGATTGTAATTGACCACTGCCAAAAACAAAATCTGGACATGAATACTTGCTAATAATTATGTACGCATCTACCGGGTTCCCTGAGGCAATACCATTGCGCAAAATTAATGCCATAAGTATTATCAAGGCTCTGACCAAGTTTATTACCATTTTTGGGTTACAAAAAATCCGTCCAGTCTGACCAAGGGTCTAATTTTATGTCTGGCTTATTCCAGCAAGTTGTGCTTGAGCTCTGTATAAAACGGTACAGCTCTTCTCCATACCATCCTGAGAGTCTTGGCGCCCTCGAACATTTTCACCAGACTTTAGAAAACATGATTAGGACCTATTGTTATGACACACAGAAAGACTCGGATCAAGTAATCTACCTACAGATGTTTGCCGTCAGAGAATCCTTTCAAGAGTCCTTGGGTTCAGTCCCTTTGAACAAATTTTCGAACACTCAGTTTGAGGTCCATTAAAACTGCTTAAAGAAAAACTCTTGTGTGAAAATCCTGATTATTTAAGTTTATTGCAGTATGTCTCAGACCATCGCGCTAAACTACACAATGCTTGTGAGTTCCCAAAGTCTAATCTTAATTTTGCAAAAAAGTAAAATGAAAACAAAGTTTGACAAGCACAGTGTAAGAAAGACGTTTGAGCCTGGTGTAAAAGTCCTTGCCTTACTACCTAATCCTGACAGACCTCTGCAAGCAAGGTATTTTGGTCCTTACATTGTTGACAAAAAAGTCAGTGATTTAAATTACATACTGTTAACACCAGACAGGCGTAAGAAACAACAACAGTGCCATGTCAACATGTTGTAACCATATTATGACAGAAATAACACATCAGATGTTGTACATAATGTTACTGCTGTTAATTGTGTAAAAAGTGACCCTGATCCAGTTAACGTAGATACTGAATGTGAGTGTGGATGTAGACATTCAATGTGGAACAGTACCACTAAAAAACTCAGACGTGCTTAACAACTCAGATGCCAAACTTTCACACCTTACCGCATAACAACAACAAGACCTCAAGAACCTGCTGCAGGATTATGAACATTTGTTGAGTGACATTCCAACGCGAACTAATATATTGTGCCATGACGTCGATGTTTGCGAGGCAAACGCAGTCAAGCAGCATCATTGTAGACTGAATCCAGAAAAGCAAAAGTATCTACTAGATGAGGTTCAATATTTGCAGGACAATGATTTTATTGAACCTAGTAACAGTAACTGAAATTCACCCAAACCAAATTTGCCCAAACCTGATGGAAGTTACCGTATGTGCACAGATTATCGAAAACTGAACCCTGTCAACAAGACCGAAACGTTCCCAATTCCGAGGATCGATGATTGTATTGATAGAGTCGGTAGCTCGAGATAAGTCATCAAGTTTGACATGTTAAAAGGATTTTGGCAAGTTCCGCTGACAGAACGAGCAAAAGAAGTGTCCGCATTTGTGACGCCACAAGGACTGTACCAGTATAAAATTATACCGTTTGGCATGAAATGAAATGCATTTCAGAATTTTAAAGCAACACTGCAAAGTTTACCAGTTTTGGCAGCTCCAGACTTTTTTGTACCTTTTAAGTTAGCTGTAGATGCTAGTGATACTGCTGCTGGTGCTGTGTTGTTACAAGAAGGCAGTGATGGCCTAGATCATCGAATTTGTTATTTTTCAAGAAAGTTGAATGCAAACCAGAAAAACTACTCCACTATTGAAAAAGAATGTTGGCTTTGATTTTGGCACTGCTACATTTTGAAGTTTTTGTTACTTCATTAGTCAAGCCTATCTTTGTCTCCAGTGATCACAATCCCCTCACGTTAATGAACAACTTAAAGTGTAAAAAAATCAAAGATTGTTGAGATGGAGTTTGTTTTTACAGGACACATTAAAGGGAAAGATAATGTACTAGCTGATTGCTTATCGAGATGTTCATGAAATGTTGTAATCAAGATGTTTTTGTTTGTTATGTTGTAAATAAGATGTTTTTGAAATATTGTAAAAATTTATTGATTGTGATTGCAAAAGAATGGTATTCTTTAGGAGGCTAACTCGTGTCGGACCCCTGACAGCTTCAACATAGAACTGAATTGTCTATGAAATTTGCACTTATGAACTTGCAAGCAATCTACTGTGACCCTTTTGTCAAATATGATGAAGAATCTAAGAAATCAATACATAATGTGAAGCAGATTTGTGACAGATTTTACAGTAACAATTGGTTAAGGCTACGGTACTCCAGTAATGCATGAAGCTTAACCTTATTCTCACGGTTAGCTCATGTGGGGCTTGATGAACCAGGAAATATTCACGATAGCTGAATAGGATAAACGTTTACAGAATTCATTTAAATTGTACAACAAGACTACTGACCCAAAGGATATTCTGTGAGTCCATTAACTGACATAATACATTTGAATTATGTTTTTAAAATGTTAATAAGCTCTTCTAGAAAAACTTATTTGTAGTATCTTGCACACAACGATGGAGTAAAAATCGGGATGAGATGGTCTTTGGTCCTACACAAAACCCTTTCTGAGACAGGTGGGTTCGTTGGCTGTAGAAGATAATCGTGAAATGTCTACAGTCCGTAGCTTTAGCGGCTGGAAACTATCGTGCGACCATCTAAAGGACAAGTCACACTTGAAATACGACCACTTGCGACCGCAAATAGTCTCAGAAAACAGGTGGTCATGAGCAATGACTGCGACTTTTTGCATAAAAACTATTGCGGCAGCAACCAACTTTAGCACTTAATTTGCAAGACCACCAGTGACTACATCGGACTTTTCATGCGACCAGCGTATCCACGACCTTGAAGACACCTAAATTAGCAGGGGACGTACGATCCCATTATTCGTAGTCCAGTTCGGACCAAGGCTTAATACTAACCTTGACCATATTGCGACCAGTCATGTTTGGTCGTGCGATGGGCTTGCGATTGTCATCAGACCACCTTTATGACCCACTGCTGGCCGTAGAGGCATAATATTTGTTACTGTGTCAGACCTTCGTTTAACGCACCTGGTGTTGTCTTTCCGTCGCTAAATGTTCGTGTCCATTTCGGCCGGCCCTCCGTTAACAGGGCACAAATCCAATCCAGTAAGTTTGAATTGTAACCGAAAGACCAAGGAGGAAACTCAAACTTTATTTGATGACAGGAATGATCCTAAAAGGTTCTCTGTGGAAACAATAAATATAGGCGAGATATTTTCTTAGCTATTGAACGAAAACCTCGAAAGCCATCGTCAAACATTAACAAGGCACAACATAACCGCAAGACGCAGAAGTTTATACAACAGATGCTGACAGAATCTGATAGGCTCTCTTTGAAAACCAATATATAGGTCTCTGTTAACTATATGTATGTATATACATGTAGTGAAAACATCAGAAACCAGATGCTATCAAAAAGACTCAAAACCTTTAATCTTCACATGCTGACTGGTCCTGACAGATCCTCTAAGATATCAGAAAAGTAGAACCTATATTCTTCAAGTGATTGGGCAAAACTCTAAAAGCTAAAGTCTGTCAATAACAGGACATAAATCATAACCGCCGTCTGGTCCAGAAACTATATGCTATCTTTAACAAAAGATAGGATTTTTTTGTTGAAAATTTAAAGTAGTGCACTGTGACCTATATTGGCTGAGTGATTGAGTTAAGGCCCTCGTTCATTTATTAACAAATCCTGGTTCATTGCGATCAGATCTTTGATGTTTAAACCAGGGGGGATGAGTACATCTGTTTATATTAAAGCCACTCTGACTAAATGTGAATTTAGTTAAATTATTTAAAAATGGTTTTCTTAGCTGATTAACTCTTATACTTCCCTTATTTATTTTGACGATACCAAGTGAATGTTTCGTCTACTACCGAAGGATAATATCCCAGGATTTACCGGGGCTCAATAATATGAGCACCAGATTTAAGTGCTTTTCCACTTCTTCCCTTGTTGCAGTGTTGGATTTCTGTATTAATTCTTATGAGATATATTGTCCGTTTACAAATACTGATCATATGACTTGTGTAAATGTATCAACTACAGGTGGTACCACTTATTTTGAGATATTTACTATGAACTAAAATGGTATATTGCTGAATAGTATATGCACTCTCAAGCTTATCCTGAAGTATATTTGCAGTTTCGCCGTATTTATTCCTTGTTAACAGTGTTAAGCACAGTGAATGAAAGACCTTGCGGCCCTTGTTGAGAATCATGGACTACAGCTACCTGTATGATACATAGTAGGGAAGAATGAACATAAAAGAAGAGGGCTCTCCGAGTTCAACGTTTGGGGCCATGCTGTCCCCTGAAGGTTGATGTTAGACTATTGGGCAGGCCATGGTCGGCTGTTATACTCGGTTTTGCCGCTTCCAGGCTAGGCGAATTGATCGGTTCGTTATGTGGCTCACGATCGTGAGAGTAAACCCGGTGTCTAACATACAGGGTGTGATTTAAGGAATGATAAGAATCAACGGAAGTCAATTTTCATATTTTATTCGATAATAGGAAGACATATTCATGCGCAAAATGGCCTGCCCCGGATGACCCCCCAAGAGATGAGAGTGAGGCCTTTTGTTTTGACTTTACCGAACTGATTTCAAAGGCCGAAGCGTAGTGATTGCCATGCAAGCCGGGTTTCACTCATGCGTGCAAAGTTTCTTATCAGATTTCGCAATTAGCATCGGACCTGCCATAAACCGGGACGCACGGAATGCTGCTTATAAAATAACTGCATGAAATAAATATTAGATAGAACTTGATATAAATATTTGAATACTATTATATGCCAGGGGCTTAAGTAATCTGTCTGATTCAGTCGAGCGTAATGGCCCTTCGGCTCGTGTATTGGATGGTTGTTACAGCAGAAAATATTCATTAATGTTGAACTGCTTAGTACGATGGGGTAACCTATCTGAATAATGGGTGAAATCCATTCTGTAGTTGACAATAAACAAACCAAACTGCTTCATTTTAACCTGCCATCATTTATCTAAATCAATCCTGAAATAACAACCATCTAGTATTCACATGCCAAAATGCGATCTCAAGCAAATTCAATTTAAATTGCATCTGAAAAGGTTCTTGTGATTCAATAACTACAGAAAAAATTGCCAGAATTATATATAGATCAATATATTGATATTTATCCTTTGCTTGAAAATACACCTCCACGGCATATGACTTCATATTTGGTAGTGAAAACACGAAGAACCTTTAGTTTTACGGAGGAATCATGTTTGGACAGAAAGCGTTCGTCAAGCTCCTGGCCTTTTTGTCACTTTACGTGAGTTGGCAATTGTTGGTAGGTTACAATAGCAAAATATTTAAGTCTAAGCTTGACAGCGTTGGCCAACTAAACTTGAAAGAACGTTCTCAGCTTACTACAGTATCACCTTTCAACCTCAGGCAAAGCTTACGACAGAGTACGCTAAACCAGAAAGCACTCCTGAAGGAGACAGATAAGGCCTTTTCGAATTTCCTTGCTATATCCTCAAAGAAAAACATCACTATGAAGAAAAAGTCGTCTTTTATTGGAGACACCTTGTTGATTGTAAACCCACATGACTTCAGTTATAAAATACACCCAGGTAACTTGTGTGATGAAGAACTCTTCTTATTTATCTATGTGCACACCTCGCCTGATCATTACGCCAGGAGAGACTTCATTCGGAAAAACTGGGCTAACCAAAAATTCTTCAAAGATTTCAAGTTGAAACTTCTTTTCGTGCTGGGATCTACCCCAGATGCCGGGATACAGGAAGCAATCACCATGGAATCCCAGGTTCACGAGGACATACTCCAAGAAGACTTTCATGACTCTTACAGGAATTTAACCTACAAGGGTATCGCAGCTCTGAAGTACATTGCTCGTCACTGTCAGCATGTACCCTATGTTCTCAAAACGGATGATGATATATTTGTTAATACCTTCGCGGTGGTTGAGGAACTTCGGAATCTACCAAAAGAGGCTCAGAGGAGGTTGATTCTGTGTTGTGCCTTTTATAATATTCAAGTTGAACGAAATAAGGCGGGCAAATGGTTCGTATCTGAGGATGAATACAAAGGAAACAAATACCCTGTATACTGTTCAGGATCTGCCTATATTTTCTCTGGCGATGTCGCAGTAGACTTGTATAACAATTCACTTTACAGTAAATTCTTCTGGGTTGACGACGTCTATATTACTGGGATACTCCCTGAAATTACGGGAATACGCCATCGGCAGCTGAGCAGTGCATATGCGTTTAGCTTTTATCAATTTAATAAAACACACATCGGCAGTAATGGTTGGGAATTTATAAAGTACTTTTCACACAGGAATAAGGTAGAAAGAGCTATTACATTGTGGGATAAAATTATTAAACATGTCGAAAACGCGAAAAAAAGCAACAAAAAGATCGTACAGATAGTAAAAAGACCAGTTGTAAAGCTGGAAAAAAATAAATAATAGTTGTTAAAGTTATTGTGTATAACTTTGAAGGTTCTAAATTATAACAATCATTACATTTAACACCATAACGCCATGGATTTTATGAACCTAATTGAATGATATATGCAGAGAAATTAGTACTTTCATTTCAAGGTATTTAAAGACTGGATAATATAAGCTTTATATATACGTAATATATATTACTCAGGGAAGGAACTCCAGTGGCTGAAGGATTTTTCTTCAAAATGTTAAAACCTTTCATGGTTCTCAGGTTAACACTCAAACCCACAGTGTGATTCAAGTGACGAGGGTTCTTTCTGTTGACATCAACCAACAACCCCTTAGATGACTCACTTCAGGAGGGCCAATATATTACCTGGCCACATGAAAATCTGGTACCCAACGAAGATGTAGAAACACCACACAAAAAATGAAGCAAGAGATACCGACTTGTCTACTGCAAAAAGAGCAGAAACAAGATACAGAAACCAGATAAAACTTAATAATATAAATGTCAGTGGCATTGTTGGACCGAAAATCAGTCATAATCGTACCAACTCTGATGCTCTCCTTTTGCCATGTAAAGTGTTATTAGTCTCATCTAATATAAAGACTCTCTACAGGCTCTACACTACTACTCAAATTATGTGTTCGGTCAAACCACTTCATTTTAGTTTTGAGAATATTATATCTCTTACCACATTGCATATAGGAAGTGTTTCATATATGGACAAAATATAATGTTAATATTGAAAAAAAAAATATTGAAACAAGGCCTACAGGCCTATTGCGAACCTGTGCAATGAGATTACACCAGGTATTATGCTTCAGTGCTGGGCCATTACTTTTCAAGAACATGTGTAACACGTATATGAACAATGCAAGTACTAAACACTTAAAACAAGAAACAACTAAACAAACATCACTGCTGAAATTCTGGCATGGGTGCACACAACACCAAAACTTAAATACGGGTAGTCAACAAGCGGCTACGTGTATCCGCCAAAATCAGAGTGGGACGGGTGAAGTGAGGCATGGATTGAGCGGCAAGGGGAAATAGAGTGAGGTGTGTTGCATAATAGCCTAGCTGTCGGCAGCCGAAATGTGAATGTAGGTTGCGCCACCTACCACAAAATCCAGAAAGCTGTCCAAGTTGTATACATATGCAAAATTTTAGTCAGATAAGTCAAACCACTACCTGTATATGAGTGATTTTATCCCACAGCAGACAAAAAGAAAGACGCTGTGCAAAAATGGTGGCAGTTGGCACCACAAATTTTGTGTATGATTGAGAGCTATGTGAGATCTATACACATGTAAAATTTCAAGGGGATATGTCAAACCAGTCCTGAGATATAAGCCTGGATGTCTGCAGCGTATACATAAATGTAAGTGGCGCCACCGGCCACAAAATCGAGAAAGCTGTCCAAGATGTATAAACATGTAAATTTTAAGCAGATAATTCAAATCACGACTAAAATGTGAGTGATTTTAGCCCACGGCAGACACACAGACGGACGCTGTGCAAAAATGGTGGCAGGTGGCGCCACCAGTTTCGGGTATGATTTGGAGCTATGTGAGATCTATACACATGCAAAATTTCAGGGGGTATGTCAAACCAGTCCTGAAATATAAGCCTGAATGTCTGCAGCGTATACATAAATGTAGGTGGCGCCACCTGCCACAAAATCAAGAAAGCTATCCAAGATGTATAAACCTGCGAAATTTAGGGCAGATATGTCAAACCACTGCCGAGATATAAGTAATTTTATCCTACAGCAAACAAAGAGACGGACGCTGTGCAAAAATGGTTGCAGGTGTCGCCACCAGTTTTCCATATGGTAAAGAGCTATGTGAGATCTATAAACATGCAAAATTTTTGTCGGTCAAATGGTTCCCGAGATATGAGCTTGGATGTCTGCAGTGTAACTATGACCGTAGGTGGCGCCAGCTGTCATAAATCAAGAAAGCTGTCAAGGATGTATAAACCTGCAAGATTTCAGGTGGATAAGTCAATCCACTGCCGAGATACGAGTGATTTTATCCCAAGGCAGATTAACAAATGGAAGCTTTGCAAAAATGATTGCAGGTAGCGCCACCATTTTTAGTGTATGTAATAAAGCGGTTCCCGAGATATGTGGGTTTATGTGTGGAAACAGACGCACAAATGGACGCTGGGCAGAGAGGAAAGGTCAGAGGTCAACCAAAAATCAGGGCGCAGCAGTTCACATGTGACCGGATCATAATTTAGAATTTAAAAAATTCTGCCCAGTGGTTACGGAGGCGTTCTCCGAAAATCTATGCGGCGGTGGCGGCGGCGTCCGTCTGAAAACATAGTATCTGCAAAACTCTCTTTTGGCGGATACAATGATTGTAGCTGGCACCACCAGTCTTGTATACAACGAAGAGATATATACATATGCCCAATGTCAGACTGATATGTCAAACCCCTCCTGTGAAATAAGCAGGGACATACACTGTGCAAAAACTATTGTAGGTGGCGCCACCAGTCTTGTACACTATAAAGCTATACGGTATGTATAAACATGCCCAATTTTAGGCTGATGTCTCAAATTCCTCTGTAGAAATAAGCAGACGCATACACTGCAAAAGTCAATGTAGGTGGCACCACCTGTCTTATAAATGAGAATACCATCAAAGACACATAGACAGGTCAAAATATCAGGCCAATACATCAAACTTCCCTGGAGTTTGATGCACTGGGCTGACGAGGCTTAGGTGAGTAAGGCAGTTGCCCACGAGTGAACTGTGAAAAATTGCTGCCTCAAGCTATCACTGAGTGAACTCTTGACCTGCACTTGGCTAGACTGAGTGAACTTTTGACCTGTACTTGGCTGCACTGAGAGAACTCTTGACCTGTTGCATAATCTGACACAGTTGCCAGTCTGCCAAAGCTATAAATAGATCCAGGCTGAACTTTGGTGCAAAATCTGATGCAGAGAGCAGTCTGACAAAGCTATTAATAGAATGCAGCTGCTGCACTGAGTGATAATGAGTGAACTCTTGATCTATACCTGGCAGTACTTCTTCCAATCCTGGCATTGTGCCAAAACTATTTATAGAGCTGACATCATCCTGGCTAATGGCCAGCATCAAGGCACTGGCAATCTGGAATAAAAAAATTGGGAAAATTAATTTCAAAGTTATTTCAAGAACGGACCACTTTTATTTACAGATGGCAGCACTTGGAAGGCGGATTGCGAGGCTGGCAAATGAACGAGGTAAATAATTAATGAGGAATGCATGAAAAATCATTCATGTGGATCCATTAATGACAATTATAATAAGAATTATTGTAGAGATTATTCTTGTAAAATATTTAACAAACTGGCTTCAGTGGCTTCAGTCGAAAAACGTTTCGCAGGTTTATAACTGATATAGGAAGGTACAGCAAACTGGCTAAGTTCAGCTTCCCGTTACTCAGCCAAAAAACACTGAACCAAAAACATTTGAACAAACTTGAATTATCAACATCTGAGGATAATTAATGTGTGAGATTTAAGAAATTGGCCAAGTGGTTTTTGAGAAGAAGAGCTTTGTAGCCACTGAGCTAAAATGGGCTGTTATGGCATATGACTAAATTCAGCTTCCAATAACTTAGCCAAAAGTCACTGAACAGAGACCATTTGAACAAACTTCAGAAAGCATTACCCTAGGATCATTTCTGTGCGATATTAAACATTTTGGCCATTTGGTTTCAGAGAAGAAGTTTTTTGTAGCCCTCAGTGTGATACAGGCACTGATGACCCCGTACGAAAAAGGCCGATGCAGGTGGCGCCACCAATACCTCAATTTCAGATATGACCTATGTGACCAACATTGGCATAAAATTTGGTGATGATAGCTCCAGCCGTTTCTGAGATTTAAATTTTAATATGCTTTTTTGCACAGATGACAAAGTTCAGCCTCCTGTAACTCGGCCAAAAATCTCCAAACTAAAACCATTCGAACAAACTTGAGAGAGATTGTTCCAAAGATCATTTCTTTGAAATATTGGACAAATTGGCTGGATAGTTTCGGAGAAGAAGATTTTTAAAGCATTTTTAACTTTTTCCAAATAAAATCTCAGAAAATGCAGTTAGAAAAAAATAAACAAAATTCGATATAGTTGTTTGGGTGACTGATTATTTACAAAAAATTTGGTGATGCTAGCTCCTGCTTTTTTTTATATAGCTATGGTTAACGTACAGACGACGCACGACGTACGACGGACGACGCCGCACCATTTCATAAGCTCACAGGTTCGCTAAAAAATATAATAACAGCATATTATATACCTCTTTTAATCATATTACACTGAGAACATTCTGAGATTAATCCTGGGCAGATATTTTATTCTGAGAGGATGAATTTTGATCTGACCTTGTCAAGATCCCAATCACAATCTGGCCTGGTCCAGTTTAGAACTGGCTTAATCCAGATCAGAATCATGGTCTGTCCTAGACCAGTTCCCTTCATGCCTATATTGAGATGCACCCTTTATCATGTTTACTTATTGCATAACTTTAGGATTAACCGGTCAAACAAACCCATCTAAACTATATGCAGTTTGAATGGGAATAACGGCAACGAAAAGCAACCTGTACCAGCGCTTTAGTTAAAAAAAAATATAATTGACAATTTATCCATAAAACAGATAAGTCCGATGACTTATAATCAGTGTTCATCTGTATGTTTAAACAAAAATGACGTTTTAATTGACAAAAAACTGAAAGTCTTAGTTATAATGTTTCCGTACCGAAAGCCTTATCGTACTCAATCAATCATCATTGTGCACGGGTTAATAACAAATTCGAAATAATAAAACACTTACCAGCCATGGGAATCACGGACTTACAGGTGAAAAGGACAAAATTCATGTCAAATATACCATAATTTGGCCGACACTGAGGATAGTCTGTAATCTGATTAACTGACATTATACATTTAAATGATTAAAAAAATATATTAATAAACTCTGCACAAAAAAACTGTTTTGCAGTAATTTGCACACAACGCTAGAGTCAAATCGGTCTTGAGATGGTCTTTGGTCTTACACAAAATCCTTTCTACAACTCGTGAGTTCGTAAATTGTCTACAGACCGTGGCTTTAGCGGCTGCAGACTATCGTGCGACCATCTAAAGGCCCAGTCACACTTGAACTTCGATCACTTGCAACAGCGATTAGTCTAAGAAAAGAGAAATGACTGCGATTTTTTTTTATAAAAACAATTGCGGCAACAAACATCATTAGTACTTACATTGCACGACCACCAGTGACCACATCGGACTTGTCGTGCGACCATCGTATCCTACCTGTACGACCTCCACGACCTCGAATGCACCCAAAACACGCAGGGGACGTACGATCCCAAAATTCATGCGTCCATTTCGGACCAAGGCTTAAGATTAGCCTTGACCATATTGCGATCAGTCATGCTGGGTCGTGCGATGGGCTTGCGATTGTCATCAGACCACCTTTTTGACCCACTGCTGGCCGTAGAGGCATTATATTTGTTTCTGTGTCAGACCTTCGTTTAACGCACCTAGTGTTGTCTTCCCGTCGTTGAATGTTCGTATCCATTTAAAATCAACTGAATGAAAGTCATTTGAGATATAGCGTTCATACGTTGTCCATCGTCAGTCCGGCCGGCCCTCTGTTAACAGGGCACAAATCCAATCCAGTAAGTTTAAATTGTAACCGAAAGACCAAGGAGGAAATTCAGACTTCATTCGATGACAGGAACAATCCGAATAGGTACTCTGTGGGAAAAAAAAGAATGGGCGAGATATTTTCTTAGCTATTGAACGAAAACCTCGAAAGCCACCGTTCAACATTAAAAAAGCACAGAAAATAATCGCAAGACGCAGAAGTTTATACAACAGATGCTGACAGGTTCTGATTGGCCCTCTTTGTAAACCAATATATAGGTCTCTGTTAACTTTATGTATGTATATACATGTAGTGAAATCATCAGAAACCATCCGCCAATATGTTAACAAGTACATTAAATACCTTTAATCTTCACATGCTGACTGGTCCTGACAGATCCTCTGAGAAATCGGAAAAGTAGAACCTATATTATTCAAGTGATTGGGCAAAACTTTAAAAGTCATCGTCTGTCAATAACAGGACATAAATCATAACCGCCGTCTGGCCCAGAGTGTATATGCTAGCTTTGACAAAAGATAGGTCATTTGTTGAAAATTTATAGTAGTGCACTGTGACCTATATTGGCTGAGTGATTGAGTGAAGGCCCTCTTTCATTCATTAACAAAACCTGGTTCATTTCGATCAGAACTAGGATGTTTAAACCAGGGGGATGAGTACATCCGCTTATTTTAAAGCCACTCTGACTGAATGTGAATTTAGTTAAATTATTTAAAAAAGGTTTTCTTAGCTGATTAACTCTTAAAGTTCCCTGATTTATTTTGACGATACCAAGTAAATGTTTCGTCTACTACCGAAGGATAATATCCCAGGATTTACCGGGGCTCAATAATATGAGCACCAGATTTAAGTGCTTTTCCACTTCTTCCCTTATTGCAGTGCTGGATTTCTGTATTAATTCTTATGAGATGTATTGTCCGTTCACAAATACTGATCATATGACTTTTGTAAATATACCAACTACAGTACGCTCCCGAGGCAGCGGAAATCTTGCGCTTCTAAAGAAGCAACTGATTTTCACGCTGCCAGGTTGGACTGTTTATGATATATTTAGACACCAGATGGCGATTTGTTGTCCACTGAAATACACGTGCGTACGATGTGACAAGCAGCCAATCAGATGCTAATAAACAAACACTCGACAGGCATCCTGGCTCCGCCCATTGTCGCGCTTCAAGGGCCGCTTGATCTGTTTCCGGTCGAATTTAAATTGCTCCCTCTGCATTCTCGCATCATCGACCGATTCGATTATGACATTATGACTGTGTTAGCGTAGCCATGTATCTGTTGTCTGCAGAACTGAAACCAGCCAGCGAGGTGTGCACGCAGCCTTTGTTGTTACGTTTCGTTTGAATTACAGCTCAACGGCCGAGCATCCTATGTGCCCAAGGCCCTAAGCAAACCACGTCAGGGGCAATTCTCTCTGAGCCTGTGGCCTGTTCAGACGGTTACGCTGGGGGATGAGCTGTCACTTAAAAAATAATGAATATGATTGGCTCCGTGTATTCCTCGCTTGGCTTTGTCTTCCAGCACAAGGTCTCATCTGATTGGACAAAAATACAGTGCTCCCCTCTGGTGTTGCAATGCAGGATACAAGGTCATAACAAACAGCGCCTTACGATATAGGAAGTTGACCTATAGGTAAAGCGCTGTGTAAAGAGCGTACAACTACAGGTGGTACCACTTATTTTAAGATATTTTCTATGAACTAAAATGGTATATTAGTGAATAGTATATGCATTTTCAAGCTTATCCTGCAGTATATTTGCAGTTTCGCGGTATTTATTCCTTGTTAACAGTGTGAAGAATTGTAAAGAAAGACCTTGCGGCCCTTGTTGAGAATCATGGACTACAGCTATCAGTGTGATACATAGTAGGGAAGAATGAACATAAAAAAAGAGGGCTGTCCGAGTTCAACGTTTGCGGGCGTGCTGTCCCCTGAACCTTGTTGATAGCCTATTGAGCAGGGCATGGTCGGCTGTTGTACTCGGCTTTGCCGCTTCCTCGATGGGTGGATTGATCGGTTCGTTTTGTGGCTCACGATCGTGAGAGTAAACCCGGTGTCTGACATACCGGGTGTATTTTGAGGAATGATAAGAATCAACGGAAGTCGATTTTCATATTGTGCACCTTCGATAATAAAAGACATATTCATGCGAAAAATGGCTTTCCCCGAATGACCCCCCCCCCCCCCCCCCCCCCAGAGATGAGAGTGAGGCCTTTTTTTTAACTTTACCGAACTGATTTCAAAAGGCCAAAGCGTAGTGATTGCCATGCAAGCTGGGTTTCACACATGCGTACGAAATTTCTTATCAGATTTCTCACATATCATCGGGCCTGCATTGAACCGGGAAGCGCGAAATGCTGCTTATATAATAACTGCATGATATAAATATTAGCTAGAACTTGATATAAATATTAGAATATTATTATATGCTAGGGGCATAAGTAATCTGTCAGATTCAGCCGAGCGCAATGGCCCTTCGGCCACATATTATACCAAAATCTCGTATATAGGATTGCCCTTACAGCGGAAAATATTCATTAATGTTGAACTTCTTAGTACGATTGGGTTACCTATCTGAATAATCAATTATGGGTGCGTGCCCACGTAATGGCATATGGGTGAAAGCTATTCTGTAGTTGACAATAAACAAACCAAACTACTTCATTTCAACCTGCCATCTTGCATCTAAATCAATCCTGAAATAACCACCATCTAGTATTCACTTGCGAACATGCGATGTTTAGCAAATTCAATTGAAATTGCATCTGAAAACGTTCCTGTGGTTCAATAACTACGGGAAAAAATGCCAGAATTATATATAGATCAATATATAGATATTTATCCCTTGCTTGAAAATACACCTCCACGGCATATGACTTCATATTTGGTGGTGAAAACACCAAGAACCTTTAGTTTTACGGAGGAATCATGTTTAGACAGAAAGCGTTCAAGCTCCTGGCCTTTTTGTTGCTTTACGTGAGTTGGCAAGTGTTTGTAGGTTACATTAGCGAAAAAGTTAAGTCTAAGCTTGACAGCGTTGGCCAACTAAACACCGAAGACCGTTCTCATCTTACTACAGTATCACCTTACAGTTTCAGACAAAGCTTGCGACAGGATACGCTAAACCAGAAAGCATTTCTGAAGGAAACAGATGAGGACTTTTCGAATTTCCCTGCTATATCCTCAAAGAAAAATATCACCATTAATAAAAAGTCGTCTTTTATTAAAGACACCTTGCCTATTGTAAATCCACATGACTTCAATTATAAAATACACCCAGGTAACTTGTGTGATGAAGAACTCTTCTTATTTATCTACGTGCACACCTCGCCTGATCATTACGTCAGGAGAGACTTCATTCGGAAAAACTGGGCTAACCAAAAATTCTTCAAAGATTTCAAGTTGAAACTTCTTTTCGTGCTAGGATCTACCCCAGATGCAGGGATACAGGAAGCAATCACCATGGAATCCCAGGTTCACCGGGACATACTCCAAGAAGACTTTCACGACTCGTACAGGAACTTAACCTACAAGGCTATCGCAGCTCTGAAGTACATTGCTCGTCACTGTCAGCATGTACCCTATGTTCTCAAAACGGATGATGATATGTTTGTAAATACCTTCGCGGTGGTTGAGGAACTTCGGAATCTACCAAAAGAGGCTCAGAGGCGGTTGATTCTGTGTTGTACCTTTTATAATAGGCATGCTGTACGAAATAAGGCGGGAAAATGGTTCGTTTCTGAGGATGAATACAAAGGAAACAAATACCCTGTATACTGTTCTGGATCTGCCTATATTTTCTCTAGCGATGTCGCAGTAGACTTGTATAACAATTCACTTTACAATAAATTCTTCTGGATTGACGACGTCTATATTACTGGAATACTCCCTGAAATTACGGGAATACGCCATCGGCAGCTGAGCAGTGCATATGCGTTTAACTTTGATAAATTTTATAAAACACACATCGGCAGTAATGGCTGGGAATTTATAAAGTACTTTTCACACAGGAATAAGGTAGAAAGAGCTATTACATTGTGGGATAAAATTATTAAACATGTCGAAAACGCGAAAAAAAGCAACAAAAAGATCGTAAAGATAGTAGAAAGACCAGTTGTAAAGCTGGACAAAAAATAAATAATTGTTGTTAAAGATAGTGTATAACTTTGATGGTACTAAATTATAACAATTATTAAATTTTACACCATAACGCCATAGATATCAAGAACCTAATTGAATGATATATGCAGAGAAATTAGTACTTTCATTTCAAGGTATTTTAAGACTGGATAATATATGCTTTATATATACGTAAAACTCTTCATGGTTCTGAGGTTAACACTCAAACCCACAGTGTGATCCAAGTGACCAGGGTTCTGGTCAGGAGGGCCAATACATTACCTGGCCACATGAAAATCTGATACCCAACGAAGTTGTATAAACACCACACAAAAAATGAAGCAAGAGATACCTACTTGTCTACTGCAAAAAGAGCAGAAACAAGATACAGAAACCAGATAAAACTTAATAATATACATGTCAGTCATGATCGTACCAACTCTGATGCTCTCCTTTTGCCATGTAAAGTGTTATCAGTCTCATCTAATAAAAGGGCTCTCTACAGGCTCTACACTACAAATCAAATAATGTGTTCGAACAAATCATTTCATTTTAGCTTTGAGAATATTAAATCTCTTACCACATTGCTTATAGGAAGTGTTTCATATATGTACAAAATATAATGTTAATATTGA
Source organism: Sipunculus nudus (assembly GCA_026874595.1). Classification (NCBI taxonomy): domain Eukaryota; kingdom Metazoa; phylum Annelida; class Sipuncula; order Golfingiida; family Sipunculidae; genus Sipunculus; species Sipunculus nudus. The sequence continues at coordinate 46,905,559 of CM049306.1, read as the reverse complement.
AAAAAAATATTGAAAGAAAATATATATACCTGCAAATTATATACCCCTTTTAATCATATTACACTGAGAACATTCTGAGTTCAATCCTGGGCAAAGATTTTATTCTGAGAGGATGAATTTTGATCTGACCTAGTCAAGATCCCAATCACAATCTGGACTGGTCGAGTTTAGAACTGGCTTAATCCAGATCAAAATCATGATCTGTCCTCGACCAGTTCCCTTCATGCCTATATTGAGATGAACCCTTTTTCATGTTTACTTATTGCATAACTTTAGGATAAACCGGTCAATCAAACCCATCTAAACTATATGCAGTTAGAATGAGATAACGGCACAAAAAAGAAACCTGTACAAGCGCTTTAGTTAAAAAAAATTATAATTAACAATTTATCCATAAATCAGATAAGTCCGATGACTTATTATCAGTGTTCATACAAAAATAACGTTTTAATTGACAAAAACCTGAAAGTCTTAGTTTTCATTTATATACCGAAAGCCTTATCGTACTCAATCAATCATCATTGTGCACGGGTTAATAACAAATTCGAAATAATAAATCATTAACCACCCATGGGAATCACGGACTAACAGGTTAAAGAACACAATTCATTTCAAATATACCATAAGTTGGCCGACACTAAGGATAATCTGTAATCCGATTGACTGACGTTATACATTTCAATGATTTAAAAAAAATATGTTAATAAACTCTGCACAAAAAAAAACTGTTTTGCAGTATTTTGTACACAACGCTAGAGTCAAATCGGTCTTTAGATGGTCTTTGGTCTTGCACAAAAACCTTTCTACGACTCGTGAGTTCGTTGGCTGTAGAAGCTAATCGTAAATTGTCTACAGACCGTGGCTTTAACGGCTGGAGACTATCGTGCGACCATCTAAAGGCCCAGTCACACTTGAACTTCGATCACTTGCGACCGCGATTAGTCTAAGAAAACGGAAATGACTGCGATTTTTTTTCATAAAAACAATTGCGACAAAAAACAACTTTAGCACTTACATTGCACGACCCCCAGTGACCACATCAGACTTGTTGTGCGATCATCGTATCCTCTACCTGTACGACCTCCACGACCTCGAAGGCACCCAAAATACGCAGGGGACGTACGATCCCAAAATCCGTGCGTCCATTTCGGACCAAGGCTTAAGACTAACCCAGTGGCGTCAATTTTTCTGCCAGGTTGGGGGGGGGATGACTTTGTAAATATATACACACATATACATTTTTTAGCATCTCTGAGTGACATATTCAACTATATATATATATATATATATATATATATATATATATATATATATATATATATAAACCAATGTTAGTCATATTTCAGATAATTATAATATTTAAATAGAAAATAAGGTTTTGTTATTCAAAAAAGGTTTAGATATAATATTTTTTAGTAAATGGATCTTAAGTCTTTAATTCTATTTATTTATGTATTTTATTTGCAATATTATAATATTATTCTCTGAAAAGTTGGGGGGGGGATGATAACATTGGCCATCCCCCCTTGCCAAAAAATGGGCATATATATACCCCCCTTCCCCCCTATATTGACGCCCCTGGACTAACCTTGACCATATTGCGATCAGTCATGCGATGGCCTTGCGACTGTCATCAGACCCGCTGCTGAGGCATAATATCTGTTACTTTGTCAGACTGGTGTTGACGCATCTAGTTTTGCCTTCCCGTCGTTGAGTGTTCGTATCCATTTGGAATCAGCTGACTGAAAGTCACCTGAGCTATAGCGATCACTCTTTCTCCGTCGTCAGTCTAGCCGGCCCTCCGTAAACAGGGCACAAATTCAAACCGGTAAGTTTAAATCATAACCGAAAGACCTAGGAGGAAATTCAAACTTCATTTAATGACAGGAACGATCCTAATAGGTCCTTTGTGGAAAAAAATAAATAGGCGACATTATTTCTTAGTTATTGGATGAAAACCTCGAAAGCCATCGTCCAACATTAACAAGGAACAAATCATAACCGCAAGACGCAGAAGTTTAAACAACAGATGCTGACAGGTTCTGTAAAGGTCCTCTTTGTAAACCAATATATAGGTCACTGTTTCCTATATTTATGTATACACATGTAGTGAAAACATCAGAAACCATCCGCCAATATGTTAACAAGGACAGATGCTATCCAAAAGACTTAAGCACTTTAATCTTCATATGCTGACTGGTCCTGACACACCCTGTGGGAAATCAGAAAAGTGGAACCAATATTCTTCAAGATATTGGGAAAAACCCTAAAAGCCATCGTCTGTCAATAACAAGACACAAATCATAACCGCCGCCTGGCCCATAAAGTATATGCTAATTTTGACAAAAGTTAGGTTCTTTGTTGAAAATTTTAAGAACTCCACTGTGACCTATATTGTCTGAGTGATTGAGTGAAGGCCCTTGTCCATTTATAAACAAAACGCGGTTCATTTCGGTGAGACGCTGGAAGTTTAAACCAGGGGGATGAGTACATCTGCTTGTATTAAATCCATTCTGACTGAATGAGTGTTGTTACAGGGTGACATGTCTCGTTAGGGAAGCTTTCTTTTCTGGTGAAGCGGTTGGATCGCCGGACATGCGCGCCACCTACATGGGTTTGAGTCCCGGATCGGCCCATATTTTCCCCTGAGCAATTTGTCGTCATGAAAGTGTGAAATTTTTGCTATATTATTCAAAAACGGTTTTCTTTGCTGATTCACTCTTAAACTTCCTTGTTTCATCTTGATGATACCAAGTGAATGTTTCGTCTACTACCGAAGGATAATATCCCAGGATTTACTGGGGCTAAATAATATGAGCACCAGATTTAAGTGCTTTTCCACTTTTTCCCTTATTGCCGTGTTGGATTTCTCTATTAAATCTTATGAGATGTATTGTCCGTTAACAAATATTGATCATATGCCTTGTGTAAATATATCAACCACAGTGGCACCCCTTATTCTGAGATATTTTCTATGGACTAAATTGGTAAATTACTGAATTGTTTGCACATTAAACTTATCCTGCAGTATGTTTGCCGTTTCGCCGTACTTATTCCTTGTTAACAATGTTGGGTGTAGTGAATGTAAGACCTTGCGGCTCTTTTTGAGAATGATAGATTACAGCTATCAGTCTGATACATAGTAGGGTACAAATGGTTTGGCCAAGAAGGTTTAATATAAAAGGAGAGGGCACTCCGAGTTCAACGTTTGCGGCCGAGCTGCCCCCTGAACTATGTTGCCTTAGCCTTTTATGCAGATCATGGTCGGCTTTTGTACTTGGCTTTCCCGTTTCCCCGCTTAACGAATTGATCGATGGGAGTAAACCCGGTGTCTGACATACAGGGTGTAATTTTAGGAATGATAAAAATCAACGAAACTCAATTTTTATATTGTGCCCATTCGATAATAAAAAGACATTTATGCGCAAAATGGCGTGTCCGAATGCTCACATACCTGGAGTCATACTGTCACTAACCGGGTGCCATATTGTCATATACCGGGAGCCATAATGTACCAGCCACATGAAGAACAGGTAACTTGTTACTAAGATAAAAGTATCGGAGAGACTGTGTAAGTAATTTCTCGTAAGTTCAAATTATGTGGTCAATATTTCGGTTATCCGAAAAAAACTTTCAAATAGTTATTTCATCCAAAAGCAATGTCACTAGGTTGCGATGGCTGTTTGAATGAAGCTGGAATCTTTTAGTACAAACGAGAAATGGCGCTTGAAAACACAGGCCTCCGGGTCGTTGAAAAAAGGGGCATATCCATAGCTTCCGTTCGCCGACTAAACGTCATGATATAAGTGTTATAGAAAATTTGAGTATTTCGTCAAATGTTAGTTAAATAATGTCAACATTGTTTATAAGGTATACGCACTTTTGAAGCAAGCATATATTGTCACTTTGTGTGTAACAAAAAAGGACAGATTTATTTTGCCAAATATCCACTACCCCCAGCGGTGAGACTGCGGAAGATGCCCTGAGTGCTCTGGCTCAAGCACCCATGCGAGCCGGGTTACATACCTGTGTGCGAGGTTTCTTGTCAGATTTTGCAATAATCATTGGACTTGCAATAAACCGGGACGTGCGGGATCCTCCTTAAATTTTAACTGCATGATATAAATATTAGAATATTATTATATGCTAGGGCCTTAAGTAATCTGTCAGATTCAGCCGAGCGTCATTGCCAATGGTCCACTTATTAAACCAATTCTCATATATTGGATAGGCGTTACAGCGTTAATATTCAATAATATTAAACTATTTTGTACGATGAGGTAACCGATCTAAATATTTAGTTATGGGTGCGTGCATACGAAAGGAGGTATGAGTGAAAGCGATTCTGTAGTTGACAATAAACAAACAAAACTGCTTCATCTCGATCTGCCATCTTGCATCTAAAACAATCTTGAAATAACCACCATCTAGTATTCACATGCGAACATGCGATGTTTAGCAAATTCAATTAAATTTGCAACTGAAAACGTTTAAGTGATTCAACAACTACAGAAAGAAATTGTAAGAATTATTATAGATTAATATATAGATATTTAACACTAGCTTCCAAACTTACCTGCATGGCATACGACTTCATAGTTGGTAGTGAAAACACCAAGAACTTTTAGTTTTACGGACGAATCATGTTTAGACGGAAAGCGCTCGTCAGCCTCCTGGCCTTTTTGTCGCTTTACGTGTGTTGGCAAGTGCTGGAAGGTCTACGGACGAAGTGCAGCAGGCAGAATTTAGCAAGCTTGAGAGGGTTGACCAACTTTACTTTGAAGACTGTTCTCAGCTTACTATAGTATAAGCTTTCAGCCTCAGACATAGCTTGCGACAGGATACACTAAACCCGAAAGCACTTTTTAAGGATCAGATCAGGACTTTTCGAATTTCCCTGCTATATCCTCAAAGAACCATATCACCATGAAGAAAAAGTCATCCTTTATTAAAGACACTTTGCTAATTGTAAACCCACATGACTTCAGTTATATAATACAACCAGGTAACTTGTGTGATGAAGAACACTTCTTATTTATCTATGTGCACACGTCGCCTGATCATTACGTCAGGAGAGACTTCATTCGGAACACTGGGCTAACCAAAAGTTCTTCAAAGATTTCAAGTTGAAACTTCTTTTCGTGCTGGGATCTACCCCAGATACAGAGATACAGGAAGCAATCACCCAGGTTCACCGGGACATACTCCGAGAAGACTTTCACGACTCTTACGAGAATTAAACCTATAAGGCAATCGCAGCTCTTAAGTTCATTGCTCATCACTGCCAGCATGTACCCTATGTTCTCAAATGGATGATGATATGTTTGTTAATACCTTCGCGGTGGTTGAGGAACTTCGGAATCTACCAAAAGAGGCTCAGAGGAGGTTGATACTGTGTTGTGCCTATTATAATAGGCATGTTGTACGAAATAAGGCGGGGAAATGGTTCGTATCTGAGGATGAATACAAAGGGGAAAAAAACCCTGTATTCTGTTCTGGAATCGCTTATATTTTCTCCAGCGATGTCGTTGTAGACTTGTATAACAATTCATTTTACAGTAAATCCTTCTGGGTTGACGTCTATATTACTGGTATAGTCGCTGAAATTGCGGGAATACGCCATCGGCAGCTGAGCAGTGCAAATGAGTTTGATAAATTTAATAAAACACACAACGGCAGTAATGGTTTGGAATTTATAAGGTAATTTTCACACAGGAATAAGGTAAAGATAAAATTATTCATCATGTCGAAAACGCGAGGAAAAGCAACCAAAAGAACATACAAATGGTAGACAGACCTGATGTAAGGCTGGATAAAAATAAATAATAGTTGTTGAAGTTACTGTGTATAACTTTTGTGGTTCTTAATTATAACAAGTATTAAATTTAACACCATCATGCCATAGATTTCAAGAACCTTATTGAATAATACATGCAGAGAAATTAGTACTTTCATTTCAAGGTATTTATAGGTTTGATAATATAAGAGAGTTCACTGCTTTATATATACGTAATAAATATAACTGAGATAAGGAATTACTATGGCTGAAGGATTTTTTCTTCAAAATGTTAAAACTCTTCATGATTCTGAGGTTAACACTCGAACCCACAGTGTGATCCAAGTGCCCAGGGTTCTTCCCTGGTGACATCAGCCAACAACCCCTTAGATGATCGAGTCACTTTAGGAGGGCCAATATATTACCTGGCCACATGAAAATCTGGTTACCAACGAAGATGTAGAAACACAACACACAAAAATGCGCAATAAAGCAAGAGATACCTACTTTTCTACTGCAAAAAGAGCAGAAACAAGATACAGAAACCAGATAAAACCAAAGAATATATCTGTCCAGGACACTGTTGGAATAAAAATCAGTGATTCTCTTAATGTTACACCGATGAATAGATATTTGATAAACTGATCTATCAAAAATACTGAGCTCATGAGACGACCATTATGATTTGTATTATACTTTAACATATAAATGTCAAAGGTTATTTTTTAAAGATCTGTGGTGACATGCTTGATTCTGATTTTATATCGCAATATATGGCTTATATCAAAATAATATGCAAAAAAAAATTAGGTCATAATCTGATTTAAAAAACTAGCATTAAAGCTCATATGAAACGATACGGCCAACAATCACAATAAAATCGGTTTTCCAGTAGTATATATCTTAAAATAACATTTGATACATGATCCCCGACCATTTTATTTTTTTAAAACTAATGATAAAACCAAAATATATCGTAGAGATCACGCTGTTTACCGAATCTGCCGAGCGCAGCACGCAACAGCTGGGCAGGCACGACGTGTGTCGTCATGCCAGACCAACACGGTCAGTCAGTCATGCGGGCGCTAGTCACTGTTTAAGTGACAGCGGCAAAAGCTCTGATCCTGTAAGGCTCGAAATAAGCGGTATCGCATAGCAATTTACGACGCAAAGTGGACCTTTCAATTAGTGTTGTTGTGTCTGCGAATCAATTAAAATGCATGTCTCGCCTTTTTAGGATAGCGATATTTTGGAACACTAATTGATGCGTCATGAAATGCAGCCGTAAAATATAGAACACATTATAAAAGCAGGCATAAGACCGCGGCATTCGGCTCATTCTCATGTGAGCGAGCCTCATTGAACGATGTATAATTTTAAACTAACAAGTGCTTGCTGCACAGGTTAAAGTCCAGAAAAAGCTAATCATTATTTACACTGTGACACTTGATCCACAAGCCCATTGGCTGATGTCATTTGACCCATGCGTCCATTTGTTGACCTCTATTTTATTTGAATAGACGTCATCTGACCTTCGACCCCGCTGGTCGGTGTGATTTTGCACTGACAAAAAAGTTCCGGCTTGGGTGGATTGGACATGAAAGCTTTCACCAATGTGAATCAGAAAGCGTAATATTTGTAATCATTATAGCAAAGCAAATTATCCACACTCATTAAACGGACCGTATGCACTTTCGCTGTGTCCGTTTTTACCGTTTCATTCAAGTCATAACCAGGTCTAACCGTGTGCCGTCGATGCCAATCTTTTACACAGTAAGTGATAATACAACATTACAAGTCTGTCAATCTTCAGATGATGATTTTCATCTGTAAAATGTGGCGAAAAAAATAAAATAATTTGTTCTTTTGTCTTCTATCCCTACTAGTCCGCTTTTCCGGGTATGTCGTCCTGTTACAGATGATGACATGGTCACATAGGCATACCCGCCCGTAGTACCGAGGCAGGGGGAATTGCCATGAAAAGTCCCGCGCACGTATCAGTAAAAACGTGTTTATGTTTTGAATATATTTAAGTTATCCGTTATATTATAAATATATAAAAACAGCCGATATGAATAAACCTTCACAATGAACTTGCCATGTTTCTATAAAGCAGACGCAATGTTGTAGGGCGTACATAGTATATAAGTGAGCCACACACTGCGTACCGTGTTGTTAAACGATCTTCCCAACTGTCATCACAGCACATTTAAATAAACTTTTACTCTTTGGTGGAAAATGCAAACATTTACAAAAGAAATACGATGAAAATATAGTATTCAGTGTATTCCATGCAAAGTCAGCACGTATGTTTTAGGGTATCAAGCATGTTTTTCCGGGACAATAACAAACACAGTCAGTCGTGACACGCGTTTATACAGAAGTGAGTGACCGGGGCTGCTGCAGCCAGGCACTGAGTTGTTTGTCTGCTTTGACGTCACAGGTCAATAATTGGACGGGGCCAGCCGAATAGCCATTTGAATGCAACGGTCACCTCTGGACAGTACAAAATTTAAAAATGTATAAATTAAAAAAAACTGTTTTTTTAACAAGTATAATCAAACGTTTAGGGGTATATTACACTGCTTATCCAATTATGTGTTCGGTCAAATCATTTCATTTGAGCTTTTAGAATTTTTTTTCTAATACCACATTGCATATAGGAAGTGCTAAATATATGGACAAAATAAACTTAATATTAAAAAATTATTTTAATATATATATATATATATATATATATATATATATATATATATATACCAGTATATTAACACCAGTATATATTGATCATATTACACTGAGAGCAATCTGAGTTCAATCCTCGTAAGAGATACTATTTTGAGAGGAAGAATTTTGATCTGGCCTAGTCCAGATCCCAATCGTTATCTGGCCTTGTCTAGTTTAGAACTGGCCTATAGACCAGATCCCAATCGAGAGAGCAAGTTCTAAACTGGACTGAATTTAGATCTGGCCTTTGACCATATATATGTATATATATATATATATATATATATATATATATATATATATATATATATATATATACCAGAAAATCCATACATCCACATAATTAAGGATAGTTAAGTATACACACTGACGTACACGCCTATTAAATACTTTCACATTACAGTTGATTGTGCATCTTCCTTTTTGTGCCCAAGGAGAGGACCTATACCCTCGCCCCGCTAAGAATTCATGGTAAGAGTCCTTAAAACCTAGTACCGGTATAATTTCTACGCCATAGTAGTTGTGGGCAAAGGAGACCCTTGTCTGCCTTTTTTGCCCCTTATACCAACTGAATGATACCAAGGGACCCATGTCGGCCTCGAGATCAAATATTTTGAAGCATGTACTAATTTATCATGTTAAGCCAATATGTCCATGTGCTTAGAATTGAATCTGTTAATAGCTTATTATATTCTGCCCGTCCGTTTATCTGATTGTAGAGCGGCTGTGTCAAAAAAGACCTGTCTGTCTGTGAAGCACTCTCCCCGTTTTAATGTTTCCATCTGTCCGTCCATGTATCTGATGGTAGAGCGGCTGTGTCAAAGGAGGTCCTTGTCTGCCTTTGCAGCCCCATCACCGTCTAAAGGATAAGATGAAGGGACCCATGTCCGCCCAAGAATTATGTAATATGGATTTTGAGAAAAACACAAAATCATAGCAAGGTAGATTCTGGTTGGTATAGTTGATGAACTTGAAATCTATCATGCTGTGTCAGATCTTTCAAATGGGTGGTATACTGCGTGTCCTCCAGGAGCGAAACGCGTCGTTGACCGCTGTCGTGTTTGCCCTGACCTTGCTAATATTGGTTGATCTGTAACATCTTGTTCTGAAATGAAAGACAAGAGAGAAGCATGAATAAATGTTGCTTTTATTCTGTTTGACTTTTAATCTTGCCGATCATCGATCCCCTCGAGAAACATTTCAGGTAAATGTATGCAGTCAAATTAAATACCCTATTTTTAACTTTTAAGGAGTGTTTCGCGCGACGGGGTCCGTGATAAATAATATAGCGAACAACGATAGTTGCTAAGAAAACATAAAATATAATAAATCATATAGCCAGCGCTGTTGAGATAACATGAAAATAATATATTATACAACCAGCGCTTGTCGAGAATCATACAGCACGTGTGTGAATTTGCATCCATAATATTATTATAATATTACGGCTGTAATTGCAGCTAACCGTGCAACTTATGTTTCAGAGAAAACAATTCACATAAAATCATGCAGCATCAGCTGGAAAGAAAATAAATCGCATGAAATCATGCAGCGTTAGCTGCAGAGAAAACATCACATAAAAGATCACGCAATATATTTCAGTAACTTAATGTAAAGGAAGCGACTTAACTGCCGGCAGAGTGCCTGCAGTTAAACAAAGACTAAACTACCGGCAAATGAATGTTTACTCTAATCTCAGTGTATTACTCAGTAATATCCATTATTATCTTTACAATGAGCTGAAAATATAGTGCTGACTTATCAAATTAGATATTTTCCCGGTCTATATATAAGAACTACCATATTGTGTGGGTAATTTTTGTATCATCTCAAAAAACAATATGCTCAACAGCGTTCATTGGGTGTGGTTAAACATTGTTTGATTACATTTGATCAAGTATAATTATCTGATTCTTGGACAGTTATTTGACAAATCCTGAAGTGTCTTAACACACAAATTAGTTTTCTCATAAACACACTAGGGTAGGCCTAGGAAAAGTCCCCTCACACATATTCACATTTCAGGTTTATTTCTATCACAAAAATTATCAACTACCCTGTAAATATCACAATTTTATAAACAAACTCTATATAAAACTTCCCTGTAAATATAACAAATATGCAATTTGATACCTACTTAACAAACGTATTACATATAGACCAGCAAAACATCTTATTTGGTAAGTCATTACTATATTGTCAGCTCATTGTCAAACTAAAAATGGAAAATATGGAGAATCACACTGAAATAATGCATACATTCATTTGCCAGTAGTTTAACCTGCTGGCTAGACTGCACGCAAGGTCACATTTTCCTGCCGGCTGTTAAGCCTGTGAACAAAAATGCAGGCGCCCTTCAGGCTATTTAACCACTTCCCAATTTAAACATTTAATATATACTAGAAAAAAGAACATGTGTATCGTAAATTTTTAGATTTTAGATAGTGTGATCATTATCTAACTGATACGGGAAATACGGTTACAAACCGGGAGGTATTGCATAGACTTAAACCCCGAGAACAAAGCTTCCCCTCTTGATGTACATGTCGTAGCGAGCGTCATATTGAATCACGTATCGCTTCGGTACAGGGATTTATGTTCGAAGCATTGAATGAAAGAGGTACTCAAAACAAACTGTTTTAATTAGTATACTAAGCTTATAATCAGTCGTTCATCTTTGTTTTTCTATGTTAAAAAATTCCATTGACTGATCTCTGGGGAAGTTGTTGATCGTCCGATTATAAGGTCCGGTGTGCTCTTCGTGGACGCGACTTGAAGAAGGCAAAAGCTAGCACGTGGCCAGTAAGTCGTTTTCCCATTGGCTCACTGATTTGGTAAGTATCAAAGTAATGATGGGAATGGGAGGGACGTGAATCCTCCGTTCCTGATTGATGGCTCGATAGAATCGTAATCGAACTTCAACTTACAGGGAAGTCTCGTTCAATTTTATAATTCTATCTCACCATCAGTCATGGTCACTTTTGAGTCATGTGATAGTTGAAAGGCTTGAATCCATAAAGTTGGCAATAAAACTATAAAAAAGAACAATAAATATCAAGTCCAATGTAAATATTTATTTGTACAATTATCCTACAACATATCATGAAAAGCTTAAGTTCATATATATGAATTAATACAACTACCTAAAGACATTCAAGTCTGCTATGCTACTTGCTAGTAAAAGAATTCAAATAATGCTACCAACATTGGGGTTTGACATGACAGGCCTCTTATAAAACATTGCAAAGTCTGAGCTTAAGGCCACCCAGCGCTTTTAAGTATACTGTCAGCTGGAGCTACTAAACGTTAACCAGCAGAAGTAGCAGCAGATCTTGTGCTATGCACAGTAAAGGTTTCAATATCAGTCTTCCATTGTCAAAACCACCCCGGGTATCGAATTTTCTTTGTCGCGTTTGAATGCGTTGTCCTGATACCAAAGCCAGAAGCATTGTGGTTCTCATAGATAGTTGTTTTAGGGAAATGCCATCAAGAGAGACAGAGTCCATGTATTGCAATACTACATTTACATCCCATGTGCTTGTGTGTCTAGGCAACAAAGGTCTTAATTTAAAAACACCTCTGATAAAACGGCAAACATCAGGGTGTTCACCACATTTTCTGTTTTCCACTCTTCCAAATGTAGAGAGTCAGTGGCGTCAATTTTTCTTCCAGGGTGGGGGGATGACACACACAAACATATATATATATATATTATATATATATATCTTTTTGGCACCTGTATGACACATTTCAAATATATATATATATATATATTAATCAAATTTCAAATATATTTCAATATAATATTTCACAGTAAACTCATAAATCGAGCCTGTCTATATATTCTATTCAAATCTATATATCATTTACAATATATATATATATATATATATATATATATATATATATATATATATATATATATATATATAAAATACTCGGAAAAGTGGGGGGTGATAACATTGACCATTCCCCCCCTTGCCAAAAAGTGGGGGGATATATACCCCCCACCCCCCCCCCCCCTATATTGACGCCCCTGTAGAGAGTGCACTCCGAGCTGTGTTAAGATAACTATATCCAAGTCTTGAGTTAAAGGGGTTTTTCTGTTGTTCAGTGCAAAACTTGTCCCACTTGGTGATATATGGTTTGTACTGTTTGTTTGTGGAAACTGCCCCATCAGGCATTTCTCTAATGTATGTAACAGCTGTTGTATTATTAAAACAAGCTTAATCTGAACATCATGACAGACATTACAAAAGGTCTGTACAAGGAAGCCTTACCTTCTAACACATGAATGTGATCAGATGAAATCTAATCCACCGACCATGCCCCTCCCCCTTGCGGTGGCCTCATCATCCTGGTATGCCCCCCCCCCCCCCCCGGCAGTCCGACTGGCACCAGTGTGTACCACTATCAGGGTCATCCCTGTTAATAGGTGCACTACTTCTCTTAACATGTGCTATCCACCATTTGTTATCCCTAATTGCTAAACTCACAGACTCATTGGTTTCTCAAAATTTCCACGAGACAGTTGTAGTGCCTGGATTTTGTCATTTTCAACTGGTGAGGGGTGGTCAGGGCCAAGGCTAGATGTAAATAGTTATGAGTAGAATGCTTTCACCTACTTTTCAGCCAGTGTCATTGTTCATTTTATAACTCTCACGCATGTAAAACACATGATAACTGGTTTGGTAACCGCGGTGTCAGTGCACATGCACCAGGCAATCGGATGTTTTGGTTCCAAAAGTTTCAATGAGTCGTTTAAATGTGTCTTTAGCACACGCTATGTCATTTTAGTTCGGGCAAAGCATTTGTGTTATCATTTAATGCTGTATTGAAAGTCTAACCTTATGTACGTGTAGTTCATTATGGGAATATACCTGTATTTACCAGCGCGGAACAAGATTGGATCAGTCTGTTATTAAAACACATTGTAAGTGAATTGACGTTAATATGAACTGATGTGACACCATTTAGAGAACAGACAGCTGGACTTGTACGAGATGTATTGGAAAACCGTTGCAGCAGAATATTCATTAATATTAAACTGTTTAGTACGATGAGGTAACCAGTCTTAATATTCAATTTTGGGTGCGTGCTTACGTAAGGGGATATGTGTGAAAGCGATTCTGTAGAACTATAAACAAACCAAACTGGTTCATTCTACATGCGAAAATGTGATCTCAAGCAAATTCCAGAAAATTTGCAACTGAACACGTTTATGTGATTCAACAACCACGGAAAGAAACTGCCAGAATTATATATAGATCAATATGTAGATATTTATCGCTTGCTTGAAAACACACCTGCATGACATACGATTTCATAGTGGTAGTGAAAACACCAATAATTTTAGTTTTACGGAGGAATTATGTTTAGACGGAAAGCGTTCGTCAGCCTCCTGGCCTTTCTGTTGCTTTACGTGTGGTGGCAAGTGTTGGAAGATTTCATTAGCGAAAAATTTAAGTCTAGGAACGAAGTGCAGCGGGGAGAATTTAGCAAGCTTGACAGGGTTGGCCAACTAAACATCGAAGACCGGTCTCGGCTTACTACAGTATCACCTTACAGTTTCAGACAAAGCTTGCGACAGGATACGCTAAACCAGAAAGCACTTTTGAAGGAGACAGATGAGGACTTTTCGAATTTCCCTGCTATATCCTCAAAGAAAAATATCACCATGAAGAAAAAGTCGTCTTTTATTAAAGACACCTTGCCTATTGTAAATCCACATGACTTCAATTATAAAATACACCCAGGTAACTTGTGTGATGAAGAACTCTTCTTATTTATCTATGTGCACACGTCCCCTGATCATTACGTCAGGAGAGACTTCATTCGGAAAAACTGGGCTAACCAAAAATTCTTCAAAGATTTCAAGTTGAAACTTCTTTTCGTGCTGGGATCTACCCCAGATGCAGGGATACAGGAAGCAATCACCATGGAATCCCAGGTTCACCGGGACATACTCCAAGAAGACTTTCACGACTCGTACAGGAACTTAACCTACAAGGCTATCGCAGCTCTGAAGTACATTGCTCGTCACTGTCAGCATGTACCCTATGTTCTCAAAACGGATGATGATATGTTTGTAAATACCTTCGCGGTGGTTGAGGAACTTCGGAATCTACCAAAAGAGGCTCAGAGGAGGTTGATTCTGTGTTGTGCCTTTTATAATAGGCATGCTGTACAAAATAAGGCGGGCAAATGGTTTGTATCTGAGGATGAATACAAAGGATATAAATACCCTGTATACTGTTCTGGATCTGCTTATATTATCTCCAGTGATATCGCTGAAGACTTGTATAACATATCACTTTACAGTAAATTCTTCTGGATTGACGACGTCTATATTACTGGGATACTCGCTGAACTCACGGGAATACGACATCGGCAGCTGAGCAGTGCATATGAGTTTGACTTTGATAAATTTCATAAAACACACATCGGCAGTAATGGTTGGGAATTTAAAAAGTACTTTTCACACAGATATAAAATGCAGAGAGCTATTACATTGTGGAACAGAATTATTAAACATGTCGAAAACGCGAGGAAAAGCAACCAAAAGATCATACAGATAGTAGACAGACCAGTTGTAAAACTGGACAAAAATAAATAATAGTTGTTAAAGTCATTGTGTATTACTTTGATGGTTATTATAACATGCATTAAATTTAACACCAAAACGCCATATATTTCAAGAACCTTATTGAATGATATATGCAGATAAATTAGTACTTTCATTTCAAGGTATTTTAAGGTGCGATAATATAAGAGAGTTCAATGATATATATATATATATATATATATATATATATATATTTATATATATATATTTATATATATATATATATATATATATGTCTATATATTAATAGTGTAAGGCGATTTTTGTAATTTTCCGTATCTCCTCTGATACCACCGTACGGATTGCCGTGATTTTCGATATACATATGCTCCGGGTTTGTCCGAAGAGATTCCACCCACTATTATTTGCAATATTTGCGTATCACGTGCATAATTAATAATTTAAATATTTGCTCCCCCGCGAGCGCCTCTTTTTTTGTCTTCGGGCCCGGTAACACAATGCCCATAAAGTGTGTGATGGCTGGACAGTTTTACTCCGGGGGCCCTTTCTGGGGTTTACTTATATTTAGCGGTGACCGGCCCGAAATAATCCTCATTGGCGATCCCTTCTCAAAAGGGGGATCTTTGTAAGAATTGTTTTGCAGGAGCCCTATTCGTGACCTTATATGCTTGAGTGAACATCTACAGGGTCGCAGGAAATCTTGATGGATAGGCCAAATAAAAGGTATGGTTCTCAGGCACTTTTTTCAGAAACCTGTGCAGGCGGGCAATATTTTACCTTTGTTTTGTATGTTTCAATAAAAATTTCATATGATCAGGGAAAATCATGAAAATAACAGAATTGTTTTGCTAAACACTCAAAAGCACTACATAACAAAGGAAATCTTATCAAAATTGTATTATTTTAGCTTCTTGAAAGATGAAAATCCAAATAACATTTTTTTATGCCGGGGGGGGGGGGGGGGATAATTGACGCGGGCGGTGCCTGAAAACCATACCTTTTATTTTATTTTATTTTATTATTTTTTTTTTTTTTGGTTTTATACAGTCGCAATTGGTCGCACGAAGTCAAGGCCCTTGCATACGATTGAGGGCCTTGAAAAAATATTCACCAACACATGTAGGCTTACTATGTAACAGATGTAAAGAAAATGTTAACCAAATTCACGTCTTGGTTGGTACAGTGTGCATGATGTGTTCATGTGTGGAGTGGCACGACCAAAGTTGTAAACATATAATATTGGCTTAAAATTTTTTGAAAATCGAGATTTTTTCTCATTACTGCAGTTACAAATGTAAAACTCCTGTAAAAAATGTATATTTAATATGTTTGTACTGGTATTTGTTTCTTTTACATATGCATGTGCCATCTGATTTTCAATAATGTTTATGTAATAGTCTTTTTTTTTTTAAAGACTTAATTCTTTCATTCAGTATGTATGCTTATTGCGCATAAATCAAGGCCATCATTGTTACTATTTTCACAAATAACACTGGTAGCTTTGCATTTTCTTCTTAGGTCTATTCCGTGGACGGTTTCTTTTGCATGTATATGTAATACTGTTGATCAGTTTCTCATGTCGCATAGTACATATGTTGATGACTATTTGTCAAGGCCCCGACCACATGTTAGGCACTGGCTTTTGGTGACCATGTGCGACTATACGCTGTTCCGAAACATGTTCCGAATGCTGCTCCGAAAGATTTTTATCCACAACACCATACATATAATGGATCTTTATATTAATAGCGTAACAGGATTTGTGTGATTTTCCGTAACTCCGGATTTTCTGTGGATTTCCAATCCCACCGTACGGATTGTCTCGTCGCCCAAACTGTGCGTAGCACGGGTATTTGCTAGTACATAATTTATATTACATACAATAGTATGCTGTAAAAATGAAATACAGTCGAGCGCGCTTCTTGTCATGTTGGTGGTCCATGCTTAAATAATGATAAAAAACCGGGATGTGATATTATTATCGATGTCCTTTGAGTCACAGAATAAAAGTTATGTCTCAAATGATATTAAATAAATCGTCAAAAAAAATCAAACAGAAACGTTATGAATACTTTAATTGCACAACGGCATTTCAAATTACGTTTATGCGTACCTGATAATTTATTTCCTCTAAGTTTTGTGCCGTATGCCGCAATAACTGACCAATACCCGACTTGCCAACAAAAAGAGACGTAGCGTCTGGGTCATGAGGTCAAATATCTGGAAATATGCGGCACAGTTATATAACGTTATGCGTAGGCATATAGTTTACTAGATAATTCTTTCCCGACTATTGCGCCTTGTTTTCCGGATGTCTTATGAATGACTCAAACTTCCATGATTTTCTTTACGATAGGACTGTTCGGGGAGCGGGCATCGTCAAGCCATTGTCAACATTCTGAAGTTTTGGAGCGATTGAGGTTTTGGACCGGGTATTCCCACCTGTGCTCACAAAACCTCCAGCTTTTCGTTTACCCTTATACGGTCCCCAGTCGCAAGCAACGATAACAGTTCGTGCTTCATATCATCTCGTCGGAACGTCACGAGGTGTAAACCGTGGCCTTTTAAAGCCCAGGGGTTCATTATGTATGACGTGATCGTAAACATCGCCCTTGGTAAAAGTACGAAGAAACGTAAAGATCTGGATTACCGTGGCATCTTAAGACGTTAATTTGCTAACGGGGAGTGACCCGCATGCATCACTACACTTGCCTGCAGCACACAGGTGGGAGATGTAATCGTTTGATACGCCTGACCAAATTCAGATCGTTGATCGCCGTGTCGGTTTTTGATGTGATATAAACTGCGAACTGGTATCACTGTCAAGGGTTCCAAGCATGACAATAAACGGGATTATGACAATATTCCATGATATTAAATGGTCAGATTTACCATTGTTTGTATAAAAAATGGTTTGGGATTTCAGATTTATGTGACAATAAACGGGATTTTCGATTAACCGATATTACACAAAGTGGGCTCTACTGTATTCCATAAAAAATATATTAATATTTGGAAAAGAAATACAATTAATAAACTCAGAATATCAAGTGTACTTGCTGACTGATATTTCCTAAATTTGACGATGAACATTGTCAAGAGAACATAGTCATAACAGTTGAAATACATAATTTAAGAAATATTATGCATATTTTGAGAATGAGTACAATGTACAGGGATTATTTGTCATTATTGATTTACCGTCAACCAAAGCCTTATAGCAATTCACTTACTAATGACAGTTTCCTACACATTTAAAGCGATGATACTTTATGGAAATTTCCAAAGACTTATAGAATTTCTGGACATGAATGTATCATTTGAGATTGTCATTTTCCAGATCTATTTACCAATGATTTCAGATATAGATTATTTAAATTTATAACTTTATCAAGTCTCGGTTTATATGTCACTGATGTATCCTCTAGTCACCAGCTATTGACCATTCCATCCTGCTGCCGCCAGCCTTATCTACGTGACTTCAGTCAGCGCTGTAGGAAGGACAAGCAGGATTCCACCCATTTCAGTTATACAGTTGGCTAGACTGCCGGCAAGGGCAATTTCTCCTGCCGGTTGTTTAGCCTGTGGACTAAACTGCCGGCACCCTGCACCCTGTTGAAAAATTCTCATGACTAATCTCTGGGGACGTTGTTGATCCTCCTATAATAGGATGTTCTTGGACGCGACTGGAAGGAGACGAAAGCTGTCACATGAACAATAAGTCGTTTTCCCATTGCCTCACTAATTTGGTCAGCTATATCTGGCTGGAAACCTATATGTCAATGTGAGGAAACCCCTCTCTATGCAAATTAACACAATAGGGTGCCCCGAGTCGAAGCACTTTCGCTTCCCGAAACTGATATATATATATATATATATATATATATATATATATATATATATATATATATATCAATCTACGAAGCCCGTTCCTTCCTCGTTCTGTATTCACCGTACAATTCTGCCCCTGACGTGAAAACACACGAGCGGCTTTCTTGCTTACAGAAATATGACCTCTGAACTGTGCGCTAGCACAAGCTCGCCACTTTAACTCTAAGACATCTAATCCGCAGTGCCAAAGCATTCATTGCGCGTAATTATAAAACTTTACAAGACTTGCCTGTAAGTTGAAGTTCGATTACGTTTCAATCGAGCCATCAATCATGAACGGAGAATTCACGTAAGTTGCTGTTGGTCAGCTCTGGCCATTTTTGAAAGCCTGAATGAACTCAAGATCTTATATTCCGGGTGAGTTAATATATACATATCAAAGTAATGTGGAAATGGGAGGGACGTGAATCCTCCGTTCCTGATTGATGTCTCGTTCAATTTAAAATTCTATCTCATCATCAGTCATGGTCACTTTGGAGTCACGTGAGAGTTGAAAAACTTGAGGCCATAAAGTTAGCAATAAAGCTATAAAAAGAACAATACCCTACAAGTCCAATGAAAATATTTATTTGTACAAAAAATATCAAAACCATCTAATACTTATAAAAGAAATTCGGTCCACCTGTTTTGCAATGTTCTCTGAAACCGCGTTGCGTATGATACTGTGCTATACCTCATTTTAAAAGTTATTGTTCCTTCAGTGGCCGATTTTAGAATAAATAATTTTTAATGTACACATCATTTCGAGTGATTTTTGCGTGTTTTCTGGTATAAGTGGAGGCTATCACCGAAAACAGCCGAACAGTCTTCGGCAAAGACCGGATTTTCTTTGTGGTCATCTCAAGCCCAGAATTAAGCCGATTTAGGGCTTCCGTGCATATGAATAACCTTGCTTTAAGTGACGGATTTATGCATGTTTCCGCTAATATTTGACAAAGGCTCTGACCCACATGTGTGGTCAGTCAATGTGAAAAACACATGACTCTGGCTCGCTTTACGAAAAGGAGTAACCCAGGAGGATTAAAGACAAAACAAGGTCCCCATTTCCGGAAAAGGTTTGGGTTGGGGTGAGGGCGAACGTTCCAGGCCTCAAAATTTGTACCTTACGTTTAAAAAAAGATTGCGGCTGAAAAGGGGGACCGACCCCCTAGACTCCCCTTGGGTCCACTTCTGCTATCAACGAGGTATGCATATTTTCCGTTTCTTGGGGCCACTATATAGAACGGGGTCTTCAGAGCGAATGTAGGATAACTCACGCACTGTCTCGGCGAAGTTATGAGTGTATACGGACGGACGTTATGATGTTTAGGATTTATGTAATGGGGGAGAGTGTAAGTGGCAGATAAAAATTAGTGGCAAAATTAAGATGCAAGCAGCAGTATCCTATGGTTGTTGGACTGAAGCCCGCGTTCTATAGTGGTACCCGTTTGTTTCTTCAGGAGAAGTTTCCTTGCCTTTAAACGTACATTTAATTCATCTATCATGTCTTCCTACTCCAATTAAATTATAGTTTAAGTTAAGCTATGTTGAATTAATGTCTTCCTCAAGTTAACCTGTACATTAAACGTCCAAAAATAGTAACCAGTCAAAGATCATCGAAAACCGGAGTGCCCCTATTCCGGTTCGCAAAATAATGTAAACATTACCACTGACTATATAGGATGCCCGGTCGGTGAGCTGTAATTCAAACGAAACGGAACAACAAAGGCTGCGTGCACACCTCGCTGGTTGGTTTCAGTTCTGCAGACACCAGACACAGGCTACGCTAACACAGTCATACTGTCAGAATCGAATAACTTGTCTTCAAACGGCGCTTGAAGCGCAGCTATGGGCGGAGCCAGGATGCCTGTCGCATGTTTGTTTATTGGCATCTGGTTGGCTGCTTGTCACATCATACGCACGTTTTGTTCAGCGGACAACGAACCGCCATCTGGTGTCTAAATATATAATAAACGGTCAAAGCTGGCAGCGTGAAAATCAGTTGCTTCTTTAGAAGCGTAAGATTTCCGCTGCCTCGGGAGCGTACCCCTTGGTTAGAGTTACTATATCCGGGTCTGGTCAGGGTCCGCCCATTTTGTGGCGTCAAGAGTGAGCGGGTATTAAATATTGCAAGGCAGCATAAAATTTCAGGAAAAAACGTATTCTAGGGTGCATACAATATTTCTAGCAGGTGGGTGATAGGAGAAATTTAATAAATAAAAAAAAATAGCAGGGTTGGCCTTTCTTGTTTATGCCGGAGGGGATTGAAAGTTATATATGTGTTTCTGGGAAATGGATTGAGAAGTGGCGACATCTAATTGCCAGTTTTAGAAGCTTTTGCTTTCTTTTATATGCCGCGAAAATGAGATACTAAACCCCCTGTTTTCCTGGAACAAAATAAAAGTGCTGGAGGTGAGCTTGATTTTGTTGTATCACATGATGCCAAACTTTCGGTAGAAAAAAACTTTCCCGGTGTCCCCAACATACGTCCCTTTAACCTCCAGGCACCATGAACAAGAACCTGACACGCCCACCCAAGTTGTCGTTTGGCACAGTCGAGCCTCTGTGACGTCAGACCTACCCTCCAGCTGTGGTTGCCGCATGACAAGGTTCAGTGGTGCTGCGTTAAAAATTTACAGAGTCGTTAGGTAAAATTATTTTACTTCATCAATAATTTTTGGGAAATAAATTAGGCGGTCTCTCACATCTGTTGGTTCTTGCAACACTTAAGCCTGAAATTTAGTTTGTAACAAAATTAATGGAAAATTATGTGGACCACGGTTCGTGGCACGGAGTAAAATCTGTACAAGGACCATGTCGGCATGTTTTCCAGGATTTTTTTTTTATACAAAGGAGACAGTAAAAAGTTCTAGGCTATAGGCTGCAGGAGCCATTCCTCCGACTAACGAGTAAATAATGTCTTACCTGGCACGTAATTCGTATGAGACAAATAATCCAAAATATTGCCTCAGTTCACAATGACTGCGCTATATTAAATAATGGAGGACAGCGATACGAGTTGATGACGTCAGTCAATACGACATCATGCGTCATCGAACTTTGTGACGACAGTATTATGTTGTTAGCAGCTCTCACTACCATGGGCATGGAAGACCTTCTGTGTAGGAGCGTTTTGGGGGCTCATTTTATAAAAATTAGGTTAAAAGGGCGGAGCATTTGGTTGTAGTGGACAGGCCCAAGGTCAATTAATTATAATTCTCGTTTAAATCAGTCTTGGTAATATAATAATTAAACCGATCACGATCAGCGGATGTTTGAAGAAAGAATTGGCACAGCTGAGAACGAGGTAAAATCTCAGAGGAGACACGTGTTTTAGTTTCTTAGGTGACTATGTCATCCCCTCTAATCAAACACGTGATGGTTATAGAGTGGCTCATATACCTCAGGCTAATTTCTTTTACTTCAAATTAATAGTGTAATAACTATAATTTATTTCCAGTGAACGAATAAAAAAAATTATTACAGTTAAACTTTAAAATATATGTGGATTAGTCAGAACATGTTTATTTTAGATACATTAACTAGTAAGAAAATTAACCCTTACTTTTTCATGAATTGAATAGGGTAGACACAGATTAAGGCTGGGCCAACTTAGCTCACGGCCGATTATGTTTCTGTTGAAAGATAAATAATAAATAAATAATGCACTTTTCATGAACCAAGAGTTTTATTACATACACATGCAATTTCAACGTCCTAGTTCAGCTCCAATGTGTGTTGAACGATGAATACATCAAATGCTGTCCACATTATAGGATTTTCCTCCTTTTTCTACACTGTAATGTAAATTAGAATATATATACATATATATATATATATATATATATATATATATATACTTATATGTATATGCATGTTTATTTCGGAATAGCATATTATTTATGTGCGAGTAACGTTCATATGTTAATAGCATGTTGATATACAATATTTACTATTAATGTTCGCTATACTTTTTTGCAAATGTTTGATCAATCGATTCTGTTATATAAATATAATCAATATATCAGTAGAAAATATGTATTGTATTACAGATTTGAAAACATGCACACCTTCTCAGGAAATTGACCTTTTCACCACAGGATTCTCATCTAAAATAAAATAAAAAAACGTTTTTTATTAACAATAATAGGTTGACCGTGGAAAAATATATATATATATATATATATATATATATATATATATATATATATATACATATATATAAACATGATCATATAAATCATGATTGCTGATCAGTTTAACAGCGGTTATAAACCCAAATGAAAAACTGGAACAGGTCAACTATATTGTCAGCTGTGTCAATGATTGAGTAAAATTAGTTCTTAAGTTAATTTCGAATTGACGATGCACAAAAGCAATAATATATCGCAAGATCGGAATATGGTTTGATGTACAAAGCATAACCAATTTAGCTTCGGGTGGCTATTAACTTGATAATGATAAATAATTACAATTAATAATGAAACCAGATATATACATTTAACTGGTCAGTAAAATGTTTCAAACATAATGAATTGGGAAAAAAGAGAATGGTGTTGAAGGTTACCATAGGAACACAACGGTGTGTTAGTTCCGGCAGAGTATTTTATGTGTTGCCATATTTGGCTAAAAGGAGAACTCCGTAAAGAAGACCGCTTTGTTTCAGCGAAGCTTTCATGTTGTTACCTCTTTTATATTATAACCTGTACTTTTTTCCCTTCTACTGCTTTATATTATGTTTTTAGCTCCGCTGTCTGAGAGTCATCTAAGCAAAAGCGATCACGTTTCGTCCGTCGTCCGTTGTGCCGTGTGGACGGCCGTCAACAGGGCACAAATCGTAACCGCTGGACCTGGAATCTTCTTACTTTACATTCTGGGAGGTCCATAAAAAAATCTCCTTAGAAAAATAAAATTAGGTCTCTGTTGCCCATATTCTCCGAGCTATGGGTCTCGTAAGTAACCTCCCCCCCCCCCGCCCAGAATAATAAAAAAATTGATACAAAGTATCTGAACAACTCCTGCATTGATCACCATGATTATTTACATGCACGTTATAAAAATATTGATCATGGGTGTTCCATTAGTTTCATTAGGGCAAACTGGTGGCGCCATCTGTATTTTTTTCTATTTTTTAACGCATTTTTTTTTTCTCTTTTTTTTGAGACCTTCAAATGAAACAGTCGTCTGTTAACAGGGCACAAATGGTCACCGTGTGACCTAAATCTTCTAACTTGACAACCATGGAGGTTCATGAAAAGTCTCAATGGAAACCTGAAATAAGGTCTCTGTTATCCATATCCGTCAAGCTATGGGGCTTGTTGGTACCCCCTAGAATAATGAAAAAAATTGATACAAAAGCTCTAGTATCTGAATAACTTATGCATTGATCACCATGATTCTTTGCATGATTATTGATCATGGGGTGTTTCAGACGGTTGGTGCCACCTGTATTTCTTCTATTTTAACGTATTTTCTTCTCTGTTGAGCCCTTCAAAAGAAATGGACTTCCATTAACGAGGCACAAATTGTAACCGTTTCACCTGGAATTTTCTTACTTCACATTCTGGGAGGTCAATTAAAAATATCCTTGGAAAGATGAAATCATTTGTCTGTTACCAATATCCTCCAAACTTTGGGGCTTGTAAGTACCCCCCTCCCAGAATAATGAAAAGTTTGATACAAAATCTCCAGTATCTGAATAAATAATGCATTGAATGTCACGAATCTTTGCATGCATATTCATCAAGAGGGTTTCATCAGTTCCTGCAAACTGGTGATGTCACCTGTATTTTTATGCCCCCCCCCCCCCACACACACATACACTCACTTCTCAACTGTCGTCCTCATCTGTATGATATTTTGTGAACGCGATAAGGACTGCATATTTTCCGCAAAAATTTAGAACACTCAATCGTTCATACCAAAATCTCGGAGGAGTTCTAAAACCGGTGACCTTGGTTTTCATCTTCGAGGTAAACTCTGCCGAAATGGGATTTTTAAACCCAATAACTTTTGAAGTATTCCGCATTTGGTCCCCAAATTTGGTAACCCTATTGTTCCTGCCAAGTTCTCAGATGATTTTGAAACCGGTGGTCTTGACCAGGATCTTCAAGGTCAAATTAGCCGAATTATACTTATTGTCTTTGTAAGTATTTCACATTTTGTCCGATAATTTGGTACACCAATTGTTCCTCCCAAAATCAAGGAGGAATTCAAAACCGGTGACCTTGAACTTCATCTTTAAGGTAAAATCTGCAGATATGGAATTTTTGTGAACCCCATTGCTTTTGAAGTATTCCACAACTTGTTCTCAAGTTAGGTACACCAATTTTCCTACCATGTTGTTAGACAAGTTTGAAACCCGGTGACCTTGACTGGGAAAATCAAGGTAAAATCAGCCGAATGATAGTAATTGTCTTGTGAATGCAATAATTATTGTAGGGCTGCATATTTTCCTCCAAAAATTTGAAACACTCAATTGTTCCTACCAAAAGCTTGGATGTGTTCGAAATCCTGTTGAAATCCTTGATCTTGACCTTCAAGGTCAAATTTATGCAATTCAGGGCTTATTGTGACCCCCATAATTTGAAATTACTGAAGATTTTTTTCTTCAAATTTGACACTAGTTCTATCTGTCAAAATGTCATCATAGTTTGAAAAGTGGTGACCTTGACATTGACATTCAAGGTCTAATCTGCTGAAATCTAGATTCATTGTTTTAAGATATTGTATATTTTACCCCTAATGTTTTTGTATATCGCATGGGGGGAGACATATCTGTTTTGCACTGCAAATTGAAGAAATTCAAATGAAGCAGTTGTCCAAAAACAGGGCAAAATTCATGCATGACCTATAGAATCTTTTAACATGACATCCTTAGAGTTTCATGAAAAATATCCTTGGACACTTGAAATTAGGTCATGGTTAACTATATTTTGCAAATGAGGGGAGAAAACATGATTTTTAAGCACTCAGTGAGTCAAATGGAGCACAAATTGTATTGCTTTTATATCATAAGAAAGGTTTTCTTACCTGACACTGCCTCTCTCTGTTCTAGATTTTGTTGACACCACATACCGGGGGGACATGCAGCTTTAAGAATAGAAAATGATGATAACTCATTAAACCAGAATGATAGTTTATAGCGTTTTCGAGATATCCAATCATTGATTACACCCCCAATGTTACGTAATAATACAATTATATCTATGGGAAAAGCAAACCGAGAGATGAATGGGTGGACTAGGTTTACAAATTAATGGAAAGATCTTTAAGGCATTCAAGAATATGGTCAAAATTGCTATCTCAGATAAACTAAGAATTTTTCAATTTAAATTATTAGTTAGGGATATACCTCCTGATCTGCATTTTTTCATTACTGAATGAAAGCGAAACTGGACCCTGTTCTTTTGGTAAAAAAGGAAGGAAATTTACCTACATATACTTTATCACTGTGAGTAAAACCCATAATTTGTAAAAAATGACATTTGAAAATTAGTCAAGGAACTGGAACCATTTTTAAGCTTAGGGGTTATAACAGAAACAATATTAACACTAAACGACTTAGATAACAGCATACATAATACTCTACTACTACACGTTGCGAGTGCGAAGGGTAAAATGGTAGCACATATCCAAAAGTGGGAAAACTTTGAAACATACATATAGAAAACGAATAAACAATATAGATATAACAACATTTTTAACACTAACCAGATAACAATAACATTTCTATTCCTGTAATGTAACTTTATTATTTGTATCTGTATGCATATATTTTATTGTCATGGTCCACATATCATCATGCTGTAATATGTGCTTTGTTTAAAAGGTAAAGTATATAATAATTTTATTTTTCTGTTTTAAGTCTACTGTTTTCAAAGAGATGCACAGAACCTAGAGATAAGGTCATATCAGAAAGGTTAAGGATAATCTGGTTGTGCAGCTTTACTTTGGTGTACTTATTCAGTAATTGCTACATTATGAATATGATTAATAAGAGCTTGGGGTGTGAACTTGATAGGTCCTACGTCCATGTTGAAAATATATATATGAAACCAAAGGGGGTGTACGTCTTAGCTTTAAACACTTGTCCTTAGGTTTTTCTTCAATATCAATTATGACATAGGAAAAAAGTCGGAAAAGAAAGGGAGATGAGTGTTAGCATAGTAAGTTCGTATCTATGATTAAAACAAGGGACCTATGGGTCACGACGCTCAGCTGTTATATATATGACAAAAAAATATTATTTAGAAATGAGGCACATGCTGGTTTTGTGTGGTAATAAATATAAGCTGTATTATGAGTTGTTGTTGTTTAGCTTATGTATGATTTTGATAGTACCTTTGGAGACAGGGAAGAGGATTGATTTCATTTATTTTATTAACAAATGGAGTGCTATTGTCACACAGATTCTGACTTGGCCATATAACTTATAAGCAGAATATATAATATAAGGGTTTAACTATTAATTAAAAAAAATTACAAATATTGTCCCAAATATTATTTTTTTTTAAATAATAAGAGAATCATATGATTTTTTTAAATGAAATATAACTGAAATGATTATTAAAATAATATTAAAGAATATATTCATGAATGCATTCATGAATACATTTTGAAAGTATTTGCACTGGTATTCATATACTTTCATTTTTACCTGAATTCCCATTCTTTATGCAAGAAATTTTATAATGGAGTACATAATTATATTCGTATTTAAATACAATTACAAAGTATTCGCACCATGACTGGTATTTATTCAGTTTTCACCAAACAATGATGTTGAGAATCCAGAATATACAAAATTCACACATTTAAATAATGATCATAAGTACCTGGTTTTATGGCTTTTATTTATATTAAAAAATAACTGTAATAAATTCATTTTGGACTAATTTCACATCAATGTACACACTAGACACAGTAGGAATCTAGATTAATATTATCAACTGCATCTTTGTCTATCATTAATTTCCATCATATGATCCCTAATGATTAGTAATGAATGATATGATTTACTTCTTTATCATTAAAATTGAACTGAAAAATACCATAGGTGACTGCATGGTGTTATTTGGAATACGTGACATTCTATCCATCGATACAAGATTCTTATATAATCAGTAACTGCAAGTTAATTTCCTGTTATTATAAACTAACAAATTCCTTTTCTATTTTTCTTTAATTTTTTATTAAAAACCAATAAAAATTTATTAATTTATTGTTTATTGTTATGTAGTTGGTTAAAACTACTAGATGAGTTGGGTTGGACACCTGGATCAACTGTGGCTGGCCATAAGCTGCCTGGATTCCCCTGTATGCCTCGCCTCAAGCATGCAAAATTTGCTGAAAGTTCAACAAGGTCAACATACAGGTGACTCAAGAGGGGCTGGAGAGAGCCAAAGTCTGACAGGGTCTCATAAAAACATTTATAAAAGCTACAATTTTTGGCCAATTTCTTTCAGCTTTCTAAACTTAAAAGCTGAAATCCTTATGTGTGCATGATATGAAAATTATATCAACAGTGCTCACAGGAAACAAACGTGCCATGGTCAAAGTTGGGCAAAATTTAAGTTATTAATTTTACATTTATACTAATAACTTATAAAATTTGAAAAATTCATAACTAATCTTGATTAAATAATGTTACTTATAACTAATTTTGGGTATTCAATTGAATCTTGATTAAATAATGTTACATCCCTGACAAAAAATCTCTAGCTTCAGCAATCCCCTTGTTAAGGGAGTAAATATATTTCTTGATTTTTTACAAAGTGCATTATGTTTGGGCCGTTAACTTAAAACAATTACGCAATACTGACGTCATTCTGGCATGTGCATAGAGAATGAAAAATATGTATATTATTTATGATTAAAGTCAGATCAGTGGTTTTGATATTAGGCAGTCTTGAAGTGTAACAATGGGTTTTTAATGGAAAAATGAAGTTTTTCATTAATATCTTGAAGGTATTAAGTCCTAGTGACCAAATTCTTGGCATGGTAGGGGATTTTGGAGACATCTAGCTGTATGCCGAATTTAAGGAACTAAGAGCTGAAGCTGGGGAGCTGAGCTCTTGCAAACTGCATAACACTAGCTTGATGTAAACAATATGTTACATGGTGCTTGAAAACTGGAATAAAATCTACAGTTTTTGATCAACTGGTTTCAAATTTTTGGTGTTAACAGTTGAAAAGGTAACAAAAACATGCTGTGAAAATTAAATCCACAGTACTTACAGGAAAAAAACGTGCCATGGTCAAAGTTGGGCAAAATTAATTTTTTATTTTAATTAATATTTTAAAAAATTTAAAAGATTTTCATCTAATTTTGGGTATACAATTTAATTTTGATTAATTAAAGTTATATTACTGGAAAAAAGGTCCATAGCTTTAACATGTTTTGTGTTAAGTGATCAAATATCTTTCCTGATTTTTTACAAAATGCATTATGTTTGGATCCATAACTTTTTTAAATTATATAATACAGACATAATTTCTTGAATGTACATAGGAACTATATAGAGGAATAAGTATGGTAAATATGAGGAAAAACAGATGAGTGGTTTTGATATAAGGCACTCCTGAAGTGTGAAAATAGGTTTTTAATAAAAAATTGAGGTTTTTCCTTAATTTCTCAAAGGAACGAAGTCAAAAAGACCCAGTTTTCGGCTTGGTAGGAGATCTTGGGGACATCTAACATTATGCCGAATTTTGGGTTCCTGGGTCTTACGGTTTCAAAACGTGCCACATCTACGGACGGACGGACGGACGGACGGACGGACAGACGGACGGACGACGGACAATGGACCACGACTATAGCTCAGATGACTTATAGTCAGCTGAGCTAAAAAACAGTGTCCATTCTGACATATGATAAAAATATTAAAAAAGGGAGCTATAACTTGAAAAAGGAAGGAGAGATCGATGACTTGAGTTTTGGGTGTTGGCATGTTAAGTCATATTTGTTTTTAAAATCACTTGGGCCATGTTTTCTTAAATGTCAATTCTGATAAATATTAATAATAATAATAATAATAATATATATATATACTTTATATATGTTATGTTTTCAGTCCGAGTCCACCTAAAACATTACTGCCACACTTCTTTCATGGCCTAGGGTTTTAAGTGATGTTAAAGCAATCCTTTATCAGGTCGATATACCTGTCCTGTGAAATTAAGACTTCCATGATGAAGGCAAGATACAGGTATAGTTTAATACAAATGTCTGTCTGGTTTTATAGCATGAGGGGCAGTTCAGCACATGCCGTAACTAGATTTTGGTCCAATGTGTGTTAGAGCCTTCTGAATAAGAGCCACATCTGGTTTTATCAGACTCCCATATTTATAGAGCTTTAGGTTTATGGAAAACTGAAGCATTTGAACAGTTTTTACGGCTCCACCTGTTTGAACAGAAAGCCGCTAGTAAACAGTAAGTTACTAGTAAATTTACCCTCATGTACTAATTGCCAATGGTAGGATCCAAGACCTTTCTTCGTTCTAAGTATTAAGTTTTGGATCCGTGGGGACCAAAACATTAACCCTCTTTGTTTTGGATCTGTGGGGACCAAAACATTAACATATTAGCCCGTCTATGTTTTGGATCCGTGGGGACCGAAACAATAACACCTTAGCCCCTCTATGTTTTGGATCCATGGGGACCAAATTATTACCACTCTTTCTATGTTTTGGACAATCTACATCCCTTGTCTTGAATCCATACTGACCAAATCACTACTCTCATTTATATCGTACACCCTAGTCCCTACTCCTTGGCTTATTCTGCTGTTTTCAGTGTATTCATTATTTTCACCTTAACATGATTTAGGTTGGGTGGAGGGGCTGCAGCCGTTGGCGTTTTTTTCACCCATCTTAATGTTATATTTGTACCAAATTTAGTAAATAAAATATTATTAATTATTCAGATAATGAATTTGATACAAGGCACCGACTATTGTATTGTTAATTTTGAGATATTTCCACCTATCTATATGTTAGTCGTCCTTAAATTGGTGAGCTTGCATGCAGCATGTGTGCCCTCTTCCTTAGCAGTCTGAGTCCTGATGAGTATGTTTCCACAGTGATTGATAACGTGTTAATGTCCCAAAGTATTTAAAGGCTTAGCCCGCCGTCCTATCTATGTGAATCTGCATGTTTTTCCCAAGTTATAAAGCATAATTATTTTTTTCTTTACACAATCCTGATCGTATTTGTTAGACACAATACAATTAAAGTAGTTCACATGAAACATGTAATAACACTGTTAGATCTATAAAAATGATTTTGTGAATACGTCATCTTACTTTGCATTCAAAAGGCCCGAAATGGCTAATCTCAGCACATTTCTAATCTCAGCACGTTTCTATCTAATTTTGAATGTTATTTGTAGCCATCCAGCGTTTTTTTTTTGTTTTTTTTTTTCGGTTATCTTTGTGTTTTTTGTTCATTTCCCAATTAATACATCCGCTCACCCCTTGAATTTTTTTAAAATAAAACTACTTTTTCATATATTTTACCAAAGCATACACACCTTCGTCAGGAATTGACCTTTTGACCACAGGATTCTCTCCTAAAAAATAAAAAGGTTTACTACAATGATAAATTAACCGTGGAATAAAATATATAAATATATATATATATATATAAATATATATATATATATATATATATATATATATATATATATATATATAAACATGATCATCTAATTCATGTTACGCTCCCGAGGCATCGGAAATCTTGCGCTTCTAAAGAAGCTTCTGATTTAGGTAGTAGCCCTATAGGTAAAGCGTTGTGTAAACAGCGTAAATCAAGTATGCTGATCAATTTAACAGCGGTTATAAACCCAAGCAAACAACTTGAACAGGTCGGCTATATGGTCAGCTTTGTTTTCCCAAGTCGCCGATTGAGTAAAATAAGTTCTTAAAGATGCCCAATCACCTACCTTTTGTAAAAGAATTTATGTGATTTCTGGGAATGAACTTGCTCATCAACAACATGTTTGTAAACATAGCAATGTTGACAAACGGGAAAAACATGTAACCTAAGGTTGTAGTTGGCATATATGTGGAGGTAGGAAGGTCACTTGTAGCAAAATGCCATTTGCAAAGCTCTGGCTTATCTGACTTGCTGCCAGATGTCCTTGTTGAAATTGTTTTGATTATTTTGGCGGGCCCCCACATATTATAAACACGTTCGTATAAACAAAACAAGCAGCCTGTGTGCAGTGATATCCACGTTTTCTGACCTATTTTTATGAAAGCTTTAAGGGATTAACTTTTGTTTATAAAGGTCAGAGGGCCCCTTTAGGTTAATTTCGAATTGACGATGCACACAAGCAGTTATATATGATATAAGTGCGGGATATGGTTGGTGTGCAAATCATAACTAATTTAGCTTCGGATGGCTATTAACTTGATAATGATAAATAATTACAATTAATAATGAAACCAGATAGATACATTTAACTGCTCAGTAAAATGTTTCATAATGTTATAAAACATAATGAATTGGGGAAAAAATAATGATGTTGAAGGTTACCGTAAGACGACTATATAGCTAATATATACAGAGTGTTAGTTCCGGCAAAATATTTTACGAGTTGCCATATTTTGCTAAAACGAGAACTCCGTAAAGAAGACCGCTTTGTTTAAGCGAAGCTTTCATGTTGTTACCTCTTGTATATAATGACCTGTACTTTTTTACCTTCTACTGTTTGATATTATTATTTTTTTTTGGTCTTATTTGACACTGCCATTATGTGTCAGCCAATGTTTTCCTAGTTGGCTTTGTTATTACGTTATGACCATTTGTTTATTATCATGGGACAGCTTTTATAATATAAGAAAGGTTGTCTTACCTGATACTGCCTCTCTCTGTTCTAGATTTTGTTGACACCACATACCGGGGGGGCATGCAGCTACAAGAATAGAATATGTTGATGATAACTCATTATACCAGAATGATAGTTTACAGGGTTTCCGAGATATTCTAACCATTGATTACACACCCCAGTGTTACGTGATAAGAACGTGCTTCATGTATAATAAAATTACCTACCACATACCGGGGGGGAGGGGGTGCTGCTTCAAGAAGAGAATACGTTGATGATAACTCATTCTACCAGAATGACACTTTACAGCTTTTTTTATTGGGGTATTTACCCATTGATTACATATAATTACATATTGTAACAGAGCGCGCATTATATATAATGAATGTCCTTTCCTAACAAAATCCAGGTTCTGTTATGTCTGTTAACTTTATAATTACAAATATACATGAACAATTGACCTATCCATGAACTCTGTATGACCATAATCGCATATTCATTCAATGAATAATCATAAGCATTGGACTAACGAGCAACCAATCAGGTGACCTTAAACACCAACCGTGACACTAGGTTTTTTTTGGGTTTTCTTCTCACCCTGGATTTATAATGTGTGTTCATAGAGGTAAGGCGAATGCTGAGAAAACAACCTAATTTTGTGTGAAGTTAGCGAAAATAGATGAAAAACAACTAAAATCACGACGCCGAGTTGTTTTTCTTTATGTGAGAACTGCAATGCCAACTCAGCGCTGTATGTGAAAAATTTGCCGTCATAATGGAATGACGTAACCGTGACGTCACGGTCGTCGCGTGAAATTTCCACGTTATGAAGAAGCCAGCAGACGGCACCGTGGTCAGCAGCCAAAGTTGAGCTCTTCTATTTTATAATACTGTATATGGCCGATTTTTAAATTTATATTGTACGGTACACAGAGCCCTGGTCATGGCTATGCCCAAAACTTCATTTATGTAACTGGTGGTATATGCGTGAAAAATCCCTTTGTGAGGTCCGTCAGCGTTTAGTTCTGGACCACAAGTTTTCTAGCCACAGCCGGTGCGAATCTAGCTATTCACATTTGTTATTAAAATGCGAATTTAATTCCCGTCAAATTAACGAATACAACTTTAACAAAAAATTGCAAAAAGTTTACAAAATTCCATGCCAATCTACGTATTTCAGGACCCCGAGACACCGGCACTGGCATCTTGTCATCCCTATATAAAATGAACTGGTCAGAATATTCGCCTAACTTTTTACCGCTTTGTGCATACTTGCCTTGCAATATGGGCGATCTCAAGGTTGGGATGACCCCACACACTTTAGATTAATTTAGATACTAAAGATTTATCCTAGTCTGTACACGCAGGTTAGCACTAAATTCAGGCAGAAATAAAACCATTTGTTCAAAATTAACATTTTACACAAATTGTTTTTTGTCATAATCACTGGATATGTGTCCCATAAAAAAGGGTAGTGCATGGTAATGAATATATGTTTCTGGGATAGCCAATATATTCAGATCACAGGCGCTTGAATAATTGTTTGGTTTGTATCCATTAATTTGTTCTTTCATGGTAGGTCCGCACAGAATTTTTTGTGGATAGGTCAATTAGATAATCTGGATATACTCACGCTTATGGTGGGAAGCACTGAAGAGTCCCAGAATGACTACCAGCATTAGTAGGTTCCTCATGGTTTAGTGTCGTGGCTTTATCTGTCAAAAAGACTATGAAACATCAGTTTTACACTTGCTTATATAATGATGGATATATCTTTATATAACCAATGTCCTTCTTCATACCATGTTAAACCAATGATCCCTCACCACACGTTTACTCAGACGAATCTGCTTTGAATCTATTTTTTTTATGTATTTGTTTCCCTGCAATAAACCGACTAGCTTTCCTGCCACCAAATGCCATTTTCTTCGACTACACACATCAATATGACACCAGTGTATATAAGATAAAACAAAAAAGCATTTACTTTGTACTTTGTAAATATGTTTTTTACAATGCTTGCATAAAGTGTGTGTGTGCGTACTTATAGATAAGTTGTCTTTTGCACTTATTAATCTTACTAATTTATGCTTGAAAACATAAATATAAAGTGTTAAAAATACCATGCCTATTCCAGCTTACCAGTCTCAGTTGTATGAAACCAATGGTTTGCTCTCATTAAAAATGCTCCGTATTTAATACCTGGTATACCAGTTACAGTACCAGCATACAATGAAGCCAATCACCACACAGAAAAAAATGAGGCACGACGTGGCAAGGAAAGTTGGGGCTGCCCACATAATTTTACAACCGTCACCTTTCAAATAATTGAACAGATAATATACATTTGAAAATTCCGTTAAATATGCCTAAATTAGTGACTAGTGAGCTGTATGGGAAGTAGTCAGAGTGGACGGTGCCAACGGAAGAAAGCTCCCTGGAACACTTATAATATATTCGTTGTTTGCTCACTTAATGCCCATAACGATTATTTGTTGTTAGTTTGGTGGATTTTTAATGTATATCATAACGTTTCCCGCACAATATTCATATATATATATATATATATATATATATATATATATATCGATTCATTCTGCAACTTTATTTTCTCCATATAATCCTTTAACGTTTAGATGCGTCAGGTCAAGGTCTTGGTCACATTTGATTATAGGAGTGTGTCGTAAAATAATCTTTTTTCTCGTGCACTTTAAAATCTTTCTATATAGTGATATATATTGAATTAAAACCAAGGATATCCCTGAATGTGAAGTATGATTGGATTGCATACACCAATGTCCGTTGTCAATACAATAAATGATTCATTGTAATTTCAAAATATACAGGAATCTCTGATCAAAACATTCAGAACGGGCTGCAGCAAAATACTGTTGCAATTGAATGAACCATCATAATTGTGATATCAGCTTTTGTTAAATACGCCCAACGGCAGCATCATGACATTTATAACTAGGAACATATGCTTATGTGTAGGCGAGAACGTGTGCAAAATAAATATCCGTGTTTCTTATATAATGAGAACATATGGCATGCGGGTGCTTTATTGTGACCCTTTTTTCAATGTGTCTCTGTAGGACAGAACATGTAGGCAATGTTTGTATTGCAAATGGACTTTCAACATATTGTATGTGGCTTTATGTGATGATGGAACCCTTCATTCTCTGCCTCAGATGTCCATTGCTACACGTGTTTGGCTTAATTTACCATGTTCAAACGGTACGCAACATACATAGTAAAACAGACCTACACACAATCCTTGTGCTTATGTCATTAAACACAAATACTATTTATATGTTTGGACAGACAGACTTAGATTCGCTGGCTTTGGTAATCAGTCCTGTTTCGTTTAATCTCAAAAGCCATCTCCTGATACTGCAATATATAGATGTTTTAAGGTACACCTAGTCCAATTAAATTAGAGGTTAAGCTTCAGTATGCTACGTTCTGAACTGGTCTCTCCAACAGACGCCAGGTGCCGCTACCGCTCTTGCACCAGTACGTCTGTTATTGGACGCCATTTTTTTTTCAAGAATCTTGAAAAACGGAAGTGCCGTTGGGCATGCGCAAGGAAAACCCCCTAGCATCTGGAGGTAAATCCAGAATGGATGTCAGTTTTCACAAACCCGGCAGACCCCAATAAAAACAAGTAAACAATATTGTTTGGTTGTGTGGCAAAAATAATCCACTTTTGCATGTCTATTGCAAGGGTGGTATAGTAGGGGGATTCTTTGCGCATGCCAAACAACACTTCCGTTCCTAAGAAAAATGACGTGAACAAACTATTTATATGACACAAATTCTATCAAGATTGAAGAGGTCTGATGTAACTTGGCTCGTTTTAGTTAACGCCTCGATGCGTGTTGACAGCAACACATGCAAACACTGGTGATGCCCCTGCCTCAGCATAGTTATAGTATATATTGGAGGACAGTCGGTCAAACCACAGCACACATTCATCCACGAATATACACGCATCGGTTGACCAGCCGATCGGTAATGGAGCAAAGTAACGTAACCATATTAAATGGTCCCACAAAAAAGTGTGACAACATTTCAATGAGAAAACTGTCGCATGTTAAAGGTGACGATCCGGCGCATGTAATGATATCATATTTTGTAAGTTAAATATGTTGCTTCAAACTGTCGAAATAGGGTAGTTTGCTGAATATACCTAAAATGACGTCGTGTCAAAGACGTTCTCAGCCCATGTCATGAACCTACATTAATGTATATAAATACCATGTTAAACAAAAAGATGCCTGGCGAAAATTACAGTCAATATATCTTGTCATGCATAGATAGACAATTTTACCTCTAAATATCCGTATATTTACCTCTAAATGTCCCTCACGTGACGTTTGTTGTGACAGGTTATGTTACACATCGGTTCTCCAAAAAAGTTATGATACTGTAAGTAATTCCTTATTCAGAACGTTCATTTGCATATAAAAGCTCAGCTGTGTCATTGGGGTCAGCACAGAGGTGTGGAGAGCCAGGATAGATTGCTTCACACAACCTAAGTTCCGGGAATAGTTTAGGGTCCCAGCGCTTCGCTTGAGGCACCGGCTATACGCACGATTTTCTCGTGCGCAGGCGCACGACTGGTCTGCGTAGTGTATTGCAATATGCACGATATTGTCGTGCACATAGAGGATAGCATGCATGCACGACAATATATCGTGTATATTGTTGTGTTACCAGCACGAGATTATCGTGCACATTGTATGCTATGTAAACAAAATCAAGCCCGACTAAACTGATACAAGCCACAACGAATAGGCCTATCAGTGGCGGGTCCAGAAATTCGTGAACGGGGGCGCTGATATACTGGGTTAGCGGTCGATGGGTTTTAAGCAATATATATATTTTATAAATACATATATATACAAATATATATATATAATTTAAATATATATATATATATATTACTATATACATAATATATATTCAGCGTATGAAATTTTTTTCTCATCTATATGAATTAAATGTAGAGATATTGTTCATTTGAAAGTTAATTAAAGTATACATGGGGAAATGTAGGGGGGGGGGGGTGATCCCTATCGTATTGAGATTTTTTTTTTTTAATTTTAAAGGGGACATGACCCAGTTCTTGGTGTTATGACCCAGCAGAGTGGATATAACGGTAAGACTCCCTCCCTGGGTATAAAAACATTTAGATACTATCTTATTAAATCTTTATCACAGAGCTCTTCATTCATATCCTCAACTTATGAATAGGATGTAATAAACTTTGGATATATTAATAATTTAATTGCTGGGGAATAAACAAAGATATCTAAACAAGAAAAATTAATTACGAATAACTGGGAAAAGAAATAGATAAAATGAGAGATGTAATAGCTCAACCCCTCTGAATCCCCCACAGCCTATCTTGAACGTAATTTTATAATATACAGATGTGTTGAAATACCAGCTTATAACACAGTTAGATTATAGGTCTTCAGGTCAACATACCTGTGTCTGAATTTCTGAAGCGACTGGAATATCAATCACGCAGTGTCTCGACGAGGTTATAAGTGTATATGGACGGTATGATGTTTAGGATTCATGTAATGGAGAAGTAAGATGCAGTTAAAAATAAGTTACAAATTAAGATACAAGAGGATGGACATAAAAACGTTTCCTGTTCACAGAAGTGTTGTGCTTCATAGAGGTGCGTGGGTTATTCTACAGTCGTGCCAAACCGCTGAAAATCTATATTTTCTTTTAATTCTTGAATAAAAAAGGACCTAACAATCCTCTCAATTAATACATATCCCAAATCCCAGGAAAAAGTCCGGAGCCCGTATACCGGCTTTATCAGCTAGTAATATATATATAATGAAAAGCTTAAGTTTATATATATACAGTAATGCAATAACTTAAACCCTAAGTCTGCTATGCTACTTGATAAAAAATGGATTTAAATTAATGCAACCTAAATTGGGGTTTGACATGACAGGCCTCCTATAAAACTTTGCAAAAGGCTGTGCTTTAGACCATCCAGCGCTTTTAAGTATACAGTCAGCTGGAGCTCCCAAACGTGAACCAGCAGAAGTAGCAGCAGATGTTGTGCTATGCGAGTAAAAGTTTCAGTATCAGGCTTCGATTGTCAAAACTATGCCAGATAACAAAATTTTTTTTGTAGCGTTTGAATGCGTTGTACTGTTAACAAAGCCAGAAGCATTGAGATAGTTGTTTTAAGGAAATGCCATCAAGAGAGACAGAGTCCATGTATTGCAGTACTACATAAACATCTCATGTGCTTGTGTGTCTAGGCACCGAAGGTCTCGATTTAAAAACACCTCTGATAAAACGGCATACCTCGGGGTGTTCACGTAATTTTCTGTTTTCTACTTTAGCACATGTTGAGAGTGCACTCTGAGCTGTGTTAAGAGAAAGAAGAATGTCCAAGTCTTGTGTTGTAAAGTAAAGTTATGAAATTTAAAGCTTGTACGACAGTGGGATTAAAGGGGTATACCTGTTGTTCAGTGCAAAACCTGTCCCACGTGGTGATATATGGTTTGTCCTGTTTGTTTGTTGAAACTGCCCCATTAGCCAATTCCCTGTGTAACAATTATTGTATAATCAACATCAACTTGATGCGAACATCATGCCAGTCATTACATCGTGTCTGAAGCCAAAACAAGGAAGCCTTACCTTCTTACACATTAATCTGATAAGATTAAATATCAGCCGCTGACCATGGCCCCCCTGCGGTGGCCTCATCATCAACCTGGTATGCCCGCAGGCTGTCCCACTGGCACCAGTGTGTACCACTATCAGAGTCATCTCTGTTGATAGGTGCACTACTTCCCTCAACATGTGCTATCCACCGTTTGTTATCCCTAATTGCTAAATCTGGTCTCATTGGTCTCTCAAAATTTCAACGAGATTGCTGTTATGCCTGGATTTTGTCATTTTCCATCCGCCCATATGTGGTAGTGTTGACGCACCTGCTTAGAGCGCCACTAGTGTTAGGGTTTAAACTTTTTTTTGTGTATGTGCATACTTTATGGCATGCGTAGTACGAACGCAAAAGGCTGGCAGACATTGTGAATCAGTGGTAGAAGCTTGGTCGGACGAAATTGGGCCAGGTACCGATAGTGAAGTCTTTACAGAGGTCATGGCCATGGTTCGATGTAAATAGTTATGAGTAGAACGCTTTGACATACTTGAAAAATTGGTTTGGTAACCACGGTGTCAGTGCGCATGCGCCACACAATCGAATGTTTCCGTTCAACATAAGAGTTTCAGTTAGACGTTTTAATATGTTTTAAGCACAAGCTATGTCATTCTAGTTCGGGCATAGCAATTGTGTTATCATTTTAAGCTGTAATTAAAGTCTAACCGTATGTACGTGTAGTTCATTATGGGAATATACCTGTATCTACCAGCGCGGAACAAGATTAGTTCAGTCTGTTATTAAAACACATTGTGAGTGAATTGGCGTTAATATAAAACTGATGTGACATCATTTAGAGAACGGACAGCTTGACTCGTACGAGATATATATATATGTTCTTTTAATGAGATAGGAACCAAGTTTGACGGATGTATTCTGTAACCAACTGCGCTGAAACTTAGTTTTCCTCAGATTGACCATACTATTTCAGATATATGGCATGCATCTGTTGTATACTATGTGTTAATAGTTATGCCGTTTTAAGATTAATATGGAGATAATGGCTGATACTGTAAACTATTTTCATTTATTACCAAAGTAATATAATGATATTTCCATTAATACTGTTTAATATGAATACCATTAGTGTCTTCACTGCTTATATGTTATGAGGTGAAGTGATACAGTGTAGAAGTATAAGTTTCCTTTATTATTTTCATAACGTTTTATGGAGTGACTTAAGTCATATATTCAGAAGTTTTAACTATTTTAGAGATCACATGATAGTCGAGTTATTGATGTATATAAACCTTTTTTTTTTTAACTGTTTTGTGATGAGAGAAGAAGATTAAAACTATTAGTGTTAGGATTTAGAATGAGATAACACACGGTTGTGTGACATGTTATGATTGGCACTAAGATGTGTAGAGATATAACTTTAATTAGTGAGAGAAGAAACTGTGAAACTATGAGTCATTATAATAATTTATTTTTTTTTATATATTTGTTTAGAAACCTGTATGATTATTAATTACAGTTTACAGTTTCTTTTGCATATATTCAATATAAGTTCAGTTTATGCATCTGATCTGATTAGTTTGACTATTCGTCATAACTGAGACCACCATTCAGTGATAATACGAATACAGATTGGTGTTACATACTGCATAATGTATGAACATGCATACTAAGGTCTTCCATTATTTGTGTCATTGCAAAATTTCAAGCCTTGAGGATCAACCAACCTTTTCTTTTCTTATTTTATGTACCGGTATCAATTTGAGCATCCTTGACTGCGATTTGCATCCGATTCTTCGTTTATAAACTGCTATTCTTGACGAATGGCTCCTTATTCAACCCCGCATCCTTCCAGATTTTGGTGTCAGAAGTGGGATGATAAACAGGAGGGATTTATAAAAAGTAGAGATATAAAGGAGAACATATGAGAATATTGTTTTACATATATTTAACGGAGACGTTGTCAAAAGTTAAAAGGGTGGTTTGACAGTCACAAAGTATACACCTGGTTGCAGCCTTGAAGTGATCTTGCCTTTTCCTGAATGTTGTTGTCGCTTTGTGTAACATACTTTGATTGGATCCGTGATGGCAGTTGTTCAGTCGTCGATTGGATCATATACTGCTGTTTACGTCTGATGTCAGGAGATACGTCAGTAATGCTATTCCAGCGTGACATTGTACATTTCAATAAGTTATACACTTATGTCGTTCAATTAACATTACCATTGGATTACGTTATGTGAGTGCCTACACTGCCTACAGATGATTACAGACATGTCTGGTACTACGCAGCATGATGGTGATTACTAGATTTGAACTCTTTAGTACCCAGATTGACGTACATGAGTATTTGTTAATACTCATCACTGGTTTTGACTCTTGATATGAAAATTGCGTCAGTCAGTGGAACACTGGTTACCTGATGATGTTGTATTGTGAATGTATTATGATGATGAATGAGTTGCATATTTGCATGTTTATTGCCTGATCATTGATGATATCATTTTAAAGGTGTACCTGATGTTAATTGGAAATATGAATCACACTTGCATGTTTAATATTGTTTACATATAACAGAATTTGTTGAGAGATTACTCATGTTCAAGATATACCATAGCCTTTATTTGCTGTAGCTATGCGTCATTGGCATTAAGCCGGAGACTGCAGAGTCTACACCTGTAAGTGTATGCCCCTCGTAGATTAGAACATTACGCTGGAGAAACCGGAACTTCGGACTATTGGATGGTTCAGGCCCGAGATGCCTTGCATGCTCAGGGGTTAGAAGTACAACCCGCAGCAGATCATCTACTTGTACATTTAGAGAGCGCTTCGCTGTGAGAAGTTAAGAAGCCTGATGAACGTAATACTACCATGGCGTATCCAATATTTGAAAGAAGCTTTCGTTGAAAGATGGTCTCAGAATGAATTTTTAGATGCATTTTTCGTTAGGAGACTGCATGGCAGAGAGTCCCTGCGAGAGTTTTCACATGAACTGATGAATCTTTTTTATCGTGCTTTCAGCATCCACGATAAGATTTTGACAAAGATACAAATGAATCAAATCAAACAAAGAGACTGGAAGAAGTGCTTACTGTACAAAAGAAGTAACAAGAAATTATTGAAAGTCAACAAAAGATGTTGGATCGACTGATATCGCTAAAAGTGAATTGTATGAACACTAGAAAGAACAACTGCAAGTACCCGAACAGAGAATGAAAGGTCCTTGCTTTTATTGTAGTAAATTGGGTTACCTGAAACGTGACTGCTGGATTTTCAGGAGTGGGAAAAAAACAACTGTAACAGATTCCCCAACTGCAGCTTATGATAGTGTAAAAAGAGTTTCCAGGAAGTAACAAACTCTCGCTAATCCTGAAGTGCAAGATTGAACTTTTGCAGACAGAATTACGGCAAATTGTATTTTCGGACAGGTAACTGTGCCGTGTCTATTAGACACTGGCAGGTGGCAGGACCACATGGAGTGGTTATACCTCCGTATGCCTCCGAACAGTGTATCTTGTTGTAGGATCACTGTCAGGGTGAAGGGTGGAGTAGCTGTGGTAGAGCCTCTTAACTATGTGTTACAAGGGAAAGTTCTCGTGGCAAGAACTATTGTTGGTTCTTCAGCCGACCATTTGTATGTGCATGTAGCAAATCCTAGTTCAAAAGATGTATATCTAAAACCGGATCAGAGGATAAGTACACATCAGAATCCTGAAGAAATCATTGAGTTATACAAGCAAGTAGCCGTAGAGCTTGTATCTAGTAGTAAACAGGGTAAGGTTTATGTTCAATGTCAAAGTTGTGTTGGCATTGCGTCGGATGTTCCATCAGTTGATTT
The DNA here is from genome assembly GCA_026874595.1 of Sipunculus nudus. Lineage (NCBI taxonomy): Eukaryota > Metazoa > Annelida > Sipuncula > Golfingiida > Sipunculidae > Sipunculus > Sipunculus nudus. Next base: position 46,862,264 of record CM049306.1, on the reverse strand, counting down.
ATCAAGTTTTCCTGGAGCCAAGGAAGAGCGTAAGAAGGTCCATATCTTACTGAAGAAGCACAGTCATTTTTTTCTGCAGGATGAAGAACCACTACAGTGCACTAGTACATTGCAGCATAGGATCCATATTGTGAGTGAAGTGCCGACTGCACAACCGTACAGAAGAATATCACCACAGCTGCACAAAGAAGTAGAAGCTCATCTGATATCCACGCAAGATGAATAATTAGAGAGAGTAAAGTAAGCTATGCATCGCCATTTGTCATCCTCAGAAAAAAACCAGGAGACTTACGGATCTAAATCGACTTCAGAAAATTGAACCAGAAAATAAACGAGACCAGTACCCACTACCTCGAATCGATGAGTCCTTGGAGGCTTTAGCAAGATCAAAGATATTTAGTACTCTTAGACTTATGCGCAACCTACAATCAAATTGAAGAACATCCAGATGATGTTTAAAAGACTGCATTTACAACACCAATGCGACCTTCCGCGTTTACGACGCTGAGCTTACCGTGTGCGGGAGAGGATTCATGAACTAAGTATTTAGAGGAAGTACTATAAACACAAAAACAGACGAAAAACTTACCGAGGATGCAGATCAGGACGCAAAGTACTTGAATTAATCAGTAGGCATGATAGAAATGGACCTAATGTAGACAATTTAAACAAATCTGTTTTTTTTGTGGATATTGTGACGGATAACAAAGTTGATTTATGTGTTATAACAGAAACATGGATGGCAAACAATGACAAATTTACAAAAAAAATAAAATCAATCAAATATTGAGGGTTTTCGTATTAGTAACACTCCGAGAAAGGACAGAACGGGAGGGGGATTGGCGTTACTTTATAGGAAGGAATTTGATCTTGTGAATGTGGAATTTACCTACTTAAAGACATGAGAATAAATGTCGTGGGTCCTGAGATATAAAAGCAGATTGATTAGAGTAATTTGTGTCTACCGAATTCACCACTCCAAGTTTACCAAGTGACCAATAGAATAATTCATAAGGAATTTAGTGAATTCATTGAATCTGTGATCATGTGTAAAGAAGGTCTGGTAATTGCTGGAGATTTTAATATCCACATGGAATTATATAAACTTACTTTGATGTCCAAGGGATGCATATTTGTTGAACAGCATGAATTTGAGAAGTCATGTGAGACAGCCAACACATACATCAGGCCATAGTCTGGATTTGATTGTTACCAGGTTAAATTGTGACTTCGAAATGATAATTGTAAAGACTGGTAAATACATTTTAGATCACTGTTTTGTTTTTAGAACATTATAGAACTCTGAACCTGTGAACTCACCTCGTTCTTGAAAACTACATACGGCTCGTCAAAATAGGATCACTGAACACAGTCTATTGCGTCTGATAAACGACATCAAAACCTTCACAGCTGAAAGTGCACTGCGGATCGGACTCTAAAAATTATTTTATCACATTTAACACTTTAATCGTTCATCATGATTTAATATCATTTTTTTCAGAGCAAGTTAAACAAATTAATTTTAAACGTTAATATTAGTACTTCAGTGATATAACCTGCTGACGACACCTGTACCAAAACGACATTCCACAATACAGTCCAAAAAAGGAGTCTATGCTTTTCTCCAGTATTTCTTCCATAATCGATTTCTTTTGAGGGAGTTCTCCTGTGGTCCGTTCCGGTCTTTATTTTCTGCTCTTCTAAATAAATAGTTATTACCCACTGGCTTGAAAAAGGTACTGGCAAATAAAAATAAATAACTTCACAATATTTTGATCATATATACTACCAAATCGGTTAGTCAGAGGGCGGGGCAATTGCATGAAAAGACCGTTTTATTTTCATAAAAAGATTGATTTAAATTATCTTTCCTGATAAACCCTAATTCAATAAGGTGTTACAGATTATATCTTTGTGAATCAATCTATAGATATGAGGATTTGCTTGCAGGTTAATGGTCAAGGAATAAGTACAACTGTACAAGCATCTGCACATACCCATACATGACTTTGTAGACGTGTAATAAAGCCGGTTTCGCATCTTCAGATAATTTTCTGTCAATTGGTTTTATTTTATCGGTTGCAAAATCTACAATTAACGTTGAGGTGTTGCCATCCGTGGCAAGTCCTCAGACCTGTCAATTTAGGGTCGCACAACACCAAATTTTCCCGGACATTTCGGTCACTTCACCTCCAGGATTGCCTTTATCATCGGGGGTGATCGAGTCTTGTTCTCCGATACCTATGTTCCCCCGAACATTTAAATTTTTGTATTGCTGTTACTAACAGTAATAAACTTTGGTGCTAGATATAAAAATAACAACAAATTGTTGTGTTCTTGAGACAATACGATCACACTTGAGTGGCATAAGGGGAGTTTAGCCCTGAGGAACAAAACAAAGAATAAGGTCACTTTATCTATAACTGGTGTGGACTTCTGAAGTTGAAAAATGCAAATGTCTTTATAAATCAAAGTTTAAAAATGTTAAACATACCACAAATGTATATCAGTGAATAACATAACACTCCTATCTTCCATATTTGCCGTAATGATATTAGATATCTTTCTCGGAAACATAGTGACCCGGGAACATAGTTACTGAGGAACATAGGTACCGTAGAACATATAGGTACGCTACCGCCGTCAGGAATGATGAAAGCAGCTAATGTTACTATTACCACGCTAAAAAGCGCTTGATTTATTTACGGTTCCGTCATCATAACTTACCGCTTTTTCCGGTCGGGTAAAATTGTCAAAGTTTTTGTGCAGGCATTTATTCCGCAAGGGTTTTTAACAAGTCAGGCCTTTAGTGCCTTACATCTACTGATCCTATACCGGTAATCCCTATAGCAAAGAATCTGGCTGCAAAATAGGTATATTATGTGGGAGGTCGACTTAATAAAAATCCAAACAAGAGCAATTGTTTGTGTACAGATAACGTAAAACCTGTATCTTTTTACAGTCCTCCTGTGGTCGGTTCCTTTTTCGTTTGCCAGTGTTCTGATAGTACAGTAATGTAGTTTGATAAAATCAGAGTACACGCTCCGATCAACACAAAGAATTTAAGAGAAGTCATTATAGAGAGAAAAACCACCTCCACCTATGGCATCATTACACTGCAGGAAGGCGGTATACACATTATATGGCTTGGTAGTTAAGGCGTTGGATTCATGAGTATAGAGGGGGTCAGCCCTATGATCCAGACTACGTCCACAATGCAAATCGTTCCTTTGATGTTACGCGGTAACGATTTCAACATATACCTTGCCAGGAATAAATGCCATTTACTGTGCTATTCTATCTTGAGGAATAAGCTATAGCGTTTATAAATTTAAGGTTATGTTGGGTTTCTGAACCTCACAGAGTATAAGATGTATGGTTAGAGAAACATAGCTAATAATATTTAATAATTTTGTGTTTATTGTTATCATTAGTTGTGTTGAACGATGGATCGGTTTGTTTATTGTTAAGTAATAGAACTTATTAAACTACGGTTTTGTTATGATAAGCTGACAGAAGATTCTAGAAAATACAGGTATTTCTAAAGGTTTGGATGATAAGTTCCAGTAGACAACTTCCAGAAGTCTGCGGAACATTCGTTGACTATAATTTTCCCGAAGTTTCTTTATGACAGGTATATATAGAAGTCGGCCCAATGCCATTGATAAAAGTCGGTCAATAGAGTTGGTTGGATCGGGTCAGTTAGTGTATAGATTTACACCAGGCGGGGTGTGGGTCAACTGCCGCGAGAGGGCGATTATTGGTCCTGGAGTTTTATATATTAAGCCGACCAGGCCGTAGAAATACTGCGAGAGAACCGTGCATTGTGGAAGAACTGTTTGTAAGACTGGAACCAGCCAACAGTGGGCGAAGGTCATTTGTGACGTTTCGGAATAAAGGTTCGTTTTGTTTGTTACCCCCGACTTAAAATTTCTGCGTGAAGAGATCCCGGGAAGTTTATGTCCGCTGCGTGTTTGATGTGACCACCATCAAGTATTCATATGCAAAAAAGGAGATCTCTAGCCAAATCAAAATTTCGACTGAAAATGTTTATGTGATTCAACATCAAAGGAAAGAAATTGCCACTTTATTGCTGGATCAATATATAGATATTTATCGTTTGCTTGAAAATGCACCTGTATTACATATGAATTCATTTTTAGTAGTGAAAACACCAAGGATTTTTAATTTTACGTAAAGAATCATGTTTAGACAGAAAGCGTTCGTCAGGCTCCTTGTTTTTTGTCGCTTTACATGTGTTGGAAGTTTACTCCAGTAAAAATATTGTAAGACTAAGTACGAACTTCAGCAGGGAGAGCTTAGCAAGCTTGACAGGTTTGGCCAATTAAACTGCAGCAACACCTTTCTGCTTCAAACAAAGCTTGCAACAAGATACGCTAAACCAAAAAGCACTTCTGCAGGAAACAGATCCGGACTTTTCGATTTTACCAGCTTTATCCTCAAAGAAAAATATCACCATGAAGAAAAAGTCATCATTTATTGAAGACTCGTTGCCAATTGTAAACCCTCACAACTTTAATTGTAAAATACCCCATGGGAACTTGTGTGATGAAGAAATCTTCTTTATTATCTATGTGCACACGTTACCGGATCATCATGTCAGGGGAGACTTCATTCAGAAAAACTGGGCTAACCAAAAATTCTGCGATTTACTCCAATAAGACATTCACGACCCTTACGAGAATTTAACCTACAAAGGTGTTGCAGCTCTCAAATACCTTGCCCATCACTGCCAGCTTGTGCCTTATTTCCTCAAAACGGATGACGATATTTTTGTTAATACCTTCGCGGTGGCTGAGGAATCTACCAAAAAGGAGTCAGAGGTGGTTGATTCTCTGTTGTGTCTGGTATACTATGCCTGTTATAAGAGATACGGAGGGCAAATGGTGGGTTTCTGAGAAAGAATATAAAGGAGAATTCCACCTTGTATACTCTTCTTTATCTGCTTATATTTTTTGTATAAAAATTCACTTTACAGCAAATTCTTCTGGGTTGACGACATCTATATTACTGGGATACTCCCTGATATTACGGGAAAACGCCATCGCATAATGAGCGTATATGAGTTTGACTTTGATAAATATCACAGGACACACATCTGCAGGAACGGTTGGGTATTCATTAAGTACTTTTTACACACGAATCAGGTACAGGGATCGATTTTACCAGCTTTATCCTCAAAGAAAAATATCACCATGAAGAAAAAGTCATCATTTATTGAAGACTCGTTGCCAATTGTAAACCCTCACAACTTTAATTGTAAAATACCCCATGGGAACTTGTGTGATGAAGAAATCTTCTTTATTATCTATGTGCACACGTTACCGAATCATCATGTCAGGGGAGACTTCATTCGGAAAAACTGGGCTAACCAAAAATTCTTTAATTATCTCAAGTTGAAACTCCTTTTTGTGCTGGGATCTACTCCAGATGCCGGTTTACAGGAAGCAATCACCATGGAATCCAATGTTCACCATGATTTACTCCAATAAGACATTCACGACCCTTACGAGAATTTAACCTACAAAGGTGTTGCAGCTCTCAAATACCTTGCCCATCACAGCCAGCTTGTGCCTTATTTCCTCAAAACGGATGACGATATTTTTGTTAATACCTTCGCGGTGGCTGAGGAATCTACCAAAAAGGAGTCAGAGGTGGTTGATTCTCTGTTGTGCCTGGTATACTATGCCTGTTATAAGAGATACGGAGGGCAAATGGTGGGTTTCTGAGAAAGAATATAAAGGAGAATTCCACCTTGTATACTGTTCTTTATCTGCTTATATTTTTTGTATAAAAATTCACTTTACAGCAAATTCTTCTGGGTTGACGACATCTATATTACTGGGATACTCCCTGATATTACGGGAAAACGCCATCGCATAATGAGCGTATATGAGTTTGACTTTGATAAATATCACAGGACACACATCTGCAGGAACGGTTGGGTATTCATTAAGTACTTTTTACACACGAATCAGGTACAGGGATCTATATCATTGTGGGCTAAAAGTATTAAACATGTCGAAAACGCAAGGAAAAGGAACCAAAAGATCATACAGATAATAAATAGACCAGTTGTAAAGCTGGACAAAAATAAACTATACTAGTCAAGGTCATCATGTATAATTTTGATTATTCTCAATTGAAGCAAGAATTAAGTGTAATACAAGTCTATAGATGCCGAGAATCTTATTGGATGATACATGTAGAGAAATATGTACTTTTATTTCAAGGTAGTTTAAGGTAAGAGAAGATCAGTTCACTGTTACATATATATATAAATAAATAAATATATATATATATATATATATATATATAATGATAAAATATTAAATACAATCTATAGTATACAATTTTATTGGCATGCTGTAGAAATAAATTGATAGATTAATAAATAAAAATTTACATTTTGGCTGATCGATATCAAAATACCGTAAATATACAAAGAAATTACTGTATTTAATGTATTTGCTGACAATATTTAAAATGTAAAGATGAACATAGTCAAAAGATACATGTTTTGAGAATGATCGCAATACACACTGTACATTTGTTATTGATTAATAGTGTACCAAAGTCTGGAAATTCATTTTTGATGACTGTTTTCTGCACATTTAAAGCCAGGTATACTTTTAGACAAATTTCCAAAGACTTGTAACGTTTCTTGGCATAAGTATATCATTTGAGATAGCCTTTTTCGAATTATATTTTCCATTGATCACAGGTATATCAAACAGATTATTTAAGTTTAATCACTTTATCAAGCCTCGGTTTATATGCCATCGAAGTATCCGCTAGTCACCAGTTATTGTACCATGCTCTCCTACAGCCGCGAGCCCGATCTGCCTGACTACCAGGTTCTTTAAGATATTACAGTTGAGATGTTCTAAAGTTCTCTTGACTCACACAAGTTTGTACAAAAACCCCCAAGTCAAAATTTTAAACATTAACATATATATTTAAAAAACTTAAAAAGAACATACAGATTTCCAGCCAGTGCAACAGCCACATTTTAGCACAAGGTATAATTATCTGAAATGCAAAGTCATCGGAATTAGATCGGACACTAAAATGACTCCAATGTATATATCTTGACAGTCCTTGAACTCAGTCCACAAACCCATTAACTCACAGCAATCTAAGAACACTGTTTTCCCTCGTTCTGTATTCACCAAACACGGTTGCCTTTGACACACGACGACTTTCTTGCTCACCAAAATGTGACCTCTGAACTGAGCGTTAATACGAGTCACCCCACTTTAATTGATTCTGCGTGTGACCTCTAATCTACACTGCCAAAGCACTCCTTTCACGTTAATAGCAATGTCATCGCTGGAGCACACGGTTCCTTCAATCCGGAGACGCAGTCTCAGGAATTACTGCACAGCAATCCGGTGGACACAGCCGGAAAATGCATTAGACACAAACTTGTCCTCACATCGACAGGTCTCAACCATCAACCACTTTTGTAGACCAACTTTAAACCATGACAGGTAAATGTCTCGGAATAATCACACAATGACACACGCTGACACTAGAATCTGTCTGCCTCTATCCGTTCTATATTCCGTTTATACATATATATATTTCATAAATTACCATAAAATACATGAGATCAATTCAGCTATCCTAGAATATAATCCCTGCCTGTTAGATTTACGAATACTAATCAAGCCCTGCTCCAAACCCAGTGTTCTGGTGAACTCTGAACCTGCCTACTCACCTCGTCCGTGTAATCTACATACGTACAGCTATTCATCTTAATGACACTGAAAACATCATATTGCGTCTGATAAACGACTTCAAAAACGTCAAACCTTGGATAAAAAAAACTGACGCTGCACTGCGGATCATGGTTTAATAATTTTAGTAGAGGACAATTAAACAATTATTTTCTAAATATTTATACTGTTACTACAATGATTTAACTGGCTGCTGACACCCGCAACAAAACGACATTCACAAAAAAGTTTTTATTTTTTCTCTAAAATATTTCTTACATCATTAGATTTTTTAAAAGGCATTCTCCTGATATCAATCCTTTCCGATCTTTTATTTTCTGCTTTTCTAGATAAATAGTTATAGGCCACTGGCTTGAAAAAAAGGTACTGGCACATAAAAAAAATAAAATATTTTCATAATATTTAAATCATATATAATACCAAGTAAGTTAGTATGAGCGGAGGACGATTGCTTGAACAAACAGTTTCATATACAAAAAAAAATTATTTTAATCTTTCGTGACAATCCCCAGTTCAATTAAGGTATTACATATTACATCTTAAAGATTACAGGTTAACAGTCAAGGAATAAGTACATATGTACAAGCATCTACACATACCAATACATGACTCTGTAGAAATATATTAAGTTACGCATCTTCCAATTATTTACTGTCAGCTGGTTGCATTTTATGCCAGAAAAATCTAAAACTATCGCTTATATCATGCCATCCGCGACAAACCATTACACCTATTGATTTAGCAATCACAGACTTTTCCGGCTATTTTGGTCACTTCGACTCCTGGATTTCTATTATCAGCAGGGGGTCAGCCATAAGTTCCCAGGACCATATAGGGTCCCCATAACTAGTGTTCCCCGACCGGCCCCTATCACAGAGGGATCCAACATGACGTCACTAGCCAGCTGGTCACAGGCCAGAGCCCTGCCTGAGAGCAGCTAAAAGTTAATGCAGGCCACGCACATGTGCTTTCTAGTGTACAGTCTTTATGTTCCAAACTTGCAATCTGAGCATACTAATGGTTCAATTATTAAATTATTATACGTTATATATGGTTCATTTGCTGTGTGTTTAGATGCAGCAATAGGGCATGCAAGAAAAAAGTCCTTTTACAAGCTGTCTGCAGTTATTAACAACTTAGGAGAATAAGCAATAAGAATTTAAGAAAATGGCATGATAGTGCTTTATAGACGTATAGATTCAGTTGTATCTTTTGAATAGAGTATTTAATTGTAATAGCAAATTAATAAAAGCCATTTTATACAATTTTCATGGATTCGTACAATTACATAGCTCTATTTGTACAGCATTAATTGACCATAGGTGACCAGGGCTACTTTGCAGGGGCGTCAATACAGGGGGGGGGGGTTGGATAGGGGTATATATACCAAATTTTATAGTAAGGGGAGAATGGTATTCGTTCCCCCTACTACTGGAAATTAGATAAATTGATATATATATATATATATATATATATATATAAATATATATCCAAATTTGATTGCCCTCCGTCTCAAAATTAAGGCTACTACTACCAAGTGCCCTTTGATGATCTACACAAGCTTATTGTTTAATTTGCACATCTTACAGCGATGTACTGGCCTCCAATTGTTCATAGATAAAGCCTAAGGGAAACCAATTAAAATTTTATTTCAAGATAAGAAAGTGAAAATATATTTATTGACAATATAATTTGTAATGATATAAATAAAAATTTATATATATATATATATATATATATATATACTCTTACTAAAAATTATCTATGGAAAAAAGATAACAAACAGCAGTGGAAGATATGTATATATGTACACGTGTTCAGCATCTGAAGCACCTAGAAGAATATGAAAGGACTTCCTGTGACGTCAATGGGAACCCTCTATATGTTAACCAGATCAGTATTTGTTTTGCTATTACTAACAATAACAAACTTTAGTGTTAAATATAAAAAAAAATGTTGTGTTCGTGGAACAATTAGATCACGTTTAATTGAGTGTCAATGAGAGGTTATTCGTAGAGAAACAAAACAAAGAATATGTTATCATAACTTTTACAAGGAATTTAAGTTCAGTTGTTGATTTTTACAGCTGAAAATGCTAATTTCTTTTTAAAAAGTTATAACCTATATGACACTCCTTTCTTCTACATTTGCCGTAATATAAGATGATTTTCTTGGAAACATTTAGACTAGGTACCGTGGATCAAAGGTTTGCAATTTTCATTCTGTTGCATGTAAGGGCTGTAGAAGGGTGCCCCCCGTCCCCCTTTTTTTGGCTTCCTTGCATAATTTGTACGCCCTATCAGTTTTATAGTACAGCATTTATCATTTCCACGGATGTCATTAGAGATCACGTTTATATCGAGTTGATCAATTTCCTATAACTATTCTTTTACAACCTCACCCTATTTCAGGGATTTTTTTTTTTTCTTTTTAAAGGGGCCTAATCACCTATAAAGCATGTTGAATTAACAAATAAATTGCGTCTTCTCCTTGAAATAAACTGGTTCTTTCAAAAATATTGCCCTGAAACAGTTGGCTTACTCCTTTACACGAGGGTTAAAAAAAGTGGACCGGGCGCGATCACAAACGTCAACATAAACACAGCGCATGGGGCTGTGTGCATCGATCGGGCCACAACACTTGTCATTCAGGAGATGCCTTGACTGACTTGGCCCAATATATCTAATACATGTTCCCACTGGCTGAAAAAAATCGTGTGTTGTTGTTACTGTAGAGCCCGATACACGATGTCTCACTATATACTGGGCGTTATTTCAGCTTGGGCCCTTGGACCATTCGCATAAATCTGTCGCGATAGGTTTTTCAATGAATGTATATTCTGCATATGGACCCTAATGTCCATCTTGAAGATGACATGAAGTTCCATGTTTGGACAACTGTGGACCAGTCCTCGTTCGGGATCTGTCGCTCATGCGCAAAATCGGAACTCCGGTTACGCGGCCTTGTTATAGTAAACGGACACACGTAGACTGTGCTTACTCACAACGCAAAACAATAACTAAAATAGTCGTAAGAGAGGTACTGAGACTATGTGCAAGCAGGCGCAGATCCAAGGGATTTTGGGGGTCTAGACCCCCCACTCTTAACAAACGACCTTTTTTAGAAATTTTTTATGCATGACACCCGTTGATCCCTCCCTGCAAAAAATCCTGGATCCGCGCTTTGCTTGGAATCTTTTGTGTAAAGCAAAACTGCAAAACAGAACTAACATTGCTCCCGATTATGTCCCTTTAAGCGAATTAACCTGTGAAACAGTGCCTTCTTAGTCAATTGACTGTCAGATGCGACTAGTCTCAATAAGTTCTGTTAAACTTTATATAACAACATGTCATAGGTAATTTTTCATATATTTTTCATAAAGTTCATTTAAATATTAATTAAGTTTCTCTCTCAGTGTTTCTTAAGATGTGCGTGTGTGTGCCCCTTATGAATATATTGCATGTACAATATCTACATCTAAACCTTTTACGTTGGTCTCAGAACATTTCAGAACTTCTTCTTCGTCTAGAACTGCGAGTCATTTTCCTTGTTTCTCCGGAAATATTCAAGAAAAAAAATCGCAGCCCCATCTGTCAGCAATTACGATTGTGTGTGGTTTCTTTGCATGAAGGCCTGAGGTTCTCCTCCTCCGTGTTCGGACATGTAAGTGAAGAGGAAAAACAGTTCCAGATGAGGCGCCTGTCGAGAATAAGGAAAAGATAACGCACATGTCAATACCGAAACAAAACCTATATAAAGTCCTTGGGCCCATAGCTAATTTTTCACATATCGGTTCCACACAGGGTGGCAAAACTTAAGAAAGTTTTTGTCAAAGGTCTATGTCTATAGATGATACTTTGGTATGATAACTGATCCAGAGTGGTAGCTTAGTCATAGTTATCCGCTACTGAATGAAGTGACCCTGCCTGAAAATTTAAACTTAACGCTGCATCGACTTTTCCGCAGTATTTAGTTTATAACTTAATGAATACAAAAGATATAATAACAAATTTGGTCTCAATAGATAGATAGGATCCATGGCTTTTTGATGGTGTGTCAAATGTGGCAGTTTTATGTATTCTGAATCTGTGGCAGATACTTACAATTATTTCTACCCCTAAAAATTGCTGAAAATTCGCTATCTTTATTCATTTAACTTAATATTGCAGGTACTCACGAGTTTTGCTATTGCCTTTTATTCTTTGATTGAATCTTAGGTACCAGCTTGATTTTCCTTGTCTCTTTTTTTTTGGGGGGGGGGGGGATTCAGGCTTACACTTTAGGCCATCTTCAACAAGGGACCCATGGGTCACTGTGCTCAGCTGAATTTGACTTTGCAGGTAAAATCTAAAATAATATCAAATGGAGACATTATTTGATAGAAAGAGGTAATGTAGGCCATGGTGGGTTGATAAGATCGGTTTGTTTTGATGAGTAAGAAATTAATGCAAATAATATTTTGTGACCAGACCATGTTTTCCTGATGTTGAAACGGAAGCATGTGAGCAGTTTGTTAACGTAAGATCTATATTAATACCATGACCATTGGTTGGCTTTTTGATAAATTGTTAACAGTTCAGCAGTTTACACATTTGTTCAATTTGATATTTTTTAAAATTATTATTAAATTTATATTTTTCTGTTTAATAAAATGTATACATGTTGGGGGGGGGGGGGGGGTCGGAGTGTAATGATTGGAGTTACAACATCTCGGTATATACATATAGAATTTTCACTTAATTCGACCGTGCTTACAAGATAAAAAAAAGTTCATTCACAATTACTGAATTTTTAAAAATGGATAGACAAACAAAGCTGCTCACTTTATCATCCATTCTGCTGAGGCAGGAAAATGATACATGAAGTTTAAATTAGATCTTAATTTTTTTTTATTTTATCAGATTGTTTTAAAGTTTATAAAACTTTGTATACATTTGCAATATTAGTCATCTGAATGAATAAGTTGCTTTCAATTTTCATACTTTAATGGCTTAAATGCATATACATTCAGCATAATTATAATATTATTTCAGCGGTGCGTATAGGAAAAAAAATTCATAATTAATATATATATATTTAGTGATAACGGAGAGATGATGAACAGACAGAGCTGATCACTTTATGTCCCTTTCTCCTGAGGCCAAATATGCTTTAATAAGATCCCGATTTTTTTAATACTATTTTTTTTAACTTCAGATTTTTTTTTTACATTTGCAACAAAACTAATGCACCCTGCACAGGTGAACGGAATCAATGGCTGGAGAGTCGGGATTGGTTGGAATTACAATACCTCTGCATATATATATATATATATATATATATATATATATACAGGACAAACAAAGCCTTATTTCGCTTACTGCTGAGGCAGGACAATAAAGAACAAATGTTCACCAGATCATCAGAAATTTTTTCATTTCATATGCGACACGATTTCTCAAAAAGTTTAAATGGGATCTACTTCTAATTAAATAGCAGGTGCATCTTAAGGTTTCCAGACTTGATAAGGTTATATAGTTATAAAAGTAATCACTCAAATTCATGTCTCCTATGAAGGCGGGCATATATCTTGAAGGTCTTCCTACCTGAACAGGGTTAGGTCTCTGGTTGATGGATTCTGGGATTTATTTATGAATTTTTATACTTACAATGCAGTATCTTACAAAGTGTTACTAAAATCCATTTATAATTAACAAGGCAGGTATATTTTATTGTTATCTTGATTAGGTTTAGGTGCATTCTTAGTTTATTTTGTAAATTTTTTGGTGTCTTTGTCATGTTTCATATTCGATTACAAGGTAAAGTACACATTTCTCACATAAGTCATTTTCCGTATCGGCAGCAGATCAGCCTGCACGAAGTTGACTGTAATTGGTTTCTGTCAGTTCTGTGAGGATGTGTGTGTGTGTATTTTGGTGTGCGTATACATTTCTCACATTCCCGTTTGGCGGGGGCTCCAGTCCTCTGGACATTTTCTAGTTCATGAAAAGTTGTGTATATTGGAGTGATAACAGCATTACAGTGAAGGAAGAACAATGCAAACAATAACAATATCTACATTACACTTGGTGCATGGGGGCGGATGGGGGTTGTTGATATGAGAATTTGTACCTGTCACTGCAGGGGATCTCCCCCATTTACCCATTACAAATCAGGTACCCTGGTAAAGCTGACCTCCAGTGACCAGAAGTTGACTGCCTACAACATGAAAATCAAGTTAATCCATAGAGCCTAAAAATATTCAATAACTATCATAATTTTCTAGCTTTTCTAGCTTTGAAATTTCATATTTAAACAGGTTAAATTCTTACGTTTATATGCTGTGAAAATTAAATCAGCAGTGGTTACAGGGGGGAAACGTGTCATGGTCAAAGTTAGGCAAATTTAAGGTACTGATTTTATTTTTATGCTAATAACTTAAAACATTTACAAAATTCAGATGTCATTTTTGGTTATACCATTGAATCTTGATTAAACAAAGTTATATACCTGGGAAAAAAGATCTCTAGCTTCAAAAATTATCATGTTAAGTGAGAAAATATCTTTCCTCATTTTACAAAGTGAATTTTGTTAGAGCCCATAACTTCAAGAAATTATACATTATGACTTTATTTCTGGCATGTGTATAGGAAATATATAGAAAATATTTATGGTAAATATTAAGAAAAACAGATAAGTTGTTTTGATATTAGGCAGTCCTTAGGTGTGATAATAGGTTTTAATGGAAGATTGGGGTTTTCCTTTATTTTTTGCAGGAACGAAGTCGCGATGACCCAATTTTTAGTTTGGTAGGAATTTTTGGGTACATCTAACAGTAGACCGAATTATGGATTCATAGGATTAACGGTTTCAAAACGTGCAAGTCTAACGGACGGACGGACGAAGGACAATGGACCGTTATAAAAGCTCAGATGACTTATAGTCAGCTGAGCTAAAAATTACGTTTTTGAGCTAACATTGGTCCAAAAAAAGTCATCAGGGAGGAAAAAAAATGTTTTTAAAGCAGGATCTGGAGTTAACTACACCTTTATTCACCGGATTTTAGTATATTTAGGTTTATGTGATATTACATACCCGTACTCCATTCATTCCTCGCATCGCATACCATTGAACAATGGATACTAAAACTCTGAATATATAGTGTTTTTTTATACAGGCGTAAAATCTTGTACTCGGGTTAAAAATGTGTTGGTAGTTGCTTTGTACGTGTCAAACACACGTGTATTTGAAAAGTAATTAAATATTTTTCCAATAGGGGTCAAGCATGTTATCATGTAAGCATTTTAACTGAGATATATCCCATTGCAAAGATTCGTTTTAGGCATGTAGGCCTTGTTCTGTATTTCACACGGATTTGAAGACGATTTTATTTTGTGTTTTATGCGAGTGCCAGCATTGAATGAATGACTGCAGTTTTAGATTCCCTTTCAAGTGAAGATCAGGAATAAGAACGATGGTATCAAATGAACACTTTAATAAAAGTCACCGCCTAATAAAGTAACAGAAAATGTAAAATGTTTATATTAATATATTTAAAACAGTATTTATTTGAACGATAAAACCATATATTGGACGTCGGTACCCCGATTATGCTGGTCACTTTGTGCAAATACCTTTGACAGCCGGTATCTGATATGGAATGGCATCGCCAATAAATTCTTCACTATGCATGATATTTCATGCAAAAGTAAAGAAAACACACACAGGAAAATCGAGCACTATCCCAAGCAAAACATGAAACCGTTAAAACAATAAAGAAAAAAGGAAAGGGTTCCATATATGATGCTGACAAAAAAAAACTACAGAATTTTCGATATTATATGGAGTATGGTTTAATATTAGTATGTGCCACTGATGATAAAATCATGAACTGCCACATTTGACACGCCATCAGAAAGCTCTGGGTCTTAACTATCTATTGAGACCAAATTGTTTATGATGTCTTTTGTATTCTTGAAGTTATTAACTAAATACTTTAGAAAATTGATGCAGCTTAAAGTTTAAATGTTTATGTAGGGTCACCTTTATTCACTAGAGGATAACTATGACTAAGCTACCACTCTGGATCAGTCATCATACCAAAATATCGTCTATAGACATAGACCTTTACAACAAACCTACTTAAGATTTGCCACCCCGGGTGGTACCAATATCTCCTCTGTGCATGGACTATATGCACTTTCACTACTGCGTAGTGACGAATTCTTTCTGTGGTGTACTTTCGGAGTTTAAAAACGGTACTTACAATAAATGAAATGGGCCCTGATATCGCCTATGGCGGCTGTCAATCTTTATTTTATTGCTGTTAACGAAATCAATATTTCATAACACTGAAGCCACTAGAATATTTAAAAGTGTTTGCCTTATAAAGGATACAGATCTACAGCTTCAGGGGTTGGCCTTCCTGAGATAATGTTTGTTTGAGTAATATCTTTACATTTCCTGGGACTCATAAAAGCAGACATTACAAAATATTACGTTGTTCCTAAGGCATTATCAAACACAATTTAATTTTATCAACTTTATAAACTGCATATTTGTTCACTAATTATATCTTTAGGCATGTTCTTCCTATATTAAATGACAGGTGGAACAAAATGTTCACCTGTAACGGGTGTGTTGTTGTGTTATATATTAATATTAAAATAGTAAAGCCAGTCCTCATCATATTCTGTCATATTGGTATGAAACCAAACTCGCCTTTAGTGTAAAATAAGGAACGGTAGGATAACTGGTATTTAAATCAACAACTCCCTATACCTTGATATACTAAGACAAAAATATTTAATGTTGTTGTTATGTAGCATTTACATACTTCTCTTGTATATATACTTTCTTACGACATGAACCAAAAAGACACTGCAGGAAACCAAGTCCATTATTTTCATTATTTGATATAATTAATCCTGTTGCAAATAAAGAGCTCAAATTTCTTAATATTTGGCACATATGACCTAGTTTGGGTTCAGATGTTATCTCTCTGCAAAAGAGCACATTACAATGAATATTTTGTGATTGAGCTTAATACATGACATGCATATTATGGATGGATTACTAACTGATAATCCGAAGTCCATCTGGGAAGAATATTTGCATTGATGATTTAATAAACCGCATTGTAGGATCAAATTTGTGATTTATTTCTGAAGAAATGGTGATAGGCCTTTATAAAGGCTCAGGACCTATGCAGTAGATGGCAGGTTTGGCTCTGATGGTAAACTAATCCCTACACTGTCAAATTAGAGGAGCATACTGAGGTTAAATTACTTAAACATCTCATATGAAATTATTATACAAACAAAACAAGGGCAAAGTTGATCTGTGGTACAGATCTGGTATGTCCACCGCCTATAATGTGGAAGTAGGAGAGGACAAACGTTCTGAATAGCTGTATGAAATTTGTGATGGTTGTTTCCAATGGACTCAAAACTGCCTAGAATAAAAGGTCAAGGTAATCCATATTTGAACCTGACCTAGCCCTTCGTCAGGTGCATTATTGCTGCAAGTTTGGTGACTGTCCCTCAAATTCGTGGTGAGTTATTGCGTAAACATCGTTTTAGCATTATCGTCTCTGTGACTTTGAAAATACGTCAGATCATTATTATTCGAACTTAACCTAGCCCTTCATAAGGTGTATTATTGTTGCAAGTTTGGTGACTGTCCCTCAAATTCTTGGTGAGTTATTGCGTAAACATCGTTTTAGCATTATCGTCTCTGTGACTTTGAAAATACGTCAGATCATTATTATTCAAACTTAACCTAGCCCTTCATAAGGTGTATTATTGTTGCAAGTTTGATGACTGTCCCGCAAATTCTCGGTTAGTTATTGCATTAACATCGTTTCAGCATTATCATCTCTGTAACATTCAAAAATGCGTCAAGGTTATTCATATTCGAACTTGACCTAGTCCCTCATATGCTACATTATTGCTGCAAGATTGGTGACTGTCCTTGAAAATCTGGATGAGTTATCGCGTTAACAAATGTGTGACGGACGAACGGACGGACGGAAGGACAGACGGACAACACGACGGAAAGACTGACGCTCACCATTTCTATGTCCCCCGCCAATGGCGCCTCCAGCGACGGCGGGGGACAAAAAACCCAAATGTTTTGAAAAAAAGGTCAAACTTCACTAAATATTTGCGCCTCTTTGCATGGGCACATTAGCCACTCTTCCTGGCTATTTATTACCTTCTATTACCAGAAAATTTCCTGTAAATCTTGCTTTAGCCTTTAATGAATTAAGCTGTTTTATTATAGACAAATGTTGCATTATACAGGTCAGCTGGGCCGCCGTAACAGTGGCATCTCACATTAGGCCATATCTGTGCACATCACAGACGGTAGAAACAATCACCCTAATTTGGAAGTGTTTACTAAATGTTTCCTAAAAATATTCGTGAATGACAACAAATTGTAACAAATCCTTTAAAGAAATGCAAAACGCCAAGAAAAGTTTCCTTTCTTTAGTAATTTTTCAGAAATCAGTTGCGGTATTAAAATTGACACGCGCGATGCCAGAGACTCCCAACTTTTTTCCCCTTCTTCTGATCAAAATCTTCTGATCATATCTCAGCATTCAAAGAATTGTTCTTTGCATGTTATTCCGTAAACTTCCTCAAATGTCAACTTTAAATTGCCATGCAGTATAAACAAAGGCCGCTGTGATTCAATTAAGTATGGAATTCTGTCCTGTTTAATAGAATTTGCTCTAGGAATAAGTTATCACATTTATTGCTTAATTGAGAGTGATTTGTTTTTTGCTACGTTTCATGAAAGATGAAGTTTCAGTCTGAACAGCTAAATGCGCATTTATTTGCGATATGCGGCCTTATCCGGAACTCCCTCTGAAGCCGTGGTCCCAACCCGCCGTACTTGCAAGTGCAGGCTGTCTACTTGCAAAAACGTGGGCAAAACTTGGGGATCCGTACGTGTTGAGTACCGCATAAGTACGGATTTGGAAGAACGCAGACACGCCGTAGCACTTTAAGTGCAGGAGGAACTTTCGCTGCGTTCGGGCTACGGATTCACCCCAAACATCGGGCGGAAAAAACATGTTCATCGCACTTGCACGCACTTACAACATGCGAGTGAGTAAGGGCATCGTACGTGAGCACCGTTTTCAGAAAAACGTGGCGGCCGTGGCCTCCCCAAAAAACGTACGGACTAAAAACACGCACGGTGGGTTGTGACCGGGGCTTAAGCTGACCACGGACTTGCAAGTGTTACAAACAGTGCTAAGTGGCCAGGAACCACAGTAGTAGGCTGGACATCGGGCTCTGTGTATAATCTAGGTACTCTATCAAGTTAGATTTATCGATAACTTACCATGGATAATTAGAAACTCTCTTCTGGATAATCATGTCATCTACATATATCCAACATTAGACGGGTCAAAATATGAATAACCCCCAACAAATTGCAAGAAATTGTTCTATGGTGATTTTCTGTACTTTAGGACCAGCTGAATAATATATCGAAAGTTTACCAAAATTGGACTCCAGGAAACTTGTCATATTCAAGATGGCGTCCAAGATGGCAGCCAAGCCTTACAGATGACCATGAATCATTTAGTAATGTATTCATCATAGAGTTGTAATTTTGGTATCTACTACTAGGTTTCTCGGCTCCAGAAATCCATCGGAACAAATATATTATATCATTACGTATATATATTACTGACAAAATCATGATGGCGCCCAAAATGGCCACCAAGTCCTTAAAATGGCCTTAAATCATTAATCTTTCATCGTTGAGTTGTAATTATTGGTATTTTCTACTGGGTTTTTGGGGTCTAGAAATCCAATGGAATCAACAAAAACAATATTACGCACTTATGCCACTGAAAGATCCAAGATGGCGTCCAAAAATGGACACCAAATCCTTAAAAATAGCCATTTAACATTGATTTTTCATCACAGGGTTGTACTTTTGGTATCTACTACTAGGTGTTTGGGGTCCAGAAATCCTTTGGAACCAATAAATACATCTTTCCATTTTTACATTACTGGCAAATCCAAGATGGCCTCTTAAATAGCAACCAAGTCCTTAAAACGGCTATAAATTATTTATTTATAACCATAGAGTTGTAATTTTGGCATAAACTTTTACATTTTTCTTTTTGGTTTGTAAGACCAATGAATTTTAATTAGGCATCGCGGTGTGTAGTCACGTGACTGGCAATCAAAGATGGCTTAAACTGGCTACCGATAACGTCATTTACAGTCACTCCTTGTATTATTGCCGTAATTTTTGTTCAACTAATTATTTTTTAAGAGTTAAAATGAGCCCGATATTAAAAACAGGAATAAAGTCTGAATCAGCTGCTTACCTATATATCCAAGATAATTAACGGAATGGTCGCTGAATAATATTACACTAATACGGTTAATAGCAGTTACTTTTTTGTCATAGACGCGAGTTTGATGTCTGTTTTAAGGTTTTGGGGTGTATAATTAGAGACAATAAGACTAGAAAAATATTTTATCATATAACCTTAATATAATATCCATGATGGCCACAAAAGCACTGCTAAATCAGCTGCATTATTTCTGCAAGTTTGGTGACTGTCCCTCAAGTTCTTGGTGAGTTATTGCGTTAACATCGTCTTAGCATTATCGTCTCTGTGACCTTGAAAAATGCGTCAAGGTCATCCATATTCGGACTTGACCTAGCTCCTAATATGCTGCATTATTGCTGCATGTTTGGTGACTGTCCCTGAAAATCTGAATGAGTTATCGCGTTATGTGTGACAGAGGGACGGAAGGACGAACGGACAGACGGACGGACGGACGGACACATGCTCATCATTTCTTCGGCGACGGCGGGGACAAAAAAAAAAGAAATGTTCCAAAAATAATTGTCAAATTTTACTTGAAATTTGACCCTCTTTGCCTGGTACATTATCCACTCTTCCTGGCTATGCGCTACCTTCTTTAACTAGTAAAATTTCCTGTAAATCTTGCTTTATGCCATAAATGAATTAAGCTGTTTTATAAAACACAAATGATGCATTATACAGGTCAGCTCGGCCGCCATAACAGAGGCGGCTCACATTAGGCCATATTTAGGCACAAGAAAAGTTTTCTTACCTAAGTAATTTTTTAGAAATCAGTTGCGGTATTAAAATTGACACACGCGATGCCAGAGACTCCAACCTTATTTGCCCTTATTCTGATCAAAACTTATCTCAGCATTCAAAATATTGTTCCTTGCATGTTATGCCGTTCACTTCCTCAAATGTCAATTTTAAATTGCCATGCAGTAAACAAAGGCCGCTGTGATGCAATTAAATATGACATTCTGTCCCGTTTAATAGAATATGAATTCGCTCCAGGAACAAGTTATTACATTTATTGCTTAATTGAGAGTAGTTCGTTTTTTTTGCCATACATTTGGTAATCCTTTGGAACCAATAAATACATCTTTCCATATTTATACTACTGGTAAATCTTTGATGGCCTCAAAAATAGCCACAAAGTCCTTAAAAATGGCTATAAATCATTTATTTTTCACCATAGAGTTGTATTTTTGGCATGTACTAGTACATTTTTTTTTTGGATTGTAAATCCAATGACACTAAATGAAGCATCGCTGTGTAGTCACGTGACTGGCAATCAAAGATGGCTCAAAATGGCTACCAATAACGTCATTTACAGTTACTCCTTATATTATTGCCGTAATATTGGTTCAATTAATTATTTATTCAAGGGTTCAAAAAAATTTCCCGGTGGTAAAAAAGTTCAAGAATGAAGCTTAAATCAGCTGCTAACCTATACATCCAAGTTAATAAACAGAATGGCTGCCAGTAATATTACACAAATGCGATTAGAAGCAGTTACTTTTTCATCCAAGACGCGAGTTTGATGTCTCCCCTTAGGTTTCAGGGTGTAAAGACAATAAGACAAGAAAAATATTATTGGATGATCATGTGACCTTAATATGATATCCAAGATGGCCACTTATACACTGTAAAATCTTAAGACATTTCTAAGACAGTAAAATTTAGTGGAGGATAAAACAAAAGGAAGGCACCCGAGGATAACAAGTAATTTTGCTATATTATGTACGACACGGAATTGAATTTGAAAGTTTTGAACTCGGACCTGTACATGAAGTCAGGTCTCCAAATCAAGGTTGAATCCAGCTGCAGTCCAATAATAACAAGCTCTGTCGAACATACTGGAAAACTTGCTGCTAACATATACATGTATATGTAACATGCATAACTTATTGAAAATATATGGGTTAATGTCAAGGGTTCACTCTATGAAATTGTTATGTGGAGAAATATTTACTGCTAAAATCAATCAGCGCTGCCACTTTACCTCATTTTGATGTGCTGAATCCATTAAAATAAATTTCTAAATTTTATTTCAAATTTTTAAACTTTAAATTTTTTAATTTAAAAGTTTAAAATATAAATAGCATATAATTTTAAAACCTTAGTCCTATTTGGGATATAAAGAGGCAGGATTAGTCTTAATCATTAATTTGATGAGTCAAATGGAATAAAAATGTCATTCAGCGTATTTCAAGCCTGCAAGTTTACAATTTTAAGCTACTTAAAGTATTGAAATACAGTGGAACTTCTCCTAGGGAGCACCTCTATAAAGTAGGCACCTCTATAAAGTGGGCTCTTTCGGGCAGTCCCGTTTTTTCTTCTCTTTATTATGTTTAGCTAATGTGGGCACCTCTATATTCTGTATAAGGGGCAGTTTTCGAGAGCTAATGTGGGCACTTCACAGATTTTCAAGGTTGAACTATTTCATTATATCAATTTTGTAAGCCTTCTTTATAGTGCTTTTAAAGTTATTAAGATAATATTAATTCTTAATTATTTATTAATAATAATCATAAATTTTAATAATAACAATCAAAACAAATGAACCAAATTAGGGGTGTACAAGTGAACATTGCATAATAATGATTATAATCTACTTGACTCAAGACTTAGCTTAGGATGCATGCATACTAATTAGATTAATATGCCTGCATAGGCTCAGGTCAGAGATCACCCCAGACTAAAGGCCCTGTACTAATTAATCAATATTTGTTTGTTTGGCTACCAAGAGTGGAAGGAAGCCCTGCTCATTCACCCAGTTAATACTCTGTGATGAGGTGACACAGCTAAATGACCGTCTGGCCCATCACAGGTAGTCAGAACACATGCCCACTAGACCAGGGCAGTGTTTATTTAACAGTTGTTACATAACGATTCATAGTTGAAATGGTGTTGAACCTGGACTCTCTTATAGCAAATGCAAAGCTTGCCCCGGGCGGCACATTTTTGGGGGCGGCATTCCGGGGAATTAGTATAATGAGTGGCATAAAGAGTTCCTCAAAAAGTACAAATTTGGCTTTTTTTTGTTCCATTTCAAAAATTTCAGGGATTATAAACTGGGCAGTGGACCTACCAAATGATTAGCGAACGATTTGCACATTTGAGGGGAGGCGGCATTTTTGTGAATTAGTATAATGAGTGGCATAAGGAATTCCTCAAAAAGTATAAATTTGGTTTTTTGTCCCATTTCGAGTATTTTAGGGCTTGTAAACTGGGCAACGAAACCTACAAAATGATTAGCGAGCAATTTGAACATTTGGGGGAAGGCGGCATTTTTGTGATTTAGTATAATCAGTGGCATAAAGAGTTCCTCAAAAAGTACAAAGTTGGCCTTTTTGTCCAGTTTTCAAGTATTCCAGGATTAAAAACTGGACAGTGGAACCTTCCAAATGATTAGCGAACGATTTGTACATTTTTCTGGAAAGGCATTTCGGGGATTTAGTATAATAAGTGACATAAGGAGTTCCTAAAGAAGAACAAATTTGGCCTTTTTGTCCCATTCCAAGAATGTTAGGGATTATAAACTGGGCAGTGGAACCAACCAAATTATTTGCGGACGATCTCTATAGAGGCAAGGTATACAGAAGAAGAAAGTTTTTTCTTTGTTAATTCTGTGGTCCTGCAATGTCAGAACGCCATCGATAAACTGACCAATCATGCAAAGGCCTGCATTTCAGGGCGGTTGTCATTTACAGAATTCCCTAGCAGCAGCTGGTAATCACCAGGGAAAAACCCTGCCAGAAGATCAATGGCCCCGGTGGTGGGGGTTGGGTGTCTGTCGTATACATGATGCGAAAAATATTTTCACGAATTTTGTTGCTCTTTCCTTGGAAAGTATAAAGAATTTCCATTCTTGAACCCATGAATTCCCGAAATTCCATGACATTTTAACAGAGTGAAACAACCTGAAATGCCCTTTTTTCGTAATATTCCATACTCTTACATCAGTTTCGTTAAAATACAGACGTTTACACTATCGTGTATATAATGAGTACTACCTAAATGCCTGCGTCTTTTGTTTAACCAATATGACCTGCATGATTTTATTATGTAACGTGAATAAAAACAATAAACACCCAGACCTATGTAGGAATTATTTTAACTTTAAAATATAATTCCATTGTAACTGTCCGGCGGGATGAATCCCCAGGCTGCTTAGCCACATGTTTAATATAAGTATTAAGTATCAGTTTTATCTTTTAGAGTTCAAAACTTAAATTAAAGTATATTATTAAATATTTACCTGTACTGTTAATTCTGTTCATTTTAATGATCAACTACCTACAGACAATTGTATGTTGTGACCAATCATTTGAAGTTAAATTATAATATTGTTACGGGGTGACATAAAAAGCGGACCGAACTGTCTCGCTAGGGAAGCTTGCTTTTCTAGCGAAGCGGTTGGAACGCCGGACATGTGCGCCACCGACATGGGTTCGAAACCCGGATCGGCCCGATATTTTCCCCTGAGCAATTTAACTTCGTAACAAAAATGTGGGATTGTCCGGGATGACGGTAGACTTTGTGGCCTGGGGAATAAGCTCACCAAAGTGTGACTCCTGGGATAATGAGTCTTGTTCTGATAGCAGAACGCTCTTAAGAGAGGTTGTGTTTCGGGGTGACACCCACATGGGTTCGAATCCCGGATCGGCCCAGTATTTTCCCCTGAAAAAAAAATTTTGCCTTCATAACAAAATGCTGGCTCGTCTAACGTGACGGTAAACTTTGTGGCCTGGGGAATAAGCTCACCAACGTGTGACTCCTGGGATAATTAGTCTTGTTCTGATAGCAGAACGCTCTTGAAAAAGGGGAAATTCTGGGCCGATCCGGGATTCGAACCAATGCATGTCGGTGGCGTACATGTCCGGCGTTCCAACCGCTTCGCTAGAAAAGCAAGCTTCACTAGCGAAACAGTTTGGTCGGCTTTTATGTCACCCCGTAACAATATATATTTTATTGATATCATTACTTGAAATTTATTTAAATACTTTATTGAATAACAAATAGTCATACGTTCATAAATAACACCTCGCAAAGTGCATAATCACTATCATTCTAAAATGAATTTGATGTAGCCTCGAATTAAAGTATGCTTTTAACTTTAAGGATATTTTATTTAAATAAACTCAGTTTGTCCAAACATTGGTCTTTTTATTGAAAATGTTAAACATGCCCTATACATATAAATACATATATATAAATATATTTGAGTTCAGCTATCTTATAGACCATCTGCTCACAGCTTCCTTTTATTGTGCTTATTTTTTGTCCATACTTTTATGTAATAAAATACATATTTTCTAACAAATCAATGAAATCATGAAATAAGTTAATTTAGTAATCTCAGAACATTAGTAATTAAAGCAATATATCATACTCTATGTGCTAGCCATAACCTCCATATATATGGGCACCTCTATAAGGGCCATTATGGGCCAGTCCCAAGGATGCCCACATTATAGAGGTTCGACTGTAATATTTTTCTTGTTTATATTAAGGGTATACACCATCTTCTGCAGCCGAGTAATACGTTGATGTATACATTCCATATGAACGGCATGTGGCAATTTGTTTGTGTTTTCTTAAATATAGTTACAAATGTTAATATTTGAATTTTAATATGAATATAAATATTAACATAAATATAAATATCAATTTTAAAGACATATCATTTTAAAACGTTACTGTTGCTTTGGTTATAAACAGGCACACTTAGTCCTAAACGATTTAAGCGAATAATTTTTTAAATTCAGTCCAAAGTCTTGTTTTAAATTTTAAAATTCACTATTTGAAGAAATTTTATTGGATTAAATAAATAACGTTTATATTTTGAGTATTAATTGGAGCTGAAGCGCATGAGAATTCTGGTTGGTCTATTCCACTACAACGGCATGGGGATTTTAATCCAATTTAATTTAAACATTTTACTCAGACCCTGAATTTTAATTTGAAATTTAAAAATTGAAAATTAGTATGAAAATTAAGATGTCATGACATTTTGCATAAGACTGGTATTTTAATGAGGTAAGTCTTAATCATATATTGCATGACAATCGAATTTCCCATTTATAGCAAAAAAACAGTGCATTTAAGCTTCTGTTAGTTTAATTTAAAATCATTGATTACATGTATATACATTAGCTTCATTATTTAACCCGATAGCATATCAATACGTTTCCACACAAACGATACGGACAAGTTTTATTGTCATATTGCGAAAAATAATATTACAAAACTAATATATAATTTGATTGACAGAAACCAATAAAATGGTGACATTACATTTCGAATCTATAACTTTCAACATAGTGCGTTTGAACTTAAAATATGCACATGTTGGATGTACACATTTTTAAGCCGACAGGACAGCAAGGACATTTTGATTTATTTGTAACAAATAATATACGGCTTATCTTACTGGTTTTGTTTTTAACCCTTTTTAAAGGAATTCTAGTTGAATGTCTGGCTAAAATTAAACCGTTACTTTTACGCTTCAGACATCCATGCTAATATCTCAGGACTGGTTTGAAGTGCAGGCCTGAAATTTTTCATGACTATATAGATCTAGCTAGCTCTACCGCCCTCTACAAATCAAATTTAGTTGCCAAACTTACAACTGTTTTTGCAAGGTGTCCATCTGTTCATCTGCCTAGGGTTAAAATAACTTATATCTGAGCATTGGTTTGACTTATCCACCTGAAATTCTGCTTATTATACATCTCGGATAATTTCTCTTTCAAATAACAGGTGGTGCCACCTACAGTCATGTTTACGTGGCAGACATCCATGCTAATATGTAACGAATCTCACTCTATTTCCCCTTGCCACTTAATCCATGCCTTACTTCACCAGAACAGCAAACCTAAAGAGTGATTATTCCACTGAAAAAAAATCTTATTTGCATGTTTTACTTGCGTATGACGTGGTTTATCAAATTTAAATCTCATATTTCGAATTTATAAATTAAAGTGTAGGTAAGCATTTTGAATAGAACCGGATTTTTGACAAATTTCAGGCCATAGGCTTTGCGTGAAAAAAGCTGCCAAACCCAGCGAAGGCAAAGTTTATCTCTATGTTTAGCTTAAATCATTAACTTTTAATTTTAAATTATCAAACGTTTTCTTGATTTTATAGTAGGCCTATTTTGTGTAAAACTCTAAAGCCATGGTAGCAAGGTGACCTTATTACTGATGGACCTGTTCACTGACCTTTATTTACAGTTCCTCCCACTTCAGAGTTAGACACTTACAAACTGGACAGTTGGTATTAAAATCACTTTCTATACAAGATGAAAGGTTAAGACAAATTAAAGAGGGCGATAACTCAATTAGAAAATAATATGGATTAATGTTATACAACTGTTTCTTCTGTTAATTTACATTACATACTGTCATCTGTTTCCAGAAGCGTCTCAGGTAAAATTATTAATAAGTTAGAAAAAATAAATTAACTGAAAGGCAACAAAAGAATGATTCTTTCATATAAACTGGCTTTGGTTTTACATTCTTTAAGCTCCAATGACTTTTACTCGTAGATGGTCCTTTTTTAATCTCCGCAAGCCGTTTGAATAAGCATATAGAGGGATTTCTTTATCAATATTCTTGGGCATACTTACATACTTTGCAAGGAAACAGATATTCGAGTCACGAGGCACATGCAAATATATGGCCTAATCATTCCTTCAGAATTTCACTAAGTTCACAAAATTTAGTGATTCATTTGAATAAGTGTATACAGAAGATACGCTCCTAAGCAAATGCTTCACTGATTGTCTCACAATTTGGTGTGTCGCCAGTTCTCAGATATCCTTGCCATATACATAGATGATGGAGTTTTATTGTTATAAATGAAAAACAGGGGATAATGACTAGTCTTTGTTCGGCAAACAAAAGAATCAGAAATATAAAAGAATTATTAACAAACCACATAAACCAAAAAAATAGAGTTATCTGTAATGTAAAACCTTAAGGTCAAATGTTCACTGGTTAATCTATTTATTATTGAAAATTGATACAAAATATTTCTCAACACTTGAGCGAATGATGTGTGATGCCATTTAGTATCTCTCATTGTTTCCAACTGTAAAGCACGAACAAGGATTTCTACTAAAAAATTTGAGGACTTAAGAAGAGGCTTCTCTCTCAAATATCCAGCTAAGTGAAATTGTCATTAAATTGGAAATATGAGAGGATTTCCTTCATCTGCATCTGTCTCAATCAATCGCCATTCATACTGACCAGAACGTAAGAACCGATATGCAAACTTGGCAAACATTAAGGTCTTGAAATTTCTGACAACGTTTAGATTTATCAGATTAGTTTGGTGCAGTATTTTTATACATATCAGGTAGCACTCTGCTCTCCAATCTAAATACGATACTGAAAAGAAAAGCAAAACTAAATTGATAACAATAGACTTTACCATTAGAGAAGTTTATTACGTGTTTCCGTTTTCAGTGCCTTTGGATTCTTTGACCTGACCCCAATCATGTCAGCCAAAGTTCCTATTTCCTAATAACAATGACTGTCGCTCCTGTTAATCAAGTTTACAGAAATCTTGATCTAGCTCATGACTGTTTCTAAGATTTGAACAGGTGTATGTTTTTAATTAATCAAAGGAATTAGCAGCCAATTCATTCTTTGTTATTTTGTATGTTCACAATCTAAATTAGAATTTGGGCTGGAATCCTGATGAATTTTGGACATTCAAAATTATATGTTGAGAATAAAAAATAAACGTTTAATGCTTTAAACGAAACTATTAAAACATTGTGCTTACAACATTTTATTTTATTCCGAAATGTAAAAAGAATGGAAAATAGAAACAAATGTATTCTGTCCCAGTCTCGCGGAATACTCATTGCTCATTAAATATAGAAACTCTTTGCCAGGTCCTTTCAATCAAATATAAACAAAGTGTTTTAATTAAAATTTGAATGACTGAAAAAATGCAAGCTTAACTTACAAAACTGCATGCAAATGCTCATATTCAGATTTGATTTATGAAATTAAACCTTAATCGCCTCCCAGTGACTTCAGCCGAAGTAAGGTATCCCCAGTTTGGTTGTCTTTTTTCAATTTTTTTTTAAACTTTTTGGGGGGGGGGGATAATTTTAGC
This sequence comes from Sipunculus nudus, assembly GCA_026874595.1. NCBI lineage: Eukaryota > Metazoa > Annelida > Sipuncula > Golfingiida > Sipunculidae > Sipunculus > Sipunculus nudus. Next base: position 46,833,038 of record CM049306.1, on the reverse strand, counting down.
GATTACTTTTGACGCGCCACTTCATACTGTTGACGTAAGTGCTATTTTTCTCACGTAATACTTGAGTCACAAAACTAATAAAAACAATAAAAAACATATATACATCCTAAATGTATGCATAGTTATAATTCTAAATGCTTCACGTTTAAGGGAGCAAAGCAGTAATGGGTTGAAAGCAGTAATATTCCTGGATTTTTCATCGATTTTATATTTTGAACTGCATCTGCAGAGATTTGTTTTGCCATTAAGACTTTAAAATTCCGGACCCCCCTCCTTTTTCAGCAGCCGCAAGCTTTTTTTGAGTGTTTAAACAATTTTTTCGGCCTGGACCCCCCCCCCCCCTCCCCTTTCTGGACCTTGGGATCTTTTTTAGGCTTTGTCATTAGTCCTTCTTGGTTGGAACCCTCCTTTTCCTAAATCCTGTATCCGCCACTGAGGTCCATACAGATGACCTAAGCCGAATTTTTGTAATCCCTGTCTCTGTTATAAACACCAAGATTTTCTCAGAAATAGACAAAATGATATCCCTGCCTCCGATAAGCTATGCGCTGGAATAACTGTGGTATCCTTGAAATCTTGTTGCATGACCTCTTCCTCCCCAGAATGATACGTTAGACTGCAGAATGCCCTGGGTAGCTTATACATAACCTGTAGCATATGGGACAGGGGGCAAGTGTATCGATGGTGGGTTACCGATGAATATGATCCAGTTTCTCTGCAATGACTGTGGAAAATCTCCATATGAGTTTATGAAAATGTTGAAGTTTCCATCTTTGATAACGCTCTTCACTTTTAATGGTTCATGCAGTTTGTAAAGGGGAGGGAGTGGCACTTTGTTTACAGGTTCGATATACTGCTGGAGCTAAAGAAAACGTTGAGGTCTTAGTTTCAGCATGGTGCTACACTTGTTAGATTTTGACTCTCACCATGCTTACTTTTTCATTCATTGCACTGCTTGGGGCCGACTCTTCAGCACTACAAAACAGTTCTTTTGAGGAAGCGAAAGACATTTTACAGTCTATGACGCTATGACGGCGTTTGTTCATCCTAAAACAGATATTCTTGGTCGACTCTTCTGGCAACCGAATGTTGACTACTTCTCATTTACCAAAATTCTGAACTGGTTTCCGTTTTGTTAACCAACTAGCTAGATCCAGACAGAATTCCGTGGGAGGTCAGCATGTTTTCCAGGCTAGTGGCAGGCAAAGTGGTTAAGTAGACATATTTGTTTCAATTCATCAATATTGAATGGTCTATCGGACCAGGTCGTTTCCTGGTGGACAGTGTAGTGTGCAGTGTACGGATCTATCTGAGCAGGCGGTGGGGTATCTAAATCTCTGCTGCATGCATGACCCTGGTGATCCTGGGGTCTTGTGTATCGTACCCTCGGCTGATGGCTTAGTAGATAAAGTGGCATTATTTGAATCTCAGATGCTTCCAATTTATTTGTATTTATCTAAAAGAAGTGTTTGTTAAAGTCAAATTGTTCCCTAAAAAAATGATTATAACAGACCATTATCTAGAAGCATATACTATTGCTATGCTATTGCCATGTCGACCAGGCAAGTCCCTCTAATTTCTGTAGTCTGGACCGACTCTGGCATATTAGGTCGATCAGTAACATAGACGGATGCGAGATTCGGAGGTCAGGTTCAAGCAGGAGAGATAGCAGTGTTGCATCAGCTACTCATTGATTGGATTTTTTTCAGTTGATAGGCGTTAGAAATGTTGGTTTAATGGCAAATTATTCCCGATGAATCTTCCTCAATATGTACGCATTATGTTAGCTTTGAATCTCGACAGGAACGGTTGCATCCTTTACTTTATCTTTGAATTTATTATTACATTATGGTAAAGCCTTGGAACAAAAGTGACATAGATGTCTCGACGATAATCAATCAGTTGATTCTATAACTTGCAAGCATAGATGTAGTCTTCTGAAGATGGTCCATAGCTGTTTCGTAATAGAACCATGTAGCTGTAGGAGTTTGAGACCATATCAGCGTTTTTTTTTGGACCTGGTAAACTGGACACATGCAGCATTCCATATACATACAGCAAGATAACGGAGGATCAAGGATGGTAATTTTTCACTTGACTTTGATCAGATAAATACAAACCTGTTACAGATAACTGTGTTTCAATGATGACGCTCATCATGCGATCTTAATTCAGGTGGGCCCAGCTATTTTGTTCTCTTGAGTCTTGGAGTAAACACCTTTATTACTGATCCAATAGAAATGCGCCCATTTTACCTTGCGGCCATCTTGGGTCCATTGTTTGATATTTTAGAATACCTGAATATTCAAGGATACATTACTGGTCTTACTGTCTCATTTTTTGACACTAAGTTTAAAGGCTGAAATCAAACTGTCGTCAACGATAAAACCTTTTAACAATATTAATGTAAAAATTATTTTGCCGACATTTTTGATGCTATCTTTGAAGTATAGGTTATCTGCACCTTCAAGTTTATTCGCTTACATTTTTACCACAAGGCAAATAATTAACACCAAAACTAAGGCAATAATACAAACATTGACTTGTGTACATTTAATGGACAAGACGAAGTCGGCAGCAATTTTGACGCCATCGTTGATTTGCCAGTCAAATGACTACACAGCGATGCTTCATTTTGTTTCAATTAATTTACAAACCAATAAATGTTATAGTTGATAGTAGATACATTAATTACAACTCTTTGATGATTAAAAGGAATGTAATTATCAGTTACATCTATACGTAATAATGTTTCTGTTGGTTCCATTCGATTTCTGGACCCCCAAAAACCAAGCAGAATATACCAAAATTACAATTCTATAATGAAAAATGATTAATGGCCATTTTTAAGGACATGGTGGCCATTTTGGACGCACTCTTGGATTTTCAGTGATATAGACACGTAATGTTGTATATGTTGGTTCCAATAGATTTCTGGACCTCTAAAACCTGGTATATCAGATATAAAAAAACAACTCTACGATGAAAAATTAATGAGTTATGGCCTTAATTTTTGAGGACTTGGCGGCCATCTTGGACGCCATCTTGGACTTTTTTTAGTGATATAAATACGTAATGTTGTTTTGGATGGTTTCAACGGCTTTCTTTACTCCAAAATATCTAGCAGTAGATACCAAAATTACAACTCTATGATGGAACTAAATGATTCATTGCCATCTGATGGGCTTGGCAGCCATCTTGGATGCCATCTTGACAATAACAACTTTCCCAGAGTTCAGTTTTGGTAAACGTTTGATATATTGTTAAACTGGTCATAAAATACAGAAAATCACCATAAAACAATGTCTCGTAATTCGTTGGGGTTAACCTATATTTTTGGTATTTTGACCCGTCTAATAGAAAAAATGAGCTTTCTTGAAATCCGAAATTAAGGGTTCAAAAGAAATAAATAATACTGTGGATGTGCCAGCCACCTCCTGAATATGAACAAGATTCATATATATATATATATATATATATATATATATATATATATGTGTGTGTGTGTGTGTGTGTGTGTGTGTATGTATATATGTATGTATGTATACATGTATAGCTTTTAATGCTGGATTTTAAATGATAATATAGTGAACCACTAGATGTTAAAGCATTGCAAAATTAAAATTAAACATATTCAGAGAATAAGATAATTACAGCATGAGGAAAATTAAGGTCAAATATAGAGTCCACATAACAATTTTACATTTAAGCAGTACCAAGTGAAATAAAATTTAGTATTTACTGAAACATTTAGAAATACATATATAAGGTTAAATGATCCTTTGCCTTCTGACTGAGAGTGATCAAACAATTAATCAGGAATACACACCAATAATTACTCAGGGTCACGTACATTATGGCCCCACATTGACAGGCCACGCGGGCAGTACGTACGTTTACCAGTGTCTGATAATGAAACAAATATCAGTTCAAATGTAGGTCGAACTCATGCAATCTTTGATGCGTTGCACGGTTCCTAGTGTGGTGGCTCCTATCACCATGAGAATGAACACGGGGATTAGCTTATATATTTCAACCTTATTGGCAGATTTAACTTAATTAAAATATAAATATTAATATTGTGATCTTAAAGAAGTTTTAACACTGATGCTTTAAAAAGTTGTTGTTGCTAAAGGAATCCCAGCTAGGCATTGTGAAATATCCTGCAGTTTGATGTGCCTTTTCACAAAAAAAATGCAAATCACTCTGCTTTTGGGTAATTCGGGAAATTTTTCACTCATTCTGTTGAAAAGGTAGGGGAAAAAATTAGGCCACGATGATTATACAAAATGTAGCGGACTTGTATAGGCCTACATAGAGTAAATGCTATATATTATTAACAGGGAGTGCTGGAGCAGGCACTGTTCGTACCACCAGCAGGATTGACCTGCCAGATGGCCCTCATTAGTGGACAGTTCCGGAGTGGATCTGCTCTGTCAATATTTTATCCATATCCCACGTCCTGGTTTCAGTGCTTTCAATTAGATTTCCAACTCGCAACTTCGACATCCATTTTTTCGGCCATACTGTTTTTATCGGCCAATCAGAATGCTTGTTTCCATTCAGTCCGGTGAAAGGGTTGGCCGGCTGACTACACTTCCGCCTCTGACCAAGTCAACAGGATGGTGGGTGGTGCTTACTTGTCAAATATTATTACTTGTTGTATAACAGATTAAGTGTAGATATTTTTAACATAATTATAACCCATGACTCTTTTAGATATCTTTGTTTTCCTAACAAAGGCCCAATATTCTATCATGGAGCTGGTATATTTCGCTGGTGTGGCATCGAGATGGAAAGAGCTGATCCTAAACTTCCGTGAACTCCCCAACTGTCAGATTTAGAATTCTGACAGCTCCGTTATTTCAGGGTAACTTCCTGTCCATATGCGCTCACGGGCTAACTTTCACAAATTTTTCAGATTGCATATGGGCTGATATAGCCCTTAAGTCCAGAGGTGAGCTAGTTTGGTGTTTATGCTTGTATTGAATGTGCATAGCCATTGGCCCTTGTAAGGCCTGTCGTCCTAAACACCGGAATACCACCTAAAGGGTTGAGATATTGTCAAAATACCCTATAATCTAAGACCATTGAGGCTTATATGATATGTTTAAGCTGATAATTAAACATTTTCGTAGGATGAAAGAGCTAAATCTGATTGATAAATCGTCATCAGCTTACTGGTGAACACCTTACACTACATTGGGTCGAGGAATAAACTGCTCCTGCCCAGAACCCTTGGAATATTTAATGCAATAAATATGAAATTGATATAACTATTATAAATATATGTAAATTTTATTGTAATCATATTTATCCATAATATACTCTGTCTGACCAACCTGTGTCCACCAACTGTTTAGAGATGTTTCAATATATGAAAATGTATTCTTTGCCTTTTGAGTGTCTTCAGAGAAAGTACCGCTAGTGGTTGTTGTTTTCTTAATCCATAACTAGAAACCAGCCCCAAAATGCAATGCAAACATTTATAAATAGTTTGTTCCATCACCTCTAGGAAATTATTGAACGATATAAATTGTTTAAAAACTAGGTGGACACAGATTTGGGGAACAGAGCATAGTATGGATAATTATGATTACAAATAATAATTATAGTTATATCTATTTTGTATTTCTTGTATTAAATATTCCATGGGTTCTGGGCAGGAGCCAATCCGAGCCATACATTCCGCGACACAAGCAGTAAAACATAGTACCAATCTGTAAGGTACTTACCAGTACTCTGATGACGATTTAGCCTTGTATTAAAAATGATAAATTATTGGCTAAAATATATCATATAAGGTTTGATGGTGTTAAATTATAGTGTATTGTGACAATATCTTAAGTCTTTAGGTGGTATTCCGCAGTATTCTGGTGTTTAAGACAACCCTTGTAAAGCTTGTTTAACTCTGAAGGATACCAGTTGATTCATCACCATGGTTGTTTCGTTACCAATTTACATGTGGTACCATACAGTCAATATGTAAACAGTGTTTTGTATGAAAAAATTTCAATTTATTACATCTAAAATAACGATGATACCAATACTGAAAGCTTGATCAATTTGCCAAGGATGCACCATGCAAGGAGTTGATTACATGTAAAATATGTACAAACATTGCGAGCATGGGCAACTAGCCACCATTGTATTCAGGGCTATTTACGTCAACACACACTGTAAAAGATTCTGTCATGGCAGCCCATTAGAACATGTCCTTTTATTCCACACACACAGGTATTATTCAAGTATTAGTTAATTAATTAAACTCTATGTCCATTGTTTCCATACAGAGAAACAAGTTGCTAAAAGAACCTTCTATATTCAAATACTGATATTTTTGATTTGGCACTAATCCAAACCAGTTCATATATGGACTTTCTTGTTTATGAGACCTTCAAAGATGTGTGTTTCTGTTAACAGGGCACAAATGTAACCATTAAACCTGGAATCTTCTTCGTAGATATCCAGGAAGGTCCATAAAAAATCTCTGTGGAAACCTGAAATTTGGTCTCTGTTAAACATATCCTTCAAGTTATAGGGCTCAGAAGTATCCCCCAGAATAACTAAAAGTTTGATACAAAAGCTCAAGTATCTGAACAACTAATGCATTGATCCTCCTGATTCTTTGCATATATATTGATCATGGACTGATCAGTTTCTACAGTTTGGTGGCGCTGCTTGGATTTTTTTTTAATTTTTAAGCATTTTTGTCTATTATTTTTAAACCTTTAAAGATGCAGCTCTGTTAACAGGGCACAAATCATAACCACTAAACCTAGAAACTGCTTACTTGACATCCAGGGAGGTCCATGTAAAGACTCTTTGGAAACCTGAAATTAGGTCTCTGTTACCCATATCATCCAAGCTCAGAAGTACCCCTAGAATAATTGAAAGCTTGATACAAAAGCTCCAGTATCTGAACAACTAATGCATTGATCATCATGATTCTTTGCATGCATAAAGATCAAGGAGTGTTATGATCAATCAGCTCTGTAGGTATAACATTCCTCCTTCCTACTGTCTATGGATTCTAGATTTTCTCTCGGATAGAAGACAACATGTTAGTACAAGCAAAGAAACTTCTTCAGATATAATCATAAATACTTGTGCTCCACAAGGCTGTGTTCTGTCAGCAGTCCTTTTTTATCTTATATACAAATAATTTGTCTGTGAGCCTTTCAGATTGTAAAATTATCAAATGTGCAGACGACACTGTCATTCTAGGCCTGATACACAAGAATGATGAAACGCTCTACAGGAAAACCATTCAATATGTGACTGGTTGGTGTGAGGAACACTACCTTCAATTAAATGTAAAGAAGACTAAAGAAGTAGTCTTTGATTTCAGGAGATCAAACTCTTTAATTACCCCAGTTGCTATCAAAAATTAAGATGTAGATATTGTAGAAAATTATAAATACTTAGGATGTATTATTGACAGAAATCTGAATTGGAAAGAACATGTATTGAATAAATCCAAGAAAGCAAACAAAAGATTGTATTACCTATATTATCTAAGAAAGCTAAATATTGACAAAACCATAATTACCATGTTTTATAATTCAGTAATTTCCAGTGTCCTAACTTATTCACTGGAGTGCTGGTTCACAAATATATCTGATAAGTTAAAGAAACAGTTAAATAATACCAGGAAGAGAAGTTGTAGAATAACTAGTACTTCTCTTGCCACACACCAGGAATTCTGTGAAACCAAAACAATGGCCTTCATATCAAAGGTCATGAATGACACAACACATCCCCTACATTCAGAGTTCCTTTTCATACCTTCAGGTAAACGCCTATATACAGTATTCTGCAGAACACCTCATTTTAAAAAAATCTCTCATACAAATTTAAACTTTTTAACTCGCAACCCTCTTAAATAGTTAATATTTTGAATTATGTGTTTTACCTGCAGAATTATCTGTTTTATCATTTTTACATGCTTATTTTTACATGCATAGTCAATATGTTACGTGTTATTTTTTTATGTATTTTTATGTATATATCTATTTACTTATTTATTTTTATGTAATGAACTGGAAGTCAACAGCAAATTCCTGGAACTGAAGGCTAATAAATCTTATCTTATCTTTATCAGTTCCTGCACACTGGTGGTGCCACTTCAAATCTTTTGTAAAATTTTTTAACACATTTTTTTCTCTCTTTTTGACACCTTTTATTATGTGGTAATACATTAACAGTGCAAAAATTGTAACCATTGGTCCTAAAATCTTTTTAATTGACTTCCAAGGAGGTCCATGAAACCCCCTCTTGGAAACCTGAAGTTAGGTCTCTGTTGCCCATATTTCCCAGCTATGGGGCTTGTAAGTACCCCCCAGAGTAATCGAAAATTTGATGCCAAAGCAGGGCACAAATCTTAACCATTGGACCTAGAATCTTCTATTTTGACATCCAGGGAGGTCCATGAAAAGTCTTCTTGGAAACCTGAAATTAGGTCTCTGTTACCCATCTTCTCCAAGCTATGGGGCTTATAAGCACCCTCAGAATAATTGAAAAGTAAATAAAGCAGTTTACAAATCATAACCATTGGACCTAGAATCTTCTTGCTTCACATCCTGAGAGTTCCTCAAAAGTTCTCCTCAGAAACCAGAAATTAGGTCACTGTGACCTATATTGTCTGAGTTACAGGCCATGTTTTTATAGCTCCCTAGAAATAATGCAAAATACACACAAATTGCCAGATTCCTCAGGACATCTGGATGGATTGTCATCAAATTTGGTGTGCTTATGGGTCTTGATGCACTTCAACTAATATGCATGAACTAATATGCCACATGCATTATCTTAATAGTTGCTTGTGCAAGGACATATTGTCAACATGCTAGTTGGCTGAGCGTCATGACTCATGGGTCACTTGTTTATTTCAAAGTCAGTTAGGGCATCTGCTGACTGACAGGTGAAGTGGCACGGCCAAGGCAAGGATTCTTGCATGTATTTATAATGATGCCTGTAATTGCACCCGGTCTACTCTTTTTAACTTTATGATGTTGTCAACTCATCCTTTTAAGCCCTGAAAGGCTACAAGTATAACTATTCATAAAAATGACCACACCTATTATCATTGTGATATTTGAGAAGTATTTGCAATGTAAGAGGCCTTGTAAAAGTGGTCTATATAAATACCATTGTGATCATCAGCTGTCAACAAATGTCTCACTGGTGTACAGTTTATATGAGTTTTGTCATATTTACCTTCGCCAAAAGGCGGGGTTTTTTTTTTTTTTTTTTGTGGCATTGGTTTGTTTGTCCATTACTTAAAATGTTTTGCACAGATTTGATGAAATTTTCAGGATAGCTAGGCAATGCTAAAAGGAACGATTGATTTAATTTTGGGGGTCATATGTTTTCATGAATTATGTATAATGTATTTTTGTAGTTTATGCTCCACACATAATGAGCTGCCTTGTTTACTAATCTCACACCAGGTGGCAGCACATGTTGGATCACCATTTGGATCCAACTTTTTAAAGGAAAATTGCTGCTTTCTGACAATGCCATGTAGGGCTAATGAGCTGCCTTGGCGAAGGTCTGGGCTCTCTCAGCACATTTTTTTTCTAAATTCATGATATGAAATCGCCTCAAAGGAAAGTTTTTCTTTTCCCTCCAAATATTTGCCATACTTCTCTATTTTTTTAAGAAAATCATAGCAGCAAAAGAACAGATGACCAGGGTAATGAAATGGAGTATAAACTGCACTTGTGCCATTTACGTTGTATACATTTGATGCATGTTTTCAATTATTCCAGGCTGCAACACTGAAACCATACCTAACTGCCGTTAGGCACACCCTATCTGCAGCCATGTGCCTAGAAAACTTCTCATCACAAGTTGTTGAAAGGCATAACAAACCAGAGGTAGAAGTAAGGTGAGTATATGTCAAACCTGAGGTATGTGTAAAGTTAGAATATACGGTGGCTTCTGGGATGAGCAACCCCTCAATTTATGGACTGCCTACTATTCATGACAGTTCTCTTCAACAGATAGTTTTACAATTAAAATATGCCTTGATGAAGTGACCACCTGTCATATGCAACCACTCTTTCCAAATTCGGGTGAAAGTAACAGTTGCACCTGTTTTTTAAGACCCTTCTCTAAGCAAACTGAACTGTACCCATATGAAAGAGCAATAACATGGTTATAACTGACTTTGTTGGTAGTGATGGTGACTGCAATTTGCAATAGATGGTGCTGTTGTTGCTCCCACAATGCATTGCAAACTATGGTCATATAATTATCCTGGAAGATCTGCATGAACTTTATCCTTGTGCATTTACAGAAGGCAAGGTGACAAATTGGCTGACAGTATACAGATTTATTCATTAATTAACACTGGTCAGAACTTTTAGAGAATTGTTAATTTTCACCCTTCTTTATGCATTTATTGATCATATAATATTTACTTCAGATCATTTTGTAATCCTGGAATTAATGCATATATCTGTTTTGATGCCATTAACACATGGTCTCATGAATCCCTGTCAAATTGCATGATGCTCTGTCAGCAATATCAGATGTAAGACTTTTTGTTAGGACAAAAGAAAAACATTTATTTGAATAAAAGTACTTTTCAGCATTTTGGTTTTTAAACGCATATATATATATATATATATATATATATATATATATATATATATATATATATATATATATTTATATATATATATATATAAATATATATAAAGATGTTTAAAAAAGAGAACTGCTTAACCACTGCCAGTCAGTAAAGGCTGTGTAGCTTTAATGTTTATATTATTGTAGTGCACTTATAAAAATAAAATGACCAATATAATGAGGAATGGTCTCTCTATAGTATAGCTCCTACGTGTTTTCCTTCCTCTAAGTTCTTATGTATTTATTCTTCTGTTGAACAAGAAATATTAGTGTCTGTTCTCATACTATAGTATTTATGAGAATCACACAAACATTATTTCATTCTGTTTCAGGTCAAGTAAAGAACTCCTGCTAACTCCTGTTGTAATTAGTAGGAATGAAAAGGAGCGGGTGTTGATTGAAGGCTCAGTAAATTCTGTCAGAATCAGCATAGCTGTCAAACAGGTAATGAAGTACATCAGAGTCTTTACAAGAAAGTGATTTTATAAGATAAGGATCTAGACATTGAAAGTTAATCTTGCTTCAGTTCTTCAGTGTGTGATAATAATTGTTTTAATAATTAAATATGTTAATAATTCATATTTTTTTTTTAAATAATAAATTACTTCCTCAAATAAATTTTCTTCTCAGTACAATTTAAGGTTATTGTGTGTTAAATTAGCTTAAATGTTATAACCATCTAGAAGTTATTTTATTTAAGACGCTGACCATGTAGAGTCTGAGTAGTATCTACTTTATCATCTCAGGATTATTATGTCTATATTTGTTGTCAGGCCGATGAAATTGAGAAGATTCTTTGCCATAAGTTCATGCGTTTTATGATGATGAGGGCAGAGAACTTTGTGGTTTTGCGGAGAAAGCCAATAGAGGTGAGGCAGATATGAACAATAAGTTCAAAAGGATCGTCTTTCTCTACAAGTCTGTGGATTTTTCATTGTTAAAAGTCTGTTTATTTCTATTCTGTGTAAATTGAAGATGCATTTGGTAAATGAGTACACTCTTACCCCGGCCATGAATATATTAAATCAAGTGGCTGTCTATAGTAAAGCTTCATTTATCTTAATTTTTTTTATCAGAACTCAGAACAATATTTAGAGATTAGCAGTGATATATAAAACCAATTTAATGGTCCAGTAGTCGGCAGATGTGAAAAACATCAATGAGCTGATCTATGGCTCCCCTCTTTGAAGCTAAGTTGAAACAGTTACACAAGCCCCTGACTGTTGTAATAGCAGAAAAAAATAAATAATTTTTGGCAAAATGATTAAAGAATGCTTTATTTTTATTTGCATTCTCTTGTAAACATTTGTAATCACTTATTTCATTTACTTTCTAGTTTCTGTGTCTAGCAATGTAATTCAAGTTATCTTATCAGTTGTACGTGACATAAATTAGGTATAATACTGATTGATTATGATTTTTCCCAGTCCATTCAGCAATAATTTAATATGTATATTTATTCAATTTTTGAAAAGTAACACAATTGTTGTACCAAATTACAAAATTATTAATTTTGATTTTTCAGTTTCTGATAGTGTCCAGTATTTGGCTGGAGGTTGGTGATATTAGGGTAGTATCACGCAAAATAATTTATCAGATTGATCATTTATACGAAAATAAACCTTGTTCCCAGAGTTGTTAGGATAAAGAGTGCTTCACTGTATATTGACATAATATATGTTTATTGAAAATATGTCCATTGACATTGTTTTAGCTAATGTTAGCCCAATTATTTCATGTATTCAACCATTTTATTTTGTAATTTCAGGGTTATGACATCAGTTTCCTAATCACCAACTTCCATACAGAACAAATGTATAAGCACAAGCTTGTTGATTTCATCATCCAATTTATGGAAGAAATAGACAAAGAAATCAGCGAGATGAAATTGGCAGTAAATTCAAGAGCCCGTATATCTGCAGAGGAGTTTCTCAAAAGGTTCTAGTGTTCAGGTGGGAATTCCTTCTGTCTTACATGGAGAACATACTCTTTTATTAACTGTGGTTGGCTTCATTTTCCTGGGGACAAGTTTTCCTGATTTTCACTTTTTCTTACATTCCCAACATAAGTTAACATACACGGAGTGTATCTGTTATTATTTTAATTGTTAAATATGCAAATTCTTAGCAATATGTGAATGACACATGGAAACATCAAAAGAGTAGGAATTCTTATTCAACACTAATACATAATTGGAAAAGAATCTTACATCAAAGCCTCCGTTTGTGTGTCATTCTGTCTGTCCGGCATTCTGTCAATCCTGGATTGCCTTTTAGATCAATTTTAGGCCAAACCATTTGACTAAATCCTTTCATCTTGCATATATGGCTCACCCACACATGGATGAAAACACCTATTGATTTTCAGGTCAAGGGGCCCACTTTGTAAAAAAGCTTGTGGACCCATTTTAAGCAAAACCATTTGATCTAAACCTTTTGTCTTTCACATATGACACAACCATCCATCCATCAAGAACCCTATTGAGTTCAAGGTCAGAGGGTCAAAAGTCAAGGTCAAAGACCTGCCTTCATCATTATATTACACCCAGTATGATTATGCTCCCATGCGAGGGGATGCTTAGCTTTGCGGTGCCCTTGTTTGTATTATTATTCTTGTAAAATACTGGTACAATGAAGTTTTGTAATAATTTGCCCTTTACAGTTTCACAAATTTCAAACACCCCAAATAAAATGCCAACCACAGTATGTGTGACAGCCATTTTTCTCTAGTATCAAGGCCACAAACGAGTACCAAAGGTCCAGCATGCACCATGGAATACATTAATGCATTTGTTAGAGGGATTAGTTCTCATCACAAAATTGATGGTGCTTTACCTGTTGAAAGGCAGCCTCATGAACTTGTTGGCATTTGCAGTTTGCTCAGTTTTGACCTTTTTTTAAACAGTTTAAAGCATCTTATTTGTATTCTGTGTATTATCTGATAATTCCATAAGAGCATTTCTTAATATAATTTTTCCCCTGTGACACATAGCAGTCTGTTTGTATACAAATTTAGTGCTATCTTGATTATTTTGTACCTGATTGAAGATGATACACTTAAATTGCATATGAAATTGTTAGCATTTGTTTGACTGTCAGTAAAATCTCTGATTTAAACCTATTCTTATTTCAAACATGTTTATGAGTTATTTCAATTTAAATGTTTTAAAAATTTTATTTAGATCTTCATATTATTTTATTCTTATGTCTAATTATGTGAAAAAAAGTTAACTGCGTTCTATTTTTAACATAATTATCATAGGGAGTATTATTGTATCCCCAGACAAAGTCGGGGGATACTATGTTTTCATACTGGTCCCGCCGCCGCCGCCGCCGCATATAAATCTTGTTGGCGCGATAACCCAAAAAATATTTCACGGAACTTTACCAAATTTGGTATATGTATAGATATGGGTGAGAGGACGACGCCTATTTAAAATGAGGTCATGACCTTTACTAAGAGAGTGTCCTTGACCTTGAATAGGTCCAATTTTGGGGAAAATCACACAAATTCTTTAATATCTCAAGAAATCTTGCATGGATTTATCCCAAAATCAAGTTGATGGAAGATCATGGATAGGGTTGTCATGTTCCAGAAACTGGTGGCGCCACCTATTATTCTTTACTTGTTTTCGTGCCGTTTAATACCCCCAAAATTGCTACCTTACAGTACTGTGAGCATTGTAAGTCAAAAACTAATGGACAGATTTCTTTTATATTATGCATAGGTATGGGTTATGGGATGATGTTTATTTAAATTGGGGTCATGACCTTTCCTATGATAGTGGCCTTGACCTTGAATATTGCCATATATGGTGAAAATCACACACCTCTTATGATATCTCCAGTGTTGATAGCCATATGGATTTCAAACATGACTTATGTATGGCCCACCACTAAAGTAAGAACCCTATAGGTTCTAGGGTCATGAGGTCAAAGGTCAAGGTCACTGGACTGACATTTTAAAAGATACTGTGGATGCATTTTAAGCCAAACTTTCATCCTAGGTCTTCCATCTTTAATATATAGCTCACTTGCCAATAGTGGATGATCCATATAAATTTTGGGGTCACAAGGTCAAAGGTCAAGGCCACAGGAGCTATCTGTCCAAAAATTAGTTTCTGGATGATAATTCCTGCTTTTATTGATGAATTGATTTCAAACTTGACTTATATATGTCCCATTGAAAAAGCAAGACTCCAATTGATTTTGGGGTCATGAGGTCAAAGGTCAAGGTCACAGGACGGGCATTTTAAAAGATACTGTGGATGCATTTTAAGCCAAGCATTTCATGTCAGCCCTTTCATCTTGCACATGTAAGTCATCTGCCAATAGAGGAAGACCCCTATCAGTTTTGAGGTCACAAGGTCAAGGGTGAAGGTCACAGGAGCCATCTGTCCAAAAATTAGTTTCTGGATGAATAATTCCTGCTTTTATTGATGTATGGATTTCAAACTTGACTTGTATATGTCCCATTGGAAAAGCATAACCCAAATTGATTTTGGGGTCATGAGGTCAAAGGTCAAGGTCACAGGAAACCTCTTTAAAAAGATTGTGGATGCATTTTCAGCCAAACAATTCATCTCAGATCTTTCATCTTGCACATATAGTTCACCTGCCGAGAGTGGAAGACCCCTATCAATTTTGAGGTCACAAGGTCAAAGGTGAAGGTCACAGGAGCCATCCGTCCAAAAATTAGTTTCTAGATGATAATTCCTGCTTTTATTGATGTATGGATTTCAAACTTGACTTATATATGTCCCATTGGGAAAGCAAGACCCAAATTGATTTTGAGGTTATGAGGTCAAAGGTCAAGGTCACAGGACACACCTTTAAAAAGATGTGGATGCATTTTCAGCCAAACATTTCATCTCAGATCTTTCATCTTGCACGTATAGTTCACCTGCCAAGAGAGGAAGAACCCTATCAATTTTGAGGTCACAAGGTCAAAGGTGAAGGTCACAGGAGCCATCAGTCCAAAATTTAGTTTCTGGATGATAATTCCTGCTTTTATTGATGTATGGATTTCAAACTTGACTTATATATGTCCCATTGGGAAAGCAAGACCCAAATTGATTTTGGGGTCATGAGGTCAAAGGTCAAGGTCACAGGAAACATCTTTAAAAAGATGTGGATGCATTTTCAGCCAAACATTTCATCTCATATCTTTCATCTTGCACATATAGTTCTCCTGCCAAGAGAGGAAGAACACTATCAATTTTGAGGTCACAAGGTCAAAGGTGAAGGTCACAGGAGCCATCTGTCCAAAAATTAGTTTCTGGATGATAATTCCTGCTTTTATTGATGTATGGATTTCAAACTTGACTTGTATATTTCCCATTGGAAAAGCAAGACCCAAATTGATTTTGGGGTCATGAGGTCAAAGGTCAAGGTCACAGGACACATCTTTAAAAAGATGTGGATGCATTTTCAGCCAAACATTTCATCTCAGATCTTTCATCTTGCACATATAGTTCTCCTGCCAAGAGAGGAAGAACACTATCAATTTTGAGGTCACAAGGCCAAAGGTGAAGGTCACAGGAGCCATCTGTCCAAAAATTAGTTTCTGGGTGATAATTCCTGCTTTATTGATGTTTAGATTTCAAACCTAACTTCCATATGTCCCATTGGAAAAGCAAGACCAGAATCGATTTTGGGGTCATGAGGTCAAAGGTCAAGGTCACAGGACACATCTTTAAAAAGATCAAGGTCACAGGACCAACATCTTCAACAAGATTGGGGATTGTTAGATGGAAGAAACAATAAAAATGCAAGTGTCAGTATATGCTGCTAAAAATGGGGGTCTATTTATAAAGGGGGTGGGGGCCTACTATGTCTGGGGATACTCTGGCACCTGCGGTGCCAAGAAATGTCTAGTTTATACAAGTTTTCTGCATATTCGCTTATTTTGATGTCTTTTCAGATTGTGGGTCAAGAAGTTACACTCACTGACAAGCATATATTCCTGTATATATTACATACTGCTTCAGATGTATATAATAGCATTTTCAACAGCATTTTGTACGTTCTTCTGCTTCTGCCACTCATGGAGCAGATGAGTGACCTTAATGCAGTGACACTAACACATATAGCATTCCCATTGTGCAAATCAAAAGAACAAGTGCTGTCCATGCTCGGTACAATTTTTGTAGAAAATATGCTACAAATTTCTTACTGTCACCTTTGTACGGCAGTACAAGAGCAAGTTAAATAAATGTAAGAAAGGAGGAGAATGAAGAGGTAATGAAAGGAAGTGAGACCTAATGGAATTTTAAACATTCTAGATTTGTTGTGTATTAAAGCAAGGTTCATGTTTCAACTATTGCCAGTCCCTGTCATACTTTCATCTAAGAGAGTCTGCTTGTAAATTTGTGTCAGATTGACATCTGAACTAATCTGCTGTTAATTTGGATAGGATGGACATATGAACTAATCTGTTGGACAATTTAGATTTGATGGACATCTGCAGCTGATCTGATGGTACATTTGAACCAAATTGATTAATCTGTCTAAAATGCTGGATCAGTCAGATTGGCAGTCTGCTGACATAATTTTGGTGGACATTTTGTACATGAAGGCTGGTATAATTTTCTAAGAGAAATTTAATTAAATGTTTAAAAACACTGCAACTTAACCAGAACCAGCTTTTGTTGATGATTGTACATAATTTGTTTTTTTTCTATAAATATATATCTTGGTAATAAACAAAAGGGCTTCATAGATTTGATTGGACTATTGTCCTAGCAGGTACATACATAGTGTATGGAACTACCTGCGAATAAATGGTTGTGGGACCCTCTTAACTTATTCCTGACCACATTAGGGGCACTTCATGGATATTGGGGTGGGGTTTAACATTTATTCAGAGGGTCTGACACCCTAAGACTCCAGTTCCAAATTCCAAGAATGGGGGATTAACATTAAATATTTGAGAATAATATGCAACAATTTAATTTCTACTGGTATAAATGGTCAGATTAAATCCCTACCTACCATCACCCCCTCACCCCCTCCACACCCCACCTAAATGGATTCGCCCCTGTTTAAGTCTTTTGTTTACTGCCAGGTGCAGATCAGTACTTAATGCTGTGACTGTTGAGTAAATATATTCAGGGAGGTACTGTATACTTTAGTCTGACACTCTGAATGCTAAAACTGAAAGGGAAAATGGTAGAGCTTTTTTTATCCTGATCTGTATGGACATGTTGATATCCATACACAGTAGTTACAATAATAATATGGTAAATAACTTGACCTGGTGGTTACATCCACAAAGAAAGAATATTTGTAACTGTTACTGTGATCATGTGAGGCAAATTATATCTGCATTATAATATGGACAGGTGTATTGCCAATAGATTTTAATTTATGCAGAGCAGAAGCATTTTGTCAAAAATATTTTAATTTTGGGAGATAGTAATTTGTGAATTAACAATAAGCATCTGGATATACAGCATGTCTAAACTGAAGCTTGTTCTATATAAAAAATAAACACCTAAAATGAGCATAACATAAAGTCACTGTTGTTACTTAATACAGTGAAACTTCACTTTACTGGCGCCTGTATATTATGGACTCTCCTTTATTATGGACACTCTAAGTGGTCCCAGCCAAATGGGGGTTTGCAACCTTTCTAGCTGTATATGCTGTTACTTAATAAAGGAAGGAAACTTTCTTACTGGCACCTATATATTATAAACTCTCCTCTGTTATGGACACTTCATTCTCCATATAGTGAAAAATAGGTTTTGTAACCCTTCTTTTATAGGTACCAATATCTTATGGGTATACCTTGTCCTGCCAGTGCACATAATTGGCAGGTTCAGGATGACTATGTATTTTTCAAGCACTAGTTGACCAGGCAGATAATTTTGTATCTCAAAAGATACATGAGCCTAGTATAGAGCCTAGGGACAGTACTTTGAATAAATCATATTTCTTACAACTTTGTTTGAAGTTTATATACTTACCCTTAGCCCTGAAGGGGAGGCTCAAAGGTGAGGGCATTTGCGTTCACGTCTGTCTGTATCATGTATGCTTCTATGTATGTCTGTGTGTGTTCGTATATACACCTGGCCTTGTAACTTGAAAAACATGACACTTTCATTTGAAAGTTATGCAACAGTATATCAGTCAAAAACTGGAGACCCATTGGTCTTGATGCTCAGTTGACTTTGTCTATAGGGATATTTTTATGAGCTTTTCAAAATGTGCCCATAACCCCTGACCTTGTGACCAAAAAAATCTGAGAACTTACTATCTTTGAACTAACAGCATTAAGATTATTATAATCTTTTGAAAAAAGTGGGTCCAGTGACCTTGACCTATGACCAGGTAACCTCAATATCTACAGATTTCTTCCTCTTTGGGCAGGTAAGCCATGTGTGAAAGATAGAAGGTTTGGGATTAAAAGTTTGATTTGCAATACATCCACAATCTTTTAAAAGATGTGGGTACTGTGACCTTCACCTTTGACCTCGGGATACTGAAATTCTTACCTAGACTGGTATCCTGCTCTATTAAGGCCCTCAAGCCAAGCATAGAGACAGGTGTACAACGCCATCTTAAGTACTCCCAGTTGCAACTCCTGACCTACCTGTAGACTGGTTCCAACTCCAGTCTGTACGCTCACACTGATTGTCATGGACGTTCTCGCGATCCTGGCTGGTTATCCGTGAAGATTACTTATAAAATTGCTTTCTTTAGTTATTTAAAGTTTCCAAATATTGAAATATGAGTTTTTGCACAAAAATTGACTGATGGATGTTTAGATGATACGAATCATACAATATACTGAATACTTTATATTCCACTGTACGTGGCATTGGTTTATTATCAATATCTATTAATCTAATCATAAATGTCACACGAAATGTACAGCCAACTTTTAACAACTTCTCTGAGCAAACGAAATGCTTATTTTTATCATATATAAATCATACTTGAGTTGGAACCAGTCTGCCGGGAGTCCTGAAGATGGCATTGTACGCCCGTCTCTATGATTGGCCTAGAGCAGCGGTGCCATAATAGAGCGGGGTACCAGTCTAATTCTTACCTCATTAGGTAAGGTCATTAATAAATAATGTTTGATGCCAATCTGTCTATCCAAACCAGAGTTATCATCCATAAACTAATCTGTACATGGATTAGCCATGTGACCCCAAAATCGAACAGGATCTTCCTCTATTGGAAGGTGAGCAATATCTGGAAGGTTTGTGATGTTAACTTTGGCTTAAAATGCATCCACGTTCTTTTTAAAGAAATTTGTCCTGTGAATTTGACCTCATGACCCAAAAGTCGAAAGGGTTCTTTAGTGGTGGGCGTTATAAAGGTCAATTTCAAAACCAATATGTCTAACCAAACTGGACTTCTCATTTGGAAACTAATCATTGGACAGATGGCCCCTGTGACTTTGACCCCAAATATGGCAGGTCAGCTATATGCACAAGATGGAAGGTTTGGGATGAAAAGTTTGGTTTAAAGTGCATCCACAGTCTTTTAAATATGTGGATTCCTTGACCTTTGACCCGGATGACTCCCAAAATCTTTAAGGTTATTGCTTTAGTGGTAAGCCATACATAAGTTTGAAATCCATATGTCAATCCAAACTGGAGTTATCTTCTGGAAACAAATATAATGATGGACAGACAGATGGACTGACAGGGTGATTACTAAAGGAGCATCAACTTAAGAGCAATAAACACACTAGGTTTCAGGACACTAGATGAAACTACAACTGAGAAACTGACATGATTGCTGTCATTTTATAGTTTAAAAAAAATTAGGAAAACATTGTAAAATTAGAAAAGTACTGGTGGTGCTACCAGTTTTTGGGAACTGACAAATAGTCACGGTCAATATTCAACGTCAGATTCATGACAATCCATGCATTAATGATCAAGATACTGGAGGTTTTGTATCAGATTTTTAATTTTTCTGGGGGTACTCACAAACCCCATGGCTTGGGGAGGATATATAGGCCACAGTAACCTTATTTCAGGTTTCCAGGTATCTTTTTACTGACCTCCATGGATATTCATTTATAAGCTTCTAGGGAAAGTGGTTAGGATTTGTGCCTTGCCAATGGACTGCTGGCCAGAGGACTATACCTGAGTTGACTTTGTCAGCTGAGCTAAAAATTATCCTTATCTGGCATCCAATTTCTGCAATAAATGGGTAAAATAAATAATCAAGTGTAGTTAACTTTTCACTCCCAAGATGGCAGTAGCACAAGGATCTATATTTCTCAGATTGGAATTTAGAAGCAGTGTATACCAACTGAGGGTACATCTTACATACCAGGGCAGTATGCTCTTGTTTAAAGTTACTTTTTGGCGAACACTATGAAACAAAATACCAAAAGGAAAGACAAGCCATAAAGCAGCCGCTGCCCCCTTGCACATGCTCTGATAGTGCTGGTGGTTTTAGAAGTACAGAAGAATGAACAAAAACAATTTGCCACATCCAAGAAGAATGTTCGCTAATCTCCTAAGTGATAGAGTGACTTGTGGTTTACAATGTGGCTTACAAATAATGGTAATCAGAGTAACTTACTCATGACCAAGGGTATGATTTGCATTTTTAGGGGGTCCATTCTCGTTAAGATAGCACATATGGGCATACACTGTTTATGCAAATATAAAATTTAAAGGCTCCATTAACTTTGTGTCACTAATTCTGGTCAGTGTAGTTTGCCTTTTCAGTCTTACACATGCACACAAAGCTAAAATGTTGTAATGTCAGTTCTCAGTCTAGCACACACAAGTCCAAAAGAAGAAAAATATCTGTCAAAGCGTGCTGTATTCATGCTTTTATTGAGGTCACTTTTTGCTGCCCTCTGAAAATTTATAAAATATTTATATCACAAATAGAGCTGGCTTTTTATGGTCCCAAATGACTATACAGACCTAAGCAAATGCAATCATTGGCAGTTCTTTGGGGCCATAAAAACATGAAATATTTATTTCAGTATATCAGTTACAGGTATTCTCCTAAATTTTTGAATGGCGTATCACAGAAAATTTATTAATAAAGGAGAAATTTGAATGTTTGTGCGGTATTGCTTTATAACTGAAGTAAAAGTGGATTATTTTTTCAATATAACTGAACAAAAAAAAAGAGCAGAAGAGACTGGTGAAAGAGACTTGACCACTGTGAAAGCTATATTCATATCAGACATCTGTAAAAAATTACTTTAAAATATATATTTCAATATATTCAAAATATTATTTATTATTGTTTATGGATATTGTTAAACGCCTTTTATCTGAGCTTCCAACCAGTTGAGGAACTTCATGCACATCTCAAATCCTAGGAAACAAGCCTGAAACAAACAAAAATATTTCATTAGCATCCATTCTAATATAGTATAAATTATTACCAGTGGTAGTAATTGATTGTAATATCACATTGAATAATTGATAGACAAAAACACCAAATGACTGATAATTAATCAACTTCATGTACCTTCTATATTTCCATACAATACGTGTAAAAGTCAGTATTTACAGAAAGACTCATCAAACATGATATCATAGTGATCATAAATGTTGTGAGGTCTCACTTTGGTTTCCAATGTTACAACAGCAAAAAGATGGTTGATTTTCAGATGAGTACTAATTACAGTAAACAAGTTTACAGTCTGCTGAAAGGTCAAGGTAACAGAGGTGTTGTTAAACTTGTTTGCTGCTCAGAGTGCAGTTTTGACGTTGTTTGCTACTTACATTTTTTCATAAATGATATGATTTCTTTGCATTTGTTTGAGTTAATCTTTCGTAATTGATTATACAAAGATGCAACTGATTTCATCAGTCATGAAAGAAAATGACCAATCACCAGTATAACTGATTGATAAGCAAAGCACTAATTATTACAAATCATTAACTGTTGGATATTAAACTACAACAGGTATAAAAATGGCACAATATATGATATACATTAATGTTAATATTTTGTATGTAACACTAGCAGTATACCCTGAATTCCAACATGTGACATCTGGATTTTAGTCTATACCCAAACAGCAGCCTCCATGAGTGGTTATAAATTTTCAAAAGGTCAGGGTTTGATAAGAGCACAGAAATGCAAAAGGAAAATACTCAACATATCTGTGAATTTGGTGGCTGACAGACCCATATCTTTCAAGTAGAAGCCAGAGGAACGCTCTTGGATTAACTGCACTCCACATCCACAAATTATATTAGAAATAATAACTGAGAGGACGCCAATTTTTTTTTCTTTAATTAATAAAATTCCAAAGGCAAAGATTATATAGAGCAGGTTCTTGTCACCAGAGAGCTGTGACTTCGGTATTGTGTTAAATATTCTAATAGGTATAACAGCCAGATGATTGTTTTGATAATTTATTTTGCATTAATATGGAGTAACATGTTTGGATAGAAGCATGAGATAGTTGGTCAAGGGAAACATGTGTCTAGTTAGATAATAATTTCAGGGCAGCTTAGTTGATAGAGAACACACATGCCTTGTCTGATGTTTAATTTAGATTGAGCCGTCTATGTTTTGACTAGTTTTTCAGTAGTGTTTGTTGTAGGTTTCAAAGGAAGTGCACCTGTGTAAGTTAGATTTTCTCACACACTGCTACTAGAGGCGTTTCTTTAAAGATATTCTCGCAGTGATTGACAGTCCGCATAATTTGGAGTGATGATTGACATTCACATCTTTACTGGTGTGACAGGGCTTTAAGAACTTTCTGTCCAGTTGAAATATATTCTACAAAATTTATTAGACTAAAAAATTCTGAACACTGAACTGAGAAGTGTGGTATCCTTGGCACATTAACAGCTGAGTTATGCTCCTTTATAATATCACAGACACTTACAGCATTTGCTGGGAATGCCCTGAGCATAACAGGGGTGACTCCTTTGTACATAGCCAGAATTCCTTCTTCCTTCATAATATGTCTGAACACATCCCGGATACCTCTAGGATATGTGCCTGGTTCAGCTGGAACACAAATCACAATTTAGATAACCATCATAAAAGTATATTTGGTTATGTCCAATGTAAGAACAATTCAGCACTTGAATATTGTTCATTATATACCAGTATGCAAAATTTTATCTGATATACTTTAATATTCATTTTGAAAACAAGACCAAAATGATTAATTCTGATTCAAAATGAGCAAAGTGTCTCATTTTTATGATGATTATTATTATTATTACTATTATTATTATAATTACTACATATATCCTAAATTTAACTTCTAAACTTCATTATGCAAAGTTTTATCTGATATACTTTAATTTTCACTTTGAAAACAAGACCAAATGATTAATTCTGATTAAAAATGAGCAAATTGTTTCATTTTTATGATTATTATGATTATTATTATTATTATTATAACAACATATATCCTAAATTAAACTTCTTGATCATTTTCTGGCTGAATATGTAGAGCACACATTTCTCAAGTCCAGATGTCTGGAGCAGAGTATCACAGAGCTCCAAGTACATGCACTTGTGTTTCATAATTGACCAGGTAAATTATATAATCAATATAATAGCATTTAAATATCTAAATTAAAATATCTTGCATGGGATGTACACTTTTAAACATACTTGCATCACTTAATTAGTTTTAATGATGAAAGCAAAGAGGGATATTTCCCTGATAGCTCATACAGATGAAACCATGGACACCAAATATTAGGAATCTGTATTAATTTATATTTAAAGACACTGTAGGGAATTTCAAAGAATTAACTATTGCCCTTTATTTTCTTTGCCAAATAATCAAGTCAATGTCATATACTCTTCTGAATGATGTTTACACTATGACCTCATATTGTATATAAGAGATCAACATCTGGTGATACTTACAAGTCTGCAGGCGAGATTTCAGCACGTCAGGTGGAATAGCTACCAGCCAGTTAAATATACCTGCCGTACCACCAGCAAACAAAGTCCGCAGGGGGCTGAGATCTTTACGACTAGAATGTAATAAGGAAAATGTCATTATATTTGGCAAAATGAATCATGCATGGTCAATTATTATTTACGGTCATGTTAAACTGTGTATCAGTGCCCTCTGGTGTTAATGCTGTAAATTATTACTATTTACAGTCATACCTCAATTGTACATCTCTGCCCTCCCTTGTGTTTCTGCTGTAAACTAGATGTGGTCTGACAATTGTCCTCAAGGGCCCCGCATTCCTGCTAGTGCTGGACTAGTTTACATATGCGTGAAAAATTAAGTTAAATTTGAAAAATATGACAAACAGAAACAGGTTTTTATCTATATGCATGAGGGAAACTAGATGTGTCGGAACGACACGAATGCCCCCGCCTGGGGCAAATAAGAAACAATTGTAAAATTTTGAAAAATTTTTTAAGTTCAGGAGGTGTCGTATGGTCAAAAGTAGGTCAACAAGGACAAAATGCAAACTCGATCTGTAACGGGTCATTATCAAGCAACACACCAAAAATCATGCCAGTATATGCAGGCATTGTGATAAAAAGTCCATACATGTGCATTTTCCATAAAAATTTCTGTCTTTCATGAAATTTTCTATGTTTAGGAGCCGTAAAACAATGAAAAGTAGGTCAACCGGGACGAAACGCAAACTTGATCTGTAACTGTCATTATCTGCCCACACATAAAAAATCAGGGTGGTATCTGAAGGCATTGAGGAAAAAAAGTCAGTACATATGCATTTGTTATAAAAATGTCTATTTTTCATGAAACTTTCAATGTTCAGGAGCAGTCAAATGGTCAAAAGTAGGTCAACTGGGACAAAACAAGAACTCGATCTGTAACTGGTCAGTATCTGCCTACACACCAAAAATCAGGCCTGTATTTGCGGGCACTGCGAAAAAAGTCCATACATGTGCACTTTTTTATGAAATTTTCTATGTTAGAGCACTGTCAAACGGTCAAAAGTAGGTCAACTGGGACAAAACGTGAACTGGATCTGTAACTGGTCATTATCTGCCCACACACCAAAAATCAGGCCAATATCTGCAGGCATTGCGAAGAAAAGTCTGTACAAGTGTATTTGTCATGAAAATTTATATTTTACATGACATTTTCTATGTTCAGGAGCCGTTAAACAGTCAAATGTAAGTCAACTGGGACGAAACGCGAACTCAATCTGTAACTGGTCTATATCTGCCCACACACCAAAAATCAGGCCAATATCTGCAGGCATTGCGAAAACAATTCCGTACATGTGTATTTGTCTTGAAATTTCATATTTTTAATGAAATTTTCTATGTTCAGGAGACGTAAAACGGTCAAAAGTATGTCAACCGGGAAGAAACGCGAACTCGATCTGTAACTGGTCATTATCTGCCCACACACAAAAAATCAGACCATTATCTGCAGGCATTGTGAAAAAAAGTCCGTACATGTGTATTTGTCATGAAAATTTCTATTTTTCATGAAATTTTCTGAGTTTAGGAGCCGTAAAACAGTCAAAAGTAGGTCAACTGGGATAAAACGCGAACTCGATCTGTAACTGAGCATTATCTGCCTACACACCAAAAATCAGGCCAATATCTGCAGGCATTGCGAAAAAAAAGTCTGTACATGTGTATTTGTCATGAAAATTTCCATTTTTCATGAAATTTTCTAAGTTTAGGAGCCGTAAAACGGTCAAAAGTAGGTCAACCGGGACGAAACGCGAACTCGATCTGTAACTGCTCTATATCTGCCCACACACCAAAAATCAGGCCAATATCTGCAGGCATTGCAAAAAAAAAGTCTGTACAACTGTTTGATTTAGGAATGACGGAATGAAGGAAGGACGGAAGGACGGACATGGGTATAACTATATGCCCCAGCCACTTTGTGGCAGGGGCATAAAAATCCTACTGAATCAAATGATATTAAAGAAGATATATCTGAAATAATGTGTGCAATAGAAAATCACTGAATGTAGTCTGTAAGTCATATTTGATTTTGAGCAAGTCTGTAATTTAATAGGTCTGTAGCCTTCATAGGCACCAATGATCCCTGTGAAATTGGGAAAGCAGCAGTAGGTTGTTGTTGAGTTATCACATCAAAATGAGATCAGCGATGAGGCAATGGCAGCCATATTGGAATTCAGACAGGGCTGTAATTCAAAAGGTCTGGAGCCCTTATAGGTACTAATGATCCCTGTGAATTTGGGAAAGCTGCAGTATGCTGTTGATGAGTTATTGTGCGTGTAAGGAAATAAGCATTTGGGCTGTGGCGGCCATATTGGATTTCTGACTAGTCTGTAATTCGAAAGGTCTGGAGCCCTTATAGGTACCAATCATCCCTTTGAATTCGGGAAAACTGCAGTATGTTGTTGTTGAGTTATCGCATGCGAAAGAAAGTATCACTGACAGAAGGACAGAAGGACAGATGGACCAAAGGACGGACTGACATAGTGATCACTACAGGGCACCGCTTTTCAACCGGGTCCCTTATAATTATTCTTTGTTGTAACATATATCTTATTGCAATAAAAAATGGAGCTTAAACCAATATTTGGTGCATCATGCAAAACATGCTGAACCACTCTTAACCACCACAGCTTCCAAAATATATACAATTTAGATAAAATAACTAATTCAATCAGCACTGAACCTAAACCATATTTTTTTAACAGGTTTTACACTACTCAACTAAAAGACTCAAACTCAATATCTATAAACCAAAATCAAATTTGTATGCTCTGCAATTGATTCACAAGTATGGAGAGAGGCAGTGGGATACTGCCTGAAGCAAAGTTTTCTTATGAACCTCTATCACTAATTAACTTGTCTAAAACTGTTACTACCTTAGTACATATATTTTATATGCATTTATATGAATAAAAAAAATCTTTACCTTTGACCTTCTGGGGTCAATACTTGTTGTAGCCACTCGTAAGTCATAAAATACATGCCACTGGCAGGGACATCTGAAAAAGTGTAAAACAACTACATTCTAGATATTGAGAGATACCTAAAGTTTGTCATAAAATAAATGCCACTGGTAATATCTCACTCATTCCTTTGTAAACCAATTTATATATGATGATACTTTACCCCTGAACAATCTTTCAAAGATTCCAATATTAACAGATCTAAATATGATACCCCTGAACAAAATCTCACACCGTCCCTTATGGACAGATCTATATTTGAAGATATCCTACCTCTGGACAATATCTAATACACATATAGATATATAGACACAATTCTATACGCTGATATCTTACCTCTGTACTTTACCAATTCAATATATGGATATACATGTATATATAGATGGGATTCTATGTGATGATATCTTACCCCTGAGCAATGTTGCACACGTTCCCTTGTAGACGGACCTGATACCTCCTTCTCTGTACAGCTGTTTGGCACAGTCTACTGGTCCTGCATATTTAGCTTCAGCCTTACTGCTCTGAATCTGAAGTTTATAAATGTGACATACAATTAATTGAAAGATCATGCAATACTACAATATATATACAACCAAAATGTTAATAGGGTAATATCTGTGCATTTATTAACACGTGCTTTGAATCAGAGCCAGTCACTGATTGATAATCAAATTATTGATTAATGAAATAATGGATTAATTTCAATTTTTCATACCTTTTTCATCTCTAGTTCACACCTAAGGACAACTCCCTAAACACCATGCATCATGTAGTGAGCACTCTTGTTTAACAAGGAAAGTAACTGTATGTTCTACATCAGATGTTCAAATTATTACTTGGTATTAGCGGTATATCCTTAATGCTGGCTTGCGACTTGCAACATCTACATTTTAGTCTGTGCACAAAATGGCAGCCCCCATGAGTGGTTTCAAATATATGCAAGGTCAGGGTTTTAATGGCATGGAAATAACACAAGAAAGTACTCTGAGGATAGTATCAAAGTGATGATTTATCTGCAGAGAGTCTGATGGCCAGGAGACCCATATCTTTCAAGCAGAAGCCGGAGTAACGCTCTGGGGATGACCATGCCCTCATCCATGGATTATATTAGGACACATAAAGCTGAGGCATATAAAAATTCTTCATGTATCACATTCATCTCAACATCATCTCAGAATAAACATTTCAACAGATATACCTCTTTGACATAATGCACTTTGTGCAATAATCACATCGAGAATCATGTCCAAAAACTGATTACAAAACTGTACTACAAAGAGAGTAGAAAAAAAGTCAATAGATTCTCATTTAGTGAAGATGAATATGCTCAGGCAGAGTTGGTAAGAGTAATTACTGAATGTCTTGATTGTACTATGTATGTAGATAATTTTGACAGGGCAGATTTAGAACATATGCTTCCTGTGATATCCACACAATAAGCAAGTACAACAGCTTTTCACTGTGCATACATTATTTTTGTTAAATAGCATGATAAATCTGCACTTTTTATGACCATACATTTTATTGAACAATGTTTGTACAAAACAAATGATAATAATTTTAAGGTCAAGGTGGGACAGAGCCATCACAGACAATCTAGGCTTGCGAATGGCAATTATCTATCAAATGAGGATGAAGATATACCGGTATATTATGACATTACATTATAAGATATGATAATAATAGTTTTTTTTTATGATAAAGCTGGCTGAATTCAGCTGTTTTATGCAGAGAGATAGGAATAATTCTGAAGAAAAGACTTCCATTTATGACAGAATATATCTCAGACAGAGATTTAACAATGCAAACACTGATGGATTTTGCCAAGCTGAATACTATCCATTTGTATAAAGATTTATTTTCTGCCCTGGTAATCTAGTAAAAATATACAGAATTCCATGAAACCTTATGGTATCATCATACAATCCTTACACAGTGGACACACTACTGACAAATGATAGTGAAGTATTGTGGGGTTAAAACTTGGTCTGGCTTGCAATTCCACGCTCTAACAAAGCAAAATGTTTTAGCCCTGGGCCAACTGCCTGGTGGCAATACTTTGAAAACCTTGCTATAGAGAGCTGTGGCTAAATGAAAGTAGTTCTAAAATGAATGAAGCACAACTGTTGCCAAAGGAGGGTAGTATCATTGAGACAATATAAGAATGCCTATAGTAAGAGCATACTCATACCGTATTAAAGTCAAGTGAAGACTGCCTGTCAATAAAAATTAAAATGTACTATGGTTCGCTTCATTTTCATGTCGTTAATTTTTCATGATTTCCAGTGTTTTGGAAGGGTTCCACTTTCATGATCTTAGCATAGTGTAACTTGCACAGAATACACCCAGTATCATATTTATTCTTCAATATATGCAAACAAAGTTAATCTAAAAGATATATTAACATTTATAATATTGATCCCTTGCCTTTTATTTTTGACACTACAGGCATTGATATCATACATGAGTTCCCAATGAGGCTCTACATAAATGACTTTTCACCTGTGTAGATGAGGCACCTTATTCAAGAGTTTTTTTTGTTTTTTTTTCTTGGTGGAGGTAACCGCCTTAATTTTGTTTATAGATAACTTTACTACCTATATGTACATCTGCAGAATTCCATTCCAGTTTTGGACTACGTGACACGCTTCCTCTATGTTATATCCTGGTGTTAAACAGGCCCAGTGACCACTGCACCTGTGGGCCCTGAGTGCATAATCATCCCCATTGCTGGGTCATACCACCAAGGAACCACCGAAAGGTGCACTCGTTTGTGAGAGAAACACTGCTGTGGGGCACACCCTCCCATTAAACCCGTCACTGCCTCAGCTGAGATTCACACTCACAATCTCCCAGCTTTGAGTCCTATGCACTACCCCTGAGCCACAGAAGCAAGTCACCTTATTCAAGAGTAAGACAGTTTTATTTTTGCAATAATTTCCTTTTCATGATTATTGTGAATTTATAAAAAGCCAACCCCAGTATTTAAATGCCCTGAAAACACCTGTTAACATGTTCCATTCATACATGTTCAAGAATATTCCACCAACCTGCAGGAGACATTTGATCCTCTCACCGGGGGCCATTACAGCTGTTGTGAATATACCAGAGAAACCACCAGCCAGGAACAACTGTGGTAACCTGTAAAATACATTTATTTTCATTTACACATACATTTTCTCTATATTTTCTCATATATAGGCCTCCTACACTACACAATCAGACAACTTCAGGATATTCAGGAATATAAATAGATAACTAATAATTGAGTAAAACAAGGCCTACAGGCTTATGCTAACCTGTGTAATATGATATATCAGGTATATCAGGTATAGTACTTCCATGATAACATGCTTGACCATTATTTGAAAAGTACTTTATTAATTTTCATGCACATGTGTGATATGCCAGGTACAATGCAAGTACTAAACATCTTAAACTCAAATACAAGCACCAATTACACAAAATTCACTCCTCAGTTATTAGCATCGATGTACACAACAGAAGAAAATGATTATAGGTGCTGCCACCATTTTTGTGTTTGAGAAAGTCATTGAAGATGTATGGACATGTAAAGTTTCAGGCACATACTTCAAACTACTCTTGAGCTGTATGCATAGATGAATGAAACCCAAAACAATTGTAGTTGGTGCCAAAAGTCTTGTATATGACAAAGCTATCTGAGATTTAGAGATACACACAATTTCAGGATGATATATCAAATCCCTCCGTTGAAATAAGCAGGGACATACACTATGCAGAAATCTTTGTATGTGCCTACACCAGTTTTGTGTACAAGAAAGCCATCAAAGATGCATGGACAAGTCAAAATTTCTGGCCGATACATCAAACTTCTCTTGAGTCAAGTACACTGGGGAAGCTGAGGAAGGCAGTTGCCCAGAGTGAACAGGATCACATTGCAAGCTGCATCTACTGCACTCAGTCAACTCTTGACCTTCACTTAGCTGTACTGCCTGAACTCTTGACCTGTTGCCTAATCTGATACAGTTGGCAGTCTGCCAAAGCTATACAGACTCAAATTCGGCCTGTTGCCAAATCTCAAAGAGTTGGCAGTCTTCCAAGCTTTTTATAAACACAGACACAATCTTGGCCTGCTGGTAAATATGTTTACACATACTGAAAGACTTGGGCTACAATGTTTTTTTTCAAGCAGAAATATTCATAACAATTGCTGTGTTAAAATGTTTAGGATAATAACAGATGTCTATTGAAAGCTGAGTCAGAATACAGATATATTTTATTCATTGATTTATCTTACATATAAGCTGGATATGGACACCAGTTATTTATGTTGCCAGTACAGCTCTGGTTATATACCCACAGAGCTCAGTCTGTTAATACAAAATTATCTGACAGCTCTTTCATTGTTAAAGGTCCAATAATTTGGTCAAAATCATTTTAGTAAACTTGAATAAGTCCACCTAAAAGTCATTTTTGTGCAATGATACAGAAACTACAGAATTTGAAACAACAGTTTTGTAGAAGACTTTTGCATCCCTTCAGTCTGATATAGGCTTACTTGGTCACAAGACCAACATCAGCTTTCTATGACTAAAAAAAAATGAACAAGATCTATTCTTAAACAAATAAGAGACCCCTACAGTAGGAAAATTTTTGCGAAGAATTAAACCATTCTGTTGACAGTTCATCATAAAACATTTCTTATGTAGTGGCTGAAGGAGGCTGTAATTATGAGTTTTTTGCCCATAAGAAAAAGCTTGATGCAGGTGCTGCCGCATAAACCTCAATTTCAAATATGAGTCATGTGACCAACATTTGCACAAAACTTGGTGATTCTAGATCCTGCTATTTATGAGATTGTAATGTAGGTGTGCTTACCTGGCCAAATAACTAAGTTCAAATTCCTGTAACTTGGCAAAGATTCATTGAACCCAAACCATTTGAACAAACTTGGGAGACATCATCTCTGGGATCATTTCTATGAAATATTGAACAATTTGGATAAATGATTTCAGAGAAGATTTTTAAAGGTTTTCTAGCTTCCCCCCAGAAAATGTAAGTTGATGCGATGACTCCACAAAAAGCTCAATCCCACAACATTTGACATGTGACTGATTTTTGCATACAATTTGGTGATGCTACCTCCTGCTGTGTCTGAGAAATTATGGATTGATGTACCGATGACCGAAGACCCCCATACAAAATAGGTGAATGGAGGTGGCGCCACCAATACCTCAATTTCAAATATGACTCATGTGACCAACATCTGCATTAAATTTGGTGATCTTAGCTCCTGTTGTTTCCGAGAATGTAATTTTAGTATGCCTATTTGGCCAAATGACAAAGTTCAACTTCCTGTAACTTGGCCAAAAATCACCTAACTGGAACTATTTGAACAAATGAGAGAGAGGTTTCTGGGATTATGCCTGTGACATATTGAACAATTTGGCTGGGCATTTTTGGAGAAGAAGAATTTAAAGGTTTTTTTTAGCTTTTTTAACAATTGCAGAGAGCAAAAATATAAGTTAATTCCAATAAAGTTTGAACTGTGACTAATTCTTCCACAAAATTTGGCTCTGCTAGCTTTGATGGTTTTTGAGACAGCATAGGTTAATGTATGGCAGACACCCGATGGACGCCGCAGCGCAACCGCTTAAGCATACAGGTTACAAGGCCATTGTTTTTGAGAATATTAATCAATCATGATTGCAGTGTAGAAGGGGTGTTGTTCACAGTTCTGAATGTGTGCAACTGCTAGGAGGCATCCCTAGCAATTGCAACTGCAGACATCTAATATGTGTATACCATTCACTATAGTCCGCTTCATCCCCTCATGTCCAACTGTTTTTTGCTATGATAATTTTT
This sequence comes from Sipunculus nudus, assembly GCA_026874595.1. NCBI lineage: Eukaryota > Metazoa > Annelida > Sipuncula > Golfingiida > Sipunculidae > Sipunculus > Sipunculus nudus. The sequence continues at coordinate 46,799,695 of CM049306.1, read as the reverse complement.
ATTAGTTTAATTTCAAGGGAAAAATTATAGTGTACAGGAGAGTTTTAAAGGACCTTATTATCAACAAGGTAAAATAATACCTACTTTGCACCTTATTTAAGAAACAGAATTATTTGAAAATATGAGAAATCAGTCTACATTTTACAATGTATCAGACCTAGCGGTGGGCCGATCATCGAGTTTTATCGAAAGTCATTGGGTTTGCTGCCACTTTCAAGCGCTCGATTACCAAAGGCAACTATCGATTAAAGCATAATCATGATAATGAGTCTGTGTTCCCAAATAACTTCCTTATGTTACTGAGTATGACACGGTAGACGCGACAACGGAGGAGGTAATAAAACCTCAGTGAACTGGCAGGAAGCTGCAGAATTAGCGGGGAGTTTTGTAAAGAGATGTACATTGCACAATATGGGCTATATGGCGTTAAATGCTCTATAAACTATCCAGGTCTATGCAGCAAGTAGATGTCCTGGATTGTCGTTTATTTCTTGATTATTATAAATAATTAAAATGAAACTTTTAAAAGCATATTTTACCAATAATAGGACAATATAAAAAAGGCAAAAACTTTTTTTTTTGCGTTTGGTTAAGAAAGTAAAGTTTCACGGATAACTGCAGGTTTCTTTATATATGCCTGAACCGATTATTAATCGATCATCAATCGGTTTGCTCAAACCGATGATCGATTATGAAAAAGGAACTGACTCCCACCACTAATCAGACCCCCTTATGGTGGTCAAGGTAGGTGGTAAAGGTCACTGGTCACATGCAAAAACAGCCTCAATCAACAGTTGCTGATTGGATGATGACATGTTAACACTCTAAAAATACATAACTACGTAAAACAAAGATGGCTGCTCATGCAGGGACACATCATACCTGCCAGATAATTGTGAAGAGACTAAAAATTTGTGAAACATAAACTTGAGATTTATTGTAAAATTCTTAATTGCCATACTGTCACTTCCTAACTGGTATGTAGTTTTCTAGGAAATTATTGAAAATTATAAATTTTTAAGAAAATTTTCTACAAACTAGAATAAGGGTAGTCCACAAGCGACTACGTGTATCCGCCAAAATCAGAGTAGGACAGGTGAAGTGAGGCATGGATTGAGTGGCAAGGGAAAATAGAGTTAGATGTGTTACATATTAGCAGAAGAACAGATGGATGCTGTGCAAAAATGGTTGCAGGTGGCACCACCATTTTTGTGTATGTAAAAAACCCTATCCAAGGGCTACATTTGTACAAAAAGTATTTCCTGATTAGTCAAACGAGTGCAAATATTGTGGGTTAATGTGTCAAAACAGATGCACAGATGGACGCACTGGAGAGAGGAAAGGTCAGAGGTCAACGCCGAATGGTTAGGCACTATTTCACACGTGACCCGATAATTGGTGTAAGTTTCGGAAAAATCGGTCCAGTAGTCTCAAAGGAGTTCTCCAGAAACAAATACGGCAGCAGCAGCGGAATCTCGTCAAAAACATAGTATCCGCAAAACTTTGTTCTGGCAGATACAATAACAGGTTGACAGCAGGTGGTGAAATGGACTATAAACATGAAAACTGACGTGACACCTGACACAAAACATGAAGTGATGTGCATGTATTACAGAAGACAGCTATATCGCAACACTCAAGGATTGTCTCAGGGCTACACTTTTCATTAATTTTGGTGAAGAAAGCAGCAGGGGTTCTACTGACAGTTGATACAAGAAGGGGTGGGATGGACAAAAACATGGACGGATGGAAAGACAGACAGATGCACACCATTTTAGTAGTCCTCTCTCCTACAGCAAGGAATAATAAAAGCATCATTTCTTTTGGCAGTGTGGTGGAATGTCTCCCTTTTGCTCTTGTGGTGCATATATCACTTTCTTGTGGTCATGGATTGATATAAATCGAAAGAATAGTCTTTCACAACAGGTAATAAAAGGAGGTGAACTTACAGAAAAACTTAAAATCTTTGTCATTACAGCAAGTTTGGACAGAGACAATTATATGTTTCCAATTTCTATACATGTGTGTTTTCTTTGTATGTGTGTGTATATGTGATCCAAGCAATTCTGTACCCACTGCTGACATCTGGTGGGTAAATAGGGTAGCATGCTGGCAAAATCCCCTAAATTTTAAATCAATCAAAAGGCTGCTTTAGATGTATATATATATATATATATATATATATATGACCCCATAAAGTATATATCATTTGAAACCTGGTACATTGCTCTTTCTATTGGTATGGTATTATATCATTTTCATATGAAATATTTACATTTTTGACAAGTTTTAATTTTTAAATGGTACCCAATTTTAATTAGGCAAGCAGTAACAGCAAACCACTTTGTATTGGGCTAACATCAAACTATATGACCCAATCAAAAACCTGTTTTTTTTTGTTTTTCTTGTATCATGTTTCTTTCTTACAAAAATTTTAATATTTAAATTTTGATTCAGTAAAAAGTTTTAAATTTCATTTTTAGACATGTAAGGAAAATAGTAGAGGCAAAAAAAAACAGTTTTTAGATATTGTCATGAAGCTTATTTTATTATAACCCATTAAAAAGTGGTTTGCTGGTTGTTCAAATTGTGTTCCATTTAAAAATTTAAAATTTTCAAAAATGTTAAAATTTCAATGAAAATGAATGTAAATATTGAAACACAAGTGACATTAGATAGAGCTCTGTACCAAGTCTGACATGATATATACTTTGTGGGGTCTAATATGCATTTGAAACAGCTGTACGTTGATTTTAATTTAGAGGTTTTTGCCAGAGATGCAACCTTAAGACATTTTGAGTAAGAGGTGATTAAACTTGGCAGATGATTTGGATAAATATCTGCCTTAAGCAAAGGTATGTACTGTCTGAGTGTATAACTTTCAAATACTTTAGTGAGTGGGGCACCAGTTAATGATAGGTAACTGATCTGACAACGTGCTAAAACAAGCTTCCTCCAGTGGCCAATTTGAAACTAACACCTGAACTTTGCACCCTTAGGTTAAAATCCTTATACATGTACATAAACACATTCCATAGATTAACCCTATTATACATTAACAAATGAAATCCTAGATTACCTTATACTAACCTACAAGACCAGTTAAGCTTTGAACTAGTATTCATAAATCATAATACAAAGTATGTAACCATTCAGGAATGTCACTGCCATATGGAGAGGTCCATAGTCTGTTAATGGCAGGATCTAGAGTCTACTGAATTAGGCCACCTTTTTCACATTATACAGATGATGTCACATTATCAATACTAGCATGTGACCTGTTCTTACTTGGGAAAGGTCCATGGGTTTTAAGCTGTGATTATGTGGAATGGATTTACATGGGCTGAGTTGACATGGGCTGAGGTAACTGGTGAAGTTTCTGAGAGATGGTGCTGCAATAGAGCCTTTGCAAAATAATGTCAAATTTCTCAGGATGTATGGTAAAATATGAACAAGGCCTACAGACCTAATGCGAACCTGTGCAATGTGATATATATCAGGTATAATGCTTCCATGCTTCCATGATAGTATGTGATTACCCAGGGCAAGTGAAAGTCCCAGAAAATGGTGGTAGAGCAACCAAAAGTGGATTCCTACTTGCCCAACTGGGCAAATGGGTGCAACATAAACCTTTACACAAAGGTCTGAATCTTCACTTATCTTAAGTTGGCCACTTTCTTTTTTTAGGACAAGTGTAATCATATTGTAATACATCTAGCTTATAAATATTACCTGCATGTTTTATCTGGGCAAAATATTAAAGAGAAACATTATTAACAAACAAATATTTGAATATGTGTATTGTTGCAAAAAAAAATGTGGATCACATTTTTGGGAATGTGGATCACATTTTTGGGACCTTGGGATCACCTTCGGACCTTTTATAAGGTTTTGTCATTCATAAACCTGGGTTTTACCTAAATCTCGAGTCACATGTTTTTCACATTCACTGACCATGCAAGTGGGTCAGTGACTTAGTCACATGTCAGGCCAAAACATGCTTAAATCCGTCAGTGACAGCAGGGGTTATTAATATGCAAAATAGACCTTTATCCTGTGCTGGAGGTGTTGTGATTACAGAGGCATTGTGGCCTTTGTTGGAGGCTGTTATCGGTGCTCACCTCCATGCAATTTCAAAGCCATGCAAAATCACTAAAAATGGTAGCTTTTTTGCATTGATTTGCTGTGATCTCAATTGTGACAAAATGGCAGAAAATATGTAGTGCAGAGGACTTAATATGCTATAACTTGTCATGCAACTGCAAATGTCAGACCAGAAGCATGCATGGAACTATTAAGACAGTAAAACTAGGCAAAGTTGCTCAATTCAGCATTGAGGAGAGGAATTGATATAGGGCTGTGCCCTGTTTTCCAATCCTCATTGCTTTGTTTTGCAATAAAAATATTGTTTAAACCAATTCAGCATTGACTGAACTTAATTTTTTTCACTCATTTTTCAGACTATCTGACCCTTTTGTCTTGTGAGATTTGATATTTTAAATCAACAGACTGGCGACCCTGATGGTGGTAACCTGGTAGACATGAGAGTTTGCGTTTCAACTTTTGAGATATTTACATTAGCACTTACGTGAGAGGGTCGTCTGGTTTATCCTGTTGTAAAGCCTTCCCTACATTGAAACCAAAAAAGGAAATTGCAAATATTGGTGTCACTCCAACTAAAGGTGCAGCCATGCCTTTGTAGAAGCCCCGAGGACCCTGAAATTATAATAACTGACATTAACTGTATTAATCAGGATATACAGTATTCAGTATGTATTCTGTATATATTCAATATTGGTATTAGGTAAATTTATAAGTAACATTTAAAAAGGGATTAACACAGGAAATAAAGAAAATTACACTAAGTTAACGGATGAATAGGTTAGTCACTTTAGATAACAGCATAAATGTTTACAGTAAATATAAAAGTAATAAAATGTTTGTCAGAGTTCACCCAAAGACAGCATAATCTTAGTAGTGGATTACACCAAATAGTGTCTAGGCAAGGTAATTACTTTACTGGTAAATAATAAACATTTTCAGACAAAAGTAGCTCTCTTAGATGGTATACTGCATGCTACAGAAATTACCATTGTTTTACAGTTGTTAATATCAAAGCAGGCTGAACAGGCATTTTAACATTTTATTAATGGAATAAGCCTGTTTGTCATTGTCAAAGAATTAGTGAGCATTTGCAGACAGAATGCATACATTTGCATATGTGTGGTCTTTGATAAGATAAGTTAATGATAAGACTGACCTCCTTCATTAAAATCTTTCTGAAGCAGTCCACTGTTCCTGTATATAAAGGTGGCTTGCCTGGTTCTGGTTTTGGTTGGGTCTGAAGGCGCACCTGAAATCAAATAAAATTTCATATATAATATAGACACAAATGTATTTAAAGGGTCAGATTATGCTGAATGAGAGCCCCGTAGGAGAATAAGATATAGTCAGGGAAACCTAGTTAATAATATTTAATAATATTGTGTTTATCTTTATCATTGGTTGCGTTGATCGGTGTGTTTATGTATCAAGTGAGGAACTTATAGACTCTGGTTAGTTATGATTATCTGACTGAAGATTCTGGATGCTTCTGGGAGGTTTAGCTGGTAATTTCCATTTTGAGAAGTCTGTAGAACATTTGTTGACTAGAATTTTCCTGTTGTTGTTGCTGTTTGAACAATAAATTTTCATTTACTTTTGGGTATATTTGTTGCATTTGAATAATTCCATCAAACTTTCGAATTTATTATGCAAACCTGGCTATAAACCAATTTCCCATGGTTGTTCCTCATGTACTTCAAAGGCCTATATATGCATTTTAAATAATATGTTTATTTTCTCAGGCTACTAGTTAATTTTGACTGAATACAAAAGTTTCCCATCAAAGCTATCCCAGTGTAAAAACCTCAGGTTACCCCCGGTTATCTGAAATCTCTTTCAAGTTATTCCTGGGGGTAGCCTGAACCTAATTTCAGGTTAACCCCACACTGTTTAGATTACTGTCTTGCTGAATTAATTTTATGATAAATTTTAATGCCTTTAACCAATGATTTATTATTTCAATAAACTCCATGAAAGACACAAGATCTAAAAGGTTGAATCAGTCTAACAAAGGTTGTCACATATTGTAAACAATATTATAAAGTGTAAATTTTTATTGACTTGAACACTTTGCCAAAGTGCATGACTAATTACTTGCAAACATAGGAGATACAAAATTCAAAATAATTTGGAAAATCAAGAAGACTTTTATGAATTTTATGTAAATAAAGATACAGAAACTTTTAGAGGCACGTATTCACACCCACAGGTCTGAAATCGCATCGGAATACTTTATCATTGTAATATATACCTCGACATATCATAAATATCATGTATATAGGGATTCAAGCACCTGTGGTTGTCCCTATATTATTTTTGTTACAACTGTTAAAAAAAATGTAAGAGTTCAAACCAATCTCTAACACAGCTGCTGTTCTTGCATAAGGTTAATGGTCCTTAAACACAAAAGTAATTGCAATCATTTTAAGAAGTATTGTAATCGACTATTTTTCTGAAAACACGAAAGTAATTGTAATTGTAATCGATAACTTTTAAAAGTAACTGTTTTTGTAATCCAATACTTTAAAAGTAATTTGACCTAAGTCTGCTAATAAGCACCTAACATCATGTACAGTAACACAGCGGGTCAGATCAAAACACTCAGTCTAAATCAAATGTTAATTCTACAGGGGTTTCAAAGGAAATACATCTGAGAAGCTATACAATTTAGTTTTATGACATCACAATATAAATATGAATTTAACAAGCATGAATTGAACTTCCATTAAAAGGTTAGTATGGCTAGTACCACATTAAGAAAAGTTATACTACAAATACTACCAAAATAATCATTTAATTCTAAAAAAAACATACAGATAATAATTAACTAAAACTAGGGAGCCACTATAGAACACTGGCTTCGCTTCTGTTGAGGAACATATAAATAAAATTGTCTCCTCTCATTCCCTATTTTAACTCCTACTTTTCCCTGTAGATGTCCCTACGTACACTCAACTCTTCTAACATAAATAACTACTAAGCATAAGAAGTCGCCTGAATCGGGAATCGAACCTACGATCTCTAGACTAGGAGCCCTACACGCTACTAAGTGAGCCGTGAAGACGAGATACCAGCAGGAGAAAGTTTTGTTCATTTATATCTGCGATTGAAGAGGCATCTATCGCGAAAATGGGAAACCCATTCACTATTTTAACAGGAAAATTAAGCTTTATGTGGGAGCTCCGCCCCCACACCCCCGTTCAGACGGGGAACCCAGGTTCCCCGGACCCCTCCTCCTCTAATATATAAACTCCAGCTATGAGCAAAATTAAATACGGGAATTCTGAGGAAAATGATATGTATCCGCCGCCTTTTCCAGGAGACAATTTATTATGCGACACCCGTTGTACCGGCGGTAGGCTGAAGCCCGGTTTCTATAGTTCTGCCAAAACTAGTATAAGTCTCATGGAAACAAAAAAAGCAACACTGAAAGTTTACTCAAAATTCATTGAATAAATATCCTGGAAAATAATAATAATCTGTGTACAGAGAGCACTTCTATACAAATGAAAGAATAAAACATTCATATTTATAATCATTCATACAGACAAAATATTAAAATTGAATATGGGTACCTGCCTTGCCTTCTGATGCAAAAACGGTATAGGGACATATCGGCCGCAGTCGATATCGGCCGCCGGCCTCCAATGAACCATATCGGCCGCCGGCGCCCAGCGGGACGCAATATCGGCCGCCAGCTGCAATTGCCCACAGGCCTGTATTAACTCTGTCAAGTCAACCATATCGGCCGCGGAAAGAACTAGGCTACCATATCGGCCGCCGCCACCTCATTATACGTTTCATTGGATAATCTATAGTCTCTCTCTCTCTCTCTCTCTCTCTCTCTCTCTCTCTGTACATATATGTATATATGTACATATCAATTTTCATTCAATATTTTATATGAATTGAAGCTTTTTTTATTCAGTGTTACCAGGAGCATTTTGCAAACGTTTTCAAACACGCACAAACTCCCAATCGGAAAAACGACAAATTACAGTAAATACACATTTATTAACAGAAATGACAATAACCATTACAAACACTGACCAAAACTACTGCATGATAAAAGCATCACAGCAACATCTCAATAAACTATATATATATATATATATATATATATATATATATCACAATACTTCTACGCTAAAATCCAACCCAATAAAATCTTACTAAAACGTGTGAACAAAAGAAAATCTTGGTACTAATATTTACAAAGAATATTTACAAAAAAATGTAACAATATACATGGGAAACATTAATCTCATTTAAATCCAAGGAAAGATATATATATATATATATATATATATATATATATATATATAGCTAACTAAAACCAACTTACTAATACGCATCATCATCACCTCTACATAAAACTTATATAAAAGCACATGAGAAAAAAAAAAGATATCACAGCGAATATTTATACATGTATCTCACAAGATTAAAAAAAATAAAAAAAAAAACAATAGCTGAGGCGATCACTTGCTGGTCCTCTTGCTGCTGCGGCTCGTCCGCCGGTTGCAGACTTGGTTTTGGGCAAACCAATCTGCTACCAGCAGCCAAGAGAGAGGTTGCGCTCCGCTCCCCAACCCCATACTCTCTACATAAAGCAAAGAGTCGACTGTTTACGTCACGGCTTCTGTGTGACAGTATCCTGGAGACTTGCTCTCTTGACACTAGTTCGGCTGTCATATTCACAACCTGTGCCTCCTTGTGCAGCAACTTGACCAAACGGCGAAGTCCCTTTCTTCCAGTGCTGAGAGTTCGTGGAAGGAACCGAGGTCTTCCGCGTACAGACTTGCGTCCTGTGCCTGTGTTTCCTCTGGGGCTGCATTAACTGCTTCCTCCGGGGCTTCCTCCACGGGTTCGGGCTGATGCAGATCTATGAGGGCTGTAGTTGTTGTTTCCTCCGGGGTCTCGTCTACAGGTTCGGGCTGAAGCAGAACTATGGGGGCAGCAGTAGCTGCTTCCTCGATCCGGGGTCTCGTCTACAGGTTCGAGTTGAAGCAGATCTATGTGGGCTGTAGTAGCTGCTTCCTCGATCCGGGGTCTCGTCTACAGGTTCGGTCTGAAGCAGATCTAGGGGGGCTGCAGTAGTTGCTTCCTCTGGGGTCTCGTCTACAGGTTCAGGTTGTTGTTCTTCACCTTCGGCGGAATTCTCGGCTGGCGATGTCGCCATCTGTCGGCAAGGCTGGCACATCCATTCAAGCCACCCTTCTCTGGTCGCCTCTTCATATTCCACAACTGACACTCCTGTATTACACTTGAGGTGCTGCCAACCATCACAGCAGTAACACTGGAGGGAGTTTTATTCAATATTATCTATCTGGAAGATAACCCGATGTATACTTGCATAATTAGTATGTTTATATATATATATATATATATATATATATATATATATATATATATATATATATAATTTATATCAAAATACATTAATTTTTATATAAAATATATTCATGTTAAGCCTTGATTTATTATATTCGCTTTATTTGGAAGATAAGTCGGTGATTTGGTTTATTAATTTATTTACATTTTTATTATAATGCTTTAGTATTTATGTATGTATGTATATATATATATATATATATATATATATATATATATATATTTATACATACATTATATATACAATATAAGAGAGAGAGAGAGAGAGAGAGAGAGAGAGACTATAGATTATCCAATGAAACGTATAATGAGGAGGCGGCGGCCGATATGGTAGCCTAGTTCTTTCCGCGGCCGATATGGTTGACTTGACAGAGTTAATACAGCCCTCGGGGCAATTGCAGCTGGCGGCCGATATTGCGTCCCGCTGGGCGCCGGCGGCCGATATGGTCCATTTGAGGCCGGCGGCCGATGTCGACGGCGGCCGATATGTCCCTAAACCATGCAAAAACTAGGGGCAAATATATTAAAAGTTACCTTCTTTGTATAGGATATAATAATTAATGTTTACCTGAACTTACCTAGACCTATATAATGTGCCACCAAAATTGGATAATAACTGCTAAAAAAATTACATATTATGCCAGGCATAATTAAATTATGGTTCTTAAATTATTTTGATCGAACAAAAGCAATTTTAAAACTAAATAATATTTTACACTAAATGATGCTATAATTTAATGATATTATTATAAAGCTTCACAAATACTACATATATTAAAAATGTCATTAAATTTAATTATTAATAATATAAATAATAATATTTTTTTAATTTTTTACATCTAATCATAACATTATATATGATTCTGCCTAATATAAATGGTGTGATGATGCATATATATTATGTTGTCGCCCATGCTAATGTCAAACCCTGAATAGACCTAGTTGCACTGCACACCCGAGCCCCAGACATTTACATCTAATTTATACCACTAAGAATACGTCAACATAGCAAGCTCGCTACCATTGGCATTGGCCCTGCAATTACAGTATGCAGTAGTAATATCGTTTGTTATAAACATTGCAATAACAAACCTTCATGGTGTCCAGGGGATGTCCCGTCAAAACGATGCATACTCCTCCGAATCCACCAGCAATAAAACTTTTAAAAGGACTAGTTTCGCTCATATTTGTCTTTTTTAAAACCCAGGCAAGAGACAGTTTACTGAAGTGTGCAGCCGGCCGATTGACCCCGTTTTTGACCCGGAGTAGGACTTTGACTTCCCAAGTACACAGACTTCACAGAGCAACCGGCGCACTTCGACCGCTCAAGTGAAATACGTGCGCAGTTGTTTCATGCACCTATATTTTATTAGGTTCACTTAACAGAAAAACAAAATTAATACAAATTGGGTCGGATCGTTAATCATTCGAGTTTAATTTGCAAGCTTAGTGCAATGTCAACGGCTTGTCGTTTCACGTTCAGTGTAGTAAATGGGCAGAGCCAATCACATGTTAGGATAGAATGGTACATTTCATCACTGAATGGAAGGCTGCCTAAGAGTAAATAACTGTCAAGTGTGCCAAAGTCCGCCAAGAGGGCGTTAGTACAAATTAGTTCTTTGCATTCTGTGCGGTGTTTAGAGTCAAATCTTACCACATCAGGCCATACAAAAAATATTATTGTGATTCGGACTCAATCATATTCAAACTCAATTATATATATATATATATATATATATATATATATATAATATATATATATATATATATATATATATATATATATATATATATATATATATAAGATAAGATTTAGTCATTTAGCGGTCCCTATATACCATGCAGATCCTCGAAGGCAGAGTTAATTGGGAAATCTAAATTTGGCCAAATGCAATAAGGCCAATAAAAAAGACTGGTTCTCAGGCACTGTACCTACGTGCGCTTCATATTTGACCCGTCCAATCAGTTATTTTATTTTGATTAGAGTTTGAAAAAAATTAACTGCAGTCACACGGAAATTCTTTTTTTTTTAAGTTCAAATAAAATATCGAGAAAAAAAATTTTTACTATATGCCTTTTTTTACCAGTTGAGCAAAACAATTCTGTAATTATCATGCTGTCTAATGATCATATAATTTTGTTCATGCATGAAAAACTTAGGAAACCAACAATTATTGCCTAAAACGTGTAAATGCTCACGCTATAGTCGTTTTTACTTATAAAAAAAGGATTTCCCAACAAAAACTTCTGGCACACGGACTGACTATCTTAATTTCACCTGTTTTACACGGGTCTGACTAAATACCCCAACGGACCCAAACGTACCCCAACGGACCCAAACGGACCCCAACGGACCTATGCATTACCCCAATGGAACTAAGAATCACCCCAACAGACCAGTTTATTACTCAAACGAAACAATTGGTTATATTAACTTAATTATTGAGTGTATATATTAGTTGTCTAATAATAAAAACATGGAATATAACTCCAACAGGACTAGGAATGACCCCAAACTGCATTAAGAATGATCCCAACAGACCTAGTAAAACAGAACATAAATGTTCAGAAATTCAATCCATAATATGGTCATCCATACATAATATATATATAAGAGAGCATGAGAAACCACACATGAATTATATATATAAATATATATATATATATATATATATATATATATATATATATATATATCATTACAATTACTTCCAAAAATCCCAATTACAATTACAAATTACTTTAATTTTACAAAGTAATAATTAAATTACAATTACTTTGGCAAAGTAATTATTACTTTCAATTACTTTAAAAAATATAATATATAGAGGTATGGTTCACTTAAAGTATCAGTCATGCTAGAATTAGAAAGGTCAACTAGTTAAATTTTTAAAGGAAAAACTGCAAACAAAATATATCTAGTATATATGGTTCTAATATATATAAGTGCATGATAGCTACCCTAAAGATAATATATCATTACATAATGTTAACATTTATGTACTTTTCTCTTATGGAATGTCAAAACAGGCTGTCATCATCATTTATGAACATTGTACGTATATGTTTGTAGTATCAGGCCTTGAAACATTCGCTGAATTATTGTTTTGACACAAAATAGAAATACTTGAAAGCACGTGGGTAAACTATATTTTAAATATTATCTTGAAGTTATTGCAAAACGTTTTATATTCTTTAATCACATATTACATTTTATCAAACAAAATATCTTTGTTCTTGATAACAGTGATAACAGTCCAATAAAGACAACCACTATAACTTTGATCCTGTCACACCTGAAAAACATCCTTGACAGCTTATTTGAACATATCCCTTTTCTCACAAATGAGTCATAATTATGAATTGTTTTATATATGTTGTGTATATGTATGCCAGTTAATGCCAGGGTTGAGTAGAGAGTGGCTCTGTTATCTAAGAAGGACAATCAAGTGGGAAATATACCTCGCCATTTAACAACATAAACTCATCCTCATGTTTAATATGCATCCATGGATGACTGTATTATGGATTTATGGATATTGTTTTTAATAGTTATGTTCTGTTTGGCTCCTTTTATTGCATTTGGATATATTTTTAACCTTTATAAATAAGGTGATTTTACCACTTTTATTGATGCATTATTATAAGCTGACAATGATAATTAAAACAACATGATTCACAGTCCTGACATTTTTCTTGTATATATGCGATTTTGCTGTGAATGAACCCTTCTCGTTTTTTATCAATAATTTAAGATCTATTCAATACAGGTTAATAAAGGATGTTAAATTAGATACAACCAATTGGTCCATTGGGGTAAATTAACAGGTCTGTTGGGGTCATTCCTAGTCCCGTTGGGGTTATTTTCTACTTTTTTTATATCATTAGAGAATTTATTTCCACTCAATAATAAGTTAATATAATCAACAGGTCTGTTGGGGGTCATATCAGTCCCGTCGGGGTTATTTTTCATTTTTTTTAGCATTAGACAATTTACATATACACTCAATAATAAGTTAATATAACCAATTGATCCAGAGGAGTAATAAACAGGTCCTTTAGGGTCATTCTTAGTTCCGTTTGGGTATTTCATAGGTCCGTTTGGGTACGTTGGGGTACGTTTGGGTCCGTTGGGGTATTTAGTCAGACCCGTTTTACACTTTGTTATGGATCGTGTGTGTTGACCCGGCCAGCCAAATACGTACGTGTGTTAACCATAATTAACAAGACTGCGTGATCAGAAATCCGCATATAAATGCGCATAACCGGTAAAGCTGCATGCGTGTCCATGGACCTATGCATGCGGTACGGATATACGGATGCGGAAATTAACGGACGCGTTTTAAATCGCGCATACGGAATAAAGAAGGAGTGTGTCCACTTATGCGGTTCGGAGTGCGTGCGGTGTGCGAAAAAGGTACGTTTTTTTTTAACCGGACCATGTAGCCGCGGGTACGGAAACGCATGCGGAGACGTGTCATTTTGTAGAGGTGAAAGAGAGTGAAAGACCTAAAAACGCACTGACAATCGTATCTAGTGGACACAAACACAAAAATCCGCATAGAATTATATGGGCTTAAATTCATTGGGATTTGCTAAAGCCTTTGAAGCAAACGATATCCTATAAATTTTCTTATTATGAGATGCGCAAATGAATGAATATTGAGGTAAAAATGAGGAACTAGAGAGTAAAAAGCGGAAAAAATGATCTCGAAATAATTATGTACAAAAATAAGTGTCTAGACTCTTTTTCCCTACGCTTTTTATTCCCCTGTAAAGTAAGGGGGATAAATGATACTTTTTCCAAAACATACCCCCCCCCCCCACCCTAAAAAAACGGGTTCCATGATTACTTGACTTCCTCGTGATAACAGTAGCTAGGGCATGTACATTTCTCCATCATTTTCCCTCTAAACCAGTTAAAGGTTAATCGGAACTCGACAGCTAACGAAATAAATGCTAAAAGGGTTTGGGGGAATTAAAAAAACGCAGGGAAATGTGACTGTTTAATTTTGATAGTCAGTACTTAAATTATTAAATAAGGTTAAGGAAAAGGTTTTTATATAGATTCTGTCCGTATATTACGTATCTTAAGCCTTTTATCAAACGACATTTATTGGGCACATCCTTTGAAATTATAACCCGCGGGCATTAACACCCAAAGAGGATAGTGCAGCAGATTTTGATTATAGTATTTTTTAATATATCCATATGCCTGCATGAAATTAGGTTATATATAACATCATGATGGTTTTAATCTGTTGTTATTATTAAACGGTCTTATTTATTTATTTATTATCCATTATAAATGCAGAACATATAATATATATTATGTTGTATATTGAAGAAAGTAAGAACATAGATCTATCCTCAGGGTTTTTATTAAAAACAATTATACACAATGTACACAGAAAAATTGTCAAAACGTATCGCTTATCGAATTCAACACACACACACACACACACACACACACACACACATATATATATATAATATATATATGTAAATTTAATAAAATAAATCCGCTTTAATATAGCTAGGTCTGCAAATGTAAGTATGTATATTTAGATAGCCTGTAATAAAAACACGTATAATCATTTAAATGATCATTTTTCTACAGTAACATATAGTAGTCACAATAATATAATATGATTTTAATCTCTCCATTACTTAAAAAACACATAATCCCCCCCCCCCCCCCCCCCCCCCACCTTTTTTTTTCGCAGCAGTGCTAGGCTACATAGTTTTCTGCTCGGCGGTACTTGGCAGTTATTGGTTGTCAGTGGTACCCGGCTATACCATCGTGCATTTGTCCTTCCTCCGGTAAAATGGCGGAAGCTGGTTCGGCCGACTGCGAAACACAGAGGAATGAAATAGCCGGACTTCTGAAGACACAGCTTAAAAAGGGTGATACATGGTGAGAATGAAAATGTTTTAGTACAGTTAAACTAGTCTAGCTAAGTGTAGTCGACAGTAATTTTTTAAATTTCATGATTTTACAGTTCATTCTAAATCCGTTTGATCCCATTGACTGATCACCCGAACTTCGGGGTTGTTGAGTCATGCACTCACTAACCTGTCAAATTATTTTATTCCGTTGCATTCGTAGGCGTCTTCTTCGCGGTGATATAAAATGAATTAATTACCTTTTCTCTAATTAGTCAATATATATGTTTAATCAGACACATCTAATATAAGTATAATTTAATCCATGGGGGGGGGGGGGGGGGGGGTAGACTTCAGGAAGTGTAATGGAAAATCCCACTCAGTACTTATGACAGATTGCACATATTATGTGATTTTTAGCTGAAGCTGTACATATTGGTAATTTTATGGATAAATAGGAAAGTCAAGAGAAGCAATGATGCTGTTGAGCAGATTTTTCAAGTATGATAAGACCCCTTTAAACATTAATAATTTGTAAATTCTGAGAAACCAATATTTGATACAGAAGCGTAATGTTTTTATTCTAACCTTCCTTTTTTTATATAAAATTGAAGAGACGGCAGAACTATAGAAACGGGGCTTCAGCCTACCGCCGGTAAAACGGGTGTCGCATAATAAATTGTTTCCTTGAAAAGGCCGATACATATCATTTTCCTCAGAATTCCCGTATTTAATTTTGCTCATAGCTGGAGTTTATTATTTAAGAGGAGGAGGGGTCCCGGGAACCTGGGTTCCCCGTCTGAACGGGGGTGTGGGGGCGGAGCCCCCACCTAAAGCTTAATTTTTCCTGTTAAAATAGTAAATGGTTTTCCATTTTCGCGATAGATGCATCTTCAATCGCAGATATAAATGAACAAAACTTGCTCCTGCTGGTATCTCGTCTTCACGGCTCACTTAGTAGCGTGTAGGGCTCCTAGTCCAGAAATCGTAGGTTCGATTTCTGATTCAGGCGACTTCTCATGCTTAGTAGTTGTTTATGTTAGCAGTGTAGAGTGTAGGGACATCCACAGGGAAAAGTAGGAGTTAAAATAGGGAATGAGAGGTAACAATTTTTTTTATATGTTCCCTTAATACAAGCGAAGCCCGCGTTCTATAGTGGCTCCGAAGAGACATTTTTACAAAGCAGTTTTCAAATATATTTATAATACAGTCAGTAATATTGCCATCATAAGATACTTATTAAATTTAATACTGATCCAAATTTAATAGTGGATTATCAGACTGCTTTAATATTTACAGGTACAACATGAAATTTGGTGATGCTCTTTAAGTTAAATGAAGACATGTTCAGGGTTGCGGTCAAATACTGTGTGCCAAATACAAATATAAATATGATAGCTAGTCTCCTCCTAATACAACCCAAATATATGAATGAGTGAGTGAAGATAAATACAAATACAAAACTTAAAAAATTTATACAGATACACAATGTATTAGCACAGTGATGGAGCAGTCAATTATCCAGGAACATCTGTGATGCAAACATCAGGGAGAAGTGAAACACTTGATGCTATCTTTAGGGTTGTTCAGAAGTTAGCCAGTAGTGAAATTTTTAAAATCATGGCAGGTCTGAATATGAATTTATACATATATCATATGTATATGTACAGTATTTGATCAACTACATCAAATATTTAGTGCGAAAATCATTAGATCCCTATTTTTAAGAATTAATTATTTTCATGTGTATGTATCCACTAAACTATCATATTACTATGGTTGTCTTTTTGTTCTTGATGATTTTAATTTCACAGTATTCACAAAGGGGATGTAACTGCAAATATGGGACCACTAGAAATAAGATACCACACTGACACAGATGAACAATAAATGATCATGCATCTGCGCAAATGGATTATTTATAACACCTCTGGAAACATGGTGCATTAATCAGCAACCTGATGGGTGAATGTATGGTATTGGAATCAGTCAATGCAATTTTGCATTAATTATTGCAAATCATAAGATAATCACATGGGATATATTGACTGTGACAAAGCCCATTATATAATGAAGTGAATGACATGAAAGTATGATTGGTTCTTTTTTTTTGTAATAAATAAATTACTGCTGTATTTTGATTACATTGTTTCAGGTGCAATTGCTAAAATAAACCCTAATGAAATGTTCAAAATGAAGACCTCGCAGAATTTAAAGCCACACCAATATGAAGCAAATCACAGTATGTATGCATCTGCAAAAAACCAGACCACATTGAAATGGATCAGTCTGTGATTCAGGTGATTTGTGGATGGTCCAAAATGATTTAAATATTGAAACAGACCGATTGAGAACCACAACATTTGTATACATGCAGATTTGTAGATACATGAAAACAGCCTTATCAGCTTATTATGTTGGTTGTCTTGTTTTTGCCTGGGCCCCTTTTTATTTCCAAGCTGAAATATCTGAAATATTTTAATTTAGCTATGATTTTTAAATGCAATAAAATATAATTGGTGTGTGTCATTGTCACATGTCAGCAACACAGTACATCCTCATTACAAAGGGGTTGAATGTTCTAAAATACAACTGTTCATCATATTCCTCAGGTATCTTATTGACACAAAGTGGTTCAAGCAGTGGAAGAAGTATGTGGGCTATGACAGCTGGGATACAAGTTCAGTTGGGGATGAAAGCGCAAATCCAGGACCCATTGATAATGGGCCACTCTTCAAAGGTTGGAATTTTCAATTTTCTTTTCAGTGTTGTTTTTTTAGCTCAGCTGACTTTCAGTCATGCTGAGCTATAGCAATCACTCTTTGTCCGTCGTCCCTCTGTCCGTCTGTCCGTTAACCTGGCACAAATCGTAACCGCTGGACTTTGAATCTTGAAACTTTACATTCTGAGAGGTCAATGAAAAATCTCCTTGGAAACCAGAAATTAGGTCTCTGTTACCCATATCCTTCCAGCTATGGGGCCCCAAAGTACCCCCCAGAAAAGTAAAAAATTTCATACAAAAACTTCAATATCTCATTAACTACTTGACTGATGGTCATGATTTCTGGCATACATATTGATCATGAGATGTTCCATCACTTCCTGAGGACTGGTGGCGCCACCTGTATTTTTCGATTTTTTACATATTTTTTCTCTATTTTTGATACCTTTAAAAATGTGAACATCTGTTAACAAGGCACAAATCGTATCGGCTGGACCTAGAATCTTCATTCTCAACACTCTGAGAGACCTATGAAAAGTCTCCATGGAAACCAGAAATTAGGTCTCTGTTACCCATATCCTTGCAGCTGTGGGGCCCAAAATACCCCCGAGAAAAGTCAAAAATTTCATGCAATAACTTCAATATCTCATTAAATACTTGACTGATGGTCATGATTTTTGGCATACATATTGTTCATGAGATGTTCCATTACGAATTTTTTTCTCTATTTTTGAGACCTTTCAAAATGTGAACATCTGTTAACAAGGCACAAATCGTAAAGACTGGACCTAGAATCTTAATTCTTGACACACTGAGAGGTCCATGAAAAATATCCTTGGAAACCAGAAATTAGGTCTCTGTTAACTATATCCTTCGAGCTATGGGGCCCCAAAGTACCCCCCAGAGTAGTCAAAAATTTCATACAAAAACTTCAATATCTCAATAACTACATCACTGATGGTCATGATTTTTGGCATACATATTGATTATGAGATGTTCCATCAGTTCCTGCAGACTGGTGGCGCCACCTGTATTGTTTGATTTTTCACGATTTTTTCCTCTATTTTTGAGACCTTTAAGGATGCTGTCATCTGTTAGCGTGGCACAAATCGTAACGACTGGACCTAGAATCTTCATTCTCGACATATTGAGAGACCTATGGAAAGTCTCCATGGAAACCAGAAATTAGGTGTCTGTTACCCATATTCTTTGAGCTATGGGGCCCCAAAGTACCCCCAAGAAAAGTCAAAAATTTCATACAAAAACTTCAATATCTCATTAACTACTTGACTGATGGTCATGATTTGTGGCATAACTATTGATCATGAGATGTGTCATCACTGCCTGCAGACTGGTGGCGCCACCTGTATCGTTGGATTTTTTATGAATTTTTTTCTCTATTTTTGAGACCTTTCAAAATGTGAACATCTGTTAACAAGGCACAAATCGTAAAGACTGGACCTAGAATCTTAATTCTTGCCACACTGAGAGGTCCGTGAAAAATATCCTTGATAACCAGAAATAAGGTCTCTGTTACCCATATCCTTCGAGCTATGGGGCCCCAAAGTACCCCCCCAGAGTAGTCAAAAATTTCATACAAAAACTTCAATATCTCAATAACTACATCACTGATGGTCATAATATTCGGCATACATATTGATCATGAGATGTATCATCAGTTCCTGCAGACTGGTGACGCCACCTTTATTGTTTGATTTTTTTACGATTTCTTCTTCTATTTTTGAGACCTTTAAGGATGCTGTCATCTGTTAACGTCGCATTAATCGTAACGACTGCACCTAGAATCTTCATTCTTGACACACTGAGAGACCTATGAAAAGTCTCCATGGAAACCAGAAATTAGGTCTCTGTTACCCATATCCATCGAGATATGGGGCCCCAAAGTACCCCCCAGAGTAGTAAAAAATTTCATACAAAAACTTCAATATCTCAATAACTACATCACTGATGGTCATGATTTTTGGCATACAAATTGATCAAGAGGTGTTTCATCAGTTCCTGCAGACTGGTGGCACCACCTATGTTATCTATCAAGAGGGTACAAATTGCAACAACTGGACCTAGAAACTTCATTCTTGTCATACAAGGAGGCCCATGAAGAGTGCCTGTGGAAACTTGAAATTAGGTCTCTGTTACCCATATCCTTCAAGCTATAGGACTCTGAAGTATCCCTCAGAATAATGGACAATTTGATACAAAAGCTGAAGTATCTGAACAACTAATGCAGAGATCACCATGATTCTTTGCATGGATATTGACCATTAAGTGTTTTTATTAGTTTCTGCAGACTGGTGGAGCCACCTGTATTTTTGTATCCTCCAAAACGAAGTTTTGCAGATACCTCCGCCGCCGCCACGTTTGTTTCCAGAGAGCTCCTCTGAGAAAAATGGACCGATTTTTCTGAAACTTACACTAATTATCTAGTCACATGTGAACTAGTGCCTAACCAATTTGTGTTGACCTCTGACCTTTCCCCTCTATCCAGCGTCCATTTGTGCGTCTGATCCACATATAAACCCTCATATCTCGGGAACCGTTTGACCAATCAGGAAATAAAATTTATACAAATGTAGCCCTTGGATTGCTTTATAACATACACAAAAATGGTGGCACCACCTGAAACCATGTTTGCACAGTGTCCATCTGTTCATCTGCCTTGGGTTAAAATCACTCATATCTCTGCAGTGAATTGACTAATTCACCTGAAATTCGGCATGCATATACATCCAGGATAGCTTTCTTGATTTTATGACAGATGGCGCCACCTACATTCACGTTCATGCTGATCACATCCAAGCTCATATCTCAGGAACCGTTTGACCGATTGGGCCAAAATTTGCATGTGTATAGATATCACATAGCTCTTTATCATACGCAAAACTGGTGGCGCCACCTGCAACCATTTTTGCACAGCGTCTGTCTGTTTTCTGCTGTGGGATAATGTCACTCATATCTCGGCAGTGGTTTGACATATCTGCCTAAAATTTTGCAGTTTTATACATTCTGGATAGCTTTCTTGATTTAATGACAGGTGGCACCACCTACATTCTAGTTTATGCTGCAGACATTCGAGCTTATATCTCGGGAACGTTTGAATGATTGGGCCAAAATTTTCCATGTGTATAGATCTCACATAGGTCTTTATCATACACAAAACTGGAGGGGCCATCTGCAACCATTTTTGCACAGCGTCTCTCTGTTTGTCTGCCGTCAGTTAAAATCACTCATATACATGTAGTGGTTTGACTTTTCTGCCTAAAATTTTGCATATGTATACAACTTGGACAGCTTTCTGGATTTGTGGTAGGTGGCACAACCTACATACACATTTAGGCTGCAGACATCCATGCTAATATGCAACATACCTTACTCTATTTTCCCTTGCCACTCAATCCGTGCCTCACTTCAACCGTTCCACTCTGATTTTGGCGGATACACGTAGTCACTTGTCGGCTACCCGTATTCTAGTTTTTAAAGTTTACACATTTTTTCTCTATTTTTGAGATATATAAATACAGACTAAATCTTGGCCTGTTGGTTAATCTGTTTGATGCTTCAGTTGAATGGGTATATACTACCATTCTGATGATAAAATTTCCTTTAGCGAATCTCTTCCCAGTCAGCTGAGCGTCATGACCCATGGGTCACTTGTTAGGGCAGTCAGGAAATTCAAAAACAGTGGTAATATACAGGAATTGTGATAGGTATTGGTCAATAAAAAAAACTTTATAAGAAGTATTCTTGAGTAATAGTAACTAGGTACCAGTAGTGAGTTGTAAGGTAAATAATAAGAAAAGTGTGGTGTAATGACACATTTATATACTATATTTAAAGAAAATACATCTGATGAAGCAATATTGATATAAAATAAATTAATTTTGCACCCTATGCTGCCAGCTTGAAAATAAAATAAACGAATAGCTTGCAGCAGCACTGTTACTATAATTCCTAGAATCACAGTTTAGTAGCTCAGTCTGGCATAAGATCATATTTTCTAATGATTGATATGACTTAAATATTAATGAAAATAAAGTTCTCTTCATAATAATGTTTGGAAATGTTTCCCTTAAAACTGAATTGTTTTGTGAAATTTTTGTCCACAGAAGGGACAACAGACACTCTGAAAGAACACTTGATTGAGGAACTGGATTACATGTTGGTTCCAGAGCCAGCTTGGATTAAATTTACAGAATGGTTTGGTACAGTCCAAGGCCAGGTATGGATTTTCTTTTTTCCCCATCTTTTCTTTCACCATGGAGGACTTTTTTCACATTTGTTTGTTTAGTCTGTTTCATTTTGTTGTATTATTTAGATTTTTTTAATCTAAGCATAAGTCAGTGAAGAAATATTTAAATATTTGCAGAACATATCAGTCAGATGCAAAGCAAGGCCTGTGTAACTTTGTACGCTTAAGATTCAGTCTGTCACTGACACATTTTCAAGACTGATATTATTTGAACTCATGTTTAATAAAAAGATGTCTTGCATGTCTATTTGTACTGTCTATGTGTCATTGATAATAAAATGATGGACTATCTCAGTAACTGGTACATATTCTTTAAGAAAAAAAAAATATTGTGTTTATTACAGAAAGAGTTGTCTCGTCAGGTGATAGAACAGGGTATGTTTGTCAAGCACTGCAAAGTTGAGGTGTACTTGATGGATCTGAAACTGTGTGACAACTCTGACCTGGACAGTTTGGTCACCATGCAGTTTAGTCGTGCAGATACTATAGGTACAACAACTGTCTTCCTGGTTTTGCCTCAGACCTTTTCATTCACAAGCTGCTGTCTCTTGTTTTACTCTGGTCAGAATAGGTGGAAAAGGCATTGTAAATTAAGGTCCTGGGGTCACTTATGTATTTAATTGGAATTAAGGATAAATTCCATGACATAGAATTGAAGTGATATAAATCAATATGAAATTAATTTGAATAGGGATTAAATTCCCCAAGCTGGTGAATTGGGTTTGCATTATTTAATATTGATATATGTTCCAGCTCATATTTTCGTAAAGTATTGCTTACTGTTGGGGAAACGGTTGTAATTTCACAATCGATAATCAGTAAAAATCAGAAAATATATAGACCGGTACATCATCTCAACTGATATGTAGGCCTACATTCAGGCTAATATAATCATAATTCTATAGCCTACATGTCTATATAGTAACTTAAGAATTAATACACAGTCTTTTCTCTAGCTTGCTAGCATAATATATATAAAAAGCCCACATTTCCTCATCACAAAGCCCATGTTACATGAAGAAATTGCAATGAATTATGGCACTGCAAGATCAATCATCGGATTGTTTGCATCAAACCAACCAATCGTCAATTATAATTTATCATCAGCTCGTCACTAGTATTGCTCATTAGACATTCTTGTCCTAGAGTAGTCCAGAGATCAGCAATACAATGTTTGAAACAGGGGTGCCATAATTGGATGTTTGCTGTAATGATGCTTAATTTCTCATACTGAATTTTGTGTATCAACACACTTGCCAGTAAAATATCTTGTTGACTAAAAATTGCAGCTTGTTTTAATTGAACTTTAATCAGTTAAAATTTAATATAATTGAATTTGAATGGACATTTTCCCAAAACATTGATTTGAATTTGAAAAGAAGTGTCATAAAACTTCGTGAATGAGAACTGTAAATCTGATTGACCCCAGAGTTGGTAATCTCAGTCAAAAACTATTTCATTTGATGAATATCCAAAGAAATGTTTTGGTTAAAAAAAGCAAATATATTTGGATCTCCATATCAGTGACTGAAAGAGATCCTTAAGAATTCTGATTGGTGAAGCAGTGAGAAGCAGTTTTGTGATATGAAAAGGTGGATGGCATATTTTTTTGACACGTAATCTATTTCATGACAGATCAGCACACTATATATGGAGATTCAGATCTACCTCAGCTTAGTTTACCAGCTCAGCTGCAGCTGAAGAGTAGTTTGGGGAACTCTGCATGGCACATATACACATAATAGACAGTTTTGGTGGCCTGTTTGCAGGGGGTGCTTGCTCGCCATGTGATCAACATGGGCCTGTTTGCTGAGCAACTGCGTGTAGAAGTGTACCCACTGGAACTCCGTCTCAGTGAGAGTGAAAATCCTGACTATGCCATTATTAAGAGCTTTAGCCGCAATACTAGAATAGGTATCAGTTCAGTTGGCATGGTATGCTTTTTTTGGAGTTCAGATGCACTTTGATATTTAGGAATTGCCAGCACCTTTTGTTGGTCAGCTTCAACTTGTCAGATGCTTAACAAGACACATTATTGATTGTCTTTGTTTTCCTTTGAGCTTTTTTGCATTACTGACAACTGAGATCAGACCAAAAATATCTCCTTTTCAGCTCGTTTCAGCATTGCTTTGAAATTTGTTTGTGTGCCAGAATGTTTTTCTGATCTTATGAACCCCTCTGAAAATAACATTATTAAGATTAACAAAAAGTAGGATCGGTTGTCTGAATCCTGTTCTTTACCAGTTGGATGAGAATTTTGGTTATACAGGAGGTTTACTTGATTACTTTTAATGAATAAGATTCAGATTTAATATCACAGTTCATATGAATTGACTGCATACTTCATATAAATGTTCAAGTGTACCATGCTTATGACAAGGTAATTTATTAAGATCAATTTAAAAAATATGCATGTTTACAATATCAGATCATAAAATTATGTATATATATTTGTGTATTCAGGCCTCCCGGTCTTCTAAGCCTCTTTAAACAGGGATATTATTATATAGCAGCTGTCCCCAGTTATAAACCAAATGTGTCACATTGATTGTGTATTTGATTTGCAGATGCAATTGAGAAGGAGATGAGAAGAACTTTTAACATTAGTGAAAAAAAAGAAGTGCGGCTATGGAATAAATACATGAGCAACACATATGAACACCTCAGTAAACCTGATAATACAGTGCAAGATGCAGGTCTTTACCAGGGACAGGTAAAATGCCTAACAAGTTAATAGTAAAAGCACTTCTGTCACAGGAAATGGAAGTAAGATTTGTCTGTCAGGGTTGATATGTGTAGTAATGTGTACCCTGTCAGCTGTCATGAAGTGTTTCTACAACAGGCAAAATTTATCATGCATGTTAATTTTGTAAGCAGATTTTTATTCATTTTGAAATCTTTATACACAAGACATGTGGGAATACTACATGTAACTGGCGTTTTGTGTTTACATTGTGGGAAAATTATGCTCTCTAACTGCTCCTGTAAATCACTAATGTATTAAATAAGATTTTTTGTCTTATATCAAGTGTTTAGAGAACTAAAAAATTAAAATCTGGAAGCAGTTCCTAAATAATGAAGATTGTATTTGTATCTTAATAGAAATAATACACTTAAATTCTTTTTGCTTTCCCATGATATATGCATGCTTTATGCAGATAATAAATAAATTTGTGATACATTTGTCAGTATAACATATTTTTCTTTTAAGGTCATAGTCATCGAACAAAAAGGTGATGATGGGTCATGGCCTAGACAGAATAAATCGTAAGTATCAATGTCGGTAGAATTTTTTATTTCTTACCAGCCTAGATTTTATGCTTGTAATTTAGAGAAGATTGTTTAAGTATTTAAGTTTTGCTGATATGGCCTTTTGTCATTACATAATACTTAGCCAGCTGTGACAAAATAAAGGTGCATTCCTGTGTATTTTCTGGTATTTTTTTGTCCTTCGTCCACTGATGCGTGGGGACATTGATTTGGGTTTGTCTGTCTGTCCCTCTTTTGTACACTATCTGTCTGTTCGTCCATCAGGTTTTTTGTTTCTGTGTGATAACTTTCCTAAATTTTATCCAATTTCTTTCAAATTTGGGTCAGTGATTGCTCTCATGCATACCTGGTTTGGGATTGGTTTTGGAATGTATATCTGAAAAATAATTCTCTCCAGCTTAAAAACAAAATTATCAAATTTTGGTCCAATTTCTTAGTTTTTATGTTTGCCTGCAGATGTCTCCACATGTCATAGTGCATAGTTTAAAGTTTTCATGTGCTCCAAGATTTCTCCACATGTCATAATTTTGGTTACTTATCAAGCATGAAAGACAACAAGAGCCAAAACTGGTGGACATTAATTCCATAAATTTGCTTGTTTTTTTTTTTGTTTTTTTACATTTTCACTAGATGACTGTTTGTCAGTCTTAACTGCTACAGTATTACCTGTTCATACCAAAGATATATTTGCCAAAGTGTTACCTCATAGAGTGCACTAAGATGCAGGCTTGTCATCCACAAGGTTGATGATTCATAAACTGACTGCCTTATCAGAGGCTTGAATTCTCAATGCTGCTCTTGTGGTGAGCACACATATCATTCGGAGAAACAGTTGACCAAAGCAGCAGATAATAAATCAAACTCTTTGCCAGAGTCAGCCTGTATGAGATAAATTAATAATATTAAACTGTAACATGTAAGGTCAAGTCCACTTATATCTTTCTTGTCCCTCACTTCTGCTGAACGAGGACATTCATTTGGGTTTGTCTGACTGTCCGTCTGTCTGTTTTTTGTTTCCGTGCAATAACTTTCCTAAATATTATCCAATTCCATTAAAATTTGGGTCACTGATTCCTCTCATGCATACCTTGGTTGGGATTGGTTTTGGATGTCTTTCTTAAAATTTATTATCACCAGCTACAAAACAAACAAAAAATGATCTCTCATGTTCCCAGTCCACAAAAAAATTATGGCATGTGGAAACATCTTCAGGGGACAATGAAAACTAAAACAGAGGCACAAGGGGACATTAATTCGATGAATTTGCTTGTTTTACCTGTTACAGATCTACAAGTACTATGAGTTCCTTCAGTGAATCTTCAACATCAACTAGGAACAGTGGGTCTGAGATTAATAATTATAGTTCATCACCTGCTAGGTAGGTTTCATATAAATCAGATACTCAGGCACTTCCAAGAACATATGCATTAACTGATTCAGTTGTAATATATGCTTACAAGAATTCATTTTGTGAAATGTACTTCTAGGGAACCTGTTTCAAAATTTTATTAAGTGCTGGCTTGAAGTTATTTAAGTTGAAATAATAATGATGTGTTAAAAGCAAACATGTTTTTATTGTAATCATCACCATTTGTTGTGAATATTAACTTAGTACATGTAAAAAAACGGTGTTAATAAATATCAGGTTGCCTATACTTGAAATTCTTGCATTTTGATGAATCCACCATTTAAAAACTTTGTACAAGTAATATGTGCAAATAAGTATAGTGATGCCTTGATTTGCAGACAAATGTTGGTGGGCTTGCATTTATAATGCATTTCTTTTCATAATATCAATAATTTTTAATAATAGTATAACAATAAAAAGTAGTTTATATAATAATGCAGTCCTTTGACTACTAATTCTGAGAAGCTTTCTGTGATGTAGCTTGGAAGAGTTATTTCGAATTTGTTTTCCTTTTTTTTTGTTTTCAGGAATTCTTACAGCTACAATTACGGGGGGTCATCATCATCATCTTACTACAATTACGATTATAACAGTTCACGCGGCAGTGCAGCACCAGGTCTTTGTGGCCTCAGTAACCTTGGCAACACATGCTTCATGAACGCTGCCCTGCAGGTATGTCCTTGACCTTACACAGTGATATGAATATTCATAATTTACAAACATCTGTGCTTCAAGGGTTTGTGTTTGTTACCCATATTACCAGAAAGAACATTAATTTTGATTATGGATTGTGAATTCTGACTTAATTATGATCATATTGAATTTGTACACTAAGAGACTTAGTTAAAGATGTCCTAGTATATATAAGAAAAAAAAAGTTTGGATTGTAAACTGCTATAAAGTATATTTATATATACTACATCAGATCCCCTTAAATAGTGACATTGACATCAAGTTACATTAAATTGACATTAGACAGTAAATTGAACCACCATTAAAAGTGTAATATGAGGAGCATAGAAAGTGGCCATGCCAGCCAATTATTGATGGAAAATATGGTTTTTATGGTATGATCATGTTACCAGGGTAGTAATGGGATTATAGACTGCTTTTCTTCTCTTTATGAATTGGTTATCTATTTCTTTTGTTGGTGCCCATTTTGTCAAGATTGTATGATTTCTGTTGCTATGATAAGAATAAAGAATACTCTATAACTAAGTTTCCAAATTCCAAAAATTTTTCCTGTTAAATTGATGCTTTCCCCCATTAGGTTCATTAAAAATTAACACCCTGAGCTGCACAACTCCTGAAGATGCATGTGCAGGATATTATATTCAGAATCATTCTTTTCAACATTTTTTCTTTTTTCAAAATTTCCAGACCACTTTCACCTTACCCCCCCCCCCCCCCCCACCCCCTTCACCTCTCCAGAATAGGGACACGCTTTTCCCCTGCTTCCTTTACTTTGCCCATCCAGAAAAGGGGCACTCTTATTTTCCAATGTGGGAAACGTGTAACACGATCCACACAACACATGTATTTGTTCACAAATTCATTTCAGTGCTTGTCTTATTGTGTATACTTTCATTTCAGTGCATGAGCAATGTTCCACAACTGACAGAATACTTCCTCAGTGATAAATGGAAAGAGGAGTTAAATTATGACAATCCCCTGGGTATGAAGGGAGAGATTGCTACCAGTTATGCAGAACTCATCCGGACAATATGGTCTGGGAGGTACAGTTATACTGTCCCTAGAAACTTTAAGGTTGGTATTTTAACACCCTGGAGGTGTTTTATCTTTAATCATAAATCAGCAAAGTTCCTGTCATTTCATATTTACCCTGTTTGAACAGTGTTTTAGGTATTCATCTTTATTTCACTATTGAGAATTCTTCTGTGGAGTTCACAGATTTTTTATGTACTTTCTGTAAAAAAAAATCTTCTAACTGTTATAGAATACAGAGTTCCAAAATTATTTCATTTTAATCTGCTAAGAGCATTTTGTAACAAAATACTGAGATTGCAATGGGGAAGATTCATGATTAGGTGACAGTTTATTTATTTCCCATATTTTCCTGCGATATTCAGATTGCAGTGGGGAAGTTTTCAGGGAAAGTTGACAGTGTATTCGTTTCCTGTGATATTCAGATTGGAGTTGGGATGTTTGCAGGATCAGAAAACAGAGTACTATGATATTTAGATGGCAATGAGAAAGTTTATGGGGTGACAGTGTACTCATTTCCTGTGATATTTAGATTGCAGTGGGGAAGTTTGCAGGATCAGGTAACAGTGTACTTTGATATTCAGATGATGATGAGACAGTTTGTAGGGTGACAGGGTACTCATTTCCTGTGATATTCATATTGTAGTGGGGAAGTTTGCAGGGTCAGGTGACAGTGTACTTTGATATTCAGATGGCAATGGGAAAGTTTGTAGGGTGACAAGTACTCATTTCCTGTGATATCCAGAGTGCAATGAGAAAGTTTGTACGGTGACAGATACTCATTTCCTGTGATATTCAGATTGCAGTGGGGAAATTTGCACCCCAGTTCTCAGGGTACCAACAACAGGACTCCCAGGAATTGATGGCATTTCTCCTGGATGGGCTGCATGAAGACCTGAACCGCATCAAAAAGAAGCCTTATGTGGAGCTGAAGGATGCTGATGGCAGGACTGATGAGGTAATGTACAAGTGTATAAGCTTATAAGTGGAAAACAAGTCTGTTTTTCAAGAGTTTTAAATTTGAATCATAGATCTGAAGAGTACTAGAGCCACCAATTTATATATGCTTAAAATTCATCAACTTTATTAATTGTATCCCCAGACAAAGTCGGGATACTACGGTTTAAGCTCGGTCGCGCCGCCACAGAGATTTTGTTTGGACGCGATAACAAAAAAAATATTTTACAGATCTTTACCAAACTTGACATGTGCATAGATGTGGGTGAAAGGACTAAGCCTATTTAAAATGAGGTCATGACCTTTACTAGGAGAGTGACCTTGACCTTGAATAGGTCCATTTTGGGGGGGGGGGGGGGGGGGGGGGGAAATCACACAAATTCTTAAATATCTCAATAAGGGATGCATGGATTGGTCTGAAAATCAAATTCACCAAAGATCTAGGATAGCTTTGTCTTATGCAGAAGACAGGTGGCGCCACCTTCCGTCCTTCTTTTGTTTTCGCGCCTTTTAATTCCCATCATTGCCACTTAACTAACAGAACTGAGAATTTTAAGTCTAAACTAATGGACAGATTCGGCTCAAATTGTGAATGTCCATTGATCTTTGATACATCCATCTTGCATTCAAGACTGGTGGCACTATCTACATTCATTATTGTGTGGCATCAATATGACTTTAGCTTTCAGTGAAAATTGCTCATAACTCCAGTTGATTCAAGGTATTGGTCTGAAATTTGGCATGTCCATCCATCTTGGAAAGTTTTCTCCTAAACCAGACAGTTGGCGCCACCTACCTTCCTGTTTTTGTACAATAAATTAATGCCCTTTTCTTAGGAGTGATTTGCCCTATTTGCCTGAAATGTGCATATCCTTAAATCTTGGACTCCTCCATCTTGTACTCAAGACTGGTGGCGCCATATGCAATCATTTTCCTGTGGCGTCCATCTGTACATGTGCTATGGGTGAAAATTGCTCATATCTCCAAAGTGATTCAAGGTATTGCTCTTAAATTTGGTATGTCTATCCATCTTGGAAAGTTTTCTCATAAACCAGACAGGTAGCGCCATCTACCTTCCTTTTTCTGTAAAATAAATTAATGCTCTTTTCTCAAGAGTGATTCACTGTATTGGCCCCCATATTTGATGAAAAATATTGTTTTTCAGGTTGATAGATGGAAGAAACCATAGTCGCTTGCCAAGTGTCAGTATATGCTGCTGACGATGGAAGGCCTATTCCTAAAGGGGGGAGAGATTTATTGTTTGGGGAAACTATGGCACCTGCGGTTCCAAGAAATATCTAGTTCAGATCCATGAAATCATTCCATAAAATGCTTGAAATGATTCGTCAGATTGTTTGGACCAACAAAATAGAACAAAATTAGTTACCCTCACTTCTTTCTAACTGATGGATCTCTTTAAAACCAGCATCGAGTTTAAAAGAAAAGATCTAGCAGAGGTCATGTGATATCCTTAGAACTTTAAACTTCATATACAAGTTGCTTAAATCTAAATCATTTCTATTTTGGATGGTGTCTCTTTTTACATTCAGGTGAAATCTAAATCATTTCTATTTTTAACCTCTTCTTTTTATATTCAGGTTGTGGCCGAGGAAGCTTGGACATCCTACCTCAAACGAAACGATTCTGTGATCGTGGACACTTTTCATGGACTCTTAAAATCCACACTGGTTTGCCCAGAGTGTAAGAAAGTATCAGTGACTTTTGACCCATTTTGTTATCTCTCATTGCCATTGCCTATAAAAAAGGAACGTCATATTGAAGTGTTTTTAGTCCCTCTGGACCCTGCTAAAAAACCAAGACAGGTAAGAAATCTTTCTGGACTTTGTTCATCTAATATTCAGTAAATTAATAGACATGTTACTGATATTATAGCCAGTACTTGTCTTGTTATTTTATACTTATTTGTATAATGAGTTATCTTTCGGTTTAAATTTGACTATAACATAATAGTGGCATTAATATTAGAATTTTTGCATATTTATTTATTTCTTATACATTATCTTCTACATATTGATTGTTTTCCTGAGAAACAACATGGGGGAAAGAAACAACATGATGTAAAGGTTGAGGAAACCTTATGAAATGATCCATTGTTTCTGGAATTTAAAGTTTACTATACAACTTATAAAATACCATTTTGAATATAATTAATAAAGATGATACACTAGTTTACCTGTGCTGATCAAACTATCACAAATTACCTGGCTGTAATTTTATATGTGAAGTTAACATCTTTATGTTTCATGCAGTAGTAAAAGTAGATATGTTTAAATAATTTTTTTTTCTTTCAGTTTAAGTTGACAGTACCAAAGATGGGCCATGTTTCTGACTTGTGCAGGGCCCTTTCTAAATTAACTAAAATACCTGCAGACAGAGTAAGTAACAGTTCATTTATTCATAACATATGATTTAATTAACAGTGTCCTCTTAATGTTCATCATTGTACATAATAAGTTCATTCAGAGTGTGCCTGTTTTTAGTAACACATTTCAAAACCTACTCAATTTTATCTTGTTAGAGTTTACAGACTTTGCTTGAATAGTTTATTCCCTGCTTCCATTGAGTAGGGGATTTTTTAATCAGTTCCGTTCTTATGTCTGTACATCCATGAATATTTTGTATGTGGCACGGTATATCTAAGTGCAACTCTGTCTTAAAACCCACATGA
The DNA here is from genome assembly GCA_026874595.1 of Sipunculus nudus. Taxonomy (NCBI): domain Eukaryota; kingdom Metazoa; phylum Annelida; class Sipuncula; order Golfingiida; family Sipunculidae; genus Sipunculus; species Sipunculus nudus. The sequence goes on along the minus strand of CM049306.1, from coordinate 46,767,273 downwards.
GACCCATATCTAACTAGTTATGTAATGGCCAAGTGATCACTGATTAGAGGTACTAGAGAATGGGTGACCTGTTGGGTCACCATATCAGAAGAAGGCACATGGTCGCTGTACATATTCCTGTTGTAGAAGCCCAAATGTTATGCAGTCTGTAAGCTATCACATGTGAGTTAAACTCATGCCAAAATTGTCCCAGTGTCATGGTCCATTTCTGCTTTAAGCGGAGGACAAACGGACACAGTCACTTTAATTGGTATATAGATAACACTGAAGAAATGAGATGGCATTGATGTTCTGAAGATGGGCATATCCATCAGCACAGTACAACTCAGAAATTGTTTGATCCCAGATTTACTCTTCAGCATTTATTCCCCCAAGGAGAAGGGATATTTGATAAATTTTAAATTAAGGTAACCTTCATTTTTTCAGATGGTAGTGACAGATGTATACAACCACAGATTCCACAAAGTTTTTGCAATGGAAGAAGGCTTAAACCATATACTTGACAAAGATGACATATTTATGTAAGTATTAAGACCACCTTGCATATGCAAATATTATGTTATATATAAGATATAGTTGATCCCAATTGCATGTCACCTCATCACTTGTGACATTAAAAAACTGCCTGCAAGCCAGAAAATCAACCTATTAGTGCACATGGTATTTCAAAGTTCAATTCAAAACTAGCTGTAGAATTTCATACAACAAAGTGGTTTATAACCTGGGCTTCCTAACTGGGGATACTGGTACTGCCAAATTGTGTACATGGTGAAATTTAACATGTGTCATGGATTTGCTCTGATGTGTGAATAGCAGTTTTAACTTGAATGCCACCAGTCCTTTACATATAAAGCCTGAAATGAGTTTGCAGCGTTATTATATGCGTCTTAAACGAGTCATATTATGGTATGGGTGGCGACCATCCGTTTGTTTGCTTTTAGTGTCTGCGCAGTAACTTAACAGGGATTTGATCAATTTTCTTGAAACTGGCGATCGCCACTTCACAATAGATTATCTCATCCCTGTTTAATAAATAGATAATCTCGTCCATGTTTGATTCTAGGCAAAAGCCATGCATGTTTATGGTCAGGTCACCAGGCTTCTTTGAAGTGTTGCTGCAATAACTTACCAGAAATAACAATTTTAAAGAAACTTAAGAGACATGTTAAACCAATATAAGATCACACTAGTTTGATTCTGAGCAAAATAATATTTAATGTTCATTTATTATTAGATTAAATATAAGGACTGTGCATACAGTATATTGTGTACTTTTATTTAGTTATGAAGTTCCTATCAACACAGTGGATGACCCTGAAACTGTGATTGTTCCTGTGTATCTTCGAGAAAAAAGGTAAGCAGTCCTAAGAAAAATTCAAATATGGGAAAAGTTATCGTTATTTTGTGTTTGCTGTGATTTAAATATATTGGACTCTTTGATGGTATCCTTAAACTTAAACTTTGAATAAATACTAATAACAAAGCCATGAAATTTAATGTGAAAACCTAAACAGAGAATAACACACAGATCATGAGAAAAAGAAGAAATATAAAGCGACAAAGCTTTGGGAAAATGGTTTGTAACATCTTTAGGGGTATTATTCAAAAATTTAATTTGTGATCGTGTAAACAAATTTAATTGCACCGAAACTACAGCATGTAAAGTTTCTTGAAGTATATTTTTGGTTTAAATTTTATTTCCCAACTGTGAGAGTGATTTCAAAAGCGCAAAACATTTGTTTGATATATTCATCTGTTTTGTCCAGGGTACGGGTAGGTTATAACAACTATCAACAAGTATCAAAACAGCTGTTTGGTCAGCCATTGCTAGTCCCAGTGCCACGCCAAAACTGCACATACGAGGTACTATACAACGCTGTCCTGGATCGCATGTCACGTTATGTCAGGCGGCCGACAGAGGAAGATGGTGAATGGTGGGTCGTTAAGAAAGACAGCAGTGGAGGTAATTTGGACAGCAAATCACCAATTCTTTTGTTTCTTCAAAGTATTTATGAAGTTAAATGGTTGATATTAAGAAGTTATAATTAAAATTAGCAGGGGACAGAATCTTAATATTTTATATTCAGGAATTACCTGAATTACTTTGATCATGATTTCTTTTATAATATCATGCTAACAGTGTACATACAGTTTAAACAAAAACTGCAACTACTATTTTCACATTTAGATTATTTTTTTATACATGATTTATTCAGTGATGCAGTTAAATGCACTTCACATTTGTAACCACATGTCAGTTTTCTTAATCCATATTTAGGGGACTGTCAAATCCATGGAGTTGTTTACTTTCATAAATATATATATATGTATATATGTTTTGTAAGATGCAATAGTATATATTAATATTAATTTGCTTTTGTTCATATAATGTGTGAACCTTAATTCACATTTGGTCAACTTTCTGGAAAATGTGCAGGATGTTCTCAATAATATATTATATGATAACAATAATTATAACAGATGTGGACATGGAGAAGGATGATGGAGACAGCTCAGCACAGGCTAACTCATCAGATGAAGAGCAAGACGAGGATGCTGAAGAAGATGCTGAGCAGGACAACAGTGAACCCAGGATGTTCACATTTGAAATAGTCAACTCCTATGGATCCTCCATGGTGGACAGAGTTCATGATGATGGCAAACCCATCAAGTTCAGCAGTAAGTCTCCCTCTGCTGCTTTGAGATGAGACACATAACATTAATAACATTTATAAATATATGGAGTGTATTTGCAGTGTATTCTTTGATACATATTGTTACAGATAGTTTATTCCAGATGTTTGTTTAGAACTCAAAATATGAGGCTCTGCTCTGACCTAGTACACATTTAAAGACCCTGGGACAACAGGGCAAAGAAAGATCCATCAAATAGCTAAATAAATAAAATATACAGCAGATGTGCTATATCTAATTTTAAGAAGACAGCTATTGACCACTGCTGTTTAGGATATTTACCAGTCACCATTCATCAAATGTATAATAACTATGTAACTAGGTTAAATTTATGAGTTTCTTCTAATTGTGGATATTCAAGGATTACATAACCCTCTAAAGAAATTGGCTTCATTTTACCTTTGTATCATCACTCTTTAAGAGTGTTTCCTAGTAAGATTGGGAGTTATGGCATTTGTCCATATGTATAAAGATAAAAATATTGTGTTAATCGCTACCAGCTGATTTTGTTACAATTTTCAGTATTCAGTTCTGTACATTTAGTCTTCTTTATTACTTACCCAGACAGGACCTATATTGCCCTAGACTGGAACATGAAGGCAAAGAACAAGTTCTTTGATGAGAAGAATGCTGAGGTAGGAAGATATCTTACAAAAATACAGTATTTGGAGCATCTCTTGTGATATTTTATCAAATTATCATACATGAATAGAGTAGTATGGAACAGACTTAAGTGATCTTTAATCTCAGTTTTTATGTCTCCCCACCCCTGGGGAGACGTTGTTTTCAGTGCCATCATCTGTCGTCATCGTCAGTCATTGTCTGTTGGATATCTGGTGAACAAGATAACTTTTGAAGGGCTGCATATTTTTTTCTCCAAAATTTTAAACACTCATTGTTTATTCCAAAATCTTGGACGAGTTTGAAACCCGATGACCTTAACCTTCATCTTCAAGGTCAGATTTGCTGAAATGTGAAATTTTTGTGATCCTGATAACTTTTGAAGTATGTATCATTTTAACCTCAAATTTGGTACACCAATTGTTCCTACCAAATATTGGAAGAGTTGGAAACACAGTGACCTTGACAAGGATCTTCAAGGTCAAATAGACCCAATTTAGTTTTTGTCTTGTGAACTCTTTAACTTTTGAAGGACTGCATATTTTCTTTCAAATTTTAATCACTAATTGTTCCTATCAAAATCTCAGATGAGTTTAAAAACTGGTGACCTTGACCTTCATCTTCAAGGTCAAATCTACCAAAATGTAAAATTTTGTGAACCCCATAACTTTTAAAAAAATTTCATATTTTGTCCTCAAATTTGGTACACCGATTGTTCCCACCAAGTTCTCAGATGAGTTTGAAACCCGGTGACCTCAACTAGGATCTTCAAGGTCAAATCAGCTGAATTATACCTATTGTCTTGTGAACGCGATAATTTTTGAAGGGCTGCATATTTTCCTCCCAAAATTTTTAATACTAGTTGCTCCTACTAAAATTTTGGAAGAGTTTAATCCAGTGACCTTGAAATTGATCTTCATGGTCCGATTTATGTAATTTTAGGATTATTGTGACCCTCCATAACTTTGGAAGTACTGAAGATTTTTTCTCTATATTTGACACACCAGTTCTTTCTGCCTAAATCTCATGAGAGTTTGAAAAGGGGTGACCTTGATCTTTAAGGTCAAATCTCCTGAAATCTAGAATCATTGTTTGGAGATAGTGCATATTTTACCCTAATGCTTTGGGATGGCCCATAGGGGGGAGACATACAAAGCCATTCTAGTTCTTTCTGTGTGCTCATGATTATTGTGTATCATGATACCCATGGCTTCATGAGATGTCTATTGTTATTAGTGGTAGATATTGATTGTAAATTTATTCTCAATACATAATGTACCTTCTGTAGTACCATGAAATTTGGTGAATATAATTATACCTAAAATAATGACCAAGTATATTCAGTGTGATTTCATACTGCAATGTCAAGGTAACTCCTGGATTGTAGACACTTGTTTGCTGCACAAGGTTCAGTGTTATTGAATGCTGTTTGCCACTTGTGTCCCATCTTTCCTGTATGTCTAACAGGATTAGAGAATTACTTTATGGATAATATGACTTCTTTGTACATCCATACATAATCGTTTATGATCTATTATGGAAAAAATCCTCCAGTTTAATCTGTTATGAAAGAAAATGATATAATAAATGAACAGGCATACATATAACTGTCACAGTCCCAGCTTACCTCTCTGTTGATGTTTGAAACTGTCTCCTTCAGGACTGGGAGCAGGATCAGAGCATGAATGCTAAGCCTGTCCAGAAGAAACAAAGCATCCAGCTGAATGAATGCCTGGACCTGTTCACTACCACAGAGAAACTGGGTCAGAATGATGCATGGTAAGTGTGTCAGAGGGTCAAGGATAAGATTTAGCCTAGTAGTTAAGGTAGCATCACTGTTTGAAACACCAATATCTAAATTCAGTCCAAAAGCGGTTTATATTCATATTAGACCCCTTAAAGTAGACCTAACTTCTAACGTGGCACAGTGATCTTTCTGATAGTATACATATTTTTTAAATTTTCATTCATTTTCATGTAATTTTGAAACATTAAAAAAAAATTAAAATTTTTAAAAGGTACATTATTTTAAGCCCCCAGTAACAGTAAACCACTTTTAAATGTGAACTAATATTATAAACTACAAGACAATATCTCAATTTTTTTTTGTTTTTGTTTTTCTCTATCATGATTCTTTTTCCCTTAAAACTGAAATTTAAAGTTTTTATTCATCAGTTTACAGAATCTCATGAGTGGTTTAGGCAATTGCTTCATACATATGCAGTATAAATTCTGTTGGAGCTGTAAGCTGTGTCTGCTTTAAAAGAATGATATTTGTATCTCCCAAAACAAAGTTTGTTTTTGAAGAAATCCACTGAGACCCTTACACCGATCTTTCCGAAACCCAGTGTAGTTGTGCTTAACAAAGATTGATGGATCCACCTGCAGTCCTTATTGTGCATTGTGAATCTGGGTGTCTTTTTTTATAACAGCCAATAACTCAGGAATGGTTAAAATGTATTTAGCTTAAATTTTGCTTGTCAATAGATCTTGGATCTCTTACTCCAGACTGATGGTGGTATCTGCAATAGTTTTTGTATGGCTTCCATCCATGTGTTTGTTTTACGTGAAAATTGCTCATATCTCAGGAGTTGTTCATTGTATTGGTCTGATATTTGTCCATCCATCTTGGAAACTTTTCTAATAGACCAGACAGGGGGTGCCACCTATTCCCGTTTTTCATAGGATACATTAATGGGCTTTTCTCAGGAGCGATTTGCCGTTTTGGTCTGAAACTTTGCATGTCCTTAGATCTTGGATACCTCCATCTTGTATTCAAGACTGGTGGTGCCATCTGCAATTGTTTTTGCGTGGTGTCCATCTGTCTCTTTGCTTTAGGTTAAAATTGCTCATATCTGAGGAGTGGATGAATGAATGTATCAGCCTGAAATTTTGTCATGTTTATCCGTCTTGGTTAGCTTTGTTGTAGACCAGACAGGTGGCGCCACTTGCTGCTCTGATTTTATTGAATACATTGATGCACTTTTTCTCAGTAGTGGATTGGTGTCTTAGCCTGAAATCTTTTATGGTGTATCTGTCTGTAGATCTGTTTTGTTGAAAATTGCACATATATGAGGAGTTCAATTCACATTACTGATTCCACAAATTTGGAGTCATGTCATGTCAGGGAACTTTCCATGCCTTACTTTACCCATGCCTCTATGATATGGCAGATACACGTAGTTGCTTGTCTACTACCCATATTCTAGTTGAGAAGTGGGCTTCTGTGTTTATAGTGTATAGTAAAAAGTGTTATGTTTGTATGTCTAGGTACTGTCCACAGTGCAAGGAGCATCAGCTGGCCACAAAGAAGTTTGACTTGTGGTCATTACCACAGGTGCTGGTCATTCACCTCAAGAGGTTCTCATACAACCGTTACTGGAGGGACAAACTGGATGCCATTGTGGAATACCCAACCAGGTACAAATTTAACCCTTTTCTATCCAGATTTATTTAAAATTTTTGGAAAACTGTGACACACTTTCAATTTAAAGTACAGGTAAACTTGTGCAGATTTCAGTGTATCTTTACCAAATTGTCAACAGTTACTAGAGAGAGCGTTCGCTTCAACTTGGTTAAAACTTTACTATCTAAATTAAAAATGTTTGACCTTGAATCTAGACAAATGAGGGAGTCTCAGGTAATCCTCTGAGCAGTAAAGGCTAAATGCCAAATAGATCTTTTTACATTTCCAGTATCACTTATACATATAAAAGTTTTATTACAGGGTAAATGCCAAATAGATCTTTTTACATTTCCAGTATCACGTATACATATAAAAAGGTTTATATTTATGTCTTTCCACGGTGACTCCAACAGATCCAGATATAACACACTTAACTATTAGAAAGAGCATTCTTGCATGGTAATATGGACATGCTTTCAGGATTTCCTTTTAATTTTCCTTTTGTTTTAGGGTTGTCACTTGATGCATTATTTATTGAAGCCAAGTTGTATGCAGCTTCCACTAGTTAATTTACTATGACTGTCATTACTTTTAGGATTTGACTTTAATTCCAAAACATAGTCATTGGATAAAGTCCTAGAATGATAGTTTCTATTCCACCAGTCGTATATGTTGTTCCTTAAACAACAATAATTCTTAATTTTTTTGACACTTTGTTTCAGGGGTTTAAACTTAAAGAAATTCATCATAAACCCTCAGCATGGAAACGCTGTGTACGACTTGATAGGGGTGTCCAACCACTTCGGAGGACTGGGCGGTGGACATTGTGAGTCATTTCAATCATATTTTGGTTTAAAAATGAGTACATTCATATCACATTTTATGTATTTAAAACTATTTTGCATCGCTCAGTCATAAGTTTAAGGTCAGGTCAAAGGTCATTCAAATGTCATCCATCAAATGCAACAACAGACTCAAGATTGAGAAATTTTTTTTCTTTACTAAAAAAATTGTATGAAAGGTTACACTAAACTATCAGCTTGTACTAAATATGCTTCAAGAAGGGATCTTATTTGAGAAGAATGAAATGGGTATTGAAACGGTCGGTAAGGTATAAAGGAATCCTTACTTTACATGTTGATGATTTATACTTTACAGTATGTGTTGATGAAGACATAAAATATATGAGGTAATCAGAGATATGGGAAGGTACAGCTAAATAAAGGAACTCAGGTTTTATGCCTGACTGTGTATTGATGGAGGCATTGAAATCAGAGACATTTAAAGGAAGTTTCAGTGTTCTTGTGATTACTTAAATGAATAAATAATAATCATTAATGTGTCAGACACAATTCCTAATATTAGATTGCACAAACTAACCTATAGTTCTTTACATTGATTTTGTAAAGTTCAGTCACAAGAGCTGCTGATATTAATGGGTCAGTATCATATAAAGTATATTTATAAGATGCATCAATTTACTGGAGGAAGTACAAAGAGAATGCTCGTTTCCATAACGATTAGATAAACCAAGTTTGTAGTCAAACTTTTAAAGTCTTGCTGATTACTAAAAGTATTTTTCATTGGGTATATTAGAGTATGTCTCATTATTTAGAAATTATTTGCTCCAATTCTCCTTTACAGTCTAATTAATATGGCTTCTTAGGACTAACAAATGGTGTCCATATAAACTGATTACCAAGGAGACCAGTCGGGACCTCTGGTTTGAATACAGAAAACTATTTTTCAAATCTACATATCTTGTCTAAAATGCTTCAGGCAATGTTGTCTTGCTGTCTGCTGAAATAATTTGCAGAAGCTAGTATCAATTCCTGTCATATTTTTAAGGAAATATTATGCATATAATTACAAATCACAGGGATTTGGCAAGGGGAGCTATAAAATACCTAAATGACAAATGACCTTTACACATCGGGTTTAATGTGTATGAATGTGGTTGCTTCCAAACAGGACAGCTGCTTGTAGTATGAATTGATTTTATGCATTAACATGTTCAGAAAGTTGATGGAATAAATTGTATCTTTAAAGACACTGCCTTTGCCAAGAACAAGGATGACAATCACTGGCACAACTTTGATGATTCCAGTGTGTCTCCCACATCAGAAGATGCTGTTGTTGTAAGTTGGTTTCACCTTTTACATTATACAGTAAAACCTGATTGTGCTGAGCTCGTTTCAATTGAATAACCCTACTTTTGTCAAAGATCCATACTCAGGAGTTCCAAGTTAATTTTTACAATATAAAACCTGATTGTGTTGAACCTGGGATAAGTTAAAAGCTTTGTCGCAAGTCCCTTCAATTTCAACATAACAAGGTTTTATTGTAAAGCTAGATGCACCATGCATTTACTTTAAATACAGAATTACTTGCATCCTAGTATTTTTTTAGATTACTCCTTGTACAAGTCATTTTTCATTGTATCTAAAATAATTTTACATATCTTAGGAACTCATTACATGCTCATATTAGAACTCTACTGTGTTTTGTGTTATTTTTTAGCATATTTGAAAATTTTTTAGTGTTTTCATTCATATCAGTGCATCTCATACCTTGAAATAATTAAAATTGCATAGAATTTTAAATTAAGATCTTATTAAGGCAGGTATGTGGTATTAGCATTAACAGAGTGTTTTCGTGTCTCCTCAGACAAGAGCAGGCTATGTACTGGTATACCAGCGAAGAAGTCACATGGCCTTTGACCCACCTTTGACCTCCCCACGACATTACAGTCCTGACGCTCACGGGGCACCGGACCATGAGGGTAACTTCAACAACGGAGGATATGCAAGTGCTGATGATGATATGGATATTAATTGACAACTACTTTAGGAAGGTTAATACAGATCCCCACATATACTGGTTCTGCTGTAGCTTCCTTCTTATTCTCACTGCTCACAAGTTCCATCAGAGATTTCTAATTATTATTGCCTCAGATTGCAAGCAGTTGTATATATTAAAGCATCCAACACACACCCTAAGAAGATCTTTTTACTTCATGGTTATAGAATGTTTTAAGTTTTATCTGCAGTAGACATGGAAAGATTTGAATGTTACACAAGCATATGTAAGGGACTAGTCACTTCCAAATCCAGTGAACCAGTATGTTTTGTTTACATACATGTTTATAACCAGTATGTTTTGTTTACATCTGCTGACACTGCAGGACTTCTTTAAACCAGTTAAATGTTGCTATATGGAGATGAATAATGACATTAATTTATGTGAAATTCATAATTATGGTTGTATATATTTTATAAGAGATCATGTATGATCTTGGTTTTTATTTCTGCTCCACAAGGCTTAATGCTCAGGACTTAGTGATACAATTATCATTTTAGGAGCTTCAGGTTCTCAGGTTCAGTTTTAACAGCTGATTTCATTTTAAATATATTAATAAGATTACCAGTGGAGATATAAAACCAAACATTTACTGTTCTGAACATCTAACCTTGGTAGATATCTTTGTGTTGGGGTGGTAAAAGGAACACCAAAATATTAGGCCACACAAAAAAAATAGTTCTACTGAAGCTACACTCCTTTTTTGGCCTCTTTCTTGCCACATTCCCTTCAAAGAAATATGTATGGCAAAAATATTAATGAAAATTGATTAAATTTTGTGTTCTTCATATTCAACATTTAAATAATTGAAGCTCACTTTTCAGGTAGTCCATTAATGACAGTTCAGGTACCATATTCTGCACACAAGAGATAATCTCTGCTTGTTGACTTGCTTCGTATCTTTGATTACATATGGGTAATATATGTTTAAAAACCATAATCCTCATCTCTCATCTCTGATCATACACAGACTACTGGTATATGTGCACCTCATTACTCATTCCTGCTGTGGCTTTTCATTTTGTTTGAACTTTCTCTTGATGTTTCTTGATGACATTTATTTACTGCACAGATTCTTTTTGTGGAATTGGTGTTAACCTTCCTGTGTTATAGATCATCAGTTGAACAAAATAATGGTCACAGTGGTATTCTCAAAGAAATAAAAAAATGTCTCTTTTTATAAACATGCACACAAATTGTGTATACACAAATAAAATTACTGGCTGTAAAGCCTTATGGGGTACAAATGCAGAGATTACACACAGAATGGCAAGTGTATTAATACCAACAGAAGATTTGTGTTGGTAACCGGTTTAACGAGAGGAGAGATTTTGTTTGTATCTTATGATTTGTCAATAGGTTTACAATCAAAGATTTATCTTTCCTGGGTGCACTCAGTATATAACTGAACGAGAGTTGATCCAGAGGCTGCTGGTGCCATGTAGATATAAGAACGATTGTCATAAATGATAAGAATATTGTATATGTTTATTAACCATGATTGTTTGACCACCTATGAGAAAGGATAGAAATGTGTGGTGCAATACTGGTAATATGTATTTTATGTGCTGTGTCCAGTGATGTTCATATGTCTTAGACTTTATTCCTTAGTCTTGAATAGTAAAACAGGGGCGTAGCCAGGATTGAGTGAGGGGAGGGGGCCATGATCAGTGGCTGAGCCAGAAATTCGAAAACCAGGGGGGGGGGGTATAGGGGCGCTAATGTGCATGTATGGGTACTATAAAAACGGTTATATAAATGTGAATGTGCACGTATATATATATTTATTACTATTATTATATAATAGTAATATCATTATTACTATACGTTATATATTTTAGTGTATGAGAATATGATTATTCTTTTAATTTCCAATTATGAACCATGGTTTGATTAAGGTTAGTTACAGGTACATGGGGAGGGTATGGGAGGGGGTATCCCCCTCCCATATTGGGAAAAATTTTTTTAAAATGCAATGTAAGGAGGACATTTTGAGGCAATTTTTACCCAAAAAAATGAGGATTTCCTGTTCCTGAAAAATGTTCCCTTATGTCTTTGCATTATGTAGTCAAACTGTAGAGGTTCAATATTTAATATTTATAATTCTTCAAAATTAGGATATAAAATTTCAATCGTTTTCAAAAGAAGTCAATGGCGCAAAGGCGCATTTACATTTGTAACTTGCAAAATATTATCTTTAAATGTAATGCTTGGAGTGAAATAATTGATGTGTTGGAGTCTAATGTTAAACTTTGCATTTTACTGGGTTTCGTAGTCACGACAGCACACAGGATTCATAAGAGCACAGACCGCGAGTTTGAGTACCGGTGTTCACCAGAGCCATGAGATTGTTCATGGTCGACCCCATCCAGGGCTTGTTGTTCTGCTGTTGTTCTGCAGCTGTTCATAAATTTCCTTATACTCAACTAATAAATTTAAAAGTAATTAACTGCAGATAACTTTAATTAAATCTAATTGATAATTAATAATAAAAAATATGAAAAACGAAAGATAATCACAAAAATGGGGAAATTAGATCAAATGAGAGATAATGCAGCGCAACAGGGGGCTGGCGCCGAAGGCGCCCCCTCAGGATCAGCAACTAATAGCAAAGGCAATTTAATGCATATATATGTATATATATAAATATATATATATATTAGTATTAGATTAAGTGAAATTCCGAAAGGACAGCGAGTACTGTGGCCCCCCCCCCCCCCCCCCACTGGCTACGCCCCTGGTAAAAACAGAAGTGTCAAATCTTTAACTGAGTTCACAGTTTATTATTTTGGCCTCAAGAGTGAAATATTTTAAAATAAAGATTAGAGAAAATAAACTGATTTTTTATGCAAATGTGGTTTTGAAGTTAAATTTAATTTTTTATCAGTTTTACATTAACAGTATTAGCCTTGGGGATACAAATAGTTTTATGAAATACCATTCTCAAGTTTTTACATTTTATGAGCACATGATAAGTAGGTAAATAATACCTTTCTTGGTTCAGAGATGTTTGATAGGTTACACAGAACATGTTGGATTAACAGGCATGATCAGCTGGACAGGTTGCTTTGTAAATAGAAAAGCAGTGTGTACATGGTACTGGTTTATGCTTAATGATTGTACATGGAGTAGGCAGTATCTATTTATTACCCATAGTGATTATTTCGAACTTAAGTCAAATCTTCCCTGAAACAAGTCATTGAGACAACTTTGATTGTTTGTAGGGTAAGCTGGAGGAATTTCAGGAAGCTGTGAATATTTATATGTGATTATTCCTGAGAATTACCCACTTAAGTCTGTGCATAATAAAGGTTACCAAATGTTATGTAAACCATCTAGTTATGGAGGTAGTACTGTTGTACCAAGTAGATTCAGTAAATGTTTTCTATTGTTTCCCTGAGACACATACAAAAAATCAAACACAACTAACAAATAATTATATATCATGGTAATTTTTTACCTCAAGATAGTATGAACAGCTTCTAATTCCATTCACATGGCTGATATTTTTAAAGTAACATAATAATTCTTTATGTACATTTATATATCTTTGAAACTATTGAAATGTTAAAATGAAGTAACATTCATTAAAATCTGCAGAGGATTTGATATGGTTACATCTATTTCATTACTACCATAACTATAGATGATGAGACAAAAAGTGTAGAATCCGTGATTCTTATATTGATCTTATGTCTACCACCTGTTCTTATTCCTGCTGGAAATAGAAAATAATCAGCAAAAAAAATATATATTTCTCTCTCAAGAGTTGCCTTTGTTTGTTCTTTAGATCTTTAGATTTCCATACTTCAGTATATGCCAGTCTAAAGGCATGGTCATAAAATGTAAATTTCAACCACAACTTGGTGTCAGAAACCTTATATATTTACAGGCAATTTGTGAAACCAGGCATTTAGTGAAATGACTGAAATTTTTAGGCATTTCGTGAAATGACTGTTTCACTCAGGCTTTTCATGAAATGACTAAAATTTCCAGGCATTACACGTAATGACTGAAATTTGGTGATCATTTTTACACACTTTGCCTGAGGGTGTTTTAGGCAATTAGTGTAACAACCGAATCTTCATTTCTTGTGTTTTATTTTTCAAAATAGTCAACACAAGTGGTCCATGCATGCATTTTGGCTGTGTACATTGTCAGTGACACTTATTCACCACTGATCTGCTTACATCATGATATTTTATCAACTATGACTGTTTGCTAAATCAACTGACCTGCTCAGATCTCTGCAGCCCATAGTCACAGGTCAGTTTGGTAACACACATGCTCTCCAGGGATCTGCTCATTAGGGCTGAATGTTATGGTCACATGCCATAATGAATCGCTGATCTGCTCAATCTGTCCAAACCACAGTACGGGTCTGCCAGCAGTTAATTACCTTGATCTGCTCACATCCTCCAGTGATTTACTGTTGAGATTGGGGGGTATAAGAAGTGACCAGAACTTTGTTCATCACTTGTCACTTGTTGATGACAACTGAACTGCTGTCATTTGTTCACTCATTGAATATGGCTAATGAACTTAAATTTAGAGAAGAATTGTTTGAAAAGTACGCAAAGTGTCAGAAGTATCTGATTCCTAGAGATGAATATTACTCTACAATTGATCAGCTGAAGAATGACTCCCAGAGCACTTCTACCAAATCAAGGCATGTCTACTATATACGGAAGAAGTAAGTCAGATATCATTATATACATTTAATTTACTTTATTAGAAGTTAGCATTACCACACATTGCTTGTTCCAATTCTGAAATAATTGAGAACAATGCCAAATTCCTGATTATTAGTTATTTATTTTTATTTATCTATACTTTTTATTTATTATATATTTTATATAATTATATATATTTTATATATTATATATTATATATAATTGATATATGTTGTGAAATATTTTAAAAAATTATTTTGTTATTTAATTGCTCAAATTATCACTAGCATCACATTAAAAAAATGCGGGTCATCTAATTGATATTGATAAACCCTGTGTATTAACAATAGACAGTTTGTCACCAGTTTGTCTTAAGTATAGAATATATTGTAAGTATAGTATATATTTTTTTTCAATTTAAGGAATTAATCGAACATTATTATTCATTTTAATTGCAGATACGAGGTTCTCAAGTGTGGAGATATTGAAAAGCTCATACTGAAAAGATCATCCCCGGAGGATCCCCCCTTGTACTATGTATGTATAGAAGAAACCTATGATGAAGTTATCCAGAGAGCGCAAATTGCAACCGGGCATGGTGGCCGCGACCGCATGCTCAAACACCTATGTCAGAAGTATGCAAACATAACAAGAGAGTGTGTATATTATACATAATATTATATATATTATATATATTGCACTTCAAAGTGCTCCTGCATTAAAGCTTTGTTTTAAAACAATATTCTGTGTTACAAGAGCGAAAAATAAAATAAACTGATTTTCAACCGACCATGGGTGTTATCATTCAGCAAGAAATAGCATTCAGGCATTATGTGAAATGACTGGGCCCAAATTTCAGTCATTATGTGTAATGCCTGGAAATTTTAGTCATTTCATGAAATGCCTGAGTGAAACAGTCATTTCACAAAATGCCTAAATGCCTGGTTTCACAAATTGCCTGTAACATATATATATATATATATATATATATATATATATATGTGTGTGTATATATATATATACTTTATATATATATAATTACCGGTATGCACCATGTTAAGAATAATCCAGAAGCCCTGTCCTAAAGTTTTGATGTTATCAAGAATCTCTTATATTCTGTCACACTTTTGCTTTATGCCTTTTGAGGCACTGGTGGGGAGTGTACCCTCCCATAGGAAATCAGTACACAATGATTTGTCAAATTGGAGGTCATCAGAGTGTGCATATCTCCCCAAACACTACATTTTTATAAATTCCCCTGCTATCTTGTAGCACCAATAACCCCATATATATTCAGTTTCTGACCAATAACCATATAATCAATAACCAACCCCCCCCCCCCCAAGTTTTTGTGGAAGAGGCCTGGTTTCCAAATGTTTAAAAATCTTGCAAAGCCTTGAAAGTACTCAAGCCTCCTTTTAAAAAATTTCCATGGAATAAACACATTAAATTTCACATTTATGGATATATATGGCAGACCAAGACAAGATGGGCATTTTTTTAAACAAAAAATCATATTAAAACAGTAAGTAAAAGTGGTTGGATGAGTTTGCTGAAAACATGGTCAGGATCAAATGGTTGAGGGATGTGTAATTGTTGGATGATAAGATGGCAGAAGGGATGTAAAAAATATTGGGGAATCAGTTGGCCGAGATGCGTAAATGTCAGTGGATCAGCAGTTTGAAGGGATGTGTAAATGTTGAAAAATCAGATGGCTGATCTGTAAATGAGGAAGGAAGGCATATATGTAAATGTGAGAGGATCAGATGGCTGAGGGGATATGTAAATGTGGGAGGATCAGGTTGATGAGGGATTGTAGGAGGATCAGATGGCTGTTAACATGGTAAGGATCAAATGGTAAAGGGATGTGCTATTGTGGGAGGATCAGAGGGCTGAAGGGATGTGTAAATATGCTGGGGGGGGGGGGGGGGGGGAGTCAAATATCTGAAGGGATGTGTAAATATCCGAAGATCAGATTTGTGATAGGATATGTAAATGTAGAAAGATCAGATGGCAGAAGGAATGTGTTAATATGGGAGGATCAGATGACAGAAGGAATATGTCAATGTGGAATGATCAGCTGGCTGTTAACATGGTTAGAATCAAATGGTAAAGGGATGTCTAATTGTGGGAGAATAAGATGGCTAAAGGAATGTTTAAATATTGGAGGATCAGATGGCTGAAGGGATGTGTAAAATTGAGAGGATCAGATGGCTGAGGGAATGTCTAAATGTGGGAGTGACAGATGGCTGTAACACGGATAGGATCAAATGGTAAATGTATGTGTAATTGTGGGAGGATTAGATGGCTGAAGTCTTGTGTAATGGTGGGAGGATCAGTTGGCCGAGGGGATGTGTAAATGTGGCAGGATTAGATGGCTTAAATAGTGTGTAAATGATGGAAGATCAGCTGGCTGAAGGAATGTGTAAATGTGGGACAGATCTTAGATTTACACGTGTCTTCAGCCGTCTGATCCTGGTTAGGATCAAATGGTTGAGGAATGTTTAATAATGGGAGCATCAAATGGCTGAAGGGATGTGTAAATGTCCAAAGATCAGAACACTTAAGGATATGTAAGTGCGAGAGATGGCTGTAAACAAGGTTAGGATCAAATGGTAAAGGGATGTGTAATTGTGGGAGGATCAGATGGCTGTTACATGGTTAGGATCAAATGGTAAATGTAATAGTGGGAGGATTAGCTGGCTGAAGGGTTGTGTAATTTTGAGAGCATCAGATGGCTTAGGGGATAAGTAAATATGGGAGGATAGGGTGGCTGAGGGGATGTGAGAGGATCAGATGGCTGTTAACATGGTAAGGATCAAATGGTAAAGGGATGTGTAACTGTGGGAGGATCAGATGGCTGATGCGATGTGTAAATATGAGAGTGAAAGATTTCTGTAACATAGGGTCTAATTGTAATTGGATGTGTAATTGTTGGATGATAAGATGGCTGAAGGGATGTATAAATATTGGGGAATAAGGTTGCATAGGAGATGTTTAAATGTCAGTGGATCAGATGTCTGAAGGGATTTGTAAATATTAAAGAATCAGATGGCTGATATGTAAATGAGGATGGATAGCATATATGTAAATGTGAGAGGATCAGATGGCTGAGGGGATATGTAAATGTGGGAGGATCAGGTGGCTGAGGGATTGTGGGAGGATCAGATGACTGAGGGGATGTGAGAGGATCAGCTGGCTGTTTACATGGTAAGGATCAAATGGTAAAGGGATGTGTAATTATGACAGAATCAGAGGGTTGAAGGGATGTGTAAATATGGGAAGATGAGATACCTGAAGGGATGTGTAAATATGGGAGGATCAGATGGCTGAAGGGATATGTTAACTTTGGAGGATCAGCTGGCTGAAGGGATATGTAAACTTTGGAGGATAAGATGGCTGAAGGGATATGTAAATATGGGAAAATCGGATGGCTGAGATGTGTAAAATCTGCAGATCAGATGGCTGAAGGGATGTGTAAAAGTTGGAGGATCAGATGGCTGCTATGTAAATGGGGGAGGATGGCATATATGTTAATGTGGGAGGATCAGATGGCTGAGGGGATTTGTGAATGTGGGAGGATCAGGTGGCTGAGGGGATGTGGGAGGATCCGATGGCTGAGTTGATGTGAGGATCAGCTGGCTGTTAACTTGGTAAGGATCAAATGGTAAGGTAAAGTCTGCTGGGCTTTTACACCCGAGCCTAATGGCTCATCAGGCCGGAGCTTATCCCGGTTTCGGTAGCGTGAAGGGACTAGGAGTTAACTCCTCATGGATGGGACGCTAGTCCATCGCAGGTTACCTACCCAGTATTTACTGGTACCCATTTCTACTGCTGGGTGGACAGAGGCACACTTGTGGTTGGGACCTTGCCTAAGGGTCTTGGCACGGTGGGGGGTCTGAAAGGGATTCGATCTCACAACCTCTTGAGCCCGGCTCCTCAACCATTACATCACCGCCCCAACATCAAATAGTAAAGGGATGTGTAATTGTGGGAGAATCAGATGGCTGAGGGGTGTGTTAATTTTTGGGGATCAGATGGGTGTAAACATGGTTAGGATCAAATGGTAAAGAGATCTGTAATTGTATCTGCCAAAACGAAGTTGTGCAGATACTATGTTTTTGACCAGGTCCCCCCACCATGGTGTTCGTTTCCGGAGAACTCCTCTGAGACAACTGGACGGATTTTTCCGAAACTTACACAAATTATCAGGTCACATGTGACCTGGTGCCTAACCAATTGGCGTTCACCTCTGACCTTTCCTCTCTGCCCAGCGTCCATTTTTGCGTCTGTTTCCACACATAAACCCACATATCTTGGGAACCATTTGACCAATCAGGAAAAAATTTTGTACAATGTAGCCCTTAGATAGCTTTATAACATACACAAAAAATGGTGGCGCCACCTGCAACCATGTTTGCACAGTGTCCATCTGTTCGTCTGCCTTGGGTTAAAATCACTCGTATCTCTGCAGTGGTTTGACTAATTCACTTGAAATTCGGCATGCGTATACATCCTGGATAGCTTTCTTGATTTTATGACAGGTGGTGCCACCTACATTCTAGTTTAGACTGCAGACATCCAAGCTCATATCTCGGGAACCGTTTGACCGATTGGGCCAAAATTTTGCATGTGTATAGATCTCACATAGCTCTTTATCATACGCAAACTGGTGGCGTCACCTGCAGCCATTTTTGCACAGCATCCATCTGTTTGTCTGCCGTGGGATAAAATCACTCATATCCCGGCAGTGGTTTGACATATCTACCTAAAATATTGCAGGTTTATACATCCTGGGCAGCTCTTTTGATTTTATGACAGGTGGCTCCATCTACATTCTAGTTTATGCTGCAGACATCCAAACTCATATCTCGGGAACCATTTGACCGATTGGGGCAAAATGTTGCAAATGTATAGATCTCACATAGCTCTTTATAATACGCAAAACTGGTGGCGCCACCTGCAACTTTTTGCACAGCATCCGTCTGTTTGTCTGCTGTGGGATAAAATCACTCATATCTCAGCAGTGGTTTGACATGTCTGCCTAAAATTTTGCAGGTTTATACATCCTGGACAGCTCTCTTGATTTTATGACAGGTGGCGCCACCTACATTCTAGTTTACGCTGCATACATCCAAGTTCATATCTTGGGAACTGTTTGACTGATTGGGCCAAAGTTTTGCATGTGTATAGATCTCGCATAGCTCTATCATACGCAAAACTGGTGGCGCCACCTGCAACCATTTTTGCACAGCGTCCGTCTGTTTGTCTGCCAAGGGCTAAAATCACTCATATACATGTAGTGGTTTGACTTATCTGCCTTAAATTTTGCATATGTATACAACTTGGACAGCTTTCTGGATTTTGTGGTAGGTGGCAAACCTACATACACATTTCGGCTGCAGACATCCATGCTAATATGCAACACTTTGCTCTATTTCCCCTTGCCACTCAATCCATGCCTCACTTCACCCGTTCCACTCTGATTTTGGCGGATACACGTAGTCGCTTGTCGACTACCCGTATTCTAGTTGTTATGTAGGAAAATGTCAGAAGGCTGAAGGGACATGTAAATACAGGAGGTACAGATGACTGAAGGGATATGCTAATGTCGGAGGATCAGATGGCATATATTTAAATGTCAGAAGATCAGATTGCTTTAGGGATATGTAAATGTAGGAGGATCAGATGACAGAATGGATGTGTTAATGATTTCAGAAAATTACAGTGCACATATTGTTGTTAGGCTAAATTCAAGCAGCTTTAAGGATATAACATATAAGAAAGATGCCCGGATCATAAGTTGGTAAATTATATATAAATTATAAAGACCTCTTACTCTGAAAATATCAACAAGACAAATTTAACTGAAGAATGTTTATTGAGTCAAAAGATTAAGCCAAGGCCTTAAACCTGACATATAACATAGCAAATATGAAGTTAGGATGTCCATACAAACCTTTTTTACTGCAAGTTTCATCACAGAAATTACATAATATGTGCATGTGTATGCATTTGCCTTGTAAGGCCACACCAGAAAAGTTGTTTGATCTTTGTACTTCGGGACAAAAAGTTAAAAGTCAACAAGTAATTTTTTCATGGAAAATGTACAGGTTGTGACAAAATATGTAAAAGTTGTCAGCTTGCAAAAAAATTAAATAATTTGCAACAATTCTTGAAATGGCAAACATTACTTACAAAACGTAAAATCAGGTTTTAAATGGCATCTGTATGAATGGAAATACACAATGGTTCTTTGTAGGAAAGAGGAATAATTACCCAAAAATATTTAATCTGTGAAACCTAGCTGCAGTGATTCCATAGAAAAATTTATTTATAAAATATTTTTGTTGTGTGCACTTCATGTTTACATTTTGATGCTATACAGTACTGGATCGACAAAACAACCGCTGTGGTACACAAATACCTCAAGTGCTTCCTTACTAAAAACTGGTCTGACAACAAAAATGCAAAAGTACAAAATGATAAATGACTTTGTATCCATGTAAACGATTATGGTTTTCATCCTTTACTTTAATACTTCTACAGTTATCACAATTTTGTTAAATACTTCATGGCAAAGCATTGTCTTGACAGTAACTGCCAGTGAATATAAATCCATTGGTTTAAAAGCCATGCTCTGTGCTGTCTTAGCATACAGAATGTATTATATTTTAAATATTTTATTCCATATTTCAGGGCTTTATTTATTACCTTTTTTGACAGGAAGTAAAGTACACTGTATGATATGATACAAGTATTTGAATCTTAAAGTAACATGGCATCTGCCATGGGTTGCCGACATAGTTTTGAAATTAAATTTTTTTTGCATATTTATGCACTAAAAAATGAATCAGCAGCTTATGAATGTAGGTTTTTGTGCATGTAACTAATGACCTTCACCTTAATCAGTAACATTGCAATGTTGTAAAAATACTCTTCTAACATATCTATTTATTGCATTTCCAAAATAGTTTACAAGGTATGGTTTTGGGTTCAATCTAGTGAATAAGGTCTAGTCTCATTAATGGGACTGATCAGCAAGTTTACAAAACATGTGATGTATGACTGGCCATAACTGTCAGCATGCATCAGTATGAGAAGGACCAGAAGTGTGAATTAATGATCAGCAGTTGTGAACTAATTGACCTATCCACCACAGCCTAAATGCTCCGCCTTTTAAACCTAATTATTATAATGAGCCCCCCAAAATGCTCCTACACAGAAGGTCTTCCATGCCCATGGTAGCTAGATCTGCTTATCACAGGCATCACTGCCCTCCATTGTTTAATATATTGCAGTCATTGTGACCTGTCTTGCAATATTTTGGATAATCTGTCTCATACGAATTACGTGCCAAGTAAGACATTAATTACTCAGTAGTCGGGAGGAATGGCTACTGCAACCTATAGCCTAGTAGTTTTTATACTGTCTCCTTTGTATAAAAAAAAATCCCAGAAAACATGCGGACATTGGTATTGGTACAGACTACATGTGTTCTGTTTGACAGAGCTCTGTCAAATTATGCAAATTTCGTTTTGTCGGATGATTGATAGTTTACAGTGTTTACAGTCACCTAATTGGTTGCTCGTTTGTCCAATGCTTATGATTATTCATTGAATGAATATGCGATTAAGGTCACATAGAGTTCAAGGATAGGTCAATTGAAGCCATCTTGTTCAGGTGGGCAGAGTATACCTGTGATGCAACCATCAAGTTGATGAATTGTGACACACAGTTTGGAAAGTGTGACAGAGTTCTTACTTGGTTATTATCTAACTGAGCTGCACACTTTAAAATTAAATTAATATTATAGTTTTGTTTCGTATGAAACATTTTAAGTAACAAATATTCTAAAATAACAAAGGAAAGCTAAAATAAAAGAAACAATCATGAGAACATAAGAATGTTGCATCAGATAACAAATACATACAACTCATTAAAATGTGATCACTATACAAAGATTAAAACAAATTAAAATGTGATCACTATACAAAGATTAAAACAAACATAATGCTGTGTACACTTAAAAAACAACAGAACTCGCATACCAGTATTCACAGCCATTTAGACATTGTGTTGAGTTAAAATACTTGAAACTATCAGTTACATTTTTATTATTCCCTTTTTTCCTTAGATCATCCTTTTATGATTATCCCACCTGTAAGTGGATAAATTCTGTCACACCAGTATCAGTGAAATGAAACTACATATTGATCATATAAGGAATACATTTAATACAGTAAAACCTTTCCTTATGGCTCCTCTCTATAATGAACACCCTCAATAAAGAAAACCTGAAGCAGTCTCATGTAAAGTAAACTCAGAGGTATGTAATCCCTCTATTACCAGGCACTGGCACCTCTCTTATACAAAATGAAAAATTAATTTGCCAGGGTCCAGAGATGTTTCACTGTATATCAGTTAGTCTCCAGTTTTCATGTAGGAATTATTTTACTTTACACGTGAACTGACATTTTTATAAATGACCACCACAGTGATAAATTCCTCATGCTGGGTATATAATTGTAAACAGATGTAAACCTGGAGATTCACTGATGATAATACCATGCATCACTTCAGATCTAGTGCTACATTCATTAAACCTTGATAAATATATACTATAAAGTCTAAATGAAACAGCCTCTTTGGCAGTAGCAAACGGCATCAGTCTCTAACAAACAGTCATATATAATGTGAAATAAAATCAAGAATCTTGCAGACTACCAGGTTTAAATCTGATAGTAGTTACCAAATACTGTGACCTCTTATTGGAAAACCACCATTAAATTCAAATAAGAAATCACAGACACCAATTATATGTTGCTTGGACATATCAAATTATAAATTCATTAATACATGACATTCCTGTTCACCTGTGGTGAATGCAAATTTACACATTTTTCTCCTAAAAGATACATACAGTTAGTTATTCACCATAACAAAACCCCAACAACTCAGGAACTTCACTGAACAGCATGGGTGTATGCCAAGGAAGGATGACAAAATTTACTTTTGACTATATACAGCAATAGTTGACCAATAGGCAACAATTTAACGTCACCTTACAACGGTGAAACTTACAGCAGTTGATAAGCAGAGCCATCTGGTGAGACACCAGTGAACAAAAATTCTCTTTGAGCGATCCTGCCCCTCTCAGGTGGAAAGGTATTGTATTTACCTTATTTCTCTACAGTGTTGGAGGGCTCAAGACCAAGTTCCACTAGCCTCAGCCTTAGAAGACAATGACTTGGCCTCTAGCCTTTTTGACGTGGGCCGACGCCGCACTTGAGGCTGCTACAGTTTGACCTGTTAATGTATACATATGTTCTGAATGTAATGTCCCTTTCTTTCTGCTCTTAAAATTTGCAGCTTCGTTTGAGAAACTTAATTGAACAAATATAATGGCCTAATGAGCTATGACTCATACCAGAATTCAGACAATGAATCCTAGTTGTATAGACTGACTTGGTTGGTGGTGACCCGGCCTTCGTCTTGGCCTGGGAGGGTGTGACCAAGACTCAGTCTTTGCCTGGGAGAACTGTGACTCAACTACAACACTGTTTTTCTGGTTTGTCTGTGAGCAGCTATACTCAGAGAACAGTTCATTCCATTTTGGAGGTAATCTGGATATCTGAATACCATATATTACGTGTAGAACACAAGAAAATTTGATTAGGATCCTGGTGGAGGCACACATGTAGGCTCTGATTGCAGTTTTAATTTTGTATAAATGTCCTCTTAAACACAGATTAAATACAAATCTTGATGGCAAGAATTAGACTGCCGTGAATAATAACCCTTTCCAAGTTTGCTCACTGGTAAAAAAAAATGTTAACAAGTTGTTCTGAGTACAAACACCGGATGACGCTTACAAGTAATCATGGTACTTTTTTAAGATAACCAAGCATTCCATAAGATTTATCTAGGTCTTTGAAGGTCAACAGAAATTGCATTGGCTTAAGCTCAGATGAGTACAGGGGCAGTATGACACAGAGACCGTATCTATATTCTTATATAACTTCAGTGATAAAAAACATTGAAAACATACAAACACATGCATCAATTGAATTAAGAAAGGGTTGCATATCTCAGAAGCAGTGGCACAATATGTTGCATACATTTTATGACAAGGGTTAACAGGCACATGTGGATAAATAAAACAGGTCACATACCACAGAGGTCTTTGAAAAAAAGCTGAATATACTGAATTCCCCATTGGGAATTACAAAGGCAAACTTTTGGCAAACACTGATATAATAATACTTTTATTTTTCTTATAAATATATTCATTATGTTTGAACAGCTTGTGATTTATAATCAAAATATTTAAATAAATGTTTTATAAACAAGGCATCCTTTGGCCATTACTCAGCATGGAAAATGACTGACAGTGTGATCTGGAAAATATGCAGAGATCTTTATGACCTTGTGTAAACAATAATCTTGATAATTAATATTAATATTAATTAATAATAATTAATGTGAGGGGTTGAAAGGAAGGTAGTATGGCTGATGCTGATTCCACCTGCTCCCTAGCCGTGACAACCTGACTCGGTAGGCAGTGATAACTGGGCTGGTAAGCCACTGGAGTCGTGATACAAGCAATATCGAGGAATGCATTGCAGTGGTGTTCTATCATGTTGCATTCATACTGTGGTAAAACCACCCATAATCCTTACATTATGCTTCAGATGATTATTTAACACAAGAGAATACATGTGAACTCACAAGCCAAACTGAAACTCAGTCTCTATGGTAACGAGTCATTTCCTGTGTCTCCTGCAAAATGCCTGTGTCCTGTAACCTGTGCGAGCCATGATTGTGTTCATGCAGTCATAAATTCAACAAACAAGCTGAGGGGTTTACCAATATGCTGAGTTAAGACAGAACTTTTCTCCCTCATGTTTGGTGTTATTAGAAAGAAGACAAAAAATGCCAATGATTAGCCTGGTTTATGTTAATTGACAATGTACCTGTAGGCCATGAGGCATAGTAAAAAATGATGAAAATATTTGCATCATCATAGGGCATATAATGCGTTCCCAAGACCTATGTGTAAAGACACTCTGGCAGGCCAGTAATCTGGTTGTAATGTGTGAGGGTCAATATGATGCTACCTGTAACATCAGGTAGAGTGGCAGATACATTTTTCAGCAAAGCCTGAGAAAAGAACAACAGTGCACTTATTAAATAAAAGGCCATATTACGCTTTCACTTTGTTCCCTCTTCTTTAACCAGTCATTTTATCGTAGCCATAATCCTGTCTGCATCAAAATTGGACAGGGTCACCATGCAACAAGCCCAGAGTGGTACAGCCAGCAGCCCATGATGTTACATTTTGCTTACACCCTGCATGCACAAGGGCTTATGCACACAGGGTGCCGGGTACGCAGGGGGCTGATGTGCTGTCAGTATTTAAACAAAGTGCAACAATACTGATTCTGTCAAAGTTTATATAAAATTTTATATTAATACAAAATAGTCATACTTTGGCATAAATGCACAGTATTATATACATCCAATAAGCACAAGGCCTAACCTACTCTTAAAAGCTACCCTCAAATTTACATGATTTATTCATGATATGTACATATACTTAAGTGCATAAAGAAATTTTAGGAACATGTATTTAACATCATTTAGCTTTTGAAGCAAGTAAATGACCTTTTATCAACAACACCTTGCCCTTACCTTAATTGAATATCACAATATACCAGCATATGTGCCAAGTAATCACTATGGGCCCATGGGTCATGACATTCATCTTAAAATTCTTATTGTTTGTTCCTAATTAGGCGATAACATACATTTATATACTGTGGCTGGCCTCATATTTGTAAAGGTTAAAAATTTGTGATTTTGAACTTTTCAGTGGTTTCTGAGGGTTTTATTTTAGCAAATGCACAACACATACATAGTACATCCTTTAGTTTATGAATTATTTAATTTTAGCAAAATCTTTACATTTTGCGAAAAACACAGGGAAGTTCAAACAAGTGAAAAGTCTTGTTCATTATAGGTATATAATATAAAAGATTTCATATTCTTCATACCATCAAATTTGTCTTATATATATGATATAATATCAGTTAATATTAATAACATCAAAATATTGGCCCTGCCAGGCTAGAGTATAAACAAATCTTCACCTGTGTCTCATTCACAAAGGTTTTATTTTCGTGATTATTTCCCTTTGGCAAATATTACAAACTGGGAACCCTAGCAAACAAAAAGCCAACAACAGTATATTATAATAAAAGACAACAAGAGCACTGAAAATGGTGCATAATATGCCCATTGTGTATCTGGTGATACATGACCTCATCAAATATGCGCAAATATTTCAGAGAATGTAATACAGGTGAGAAACTCTATAAGTGAGCTCTCACCTCATTAAATATGCCTAGATTTTGTTTGAAATAGAATTTAGGTGAGATATTAAACTGATTAATATATTTCTCTTGAGTTTTATCAAAATCCATCTTATTCTTAGTAAGTTATCACGGCGACATTACAAAGTAGTCTAGCGACCTATGACGTCATTAAATATGTGTGGATTTTGTCAATAATCGAACTCGAGCAAAATAATATATTGGTTATGGTGAGCTTCATGAAAATCCCTCGATACCTCGGTAAGTTATCAGTGTGACACTAAAAGTTAACGTTTGAACGGTAGAAGGATAGACAGTGGGTATACCATAGTATGTTCTGTCACACATGGGCATATAAAAAAAGTTAGTTTTACAACATTACATATTATACATGTAACATTTTCAGGATTCATTAGAAGAGTCAGTCTGTATATAGCAGATATGACAAGATGTGAAAGAGAATAACCTCTTAAACCAGCCTTCACACTGAGCATACCATTTCTTCGTTGTGTTCTCATCCAGTATCCTGTTTCATAAAATGAAATCAAATACAACCTAGATAAGACTGCACCATTAAACATTAGAGTGGTATATAAAGTTAAATCATAAGAGTAGTCACAAAATATAATATCTATGTCATAGTAAGGGACTTCCATGTCAGTTAACACAAACAGGTGTCGCTAGTGTTGCAAGAGGTCTATTGCAATACTACATGTGAGAAAATGGCAAGCAACAAAGTCATATATAATTTGTGGGCTGTGCATTAAATGTAGCTTTTATTTTTCATAGTTTAAAGTAACTGCCAAAGTTATAAATATCTTTGATCAACAGTAACAGATCATGATCAATATCAACATGTCTGTAAGTAGATATTTTGAGATTCATGTGTTCCACTTGTAGCAATTATACACATTTTTGTTAGTTACATTGATCTAGCTTCCTTTATGGTGAAAATACATACTTGTGGCAAATCCTAAATAGTAAAGTTTATAACCTTAACAAGCCTTATTATTAGACTAACAGAAAACAAAAATATGGTGATTTTACCACTCAGCTTACTTAAAGTCAGCTTAGCTAAAGCTAAAAGTACAAAAGTACATCAAAATGCCCATTCTATTTACCAGTGCTCTTTTATATACATACAAAATGCTTGAAAAATGTACAGGTCAGAAAATATACAATCTCACAAGGACTGGTCTATCTCCAGTAGTCGTGACCAAGGTGCCAGTCTGATTTAATCAGACCCTGGATTATCTGCTGACCTCTGTTCGGCCAGATAGGATGCATCTCCTCCATCAGTTTATATGCTACGTCCATAGCAGCTACGGCCGGGGTCACTTGTTCCTTGGATGCTTTTTTAAGAATCTTCTTTGTCATGTTGTATATCTGAAGATGAAGAGGACTTTATTAACTTACAGTGATTAGATATTAGAGGAGTTTTAAGCACTGGTTGATATATTTATATTTCATGTACTATTTTGATAAAGAAATTGAAATAATATTACTCACTCAAAGAAATGTGATAAGAAAAATATATCATACCAATTCATGTTTGGTTTGCTTATAATATTTTAACTTGATAAATATACTAAATTCTGCAACAACATTAATGTATCTCTATATATGAGCTTTGCATAATATGAACACATTAAATATTAACAACAACAAAGTTTGTTATATCTACAATGTGTTAGTCAAAATTATAATTTTTTTAGCTTTACACTAAAGATGGAATTTTCATTTTAATAACTTATAAAAGTATGGGTATATGGGGTATGCAGAAAATGGTTCAAACAAAAGTTCAAAGCAAAGCTCACTGATTTTTCCCAGTCAGTGTCAAAATGGCGACTAATTGCAGGGTCATCAGGAAGCCTTCCATAAGCCTCGTTAGCACAGTTCACAAGCCCCTGTCAATAAACATAAGAGATATCACCAAAGTGTCATGTACTGAGCAGAATTTTACCATAATTGCAAGCACTCCCACCAAGAACCTGGAGATTCAATGAAGGCTGGATGACATTTTGTTGACATTTCTTTTATACAATAAACTATATATATATATTGCTTTATACCTAAACATGAAATCATGCATGCCTTTATTGCTGGCTTTCATGCATAATTAGTCAGTGCGTAATATACACCAGGTGGTATACATCAAAGACATTATGCTGGATTGCTGAGTCAACTAATACTTCTGTATCCTTAAATGTGCTATAAAGTAAAATGTTCAGGTCAAAATTAAAGCCTGTTGGTGTGTGAAGGCTATAGTTCATTCCACCAACCGTGAAACACTGTTTTTTCACGTTTTCTTTTCTACTTTGATATATAATCTGTGTTCTTAGCGATTCGATGAATGCCTAGAAAATGACCTAATTTTATATGAAGTCAGTGATAATGTATTAAAAACAACTTACATCATGACGCTGAGGTGTTATTTACTTATGTGAGAAGTGCATAGCCAACTTGGCCAAACTGAACGGCGTTGTATGTGAAATCTTTGCCATCATAATAGAATGACGTAACCGTGACGT
Organism: Sipunculus nudus; assembly: GCA_026874595.1. Classification (NCBI taxonomy): domain Eukaryota; kingdom Metazoa; phylum Annelida; class Sipuncula; order Golfingiida; family Sipunculidae; genus Sipunculus; species Sipunculus nudus. The sequence continues at coordinate 46,738,115 of CM049306.1, read as the reverse complement.
CACGGTTGTCGTGTGAAATTTCCTGAATACACGTTATGAAGAGGTCAGCAGGTGTCACCATGTTCAGTGTACCCAGCTGGGCTCCGATATCAAATACTGAATACTGCCCGTCTTTTAACATAGTACACAGAGCCCTGGTCATGGCCAGGCAGGCAGTTTCATTCATGTAGCCTGTGGTCCAACTTGTCATTATATATATAATATATGCATCCGACATAAAAGGCATAATTATCCTAAACTGACGCAATTTATATTGCTTATTTTTATCCACGTATCATATGTGTCTAAGAACATTATTCATCATTGTTACCAGAGCCTGAGGTAAATCCACTTAAAACCAGTGTTTTGCACTGCCGGGAATCCTGTTCTAAGATGAGCTATTATATTTGGTCAACTTGTAATACATGCGGGCAGTACCCTGTCATTGGAGGCGATGTAGGCATCATGGCTCCATGGCAGCACAAACTGTGGGTAACAAAGCAAGGATTGCAAATTAAAAAAAATTGAAAAGCTACCATCCAATTAATAGTCATGGTATTGAAGTCATGAAATGAATTGTGATTTTATCATAAATACTCCATTTGTTTAACAACAAAATTAAAAAGAACTGGTACATTAATAATTAATATATCAATGTGTCAAACCCCTCTTCAAATATTGTAGGCCTATACTGTTGTGGCCAAGCTGAAACATTGTCCTATGAGGTTCGATCATTTGTTTATACATCGCCAACACTTTTCATGTCATCGTGACCATGTATAAAATTGGGTTGACACATCTTCACCTATTATTTTATGGAAATGTTACTAATTTTCCTCCCAGTAAAGCTTGATGAACAGGATATGGTGAAACACGTTTCGTTCGTTTATACAGAATGAGGACGCCGGGCTTGATTTTAACCACTTCATAGTTTCATTAGTGCTGTTCAACTGCATGTACATATATATATATATATATATATATATATATATATATATATATATATATATATATATATATATATATATATATATATATATATATATATATATGCGGCGGGTGTATCAAGTTTTATGTTGACAGCCGGTGTGAATCTGTTCAAATTTGAAAAAGAAAATGCAACTTTGCTTGTTACCTTTACACAAAAGGTTGCAAAAATTTCTATGCAAATCCACGTGTTCATGAGACCGTGAAACCTGTATTTATATGGGTTAGACCACTGAAAATGGCCCCAGCCAGTGATCAGAATGGAAGAAGATACAACACATGACATATATTTGTATCCTCATAATATTTAAGACTTTTAAAATTAACTCTTTTGTCTACCCATGTAAAAAAAAAGGTACAATAAAATATAGCCAATCTGCAGTAAAGGCTCAATATTAAGCCACTCCAGATTTGGCTTTTGTTTTAAATTTCATTTTGCACACTATTTAGCCAGCTGAAACCGTGTTTTATTAATTTCCTGTAGGAATATAAATTTCACAAGAAAACATTGGATATCGTTAAAAAATGTGTATTGCAGGACATCTTTTCATGCATATGATATGCCGACGGCAAGGTGTGTAAATTTTACTAAATTACTAATTCCGTAAAATACTCTAATGGGTTACTTTAATTAGAAATAAATGATCAGTAAAATTGAATATGTATCTGTAGCTTACTTTGAAACATTATAACCTCAAATGGGGACACCCAGTAAATACATAAATCACTGTTTCCTAATTATTCTTTGCCTTAGCAGATGAACAAATAATTTTTACACATACAAAAATTACATATCATCGTGTAGGATTTTTCCAGCTGGGTTAAGTGCCGTTAGAATTAAGGGCTGAGGACAAACTAAAAGGGCCTGAGGACATTTTCAGTGGCTTAACCCATATATACTGGCTTCTTACCACCCCCACTTATAATGAACTGGTCGGAATATTCTCCTAACTTCTGACTGTTCCGGGCGTACTTGCAGTGCGATATAGACGATCCCATTTCAAGGTTAGGATGACAGAAGACATGAATTATCATGTTTATTCTGGCCCGTAGGTTATGCCTAAAAGTTCATTCAAATTAAAAATTTTAACCCCTGCAGAGCTTGAAATTGACACTGGATTGAATGGACTGTGTGACCTCTGCACAGAGACCCGCCAGTGATACATTGTAAAAGGTGGTCGTGCGTGGGGACGTGTCTGGAGAAAATCTGTAGGGCACACACGGGTACACAAGTTTTGCCGTTTTAACCATTAATATTGTTATTAACACTGCTTGTAATCACTGATAAGGTCATGAGGATAGTAATCTTCCATCGATATTTAAATTATGGGTGGTGGCGATGGAAATAACACTTTTGGATGGTTTACATCACTGTTATCAACACATTCTGGTGATACATGGTTTTTATGTGGTGAATATACCGACTCATTGTAGTAACTTTAAATTGTTGTCATAAATGTATCAGGTATTTTGTTATCCTGTCTCTGAAAAAGCGTATTGAAGGGAGAGAGCAGGGATGCCATTCATCATTCATGTACAATCATATGATATAACAGGGGCTACATGCATATATTAATGATAGTACTTAACGTGCTAGCTGCTATCATTGTTTGACCAGCTCACATTGCCAAACAGCGTGATTCTATCTCCTGCAAAATGGAACACCGCTTATGACGTCATGCACGTGCAAGGCAGAATCTCTTGTCAGTTGACCAGGTACAAAATGTCGTAAACAGCCCGCGAGTTTCTCCTGGATTTTGATTTTTGTTCATTACAGGCGGTGGCATTACGGGTATGTGGCATTTTTCCTGTCAGAAAAATAGGTCACGTTCTCATTTAACTCTGCACCAAAAATCTACGTTCTGTCTCAATTCTTTTAAAAATGATCGCGAAAAAACAAGTGTTTCACGGTTGGTGGAACGGACTACAAAATTGATGGGGTCTGCTCATTTTTCTTTTTACACCCCAGATGCGATGATTTTAAAATATTAAGGTTAAGAATGTCAATCACCACTGTACAGAAATACTGTAGAGCATTGTTTATCCGAAATCTGTTTATATGAAAAAAGTCAATCCGAAATTGAGAACTGAGAACTGAAATCCATACAATGAAAAAATATTAAACAATTGAATGAATTTCTTATTCTGATTAGCAATATTTTAAAGGTATTTTATATGTAAATTGATTAAATTGATGGAAAACCTTACAAAAAATGCTGTGGCCAACATTTAATTTTGGACTAGCTTCATTCATTCATGTCTGTCAATCAATGATAAAGTCTGGTGCTTAGAGGCATAGTGAATCCTGAGGATTCGTTTATCCAAATGACCATTTGAACAGAAACCCTGTCCCCTGAGGTTTCTGGATAAACGACTCTCTACTGTAAAAACAGTTGCTTAATCAATCAAGCCACCTGAGTGACATACCATTCTGTTTGCAATGAAGTCTGGTACGTAGGTGATATGGTGGTCAACCAGAAGCTGGTTATCATCCTCATTCCCAAGCTGGTTGTTCGCAGCACCACACACCACCTTGGCTCGGATATGGGGGATGGTCTCTGCATGTAATATCTGTCAGTCAAACGGAAATGGAAACACCCATAAAGCCCCTGTATACCTGTCTGGTCAGACTTGTGGAATAAACAGATAGTGTACTCTAGAGTCGGAGGCAAACAAGAACATTAAGTATAAAGAAAAATTGTCTTTATACACAAACTAAGTCAGTTATGATATAGCTGTATGCATTATAAATACACGATTTGGTCTATCATTTTAATCTATATAATCATACAGAATGAAATTATCATACTGCTCCATGGTATGCTTATTTTAAGGAATCAGTGCATATGAAGTCAAGCAATATGTGGAATTTATGTCCCCCCCTTCCTCCTCTTGTTGAGCCTCACTTGCCTCCTCTTATATGTTTTAAGTTTTTATTTTCCTCTGAAGATTCTCCACATGTCACAGTGGTTGTGTTTTAGTTTTCATTGTCCCCTGAAGATGTCACCACATGTCATAAGTTTAGTTGTGAATTGGGAACAATTCATCAATCCCAACCAAGATATGCATGAGAGCAATCACTGAACCAAATCTGAATTAAATCAGATAATATTTTGGAAAGTTATCACACAGATATGAAAACCTGACAGACAGACAGACAAATCCAAATCAATGTTCCCTGTTGAGTGGAAGTGGGGGACAAAAATCCGGATTTGTGAAGTTGCACATTAAGGGCATCATGTGTCATGTGGGCTATGTTTTTATTTCGGTCACTTATTTCACCTGATGCAAGCTTCTTTCCACTCATGTAAAGGAGTACGTAAACAGTTATAAAATGGAAAAGTGACACATACCATAATATTTTAAGATGAAAACACTATATTTTATATATGTCTAAAATGCCTGGTACATGAATATGTCCTTTAAGCAATTTCACTAATTCCTACATTCAGTATGAATATATACTTAATATCTAGCCATAGTAATATACATGTTCTCAATACTCACATTGCCCAATGCACATGGGGAGAGTATATCACAGGGGTACGACAGCACCGACATGTCATCCAGAGGCACTCGTTGTACAGTCAGTCGCTTGGAGCTCTGAAAAAAAATACTTCCAATTTAAAGATGGCTGATGACTTAATTTTTTAATCTGTGCGAAGTATTTCTTGAAGTTGTCCTTTAACTTACCAAGGTGGCCAAAATGCAGTCCATTTCATTAATGTGTATGTGATAGATCTGACAAAAAAGTAATGCTAAAGTTTTGCATGGTGATATGAATGTGTTCTGCATCTTTCAAAAAGTAAAGTTTTATTCTTTTACACAAGCAAGAATCACACAGAATTGCAAATAAAACTGTGAAAAATGTAGACGGCTGAATCACATTCATTTAAAAGTGCATTTGGCCGAACATATGCATCCATACTAAGTATCCTTCCAGCCATTGTAAAGTATTGCTACTAACAGGCGATGGGCGGCAATAAGGATGCCATGCTGGGGATAGGGCTCACATGTAAGTCAGATATACACTCAAGTATGTTGGCAAATCTTGGCAAAGCAAATTTAAAGAACTTTTCAAGACTATAACACCAAATGACATATAGTCAGTGAAAATTGTGACATTCAGCAGACAGGTCCTGGTAAAATGTTAGTAAAGATCTCTTCAAGGCTAATGTCAGGAGTAAAGGAAATTTAAAACCTTTTCATGGTCTTATAAATACAAAATCATATGAGACTTTTTAAGGCCCTGCGTGAACCCTGTTGTAGAAATACAACAAATAGAAACTTCAACAAATATAATACTCACTGTAGTAACAAAAAATTTGGAATAAACAGACAGAAAACATCTGATTAAAAGATGTAAGAGTACTTTTTTAAACTTAGATATTGAACTGTTATCTGTCTCATACCACTGAATCCATGAACATTTCTTTGACATCCTCCACTCTGTTCTGGTGACAGTCCGTGACGTAGATGTGCTCAGCATCCCTCCCCAGCAGCTCCTCAATCAGTACAACAGCTATAACCAAAACACATCCCAAGTTAAAAAGATATAAAACTCATACAACCAGGATCTGCAAAACAAAGCCGACACATGCCAGGTTACAAATGCACAAACTCATACAGCCAGGAACTACACAATGTTGACTTCAAGAGAATAATCTTTTAAAGCTGCAGTGTGAGTTGAGCAAATATTTGAAGGATTTACAGCACTAGTTTTCTAATTTAAGCCGCGGATTTAGATTAAGAATATACAGTCATTTAAATGTGGATGAGGACATGGCCATGCCCACAGCGTTCCTCTGGCACCTACTATCAAACATAAAGCTGTTTCACATGCATATTAGACCCCATAAAGTATATATCATTTTAGAACTCATACAGAGCTCTTTCCAATGGTATATGACCGTATAAAATTTACATTCACTTCCATATGAAATTTAAACATTTTTGAAAATTTGAAATTTTTAAATTGTACTACATGACAATATCTCATACAATTTTTTGTTTGTTTTTCCTCTACCACGTTTCTATCATGTCTCAAAATGAAATTTTAAGGCCAAAAAAAATTAAAGGTATGGTTCTCAGGCACCGCCCGCATCAATTTTAAACCCCCGCATCAAAACTTTTTATTTTGATTTTCAATAAAAAAACTTTCCAATTTTGAGCTGCTGCCGCTCCGAAATTTCTTTCAAGAAGATAAAACCATACAATTTCCTTTGTTTTGTAGTGCTTTTACTTATTTAGCAAAATAAAACTGTTATTTTCATGCTTTTCCCTTATTATTTGACATTTTTATCGAAACATACCAAAAAAATTCAAAATAAAGAAAGTGCCCGCCTGCATTGATTTCTGAAAAAAAGTGCCTGAGAACCATACCTTATTTTTATTTTGGCCTAATATTTTTTTTATTGAATCAAAATTTAAAATTTCAATTTTAACTCAGAAAGAAACATAATACAGGAAAAACCAAACAATTGTTTTGAGATATCCCTTAGAAAGAGCTCTGTACCAGATTTGAAATTACATATAATTCATGGGGTCTAATATGCATCTGAAACAGCCTTTTGATTGGTTTTAAATTAAGGGGCTTTTGCCAGCAATGCTACCTTAAATGCAGACATATATATTGAGGGTGGCTTAATATTAACAAGGCTCAAACTTTGCAATTTTTGCCATTTAATTGTTTTGCAAGGCTTTATTTTTGCTACCAGTAAGCTTTCCATAGTAAAACAATCATCCCAATGATTATTTAATTTGCATGCGAAGTCCGAAGATTTGACAAGGACCAACAAGAATGTGTAGAAATTCTTGTACCCTGTAGGCAGATAATATGGAAAATATGATATAATTTATAATGTCAACCTTTGTTTTAAATATTACATAAAATATATGTTATTATTTATAATAAAACTCTGTTTGCAAAATATATGAAATATATGTTATAATTTATAATATAAATATTTTGCCTTTAGACTTTAAAACTTGCATGCGTAGTCATCTGTGAGGATGAGGCATCTTCATCAAGAAGATTTCATTTTCATGATAATTTCCCATTCACAAATATCGCGAATTTGAAAACCCTCGTAAACAAAAAGCCAACCACACGATATCTGATGAAAGAGAAGTTAGACTTACCTACATTACCAGCTCCTTGAATAGCTATCACTTTGCCCTCCACTGTTCCTGCTTTCATAAAGCTCAGGGCTCCTTCTATGGCACACATCACACCTTTAAAATACATGCATATTATTGAAGTCATAGAACCATAAGTTTGATCAAAATAAAAAATTTATGGATCCACAACACAAACAATACACCAACACTACAGATATAACAAAAAGGGTAAAACTTGACAGATCAAAAATAGCTTTTTTAAAAAAAAATACAATGCTCATTATTATTATAAAAGTTAATGAAATATCATGATATTTAAATAAAATTCATATTAAAATAAATTAACTGCATTATATATTTATAAAAACAAGAGATCCATGGGTCATGATGCTCCGATGAATATGTTTATCAAGGTAACTGTATAAAAATTTAAAAAAAAAGATGACTGGATGTACTTGTGTGTGACAATAATGGCATTCAACATACATTCAACCTTCACACTCACACAGATTTGTAGTCACTCACCTTTAGCACTATCAGAGGATGGGTTGCCACGGCCACCAATATCAAGTGGTAAGCAGTTGGCAAACCTTGTGTGTGAGTGGAGATGACCCATATCAACTTCTGTTACACACAGTCCTTCACCTCCAACTGTACCCAATATAAAATCAAACATCACTGACAGGTTCAAGCAGAATCCTAGCCCAGTTTCTCATAGATACATGACTTTGCTTTTTTTCTAGAGGGTTTCTCTATGGGGCAATTCTATTTCTCACATAATTCTTTGCTTAAACAATAACTATTAACTTATCTGATAGTACTTAGAATAAATTTTACATGTGCTCTTTTTTAAGTATTTACACATGAAAAAATCACTCATATGATATTCTAACTGTACAATACATATGTGTCCATAGGTGTATATGTGTGAAAATTTCCACAGGAGTCACTTTTATACATAGGGAGTGTGTGGACAAAGGGATTCCTGACAAAATGCTGTAAATCCAGTGTCTTTTTTTAGAAAGACTGCTATATCCACCGTCCCACTAAAATGTCAGCCATTTCCTGCATATTCCCATACAGTTATATTTGCATACATAGGTTTTGAAGCATTTCTTCACACATAGTCATGCCTATGATTTTCAAGTTTCACAGTGGAGTATGCCTGTCTGCTTGTAGCCTAGATGTCACCCTGAGGCCAGCTAACCCAGGTTTACCCACAGAACTGATTCATCCTTGAGAGCCTGGCCATAGATATATTTGACCCCTGTTATATTCAATCCCATTCTGACACAACCTGACAAATGCCTCTGAGTAAACTTGGGGTATGACATCTAATAAAAAGCTTATTTATTTTATGACCCTGAAGGAAGTACTGCACGGGCTGAAATTAAATCAATTGCTTTTGCTAAAACTATTATATAACATCACAAGTGAAAAGGTGAAGTTTTGAATTGTCTGACATATTAACCACTCCATCACTTTGGCCCTATTCACAGGACAACAAATATGGATTTTCCAGCAGCAATCCTTAATGGATTAACTGGATGAATATATGCATTTTCTTTAGGTAAGTGTAGAATAAGGTTACTGATGCCAGGCAAGGAGAGAGACAATGAAGAACCACTGAAGTTATTATTTATATCAGCAGAAATGTACAGACAAAGGGATAAATCATAAAACATGAGAACTGATCAAAATCTACTGAATATTTCATTATTTATTCTCTGGCTCACCATAGCAACCATTCAGTGATGTGAGGAAGTCGCCATAATCCTTGAAGATGTTTTGTCTAAATGTTGGGTCGATGTGTTTGTTGTCCTGAGGTTCACAAATTACACCTTTACCACCTCCAACCCTAGAGAGTAAATGTAATGTATCATTAAGTATTACCACCTCCAACCCTAGAGAGTAAATGTTAAATATGTTGTATTGTCATTTAAATGTATAACTTGTAAGCCCTGACTACATTGTACAACCAGTGGCAGATTAAGAGGTGGTGGTGGGTTCCCCCCCCCCCCAAATGTTTTGTTTTACTACAAAATCTAGGAAACAAAAAAGAAGTGTTAAATATATAAAATAAGACCCAGATTTCCATCAGCGATGTATCATGGTGCTTTTAAAACCAACCCAGATTGTTCTATTACAGTTCACATTTTCTAAACATTTCTACACTATGGGAGGGGGTTACCCATATCAATATCCTCCTCCCCCTCCCCCCCCCCCCCATTTCTAAACCTCTGAATGACCACATTCATCATGTTTGTGCAAATATAATCATTCTACCTTGATCCTAAATAAACATATCTGTTGTTTTTAAATGAAGTTTTCTAGGACATTGATAGTTTCCTAACACTGTTACCTTTGACAAGGTTTTGTTTTCACAAGTGTTTATTTGTTTCAGATAAAGGCATGCTAGCAGTATTAATACTGAATGTCATTCTAGATGTTACTTTTCGAACAAGACACTCAGAAATTTAGCATCATATCATAGACCCATGTAATATTCAGGAAATACCATTGTTTCTTACAGGTCTACAGGTGTCTACTTTAGTGAAGAATGGATGACATCCAATCTCCTATCACCATATTTATAACCACAGCCTGAATTTGAATTCACCACACAGATTATTTAACTGTTTGCAAGAAACAATCTCTAGGTTTTTTTATATACTAAAATTCAATGTAAATGTCTATTATGAACTGAGTGAAGACAGTATTTATCTTGTGATGGCGATGGAGATATATTTGCATCCACACGTTTTGTGGCCAGTAAAAACCACTTATAAGTAATATATCTAGCATTAAAGTAGTCCATTAACATGTGCAATTTTTAATTCCTAGGTCTTATGATGATGATTTGTGCTCTGTCATCATTTGGACAGATACTTCTGAAGTTTTTGCCCAGTTTCTCTGAAAATATAGTTCTTTTTGGATTTCTCATATAGGGGTGTTTCCTTGTGCACTTATATGCGTATGTGCATATATGCTTAAAAAAATCACTCATATGATTTTGTAACTGGGGTGTTTCCATGTGTCTGTCAGTGTATATGCGTATAAATCGCCATTTCACGCATAGGGTCTGGGTGAACTCAAGGATTCAGGGTAAAATGACGTCACTTCACCATCTTTTTGGGGGAGACCTGCTCCATCTACCGTACAAATAGTTACATGCATATACGCATATACGTGTACATGGGAACACCTATTTGTTCACGTATATATGCACATATGTGCACATGGAAACACTGCTTAAAGTCCTATTACAATTCAAAGTTTAACATCATGGGCCTAGCAATTATTATTGCAATGACAACAGACTGAGAGGAATAGCTGGATGGTCAGACAGAAAAACTACAGACAACAGCCATCACATTAGAGCAGATGACTTACAATCAGCTAGGCCAAAACGGAAAGAAATACTGGTTTTATTTGAGAAGTGGACATTGGTAAGTGACACATAAATAACTAGAATATCCTGTTACTGCAAGTGCCATAGTATCCCCAGACAACTCCCATCCCCCCCCCCCCTTTAAGAATAGGCCCACATTTTCAGCATCATTTTTCAGCTGACACAGAGGTGACCATGGTTTCTTCCATCTATCAAAATGAGTAACAATATTTTCACCAAATATGGAAATATTCATGGTCAAGGCCACTCTCATAGTAAAGGTCATGACTACAATTTAAATATATCATCCCACAGTGGCGTACCTAAGGGGGGGGCCGCACATTTTGGGGGGCGGCATTTCTAGGAATTAATATAATGAGTGGCACAAGGAATTCCTCAAAAAATACAAATTTGTCGTTTTTGTCCCCTGTTCAAGTATTCCAGGGATTATAAACTGGACAATGGAACCTACCAAATGATTAGCGAACGATTTGTACATATTTGGGAAGGCATTTCTGGGATTTAGTATAATCAGTGGCACAAGGAGTTCTCAAAATGTATAAATTTGGTCTTTTTGTCCATGTCTAAGTATTCCAGGGATTATAAACTTGACAATGAAACCTACTAAATGATTAGAGAACGTTTTGTACATTTTTTATGGGCGGCATATCTGGGATTTAGTATAATCAGGGGCATAAGGAGTTCTCAACAAGTACAAATTTGGCCTTTTTGTTCCATGTTCAAGTATTCCAGGGATTATAAACCTGACAATGGAACCTACTAAATGATTAGAGAACGTTTTGTACATTTTTCTTACAGGCGGCATTTCTTGGATTTAGTATAATCAGTGGCATAAGGAGTTCTCAAAAAGTACAAATTTGACCTTTTTGTCCCATGTTCAAGTATTCCAAGGATTGTAAACTGGACAATGGAACCTATACCAAATGATTAGCGGACTTTTTGTACATTTTTTTTTCATGGGCCGCATTTCTGGGATTTAGTATAATCAGTGGCATAAGGAGTTCTCAACAAGTACAAATTTGGCCTTTTTGTCCCATGTTCAAGTATTCCAGGGATTATAAACTGGTCAATTGAACCTACCAAACGTTTTGTACATTTTTTATGGGCAGCATTCCTGGGATTTAGTATAATCAGTGGCAAAAGGATTTCTCAAAAAGTACAAATTTGGCCTTTTTATCCCAAGTTCAAGTATTCCAGGGAAAATAAACTGAACAGTAAAACCTACAGAATGATTAGCGAACGAATTGTACATTTGTGGGGACGGCATTTCTGGGGTTTAGTATAATCAGTGGCATAAGTAGTTCCTCAAAAAGTTCAAATTCGGCCTTTTTGTCCCTTTTCAAGAATTTCAGGGATTAAACAGTTGGCAGTGGAACCAACCAAATTATTTGCAGACGATCTCAAAAGAGGCAAGCTATACGCAAAAAAGAAATAAGTATCTGTAGTTATTCTTTGTTAAGATCAGTGGTCTTGCAATGTCAGAACGCCATCGATAAACTGACCAATCATGCAAAAAGCCTGCATTTCAGGGCGGTCGTCGTTTACAGAAATCCCTAACAGCACCTGATAAGCACCAAGGAAAAAACCCTGCCAGAAGACCAATGGCCCCTGGTGGTGAGGGTCGGGTGTCTGTCATACACATTGTGCGAAAAATATTTTGACGAATTGTGATGCTCTTTCCTTGGAAAGTATTAAGAATTTCCATTCTTGAACCCCTGAATTCCCGAAATTCTAGGATATTTAAACAGCCTGAAACAACCTGAAACGCCCTTTTTCCATGATTCTTCATACTCCAACATCAGTCTTGTTAAAATACAGACATTTACACTATCGCGTATATAATGAGTACTACCTATAAATGCCTGTGTCTTTTGATTAACCAATATGGCCTGCATGATCTTTTTATGTAACGTGAATAAAAACAATAAACACCAGGCCTATGTAGGAATTATTTAACTTTAAAATATAATTCTATTGTAACTGTCCGGCGGGATGAATCCCCTGGCCGCTTAGCCAATGTTCCATATACGTATCAAGTATCAGTTTTAACTTTTAGAGTTCAAAACTTAAATTAAAGATATATTTACCTGTACTGTTAATTCTGTTATTGACAGTTTAATTATCCACTACCTACAGACAATTGTTGTATTTTGTGACAAATCATTTGAAATTAAATTATAATATATATTTAAATTATAACATTACTTGAAATTTATTTGAATACTTTATTGAATAACAAAAAGTCATAAGTTCATAAATAAAACCTCGCAAAGTGCATAATCACTATAATTCTTAAATGATTTTGATGTAGCCTTGAAATAAAGTATGCTTTTAACTTGGAGGATTCTTCAATTAAACAAAGTCAGTTTGTCCAAACAGTGGATTTTTTATGTGAAAATATTAAACATGCCCTGCCTACATATATAGAAGCTTAACTCATGAATTACGCTTTTTTAGTAAAGACGGCAGTGCCTTGCATGCAGCAGTACCATACATATCTCAATAGCTCTATTAGGTGTACCTGCTGTCATATGCGTTAACAAGAGGTGGAATTATAAATGTGACAAGGTATTTGTATACGTTGAGAATGGAATAACACTCACCAAATAAAGTTTTTTCCCAATCATGAATCATGTTTACATGAATGATGAAAGTTTAATTTCACACATTATATGTGTATCCTGCAGTGTAATATGTTTATAGTTAAAATTTATTTGTTTTATTCCTTTCTGTTCACTTCATGATGAAAATATAATTGTTTGAGCTTTGAGCGATCTTTTGATTTACATTAGCAAAGAGATGTCTGCTCTTTAATATGTGGCGGAAGAATTCCCTGCCAGTGAATCCATATAATTGCGTTGTGGTCAAATACAAGCCTGTAACAAGGACATTTGACACGATATATTTCAGTATGTTATCCAGGTTTGTAATGTTTTGTTAGAGGGGCGGCAATTCCTAAAACCGCCCCGTGCGGCAATGAGGGTAGGTACGCCGCTGTCATCCCATAACCCATATCTATGTACAGTGGAACCCCGCCTTGCAACCACCCCGCAATTGCCACCTCGCCACAATTACGACCACCTTTCTTGGTCCCAAATATACGATTTATACAATTATATATGGTTTCACAAATACCAACACGCCAAAATTATGACCACTTTGGTCAGTCCAAAAGTTGGTCTTAATTGTGGGGTTCCACTGTATATGCATAATATGTAAGAATATTTTTCATTAGTTTTTTACTGATAATGCCCACAAGACTGTCAAGTGGCAATGATAGGGTATTAAAAGGCGTGAAAACAAGAATAGGACAGGAGGTGTCACCACCTGTCTTCTGCAGAAGAAAAAGTTATCCAAGATCTTCTGTCAATTAGATTTTTGGGCCAATCCATACATCCTTTATTGAGATATTTATGATTTTGTGTGATTTTCACCATATATTGCAATATTTAAGGTCAAGGTCATCCTCATAGGAAAGGTCATGACCCCAATTGAAATGTACATCATCCCTAAACCCATAACTATGTATATCATAATATAAAAAAAAATATGTCCATTAGATTTGACTTATAATGCTCACAGTACTGTCAAGTGGCAATGATGGGGGTATTAAATGGCACAAAAACATTAAACAAGGGACCTATGGGTCATGGCGCTCAGCTGTTATATATGATAAAAATATGATTTAGAAATGAGGCACATGCTGGTTTTGTGTGGTAATAAATATAAGCTGTATTATGAGTTGTTGTTGTTTAGCTTATGTATGATTTTGATAGTACCTTTGGGGACAGAGGAGAGGATTGATTTCATTTATTTTATTAACAAATGGAGTACTATTGTCACACAGATTTTGACTTGGCCATATAACTTATAAGCAGAACATATAATATAAGAGTTAAACTATTTATTAAAAAAAATTACAAATATTGTCCCAAATATAATTTTTATTAAAAATAATAAGAAAATCGTATGATTTTTTAAAATGAAATTTAACTGAAATGATTATTAAAATAATATTAAAGAATATATTCATGAATGCATTCATGAATACATTTTGAAAGTATTTGCACTGGTATTCATATACCTTCATTTTTACCTGAATTCCCATTCTTTATGCAAGAAATTTTATAATGGAGTACATATTCATATTCATATTTAAATACAATTACAAAGTATTCACACCATGTCTGGTATTTATATAGTTTTCATCAAACAATGATGTTGAGAATCCAGAATATACAAAATTCACACATTTAAATAATGATCATAAGTACCTGGTTTTATGGCTTTTATTTTTTATTAAAAAAATAAATGTAATATATTCATTTTGGACTTATTTCACATCAATGTACACACTAGACATAGTAGGAATCTAGATTAATATTATCAACTGCATCTTTGTCGATCATTAATTTCCTTCATATGATCCCTAATGATTAGTAATGAATAATATGATTTACTTTTTTATCATTAAAATTGGACTGAAAAATACTGCATGGCGTTATTTGGAATATGTGACATTCTATCCATCGATACAAGATTCTTATTTCATCAGTAACTTCAAGATAATTTCCTGTTATTATAAACTTACAAATTCCTTTTCTATTTTTCTTTAATTTGTTATTAAAATCCAATAAAAATTTATTAATTTATTGTTATGTTGTTGGTTAAAACTACTAGATGAGTTGGGGTTGGACACCTGGATCAACTGTGGCTGGCCATAAGCTGCCTGGCTGCCCCAGTGAATGCCTCGCCTCAAGCATGCATAATTTGCTGAAAGTTCAACAAGGTCAACATACAGGTGACTCAAGAGGGGCTTGAGAGACTCGGAGCCAAGGTCTGACATGGTCTCATAAAAACATTAATATAAGCTACAATTTTTGGCCAATTTCTTTCAGCTTTCTAAACTAAAAAGCTGAAATCCTTATGTGTGCATGATATGAAAATTATATCAACAGTGCTCACAGGAAACAAACATGCCATGGTAAAAATTGGGCAAAATTTAAGGTACTAATTTTATATTTATACTAATAACTTATAAAATTTGAAAAATTCAGAACTAATTTAGGGTATTCAATTGAATCTTGATTAAACTAGACATTTCTTGGCACCGCAGGTGCCAGAGTATCCCCAGACATAGTAGGCCCCCACCTCCTTTATAAATAGACCCCCATTTTTAGCAGCATATACTGACACTTGGCATATTCATTGTTTCTTCCATCTAACAATCCACAATCTTGTTAAAGATGTTGGTCCTGTGACCTTGATCTTTTTAAAGATGTGTCCTGTGACTTTGACCTGTGACCTCATGACCCCAAAATCAAATCTGGTCTTGCTTTTCCAATGGGACATATGCAAGTTAAGTTTGAAATCTATACATCAATAAAGCAGGAATTATCACCCAGAAACTAATTTTTGGACAGATGGCTCCTGTGACCTTCACCTTTGACCTTGTGACCTCAAAATTGATAGTGTTCTTCCTCTCTTGGCAGGAGAACTATATGTGCAAGATGAAAGATCTGAGATGAAATGTTTGGCTGAAAATGCATCCACATCTTTTTAAAGGTGTGTCCTGTGACCTTGACCTTTGACCTCATCACCCCAAAATCAATTTGGGTCTTGCTTTTCCAATGGGACATATACAAGTCAAGTTTGAAATCCATACATCAATAAAAGCAGGAATTATCATCTAGAAACTAATTTTTGGACAGATGGCTCCTGTGACCTTCACCTTTGACCTTGTGACCTCACAATTGATAGGGGTCTTCCACTCTTGGCAGGTGAACTATATATGCAAGAGGAAAGATCTGAGATGAATTGTTTGGCTGAAAATGCATCCACAATTTTTTTAAAGAGGTTTCCTGTGACCTTCACCTTTGACCTTGTGACCTCAAAATTGATAGGGTTCTTCCTCTCTTGGCATGTGAACAATATGTGCAAGATGAAAGATCTGAGATGAAATGTTTGGATGAAAATGCATCCACATCTTTTTAAAGGTGTGTCCTTTGACCTTGACCTTTGACCTCATAACCTCAAAATCAAATTGGGTCTTGCTTTTCCAATGGGACATATACAAGTCAAGTTTGCAATCTATACATCAGTAAAAGCAGGAATTATCATCCAGAAACTAAATTTTGGACTGATGGCTCCTGTGACCTTCACCTTTGACTTTGTGACCTCACAATTGATAGGGGTCTTCTACTCTTGGCAGGTGAACTATATGTGCAAGATGAAAGATCTGGGATGAATTGTTTGGCTGAAAATGCATCCACAATCTTTTTAAAAAGGTTTCCTGTGACCTTGACCTTTGACCTCATGACCCCAAAATCAATTCAGGTCTTGCTTTTCCAAAGGGTCAAATACAAGTCGAGTTTGAAATCTATACATCAATAAAAGAAGGAATTATCATCCAGAAACTAATTTTTGGACAGATGGCTCCTGTGACCTTCACCTTTGACATTGTGACCTCAAAATTGATAGGGTTCTTCCTCTCTTGGCAGGTGAACTATATGTGCAAGATGAAAGATCTGAGATGAAATGTTTGGCTGAAAATGCATCCACATCTTTTTAAAGGTGTGTCCTGTGACCTTGACCTTTGACCTCATAACCTCAAAATCAATTTGGGTCTTGCTTTTCCAATGGGACATATACAAGTCAAGTTTGAAATCCATACATCAATAAAAGCAGGAATTATCATCCAGAAACTAATTTTTGGACAGATGGCTCCTGTGACCTTCACCTTTGACCTTGTGACCTCAAAATTGATAGGGTTCTTCCTCTCTTGGCAGGTGAACTATATGTGCAAGATGAAAGATCTGAGATGAAATGTTTGGCTGAAAATGCATCCACATCTTTTTAAAGGTGTGTCCTGTGACCTTGACCTTTGACCTCATAACCTCAAAATCAATTTGGGCCTTGCTTTTCCAATGGGACATATACAAGTCAAGTTTGAAATCCATACATCAATAAAAGCAGGAATTATCATCCAGAAACTAATTTTTGGACAGATGGCTCCTGTGACCTTCACCTTTGACCTTGTGACCTCAAAACTGATAGGGGTCTTCCTCTATTGGCAGATGACTTACATGTGCAAGATGAAAGGTCTGAGATGAAATGTTTGGCTGAAAATGCATCCACAATCTTTTTAAAGATGTGTCCTGTGACCTTGACCTTTGACCTCATGACCCCAAAATCAATTGGAGTCTTGCTTTTTCAATGGGACATATATAAGTCAAGTTTGAAATCAATACATCAATTAAAGCAGGAATTATCATCCAGAAACTAATTTTTGGACAGATAGCTCCTGTGGCCTTGACCTTTGACCTTGTGACCCCAAAATTTATATGGATCATCCACTACTGGCAAGTGAGCTATATATTCAAGATGGAAGACCTAAGATGAAAGTTTGGCTTAAAATGCATCCACAGTATCTTTTTAAATGCCAGTCCAGTGACCTTGACCTTTGACCTCATGACCCTAGAACCTATAGGGTTCTTACTTTAGTGGTGGGCCATACATAAGTCATGTTTGAAATCCATATTGCTATCAACACTGGAGATATCATAAGAGGTGTGTGATTTTCACCATATATGGCAATATTCAAGGTCAAGGCCACTATCAAAGGAAAGGTCATGACCCCAATTTAAATAAACATCATCCCATAACCCATACCTATGTATATGCATAATATAAAAGAAATCTGTCCATTAGTTTTTGACTTATAATGCTCACAGTACTGTAAGGTGGCAATTTTGGGGGTATTAAACGGCACAAAAACAAGTAAAGAATAATTGGTGGCGCCACCAGTTTCTGGAACATGACAACCCTATCCATGATCTTCCATCAACTTGATTTTGGGATAAATCCATGCAAGATTTCTTGAGATATTAAAGAATTTGTGTGATTTTCCCCAAAATTGGACCTATTCAAGGTCAAGGACACTCTCTTAGTAAAGGTCATGACCTCATTTTAAATAGGCGTCGTCCTCTCACCCATATCTATACATATACCAAGTTTGGTAAAGTTCCGTGAAATATTTTTTGGGTTATCAAGCCAACAAGATTTATATGCGGCGGCGGCGGCGGCGGCGGGACCGGTATGAAAACATAGTATCCCCCGACTTTGTCTGGGGATACAATAATGTTACATCCCTGACAAAAAATCTCTAGCTTCAGCAATCCCCTTGTTAAGGGAGTAAATATATTTCTTGATTTTTTACAAAGTGCATTATGTTTGGGCCCATAACTTAAAACAATTACGCAATACCGACATCATTTCTGGCATGTGCATAGAGAATGTATAGAAAAATATATATATTATATATGATTAAAGTCAGACCAGTGGTTTAAATATTAGGCAGTCTTGAAGTGTAACAATGGGTTTTTAATGGAAAAATGAAGTTTTTCATTAATATCTCGAAGGTATTAAGTCCTAGTGACCAAATTCTTGGCATGGTAGGGGATTTTGGAGACATCTAATTGTATGCCAAATTTTAGGAACTGAAAGCTAAAGCTGGGGAGCTGAGCTCTAGCAAACTGCATAACACTAGCTTGATGTAAACAATATGTTACATAGTGCTTAAAAACTTGAATAAAATCTACAGTTTTTGATCAACTGGTTTCACATTTTTGGTGTTAACAGACAAAATGCTAACAAAAACATGCTGTGAAAATTAAATCAACAGTACTTACAGGAAACAAGGGACCCATGGGTCACTGCGCTCAGCTGATCGTGATTGGACTATAAATGTTTCTCCACTGTGATACTATATCAAGTTGATAAAGCTTATGAATATCATGTACATGTTGGGCTATTATAAAGGAATGTAATGTAATATGTGAGTAAATGATAAATGAAATTACCTGACTGATGGATTAATAGAGTCAAATAAAGTGGTTTATTTTTTATTTATTTAGGAGGGGTTGAAAATTGTGATATATTTGAGCAAATATGAATGCAATGACAGCAGTAATAAGCAGTAGTAGATGATAAGGCTATTTGTTGAAGGATCTAAAGTGTATGGTAGTCTGCAAGCATTCAATTTGACAGATATGATGTTATGATTAACTATGCTGATGAAGTGATTTATGAATATGTGACTGTATGACACAATATCTCTTTAGTCTTGACAAGGTACATTATTGTGATGCCCACTATGTCTACATATTACACAATACTGACATAATTTCTGGCATGTACATAGGTACCTATGGACGAATAGTTATACAAAATATTAAAGTATGAATATATCTGATTCATCTTGTTCTTGCTTACTGAGGCTGACTTTGGGATGGGGTTCGGAGAAGGGAAAAGTGAGGGCAGCACGAAGGTGGATGTAGAAATATTCTATTGTAATGTTTTTCATTTATATAAGAATATGAAAAGCTAAGAGGAAAGGGGCCCTCCTACTTGGTTATAGTTAAGTTCTAAATATATGATTGCAAACTAATACTCTGACAAGACTGTCATGAAGAAAAACAGTAAAAGTTTTATAGATACTGTGTTGCATACGAAAATTTACAGATGGACAGGCAAGTGGACAGAATGGACTAATACCTTTATTTCACTTTCAAGAGAATAATGCATTTAAGTTTATATATAATCCTATTTTTTTAAGCAGATCAACTTTTTCCATTAAGAAGTTTTTATCTGTATCATTTTTTTATTTACAGGTTTATAAATTTTTAATTAAAAAACCTGAAAATATAAGTTAAAATATTAGAATTGTTGCAAAAGTTGCAATCATATATACAGAGTAAAAAACATTGGGTCATATTATGCATACACATATATTTTATTATTTTTAAATCATAAATGTTTTAACTGATTTTAAAAGAAAATAATGCCACAACATGGCATCTACAAGAATATTCCTTGAATCACTATTAAAAAGTTTTGCATATTGGAGTTTTCAGGACATGCTTAATTTTATTCACCAAAATAAAAATAAAAGTAAATTTGACAAAATAAAACATCTTTTCAAATAAAGTATACACACCTGGTTGAATGAGGGACAAACAATATCATTGTGCTAATTACTATCCCAGTTTTAATTAATTACTGGAATTAATAGTCAATTTCACACCTGGTGAAGTTTTTACTCTTCTGAAGTAAGGAATTACTTATCTCATGAACATCCAGACTTTCACAGCAATACACCACTTTGTGGACACAATTAAATGTACACTTTAATCATTGTAACCCTGGTGGTTCAATACAAAATCTAAAATGTAGCATGTCCAAGAATAAAATAAAATACAGAAAAATTATAACATTCATCTAGTTTATGCACCAGCTGGGGGGGGGGGGGATGAGTGCAGGGCGAGGGGAAGCCTGCTAGTAGTGGCCAAGCTGGGCCAAGGTAAGCTGCCTGGGGTGGGTTACATAATGCAAGTGAAGGCTGTACTACTAGGTGGGCTAGATGTAAACAACACTTGACATGGTGTGTGAAAACATGAATAAAAGCTATTCATTCCAATCAATTTCTTTTGAAAGTTCAGATTTTAAAAGATTAAATCCTTATGCATATATGCTGGGAAAATTAAATCAACAGTGCCAAAGTTGGACAAAATTTAAGGTATTGTTTTTTATTTATGCTAATAACTTGAAAAATTCGCAAACTTCAGATCTAATTTTGGGTAAACAATTGAATTTTGATTAAATAAAGTTATATTCCTGAAAAAAGGTCTCTAGGTTCAGCAATTCTCATGTGAGTAAATATATTTCCTGATTTTTTTAAAAATTGCATTATGTTTTGGCCCATAACTTCAAAATAATACTCAATACTGACCTAATTTTTGGTATGTTCATAGAAAATGTATAAAAGAATGTGAATACTAAATACGATCAAAAACAGATCAGTGGTTTTGATATTAGGCAGCCTTGAAGTGTAACAATGGCTTTTTTTTATGGAAAACAGAGTTTTTTTCCTTAATATCTCGAAGGAACAAAGTCCTAATGACCCTATTTTCGGTATGGTAGGAGATTTTGGGGACATCTAAAATTATGTCAACAGCCTGGGGAGCATGGAGATGTGCACTGAATGACCTACAGTCATCAAAGTGGACTGCTTGACAATGTAAGGGAATACAACAAGAGCCTCCAAAAAATTTCAATAACTAGCCTAATTTTGCAGCTTTTATTTTCAAATTTCAGATTTTAACAGATTAAATCCTTATGTATACATGGTGTGAAAATTAAATCCACAGTACTTACAGGAAAAAAACGTGCCATGGCCAAAGTTGGGCAAAATTTTAGGTACCAATTTTATATTTTTTCCAATATTTAAAAAAATTTAACAGATTTTGATCTAATTTTTGGTATACAATTAAATTTTGATTAATTAAAGTTGTATTACTGGAAAAAAAGTCCCTACCTTTAACACTTTGGGTCTTAAGTGACAAAATATCTTCCTGATTTTTTTACAAAGTGCATTATGTTTGGGCCAATAACTTTTTTAAATTATATAATACTGACTTAATATCTGGCATGTACATAGGAACTATATAGAGGAATATTTGTGGTAAATATGAAGAAAACCAGATGAGTGGTTTTGATATTAGGCAGTCCTGAAGTGTGAAAATAGATTTCAAATAAAAAATTGAGGTTTTTCCTTAATATCTCAAAGGAACGAAGGCCTATTGACCCAATTTTTGGCATGGTAGGAGATTATGGGGACATCTAACTGTATGCCAAAATTCAGATTTGTAGGTCCAACGGTGTTGAAACGTGCCAGTCTTACGGACGGACATCCAGACGGACAGACGAAGGACGGACAGACGGACGGACGACGGACAATGGACCATGACTATAGCTCAGATGACTTATAGTCAGCTGAGCTAAAAAACGTGCCATGGTCAAAGTTGGGCAAAATTTAAGGTACCAATTTTTTATTTTTTGTTAATATTTAAAAAATTTTAAAGATTTTGATCTAATTTGGGTATACAATTTAATTTTGATTAATTTAAGTTATATTACTGGAAAAAAAGTCCATAGCTTTAACATGTTTTGTGTTAAGTGATTAAATATTTTTCCTGATTTTTTACAAAATGCATAATGTTTGGGCCCATAACTTTTTTAAATTACATGATACAGACTTAATTTCTGGCATATACATAGAAACTATATAGAGGAATATTTATGGTAAATATGAGGAAAAAACAGATAAGTGGTTTTGATATTAGGCAGTCTTGAAGTGTGAAAATACGTTTTAATAAAAAAATTGAGGTTTTTCCTTAATTTCTCAAAGGAACGAAGTCGCTAAGACCCAGTTTTCGGCTTGGTAGGTGATCTAGAGGACATCTAACATTATGCTGAATTTTGGATTCCTAGGTCTTATGGTTTCAAAACGTGCCACATCTACGGACGGACGGACAGACAGACGGACGACGGACAATGGACCACGACTATAGCTCAGATGACTTATAGTCAGCTGAGCTAAAAATTCTGGTACATGACAACACTATCCAAGATCTTTGGTAAACTTGATTTTTGGATCAATCCATGCAAAATTTCTTTAGATATTTAAGAATTGGTATGATTTTCTCCCAAAATGGACCTATTCAAGGTCACTCTCCTAGTAAGAGCCATGACCCAATTTTGGATAGGCTTCATCCTCTTACCCAAATCAATGCACATGTCAAGTTTGGTTAGATCAATGAAATATTTTTCGAGCCCCCCCCCCCCCCCCGGTGGAGGCATAACTGTGCCTAAACCAGTATCCTGACTTTGTATAGGGATACAATTATTTATAATATAAGTACAATAATTTGATGGTTAAGATATTTCCCGTGTCATTCCTCACACTGTAATGTCCAGTTTTTGAGCCAATAATTATACAAATATAACTAGTAATGCCACAATGAAGTCATTGGCAGCTAGGAAATTCCAGCACACAAAATGTGATGAATAGGCTACCAATAGTTATAATAGTTCTGGTATTAGTTCAACATATCAGGTTATTTACCAACAGCTAACAAAATATAGGTCATACTGACCTGGTTTTTGGCTATATTTTTTGTTAATCAGTTATCTGCTAAGCAGAAACATCATTGCTATTATGAAATAAACTTCACTTTACAATATATGATTGTTAGTTCTTCCATTAAAGACAGATTGAATCAGATATACAATGGCACAACTCATGCCAAAGAAATCCAGGTAATATTTCTGAGAATGGGTTTGCACGCAATGATCACACAGTGACACATACAGATAAAATATTAAAGATTACATGATATGTGAGAGTCATTTGCATCGTAACACCTGATTGGTCAGAATAGACGATGAGTCTGAAGACATCCAATGATGAAGCAGGGAAGTTGGATTGGAGTGAATGGATCACTGAACTCCACCAGGATATAACCAGACTACAGCAGAACTAGGATACACCTGTGACCATTACTCTATGTAGGAAACCAATAAACAGGATACCATAGGTCTCACTGGGAAATTCCCCTTTTCTCTATGACAGCCGAGGAAGTAGACAGACTGTTATTACAAACTTGATGCATACATACAGGGTGTGCAGGAAGAGCTAGTACTAACGTTAATGTAAGTATCCTTAAAATAATACATTATCCACTTGAAGGGTTAAACACCTTCAAAACATAAATACTGTGGTAAGTATTTTGTTAACGAGGTTTTCAAAAGGGATCTTTTTATGATAATATAACCATTGTGAGTAAGACACCTCATTTACAGTCTACACTGGTAAACAGCCATCCAAGTACTGTAGCTATACTGGCATATCATGTACTTTGCCAATGATATTATAAATAACAACAGATCTGTTATGTTTCCTGTAAATGAAAACTCATATATCATAAAATGTATCATATCTTTTATTTTATATAGTGATAATAAACCAGAATCATTCAATATTCCCATTTTTCCTTGTTATGACTTTGCGTGCATATTCAATAATTATATATTAATAGATATACTCTGTGTAGGTTATTTTCTGGTGAGATCATTAAACCCTCACTTACCCTGATCAAGTACTGTAAATATTGTTAAAATTTAAAACTAGTTAAAGATAAATCTAGTTGGGTAACAATTTACTGACAAAAGAAGCTGTCACGAAGCGTAATGGGTGAACTGTCATGACAAATATTTCAAATACAATGTTAACTAGAGGATATTTCATGATTTTGTGAAGAAATCTCATGTTTTATGGAATGTCCAGGCAGTATTGAACTTATCAAGGATGCCTCAAGTGTGCAATATTTTAAAAGACTGCTGAAAACACACCATTTTCAGTTGGCATATTATAAGTCATTGTCATCTACTGTGATGTCTACATTATGTTTGAAATCTCAATATTCTTGCCTAATGCAAATCTATTGTTGTAATTTTATTGTCTTATCTGATCCTCAATGTTTTTTTTAATTATCCTAATGCAAATTATTGTGTAAAGTGCTTTAGAGCTTTTGTGGTCATGAAGTGAATTTGGCACTTTAATATACTGAAATCAATCAAATGAATTAATAAATAAATTTAGTTCTTAAGGATCTGTAAAGTTTAAAAAACACATTAAAAGCACTATTTATATTATGTTTAATGTTTATTTTAAAATAATAAATGCTGTTTCAACTTTAGCTAGAAGTATATCTTAATTTCTAATTTAAGAATGAACTGAAAACAATGATGAAATATTTCATGGCATTTCATGGAATTGCAAAAATTCTTTTTTTTAAAGATGTATAAAAATTCCTTGGTTTCAGCAGGAAAAAACCTTGTCTCAGTCACATTAACAGCATATCTTTTTAATCTTCATATGATATTAACATGATTTTTAATTAATTTATCATGAAAGTCAATAAAATGGGACTACTGAATTTCCATGTCCAAAACAGAATAAATACATTTAGTTAATAGAGTGTAGGGACCAGTTGTAATTTCATAATTAATCATCAGTAAAAATTCGAACCATATATACAATTGTACCTTGCCTCAACTGATACAAAGGCCCACATGTTTGGAAATAAAAGTAATAATTCTGTAACCTTGGCCCATATGATTGCAAATAAAAGTAATAATTCTGTAACCTTTATGTTCATGTCATTACTGTCATGACACTTGGCTTTTCTGCTGTTTGCTCATATTAATAACAGTACAACATGCATTTCCTCATCACAAAGCCTAAGTTATGTGCAAAAATATGTAATTGAATGAAGCAATAGCAGATTTTGCACCAAATGACTGATTACCAATTTTAATCAATCATTTGCCTATCACTAATTAGTATCTCGTAACATTTAATGTTAATTGTAATAAAACTGGATTAATTAATGGAACTGATGACTAAAGTATCATTTGTATATATAAACTCATTTTGTTTATACATATATGGAAGACTGTAAACTGGTGTTGAATATATTCAGCGTGCCCCCCCCCCCCCACTAAAAATTAATTTATAAATCATTCTAAAGTAAGCTAAAAAGATAAAATACATACCATAGCCCAGCCAGTGCTGATTTGACACCCATTCCAACAGACAGACGTAGCCCATCTCTCAGGTAATCTTCCAAGGTTTTGTATTGCCAGAAACGGACCCCACCACACTGTAATATTCATTGTAACAGTCAGGGTTGGGGCCGATGTACTCAGTACTTGTGTACTCGAGTACATATTTTCATGTACTCATGTGTACTCAGTACTCATACAATTTTTTTGTAATCGTACTTGTACTTGTACTCATGTACAGTAAAAAATACCCTGTACTCTTGAGTACAATCTGAGTACATCTGAGTACTTTTTCCAAAGAAACATGCAATTCATGTATATTGTATTAATTTATTAAAAGCCAAAGTTACAGTCTAACAATGTTCAGTCACATGAACACTCTAAAAGTTAACATTAGAGTCAACAGGGCACAGCTGTATCCTTAGAGATGGCATTCTCCCTAAATGTCAGTAGAAAATGATCACCCCACTGCTTCTACACATTGTTGTTACATCACCCACTGAAACACCCCTGCAAAACCTTGTTAATAACTGGCTGTAACTGTCTTACTTATTCATGTAGTGTAATGAAGATGTAATGTAGGTTTCTCTGTGTACCTGCATCTTCTGCACCAGTGGAGAGACTGTTTAGCATTGGGGGAAAAGTTTTTCGGCCAGAGCGGTGTCAGTTGAGTGACAGCACCTTTGAACAGTTGATGTTCATTCGTAGTAATGGGATCTAAGCCTGACAGTGACAGTTTTTCTCCATGAACTGTGTATCCCACATATTTCACATGTTAATTTCATGTCTTAAAACCAGTTTTAGTTTTTTAAATGACATCTGCACCTTTACAACGTGGCCAAAGAGATTCTGAGACTTTTTATATTTTATAGTGTGTCAATATTGCCTACAAACATTGATGTATTTAATTTAAAAAATGTTTTAAAGGGAGTACCGATGTTGTTCTTCTTTAAGAATGAAAACTGTACTTGTACTTGTACTCGAGTACATTTTAATGTACTTGTACTTGTACTTGAGTACATTCAAAATTTGAGTACTCGTACTTGTACTCAGGTAAAAGCAAAGTACTTGTACTTGTACTCAAGTACATTTCAGAGTACTTGACCCCAACCCTGGTAACAGTTCACATATGCTGCTACCACACAATTTCTTTGTTTAATGTTTAAATTTATTTTTGTGCTGTATTGCAGTATGCATTTATTTATGTACAATTTTACATTCTGTCTAACACCAGTGGCACAGTCCTTAAACATGGAAATTAATATATATTAGGGCTTTTAATAGAGAACTGTACCATATTATACTTCTGACAGGAGGTTTTACGCTTTTAAAGCTGTTGGTTTGTTAGTTTGTTGCTTTATTAGTTGGCAGCTTTGCTAAAACAGTTATGAACAGATTTTTATTAAATTTTGTGGAGTGTTAGAATGACACTGAAGGAAGAGGCAATTAAAGTCACAGACATGAAAAGTGACTAAAAACCTTCTTTTGTCAAACTTTGCGACTTGTAAATTTATATAACTTCTATTATAACTGGGTTCATAACCTCAGAAGGCCTTAGTGGACTCCTGGAACAGGGTTGGGTTTAATATGAATAAAACCTGTTTAATCCAGGATATTGGATTAATCAAGGTTCAATCCAGTTTTATCTGAATTAAACTGGATCAACTAAAACTCAACTTGTATAATTTTATTATACTTACATGAATGCAAATCTGGATGATAACTTCAGAAGGTTTATTAATGCCACATGAAGTGCCAGTAGTATAAAAGAAACACCAAATACAAAAGATATGTACATACCAGTAGTCCGGTACCTTTACTTAGAACTCAACAGTGATTCATTGCTTGTTAAAAATAATAATTCAGTATCAAATCTCTGTTAGTCCTTGTAGTATATAGTAGTTTAAAAAATGAATTTGCAGCTTTTTTGCATCATATTTGTTTGCAATTTGGATTAAATTGGATCTAACTGAAACTTGCCTTTTAAAATATAGGAGGTGTCTAGGCAGCCGACAATGTCAGCTTCAAGTGTCAGACCCCTGGACTGTCTAGGCAGCCGACAATGTCTACACTGTAGGCTGCCTGGACAGTCATTCCTCCATCCACTGCGCAGCCGACAACGCTTTAACTGATATCACTAAGTGTCAGCTGCCTAGATGTGTGACATTCTAGAACAACATTCATTCATATTGTGTACCCTACAGATTTTGTTGCTTTTACTATGGCTAGAGTTTTTTAACATGTATTTCATGAAATGTTCCCATATTTGACAACGAGGTCTATCTCTTTTCACTGACATTTTAAGTGACCTGAAGAAGTTTTTTGTATAGGTCTCATACAAATCACTGACAAGTGTCCACCAGAGTGTGAATAATTATTTCCCTGGGCACATCTTATTGTATGTACTGATATGTAATTACCTGCAATTCTCACCTTACTCACAAATTATCTAGAGCATAAATTGCCCTTGGAAGCCTACCCACAAACCAGTCTCCTATGAATGGTTGGATGAGCCTTTTTGTTTGAACAGGTCTTACCGAGATTCCACATGATGTAAAGGACCAATTGTGCTAAATCTATACATGACAGTGTCTGAGGTTAAAGAAAGAAAAAAAAAAGATTGTTTTTCAGGCAGTTACTTATAAGGAATAACACAGATGATGCAGACAGTAACATCCATCACTTTTAAGTGTGATAGAAAAGATGATTCTATCCACTAACAGCAAATTATGGGCCATTTTATTCCACCCGTAACATGTCCACATTTAAACCCATAAATTTTATGATCATGCAGATCTTAATAACCAGCTGCATATATGCTGCTGAATGAATTTAAAAAGTGTGAGTAGCACTGAATGTTTTACATGAAGAAGTAACTTGGATACAGAAATCTATAACTTGGATTTTGGTACCTATTATGATGTCTTGGTCAAAATAAAATAATTTTTTGTCCCACCCATAACAGTTCGTACTGCAATTGTCATGATTATTAACCTAGAACTCCAGTTTGTGTTATATTGACCAGAATTAATATTTCATAAGATGAAATCATTTAAAATATAAGCAAATAATAAAGGGAAACTGTAGATAATGACAGATGTTTTAGTAAATTAGTTGATAAAGACATACATATAACAGTGAAAGGTGACACCAAAGGCAGATATGGTCAATAATGGTTACAATAATAGTATTGATTCCAAAAGAAAACACAAGTAAATACATTTAAAAATAAAAGAGAGAGTTGACAAGCCAAACAAGCATCCTTTGCACAGGTGTTAGTGATGTCTGTTAGTGATCAGAGAAAAATAAGCACCAATAACTAAAGCAGCTGAATTAAACTTTTGAGTTCTGGCTTAAGTATCAAAGTTAAAATGAATTATTTGAGGAGGGAAATGGCTAAGGAAAAGATACACAGAAAATTCCCCAATTTAAATAAATAAAAGGATATGTTGAGGGATATATTCACTCTAGTATCACTGATAAACCTCCCACTGAACTGAATGTATACACAAAAAGTAAGCAAAATACAGTATAAAGTATTCAGGTATGAATAAACCTGTGTCTGATAACTTTAATGAACAGTCACTGGTAGAAGTGGTTTACTAATATTCATAATTAGTTGCACCTTTAAATGAAATGGTGAATACTTTTACAGTGCTTCATGGACTGTACTAATACCAGTAAGCATATCTTAAGCAATTATTTCGAAGAGTAGCCATGCAGGGTTAATTTAAATAAATTGGAGCAACTTTTCATCACAATCATCAGAATGACTGTGCATATTATTTTATAGCATTTTTTTAACCATAAAATTCATTAATAATGAGGTATTTTAAAAAATACCTGTTATATAATTCAACAACATTACCTGCTATGTCCCACCCGTCACAGTCCTCCATATACTTTCTTATGGCAAATTTGACAAATTCCACATATTATAAATATTCTAAAAAGAAATATACTGCATGTGCCTTGATTTTCAATAGTCCATGGCATATTAAGGGTTTGTGACTTATTTTATTGTCTTATTAGTGTATAAATTTGATGTAAATATTAATTAAAACTGTATTTCTATAAAATGTGTCCCAACTTTAACACTTTTTATCTAAACATATTTAATATGTTAGACTATTTAGCTGAACTTATTCTTCCTATCAGGTGTCTCATTGCCCCAGGTACATGCAAGATGAAGAAAGTTCCCATCAAGAAAAACCTCTAACCAGCAAGGTGAACAGTGTGACAGATGATTATGACTTTGTAATACTTATTTATCATTATCTAACCATGGAGGAACATGGGAGCTAGGAGATTTTCGAGTTAAATATATCAAATTATGTACAAATATAAAATATAAATAATTAAGATTTCTTTTACAAAAAATGTTTGTATTACTGGTTGGACATAAATGCAATTGGCCCAATCAGCGTTGGCATTCTTCCAGGAAGATAGGTATTTCTTCCCTTCCCAGGGATATGAGGGAAGTTTCAGGAAGAAAAGGAAGTTAGGGAATTTTCTGGGAAGAAAAGGAAGCTAGGAAAGAAATGAACTTAACATTTTCAACAAACTTTTATTTAACATATTGTTACAGGTGCTCTATTATGTGACACGGGCGTAACTCGTGTTGTTGTTACATTCCATACTGGTTGAACTCTCGTTGTCATGTGGGCCTTGAGTTTTCACGCTTGGTCGTCGGTCACGTGATGAGCCTGGTATGTGTAGATACACAGCAATGTCTTTCTAGAGAGTTCCTGAAACGCGTGTTTACTGTTGAGTAGGGTCCTTATAGACTGTTCGATAAGTGGAAGCGGCTAAGGGTATGAAGGTATATAAACGGCTGTTTTTTAGAACCAGGGGGCAGGCAGCAGAGCAGATACCAGCGGACACAGAAGTGTGTGTCAGATTCTAAGACCTTATCCGACAAATGCAGCAATTATAGATGTTCAAAGATTTTCTCCCAGATTTTATACATTTGGACGTCAGTTTACTTTCTGTGTTGTTGCAAGAACTTTCAACTGGACTGTCATTCTCCGAGAGTTTACATTCAAAGGACTTATCTTGGTGACACTGTTGGTATCGAGGTACTGTCCCATTATCTTTCTGTGTGATTGTATTGACTTGTTGCAATAATGCTGTGTTACTGTATAATTGTATTGATTTAGTGTATTGTATTGTTAGGGTTGTTTTAGGAATAAATTATAGTTATTTGTTAACAAAAAACCACTGACTTCTTTATTCATTCCCTCAGACATTTCCTGCTGCCTAGTGTTACAGAATCTGATTTTTTTATCTCCATTACAAAATTTGTGTTCATCACGATACGTGATCTGCTTATATTAGGTTCCGTAACAATATACACATATTTAAAGGGACATAATCAGGAGCAATATTATGCCTATTCTTTCACACTATCAGTTCAGTTTTGCTTTAGTCAAAACTTTCTCAACAAAACTACCCCAACACATTCCCAGTACCTCGTATAAAGATGTTTAACACCTTGTTATGAGTCTGCATGTTGGTAAACACAGTCCAGGTGTGTCTGTTTGCCATAACAAGGCAGCGTTACCAGAAGTCGGATTATGAGCCTTAACAGGCGGTGTTTCAGCCAGTGAGAACATGTATTACATTTTTTGGGTTAAGTTTGTCAGGGTATCTCCTGATTGACGTATTGGTATTGGGCCATGCACTAGATGTGTTTATGTTGACACCTGTGATCGCGCCTGTCCACTCTAAGCACTCTTTTTAACACTTGTTTATAGGAGTAAGCAAATGGTTTCAGGGCAATATTTTGGCAGGTACAAATTTATTTTAAAGGGAAGAATCTATTTTTCATGTTAATTTATCATGCTTTATCTAGGTGAATGAGCCCCTTTAACAGGGAATCACTGAATAATGTATCACAAATATTCATTATTTACACACTGTTACTTGTTATTTATACATTTTATCAAATTTAATTAAATAAATAGAACTGACAACTGGTACCAAAAATTAATAAATGAAGCTACTTGTAAGCTTAAATTATGATAATCATTCATACCTGAATGGTTTCTCTTATGTTAACAATCTTTGTTAAAGAAGGCTGGAGTATAAATAACCTTTGATCCTTTAATTTGATCATTATGAATAAAAATAATAAGTAATAGATTAGTGATAGAGCCTTTAGGCATTTTTGGATTCCATTCATTTTCTGTAGTAGATATTTTTGGAGAATGAAGTTTAGATATTTTGGGAGCAGACATTTGGGGGAGACCTCAGTGTTTTATATCCACTGGTTAGATCTGCTCATTACTGGACAATAAAATAAGCAGTCTTCTCAACAGTCAGTAAATTTTCAAACTGTATCTGTATGCTTCTGCTTCACCAAATTAAACTGAAGTGATTATTCAATTTGGTTTAAAGTATGATTACTCAGCTTAAGGCTAACTGTACTGTACAAAACACCCCTGGAGGGTATATACCCTAGTTTAGATGACCTGTAAGGCTTTGTTACTTAACTGAAGACTGTACAAAATATATAAACCACATTCCACCTCTAGGACTGTGTTCATATCAATTGTTCAACTAAAAAAGACTACCCCACTAAGCCCTACAATCACACCCCAGTTTCTTTCTCAGACACCAAAAGATTTCCTTGCGAATCCTTTACATATTAAAGTTTGTAAAAACAATCCCTCTGATTTTTATTTATGTGAAAGGCCAAAATATCATTTGGAAAACAAAAATAACATGGAAAGTTGTAACTGTATTTCTTCCCTGGGAAGTAATGGTGGGAAGAAAGAATATATACTTAAAAATACTGAAGGTCTTTGTTGAATTTGACATATATGATAAAATTTAAAATTCATGTTAGTTAATTTTTTAACATATTTAATTTGACAAAATTAATTTGGAAATATTATTATTTACTGCTGCATGTGGCATCTACAATAGCCCTGCCTGGGCTCTAGTATTTGCGTTTACTAATAAAATGCTTTAAATAAAACGTGATTCAATGTACCAATAGACTTAACACAGTGCCGGCTCTTATCACTAAGATAGTGGTAAATTAGTTATATGAGTTGCTGCAAGATGGCGGTACCGATACTAAGTGCGATACAATACAGGAATGTTTGATTTCTCTGTCAGAAGCAACAATAAAGTCATAACTATTTCATGGACTGGGCCAGTCTACATCTTCTTGTTCACTAAGAAACTGAAATATTTACTAAATATCAAGATTTGATCTTGTAAATCAATTAATGTAAATCACTTTGAACCTGAAAAACAAAATCTAGAGATGGTGTATAAATATATCATTATGATAAAGTTCTGGACTATCAGTCAGGCTATAAAGCAATCATATAAAGTGTATTTTAAATAAAGCTCTGTTTGTCAAACAAGCAGTGTCAATATATCTAAAAACAGAAGCACTTTTTTCAAGAAATCAGTGTGGGCGGGCATATTTTATTTTTTTACTTTTTTGTATGTTTCAATAAAAATGTAATATGATCAGAGAAAAGCATGGAAATAACAATTTGCTTTGCTAAACAGATAAAAGCACTACATAAATAGTATCATATATCTTCATGAACATAAAAATAAAATAAAAATTTTTGATATGGTGGGTTGAAATTGACACGGGTGGTGCCTGAGAACCATACCTTTTATTTTTTGGGCCTTATTCTTGAATTTTATTTTTACAAATATCCCTCTAAAAATTGTGCAGTTGACTGAAATACTGCTTCAGAAAATTGCAAAATAAACTGTTTTGAAAGGGAAATGTTATTCTGGTTGGCTAACTGAAAATAAATGTGAATAAAAGTGATAGTTGAATAACCTGAATCTGATAACATATTAATTATTATCTGACATAGTTCCCTCCATCCTGAAATACTCTTGCACATGTGCATGTATCATGTATATATATTCAGAGATTTTAATGTCAACTGTCAAGTCTGTAGGTGTGAAACTCTGAAAGGGCAAAGCTTCTGATCCCAGCACTAGTCAAGGATCAATAAACATATCCAGTAGTAATTAGGTCACCTGGCCATCTTGGCTTGCACTCATCTATAAGGGTCAATAAACATGACCCAGCTTATCAAGATAAGGAGTGCTCAAGCTATAAAGATATGCTACTGAAGGTCACAATCTTAGATTGTGATATTGTCAATAACATATTTTTGTGACCAAGTGGATTACACAATTATCTAGTAGTTCACAAATTTCTGAATAATGGACATTTCTATACGCTCCCGAGGCAGCAGAAACCTTGCGCTTCTAAAGAAGCAACTGATTTTCAAGCTGCCAACTTTGACCATTTATGATATATTTAGACACCAGATGGCGGTTCCTTCTCCGCTAAAAAAAAAGTTTGTATGATGTGACAAGCAGCCAACCAGATGCAAATAAACAAATGCTCGTCAGGCATCCTGGCTTCGAACATAGCTGTGCTTCAAGCACTGCTTGATGAAAGTTAACGGTCCAATTTTAATTGCTCCCTCAGTATTCTCGCATCATCGACCGATCCAATTATGACATTATGACTGTGTTAGCGTAGCCATGTATCTGTTGTCTGCAGAACTGAAACCAGCCAGCTAGGTGTGCACACAGCATTTGTTCTTACGTTTCTTTGAATTACAACTCACAAGCCGGGTATCCTATGTGCCCAATGCCAATACCACGTCTGAGGCAATTCTCTTTGAGCCTGTGGCCTGTTCAGACGGTTACCGGGGCGATGAGCTGTCACTCAAAATGAAATGAATATGATTGGCTCTGTGTATTCCTCTTTTGGCTGTGTCTTCAAGCACAAGGTCTCATCTGACTGGACGAAAATACAGTGCTCCACTCTGGTGTAGCAATTCAGGATACGAGGTCATAACAAACAGCGCTTACGATATAGGGATTAGGCCTATATGTAGTTAAAGCGCTGTGTAAACAGCATAACATTTCTAACGATACTTTGACCTTAAAACTTGATGAATATGCTTTAATTTAATAATTAATAAATGTTTGCAAAAAAAACTCAGAATTAATCAAATTCAGAATATTAAATAAAGTGGGACATCTGCTAACGAGACACCATGTTTTTTTCTGTTTGTGTAAAAACTGTAAAGTAAAATTCCAAATGAAACACTGATGTAGTCCTGAACTGCATTCCTCCATAAAGTTGTAGGACAAGGTAAATTTAGTGGGTGTGGCTAAATTAGCCACTGGCACGGAGTTATAATTGACATGTAAACCACGCCCATTTAATCTGCCCAATCCCTTGTACTGTATTCTGGTGATGTACTTACTGATGATCTATGTAATATTCAATAACCAATATATCTACTTACCTACTACTACCTATCCTTTTCACACCTTGGGTGGCCCATGAGTCCATATATTTCAACCTGATTTCTACAAAATGTAGGTATACAGCGACAAAAAAGTTTTTAAATTACAATACTTACAGCTTGTCCCCTTGTTGTGTTCCAAACAAATGCTCCCATGAGACAACCTGTTCTGACTCCAAGACCCAAGAACACTCCCTCATGTTGCGCATGGTCTGAACATTGCTCACTAAAAAATGTCGCTAATTCCTCCAGCTCAGGATGCGAGGCCTTCAATTGTTTTTCTTCGACATCCCACAAAATGTATGCTCGTCTGATTTTCTTTTCTTTCAACATTTGTGCAAATGCATTGGGGTCCATGTCAAACAAATTTTTGGCAGCGGAAGATTCATTTTGCCCATCATGTACACTTTTCGTAAAGTGTCTATATATTTGAACATTAGTGTTTGCGGCTAAAATATGGTTGCTACTCCATAAGGCTGTATTTTGGAAGCTTCTTATGGGTTGACAAGAGAATGAAGGTCTTCTTACATTAGCTGACCGTCTGTTGAAGCTGTTAACTGAACATAATTCTTGTTTACTTGCTTCACTGCATGTGTTTATTGGTAAACCTGGTGACACTGATAAAAATCTTGATGTACACCAAAACGGCTTCACAACCGTACTATTGTAAGTCAGACACCGAGCTAGGGTAGCCATTGCCCTTGAAGCCAAGCCAAGTGTCTGTTTACAACATCGGTGTGTACAATGACATGTTCTCGCACAGTGTCTCTTTTATCATGGACAGTGTTGATGCAACAATTCATGCGTGTTGTATCACACTGCACATGTGGAAGACGGTTCTCCGAAATAAATAGTCCTTCGGTTGCAGAATCTATGAGGAGAACCAGTTATAAACGATTGTTATATGATGATATTCAACTTTTACCTGCAGTAGACCTGTCTATGTTTAAACGATATGACCTGTCTTCTCAGCTGGACCTGCGAACAGCTTGACAGGTCCATTTCAGGTCATGTCAAAAAGTCTTGGAAATTCCCTGAGGTCAGAGGTCACATGTGCTGGTGTAATGGAAAAAGGTAGCTTTCCAACAAACATTGTATTATTTGAATCATACCAAAACGGAGATCAGCCTTGTAATTTATTTTCATAATTATTAGAATTTATTTTTAAAATGTTTAATATACATATTTTAGGGAGAATAACAAATTCGTGACCAGTTCTGCTGCTTAAATAGATAAATAAATATTTGTATAATAGACTGGTTCGCTTATTTGAATTCAGTTTATGCTGCTGGGACCAATCTATTATGCACCGGAATTACCCCTGTCAAACACTAATAAGCATGATGCCACCTAAGAAAGGACGGCCGTTTTATGTTCATGAAATTCCACTCATCAAACGACGACAACTAAAAGAAATCATAGACTACAACGGGGGATGGGAGCATTTAGGTAAGGTAATTCAATGTGGTTGACAGATTAAACTGTCATTTGTTGTTAGATCACGTGTAGGGACTTTCTCTCCAACCAGGAAGTTTTCCTTTACAGTAGCCGGAGTTGCGTCATCGTCAGCAGTCTTATGCATGGATGTTGTGATGTGGATAGGCCGGTCGCCCGTTGATTTCCAGATAATATGTACATTTTTTAAACCAAATTAGATCAACGGATTGCTAAACCTTTGTATAATATAACAAAGAATTTTGTACTGCGTTACATGACTTCAGAAAGGACCTGTGGGTCACAGTGCTCAGCAGAAATTGAAAACTTTGCACTTTTGTAGACTGCTTGATAGATACAGTTCTGAGCCTCTCATGACCAAATAGATTCAAAACATTTAAATAATGACTAAAGTACCTGCTATCATGGTTCTAATATAGCATTCATAATATAAGATTAAACCTTTTACAATTTACAGTTAAAAACTTAATATAGCTGCATCACACCTGCATTTAATTCTGTAAAAAAAAGGGGATTCTTAATGGCCAGGAATCTTGATAACAAGGTGTCTTAAATTTTAATGCCATTATGAAATCTTAAACATGTAAATGAGTAATGGTCCATATATTTTATCACATGAAAAATTGTCTTGAATTTTTAATTAATAATTATAATTTGCAATATGAAGATTTCTAGAATTCAATACCTGAAGATTATTTTTTAAAAAATTGAAAATTATCAACAGTCTGCTATATCAGGGCTTTCAATAGGAAGAAAATTTAAGGAGTCCAAGATGCTGAGGCAAACATTTTGGGGAGACCCATCTGAGTTAAGAGCGTCCAGAGGGGCCATCAGATATGTCTCTAGTTTTAAAGGATTATGTAAAATTGAATCTTTTTCGTATTTTATGTAAATATCATATTTCTATAATGATTAGAAATGTTCTCATGGTATGAACATTCCCTTAGGGTGAAATGTAAGCCTCGATTATCAGCTTGGTGTTTACATACTGTTACAGCTGATGGGTTCATTTGAGGCAGTCAATAATGGTCAGTGAATGCTACAAGGTCCTATGGCCGG
Organism: Sipunculus nudus; assembly: GCA_026874595.1. Classification (NCBI taxonomy): domain Eukaryota; kingdom Metazoa; phylum Annelida; class Sipuncula; order Golfingiida; family Sipunculidae; genus Sipunculus; species Sipunculus nudus. The sequence goes on along the minus strand of CM049306.1, from coordinate 46,700,324 downwards.
AAATTTGCTTGTCCCATATATATATATATATATATATATATATATATATATATATATTTATATATATATATATAAATAAATGAAACACTTAGATTATATAAGATTCATCTGACAGAACCTCTTAATTGGATAAGAGTTGGGGGGGGGGAAGAGAGGGTGAAACCTTTGTGGTTACTTGCTGCCTAGCTGCTTGACTTAGGGTCAGCCCCCCAGACAAGTTACATAACCAGTCCCAGGTGGCCACATCATATCTGCAGTAAGCTGGCTTGATGTAACATGTTACAACAGTTATTGTCCCCCTCCACCCCCTGCTTTCCAGGAACAGGAGACATTGATTTGGATTTGTCTGTCTTTCTGTCAGGTTTTCATTTCCATGCTATGTCTTTTCTAAATATTATCCAATTTCATTCAAATTTGGGTCAGTAATTGCTCTCATGAATACCTTGGTTGGGATTGGTTTTGGAGTGTCTGCCTGATTTATTATCACCAGCTCCAAAAAAACCCCCCAAAATTCCCCTTTATTTCCCAATTTACAACTAAACTTTGGGGCATTTGGTGACATCTTCAGGGGACAATGAAAACTAAAACACAGGCACTATGATATGTGGAGACATCTTCAAAGGAAAATAAACAGAGAAGGCGAGCAGGGGACAACAAGATGATGAAGCGGGGGACATAATTTTCAAGAATTTGCTTGATTATATACGACATGGTCTTCTAGATATTTGAATAAATGTTAAAGTCTTTGATCAACTGCTTTCACATTCCAGACTTGAAAAGCTTAAATCTATAGTTGTTCATTATGTGAAAATTTCTCTTCTAATTTCTGGTGTACACTTATAGTTATATATAAAACAAATGGAGTTATATTCTGGGGAAAAAAACCCTCTCTGGCTTCAAAAATCAACATATAAATTGAGTAAATACCTTTCCATCTGTTCTGACTGTGTACATTATGTCTCAGCTTGTACTTTCTACAAATTATTCAATATTGACCTAATTTCATGTACACAGAAAACATATTGAAAAAAAAACCTATGCACAATGCAAGCTATGAAGGATACATGTTAAAGGTGATTTTTTAATATAAAGCCATTGTGAAGTGTAACAAAAGTTTTTTTTATGGAAAACGGAGATTTTGCGAAATATTGACCTTGTTTCATGTATGGTAATATAACTTGCCCCTTACTAACTGTATGCAAAATTTCAGGACTGAAACAGTATGGAATCTGTTTTGATTTATGCTGTATTAACAGACATATGGCCTGATTATTCAGGTATATGTACTGAGCAGTCTATACCCTGTAGCCCCATGAGCTAGCCATTTGAAGACAGGAAACCATGTAGACCTGTCTCAGCTATCTGTCACAGAGACACTACAAGGTATACTTAACAATGGAAGTGCTTATTTCCAATCCCCTAGGAGTGGAAATTAGTGATGATTATTGCAGTATAAATGGACATTACAGTGTAAAATAAATGATGTACATGGGTTGTCTCTGTTACCTTAAAAACAGCAATATTGTAATAACTGACCATATAATGTCCATTATTTTAGTAACAATAACACAAATTCTGGCCATTTGTAACAGACATTTCTTGTATTTTTTCAATTGAATGACTTTGTTTCTTTGGAACTTGGAAGAACCTGCAGCCTTGTGACTTGGAGGCAAGGAAGGAATAGTTAATTAATTTTTGTAGGGGAGTGCAATGAAACTCTTGTGCTGGTTGTCATATGATTTCCCAAAATGCTGTCTAGATATTTCTTGTGTTCACAAATTAAATATTTTTTTACAATGTTCAGTTATCTTAATAATAAATATACATATCATGTATACATCTGTTTGTTTTCAGTTGAAAATTTGGATGGATTTAGCCTGACTCACCTGAACCATTTGAAACATTCCCAGAGCATTGGCCATAGTCCCACTGATAAAATCTTGGTCATTCTGGACAAGAAAAACTACCTCATATCTCAACTGTTCCGTGTGTTGATCAACATTGACCAGAGACAAGCTGCAGAAGTCATTCAAGACCTTGGTAATATGCAGTAAATATTTTAACATACAAAAAAAGATGCATTTTAAAAATTATGATGCCATATGAGGGTATTTTAAAAATATATACTACACTTATTTAAAATATGTAGCACAAATGTGCTAACAGGATTAATTCCTTTTAATAATTGTTTGTACATGATGCATGGTTTCATGAAGCAAATGTGTGTATACATCTGTATGAACTGGTAATAAATATATTATGGTATATTTTTTTAATATATTATTATATATATATACATATATTATCAGTATTTCAATTTCTTTCATAAAAAAAAACATAAAGCTATTATTTCAATGTCAAACAGTCTATCTGTATTTCTGATAAACCAAAGTACATACAATTTTTTGGTGAATTCCAGAACTTTTGAAGAACTATTTTTCCTCAAAAAGATACACATATTGAATCAACCAAGTTCTAAGATGAGTAAAAAAATACGGTGACAGTGACCTGGATCTTCAAGGTCAAAGAAGCAGCATTGTTGCTCATTGTTTCCGACGATTTCTTGTGAATGTGGTAATAACTTATGTGCACAGCATATCCGTTCATGAAATTTGATACACAAATTATTTCAACTAAGAGGATAGAAAACTGGTGACCTTGACCTTCATCTTCAAGGTCAAATCAGCTGAAATAAAAATATTTTGTGAATGCTATATTTTTTTTAACTACTGAGTAATTTTTTAATGTTTTTACCAAAATACCAGATGTGTTTGAAAAATGGTGACCTTTGTCACACCCCTAAAGGTATGAATAACCAGATTCTTTTAAACGGTGAACCAAACCGGCTTAAACTCATACATACTTACACACCAAAAGATGAATAAGACATGAGTAAACAAAACAAATCAATAAATAAAAAAAAATATACTTACAAGAGAGGTGCTCAATACATATAAACACTGATGATCACAAGTGTCCAATTAGAAACACAAAATCACCAAGTCTTTTATGCTCACTTGTATATACACAGGGGGAGTCCTCTGTTTACACTGCTCCTGATCACATGACCATAGTGCACATGTGACATCAGAATGTCAAGCCACTCACATCACAGTTCGCTCTCACTGTGTACACAGCACTATCATTTTATTTGTAAATACACAAGGTCCAACCACCCACAGTCTCTCACCGGAGTACACTTTTGCCCTCCTGGGCACAGTTCACACAGCGCTGACTAATAGGCTAACAGCCTATTCTATATGAACTTAGAATCAATGTCTTTCACAGCTGATGTCTCCTGGAATCATCCAGCACTAGGCAGTTGAATATGTCTCCATACAACAATATCCAGTATCTCTCAAGTTTTGCATGTAAATAATGTCCTTGGCCTGTTACTGGAAGCGCTCACAACAGATATCACAACAGAAAGCCAGACCTTCGGCAATTGCAATAACAACTCTGAAGTCTGCTACAGAGGTATCAGCATGGCCTTCCTCTGACACTAACTGTTTATGCTTATAGACATCATCTCTCAGCTGTCCATACTCTTATGACTGCAGACTTGCCTCTAAACTGCAGACAATTGTCAGACTAAACCAATACTAGCTTGCTGATCAGGCAAATGTGGTGATTATCGTCTCAACCCAGGCTTATATATGCTTGCTGACTCCACAAGTCCAGACTGTCCCCTGGCAAATCATCACTCTCTATTTTTCCAGCCATCAATAAATACATGAATATTAAGATGGACACACTTACAGAGATCAAACCCTGAGAAAAGCAAACTAAGCAGGTGTTCACCCTTTAAAGTTGTCAATAAACAACGTTACTACAGAGATTGTCTAGACAGACAGATCCCACAGAATTAAACTGAACTCAAATAAACATCAAATGAGATACATGTGCTCTCTAACCTAAGTTCTCATGTTAACATCTAAACATGATACTCCATATCAATGTACAATAAATTATAAAAACAATCATCTTGTTATACTCCCTACATGAACATGCAATAATAAAACTAAGTCACGGTCCTCTCGTGACAACCATGGCTTTCACTTTCAAAGTCAAATCAGCTGAAATTTTTTGTGAAGACCATAAATTTTAACCTCTCTATACCTTCAAGGTCAAATCTTCAGAAATCAAGGATTTTTTTTAAGCCCAAACTTTTGAAGTAGTCAATATTTTTATCCTCAAATTTGGGGCTGAGATCCCAGTAGGGAAGGGAGACATCTATTTTATTCATGTGAATACTTATATTTCAGTTGACCCAGAACTTCAGCGACATCTGCAGGGAGAGGAAGATCCTGATCTGGATCATATAGCAGGTATCACTTAAGAGTGTAATAGGGTAACAGATATTTAATGAATTTATACTTGAAAACATTTCTGTTATATATTGTCAAACTTACTGATTTATGGATATTACTTAAATAATCTTAGTCTTTTGTTTTAGATTTTAGTTTTGAATTGATATTAATGTTGACAAATTTTAAATCATTTGATATTATTTTAACTTATTAATGTATCAGTTTTGTAAAGGTGCTTCCTGTAATTTTCTGTTACTTTTTAGCTCAGCTGAGTCTCAGTCATACTGAGCTTTAGTAATGGCTTTTTTGTCTGCAGTCCTTTCACTATACCTTGCTTCTGAAGGGCACAAACTGCAGTCACTAGACCTAGAAAGTTCTTACTTAATATCCAGACAGATCCTTGGAAAATCTCATTAGAAATCAGATTACCTTAGCCATGACAACATGACATTTAGGCGTTTTTAAAGTTAACTGATAGGGCCCTGTGGGTCATAATACAAGTCATAATAGAACTCCCATTCCAAGGGTCAGATCTTAATATTTGCTGTGTATTTGACATCAGAGGCTTATATGGTTGTGTTTAATTTTTAAAAAAAAATAAGAAAAAACGTTACATAAAATTTGAAAATTGTGGTAGTTACCCTGGTTGAGAGACCTGAAGTTTGAAGTAGTTTCCGCTGTCATGACGGATGGAGAGACAAACTTTCCAAGTAAAAGAGCCTCGTTATTAATAATTGCTGCATGAATACACGTAATTCTAACATGAATATAATATTTATTACATTTCCCAACAGAACAACATCCCATTTTGTATTACCTCAAGGGGGAAAATGACAGTTTGACAAATCAAAATGAAAAAAGTACTGTTAGAAATGGAATGCACATCTGCATATACTGTGGTTGATCCGAACCTTATTGCTTGTACTGCCACCTCAACGTCTTCAGTTAATAAAAATATCAGTGTTTGGGTGGCAGGCTGTCACTAAGATTAGCTATTTTTTTGGCCAGCTACATGGAGAAAATGTGCTTTTGAGAACAAGGAATCTTGAGTGTTTAAAGCCGCTGAAAAAAAATCTGCTTCGTTGACAAAATCAAAACAGTTTACCTTATCTACACATGTCAGCATGCAGTTAAAAAAAATCAGAATCAGTTCATTAAAATATGACCAACAGATTTGATATTGCCTTTTTTTATTTTTTTTTTAAATTCTAAGGCATAAAGTACTCCCAGTGTCTCAATAACTAATGAATGGAATGTCTGAAAATCTGCTGTATGTATTCATTTTGGAAATCTCGGTCTATCTGACAGATAAGTATCCTTAAGGTTAAGTGAAATTACTGTTGAAACAAAGTATAATGAAAGTAATATTAAGAGATTAAATGATAACCACAAAATTATAATATTATGAAAAAAAATTATTGATGTAGGTTATTTTTTTAGCTTTTAAATAATGATCAATGTTTGATACTTTATTTTGTTATATTATTTATTATACTGTGTCTGTATAATTTTCAGCTTTTCCTCAGTAGGATTTGGCTATAGTGGCATGGTAAATGGAAAGCAACTAAGACAGAAAATCATTGTATACCTTTACCCAGAAAAGAGATGTTAATTATAAAAGTATAATTTGTTCAACAGATTTTGAAATATGAAGAATCTTTATTTAATAAAGGACCTTTGATTTATTTAATGAGTGTAGTACTTTTGTTGAATATATTATTGAGCTTCTGGTGAGATTGTTAGCTGTATGTCATATATGTGGTCTATTTTTGGATTTTTTAAATATTTAAACAAAAGTGAAAATACACCTCAGCAACACCCTTGCCAAACACATAATCGGGCTCTCTCATGGACTCCCTGATGTTTTCTTATTTATTTCGTATTATCCTACTACTGTTTTCTCCTTTCTGGTCCAGTGTTGCACTATAGTCTGTTTCATCCCCTCATGTCCACCTGTTTTTTGCTATGAAAATTTTTATTAGTTACCTTTCAAGGGAAACAATTATAGTCGAGAGTCTAGGATTAAAGGACCTAATTTTCAACAAGGTAAATAAATACCTACCTTACACCTTATTTAAGAAACAGAATTATTTGAAAATATGAGAAATCAGTCTACATTTTACAACATATCAGACCCATTTATGGTGGTCAAGGTCATTGGTCACATGCAAAAACAGCCTCAGCTGACAGCTGCTGATTGGATGATCTCATGTAAACACTCTAAAAACTATAACTAGCTTAAACAAAGATGGCTTCTTATGGAGGGACACATCATATCTGCCAGATCATGGTGAAGAGACTAAAATGTTGTGAAACATAAACGGCAAATTTACTGTAAAATTCTTAATTGCCATATTAGTTTGTCACTTCCATATGTTATTTTCTTGGAAATTATTGAAAAATATAAACTTTTAAGAAAATCATCAACAAAAAACTTTTAAGAAAATCATCAACAAAAAACAGGTGGACAGCAGGTGGTGAAACGGACTATAGCTTTTTTGATTCAGGATAAGTCCAGTTCTGTTATAACTGCACACAGAAAATGAGGTCTCATTGACCCAATTGGTTATCAATTTTCTTGTCTGCAATGATAGTTAATTGGGTATCTTAAAAAAAAGCAGTGCTGAGTCCATAATCATAAGATTTTATATTGTTTATTATGATTCCCCAGAAATAATCACTATGAGTATGATTAAAACAACTTGCCCTCAGTTGTCAAATAAGGGAATTTAAATACCAGAAAGTAAATGTAAAGATGAAAACGTAAAAACAAATTTGCTGTATGCAGCTGTTAATAATGTTATGCAACTGTTGAGCCCCAGTGGGCATACCTATGTTGATAAAGGATTTAAATTAAGAAAAACACCCTTTGCACTCAGAAACTAGCCTACACTCCAAATGTTTCATCAGCTCCTTTCAGTTCTGCTGAGCTACAGTGATGCCTTTGGCTAAAAGGCAGCCTAAAATCAGACCTGACTCAACAACCCAACAGACCCAAGAGAAATCTCCATAGGACCTGAAAATTGTGCATATTTGACAGGGAGTTACAGGAAGCCACTAATAATCAGGAGCACCCACAAAGTGAGGAGCTCAGTATTATTCAGTGTTGCTGAACAGATATTTTGCAGCTGTTTGAATATATATTGTAAATACATATACGTATTAACTTAACAGAAAAAAACAATGGAGCAAAAATGATGCTTAGTTTCACAAATTGGCAATTTTAATTACCTTGCCATGCTTTTTAATCTGTGGTATATTTGTTTGTTTCATGAGATTAGTGGCATCCCTATATTCAGGAGATTAATTTAGAAACTGGCAAATAAAAGACATGTGACATTTTTAGCTTTTATTAATTGCATTGTGAAAAAATATACATTTGTCAGATCTGTATCCCTAGCAACATGTAAATTTTGAATAAAAGCAGTCTGTTCAGTTTATCTAATAATAAATAGATTACTTACAGCTGTGAAATTTCATTGCAATGAATCCATTTAGAGATATTCATATAAAAATGCCATTTATTCAAATATTAATGAATGGATTGTCTTGAAATTGCCTATACTAGTCAGCCTTGGAAAGCTTTTACTGTCTCTAATACCACCTACATTCAAATTTACCCAGGTTAACAGTTAGTTTTGAACGGAGTAATAGCAGTCATGTCACAGTACTCATGGTTTGCTTTATGCCAGTTGACTTCACCTGGACATATATCCCTGTAATCCTGCAACGTTTGAACAAATTTAATCCAGTTAGATAATCAGAAATACCACACACCAGTTTCTCAATAATAATGCTTGGATTGCTATGTACTGTGATGTGCTGCACATTGGATTAAACAAAAGTTAAATGGTCCTTTTGAGACTTAACTGCTATAAGTATGAGAGTATAAGTTCAACACCCATACCTTTCTCACTGGACGAGAGAATTGCTTCTTGAAAACTTTCACTGATAGGTTCTAATATTAATAATTGTTTATAAAAAACATTATCTTAACTTATAAGTTGATTTTATGAGGGTCAAATGAACACTCCTCTACTGAGCACCATGACCTGTTGGGCACTTTTTCTATTTATCAGGACCTGTTTTTTTTGTATAATCATTCTTTTATGGGACTGAGAAGTGGCATTTATTTTCAGGAATGGGCAGACTTGGCCATGAAGTACCTTACAATAAGCCTGCACCACAGCCAAATCCACCAGAGAAGAGCCATTATTCTGTAAATAACTTAATGAAACAATGAACCGATTCAGAAACTTTTAAGAATTATTGTAACTGATACTTACTTGATTTGGACATGGCATTATGCTATATCTTTAGGTTTTCATGCATGTTTCAGCTGCATTAAAATATAAACATTTTTAACTGAGAAACTAAAGTGCTAATCTCTGATATATGTTTGAAAATCGTACAAAGATTTGATCCAGTGATGCAACGAAAACGAAGGCTTTATGTATATAGTGGGAGCTGTGATGATCATTCCTGATAGTACTAGCTATTTATAATAATTATTAATTTTTATAATAATTATTAATTTACAAATAATTTTATTATGATAGTTTATATACTTTCATGAATCCTTGTTTCCCTTTTGTACCATAAATACTTTTATGAAACCTTGTTTCCTTTTGTACCATAAATACTTTATGAACCTTGTTTCCCTTTTGTACCATAAATACTTTTATGAAACCTTGTTTCCCTTTTGTACCATAAATACTTTTATGATGTCCCTCTACTCTCAGAGATAAAATTAATCTGTTTACTTCAAGGGTAACACTGCCGCACAGAACATGATGAGCTTTGACAAGATGACAAAGGAAAAGATGGTGGTCAATCTTCAGGACACCTGGTCACAGCCCAGCATCAGTGCAGCTCCACAGCCCAGCAGATACCCTGCCCCTCAGCATCAGCCATCACACAAAGAGCCCATTGAGTCCCCTGACATGTCACAATCAAACTTCCCTGCAGCCAACAGTCACCTGACCTTTAATAACACATTCAGCGACAGCAGCAGAACAAGTAATTATGTATCAGGTGAGGGATGAAGCATGTGGAGATTAAGACTTTTAATTGTGTAACATCTGTAAAAGCCTAACGCCCAAGAAAAAGGTATGGTTCTCAGGCACTGCCAGTGTCAATTTTAACCCCCCCCCCCCCCCCAATCAAAAATTTTTATTTTGATTTTCATCTTTCAAGAAGATAATACAATTTTGATCAGATTTCCTTTGTTATGTAGTGCTTTTACCTGTTTAGCAAAAAAATACTGTTATTATCATGCTATTCTATGGTCATATGACATTTTTATCCAAACATACAAAAATGGTAAAACCAAAAATTGCCCGCTTGCACTGATTTAAAAAAAAAACCTGAGAAGCATACCTATTATTTTGCTTAAAATGTTGGTCTTTTTTGTTAAACTTATTAACTAAATTCCAATGTTGAACTGACTTTTATGGTCTTTGAGTGATGCATAGGACTCAAATTAGGGAGACTGTGAGTCTGAATCTCAACCACAGCATACAGGTAGCCAAATTATTGGCTGATGTTTGAATTTCCATGAAACTGTGACCTTTCTGCTGAATAATAAAAAGAACCTCTGGCCACTAATAAATTCATCAGCTACTAAACTATGCAAATAAAATGCTATAGCAAACATTATAACTAAATGAGTGTTTTGGGTTGCAGGTTTTGTCAAGGCCTGACTGCAAGCATTTCATTCATTTTAGCTGCCATCTGGTGGTTAATTTCATAACTAGCTTAATGAGACTTATTGCATCATATGATGTGGATAAATACAACAATAGCAGGATCACACTAGTATGTGATCAGAGATAATATTAATGTAATTACACTTCCAGCTAACGAACTCATGTACCTTGATAAATGAGACACAAGCATTCTCAAGTTAAAAAAAAATAATTCAGGTGAAAGTTTAAGGTAGAATATATTTTGTGAATAAATATATTTAAATGTATTTTACAGATCTCAGCTGTGGTCACAACAGCCAGACAAGCTCTCAGCCTCACTTGACAATTTTCACTTATGAGGAGATTACGGAAGCAACTAAAGACTTCCATAAAGATTACTTCCTTGGATCAGGAGCATTTGGAAAGGTTTACAAAGGCACCTTGAGGGGATCATCTTTTGCCATCAAATGTTTCCATGAGGTGAAAACCATAATTTTTTCCCCCAGCCTAAAAATAGGTTTCTCCGTCACATAAGGTAATTTTGTAATTATCATGAAAATGTTGGATTAACTGGTATTAACTGGGAACAATATTTGATGGTATTAAATTGATATATAACAAAGGATACAAATGCCCAGATAGCTGTTCTAAAAATACATTTTATAATAATGTACCAGTGAATGTTATTTTTCAATGAATACTTTATAATACATAATTGAAAATTATCAAACAAATGAATTCTTTTAGATTGAGATGCAAGGATAAGAAAAGGTAATTTACAGATTATAATTTGATTTAGTATCTAAATATGAAGTGCACCAAACAGACTGATGCCTTAAGGTTCATTCATTTTAAACCTCAGTCTTTTTAAAACCCCCAACATACAATTAAGGTCAAAGGGACTTTAAGGTGAGCAGATATTCCTCTCGGTGACTGGTATGCTTTACATACATGTTTTTAAAGGTGCCCATTCACCTACCTTTTGAAAAAAAATTTGATGTGATTTTGGGCTTCCACTGTTTATATGTTAATGATGCAAGAGTAATTTTGGTTGTTAAAAGTTCTAATATAAGTCTTTGTGAAGGTTGTATGAATTTGTTTATCAACAACATGTTTGTAAAAACAGCAATGTTGACAACCAGAAAAAGCATGTAACCTAAGTTGGTTGCAAATATGTCGAGGTAGAAAGGTCACTTGTTGTGAAACATCATTTGCAAAGCTCTGGCTTAACTGATTTGCTGCCAGATGCCCTCGTTGAATATTTTTTGATTATTTTTGTGGGCCTCCACATATTATAAATGTAAGGGATGCGGGATCGAGCAAGGAGCAATTCGTTAAGAATATCAGTTTATTAACGGAGAGTCTGATGCAAATTACAGTCACAGATGCTCAAATCTGTACCGGTTCATAAAAGAGCAAAGAAAAGTAAAAATAAAAAAAAAGGTGGTTGATCTCCAAGGCTCAACAGTCTGCAATGACACAAATATTGGAAATCCTTAGTATGCATGCTCATACACAATGCAGTATGTAAACAACTATCTTTATCCGTATTATCACTGAATAGTGGTCTCATTTATGACAAATAGTCAAACTAATCAGATCAAGTGCATACACTGAACTTATCATATATGCAATAGTAACTTTTAAACTGTCATTAATCATCATTCTGTTTTCTAAACAAATACATAAAACAAATGAATAATAAATAATGACTCATAGTCTCAAAGTTTCCTCTCTCACTAGTTCAAGTTAGATCTCTACATTTTAGTGTAAATCATAACATGTCACACAACTGTATGTTATATCAGTCTAAATCCTAACATTAATAGTTTTAATCTTCTGCTCTCATCACAAAACAGTAATAGAAACAAGGTTCATAATCATCAATAACTCAACTATCATGTGATCTCTATCATAGTTAAACTTCTGACTATATATATGACATAAGTCACTACATAAAACATTATGAAAATAATAAAGGAAAAATATACTGCTATACTGTATCATTTCAGCTCAAAAACATATTAGCAATGAAAACACTAATGGTATTCAAATAAAACAGTATTAATGAAAATATCATTATATTATTACGGTAATAAATGAAAATAGTTTACAGTATCAGCCATTAACTCCATATCAATTTTAAATAGGCATCAATATTAACACTAGTATACAACAGACGCATGCCATCTATCTTAAATAGTGTGGTCAATCTGAGGAATACTAAGTTTCAGGTGAGCTGGTTACATAATACATTTGTCCAACTTGGTTTCTATCTCATTAAAAGAACATGAAAACACAAGATATATCTCGCACAAGTCCAGCTGTCTGTTCTCTAAATAGTGTCACATTAGTTTATTTTAACGTCAATTCACTTGTAATGTGTTTTAATAACAAACTGAACCAATCTTGTTTCACGCTGATAGATACAGGTCTATTCCCATAATGAACTACATGTACATAAGGGTAGACTTTCAATACAGCATTAAATAATAACACAAGTCCTATGCCTGCACTAAAACGACATAACATGTGATTTATACATATTTAAACGTCTCATTGAAACTCCAAGTGGAACCAAAACATCCGGCTGTCTAGCGCATGCGCACTGACACCGCGGTAACCAAATCAGTTTTAAGTTTTTACATGCGTGAGAATTATAAAATGAACAATGACACTCGCTAAAAAGTATAACAAAGTATTCTACTCACAATTATTTACATCTAGCCTTGGCCCTGACTTCTGTAAAGGCTTCACTATTGGTTCCTGGCCCAATTTCGTCCAACCCAGCTTCTACCGCTGATTCACAATGTCGGCCATCCTTATGCATTCTTACAACACATGCCGTAAAGTATGCTCACACAAAAAAAATTAAATTTAAACCCTGACACCAGGTGGCGCTCGGGTGGCGCTCTAAGCTGGTGCGTCAACACTATCACATAAACATGTTGATATAAGCAATACAAGCAGCCTGTGTGCGGTGATATCCACATTTTCTGGCATATTTTTATAAAGGCTCCAAGGGATTACCTTTAGTTTATAAAGGTCAGATAGGTGATGGGGCCCCTTTAAGATACCCTTCATATATAGGTTAATATATTGTCCACCATGTTTCTGATTCACAGAATATCCATGACCTAGAGTCAACAAGTAGAAGACATTTAGCAAGAGAAATGAGTGCTCTGGTCAGGTAAGGTCATCTGTATATTATGTACATTATTTTTAACCTATTTTGAACATTTAGGCCATTTCAAGAAATGCTAGTTATAAACCCAAGTCTGAATTTGGGAGACCAATAAGAAAAGTTTAAAGATAAAGTGAAAACAATAATGCCTCATTCCTGTATGCAGTAAATATATAGAAATTAAGTAAGGAAATATTTTGAGTTCACTTGTGTCATTAATAACAACAATTGCAGACTGAATCAATTATTGTAATTATGCCATATCTTGTCCAATCACAGTTCTCCACATATTTACTACAGTCTGTCAGTATATCAAAACCAAATGAATCGAATATAGAAAATAACTACACTGAACAAGACTTAAACCAGTAGTGGTATCAGTTGTGTATAATGCAAAGCAGTTTTTAAGAGAACCATACTATACTGACAACAGTTAGACAAATTTCACTGCTAAAGATCAGTGATGTTTTAGTTTGTGGCATATATCAAAGATTTTATTTGTTTGCAGCTGCCGTCATGCTAACATTGTTCTGCTCTGTGGTTATTGTCCAAACCCAGAATTGTGTTTGGTGTATGAATATATGATAGAGGGCTCACTGATGGACAAACTAGACCCCAAGGTAAGGATTTGATCAGTTATCCTTATAAATATTCCTCCTTTTAAAAGATTTTTTTTAAAGAATATATCCATGGCCTGTTGATGGCATTGTCTATTGAATGAGGGTGAAGGTATCCATATGATATGACTGATATGTTATTATTAAGGCTTCTGAATTTTAGGTTTTGTACGCACTGACTTAGGAATAATCCAGAAGTCATAACTTGTCGTTAAGACATTAGAGCAAATCTCTTGAGGTTCAAGCAAGATTTCAATACATCCAATGCCTCCTTTTAAAGGAGTTTATTACATTCAGTATGACAGAATGCAGTGATGGTAAAAATAAGTGATATAGGCTAATTGTATTCGCCAAAACAGTTTTGCAGATACTATGTTTCCGGATGCCGCTGCCGCTGCCACATAGGTTTCTGGAGAACTCCTCCTTAACCACAGGGCGGATTTTTTTTTTAATTCAGGATTATGATCAGGTCACATGTGAACTGCTGCGCCCTCATTTCTGGTTGACCTCTGACCTTTCCTCTCTGCCCAGCATCCATTTGTGCTTCTGTTTCCATACATAAACCCACATATCTCAGGAACCGTTTGACCAATCAGGCTAACAATTTTGCACAAATGTAGCCCTTGGATAGCTTTATAACATACACTAAAAATGGTGGCTTATATTTCTGGAACCGTTTGAATGATTTGGCCTAAATTTTGCATGTGTATAGATCTCACATAGCTCTTCATCATGGGCAAAACTGGTGGTGCCACCTGCGTCCATTTTTGCACAGTGTCCACCTGTTCATCTGCCTTGGGATAAAATCACTCGTATCTCTGCATTGGTTTGACTTATCCACCTGAAATTTTGCATGTTTGTACATCCTGGATAGCTTTCTTGATTTTATGTCAGGTGGCGCCACCTACATTCATGTATACGCTGCAGACATCCAGGCACCTATCTCGGGAACTGTTTGACAGATTGGCCCAAAATTTTGCATGTGTATAGATCTCACATAGCTCTTTATCATACGCAAAACTGGTGGTGGCTCCTGCAACCTTTTTGCACAGCATCCATCTGTTTGTCTGCCGTTTGATAAAATCACTCATATCTCGGCAGTGGTTTGGCATATCTGCCTAAAATTTTGCAGGTTTATACATCTTGGATTTTTGGATTTTGTGGCAGGTGGCGCCACCTACATTTATGGTTATGCTGCAGACATCCAGGCTTATATCTCAGGACTTGTTTGCTGTATCCTCCTGAAATTTTGCATGTGTATAGATCTCACATAGCTCTGTATCATACACAAAACTGGAGGCACCACTTGCAACCATTTTTGCACAGTGTCAGTCTGGTTGTCTGCCGTGGGCTAAAATTACTCATATCTCAGTAGCGGTTTGACTTATCTGCCTAAAATTTTGCAATTTTATACATCTTGGATAGCTTTCTCGATTTTGTGGCAGGTGGCGCCACCTACTTTTATGTATACGCTGCAGACATTCAGGCTTATATCTCAGGACTCGTTTGACATACCCCCTTAGATTTGCATGTGTATAGATCTCATATAGCTCTTAATTATACACAAGATTGGTGGCGCCACCTGCCACCATTTTTGCATAGAGTCCTGTTTGTCTGCTGTTGGATAAATTCACTCATATACAATAATGGTTTGACTTATCTGCCTAAAATTTTGACTATGTATACAACTTGGACAGCTTTCTGGATTTTGTGGTAGGTGGCGCAACCTACATACACATTTCAGCTGCAGACATCCATGCTAATAAACAACACACCTCACTCTATTTCCCCTTGCCACTCAATTCATGCCTCACTTCACCCATGCTACTCTGATTTCGACGGATACATGTAGTTGCTTGTCGACTACCCATATTCTAGTTATAACACATCTCTTTAATTCATCCTCATACACAGAATTTCATGGAAATCCATACACAAGGTTTGAAATACTTTTACAAAGACAAACAGGTCTGACAGATGCAGGTTTACTTATTATCCCCTCGCAACGAAGCTGCAAAAGGGATATAGTAATGCCTCCGTTCGTGCATCCGTCCGTCTGTTCGTCCTTCCGTCTGTCCGTCTGAAATTGCTTTGTGGATCAATTTTAAGCCAAACTGTTTGCCCAAAACCTTTCATCTCGCACATATGGCTTACCCACCCATGGACAAAGAAACCTATCGATTTTGAGGTCACGCGGTCAAAGGTCACTGCCACAGCACCCACTTCTTGAAAAAGCTTGTAGATCAATTTCAAGCCAAACCGTTTGACCTAAACCTTTCATCTCGCACATATGCCTCACACTCTGATACACGTACAACTTATTGAGTTTGACATCAAAGCGCAAGCTAACACATCCCCCACCTCATTTTAACACTTGCGTTATACACCCCATATCATTATGCTCCCATGTGAGGGGATGCTCCGCTTTGCGGTGCCCTTGTTTTTCAGACGCAGTCATAATTGTGAGGTTTATAGTGTTGCAACATCTTCTTGTAGCTGCCTTAATTTTATCAAATATACATACAAATGTAATATTTCCTGTTTAAATATTGATTTCCTTCAATGGTTGTTTTTCCTGTGTCAGCTGATATTTAGTTTCTCCTGATGTTGTTATAGTTTATTTCCTTCTTCTTTAAATGAGCTTGGTTTCCTGCATCAGTTATTATTCTGTCTGAAAGTTGTCAGTTTACAGTTTGCTTCACACCTTGATTTTGTCATTGCAATTCTCATATGAACCTAAACTGCTGAATTGTGATGTTGATCAAATAGTATCTACCTTCATTGATTGATTTGTTAATTAATCATTATTATCATCATCATCAGTGATGAAGCCTGTTTTTTTATCCCAGCATTTTAAGTGGAGCCTTGACCCATATTGCTCTCATATTACAATTTTTTGTTGGTAAAATGTAAAACTATTTGAAATCAGGATCAGTATGACATTATGGTAAGGCCAAAATGTGATAAAAAAATATGTTTTGAGAAGAAGCCAGTGATTGGTTTGTGAAGTCAGTGAAATCTTGGAGACCATTGTCTTAGATATAAATAAAATATAAAAATTGAAGTCAGGATCAATATGATGTTATAATGAGGCCATTAATGTGTTATAATCAATATGTTTAGAGAAGAGTCTAGTGATCTGTGTTGTGAATTCAGTGAAATTATTTGAGAACCATTACCTCTGAAATACATTTACAGGGCTGCCAGGTCTGTTATCAGTGGTGATTTTGTAAAAAGAATCTCTTTTAAAAGATCATTCACCCACTACATCTACTGATGGATTAGGTGTGGTATAAGATAACCAAGTCTGAAGACAGTGACCAAGACAGTGAAACCTGTCTGAATGACCACCTTCCTAATAAGTTCATCTGTCTATTTGGTACCTTTGAACAAGATTATTGTTATTTACCTTAACTCCCCGTTTACTTCTCAGTGCCATTTAGTATTCAAACTTTGAATGACTTAAAGTTTTATGGTATATATTTTTTTATTAAACGTTCACTGTAATCACATTTCAATTCAACACAGTGAAATGTTAAATATTCTTGTTAACTCCACTAAAATGTATAAGAATATAAAAAGGAATTAGCCAGTTTTAAGGCCTTATTCAAATGTTATGTTTCACTAAATGAACATAAGATGGTGCTGATATACAATAGCAGTTTACCGTAATAAATAATGAAGACATATGCCGAGGTTCCCCATAAAGACCACCTTTGGGTGAACTGAAAGTGTCACATTGGTTCTCACTGACCTGTCTAATAAAATAACTTGCAACTTAAGACAAAGGTTTGACCAGTCCCACAGGTGGTCTTATTACACAGGTGTCACTGTATCTCTGTATTAGGTTCAATTAATCAATTAATCATCCTCCATTACATCATTTCCCCACCTCCTGCTTAAGTGACACACTCTTTTTATTAACACAACTGTGATTCATAAAATTATAGTCCATTTCATCCCCTCATGTCCACCTGTTTTTTGCTACGAAAATTTTTATTAGGTACATTTCAAGGGAAACAATTATAGTGTAGAGGAGAGGATTACAGAACCTAATTTTCAATAAGGTAGCTAAATACCTACCTTATACCTTATTTGAGTAACAGAATTTTCTGAAAATATGAGAAATCAGTCTACATTTGACAATATATGAGACCCACTTATGGCGGTCAAGGTCATTGGTCACATGCAAAAACAGCCTCAGCTGACAGCTGCTGATTGGATGATCTCATGTAAACACTCTAAAAAATATAACCAGGTAAAACAAAGATGGCTACTTATGGAGGGACACACCACATCTGCCAGATCATGATAAAGAGACTAAAATGTTGTGAAACATAAACGGTGGATTTATGGTAAAATTCTTAACTGCCATATTAGGTTGTCACTTCCATATGTTGTTTTCTTGGAAAATATTGAAAAATATAAACTTTTAAGTAAATTATCTACAAAAAACAGGTGGACAGCAGGTGGTGAAATGGACTATAGATTTAAAAGTAATCATATTTAATAATATTCAGAAAGGCAAGTGGTTCTATCCCTATTTGTCCAAGTTGATTCAGGCCTAAGTATGCCACTATAAGTTTGTGCTTAACAAATTTTGTTTGTACATGTTAGGTTATGTGGTATATAATATAGGCTACAAGTTTAATTCTTAAAGCCAGCTATTCACTTACCTTTTTGTGGAGTTTTTGGGATTTTTGACTTTGGTAATTGCTGTAAAAAAGTTGGTTGCATATATGTGCAAAAATTAAAAGGTGGCAAGTTACAAAATGCCTGTCGCAGAACTCTTGTTCATCTGATTTGCCACCAGATATCCTTTACTGAATGTGTTTGGATTATTTTTTTGGGCCCCCACATGTTATAAACATGTGGATATGAACAAAAGGAACAGCATGTGTGCTGTGGGATCGTTGTTTTTCCTCCCTTTTTTCATGAAAGGTTCAAGGGAGTAATGTCTTGAGGTAATAGACGTCACATATTGAAATAAACCATTATGATACTCTAAATGTTATTTTTCAGAACCCAAAACCCCTGACATGGCCACAAAGAAGCAACATTCTGAGAGGTGCAGCCAGAGCTATTCATTTTCTCCATGTGTCAAAGCCACCTCTCATCCATGGAGATATAAAAAGGTAACTGGAAAAGGTTTTCCTCAGTTTCAAATGTCATGTTTTAAATGGTGAAATACACATCAAATGTCCATTTTCAAACGTTTGCTATCATCTTATATGTTAAATTGGCCACACTTTTTCAGAATGCATCAGTTTACATATGACATCTTTGCTCTTTATGTTTTCTAAGTTTAAACTTTGGGCTGCATGGAAAGAACCCCATTGAGCAATAAGGTGGTACATTCTGCCCTCTTGTGGTTAGGTTGTTAACTATTTTGCTTAACCTCTTGCACTCCATATATATATATAAATCAGTAAATGTTTATGAATATGATTATTGCATGATGGCTCTGCCAAGAATCATTATGATTATTGATGGCTCTAATCAGAATTTATAAATTTACAGTGACTCTGACATTAATAGATAAAAATATAAAAAAAAACTGCAGTCTTCAGAAAATGTATAGCAAATCAAGCCAGAGTTTAGATTATTATTAATTTTTATGGCACAGGTAACATGTTGTAAAGATTATTAGAATGTTATCAGCGTAGATCCAGTTGTAGCAAGCCCTTTGTTGGCTTTATCATAGCAATGAGATATTTCTGTTATTTTTACTGTAACTATATTAATGCTAAGAGCAGTTTTCACAATTGTCATGCTCTGCTTATATTTATATCAACATTTTATTGATAATCCCCAGGTAGAATTTGACACCATTACACATCTCTCCCAACAGTCAGCTCTTAATTTTATTGATATATATTGGATCACTGATTCTAGACTGATACTCAGTATTAAGATTTCTTCTGATAACCAGCTGTACTAAAAATAGAAGAACAAATCTTGAGTGTTATCTCTGTCCAGGGTCATGTTATTAAAGATATTCTTCTCACTAAACAGTCTACTTGCTAAAGTATTTTTTGTCCCCCACTCTGTGAATGCGGGGGACATTGAATTGGAATTGTCTGTCTGTCCGTCTGTCAGGTTTTTCGTTTCTGTAGGATAACATTCCTAAATTTTATCCAATTTCATTCAAATTTGGATCAGTGATTGCTCTCATGCATACCTCGGTTGGGATTGGTTTTGGAGTATCTGAAAAATTTTTCTCTCCAGCTCAAAAAAAATTCTCAAATTTTGGTAAAATTTCGCAGTGTGTTTTAGTTTTTATGGTTGCCTGCTGTCTCCACATGTCATAATGGATTTTGGTCCTATTTCTCAATGTGTTCTAGTTTTTATTTTCACCTGCAGATGTCTCAACGTGTCATAATTGTGTTTGCTTATCAAGCATGAGAGAAATCAAGAGCCCCAAGTGGGGGACATTAATTCCACAAATTTGCTTGTTTAATAGATATTCAGATTTCTTGCAGACTTACACACAGATACATATAAAAACAAGAACAACTGTACTGCAAACTTGGCTACTTTATTGAATTTGTTTCAGCTCTAACATCTTACTAGACAAGCATCTTGAAGCAAAAATTGCTGACTTTGGCCTGGCACGAGCAGCAACAGGAGGCTCTCAGACAGGTATCCTGACCCACGTCACGCGGACTAAATCCACGCAAGGGATCTTTGGTTCCAAGGCTTACCTGCCATTAGAATGTCTAAGGGATCCCAAATTCTTGTGTCATGTCAAGACAGATGTCTACAGTTATGGTGTGGTAGGTATTTTATATTTGACATAATCTTTAATTTTTACAAAAAAAATAATTTGTTATTCTTCTTATAAATTTATATAATTTTCTTTGCGTATGAGTCCAGACAATTCTTGATATGAATTTTAAGGTTTGTTTTATTTCAAATTTCCAGGTGTTGTTTGAAGTTTGCACAGGAAGAAGGGCAGAGTACAAGAAAAAAGAGACTGTGTTTCTGGTAAGTATACATGGTAACTACTTATTGACCAAATTACAAGGTGCATGTGAAGCTAAATTTCATTTGCAGTTTGTGGGACCTTTAAATATTGTACCATGCCTCTTACTCAGCAAGAGAGACCACAAATATATATATACTTGTTCTCTATTACTGTCAGATCACTTCATCACTTACTGTGTTCAGCATATATATATTTTGTGCAAATGGAATTTATTGCAAAAATAAAACCTTCGTAAATATGACGTGCAAACTACACTTAGGAAAATTCATTTAAACTATCAAGCAGATATCAATGACATTATTAATATAAACAGGTATCTTTTCAATTATCTGAGACTGTAAGTCAGAGACTGATATCATTATATGTATAAGGTCAAAATAAAAAAAAGGTATAGTTCTCAGGCACTTTTTTCAGAAATCAATGCGGGCGGGCGCTTTTTTTGGTATGTTTCGATAAAAATGTCAAATGATAAGGGAAAAGCATGAAAATGACAGTTTTATTTTGCTAAATAAGTTAAAGCACTACAAAACAAGGGAAATTGTATGGTTTTATCTTCTTGAAAGAAATGTCAGAGCGGCAGCAGCTCAAAATTGGAAAGTTTTTATTGAAAATCAAAATAAACATTTTTGATGTGGGGGTTTAAAATTGATGCGGGCGGTGCCTGAGAACCATACCTTAAATTTTTTTGGCCTAAAATGATTTCTTTTTAATGAACAAGAATTCTCAGTTCTCCCATGTTCCCTTGGTCCTCAAACAGTAAAGATGCTTTCAAGCATATTAAATATTTCATACAATTAAGGATACATTATGTGTATTTACTGTATGGTTTGATCACAAAAATTGAATCCTCATGACAAAAGTGGATATTGCATAATTCCAAACTTGTTAATATGAAGACTGCACTAGTATGCACCTCTCTTTTGTTTCATCCAAAATCTATTTTACAAATTCACCAGTGAATGTAATGAGGGCTAGCAGTTGCCCCATAGTTTGTCAAACAGTCAGAGTCAGGATCAAAATTCATGGTTACATTACCTTCCAATCTTCTCCCCAACTTCTCCATCTTGATCAAAATTCTTTGTAAATATGTGGCATGTTTAATGGGATGCCGCCCATTAAGGGAAATGTCATCATGAAGAATCATCTAATATCACTCTAGCATTTGCATGGACCAATTATTACAGACTATCAATTACAAACAAGTAATGAAGGATATGAACTGATAGAGACATTACAGTAGTCAGAACTGGACGGTAGAGTAACTTTGTAGAATTTTGAAAGACTAACCAAGACAATTATTGTATCCCCAGACAAAGTCGGGGGATACTTTGTTTTCATACCGGTCCCCCCCGCCGCCGCCGCCGCATATAAATCTTGTTGGCACGATAACCCAAAAAATATTTCATGGAACTTTACCAAACTTGGTATATGTATAGATATGGGTAAGAGGACGACGCCTATTAAAAATGAGGTCATGACCTTTGCTAGGAGAGTGTCTTTGACCTTGAAAAGGTCCAATTTTGGGGAAAATCACACAAATTCTTTAATATCTCAAGAAATCTTGCATGGATTTATCCCAAAATCAAGTTGATGGAAGATCATGGATAGGCTTGTCAGGTTCCAGAAACTGGTGGCGCCACCTATTATTCTTTACTTATTTTCGTGCCGTTTAATACCCCCAAAATTGCCACCTTACAGTACTGTGAGCATTATAAGTCAAAAACTAATGGACAGATTTCTTTTATATTATGCATATACATAGGTATGGGTTATGGGATGATGTTTATTTAAATTGGGGTCATGACTTTTCCTATGATAGTGGCCTTGACCTTGAATATTGCCATATATGGTGAAAATCCCACACCTCTTATGATATCTCCAGTGTTGATAGCCATATGGATTTCAAACATGACCTATGTATGGCCCACCACTAAAGTAAGAACCCTATAGGTTCTAGGGTCATGAGGTCAAAGGTCAAGGTCACTGGACTAGCATTTTAAAAGATACTGTGGATGCATTTTAAGCCAAACTTTCATCCTAGGTCTTCCATCTTGAATATATAGATCACTTGCCAATAGTGGATGATCCATATAAATTTTGGGGTCACAAGGTCAAAGGTCAAGGCCACAGGAGCTATCTGTCCAAAAATTAGTTTCTGGATGATAATTCCTGCTTTTATTGATGTATGGATTTCAAACTTGACTTATATATGTCCTATTGAAAAAGCAAGACTCAGATTGATTTTGGGGTCATGAGGTCAAAGGTCAAGGTCACAGGACACATCTTTTAAAAGATTGTGGATGCATTTTCAGCCAAACATTTTGTCTCAGACCTTTCATCTTGCACATATAATTCATCTGCCAATAGAGGAAGACCCCTATCAGTTTTGAGGTCACAAGGTCAAAGGTGAAGGTCACAGGAGCCATCTGTCCAAAAATTAGTTCCTGGATGATAATTCCTGCTTTTATTGATGTATGGATTTCAAACTTGACTTGTATATGTCTCATTGGAAAAGCAAGACCCAAATTTATTTTGGGGTCATGAGGTCAAAGGTCAAGGTCACAGGACATCTTTAAAAAGATTGTGGATGCATTTTCAGCCAAACATTTCATCTCAGATCTTTCATCTTGCACATATAATTCACCTGCCAAGAGAGGAATAACCCTATCAATTTTGAGGTCACAAGGTCAAAGGTGAAGGTCACAGGAGCCATCTGTCCAAAAATTAGTTTCTGGATGATAATATCTTCTTTTATTGATCTATGGATTTCAAACTTGACTTGTATTTGATCCATTTGAAAAGCAAGACCCGAATTGATTTTGGGGTCATGAGGTCAAAGGTCAAGGTCACAGGAAACCTCTTTAAAAAGATTGTGGATGCATTTTCAGCCAAACAATTAATCTCAGATCTTTCATCTTGCACATATAGTTCACCTGCCAAGAGTGGAAGACCCCTATCAATTTTGAGGTCACAAGGTCAAAGGTGAAGGTCACAGGAGCCATCTGTCCAAAAATTAGTTTCTGGATGATAATATCTTCTTTTATTGATGTATGGATTTCAAACTTGACTTGTATATGTCCCATTGGAAAAGCAAGACCAAAATTGATTTTGGGGTCATGAGGTCAAAGGTCAAGGTCACAGGAAACCTCTTTAAAAAGATTGTGGATGCATTTTCAGCCAAACAATCAATCTCAGATCTTTCATCTTGCACATATAGTTCACCTGCCAAGAGAGGAAGAACCCTATAAACGTTGTGGTCACAAGGTCAAAGGTGAAGGTCACAGGAGCCATCTGTCCAAAAATTAGTTTCTGGATGATAATAACTTCTTTTATTGATGTATGGATTTCAAACTTGACTTGTATATGTCCTATTGGAAAAGCAAGACCAAAATTGATTCTGGGGTCATGAGGTCAAAGGTCAAGGGAAACCTCTTTAAAAAGATTGTGGATGCATTTTCAGTCAAACATTTCATCTCAGATCTTTCATCTTGCACATAAAATTCACCTGCCAAGAGTGGAAGACCCCTAACAATTTTTGAGGTCACAAGGTCAAAGGTGAAGGTCACAGGAGCCATCTGTCCAAAAATTAGTTTCTGGATGATAATTCCTGCTTTATTGATTTATAGATTTCAAACCTGACTTGCATATGTCCCATTGGAAAAGCAAGACCCGAATTGATTTTGGGGTCATGAGGTCAAAGGTCAAGGTCACAGGACACATCTTTAAAAAGATCAAGGTCACAGGACCAACATCTTCAACAAGATTGTGGATTGTTAGATGGAAGAAACAATAAATATGCCAAGTGTCAGTATATGCTGCTAAAAATGGGGGTCTGTTCTTGAAGGGAGGGCCTACTATGTCTGGGGATACTCTGGCACCTGCGGTGCCAAGAAATGTCTAGTTTTATTTATGAAATATTTGATAAATATTCTGTTTTATAGAAATGTGATTTTAATAATACTTGAGTTATCACCTTGTTTGGAGATGTGTGCAGTGTGGAGGCTCTCAGTATAATACTTTTGCCACCTTAGAGAGATGAAGTACATGATGCTAATGAAGTTGATGAAATGAAGAAACTAAAAATGAAAGACCCCAACATCTCAGACTGTCCTGACACAATCTGGATCACAGTACTTCAGGTTGGTCTGGAGTGTACCGCTGACAACAAGAGAAAGCGCCCTGATATGGAAAAGGTAACTCATTTTGATCCAATAAATTTGGATTAGGCCATCCTTAAAAAATTCTCTGTTGGGGCTAACCCAGCCGGTCGAGTTTTTTGGCTGCAGCTGAAATTTTTTTTTTTGACATATCTGCAAATTAATATTTTTTTGTATGAACTCCTGCAAGCGCGCCTGGGCCATTAAAAATCTGCCTTCAAGTAGTAGAAAAATAGCCCTTCTATTACATTCTTAGATGCCCTTAATTTCCATAATGAAAAGTATTACCCGACGTTGTCGGTCGTTTAATTTGAGCCTTAAAAATTAGTCAGGTTGTGCCTATATATACGTGGAACGATCGTTATACTCGTGCGCGAGAGAAGAAAAATCGCTGGGAAACCGCCATCAAATTTTGTTATTCTGGCGAAACAGGCCGATAAAAATATTGAGCAATTAGAAATGGTTCTTTTTTTATTACAAATAAAGCTGACGCTTATCGCTGTCACATTAAATGAAATTTCTCTCGACATTCATACTGTCAACCAACCAATGTTGGCATTTAAACCATGTGATACGTTGATTTGCATAAACACGTGCCTGGAACACGCAGACGTTCTTGTGATTGGCGGAGCAATGTGTCACAGCCAGAGAGCCAATAAGAGGTTCGTAGTAAAAGTTCACCCTAAGTGACTTCATTCAGGACTATTTTGGCGGGAAAATGTTCACTGCCATCTGGTCGCTTACGTTGGTTTTAATTTTTCAGCTACAGTCACAGTCGCACCGTGAGTAGCCTATATAAAGCAAATGACGCGGGCCTATGATAACATGATTGACCATTATTGGATAAGTACTTGATCACTTTTCACATACGTGAATATTTGACATGTACATGTACAAAGCATATTCTAAAACATTTTGTACCCGAGTACAAGATTTTAAGCCTGTAATGAAACACAAAAAATGAAAATCTATTCAGAGATACCTTGTTGTACATGTTGAATGGAATATGGGTATGTAATATGACATACACCTTGCATATGCAAAAACCGGTAAAAAAAGGTGTAGTAAACTCCGGATCCTCCTTTAAAAAAAATTTTTTTCCTCCCTACCTTATGATTTTTTGGGGACCAATGTTAGCCCCAACACAAAAATTTTTAAGTATGGCCTTATGTGTGTTTTTATATACCCGTTTATGATGGGACGTATTATGATATACCCATGGTCAGTCAGTCTGTTAACTGTTGTATCACTGCAAGAACTAACTGGGGCATTGATGGATTTCACAAAACTCATCATAACTGCTTACCAATAGATTATCTGGGCTTAGTTCCATTATGGGCAAAATCCATGCATATTTGATAAGGTCAGAGATTTCTAGGCTAATTTTTGGTGTCGCCATTATAACTTATGAGGAATACGATGCATTTCCATAAAACTCAATAGAAATATTAATCAATATAATATCTCGCCTAAGTTCGATTTTCAGTAAAATTCATGCATATTTAATGAGGTCAGAGGTCACCAGACTTTGATGGCACCATAGTGACTTAGTAATAATCTAATGGATTTTGATGACACTGATTATAAATATTTACCAATTAGTTTCTTCCCTGAATTACATTTTCAGCAAAATTTATGCATAATTTATGAGGTCAAAGGTTACCAGATACAAAAAGGACATATTATGCACCATTTGTGGTGCTCTTTTTTATGGCGGGGGAAAGGGGGGAGGGAATATTTCCTTATTATACTATCATTATTCACACATTATCTATGTAGATTTGTAGATGATCTATTATCTCTTGTACCACCAATTGACTACCAGATATATTGTTGTATAATTTTATAGACAACTGCATGTGGGAGTGAAACTGGCAATAACTTTCTATTTGTTACTACTTTCTAAATTTATTGTACATATTGCAGATGTGCTAGCATATGTAGCCATCAGTGTTTACAAAGAACAATAGAAAATTTAAAGTAGATAAGTTCAAAGTGAAAATGAAAACTCTGCCATACATGCATTACAAATTGACAGAACTGTTGTGCTGTTATAAGTTTGCTTTAAATGTTAATTTGAAGTTAAAATTTTCATAAACTTGTTGGTGTGGAATAGTTGAACAAAATTAAAATCAATGTACTAACTGAAAAACAAGGAAATTATCGGGAAAATGGAATACTAAAGATACATCTGATCATATCAGGGTTAACCGGGTAGATTTGTATATTTTTCTGTCATTTACCAAATAAAGATTTGGTTACTGTATTTCAGGTGTTACGCAGTCTTGAGGTGATAGAAGCAGAGTACAGGAACAAACGTGTTTCACAGCACTCTGGTGTGTATACTCTTTCTTACATGTGAACATGTGTACAGACATTAATGTTCAATTGAAGGAAAGTGAAATATTATTAGGATGTCCCCCACTCATGTATCCTCTCACCTGCTGGGCAGATAATATTTAGCCATACATGGTACAGAAAAGCAGTATAAAAGTGCATCAAATAATCAAGGCACTTAATTGAAACCTCTTGATCAAATTGTAACTGATTCTTAACCTCTGGATACATTCTTTTTGATTATTATTAACTCAGCTGACTGAGAGTAAACTGAAGTAAAGGTATCTGTAGTCATCTGTCCATCCAGCTGTCCATTTGCAAGGCATAAATCGTAACCACTGAATATAGAAGTTAAGTTAATATCCATGGAGGTCAATAAATAATCTCCTTGGAAACCTGAAATAAGGTCACTGCAACCTATATCCAGGGAACTATGGGGCTTGTAAAATCTCCAGTATCTTGATAATAAGGGCCGCACATGACAAGAGGTGCCCTATAGTGATCACTGTGTCAGTGCGTCCATACTTAGGTTGTGCTGTCCTTCCGTCAGTGACACTTTCTTTCATGCTTCATATCTCAATGCATGGATTGTCCTGAATCTTGCCTTTAATATTGGCCATGAGTAGTTTTGTCAGTTCCCAAAAACTGGTGGCGCCACCTGCATATTTTCTAATTTTTAATCATTTTTTTTTCTATTTTTAGACAATAAATTGACAGCAATCATGTCAGTTTCTCAGCTGTTGTGTCAACTAGTGTCCCAAAATCTGGTGTGTTTAGTGATCATAAGTGGATGTCCTAAAGTAATTACCCTATCCATCCGTCTCTCTGTCTGTCTGTCTGTCTTTCTGTCCATCCATCCACAAATATAAATTTAAAACTTGACTTATGTATGGCCCACCACAAAAGAATGGACCACAATGATTTTGGGATCATGAGGTCAAAGGTCAAGGTCACAGAAACATGTAATTTAAAAATATTGTGGATGCATTTTAAGCCAAACTTTTCATCCCAAACTTTTCATCTTGCACATATAGCTGACCTGCTAATAGAGAAAGAGCCTAATTGAATTTGCTCATGATGCTCATGATGCTGGGCTCATGATTGAGAGGCAGTGAGTTTGAATCCCAGTCAGACCCCCACCATGCCAAGCCCCTTAGGCAAGGTCCTAACCACAAGTCTGCCTGTCCACCAAGCAGTAGAAATGGGTACCAGTAAATACTGGGAAGGTAACCTGCGATGGACTACAGGAGGAGTTTAACTCCAAAGTCACTTCATGCTACTGAAACCGGGATAATCTCCAGCCTGTTGAGCAAATAGGCTTGGGTGAAAAGGCCCAACAGACTTTATCCATGTAATTGAATTTGGGGTCACAAGGTCTAAGGTCAAGGTCACAGGGGCCATCTGTCCACAGATTAGTTTTCAGATGATAACTCTGGTTTCATTTGACATATTGGTTTCAAACCTGACTTATATATGGCCAGGTACTAGAGTGAGAACACTATAGACTTTTGGGTTATTAAGTCAAAGGTCAAGGTCACAAGAACCTTTCTTTAAAAAGTTTGTGGATGCATTTTAAGCCAGACTTTTTCTTACAAACCTTTCATCTTCCAGATATTGCTCACCCGCCAACAGGGGAAGATTCTTTTTTTAATTTGGGGTCACAGGTTCAAAGGTCAAGTTCACAGGGCCCATCCCCAAATTAGTATATGGATGATTGCTCTGGATTGGATTGACATATTTGCTTTAAACTTTAATTATTAATGCCTGCCACTAAAGTAAGAATTATATTGATTTCAGGGTCCCAAGATCATAGGTGAAGGTCACAGGACCCACATCTTTTAACAGATTGCGGATGCATTGTAAATCAAACTTATCATCTTTCACATATGGCTAACCTGCTCAAAGTGGAAGAAATCTGTAGATTTTGGTCACAAGGTCAAGGGCCAGGGTCACAGGACCCGCATTTTGAAAAAGCTCATAAAAATATCTTTATTAACAAATTCAGCTGATTGTTAAGACTCATGGCTCCCTAGTTACCACCCTGAAGTACTCTGTGAGCTGACAAATTTGACTGAGCATGCTGCCTTGCCAAGGTTGTTTATTGAGTATGTGCTCTAGGTCTAGTTTCAACACTTGTCATTAGATAGTTCCACGAAAACCTGTTGCGATAACCTGTTGGAAAACTTTATTGTTCCTTTACATGCTTAAATTCCTCCACCCTCAATGGAGGGAAATTTTTGCTTTTAATTATAAGGAGATTTAAACTCACATAAAGGAAATAATTGAATCAAAAATGGAATTCAACATATGAGAATCCATTATAGGATCAGCTCTAAGACTCCTTACAATTCACAGGCTTAGTAAAGAAGTTTGATATGACTCTAAGTGTTGACATGCTGACACATGAATGAAAGAATTATTTTTTTATTTTTGGGTCCTTCATACTTCAAGACATTTGGTCGGTTTGCTCTTGTCCATTTTGTACTTAGGAGATTTTGTTCTGCAGCATTTTGTCACAGTTTCTTGAAAATATGAAATATTACAACACATTTAGCTGTACTTTGTGGGTCAAGGTCATTTTCTGACAAATAGAAAGTTATCCTCTGTATGTTCTCTAACCTGCCAGTGGGAACTCTTTTTTGTGGTAATTCTTTATTAAACAACATTTGAAAAATGATTCTGGCTTAATTTTTATAAGAAGTATTTTAATACTTTGTGATTTTGTGAATTGTACATGGCAGTTGACTGTCAGTGAAATCTTTCTTTGAGAACTTTTGTTCAATAATAGCAATGTCACTCATTCAACTTATTTCCATACGCACTGGCATCACCAGCTTGAATACTTATTACTTCTAAAGGGCTAAACATGTTGCAACAAGTTTATACCCTCTGTCTGTATCATCTATTGAATTTGTTTTCTTGTATGGTTTCAGTGCAAATTAAGACAAATCATTTTGTGTTCTAGTATGGTTTAAATGTGAGTTAAGACAGATAGTTTGTGTTCTTGTATGGTTTCTGTGTAAGTTAAGACAGATCAATTTGTGTTCTAGTATGGTTTCAGTGTAAGTTAAGACAGATCAATTTGTGTACTAGTATGCTTTCAGTGTAAGTTAAGACAGATCAATTTGTGTACTAGAATCATTTCAGGGTAAGTCAAGACAGATCAATTTGTGTTCTAGTATGGTATCAGTATTAGTTTAGACAGATCAACTTGTGTTCTAGTATAGTTTCAGTGTAAGTTAAGACAGATCAGTTTGTGTTCTAGTATGGTTTCAGGATAAGTTCAGACAGATCAATTTGTGTTCAAGTATGTTTGCAGTGTAAGTTAAGACAGATTAATTTTTGTTCTAATACAGTTTCAGTGTAAGTTAAGACAGATCAATTTGTGTTCTAGTATGGTTTCAGTGTAGGTTAAGACAGATCAATTTGTGTTCTAGTATGGTATCAGTATTAGTTTAGACAGATCAATTTGTGTTCTAGTTTGGTTTCAGTGTAAGTTAAGACAGATCAATGTGTGTTCTAGTATGGTTTCAGTGTAAGTAAAGACAGATCAACTTGTGTTCTAGTATAGTTTCAGTGTAAGTTAAGACAGATCAATTTGTGTTCTAGCATGGTTTCATTATAAGTGAAGACAGATCAACTTGTGTTCTAGTATGGTTTCAGTGTAAGTTTAGACATAATCTACTCAAGCAGTCATAAAAAAAGTCTACAACCTTTGGATAAAAAATTTACTGGCTTACATATTTACAAAAAAAAACCTGGACACAGATACTGGTTCAGTTTATTTTAGAATTCTTTTTATATTTTACTTCCAGAATCGGATGGAGAAAACAGTACTGGGCTGCCTACGATCAAGCACCCACCAACTACCATGCCATCCTACAGCCAGTCATCATCAGTCAAAAGTTTCAAGCTGTCACACACCAGTTCACCTGGTGTAAGCCTCCACGAAGCCTACGCCCCAGATTCTAATGCTTACAGGTTACAGAAAAGCTATGATCAAAAGAACAGTTCAAAAAGCATAGCAGGGGAAACGGTGCTGGAGGAGTCAGACCAGATACTGAGGGACGATGGGTCAAACAACAACGGTCATAATACAACAGTAAAAATTTTGTCTGATCAGAAACCTAACAATATGAACATCCCAGCCTCCCCACAAGGAAGCTACCCTGAGTCTCCATGTTCAGATACAAAAGATGATGTGCGGAGTCTACAGATGAGCGGTGATCACATTATTGAAGGACCTTCACTGAGTCGGGGTTCGTCAATAGATAAGCAAACCTCTGATAGCGATCATTCTTCTCTTGAACATTCAGCCTCCAGTCAGCACGAAATAGTTGATCAGACTTATGATTCAGAGCGCATGGAAGTGGAGGAGAAACTTCGTAAGAAAGGAAAGAAACTTCCATTTTTGCAAAAGAAGCAAAACATATCACCTGGGGTGGATACTGTCCAGCCTCCACAGTTACCACAGCAACCAGTACATCAGACTCAAGTGTCGCCAGTACAAATTCTCCCGCACATATACAACCAACAGAGAATGGAAGAAGTGAATAAAAAACTAGGAGGTATGACGTTACAACACCAATTACCTGAGCAAGCCATTTACCAGCAACAGTATTACCTTCAACAGCAAGGTTACCCACCTTACATGGGCCCCACAGGGCAAATAAATCCAGTTCAATACCAGCATTTTATCAATAATTACCAGTACTATACACAGATGACACAAGGTCATCTTCCGGCATGTCCGATTAGTTCACCCAGACCAGGTACAGAAGTTAGTGGCCATATCAGAGAAGGAGATTCAATTGAATCAGAGGAAGAAATTCAAACTCATGCTGGACCAGCTCAGCTACAGCCAGAAACAGCCCCACAACAGCTGGGTTCAACTCAATCAACTGCTGACCAGACACAGAAATATGAACAATATGCAGCATCAACTGTGACATCACCACCCACAATGCACCAGGCACATTTCATGCCCACAATGCACCAGGTACAGCTGGCTGCCTGCCCACAGCAGCTGTATGTAAATCAGTTTACTACTGACCAATTACAGAAGCAAGGATTCAGTCCACCAATTGTGACATCACCACCCCTGATGCATCAGCAGTATGTGAACCAATCACCTGTAATGGCAGTCACACAAAATGAGGGACCATATCAAAAAGTAAATCAGCTTGCACAAGAAAATCAACACACTTCTTCAAGCAGTGGAGCTGAAATTGAATCTGATGAACCAAAGGGTAATAATAGTATTTCCCAGCAAAATGAACAGACAGAAACAAGAGATGATACAAAATGTTCTGATCAGATCCAGAACTGTAATCAGCAGAAGTCAGATCTTTCCATGACAGGTGGCAGCCTGCCAGAAAATGGCACAGAAGTCAGAGAAGCGTGTGTGCCAACTGCCCCTAGCTTTCCCCCCACTGATTGTCAAAGAATGGAACTTGCACAAGGACTTTTGATGAGAAAACAGAAGCTCTTTCAAAAAGAATCATCTGAGGCTTAAAATGTCATTTTCAGCAGATCTCATCACTTTGAAAACCAGCATTTATTTGTTATTCTTTTTAAGCTTTGCGTGTGTAATTTGACATCAATCTCTCTTCTAGAAAAAAATCATTTGGATGTCATATAATTGATTGAAAGAGTGTGTGTCTCAAGTGATCTGATTTTTAT
The DNA here is from genome assembly GCA_026874595.1 of Sipunculus nudus. NCBI lineage: Eukaryota > Metazoa > Annelida > Sipuncula > Golfingiida > Sipunculidae > Sipunculus > Sipunculus nudus. The sequence continues at coordinate 46,667,362 of CM049306.1, read as the reverse complement.
TAAAACTTTATTTTCGAGAATGGTCAGAGAATGTTTAAATCAATTTGCTATGTTGTAAAGAAAAATATATACCGGTATTGCTACATTAAAAATATTACACAAAAATATATACATTGCTATTGATATTGAATTTGATAAACCTCTACTTTGTATACTTTTCATGGAAGTACTGTTTTGATTATATATATACAGTTGTATTTTATTAATATTGCTAAGAGTAATATTTTCATTGCTGTTTTAATAAAAGGTGTTTTCCTATTAATAAGTTCCAGTCTGCAGATGTACTATATAGACTATGATTCATACAATACACTTTACATTTTGATGACTAAAACGTTTGTGCCAATGATAACTTTAAGGTAAATTTGATATTTATATCATCTGTATACACAGTGTAGCACTGTTTTTTCTTATGTTTACATAACCATTAGATTATAATATCAATTGGCTTCACTTCTGATACAGTGGTCATATTACATTTACTCTATTTCTCTCACCTACTGCTTGTCATGGCAGCATTTGCCATGGGCCTAGATTGTATGGACCAAAGGAATGCAAGGTATTGCAGTTATTTATAAGAAGAAACTTGTAAAAAAAAGGAGACCATTAATACCTCTCTCTCTCTCTCTCTCTCTCTCTCTCTCTCTCTCTCTCCTGGACATTCAAATGTCCCTGGCAGTCATATAGGAAAAATAATGCCTTTGTAAATGATTGATATGTGAAATGAGAATTATAAACATGTGAACAGTCCACAAGTATGGAGTGTATACATGACAGTGTTTATCATTAATTTGTTATTGAAATGACCATGGATAACTATATTGGTTTTAATGGTTACACAGGAAAGTATTTTAATGCATTATCTTTGTAATTTTACACTTTAAAAAGTACATTTTTCTGGATGATACTGTGTTATGTGATAGGACTGAATGATATAAAGAAAAGAACTCTTTTAGCAACTTGTGAGCTTATGCGACGGTGTGGCATTGTCCATCATCTGTTGTCAAACATCTGTACATTAACCTAAATGATCTATAAAAAAAGGCAGAAACTAGCATCACCAAGTTTTATGAAAAAAAATCAGTCATCTAAAAAACCTTATCGTACTGAGCTTATTTTTTTGGCTACCTACTTTGACTAAGATTTTCATAGGGAAAAAGCAAAGAATAAATTAAAACTTCTCCGAAACTGTCCAGCCAAATTATTTAATATTTCACAGAAATAATCTGAGAAATAATCTCTCTCAAGTTTGTTAGAATGGTTTCAGTTCAGTAACTTTTGCCCAAATTACAAGAAGCTGAACTTAGTCATTTGGCCAAAAAAAGCATATTGCAATTACAATCTCAGTAATGGCTGGAGCTCTCATCACAAAATTTTATGCAAATGTTCGTTACATAAATCATATTTGAAATTGAGGTATTGGTGGTGCCATCTGCATCAACCTTTTTTGTACGGGGGTCAACATCATCCATTAACCCATTATTTCTCAGGAACAGCAGGAGCTAGCATTTTTCTGCAGACTTTTTTTTTTTATTTTGAAATTGAAGTTTTGTGAGGCAACCTACATCAGCCTTTTTATGGGCAAAAACCTAATAGTTTTAGCCCGTTTCAGCTTCTACATTAAAAATATTTCATGATGAAGCTGTCAAGCTGAATGGTTTAATTTGGCATGTACATACATCTTCCATGGGTTCATCATACACAAGTCCAGTGGCATCTGTTGTGTGCATTCATGCCAGTATTTCAGGAATTACATTTGTGTAATTGGTGCTTTTACTTGGGTTCAGATATTTAGGACTTACATTGTACATGTACATGTTACACATGTACTTGAAAAGTAATCAAGAACTTTTCAAATAATGGTCAAGCATGTTATTATGGAAGAATTATACCTGATGTATATTCCATTGCACAGGTTCACATTAGGCCTGTTATAATTCTGTAAGATTTACACTCAGTATCTATCTTGTGACTAATCATACAAATAATCAATGACCTTGACACAAGAGACAAAACCAATAGGTGATAAAGAAATCAATTGCCTCCAGGATATGAAATTGTCTTACTCAATCCAAGTGCATGGCTCTTCATTGGTTGCCATCATTTTAATAAAAACATTGTAAAATTATGTTAATTTTTGCGATAGATTCTGTCGTACATGACACCTTCACAAATGTTCAAGATCCCTTTGGTGCAATGATTCACTATGTCACGTGTCATGTTTGCAAATGCAAAATATTATTGGAGATTTTGAAATTGCTTGGAATTTGAACTGCACTTAATAGGGCATTTAAATCAAGGGAACCACCTGCATATAGCAGATTTACTTTACATTAAACATGTAGAATAACATATGCATGTCTAAACCACAATAGGGGTCGGTGCATTGTAAGCTTTGAGCATTAGTCTTTGTGAATGATATTTCCAGCGAAAGGTATAAATCCCTGATAGGTATATACCAGTCACACTCAGATGCTGATCCTTGATGTTTGTGTAAATGATGTAAATTTCAGTGCATAGGTTCTACTGTGCATTTCATGATCAAATTGAAGGCAGTGCATTTAAATTAAAAATATAATTATACCTACTGGTAGATACAGCTGTTTGGCGGAACATCTGAAATTCAGGTCAGCTGGTGCTATTAGACAGGAAAAGTTGTCATGTTCAGATGAATGTTCAGATTCAAGGCTGTTCAGCGATTGTTGCTGCCATCTAGTGGTAGAATATATTACTAATTCACTATAACTTGAAAATTTTATGATTTGAACAGCAGTTATAGTGCCTTGTATTTTAACTGAGCAAAATAACACAACATGCTAGATATCTCACTTAAAGCAAACTGAAAGGTCACTTTTCCAGATCTTTAATAGGCATAATCAGTTACTGTAACACTGGATGTATTTTGTGTATCAATTACTCAAGTCATATTTTGTCATTCATTTTGTTTCCAAGTACAAGTAGTTACTAATTATGATGATACCTTAGACTATCAAGGAATGATCGCATTTTGCACTAAATGCTCAGATGTACTCAGCTGTTTAAATGCATGTACAAAAAACTGCCATATACTTCATTGAAAAGTCAGACAATGAAACTGGTCCAAATTATTTCCAGATATGAATAAAAATGATTTATCAACTAAATCATGTAGAATTGATGATCAAAGTGGTGTTCAGAGTAAGTTGTTACACTCAGCATAATGTTTAGACAGAGGACAAATATATTATCACTAAATGATTGATATAATTTTGTATTTAATGGAAATTATATGTATTTTGTAACATTACATGTACAAAAGAGTCCTGAATGTATTTCTTACCTGAGACTCAGTTTTTTTTTTTTTTTTTGGTACGGGCTGACTTCATTCATGTAAATGTCATAGCCACACATGAATATGTCATATTCAGAGGCACAATTAGAGTTTAGGAAAGGATTGGTTTACACTTTCAAACATGGAAAAATACACCAAATCCAGTCCAGAAGGGGAGGGAGTTTCTTTTAAAAATATATTGAAAAACAATGGGTAATATCTCCCATTAAGAGAAGGCAGTATTGTAACACACACCCTTCAGATTTACCCCAATATTGTTTGACAGAAATATAGAAATAACAGAATTGTATGAATTATCTGCACTCCTAATTAGAAATAATTAAGAATTCAGATAATAAGAACATTAGTACAACAGGTTGTATGAATAATTTCATTAGTTTGTATGACAGTCATAATTTACAAGTTCCAGTTTTATGGTAGTTAGTCTTGGAGAAATACTTTAAATTCAAGTAAAGTGTAAATATGCCAGGCAAAGAACAGCAACAGTTAGCGTGTATGACGACTTTGAACATAACAAAGAATTAGCATATATAAAGGCTTTAACCCCTGTGTATTTAATGTTTTGTATTATAAGCAGCAGATATACTTATAATGGTGTCTGATGAATATTTTTATATATTTTATATTATTTTGTTATTTGTTTATCAGTGATTATATATGCAGATAGATTTTTGATTGAAAGAAATTTTTAATGAGCTTAATTCATGTGATTGACAGATAATTATGCAATTTTATAATCTTTATAAAATAATTTTTTATAAAAAGAATGCAACGATTTTGTTGCATAATTCATTAATGTGATGGTTGTATTGTTGTAAATTGTAAAATAAAATGTTACCATAAAAATATTTTTGGGGTCACAAGGTCAAAGGTCACCGTCTCCATCTGGCCACCAATTTGTTTCCGGATGATAACTCCAGTTTGGATTGACATACAGGGATTTCAAACTTGACTTATATATGGCCCAAGAACTAAAGCAAGAACCATGTCAATTTTGGGTCCAGAGTTCAAGGTCAATGTTTTCACTGCTTGCATGCATTTTAAGCCAAACTTTTCATCCCAAACCATCCATCTTGCACCTATAGATCATCTACCACTAGGGTAACATATCTATTGATGAAGGGGTCACAAGGTTATAGGGGCCATCTAGCCAACGTTTCCGGATTACAACTTTGTTCGGATTGACATTGGAAACAAAACTGAACTTATGCATGAGCCACCACTAAATGAAGAATCTTTTTGATTTTGGGGTCATGAGGTCAAGGTCACTAGAACCATATTTTTAAAAGATAGGCTCAAAATAAGGCAATGTTCTCAGGCACCACCCGCGTCAATTTTAACCCCCCGCCACAATAATTTTTATTTTTATTTTCATCCACCAAGAAGATAAAATAATACAATTTTGATAAAAAAATTTCCTTTGTAAACGGGACATAACCAGGAGTAACATTATGCCTACTCTTCCACACTAACAGTTCAGTTTGCTTTATCCAAAAGTTTACCAGCAAAAACTTCCCAGCATACAGGCTCAGTACTTCGCATACGGCGGTTCAGCACCTTGTTATGGCTCTGCGTGTTGGTAAACACAGTCAAGGTGTGTTTGTTTACCAAAACAATCTCCCGAGACCGGAGGTCTGATTGTGAGTCGCAACACGATGTTTCAGCCAGCAGGAACATGTATTTAATTTTTGGGCCAAGTCATTCAGGGAATCTCCAGATTGACACGTGTTGTAGCCAGGCGATGCATGAACTGTGTTTATGTTTACACCTGTGTTCGCGCCCGGTCCACTGTTTTTAACACTCGTTTACCGGACTGAGCAACAGTTTCAGGGCATTAGTTTGGCAGGTACCAATACATTTTAAAGGGAAGAGGCCATTTTTCGTGTAAATTCAACATACTTAATAGGTGATTGGGTCTCTTTAAGTAGTGCTTTCACTTGTTTAGCCAAAAAATCTGTTATTATCATGCTTTTCCCTGAACATATGACTTTTGATCGGAACATAAAAAAAGGGTTAAAAATCGCCAGCTGATTTAAAAAAAAAGTGCCTAAGAACCATACCTTTTTTTGGCCTTAAGCATGCATTTTAAGCCTAACTTTTCATCCCAAACCTTCCATCTTGAACATGTAGCTCACCTACCAATAGGAGGAGCCTGTTATTTTTTGGGTAACAAGTATAAAGCTCAAGGTCACAGGGGCCATCTGTCCATTAATTTGTTTCCGAATGGTTACATCTGTTTGGATTTACGTATTTGTTTCAAACTGGACTTGTACATCTAATTCCACCAGGGGCGGACCCAGGATTTAGGAAAAGGGGCGTTCAACACGTGGGGGGGGGGGGGGGTAATAAAAAACCTTAACACACCCAGGTTCGAAAAAGGGGGAACCAGGCTGCGAAATTTTGTCGGAAACCCTTTAAAAGGTTGCGGCGACAGAAAAAAAGGAGGTTGGGGGGGGGGGGGGGGGGGGGTCCGGACACCCTGGATCTGATTCTCCCAAATATAATAAGACCTCAGTACATTTTGGGGTCCTGAAGTCAAGGTCACAGGACCAACTTCTTTAAAAACATTGTGGTTGCATTGTTAGAGGAACCTTTCATCACAAACCCTTTTTCTTGCACATTTAACTCGCCTACCAATAGTGAAAGAACCCTATTTAATCTGGGGTGTCAAGGTCACAGGGGTCATCCATCGACAAATTTCATTCGTGACGATAACTCGACTTTGGATTCAGTATTTTAGATCTAACAGAATTGCATGGTTATTTCGTTTTGCCTTAAAAATACAAGCCCCTGAAATAAATAATATTTTACGATTGGTAAAATCTACATGCATGAAGATGCAATTTAAAAAGAAAATGACGCATATATTTAACTTATCTTTTATAAGGTACAGATGATCATGATAGGTAGGGCTTAACTTGTCAGAATAAAGCAGATAATATCATTTCTCGCCTCATGAGAGCAAGTCATCACAAATTTGCACCATCTGCAGCTGGCTAAAATCACATAGCCGTCAGATGATCAAACAGAATTGATAAGTTTGCCAAAGTGGGTTATGATTGGTACAACAGTTCCTCAGATAATTTATCATAAAGGTAACAAGTGCTACAATATACATGCATATACGTGAAAATATAAAATTTTGCGAACAACATAATTCCGGTTGAAAATTTCTGAAATAATTCCTTTCAATTATTGTTCATTTATTTCCCTAGCTCCAAGTAATCGTTCTTCAAATACCTGGTGTTTTTATTTACCAACGTAACTGGAGGAAAGTAACAGACAGGCCATCTTGGATCACAGAAAGTCATTAAACAGGTGGCAGTTAGTCATGTGGTCAATTTGTCTTGAAAATTCTGTAATGATTGATGCAGCAGTTCATGAGATAGGGTAAAAGATTTCACAACGTATGTGCAAACGTGAAATCAGAAAATTTCGTGATCTGCAAAGTGCAGTCTTCAAACATCAGTTTGAAATGAATTCTATTCACTATAGTATTTTTGCAGTTCCCCTAGTGCAGGAATCATTCCATACGTTCGAAGGCCAAGTGTTATGCTTATCTGAAGGAATGTCGAAAAAGTTTTTTGGATCGCAGAAAGTAGTTTAAACAGGTTGTGCTACCTACATGTTAAAATCATGTCACTCATGTGCAGAGTAGGTCTGCAAAATTTGGTGAGGAAAACATGAGGGTTTTTTAGAGATATTTGGTAAAAGAACAGGGCAGGATGGACGGACATTTTATAAGTCCTCCCTCATAAATGCCAGCGGACTAACGACTAAACATGGAAGCAAATCAGCGGTTTCTGTGGTGAAACTTGCAGTACCTTCATCTTATTGCATTTTAGTTGTATTTTTGACTGACATACAGAGCAAGCAGGTCGGTTTCCACACAGCCATAACATCTATTTGCTTCCGGAGTATTGGAGTAATGAGCAATGTCCTGGTTACTCTAGCTGATGACGATATTGGCGATGCCAACCTCGAAGTGTCCTAGTGGGGACATTGTCTGCCGCTGTGCCTGCTTACGAATGTTCCGGTAACTGCGTTGTACCTGTGGGTGCTGTTGCTGTCCCTCCCCCCCCCCCCCCCCCGCCCATTACAGTAATCAACGTACATTACGGTACAACGCAGTAACCGGAACATCCGTAAGTAGGCGTTGCACCTGTGGGTGGTGTTGCTGTCCCTCCTCTTGCCCCCCCCCCCCCCCGCCCATTACAGTAATCAACGTAATGAGCCCCCCCCCCCCCCCCACACACACACGTACACACATATGAATTTTTTCTTAGGGCTCTTAGAAATAGGAAGGAATACTAGTAAGCCATTCTTACCCAAAAAGCTTTGGCATTACTTAGGGTCACCCTTATAGCACCTCACTTGATGTTTCTGAGGCATGAAATTATACCAGGGTTTCAAAAGCCCATCGTATATTGGCTAACTAAAGGAAATTTCCCCTAAATTAACACCTGATAAATTCCCCCAGATACTCCCAAAAAGTCATATTTTAGCCTAGAACAGCAAAACATTGATACAGTATTTACACCGTCGCTTTTCGTTCTAAATACATGCATATCTAAACAATCTGTACCGTGTAAGGGAATTTCAATGTTTCCAGCACCTCCAGACCTCATCGATGTTTGTATGTTTTGATACATGGAAACCATGTTATATTTCCAGCAAATAACAGCTGACCTCAGACTGCAGAGTCCCTAAGAAATTTTAGAATATGAATTGCCTCCTGGTCCTTTCGTTTTAACCGTGTCAACGGAGCTCATATTTGGGTAGCTTCGGCTTTTGCAAAGCCTCATTCGAACTCCTCGTCCAATCCGTTGGCTTATAGCCTCGGATGTACATCTGGGGCCGCAATGGAAAGTATTCCGGCAAGCGAGGTCAGGTCAACTGCACACCGGTAGTGCGCTTTGTATAAGCAAATTTTGAAAACAATGTATATTGTGTACAGGGACTGCCAATCCTCACATGTTCTACTTATTCAACACTGAAAAAAAAAATGAGGAGAAAATCCCAGGTACATTTATTATGGCCGCACTAGTTTACAGTTCACGTCAGGAAGTCCCATCCCAGTAGGCGATGTATGTCGCATTTGTGTTAAACTGAACCTTTTAGTTAAATTACTGTCGAATACCTTGTCGCAGTTGATATTTAGCAACAACATATCGAGCCCATATAAAACACATTATTACGGGAAATATATGGAGGCCTTTTCTTTGTGGAAACTGTGATCTTTTTCCGGACGAGTCAGTAGAAATGGCAACCCAGTGTATTTCCCGCGAATTATGCTATAATGGCAACGGTCGATTGTGGTGTTTCGAATGACCGAGCCTGACAGTCGTTAAAGCCGATGGAAAATAACTGGCTGAGGGCCCTTTTCCATGCGCACGGGCGCGTTTCCGTGCGAAAAATTGCGCTAGTGTAAATCATATACTAAAAAACCTTTTCCATGCACACGTTCACGCGCGCGTGTGAAATCTACATCGTGCGATGCGCGATTTTTCAGACCTCCCCAGTAGTACAGGTTTCTACTGTATGCACGGGAAAACCCTGGTATTTTTTTTTCAATTTGGAGCACCGGCTATGAAGAACATATTGGGTATATTTCCTGCTAATTTGCACTGCAGGTCAGCAAAGACAAGAGCTCGTCGGACGGCATTTGCGACTTGTGAGAAATCGTTACACTTGTGACTGCTTATTCATGGGGATATATAAATAATAATGATCCTTGGCTTCGTTGGCGTTAATTTGTGGCATTTTCTATCCCTAGATAAGCGGAAGATGGCGCCCGAACTTCGATCAAAATGTCAGCAGTTCAAACTGTAGCAGAACCAGATGGTGTATAAATTTGCTATTAAAGTACTGTGCATGTAGATCATCTAGGCATTAAGATGAGGAATAAACTAAATTCATAGTTTGGTTAGTTATTGATTTATTGTTAAACCATCATCGTTCGGCCTTTTGGTACCCCTGAATCACCGGGAATGTGCCGCGATGTCAAACAAGTGTCAAGCGGATTGCTACAATCATACAAAATGACCGTTTTGCGCGTGGTGGGTGCTTTTTGCGGTACAAAATAAGATTTGTTTAAATTCAATTTTTGAGGGCACCTGGTTTGCTCATTACGTCGATAAGGTACTTTGACTTGATACCCCTGTCAACACACTACACACATAGTTCCAAAGGAGATACCATTTACCAACATATAGAAAGAAGACGGAAGACCTTTTACCATCTGGATATTATTTATTCACATAATGATACAAAGAGTGCCAGGGGTTGATGTTTAAGACCTCGGTCTCTCCTTCTTCTCCTTGTACAACGCCCACAGGGATGTGTTGGCCACTTTGACGACCTTGAACCTGACACCTGGGATATCACCGACGGCATGGCCCTTTCTACCAAATCCAGCTACAAGGACTTCATCGTTTTCCTGAAACATACAAGAATTCAAAATGTTTAAGCAGATAAATATCACCTACTACATAGGCATGCGCCTGCAAGTGCACAGGGTAAAATTAAAAATCAGAGCACATAAAGCGTAGTGTAATGAGTACAAGGAAGTAGGGCTGAAACGGGTACAAATTTTTGGATTCGAGTACCCGTTACCATGGCAACGCTGTAAGATAAAACGGACATCTGTTTACCGATGCAAAATATGCATATATTTGACTTTGTGACGATTTAACTTTATCCCAACGAAGAAACAGATATATGTCATAACAAGACCTGTGTTAATTTGACTAGCATATGTTTAGGGCCATATGCCAGGCTATGATAATGAATAAATAGGCCTACAGACTGCCGGTAAATTTGCAGTAATATTCAGATATGCATGCTAACATGTACAAACACGAGTACTCGAGTCCAAATTTTGGACTCGAGTACTCGGTAAGTATTACCCAGACTCGAGTACTCCTTTCAGCCCTACAAGGAAGCATCAAAAGTCTAATTATTTCAAAGGAACCATAACTGAACTGAACCTGCATATTCTTTTTGGACTCAATATGTACAAACAATGGTCAACTATTAATGTCTGACGGTACAGACATCAGGGTTTCTGGTAAAGCTAACAAGCATTAACAATTTAGCAAATTCAAATGATACAAAATATTATGACAGAACTGCAAGATCTTAACTAATGAGAATCTTTTAACTTCTTGCCTTACAACATGACAGCACAGTAATATTTGTTCCCAAGGCATGAACCGGAATACCCCATTACATGGAGGTCCCCGGGATTAAACAAGGGATTTGCTGTAACCTTCCTTGATTAGGATACCTGTCATGTTAATTCAGGCTCATGCCCGGAAGGTTACAATTTTTCATAATACTGCTTTATTATAATTCACTGCAATAAAGACCCTTTTTTAAGCATTCTATATGAAACCTTGGTATTTAAGGTTATGATATATAAGGCTTTGTTCCAATAATTTGTCAAATCCAAATTTAGTTGAACATCAGAAAAATTCTGGGATTTAGTCAACAAACAGCTGAATGAAGCCCTCACAGGGCACTTGTGCTGCAGTTTTAAACATTGTCTTTCCATACATGCGGCCCCCACGCATGTCCCACATGGTTGAAATCAAACAAGTACCTGCGGATGCTTAATGTTATATCAATAGCAGGCACATGTCCTCGTCTTTGAAAAGAAGCAGTTGATAAAGCTATTCGACTGCATAAAAAAATATACCACGGGTCTTCATTGAGATGCGGCCCAGGGCCAGCTCAAGATAGAGTGTGACAGGAAATAGCCGCCATTTAAGCCTGGCTGGTGAGATATGATATTAATCCGCTTCAATCTGCCTCATCAGTTAGTATAAATGTTTACACTCAATATTTTTTTAAGGACATGCACTACAATTTGAGAAATTAGGATTATTAGTGCATGCATTTATCCAAACTAACGGGTCTCCTACATGCTGGGACCCGCACATATGGAAGGGGCACTCCGCATGCAGGTGAAAATCCACATGTATGGAAAGGCACCCTAACACTGAAAGAATGGATTTTGTATACCAGATTCAAACTTTAACAGTATAATAACATGATATTCACAATACTGTGTTTGCTTGTGTTATACATAATGACCTTTCATTTACATAAAAAATTGCCTTTTGCAGCATTACTCTGCCCTGATCACAAAAACCTGTGATCTTAAACAGAATACTGACAACTTGAACTGTGCTTTATGTGAGAGATAATATCACCCTTTTTATAATATTTTGTCAACAAAGCTATAGTTATAAAAAAATTTACATGTTGATACACATTACTGGTTTACTTACTTCAACGTAGTTCAAGCAACCATCTCTGGGGACAAAAGCTGTGATTTTCTTGCCATTCTTGATCAACTGCACCCTGACACACTTACGGATGGCAGAGTTAGGCTGCTTGGCCTCAACACCACTAAAACAACAGAGTAACAACCAGGTAATATTATACTACCAACAGATTTTCATTTGTTTAAAGATACATTGTCCTTGACGTACATTAATGGTCTTCCAGAAATATCAAATGGTAGCATTTTCTTTTGCTGCTCCTATAAATATGTCTCAATGGCATTATCCTGTATCTTCTATTTTAAGAGAAATGCATCAGCTGACAGAAGAATGAAGCAAAATAAAAATTCCATTCATAAAAAAAATCTCTAAATTACAGATAATTATTTCTTTTAATATCAGTAGATTCTACTGAAATTGTCCAAATGATCTTAATTCTTACATGTACCCAAGGCATGAACCAGAGTACCTCACTGCACAAAGGCCCCTGGGATTAAACAAGGGATTTAATGTTACCTTCCTTGATTAGGAATACCTGCTATTTTTAAACAGGCTCATGCCCGGAAGGTCCAACATGCTTAGCAAAAATATCAAAGTCCCTTACGTCTGGCAAGGCAACACTTTTTGTGTTATAAAATCCAGTCATTACTTAATAATCCTTAGTCACTATTATTTCAGAAAAAGGATGTATATACTGTAAAAAGAAAGAATTTTTAATAAAACATTCGAAACGGTAGTAAAATAATATAAGGATATTTAAAAAACAATTGTAGGAAAAATTTTTTTATTGCCATTTTTTGGACTTGTGTCCAACACATCTTAAAAGCCTTGTTTGACTTAATTACTCACACTTTCTCAAGAACGATTCCTTTGGCATGAGAGGCACCAGCGAAGGGGTTAGCCTTCCAACGTGTTCCCAAGTGAGATTTCTTGTAATCCTTATCGTGCCATTTCTGGTCACGACGGTGGCTCCTAAGTTTGCGAGCTGTTCTAAGACCCCTAGGCTTTCCTGAAAATAGAGGAAACAATATCAGGTCAAGTGGGCGACTCATATTTGGAAATTTGCATGAATAGTATAATTAATGTACAAGTAATAATCTAGAAAAGTTCAAAACCTGTTCCCAAGGCATGAACCGGAATACCACATTACATGGAGGTCCCCGGGATTAAACAAGGGATTTGATGTAACCTTCCTTGATTAGGATACCTGTCACTTTAATACAGGCTCATGCCCGGAAGGTGCTTACCAATGCCACCCTAATGGTAACCCAACACATTTAGTAAAGTATCTGTGGCACAGAGTGCAAGTTGTTGGTATCATTTATAAAACCATCTATTTGTATTTTTTAAGGGTTTAGCACTTAACCATAATTTAACCTACAACAGACAATAAAGCTGCTAATACCTGTAAGCAAAATGTAGCCATAATCAGTGGATGAGCAAGAATAAACAGGTATAAGATGACCTTTTATTTAATATGAATAACTGCTGGCTGGAATGATGGCCTGCATGTCCACTGGCGAATTCATTTGACACTCCAAACAGGCACCCAATACACTCGGTCAGACACCTGTTTTGTGTGCTCTGTCCACTAGATAACTGAAGCCCCAGGTCTGCGTATTCCACAGAGCCACTACTGGGTTTCAGGATTTTATACTCTTATTAAATAATAGTTCATATTATGCACCTATTTTGTAATTTGTTCCTGCTTCATTGATCAATCATGACATTAAAGACTAATTGTAGCCATGTGCCCGTCTCTAGCAAAACACAGCCCAGCAAGGACCGCCTCAGAGCCAATGTTGCCACATTTTGTGTTAACACTGAAAGCATAGCAGCATATGTCTATGCGTCCACGGAGTGTGAGCGAAATGTGATTCTAAGGTGGTCATACTCTTATTAAATAAAAGTTCATATTACGCTCCCACTTTGTCCCCTGATAAATATTATGACATTGAGACTTTTATCATAGCCATGTTCCTGTCCCTAGCAAAACGGATACCAACCCAATGAAGCCCACCTTAAAGCTAGTGTATTAAAACAAGAAGGGTGTTCCTTGCTTGGCTCACAACTTGTTGGTGACATATTCTAATTGTTCTGGAGATATGAACATGGCAATGATAAAATGTCTTAAAGGGACATAATCAGGAGACATATTATGTCTAGTCTTTCACACTACAAGTTCAGTTTTGCTCTATAAAAAAGTTTCCCAGCAAAACCAGACCGGCACACAGTCTCAGTTCCTCCCATACAGCTGTTAAACACATTGTTATGGCCCTGCGTGTTGGTTAAAACAGTCCACCTGTGTCTGTTTATCATATCAAGGCCGCGTAATTGGAGGTCTGATTATGAGGGGCAACACATTGTTTCAGCCAGCAGAAACATGTATTACATTTTTTGGGCCAAGTCAGTCAGGTATCTCCTGATTGAAATGAGTTGGGGCTGCATGATGCGCACCGCCAAACGCAGTATTTATGTTGACATCTGCGATTGCACCTGATCCAATGATTTTAACACTCGTTTACAGGTGTAAGCTAATGATTTCAAGGCAATATTTTAGCAGGTACAGATTTATTTTAAAGGAAGAACCTATATTTTGTATAAACTCAACATGCTTTGTACGTGATTGGGCCCCTTTAATGTTATAACAAGTTAATGAAGTGGGAATATAATTCCACCTATCAGTATTTTTTATTAAATTAAGAGTAAGGTTACAGCTACGTAATACAATAGTAATAGTAGTCATAGTACTAATACTAGTAATAGTCCTGAAGCAAAAATCTACCTTGCCGGGCATTTCTTTGATGTAAATTTTTATTTTGAAAAATTAACTGATATACCTAGTCCTGTAACCTGCTGTGCACCTGTTTTTTTTAAAGATAATTTTCATAAAAAATAATACAGCCGAATCGGGTCAGACGGCTCGATATGTATAAACTATAATAAATATAATGTACTTTAGACGAGTTTGTTTATCCCTTCTAGGCATAGGATCATGCGTAATCAGTTTGTGTCAAGCTTCATGGACTTTTATCACTGAATTTACGTAAACTGCACTGAATTTACGTAAACTGAACTCAGTTCTTTTAATAATTCGCATAACTTGCATAAAGGTATATTTCGACTTGCACAAGAAGCCACAGTGCAGATGCAATCAACCCCAGTCCGATATTTCAACTGAGTTAGAAGGAATCGCCACATTACAAAAGCCACAGTCATTTTTGTTTTTAAAATAAATACTATGCTGCTGATGGTAGTTTAAGAATCTTCAAATGTATTAACTCTATTTGAATATTAGTTAAATATATAATTAGAACTCAGATAAGGCAATAATATTGATAAAATTGTTGAGGACCACATGGCTTGCGTACCCATGATGGTGGTCGGTTCGAGCGGAAGAGACCGGCCACGTGACTTCCTCCGATAACCTCCGAGAATAGAGGCAATAAATAAAACTCGGAAGTCGGAAGTCGGAAGCTCTCGGAAGTCGGAAGCCGTTTTATATTTTAGTATAATTTTTAAAATAACGAACAAATCGACAAGTTTTTGTGTTAAAACGGAAGATATAGACACCCTTTTTCATACGAGAAAGTTTCAAAGATATATATTGATATATATGAAAATTTAAGCATAATTAATGCGTCGGAAGCCTCTCGGAAGTCATCCTGATGATGCTCAAAATGCATAAAACTCGGAAGTCAAGCCACAGTATACCAATCGACAACGACACAAAAAGGGTCTTGCATCAACCCAAATATTAATTTAGGTAATGTTAATGTATTTGAATAAAATCATAATGTATATAACTAACAAAATAATATATGCATTAACCCAAAAATTAATTTTAGTGATATTAATGTATTTGAATAAAATCATAATGTATATAACTAACAACATAATATATAAATTCATATTAAAATATAAAACATGAATATAAAATACTATAATTATAAATAAAAAAAAAGTATAATACAATACAGATTTGTTTTGGTATTCTCTATTTTTTTCATTGAACAAATACATATATGATGCAAAATATAATTACATAATACAAGTATAATAAAATGTATACATAATGTGTTAAATAACACAGATGACGATATAATTATATATTCATTCAACATCGATATAATTTGATATTAAATTATATTATATGATAAAATAAATATTAAAAAAGTACATTATAATCAATATTCCTATATTAAGTAAGACCAAATTATATAAGTCAATATAAATTAATATATGAAATGATTAAATTGTATATAATATGATTATTTATATATCCATTCATGTATGTGATAATTTATCTCCTCCACCTAGGAAGTTATTCTAACAAATAAAAAGGATAACAGATGGCAGAAAAGAATTTAGATGGCGATTCCTCCTATTAGTTGTAACTGATAATTATCTAAAGATAGTTTATGTCGTTACCTTAAAGGCACACGCGTTTCATTGTTCTTATTGCCTGATCCCCAGTTAGCACAAACATTTTATGAAACTGTTCTTAAAATGTTTCCGAAACAGTATGTGGCTTTAAAGTGTAAAATTTAAAAATGATCTCTGGAATCATATAATAATGTAATATCCTTCCTACATAAATTATTTTGATTAAGCTAAAATTGAAATATAAAGATACTGTTATAATTTATATCAATATTTTTGCAACATCACATGCTTTTTTTTCAATCTTTCACAGTTATGCAGTTTTACATATTTTTAAATTTTCGAAATATTTTGGAAGTGTTTTTATAATGGTTTATGCAAATTGTCTGTGCAATGAACTAAAAATGTTTCCTGATACGTTGGGTGATCAGTATTCAACAAGCATTGGAGAGTTATATGCGTTCCATATAAAGCAACTTAATGCATGGATAAAAATTAGTTTCATTTATATGTATATAGCACCCTAATGGATAAAGAAGAATAGTTTTATTAATACAAAACTTAATGGACTTTTCTTACGGTTTTACCAGTTCCTGCAAGGATGCGACAGTTTGATAATTTGTTAGTTTTTTACATTAATATACAAATTTATGTATTTATCAAATATTTGAATATTATTATGTAAAAATATTATAATACAAATTAATGTAGAATACTTAACTTTTTTATATGATAAAATATTCTTATCTATTTTGTTATATAAGGAAAAAAATTATCACACCATTTTGATAAAATTACGAAATTTTAAATGCTTTTATATTATATTTATTAGAAATAACATTCCATATTAAAATATTACGTCGCGATATGATATATAATGTATTACATTTGAATGTATATTTCAACATTTATTTTTTCTATTTTATATATTATTATGTTTAATTAGTAATATACATTATGGTTTCATTCAAATACATAAATATAACTTAAATTAAATTTGGAATTATGCCAGACTTTTTCTGTGTCATTTTTGGTTCTTGCTATATGGTCTTGACTTCCGAGTTTTATGCATTTTGAACATCATCTGTCACCTCAGGATGACTTCCGAGAGGCTTCCGACGCATTAAAAATGCTTTGATTTTCATATATGGGAATATACGTTTGTGCGACTTTCTGGTTTTGCAAAGGGGGTCTATATCTTCCATTTTAACACGAAAAAGTGTTGGTATGATCGTTATTTTTAACATTATATCAAAAATTATAACGGCTTCCGACTTCCGAAGGCTTCCGACTTCCGACTTCCGAGTTTTATTTATTGCCGAGAATAGATCGAGATGTGCATCATGTGACTTCTGCTAATTCAATATGGCCGCGATGGACCGATCGAAGTGGGTGTATTCTGTTCTCCTTGGTGCTTGCCTAACATGTCTTGTTGGTGCAGATAAAACCCCAGTTTTCCTATGGACGACAGAAAGGTAGGAAATTCTTGCCTAATATCAAACAAAAAATACAATCATATTTCCAGAAACACTCATTCAAGTTGTTTTTCAATGAGATGTCAAACCGGTGTTGAACTGTCAAGTGTCATTTGTCACACTCACGAGTCAGACTCATGGCCCCATGCTATTCGTTTCTATTTTCCCGTGGATGTAGATTTAACGGTCCGTTTAACTTTGGTAAACTGTATAAGTTCAAATGTGGGATATCAGAGCTTTGTTATAAGACCTGAATTTAATATAGAACTATAGTAGTACAATTTTAATTTTAATAATAATATTAAATAATTGTTCATAAATCTTTTTGTGGATGTAAGTGTAAATCTGTGGAGCCACTATAAAGGGCAGGCTTCAGAGTGAATGTAGGATCACTCACACACTGTCTTGACGAGGTATGAGTGTATCCGGACAGACGTAATGATCTTTAGGATTTATGTAAAGGAGGAGAGTGTTAGTGGCAGATAAAAATAAGTGGCAAAATTAAGATGCAAGCAGCAGTAAACTATGGTTGTTGGGCTGAAGCCTGCGTTCTATATTAGTAATTTAAATCTGTGATGAAAAAAATTTTAGTACATTTCATTTCCCTACGAAAGTAGCTTGACCCCATAAAATTCATTTAAATATAAGTTTTTACTTCTTGAATATTTTTTTTATATTTTCATCTTAATATTTAAATAAATTAATTGAATTAATAAATAATGTTAATAAATCAGCCTTTTGTCGGGTACTGAACAATAGCAAGTAGTTCACACCACTTGACATCTGGTAATTGCCATATTTCCCAGCGGTAGCGAAAGCACCATTAGTCATCAAAAAAACAGTCCACATCCATCAGGTAGTACATGTGTTTATCAACCCTTGCAGAATAAAAAGTAAATAGAAACCTTGAGTGTACACTGATCATAGAGGCTGTAAAAGACTAAGGGCAAAAAATTAATTATATGTTTCTCAGATACTGCCCACATCATTTTAACACTTCCCCCCCCCCTTCCTAGTCAAATGTTTTTATTGTCCATGTGTCACATTGTGATCTGGTAATGTGCTTGATGGCTACTTAAAAAAATCTATGACTCCCAAGTCTGTTCTTTTTGCTCATAATGATAAACCATTTAACCATGAATATACTTAAATACATTGATAATCCTCTAAAACTTTTGACCAGTTTGCCCTTAATATCTTTTATTATGACTATTATATCTCATATTTCAGTCTTTGTGATCTATTTTCATAGCTAACAATGTCCTGTAAACAAACTGTACTTATCTTGAAGTAAACACTTAGAATTGGTCTAAAATTTATGTGATAGAATTTAAAAGTAAAATTAAGTCTCACAGAGAAAAATTATCTGCATATTGTCTCCTGCTTCTGCAGAACTTGGGACATTGATTTTGGTCCGTCTGTCTCTGTCTGTCTGTCCATCAGGTTTTTAGCTCAGCTGACTATAAGTCATCTGAGCTATAGTCGTGGTCCATTGTCCGTCGTCCGTCTGCCTGTCAGTCCATCTGTCTGTCCGTCTTGATGTCCGTCCGTAGACTGGCACGTTTCGACACCGTTGGACCTACGAATCTTAAATTCGGCATACTGTTAGATGTCCCCAAAATCTCCTACCATGCCGAAAATTAGGTCAATAGGACTTGGTTCCTTCGAGATATTAAAGAAAAACCTCAATTTTTTATTAGAAATCTATTTTCACACTTCAGGACTGGCTAATATCAAAACCACTCATCTGGTTTTCTTCATATTTACCATAAATGTTCCTCTATATAGTTCCTATGTACATGCCAGATATTAAGTCAGTATTATATAATTTAAAAAAGTTATGGGCCCAAACATAATGGACTTTGTAAAAAAATCAGGAAGATATTTGGTCACTTAAGACCAAAAGTGTTAAAGGTAGGGACTTTTTTTCCAGTAATACAACTTTAATTAATCAAAATTTAATTGTATACCAAAAATTAGATCAAAATCTGTTAAATTTTTTTAATATTGGCAAAAATATAAAATTGGTACCTTAAATTTTGCCCAACTTTGGCCGCGGCACATTTTTTTCCTGTAAGTACTGTGGATTTAATTTTCACAGCATGTATATATAAGGATTTAATCTGTTCAAATCTGAAATTTGAAAATAAAAGCTGCAAAATTAGGCTAGTTATTGAATTTTTTTTGGAGGCTCTTGTTGTATTCCCTTACATTGTCAAGCAGTCCACTTCGATGACTGTAGGTCATTCAGTGCACATCTCTATGCTCCCCAGGCTGTTGCCATAATTTTAGATGTCCCCAAAATCTCCTACCATACCGAAAATTGGGTCATTTGGACTTCGTTCCTTCGAGATATTAAGATAAAAAACTCCATTTCCATGAAAAAAAAGCCATTGTTACACTTCAAGGCTGCCTAATATCAAAACCACTGATCTGTTTTTGATCGTATATAGTATTCACATTCTTTCATACATTTTCTATGAACTTACCAAAAATTAGTTTAATATTGGGTATTATTTTGAAGTTATGGGCCAAAACATAATGCAATAATAATAAAAAATAATTTAAAAAATCAGGAAATATATTTACTCACCTCACATGAGAATTGCTGAACCTAGAGACTTTTTTTTCAGGAATATAACTTTATTTAATCAAGATTCAATTGTTTACCCAAAATTAGATCTGAATTTTGCAAATTTTTCAAGTTATTAGCATAAATAAAAAATCAATACCTTAAATTTTGTCCAACTTTGGCACTGTTGATTTAATTTTCACAGCATATATACATAAGGATTTAATCTTTTAAATCTGAAATTTCAAAGATATTGATTGGAAAGAATAGCTTTTATTCATGTTTTCATACACCATGTCAAGTGTTGTTTACATCTAGCCCACCTGGTAGTACAGCCTTCACTTGCATTATGTAACCCACCCCAGGCAGCTTGCCTTGGGTCAGCTTGGCCACTACCAGCAGGCTTCCCCCCTGCCCTGCACTCCCTCCCCCCCCCCCCCCCAGATGGTGCATAAACTAGATGAATGTTATTATTTTCTGTATTTGATTCATTTTTATTTCAGGCTATGCTACATTTTAGATTTTGTATTGTACCACCAGGGTTACAATGATTAAAGTGTACATTTAATTGTGTCCACAAAGTGGTGTATTGCTATGAAAGTGTGGATGTTCATGAGATAAGTATTTCCTTACTTCAGAGGAGTAAAAACTTAACCAGGTGTGAAATTGACTATTAATTCCAGTAATAAATTAAAACTGGGATAGTAATTAAAACCGTTACCGTTACCGTTAGAACAAATCTCACGGTTGCAAATGCTTCAAAATAATGCAGCCCGTGTTATTCTTAAAAAACGAAAAAGGGACCACGTTACGCCGTTACTTAAGGAACTCCACTGGCTGCCAGTTCAGCATCGGATACAATACAAACTCGCAGTCCTTGTTTATTGATATTTTGATGGATCACTGCCACCATATCTTTCGTCAAAACTATGTATTTATCGGCCGGTGCGCACCTTACACTCTTCTAACGAAAGTCTTCTAATATTGCCTAAGTGCCGTACGAAAGTCGGTGAACGTTCTTTCAGTTATATTGCCCCTAAGATCTGGAATTCCCTTCCAGCTGAACTTAGAAAATCCCCCACTATCAATACTTTTAAGACTAATCTTAAAACATACCTATTTCTGCAGGCATTTTGTAATTAGCAACATTTACCATACATGTAATCTCGGGTGTGTGTGGGTGAGTAGGTGTGTGTGTGTGTGTGTGTGTGAGTGTGCTTATATATTTATATATTGTGTAACTGATGTGTAAAAATGCAAGCGCTGTGAGTCTGATCTTGGAGTTCAGCGCTATATAAGTACTATTCATTATTATTTATTATTATTAAAACAATGATATTGTTTGTCCCTCATTCAACCAACAGTGTGTATACTTTATTTGAAAAGATGTTTTATTTTATCAAATTTACTTAATCTTTTATTTTATTTTGGTGAATAAAATTAAGCATGTACTGAAAACTCCAATGTGCAAAACTTTTTAATAGTGATTCAAGGAATATTCTTGTAGATGCCATGTTGTGGCATTATGTTCTTTTAAATTCAGTTTAAACATTTATGATTTAAAATAATAAAATATATGTGTATGCATAATATGACCCAATATGAGCTACACTCTGGATATATGATGATTGCAACTTTTGCAACAATTCTAATATTTTAACTTATAGTTTCAGTTTTTTACTCTGTATATATAATGATTGCAGCTTTTGCAACAATTCTAATATTTTAACTTATATTTTCAGGTTTTTTTATTAAAAAGTTATAAAACCTGTAAATAAAAAAAAATGATTCAGATACAAACTTCTTAATGGAAAAAGTGGATATGCTTAAAAAAATAGGCTTATATATAAACTTAAATGCATTATTCCCTTGAAAGTGAAAAAAAGGTATTAGTCCATTCTGTCCACTTGCCTGTCCATCTGTAAATTTTCATATGCATTACAGTATCTCAAAACTTTTACTGTTTTTCTTCATGACAGTCTTGTCAGAGTATTAGTTTGCAATCATATATTTAGAACTTTATTATAACCAAGTAGGAGGGCCCCTTTCCTCTTAGCTTTTCATATTCTTATATAAATGAAAAACATTACAATAGAATATTTCTACATCCACCTTCGTGCTGCCCTCACTTTTCCCTTCTCTGAACCCCATCCCAAAGTCAGCCTCAGTAAGCAAGAAGAAGATGAAACAGATATATTCATACTTTAATATTTTGTATAACTATTCGTCCATAGGTACCTATGTACATGCCAGAAATTATGTCAATATTGTGTAATATGTAGACATAGTGGGCATCACAATAATTTACCTTGTCAAGACTAAAGAGATATTATGTCATACAGTCACGTATTTATAAATCACTTCATCAGCATAGTTAATCATAACATCATATCTGTCAAATTAAAAGCTTGCATTTACTGTTTTTCTTCATGACAGTCTTCTGAGTCTTGTCAGAGTATTAGTTTGCAATCATATATTTAGAACTTTACTATAACCAAGTAGGAGGGCCCCTTTCCTCTTAGCATTTCATATTCTTAATATAAATGAAAAACATTACAATAGAATATTTCTACATCCACCTTCGTGCTGCCCTCACTTTTCCCTTCTCCGAACCCATCCCAAAGTCAGCCTCAGTAAGCAAGAACAAGATGAATCAGATATATTCATACTTTAATATTTTGTATAACTATTCGTCCATAGGTACCTATGTACATGCCAGAAATTATGTCAATATTGTGTAATATGTAGACATAGTGGGCATCACAATAATGTACCTTGTCAAGACTTAAGAGATATTGTGTCATACAGTCACAAATTCATAAATCACTTCATCAGCATAGTTAATCATAACTTCATATCTGTCAAATTGAAAGCTTGCAGACTTCCATACACTTTAGATCCTTCAACAAATAGCCTTATCATCATTCTACTACTGCTTATTACTGCTGTCATTGCATTCGTATTTGCTCAAATATATCACAATTTTCAACCCCTCCTAAATAAATAAAAAATAAACCACTATATTTTACTCTATTAATCCATCAGTCAGGTTATTTCATTTATCATTTACTCACATATTACATTACATTCCTTTATAATAGCCCAACATGTCCATGATATTCATAAGCTTTATCGACTCAATATAGTATCACAGTGGAGAAACATTTATAGTCCAATCACGATCAGCTGAGCGCCGTGACCCGTGGGTCCCTTGTTGTTTCTGTGTGATAACTTTTCTAAATATTATCCGATTTCATTCAAATTTAGGTCAGTGATTGCTTTCACGCATACCTGGGTTGGTATTGGTTTTTTAGTGTCTGTCGGAAAATTTATTTTCCCTTTGGTTCCCAATTCACAACAAAAAAATTATGATATGTGGAGACATCTTCAGGAAACAATGAAAGCTAAAACACATGTACTATGATTTATGGAGACATCTTCAGGGGAAAATAAAAACTAAAACATATTTAGAAGGCAAGCATGAAGATCACAGGAAGCTAAAATAACAAGAGGTGGAAACCGGGAACATAAATTCGAGAAATTTACTTGTTGTCACTATTTTCATGCTTCTTGACCATTTGATGAGAATAAACATGGCCGCCATGGTGACCAGTCTGCAGGTATCATTATTAACAAACTTCCAATAAACTTATTTTGCAATTGAATTTTAAATAAGAAATATCAACAAAGGTTATATTAGACTTATAGAAATTTCTATTGAATTTGTATTTCTTCACTAAATTATCTCGCATCTTGTTTCAACAAAGCATGACCATCATGCATTTTGATGGGGAATCCCCATATCATGACCCTCAGTGGAGCCTTGTGTTCCGGGCTACACAGCAAGATTTTGACATCCGTAGCCCAATATAATCTGGTTTGCAGGTTAACATAGAAATAGAAATTTCACATACTTTGAAGATCTTTTCAACTATTTTAATGTATACATCATTTATTACCTCACATTTTAACCATTGGTTGTCATTTTTAATGGCAGTGCATGATAAATAATTATATTTTATGCTATAAAGAAAATAAAATTAAAAGGCTGCCTGCCCTCATCATTTTCCATGTCTGAGAAACATTATTGTTAATTTTTTTTTGCGCAATAAAACAAATAAATACAACAACATTGTTGCAGCTCAGAACATGTCTATAATAATATGATCATTTGATCATAATAGTTTGATGTTTTGGGAATATCAAAAAGACAACTTGTTATTTTATAAGAATATGCCAAAATGTATTTTTGAAATTTGTAAATTGCTTTAGAGAAAAGCAATATATTAATTATAAAAATGGTCCATTTGCTTTTATGCATGGCTCTGTATGTCCAGAAATTACATTTTCATTTGCTGTAATCCAGATTCAATCAAAATAATATAATTTTTATTTCAAATATAGAATTAGGTTAATTATCTTTGGTTTTATTTTTGCTGTCTCTGTGAATGACAAGGTTTTATAGAAATTTTTTTAATAAGTATCCTTCATGAAATTTGAATTTATGATTTGTCTTGCTTACCTATCTTTAAATTTAACACTTAGTTTATAATGAGAAAATTTAAGTCCAAAATTTGAAATTTTGTATGAAGTCACCAATTATATTTAGTGAGTTATTTCAGAAGGTTGAAACACAGGTTGGTGGAAGTCTCACAAAACATTTTCTGCTAACAACCATAGTCAAATAATGGTTCACTTCTCACTTAGGGCACATTTTCAGCCAAATGTGAAAGTAACTGACCCATTATCACTTTTCATGTGATCTATATTCCATAATATTAAAAGAATTTTGATGGAAGCTCTCTGATAAGGAGATAGCACTGGTGTATGGAGGAAGATCAGCATAAATATAAATATATGAACAGTATAATGCACTTCTAATTAAACTATTAAACAGTTAGAGCTTTTGAGTCTGTTAGGACTTAAGAGCAATGTATATTGAAACATGCTTTTGAGAAATTAACAAAAGGCTTACTTTACAGAAATCATAAATAGTTGGTAGATGCCAAATAAAAGGAGGAATACAGCCTTACATTTGTTGAGATAAAATGAGGAAAATCTGGTTTTATAATTCATATCCTTAAAATAAGCTTTTCAGTATGGTTGCAAATCTCAGTTGATTTAGTCAAACCCATACACAGTAGTACACATGAACAAGGAACAAGTGTTCTGGTTGCACAGTGATTCTGCTAATCACAAGACAGATCAGTAGTGGTTACCCCTGTAAAGGATCTGTGTTAGAATAACCACTCTGTGTCATGTATTTGTCTCCACTAATAATTGTACAATAATAGCCGTAGCACTAGTAGTCAGGGATATAGGGATTTTCCGAGTTTAGAAATTCAACTAAAATGCACATATATTGTTAATTAGAAGTAATTTATTAACAAGAAAGGTATTTAGGGAACTTTTTATGAAATTAATTTACCTGTAATTGATAGGTAATCCCACAATGAAGCGCCACTCTGTTGTACTTTTGTTTAATACCAAAGTTTACTATTTTGAAATTTTACTGGTACAAGCTTAATGAGAACAATAAAAAAGAATGTATAAGTATATAGAGGTATCTGTAACTGGCAAGGTGTTGCTGAACTGAGGATACATTATATTATCCAAAATATAGGCTCTAATGCCTCTGTTTCCTGTTTAAAATTAAACTATCATGTGTATGCCCAGATCATAAGAACCATATGTCTGTATCAAGTGGTTAAGAGGTTAAAGGTTACATTGTAGAGTAATGGACCTGTTGGTGTATGTGTATTATGTAGAACATTTATGGTAAAATTAATTTGTAGATCATTTATGGTAATGTGGGGCAGAGTTATTGATCTGCTGTCATAACCTTCCCATCAACCTCTCTGATACAACTTGACCTAGATCCACCTCCTGTCCCACATCTTGCAACACAAATTGGCTCTGACCAACTGATATTGCTGTTGTTCTGACAGGAAACTTTCTGTTCTAAATAAGGTTGCTGATACTATGAAATAACTACTGTCAGTGTTATATGCACTTGGTACCCAGGAGTAGATATAACACCAACTCATTAATAGTACTGTTTATCAATAATACAATAATATTATCACATTTATAATGTTTGGTTTTTTTTCATTACACAATCCTTAAGATTTTAAAATATACGATACATGTTTTAAATTATTTCTCTGTATTAATTACTGATTATGTACTATGTGTATGGTTTATAATATACTTTAGATTTACTAAGTTTAATGATTACTTAATACTTAAAATTTGTGCTATTTATTGCTAACAAATAACATATATATATACCGGTATTTGTTAATTATACAATTATTCAGATTTGAACTTTAATTGATTACATAATACAGTACTTCAGATCTGTTCTATAGTTTTCTATTAAGATCTGTTGATTATTGATTATACGTCAAATCTATATTGTTCTTCTGGTATATATATATACAGTAGAACCTCAAATATCCAAATAGTTTAGGGGACATAAATTTTGTTTGGATATTTGAGGTTACGGATATGCAAGGTACACAATTTTTCTCAATAAATATACTTTTACTATAGCCGCACATGGACGTTACATCAGTACATGTATAGGTGATTGAATGAATGCATGCACAATAACTTGGTGACAAAAGCTCTTAAGTCTTAATAACCCATTTAGCTGAATTAGATGAGCTGATAGGGCAGTTTGTTATTCTTCATGGGCGAGTGAACGATACTCAGCCAGTTATTCTCAGAATCACATTCGTAATTTAGGAAAATATATTTTCCAAATGTCATATTTCGGTCCCTCAATTTCAATTTTGGAAAAACATATTATTGGAAAAACAATATGCAGAAATTTAAGGTTCTGCTTTTCTACTGTGTGTGTATATATATATATAGTAGAACTGATATATATATATATATATATATATATATATATATATATATATATATATATATATATATATATATATATATATATATATATATATATATATAAGTATTCAAATTCCTTAAATTTTATTTCTTGACAGTGTCCACATAGCCCTGGCCAACATTCAGGCTGTGGTGATGTATTTTGGACCACAGTAAATCAATAATGCGGATGAACCATTAGGCATATTGTGATTTCAGGGATTACCTGAATGTTTTACCTATATTATTTTCTGTTCTGTTTCAGTACTCTACCCAAGGTCCAAGTGCCACCAGTAGGTCAGCATTTAAGTCAGTCCAGCTTTAAAGATAGTGTAATCAACCATTTAGAAAATGCTAAAGGCAACATTGTTGCATTCTTACAAGATAAGGTGAGTGCTGTTAATATTGTGTGTGAAATGCCTTGACAAAATGAATGAGTAATGGATTGAACATGTGCTCTTTTGAATCTTATATATATGCATTATAGTTTGATGGAATTGTAATTACTGATAAAAATGCACAATGTTGCTTTAAAGAGACCTGGAAAGCTTTGGTGAGTTGTAGCAGCTGCATGTGTTTAACTGTATTTCAAAGGTCTAAGCATTTTATGGTTAACCATAGATTGATTTTGGTTTTAATTTTTTTTTTTTCATTTTGTTCCATAAAATGCTTACGGCAATTTGCATTTTCAAGAATGATTATCAAAACTGGAATAGAAATGTTTAGGTGTGATTTTCTTAAACAGACAGTTTATTACAGTGATTGCTATAACATAAATCAGGGATCTCTTGTCCGTCTTCCTTATAGTCTAAACAGATATGCAAACAACTTTATAATGAACACATATAGCTATAACTCCAAAATTGTAATATGCTGATCTACCTGATTGTGCATGTTAATTTGTAATTATGTCAGTATTCAAATTGTGCCTAACTCTGGTTTACATGTTTAAAGTATGTATTATATAGACATAAACACCTGTATGTAAAAACTGAGTATACTGGTAGTTTAGAATCAAGCTATGATTCCTTTTACACGGTGGCAGTCGCTATATGCAGTTGCAGCAAGGCCAGTTCCTTTAATACAATTGCAGATAAAATGTATATTTTTGTACGTGTAATATACATAATTTTTACATTTAGTATATATATAATATGTATGTGTGATATATATTATATATTTGTATCTCTGCATTGTGAAAAGTGGCAGCAAAAGATTAAGAAACCAGCTGCTTTGATCAAAACAGATACATGAATTGGAAAGATGACTAACCAATGAATTGCAGGCAAATGTTTCACATATTAACAGTGATTTAAATCAGTGTTTTCAGGTAGGGAATGTTTTTCCTTATGTGACATATACACATTAGTGGAATTTATTGTCCGACCCCATCCATTTTAAAATTTTATGTGGAATTTGTCACTACATCATGCAACAAAAAATTTGTTGATTGACATGTCTGATGCATACTGCCACCTCATAAAAAAGAAGTTTGTTCCTAATATCATAGTTTTGACTCTATCCGCAACCATGATCGAACTGCAGCCACAACAATGTAAGAGGAATCGTAGTTTCAGGATCATAACAAGGTCAACAGCAAAGTCCTATTTTCTGTTACAAGAGATTGATTAACAGAAATTTTACTTTAGTTTGAGTAACATACAGATGTTTTGCAAACTTCGGATATGAATGTTATCATGTGTGTACATATTACCCATATACTTGGCAATATGTTTTTCATGTACCAATTTTTGTTATAGCTTCACATGAATGATATAACAAAGTATGCAGGAGTGTATGATGAAAACAGTAATGGTGATGCATTCCATAACCTTAAGGTGAGTGACAGATAATTTACCTCACTAAATAAAGAAAATAACATCAAAACATAAGTAAATATGATTAAATTATTGATGTGAAACAAGTTTGCAGCTATCAGAGAAGTCTGATTTTTATCCTTGTTCATGAATCCAAAATTCATAATATCATTAATATAGAGTAGTGTCATTGATATATTGTAAAGTTTGGGTAATATAATGTATTATGTATAGCTACAAAAAAAAGGACATAATTTTATCTTTATCTTCCTGATAATCTTAAACTTGCTATGATTGCATGACACAGTTTATTGAGAAAACAGAGTGTATATTGTCTATTGTTTTGAGACTTATAATTATTCATTAAATTTGTTTGGAATGATTAATGGGATCATGTAAATGTTGAATATCAAATGTTATTGATATTTTTCCATGGCTTTTATATCCAGTGTCTAATGTTGCTACTTCCCCATGTCTATTTGCAGAGAGCAATAGAAAGTCACTCATCAATAGAACTGCCGTCAGTCCATGATGTAGCCAATACCATCAATGACCTTTCTAAGCAGTTCAAGGGAAAAGTGCATGAAGTGGTTGATCCTGCTGATGCCAAGAAACTGCCACTAGATGGAGCCACTCGACATTTGGTGATTATACATCTGCCAACAAATGACATTGCAGATGAGCTGAGGAAGTCACTACAGAGAAATGGTGAGATATAATTATATTTTTCATTGCACCTGCAAGTGTCTATGAAACAGGTGCAGTGTTTTCCTGTGGATTTTTAATAGCTGTGATGTTCTACAATTAAATCTTTTCTGTAGACAGTTGTAAACAGCCACAATATATTGTAGCATACCTCAGCATGGAATGAAATAAAACTTCCCGGCAATTTCTGTGACTGGCATGTATGGCACAGGGGTATGGTACTGGAACCTGACAATTTCTGTGACTGGCATGTTTGGCACAGGGGTAAGGTACTGGAACCTGACAATTTCTGTGACTGGCATGTATGGCACAGGGGTAAGGTACTGGAACCTGACAGTTGTTTACTCTGGATAGTGAGTAGCTGTCCACTATGTTGTGTGACCACTCCATAGGCACTGCAATTTCCTAAAAATGCCTTTGATTTTCTGTGATTGGGATATGCCATGACATCTGCACAATTTTTTACCTGCTCTAAATCCTACAATTTCTTTTTGAATACCTGTGCTATGAATTTATTTTTTTTTCATAAATGCTCTCACATGCTGCAATTTACTGTGATAACAATGATAATTGTTTGAAAGGTTTGAAATTTTACCTTATTTAGAGGTAAGAATGCAAATGAGTCTTTAATCTCTGTATGTAATCTTCTTCACTGTGTGTCAGTTAAAGTAAATCATTATCACATGTCACCACAAATGAATGAAACTGAGTAAAGATTAGATGTATGGATTTGCATTTTATTCTTAATAAACAAAAGTTGATCATAACCACTTAAAAAACATTTTGTTTAAAGCCAAAATTAAATCATTGCAGGTTTATTTTTGTATATGTATTACAGATGGCATTATGGGTGAAATTTCAGCCCATTTGGCAGCACTAGGCAAGCCTTACACAGCCCTCTACACAGGCAAGACATCACAGGTCAGGGTTCATTTACATAACTGTAAATTAAGTGTAAAGCTCTTTGCTGATACTATTGTTATGATATAACACTGGCACTAAATTCAGGTTGATTTCTTATCAGTGCAGTGACTGTTGTCCTAGCCTCTTAGGAGTAACGGCACAATTGTGTAAACAATAACGTTTTGATCTTTGTTTCACGTGCACTTTTATCAAAATGGCTGCCCTCGGAGTTCAGATGCCCATATTAGACTGGATGGCTCCAGTAAGGCATGAATTCTTGACCAGTTACTTTGTAATCAATGAAGTAACTACAGTTCACCAGTGGCTCTACATATTGTTATCATCGGGGTCGCAGGGTCGTGAACTATGGAACACTTGGGCTATGACAGCCCCTGAGAAAGAAAACCCAGATAATGTGTTTGACCAATTCAAAGCACACCTAGTTGGAAATCCAAATAAATGGGTCGCCTGCCTAGAGTTAGCCACTCTCATTTAGAAAGAAGGGGAACCAGAGGAAAGTTTTATATGCCAACTTGAAGCCAAAGCCAAGACCTATGAATTTTCTAATGCCGAGACACATGATGAGATGATCACATTCCAGCTGATTAAAGGAATTGTGTGGCCCGAGGAAAGAAAATCCCCCATAGCTAAGGGAAATGAACTCTCACTAGCTGAGGCAATAAAATAAGCTCAGACATTTCAGGCCACACTGAGAAACACAAATACCTTAAGCGCAGGCATTAAAGGTGATTCTATTGCAAGTAGACCACAACAGGGTAAATGCAGGTATTTTGGTTCAAAACACCAGCCACAGGAATGCCCAGCTTACGGAAAGAAGTGTGCAAAGTCCCACAAAATGAACCATTTTGCTGCTGTTTGCAAGCTAAATGATACAAGTAGTGTAAAACCACACAACAAACTGCAAAGACATTTTAACAGACATAGCCGAAGGCCACGATCCAGAAGCAGAGATTGTGCAGTAAACACTGTTGATATACCTACGGAAACAGAAAACCAGCCATTAGACTGTGGCAGAATATTGGTCAATATTGATCAAATTGAATGCGAGAGACAATCAATCATGGCTAAGCTCAGTGTTAAACCCCCTGGAGTACAGAGAAAAGTGACACTCAGAGTTAAATCAGATACAGGGTCAAATGGCAACATAATACCGTTAAGTTTTCTAAAGCAAATGTACCCAGATCAAAATGTCCAAAAATCAATTGTGATACCAAGTGATGTAAAGCTTACTGTAGTCAATAGCACAGACATACCATAGTTTGGTACATTTGACATGTGAGTGCAGTTTGAAGATTCTGAGTTGATTTTATTAAGGTTCTATGTATGCAATACAGAGGGCCCTTCTATTTTGTCTTGCAATGCTACAGAAAAACTAGGCATTATTCAAGTAACAAGCAGTCATAACATATTCGCAACTTCTGCAGAGAAACAGAGTCAGCGCTCTGATCCTAAACTGCCAATCCCTGACTGAGATGTGCTACAGCACCAATACCCAGAGTGTTTTAAAAGCTGTGGACACTTACCAACCCAGTTTGACATAGAACTGAAGAATGACGCAAAACCTGTAGTCACCCGTATGCGTAGATATCCCATTCTGCTCAAACAAAAGATAGAAGAAACGCCCATTGAGATGGAAAAAATGGGTATTATTGCAAATTGTGCTGATGATGCAGCTACTGACTGGGTGAATTCCCTCGTTTTTTGCTCAAGGCAAATGGAGAATTATGTATATGCCTTGAACCAAAGGCGCTTAACGAAGCTTTAGAGCGCACATACTAAAAAACGCCAATGCTTAAAGAAATAAGTGATCAGTTCAGTGGATCCAAGATTTGCACTAAATTCAACCAAAAAAATTGTTACTGGGGTAAATTGCTAGATGAGCAAAGCAGTAAACTATGCACATTTTAATGCCCCCTGGGTAAAATGAGATTCCTGAGACTTCCGTTTGGCTTGTCAGTGTCTCAAAACGACTTTCAGAGACACATGGACAATATAATACACAAAGCTAGGTCAGGAATTTTAGGAATTGCAGACAACATTTGTGTTCACAGAAAAGATGAAGCTGAACATGATGAAGCCCTGCATAGATTCATGACAGCTGCTAAAGAGCATGGACTGATTCTTAGACTTGAAAAATGTCATGTTTGCCAGCCAAGCATTGAATTCTTTGGTCTGATCTGGTCAGATAAAGGCATGAGCCCAGATAAAAAAAAATGTGATGACATACTCCTCCAACTCATTCCGTCAAAGACTTATAAAAGTATCTTAGGTGTGGTCCAGCTCCTTGCTCAGTTTATACCACGCCTGTCAGACAAGAGGCATACACTCCGTCAGCTGCTTAAAAAGGACACTGAATGGATGTGTTATGCAGAACACAATACAGCTTTTGAAGCTCTGAAAGAAGCTGTACATGAGAACATGCTGCTAAGATTCTTTGACCCCCATAAACCAACAGACATCGAGGTAGATGCATAATCAGTGGGATAGGCACCACACTGATACAGGATGACAAATCGATCGCTTTTGCGTCAAAAGCCCTCTCTCCAGCAGAAACACGATATGCTAATATCAAACAGGAGCTACTAGAAGTTGTCTTCGGAGTTGAAAAATTCCATTCATACATATATGGAAAACATGTAACAACCACAGTGACCACAAACCACTGGAAAATATCCAACAAAAGATGCAGCTTAGTGAAGCACCTCCACACTTGCAAAGGATGCTCCTTTGTATACAACCTTATGATGCCACAGTAACTTGGAGACCAGGCCCTAAAGTTATGTACGCTGATTACCTGTCTCGAGTTGAGCCATCAAAGGGCCCAGAACTTAAACTAGAGTGCACCATACATATGGTACAGATTTCAACAGGCAAGATGAGCAGAATACATGATGCTGTAAATGGAGACACTGAGCTATCTGCATTACAAAAACAAGTCTTGATTGGTTGGCCAGAAAACGTAAAGATAACTCCTAAGATAGCCAGAGGCTATTGGTC
This sequence comes from Sipunculus nudus, assembly GCA_026874595.1. Lineage (NCBI taxonomy): Eukaryota > Metazoa > Annelida > Sipuncula > Golfingiida > Sipunculidae > Sipunculus > Sipunculus nudus. Next base: position 46,633,976 of record CM049306.1, on the reverse strand, counting down.
ATATTTCAGTGGAAAACAGGATACTGTACACGGGTAATAGGATAATCATCCCCAGCTCAATGTGCAAAGAGTTTCTTGAAAGAATACATGCTGGTCACCTGGGAATTACTTAGGCACCGTTGCGTATATTGGCCGATCATGATGTCAGAGATAGAGAAGCTATGCCAAGACTGCATCATCTGCCTACAGAACGCACGCAGTACAGTGAAAGAGCCAATGCAGCCACATGTAGTACCTTCCCAGCCATGGGAAATCCTGTCAAGCAATTTGTTCGATCTACATGGATACATATGTGCTCGTCGAAGTCCATTTCAGTAAGATGCCATTTGTTAGAGCCCTGACAACCCAAACTAGCTCTGAAGTGATCAGATTCTTAAAGGACTTGTGGTCAGTACATGGCATCCCCAAAAGGCTCATGACCGACAATTGGCCTCAGTACAGCAGTGCCGAATTTCGTAACTTTGCCCTGGACTAAGACTTTGAACACATTACATCTGGTCCCAAATACCCACAAAGTAATGGATTTTGTGAAAGGATGGTAGGTGTAGTAAAACCTGTCCTTAAAAAAGCTAAACAAAGCAACACTGATCCAAAGCTTGCATTGCTGTGCTTGCGCACAACACCACTAGAGACTGGTCTGCCGAGTCCAGCTGAAATTTTGTACAACAGAAAAGTAAGGTTAAATCTACCTGTAAAAAATGACCCCAAACCAACTGATGTCTTTGTATGTGAAAGGCTCTCTGCCAAGAAGCAAGATTCCCAACAGCGGTATAATATGCATGTCGAAGCAGAGCTGCCTAATTTGTTGCCAAATGAAAGTAATAATTCAGGAACAACCAGGTCAGGCACTGTGGACACCTGGTACCGTGAAATCTTTGTGTGATGAGCCCCGCTCATACATGGTAGAAACCCCAAATGAAATGTAATTCGATGAAACAGGAGATACCTGAAGGAGATAAGCCCTTATGCAACAACTAGACTCTTGTTTAGTTCTCATGATACTTCCTGTGAACCTGAGCCTGTTGCTCAGAAAGTTATTGAACAATAAAATGTAAGGTTTAATGACAATATACAGTTCAGTGACATCAGTAAAGTGGCATACCAAACCATGAGGAAATCAAACTGTAGTTTTAAGAAACCAGAGAGACTCATTGAACAAATTTAATGGTTTATTTAAAAGTTAAAAGCTTCAATATCCATATTTCATACTTGTATAATTCTGCTTTAATTTTCTTTTGTGAACAGGAGGATGTTATATACTCAAACATGCTCTTAATATGGTCTCATGATGGGAGCTTAGCACCCACATATAACGCCCCCTGGTGGCGAAGTAGTCCACTACATATGTAGGCCCATGATGGCGGCCATGGCTTGGGGTTGGAATAAAACCATGTAAACCGCTGTGCTGTTAACTGTGTGGTTAGTCACCCACATACCAACACAACAATGGTAACAAGCATTTGAACTCTGACATCAACCAGAATGTTAGGCTGACACTATAATAACAAGCATTTGAACTCTGACATTAAGCAGAATGTTACGCCCATCCTATTTATGGAAATAGGTCAAATAATGTTCCTCTGATTTTTAAAAATCATCATGGAGAACTTTGGGGGGGGGGGGAATATTTTATCAAAAAATGCATGGACCCTTTAAACAGTTTTAAGGTGTATCTATAGAAGTTAGGTTTGCTCTAGCCCTGACAGTGAGCAGTAACGTCATAATGAGACTAGAGAGATGACAGTTTGCATGTTTCACCGTGTCACTGTCTCCAGTAGGAACCTGGTACATCCAGATATTTAAGTAAAGGTTGGCTGGCTAGGAGTAACTAATAGGATACACAAGTTAGACCATAAAAAAAATGTATTCACTGCCCCCTTTTATTGTGGATAAAATGTTTTGTAAATTATAACCTCATCTTTTGTATTGTATTGTAATATTTTTAATTTGTGCTATGGCACAAATACTTTAAAAAGTACTTCTTAAAGGTATTGAAAAGTGTTCAATTTTGTGTTGATCAAATATAAATTGTTATAATTTCTATATAAGCTGGTAAATTTCTGCATATTGTGACAAGTGAAAAAAGAATTCACCTGCTTGCACCATGTTTTGTTCCCATAGTCCATAGAGCAATAATGGGGTACCTCAGCATATGTCTTCATTCTAAATTACAGTAAACCACAATTGCAAAGCACTGCCATCTATCTAGTGTTCATTTAGTGAAACACATGACATTAAAAGGCATTAAAACTGGATAATTCCTTTGTATTCTTATACATATGAGTGGAACACCAACAAGAATACCTAACATTTCACTGCATGAAGCTGAAGTATGATTAAAGTTAATGTTTAATAAAAAATATCTTAAACTTTTAAATAGTTCAAAGTTTTAATACTAGATGGAGCTGTGGAGCAAAAGCAGGAGTTACCGTATATAACAATGATCATGTTCAAAGGTACTCAATTATTTTTGTATGGCCATGAAAAGTCCAAAACTGGCTCCTTCCTGAGGGGAAAGTCTATGTAGCAAACAGAGACAAAGTAAGTTTTTTTTTTTAATTTTTAATCATATTTTTACAGCAAAAGAAAAATAAAAAAATATAGAAAATATGTTATTTTGTATTTGTACTCTTTTTGTAGGGAGGTGCTGCTCCAGAAACATTGTACTTTGGGCGCCACTTGCTGGAGCAGAGTGTAACTGCTGCAGGCAAAAACCATTCATTCTTCAACGTGAGTGGTTGCCTGTTTCATTACATGAGAGACCTGGAGTTCACTTTGGTAAAGCGCAAACCAGCCCAAGGTGAATCCAAAGAAACAATAGAGGTCCTGTACAGGATATTTCTGGTCGCCAATGGAACTACACTGGACTACACGGGTAGATGTGGCAATAAGACAGCAAAGTGAGTACTGTTTTCTAGTGGTGTGCTGATTAATAGATTGTATTGATGATTGGTCCTTTCTTTCATACCTGATTGATTCGGTTGCACTTTTGCATAATCAATCACAAACGATTATATATGCACATAGCATAACCAAAGAAGTCATGTTATCTTTTAAAATATTGTTATTCTGTCAGAGATAAGAGAAAGACGGGCATAAAAAAGCAAACGGCATTAAAACTTTATTAATAAAGTGTAAAAAAACAGCCATTACTTTTACTTTTCAGCATGATGTACAACTCAGACTTAGTTTATTCAGTCAACATTTAGGTATAATTCTTTACATAAAATTATCAATTATTTTTTTTTCTTTCAATCTAAGAATGGGAATTTACAGCCAAATCTAACCACTTTTGTCTTTCTGTAATTAAACAGTTCTGTTCTACCATTCCTGTTGATCAAAATTAAGTAGTTTGTGTAAGACTACAAGTCTATACCAGAGTCTTAAATGAAATGGGGAGACTTATTTAGAGTCATTCTGTACTCTATTAGGTTTGTTCCTGCTTTAAGCAGGGTTGTGGATGGTCATGTTACAGAAGGGTACTTAAGAGGACAGTCATTGTAAAAACGGAAAATTATATTTCATAGTACATGTGATTCAAACCTCTGGGGTTACAGAGTTTTCATGGGACAGTTGTCTGAGGGTAGTTGAATTATGATAATCTTTGATGGCCTGGTAAATAAACAATATAAATTTATTTTACTTTGTTCATGGGAAGGCCAAAAAGTGATATTTGTTGTTTATATTATATTTTATATTCACAGATTGTCTTTTACGGCCAGTGGTGAATCCATTGAGACATTCAGAGTCAGGTCAGTACAGAGTAGAATCTGTAGGTTACAGACCAACACATTTCTTATTGTTACCACGTGTATATACAGATTCCTGATTAAATATATAACTAGAAATATACATTCTCGTGATTGCAGGCCTCAGCCATGTAGGCTGTCCTTAATGTGGGCTACTAGGCAACCTGTGCTTTTAATCCTTTAATGGCCCATAGTTCTAGGTTCATTGGAGCATATGTTCCCCAACAAGTGTTTGCATTCACATATTTGGCCCATATTCCATTGTCCAATCATCATATGTGACTGCACGTTTAGGAATATTCCTGGATGTCCTTCCTAGATTGGTATCATGAGCTGAACTCACACCAAAATCTAATCCATTCTTCATCTGCTCATTCTAGAGGTGGCCTGAAAATTTCATGGGATTAAGTTCGTGATTCTGTGAGTTTTGTTGTGAACAAACACACAAACAGGAATGAATGCGTAACCTCCTGACAGAGGCCGTAAAGCTGAAAATACAACTAAAGGTGGCATAAAAGGACCTGATGTTTTAAAAAACAGGACTGATGGCACTTCATGTGTTGCCCATCTGGATGCCAAATTGTAACAGTTCAACCTTACAACTTGTAATTCATGTTCAGGAGATGTCCTGCAAAATCTCCCAGGAGTCTGGAAATTAGGTTATTGTTACCTACATTATGTGAACTGCTTGACAAAATTCATGATTTTGAGTACCTTGAATGCATAACTGTTCCTTGTGTTCAGTGTTTTTTTTCATAAAAATTTACATTGAAATAATTTGCCACATATAACTTGCACCCTGTGTACAGCACTAGCCAAACAGTTATTTAGATATCTCACCAGCAGTTGAATGAAAGTTCATTGTAATAAGTCCATATTGTCCATATAATTTCATTCAAAAGCTATTGATCTTGGATGACTTTATCATGGATATGATTTCATTTAAAAATAGTAACCTAAAATCCCACAATTTTTACAATAATTTTGACAAGTTTAATAGGAATTAGAGAGAAACAAAATTGCAGTCATGTAGCAGTTTTGCTGTGTAATTAATAATTATCTTCATCTATCCATAGACGGATATATTTATATTTGGCACTGTATTTCTTATTGTTATTGTAGACCCGTAGACAGGATTTAATCTTAAGTAATGTGTTTTAAATTTTAATTACCTAAATGGTATGATGTTAAATAAGGTTCCCCTCTACCTGTTGGCATTGTACTTCACAATTATTTTTGCTGATGTCACTATAAAAAAATTACTCTTATTTAAATTGAAACTCTTATGTAAAAGAGCGTTTTAGTAACATGGAGTGCTGTGGTAATAGGTTGAATTATAATGTATTCATAATATTGTAGCATGGATTTTGCAATTGGGAGGTTTGAGTGGAAAGTGGAGAACTTTACATTAGACTACGCTGTGACAGATGATAAGGGTCAAAAGCAATCAGGGAACCACCTTATGGACATTGGGGATGTTGGAGCTGCACGCAAGTTCTCTTACCACTGCACTGACCCAGAGGCCATTGTCCAAACAAATGCCAGTGATATTTATGTCATCTTGAAGTACAATAAGACACAGGTAAGTGACAGCAGGGCATGCCGATTTGCAAAAAGATAGAGTGAATCTGTTCTTATGTGTGTTTTTATGAAAATTTCAATATTTAAATGTTTAAATTTGATGCAAAGTGACTGATGGATATTATAAACATGAATATAGACAGGGATTTGTTATGTGATTTAATTGTAACTGTTATCTGCTGAAATGTTAGAAAATTGGAGTTGCTATATTACGTATGTTTTCAAGTTAAAGCTTGTATTCTCTAGAAATATGGTGTGACCAAAGGTAGCTTGTGTAACTGGAAATATGTTTTGCTTCTTGTATGCTTCTTGTATACTTCTTGTATGCTTCTTGTATGCTTCTCACTCCTCTCAAAAGTTTAATCTCATTGTTTAGAGAGGTAGCAATGGCAAGAAGACAAAAGACATATGCACTCCATTTACCTTCGAGTTTGTAACCTGCGACTTTTATATGTTTGTTTAAATTATTATTCAAAGCTTTATCCCAAAAGTTCAGTTATTTGCTGAGTATCCATTATGCCACACTTCACTCAAGTGACATTGTCATCCTAATTGTGGGCCACATCATTCTATCATGGGTTCTGAACCTAGGATAATAATGTAATTGCGTTGCTAGGTGTTTTAACATATAAGCGGTTATGCTTCATGACCTATCACCAGAGAGTGTCAGGGGACTCAGTTGGGCCTTGGGCTATAGATCAAAGGTAATCAAAGACATTAATTATTAAAATGACAGGTGACTTATATGGTCAGTAACAGCTCAGAATGATGAGTTTTAATTATTTTGGTAGCTTCTAAAGTGTCAGTTTTAACAGATGTTTCTTGTATGGATAAAACCGTGACCTATGACCCTTACAGGAACCAATCATTGATAATGTAACAGACACCTCATGAATGCAAATCACACTGACCAATCACAAGGGGCATAGCATATCGAATCTTCATTTGTTTTTTATATTCACTTTAACTTTGTGGTAAAGTCAGATGTTAATAGCAATGAATAAGAAAATACAGATTGGTAAAAAATCGTTAAATTTAATCTGTGATTTAGGATCATTTAAGATAAGGAAAAGAGTAAATAGGAATGTTCAGGAAAATATAGGAAATATGTCCAGACAACACCCTGCATATATATGTGTAAGTCCTGCTATTCAGTCAATGTTGAAAAATTCTATGTATTCTGTGAAAAATAATGACGCAAATGACCCAAATAAAATTCACGTTACAGCCTCATAAATTTTGGGGGGAATTTTTTAAAAATTAGTTATAAAATTCATTCACATATTATATGTACGTTGAACCTTGCTGTAGTATAGCACGTAAGTTTTGATCTGGAGAGTAGGTCAAAAGTAAAGGTCAGAGGTAAGAGATACCTGAACAAAACGGCTGGCAAGCTGGTCGTGCATGCTATACATATCATATAAGATGGACGACCCAGAACGGATTAAATATACAACAAGATTGGGAAGTCTTTGTATAAACAATCTAACATTTGTGATACATAAGATAAAATTCACGGAAGGCCTTGACCCCTTCTGAGGTGGACACCCTGCTATAACGGACAAATTGTGACAAATTTGGAAGTTGTTCACTGAGTCGATAGATTTTCTGCGGTGTTGGTGGCTGTATCCTTTTGGGTATTTAACTCGGGAGTGATGCTGGTTTTTGAATTTCTTGAACTTCGGTTTCTTCTTCCTGGGTTTAAGAGTCTTGAGTCGGTGGCTTGGTTGGTAATTGTTCTGGTTCTACTTCTAGTTGTTGATCTGGTTCATCTGTTTCCATGTCTGGGTCTCCTGATCTGTCAATTAGATAAGTAAACTTCTATAGGAATGCAATATGTTCTGGTTCAAGGTCTGTATCTGCAAACGCTGTGGCTACATCTAGTTAAAAGGGGCGACATCTTGAGCAGATGGCAGGACTACTTCTGGTATGGTCTGGGTACTGGTACTGGAGCTTGTTACTGGCAAATCTTTTTGAGTGGCGATTGTTGCAATAAACAGCTTGGCTTCTGTTTGAAATTTTCTCAGTTGTTTTGTTGTTGGTCTTGGTGTTCTTGACGAGTTGGTTTTCCTGGTAGTTGTAATTTCTGTTTGAGTTTTCTTTGCTTTTGTGGCATAAGCTATTGTCTAGACTACGCTGTTCGTGGCTGCGGGAGATGGGTGGCCAAACTTGATGGTTTGTCATTCACTGGAGTCATGGCAGATAAAACAGGTGCTGTAACTTTTAATTACAAATAGGCCAGGCATCATAAGGGAATGATGTGTCTCTTGTATGATGTTAAGTGGTTTCCATGGCAATTTCCACATATGTATGATGCAGCTTGGCATTGTCTGGTTTAGTGGTCAGCACTCCCACAACGATAACACTTAGGCTGATGTTTATACTCTCGGCCATTATGGCCCCGTGTGTGACACCACCCACAAAAGGGTATTTACATGACTTTATAGGCCTCTGTGGCAAAGTTTTCTTGACCAATGAACAGGCCATTGTCAAGGGCTGAATGGGCTCCAGTTGTTTTCCCGTGGTTGTTTTCAGGCGTATCAAGGTATAATGCTTAGGGTTGTTGTTCTGTTAAAGATATCTAACCAGCTCTGTGTCAGGAATGTCAGCAGGCTCTGTGTCAGGAATGTCAGCTGGCTCTGTATCAGGAATGACAGCTTGTTCTTTGTCATGAATGTCAGCTCCAATCTTTGCTATGTCAGGAATGTCAGCTGGTTCTGTGTCAGGAATGTCAGCTGGCTGCATGTCAGGAATGTCAGCTGGCACTCCTTTCATCAATGTGGGTACTCTTGAATGTTCTTAGTGATGCGTCCCATCTTTTTCTTTGGTCAGTGGGCGATGTTTCTCACTTTGTAGACTTGGTCAAATTCTTTAGTCTGTTTCCACTAGTTTATATCTCTATGGCAGGGTCTGGTGGTCTGAGTTATAGTATGGACATAAAGTCTATTTCTGGTAGCTGCAACCAAGTCTGGGAAGGTTCTCTGTAGAAGTTGAGCTCAGGATAATAGTTGGGATACCTAGAACTTAGTATCCAACATCAATGATGATTGCATTCAAAGTGATTACCCTGTAGGTAACGTAACTGAAGGTAGCTGGCACAGCGAATAATTCTGAAACACTAGTAAAGGTCTGTACTTTTCAAGAGCTAACACACGACTGACTGGCATGATGGATTGTTATTAAATTGGTGCGCATAATTGATCTTGCATATCTTTATCCCTTTAGAAGAAGATCCTGGTCTGAAGACAAAATGAATAAAAAAAGTGTTATTGCCAAGAGCTGGAGATATCATACTGCACTCTGATGCCCAAAATTTCTGTCGTATGGAGATCCACTGGCAATAATATGCAAGAAAATAATCCAAAGATCCCTCCCCTAAAGAAAAGGTCAATTAATTTTACAATACAACATTAAAATTGATTTTGACCGAAGGAAAGCTCTTAAACTTTACAGATAACATGTATCTGTAGTTCTCATTAAACTGATAGACTATGGGACAATGTGTCAATCACAAAACTACACCACAGTTATAGTTTCTTCAGCTTTACAAAACTGTTTGTACTGTTTTTGTGAAAATCCAAAATGGCAGCACTTATATCATTGCTTGGTGTGTTATTGCAGCTCCAGCCAATAGACATCAAGAACGATAAGTTCAGCCCTCCGGACGACTGCGTCGGCTTCTTCAGCATCCCCATCTTGTCTGGACTGGTTGCTGCAGTGGTGCTGACGATGATCCTCGCGTTCGGCGTCATCATGATCATGAACATCACCACAATGGACCGCTTTGATGATCCCAAGGGAAAGACCATCACTGTCAATGTTAATGAGTAACTGACCACATTCCTAGATCAAGAACAGATGTACATAATACATGTAAAATTATAAACTTTATTATAACCTGTTGTGATACTGTAAATCTTTTGTGTAGCAAGAAAGATAAATACCCCTTTCATACAGTTAATGCAAAACCTTTTCAAATAGTGTTTAGTACAACCTTAAAAATTCAAATGATTATTAAAGTTATTTTACTTTTGAATCGGTCAGAGAGGTTTCAAACTGTTTGAACAGGAATTGAGCATTTACACAGGTCTAATTTTAAAGGTTTTGAATCTGTATCAGTTAAAGCACTGTTAATCCTAGACATGGTTTCAGAACAGTATCAGTGCAAACTGCATAAACCACTAAGTGCATGTGCAGTGTGAACACTCCAAAATGGTTTGGTGTTAGCTACAAAACCAGCTTTATAGCTGTCACACCTTATGTGCAATTTCATCACACCAAATGATCTACACTTCACACCTGGCATCTTACTATATTTGTGTGGAGTTTAAATCAAATTGCCCTCATGCCCTGTGGTACTTAACAAAACCTGTCTAGGCCTTATTGAAGAAATCTGCATTTGCTAATTATATACTGATTTGTACTTGAAAGGGGTTATATGATGGAGGGCTGTGTATGTATAAGTCTGTGTAAATATATTGTGATCCAAGCAGGGCCATATTGTGACAGCACCATGACTTGTCCATGTAAGATAGAAGTGTAACATGTGAAACAGTTCTGAAATAAGTGCAATATATAAATAGATGCACTGTGTGTTAAGTGTGAAAATACCTATATGAATGTATAGAGGTGTTGATTGAAAGTTGTTCACATACAAGAGTATTTGTATGTGACACTGAGAAATATGTATTTAATTGCAAAATGTCTTTCAGTGTTGTTTGAAACAGTGTTTTATGAATTAAAACTGATGTTTGTGCATTGTGAGGTTTAGGCCTATATTGTTCTAAAGTTAATTCTACAGATAAGTGATAATGAAGGTAGGTTATAGGATATTGATTAATAATAGCAAATGTAAAATAATAGAATTATCATGCAGTCTTCTGAGGATACAAGATAAATGAATAAAATTATAAAAAAATAACCCTCTCCACGTCTGGTGCTTTGTAGAAAGGTTATAATCCCCACAATATGGCAATAACATTCCATTGATTAGTAGTAGCACCAAACATCAATAAATGAGAAGTAGTAGATCCAAATATAAATAAATGCAGAAGTATATAGAAGTACTAACTAGTCAACAACTGAAGATATATATTGAACAAAACCAAAGATGCACAAGCTAAATAAAACAAAAACAAACCAAAAAATTAAGTAAAAGATCTATTTGAGAAAACAAGGAGTTATAATTTGTGTATGCTAATAATGCTCTAGCGAGTAAATTAAAAAAAAACTAAAATGACAGAGAATTATTAGGCAAACAGGATGCCAAATCTGTAAGGAATTCCTTGTCAGTCATGTCAGAGGAACGCTGATGCTGTATTTAGTGAAAGGAAGGTAAAACTCAATAGATCATAAATCCTTAACCTGCTGTTCACATTAAATAGATAAGTTAACATTTCTATCACACAGGAGTCTTACATGTGAAGCATTTGATTATGATAGATTACATATGATGACAAGGTGTATGACCACGAGAAATATGTAGATACTTGTTTGTTGTATGAGAATGTGTCACCAGAATAAATTATTAAACAGACTGATTCTGTTGTCCTGCTAATTGTCGGGTGTTGCATGCACCATCAGTGTGCAGGTCCAAGAGGGCTGAAAGGAGTACAAAACTTCAAGAGTACATTCTTCTGTGTGCATGCATATCTGAATGTTTCTGCAAATTTATAAGCAGTCATTTTTTTTACATTTATAAATGTAGGTTAAACCTGCACTTGTCCATATATAAACTGAGGTCTGTCATCCATGACACAACATTTCAGTTGCTTCATAAAATCAAATTACATATAAAATCTCTGCTTATTATGGAGTGGATTTCCACTCTACACCTATTCCTTCACTGGCAGAAAGTTGAACTGTCACAAAGTCAAATTTATATTACTGGTATTTGCACCTGGAACAGATGTCAAATCATGTTCACAGTTTTGCCACAGCATTGAATCTGGGACCAATAATGCATAGAGGTGCTGGGGTCCAAAAGTTTGGTACCAATTTTAGCCCTATGTCTAAGACAGTCCTATGTGAAAAAAAAACCAAAGCTTGGTTGATTCTTGAGAAAAGTTTTTATTACTGGTGGAAAATATACTGTTTAATGTGAAATTTGACAACCACACACACACATGCACAAACTGATAACAAGTTTCTATCTTGAATATGAATGTTCAGATATCTTTACACTAGCTTTCACCACCTAAAGATTCTATATATACACATAAATGAGAAAATTCTGCATTTTTTTTCATGCTTCTGTTTGAACAATTCTGCATCATAATAAATTCCATCACCTAAGTTTTGCTGCCTACCAACAATGAGCATGATTCAGAAATGTTCCCTCTTGCCATGGAGACATGTTTAGTATTGAGTTTGCTCTTTGAAAATCAGTTATCCAAGGATACTGCTCAAGAATTAATCTGTCAATAGATCATTTTATTTTTATACTAATGGTTGATCTTGTTTAGGATCAGATTCCCTGTAACTCAGATAAAACTCTTGTCATTTTAAATATTAAAGGCAGCTGCAACTGACAACCTTCTGGAAGACTGGTTACCAACTTAGGCCTATCTTTTTCTGATTTTGCCAAATGAATTAAGATTTATTTTAGCCATGCCTGCAGATACTTACACCACACAATATGAAGCAACAGAGCTGGCATGTTTGATCATGTGTAAGCAGGTTCCACTGTAAACAAGGGCCTGCAGAATCACATAATCCCTTCTGTGTGTTTGGCATCATTGATGCTATCATATTTCTAATAATATCATACATAAAACAAAACTGAAGAAATGACAGTGAATGATAACTTGAAGTAATTTGATTTGCAAACAGCTTCAGCATACATGAGAGATACACCAGAACAATCCTTGTACCATGTAGGTGTCAAACTAAATTACTACATCAGCAATCCTGCACATCAGTTTGTTCAGACATAAAAGGCACATATATGTACACATGGCTTTGTCCTGGTCTTGCATTTCCATATTCCAGAATTTAAGAAGTAAACAAATGATCAAAATTGATTCTGAAGCATATCAAAATCTATAATTGGTATTTTTTAACCCAAACCTACACATAAATATAAACATTACAATTCTATACACTTGAAATGGGAACCATATATGAGTCAGATGACATTGGACGGATCTTTTATATATTCAAATTTTGGCTGCCTGATTGAGGAATAAACATTTATAATAATGTGATTTGTAATTTAAATAAAAAAAAATATCTTGAATCTAAAATCCACTAAATTACTGTAATCATGAGACAGCCTATGAGGCAATGTGGAACTTGAATGAGCCATGTTTCAGCAGTTTCCAATTGGAGGTGAAATATAAATTATCAGCCTATAACCTATAAGCACACTAATAAAAAAATTACAGCTTTCATAATGATAAAATGTAGATGAAAAAAACACATTTTTGTTAACAATAACAAGACCATTTTATATATATATATATATATATATATATATATATATATATATATATATATATATATATATATATATATATATGTGTGTGTGTGTGTGTGTGTGTGTGTGTATGTGTGTGTGTGTGTTTTATGTATTTGCAAATATATAACTTGTTTAAGTATTTGTTTGAGCACTGTCTGAAGACCTGAATATTAAATATGGATTGATTAATATAATGACTGCGAAGGAAGTGTGGCTACACAGGGTGTGAGCATACAGAATGTACCAAAGTACCATAACCTTAGTTGCATCAGACCATACACTGATCTTGTTGCACTTGAAGTTTCATGCTCAGTGCATGTTTTATGCCAACAATTTTTCTTTTCTGAAAACAGTTTAAGTACTGTTAAGGTATAACATCTCACACCAGAAACAAAAAACAAGTTTTGAAAATGTTGTCAAAACCATAATGTGTATGAATGACAGAAACTGAATTACTAAGATTTAAGAACATATAATGTTGAGGTAATAATAACAGCAACAGAAGCAGATTCCATAAATAGCTGTTTGTACAATGTCTACACATTTACTAAACATAAATAAGCTGATAAAATTACTGCTACAGAATCTAACACATTTGAATATCTACAGTTGTAATATATACTGCAGTATTTGTCCATTAATCGGTAGATTTCATGTTCGTTCTGTAACTATGGCCTTGCAAATGATAATTTCTCTATATCAAAATTTTAAACAGTCCGTATAAGACTGTGGATTTTTACCTTCACAATGGAGGGTATGTTTTCACCTCTGTCTGTGTTTTACCTTCACCAAGGAGGGTATGTTTTATTCTCTGTCTGTGGATTTTTACCTTCACAATGGAGGCTATGTTTTCACCTCTGTCTGTGTGTCCATTGGTTTACTTGTCATTTAGCAAGATACACAAAAAAAATGCTGAACTGATTTACACAAAACTTTTGGACCGGTGGGACATCAGCCATGGAAGCCCATACTAAAATTAAATTTTTTTTGCAAATCCAGATGAAAAGGTAGATCCAGCACAATCATTTACCTGTTGGAGGTATGTGCTCTACAAGTGCCATTCAATTTTTATATGTTATGACCATGGTTTTACAGATGACATTACCTGTTTTGTAAAGGTCAAGGTTACACTGACAATGGATGGTATGGTACTGTTGTCCCCATGGATTTCAAAATTATTATATCCAGGGTGATAATTCAGGGTACTATAAATTCAGTTGTTTTAGGTTTGAGTATATATATCTATACCAAGATTCAACTTTCACTGTCTGAAACTGAGTGCCCTGTAAACATATGGTTTAACTCAGACCCTTAGGCTTTGCAATCTGTATAAACCAGTACGCTGTATCACCCTATCATACTCATACAAAAATTAGCAACTATGAGTGTTAAAAATTCTAGGTATAGACCTGTTTAAAAAACTTTAAAAGATTCTTTCTAAAACTGATAAAGGGGACATTTTAAGAATAAAACTCAAAAGGAATTCCGAGTAAAAAGCTTGTCAGTTTAAAAATTGCGTATTCTAAAATTTGAAGGAGAACCTGGCTATTGTTTAAAGATACAAATACCAGAGCAAGCTCCTTCTAAAACACATATATGACAATAAGGGTCTGTTACAATAACATTTAATTGAACTTACGCCTGGAGGCAAGCTTATATACCATTTCTACATCTGTGATTTCACGATGGTTAGATGGTGTCTTATTACACTTGATTTTAGTCCAAAATATAACTTAAGTCACATTATTCCTACAGACCCCAAGTTGTCAAAAATTTACAAAGTGTAGTGTTCAAATAACACATTTAAAAAGACACCAAATGTCATGCACGATACTACACTATAACAACAATATCAAACAACAACTAAAATACAATGGAACCCTGCCTCATGGCCACCCCACAATTGTGACCACAATTCTTGGTCCTGAATACATAACAAGTAACTTAAAATTTCTCAATTATGATCAACCGAAAGAATTATTACCACTTTGGTCTGCAAAGTGGTCGAAATTGTGGGGTTCCACTGTATCCATCTTCAACTTCTGCTCCTATCCACCATTATTTCTAACATTTAAAATATGTATAAAATAAAACAAAACAAAAATATGTGAAAATAATATGTTAAATATAATAAATCACAGTCAGCAAGCAGAACTAAAGCATGTTCAAACCTCAACTCCTACTCTTCTAGTACCAGAATGGGAGACCTGTTTCTTTAAACACATGCCATGTACTCTACGATTGTAAAAAATATGTATGTCACTCTGCTGCTAAACTAACTAGTGTAGCATAAAGAGTTCCTTAAACACAATACAACCATTTATGTCCTGGAAGCTATGTCACATTTCTCTAACTGTAACTGATGATATTATAATATCATGGCATATGAAAATTTATGCAACCCACTATTTAGCAAGTATGAAGCATGTCAACAATTAATTCAATGACTATTTAATATATTCATCACCAGGAGGACCTGGCATCAGGAAAAATGTATGAGATGGTATGCCGAGGCAATGTGTACCTTAAGTGACATTTCAGTGAAAAGAAAATGCAAATTTATCAATCTTGGAGAGCATCAATTTCAAACAGCATAAATCCTGAGTTTTGTATCTTGCTCTGTTCACTCAGGATACAATGGTATTCCCTAGGGCTATTTTAGTATATGTTAGGAATAATGGTTCCATGAAACACACTATGATACACAGAGGGTGTATACTATTACAGTTCATGTTTCTAAACCAATATTCTTCCAGGTCCAAAAAAGATAACCAAATTTCTTCTATCAGATTGACTTCCAAAATCAAAATAGTCAATTGGATACCATTTTACTTGTTTCTGACCTGTGGGGGTTCACCATACCTGCTGATGCAAAGCATTTTTAATAAAATGTCAAATGTTGCCCCTCTGCATGATGAAATATAATGAAAATATATCAGCTGATGTGAAAGTAAGGCAGCAATATTTGTAACTTTTTATCACGGTGTATCCATGCACCAGTGTATTTTTACAGGTTTACAGCCCTATTTATCCCATACATGGATCCTTTGTTATTCCTGTAACATTAACCTAGTCAAAGCATGTACTGTACTGTAAATCTGGTATTTCTTTTGCCCAATTTAATTCATTGTTCACATTTTTCAGGTATATAAGGGTATTCGTCATTTCTGATTATTCTGAAAAAATGCCAGACAATAATAAGGGAATGTGATTATATTAATGTCATCAAACTACTTATCAATGTAACGTCCCTTGAGGGGATTCCGTAGTGATGAGCTATTACAGATTGGGGTGAGAATTAAATTATCCATAGGTAAGTATTTATTTCCTCCCGACATGACCTTTGCCCCAGAATTCCTCCCTGTTCTTCAAGGCTCGCTGGTACACCTCGGAGGCCAGAGATGCTGTAGATGCTAACGAACGTGCGGAGGTCGAGAGAAGGTCATCCTCAGCTACTGTTTTCTTCACTCCCTCTGCAAATTAAATAAATATCACAGAGGTTGGTAATTTTGAGAATATTTATAATAAGCATCAGCTAAGTTCAAGTGACTGCTGTTTGATATAATATTGGCATTTTCACGGCAATTGTTTTTATAAATAACAACATACATACTTTAATAATGTAAAATTTCAGCAGTAGCCATGCAGATCCATGAATTGTAATAATGCAACTGGATGCTGCAACTGACTCACTACAGTTCCTCATACATGGGATTATAACAATAAATTACATAATATATCAATAAACTATGTCACACAACATTCTCATGATACAGGCAGCCAAATGTGACCTCAGTAAACAGTAACCCAATGTTACTTGTAACCAAATTTACTTTTAACCTCCTAACATTTGTATATGCAGTATTTTTACATATATATGCACACCTTGCTTTCCAACAAAACTGTTGGTTTTTAAAACCAAAGAAATTACAAATTTCACATATCTACTTATGAATTGTAAGTTTGACTATACATCTGACCTCTGAACTTCTTTTAAGCTGTAACTGATAACTGACATTATTCAGATGTGTTCTGACAGACAATACCAGTAGACAATTAATTGAGACTCCATGTTAAAACTTAAATCTCAGCACTCACAAATCAATAAAACCCAACTTTTTTCAACTTATTATTTTATAAGATTAATATTTAGAAACATATGCTGGTAACACAAATTCTGTTGATTTGTTTCAATGTCACTAAATGCCGAAAATTGAACTTTTATAGTGGCCATAACAACTTTGTTGCCCACAAGCAAAGCAGAGTGAACAATTAAGATGTTGACAACTTGCAACAGTAGTGTCAACCAATAAAACCAGATGGCACCAGCAGTGCAGTCAATTCACTTCACTTCAGACCACTTCACAGCAATGAATTTGAAAAAAGTTAAATAATTAATTGACAGCATCACTGAGCCACAGTAAAAAAAATATCCAGAGCTGCTTACAATGGTTGCCAAGTTGGTTTTCAATTTTCTTGGTCCTGTGGTAATATTGGACAGATTATATAATCATAACAAATACTTATAATGTATTGCTCATGAAGAAATGATGTAAGACCACATACTTAAAGGGACACTTTTCATATTGTTTATACCCTATTAAGCCTCCCCCATATATGGAGGGAAGGCTTATAGCTGTTGATGAGTTTACTTTAACATTCATATTTGAGTCAAAATATTTTGTGGGTGGAACTTCTTAGGTGCAAAACCATCAAGTACAAAATTTGTTTTCTTTTTTCTTTTCCTGTCTTCTGTCTGGACTAGATCTCAAAAATGGCTTTTTTTCAAAACTGACCTATGGGCACAATATTAGTCATACATCACAGATTTACACTTGATATTAATTTTTGGACCTTAACCTATTTCCTAGGTGGTACACTCCATAGTGGATTCCACATTATTGCTCAGTTGCAGGCGTTGGGGGAAGGCTTTCAGTTATCGCTTGGTGATATTTAGTCTTGTTTCTGTTCCGCCTTCAAATCAATCATAGAGCAACTGTTTTAAGTGTTTTGTCAGCATTGTTTCCCCATTTACCCACACAAACCCATGAAACTATTAGCATCATAATCAGCCATGTGCTGACCTCTTGTGAATAATGGTATTACATGTATTGTGTCATATGAATAAGTTCTTAGCCTTAACAGTTTTATGGCTTGAACGTAGCACATTGCCAAAGTAAAGCCTGATACAGCCCAGTCTCAGTATATTCCAACTGTATAGCACAATTCTGTCACTATACAGAAGGCTGTAAAGCAGGCTGTGTCAGGGAAACTACAAAATCACCTCTGTTTTTAACACAAATTTTCACTCAGATGTTATCAGGTTGTTGGATGCAGGTTGGTACAACTGTAAAGGACTTTTCAAGGACATTCAATGTAAAATTTTACAAATGTCAAGGATCATCTTTGACTGGTTTTCCAACTGATCTGATGCCGCTACCACATCAAAGTGTGTAAAAACAAATAAAAAACTTGGCTACAAAATCAAAGAATATAATAATATGCTATGAAAATAGCAAAGGTAGCTCTGCTTCAAAATTCAAGGACTGTGCTAAGATTTCAAAGCACTATTTTCAAGGATTTCAAGGCCTTGAAATTACCATTTTAAATCCAAGCACTTACAAGGTTTTCAAGGAACATTACACATTCTGTGGATGCCTCAGATTATGGTGTGAGGAGAGGCAGATACATAATTTGAAAAGAGGGAGATGCAGAGGGTGGAGAAATATGGGACGGGTTCCCCTCCATTAGTGGAGAAACAATTTGAAAATTTAGGCTGCAACAGCACAATCTGGGGTAGTTTAAAATGCATCCTGGTGCAAAATCAAACTTGGTTTTCTGTACCAAACACTTATACTTCCAAATTGTTTAGGTCTAAAAAATAGTGTTGGGGGGAGAGGGGGGGGGGGGGTCCATGCCCCTAGGTTAAGTGAGGCATGCTTTGGATGGAGAACATTAAAGTACTTTTTACACTCATCTGTGTGTCTCCTACATTATAAATTGATTGACACTTACTGTACTGGCTTCCCCATGACTTTGGTAACTGTGGACTTGTTTCTTCAGCAATAGTTGATGGGACACCCTCAGGCTTCACTGTAAGCACAAACAGTAACATTTTATAACAAGTGACCCAGGGGTCATGACGCTCAGCTGACCAGGAAGACATTGACAAAAGTAATTTTATCATCTGAATGTCAAATTTGAATGAAATACTTTTTCCAAACTTGACCTTTTGTATAAAATCATCCAATATTCATTGGGGTACTATGGAGCTCTGTAGCATGAAGGATATGGGTAACAGACACCTATTTTCAAGGTTTACAAGATGACTTTTCAGGGGTCTCCCAGCATGTCAAAAAATAAAATTCTAGGTCTAGTTATTATGAATTGTGCCCTGTTAACAGATGACCAAATGTTTATTCTGGGGGGTATTTCATAGCCGCATAGGATGAAGGATATGGGTAACAGATATGTAATTTCAGGTGCACAAGGAGACTTTTCAGGGGCCTCCCAGCATATCAAGAAAGGAGATTCTAGGTCAAGTCATTATAATTTGTGCTCTGTTAACAGATGGCCAAATCTTTATTCTGGGGAGTACTTCGGAGCCCCAGAGCATGAAGGATATGGGTAACAGGGACCTTATTTCGGGTTTCCATGTAGACCTTTTATGGGCTTCCCTGGAGGTGAGGACAGAAGATTCTAGGTCCAGTCATTATGATTTGTGCCCTGTTTACAGATGACCAAATGTTTAAAGATCACAAAAGTAGAGAAAAAAAATCGTAAAAAATAAAAAAAAATATAGGTGGCGCCACCAATCTCCAGAAATTGATGAAACACTCCATGATCAATATCCATGCAAAGAATCATGGCGATTAATGGATTAGTTGATCAGATACTTGAGCTTTTGTATTAAATTTTGCATTATTCTGGGGGGTACTTCAGAACCCTATAGCTCGAAGAATATAGGACACAGTGACCTAATTTCAGGTTTACAAGGAGAATTTCCATAGACCTCCCAGGATGTCAAGTAAGAAGATTCCCGGTCTAGCGGTTACAATTTGTGCCCTGTTAACAGACAGACGCCTGGATGGCCAGACGGACAACGGACAAAAGGTGATCCCTATAGCTCAGCTGACTTTCAGTCAGCTGAGCTAAAAATTGAAAAAATACTGGTGGCGCCACCAGAATGCAGAAACTGATGAAACATTTCATGATCAATATCCATGCAAAGAATCATGGTGATCAACATAAAAATTGTTCAGATACTTGAGCTTTTGTATCAAATTTTCCATTTATTCTGGGGGGTACTTTGGAGCCCCCATAGCTCAGAGGTTATGGGTAACAGAGACCTAATTTCAAGTTTTTAAGGAGACTTTTCATGGGCCTCTCAGTATGTCAAGAGAGAAGATTCTAGGTCCAGTTGTTACGATTTGTGCCATGTTAACAGATGACCACATCTTACGAGGTCTCAAAAATAGAGAAAAAAATTCTTAAAAATAAAAAAAATACAGGTGGCGCCACCATACTGCAGAAACTGATGACATATTCCATGATCAATATCCATGCAAAGAATCATGGTGATCACTGCAATAGTTGTTTAGATACTTGAGCTTTTGTATCAAATTTTCCATTATTCTGGGGGGGTACTTCGAAGCCCCATAGCTCAAAGGTTATGGGTAACAGAGACCTAATTTCAGGTTTCCAAAGAGACTTTTTATGGGCCTCCCTGCATGTCAAGAGAGAAGATTCTAGGTGTAGTCGTTACGATTTGTGCCCTGTTAACAGATGGCCGCATCTTAAGAGGTCTCAAAAAAAGAGAAAAATATTGGTAAAAATCGAAAAAATACAGGTGGCACCACCAGTCTGCAGAAACTGATGAAACACTCCATGATCAATATCCATGCAAAAAATCATGATGATCAATGCATTAGTTGTTCAGATACTTGAGCTTTTGTATCAAATTTTCCATTATTCTGGGGGTACTTCGGAACCCCATAGCTCGAAGAATATAGGTCACAGTGACCTAATTTCAGGTTTACAAGGAGAATTTCCATAGACCTCCCAGGATGTCAAGTAAGAAGATTCCAGTTCTAGCGGTTACGATTTGTGCCCTGTTAACGGACAGGCGCCCGGACGGCCGGACGGCCGACGGACAAAAGGTGATCCCTATAGCTCAGATGACTTACAGTCAGCTGAGCTAAAAACACTTAATGGTCAATATCCATGCAAAGAATCATGAGGATCTCCGTATTAGTTGTTCAGATACTTCAGCTTTTGTATCAAATTGTCCATTATTCTGAGGGATACTTCAGAGTCCTATAGCTTGAAGGATATGGGTAACAGAGACCTAATTTCAAGTTTCCACAGGCACTCTTCATGGGCCTCCTTGCATGACAAGAATGAAGTTTCTAGGTCCAGTTGTTGCAATTTGTACCCTATTGATAGATAACCACATCTTCAAAGGTCTCGAAAAAAGAGAAAAAAAATTCGTAAAAATTTGAAAAAAATAGAGGTGGCGCACCCTCTCTGCAGAAACTGATGGAACAGCTCATGATCAATATGTATGCCAAAAATCATGACCATCAGTGTTGTATTTATTGAGATACTGCACTTTTTGTATCAAATTTTCCATTATTCTGGGGGGTATTTTGGAGCCATACAGCCTAAAGAATATGGGTAACAGAGACCTAATTTCAGGTTTCCATGGAGAATTTTCATGGGTCTCCCTGTGTGTCAAGAATGAAGATTCTAGGTCCAGTTTTTATGATTTGTGCCCTGTTAACAGATGTTCATATCTTTAAAGGTCTCAAAAATAGATAAAACATTCGTAAAAAAAACCCGAACAAATACAGGTTGTGCCACCAGTCTGCAGGAACTGATGGAACACCTCTTGATCAATAGTTATGCCACAAATCATGACCATCAGTGATGTAGTTATTGAGATATTGAAGTTTTTGTATGAAATTTTTTACTACTCTGGGGGGTACTTTGGGGCCCCCTAGCTCGAAGGATATGGGTAACAGAGACCTAATTTCTGGTTTCCATGGAGACTTTTCATAGGTCTCTCAGTCTATTGAGAATGAAGATTCTAGGTCCAGTCGTTACGATTTGTGCCATGCTAACAAATGACAGCATCCTTAAAGGTCTCAAAAATAGAGGAAGAAATCGTAAAAAAATCAAACAATATAGGTGGCGCCACAAGTCTGCAGGAACTGATGGAACATCTCATAATCAATATGTATGCCAAAAATCATGACCATCAGTGATGTAGTTATTGAGATATTGAAGTTTTTGTATGAAATTTTTGACTACTCTGGGGGGTACTTTGGGGCCCCATAGCTCGAAGGATATGGGTAACAGAGACCTAATTTCTGGTTTCCATGGAGACTTTTCATAGGTCTTCTAGTGTGTCGAGAATGAAGATTCTAGGTCCAGTCGTTACTATTTGTGCCATGCTAACAGATGACAGCATCCTTAAAGGTCTCAAAAATAGAGGAAAAAATCGTAAAAAATTGAACGATACAGGTGGCGCCACCAGTCTGCACGAACAGATGACACATCTCATGATCTATAGTTATGCCACAAATCATGACCATCAGTCAAGTAGTTAATGAAATATTGAAGTTTTTGTATGAAATTTTTTACTTTTCTTGGGGGTACTTTAGGGCTCCATAGCTCGAAGAATATGGGTAACAGAGACCTAATTTTGGTTTCCATGGAGACTTTTAATAGGTCTCTCAGTGTGTCGAGAATGAAGATTCTAGGTCCAGTCGTTATGATTTGTGCCACGTTAACAGATGACAGCATCATTAAAGGTCTCAAAAATAGAGGAAAAAATCGTAAAAAATCAAACAATACAGGTGGCGCCACAAGTCTGCAGGAACTGATGGAACATCTCATAATCAATATGTATGCCAAAAATCATGACCATCAGTGATGTAGTTATTGAGATATTGAAGTTTTTGTATGAAATTTTTGACTACTCGGGGGGGGGGGGGGGGGGGGGGTACTTTCGGGCCCCATAGCTCGAAGGATATGGTTAACAGAGACCTAATTTCTGGTTTCCAAGGATATTTTTCATGGACCTCTCAGTGTGTCAAGAATGAAGATTCTAGATTTGTGCCATGCTAACAGATGACAGCATCCTTAAAGGTCTCAAAAATAGAGGAAAAAATCGTTAAAAAATCGAACGATAAAGGTGGCGCCACCAGTCTGCAGGAAGTGATGACACATCTCATGATCAATAGTTATGCCACAAATCATGACCATCAGTCAAGTAGTTAATGAGATATTGAAGTTTTTGTATGAAATTTTTTACTTTTCTTGGGGGTACTTTGGGGCTCCATAGCTTGAAGAATATGGGTAACAAGAGACCTAATTTCTGGTTTCCACGGAGACTTTTCATAGGTCTTCTAGTGTGTCGAGAATGAAGATTCTAGGTCCAGTCGTTACTATTTGTGCCATGCTAACAGATGACAGCATCCTTAAAGGTCTCAAAAATAGAGGAAAAAATCGTAAAAAATTGAACGATACAGGTGGCGCCACCAGTCTGCAGGAACAGATGACACATCTCATGATCTATAGTTATGCCACAAATCATGACCATCAGTCAAGTAGTTAATGAGATATTGAAGTTTTTGTATGAAATTTTTTACTTTTCTTGGGGGTACTTTAGGGCTCCATAGCTCGAAGAATATGGGTAACAGAGACCTAATTTTGGTTTCCATGGAGACTTTTCATAGGTCTCTCAGTGTGTCAAGAATGAAGATTCTAGGTCCAGTCGTTATGATTTGTGCCACGTTAACAGATGACAGCATCATTAAAGGTCTCAAAAATAGAGGAAAAAATCGTAAAAAATCAAACAATACAGGTGGCGCCACAAGTCTGCAAGAACTGATGGAACATCTCATAATCAATATGTATGCCAAAAATCATGACCATCAGTGATGTAGTTATTGAGATATTGAAGTTTTTGTATGAAATTTTTGACTACTGGGGGGGGGGGGGGTACTTTCGGGCCCCATAGCTCGAAGGATATGGTTAACAGAGACCTAATTTCTGGTTTCCAAGGATATTTTTCATGGACCTCTCAGTGTGTCAAGAATGAAGATTCTAGATTTGTGCCATGCTAACAGATGACAGCATCCTTAAAGGTCTCAAAAATAGAGGAAAAAATCGTAAAAAAATCGAACGATAAAGGTGGCGCCACCAGTCTGCAGGAAGTGATGACACATCTCATGATCAATAGTTATGCCACAAATCATGACCATCAGTCAAGTAGTTAATGAGATATTGAAGTTTTTGTATGAAATTTTTTACTTTTCTTGGGGGTACTTTGGGGCTCCATAGCTTGAAGAATATGGGTAACAAGAGACCTAATTTCTGGTTTCCATGGAGACTTTTCATAGGTCTCTCAGTGTGTCGAGAATGAAGATTCTAGGTCCAGTCTTTACGATTTGTGCCTTGTTAACAGATGTTCACATTTTTTAAGGTCTCAAAAATAGAGAAAAAAATTCGTA
The DNA here is from genome assembly GCA_026874595.1 of Sipunculus nudus. NCBI lineage: Eukaryota > Metazoa > Annelida > Sipuncula > Golfingiida > Sipunculidae > Sipunculus > Sipunculus nudus. Next base: position 46,609,668 of record CM049306.1, on the reverse strand, counting down.
AAAAATTGAACGATACAGGTGGCGCCACCGGTCTTCAGGAACTGATGGAACCTCTCATGATCAATATGTATGCCAAAAATCATGACCATCAGTCAAGTAGTTAATGAGATATTGAAGTTTTTGTATGAAATTTAGGACTTTTCTGGGGGGTACTTTGGGCCCCATAGCTTGAAGGATATGGGTAACAGAGACCTAATTTCTGGTTTCCAAGGAGATTTTTCATGGACCTCCCAGGATGTCAAGTAAGAAGATTCCAGTTCTAGCGGTTACGATTTGTGCCCTGTTAACGGACAGACGCCCGGACGGCCGGACGGACGACGGACAAAAGGTGATCCCTATAGCTCAGATGACTTTCAGTCAGCTGAGCTAATAACCATAATACAATTTTAATAATACTGAGTAACAGTACACAGTGTCACATATGTACTGATTCTGTGCAACTTATTGTCAGTGTTAAGCATGTTCACTTCATACAAAAGTATGCTCATCTGACAATTTTCACAGAAATCAAATAGACAATCCAAGCAATCAAATAGACCATCCAAGCAATCACATAGACCACCCAAGCAATCAAATAGACCACCCAAGCAAACATCAAAGTCTAAATACTGTGGTAGACTTCATATTTGTGGCCTGATTTTCATATTATCATTGTTTCGCAAGGGTTCCATTTTCACAATCTGGCCATAGTGCAAACTACACAATATATCCATTATAATATGAATTAGTTAAATTAAATAATCTGTACTCAAATCGTAAACAGTTGGACAACAACTAAAGGCAACATCAAACAAGTGGACATTTTTGTTCATTACTGCCAGATTATTTAAAAGATTCGATATCATTTCTTATAGGAGTCTGTGATTTATGGGAACATACAAGATCAAGTACTATTTATATATCAAAAGTTTGCTTTACGACTTCCCTTCAATGATGGAGCCTCTTATTCACAAAGGTTTATTTTTGCGACAATTTTCCCTTTCGTGAATATCGCAAAAATTGAAACCTCGCAAAAAATAAGGTGACTACAGTGAATCACACAAGACCAATTAATTTTTAACCTACCTGTGTTAGAAAAATTACAGGAAAAATGGTTTAACTGTAAGTTATTTATATAAAGCAACTTGACATACTGATGAACCTGAAACATTTTATTTTATTCAATTTTTTGTTAACCATTTTCATCAACATGTTATGCATTTAAAAGACAAACCTGTGAACACAACTTTTATGGTAAATCTTAACCAAGCAAAGATAAATTAATTCAATTTGTTGTAAATTTAAACATGAAGATGTAATGATCACAGTTTGACTGATCCACTATGTCATGCAGCAGTGACACCTGGTGGTCTTGAAAGGTGCTTGAAAAATTCTTACACTTAAAACTAACCTTTCTTGGGAGTGTGGACAAACTGGGTCTCCAATGGTCTGTCAGTAGATGCATCATCATCTATTAAAACATGAGTGTCACGGGTTGCCATGCCATAGGTTGGGGTAGTCTGTCGATAAAAAATCATTATTTCAAAATGACTTACTTCAAACAGATAAAAAGTTATAACTTCTGCTGAAATTAAATAAACTATGATCAAATATTTATAAATATTTATGACTCTTAACTATAATTTAACTGTTAATTATCATATATATCAAGAGCTCCATTCTTAGTCATTCATATCCCTCATTAATTATGACAATCTGTCCGGATACAAAATAAATCACTAAGACAGTATACCTATCCACTGAGCATGCACATTCATATAATGATTGTCTGCTGTGTTTGGGTCCAATGATTCAGAATTATTGTTTTTGTCACTTGAAATCAGAAACAATATAGAATTTTCAACATGAATTTCATCACTGAAGTTTAGGTAGGTACTTTCTAACTTTTATCATTTGAGATATCACAAAATATGATCTACCTTGTTGATATAAAAGACCTGAACACTCAATGTTAGTTGTTGCTCACAGATGTCACTAGGGTGGTAGGAAAGACCTTTTGTTCATCCAAATAAAGATTATACCTAATCTTCTTCTTTTCAAAATGTTATCAAAAAGTTTATTTTCAACACATGACAGAACAAAGTCCATTCTATTATCATAATTTTCATATAAAATGTTGCAATATGAAAATACTGTGGTATGTTATCACATGTTTTAAATATATGCCAACTTGTAACCAAAATTGATATATCACTGAATGTAGACCTATTCAACCAATCTTAATTTATATCAGAAACCTCAGTCACCATAATGTTAAACTTTATATCTTTTGTAAAGGTCAGAAAACTGAATGTGCAATTTGACCAATCCTGGGGCACATAGGGTAAAAAATACTTATTTTAAATCTCAGAGTTCTCTCAGAAGATCAATATGATGTATCGAAAGCATCAGCAGTCCTGAGGAAAATTGCCAAACAAGAGCATCAGTCTCATTTTCATGCCAGCAAGGATCTGGGCCCAATACACTACCCCCAGACCTTGCTTCAGCGAGATACTCTGGCATCTATTACATGAATAATAAAAGCCTCCATGTGTTTGGGTCAATATTACTACTGCCAATCAAATCAAACAAACCAAATGTAAACAATACACTGTTCAACTCTGTCGGCCTAAAAACAAGCAAATTCGTTGAATTAATGTCCCCCGCTTTGGGAACTTGTTTTCTTTCATTCCCTGATAAAGAACCAAAATTATTACATGTGGAGAAAATTTTGAGATCACATGAAAAACAGATCAACTGTGAGATGTGGAGATATCTGCTGGCAAACATAAAAACTTAAACACATTTAGAAATAGGACCAAAATCCACTATGACATGTAGAGACATCTTCAGGCCAACATAAAAACTAAAACACACTGAGAAATTTAACCAAAATTTAAGAATTTTGTTTTTGAGCTGGAGAAAAATATTTTTCAGACAGACACTCCAAAACCAATCCCAACCCAGGTATGCATGAGAGCGATCACTGATCCAAATTTGAATGAAATGGGATAAAATTTAGGAAAGTAATGACGCAGAACAAAACCTGACGGAAGAACAGACAGACCGACTGACAGACAGACAAACAATCCCAAATCAATGTCCCCCACATCTGCGGAGTGGGGGACAAAAAAATGCAGCCAAAACAGGATGGGCTTAAAAACGCTTTATTTGATTGGTCAGAACCTTGATGGCCTGAAATACTGCTTCGGAAGCCTTCTAAAACAAGTCATTTGGTTGGTTCAATTGCCTTGTTATTTATTCAAATAACAGATGTGAAATAAGATGTAAGAGCTGCTAAATGAAGCAAGGTACCTTGGTAGCAAATAGCAGCTAGATCCTAGCTGCAAGGAAGATGCATTAATCTTTATTCAATCTGCTTAATAAAATTAATTTCTATTCTGGAACATTACAGATAAGATTTATGTAAATTATCCATACTTACTTTGCTAAGTCAGTAATAAAGCATTCCTCTCTGTGAAATAGGTAAGTCAAGACTGAACCTTAATAAAAAGATCAGTGCACACTGAACAAATGTTGCTTACCGCATGTCATGCAGATAATGCTTTCAAATATTTTTGTTTTGTGACATTCTGTATCAACTCAATAACCTCTCAAACATGGCAGACCTGAATGAGCAACAAATATAATAAGTATCCAAGGCATGAATCAAAGAATGTACATAAAAATTCTTAACAAGAGCACTGCAAAGTGAATAATACGCCCGTTGTGAATCTGGTGACCTCTGACCTCAATAAATATGTGTGAATTTTGATGAAAATATAATTCAGGTGAGAAACTATTTTGGTAAGTAGTTATGGTGATTTTCATGAAAATCCACAGGATTTTTGGTAAGTCACCAAGGTGCCTCAAAAGTTTGGTGACCTCTGACCTCATTATAAATGCATGGGTTTTGCTGGAAATTAAACTTAGGCAAGATATTTTATTGATTACCGGTAACATTTCTAATGAGTTTTATCAAAATCCTTCATATTCTTCGTAAGTTATCACGGTGACACCACAAAAAGCCTAGTGACCCGTGATCTTATTAAATGCGCATGGATGTTGCCCATAATCGAACTCAGGCAAAATAATCTGTTGGTAAGTAGTTATGGTGAGTTTCGTGAATATCCATTAAAGCCCCAGTAAGTTATAGCAATGACACTTAAAGTTAACTGAAAGATGGATGGCCAGATGGGCTGACTGTGGTTATACCATAATACGCCTGTCATATGATGGGCGTATAAAAAATATCTATGGAAACACAACACTGTCAAATTATCAAACACTGCTAAATATCACTAAACCTGTAAATCTTTATAACCAAGTTTTCTGTTTGGTATTCTGAGCTGTGACTGTAAAACTGTGTAATAGAACAAATCCAAATTTAATGAGAGCTTAAAGGCCTGGCCACATCAAATGGTGCACCATGCTGTGCTGCATAAAAGTACATTCAAAGACACTTGGCTGTCAAGTGATTTTTTACTTTAATAATATGCCATGAATAAACAGCTTCCACAGACATGCAATTAGCTGTATTTCTCAAATATTTTTTCAATGTAAGCTTTAATTTCCTTTCAATTTATTCAATGATTTCTTGAACACTTCCTTCTGGCATTAAATGGGGTGATTTATAAAATTTCAACAAATTTTAATCACATTTACAATGTTCAGTCCTTTCACCAAAGAGTATATATGGTGAATGATAAAAACCCAAAAATTAAGAACATGGGGGACAAAAGAAACAGGTTAAACCCCACCATTTCCAAAATCCTACACCCTAACATAGCAGGAATCAACTTATGCTGGTTTTGGGAGGCAGATTATTCCCATAGCAATCTTTAGATTCATTAATTCCAGGGACGCAATGTGAAGTTCAGCTATGTGGAGTTAGGTGGCACTGTATGTCCCAACATGCCCATGTGAGTCAGACACAGAATACTAAACTTGTACTGGCCAGCCAAGTCAGCAGCAGAGGTGATCATCTATTAGTTTATGTCATAACTGCAAATCTATCAGCCACATCATGATGCTCACCATCAAAAAGAAAGCTGGATCAGACTACATTATCCCTCAAGACAAAAACTGTAAACATGCAACAGGAGAAGCGCAATAAACCAGAGCAACTGGCATGCATGCAAGCATGGTCCAAGCAAGCAGGTACTGCAAGGCAAGGGTGTATTAAAATGTTCTGTAACTTTCCACTGAACCAGGGGAGAACCATGAACTCCAACAGGAACTGTCCAACATGCTTACAAACTGGTTTTACCTTGCCACTCTGAAGACAGCTACTGGCTGCTGACACCACTGATCTTCGTCCCTGAAACAAACTGTGCACACCATTGTGACTACTTGGTTTACCAGCAGAAATACCATGGACCTGACCTATCCTACTACAACTACGAGACTGCTGGGATTTCTTGGAAGTAACCTTGGCTAGCTTGTTGAGGTCAGCTTTGTCATCGCTGACCCTCGGTTTGAGGGAAAGGTCCTCTGATGTAAACCTGCCTCTAGGGCTAGTCTCAGCACCACATGTACAACATACCTTAGGCTGTGACAGTACTGCAGGTGCTGACTGAGAAGCCTGTGCTGCTACGCCCATATCACTGGTGATAGATGGCTCCTTGGATGCTGAAAGGCATCAATAATGAGCTTATCATTAAATGTCATTCATCATAGTTTGCTCTTGTAACTCAGTTAACCATTAAAATACTCACCAGTTCAAAGTAATATATGGAGTATAATACACAAATACATTTTACCTTTCACATATATAATAATTTAATTATTCTCAATGGTACATTTAATATCTTATCATTCAAGTGGCCTCACTCTTATAAATGACCTGTCTGGTAAGAAGGGTGTATGTCTCGATTCTTCATATTACCTGTTACAGGATGGATCGAGGAAAGGCCTTATTCTTAATATATGTACATAAAAGAACATTTTACAATAGTTAAAAATAACCATTGTGCGGTGATTACAGCATCAGATCATGGCTGGACCAGGAGAAACAGTTACACCTTTGGAAACCCAAAATGTTTCAGCCATATGATGATAGATGGCACTGCAAGCACCACCTTGATCTAGTGAGTCAGACATAGTTTCACACCTTGACCGGCCAAATTATGTTTAAAATAAGGTGAAAGACAAAAACCCACAATTTCAGCAGAATGCAGAGTTTAAAGATCAATGTCTTTATGAACATTCTACCATGCATTACCCTTTTCAGTATATATATCCTTTTCCTTATCTAAGTAAATACACTATGTAAATGCTGACCTGGTAGAGAGCCCTCGGACACATCGTCAGCATCCTTCTTCTTCTTCTTCTTCTCCTGCTTCCCCCGACCAGGAGAAGTCAGTAAAGCGCCCCCTGTCAGTGGAGTGGTTCGATCCAGGTGGTGGCGCTGAGATGTCTGACTATGCCGCAGCACAGGCGTAGGGATGCGACCTTCTTCAAGATCCAATGACCGTACTGTGCTTCTTGATCTCACGGTGGATGGACCACTGCAAAATGTTAGGTACAAAAATGAAACATACATCATATCCTATAATGCACTGCAATACAGAGAGCATTTCTTCTTTGTGAATTTGTCATTTTCCCAATAAATGCCGCTGAATGTTTTCCTGGAATATATAAAAACAGGCACATCACACAGTTTTTACAATGTCTGAGGACGTAGGTAAATTTTAAATTTTCTTTCATGCATGGCTTTGACAATAATATGCAAATTACATTTAATTTTTAGAAATCTGTTATACAAATTTATAAAACACATTTAGGCTGAAAGTTAAAGAGAAGCTGGACATAACAGTAATTTTGTTTGTTCAGACCTTGAAGTCAAAGAATACCTGAATTGTGTTGTCTTACCATTGGCATTGAGCTCTTGTTTCTTCAATTTAACTAGATTAAGTCAAGATTTTCAATTAAACTAAAAATTATCCAAACAAAGGATTACCCACAAACCAGTCATGAGATCAAGTATACATAAGAATCAACTAGATGTGTCGGAACGACACGAATGCCCCCGCCTTGGGCAAATTAGAAACATTTGAAAAATTTGGAAAATTTTTTAAGTTCAGGAGGTGTCGTATGGTCAAAAGTAGGTCAACAAGGGCAAAATGCAAACTCGATTTGTAACGGGTCATTATCAAGCAACACACCAAAAATCATGCCAGTATATGCAGGCATTGTGAAAAATAGTCCATACATGTGCATTTTCCATAAAAATTTCTGTCTTTCATGAAATTTTCTATGTTTAGGATCCGTAAAACAATCAAAAGTAGGTCAACCAGGATGAAACGCAAACTCGATCTGTTACTGTCATTATCTGCCCACACAAAAAAAATCAGGGTGGTATCTGCAGGCATTGAGGAAAAAAGTCAGAACATATGCATTTGTTATGAAAATTTATATTTTTCATGAAACTTTCTATGTTCAGGAGCAGTCAAATGGTCAAAAGTAAGTCAACTGGGACGAAACGCGAATTCGATCTTTAACTGGTCTATATCTGCCCACACACCAAAAATTAGGCCAATATCTGCAGGCATTGCGAAAAAAAGTCAGTACATGTGTATCTGTCATGAATACTTCTATTTTTCATGAAATTTCTAAGTTTAGGAGCCGTAAAACGGTCAAAAGTAGGTCAACCAGGACGAAACACGAACTTGATCTGAAACTGGTCTATATCTGTCCACACACCAAAAAATCAGGCCAATATCTGCAGGCACTGAGAAAAAAAAAACGTACATGTGTATTTGTCATGAAATTTCATATTTTTCATGAAATTTTCTATGTTCAGGAGCCGTAAAACCATCAAAAGTTGGTCAACCAGGATGAAATGCGAACTCGATCTGTAACTGGTCTATATCTGCTCACACACCAAAAATCAGGCCAATATCTGCAGGCATTGCGAAAAAAAGTCCGTACATGTGTATCTGTCATGAATATTTCTATTTTTCATGAAATTTTCTAAGTTTAGGAGCCGTAAAACGGTCAAAAGTAGGTCAACCAAGACGAAACGCGAACTCGATCTGTAACTGGTCTATATCTGCCCACACACCAGAAATCAGGCCAATATCTGCAGGCATTGCGAAAAAAAAGTCCGTACATGTGTATCTGTCATGAATATTTCTATTTTTCATGAAATTTTCTAAGTTTAGGAGCCGTAAAACGGTCAAAAGTAGGTCAACCAGGACGAAACGCAAACTCCATCTGTAACTGGTCTATATCTGCTCACACACCAAAAATCAGGCCAATATCTGCAGGCATTGCGAAAAAAAGTCTGTACATGTGTATCTGTCATGAATATTTCTATTTTTCATGAAATTTTCTAAGTTTAGGAGCAGTAAAACGGTCAAAAGTAGGTCAACTGGGACGAAACGCGAACTCGATCTGTAACTGGTCTATATCTGCCCACACACCAAAAATCAGGCCAATATCTGCAGGCATTGCAAAAAAAAGTCCGTACAACTGTTTCATTTCGGAATGACAGAAGGACGGAAGGACGGAATGACGGAATGAGGGACACGGGTAAAACTATATGCCCCGGCCACTTTGTGGCGGGGGCATAATAAAACTATAAGGAACAAATGTTGGTATCTTGAAGTAAATCACTCTCTGAAACAAGTCTTGCTGCTGATAACATCTGAAATCTGAGTTATTTCATGAAAAAATACTGAAAACCAATAAAAGTTATATGGGACATATACATTTTAAAACATCTGTTTTAAAGAAATGGTAATATTACAGAAATACTGATATGAGCACTAACGTTACCTGCTATTGATTATATCCAGGGTCACTGAGTGTCGCCACTTACAAACAAGTGGCCCATGGGCCATGACGCTCAGCTGAATTCGAGGAATGTTGAACAATGAGTAAAAAGACTGCCAGAGTGCAAACAAATCATGAATTTTGTGAAAAGTCCTTAGAAATGGGTTTTCAGTGGGCTTTTGGACAGATGACAACTTCATTTGGAGGTCTCATAAATAGAAAAAAAAATGCGTAAAAATTTGAAAAAAATACAGGTAGTGCCACCAGTCTGCAGGAACTGATGAAACACTCATTGATCAATATATATCCAAAGAATCATGGCTATCAAGGCATTAATTATTCAGATACTGGAGCTTTTGTTTGTATCAAATTTTTAATTATTCTTGGGGGTATTTATGAGCCCTATAGCTCGGAGAATATGGGTAACAGAAACCTAATTTCAGGTTTCCAAGGAGATTTTTCATTAGTCTCCCTGGATGTCAAGTAAGAAGATTCTAGGTACAGCAGTTACAGTTTGTGGCATGTGAACAGATGACCACTTCATTTTAAGGTCTCATAATTAGAGAAAAAATGCCTAAAAAATTGAAAAAATACAGGTGGCGCCACCAGTTTGCAGGAACTGATGGAACACTCCATGATCAATATGCCTGCGAAGAATCATGGAGATTAATGCATTGGTTATTCAGATACTGGAGTTTTGTATCAAATTTTTAATTATTCTGAGGGGTACTAAGGATATGGGTAACAGAGACCTAATTTCATGTTTTCACAGAGACTTTTCATGAACCTCCCTTGATGTCAAGTTAGAAGAATCTAGGTCCAGCGGTTATGATTTGTGCCCTGTTAACAGATGACAGCTTCTTTGAAGGTCTCAAAAATAAAGAAAAAATTTCATAAAAATTGAAAAAAAATACAGATGGCGCCACCAGTTTGCAGGAACTGATGGAACATCCCATGATCAATATTCATGCAAAGAATCATGGTGATCAATGCAGTAGTGATTCAGAGACTTGAGCTTTTGTATCAAATTTTGCATTATTCTGGGGGGTACTTCGGAGCCCCATAGCTCCAAGGATATGGGTAACAGAGACCTAATTTCAGGTGTTCAAGGAGATTTTTCATGGACCTCCCTGGATATTACGTTTGAAGATTCCAGGTCCAGTGCTTACCATTTGTGCCCTGTTAACAGATGACAGTTTCATTGAGGTCTGAAAAAAAAAGAAAAAAATTTGAAAAAATTCTAAAAAATACAGGTGGCACCACCAGTCTGCAGGAAATGATGGAACATCTCATGATCAATATTCATGCAAAGAATCATGGTGATCAATGCAGTGGTTATTCAGATACTTGAGCTTTTGTATCAAATTTTGCATTATTCTGGGGGGTACTTCGGAGCCCCATAGCTCCAAGGATATGGGTAACAGAGACCTAATTTCAGGTGTTCAAGGAGATTTTTCATGGACCTCCCTGGATATTAAGTTTGAAGATTCCAGGTCCAGTGCTTACGATTTGTGCCCTGTTAACAGATGACAGTTTCATTGAGGTCTGAAAAAAAAAGAGAAAAAAATTTGAAAAAAATTCTAAAAAATACAGGTGGCACCACCAGTCTGCAGGAAGTGATGGAACATCCCATGATCAATATTCATGCAAAGAATCATGGTGATCAATGCAGTAGTTATTCAGATACTTGAGCTTTTGTATCAAATTTTGCATTATTCTTGGGGGTACTTCGGAGCCCCATAGCTCGAAGGATATGGGTAACAGAAACCTAATTTCAGGTTTTGAAGGAGATTTTTCATGGACCTCCCTTGATGTGAAGTTTGAAGATTCCAGGTCTAGCGGTTACGATTTGTGCCCTGTTAACGGACGGATGGACGGCCAGATGGCCGGACAGACAGACGACGGACAAAAAGTGATTGCTATAGCTCAGATGACTTTCAGTCAGCTGAGCTAAAAACTTGCAAAAAACCTCTGTACCCTTATATAGAGTGTCCTTTAGGATCAGCAGGTCTAATTATTATATACATTCATAAATATCAAGTGTTTATCAAACCTCCTTGCCAGAACTAGTTTGTTAAACTATGACCCCATGACCACAAATTTACACATTCTGGCATATTCTCAGATGGCAAGATACATTAAGAGATTTGGTGTGTGACTATTGCTTTATGATTGATCATGGCATTTTTGCTTTAATTGTTACTAAGACAATATTTGTGAGATAACAAGATATATATGTGTATATCCATACAAAACCTTGTTCTTAATTTCCTTTCAATACTCCTATGGAAACTATAATTTTAGACCCAAATTTAGTTGGAAAGTTATCCAAGAGGTTCAAGTTTTTACACATGTCATTAAGGAAATGTCAACCTTTAAAACTTGCAAATCTTTACAAAACTGCTGACAAATGAAAGGTGTTTAAATTTGTCTGAGCTGGGCTTATTAACAGCTGAAGTGACAGTTACCTAGCAACACTAGGTGCTCCTTCATCATCAGCTTCCTGAGATGCTGAAGTCCAGGCCTCACGAGCTGACCCAGGGATGCCTGAGCTCGTACTCCTGTTATCATGTCTGTGTGAATAAAAATGGAAGCTTAATATAGTGCAGGATTTTATGTAAAAAACACAAATTATATTTGTTAAACAAGACAAATTATAAAACTGTCTGAAACAAAGTATGGTAAATAGTATTAAACAAATACAAATGATGTACCTTTTTGTAATTTTACCATGTGTGATACATCCAGTATGATATTTGTAGAGATGTGGCAAGTAAAGGCAAATGGGCCCCTGGCAATTCATTTATACTTTATTTTATATTTCCATATTTCAAGATAAACCATATTTTTAATAGAAGGCAGTCAGAGCATACCTCTACCAACATTTGGCACTCTGATAAGCCAAAAAAATTGATAAATTGTCCATTGACTCGTACCCTACCCTTCCACAAAATTTCAAGGAATTTCACTAAACATTTTTTCATATATTAGGAAGGCAAACAGACAAACAGTGGGGATCACATGACATATCTCAAATATACGGATAAAGAAAGAAAAGAAAAAACAGCAGATACTGACCCATCTTTCATAGAATGTCTCTCCAGGGACAGCGCTGACAGGGTGCTGCGGTTGCTGACAGTGTCCCAGAGATCAGCTTGCTGGGCATACAGCTGGGCTAGGTGCTGCTTTGAGAAATGTGTCCCCTGTGCTCGTTTTTTGTACTCCTGCGCTTTCTGCCGCAGTTCCATTACCTCAGCAAACCATGATGTCTGTGAAGAAGATGTTGCTGGGGCCACCTGCTCATCCTTAGGTTCTTTTAATTTTGGTGCCTGGAATAATTAATTTCAAGTAAAATACAATTATGACAGCTAAAACAACAAATACAAAGTTCTTATAAAGTTGAATTTAACAGATGTTAAGTCTTAAGTTGGAGATATTGTCATGGACAATCAATGTGTAAATGCCATTAATCACAATCAAATGGGCTTCATTATTAATTGGGCAAGATACTGAGCTGGCGCATTTGACATATAGATTATATGGCCCATCTGAACCTGTATCTACTGATCTTCTGAACTGGACATGTAAATACATGTATATCATATTGGTCAACACAGATAAAGAACCTGTAATCATGGAACTTTTTTCAGGGCTGGTTAGTAAATGACCTAATTTGTTAAAACCTTGTAAATCCTTCTGGATATGAAGCCTACTGCAAGCTGTGTCTTTTTACTTTGATGCAGAGCACCTATATGCTATAAGAAATTAAAGAAATATGAGTACCAAAACGTGCAGAATATACCCGTTGTGTATCTGGTGACCTTTGATCTCATTAAATATGCATGAATATAAGAAGGTAATAGAGGTGAGAAACTCTATTGGTAAATGTGTATAATGAGTTTCATGAAAATCCATAGGAATTTGGTGAGTCACCAAGGAGCCTCCAAAGTGCGGTGACCTCTGACCTCATTAAATATGCATTGATTTTGCTGGAAATCAAACTTAGGCGATATATTTTATTGATTAACATTTCTAATGAGTTTGATCAATATCCTTTATATTCTTCTTAAGTTATCCCGGTGAAACCAAAGGAGCCTAGTGACCCATGACCTTATTGAATATGCGTGTATGTTGCCCATAATCAAACTCAGGTGAGTTAATCTGTTGGTAAGTAGTTATGGTGAGTTTTTGTGAAAATCCAAAAAAGCTCCGGTAAGTTAATATGGCAACACTAAAAGTTAACGGACCGATAGACTGACAGGTGGACAGACGGTGGGTATACCATAATACTCCCGTCATATGAGGGTGTTTGAAAGTTTAAATTGTAAAAGTAAAGCCATCTGACATGAGAGTGTATCTTTGTGAGACTATTACCGTCATGTCAACATGTGGGGCTCGCGCTCCCCTCCACATCCCTTCTTCATAGGAAAATACCTGTGGTGGCTGAAAGTTAGACTGGTACTCACTGGAAGACCACCTGAAAACAAACATCAAACAATTACATAAACAAGTGCCACATGGTCCATGATGCTCAGCTGAATTTGATATAAAGGTAATTCATGCATTAACTTTTGATATATCAGTGTATGTTTGAAATTATACTCAAACTTGAAGACATGTAGTGGAATTTAATATATTTGTGTTATTTCTATAGGCCAATTTGGTTCACACTTTACATTCTAACTGATATATATTTATAAGTGGCTTATTATTTTTTAATTTTATAATTTGATGCAAGATATCTTTCAGGGATCCTTGAACACTGGGAAGAGTACTCAAAATAGTTTTGCCCATAGTTTGCAAAATTTAGATTACGCTAACCTAATTTCAGGTTTCCAAGAAAAGTTCACCAAGGAACTCCTTAGGTGCTAAGTTAAAAGTTTCTAGAAACCATGGTTAAGATTTGTGCCCTGTCTGAATTTCAGGCTGCTCAAAGTCATGTTATCGGCATGGGGCTCACAGAATATAGGTCACCATGACCTAATTTTGGGTTTAGTATGCCCTGATTCAAGATATGAATGTAACCTAGCATTACATGAGGGTGGTATATATATTTTTACATATCATAGTACTGTATAATACAAATCAAATGTTGCACACATCTGTTTAACAATGGTGGCAGTGTCTACTGATCATGGTACTGGACTATTGGAAGAGCCATAGTTCAAACAGTTGCTGCCTAAACAGGAAAATGGAAACAAATCTCTGGAGAAACTCTGAAATTAGCACTTACAGCTCAACAACAGGTTTTGACAGCATGTCCATTCCTAGCCCCAAGCATATAAAACCTGACAATCCAGGGAGCTAAATAATAACATATCTTTCTTCAATACTGTAAGGTAACTTTCATCCTCATTCAATAGTTCAAATATAGACAGTGCCTTTAAATTGCAGTGTCACCAAACAGGCCATGGACCTCTCCTAAATAAACACACACAATGACACGTCTCTTTACTGACCTGAGCCTCCCATGAGGAAAATGAAGTTTTTGAGGGTTGACAGAGGACATGATGAGACGCTTATCTTCGTCGGAGGTCACTGGTTCAGTCCCTGCAGCAGGACGCTGTTCTGGAGTCAAGGCTGTCAGATAAAAAATACACACAGAACATAGAATGACACTTTTAACTAAAGGGAATAAGCAATTATGAGAAATACATACTATTCTATGAAATGATTTTTAAATCTATTCAATAAACCTGTTTCTATCTTTTTTCAGGGGGAGGGGGATTTTCTTAAAAACTTATATTTTTTTTAATAACTTCTTAGAAAACTGTACATGGAGCGACCACCTAATATGCCATTAAAGCACTGTCAATCAAATCCCAGTTTTGATTATACAGTGGACCCTAGTTTGAGCAATCCCTAGTTTGAAGGAAACAAAACCAACGGTTTCATAGTGGGCAGTCTTGAAGTGTAACAATAGGTTTTTTTTAAAGAAAAATGGAGGTTTCCCCTAATTTCTCGGGAGGAACAAAGTTGCAGTGACCTAATGTTTGGTGTGCCAAGAGATCTTAGGGACATGTTACTCTATGTCAAAATTTGGATTTGTAGATCTTATGGTTTCAAAAAGTGCCTTGTTAACCAGATGGACAACAGACAATGACTATAACTCAGATGACTTATAGTCAGCTGAGCTAAAAATGTTAACTGCCAGAATTTATTATTGATAAATCACTTATTTGTGTCTGATCATATGTTATACATATGATTTATTCATTGTTAAATATTATACTACTTTCCCAAATTATGTGGCAGTAACTTATTGTTCAATGCTTTAATATTTATTAGCGCATCAGCTTTTTTTCTGATCTGAACCTTTCAAAATTATTAACATATATTAAGATTTTACCATAAGGGTATGCTTCACTAAATCAGTAAAATTTCATAATATCTTGTGATCTCAAATAAACAGAAGATCATATGAATGAAATGACCAATATAAAGGGGGTGCACTTAATTATTATTAACACAATCATGCTAGTATGCAATATACTTATACATAGATTATACACTTACATTCAGCACTGGCACTCCTTTGCAGCTGTAAAGGAAAAAATGAATAATTATTATTTTTTTTATCAATTATTACAAAAAAATCTGAGAAATAATGCCAGTAAATGCAGGCATTGTGAAAAAAAGTCCATACATGTGCATTTTTCATAAAAATTTCTGTCTTTCATGAAATTTTTTATGTTAAGGAGCCGTAAAACAATCAAAAGTAGGTCAACCAGGACAAAATGCGAACTCAATCTGTAACTGTCATTTTCTGCCCACACATAAAAAATCAGGGTGGTATCTGCAGGCATTGAGGAAAAAAAGTCAGTACATATGCATTTGTTATGAAAATTTCTATTTTTCATGAAACTTTCTATGTTCAGGAGCAGTCAAATGGTCAAAAGTAAGTCAACTGGGACGAAACAAGAACTCGATCTGTAACTGGTCATTATCTGCCTACACACCAAAAATCAGGCCTGTATCTGCAGGCACTGCGAAAAAAAGTCCATACATGTGCACTTTTTTATGAAATTTTCTATGTTAGAGCACCGTCAAATGGTCAAAAGTAGGTCAACCGGGACGAAACGCGAACTCGAACTGTAACTGGTCATTATCTGCCCACAAACAAAAAATCAGGCTAATATCTGCAGGTATTGCAAAGAAAAGTCTGTACAAGTGTATTTGTCATGAAAATTTATATTTAACATGAAATTTTCTCTGTTCAGGAGCCGTAAAACAATCAAAAGTAAGTCAACTGGGACGAAACGCGAACTCGATCTGTAACTGGTCAATATCTGCCTACACACCAAAAATCAGGCCAATATCTGCAGGCATTGCGAAAAAAAGTCTGTACATGTGTATTTGTCATGAAATTTCATATTTTTCATGAAATTTTCTATGTTCAGGAGCCGTAAAAC
This sequence comes from Sipunculus nudus, assembly GCA_026874595.1. NCBI lineage: Eukaryota > Metazoa > Annelida > Sipuncula > Golfingiida > Sipunculidae > Sipunculus > Sipunculus nudus. The sequence goes on along the minus strand of CM049306.1, from coordinate 46,593,499 downwards.
GGTCAAAAGTGGGTCAACCGGGACGAAACGCGAACTCGATCTGTACCTGGTCTATATCTGCCCACACACCAAAAATCAGGCCAATATCTGCAGGCATTGCGAAAAAAAGTCCGTACATGTGTATCTGTCATGAATATTTCTATTTTTCATGAAATTTTCTATGTTCAGGAGCCGTAAAACGGTCAAAAGTAGGTCAACCAGGACGAAACGCGATCTCGATCAGTAACTGGTCATTATCTGCCCACACAAGAAAAACAGGCCAATATCTGCAGGCATTGCGAAAAAAAGTCCGTACATGTATACATTTGTCATGAAAATTTCTATTTTTCATGAAATTTTCTAAGTTTTGGAGCCGTAAAACAGTCAAAGTAGGTCAACTGGGACAAAACGCGAACTCGATCTGTAACTGGTCATTATCTGCCTACACACCAAAAATCAGGCCAATATCTGCAGGCATTGCGAAAAAAAGTCCGTACATGTGTATTTGTCATGAAAATTTCTATTTTTCATGAAATTTTTTAAGTTTAGGAGCCGTAAAACGGTCAAAAAGTAGGTCAACCGGGACGAAACGCGAACTCGATCTGTAACTGGTCTCATATCTGCCCACACACCAAAAATCAGGCCAATATCTGCAGGTACTGCGAAAAAAAGTCCGTACAACTGTTTGATTTCGGAATGACGGAAGGACGGAATGACGGACATGGGTAAAACTATATGCCCCGGCCACTTTGTGGCGGGGGTATAAAAATGTTTTGAAATATCATCAAACAGTTCATTAATATGTACCTAGAGTAAGCCGGAAATCACATAAATTGTACAAACAAGCAAATTTGTGGAATTTACGTCCCCCGCTTAAACCTCTTGGTGCCCTCTGCTTGCTCTATCAATATGTTTTAGTTTTCATTGCTCCATGAAGATGTCTCCACATGTCATAATTTTTTGTTGTGAATTGGAAACCAAAGGGGAATTTTTTGTTTTGTTTTTGAACTGCTGATCATATATTTTCAGACAGATACTCCAAAACAAATCCTAACCAACGTATGCATGAGAGCCAACACTGACCCAAATTTGAATGATATCTGATCAAATTTTAAAAAGTTATCGGAAACGAAAACCTGACAGACAGACAGACATAGCCAGACAAACCCAAATCAATGCCCCACATTCTGAGGAAGGGGGGACAAGTAGGTAGGTGGATATATTTGGCTTTATCTAGATCATATCAATAAACAAGGTTACCTTAGGTTTCTTGGCCTTGGAGGGTTTAGGTTCTGCTGCTGAGATGACAGGTGCAGACACAGTCTGAGCTGCAGGATTAAACTGCATTTGGTATTCACTACGTTTGGGCACATTGTCAGGCTTGTAAGGGGCCACCTGAGGATTGCTATTGTACACAACCTAAAACATATAACGTGTAAGTATCATCAAGTACAGTTCCATTACCAATACAAGTCATAGTAGGTTAGAGAGTTTACTGTGAACAATTTCCATTATTTATTTATTGAACTGCATACATGTATATTTTATATACTGAACTGCCCGATGCTATCAAATGCAATCTTGTGACTTATTTAGGTATAAAGTAATGAACTAGACTTTGACATACATGAATACTGATTTTAAAAGTGAAATACATTTTAAGCTCCAATATACTGTAAGCATGTTAAAGTTATCTAATTTCATTGGCAAAGGTCACCTAACACTACACAGGTAAAGTGACTGCTTGATCAAATTATTTCTAATACTCAGTCTCTTAAAGGGACCTATTCCGATTACTGATGTCTAGTAACTAAAGATAAACCCTTGAACATTTGATAAAAAATAGGCTCAAAAACACAGATAGCACTGCACATAGGCTGCTCACTTTGTTTACATCCACATTTTTTACATGTGGGACTGCCAAAATAATCCAAACACATTCAACAAGGACATCTGACAGCAAGTCAGATGAACCAAAGTTTTGAATAGGGCTTTATGCAACTAGTGACTTTTCAACTTCCGTCCATATGCAACCAATCACCTTTGAATACATGGTTTTTCTGTTTGTCAGCTGTGTTTACTAAGAGCTTATAGATACAACAGCTCATACTGCTCTCATAGAGATGTTATAAGAACTTTTCTTTACATGAATTACCTAGAGTTCATTTATATGTAAACAGAATATGCAAAAATTCACATAAATTCTACAGAAAATTTAGGTGAATAGCCGGCTTTAACATCATCCTTCAGAGGTGTGATCTTACCTGTTCTGCAGCTAACAATGGAGAGGATGGGACACCTTTCCTCCAGGTGAACTGTTTCTGATACTCTGACAGCCGCTTAGCACCCAGGCTGCGAGGAGGTGCTATACCAGCCTTGTACTTCATAGCATAATCACTCTGTATGAATACACAAGTCAAGAGTTAAAACATGCCGTCTGATAAAAAGTAACAGGAAAAAATATATATCGTGGTTGGCTTCATATATGTAAGGTTAAAGTTATAAACATTCAGTATTTTGTGGGGGTTCAAATTTCAACATCTCACCATACAGTAAACTACAAACAATTTATATACTCAAGTATTAGTACCAAGGACTTGTACTTGCCCTAACCAAGCAAGCCAGGTACGTTCCCTATATAAAGTACAGTTCAGTTTTACACTGGCTAGTAGTATACCCTGAATTCTGACCAGTGTGTGACTTGCCACACCTGGGTTTTAGTTTGTAAATGGCAACCCCAATCAGTGGTTTTGAAATTATTGCAGGGTTAGGGTTTGATAAGCACATGTGAATAAAACTGGATAGTACTCTAAGGAAAGTCTCACGGTAAGAATCTATCTGCAGAGAGAGTCTGGTGGCCAATAAGCCCATATGCCATAGCTTCCAAGCTGAAGCCAGCTGGAGAAACATTCTGGGGAGTACCACATCCTTATCTACACATTAAAGGAGAATAATACAGTAGCCTATTTAACAAACATTCTGTTTTCTGCATCATAAATTTCAAAATTTTCCATATATATATCCACATATGAAGGATTTATCAGTCCCTTACAGGAGCCTCCTGAGCGGAGTCCACCACCCCCTTGTCCAGGTTTGTCTGAGTGAACTCGTTCATGGCACCTTTCTTCGCGTGCCTTTTTTCTGGTAGTCCTTTTGACAATGCTGGCTTTCTGACATTTCCTGCAGCCTCTTTTAATGCCTGTATATCTGGAGCTGCAAAGGACAAAGGAAGATTGCATAATACGGTACATGCACATACACACACATACACACATAAAGTACATGGTTTTAAGGATTCCAGGAGGGCAAATGTAGAGCAAGAGGGTACACAGGGTACTCAGAAACAAAATTATTATTATTTACAGTTATATCTCTTTTGCTTCACAGTGCCATCTAGTATTCTAATTTGAACAATTTCATTATTTTAAATATTTCTCATTTTGATTAAATTGTACCTTGATTCATAGTCTACAGTAAGAGGATAAATGTGAGCATTATTCAGTATTGATGTTGTTTAGAGTTAAGGGAAAATATGGAAGTGCCCCCCTCCCCCAGGACACTCGTTTCTGGGAAACGTATCCAACAGTTCAAGACCAAACACAGACATTCCTGAGGTTTGGCCACAGATGAGTTGCATGACAAAAGTAGAGTGGTAGCCCCATTAAATGTTTTATAGATTATAGATATTAAAGAGTACTAGCTTAATGATCCTAACACACAGACTTACCACTTATGCTTTCCTTGGGTAGTTTGCTCTTCTTAAGAACTCCAGCCTTTGGTTTTTGTGTTTTCTTCTGGACTTCCTGAGTGGGAGCCTCCCTCTCTCCTTCTGCCTCTCTGAACTCCGGCTTAGTGGTTTGTGTGTGAGTAGACACTTTGGCAAATGGAGCTCCTGTTCTGAACTTTAAATTATGAGCAAAAATATGACGGTCATTTTCTCCCAATTTAATAAATCCATAACATTAAACAATTTGGTCCTTAATCATTTAATATTTCTAAAACTACATGAAAAACAAAAACTTATTTGCCTTAACAGAAAATATAAAAATCTATATGTATATGCCTCCAGAGTGTATGCATGCTTCAGAACTGAAGAAAAATAAATTTTGTAGATATTAAGTGAAAAAAATAAATTCTGGTAGAATGCTGCAGAACTCACCCAATAACAAAAAGTACTCCTATTTCATTAGTGGTCGTAATATTTAAACAAGGCCTACAGGCCTAATGCGAACCTGTGCAATGAGATTACACCAGGTGTAATGCTTCAATGCTGGACCATTACTTTTCAAGAACATGTGTAACATGTATATGAACAATGCAAGTACTAAACACTAAGAACAAGAAACAATTAAACAAACTGCTGAAATTCTAGCATGGGTGCACACAACACAAAAACTAGAATACGGGTAGTCAACAAACGACTATTTGTATCCGCCAAAATTAGAGTGGGACGGGTGAAGTGAGGCATGGATTGAGTGGCCAGGGGAAATAGAGTGAGGTGTGTTGCATAATAGCCTGGATGTCTGCAGCCTAAATGTGTATGTAGGTTGCGCCACCTACAACAAAATCCAGAAAGCTGTCCAAGATGTATACACCTGCAAAATTTTAGGCAGCTATGTCAAACCACTGCCGAGATATGAGTGATTTTATCCCACGGCAGACAAACAGATGGACACTGTGCAAAAATGATTGCAGGTGGCGCCACCAGTTTTGCGTATGATAAAGAGCTATGTGAGATCTATAAACATGCAAAATTTTTGCCCAATCGGTCAATGGTTCCAGAGATATGAGCTTGGATGTCTGCAGCGTAAATTTGAATGTAGATGGCACCACCTGCCATAAAATCAAGAAAGCTGTCCAAGATGTATACACATGCAAAATTTCAGGTCGATAAGTCCAACCAATGCAGAGGTATGAGAGTTTTTATTCCAAGGCAGATGAACAGATGGACGCTGTGCAAAAATCTAAGAAAATGCAGTTAGAAAAAAAATAAACAAATGATGACTGATGACTGATTATTTGCGAAAAATCTGGTGATGCTAGCTCCTGCCATTTTTGAGATAGGTATGGTTAACTAGAGTCGACGCAGGACGCACTGACGCACGATGGACGATGCAGCAACATTGCATAAGCTCACAGGTTCGCTAAAAATCCGAAAATTTTTTAGATAAAAAATCTTTTGGTAAAAACTTGGTGATGCTAGCTCCTGCCCTTTTGACATAGCTATGACGATGGAAGACGGAAGACGCATCACTATTGCATAAGCTCACAGATTCGCTAAAAATGCAAACAAGTTTTTTCAAACAGCTGACAGACATAGTTCCAAATAATCTGGGAATTCTGCGTCTAGACATTGTGTCTAGACATCTAGACGCTGTGTCTAGATGTCTAGACACATTTTCTAGACAACCTCCAGAGCCAGGTCAGTTGCCATGGTGATGTCTGGACCCCTCCTGGTTGTACTCTCGGAACTGGAACAATTCAAACAAACTTGAGAAAGATTGTTCCAGGGATCATTTCTGTGAAATATTGGACAATTTGACTGAACAGTTTCGGAGAAGAAGATTTTTACATCTTTTTTAACTTTTCCTGTATAAAATCTATATAAATCACTGAATCAAAACCATTTGAACAAATTTGAATTATCAACATCTAGGGATCATTCATGTGTGAGATTAAAGAATTTGACCCGGTGGTTTTTGTTGAGAAGATCTTTGTAGCCACTGAGCTAAAATGGGCTGTTATGGCATATGACTAAATTCAGCTTCCCAAAACTCAGCCAAAGTCACTGAACTGAGACCATTTGAACAAACTTCAGAAAGCACTACTGTAAGATCATTTCTGTGTGATATTAAACAATTTGGACATATGGTTTCAGAGAAGAAGTGTTTTGTAGCCCTCATTATGATACGGGCACAGATGACCCCCGTACAAAAAAGGCTAATGCAGGTGACGCCACCAATACCTCAAAATCAGATATGACTCATGTGACCAATATTCGCATACAATTTGGTGATGATACCTCCAGCCATTTCTGAGATTGTAATTTTTGTATGCTTTTTTGTACAGATGACTAAGTTCAACTTCCTTTAACTCGGCCAAAAATCACCAAACTTACACCATTTGAAAAAAACTTGAGAGAGATTGTTCCTGGGATCATTTCTATGAAATATTGGACTATTTGGCTGAACAGTTTCGGAGAAGAAGATTTTTAAAGGTTTTTAAGCTTTTTCCATATAAAATCTAAAAAAATGCAGTTAGCCAAAACATAAGCAAAATCTAATAGAGTTTTTTAGCTGACTAATTTTTTGCATAAAATTTTGTAATGCTAACTCTTGCCATTTTCAAGATAGTATGGGTTAAAGTACAGACGACGGACAACGCCACACCATCGCATAGCTCACAGGTTTGCTAAAAAAAATTAGAAAGTATTGAAAAAGGGTTTTCTGTAAAGGGTTACCTTCTGGGTACCATGGGCTGATTCTTCCCTAGCCATCTCTCTGACTCCATTTGGTGACTGGGTGGCCTGTGTCTTTTGATGAGGTATGTTTGGTGGTGGGGCACCTGTGTCAACCTTGACCTTGGGAGCTGGTCGTGGGGCAAGAGGAGTTTGTACCTCTGGTTCTTTGGCCTTTTCCTTCTAAATGAAGTTTCCAAATAGCCTTGTGTTAGTTTTAAACATTTGTTATTTCTTGACATTTTTACATTTTTTTTTAATTTATGGTGATGGTCATCCAACATTATTTACAGCATAAACATGACAAACCATACCTAGAGTTTAGAACTGCCCTTTTAGCAATGTATCTCAGGTGTAACCCTGTGCCAGCCAACCCTTGTTTAGATAGACTGGTTCCTTCCTGAGAGCCAGTATTAATTAACATCTCCAATCCCATCATGATTTAATCACCCACATACCCATTTAAGCCCAATAATATAGAAAGCTTAATGCACAACAATAGAAAGCTTGACTCTTTGATGGTACATCCATTTCTTTAAAACAGGTAGAAAATATGTCACAAAATGATATCTGCCACCACCAATTTCAAACTATCAACCCCCCCCCCCCAAAAAATACCTCAGTACCGGTTGTCTGACATGTATGCTAACCACACAATAAAGCATGGTTCAAAATTATATATGATTATTTTATATAACATTATTCTATTATTGTCAGAAAAATGAGTTTCTGGAAATATACAAAACAAAAAAGGACTTTAAAAATAAATGAGCAGTACATCTAAGTCTTCAAGTACCAAGATCCAAGAACCAACATGTTCAGACCTTGGCAGGGGATGGTTTGGAGGACTTCTCTGGCTGGAATTTGTTGCGATACTTTATGCTGGCTCCAAATTTCTTCTGGTCACCGATCAGTGTATACTCATCCACAGGCACACTGGCTGGTACGGAGGATGACACCTCCACTGCTGACCTCTTCTTCCTCTGTAGAGGGGGTTCCATCACTGCACCTGAAGTGGGAACATTGATAATGTAATCATAATCGTTTGGTGTATCCCTCGCAGGTAAGTCATAAAAAAGTGAAGTAATACTTTGCTATTTTGTATCAAATGCTGATTGACAAACCTTTAACTGGCCACAGTCACCCTACCAATGGAAAATAGCCAGATTAGCTTAGATGCCACCATCCCTTTCCCTAGTTATTAGGGTTACAATAAGTGATTATATTGCTGATTGGTCCTTTTCTTTCATAATAAATTAACTTGACTGCATTTTTGCACAACAGATCACAAACAATTATGTATGAACATTCACAGACGTTGTATTATCCAAATAAAATATTATTATTCTGTCTGAAATATAAGAAAGCAGGGACACAAAACAACATTAAAACTTAACTTTGTGCAACAAATAAGTGTAAACAACCCAGACATTACCCTGACCTTTTAGTGTGATGTACAAGTTAGATTAGATTTATTAGTCAATATTTAAGGTATAATTCTATGCAGCATATTCCATGGTTATAGAAATGGTTTATTAAAATAATCTATAAAAATAATCAATCATTGGTCTTTCAGCCATCAAATATGATTTTACAATATTTTCTACCACTTACAATAATGATACATTTCCTTCACATTATCATATTAAACCCATGATTTGAATGTCGATCAATCAAATTGATATGGCAGTCTTAGAAATTTCAACCAATCAAAAATCACAATAAATTACAGCTCAAGAGATTAATCAGTCCCACCTGAATGGCCGCAAAGCAACACCAAACTCACTATCTTTTAAATAGTCATTGTTAATACAGCATGGCTTACCAGAAGCAGTTGAGGGCATCCCTGCAGGGGCTGCAGTTATTGTTGGTGCAGGCTTGTAAGCTGCACCCAGGCTGGAATCCCGCCACGGGAAATTTCTCTGGTACTCACTCATCTACAATGAGTACATATATTTTAAACTTGCTTAGGTCATGGTCAATTTAAAATCAAGCAGTTAATCTTGCTGATCTCCGGGTCTATGTGTATTCTCCCAGAACGTTCTACATTATGTGCTACAATAAAAATTAAATAAAATTTATATTAATTACTAAATGCTCGAACAATAGCAAATGCTCTGGTAGGTCAGTCAGTGCCAGAGAAATAGCTTCCATAGATGTGTCTGGCAGTGTCAGTGCGCATGCTCATAGGAAGTGCCGGAACTTAAGCCTGTATGATCAGTGTCCACTTTAGCCTGTATTATCATTGTCCGGGTCCGGACCTGTAGCAACAGCCTATAATGTATTAGTGAACTCCTGGTGTGAGCTAAAAATATAATATAAATATAACATTTATTTCACATGGATTGTACAATAGTGGTCAGTCTTTGAACCGAGCGCTACCGAGCGTACCGAGCGCTACCAAGCGCTAGCGCTCGGTAGGACTTTTTACCGAGCGCTACCCTGGATTCACACGAGGCATTGCTCTGACCCGCGCGGGGCAACAGTGCGTTTTTACATACTCAGGACTACCGAGCGCCAGGGACTTTTTACCGAGCGCTACCCTGGATTTCCACCAGGCATAAATCATGTTTCTTAGTAAATCCAGCATACAAAATAATGAACGGTGTCTACACCCTGGATGAGATTGATGATTTCTCACCAAACTTGTAACAACTTTTACATAATTTTTTTAAATGACGGTTATATACCGGTTTATATATATATATATATATATATATATATATATATATATATATATATATATATATATATATATGATACATATATATATATATATATAGGCCTATATATTTATATTTATATATATATATATATAAAGATATTTATATATATATATATATATAATATTACGATAAACATACATATAAATTCTACATATATATGTGTAAATACATTTATTCATATATCACTAGGCCTATATAAATATAATATATAATTTTAAATTATGCTACATATTTACATATATATCAGAATATATTTATATACATATAAATGAGAGAGAGAGAGAAAGAGCGAGAGCGAGCGAAAGAGACTGAGTAAAGAAATAAAGAAAGAGAGAGCGCTATACCATATATAACATTTATCCGATACAGGCTATAAAGGAGAGATAGAAAGAATGAAAGAGAGACAAAGAAAGAGAGACAGAGAGAGAGAAGAACCTGAATTAGAGGGAAAGGTAATAAAGACCTATACTATATATAATATTTATCCGATATATGTAGGAGAGAGAAAGAAGGAAAGAGAAAAAGAGAGAGATAAAGAAAGAAAGGGAGAGAGAGAGAAAGAAAGAGAGACAGTGAGAGAAAGAGAGAGAAAAAGACAGAAGAACCGGAATAAGAGGGGATGTAATCAAAAATACATATATATTCAATGAGGGTATGTTATATTATAAAAATTAATACACGATTTACTGCTGATATATAGATTACATATATAATATTTTTATATAGCATGATTTCTCTCTCTCTCTCTCTCTCTATATATATATATATATATAGAGAGAGAGAGAGAGAGAGAGAGAAAGAGAGAATGAGTGGGAAAGATCACATAAGCATTGCTTATTCATGTTATATAAGGACAAAATAAAAAAATGGTATGGTTCTCAGGCACTTTTTTCAGAAATCAATGTTTTTTTTTATTTTTAATTTTTTGGTATGTTCGATAAAAATGTCAAATGATAAGGGAAAAGCATGATAATAACAGATTTATTTTGCTAAACAAGTAAAAGCACAACATAACAAAGGAAATTGTATGATTTTATCTTCTTGAAAGAAATTTCCAAGCGGCTGCAGCTCAAAATGGGTAAGTTTCCATTGAAAATCAAAATAAAAATTTTTGATGCGGGGGTTTAAAATTGATGCGGGCGGTGCCTGAGAACCACACCTTTTATTTTTTTTTGGCCTAAACAAATACAATGTAAATAATTGTATCCCCAGACAAAGTCGGGATACTATGGTTTCATGACGGTCCCGCCGCCGCCGCCGCAGAAAAACCTTGTGAGTGGGATAACTCAAAAAATATTTCACTGATTTTTTTCAAACTTTACATTTGTATAGATATAGGTAAGGAGACGAAGCCTATTTAAAATGGGGTCATGACCTATGCTAAGAGAGTGACCTTGACCCTGAATAGGTCCATTTCTGCTGAAAATAACACAAATTCTTAAATATCTCAAGTAAGCTTGCATGGACTGGTCCGAAAATCAAGGTGACCGAAGATCTTGGATAGCTTTGTGATATACCGGAAACTGGTGGCGCCACCTATTTTCCTTTTCTTGTTTTTACGCCTTTTAATACCCCCATAATTGCCACTTGACAGTACTGTAAGCATTATAAGTCAAAAACAAATAGACAGATTTCTTTCATATTATGCACATGTAGAGAGATGGGTTATGGGAAGAGGTCATTTTACATTTGGGTCATGACCTTTACCATGAGAGTGGCCTTGACCTTTAATGTGTCCATATTTGGTGAAAATCACACACCTCTTACGATATCTCCAGTGTTGATAGCCATATGGATTTCAAACGTGACTTATGTATGGCCTACTACTAAAGTAAGAACCCTAGGGTTCTAGGGTCATGAGGTCAAAGGTCAAGGTCACTGGACTTGCATCTTAAAAGATACTGTGGATGCATTTTAAGCCAAACTTTCATCCCAGGTCTTCCATCTTGAATATATAGCTCACTTGCCAATAGTGGATGATCCATATCAATTTTGGGGTCACAAGGTCAAAGGTCAAGGCCACAAGAGCTATTTGTCAAAAAATTAGTTTCTGGATGATAATTCCTGCTTTTATTGATGTATTGATTTCAAACTTGACTTGTATATGTCCCATTGGAAAAGCAAGACATGAATTGATTTTGGGATCATGAGGTCAAAGGTCAAGGTCACAGGACACATCTTTAAAAAGATGTGGATGCATTTTCAGCCAAACATTTCATCTCAGATCTTTCATCTTGCACATATAGTTCACCTGCCAAAAAGGAAGAACCCTATCAATTTTGAGGTCACAAGATCAAAGGTGAAGGTCACATGAGCCATCTGTCCAAAAATTAGTTTCTGGATGATAATACCTGCTTTTATTGATGTATAGATTTCAAACTTGACTTTTATATGTCCCATTGGAAAAGCAAGACCCAAATTAATTTTGGGGTCATGAGGTCAAAGGTCAAGGTCACAGGACACATCTTTAAAAAGATTGTGGATGCATTTTCAGCCTAACATTTCATCTCAGACATTTCATCTTGCACATACAGTTCCCCTGCCAATAGAGGAAGACGCCTGTCAATTGTAAGGTCACCAGGTCAAAGGTGAAGGTCACAGGAGCCATCTGTCCAAAAATTAGTTCCCGAGATGATAATTCAAGCTTGGATTAATATATGGATTTCAAACCTGATTTATATATGGCCCATCAATAAATCTAGACCTCTATTGATTTATATATAAAAGTGGATGATCAGTATCAATTTAGGGGTCACAAGGTCAAAGGTCAAGGCCACAGGAGCCATCTGTAAAAAAATTAGTTTCTGGATGATAATTCCTGCTTTTATTGATGTATAGATTTCAAACTTGATTTATATATGTCCCATTGAAAAAGCAAGACCCCAATTGATTTTGGGGTCATGAGGTCAAAGGTCAAGGTCACAGGACCAACATCTTCAAAAAGATTGTGGATTGATAGATGGAAGAAACAATAATTGCTTGCCAAGTGTCAGTATATGCTGCTAAAAATGGGGGCCTATTCTTAAAGGGGGAGGGCCTACTATGTCTGGGGATACTCTGGCACCTGCGGTGCCAAGAAATATCTAGTTGAATATGATATTTTGTGTTGAATGCGGTTAAAACTACATGATTTGTCATGTGCACGATGGTAGCGAATATATCTGAGCTTTTGACAATAAAAAATATGATTTAAAGATGTTTCAGAACCCGCAGGAAACGTTTCTGCTTAAGGTGGGCGTCTTGCCCTGCCCTACCCTATGTAAGAACACTTCCCGTTGTAAGAGCAGGCTAGTGCCCGGTAAAATGTGCCCAGCACTCAGTAGCCCCATTTGGGTCAGAGCAATTACGGGTGTGACCCCAGGGTAGCGCTCGGTAAAAAGACCGACCCTACAATAGTTATTAACTAATCCAGGCAGACGATGATGGTGTTCGTCAGTCTGTAGGGGTGGTGGAAACCGGAGAACCCAGAGAAAACCACTGGCCTTGGACAGGCATCTACAACCCACTCTCATGGCCACACCGGGGATGGAACCCAGGACGCCAGCGGAGAGAGCTGAGCGTTTTACCTCTGGACTGTCCAGTCCCCTCCATGTAGGGAATTTTATAACATTTCGGCAATTGAAAGGAAACATTTTTTGTGACACCACTTTGCCATGTTTCATGTGTAGACCATATTCTGAACATTTGCCTAACCGGTTACAGCTTAAAATGGGGCAATAAACCCTCTCGGTTTATTGTGATGGTCGGATATGATAGTGAGTTTTGCTATTTACACCACAGAAACAAGATATCCGCAAATGGAATTTATCAAAAGATGCCAGTTTTTGGCTTAAAATTAGACATCAGATGGGTATTTTAAGGTGTTTCATCACAAATAACCAAAACAACAATGTTCTGTATTTCGGGGGACTGGTAGCCGCCTGCAGCGACGAAACGTCTTGCACCGTTAACGGACGACTGTTTCGTCGCCTCCCCATATATAGGGATAAGTGGTATTTGACCACGATACGATCGTATTTTCCGAAAAAGACCATTTTATTTTCAGTTTCACGGATGGGGTGACATTAAAACTTCTTCACTATGACAAAAGTATCTTATTTTCAATACAACTGCAACATATTGGCAACTGTAAGTGTATTTTACTTTAGTTATTGTGTATTTTGGTCTAAGAAAACACGGGTCGTTCTGCCCATAACCGCCATGACAGAAGCAGTTAGAATGTATATGTAGCGGCGACAATGTTATGTGTACTGGTCCAGTTTTGTACGAGTTAAAGACTTAATTAAGCAGGGTATTTATGCAATTAGCTTACCATAACAGAATGTTGTCTTTAAAAAATGAGATACTCGAGTTACTGAGGGGTTTTCTCCCTTTATAGACCAAGATCATACACAGGTTAGAACCCCACCCAAGTGCATACATGGGGTGGTGACTATAAAATGTACTCTCAGATATATCTAACATTTTATAGTCACCCTTGGTGGCTAGGGGACTGGGTGCAGAAGCTGATATAAACATCAAAGTCAGGTTCAAATTAAACCGCCACTGGACTGGTCTGTCACAACACGTCTGCTGAACAGACGAACTGGAAACAAGTCCAAAATCACTCCAAAACCAACCCGAATAACCCAAAAATATCACAAATATATGAAGGCATTTTGATTTTAAATACTGCACACAAAAGTATCAGTTACCTGAGCCTTTACTGGCATTGCGGGGAAGTTTGAAGACACGTCCGCTAAAGCCGTAGCTCCCTCCACTGGCGATAATGGGGCTGTAAACAAATCGGTTGACGACTGGAAGAGAGCGCCACCTAGCGGCTACTATAGATTACACACTGATGTGTTCAGGCATGTTGGTTATGCTTTAAATAATTAATTTGAAATTGATTATCACTGTATAATAAATATAAAGCGTCTAATATAGGCTATTTATAAACATATTCGATTCACTTTTAAAATATTTGACGAACATAAAATTTTGAATTCAAGTGGTAAGTATAGGTGCCTACATGTTTAAATTTCTTCTTTAAAAATGCGTTTATGTTTATTTGTCTTGTCTTCTGAATTGGCAGATGAGTTTGTTTCAACACTGAAAGGAGAAAACAATAAGAATTATAGAATTTTTATACCTACTGGAGTGTCAGAAACATTCCCTGACAAAGACTTAATTATGTGAATACAATTTTCATTTAAGCTATAAATAATAGTTTGCACAGAGTTAAAGTTTAGATTTGGCCGATCAACTGACGATAATTCCCGTTTGATTCAGTGTTCGTTAAAAAATCACACACTCCCCATCTTCAAATTTACATTCAACGTAGGCCTACTGCATTTTTTCATACAGGCCGTCTCATTTATCCGTTTTGTTCTCTTGTATGTGTCGTGATTTCTGAAGTTCCCTTTACAGTTACGGTATCTAATCTTTTCCTCTTTCATCGTTAAATTTTACCTGGTATTGTTTTCCTGTTGATCATGCCGTCATTCCACTTGCTGATCCAATAACATTTAAAAATATTCATTTATCTCCGAAATACTAGTTAGTAGAAAGAAAGTAAAACAGAATGGCAGATTAATTACATCTGGAGTATATCAAGTCGATAAAAGATTAAACCAACTGATGAAGCTCATTATTCTGTATCCATTTAATAAAGACCAAACGTTGTTTAGGGAACAAGATCTTTAATTAATAATAATCACTGAAGATTCCAATATTGACAGGCATATAACAGATATTCATTCAAGAGAGGTCATGGATACAAAGTTCACACCGCGTGATGAATCCAAGAATTAAGGTATATCGATCGGGAAATTATATCACACAAGAACTTTTGAATGATTTCGAAATATTGTTTTTATTTTTCAAGAAGCTTCACCATGTGGTAAAAAGGATATCATAGGGTATATATATATCAAGAAAACCCCAATAGATAAACCAAGAACTTGGCAAAGAAGATACCATTGGATATGAATTAAGACAATAACAGGAATTATAGTTCAAGAAGTTTACGAAGATATATAAGGGGTCACATCTGGACTGTAGTTTGTTCCACCAAGGGATGAATATTGCAATTTGGCCAATTTTTGCTAAACAAACATCTAATCACACAGTAAAACAAAGGATAGGGGGAATAAATGCCTAAATTGAGTTGAAAAACATGTTGAAAATTACCAATACATTGTATTTATATTTTGCATCCTCCTGCGTGGTTTTTTCTATAAGTCTTCTGGTCAAATGACATGGCGTCTGCTATGGCTTGGTAGCCTCAAATTGATAGTAACATTTTTCGTTAATATTTATCACACTAAACAAGCAATCAGCTGTTTTTAAATGCAGTTCTTTGTGTGCACGAAACGTGTGAACTTGAACTTTATCAATAGGGTTCATTTGATTTGAAAATTTAGACTCTTTTTTCTTATATTGTGACTTTATTTTTTTTAATATTGTTTGAAGGATATGGTTTTTATTTCATCCTAGGTAATCAGGCTTATGCCCAGACCTGAAGTCAATTCATTTTTTTTTTTCAATTCCAATTCAATTCCTATTCAAGAACTTTTATGAAACTTCAATTCCAATTCAATTCAATGTGCTGGAGAAATATATCAATTCCAATTCAATTCAGATATTTTTATTTAATTCAAATTCAATTCGCAATTCAGAAAGCTGCAATCATTTGAATACATTTCATTGGTGTTCAACGAGTGTTATCACAGGTGTCCTAATACTTTTGCACAAGTACACAATTTACATTTTTTGTATTTGTACTTACAACTTATATTTCAGATTGGTTGAATTTGCTCCAAAATTAAAAGAAATATCAGTAACAGTGAGGTTTACTTTTTCATGTGGCAAGGCATGGCAGCCAGACAGGTTTTACTTGTTTTCTGCGGCACTGGACAACTATTCCTTATGATCAGGTAAACTTCCTTAATTCGGATAAAGGTTTATTTGGTTTTAAAATGAGTGGTTATTGTTACCTGGTGCTATCAATATATATGCTAATACAGGGGTTATCTTTTTGTTCGCTGAGGTTTCAAAATCGTGATATACGCAAATGGAAAATTATAATAAAAATAAAACCTTCATGATGAAAGTGAAAGAGAGAAAGGTAATTTTAATTAAGAATGGACCAGGCTTTTCTATCCGTTATTCAAATATTATATGACATTTTGTAAGTGTTCAAACACAAATTATTCACCAGAAATGTCTTTATTTAATAAAATTCATTCACATGATAATAAATTAGTCTTCTGGCTTATATTGAATAGTTCGATCACAAATTGGAGCCAACTGCAGTATCCTTTAAATGTGGGTGATGAAAAACATTAAAGTTCTCATGATCATTGTGTGAGGGGGGGGGGGGGGGGGCTGATCACTTTTAAGTCCCCTTACAATAGCCAGGTCAAAAAACTTGGTGCTTGAATAAGCAGTCATGTAGCATATAATTTTACTGAATTTTGATTTCGAAGACCAGTAGCCTTGTAGGCCTACTTTGCTATCTCATGGTCGTTGCTTGTTCTGGCCCGTAAAGTGCCATATATGTAATCAGACCCACAAGTCAACACATAAATAACAGCTAAACTAAATTGTTCTGGCCGAGTGACTTTCTAGGATATGCTCATTGTTATAGCATCAAGTGTGCCTGGAGCTGCTTGAATGAGCACTCATGTAGCATATAATTTTGTTGACCAGCAGTCTATGGCATGTATTTTGCTATATCATGGTTGTTGCTATTTTTGGCCAGTAAAGTGCCCTAGGTAATGAGAACCACTGATCACTACATAGATAAGAGCTGGTCCAATCACACAAGACCAGCAGAGCAGCTCCAGGCACACTGGATGCTATAACAATAGGCATATCCTAGAAAGTCACCGGACCAGAATAAGCCAGTTCAGCATTATCTGATCACATCTGCTTTCAGCACAGCAGGGAATGGGAAATAATAGGAAGATAAAAATATTACGCCTACCTTTGCCTTCTACTATTTTTACTATTACAGCTCAATTTTATATCTATGATATTACTATTACTTTGAAAAGCTGAGTATATATATTATTATTATATTAATATTATTCCATCTCTGCTTTCCTGAAACTGATGATACAAACAATTCAGGAACAGTGATTAAGAAGCATTTGAGCAGTTTTCATGCTCCTTGGGTCACCCATGAGAGGTATTTGTGACTTTAACTAAATACTGCATGGCTGGTCTTCAAAATGACCTTGGACAACTTCCAATGAGTGACACTTAGGATAATATGAGATCCGGAACTTTTGTATATCAGTTCAGATCAAATCAATGGAGCCTGTAAACTTCAATTCCAATTCCAATTCAATTCAGAATTGACCAAAGGTCTGCCTATGCCTCCTTCTTTCATTGCAGCTGGATTTCTGTATCTGGTCTGCTTTGTCATAAAGAAATATTTCCGAATTTTATTAGGAACCCCTTCGTAGAAAAGATTATAAAATATAACAGGAATGATACCAAACAGACACTGTTAGTGATATAGGTGCTACATTAAATAAGTATGGGATGAATATTAAAAAAAAAAATGTACCTATAAATACCAAGCAGACGCAAAGGGGATAATATTTCGAAAAGATACCAGGCTACAAAGTGAAAATTACAAAGCCGTTCAACTTCGGCTCACAACGTTGACGTCTACGGATATGCTGATCAGCTATCAGAAGTACAAGGAACCAGTAGAACGAGGATATGATCTGGATATTCGGATTTCTTTGCCAACAACCTATTCAAGAGATCAAGGTTACCCCATCTAAAAGATATTTGCTTCAAATATACAGCCTTTGTTGAATTGTGGGATCGGACTCCTATTTGATACAACTGTCCTCAGGCATTAGCACCACGTCGTTGCATTACAGGCATTGGAAATGAGCCCTTTGCTGTGTGCACGGATCTTGGATTGAGTGTCATAGGGTACGCAAGTTTGTCGGACGACTACGGAGATGCAATTGGGCTAACAAATCTCACAGTTAGGCAAAAGGTCCACGATAATCATTTGACCGAAAATGATTGCAACGAGGTCAAGATTGTTTTCAAAGCATCGGTCAAGGAGGATTCTCCATTCGGGAAAATGAAGTCCATCGCCAAGATCTTCGTATCTGATTTCTCTGAGCGTCAGATGATAAGTTAACCTCTCAGGACGATATGAAGTTCATGAAGGTCATGCAGGAAGGAATTCACCAGGAAGATGATGGGTATTTCTCCATGCCCTTACCATCCAGAGGTGATCGACCACCCTTGCCAAACAACAAGTCCGCTGCAATGCGACGTAAAATAGTCAATTGGAGACCTTTGAAAGTAGATTCCATCAGTGATCCTACGGCTCCTAGCTACTCCTCTTACACCGAACCCCCTTCTTACCTAATACCTTGAAGTTCTCAGTTGTCCCTCCTCTTCAAAGTTATTTTTGAGTAAGCAGATGTTTATGCACACAAGAGATTGCTAAAGGTTCAATTTCTCGCCTACGAATTCTGACAGAGGTGGAGAAAGGAATAGCTCCTTGCTTTACAATGTCGCAAGAAGTAACAAGGAAATTGGAGGAATCTCCAGGTATGTGACATTGTAATTCTCCGAGAAGATATTTCGTCAGAGGACATTGAAACCTTGGCCGAGTCAATGAAGTTTTACCCAGTAAGGATAGGATGGTACGAAAGGTTAAAAGGACATAATCAGGAGCAATATTTTTCCTATTCTTTCACTCTATCAGTTCAGTTTTGCTTTATATAAAAGTTTCCCAGTAAAACCATTCCAGCACACAGTCTCATTTCCTCGCATACGACTGTTAAATGCCTTGTTATAGCCCTACGTGCTGGTAAACACAGTCTTGTTTACCATAACAAGGCCGCATGAACGGAGGTCCGACTAAGGGGCAACACGCGGTGTTTCAGTCAGCGGGAACATGTATTACATATTTTGAACCAAGTCAGTCAGAGCATCTTCTGATTGGCACGTGTTGTGGCTCCAACAGCACACAGCCCAACGCACTGTGTTTATGTTTACACCTGCGATCGCGCCCGGTTCACTATTCTTAACACTCGTTTATAGGAGTAAGCAAACGGTTTCAAAAAAAATATTTTGGCAGGTACAGATTTGTTTTAAAGGGAAGAAGCTATTTTTCGTGTTAACTCAAATTGCCTTATAGGTGATTGGGCCCCTTTAAGTTGCTCAACAGAAGTTGCTTTAAGTTGGCAACATCTTATCTCAGCAAAGATAGTAAACATCTTGCATAACCTACTATCTTGGAGAGGCGTATCCATAATTTGACTCTTCTCGTTGGGAGTGACCTTCCTCAACCGTAGGTAAGTAAATTCTGGTTTGGTCCGAGATGTTGAACATTACCTCAGTGTACGTTTGATATAGTTTTATTAAGTATAGTTTATTAGTTTGATGTTCTTTTAAGTGGTAAGAAATCATAAATGTTTTCAGAGGGGGAGTGTAGCTGCCGCAGTAACTCCGAGGCGGCATCTTGTTCATGTTTAGCCAGTGAACTCGGGCAAGAGTCACATGGGAGAAGTTTTGTGGTCTCAACTCGTTTGGACTAGTTCGCCATTTTTATTCCGTCCATCAGCAAGGGACTGCAAAGATTTTGTCTTTATTGAAGTACATACCCCCCGTAGAAAACATCCCGGGTAATCAACGAGGTAAATGTTTTCTAGCCTCTTAGAATCCAAGGAAATTTTACATCACAGACTTTTAATTACATATAGATTACTCAGAAGTATATTATTATGTAAAGTAAAGCTTGTTATATTGTAACCTATTGTAAATTCAGCTTTATTTTGATTGCATAACTTATAGAATTTCTGTCTTTTCAGTTTCACGGTTTGTGTGGTCACAAACTCAAGTTTTACGGTTTGTGTGGTAACGAACAAGTTGTAGAGGGTGGTTCCACTATTACGGAGTAACACAAGGTTACAAGATGTCAAGATGTGTGGAATAAAGACCATTTTTAACCGTATATGAACTCTGAGGTTATTTTTGTGGATGTTGGTGGTAGCTATAAGGATATAGTTATCGCACGGCCCAAAAATGCACATGTTGATTTAGAACAGAGAACGCTGATAACTGAATGATGCAATGTCAACTCCATGTCAATTCTAGAAACACATTCCTACCACCAAAATTAACAGTAGAAACCCTGCTCAACTGGACCCATATATCCGTAATAAACAAGCTTCGAAACAGTATCTTTAAACATAGAACAAACCAACAGGTGTGAAGCCAACACTTTATTCATCTGATAAGTAATTACTTTTCTTATCCCAAACTTACCTTTTCTCACAAAGTAACCTTTCCCAACCTTCCTCCTTTCTTCCTTTACTTCAATGAATATCATCTAAATGTTTTAATACTACCATTTTATATAATTTGATGAAACATATGGGAGAGAGTCAAAATAAGCTTTAAGTGGCTGGCTCTCGATTCCCTTGATGTATGTTTATATAACATTTCTATATCTACATATATATGATAAAGATAAAGGTCACCAACATCCAGCAAAACGTAAGGTTACATTGCTCAAGTGAGAAAAGGGTCCGCATAAGCCTTAACGTCTAAGCACAAGTGTTGATCTATTGGTTGGCAATATGATATTTCAT
The DNA here is from genome assembly GCA_026874595.1 of Sipunculus nudus. Taxonomy (NCBI): domain Eukaryota; kingdom Metazoa; phylum Annelida; class Sipuncula; order Golfingiida; family Sipunculidae; genus Sipunculus; species Sipunculus nudus. The sequence goes on along the minus strand of CM049306.1, from coordinate 46,572,716 downwards.
ATAATATAATACGGCATTTTTGTTTTGACTCAACAAATGGACCAAATTCTTAGCATAAAATAGTTTGTCTTAGTATATCCAATTTCGCCATTATTACATCTGATTTTCATGTTCATATATACGGCATGATTCACATTTATTGTATATATGCAGTTGTAGCAGGACCAAACTGTAAAACCTTATGCTATGCATATACAAACTGGCTTTCCTTATAAAATATATTTTCAGTGTAGATCCATATACTAACAATTGCGATTCCTTTGATTTATGAGTTCTGGCATATATCCAAGCTACCACTGGCTTCTATTCTTCCTCTTGATTTGTTCGATTATATAAATATATCTGTTGCCAAGGTAACTAGGTAAACTGCATTTAACCTTTCCGGCACGCCTCCCATGCAATTGCGACACCCGAGGTTGTTCCTTAACGACAAATTTGTTCCAGAGTCGTGCTCAAATACTCATCGGTTGAAATAGAACGTGTGATTTGGCCGGGGGTGGGGGTTACAACACAAAGCCACAAACACCCACAAGCTATTCTTGCAAAACCCTGTTGTGTTGACTTACGATAAAGCTTCGACTTATCCATGGGGGTTCGACACAAGCAGGATTTATGACAAAACATTTTATTCGATTTAAGTGAGCTTCACACAACGAATTTACACTGTATATATAAAAAAATATATATATATATATATATATATATATATATATAATATAATATACATATATATACAATATATATATATATATATATTAATTTAATTCTTAGGTAAAATTAATAAATCTGTAGGCATGACGCCAGCTACGATTTATATGACAATTTTGTATTGTATATATTTGGTGGCATTTGCTTTAGCGTAGAAAATTATTTATTTCCTCGTATTTCCACTTAAGTCTTGGACGGAAACAGCAGTGTCAGTACGAGCTATATATTTATTCGTGTATTTCAAAATCTTAATACACTAATTTTTTTTTTATTTTGTCGGTGGTGATCGCCCCAATTTTTAAATGCTAGCTTAATTCTAAATAAATGTACATCTGCAGAATTCCAGTCATAATATAACAGTTGATCGCCCAGTTTTAACGATAACAAAAGAATGTTTGATATGTGACAAAATTATTCCCATTTATTACTGTAAGTCATCTGAGCTATTGCGATAAGCCACTGTCCGTCGTCCGGCCGACCGGCCGTCCTTCCGTTAACAGGGCACAAAAACTTCTAGAAACTTCCAACTATACATCCAGGTCGACCCTAAGTAAATCTCCGTAGAAACCTTAAAGTACGTCATGGCGATCTATATTCTGTAAGCTACGGGCCGAAAACATGATTTTTAGCGCCCAGACAGTCAGACTGCATGGGCACATATTATACCAATTAAGCCTAGAATCGTCTAATGCAAAATTCAGGGAGGTTCTGGACAAATCTTCGTGGAAACCTGAAACTGGGTCAGAATGAACTATATTCTATAAGTATCAGGACAAAAACATGAATTGAGCACCCTTGACGTCAGGTGGGCACAAACAATATGCACAAGGCCTAGAATCGTCTCACACAACATCCAGAGAGGTCCTTTGCAAATCTCCTTTGAACTCTAAAATTAGGCCATGGTGACTCAATTCTGCGAGCTGCTGTAACCAGAAGCATGGTTTTGAGAAACGGGACAGTCAGACGGGGTATCCAGGGCTGCCTTGAGTAAATCTCCTTGGAAACCGGAAATTAGGTCATGATGACCTACATTCTGTAAGCTACTGGCCAAAAATAATTTTGAGCACCCAGACTGTCAGACAGGGCACAAAACTGTTGTAAAATCCAGGGACATCTTTGGATGTCTCCATTGAATCCTGAAATAAGGCTTATATTCTGTGAGCTTTAGGAAAAACATGATTATAGCACTGTGAAAGTCAGATGGGAAGAAATAACGGTTGTACCTAGTACTTTCTAACTGGAAAGTCATGAAGGCCTTGGCCATACCACCTTCGACACCTGAGATTAGCTCATGATGGTCTATATTATCATATTATGTGACCTACGAGTGGAAAACGTAATTTTGTGCACCAGGAAAGTCAGATATGGCCTGAATCTTAAAAGTTGGATCCAGAAACGTCATGTAAAATGTAAATTGAGGTCATTGTAATGTCTCCTTGGACAACCGAAATAAGGTTATTGTTACAATATTCCTATAGCTATGTGAATGACCTAAGCACCCTATTAGGGCTCAAACTGTGAATGATCTAAGCACCCTATTAGTGCACATACTGTAGCAGTTCTGCCTTGAAACTTCTTATTTAATTAATATCCAGAAAATCTTCTCGGAAACCCTGCATAAGGTCACGGAGGCCTATATTCTGTGAGCATTTAGCACCCTATTAATTAGATGGACACACATCATTCCAGTTGGACATAGAAACTCAACATCTGGAAAATTCCTGGTAAAATTTTCTTTGAGACCCTTAATAAGTTTACTGTATCCTATTTTCTAAGGCCTCTTCACAAAAAGAATAATTTTGTTCATTCTGGAAGTCATCCTATCTATTGTTCAAAGCTTATTAACAAATATTTCTCATGAGATCACAACATTAATAATTAATACATCGCCTGTTTGTCAAATTCAGCTGAGCGTTCTGGCCAATAGGCCACTTTTTCTCGACTTACTTTGCATTACTTTTCACATTTCATTATTCAACAACCAGATATTAGAAAATAGTTTGTGAGGAAAAAAACGGTTATACGATTTTTAACTGAATTTTTTCCTGTGTCGCCACGCAGGTTTAGCCAGGTTCCTTTGTTGTTTGTGCTATTTTGTCCGTATCTTCTTTCATTCATTTTGCATATGCCATTTTTGCAGATGCTATTGTTCGTATCATTTCTGACATGTGGTTTCTTTTTTCATGTGCTATATGCCCAATCCTATTTACAGTTATATGAGTAATAAGTTATGATATGAATTGTTGTGGCATAATTCAGCATAATGTCCAGTACCGTTATTTTAAATCAACAATTAAACTGGAGGGAACCCCCCCCCCCCCCTCTTTTTTGGCCAAATGAATCTGGGAAATGTAAACATTTATCAAATATTCCATTAGGCAGCCCCGTTTGTATTGGAGAGATGTGTAGTCCACTAGCTGACCTATGCCAGGGTGTTGAGCTGACCCCTGCTCCATCTGAGACCATCTATCCATTCCTGATTAATATAATATATCACTACTTATAGAAGACGGAGAATATATAAGCTCATGGCTTTAAACTTTTATTTTCTATTTTGTAAATGTCTTATTTATTGTTTTCATACTGATAGAAGTCGGTTGCGGTTGAACACTTCAGAACGAACGACAGACAAAATCACAGGAAGATCATCAGTGTACCCGAGGAATTAATTTTCACTCCAGTGAAAAGTTTGTCCTGATTTTTTGGAACTATTAAAACACGGTTATGTAAGATCGTTTTCGCTTTTATGGATAAAGGTTATATATCGACTTCAAACCAGCTGTGCTGATCAATTAAGTAGATAATTCATAAATAAGGGTGCTAACACTTTCAAGTCTTAACATCCAGTCTTTTACAACATGCTTTGTCATGACATTTCCAAATATGGAACATCAACGTCAAACTGGAATTAATTTCACCTGTACTAATTTATATATATTTCTTAATATGCAGTGTATCTTTTTGTCTTTCTCTTCCCGAGAAGGCGTGCGTTTTCAGTGCCATCGTCAGTCGCCGTCGTCGTCTGTCTGGTCTATAGGTTTATATCTTGTTAACACCATAACTTTTGAAGGGCTGCATATTTTTTCACTAAATTTGACACACATTTTTCATACCGAAATCTTGGACTAGTTCGAAAGCAGATGACCATGACCTTCATCTTCAGGTCAAATCTGCCAAAATGTAAATTGTTTTAAGTACTTACCATTTTGTCTAATCGTACTCTCTGTACACTTGTTTATCTGTGCCAGTGTGTCCCCCCCCCCACCCCCACCCCCCTTCTATGATCCTGTATCCGCCCCTATATGTGTCTTACATGCACTTATTTTTCCCATCACTACTGTATAATATTTAGGTCAGATGAATTGAAGAGACGTCTATTCCAGACTGCAGTTATTTTTTCCATCTCTCTGTATTATATTTATGTCAAATGTATTGAACAAAGAGAGCTATTCCAGAATGCATTTATTTTTCCCATCACCACTTTATTATATTTAGGTCAGATGAATTGAAGAGACAGAGCTATTATAGAATCCATTATCAATTAATAAGGAAACAGTGCTGGTTTAATTACATTGCCATTTAGTAACAAAATACCACGGCCTGTCTGCTTGTGTAAATTTGACAAGCAACTATATTACGACGCTAATGTGAGAGTAAATATTACTCTGGCGGACTATTGTCACGTGATCAGGGTATATATAAGCTGCACAAAAACACGTAATTTCTATCTGTGTTACCAGAAATATGATCAAATAACATTGGATGTGTCTGTGAATGGATCTTTAACTTTATCGACTTGGATGCACCAGGGGTGCAAGTGTCTCTCATATTCTCTCTGTAACAAGACATAAAAGCCGCTCTGACTCTGGTTGGATTATGTGTACTGAACATGGAAGCGGTCATACAGAGAAACCGTATGCATGTACCTAATGAGCGAGACGTCATTATCCGGCATCAATTAGGCGTGAGTGAACACGTTCGGTATGCCCTGCGATCGATATCATGGCCGAATGGTTCGGGCGGTCAGTGTGACAAATGCTCAGTCAATCCATATGATAATCAGATTTCATGGAGTCAACCTCAACTCTAGTCCCCCCCCCCCTCCACAAACACACATACATACACTCATTTCCTGTCTCTCTTAACTGGTTTCCCTCGGCGATAAAACGTCTTATGCTCTACCACGGTCGACTGTTTATATGAAGTTTTGTTATCATTGTTACGAACATTGTGATATCCTAACTTTTGGGCCACGGTATAATTCTCTTATTTAAATCATACCTAAACGATACTGGCAGCGTAAACTAAAGTTGTTTTTTCTCCGTTACCTTTTTTACTGAATATTTTGGTCCAATAAGATGCACGCCATGACATTGTCGTCAGAACATATTCTGAGTGATACAGTTTCAATACGGGGTTTATATACTAAACATACAAGGATTGATTTAGTGGGCACAGGGTCCCCCCCCCCTTTATTTCGAATAAGAATGGGTAATAGAAGAATAAGTGCTTCATACCGAAAAACAGGGCCGGGTTGTCGGTATGATGCATTTAAACTATGGAGGACTGCGTAATTACAGCCTAAATTTTCAAAATGATTCTTCACTCTGTTAGGAATAAAAGTCCTCCCTTACCCCTCTCCCTGCGCCCCTCCCCCTGATTCTCAAATCCTGTATCCGCCCTCACTTGTATCATTAAGGGCTAATGATCCAAGTTTGGACCTCAGGCGCACTAGCTTACCACAACACAACTACAGCAATGTATATCAGAACTAGGATGTGTATGGCCAGTCGACATGCAAACGACCAGTATGTATCGATGAATCACTGACGCATAGACTGTCGTGGCATATGATGTCTCCTGATGAGGCAGCCCTTGACGGCTTGAATTCCTGGCATTAGAGTTTATTAAGGTGGCGCCACGAGTCTTGCGGTAAAGCTATATAAGATCTATGAATTTAATATATATTTCAGATAAATACATTAAAAATTCTTAAGATATGTGTGGTTTTCACCCAAAAAAACTCCTCCTGATATATATATATATATATATATATATATATATATATATATATATATATATATGACTTTAACTGGAAATGGACACACAGATGGACTCCGGTCCTCTTATAATGATTCTCCGGAAACGAAAGTGGCGACTGCTGAAAACAGTATCTGTGAAACTCTGTTTCGGCACATACAAGTGACATATAACCGTGGTTAAAGTGCGGTCTCTCCCTTGTGCAATATAAGTATCATAAGCATATGTCCCTTTTTCTTATGTCTTACACATGTATGCAAAGGCATATCTCTGGACAACAACACACGACTTGAGCCTGCACGTGTGCGTCTATGATTATCAAACGATATTTACAATAAACACAGATTTGATTGTATGTACCAGTTACCTTCTTATGTATTTAGGATTTAAATGTTCATCAGTGGTACAGAAAACATAATCCTTTATTCACTAGGTGCCTATAGACCTGCAGGCCGGGGTATTGCTGTTTGTTTCAATACAAAATGATAAATTAACAAAAGACTTCATGCATATTTCAAGGTGACTGAACGTTATTTTATTTTATTTCATGGTTGTTATCAGATATATTTGCACAAGTTCGGTAGAATTGGTCGTTTAAATATGAATGAATTCTCATGTGACTCATCACGCCGCGTTCAGCTTGCTTGCGTGCATGCAGTCATGTATACCTCTGTATCAATATGATAATATTATCCAAGATGACTTGTATATAATGAATACGTCTCCATGTACATCTGCAAATACTGTAAATATCATATTAGGGGCAGTAACAAGATCTAAGAATAAAAGGGGATAGGGCCTCAACACCCTGCCACAAGTATTCTAAGAAGTATAAGTGTAAACTATAGTATAGTTATATATTCTCGCACGCAGAGTTCTCATAAAGAAATTACATCAGACGCAAACTTCGGCACTGTTTTTCGGTGTAAAGTGCATTTTTTTTTTCGGATATATTTTCGTCGAAAAGAGAGAAGCCCACTTTAAATCCGCCTCTGAATACAGTGCGCACATCTCTTTTCATGCCAGTTTGCTGCGTTGTGCTAGTGATCTGCGGATTGGACAGACGAACTGCACAGTGCTGTTGCCACACGGGACCTGTAACAATATACATTATTTGAGAATAGACCCGTGCTTCATATGGATTTACCTTTCAAGTTGGACTATCGACCTTTCACTGACGCCATTTGTAATCTGCGTACGCTGTCTAATTAGACCAATTAAATTTATTATATCCTTGCCTCTTTGTGAATTAACCAGACCTGCGGCTTAGCTTGTTATTGGTTTTGCATAATTGCCATGACAACAAGAGAACAAGGGTTTTAAAAGGAAATTCTTAATTTATCTGACACGTCAAAATACTAGTATTTGACCAGAAGCGGAAATCTGAACATTTGCGCTTGCCATGTTAGTAACTTAAACGAACAATTTATTGAAATTAAACTTTTTCATACTTATTGAAACGCCTTGTGAGACTTGGTACACCTACTTTACTAATACTTATGACATAACTGTAAAACTATATAAAATTTAGATAAATGTATTCAAGAAAACGAAAATTTGTTGACTAGAATTTGGATTTCTTCTAAATGAAAAGCCGCTATAGGTCTTATATAAACAGGTACATAATGACCAATTATGGGGATGATCTCCTGTGTTCTATAGCTTTGATGAACAAGAAACGTGAAAAGTTTATTCATTCAGTGGTTATATGTTCTAAATTTGAATATTTTGAATATATTTAAAATTTGAATGAAAAATCGAATTTGAAAATGTAGTCCCAAATTATTTGGTACAATGTCCTATCCTTGACACTAAAAAATGATCGCAAGCTTTATGAAGCAGATCATTTTCATTAACATACTGTTGTGAGAAAGAAAGGTCGCCAAAAGGAAAACATATAGTTCATTCATGTATATATGAGTGGGAAAACATTGATGATACGAGCAAGCGCACTACGCATTGCGGTGTTTGGCTCCAGGGAGCCCGCATTGACATAAGACAAGGTACACGTAGAGAGACTCTGAAACAAACTCGCCTTCAAGTATAAGGCAAGTTTTTACCGTTTTAACTATTACGATATTTTTTGTAGATGTTAAAGATTAGAAGACTTAGTGACAGATGTCAGTATAGTGTGATTGAGAAATTCTACTTTCAAACTTTTTATATTATTTACTTCCGACCAGCCATGATAATAAAATTTTGGCTTTGCAGATGGAAAAGATATATATATATATATATATATATATATATATATATATATATATATATTCGCCTCTCCTCCATATTTACTGTTCTGTTTTGATTGTTTCAGGTGTCGGAGCGTAGAGACTTCAAAAAGGTCACGTTCGTTATTGACTGTATATAAACATAAACGGGTAGATGGTTAAAACCGTAAAATATGTAAATTAAAAAAAAAAGAAATATAGCTTACATGAAAGGATAGTCTGGCTCTACAGGGCCAACAAGTAGTTTTTAAGAAACACTAACTGAAATCAATGTAATATTTTTCAATATGTCCGAAAAGGTTGGGAACAGATTTGATGAAACTCGTTTCCGATCCCGCCCGCGATATAAGAGACTGCTGCGGTGGGCATAGGCAGTTTTACCATATGGCATTGATGATGGGTATGTCCCCAAGAGAGCCAAAGGTTAGGAAATTCCCCGAGGAGTCTAATGCTGCAACAGCTCCTGCGGCAGCAGCCCGGCAGGAGGCAGCCTCATCATGGTTAAATGCAGCACCTTTTGTACCATCCCGATTGCTACTTCAGGGAATTAAAAAACGTAACATTCCCATTGGAGGGAGTGTGCTCTGGCATTCTACAGTTTATGATTATAAAAGGAGTATGAGATCCCCCCCCCCCCTCCCGTCCTGGGCGCTGCTTCGGTTGTTTAACCGTTATATTTAGGTCCGGAAATATGGAAAAATTATATATAGAGAGGAGACAGGAATGAACATGTACAGTCTATAGCTACAGTCTTTAGACTTGCACGTTTGTTATAAGATGTTAATCAAATGGTCTTCATGTTTCCGGATCACTGACACACTATGTCACAGAGTCTGTCTTCGAGTCTGTACTGAACTTTTTTTCAGTTTTTTTTTCTAATTTTTATACAGAATTCGAAATTTCTAATTTCTGATGACATATGAAACTTGGTAAAACGTACTCCCGGTCCCAAGCCAGTAATATGTAAATGACTACATGTGAAAAAAGATGGTGATTATGTAGGGTCCGTTATTTGAAATTATATATACACACACACACTTTATGCTGTCTGAAATCGATATATAGGATTGTGTAGAGTGCCAAGAATATTTGGGTGTAACTTTGGCATTATATTAAGTCTCGCCCACTAAAATACAGAAATACCAAATAAGTAATTTACCGTTGCATGGAAAACTTATACGAACCCCAAATCTGTACTTGTTGACGGGTTGAATGGTTTGCTATTGAAGGCTATAAAATGAAGGAAGGCACCAGTTAATGATGATAAGCGTAAAAATGTTGTAAAAGGTTTCATCGTGTGCCCAGGATGGCCTTTGCGCTATTTTGCTGCAATTTTGCGCAGTTTGCTGTAATAATAAGCAGAGGAAAGGGGGTAACCGAAATGGGTAATGAATGGGAAAGTTACGGATCTAACACCGTTACGTGCGGATAAAAATAAATTAGATGCCGAGTGACTGGAGTCTTTAAGTGCTGTAGGGGAAGGGTATTATGATCAGGATGTAATAGCCGCAACGTACTCATCGCAGCTCATGGAAGAAATATATACAAAGAACAAGGATCCAATGGAACGTAAATTGCCGTGACGAATAGCTCCGTTAAACCCGGACGTGTGTGATGAGATACGGCAGTGCATAACCGCTTTCTTCACCCCATTTTCGTTATGATTTGCCATCGATTTGGGTTTACTTGCACAAGCAGGGACAAAAGATGATTAATCTACAGACGACAGTGAATAATTCCGGAACCCTGGGGGATTTGCAATGCACCACAGATTTGACGAGCGGGTTGTAAATGTGGACACTGTGACTCGCTACCCCTTGGCCCCGGTTTGATTCATTTACGAGCTTTCCTCGCCAGTCTGTAATCGCCAATGTTCAGCTTGGCAGGGCTACATTGGCCGTAGCTATCAGCATCTGGCCATTATACACACCATTAATGTAACGGGCGCGGCTGGTCAAAACAATACATTATGTATCCTGGTGCACCCTCTGTACAAGTGGGCCCGGTCGAGCAGTTTGCCACTGCAGCATCTAGATTAATAACTCTGACAGGAGCCCTACACGCCTTATAATTTATTCATAACGGGACTGGATAGGCCAAGTGGTCCGTTGTTTTGTATGTAAAGCATTGCTTGTCCCACTGTGCCGCGAACGCCATGCTTGAATAACCCGCCCAGTCCATCCCTCAGCTCCCGTGGCTGGTTCTGTTACTGAGCCAGCAACGCATACCAGACGACGCATCAAGCCGCCGCGTCAGTACAACGCGACCCTCCGCCGCCCGCACCATTGGACAAACGGAACAGTCTTTCCGGTTACATTTGGTAACCATAGCGACGGATAGTGGTCAGTGTCGCGCTCATTAGGTTTAGTTAAAGCGGCACTTGCGCTGTGTACAACTTGCAATATCGAACCGAGAGAATCAGAACTCTACAAGCGCAGGGACGGACCTGAACCAAGCACCTACTATTACAGGACTGTAGACCGTACTGGAAGCGTAGGCTGCAGCAGACACCGGGACTCTCACAGCCTGTCATAACACCTGTAAACATGGTAAGTCGAGCTTCATATTGCTTTTGCCTTCCTGCTCTTTGCCGCCCTCAACCACGCTTTCAACTAGTACTGCGTTCTTGCCGAGGTAATCAACTTATCGTTGCACGCCAGCATTGTAGTAATTATTTGATAGGTTTTCTGCTAATGCTGCAAGCAACCCGGATTGCAATGCAGGGCTGAATCAAGAACATGCATTCACAAACCAACCCTTCACGAATCATATTACGAGGGGTTAACTGGTTTACTGGCTTTTTTTTCACAGGTTAAGTAATTTTCTGAAAATATCGATTGGCCAGCGCTGGTTGATGCGGCATTCTGTATTTCTTTCAGCATCTGGCTGAGAATAATTGACATAACACCCAGTTCCCACTAATGGCTTTTCCGACATGCTGTTATTGTCACAAGAACATTAAAATGCCACGTGCTGACGACTCGGGCATGATCTATATATCACTGGCAAACCCGAGAACCATTTTCCGTGTGTGATCTCCGTGACCTCGTGCATGTATTCTCCCGGTGTTGGCCGGTATGTTGCGGGTAATTATACCCGACAGCATCTTGATTCTAAGGTGTTTCTGACATACGTTTCTCCAAAGACGACGCGGTGGTTACTGGTAATTAAACCTGACAGCTTCCTGCCTAAGACACTGTCACCCAGCTTGCCTGCAGAATGTCGCAGTTTTATCTTCCCTGATCGACCAAATCTTTGACGAAGACAATTAGCATCCGAAATTTAAGAATTTACTGTTAGCATGCACAGTTAACAATGAAAATGCGGTTTTGACGAAATATCAATAAATCTCAGACGTGCATGATTTAGATGGTATGTGCCCCAAATCTTTAGCACATTTCTCTTGCCGTAAAGCATAATCTATTCAATCGCATGGGGTTTATACGAAGATCAATACGAATATACCATATGATGTGACTCACTTATTCAAAGTGTATGGCTCTGTTCTGTTTCTGCGTGTACCTCGATGCTTCGGTTTTCTTCACTTTATGGGCATGTGTTTGACGCGGGGAATTCCAATTAAAATCCGAACGCATCAATAGAAACTTCAAAAGGATAAATATATTGCATGCGTCAAAAAATTCTGCAGCCGATTTCGTTACTTGTTGAAATACATTTTGTAAATGTCTTCTTTCAGGGACCCATCGGCTATTCCGACCGTAGAATTAATGAGGTCACTGCAATTTGTCTTTTTCTATATTTTCAATAGTACGTTCATAATCCGAACTACAGTGTATAGAAAAATAATGAGTAATCCTCTTAATTACTTTCTTTCTAAAACCAACCTCACGCCTTCAGCAGAAATCGAAAAAAAAAATTATCGATATATCCTCAATATGTCGGCTTTTTTTATCGCGACATGTCCTTTTTATTATACCGTAACAGAGACTTTGATAACAAACATAAATATTGCGCATAAAACTTGCAAACATTGATCGTGGGTCTAGTAAATATTTTACAGGACGCTTACGTAGTAATTCCAATCTTCTCATTCTGTGTTATATGTATAATAGTGCTTTATAATTTGTGCTTCTAGAGGTGTTACACAAAGATATATCCATCACTATCAGGGGTCACATTTCCATACAATTTTCAAAGATTCGATAAAAAATAATAACTCAGCTGCGCAACATGTTCTTTTTTTAATGTTGTAGTATCATGCAGTATTAATGAAAAAAGTTCTTCCCACATTAAAATGCCACGTGCTGACGACTCGGGCATGATCTATATATCACTGGCAAACCCGAGAACCATTTTCCGTGTGTGATCTCCGTGACCTCGTGCATGTATTCTCCCGGTGTTGGCCGGTATGTTGCGGGTAATTATACCCGACAGCATCTTGATTCTAAGGTGTTTCTGACATACGTTTCTCCAAAGACGACGCGGTGGTTACTGGTAATTAAACCTGACAGCTTCCTGCCTACGACACTGTCACCCAGCTTGCCTGCAGAATGTCGCAGTTTTATCTTCCCTGATCGTTCAAATCTTTGAAGAAGACAATTAGCATCCGAAATTTAAGAATTTACTGTTAGCATGCACAGTTAACAATGAAAATGCGGTTTTGACGAAATATCAATAAATCTCAGACGTGCATGATTTAGATGGTATGTGCCCCAAATCTTTAGCACATTTCTCTTGCCGTAAAGCATAATCTATTCAATCGCATGGGGTTTATACGAAGATCAATACGAATATACCATATGATGTGACTCACTTATTCAAAGTGTATGGCTCTGTTCTGTTTCTGCGTGTACCTCGATGCTTCGGTTTTCTTCACTTTATGCGCATGTGTTTGACGCGGGGAATTCCAATTAAAATCCGAACGCATCAATAGAAACTTCAAAAGGATAAATATATTGCATGCGTCAAAAAATTCTGCAGCCTATCCCGTTACTTGTTGAAATACATTTTGTAAATGTCTTCTTTCAGGGACCCATCGGCTATTCCGACCGTAGAATTAATGAGGTCACTGCAATTTGTCTTTTTCTATATTTTCAATAGTACGTTCATAATCCGAACTACAGTGTATAGAAAAATAATGAGTAATCCTCTTAATTACTTTCTTTCTAAAACTAACCTCACGCCTTCAGCAGAAATCGAAAAAAAAATTATCGATATATCCTCAATATGTCGGCTTATTTTATCGCGACATGTCCTTTTTATTATACCGTAACAGAGACTTTGATAACAAACATAAATATTGCGCATAAAACTTGCAAACATTGATCGTGGGTCTAGTAAATATTTTACAGGACGCTTACGTAGTAATTCCAATCTTCTCATCCTGTGTTATATGTATAATAGTGCTTTATAATTTGTGCTTCTAGAGGTGTTACACAAAGATATATCCATCACTATCAGGGGTCACATTTCCATACAATTTTCAAAGATTCGATAAAAAATATTAACTCAGCTGCGCAACATGTTCTTTTTTTAATGTTGTAGTATCATGCAGTATTAATGAAAAAAGTTCTTCCCTGAATCAGTAGCATCGAACGCATTATACTGCATTCTCCCGTATAATTCTCTACCTTATACATCAACATGTGTTAATGTTCATATGACCTGACAAATAACACGATACAGTAGTAAAATCTGTCCATGCACTGAATGACCTGTGCGTGAAGGTTGATGCATCTCCCGTTTAATCATATTTGCTGTACCTGTACATGGACCATGTCCTGCGTGTCACGCACGGCTAAAGCACGTTTAAACCGCTTTCAGCTCCACAAATGGAGCACAAATCTATTCAAATAAATATATATTGATAGACTTCAAATATCTATTAACAACTATAAATATCTGCGTTTAATTATAGACACTTCAGCAGTGATGACATGTTAAAAATTTACGGACATGTTGTATGTATATATATATAACTTGTAGGGGCCCAGTACCACCAGGTATTTGTACACACATAATATAATACTAAAATTTATATGCGTTTTATGGTTACCCTGGGAAGTAGCCCACGTCATGTATATAAACGATGGCATCCTTGATCATGGTAGTAATTAGATCAACTCACGTGGGTATGGTTGATGGTTTGTGCATTATATTAGTTTGTTCCACGTTTATATCAAATCCTCATATACAGATGTGGATGTCCAACTTGTTGTATAACCCATATACATAACATACATAAAATCGTTGATTTTGCAGTAAAATGCTCTGACAAGAATGTAAGGAATATGATTTACTGGCATGCGTTAGATAAATTTGTGCTGTACAGGGTAGCATCAGTAATAAACATTTTGTTGAATTTTACATGAAAACACTTTTTAACAGAATAATACGTCCGCTAATATTGTGAGCTTTTTAAGGTTTTAATGCATGCTATATAAAACCAAGTGCTGGGTGCAAATGTAACAAAATGGCACAAACTGCATAATGCAAATGAGATGTGGTTGTCATATGCAAATTCACTGACAAATAGAGTTACAAATCAATAGTTACATGTAAAGTAACAGAAATCAGGTTTACCTAAACTTTATTGGTACATATATTGTATATGTATACATGGTAAAAATTCTTAAATAACCGACATAATGGCAATAAAATAGCTCAGAAGCTGTCCCATAAAATATGTTTTGGAAATGCAATACAATTTTTAACAATGCACTTGATTTTTAAAGTCAAAGTTTTCAAATTGATCAAAATTCAAACAGAGTGACTAGTAGATCTGCATTTAAATGCAAAAGCAACATTTTTATGAAAATGCATTACATATATATATATATATATATATATATATATATATATATATATATATATATATATATATATATATATATATTTAATGGGGAAATGACAGCTCATTATGCATAAACTGTACCAACCATTTTAACCAAGAAGTAATATAATAGTACTGGTTTGCGGTTAATAAAACTTAGATTGACGGCAAATCATTATATTTTAATTATCTCTGTGTACTGTATCCATGCGTATTAGGCTGAGGTTGTACCGAGCCGCATTTACAAGGCCCGTGTCGTATACGACTATACAGATCAATGTTCATACTGGTATTATATGGTACAGTTTAAACAGTAGCCTCGCTGAATAAATAACCCCTGTACTTGCACATCTGATTACCCAAAGGATGTCCGTGGGTCTTTTAACAACCTGCAGAATCAGCAAATCAATATTTTGACAACCTGGGTTGCTTTAGACAACCCATATGACAACGCACAAGCCGGCTGACTGACGACGTCATATCGACATACTTAGTAAAATATAACATATCGTTTACTAGAGCAATACATGTGATAGAGGTATTACATTGATTTACAAATATATCCATCTTTTCGTACATTTTTCAGTTTTCAATTGACCTCTCATTGCAATGCAGTCATTCCCAAATTAGTCGCCTCCCATAAGAAGATACTCTATATAGGATACTGTGCTGTTTTCCCATGTATCGTAAACAATTTTAAAAGTTCAAAATGGACATATTAAATAATTAGGACAAAGAGACATTGGATAGGTAGATGAAGGATATTTTAAATTATTTGGACCAAGAATTCAACCTGTACACAACGACACAAATAAACATGACCATAACTATATATTTATAATTACGTTAATCATTAAACACGACAAAGTGCATGACGGAGAAAAGGTCGTGAGCTGCAAGCAAGAATACTAGAATGATCACTCTCTGACACCGGTGACGATAAATGCAATAAGGGCGTTCCGTATATTAAATTTAAATATGCATGCTTCACGTAAAATTTATGTTCTGGACAGTTTATGAATCGTATTATCATAAATTTTGAACACAAACAGGTCTAATGCATTTGACGGGAGACTTATAAAGATGTTTTCCGGCCGCTCGCTCTTACATAAAACGTATAACAAATATCACAAAGTCGGACTTTTTAAGATTTTGTAGATTTATTTTTATCAATTTAAGTAACCAGCAAAGCTGTAATTCACGTTACCATGCAGCATATACCTAACTTGTAAAGTTTAACAAGACTTCACCAATGTTTAAATCAACCTGGTTCATGTATAATCTTTTGTATATGCATGTTCGCTTGTGCATGGTATCATATGTGATTAAGCGGGAAGAATCATCAAAATGTATATTTTACTTAAAACTCAAGTCAGTATTTTGTGCCACAAATCGCACTATTTGGCAAAATGTTCGGACCACGGGCCCGTTTGAGTCTGAATTATAATGGGTTTAGCCAGCTTGGAAACTTTGAACAATGAACGTCATCTTCCCAACTTTTCCATCGTCTTTGATCGACACTCTGTAGGAATTAGCATTTAACAAACCATCTTACATTGGATGACATAAAAGGAAATCATTCTAAACCTAGAGCAAATTCGGAAATGATCATGTGATATGGCCGATCAGCAATACAGGGTATTATAAAAACTGATGGTCTTCAGCAAGACACACCAAACACTGATCTTGCGAATTCCTGAGAAGGCTGACAAATGTATTAATAATGCGCTAGTGTCTTGATCCGAATTCGCTTAAAGATTTTCAGAAATTAAGTGACACTCTTTGTTATAATAATAATAATAATAATATTAATAATAATAATAATAATAATAATAATAATGATAATAATAATAATATTTTTCTTCTTCTTATTATTATTATTATTGTATTGTGTTATATTAGAAGACAATATTTAGCAAACGGCAAACAAAAAGACCCAAATTGTTTGATTAATAATGGTGGTAGATACTGAACTTTAGTCGATACACAGTGCGTTAACCTCGTTTGTAGATCAGGACAATACATCATAGAGCTTAGTCAATATGACACAATAAAGAAAATAATTGTTTATTCAAGTGTAAAGGTTATTTAGTGTTCTGCAAAAATCAATAAAGGTTTATGTATAGTGGCATTATAGTGTTCCTGGTGCATAGACGACATGCAGAATCTAAATGCAACTGAGGTTAGCTGTGTCTGTGTGCCTTCGAGGGTGTGGCGGTTATTGGGTCAAACATCCACCGGCTACTAAAGGCCACATTACTGGAGGAAAGTCAGGGACAGTATATAACAGGGACAAGGGCCGTAAATGAGTCAATTATTAGCTAGTCTAGCGGTAGTTTTGTCACTCTTAAAGATTCATATTGCAGACTCTGCCAGTTAATTAAAATGTCTTCTAAGTAATGTAATAAAGTCTACATCTTGCAAGAAAGGTAGAATACTGTAGGATGGTCCTGTTATATTCGTAATTGGTAATATCTCCAGTAATTCATCGGTAAGGAGAATAATGTATAAACTGTGGTGGGAGTCGGTTCCTTTTTTCATCGGTTTGAGCAATCCGATCGATGATCGATTAATAATCGGTTGAGGCAAATATTAAGAAACATGCAGTTATCTGTAAAAATGTACTTTCTAAACCAAGCCCGCATGTCTTAGTAATTCTACCTTGAGTGAAGAAAGTTTTTGCCTTTTTTATATTTTCATATTATTAGTAAGATATGCTTATTAAAATTTCATTTTAATGCCCCCGCCACAAAGTGGCCGGGGCATATAGTTTTACCCATGTCCGTCATTCCGTCCTTCCGAAATAAAACAGTTGTACGAACTTTTTTTCGCAATGCCTGCAGATATTGGCCTGATTTTTGGTGTGTGGGCAGATAATGACCAGTTACAGATCGAGTTCGCGTTTCGTCCCGGTTGACCTACTTTTGACCGTTTTACGGCTCCTAAACTTAGAAAATTTCATGAAAAATAGAAATTTTCATGACAAATACACATGTACGGACTTTTTTTTCGCAATACCTGCAGATATTGGCCTGATTTTTTGTGTATAGGCAGATAATGACCGGTTACAGATCGAGTTCATGTTTTGTCCCATGTTTTTCATGAAATGGCCTGATTTTTGGTGTGTGGGCAGATAATGACCACTTACATATCGAGTTCGCGTTTCGTCCCGGTTGACCTACTTTTGACCATTTTACGGCTCCTAAACTTAGAAAATTTCATGAAAAATATAAATTTTCATGACAAATACACATGTACGGACTTTTTTTCGCAATGCCTGCAGATACGGGCTTGATTTTTGGTGTGTAGGCAGATAATGACCATTTACAGATCAAGTTCTTGTTTTGTCTCAGTTGACCTACTTTTGACCATTTGACTGCTCCTGAACATAGAAAGTTTCATGAAAAATAGAAATTTTCATAACAAATGCATATTTTCCAACTTTTTTTCCTCAATGCCTGCAGATACCACCCTGATTTTTTATGTGTGGGCAGATAATGACAGTTGCAGATCGAGTTCGCGTTTCATCCCGGTTGACCTACTTTTCATTGTCTTACGGCTCCTAAACATAGAAAATTTCATGAAAGACAGAAATTTTTATGGAAAATGCACATGTATGGACTTTTTTTCACAGTGCCTGCATATACTGGCCTGATATTTGGTGTGTTGCTTGATAATGACCCGTAACAGATCGAGTTTGCATTTTGCCCTTGTTGACCTACTTTTCATTGTCTTACGGCTCCTAAACATAGAAAATTTCATGAAAGACAGAAATTTTAATGGAAATTGCACATGTATGGACTTTTTTTCGCAATGCCTGCAGATATTATGGCCTAATATTTGGTGTGTGGGCAGATAATGACCTGTAACAGATCGAGTTTGCATTTTGCCCTTGTTGACCTACTTTTGACCATATGACACCTCCTGAACTTAAAAATTTTTTCAAAATTTAACAAATGTTTCTAATTTGCCCCAGGCGGGGGCATTCGTGTCGTTCCGACACATCTAGTTATAATTTATAATAATTAAGAATTAAACCACAATCCAGGACATCTACTTGCTGCCTAGACCCGGAGATTTATGGAGCATGTTAACGCCATACCGCCCATATTGTGCAATGAACATTTCGTTACAAAACTCCCTGCTTATTATTTCAGCTCCCTGCCAGTTCACAGGGGTTTATTATGTCCTCCGTTCTCGAATCTACCGTGTTCAACTCAGTTTCATACGGAAGTCATTTCGGAACAAAAACTTATAAGTTGAAGCGCGGAATGTTTAAAAAGAAAATGGAAGAATACTTTTAGCCTATAACATAAAGGCATTCTAGGAAAAAAACAATCATGATTATGATGTAATCGATAGTTACCTTTGGTAATCGAGCGCTTGAAAGTAGCAGCAAACCAACTGACTTTCGATAAAACTCGATGATTGGCCCACCACTAGTATAAACATATAATAAAGGCGTAACAGAAGTAAGAACATTTCAGAAACAACTCAATGCAATCCGATGATATGACTGGATATGTCCGGTATCAATGAAGCATGCACATTACAAGGCTTAATCAGTTTGTTGAAAGAAAACAGAGGTTAATTAAAACAAGCGGAAATACCAATACAAAAAGATTAAACTTGTGTCGGTTACCCTTTAGTAAAAGGAAATAAACCTTTACCTTTACACCAGAGTGAAAATGTCCATCCGTTATACAGAATTTCACCAATATTGAAGAAAAAAAAATTTGGTTCAACAACGACGTTTTAATAACTTATTAGAGCAGCGTGCTAGTAACAGACTGAGTAAATCGTGGATTCGCACTTCATGAAGACCTATCATGTTTATTAGAGCGTCTTCGATTAGATTATTCCATGAATAATCGTCCATTTTGTTCAGTTTTAGTCACTCAAGCTGATTTACACTTGTTTGGTGACTGTTCCTTTACAATGCTAGAACTGTTTCTAATTCTACGTGATTTGTGTTACTATGAACTTTTATTACCCTGCTACAACGATTATTGCACGCAATAGCATGTTTATCATTGGACTTTGTCCAAGTTTAGATTAATTGAACGTAACTCCGTTCGCAGACAGAGACATTTTCACTGGACAGTTATCTCTAGACATATAACTCCGACGTTCTTCACATGAAATAAAATTATACATAAACATTAGTCTTAACTCATATACTGTGTTTCCTCTTCTAATATATCGAGCAACCAAAACAACCCGACCGTTGACGTCATGAGTTCAAATGAAGCTGCGCATGCGCGTCCTAATCATCTGGGTATCTGGTCAAAGCACGGGTTCCATATAGAACCTCATTTTGAGTTATGATCATGGAAAGAACCACCAGGTTCCATCTGGAACCTATTCACGAGGAAAAGAGTTCCAGAGAGAACCGTGGTTCTATCCAGAACCATTTCGGTTCTTAAAAGAACCATCAAGAAACTTTTTTTTCTAAGAGTGTAGAGGTCTTAAAACCTTCATGCGGAAAAAACTCGTCAGACATACATTTGATGTCCCTGTATACGACCGAGATTGGACGAATTAAAAATTGATTATCTTGACGAAAATACACTTGAAAGTTTCGATTGAATAAGTACAGATACAAGCCCCAAAGCACGATCTGTACTAAGCAGCTAACAAAAGCATACTACGGGTCATATTAAAACACCCGTGACGGTTTATATTAAAATACCTTCGCAACATCCTGTCACAGAGAATTTCTGACTTGTCTTCGATTAATAAATTTCGAATGTGACTTTTTAATTTATAATGTGGCGGTTTCAGTTTTCGTACAAATTTCTAGACTCCAAAAATGTTCCATGCAGTGACAAATGAACGTAGGTTTCATTTTTTCTATATGTCTAGGCATATGAAAAAGACAATCGCCTGTGGACATTTGCAAATGTGTTAGGTTCGGTCTCACAGTAAAGGGCTCTTCCATGGAGCATCTCCCACAAGCAAAACTATGGGGTGTCAGTCCGTAAGAGAAATGCCACGGAGAAAGAGAGAGAGGGAGGGAGAGATGATGATGATTGTATTGTTGGTGATGGCACTAATGATCAATCAAATCGATGTTATAATGAAGATTTCTGTTATTCGTAACTGGTTGGCGCTAAGTTTCACGATCATTTTCAAGTCAACTGAGCTATAGCGATGGTTCTTTGTCCGTCGGCTGTCAGTCCGTCTGTCCTTCGGTTAAGCTGGCACATTTTAAAACCGTTGGACCTACGAATCCGGTTTCAGGCATACAGTTAGATGTCAACAAAATCTCCTACCATACCCAAAATTAGATAACTGCGACTTCGTTCCTTTAAGATATTAAGGAAAAACCTCAATTTTCCATTTAAAACCCATTGTTACACTTAAAAACTGCCTATTATCAAAACCACTGATTTGTTTTTGGTCACATTTATAACAAATATACCTCTGTATATTTCCTACGTACATACCGAAATTTAGGTGAGTATTATGTAATGTCTTCAAATTATGGTCCCGAACCTAATGCAATTTGTAAAAAAGATCAGGAAAGATATTTACTCATTTAACATAAGAATCGTTGAAGTTAGAGACTTTTTTTACAGGGATAAATCTTTATTTGATCAAGATTCAATCGTATACCAAAATTAGGTCTGATTTTTGCAAATTTTAAAGTTATTGGCATAAATATAAAATAAGTACTTTAAATTTTGCCCATATTTGGTCCCGGAACTTTTTTTCCTGTAAGTACTATGTACACAGCAGGTACACATAAGGATTTAATCTGTTAACATATGAAAGTTGAAAATAAAAGCTCGAAAATTATGCTAGTTATTTATTATTATTATTACAGGCTCTTATTGTATTGCCTTGCATTGTCAAACAGGCCACTATGGTCTCTGGAGGTCATTCAGTGCCGCTCTCTCTGCGTACCTGATTTGAAGTGGGTAACTGGGGGAGCAGGGGTAACAGGTATACGGTTATTGCCATATCCCCCCGCCCAGCCACCAAGTGTAATGCAAAATTTGTTATTATTTGAAATGTACTTCCTAAATAGTAAAGCTATTTCCACTCAAAGCTATTCGCTCAAAAACTGTTCTGAATCAAGGAGTATAATCTTTAATGCCATGTTGTGGTAATGTAACATTTTTTAAGGAAATTAATTTCATTTTAAATTATTTTAACAAATTAAAGTAAAATTAAACCCATCAGGAAGCATAATTTGATAATATATTAGTCAAATTGTGGATAAATTAAGGTTCAATTAAAAATTGTATTGTACAAATAAAAATTAGTGTAATAAAAAAAATTGGTCCTAATTGAAACATATATTGTTGTCTCAGCATAATGGGATATAAAGTGATCAGCTCTGTCTGTTCATCTCTGTTTATCATTAAAAACTATAAGAATTTATTATGAATCATCTTTTTTTCCTATAAGCACTAATGAATGTCTCTCTCTCTGTATCTCCTCTCTCTCTCTCTCTCTCTCTCTCTCTCTCTCTCTCTCTCTCTCTGTCTCCTCCTCCCTCCCTCCAACCAGACTAATTAATAACATTAACACATTTTTGTTGGTCAAAGTATCCTTTCATATAACTCTTGGCCAATGTTTTTTCTTAATCGCATTATCAAATGGTTCCTGGCCACAGTTTTCATGTGTTACACAGTACAGAGTATATTTATAAGACTTAAGACTTCGTTAATGCTCATTTGAAAATGTAAATTTTTTATTTCTTTTTACAGCATTTTATTTCAGTTAATAAATTAAATATGTATTATTATACTTCAGCTAATCTCCACTTTCTTTCTTATTCTATAATTGACAGGTGTTCATTCATTCCCATGGTTATTTTATGCAAATATAACTGTCACATGGCTGAAATAACGATACTCCAAGAAATATTTGATCATGAGAGACTACTTCATCTTTGATATAGTCCATAAAAGTGCACAATATAAGTTCGGCGAATATATATTTAATATTTAATTATCACTAGTTAGCAGGGCCATTTCCTCCTAGCTTTTTATATGTATATATATATATTTATATATATAAAAAATATATTTTGCATTTGCTAAAATTTTCCAAACTTTAGCTGAGCGACGTGACCTATGGGTCTCTTCTTTATATTTCATTTATCACATTAAGGCGCTGATGAGAGAACATCACCACATGAGGGGAAAGTGAATCACTTTCATATGAAATGGTATTTACTTAGGATGATTTATGTATTGCATCCAAACACCGGGTAGTGGTCGCAGCCGGTTTGTGTGATGGAAATGCAGGAACGTGTACGTAGACGATTCCCCCAGAGATGAACAATATACAACATTAATGCCGAGTGGGGCGAATATTACAAATGTAAAAGGTGACTGTCTGAATCGAGGAGAACCAGGAGAGGGTGATAGGTTGTATACCCAAAGACTGATTTTGGACACAAAGCAAGGATCGATAATTTGATAGAGGGAGGCCGGTTGGGCATTGAAGGACATAATGTTGGAATAATACCCAGTCATCGAGCGCCATTTGATGTTTAAGCAAGCTCTCTGTACAGTGTCTAACTTGGCAGAATCACGGAATATATACATCACTAGATTTTTCCTGCTGCATGTTTCATCTCATCACCATGGTTACTGGCAGCATGTGCCAGTACAGCAGCATAACAGATATGAGGTGGTTCCGCCAAGGGACCATGCAGCGGGACGCAGACTGTAAAAAGGTCCCCTGTATCTGTACAAATACTGAAGACCGCTTTTGGCCTGGTATACAGCCGGTTATTGGTGCCAGCACTGAGCCTTCCAAAACTAGAGTTCCCTGCAGTACGCTACAAGCCGGAATGATTCAATAATAAAAATGTTCCCGGTCAAAGAGGTCGCAAATAATGTCAACCCTGTTCAATCTGATTTCATTTATCTCAGTGATGCATGCATTTGTTTGAGGAAAAGCGGAAACAGCATATCGAAAGGCTTAATGAAGTTTTATACAACTCTTTTTCACTAACAGAAAATCAATAAATACCACTTTTTCGCCGCCGGTACTTTCAAATTTAATGGGGAAAATAATTATATACCGATCCCTGACTCCCAGTCATATTAGCTTTACTGAGTTTGCCTTCCGCTTGTTATTTAGGTTTCTGTAGAATAAAAGAATATCCTTCGATGACAGAGGGATATATGCTGCACTTTTATTTAAAATTACGTGAATACGTATATAACAAATATCCAGATACATGGAAAATCAGTCATGTGGTATTATGAGTGTTAGTGGGCCTACGTATACAAGTATTCACATAAAAAAAAGCATTTTTGATCAAATGTTTTCAAAATTGCAACAACCAATGATGCTGTAGTTTACACTTTCTTTCTGTCATGTATTCTTTCGGAAACCATCAGAGTCTCAATGAAGTTACCGCAAAAAGACAAATAAATGGACAATGGTATTGACGTTACTTAGGTTTTAGCTTTGGAGTTTGGGTCCGCACAGCAGAATGACAGTGTTTTGCAATGGAACCTTTTTTATTTGTCCAAGGAGATTCGCATCATATCTGATAAGAAGGTAATGGCGTTTTGATAATCCCACACTCTGTGAATTAAATTAACATTTTCACTTGGTTACCCTCATCCTCATTCAGTGCAGAGTGGCATCTACTGGTTATAGCCTTAACTATTAAAATGCATTGACGGATGAGAGTAATTCACTTACCGAGGTTCTAGTATTTCCAGAATATCCGCAAATTCCCCTTAACTCAAAGACCCAAAGTGGCTAAAAAAAGTGTTAAGTAAAAATCTTACTACTTAAAAAAAATTGCTGTTAATAACTTAATTTATCGTGACTACCCACTAGTCATGTGATTGTTAACTTAATTTTATTTGAAGTACTCTCACTTGAGCATTTCATCAATTTAATAAAACAAAGACACCCAAATTGTGTTTAGCTAGAAGAGAGCATGAACTGCCCTTAGCAATAATATCATAAAAAAATTACCCTTGGTGCAGAATGACATTTCGAAATGTGCTAATTTAATGTCTGAAAAACGTCGGCTGCTATGTTTCTAGACAGTCGAATAGTCTCAATAGACTTGGAAACCCTCGGTCTGCTTTATATAAGGTTTCCGTTATTAACTGGAAGAAACAGGATTAACACAGCCATAAAATTAGGAAAGATATGAGCTCATCATGCGCGTTAAATGTGTGTCAGGAAAGTTCTCATAAACTTCAAACGAACTCAGTGATAAAGTGCGAGTCCTGCCAACTCGAGTCCAAGTCCGAGTCCTCGACGTTCGAGTCCAATTCCACTTTCTTCAAATCCAAGTCATGTGGTACCCGAGTCCAGTGAATATATCCTTAAAGAACAAGTGGAAATGGAAATTTTTCGATTATCATGTGCATTTTTAATTTAGTTCACACATGGTTTTACTATAATATAATGGTTAGTTACATTATTAGCTCTCAATGCAAAATTTGGTATATATATATATATATATATATATATATATATATATATATATATATAGTGTTATTATAATGTAATATTCTTTTAATAATTCTCATATAAATATTAATCTTTATATTATGTGACAGAGTTGTAATTCTATTTGCCGCGAGAGGAACTCGGCCTGATTTCTCGAGTCCTAATCTCCGAGTCCAAGTTCGAGTCCAGGACCCTCGAGTACAAGTACGATTTCAGAACCCTCGAGTACAAGTACGAGTCCAGGACTCTCGAGTACAAGTACGAGTCCAGGACCCTCGAGTACAAGTAAGAGTCCAGGACCCTCGAGTACAAGTACGAGTCCAGGACACTCGAGTACGAGTACGAGTCCAGGACCCTGAGTACAAGTACGAGTCCAGGACACTCGAGTACGAGTCCAGGACCCTCGAGTACAAGTACGAGTTTAGGACTCTCGAGTACAAGTACGAGTCCAGGACCCTCGAGTACAATTACGAGTCCAGGACCCTCGAGTACAAGTACGAGTCCAGGACCCTCGAGTACAAGTACGAGTCCAGGACCCTCGAGTACAAGTACGAGTCCAGGACTCTGCAGTACAAGTACGAGTCCAGGACCCTCGAGTACAAGTACGAGTCCAGGACCCTCGAGAACAAGTACGAGTCCAGGACCCTCGAGTACAAGTACGAGTCCAGGACCCTCGAGTACAAGTACGAATCCAGGACCCTCGAGTACAAGTACGAGTCTAGGACCCTCGAGTACAAGTACGAGTCCAGGACCCTCGAGTACAAGTACGAGTCCAGGACCCTCGAGAACAAGTACGAGTCCAGGACCCTCGAGTACAAGTACGAATCCAGGACCCTCGAGAACAAGTACGAGTCTAGGACCCTCGAGTACAAGTACGAGTCTAGGACTCGAGTACAAGTACGAGTCCAGGACCCTCGAGAACAAGTACGAGTCCAGGACCCTCGAGTACAAGAACGAGTCCAGGACACTCGAGTACAAGTACGAGTCCAGGACCCTCGAGAACAAGTACGAGTCCAGGACCCTCGAGTACAAGTACGAGTCCAGGACACTCGAGTACAAGTACGAGTCCAGGACCCTCGAGTACAAGTGGACTGAAGTCCTTACTAGAATCGAAGTCCGGACACGAGTCTTACACCACCGCACGACCTGATCATTTTCGTATACAGCCGTGCGTTATGACGAATCCCTGACCAGGTCATAGTAATAGATATAAATAAGTGATTTCATTTTTTATACTTGGATGATGTTGCATTATTTTAAATTTATATGTGGTAATTTGTTATGGCTTTGTATATTCACATGCCTTCTTTTCTAATTTTTCTAGGTCCCCCCTGAGTGCAATACCAGCGATTACAAGTGTTCTCGTATTTTGTCCTTTGCGCTAGATAACAAATATGTTTAATTTTCGAAAATTTACTATAAATATTTATTTTTTACCTTAATCTTATTTCCACAGTCGTACACACTATAGCCGATTCTACATTATCGCTCAGTTGCTGGCGTCTGGAGAGGCTTCCAGTAATTGCTCAGCAATTGCAAACATCTAGTTCCTGTTGTTGTCCATTTCCAGAATACTTCAAGGGCGAGGACTTCTCGTCAGGGTGCTGTTTACAGCTGCCATTGCAAGTTTGTATAAAATGGATTCACAGTTTATAAGAAAGTGTAGATATTCCTATATTTTAACATATATTTTATTGTGTCGTTGCTAGATTTTCAAAATTCAATGCCCGAGGTGTGGTAGCAAACAAACATGTTTTGACGGAAGCATATTCATCATTTTTTCCCCACACAGTAAGACTTAGTGTGATCTTTTGTGTTATACGAGAACTGGACATTCTGAAGTCATGTGGGTGACATAAGTCAAGGGGCATATGTGTGTCCTTCTTTTAATTAGCCAGTACAAGCGGGCCGAACCCGTGCGTTTTAGTCTCTCACCTTTGACCTCCGTCAGGGGGCTTGCTACATTCGTTTTGAGTCTGTATAGAAAATGGCCGCCAGGCGGGAATGTCGCTGTGGAGAGATTTTGTTGGAAATTTGACTTGTATCTGCTGAATTTAGGGGGCGGAATAACGCCCCAATTCACAAATTTAAGTACGATGACATCACATTTGTATCAAACGTAACTTTGCATGCTACTTGACTTAAGTCAAGTATGATGTCCACCAAGTTCTTATCAAGAAAAAAAATCTGATGAATAAATTCAGGCACTTCTTTAAATCGGTGATACTTCCTCGAGGGTCTGAATTAGTATAAAACATAAGTATTAACATATTTTTTCCCAGATTTTACGGTGAACAGGACATTTTCGGGGTAATTAATTTTCGGTATTCCCCGGTCACCGTGCTCGTTACGCAATCGATAAAAGGGTCTGGGTCTACAATGTCTGTCAAATGAGGTTCTCCAAAATCAGGGTTGTCAGATACCCGAAATCGTTTCTTCTAAATACGGCCAGATTATTATATAGTTACAGCCAACAATTTAACCAAATTGTCTTTTAAAATTGCCAGTTTCAGGAACAAGAGGGTTTTTTGCAGTTTCATATTTTTACAACAGCATTTGACTTAATTGTGAATATAAAAATGGTGTCTTCAGATGCCAAAAAGGCTAAAATTTACAATTGCAGTGCCAAAACGGACATTTTCTTCGAAATATACGGCATAAGACTCGGTACATATCTGTCGTCTCAACATTTGTTGAATGTATGCTTTTTAATAAACTTTAAAGTTGATATTATGGAATTTAACAAATATATACCCATGGTTGAATGTATATTTTGCGGCCTGGCAAAGATAATATACCGGTAAGATACGGTCCGAAAAACTGCCAGTTTATGGTTTTTAATTTATAACACGGAAACAGTTATATTGAGAATTTGTACTGGATTCCTGCATATTTTTTTAGCCATAATGGTGAAGTTGACATCCTATGTCACTTAATTTTCAGCTTGTAGTTAGGTTGCTTGTAATTTTTGCGAATATGTTGTAAACATCTGATCATGTTTTCTTGTACCATAGCTACTCTTTCAGTGCCGGTGTCCTATATACCCGCATTGACCATGCTCACGACTCAGCATGACTTCCTGCGTAATGTAGAGAGTTATTATTAAGAGTAATCATTTAAAACTAAAGATAATCAGTACGTATTATGTATTGTAATCAATCACTGAATGGTATAATTCAGTGCGTTACATGTCTTTGATCATGTATAACCCCTGCAGTGTTGGCCTTGTGCATACAGGGTGTTCACCCGTCATTGAAAGGTAAATTGAAGGGATAAACGATTTCCATGGAGAGGTTATTATTAGCGTGGGTGTATGATACTATGGTGGGATAAAAGAGACAAAGAGTTCTTGACTAAATCACAAAAGTAATGGTTTAATAGAAATATAAAAAAGGCAAATAAAAGGAACTTGATTGATATTAAGCCTATATACTTATGCTTCAAGGACTGCTTGTGGCTAGTGATTCTCTCGGTAGTTGTAAATTGTATACTCCATGTGCATGAAAGTGATGGAATATAGACTTTTGTAATTTACAACGGGACCGATATCAGGAATCGTAAAGTATCTCTTTGCATTGCTGACACTTTTTTCAGGAAAGATTAAATTTTTTATAGTATTTCAACAAATATCCATGTGTTGATACATATAAACTGTTCTTGATGATTTAACCCTTTTTAGCATTTATTGCAGAATATTTCGGAGAGATAAATTTGCTTTTCTGTTTAATAATTATTTATTAAGCAAATACTTGCTCGTTACTGTTCGGCAAAAGACTGCATGGAAAAGTAAAATACTGAAAACAAGTGTGACATAAAATGCCACATAACAGCAAAAATTATACCTGAAGCCCGTTAGCAGGGCACAAATCGCAATTAACCGTTTGGACCTAAAACATAAAAGTGAATATCCAGGGAGATCAATAAAAAATCTCCTTGATAACTTGGATTTAGGTCACTGCAACCTATATCCATGAGCTATTGGCTTGTTTGTGCAACCCAGAATAATGAACAAAATTGATACAAAATCTCCGATATTTCTATAATTAATGCATGAAATGCCAATATTTTTGCCAAGTTTATTGATCATGGACAGTTTTATCAGCTGCTTAAGACAGGTGGTGATATTTTTTCTTAATTGTTAACCCATTCCCCCCCCCCCTTTAAAACTAACAAATTACATCAGAGATATCTGTTGCATACTATAGTTCCATCTAGTGTCCCGAAACCTGGTTTGTTTATTGATCATGACTAGTTTCATCAGTTTCTGGAGACTTGTAGCGCCACCAGCATTTTTTTTTCTATTTTTATGCATCTCTTCCTGTATTTAGCAGTGCTAAATAACATTGATGTTATCTGTTTCTCAACTAGGGTGTTACCTAGTGTTCTGAAACGCCCTTAGTTGTTCAAACTAAGTTTTCTAATGAGATCGAACATTATGACCTTGGTTAGGATCTTCAGTGTCAGATCAGCCGGATTATTGTTCCACAATTTTAGGATTTCTTTTGAACGGAATAACTTTGGAAGTATAACCCACAAATTTGACACACCAGTTGTTCCCATCAAGTGTTCAGATGAGTTCGAAAACGGGTGACCTTGATCTTCAAGTTCAAGTCTGCAGAAATATATGATTATTATGACCGATTCAAGAAGTGCATATGTTTCCCTTATCATTTTACACACCCGTTGTTTCTGTCATATTTTTTTTTATTTGGGGGGGGGGGGGGGGGGGGGGGGGATTTTGAAAACTTGAGAGCTTGACCTTGATCTCTTGGAATTTGAATTGTGAGGAGTTTTACCTGTCAATTCATATATTGCTGAGTCTTTTCTCGATTTCCTTTGTTGTAAATTTAAATCTCCTTTTTATTAAAAGCAAACACTTTACAGCCATTGATGTCAGTTAATTAAAGTAAGTAAAGGAACAATGAAGTTGTCCCTGAGTTTATCGTCACCATTTCTCAGCTCAGCTGACTGAAAGGTCAAGGTCACACGGTCCACTTCTTAAAAAGATTTTTATGCATTTCCATATGCACGACTAACCTTCCTACACAAACCTTCCACCTTTAACGTATGCTTATCTGCCAGTAAAGGAAGAACGCTTTATTTTGAGATCAAAAGATCAAGGGTGAAGATCATTGGACAAGCTTCTGGATACATTTGATCCTAATCATTAATCCTAAATCTTCCATCTTTTACATTTGGCTCACCTTCCAGTAGGGAAAGAAACATATTGGATTTTAAGACACAAGGTCAAGGGACCCACATTTTGAAAATATATCCGTATAGATATAGTCAACTACTTCTGCTTCTTATTATTTATGTTGCGTATTTATTTATGTTGCGTTCAAGACCTCCGTATATATTTGACACCTCTTAAAAGGTGGGGAATTTAGCCCAGTCCAAAGTGTGACCAATACACATTATGGAGGATTCACTGTATTTTATATACATTAACTTTTTCATAAAATTCAGAATGGCAGTTCTGTCATTTGCATTACGGTCGTTTGAATCCTCTAATAACCAAGCTGTAAAAAGAGAGAGAGAGAGAGAGAGAGAGAGAGAGAGAGAGAGAGAGAGACTGGTCATTTACATAGAAGTTCTTGGGTGGACAGCCAGCTGAAATAACCCGATCTGAATCCATGAGCCGGGCATACGGACAAGATTCGCCAACTCGAGCACCGCCCGAACTTATTGAATAACACTGTCTAGTGCTCGTCTGTTCACTGACCGGAAGTAAGTCGGTCCCCGCTAAATGAAAATTCGGCCAAGCTCCAAGGCATTGATTTTATTGATAGATATTGCAGCTGCCGACTTAGGTCTGACATAACTCAATGTCATCCCTCCGATTCATGAATTTCATTCAACGTGATATTATAGATTCTGTAATATATATATATATATATATATATATATATATATATATATATATATATATACATATACATTTATTACATTGTCAGTTGTTAATTCTTAAAAAGTACTTTTCATCTAAAGCTCATTTTGCGATTTTGTTAATAAAATAAAGCAGCACAACTTCATTTATTGTACTATAAGTAATAATATTTAATATGCATATATTTAAAATAAAAAAATCAATAATATCTGTATAGTTTTGTGATGAGCAGTACACATATATACTTCGTTTCAAAGCCGGTTACAGACAAAGATGAATATCTAACAAGCACGGTCTCCGAAGGCGTCGAAAATATAACCATCCAAGACTCTTTTTTATATGCCGGTCTGAGACGGTTACTATTCTTGAAGGGGTGGCGCCCGGCTGCTAACGCCGCCACGATAACCAACCAGGGATTGATAGATTTTCATGAAACTCAGTATAAAGCTCCTAATCCAGAGATTATCTCGACCGATTTTGATTCTCAGTAAAATACACGGATATTTAATAAGGTCAGATGTAATCAATATTTGGTGGTGCCGTATGGATTTTGATAAAACTCATCAATGTTTACAATTCAAACAGTTTCTCACCTGAATTCATATTTACCACTACCAACAGAGATTTTCACCAGATTTCAATTTTAGACAAAATATGCACATATTTAATGATGTCAGAGGCCATATGACTGACGTATTATGTACTCTAGTGGCGGTCTTGTTTGGGGTAGGATTATTAATATGTGTGTTAAGATAAGATCTACCAGTATGCAGGTATAATGAAATGTAGAAACAAAGTGATATAAATTGACCTTCCTAAAGCTATCGGTAAAACTTGCAGTAAATTTAAATATTTCAGGTGCTACATCACATGCGATGGCTATACGAGCAATCCTATTTAAAAGCATTTGGTTTTACGCAGGCTTTCAATGGTTCTGACTTGACTAGATTCAAAGAATGATAGTTTAAATCCTCTGAAATTTATAAAGACCATTCTGATCTCGAAGCAATAAAAATCCACAGAAATTTCTTTGAGAAAATCTCTGATCTTGAAGCTCTCTTCAGCATTGCATTTAAGAACAGTGATAAATAGAGCGATAAATAAAGACAAAACACCATCATCAGTGATGATCATTCATAATATAATTGTTACCTTTAAGGTACCTATAAGATAGAAAGTAGTTTGGTAAATTTATAATTATAAACCGCTGATCCTAAGGCTGTTCCCGACCATTTTATTTCTATCCGAGGAGGATGATAGTGATCTTACATTTAATATCGTAAAGTTTGCTGCTGAACAGTTGGTATCTTCCACACAATGGATATAAAAGTTTCAAACAGTGTTATGAAAAACTAATGTGTCCATAGATTTTCTCATTTTGCCACGGTTATTCTTGTACCGTTATGGTTTTTAATATATGTGCCAGACCTATTATGCTGATTTCTTTAAAATCAAGAGCATTAAACCTTTCCCAGGCGTGTGTGTGTAAATTCTCCATGTAGGTATAAGGTGTCACAAAAAATAGCCATATTGTAACGTTTTACACACGTACGAACATCTGTCGTATTGGTTTTCAGTGTGCCGTAGGTTTTTAGTCCCTTGTACAACAACAGACCATTGTGACGTTATTCTCAGCTGCAACAATCCTCCAACTGGTGGCTGGTAAATCATCTTGCCACCTTTTTGTCCTCTTGTCTCTGGCCAACTCCAGTAAAACTGTGGGCAGTGCTTCGTGTGCCCGGATGTTCTGTTAATTAGTGCTCAAAATACCTCCAACACACAGCTGTACCTGTCACCAGGCCACAAAGACTACAGCTGTGCCATAATGTCTCTAAAACGAACCACGAACTATTCAGAATGCTGGAATAACGACTGTTCATGAGATGTCTTCCAGTAGGATATCTGTCTGAAGGTTTATAATACATGGAGTCGAGATTATAATTGACGATGTTATAGCACTCAACCGTTGTCACGCAACTTCTCTGTGGCCTCGTCTCATAAATAACCTATTTCTGGTCTTGAACTGTCGAGAACGATGTCAAGTGTGCCTAAAGCGGCCCATTCACCTATCTTTTAAAAAATTATCTATGTGATTTCTGGCTTCTTCTGTGTATATTCTAATGATCTAAGTGTAATTTTGGTAGTGAAAAGTACTTATAAGGCCTACGTGAAGGATGTGTGAACTTGTTTATCATCACAACAATGTTAACACAGCAATGTTGACAAATGGGGAAAACATGTAACCTAAGGTGGTAGGTTGCATATATGCGGAGGCAGAAAGGTCTCTTGTTGCTAAATGCCATTTGCAAAGCTCTGGCTTATCTGATTTGCTGCCAGATGCCCTTGATCAATTTGCCCAAATGTGAGAAAGGGTAATTAATATGCTAGTTTGCATAATTATAAGACAGTACTTATCATTTGTTAACGTCTGGAATATACAGTACCAGACCCTGTGTGCTCTCAAGAATATAGTCAATATGGTGCATGGCTGTTTCCGATATTGTTGACAAGACATCGGGCCCAGTGAGTTGCGATCAGCTTCCACGGTCAAAATCTTGTACTTCCCATACCAAATTTTGTCATATACGACGTTTGTTGACAACGTCACATATAAAGCGGTTCATGATCTTGGTAAGTATCAAGATATCACACTTGGTGATGTAGAAATATTCAATTAAACGAAGACTGTCATAAAGCCGATTGTGTGACCATGCTCTTAAATGTCCATCGATAATCATTTTCGCAGTTCAAGGACAGTAAGAAGAATATTATACGTATGTACTATATCTGTCTAAGGAAACGGTTTACGACACCTCATAAAAATAAGCGTGGTCTCTACACGGGTTTAGAAAAAAAACCTTAAAAAATAAGGTACACTAAACGAAGTGTACCGAATATCCTGTGCTACCTAAGAATTTCCGAAACCGGTTTTCGGCATGTTTTCTTTGTACCTGAATGTATTTTTCTGGACGTTCAACGGACCATTTGCTCCCAATATGGTTTCACTGATTGAAATTAGTACTGCATTACACGATAAACATTATTGGACTGTGAGGGCTAACTGCGAGTCGTGACGATATAGCAATGGTCATCTATTATGTTGCAACGGCATCGCTGTTACAAAGGATCGGTAATCTTAACATCAAGCTGCGAATGATTAATTCAGAAGACTACATGGGAATTCAAAGAATACATGTGGCTCCACAAAAGAAATTGTAAACCCCATCTCTTTTTTAACCTGCGTATTTTCTTGCGTCTCGCACAACTGAGCTGTCAGTTAAATAACCCTAGGGAGACATGCTTGTGACCGTGAGGCGTTGTAAAAATTACGTAAATATTTGCTTTCTCGGAGGGATTTTCTGTGGGATTATCAGTATGACAATTCTGTCTCTCTGACATCCCGGAAGACTTTTAGGACACTTGGGAAAGCTGTCACAAAATTTAAATGTGAATGATATGGTAGTAATGCGTGCAGAACATGGATCGGCCAGTGTATTTCTGAATACCAGTTTTGAGCGAATACGATCAAAGGAATACAGACGGATGAACACCACTGAGTCCAGCATCCTCTTCTGAACTATTGATTGGCTGTAAACATCTCCACGAAATTCCATTTACACGAATCCAGAGATCCCATGAGTTAACATGAGTACAAAAAACACGGGTTGCTATTTCCAGATCCTTGTAATATTGGTGGGGACAGAATCCATCCTTATTATCTGTATCTGTGTCATTATTTCCTATTTCGATACAGTTTGACCAGTGGTGAAGAGAACTTCTTATCTGGGTTTCCCTAGTTATTGGCAAGACTCCGAAGCTTTCACTTTTCTTGAGGTTATTTATTGCACGTTTTTTGCTAAGCACAGCCGTCAGCGTAATCAAAGAGAATGTTTAGAAAATATTTGTTTACGTTGGATATATTGGATAACATAACCACCACCTTTAATTGTTCATTGCATTATTATATATACTTCTTTGCACCCATAAATTTTTAAACAGAAAATTGGGTGGAATTCAGAACGTTTAAAGATAATAAACATATTCAGTTGTGATTTTTATAATGGATAAACTGTACAAGATGTGACCACAGGGCTTTAGGTACCATATATAGGCCTACTGGATTCGTCACGGTTCTCTCTGCACGATCTGAAGTGTCCTTTTGCATGATGATAGCATCAACTCATTCCGGTTTTGAAACAACAAGGACTCTCCGTAGTCGATGCCTGCATGCCATATCGCCTTGGTAATTATAATTTATCTCAGGTGTGAGACGAGTCACGCCAAACACCTGGCCAGAAACCTTTGTCTTGATGAAGATTTGCAATCAAATTCCATTAGCCAATTAGCCGTCTGCAAAGTAGGTCACACAGTGATAGTACATCATTTATGTACATGGCTAGATTTGATTAGATAGAATATTCGTTGTAGAAGAAAGGCCTTGTTCAATCCGTTGATCCATTTACAACCATGAACTTAATTACAAACGTCATTCTTAATCAATGTTTCTTAAATACTCCAGCTAGGCTAATCAGATCTATTGTCGTAAGCTGTGCATGTGCGCAGTAAGCAAACTCTGTCACGGTAACACTTGATTTCCTCGAATCTGCGGGGTTTTTTTCTTCGCCTTTGCAAGGTGGCAGTATCATTTCGTATGGTAGCAGGCTTAGAAGGATTAAGATCCGGAAACTGGGCTTAGACTGATGAAATTCTTATATTTACAAAAGAGTCTACCATGCACAATATGGAATCGATTACCATGTAAACCCTTAATTCATGCTTGAGTAATTATTTCCCAGAGAGATCTGGGATACATCCTGTTGGCTGATTTTCTGTTGATATAGACAGAATAAGGATGGGACAGCATCTCTAATTGGAAGTCTGGGGCACTCACTGTCCCCAGAATATATTGGGTTGACAGGCCTGCTCTGCAGAGTCGGGATTCATCTAGTCTTGCGTTCGGTGTTTGGGAGAATGGGCAAAGAGGCTAACAACATGACTTGAGGTCCACGGCTTTGTTTAGCTCGGACCCGCGGTAGGCTGCACTAATAATCACAGAGATGCTGTCATAGGCTCTCCCTGCAGGACGTTCTGTCAGCCCTGCAGTCAAGGGACTCTCCCAAGCTAACGTCTTTTCTAACTTCTAGTCCCCTAAGGCGGTTCATTTCATTATACCAACAGTCAAAGGTAGAACCAGCCGCCAGCTAAAGTTCTATTCATAGAATCCAACACATTCCTGACATTATATCAGTCCGAGATATCAGAGTCTTATAACCAGCGGGTTAGCATACTCATTAGCATACTCACTATATATAGCACGACCTTTAGTTGACCTGGGCCTTATTTGCTACGTGTAATAGATCCTAAAATCTAATCATCGGGCTCCATAACCACAACAATATTAAATTTCACCGGAACTCCCACGCAAGAGGGCGCCAGCGAAATGGTTTCATTTACTCGATGATACCCTGAATAGTAGAGACCTGGATTTTTATACAGATTTTTTTTGTATCTTTCTTATGTTTGCTTATCATCAGTAAAGCCCAAATGCATCTAAAGCTCACGAAAACCACGTTTTCGATGCATATTTTCCCCTAATAACTGATTTTCTACCTGTCTAAATCAATTGTGTTATGTCGGAGGGCACCGATACATTTCCTAAAATGACCATTTATGTTCTAACAGATTAAGTAGCATATGCGTAACAATAAGATTCTTAAATGTAAAAAAAATTCCCATCATCCATCCCTCCTCTTTTGTCATTTTATACCTTAGTCTCAACCAGACCTGGTGTCTACTGCAACTGCGGGTTCTATTTCATCATTCGAACACTGCCCGGTCACAACAAGAAAAAAAAAAACCCCAATGATGCACTTGTTCGTGAGTTAAACATGGCTGCTTTGCGCATCAAGTCTCACAGCGATCACACTGAGTGAGGGCTGACCGTCTAACAGATCTTCCCCTGAGATTCTAATTCATGATCTCCCGGCTTCGATTCCTGTACACTACCCTTGTAATAGACCACAAAAGCCGATACGTTCGTGCATGTATGGTACTTCTTATCGCCTCCGACAGGAAGGTTTGCGTTCATTCCCGTATGTGTGTATGCTTACAACAACTTGTGCAGTCATGAACAGAATCATATAAAATTTTCAAGCATTTCCCGAATTGGCAAATTAAAATAGATAAGATTTTGGTGTGGTTGTGGCACATGATCCATATTCAGGAACGTCATCTTGGAATATTCACATGTTTAAAGTCACTTATACACGAATAAACCTGGGCCGGATAAGTGAATGGCGGAGGCTTGCATTCATTAGAATGAAGATTTGTGAAATGACGTTCTTTTTTATCGATAAATCTCGAGTGAGGGATGAGAGATGACATGTTCCTCTGCTGAAAAATATGTGTGTATATGTATGTGTGTGTGGTTATAGTGTCTCATGCTCCTGTATCCAACCTAATTACGACCATGGGTGCTCGGCCATGACAGTGGATCTTCAGTGAAGATGATGTTACTTAAAAATACTGCTGTGTCTGTCTTGGTCCAAATGAGTTGGCACTGTATGCTAGTGTTTCTATCAGAGACAATCACTGATCGACAGGGCCGCCATGTTTGTGATTTACAGCTTATCTAATGCTGTTATACCCGGGTCGATTCAGATTGGACCGCAATGCACCCATCGTCTCCTCCAGATACGTTTCATAATGCTCCTGTATGATGAATATCATCATGAACAGCTGTGGTGCTAGGCTGAACCTGGATATTTTCACT
Source organism: Sipunculus nudus (assembly GCA_026874595.1). NCBI lineage: Eukaryota > Metazoa > Annelida > Sipuncula > Golfingiida > Sipunculidae > Sipunculus > Sipunculus nudus. The sequence continues at coordinate 46,534,842 of CM049306.1, read as the reverse complement.
GCATTTAACATCACATTAATACGGATAATGAATTCATTATTCATAGGGTAGTGCCAGGGATAGATGTATAATTTTACCGATTTTGCATCAGGGCGAGTTTTCCTTCACGTGTGCTTGTATCACCAGTTACCTGGCTACCACTTATCAATAAATGATACGACAATAAGAAGGGTACATTATCTATGAAATGTATTTTTGTTGTTGGAGGAAACATCTTTTTAAATGCTAGCTTAACTAAGTATATTTACATCTGCAGAATTCCATTCCAGTTTCGGACTACTTGACAGTAGTCATTTTAGTCACATTTATATCCTTATGTAAACCAGGCCCGTTGACCACCGCACCTTCGGGCCCTTGGTGTAATCGATCCCAATGCTGGGTCATACCACCGAGAAACCACCGAAAGGCGCAGTCGTTAGCCCGTTGGGCACGACCTTCACATTAGTCCTGCAGATCGCTCACCCTGAACGTCCTCACAGCGTTTGTCAGAACGTCCGCCCGTTAACTTTTAAAACCGACTTGATAACTTACCAGGGATGCGATGGATTTTCATAAAACTCCCTTTAACTATTAACAATAAATTATCTCGAATGAGTTCGAATCTCGGCAAAACAAATTCATATAATTAACTCAGAGGTCAGCAGGCTTCTTTGTGGTGTCGCCGCGATAACTCACCAGAAAAATATGATGGAGTTTCACGAAACTCTCTATAGATAATTACCAATACAGTTTCTCACCTAAATTCAGTTCTGGGCAAAATGTGTGCATATTTAGTGAGGTCAGAGTTCACAGGACAAACGACCGGAGAATTTCGGTGCTCTTATTTTCAGCGGTTGTGTATGCGATCAGTACTATGGAGCCGATGTTTAGAAGACAAACAATTACAGGAAACTGTTTTTTAAATATATATTTATATATAATTTAGTGTGTTATCCTGAGGAGGATCAGATAAGTGCTGTTTAAAGTGATACCATCAGTTAAAGAGAACATTAACCTGTTAGTATATATTACTGAACATTTATGTGTTTTTATTTGAATAAATCAATGTAGTTATGCTAATTGAAGAAGTACAGATAGATATACATACTCATCGAGCAAAGAAGATTCATGAGAGAAAAAAAATGAAAAAGAGAGAATGGCGTCAGTGTGCGCAATGATGTCTTTGTTGGTAATATTGGCACTGCACTCAATAATCTTGTACCGTAGATTTATTAGGCCTGGTCTTTTTGTTGAGCTAACGTATAGTGAGGAGGATCATCATTCTCTGCGGGACTACAAGCCCTTCCGCCGAGCTCCACTCAGCTCAGCCAGACGTGGTCGGAATATTTTTGGTTCTTGACAGAAAAATGGCTTCGCCAACGACACCAAGCACATTTAGATTTTACCCTTGTGTTTGGAGCCGCGGTTGATGATGAAAGCTTCCCAAGACAAACAGACACTACGGTATTAATCTTCAAAACAACTTAGCAAACATGGTTATAGTGAACTTTAGTTGTGCGGGTAATAAACCAAGAATCTGTTATGCCAAGCTGACTTTTATTGACTCTTACCTTCTGTTATTATTTATACCATCAGGTATTTTAATACATATTGATTTTACAAATAATGAATACATAATAAAAAATAACCTTAATAATTACATAAATTTGTAAAAATATTTTGTTGTTGTTGCTAAAGATAAAAGATCAATATGTTACATTACAAAGCGATAACTTAATTTTGGTTCACAAACAGGGGCAGATTTAGGGGGGCGCAGGGGGATTTTGTATCATGATGCATTTCAAACTCCCCCACCCCCTATTTTCACATCCCCTACCCCCTAGACCTATGCTAGTCTATGATAAAGACCTTTAATAATTTATATATTAGTCAATATATACTAGTGTATATATGCTATACTATACAGTCATTTGTCTGGATATACGCCTTTTGGGGATGAGGCTGACTATATATGTTGGAATGGATTTTAAAGGCAATACAAGGGAAACGCATGCATGAGTCAACATCAGCATCTTTAAAAAAAATAATGTCCAATTTAAAAGCCCACTATATATTGTAGGCCTACACTGCAGTCATGATGCGGCGTCTGTCCGTCGTCTGTCACAAGTCAGATTTTTTTCAATAACTAATCGCTATAGACGAATCCTCAAGCAGCAATAGCGCAATAAAACAGATTTGATGAATCCATCTAAATCGTCCACTCTTCAGACGATTTTTTTTATCGATCGATCTCTTTAAAATCTGGTTGAGTCATGATGTAATTCATGATCATTAAACTGAATATACAGCCGGGTATGTCTTGACGTCAGAACTGTCAGTATATTTGCGATGTGAACAGAAATGTGGGTTAAATTCCGATAGAGTATACATATATAAATCTCTCCACAGAAATGATTTCATTTGTTCGTCCAGTATTTACACGTACTAGCATTAATATTGTTTAATGTTAGTGTGGTAATTTTTGTGCTACCAACTATGTCTGTGTAATTGTTTGCGACGATTTTACAAGCACTTGTATTCCTTTTCCACCTTTGCAAAACTAAAAGTCATGGAAGCATATTTCTAACAGGTATGGCCTGTTAAAATTCATATCGGAATCATTTATATATGAAACATATTTAATCTTACTGGCCCGTAAGATTAAATCCAAACTGAGAGTATATAATCCAGAACTTTATATAGATTGCGGCGTCTGGGCGGGAAAAAGAGAGTATTCAGTCTATATTAATACTCCTGCGATTCGGCCACATCCCAAACTTAAAAGGGGCCCAATCACCTATAAAGCATGTTGAGTTAACACGAATAATAGCTTATTCCCTTTAATATAAATCTGTACCTGCCAAAATATTGCCCTGAAACCGTTTGCTTTCTCCTGTAAACAAATGTCAAAAACAGTGGACCGGGCACGATGAAAGGTGTCAACATAAACACAATGCGTTGGGCCGTGTGCATCGCTGAGCCAAAACACGTGTCAATCAGGAGATGACCGGTGTGACTTGGCCCAAAAATGAAATGTATGTTTCTGCTTGCTGAAACACAACGTGTTGTCCCTCTTTATCGGACCTTCGGTCACGCGACCTTGTTATGGTAAGCAGAATGTGTTACCAACACGGAGAGCCATAACATGGTGATAAACAGCCGTATGCAAGGAAATAAAAGACCGTGTGCTCGGACGGTTTTGCTGGGGAAAATTTCTATAAAGCAAACTGAACTGATGGTGTGAAAGAATAGCCATAATTTAACCTCTGTTTATGTTGCTTTAATCCTATGCAAATTAACAAGGCAGTCTATGCAAATGACCTCAAAAAAAGACTATCCTTAGTCTTCCCAGCATGCTTTGATAGGTAACAAACATGAATTTTCAGACAAACGTCAGACTTTCTTAAAAGGCAGTACCATTATTTTCCTGTCCTTATGGTATCGTTTTCGTAAAAAGGCTAAGAAAACCATCTCATAACAATGGTGTGCTAATTAAGCCTTCTGGATGTCAGTTTGTATAAAATAATTTAATAATTGCGCGAACTACAGATTATTAGAGTTTCAGCATTTGGTGTGCCTAAAAGACTGGTTTTGGGATTGAACTAAGGTAAGGACCCGTATTTCGGTGTCTCTCCTGTCATGACGAAAGTGTATAGATAGTTTTCCTTCAATCTATATCAGTGATTTTCATGAAAATATCCTTTGTCGTATAGTCAATTAGTATATTTATTCTGGGAAAAGCAAGCAAACACTGATTAAGTATCTGAAATTCCTTACATTTATGTAAATGAAACCATGTGATATATCGATGTCTTCCAAATCAACTTTCGTATTGTGTCCCTGTTGGCCAGTTGACTGAGACGACTCCGGTCTGACTGAGAAAGCTGCAGCCTGCAGAGCAAATTAGGAACACACTCAAGGTTTCCGGTGTATTGAAACATAGTAACAAGTAAAGTGCCGATATTGGCCCCGGCGGCCGGAGAACGGATACAAGTACATTACGGTTAGCGGCGTGCCAACAAGTGCTGCGCGTCACGCCATGTCTTCATTCATGGAAACACTCGTCCCGGGCCTGCCAAACTACTCTTTGTTAAAACAGTCATTCTCATTGTTTCATTATTTTTTTAAAGATTTACTGAAAATTACTCAAATAACCTTTTTTTTTTATTTTTCTTCACTCCAATTACTCTAAGGCCAAAAAAAAGGTATGTTTCTCAGGCACTTTTTTTTTCAGGAGTCAGTGCGGTGGCGATTTTTTTTTTTTTTTTGTTACCTTTTTTGTATGTTTTACAAATATCTTAATTTGAATGTGATATGAAGGACTGAACTTGTTCGGTTATATCAAAATATATTTCAACATAAATAGCCATATAAATGGCCTTGCCTACATACATGCGGAGCATTTGCACCAAGCGAGTATTTGGCTTTATAAGCTGTTTTCCATGAATATATAGTACGTCCAATACATCTTTTACTCAGTCTGTGATATAAAATGTCGGAAAGAGGTGAAGCTGCTGTTTATTCCAAAGCAAGCTGTCCTTTTTTCTCTGCAGCAGTTACTAAAATTACTTGCGGCAAATTTGTTTATACAGACGAAATATCCAAGGAAATCCTTCCTGTGCACTCACAGTGCAATATATGTCATGACGAATCCCAGGTTGAGAAAGTGTCGTAAAATATGGGGTTAACTAATTACGTTCGGGAGGAGGACGATTATTTTAGGCATAAAATGGAGCAAGGTTTGAAGAACGTTTCACTGACAGTTTTATTGTAAATATTGCCTTCGTACAGGGCCGAGAATCACGACACTGAAAGTGTTCCATACTCTGTGTTGGCTATAACACTGCACTGAATAGTGATTGGTCTAGTGATAGGAATCGTTTTTTTGTTAATTATGTTTGATGTTTGAAATAAAAGGAGCATCCGATTATCGATTAGTAATCGATTGTTTTATGTACCTCAAATTTTATCAACTTTTATCACTTAATTTTAGTTCCACTATTAGTTCTGTTAGAACTGACACATATACACACACACTCTGTAGTTTTTATCTTTAAACAGACCTCTCTTAAGTGGCAGCCAGTTCACAGTTACCATGTTATATCTTAAAGTCATATATCACCTCTTTGTTATATCTTCTTTCAGAGTAGTGACCAGACGATCACGGAAGAACAGTATGCAGGTATGTGTAAATTTCAGTTTATTATAATTATTTTTTTTTATTTAAGTATTAATTTCTGTTTAATTTAACAATATACGTCGTGTTATAGTCACAGGAAAACTTGTCCGCCTCTCCTGAAATGGCAGTATATCGTATTGAACGAAACCGATGTTTTGTTCCTAAGAAACTTTTTTATATACATATCCCCATTTCCGGAAAATTATTCAGATATATTTTCTTATCTTTATACATGCAAGAATACCAACCATGCATTACGCTCATATTTTTTATTATTGTTATTTTTTTCTTATTATTAATATTAGGAAATCAAATGTGTTATATTATTCCTTCCGTGATAGTAGGGCAATAACCTAAATATATATATATATGTATATATATATATATATATATATATAATGTATTTTTTCATCTTTTCAAGGACTAGTATATATAAAGGTTTATCACTGGGAAATTGCTTCTTGGAAGAGCACGTTATGGCTGCTACACGGGCTCACAAACCGTGCGTGATAAGCTAGACCTGTTGAACTGGGTTTCTTGGGGTTCAGGAGATTTCATTTTAGGTCGATACGGGTGATGAGGTTCACTAGGTCGTGATAAAAATGAGGAATATTACAGCGCTATAAAATAGGTGACAGGTCGCCAGAACAGAAGCGTTATCGCGACGCACAGAGCTTCCCGGCAAGCCGTATATTCGCCCATGATATTGAAAAGAATGTGCTCCCCATTATGAATAATGACGGTTTCAAATCCCATACGCTCTTACAGGAAATTTATAGCCTTGCATGTTTCGACACGTTTCAAACTTGTCGAAGCTTATCCAAGGCATATTTCCTTGTGGCACCGAGCGACCATACGCCCGGGCTTCCGTCAGACAGTCCAGTATTGTCGGTGTCAGCTGGCTATATTGCAGTACTATGAACACTCGTATGTGAATCAATAGTCTCCCAGTATTTCGCGCCATACGACTGCATTGCAGCAGAGGCAAAGTTTAACGTGCTGCCTCCGGGGACATTGACCACTCTCGGCTCTCTTTTCTGTAGTAAACATTATTCTGAGTTACCAATGAATATAGTGGATAAATCAAAAGAATAGAGCCGATCAGCGGCGGGTCAACACCCTGAAAGGGTCATATTATGTTGTACAAAACCATATTGATAAACCAATAAATAAAGTGCTTGTTGGATACACACCTATCTGCACTCCATAGCAATAACCCTAAGGGTTGGGATTAATCCGCGTCTTGCAGAGGACTTTGGGAATCTTGTTGCGCATCGCTCTTATATCAATTTGCATCATTTTTTTTTATGTTAGGAAAAGCTCAAATAGAAACACGGCTTTATTATTCTTTGAACTGTGAATATTTTATTGAAATATACATGATATTTCACGCAGCCGGTAACACGAATTACATTTTTATAGACATGTGAATCAGTTTCCAACACGTGTCTAAACACGTGTAGATTAATACTATACATAAATATAATTTGTGAACTACATTTATTTTATTCCCTACATTATAGATAGAAAACCGTGAACTTTTAAAATCGGCAGAATATATTTTTTTCTGGAATTCCTAAAAGTTTGTCCCTAATTCCACCGGGTATATTTACCCCCCCCCCCCATCACACACCATTATATCTACCAACCCCTCCCCCCCCCCCTCCACCCCAACCCCCTCAACACACACACACACACACATACACACACACACACACACAATAATAATAAAACTGCGTCGGTTGTTGATAGGCCAAGTCCCGGGTGCATGTCCAGACTTTTTCCATATATACAAAATATGCAAACCTGTTAACACTTTATTAACAGTTATCGGAATATTATTTTCTGTTGCTGACATTCGTGTGAGCCCAGGTTACTGATCATAGCAGTGGGGTGTCTTCTTTAATTTGAATATGTTGATCAAGGACAAATCCATATTCTGTTGGTGGTAGTATCTGTTGATAAGGATAAATGTAACTATTTGATGGAATATGTTGTTACATTTATAAGAAGAACGCTCCTGTATCCTTCTTCAGGGTATAACCAAGAAAAACGGTAACCATTCGATAGGATACGTCATTACATTTATAATTTTAGGTTGTATATGCATGGAAGCAGGAGTAATCCAGGAATTATATTCTGTCATTAAGACATTAGTATGAATTCCTTAGATTTCTGAGTTTACTTTTGGGGCTTTAGAACGGGGACTGCCGCTCTGTGTAGTCCATAGCTTTAACCTCTAGGCTACGCCTTACTTCTTGCAGTGGTGATGTTAATGGTATTGGCGACAGGCTTAATCCATCTTTTGTAAACCTAGTTGTATACTGTGTCTTCAGAGTTCAAGGAGGCCTTCGGACTGTTTGACAAAGACAATGACGGATCAATCACCACGGAGGAGCTGGGGGCCGTCATGAGGAGTCTGGGCCAGAAACCATCAGAAACAGAACTCCGAGATATGATACAAGAGTACGACCAAGATGGTAAGCCAACCGCATTCAGAACTGGATCGTGTAGTCATAGCCTACATACATCCGCCAGGAACCTAATTCAAAGCTCCTGTGTTCTGCTTCAGAGTGTCACCCTGATCAACACTGGTCACAGGTGTATTGAAACAAAGCGGCCCCAATACCAATTAATAAAATGACAACAAATGTTTTTTATTATTTGAATTAAAAATTTCTAATATTAATATTGATTACCTTTTAAATTAAAATTATTTCTCTACCAGATTTCACAATAATCGGCTCAATTCTTTTCGCGTAAGGGTGCTAACATACAAACCAACTAAGGGGAATATAGCTTAATGTGGAGTTATAATAAACCGAAAATTTCTCTTAACAGTGTGATATGGTACAAAAGTACAATCAAGATGATGAACCAATCAAATTCAAAATAATCTGGCCAAGTACCGTGATATAACATAACAATTCGACCAAGATAAGTCATTCAGATTCATGCAGAAACGTATCAGATCCATTTAAGGAATGAATAATTAGAAAATATCTCATCTGATTACGAGCAAGATAGTAAATTAAGTAAATTAATCGTGCTTTTAACCTCTAATTTCCATAAATCAAAATAATTTGACTCCTTTACATGATAAATCTAGTAAACTTATACAATAATTAAACCAGGATTCCACGGCAAATCAGATCTGAAATAACATTACATTTATACAATTTTTAATGTTCGACGTCGCATCAATAGCGAGGTCAATCATAAGGGGTTAGTCAAATCAGATTCTTAGTAATTTAACCTATTTACACAATAATTAGTCACTTAAGAAATTGCATTCCCACAAATGCAAAATCTAATTTTCTTGTAATATTATAATATATTATAATTTGTCTTTTTGAAAGTTAATTCTTAAGAGCGTAAATGAATAAGAAAATGTAAGAAAAAGTTACCTATTTTCTATTGAGTTTCAATTTATTTCTAACACTTTTTACATATAAGACAATGCAGTAGTCCAGTCCACAAATTCATAGTCCGAGTACAAATCCGAGGCCAAGGGAGTTGAGGCTAAGTCAGAATCCGTGAGCAACGAGTCCAAGTCCACCTTACACTAGTCGAGTCTTTTGAAAAATCGAGTCCGTTTTCTTAATTAAAACAAACACGGTTCAAACATGTTTAATTGTAGCAACGTTGGAAATGACCCAATGAATCATGCTTGTAATCGTACTTTAAAAATTTGTAAGCTTATCTTAATATCCCGTAAATAGGTCAGAGTGTTGATGCTTTTTTAATCAAATGGCAATGACAGTGCTGTCTTGAGAAAATTTATTTTTCTGCTTTCTCGTGTTCATACCACCGAATCCGAGTCCTGTCTTTGTAAAAATGGACTCGTGTCATGACCAGAGTCCAAGTCAAGACTCGAGCCTTACATCACAGTTGGTAGGGGTTCCTGTTTTGCAATTTGCAGTTTGATCAAAAACATACACTTGTTTTTCATTTTCAAGAAGGTCACCGGTGGGATTTCTTAGCCATTTTTAGCAAAATAATCGATACTAAGAAAACCCATTACTGTTGATATCCATCACAACACAATTTTGACATTCTTTATAGTCACTTAGCTAAATATTATTCATGGGAAGAATTTTCCTCTTTTAGTTTATTTTTAAGGACATTGTACTGTCTAAATACCTGCTGGTATGCATTTCATTAATGCCGCGGTATATATGTATATAATATTGCGTGTTTCATCCACCCGTTACAAGATGAATCTCTTATCTCTTCTAATCAATCGTCTGGCTGATGTAGACTGCTGCAGTCCACGGTCCAAGTCGCCGCTGATGACCTGGCTTTGTATATCACCGTCGCTCAGAATCCCCATTAGATAATTGATATATCTCCAGCAGCAGACGGGCATCTAGACGTATACAGGCCATGTTTTATTCAACGCAGCCGGCTTCATAGGCCTGGCATACTTGTAATCTATGACTTTTATTGTCATCAGAGTAATATATATTTTACAATTATATTAAACGTAATGAAATTTTGCATCATTTTCGGTAGAAGGCTAAATTTCTTGACAAACGCGGAAATAAGAATTTGGCTGTTTGTATTATATAAATATATATGATTGATGTAGAAAGTATTTCATTTGATACATGAATAGCTATCATGTTGTCCAGAACTTTGTGTGAAACTCAACTATTCTTTTAACTTTTCCATGATATTTAACTTTTGCTCGTTTTTAACAGTCCTCATAACATTTTATTTTCAAGTTTGCGACAATTCTGGAAAGTCATTGGTGTACACTTGTTTTCCAAAGGATGTTTACTTTATAATAATAATGAGATAAAACCGGGTTACTCTGGGTGCGACTCTTCTAGTTTTTGAGCAGCCTTTAAATGCTCATAGATAGTAAATTATGTGATGAGTAGGTCCGTTGATTTGTGAACAGTATATTGGAAATTATACCCATAGTCCTAACGACTGGAAAAATTCAACTTTTATTATTGAAACGAGACGTATTCTTCTTTACAAACTTAAGTAATACACTCAGTTATCACAAGAAGAAGACACTCGAAGATCCTGTTATGGCATAATTAACCGTGTTTTAGATTCATATAAGTTTTGAGGGTTTGAACAGAATCTGTTTCATGCTCATATTCACCAACTTATATTTGGTTTCTGTCCAAGGTCACCGCAGCGTTTACTGCAGCACAATGCCATGTGACTTCGCTAATGTCACAAATTTCACACAACGACATAATATGTTCAAGATTTTTTCTCACCGTTTCAGACTAAGCATTGCATCCAGGGATAATTTAACGAAGTTTTCTTCCTCCTGCAATGTCCCACAAATCTGGGTCAAAACAAACAATAACGATCTTATCAGAAGTATCTAGTTCTTTTACAATAAAAATTTGACCTGACAAATCATTAGGGCCCCGCTTGACAAGCGGTGCCCTATAGTGATCACCGTGTCAGTCCTTCCTTCCGTCCTTCCGAACTTCCGTCCTTCCGTCCTTCCGTCAGTGACACTTTCTTTCGCGGGCGATAACTCAACAACAACATACCCAATTCCACAGGGATGATCAGTGCCTATGAGGGCTCCAGACGTATCGAATTACAGACATGTCGGAATTACAATATGGCGGCCACAGCCCAATTGCTGATTTTCTTTCGCACGCAATAACTCAACAACAACATACTGCAGCTTTCCAAAATTCACAGGAATGATTGGTACCTATGGGGGTTCCAGACCTATCGAATTACAGACATGTCGGAATTCCAAGATGTCCGCCATCCCGATCGCTGATTTATATTTAAACTTATATTTGGTTTCTGTCCAAGGTCACCGCAGCGTTTACTGCAGCACAATGCCATGTGACTTCACTAATGTCACAAATTTCACACAACGACATAATATGTTCAAGATTTTTTCTCACCGTTTCAGACTAAGCATTGCATCCAGGGATAATTTAACGAAGTTTTCTTCCTCCTGCAACGTCCCACAAATCTGGGTCAAAACAAACAATAACGATCTTATCAGAAGTATCTAGTTCTTTTACAATAAAAATTTGACCTGACAAGTCATTAGGGCCCCGCTTGACAAGCGGTGCCCTATAGTGATCACCGTGTCAGTCCTTCCTTCCGTCCTTCCGAACTTCCGTCCTTCCGTCAGTGACACTTTCTTTCGCGGGCGATAACTCAACAACAACATACCCAATTGCACAGGGATGATCAGTGCCTATGAGGGCTCCAGACGTATCGAATTACAGACATGTCGGAATTACAATATGGCGGCCACAGCCCAATTGCTGATTTTCTTTCGCACGCAATAACTCAACAACAACATACTGCAGCTTTCCAAAATTCACAGTAATGATTGGTACCTATGGGGGTTCTAGACCTATCGAATTACAGACATGTCGGAATTCCAAGCTGTCCGCCATATCCCGATCGCTGATTTTCTTTTGCGCGCGATAACTTAACAAAAACCTACTGCAGCTTTTCCAAATTCACAGGGCTGATTGGTACCTATAAGGGCTCCAGACTTATCGAATTACAGACCTGTCGGAATTCAAATATGGCCGCCACAGCCAATTGCTGATTTTCTTTCACGCGCGATAACTCAAAAACAACATTCTGCAGCATTCCTAAATTTACAGGGATGGTTGGTACATATGAGGGCTCCAGACCTATTGAATTACAGACCTGTTGGAATTCCAATATGGTCGCCACAGCCCGATCGCTGATTTTCTTTCGCACGCGATAACTCAACAACAACCTACTGCAGCTTTCCCTATTTCACAGGGATCATTGGTGCCTATGAGGGCTCCAGACCTATGGAATTACAGACTTGCTTAAAATCAAATATGGCTAACAGACTATATTCGGTGATTCGGATCTTCTTTAATATCGTTTGATCCAGTAGAATTTTTTCCCTCATGCATATGGATAAAAAAATGTTTCTGTTTGTCATATTTTTCAAATTTAAATTAAAGTAAAAAAGTCCACCACCAGCAGAAACGCGGGGCCCTCCAAAGATCATTGTCCGACCACATCTAGTTAATTAATAAAATAAAATTGAGTGAAGTTGTACAATCAACCAGCAATATTAGAGCATTAAATATGTAATTTAATACCACTTTCCCTATCCGTACAATAAATAATAACCTTCACATGAAAATAATGTAAGCAAAATATAAAAATCTACTAACATAAACCTAATTATGATATTTGTGTCATGATGCACAGTGACCAAGAATGGTCAAACCAACCAGAGCGGGATATCGCGGATTTTTTTACTGAATGGACAATACGATAACTGTGCGATTCCTATTGGTCTGAACTTCCTTGGCCCGTGGTTAACACGTTTCACCTGTGAAAAATATATCTCTCTCTTATTACTTAATTTTATTCCATAGTTTTTAATGAAGAATAGTTTGAACCCCCTCTATTGTTATGAAAATGAGTCCTGTCTGGTTATTATTTTAATGGTAGTCTGTTTCATTAAAACTTTTTTTAAACTAAAGAATACTCATACAAAAATATCAGTGAAGAATTGAAGCCAAATGCATGACAAAATACCTGGAATTTTAGTGGTGCTACTGAAACAAGAGGTAAAGCAAGATTTAACCAAGATGGACACGGCTCAATATTTTTATAAATCTGCCCAGGAAAAGAATAGTAACAGTTGGTTTATGGACACCAGGAAGTCAGATGATGCATAAATGGAGGCCGCGAAAAGACATAAAGTCAGATGTTAATTAACTTCATAGGTCAATAATTAATTAACGCATAAAATGTGAACGACCTCAGGTGTACGGTCGGGAAACACAGTCTGTATTGAAATATACTATTAGTATTTGATTTCACTAGTGAAATGTGGCCCTGCCATTTCTGACTGTGGCTCAAAGTTAATTATATTTCTGCGTTTCCGTTACAGGAAGTGGAAAGATCGAGTTTTTCGAATTTTGTGATATGATGGTCCGCCATATGAAACAAGATGAGGAGGACACGCTCAGAGCCGCATTCAAGTAAGTGTTGTCATGGCAACTGACCGAGCAGCGTTAAACCTGTAGGGTTTCAGATGATTAAATGTCACTTATATCGGGCAGACATGAAACCTATATTAAATGGTCAGAAGCGTAATACCTGTCTGATAGGTATTACCTGGTTTTTTTTTTGCATTTGGAAGGAATTTTAAATAATAAAAAATAAGAAAGACAGTGCACATTTTATGGTACACATATAAAAATGTTAACAGTGACTAATCAATTTTAATACAGAATATATGTATGCGTGTGTGTGTTTAACTATCCTCGAGCTAAAAATTCTTGTATGTAATTCATCTTGGAATTTAAATACAATCGCTTTACATCTCAGAATACTACTACTGGTACTAGTACTTCTACTACTGATACTACTACTGCTACTACTATAACTTCTACTACTACTTCTATTACTACTACAGTTACTACTACTAATACACACTACAACTAATAATAATAATTATAATAACAATTTATATGCTTTTTGCTTTGCAGAACATTCGACTCTGACGGAAGCGGAAAGATCAGTTCCTCAGAACTAAGGACAGTGATGGCGAACCTTGGCGAGCGGCTAACAGACGAAGAGATAAGCGAGATGATCCGGGAGGCAGATATTGATGGGGATGGCCAGATCAACTACGAAGGTAGGTGTATATATACAATATATTATACATTTATACTCTCTCTCTCTCTCTCTCTCTCACACATTATATATACAATGGAACCCCGCCTTGCGACCACCCCACAATTACGACCACTTAGCTTGGTCCCGAAATTTTTTTAGTTTATTTATGTTTATAAATGACTCAAAATTACGACCACCCCTGAATTCAGAATTACGACCAGTTTTCCTGGCCCCAGCGCTAATGCGACCACGGCCGAGAAGTACTGAAACAACATTTGTCACGAGTAAATGGCTGCGCCGTGTCACAGGCACCTTAACGAAAGATCAAAGGGTGTAACAAGGTTTCTCAACCCGAGTGTTAATCTTGTCCAGCATATCTTCCTGGCTCGGCGTCTGCGCTGAGACTCGTTTAGGCGTAAGTTATACATCAGAAAGGGCAAACATCGGCCTGATTACTTAATAAGCCGGTCTGCCCTGGAGTCTTGGAGCGATACTAATTGCCCTCATTTAACCTGTATTACAGCTACCCTAAGTGCGGTGGTGAGAGCTTAATATTTCAACTCATCACATATTGTTCGATCCTCATTGGTCAAATTAACGACCTCGTTAATCCTATAAATGCGTTCATTCCTTTCTCACACAGAGTATGGAGCATTCAGTATAATGTATGAATAAAGCTTGCATGGGGCAAATCCCACACATTGTCTTGCCTTATCTGATAGATCGCAGTCAGTTTATTTCCCTACTGGTTCAGTTTGCATTTAAATTGTTTGCTGTTATGCGGTACATGGTAAAACCCGGACTCGGACTCGGACCCGGACTCCAAGTAATTATCGCCGGTAACATGTACCCTGTTATGCGACCATGCCTCTGAAAGAGCTCTCTTTGAAGTTGAAAGTGACGTTAATCAAGGAGGCTACGCTAGGACAAAGTCAGCCCCAACTGGCTCAGCGTTTTGGCTTCGGTAAAACTCAAGTGCACGCAATATATACTCAAGCGGAAAGCTAAATATACAGCCACGTATTATGTTCAATATGTATTCAGAAGGTTGTCTTCGCATTGCCGCTGATGTAATTATGTGTTAATCATCAGTCACTACGTATGTGTATATGTATATTGATTTTCATCATGAATAAATATATAAAACAATTTAGTTTTCTATTCAGCTTCACACAAAAAAAACATTTATAAGGGTCCTCCGCTAAGTAAAATATTTTGTTATAATTCACATTAACGATATGCAATAGATACACACTGACACACATTAAACATTAGCGTGTTATATGCGACCAAGATAAGAGTTTCACAAATACGACCACCCCCAAATTACGACCACTTTGCTCAGTCCCCAGGGTGGTCGTAATTGTGGGGTTCCACTGTATATATATATATATATATATATATATATATATATATATATATATATATATATATAATTAATTTAGTTGTATAGTGTTTTCCTTTATTTCTCCTTCCGATTTATTAGATGTTGTAAGATAACCACTCGAATTGTTTCGTCAATGCACACTGACCGGTCAGTACCAATCGGTCTTTTCGTGGCGGGTTATGTATGCCTGAAGATTTTCATCGAAAGTGGCCTGTAAGGCGTGTCGTAAATTTCTGGCCTGGTTATTTGTGCCGTGACTGAATGTCCCTTTTTCATTTTAATATAGGAGGATTGTTTTAGAGTTTCTCGCCTAAAACAAAATGAGGACGTATTCCGTTGATTTTCGAGTGAAAAAAAATGAGTTAACCCTGCATGCTTTGGCCAAATGAAAAAAAACTAAGTCTATGCATCTATAAAGTACACAACAGAAATCAACATTTGTACGTTTTTCATTCCAGAATTCGTTAGCATGATGATAGCAAACAAGGGAGACTGTTGAACCCACCATCGCTCAAATTCTGTGAGAATGTGAAGACGAGGCCGTCTCAAAATGGCGTCCGGAAGTCGTTTCAACGCGGGCCTTCCGGCTCTCTGTTTCTTATTTATCTATGCATTTTATGAACTGCTGTATGTAGAGTGTTATTTGCGTATATTTTACTGAGTATGATCAGTTTCATTTTGATGGATGGTGAAGATTTGGTTGGTCCCGCTTAAATGACTGTAAAAATGATCTTATGTTGATTCTCTTCTTCCTGCAGTTATTTATTGGCCCAAACGGCTGTTCCTAGTGTTAACTTCGTTTAAAATAATAGCAGATTATTTATACGTAGTAATGTACCATTTCATGTTAAATATAAATAATTTCTGAGTATTCAGATCAGATAATATTTCTGAGGTTCGAAAACAAAAATCCTACCAAGTTAAGACTGTTACAAACGTACTTCCTTGTTACAAGAGACTTTGGCTGAAATTTCAGGTATACATTTAATTAAATTTCATCAATTAAACCCTCTTAAGAGATACATGATATGGAAGTGCATTTGTTAACAGCATTTATGCGACCTCAATAGTTTATGGATAATACTCTGTGAACTTGAGGTTAATTAAAAGAATGTTTGATGTACAAAGGATCTAAGCTATTAGCATAGATATTGAACAAAGGATCAAAATAACACACTTGTTGCGTTTTAGCCACTGATGTACACTATCTACACATCCACACTCACATTGTGTTCCATGGTAACCGAGTGCAAACTAACAATGAAAATTATACCAGCAAGTCTTGATGTTGGTTTAGTTACGTTTATTTATACATAGTAGTATCGTCATGTGAAAGTTCAGGTACATTATACTTGTGGTATTACGACGTTTACATCTGCGGTCTGAGTTTACAAACTACTTCACATTTCTAACAACTCTACGTTTAATGTTTATTGTTCCTTGTTTCATCAGATTATTGTAATAACGTCATCTTTGAAATTCTCCTTTTAATCTTTGACGTCTATTTCACGTCCTCTAAAATTGTGTGGTTTATCAAGTTGGTAATTTAACAATTTTATACATGTTTTGTTAACATGAGGGGTCGACAGAAAGGAAGTGTTATAAAATTGAATGCATTATGTATAGTGTTCCTCCATACTGTTGCCTTGTACGAACAAATTCTGGCTAAATTATAATCATCATTAATAATTATCACCAAGGTCCAACCCAGAAGTACAGTTAAGATTCAAAAGTACAGTAAAGAATATAAAAAATGCTAAACATTGACTTTGTGTTATGAAGGCATTTGAGAACAATTGTAAAGTAAATAATATTTGGTGTATATAATTGAAAAAAAAAATCCATTCCAAGCTAAAAAAGAAGGTGAAAAGTTGGTGTAAATAGCAAGAGTATTTCGTGAGTAGGTCGAGTTGGGGTTTGCCGTTTCGTGTACAAGTCGAGCTTGTAGTCTGCTGGTCAGCCGCAGGAGAAAGTAGGGAGGGGGGGGGGGGGGGATTGGGCTCAGACACACTCCAAATAGAACCAAATTATTACATTGTTACATGTTCTTTGGATTTTTCCGATATAACATTCCAATTGTGCATTTGTGTTTCAATAAACTATCACCGAAATACGTGGTTTTCATATTTTATTTTGGTCCCCCCGACGTAGGAGGGAGAACGCCTCAATTGGCCTGGGTCTGTTACTGTATGTTTAAACAAGGGACCCATTAGTCACTGTGCTCAGCTGAAGTTGACCTTGAATGTAAAAGTCAAAATAATATCAAATGAAGATAAAGTGTTAGAAGAAGAGGTAATATAGAACATGGTTGGTTTAAATGATTGGTTTGTACTAATGACCAAGAAATTGTTGCGATAAATATATTGTGACCTGACCATGTGTTTTCTAATGTTGAAACTGAAGCATGTAATCAGTTTGTAAACAAACGATCTGTACTAAAACCATGATCATTAATGGCTTTTTGATTAACTGTTGACATCTCAGTAGTTTACACATTTGTTCAATTGAATCTGTTTTTTATAATATACATTATTAAATATATGTATTTTTTATGCCCCCGCCACAAAGTGGCCAGGGCATATAGTTTTACCCATGTCCGTCCTTCCGTCATTCCGAAGTCAAACAGCTGAACGGACTTTTTTCGCAATGCCTGCAGATATTGGCCTAATTTTTGGTGTGTGGGCAGATAATGACCAGTTACAGATCAAGTTCGCGTTTCGTCCCAGTTGACATATTTTTGACCGTTTTACGGCTCCTGAACATAGAAAATTTCATGAAAATATAAATTTTCATGACAAATACACATGTACGGACTTATTTTTGTAATGCCTGCAGATATTGGCCTGATTTTTTGTGTGTGGGCAGATATTGACCAGTTACAGATCTAGTCTGAGTTTTGTCCCAGTTGACCTACTTTTGACCGTTTTACGGCTCCTGAACATAGTAAATTTCATGAAAAATATAAATTTTCATGACAAATACACATGTACGGACTTATTTTCTGCAATGCCTGCAGGTACCGCCCTGATTTTTTGTGTGTTGGCAGATAATGACCAGTTACAGAACGAGTTCGCGTTTCGTCCCGGTTGACCTACTTTTGATTGTTTTACGGCTCCTGAACATAGAAAATTTCATGAAAAATATAAATTTTCATGACAAATGTACATGTACGGCCGATTTCAGTCCTCAGCTCATAGGCTGATGGGCTATTGTCGTCACCCAAGCTGTCTGTCTGTCCGTCTGTCTGTCCGTCCGTCCGGCGTCCGTCCGTCCTGCGTCTGTTAACTTTTACCCTGTGAGCGGGATATCTCTAAAAGGATTCACCGTTGGAATTTTATTTCATCAGTGAAGATGTATATCGATAAAAACTCAGTGACCTTGACCCAATTTTCTACATTTTAGAGCTGATTATAGAAAAACAGAAAGACAGAAATTTTTTTAAAAATACACATGTATGGACTTTTTTTCACAATGCCTGCAGATACTAGCCTGATTTTGGTGTGTTGCTTGATAATGACCTGTTACAGATCGAGTTTGCATTTTGCCCTTGTTCACCTACTTTTGACCATACGACACCACCTGAACTTAAAAATTTTTTACAAAATTTAACAAATGTTTCTAATTTGCCCCAGGCGGGGGCATTCATGTCGTTCCGACACATCTAGTTATTTTATGAAATGTATATAGTTAAAAAATATAACTAAAGTCCCCAGTCCACAGATGAAAGGACTTGGTGGTGGTGGTGGTGGTGGTGGGGGGGGGGGGGGGGGGAAGGGTGGAATGGTCGGAGTTACAACATGTCTGTATTATTATAGTGTATATATATATAGGATTTTCACTTGATTCAACAATGCTTACAGGATAAAAAAGTTCATAGTTATTTAATATTTAAAAAGGACAGACTGGTAGACAAACAAAGGTGATATAATATGAAGTTTCAATTATTTCTTAATTTATTTATTATATCAATATTTTTTTCATATTCTAACATCTGCAATAATACACAACTGAATATATAATTTGCTTTCAAATTTCAGACTTATATAGCTTAATAGCAAACACATTTGCAAAAAAACTTATGTCCCAGTGCACAGGAATCAATGGCAGCAGAAGGGGGGAGGGGAGATGGTGGGATCAACAACACTTCTGCATATACATACAGGACAAACAAAGCCTGATCTCCAATTCTGCTGAGGCAGGAAAATAATGAACAAACGTATGTATTAGATCCTCATTTTTTTATCACATCAATTGTTTTACTATAAGTTTATATTTCTATACATTTCTATTATAACATATATATCTGAATATAAAAATTGATTCATAATTCTAAATTGCATCATCATAAATCTCAATCTTGTCAGATAACACACATCATGCATACAAATGTTTATTTATTTTTGTATATATTTTAAATTTGCAAAACAATAAATATCTAAAAATAATACTTAAGATTTCACAATTTTAAATTGTGCCTTTATGTATCCATAATTTGCTTCATATTTTATAAATTGAAGCATACTGATGGGTTTAATTATATTTGTTAATATCATTTAACAGAAAATTTATTTCTTTAAAAATGCTTCATTAACACAACACGGCATCTTCTCGATTACACCTTATATTACTTTTTCAAGGAAAGTTTTTGTCTATTGGAGTGGAAACAGCATTACAATTAAGGAGATACAGTGAAAAACAATAACAATTACTGCATTACACTTGGTGGGTTGGGTTTGCCGGGGGGGGGGGGGGGGGAGGGGAGGGGGATTGGGGTGGTGATATGAGAATAACTGTACACCTGTCACAGCAGGGAATCTCCCCAGTGACTGTAACAAATCAGAAGCCCTGGCTTAGCTGACTTCCAGTGATCTGGAGTGGGACACTGCATCTAGACAAAGCAATAGAGCCTCAAGAAAAAATCAATAACAAACCTAATTTTCAAGCTTTTATATTCAAATTTCAGATTTAAACAAATTAAATACTTATGTTAACATGCTGTGGAAATTAAATCAATAGTACTTACAGGAAAAAAAAGTGCCATGGTCAAAGTTGGGCAAAATTTAAGGTACTGATTTTATTATTATGTTAATAACTTTAAAAATTTACAAAATTCAGATCTAATTTTTAGTAAACAGTTGAATCTTAATTAAACAAAGTAATATACCTCAGAAAATAGTCTCTAGTTTCAAAATTTTTCATGTTAAGTGAGTAAATATTTTTTCCTGATTTTTTACAAAGTCCATTATGTACGGGCCCATAACTTTATGAAATTATAATTAACGGACTTAATTTCTGGCATGTATATAGGAGATATACAGGAGATTACTTCTGGTACATATTAAGAAAAACCGATAAGTGTTTTTTTTTTCATATTAGGCAGTCCTGAAGTGCAATAATAGATTTTTAATGGAAATTTGAGGTTTTTCCTAAATATCTCGAAGGAACGAAGTCATATTGACCCAATTTTCGGTATGGTAGGAGATTTTGGGGACATCTAACAGTATGCCGAATTTCAGATTCGTGGGTCCAACGGTTTCAAAACGTGCAAGTTTAACGGACGGGCGGATGGACGGCTAGACGGACGGACGGATGGACGGACAAAGGACCACGACTATAGCTCACATGACTTATAGTCAGCTGAGCTAAAAAACGACTGATATTATATGCATGGGTGATATATGATTGTCTCAGCTGCAGGTGGTACCACTTTCATTATCATCCTGCCATCCAAAATGGTCTTTTCACCTTTCCAACAGACGAGGGAGTAGTTATGAACACTTCAGTTTTCATTCAAAGGCATCAATTCCTTAAATCAAATTGAATTATTCTCAAAATGGCACTCGGAAGTTTGCTGATCGAATAAATGATTTCACATGATGACATGCAATATGCACAATTTGCGATATCTCATAATATAACAGCAGCTGTCATCACCAGACATTTTAATCAAATGACTGATATATAATCACCATACGTACATTGAAGCACATATAGGGGCTTTTTGTCTGCTTTTCGAAATGGTATTTCCACTTGAATTAACCAGAAATGTTTCAACTTTAACTTTCATAACATGTTGAATTGAATCTTAGAGAATGATATAATAAATGTGCATAATTTAAAGTGAATTATTATTATTATTATTATTATTATTATTATTATTATTGCTTTCTGTATGCCACTATAAACTGTAGCCATTACATATTCTTGCGAATCCAGGTGTCGCGCACTATATCCATAACCATATATCTTAGGATTTAACTGCAGCGAACATCATCAATGTCGACAGAAATATGACTTGCTTTTTCATATTACCCGTAGCTAACACGACTTCCATTGACCTTTAATTAAACATGGTATATGCCATTTTCCCCCTTTAATATTTGTTTGTCTTTGTCAAGCAAAGACTCTAAAATGAGTGTAAATTGAGCTGAATCATTTTCAAAATAATCAAAATTAAGATGTAGGAATACAGTGGAGTCAATTTATTTTCCAAGGTGTTTGTGTGTGTGTGTAGGGGGGGGGGAGGGATGACTAGCAGATATATTTATATACTTAATCATAAGTATAACATTTTAGAAATTTAGGTATTATGTTTCAAGTAAAAGTTAATTCTAAATCAGGTTCAGGTATAATATTTCATGGAAAAACTCATAAACGGAACTAAAGTCTATATTTCTGTTCACTAATATATTCATTTGCACTATATAAATATTATTCTCTGAATAGTGTGGGGGGGGGGGGATTACATTGAACCCCCCTTGCTAAAAAGTGGGGGATATATACCAGCCATCCCTCCCTATATTAATGCCCCTGGGAATACAAAATACAGGAATACCTGCACTTATCACTGTTATGCAGATTTAGCTACAGGTGGCGCCAATTGTGGACAACAATGCCGGCATTTGGCTCCCAGGGGACTTCCCCAGTATCAACTGAAATTTAGTTTCCGGTCTATGCTGATGTCAGTTAAACTTGCATATACAACATCTTGGCTGAAAACATGGCATTCATATGTTCTGAATGACAGCTGAAATGGTTTTTCTAATTCCATTCCCTTATTTAATAGTAACTCATGCACTATTATCACACAATACTGCACACAGTGTAAACCATAGGGTCTCTTTTTCGAATATGTATTTTGCATTAAATTACACGGGTTCTTTGGATAACATTTGCATCACTGATGAAATACTTCTCGATTTATGCACGCGGTAAGGGCCTGAATGAGGGCCCTTATTTAATACATAATTGCAAATCGGTCACAAAAACCAGCGGGACATACCGTATTACACGATAAAGCCAAGTTAAATATAAACATCGCATTCACCTGTCAAAAAGGAAGCATCAGAAATAATAATTAGTTTCCTGAGATATTGTATGACAGATTAATAGCGTAATAGCGATCTTTTCTCTTAAATGCTTAGTCATCGTACCCACACCATGGCATACAGTACTGTATATTGACACTAAATAAAACGTGAGACAAACAAAATATAAAATTCAGAATAAGATTTAAGCTTTCTGGATATCGCGACAACCACTGCTCAAGATCGCACTACACTCAAGATCTACTACCAGTCATAATATTCCACATTAATACCATATTCACCAGGGGTAGTTTCATGCTAGGAGACACTGTCTGGCATGAAATATTGTCTCTTAACATTTTTAAAATAAATTCTAGGAGTTTGTTTCTAGAATAAAATATTTAAAATGCATATGACAAATGAAGGACATGTGGATTGAAATTTACCTCTGTCAAAACATCCTTTTTTAACAGGGGTATTACAAGGAAAGTGCTAAAAAAATAGCATTACATGGTCAACGAGTCTTGAGCACCGTCTGACGGGACCTGAATGCAATCAGTGCCACGTGATCGTACAGGAAAGTTTTCAGATTTTAAAGACTTTGAACTATATTTTTAAATCATTTTTTTTATCGCACAGATTAATGTGCCCCAGTTTAACCATTCTAGCTGAAATGTATTGGTTTTGAACAGCAAAGGGAATCTAAAGTGATAAATCACTACAGGAATACGCATATTCTTATTTTTTGTTAAAAAAATATGAATTTCGCTTGTGTTTGTAAATAAGTGTAAATTAAGTGTGCGGGACGTCGATCCTGAGATACCTGATAAGAGGGTGTGTGACGGATAGCGGACGGAAGGCAGTTCATGCATTCTGGAAATCAACAATCGGAGAATGAACTGGTACCCAGCACTTAAGTAATCCCAGTTCTCTCAGAAAATTACATCGACTGGTAACACCAGCCATTTGAGAAATATAACTAGGGACCCATGTATCTCGACGCTCAGCTTAATTTGTCTAAAGGATATATTTATGGGCTTTTTCAAAATATGGGTCCTGTGATCAGTTTGAAGCCAACATGTCTACACAAATTGGAATCCAAAATCTTTTTAAAGAAGTAGGTCTTATGACCTAGGAACTCATGACCCCAAAATCAAAAGGGTTTTTACATTATTGGTGGCACATAAATAAGTCAACCAATATGTCAATCCAAACTGGAGTCATCATTAAGAAACAAATATGTGCACAGATGACCCCTGTGACCTTGAACCTTGTGACCCCAAAATCAATCAACTTCTTCGCCTACGGGCAGGTCAGCTATTTTATGTGCTAGATGGAAGGTTTTGGATTAAAATGCATGCACAATCTTTCAAAATAAATGGGTCAGGTGACCTTGACCTTTGACCCAAAATCAACAGATTCTTGTTTTAGAGGTGGGCGATTTACAATTCAAGTTTGAAATCAATATGTTAATCCAAACTGGAGTTATCTTCAGGAAACAAATTTGACGAATACAGAAAGGCGAACAGACGGACGGACAGGGTGATTAATATAGGGCATGCATCCACTTATTCAAGAGGGGCCCTAATTAAAACACAAGGTTTCAGGACACAGATGAAACCTCAGTTAGTAATCTGACAGAATCAATATAATTTGGCAGTCTCACAATAAAGGGGGGAAAATGCATAACAAATTGAAAAAAAATAAGGTGGCGCCACAGGAACTACAGAAATCAATATCAATAAACACACTGGGTTTCGGGACACTGGATGAAACCAAAGCTGAGAACCTGACATTACTGCTGTCATTCGATGGTATAAAATAACAGGGAAAAAATATCGTAAAAATGAGAAAATATACAGGTGGCGCTACCAGTTTTCGGGAAATGACAAAACTAGTCATGTTTAATATTCATGGCAAGATTCATCGCAATCCATGCATTAATTTTCAAGATACTGGAGGTTTTGGACCTAATTTTAATTATTCGGGGGGGGGGGGGGGGTACTTTCCAGCCCCATAACTTGAAGAATATAGGTCACAGTGAACTAATTTCAGGTTTCCAAGGAGACTTTAATGGACCTACCTGGATATTCAGTTACAAGTTTCTAGGGTCAACGGTTACTATTTGTGCCCTGCTAACAGACGGCCGGCCGGACGACGGACAAAGCGCCATTCCTATACCTCAGTTTCCATAAATTAGGAGGAACTGTTGAACTTTTATGAACCATAAAGAGCCACTCAGCATTCATGGCTCGCTTACACTTGCCTCAGCCCGCTGGGCATTAGTGGACAGTGGTGTACTTCTTATTTGCGTCTTTTGAATCACCTGCCTGCTAGACCAGAACAAATTTTGTTTCCAATGGTGTGTAATTCAGCGAGGGTATGCTCAATTTAGAAGTGAAGTTGTTCCAATCTGGGGAACGGGCGTGAGCAACACAAGCTATTGCTGATAAGGATATTTAAGATGATTTTTCGATTTTAAATCGATAAGACTTGCGGACGGTGGCGGCGCTGCACTGGAAATGTGGGACAATACCATCGGATGGCAGTTTGTTTACCCAAAAAGGTTTAGAGAAAATTGAGATACATTAAAGGTAAAGTTCGTCAAGACAGGTTTTGATAAATTCAACGAGATTTTCTACAAAGAAACTTTTATGTAATGAATAAACATCTGAATTGTTCAGATTGTTCAATTGTGACCGTATTATTTGTTTAGTTTAGGAGAGGAAACACTTTAATAGCAAAATGGGACTAAATTAAGCAAAAGTATTTAATAAGAGTTGGCCTAGGTGGTACCCAGACTTGCTAAAATATGGATCAGAGACTGGATTTGATACTGGAGACAAAATATATGTCCGCAAATATTACATCATAAATTAATACATCAATTGATGGTCCAACAGTAAGGGCAAATACTTGTACATTGATTCATGTCAGGCACAAGTCTCTTGGCAATTCTTCCTGATGAAGGAATACAAAATTAATTTAGGATTCATACATTAACTATCATCTATTAAATAAGTCTGCGACATTTTTCCTGGTGGGCAAATATAACACGCTTAAAGGGAACATCTATCATTTAGTTTCTGAACAATACACCTGTTGTTGTATATTGTAGCTTCTTCGTGAAAGGTTTCAATCGATAAACAAGTAAACAAATATGAGTAGATATGTTTATTAATCCATTGCATTTAACCGGTCATCACAGTGTACAACCTTTTTAACCATATCACCCCATACCCAACGTCATTAATCTTATATACAAGATTGTCTCAATAACGGAATGTATCAATACAATGTAACATATCACCTGCAAATAAATGTAATACGACGCATCCATAACAATTAAGAACACAACACGACCCTATATCCATAAGATGCATATGTGCAAGTCTTCTCAATTCTCTACTCGTTATCTGGAAAGACCTGAAATACACCCCACACAAATTCCAATGGGTTACGCCCGTCTGGCGGAAATCTGATATTTATAAATATGCAGGCATGGCGGAAATTGTCATGTCAGGGAACCCCAAAACCTGTGATGAATTTATTTTTTTAAATCATGAGAGAACTTATTATACCTAAGTCAATTTTGCCAAATTGTCTGATATCTGACCATGGTGACGATGGCACCATAAGAACTGAGGAATGGCATCGTATTCATCTTATAAGGGCAACTGTACTAGGATTATGTTCTCAATATAAACAGCAATATTATGCTCCCTACTCTTGTTGTAGTCCGACAGGAATGCAGTAGACCTTTACCCACTCACTAGCGACACCTGTCGCCGATGATTGACTTGGGGTGCTCGGCTCCCCGAAATATATTTACTCTTTCAAGAAAGATCTTAGTTTTGTGTATCTCAAATGTCAAAAGTGAAACACTACCGTATGCCTTAACGCCATGGTTCAGGTTGCAGTCTCTGTCATTTATCGGATTTTTACTAGACAAAACGCGCGAAAGCTGAATCATGGGTACCAAACTCAGCAGACGACAATTATAGGCACTGCGAGTTGCGCGCAGTGCGCATTTTCATGTTAATGTCTATCAGAATGCAAGACAGAAGCCATAATTGGTGCCATGAGTATGTGTTTCTTCGATGAAGAGGGCACACTGATCATTGTGTTGAAAAACTTGGCCCGACATAAACAGATAGGTCTGTATTAGACTTATTTAACAATGACAAGTCTGAAGAGACCGTTTGCATCATACAAGCGACACCTGTTGGCGCCGACTGACATTAAATATTCTGGTCCTCTTCATTGACAAAAAGTTCACGATTGTCACATTTAAAATTGATAAAAAGTAATTTTACTTACTGAAAGGTCAGGTTAGTGTCGGAGTCTAAGGCAGATATATAGTTCTAAGGCCCATTACACCATTTTACAAGTGTTTTAACAGACCGACATGACCACAGGTATAGATTTTGTTCGGTTGTGGGTACGCTCCCGAGGCAGCGGAAATCTTGCGCTTCTAAAGAAGCAACTGATTTTCACGCTGCCAGCTTTGACTGTTTATGATATATTTAGACACCAGATGGCGGTTTGTTGTCCACTGTAATAAACGTGCGTACGATGTGACAAGCAGCCAATCAGATGCCAATAAATAAACACTCGACAGGCATCCTGGCTCCGCCCATTGCCGCGCTTCAAGCGCCTCTTGATCAGTTTCCGGTCGAATTTAAATTGCTCCCTCTGCATTCTTGCATCATCGACCGATTCGATTATAACATTATGACTGTGTTAGCGTAGCCATGTACCCGTTGTCTGCAGAACTGAAACCAGCCAGCGAGGTGTGCACGCAGCCTTTGTTGTTACGTTTCGTTTGAATTACAGCTCACCAGCCGAGCATCCTATGTGCCCAAGGCCCTAAGCAAACCACGTCAGGGGCAATTCTCTCTGAGCCTGTGGCCTGTTCAGACGGTTACGCTGGGGGATGAGCTGTCACTCAAAAAGAAATTAATATGATTGGCCCCGTGTATTCCTCGCTTGGCTTTGTCTTCCAGCACAAGGTCTCATCTGATTGGACAAAAATACAGTGCTCCCCTCTGGTGTTGCAATTCAGGATACGAGGTCATAACAAACAGCGCCTTACAATATAGGAAGTAGCCCTATAGGTAAAGCGCTGTGTAAAGAGCGTAGGTTGTGGGGGAAGATGGGTTCATCGAATGAAAGGCATTACAACTAGTCAGTTATAAAATGTTGTATAAGGTCATAAAATGGCATTAAAGGTATTATTACTCCGAGATAAGAAAATCATTGAGAACTCGGTTTTTTTTGTCAGTATGACTGACATGCAAATTTATGCAAATCAAATGAGATCAAATGTGATTTAAATTATGTTCATGGTGAGTTTTTTTAAATAATCCCAGGAAAGACAATAGTGTCACAACATCCACTTTATATTACGTTACTGCTACCTGATATAAGTGTTACTATCCTACGCAAGATTAATTTTGGCCATATGATCGTCAAACCATGTAATATGAGCAAATGAAGTAACCATGTAATGTAATATCAACCTGGCCCCTGCCATATATACATGTATAAAGAATAACCTTGTTCATAATGTACAGCATTAATTAACCAAACCTCTCAATAAACATATATTCTAAACAATAGATACATCATCAATAAATAATATTGCATCTTCCCTAACAACTTATTCTTTGATGCAAACATGTAATTTTTACTGATACTTTTCGTAAATGTATTTCAAATAATGGCAATTATTTTATAGGTTCATTTTCAACACCTGCATCTATCATATAATTTTTCACATCTATACATTCTAATATATTTAATACAAGGTTCACTTGAGAATTAAATCAAAGGGGTATGAACGAGGGTACAAACTAAATGACAAAACAAAAACTTAATAAAATTAATAATGGAAACTTAACAAAGGGATATTACAAAGCTGTTTGAATCTAATCATATTGTGTGTGATATTTACAAGTTATCATGACTGTTTCAAAAGAGTCCTCTAACATACATTCCCTATGCAGTGGTCATGTTAATCGGGTATATTGCTGCTTTCAACAGCAGGGTTTGCTGCATATGGCTGCCACAGAGTTTGCAGAGGGAGAAGACTGTCCTGACCAACAAGTGCAAAGTATTGTGGGGTTTTAACTGGTCAGACACTGCATAAGAAATGTAGCCCTTGGACTGTACAGCATTTATATTTTAGTCTTTCACTAAATATGAAAGCTTTTATGATTTGGATTCTGAACTCATGATTCCATAGCAAGAACAATTTTGAATTTAATGTTAAAAACAAATAAGTTTTCTATTAAGATAAAAGTTTGATAGGGATCAGTGGACAGTTTTTCAATGATTATTTGAAAATAATGAAACCATAGCAATAATAACCCATAATTGGTTACTTGAGTAAAGACAGATATAAAGATACAAATTTCATGGTGTCAACCTAATTTCATATACTAACCACTATATCATGTTTGTATTAAGTATTTCCCACCAGTATATAAATCCGAATAAAATTCAATCTTCAAGTGGTAAAGGAAGTCGTCATTTTTCAGTGTGACTTACATTCATAATAATCATTTGATATTTAAGAACTAAATGTTCTTGTTTTTGGCAATGTTTCAAAGGGAATGAAACTGTACCTTGCATGAATTCATGAGAAGAATTTTTCCAGACAACAAGCACCATTAAATGTAGATATCTCCTGCCCACTGTGCTGTAAAAATGGCAGAAAATAATTCATCAGCATGGACTGCCTTGCACCTTGGTTTGTTGCATCTTTTACATATCCCTGTATATATTTTCTCTATAATGAATGACATGATTTATGAAACATTAACATAATGAATAATTAAAACGTAATGAAACGAGTTTGATGCTATTCATACAAATTACAATCATACATTTCCCTTCATTTCAGTTGACATGTTGAGACTAGAAAAGTGTTAAGGAATTGTTCAACACATTTAGCTAAGAGAAGATGAAAAGAACCAGATATGAGCCAATAGCCTAAATAAAAGGTTTGACACATTTAGCTGACAGCAGCATATAGCTAGTCTTGATAATATTTTTGAAACCTCTAGCAAGATGAGTAAATAGCCAAAAAGATAAGCCTTTGCATATTTAGCTAAGAGGAACACAGTTTAAACAATATATCTGACACATCTAGCTGAGACCAGCAAATATTCTTGAGGAAATGTTTGAAACCTTAGCCAAAAGAAGCAAAGAGTCAAAAGGACAGATTGGACATACTTAGCTGAGAGTAGCAAATGATATAAATGAAAGGTTTGATATATATAGCCAAGAGGAGTATATTCAGATTTAAGAGTACTTGAAACAATCTGCAATCCTAAGTTTGTGTATGAGAAACAGGCACAGTATTCTGGGTAAACCATCTGAGTGGAATGTAGGTTCTTCTTGCACTTGACGCCCTGTATAACTCAATATCACCTGCGTGATGTCTTGCTCTGTTGTTTTAAACCAGCCATGTACTGCCGGTGTAAACATGCATTAATCTGCGATCTACCAATGTTTGGGGTAACAAGTTTTTTCTCCATTCCACCTTTGAAAAACGGCACAGCCTTTGGGTCATACAGACCAAGCCGGATGCCATTTTGAGCCTTGTTTTTACTGATATGTCGTCCAGGAAACGGGTTATAATACTTCTTCTTGTCATCGTGAGTGGGACTACCCAGACTTGAATCGCTGTCTTCCGAAGAAGTCATGATGGATGGACTATATTCTTGTAACCTGACTGTGTCAGGCTGAGATGAGCATATTCTACGACTGGTCATGTATTCTGTTGGCAGACCACGTTCTTCCTTTCCAGGAGAACTGGCATCACTACTCAAAGAATCAACACTGCACTGATTTTGTAATTTACCTCTGCTCTCTGAAGACTGTCCTTTGGTATCAGTTTCACAACTTTTGGTATCTTTTTCTCTTTCCTCCTCTATTTCCAACCTTTCTTTCACAGCTTGTGTAGAGTGTTCCTCCAACCTTTCTTTGTCAGCTTGTGTAGAGTGTTCCTCCGACCTTTCTTTGTCAGCTTGTGTAGAGTGTGCCTCCGACCTTTCTTTGTCAGCTTGTGTAGAGTGTGCCTCCGACCTTTCTTTGTCAGCTTGTGTAGAGTGTGCTGCTCCCTCCTTATGTGCCTCACCAGGTTTCTCACACACATCCTCTTTTTCCTGGTGTGACTCCTTTGCTGGCAGACTTTGTTCTTCAGAAACATTCTCTCCAACGATATCATTTTGTGCAGCTTCATGATCTTCACTGAAATCTATCAAAGAAATTTCCTCTGAACCCTCAGATTTGACAGTTTGTTCTACAGATGATGTTCTATCATCCTTTTCATCCTTCTTTTCCAAATTCTGGCTCTTTTCCTTTTCTTTAGTTGCATCTTGCTTCACCTCACTTTTGTCTACTTCTAATGCCCGAGGATGAAAATCTTTGCCCTCAAATGAAGGTTTTCTTCTGCTACTTGTAGTTGAAGATGTTGATGTCTTTCTCTGTCTCTGAGCATTATTCTCTTCTTGCACTTTGAATTGTTTGAGTTGAGCCTGCACTACATTGCTTTTGGGGTAAAATGGTGCTATCCTTGGTGCTTCTGCTACTTTGCGATTCTTGCGGCCCAAGCCATTTTTAGCTATGAAGAGATGATTGACAACGGGGGCTCTCTCAATAGGAGCAACAGTGGTGACTTGTTTGGCTCTCTCATTCTGATGATGTCTGGCAGTTGCATCTGAAATTAAAGATTTCCATATGTTAAAAATATAATAAAGCACCAACAAAAATGAAAAATAAGTAATTAAGGATAATTTTACCACTGTGATTCCATTAGTTTAAAGTCACCACCACCATCATTCAAATTGTAAATTGAAGCAATGAAGACTATCACAAAAATTTGTAGTTTAAAGGTAAATTACATTTTATACAGAGTTACACTAAAGAAATTCTTCTATTGTTCAATAAGAATCATATATCTTCAAATTTCTAGATTTGATCTTATAGTAAAAATATAGTATTTCAAACTCCCATTAAAAGTTAAAATACAATGAAGTCCCAATAAGATTATTTCTATTAACATGTAAACTGAAGTTGCCCATAAAAATGTTATATATGTGACCATAAAAAACTCCCCAAAGTCTATACAGTCTATCTGCATGAGCCATCATCTTTACTTTTATGCCTAAACATAAAATATTTCAGCATGAATCCAAAAATAAAACCTTCCAACCATGAATAAAAGAATATGTTCATTTATATCTTCAGATATTCCAAAACAAAATACCTTCTGACAATCGGCCTTCATGCAGTCCATCGGACATTGCCATTTTCTACAACCTTACATGAAAACACAACTTTGCCAGTCACCAATACAACTAGGAGTAGCTAAATCTGTCCTTATACTATGGCAATTTATGCAAAGATTAATGAGAATATACCAATGGCCCAAGCATTTTTCTGGTGAGAGTGGACCTTTTTTCCCTTTATGTCTGGCGCTGCTGTCTTTCCATCCTTATCTTTAGAGAAGAAGGTAGAAGAATAGAGGGTAAAGGTCATTAAAGGTCAATTCTATTGAGGTCAAGGTCAATAAAGGGCATAATGAACAGAGATGAATGGCATGAAGATATGATGGAGATGGACCATATTATCCTTCAAAATAAATAAATAAAGTTCTTGAATTTAAAGCCCTTATGATTGAGCTAAACTGCTGGGGTTAAAATGAAATTTGGAAAACTTATTTTAAGTCTTGCTCTAATATTCTTTGGCAATGTTTGCCAATGAAGCATTTAGAAGCCCTAAGAAGAACTACTTTACCTGTCATTGCAAATGAAGCCTAAGACCTGATACAGAATAAACAGAGATAGAATGAAATGAAAGAATGTAAGGTAAGGCTGAAATGTGTGTATCCAAAATGTTAAATGAACTTATATGGTTGTATATTACTATTACAATGTGCATTATCTTCTGTTATCTCTTAATTTTAGCATGATACAAAAGCTTCCTAGTGAAACCACCCCATATTGCCAAAGGTGCAATACTGCAAATGAGTGAAAACTTGTAGTCAAAGTAGAAAGATGTACATATTTTGAATCACAAATAAATTAGATTTTTATTGTTGGTCACGATCTTGATTTATGAAAGTATCACAGGAGGCTATGATTATGTTTCCTTCTATGGCACTGGTTGTGCCCCGTGCAAGTTTATCTCTACTGTGTATAGGCATCAGAAAATAGTTTCATAATAAATTCTTTGCAGACACTATTATATTTCCAGGAGAAAACATGGTATTTCATGTATACTTTACATTACTTGTAACCAAATGAGTACCTTTAATTTAATTAATTCTTATTCTGACAGAAATTATAATATTTTAATGGCTCTTGGAATAGAGGAACTAGAAGATATTTTCTGTAATACTATAGATGTCAACATTGTCACAAGTAATATCATTGAGTATAAACATTTTAATATATGAACCTCTTCCTGTCAATCTGTAATGGTGCCACTAAAACTTTTGCTACCACCTATTGGCCAACAGCAGAACCATCACAGAAATACTTAAAATTACCCGAAATCTGAACATAAAACAGAGGGATAATAATGGAGGATGTGGTATCAGTCAACAATGCTTTATTAAAGCATTTTTGTTATAAGTTATACAAGTATTTACTATGATGTTTTATTCTTCTTATCACAATGGATTAATTATAATTTCCCATCTGGTTTCATGTTCATTATATATATTTTTGTTTCAGATTTAAAATCCTTTTGAAATTCATTAAATTAGTTAATGCTTGAAAGAATGGATAGTTTGCATAATATGAAAATATAACATGCTTCAAATATATGATGGGCTTATCTGATATCAAGTCATTATAATTATGAACATGTATTCAAATTTCAATTTCAAAAATGACAGTTGTCAATTTTTTAGCTAAGTGGTAAAATGAAATATGGAATCAAAATAATGATTTAAATCACAACAGGCATTAGGCTGTTAATTTGATGGAAATTTTAGAAGCATCCTTACTTGCGAGTATGATGTGAGCTTGCTTCTGTCGTTGTCGTAGTCGCTTGTACTGGTGCTTCAGACTATGAATGTCCAAGTTCATTCGTTCTATGTAGGCTGCAGGACGGTGACCTTGGAAGGCAGAGCTGTCAGGTGTGGCAGCGAAGGCTCCAGGACTGACCTTTGATATGTCATAGGCTGATGAAGACATCACTCTATCCGAATCAGCTGCAAAGTAACAACACAGTTAAAATAAGTAGGGTTTTTTGCTATGAGCTGTCACCTTCAATGGCTATCTGAAAACTTTGAAAGAATAAGCTGCAAAGATATGAATAAACATAAATATTGTCTCATATATTATCCTGTGTGGTCAAACACATAAATTTCCTTTATTTCCACATCTTCAAAATTTTGTAATTAAAATCAAGGACAAGATAAAAGCATACAAATAATGTGCCTAGTATACCCTAGAGCCATTTTGCCCTCTGATATAAGACAGTTTATCATACTGTCAGAGTGCCATGCTTTGTGATGTTGATAACCTCACTGTAAAGGAATGCAAATATTTTCATCATTTTTTAAAATACCTCCTGGCCCACAGATACATTTACCTCTTCATCAAGCCTAACAGTATGGTTCTTGTCATTACTGATCAAGGCACTCTGACATCTTGATGGACTCTCAGGTTAGAGGGTCAAAGTGGAGCTAATAAGCATAGTTACAGTTGTCAGTGTTTTAGCAGATTATTGTCTGCTCATTTAGTTAAGAAAGTGGCCACCTGATGGCAGCACATACAGGTAGTAGCCCTGGTGAGTGCAGTGAGTTTTGCATACCCACACAGTTAAACTTAAAGGGGCCCAATCACCTATAAGGCATGTTGAGTTAACACGAAAAATAGCTTCTTCCCTTTAAAACAAATCTGTACCTGCCAAAATATTTTTCTGAAACCGTTTGCTTACTCCTATAAACTAGAGTTAAAAACAGTGAACCGGGCGCGATCGCAGGTGTAAACATAAACACAGTGCGTTGGGCTGTGTGCTGTTGGAGCCACAACACGTGCCAATCAGAAGATGCTCTAAAAGAGAAGAAATTGTAGATTAAACTGTGAGAAGTTGCCATGTTTGATCTGAATTGAAGAATGGGGGATTGTTGCTAATAATATCTTGTGATCTAACCATGTGTTTTCTAATGCTGAAACTGAAGCATTTAAACAGTTAGTAAAGACAAGATCTATGGTATTTCCATGGTCATTGGTTGGTTCTCTGACTAGTTGTGACATTTAAAGAGTTGACATAATTGTGTCAATTTGGGGTTATATATTATATTAGAAATGTCAATATTGAAATCGCCCATGATCACTATAGGCAAGTTGTGGTCAACTTGAGAGACTAAAACTTGGGAGTTCAGAGAAGAAGTTACTGATGGGACATGAGGGTGACATACAAAGGAAAACAATCTGAAGTGACTGAGTCTAAGTGTGAATATAGAGAAGAGATGACTCAAAATCTGGTGTTGTGTGGTGGTGAAGGGTTACATAGGGACTCAGCTGTTTGACCTGGGGGGGGGGGGGGAATGAGAGTTTAAAAACACCTTTGTAACTCTGTATATTTATTTCTTTATTTACTAGTTATAAATTTTATGAAGTTGCCAGAAGAATATTGTCCTAAACAAATACTCTGACAGTGGCAAGGAGTGAGGAAAGTTACAACACCTTTGCATAAACATACAGGATACAAAATTTAATCTTACAGGTAAAAAAAAGTTTTATTCATAATTATTGAATATTTAAAAACAGACAGAGAGACAGAAAAACAAAGCAAGTCACTTTAATTCCCATTCTACTGAGGCAGAAAAATACTGAACGAATGTTTGCATTAGGTCCTCATTTTTTTATTACATCAATTTTTTGTTAAGGGAAATTTTGGAAAAAATTTATAAATTTTACTATACATTTACAATATATATCAATTATATTTGAAAATATAAGTTGATTAACAATTCTAAATTGCATCAACATTTACAGTTAATCTGCTCAGTCAACATCACATTATCCTGAGGTGGGTTACATAATGCAAGTGACGGCTGTTCTACTAGGTTGGCCAGATGTAAACAACACTTGACATGGTGTATGAAAACTTGAATAAAAGCTACTCTTTTCAATCAATTCCTTTGAAATTTCAGATTTAAAAAGATTAAATCCTTATGTATATATGCTGTGAAAATTAAATTAACAGTGCTCACAGAGAAAAAACGTGCCATTCCCAAAGTTGGACAAAATTTAAGGTATTAAATTTTTATTTATGCTAATAACTTGAAAAATTTGCAAAATTCAGATCTAATTTTGGGTAAATAATTGAATCTTGATTAGCAATTCTCATGTTAGGTGAGTAAATATATTTCCTGATTTTTTAAAAATTGCATTATATTTTACAGCCCATAACTTCAAAATAATACCCAATACTGACCTAATTTTTGGTATGTTCATAGAAAATGTATGGAAGAATATGAATACTAAATATGGCATAGAACAGATCAGTGGTTTTGATATTAGGCAGCCTTGAAGTGTAACAATGGCTTTTTTTTGGAAAACGGTGGTTTTTCCTTAATATCTCGAAGGAACAAAGTCCTAATGACCCAATTTTCAGTATGGTAGGAGATTTTGGGAACATCTAATGGTATGTAAAATTTTGGATTCGTAGGTCCAACGGTTTTAAAACGTGCCCTGTTAACAGCCGGATGACGGACTAAGGACCACGACTATAGCTCAGATGACTTATAGTCAGCTGAGCTAAAAAAGGATTGCACTTAATAGGTGCCTAGCATAATTTTTTTTTCATAAATGTTTTAATTATTATTCAATATAATAGCAATATTAATTAAATATCAATCAATAAAGAAACCATTGGATAGAAAAGTTTTCTAGATTTAAAATGATACCTATGTTATGGCATTTATATAAATTTAAACAAATATTGCTTATACTGTGAAAGATATAGTTTTACCCAGGCATGCTACTTCTATTCTGCTCCACAGATATTTGTCAGTTAATTCACTGTTAAATGTAAACATCATGGAAAAAAAGTGTGACTGAAATGGGGCCAGAAGATGGTGCTTAAAAATATTTCCCTAGAATGTCGGACGTTAATTATTTCTGGGAAAGTTTTCCCAATGATTATTTATTGGAAAACACTCCTGGACATTGTGATATTGCTGTCCCAAACCATATACACAGCAATCAACATCCATCACCATGAAATATGTTGATGTAGTGTCAATTTTCAGGGACATGGCATGTGCGGTGACATCATTGCACTCTGTGAATTCATGGTTCGTGCTCCACCGCCCGCCATGTGGTCACATGTTATAGGTCCTAGTGGTAAACAAAGCTGTTAAAACCAAATAAATGCTCATTCCTGAGGTTATTATGTGGAGATTTACACAAAAAATTAATAACTTTGACATTCTGCCACTCCAAACTTGTATTTCAAATTTAAATCAAAACCATGAAACCATTCTTAAGACATCTTGTGAATAAACACATACACAGAATCAACTGAAAATAATAACTGTCTATTTCATGCATGTTTAAAAATGTTCTGGCAGGTCTGGCATTCTTACTGAGCTGTCTGCCTCTGATAAGGGCTGCTGATGGGAGGAGTCCAGAGAAACAGTTGACTGCATCAGCCAGATCATCTTCATCCAGCTCATCTTCATCACTGAGGGCCGTGGAGGCGGTTCTTGTGGCAACTCTCCCCACACTCATGGCAGCTGTGAAAGGTGTGATGTTGTATGTGTACTTCTCTCGTAACTCAGACAGCTGAGGGAAGGGAAACTGAGCCACCGCATACACAGCCTGTACCATAAATATAACCATATAAAGCCTAGAAAAACTTTATTCATATATGTAACACTTGGAGAAGGGATGATAACTCAAGATCACTCATGTGAATAAGCACTAGTCTCAGGTCATGAACTAAGGTCACTGGTCATGGGGTCATGATCACACAAGTCATAAACACAGGTCGACCTCACAAGTCATGGTTACATCCTGGTGGGATAACTAAATCAATTAATCAAGTTTCATACACTGTCAGTATAACAAATGTAGCACATAGCATATAACTGTCTGTGAAAGTTAATATTACCAACAAGTAGAACTGTAAACTGTACACTCTGTGGATTGATCAGACCAGGCTACTAGGCTTTGTGCTAATATGGTAACCCTGGTACATGATGAGACCAGAACTGTGATTTAACCATGGTTAAACCAAGACAATGACCTTCTTGGTTGCTCATTTGTAAATATATAAAACATATTTTTTGGTCAAAATGAAGAATAAATCCAGACCAATTATTGTTTATATGTTTTATACTAATAATTTCATTATGCATGGGTTTTGATTTAATGCAGAAAATCTACTTCCCCCAACATCACAGAAAAATGTGTTAAAATGTTTTTTTTATCTGTTAAAGTATTATTTGGTAAAAAGAGATTTCTTATAAGTAAACATTGCAAAGAGAAGGAGAGAAAGCTAATGCTTTCAGCATGGTGTAGAGATGTAAATACTCACCTTGATCAAGTTATCTCCACTGATAATTTCATCATCCAACATTTCCTGTGTCAGGATGCCCATTGTAGTGTAAAATTCATCAGCACTTTGAACTGCTGTGATCCGGCTGAAACACAAGAGGCAAAAGGAGATAGGTGGAATTCAAGCAGGCGTATTCTTTTGAATTCAGAACAATCTGTACTGCTCCAGGGCAAATTCATACTACCAACTCTGTGGCTGCTATAGTTTGACCCACCTTGATTCAGCCAAGCTGTTCTGGCATCTATTTCATGAATAATTAACAAACCTGCATGTTTTCAGGCTGATATCAAAACTGCCCATTAAATCCAACAAGCAAAATAGAAAGAGTACACTGTATACAAGTTGTGTGTACACCAGAAACAGGACAGGTTTAAATTTCTTTTATATGGTACAATAAGCAAATGCACTCCCAGCAATGCTCAAAATTTGTTCTAGAACCAGCACTAGGCGTCCTCTGGCAGCCACATAGGACAACTGTGTGCGAGTTATCAAAATAGTTCAATTTCCCAGTTCATTATTCATGAAATAAGGTGACAGAAAGGTAATGATTTGTCAAAGCTTCCCATTCACCTACTTTTTGAAAAAAAAATTTATGTGATTTCTACCTTCCTCTTTGTATATATTAATGATCTAGGGGTAATTATGGTTATGAAATGTTCCTTTAATGCCTCTGTGAAGGATGTATGAACTTGTTTATAAACAATGCCTACAGGATGAATGCGAACCTGTGTAATGGTATAATGCTTCAATGCTGCACCACTATTTTTCAAGAACATATGTAACACGTATATGAGCAATGCAAGTACTATACACTTTGAACAAGAAACAATTACACAAACATCACTGCTGAAATTCTTGCATCAGTGCACCTAACACAAAAATGATTGTAGCTGGCACCACCAGTCTTGTATACAACGAAGAGATATATACATATGCCCAATGTCAGACTGATATGTCAAACCCCTCCTGCGGAAAAGCAGGGACATACACTGTGCAAATATTATTGTAGGTGGTGCCACCAGTCTTGTACACGATAAAGCTACCCAATATGTAAAAATATGCCCAATTTCAGGCTGATGTATCAAATTCCTCTGTATAAATAAGCAGGCGCATACACTGTGCAAAAAGTCAATGTAGGTTGTGAAAC
The DNA here is from genome assembly GCA_026874595.1 of Sipunculus nudus. Taxonomy (NCBI): domain Eukaryota; kingdom Metazoa; phylum Annelida; class Sipuncula; order Golfingiida; family Sipunculidae; genus Sipunculus; species Sipunculus nudus. Next base: position 46,495,618 of record CM049306.1, on the reverse strand, counting down.
CTGCCTTGTAAACAAGAAAGCCATTAAAGATGCATAGACAGGTCAAAATATCAGGCCAATACATCAAACTTCCTTTGAGTGTGATGCACTGGGCTGACCAGGCTTAGGTGAGTAAGGCAGTTGCCCCCAAGGGAACTGTGACAAATTCCTGGCTCAAGCTACTGCACTGAGTGAACTTTTGACCTGCACCTGGCTAGACTGAGTAAACTTTTGACCTGTACCTGGCTTTACTGAGTGAACTCTTGACCTGTTGCATAATCTGACACAGTTGGCAGTCTGCCATAGCTATAAATAGATCCAGGCTGAACTTTAGTGCCAAATCTGATGAGGTGAGCAGTCTGCCAAAGCTTTGAAAATATTGCAGCTTCTGCACTGAGTGAACTCTTGACCTATACCTGGCTGCACTTCTTCCAATTCTGGCACTGTGCCAAAACTATTTATAGAGCTGACATCATCTTATCTAATGGCCAACATCAAGGCAATGGCAATCTGCGAATTGTAACCAAGTGCTGCCATCTGTACACAAAAATTTGTCCCTACTTGAAATAACTTTGAAATAAATTTTCCCAATACAAAATGCTTTTCAGCTGACTTTTTATAAAAAAAGAAATCAGGAATATATGAAAAATTATTACAGATGCAAAATTATAATACAGATACATCTAATTGATGGCAAATTCTTGAATTAATTTGACTATGGATACCAATCATTTATAACCATGTACAGTTGTCTTTATATAGCCACAGAGAACTGAATATCCATGATTGTAACATTGCCTGGTATTAGGAATAATTTAAATCATAAATCTATTTTTTTAAAAGCTTTTAAATAACATTCTTGTCAATTTTAATCAAAGATAACCTGAAATTTAAATGTCTAGTGGCATGATGTAATAGATGCTCATAAACTGGCGCCAGGCTAGATGTAACAGCATCACACAGCTAACATATATGGTAAAATGACTCAATTCTATCTCCATAATTCAGCCAAAATCATTCATCTTGAACCATTAAGGACAATTATTATAAGAATTATTGTGGGGATTATTCTTGTAAAATATTAAACAAACTGGCTTCAGTGGCATCAGTCCAAAAGCGTTTTGCAGGTTTATAACTCATATAGGAAGATACAGCAAACTGGCTGAGTTCAGCTTCCCGTAACTCAGCCAAAAAGCACTGAACCAAACTATTTGAACAAACTTGAATAATCAACATCTGAAGATAATTAATGTGTGAGATTTAAGAATTTGGCCTGGTGGTTTTTGAGAAGAAGATCTTTGTAGCCAATGAGCTAAAATGGGCTGTTATGGCATATGACTAAATTCAGGTTCCCATTACTAAGCCAAAAGTCACTGAACAGAAACCATTTGAACAAATTTCAGAAAGCACTACCCTAGGATCTTTTCTGTGCAATATTAAACAATTTGGCCATATGGTTTCAGAGAAGAAGTTTTTTGTAGCCCTACAGGCAATGATGACCCTGTACAAAGGAGGCTGATGCAGGTTGAGCCACCAATACCTTAAATTCATATATGACTCATGTGACCAACATTGGCATTAAATTTGGTGATGATAGCTCCAGCCATTTCTGAGACTGAAATTTTAATATGCTTTTTTTACAGATGACAAAGTTCAACCTCCTGCAACTCAGCCAAAATCTTTGAACTGGAACCATTTGAACAAACTTGAGAGAGATTGTTCAAGGGATCATTTCTGTGAAATATTGGACAATTTGGCTGGACAGTTTCAGGGAAGAAGATTTTTAAAGCTTTTTTAGCTTTTTTCCTAAAAAAGGTTCGCTAAAAAGGTCACTTGTTGCAAAATGCCATTTGCAAAGCTCTGGCTTATAGGACCTGCCCCCAGATGCCCTTGTTGAATGTGTTTTGATTATTTTGGTGGGCCCCCACATATTATAATCACTGATATAAACAAATAAGCAGCCTTTGTGCAGTGATATCCACGTTTTCTTGTTTATTTTTATAAAAGCTCCAAGGGATTACCTTAAGTAAATAATGGTCAAATATCAGAATAGGCCCCTTACATAAGCCTCATGCAATTAATTCTCCTAATAGGATTCCTCTCTTTATAAATTTGATATTATTAAAATGAAACTAAATAATACTAAAAAATGTCTAAACATATACAATGACAGACTTACTCTTGCAGGTTCCCCCAGATGGCTAGAGCTGTCCGTAGAAGGATTTCTGACCCTTCAAGCAGAACAGAGTCCCACACTCGTAGAGCAGTTGGTTTTGGAAGACATGTGGCAAACAGTGTTAAGAACCACTGCATGGTGAACACGTTGGTCAAGGGTGGCTCATAGTTAGCACCTACAGGTAAAATGAAAATATCAAAGTGAGGGCCTCGCACACAACAGTCCACACCAATAAACAAACTATTCTACACTCAGTCCACACCAATAAACAAACTGTTCTACACACTGCATGATCATAAATAATGGAAGACATACTACAAATAGAGCTTCAGCACTTGAAATGGTGCATAAGTGTGAGATCGTGTTTTAGAATTTCAGCGACACATTTATAATGCAACAGCTCAACAAGAGTGTAAAATATGCTTGTGACCTCTGACCTCATTAAATATGTTCAAATTTTGCTGATAACTGAATTCAGGTGAAACTTTATTTGTACATATTTACAGCGAGTTTCATGAAAAATCATCACAATTTTGGTAAGTCAGCACTGCTCCAAATGAGTCTGGTGACCTCTGACCTTATTGAATATGCATGGATGTGTCAAGAAACTAACTCAGGCAATATATAAGACTGACTGATGGTTTCATCAAAATCTGTCATATTCCTGGTAGTTACCTGGGCAACTATACAAAGAAGCCTGGTGACCTCTGACCTCAATAAATATGTGTGGATTTTGTCTAGAATCTATCTCAGAGGAGATAACTTGTTATTAAATAGTTTTTCTTATTGAGTTTTGTGAAAATCCATCAAATCCATGGTACGACATGATAATGCCACTAAAAGAAAACAGACAGAGTGAGATTGCACCCATGAAATAGCTTTCATCATGCTCAATTGGTGTCAGCACTATCAACACATAAATGGTGGCATTAGGGTTCTCAGTGAACAAGCAAAAGACCAGCTGCCACTGGATGAAGATTTGGAAACTCAAACCTAGTTATTAGCTACAGAGGAATTTGAAAATTCTTAAATTTACTTAAATATCTATAATAATGCATGTCAAATGTGTGTGGTTACTAATGCATTACACTTTAAAGTGAAATGCATCCAGAATATTCATATCTCTACTTACTGGAACACCCTACTGTCTTGGAATTCTTTTTTCCCTTTCATTTTTCCTTGTTTTAAAAAATATAACTTTTGGTTTGAGTCATCCAATATTTGTATGCTTAACATAAATAATATGCCTTGTTTTTACATAAAGAAACTCTCACACTTTAGCATTGTGCAAACAAATGCACAAAACTGAGGCCACAATTTTCAGACACACATTTCCTTATGTTTATAAGAATTATTGTCTTTTTGTGTCTCATTTTCTTTGCATTTACCTGCAATTATACAAAATATTTCGGAGCAGTTGCAACATAGTGAAACACATTAGAATCTCTGTTTAATATCTATATCTCTCACACATGTATGCATATTCAGGCGTATTTGTGATTTTATGCATTGTCATGTGATCTGGTTGGACAAATTAAATAATTTCCTAATGCAAGCAAAAACATTGTAAAACAAAGAGTGTGAAAGCCACTTTTGATATCAAAAGAAAGTTAAAAATCAACTTAGCCATGTAATAACTGTGAACCCTCTTTTTGCAAGTTTATCTCAAGATTTCTTGACTGTTTTTAATCATTTATCATCTTGTGACCTCTGACCTGTGGTATCATCCCTGGCAGCTGCCTGTAGATGATCAAGATGTGTAGACAACTTAGGAAAATGTATGCCAAGGAGGTCCCTGAACACCGCCATGTCCACAGAGAGTGCACGCAGGTTATTCGCAAAATAGCTCTCCGGAAGTACATGGTCAATCAGTAGGATCATCACCTGTAAAAGAGGTAAAAAAGTATGTACAGTTATTAATCAGTGGTTTTTGGGGTGATGTGACAACAACTTTAATGAAAGTTTGAGAAACCCAACTTCTGGTTTTAAAAATTAGTTATTTTTACTTGTACCAACTGGTGTTCAGATTTTCAATTTTTAAGATCTTGTACATATTTTTCATTAACATAAAATCATGCTGCTACATCCCCATTACAGCCTTTTTGGAAAAAACACCCAAGATTATCATTCCTATGTAAATATCGTATCTATAAGGAAAGACATTTATGGTCCAGTTTTAAAAATTTCAAAGACTACATTTAATTAATTTTTCTCTCTGACCTGATGGCAGGAAAATACCTCAGTAATACCGCCATAGATCTTAGCTAAATGAATGCACAGAATTTAATATATGAAATATGGTGAGAAAGGACAAACTGAGTATTGAGAAGATTTGCCTTAAAAATTCAAAAACTTTCCAAGAACTTAAAATGAAAATTTTTCAAGGATGTTCCTTAAAATTATCATTTTAAATCCCTGAACATTTAAGGTTTTAAATGCCCTGTGATTATGTATTGATATGTCAGTATAAATAGTACCTTGAGTGCATCGTCCTCTTTCCTCTCAACCACATCCAGTATGAGGGCAGCTAAGACATTGAACCCCTGGCAGTAGCCGACTGACTTATTCCAGCGAGCGTACGCCAGCAGCACTCTCTTCAGCACCACTCTGTCCTCCTCGCTGTCCTGGCCATTAAAACTGCTACAGCCAGTCCTGTGCAGATCCTGTAAAAGGAACAGACTTCATCAGTGACAGCTCTCACCACCAGGTGGCATGTTGTCTGTGTACTTGAATAAGCTGGGGTTATATTTTAAAGCAAGTCTCGGCTTTGATTAAAAGAGGATTTTCATAAGAATCCATGATTCTGAAAATGCACATTGTCATTCAAAAATAGTAATATATATATATATATATATATATATATATATATATATATATATATATATATATATATATATATATATGAGACTTGGGGATATGTTTAGAACTTGAAAAATCTGCAAATTAAAAAGTTAACATTTAGTAAACTATGGTAAATTTCATGTATATCTATCTCAAGCATGGCTGGTTCTTTGATGGTAGGGGTGTGTAGGTGTATGTGTATAAGGTTTTAATGGGAAAATCCAGGAAAGAACTCAGATATCACAGGTCCGACAAAGTAAAATAGTAACAATGTAATCAGTAAACTACAATCTTAGCATCAGGTCTGTAATCAATGCATTCCCTGTGACAAGACATAGCAGCTGGCAATGATAACACACAAAATGGTTTTGAGAACAATCCTATCCTGGCTATAACCACAGAAGTTGGTGCAACAAATATCAGCTGAATTTTACTGGGTAAGGGGAGTTTCTGAAGAATGCACTGCCGTTCAGTTGCTTGTGTACACATATAAAATTAGATATCCAATTTTCAGTTCACAACTGATAGTTACTTTGAAATCAAATCATGCTAGCTCTATAGACATGCTGGAACTTTGATAATACTATCAGTTTACAATTCATCAGTTTAGATGAAAGTTCACCTGATCATTTCTAAGTAATTAATGTACCCAATGTACCGTCTTCCCCCACATATAATCCACATATAATATAATATTTCGTCATAAAATCTAAACTAAAAACCTTGGTGCATATTGTACATAGAGGTATAATTTCCCAACTATTTTGGTTCAGGCCCGGCTATCCGCTTCCCAGTTATCCGCTTCCCAAATATCTGCTCACCAAATATCCGCGTGCCCAGGTATCCGTGTCGGTCGAAAATGGTCGAAAATGTACCTGCACGCTTAATATATGCAACGATCTTGGATAAAGATGATGAAGGAAGACATTAAGGAACATTTTATACAGAAGCTACCGGTTTTTGAGGCATTTTTGACCAGATCGCGACATCGCTTTCGAGGCTGGTGTCCTGAATTGGGTCAACGGATTACCGCACGTGTGCAATCACTGAACCGCGACGCTCCTAGCGAACTTGTACGTGTGAGCCCATCCGGCCTTAGTTAAAATTAGTGTTTTAAAATCATTGTTTTATTAAATTATTATTAATTTACACGTTTTTGTGTCAGCTTTATATACATTCTTGCAGGTTTTTTATTAAGTTACCTCGAGCGATTGTTTTTGCATCATTCATGACACATATATGTTGACGGACGGACAAAAAATCTGATTTTAAATTTGTTGACATAAAGGTGATTATAGGAGATAATACATATTCCTTATCAATATTTTTTTACCTTAAAATGTTAGCTTGCATGTTTTCATCACGTTAACCTGGGGAAACCCCGCTTCCTTGATATAATTAAACAGATTCGTGCATTCGAAAACCGCTCCGCCGCAAAAGGGTTCTCTTTAAGTGTAATACAAACATTGATCATGTAACCTTGATTTAATCATTAAGGCAATCACACACGTAATTATATAAATAAACATTCTCTCTCTTTCTCATTCATTCATTCATTCTTTCTTTCTCTCGTCATATACCTCGTTATCGGTCAAAATAAAGTAATTTAATGCGACAAGTCTGGGATTCATGAAAATTAACTCTCATTTATTAATTAATAATTCATTCAGTTATTCCGTCTTTCTTTTTCTCTCCTTTAGCTTCTCACTCCATCTCTGTTTTTGAGTCTAATTATGCAATATTAGACGACTTACATATACCATTATCGTACAAAGCAAAGTTGTTAAATGATTCAGGTCAAGGGAACCTTGAAAATTAAATTCACGAAATCTTTCCGTCTCTTTCTAATCCTTATTCTCATTATTTCTTTCTATATCTCTCTCATTCCATCTCTCATCCCTTCATTTATTCATTCTTTCTTTCTTTCTTTATATATATATATAAATAAACACATATATACGCATATATATAGCTATATACATATATATACATACATATATACACTATATATAGTTATATGATATATAATATATATATATATATTGATATAATATATGTATTTATATTATATATAATAAATTATATAATAAAAGTTACTTTTATTCAGTTTAATTTTTAGGTATTATCTTGTTATCTTATTTGTACCTGTAAAAACGATAATACACATTTGCAATGACTTCATGAAAATAAATTTTTGAAATTAATTGATTTTCATATTTTTTTATATTAATTTTGCAACATGAGTAGAAAGTAGTCCATAAAAGTGAAAACATTCAAGTGCACATGCAATATCAGTTCAGCAAATATGAACTAAATAATTGATTAATTAAGTATATTTTGCATTTGCTAAAATTTTCCTACATTCAGCTGAGCGATGTGACCCATGGGTCCCATGTTATCATACTGTAGCAAGATTGATAACAAATAAAATATATGAAACATAGTTATTTTGAAGTACATCAGCACTGCAAATAACCGAGTCATAGTATTACAACACAAATTGGACAATTGGAACAACTGGAATTACTTATAATTTCCAAAGCAAATAAGTTGTAAGGTTGTAATAAATACCTCCAGTGTTGCCTTCCATTGAACTGTCGATCTTTGACGTATGTGTAATCCCTGTACACAAGGTTGTAACCACGTCCTTTCCTGACGACGCGTGCCGTAAACGTCTCTGTGTCTTGATCCATCATGTATTCCCCGAAGGGAGCTGTTTACTTTTACTTTCCCGACTGTGTTGTTTAGTTTTAAACAAAAGTTACTCGATGAAGAAACTCAAGCTGCCACCAGTCAAGTTGACAAAAAGACGTACGTACGTGCAGAGTACTGATAGTATTATGGAAACAATCACAGGAGAGTACTTTATATATACATAATTCGGGTGGTTAATTAGAAAGAAAGATTGGAAGAATGAATTAATAAATGAATTGATGAGAGAGAGAGAAAGAAAGAATAATAGAAAGAATGAGAGACAGAGAGAGAGAGGGGGGTAATTTAATTTTCATGAATCACAGACTTGTCTCATTAAATAACTTTATTTTGTATGATAACGATATATCTAGCGAGAAAGAAAGAATGAATGAATGAATGGATAAATGAAACAGAGAAAGAGAGAGAATGAGAGATAGAATGAAAGAGACGGAAAGAGAGTTAAATTAATTAAAATGGACCCCAGACTTGTCTCATTTAATAACTTTATTTTGTATGATAACGATGTATTAAGCGAGAAAGACAGAAAGAAAGATTGGAAGAATGAATTAATAAATGAATTGATGAGAGAGAGAAAGAAAGAATAATGGAAAAAAGAATGAGAGAGAGAGAGAGGGGGGGGGGGGGGATAATTTAATTTTCATGATTCACAGGCTTCTCTCATTTAATAACTTTATTTTGTATGATAACGATGTATTAAGCGAGAAAGACAGAAAGAAAGATTGGAAGAATGAATTAATAAATGAATTGATGAGAGAGAGAAAGAAAGAATAATGGAAAAAAGAATGAGAGAGAGAGAGAGGGGGGGGGGATAATTTAATTTTCATGATTCACAGAATTGTCTCATTTAATAACTTTATTTTGTATGATAACCATGTATTTGGCGAGAAAGACAGAAAGAAAGATTGGAAGAATGAATTAATAAATGAATTGATGAGAGAGAGAAAGAAAGAATAATAGAAAGAATGAGAGACAGAGAGAGAGAGGGGGGTAATTTAATTTTCATGAATAACAGACTTGTCTCATTAAATAACCTTATTTTGTATAATAACGATATATTTAGCGAGAAAGAAAGAATGAATGAATGAATGGATAAATGAAACAGAGAAGGAGAGAGAATGAGAGATAGAATGAAAGAGACGGAAAGAGAGTTAAATTAATTATAATGGACCCCGGACTTGTCTCATTTAATAACTTTATATGTCCGATGATATATATATGACGAGAGAGAGAGAGAGAGAGAGAGAGAGAGCGAATGCAGATGTTATAATGTTTGTTTATATAATTACGTGTGTGATTGCCTTAATGATTAAATCAAGGTTACATGATCAATGTTTGCATTACACTTAAAGAGAACCCTTTTGCGGCGGAGCGGTTTTCGAATGCACGAATCTGCTTAATTATATCAAGGAAGCGGGGTTTCCCCAGGTTAACGTGATGAAAACATGCAAGCTAACATTTTAAGGTAAAAAAATATTGTTAAGGAATATGTATTATCTCCTATAATCACCTTTATGTCAACAAATTTAAAATCAGATTTTTTGTCCGTCCGTCAACATATATGTGTCATGAATGATGCAAAAACAATCGCTCGAGGTAATTTAATAAAAAAACCTGCAAGAATGTATATAAAGCTGACACAAAAACGTGTTAATTAATAATAATTTAATAAAACAATGATTTTAAAACACTAATTTTAACTAAGGCCGGGATGGGCTCACACGTACAAGTTCGCTTGGAGCGTCGCGGTTCAGTGATCGCACACGTGCGGTAATCCGTTGACCCAATTCAGGACACCAGCCTCGAAAGCGATGTTGTGATCTGGTCAAAAATGCTTCAAAAACCGGTAGCTCCTGTATTAAAATGTTCCTTGATGTCTTCCCTCATCATCTTTATCAAAGATCGTTGCATATATGAAGCGTGCTGGGTTATTTTCGACCGTTTTCGACCGACACGGATATCTGGGCACGCGGATATTTGGTGAGCAGATATTTGGGAAGCGGATAACTGGGAAGCGGATAGCCGGGCGGACACCACTATTTTCTGATGCATTGAACATCGTTGGATGGCTGTAAGAGTGTCAAAATATCAGCCAGTGTAGAGTTGTAATAAAGGAATATTGAAAAATGAACAGTATTGATTTTTTTTTTTTCAATTAGATATTAGTCACATAAAATTTGATCTTATTTTTTGCTTTCATTTCAAAACACAATATATACCTTAAATATGGCTTGCAAACCCAGAGAACTAATAATATGCCAATTGGAATATGCATGACCGCACACAATATCATTGTTAGTTGGTAGATGGCACTATACGCACTAGCCTTGGGGACTGTGAGGGGGATCGAATTTCTTTTATTTGGGAAATGACCCATGAGACACTAATTACTTTCAAAACAACTTGACCTAAGTGAGAAATACTGGTCTGAATGTGATTGCTTCCTTGGCTTTAATAAGCCTACTGGGGACTGTGCTATGGTCAGTTGATCAGTTTTGTGATCACTGCTGCCTCTAGCTTTAGCTCCAGTGCTCTTCCTACAGGATACATATGCGGCACAAATGCAGTCAGGCCCCGCTTTAACAACAGTACAGTTGATGCTCATGGGCAGAAGAGGTGTCAGGTGTTCTCTGTGCATCCTGTCACCTGCTCTTTAACATATTTCTTAAAATTCTGTCATGGTCTGATTGAGCACAATTCTTTAACACTTTATAACTAAAGGAGCATAGAATATTTCCTATGATTACAATTGTAACAATCTGATAGGTTTGCTAGATCTATGAAACTTAGTTGGTCCAACTGTCAATCTCAAAAGTTCACTGCCACTGAACCAGTAAATTTTCCAGTCACTATGGGAAATACAATATACTTCATCCATGATTAAGGGCAGAAATGTGGTGTGTATTATACACAGGATTATTGTTTTGTTTTCCACCGAAATTGTGGCTTTAAATAGGGTGCGGATTACTTTTGGTAAAATATGGTAAACAGTACAGTGCCTGTCCACAAACAAGGGCTCAAGGTTTCCCATTTTCTAGGAAAACATTAAAGATCTTAATTAAAAGGAATCCTTTGAACAAGAAAAAAAAGAAGTTAATGAAAAAAAGTGTTAATGAAATTCCACATTGCACTTGGAGCCAATTTTAGACAAGTTTTTAAACAGAGACTGCCTTTCCCGGATAAATATTTCTTTGCTTATACAGATTACCATACAATATATTCATTTCTAATCGGTAAACCTTCTTATGCATTTTAATCAAAACCAATTTCATATACATTTCAGATGAAGGAAATTTGAAAAAAAATTATAGAGAGATCCTTGAAAGACTGATTTTTATTTTATTACCTCTACCAAGGAGGCTGTTTTCACCTGTCTCTGTAATTTTTGATTGTTTGTCTGTAAGCAGAATTATACAAAATCTGTTGAAAAGATTATAGTTTAACTTTATGGAAAGGTGCAACAAGGGTCAAGAAGACCATTAAATTCCTAAGTAGATCAAGATAAATGGAGTAGATCCAGTAAGAAACAGAAAATGTTTGGGCTCTGCTGTGACTACAATCTAGTTTTATACAAGTCAACAAATTTTTCGGCAGAACTATAGAAACCGGCTTCAGCCTACCGCCAGTACAACGGGTATCACATAATAAATTGTTTCCTGGAAAAGGCCGATACATATCATTTTTCCTCAGAATTCCCTTATTTAATTTTGCTCATAGCTGGAGTTTATTATATTAGAGGAGGAGGGGTCCGGGGAACCTGGGTTCCCCGTCTGAATGGGGGTGTGGGGGGCGGAGCCCCCACCTAAAGCTTAATTTTCCTGTTAAAATAGTAAATGGTTTCCCATTTTCATGATAGATGCCTCTTCAATCGCAGATATAAATGAACAAAACTTGCTCCTGCTGGTATCTCGTCTTCACGGCTCACTTAGTAGCGTGTAGGGCTCCTAGTCTAGAGATCGTAGGTTCGATTCCCGATTCAGGCGACTTCTGATGATTAGTAGTTGTTTATGTTAGAAGAGTTGAGTGTAGGGACATCTACAGGGAAAGGTAAGAGTTAAAATAGGGAATGAGAGGAGACAATTTTATTTATATGTTCCTCAAAAGAAGTGAAGGCAGCGTTCTATAGTGGCTCCAATTTTTCAATTCTTGAACATTATAAAGTAAAGTTGCAAATTAACAAAATATTATAACACAAATCTCTCCTGTCTTTATTAACTAACAGAGGCAGTTTTACATACATCAGTGCAGCAACAGAAGTGTAAAATCATTGCCCACCATTTTCTTACATTGCACAAAGCATTAACTGTCACAGAAAACCTGAACAAACAGTTAGGGGTCCTAATGGACTCTGCAAGCCAACAACAGTCACTAAGTCATAGCTGACTGGGTCTATTTTAAAACAAAACTGACAGGTCTCTTTATTTACCTGAGAGGAACCACTTTATCACACTACAGTATAAGTGGATATGAACAATGAGCTGACTGTGAAAATAACATAAAAAATTCTCAAAAAAACCTGGAGAGGTAATTTCACAGTAACGCTAAAAAGTATTCTATTTCCTCTAAATTGTGCAGTAGTCACTTAAGGGATATTTTTGGTACCTGAAATTTCACACCTGTTTTGGACCTAACATGACTGCTTTGCTATGGGGCCAGCAGAACTGACTTTTATAAACTGGTCAATGTAGGTGGACATAGCAGTTATTGGCAACTCCCACAGCAATGGATGCCATAAACAGGTACAATCTCAATAAATGGGTTGTTCAGAGAGAACTGTGCTTAGTTTACTTTACAATCTGTATTGCATGGAAAACAAGGCACTGAAGACAGAGTTAAACAACTGGTAGTTTCTTAAATTGGATGCAAATTGACACATCTAGCACTTATTTTGGCTCTATCATTACCTCAACAAACTCTGGTGGCTCTGGTTTTGTAATTAAGGCTGTTTGTTTCTTGTCCAATCAGACATCTCTATAAGTTGAGTTCCACTGAAATTTGTGGATGATAAGGGCTTCAGAAATGAAAGAATTGGCAAACATTTTGGTGGTTCCATAATATTTAATGGTAAATTTGAGTGCTGATTCAGAAAATTCATCCCTTTTTGTCTATCTTTGTTTTTTTGTCTTTCCATTTGTCTGACAAACAACATCCTTAGCCAAAGGGTCATCCTTTAACAGAATGTCACTGAAATTCTTAAACACATGCCACATGGCCAAAAACTATACAAAATTTCATTTCTTTTGAACATTTAATGAAACCAGATGAAATCACATTTCTTTATGATCAGAATTCATGATTATAAACCTGGCAAGGGGTCTTATTTTGGCATCTCTACTCAATTACCAAATATGCACATATAAATCACGACTGTTACAGCCAAGCCATGGCCAGTGATTTTCTTTTCAGTCAGCAGACAGCAGACAGGCCAGGAGATTAGCTGCATGATTTGGTGGCTATGCCGAGCTCCATGCTTGTATAAATCCCCCCGAACCTGACACTTCTATTGATCAAGCATATCACACCTGTCTCCAAGTAACCACCGCAGCCGCTCTAAATGTCAAAGGTCATGAGGTTAGTTTTAATACACTGGGGTGTCAATAAAAAGAAACAGATCATCTGTATTCAAAGTGAACTCATTTTCTACAAATCTGAAATGATAAATGTCAACAAAAAAAAAAAAAATGTTATCCAAGTATTCACAGAAGATGCTCAGGAGTTTCAAAGGTCACAACATCAAACTTTATGCCTTCAGGTATCAATAAAAAGAAATGGATCATCAGAATATTTTGACATTAAAATGTCTACTAAAAAAGACCATTATACCTCCAAGTAACCATAGCAGCTGCACTGAAGGTCAAAAGTCACAAGGCTAATTTTTATAAACTAATATGTTAATATAAAAGACATCATCTTCAAAGTGCATAATTTTTCTGAAATTCTAAAATGGCAAATGTCAATATATATAAGCAAGTTCATCTTCATATTGAATAATCTATTTTAAAATGTGAAATAGCAATGTTTGTAAGAGATTGTTTGTCTTCAAAGTGCCTTCCTGTTCATGTTGTTGGAGGTTAACTTGGATACACAAAGATGCATAGTCTTGTGAAAATGGGCACACCTGGAATGGTAAATTTTGAAATGAAAAAGTTTAGCCAGCTAAATATTTAAACCAATCTGTCTTTGAAAAAATTTTGAGTTTGCTTAACCCTTAAAAGATTTTTTTAAAGAATATTCATTTTAATATTGTTTCATATTGGAAATATTTTGTCTTATTCATTTACTTGTCTTAGAATGATGGAGTTTGACTGTCAAAATTTTCTGTAATTTTCAATTAGCCTGTAACATGCAAATGGAAATATTTATTTGAATGTGGAAATATGGACACTGTATTTGTGCTGACTTTTCTTCATCCCCACCACGAACTATGCCATTTCTATTAACTGTAAAAACTGCCTGCCCAAAAATGATCAGTCTTTAATGCTAGAAAACTGAAAGACTCATAAATCTGCCGTTTTTCATATAATCAGATAAAATGGAAGAACCATCTTATTTAAGATTACTCTGTGTAACATTAACTCCTTAAACACTGCTGAGGAAAAATATACTTTAAGGTGGATAGAAAATACCAAAAATTCTGCAAAGTAAAAAAAAAAGATACAATACATCAACCAAGGATAATGTGAGTCAGGCCACACACAACGGCTGAATTATTCTGCCATTTTACACCTTCAGTTCCAGCCCGAGTCAAACAAAGCAACAGCAATACACAGTCTGCTGTTCCAATGAATATATACATAAATATCAGCCTTACTTGTAAGCTGTCCCTGTGTTCTGACAGTGCTGATGTATTATCATTGCTGGAGTATAAAAGCAGTGAAAGCCAGCATAGAAGCATACACAGTCTATGATTTTTTCAGTGATATATAAAGTTAAAAACAACATTTGTCAACAGGCTGGAGTACTTTATGGGATACATGGAACTGTTTTTGATATTTATATGAATACATGTCAGACAATTTTATTAAGATACGCCATGTCCTCTTAGCAAAATGTCACAGTTAACAACGTGGTTCATCATGCCAGCCAATGTAAGGTCATCATTGAGCTGCAACAACCTTTTCTTTAGGGTTTCAAACCAATTATGTTTCCTAACCAGAGGACCTTTTTACAGGTTTTCTTTAAGTCTTTCTGGGTTGAACCCTCCCCTTTCCAAAACCCTGGATCTGCCCCCGAAATGATCTGTATTCCTTACAAAAACTCCTGAACTAGGATGATTTCTGACATCTATACATGTATATATATATAATAATGACATCTGTTATAGGCAATCAAATTAAGTTCCACTTTTCCTCAGCTTTTTTATATGAAGAATTCAACTGTATTAGAACTGGCTATTGTGTGAGTTTTGCATATTGCTAATTAATTTTAGTATGGATAATCAAACAATCTTGAGAGTGATATAAATCACACTGATCATCACTTATTTTAAAAATCTGTGTCAAAGTCTGGTAAAGGAAAACACCTGCTTCATCCAGATTTTAACCAACTACTCAGATTAAATCCCTACAACTTAACCACAATAATGGTTTTTCAATCCTATTTAAATATGTTCAAACTAAAATACTAAATAATGTAGTAGAAGATTTGTTCCAAATATTCATCCTGTTAAGGCTCTTTTTAAAGCTAGAATTCTTGCACTCTCAGGAGTACAAATACAGTGAAACTCGTCTTAGTCAGACACTCATGGGTCTGGAGGATTTTGTCCTGATTAGTGAGTTGTCCTGATGAAAGGAGTTGTGTTAATTCCCATTTATTATTACTGCTATTTTAATTAATTCATTTAATTTGAAATTTATAAATAATTTAAGGTATATTCTGAAAAAAATGAAATATATACTTGTAATATACAATTATATGTGAATATATATATGGTAAAAAAATGAAAAACATGAATAAGAATCTTGATGTTTGGTAGTTTTGATTATATAGCACAGAATGAATGACTATTCGATAGATCACTCTGATAGGCTCCATATAAAAACTAGATATTTCTTGGCTAGATATTTCTTTGAATTTTTATTGCCGTAATTTCATTTTAACATTATCGCTGCTGTGACCTTGAAAAAATGTATCAAGGTCATCCATGTTCAAATTTGACGTAGCCGTTGATAAGATGCATCAAACTTGTGGGTTTGGTGACTGTACCTCAAATTCTTACAAAGTTATATCGTTTAAACACAGAAGGGGATCCTGGGGGGGGTCCTTTTTCACAAGAAACAACATTTTTTAAGGGCTTCAGACAAAATTTTGCAGCCTGGACCACCCCCCCCTTTTCCAGACCTTGGGACCTTTTTTTTAGGGTTTCATTAGTCCTCCTGGGTTGGACCCCCCCTTTTCCCAAATCCTGGATCCGCCCCTGACACATCATTTTAGCAAGAAAACAACATAAGGTGGCGCCACCTGTCTTCTACAGAAAACAATGCTATCAAAGATCTTATGTCAATTTGATTTTTGGACCAATCCATGCATCCCTCAGTGAGATATTAAAGTTAACATCATTTCAGCGTTATCGCCTCTGTGACCTTGAAAATTGCATCAAAGTCATCCATATTGGAACTTGGCCTAGCCCTTGATAAGATGCATCTAAAATGTAGGTTTGGTGACTGTACCACAAATTCTTTTGGAGTTATTGCCCTAATATCATTTTAGCATAATTGCTGCTGTGACCTTGAAAAAATGCATCAAGGTCATCCATGTTCGAACTTGACCTAGCCCTTGATAAGATGCATCTAAACAGTAGGTTTTGTGAATGTACCACAAATTCTTTTTGAGTTATTGCCCTAATTTCATTTTTTAAAAAATCGCTCCTGTGACCTTGAAAAAATGCATCAAGGTCATCCATGTTCGAACTTGACTTAGCCATTGATAAGATGCATCTAAACTGTGGGTTTGGTGACTGTACCTCAAATTGTTACAAAGTTATTGCTTTAACATCATTTTAAAAAGAAAATGACACAAGGTGGCGCCGCCTGTCTTCTGCAAAAGACAAAGCTATCCAAGATCTTCAGTCAATTTGATTTTGGATCATTCCATGTATCCCTTACTGAGATATTAAAGATTTTGTGTGAATTTCACCAAATATGGGAATATTCAAGGTCAAGGCCACTCTCATAAGAAAGGTCATGACCCCAATTTAAATAAACATCATCCCATAACCCATATTTATGTATATGCATAATATAAAAGAAATCTGTGCATTAGTTTTTGACTAATAATGCTCACAGTACTGTCAAGTGGCAGGAGGAATTTAAGGCACGAAAACAAGTACAGAAAGATAGGTGGCGCCACCAGTTTCTGGAACATGACAACCCTATCCATGATCTTCTATTAACTTGATTTTGGGATCAATCCATGCAAGATTTCTTGAGATATCAAAGAATTTGTGTGATTTTCCCCAAAATTGGACTTATTCTAGGTCAAGGACACTCTTCAATAAAGGTCATGACCTCATTTTAAATAGGCGTCGTCCTCTCACCCATATCTATACATATACTAAGTTTGATAAAGATCCGTGAAATATTTTTTGAGTTATCGCGCCAACATGATTTATGTGCGGCGGCGGTGGGACCAGCATGAAAACATAGTATCCCCAGACTTTGTCTGGGGATACAATGAACAATAGAGGCATATTTAAAGGGACTGAGATTTAGTGTCCGCATAAGTGAGTTGTCTGCTTCACCGAGTTGTCCACAAGTAGGGTTTTTCACTATACTGTTAAACTCCTGTGTAGACATCCTTACCTGGTTATCAGATAATTTTTGTCCACAATGGAATTTTTTTTAATACAAAGAGCTGAGCGTTTTCCATTTTAAAAGAAAAACAGACAGAACAAGAGACCAATGGGTCAAGGTGCTAAGCTGAAGTTGAGCTTGAAGGTAAATATCTAAAATAATAAACACTGAAAATTTAATCAGGGTTTGAAAATGGAATTCAATTAATTGCACAGAAAACTATGGAAAAGTCAGATTTAAAGCAAATATATACCGCAAATAAAGAAATTTTTCAGAACATATCTGGTATAGGGTCTTCCAAACTTTGCCAAACTTTCTTCTTAGTGTGTAGAAATTATTTTATATAATATATGAAAATAAAACAAATAATTTTTTAAAAAGGAAATTCATTTTATAAAACTGAAAAAAAAAACTGGGCACTATAAATATACTCATAATGCCAGCCATAGTAGCATATAAATGGCATCTAAGGAGACACTCAGTACTCTAGAGGCATGATTAGTAAGAATGATGCAGCTGTATAGTGAGTTTGATTAGAGTTACCTTGACAATCTGCAGGCCAAGTTTGTTGTCATCGGGATTACTTCGCTCATTGAACGCAAACCTTCTGGTCTTGTCCCAGTCTACTTTCAGCCTCTGTATATGCCGGTCTGCAAGTGCCAACCATACCTAAAATGATGGAAAAGTAGATTGTAACTTATGATGTCTCCTGTCATATATCCCCACATAAAACTAAAATGTTTGAAATTTAAGTTGGCTTAAGCAGGGATTTTGAGTATTCCCATGGATTAAGATAGAGAAATTGTATCAAAGTACGATTATAATAACTGATCTTCATTGAAAAATTTGAATCACATGCATTCATTACAACAAAGATTCCTTACTATAAAGTCTGGCTGAATTTTATTTATACAGAAACATCCCTAAACATACCAGATATTAAACTATTGCACATGTTACAATGTTCCCTTACTATATGCATTCAAATATCAGTATTTGGTGAAATACAAGTGTGAACAGCATGTGGCCATCTCTTTGAGTAAACATAGCTTTATACTAGTTTTGTGAAAGCATCATATAATTTATAAATATTTTGCTTGCCCTTAAATGAGTATGGATAAGCTGCAGTATAATATCATCATATGAAGTATCATTCACTGTCACACAGTAACCCTCTGTAATTAGACAGTGCCACTGGTCTAAATAAATGACACATTCGCCAAAGTACCAAAAAAAAAAAAAAAATCACATTTAATTATTCACTCAACAGTGAGCGTGTTCTAAAGGTCACAGTGCACAAAACTGTATGGACACCAGAAACAGTTTTGAAGAACAACAATCCACTTTATGACAATTAAGTGTACTTAAAGTTTGTAGCTGGTGTAAAAATCCCATTTGAAGGATGAGATAATTCTAATGTGAATGTCCTTCAAACATCCTTGAGAAGTTACCAATGACTTAAGTGTTCCTGTACTTGTTCTCTAAGATGCTACCTTGGGAAATCTTAATTATGTCTCTCAGAAAAGACTGGACTTTCTAATGCTAGGTGCATTTCTTTATTTAAGACTCTGAAATTAATGGACACATTTCCTCCCCATCAGTCATGTTTCTTCCTCAACTAACGACAAGTTTCATCATGGCTGATATTGCAGGATATGAAATGGTGGTGTTTTCCTTTGATACGCTGTCAATTTAATTACACACACTGATAAATTCATCAGTAAAAGTGAAGAGATAGAAATCCATAAAAAGGTGACATTTCAAAGAGCACCCATTAACACACACTGGTTCATGCTAAAATCACATCTGTCAAACAAGTCAAGTGCATGGACTCTCCGCTGGAACCATCCAGTTTTTTTTCACCAAGTAAAATCAATATAACTAGGGGTCATGCAGTTCATTGTCACAGCATCTGGTTTCATACACAGCGGAGCAAATTCTCAATATTCCTTCAATGTAAAATGAAAAATCAGCAGAGACAGTGGTCCACATGGTTCAGTATCATATATTACTGATTTATCACAGTTTTTTTTACAGATTATTATATACTATTTATTATGTTTCTTTAATCTGTCTGTTTGTTTGTTGGTTTGTTTGTCTGTATGAAGGATGGATGGGACATGGCAAGGAAAGAACCTGTTTAAATTTTAGTGCAGATCCAAATAAAGAGGCACATCTACTTGCATTGTTTTGCCTTAGGTTAAGTAGAGCATTATTCTAGTTTCATGTTTCTTCTACAGTAGAATGAGCTATACCAGTGTACATTGACCACTGAATGTCATACACACATTTAATTTGTAATGTTTATTCTCGCTTAATGAACATAACACTGGTCTATTTACTTTACACTGCTGCTACAAAAGGTTTAACAATCTCTAGCAAAAAATGTACTGGGAATCCTATCCAAACTGTATGAAAGAACTATAAACTGCTGCAAAATGTAGCACTCTGATCAAATGTAGTTGTATTATATGCATATAAACAAGTTTAAAGGAGAGAAAACAGCATATCTGATATATGAATCAAGTAACAATTGCTTACAATTCCCTTATGCATTTCAGTAATTCTGTTACTAATCAGCTGAGTGCAGTGAAACCACACAACAAAATGCATCTAGTTGATCTTATACACTGACAGAGTACATCTATCAGCCTCTCTGTTTTTTAAACAGCCGCATGAAGAACCAATGATTATACAAGCGAAAGGACTCTGGAGAACAAAAAATGTAAAATAATATTTGTATCTGAAAAAACTATGAATTCTTTATAAAACATAGTTGATTATAAGAAAAAAAAGAGTTTAAAAAATAATGACTTAGCGGCAGCACTTGGATTGATTTCTAAATGTCCCTTCTTTATTGATATAAACAGAACCACAAGTTTGTATTATTCCTAGCCATCACACTGGCCTATTTGCTTACATCAAAATCTCAGTGTTCTTTACCAAAGTTATGAAATTTCTAATTTTTTTAGTGTTCTGGTTTCTTATAGCTGATCATTCAGTTCATGAAAATCAAGGTGGTACATTAATTCTCTATGTTCTTCTTTTGTAAATACTAAATTATTGTTTGTTCAATTCTGGTACTGTGTTAAGTTATAGCCAATGCAAAGACAGGGAACATATATAAACAAGAAAGGCTCTATGCAAATGCTGAAAACAAAATGCACAAAAACATTCATAAATATGGCTTCTGTTCTGATCTAAAAGGCCAGATATCCAATGTCTCTTGATCTATTTTCACCAGCAAAGTCCAAGTCCATAACATGATCTTGCTCTTAATTAAATATATGATGAAAATGTATCATCTTACATTTAAAATGTCTAATGCTCAAGGAGATTTTATCGTCAAGTATTTCATGTCATTTCCTGAGCAAGCAGCAAGTCCTTAAATAAACACAGTTTCTCACTGACTGGCTGTCACTTTTTTAGAGAATGAACATAAAAATAAGCAACGGTCCATCTAAAAAACATGACATCTTTCAGACGTATCATTATGTTCCATAAAGGATTCGTGTTCTTGGATGGAGTAATCCCTAGCCTTTTGGATGACGGGAGTCCTTGTGGAGGACAAGCTGAGGGCTGCACCAGTAACAGAGGTTTATAGTGTGTCTCACCCAGCGTCACACTTCTCAGCTATGGTATTTCACCTATGTTGATTCTTACTGCTTTTCTTACCACTTTGGGAGACATAAAACCCAAACAGGCATTAAGGCAATAAAGCGCTGTCTGTTCTACAGTCACAGGCTCTTCAATACTGCCGCCAGTATTCCTGGATAAAAGAGATATACCCTTGTAGAGAATACTCAAGGGTGTTAACAATGTGGAGGATCTGAAAGGGATGATAACTCACAACTTTAACTGCTCTACTGGTAGCACTGTGGCAGAAATTTTAAAGGGGTCTATATCAATAACTGATGAGTATTAAATAAAGAAAATCTCTTGTTCCTTCTATAAAAAAAATAAACAGCCATAAAGGGCCAATCCAACATGCAGTGCACAGACTATCCATTTTGTTTATATCACTGTTTATAACATGGGGGGAGGGGGTTAAATGGAAACTTAACTGTAATCCAAACATGCCCAGCAAGTGGTAAATCAGATGAAACCAGACATTTTCAAATGACAAAGATGGTGTTGCTTCTCATGCTTTCACTAACAGGAGCTAGTGCACAATCAGCCTTCTCATGTAACTTTTTTTTCTGTTTTTTTTTCCAACCCAGATATGAGTGCTATATCAACTAACATCTTGGAGATAAACAGGGTCATGCATCCTTCACACCATCCATCACATTAGTCAACTGGCATCAAAGAATAAGCATTATATACATATATACCACACCAGTTCTTTTTCATGCTGCACTATCCTGATCAATATAACATTTTGTCAAATTGTGTATTCACCCTGTGAACTGTTCGGAACATTAATACATCAGACACACATAAAATAAAATATAGACCATCCTTCATCTAAAAATGTTATGGGATTTAGAGAACTAGTTGTCAACAAGTAAAAAATATTTAGTTTATTAATAGCAGTCTGCTGGGAGTTGAATTCTGTATTAGGATTTGCCCAGACAGTCCGCCTACACAAAGTGACCTTTATCTTGGAAACAATTCAACACAACGTGACCTTTAATCTGGGAAACAATCCACATACAGAACGCTCCAGCCGTATCAGCTCTCATAGAGTCCCCAGGTTTTTATATTTCATCAGCAATAACAGTATTCAATCAATGACTGTATTTGGTCTCTCTCAGAAAACCTGAATGACAGTGGGGGAGTGTTTACTCTGTGCAGTGTTGTTGTTGTTACAATAACTGCACACTGTGATCCCCAAGCTCAAGCTAAAAATGCTAATTAATGATATATTATTATTTATCTTTCTTTTTTTACTGTACATCTTTACTGCACACTGTGATCCCCAAGCTCAAGCTAAAAATGCTAATTAATGATATATTATTAATTATCTTTCTTTTTTTACTGTACATCCTCAATTTACTGACTGGCTTGACCATATTATCACCAATATCTTTAAATCATCTAACATTTCTTTAAGTCTATCTCTCCCAAGATTCTAGAGTTAAACTATACTTTATGCCTGCATTGGGTGATATATATACTGGCATTAACACCAAATACTGGTATTCTTAATGTGCAGTAAATATTGTGTGGGATATCAGAACACTGAACTTAGCAGAAATAATCTACTGCAGTTCCACTATACTTTATTAATGCAGTTTTGGTTGTTAATGAACAATAACAAGCTCAAAAATGTACTATCATGCTGAATGCAAGTTTATTGAAAGTATACTTGCCAAAACTGTGGATGGCTTCACATCTGTTGGGTTAAATTTTCATGATTTTCACATTCTCAGCGTTTCGCAAGGGGTCCATTTATGAAATCCCACCATGACCATACAGTAAATGTGTACACAGTAAATCCATCGGTACATGAAATATTCAGTATGTTCAATTTCTTAACATTTTTTCTAAACACAATGTTTACTAGGACCAAAGAGAACAATGAAAGAGCTGGAATTCTTGTTTAATATAGGCAAATAATATAAAGACTATTATATGATTTATTATATCGTTATTATGCTAACAGGTTACCTGTTAAAAGTTATTACTTGTAATACTGATCATTTGCCTTTTGATTTTTTCAACTATACATGCATGAATGAAGTACACAAAATGCCAGCGAGGCTACAGTTTGAATGGTCACTGTGTGCAAGGAGCACCGGCTCCTTCAGGAAGTTTTTATTTTTGTGATATTTCCCTCTCGGAAACATCGGAAATTGAAATCCTCGTGATTAGAAAGCCAACCACAGTATGGTGGTTTATACAGTGAGGAATATCACCAGACCCTGCTTAATGTAACATAAATATAAATTTATATAATGTTTGTCATATGTTTTATAGCATAGTATGACTGATGTAATATCATGTGATGAGTATAAAAAATAATTCTAATTCTGGTAATGGATAATTCCATTGTTCTAGCCCTCGTATAAACTAAAAATACACATTAATATCTGACACACCTCTTGTATCTCATCTTGCTGATGAGGCAGGTGTTACTCAAAGCCAGGGAGCCTGAGTACATTAGCGGGCTAGAATTTTCTAACCTTATTGCCGTTCCTGGATGCAGCTGATAACATGGAAATCCCATATATAGCACAGGTCTATATAACTTTAATTCAAGTTTGGATAATTGAGCCTTCCCCAGTAAGAAGGAGATGCTTCTAGGGGTTGATGAGTTTATTTTTTATATCAATATTTGGGTTAAAATTTGTTATGGGTGAATGGGATTTGTGAGGTACGTCCCCCAGGTATGTTCTACCAATCTCAATTTTGCTTCATTTTTATTTTTCTTGGTTCTGCCTGTGTTTTTGCTAGATCTCCAATATGGCCGATTTTAGAAAGCTGGCCTTTGGGAACAGTACTAGTCCTAGTTGACAGATTTTCTCCTGATATTTATTGTTGACCTTGACCTAATTTCCAAGGCTGTACTCTCCCCAGCAGATTCCAGGGGAGTCTTCCACGGATTGCTTGGCTATTGTAAACATTGAGCTTTACTTGCATATGGGCTCATCACTCTTAGTTTTATAAGAAATTTATCATTTTTATGTTGGTAGCTTGCCATGTATAATGACACTAGGGTGCAATAATATTTCATGGCACTAAATCATACATCATATCACTATTATCCAGTATTCTTGTATTCATGTATTAACTATATGTGAAAGTGATATTTGTGATATCTGACATTTAATAACACTCTCTCAGAAACATATGAGACATGTGAAATGTCAGTGATAAAAGACAGGTTTAATGCCTTCTGATCACCTAAATGCTGAGAAATCATTCATTACATTCTGTTCAATATTACAGAGTCCAGAAACAACTTCCATTCTACAACCATTTCATTTATATTTTGGAAATCAATTTACAGGACATTTAATAATCTTTCAGGAAATTAGGCATAACAGAAGATTGCAACCTTAGTTATAATACACCCTATATCTGTATATATGTATTTATGATACTGAGAGCCAGATATCTTGATACATGTCATATCCTAAACTGATGTATCATGTTACAGACCCGGGCTGTAATGACAGACTGGTGCACAGACCTAATATATATTATGTCAGTTCTGTTTCTGCTAGATATCCCTGTATCAATGCATTTATGGTATCTGATCAGCACTGTGTGAGGCATTAAAGGTTGAAGGTCATTGGTAAGGAACTGAATAGCTTCCAATGGTCCAGCAGATGCAACAATTCACCCATGGGCACACCAGCTGAATATTAAATCCCCCCTAGGAAACTGTTTATGATAAGTTCTCTTATACATGAGAATGGATGTTCAGCCTTGAGGAAATATTAGCCTACACCTATATCAGTGCCACTCTTCATTATTTCTATGGAAACCAAAACCATATCTTCAGACTATAATTTGAAGTAAACCTTGAAAGCTGTGGCCTTCAGTTGAATGAGAAGACGGAGTATTTGCCTGGCCTTCACCAGTTTATCAATACCTAAGCTGCCCCTGGGACATTTGCCGCCTGTAGTTCTATGGTTTAACCTTCATTAGGCTGAGTGATGTCCCTCAGCATGTTAAATCCTTCTTTAACACTCCTCAGGGCTCAACACTGAAAGTTCCAGACCTTGCCTAACTCTCAAAACTACTGCACTAAAA
Organism: Sipunculus nudus; assembly: GCA_026874595.1. Taxonomy (NCBI): domain Eukaryota; kingdom Metazoa; phylum Annelida; class Sipuncula; order Golfingiida; family Sipunculidae; genus Sipunculus; species Sipunculus nudus. The sequence continues at coordinate 46,470,415 of CM049306.1, read as the reverse complement.
CACATTATGTAATTAGATCCTTGCACAAGTTTCAGAGCTGAATGAGTTCCATTAAGACATAATTTTAAATATCTTTATGAGAACTAAAAATTTACATCTTTACTCTGTTCAACCAATCAGGAGCCAGTATTTTTTTTAATTTTGAGATCATTTTGTTAAACGTTTATATTTTTCATTAACTTCCAAGTAAACTGCATGTGGAAGTGATGGCCTAATATGAGAATTAAAAATTTACCAAAAATATCCAGTTTATATCTTTTTTTTGGTGGATGTAACCGCCTCCTTTTTTTTAATGCTGACTTTTCTCATTCTAAATTTATTTACATCTACAGAGTTCCATTTTGGTTTAGGACTATGTGACAGGGCGGTAACACTTCCTGTCATTTCATTTATGTCCTGTAGTCACCCAGGCAGGTCCTGGGTGTGTAATCATTCCCATTGCTGGGTAATAACATTGAGGAACCTTCCAAAGAGGCACTCTTTTGTGAGTGATACACAGCTGTGGGGTACAGCCTTCCCATTAAGCCTGCAGAGCGCTCCCCCTGGGTTAGAGCCATCCATGAAAATCACATTGCTCATCGGCTGAGATTTGAACTCACTTGAGTCCTGTGCTCTACCCCTGATCCACAGAAACTGGTTTCTTTTTGGACTCTCTACTATGATCTGACAGATCAGGTGTATCCCTGCATAAGTAGCCATCTTTGTTTTAGCTGGTCATGAGATCATTCAATCAGCAGTTGTCAACTGAGGGCGTCTTAATATGTGACCAATGAACTTGACTGCCATAAGTGGGCCTGATATGTTGTTAAATGCAGACTTGATTTCTTATTTTTTTAATAATTCTGTTAAATAATGTCTAAGGTAGGTTATTATTTACCTTGTTAACAATTAGGCCATTTAATCTACTACATTAACTTTTACCCCCCATCGAAATTTAACTAATAAAAAAATTCCCCCAAAAAAGGGTTGACACAAGGGGATGGAACCGATTACAGAAAGAACTCATAGTTTAAATACTTTCCGCAACACATTGGTCTTAAACTTAAGTTTGAGATAAATTTACAAAGATAGTTTAAAGTAAAATTAAGTATGTCTGATGGTGGCCTTTTAGTTGGCTTCATCAACTGAGTTCAGTATTACTTCTGTTATTGCTCAACTGTGGTGGTCTTCACACTATTGTAATAAATTAAGAAACTCTGGTATAAAATCTATGTTGTATAAATAATCCCTTGCTGATAACTGATATTAATATTTCTGGCAATAGTAAAACCTGATTTTATCAATAACTGATCGCTAATTTCAGGGTGCTAATCAATTTAACGAATCTGCCAACAGCCAACCCTGGTCATCATTGACACATTTTCTTAACAAAGCAGCATTAGTGGTACACATGAATACTTAAGATTCTGTCAAGAACAGCAAGCTACAGTGTTAACTACATTTGTCTGACGGCAGACACGCAATCATTAATACATGAGCTGTGCTGTACCGCAGTAATCAGGGGCTAATGAAGAATGTCTGCATAAGACTGGCTGATCCTGAAATATTCAGACACTAGTTCCAATCGTTCACTGCAAGTAGAAATTTTGCTGTCTGTCTGCACCAATTTCCCTTTCTATTCTTACTCCAATGTGAAAAAAAGAATGTGACGTCAAACTCTTAATTATCTTGTCTCTTGTAGCACTTGGGGTCCTGCTGTAGCACTGATCTTTTGTAATTACTTGCTGTATTTAGAATCATTTCAGGCCATAAACCATCCCTCTGCTCATATAACTACCAGTACTTATAAATTAAGGAACACTGATATTGTTATTATTATTAACATTACTTATTTATTGATGAGGTAAAGAACATAAATATTGTAATTATTATTCACATTGTTTATTTACAGATGAGGAAAAGAACATTAATATTGTGATTATTATAAACATTATCTATTTACAAGTTCCCTTTCATCACAGCTGTTTGATTGCTCTGCCTGAGGTACTAATATAAGTGCATTTTGTTTAATTAATGAGAAATTTCTACAGGACAGACTTTTTAGTGATGTTGATATCATGTAATAACTGCATTTGACCATTTTTAACCAAAAATGTCTATTTTTTAAAGTGAGGATTTCATTATTTGTTATTAACATTGAAATTGAATGAGGATGAAGATACTGCAACTAGTGTTAGAAACTGGTTGTAAACTTATGTTTGATGACTGAAACAGCGACAGATAGATTTTTAATGAATTATATCATGTACCTCCACCTATGGCCAAGTATGTAACTTCAGCCAAAGAGGGTATGTTTTCATCCGTGTCTGTTTGTGTTTGTTAATGGTTGGTTTGATAACTACTGAACCATTTCCTCTGGTCAGGATAAGGGAAGAACCCATTTACCTTTGGTGCCAATCATGTTATTTATAGTTAAGATCCACTGTTTAGTCTTGAAACAAGCATGGTCTCTACTGAGTGTCATTCTGGTTTACATATTTTTAATTGTCAGTAAAACTAGTGGGCACTACTCAGTGGATACCGGTACTGTTGTTAATAACAATTGTTTTAGATCAACCTTAAAAGTTATACTCAGCATTTACATTCATAGAGACCCACTCCTCCATAAAATGTAATTAAAGTCAATAATTAACACTAATATATATTCTGAATATGATAAAGACACACAAACAGACAAAATGTTATCCTGTATCTTCACCTTGATCTGAAGCATTGCCTCATGTCCCTCCTCTCCATCTGCACAAAGTCACCAAATGCCATCCAAACTTTTTTAAATATCTTGTCCACATGAAAACAAACAGACAGACAGAAAGAAAACTAGATATGTCGGAATGACACGAATGCCCCTGCCTGGGGCAAATTAGAAACATTTGTTAAATTTTGTAAAATTTTTTTAAGTTCAGGAGGTGTCATATGGTCAAAAGTAGGTCAACAAGGGCAAAATGCAAACTTGATCTGTAACTGGTCGTTATCTGCCCACACACCAAAAATCAGGCCAATATCTGCAGGCATTGCGAAAAAAAGTCCGTACATGTGTATTTCTCATGAAAATTTCTATATTTCATGAAATTTTCTAAGTTTAGGAGCCGTAAAACAGTCAAAAGTAGGTCAACTGCCACGAAACGCGAACTCGATCTGTAACTTGTTATTATCTGCCGACACACCAAAAATCAGGCCAATATCTGCAGGCACTGCGAAAAAAAGTCCATACATGTGTATTTGTCATGAAAATTTCTATTTTTCATGAAATTTTCTAAGTTTAGGAGCCATAAAACGGTCAAAAGTAGGTCAACTGCAACGAAACATGAACTCGATCTGTAACTGGTCATTATCTGTCTACACACAAAAAATCAGGCCAATATCTGCAGGCATTGCAAAGAAAAGTCTGTACAACTGTTTGATTTCGGAATGACTGAATGACGGACATGGGTAAAACTATATGCCCCGGCCACTTTGTGGCGGGGGCATAATAAAGAAAGAGAAAGACAGACACACAATTAGAAAGGGTTAAAATAATGAGGCCTGTCAGATCTAATTCTGTCCCAGGCTGGCTGAACTGTCCTCTGCAGTCCACTTGCTTATAAAAGATACTGGGTCCATAATGAATGGTCTATTTTAGAATCTGGAGAGGAGCTCGTCAGTATTGATTTAGGGTGATACAGAGAACCAGGGAGAGCTCAGCACATCATTCTGTGAGCTCTGTGGTCTGCTTTTCACTGATGAAACATTATTGAAATTCTTCTTGTTAAGCTTTATCTCAAATCCTCTTGTGCCATAAACTGATTACGGGGCACTACTTATATTTTCCCACCATTCTGGTTGGAATGATGCATTTGTGGTTATTCAAGTTCCCAGTTCCATATATTACTATTTCCTGAATCGGCAATGATTTTGGAGTGGTTAATCTGTGATTTAGTGCATATTCTTCTCCCAATGAGTGTTTCACCAGTTCAGAAAGAGAAAGTTAACCGGTTCTCAAGTGTCTGCAAAAAACAGCATTCTCCCCATAAACAATAAGAAAAGCATTCAGAGAATGGAGACCTCTGATATATGGCACTGCTAGAAATGCAGCATTTTTCCTTAAAAAATTCCTTGATGCAGGTGGTTATCTGGATCACTCCCAAAATTTAATCGATCATTACTTTTATCCCTGCCGAGCTATCTTGAAAATTTCATCAAATCTGTCAATTACTTTTTAGTAATATTGCTACCAAGACAAACAAACAGATAAACCAATGCAAACAAAAACATAACCCCCCCTAAATGGTCAAGGTAATAATGTATAAACTTATGTTCACAAGATGCTTTGTCAGAAATATGATACTTTTACCTTAAACTTCTTGTGATCAATATAACTTTATTTGACAATAAATACATTTCTCTTCAAATTTACCATAATATATCATTCTCCACCATGGAGGTGTGGAATATATCTAAAGAATTGGTTTTAAATGGGATGAAAAGTGACACATGCATCAGGCCAAGCAACATAAAGATATATAAAATTACAAATTTATTTTACATGGATTGTACAGATAGTTATTAAAACTAATACAGACACTCTCCATGGCACAGTTATTGGTGAACCAATGTGTTTGGAGGTGGTTGAAACTATAGAACCTGGAGAAAACAACCGAACTAAGACAGCCCATTACAACCCACTCTCATAGCCATGTAGGGGATGGGTCACCAGTGGAGAGGGCTGAGAGTTTAACCCCTTGGCTGTCAAGGCCCCTAATTTATGTTTCAAGTTCAACTATTTACACGTTTATCAAAATAGAAGTGCTGGTCAAACCATATTACAGATACCTGTCTCTATGAAAAAGTATATATATGTTAAGCAAATTAAATGAATTGATCAGATCACTCTCTGGTTATCCTGAATAAAAGGGAAATTAAAAACAAGGCCTACAGGCCTAATGCAAACCTGTGCAAAGTTTAGGATTATGAATGTTTATTTTTAAAATTTAATATTGATCCTTTCATGTCCTGCATATATACCTTAGTCATTATGCGGACTAGGACATTTAAAACTAGGATGTTTCAGTCGAGATATTTCTGAAATGTTCTTTTTGCCAGGGAGGGACATTGGGACAGATGAACGGACAATCTGGCAGAATGGTTTCGGAGAAGAATATTTTAAAATGTTTTAGCATTTTTTAGCTTTTACCCTATAAAACCTTAGAACAAGTTCCTCTTTTAGCCTTGGTATTGAGTCACATCTATTCATGCATCCTGGCAATGCTTTCCCCCATGTCAAGGGTACCTTATGTGCCAAATGTAACCGCACCACTGGCTCTTACAGACTGAAACTTACCACTGGTTCTTACAGACTGAAACTTGAGCTGTTGGCAAATCTGAAATGGTTGGCAGTCTGCCAAAGTTATTTATAGATACAAAGCGTAACATGACATATTGTAAAATCTAACAGTTGGCAGGTTCTAGACATCTAGACGATGTCTAGACACATCGTCTAGACATCTACACTGTATCTGAACACCAGGCAGAGCCAGGACAGTTGCCATGGTGATGTCTGGACTGCACCTGGGTGCACTGATTGACTTCTTGACTTGACATATAGACACTTGCCAAGCTGACAAATCTGTTTTCAAACCCTGAAAGCCTTTTTCAATTGGCTACACTGCATTTTTAAAGCTGCATTTACCCTCTTATTCTTATAAACCGACAGAACAATATGATAGAACAATTCTTGTAAAGTTTAAACCAATCAGCTTAACAGTTTCTTAAAAAAAAAAGTGTATAAGCTAGAAGAGTCTAAACTTACATTTTTGCTTGTAAAAAAACAGATCAATGTAGGCGGCAGCACAAACACCTCAAATTCAGATATCTCATGTGACAAACATTGGCATATGATTTGGCGATGACAGCTCCAGCTGTTTCTGAGATTTTAATTTTAGTATGCTTTTTTGCACAAATGACTAAATTAAACCTGCTGTAACTCGGCCAAAAATCAACGAACTGGAGCCATTCATACAAATTTGCAAGAGATCGATTGTTCTAGGGATCATTTCTGTGAAATATTGGACAATTTGGCTGGATATTTTCAGAGAAGAAGATTTTTAAATCTTTTTTAACTTTCCTGTATAAAATCTAGGAAAATGACTAAATCAAAACCATTTGAACAAATCTGAATGATCAATATCTAAGGATCATTCATGTGTGAGATTAAAGAATTTGACCCAGTGGTTTTTGGGAAGAAGATCTTTGTATCCACTAAGCAGAAATGGGCTGGTATAACATTTGACTATATTCAGCTTCCCATAACTAAGCCAAAAATCACTGAACAGAGACCATTTGAACAAACTTAAGAAAGCACTACCCTAAGAGCATTTCTGTGCAATATTAAACAATTTGGCTTTAAGCTTTAAGAGAAGAAATTTTTTGTAGTCCTCTGTATGCTTCGGACACCGTTGACCCCCGTACAAAAAGACCAATTCAGGTGGCACCACCAATACTTCAATTTCAGATATGACTCAAGTGACCAACATAAACATAAAATGTGATGATGATAGCTCCAGCCGTTTCTGAGATTGTAATTTTAGCTTGCAAATGACTAAATTCAACTTCCTGTAACTCAGTCAAAAATCACTGAACTAGAACCATTTGAACAAACTTGAGAGAGATTGTTCCAGGGAACATTTCTGTGAAATATTGGACAATTCAGCTAGACAGTTTCAGAGAAGAAGATTTTTAAGCTTTTTCTCTATAAATCTAAATTAATGCAGATACCGAATAATAAGCTCTAGGGCATCAAGATTCACATGTGACTAATTCTAACATGTAATTTTGGAGCTGCTAGCTCCGACTGTTTCTGACTTACAGCCATGGAGGCAGACAGCCAGTCTTGGACGGTGGACAGCTGATGGACGTTGCCGTGCCATCGCATAAGCTCACAGGTTCACTAAAAAAAGATTTTAAACCCATCTTCTACAGCATATTATCTAATCAATAATCAGAAAATCATATTTTTTCCATAATCCGATAATTGCTTGTCTAAGTGCTGATACCAAAGACTTTTTTCTTTCTCTTTTTCTTTCCTTGTGTAGTGGAAAGATCAATGATTGATTCAGTAGAAAAGACAGACACAGGATAAAAGGGATTCAGTGCTGTTACTTTCAAATCTACTAGCCCATATATGGCTCTCACCAGTTACTCTGTCACAACATAAACAGGCATATCAAAGGAGTTCCTTCCACAGTTGGGGTTATAGGCACTTGACATTAAAGATGGCAGACATAATTGGAAGAACAAACAGATGGCTATGACCCTTGGCATTACGACAGGACACCTAACAAGAAGGATAATCCACCGATGCTTCCTTGTTGAACTTTTCCAAAGTGTGTGCATGACATTTCAAGGCGACAAGGAAATACTGGTAACCATGGCAACTTTACCAAATGACCAAACACAAGTAGAGTTAACAGGCTGCCATGCAGGCTCTGATTGTATGAAGATTTCCAAGTGTTTGTGATTGCCATAGTAAAATGAGTCATGCAATGATTTTGATTGGATCTTGCACTAGTTAAGTGCTGTGCTTGGACTATTAACCTGGTGTATCACATAACCCTAAAGTCAGCTATTCGTCTGCCTTATGAGTAGAATTCTGTTTACTGTTCCGAGATTGATTTGGATTTTTGTCTGTCTGTCCCACTGTCTATCTATCTGTCAGGTTTTCGTTCCAGTGCAAAAACTTTCCTACTTATTATCTGCTTTCATTCAAATTTGGGTCAGTGATTGCTCTTATGCATACCTTGGTTGAGTCTAGTTTTGGAATTTCTGCCTGTCTACAAATGGTGGCCCCATGGAAAATTTTTGCATTGGTGTGTGAGCTACAACAATTTTGACACTGGTTCTAAAAATGTGTACATTTGCTGCACGGGTGAAAGGGGTATTTGTCACAGCGTTTGGGACAAGGACTACCAATATGATAAAAGAAGTCTCTGCCTCAGTGATGCTGAATTATAGTTAGTTTACCAAAGCTTGGCTTCTCTCATTCTAAAGCCACATTCATTACACTTGAAAACCCATGGCATAAAAATGGGGTATGGTTAGGCTGTTTTACTGACAGTATATATCAAACAATTAAAGGGACATAATCAGGAGCAATATGATGCCTATTCTTCACACTACAGCAAAACCATCCCAGCACACAGTATCACTACCTTACAAATGGCTGTTAAACTGCTTGTTGTGGCTCTTGTGTGTTGGAAAACACAGTTCAGATGTGTCTGTTTACCTTAACAAGGCTGCACTATCAGAGGGCTGATTGTACCAGCAGGAACATGTATTTTATTTTTTGGGCCAAGTCAGTCAGGGCATCTCCTGATTATCCTCTATGATGCACTCTGTCTGAATCTTAATTCATAAGCTACTAGTCTTGCCCCCTTAAGTTTCTTTTGTACCCTGGACAAAATGATGTTCAAGTTTATTTTACAATCCTTATTCACTGAGTATTGCCATTTCTTTAAAATCATTAAAATTTATTAAGCCAGACAAATAGACATATGACATCATCTTAACATACATGTGTTCAAACAGGGCTGACAGAGGGAAGTGTATATAAGTCCTTGAAAACTCAGTATGCAACATCCAGGCCCAGGTTAGTAACTTCCCATTACTATATTTAAATCTTATTGAATTTCATGCGTAACAAATATCAATATTTCCTTGATAATAGATTGTTAAACATTGGCTGATAATCTCTTGGAAACATTCCTCAGACAGCAAGTTTTATTTCTCTTATTAATTCCCCTCTTTACTTCTTCCTAGTTCTGTTTTCCTCAGACTTAGAAAACATGCTCTATAACAGTCGATCCGCGCGGTGAACTCCACGTGTGCTTTGTTTACATTGCCTGTGCTGTGACGCGCCACCTGCTTCTAAAACTTGAAAGTAACATGACCGATTGTTTTTCTGTAAATATCAATCGACCCCTAGTTTAAAGCCCATTCCTGTGTACACAGTGGTATCTATATGCTTAATGAGCATTGAAACAAATTTCCTAAAATCTGTAAGCAATGACTAAACCCACAAATCACGTTATTGGTCATCTGACTTTTGGAAAACAAACGCCACAGGACTGCATCAGTTTGACGAGAAGAGATGCATTTTGCGTGTGTTGAAACATGATATACTTGTTGAATCGGCTTTTGACACAGATGGAACCATTACAGAACACTAGAGCACAAAAAATGTTCTGAAATTAAGAATTTCACATATTTTGGTCATCTGGCAACATTTTCTGTCACATTTTTGTAAGCAGGGTTCCAAAGGCCTCACTTCAATGGATGTCAACATGGTTTTCTGTGTTCAGAAACTCGCAAGTGAGTGACATCACAAGTGCAAGTGTACCCGGACAGCGCAGGTGCAAAGTGGCAGATTGGGCCCGCTTGACAATGCACAGAAACAGCACTAGAAAAACAGGAAGTTCTATTTTGAATTTGACAGTACTTTGGGAAATGAATCTTGAAAGATTCCTACTTCACTTTACATAAAGAATATCAAGAAATTTGTTACGGCAAACTTTTCTAGCATATGAAATGGGTCCTGTCAGTGACTATCAAGCGGAAGCCAGATCCATGGATTCTTCGGTTAATCTCACTTTATAATCAATATTAAGTAATTATTTGGCTGAATTTGTGTAAAATGTGTGATGTTAGTCAAGGAAAGGCATATACACTGCATTATTTTGACAGAATAACTGTTGTATAAAATTTATTAACGGTCGCATGGATGAACTTAACCGGTAGATGGCGTGCATTTTATTCAAACACCAAAGCTCATTTAAATATGTTAATGAACACCGCGCGGATCGACTGATAACTTCCAATATAATTTCACCCAAGGAGTCCTCCATATTCTGCCAAGATAGGATAGACATAAGCCTCACTTTAAACAAAGAGCCCACCCACATACTAAGCTGCATTTACCCCAATCAGGATAATAAAAGATTTCTCTGATGAAAGAACATGAGGGGACAAACATTTATTAATGCCTTTTTTTTAATACTTTTTCATATGATATGAATACTTAATAAACTTTTTTGATCATAAGATTTATAATCTGAGATGATATATGCTTCACCACAAACACCACAGCATTACACAAGTCAGGAGCAAGGCTTGTAGCCAATAGCCAACGGAGATTACGGCAGAGAGCTAATAAAGTAATCATGAATCCCTTTGAGTAATGAAGTATACCATAATCAATAAGGCCTACGCATGTAATAATCAGAAAATAATTGCAGCTGAGTCAAACATTTCTGGGGTGCAGCAATTAATAGGATTTTGATGAACAAAATTCCTTTTAGCACCACTGGATACACTTCCTCAGAAACCAGCCATTTCCTGATTTCCTGAGGCCCCAAGATCAATAAGAACCTGACAATGAGGTTCTCATAGATTGAGGGCAGGTGTTGCAATCAGGTTTTGTTGGTATTGGCAACTAGAACCAAGGTCCCATTCTACCAAGGTCATCTTGCTCTCCTGCTCACAGGTGAAATCAACTTTAATCCAAGGTCACTTCATACTGTGGTCAGCTTAAATCTACATTCATGCACATTATTAAGTTGTCCCAATGTCAATATGACCTCACAGCAAGGTCATCTGGTAAACACGTACCCTTTTTTGTCCATCAAACATTTTATCTTTTTTTCAGGTTTAGCCTGTACCTGCTTACATTTATGTTAGACATTTTTTTGCAACAAAATCTGACACTCTTTACATTTACAATACAGGCAATATCTTTTTCAGTTTTTGTTGTATCTTAAATACAACATTTTCAACAGTTCTTACTGGGCGGGTTTGCCTAAGATTACTGTGAATCTTTGAAACACAACTAGGGACCCATGGGTCTCGACGCTCAGCTGCATTTGTCTATACGGATATATGTTTATGAGGTTTTCCAATATATTGGTCCTGTAATCAGTTTGAAGCGAACCTGTCTACCCAAACTGGAGTTAGCATCCATTAACTAATTTGAAATGGATGGGCCCTGTGACCTTAACCCTTGACCTTATGACCCCAAAATCAAAAGTAAAAAAACTTCCCCTATTGGCAGGTGCACCACATGTTGATGATGGAAGGATTGAGGAGAAAAGTTTGGCTTAAATTGCATCCACAATCTTTCTAAAGTAATGGGTCCTGTGACCTTGACCTCTGATCTCATGACCCCAGAATCAACAGTTCTTACTTTAGTGGTGGGCCATATATAAGCCAAGTTTGAAACCAATATTTCAAACCAAACTGGTGTTATCATCTGGAAACTAATATGTGGATTGATGGCCCCCATGACCTTGACCTTGTGACCCCAATATCCATAAGTTACTTCCACTATTGGCAGGTGAGCAACATCTGGAAGATAGAATGTTTGGGACAGAAAGTTTGGCTAAAAATACATCAACAATCTGTGACCTAGACCTTTGGCCTTATGACCCCAAAATCAAAAGGGTTCTTACATTATTGGTGGGTCATATATAAATCAAAATTGAAACCAATATGTCAATCCAAACTGGAGTTATTATCCAGAAACAAATATGTGGACGGATGGGGCCCCTGTGATGATGACCTTTGACCTTGTGACCCCCAAATCAATCAATTTCTTCCCCTATTGGTAGCTCAGCTATATGTGCAAGATGGAAGGTTTTGGATGAAAAGGTTGGCTTAAAATGCATCCACAATCTTTCTAAATAAGTGGGTACTGTGACCTTGACCTTTGACCCCAAAATTGAACAGAATCTTCCCATATTGGCAGGTTAGCAATATCTGGAAGATGGAAGGTTTGGGATGAAAAGTTTGGCTTCAAATGCATATGCATTCTTTTTAAAGAAATGAGTCCTGTGACTTTTGACCGTTGGACCCAAAAATCCTCACTGTTCTTACTTAAGTGATGAGTCATATATAAGTTAAGTTTGAAAAAATATTGGGTGTACTTCCTCAGGCGGGGAAAATGCAGACTGAGTAATCCATCGACTGACTTACCCTTTTCCTGAATTCTGCTGGGATGCCCAGTGGCAGGCGAGCCACAGCTTTCATGGCGTCTAACCACTGCTGAAAGGCGTCATCCCCTGGGAGCAAGGGCTCGATGCTGAACTTCATCCGTGTATCAATCCCTGTAAGAACACAAAGAAAACATAGAAACTCTGGATGGAAGTAGTGTTTATCAAAACCATGTCAATCCCTGTAACAACAAAGGGAAAACATACAGAAACTCTGAACTAAAGAAGTGTTTATCAAAACCATGTCAATCCCTGTAATGGCACAAGAGAAAACATACAGAAACTCGGGATTGAAATAATGAATGTCAATACCTGTAACAGTACTAAGAACACAAAAATCATCTGGACTGAAATGGTAAACATCAATACAATGTCAATTCTTATGACAATACTGAGGAAACAGTGAGAACCTCTGGACTGAAGTAGTTTTTTTCATTACCAGGTCCATCCCTGTACCAATTAATACAAAGAAAACCTTTAGACACTCTGGGCTGAAGTAGTGTACATTTAAATGCAACTGATCTCTGTAATATCAGAAAGGAAATGAGCAGAGCCACTGAATAGATTAAGTATATGTCCATTCCAAAAAGGTCCTTCTAAAATTGACGAAAAACATACAGGACAGCAGGAAAATAGCCCTATCAATTTAACAGAGGACCCTTAAAGCATATTTCCAAGACACAGGTAACTCTTTAAATATAACAAGAAAATATTAAATTCAATATTCCACCAGACACTTGTACCCACATTATTCAGAATCCCAGAAAAACTGTGATTTTCTTTTCCATGCATCCTGCACCAGATAAGAAAACCTTATAACACAATAAAACCTGGTTATTATCTTCAGGAGAGGGTAGGTACTTTGCTTAGGAAGCAAAACTAACGGGTGGAGAGGGGTAATCCCAAAAACAAGAAACATCATATGGTTCTGAATCTTATCCAAATAGAATTCTTCAATCGAAACAAATTTTTGAGCACAACTAAGCAGTATGTTTTGTGTAACATAAAGTAAACAAAGAAACAGAAAGGTCACTAATCCATCAATCCTTGGACTGATGTTATGAAAATCACGTTGGTAATGAGTAACTGAAGGTAGATTTAAATAATAAATCTTGTAATATCAGCATCACAAGAACTGACAGAGTCCCAATACTGGTCAATACTATTTGCTGTGAGCGAGAGGGTATAAGAGAATTTTGTTCTTTCAGAGTTGACGTGAGGATATTGTTTATACATGAGCGGCAGGAGCAGTGTCAGAGCCGAAGTGAAGTGCACTAACGAGGAAATCCCCCCTGGGAACCGGCCATACCAAACTGCCAGTAAACACTGTGCAGTAACAAATCACACAGGTCATCAGGGTGAACTATGGCTGCCTTGGAACTGAGCATTCATCCTTCTATTTCATATCCATAGACTGGCAAATTCTCAATTTTCAAGTGGTCAGCCATGTGTGAACTCCATTACGACATTTTTAATCATTCAAAAATGTTACCAAAAACTGTAGCAATAGACAATGAACTATCTGAGATATTGTCAAACCCTGATGTAACTTTGCCACTGCATAAGAGAGAATTTATTAACCATTTATTTTTAATTATTTACACAAATATTTAATATTTAAATTAAACAATTTGAATTACATCTAAATATGATTTTTTAATTTAATAATTAAATAAAATATATGTTTTAACTGTGGATTTTTCAAATCCCTAACAATTTAATTTAAAGATTAAAATAAAATAAAATACAAAGTATATGTAGAATGTGTACCACAAGAAAATTCTTTGGGTAAAGAAGGCATTTCAATTAAATATGCATTTAATTAAAATTACATTAAAGAAATTACAGAACTGAAAAGCCAAAAAAAAATCAATGTTTCCTCTAAGACTTTACTATTGTACACAATAGTTATATATATTATACATACATGTCAATTCAATCCAATAACCTGAATATTATTATCTTTTTTAATAATAAAGTTACTCTGGTATTTTCCAAGGCAGATAAAAAAGAACCCAACAAAAAATTCCTGGCCCACTGCCAATGTGAATTATCAGCATTTCCAGGATTATATAATAATAAAATCTACGGTAGAGACTGAAGGACAGACATTTGTAAAATTATAAACTGACTTCTGTCAGAACAGCTGCCGACCAGCTCTGGCCATAAAAATGACATAGTCATCATAAGCTGACCATCAAAAATCAATAGCTCTAAACATCCTGTAAAGCTCTCTAAAATGTGCATTACTGAGGTCCATTAATCAGCCATCATCAAGCTGCCCAATGAGATAAATCATCCAAATTAACAAATAATTACTTTCAGCTGCAATAACAAGGACATTTAACTTTCACAAACCATAATTCTCAGCAACAGATTGCCATAAAATATTTTAATGGTCCCACTAACTTAAAAGTGAATGATTTCATCCAATGTCAATGAATTATCCATGTAACATCTGGACAGCACTGCAACAGAGTGTGCACCTTTACTATTACCAAGGACAAAGTTTCATCTGCATGATAAAGAACATAAAGGCAATCATTCCAAATAGTAGGGTAGATATTGTTTATTGAATCATGTTCTATGACTGAGAGAAATAAAAAGAATGATGATCAATAAATAATCAATATTTTTATGTACTTTCTATATCAGCATGAAATCTGCTGTATAGAATTATACCCAAAATGTTAACCTAGTAAATTAAGTCTAAAAAGTCAAGGTAGCGGCCTGGGTTGTTCACACTTGTTTGCTCTACAAAGGTTCAGTTTTAATGTTGTTCTCTACGTTTTGTCAAGTCTTTCTTATATCTCTGATAGGATTAAAATATTTTTCCTGGATTAAATGTGAAAATGCAACCAATTTAATCAATGATGACAGAAATCAACCAATTATCAACATACTCAAATAACTTGGGCAGGGTGGAATGATGGGATTAAAGTTTAACATATGCAATATTACTCAACTAAATATATAATTGCTTTCAAATTTCAGACTTTAATAGCTTAAATCCATACAGATCCAGCATATAAAAGTTATTTCAACAATGCTTATATGACAATTTTATAATAAATATATAATCAGAGATTACCTTTAAGGCTATAACACTTTCCATCCTACATTTGAGAAACAAGCTTAATTAAACATCAATGGCTCATCTGCTTAACCAATGTTTGTGCGACTGTTCTCAGAATTTTACCTTTCAGATTACTTGCATCTGTAAACGATTAACTGTCTTGGGTGATTATGACTCTAAACAGATTTAATATTTCTAATAACCTTAATTTATCATTTAAGGGTTTAAACTGAACACAAATGACAAATAAATTAGCGTGAATGCAATTTTCTCTCAGGAATTCGACCTTTCATGTCTTTGGCAGGTTAAAAAATATCAAAATATAAGGGTAAATGACTAGACAGTCATAAGGCCTATATAACTGATGGCATTCTGCAAGACAATTATTTAAACTGTCCCTCATATCACTTACACACATAAAAAGACAAGAAGGAGAGGAAGGGAGGATGGAGAAGAGAGATGCATGTGGGAGATTGAGGAGGTAAAATTTAGAATAAAACAATAAAAAAAGATTACAGAGAGAGAAGAGAGCAAAGGAGGAATGCTAGAAAGAACAGAGAGAAAGCTAAAGTGAAAGGGAAAAGCTACTGAGAGAGACAAACAGATAACAACAGAGGTCAAAAGGAAAGAAGGGAGGGTAGACAATGGGAATGAGGGGGAAAATGAGAGAGAAATGATACAGAAGAGAAAGAAAAGAAATAAGAAAGAGATAAGAGAGGAAGTATAAAAGAAGAAAAGAATGAGAGAGATAAGAGGAGATAAGAGAGGATGGATAAGAGAAGAAGAGAAAGAGAGAGATAAGACAGGAGATAAAAGAAAAGGATAAGAAAGAATCCTGTAAATGAGTATATTAAACTTTATTTATATTATTCATAATAAGCCAAAAGGAATCTTCTTTAAAGACGGACTGGCACATACATATCATATACACACTATGTACATCAATATTAAAATATTGCAGATTTGTGACTGATATCAAGTGTGATATGAATCCAGGACACACAAATTATACAAGTCAAGGTGTACATATCACATACTCTCAACTGTCTTGTTACAAGAACATGAGCATTAAGATTTGGAACCTTCTAGGTGATGCGTGTTACCCTGGATATACAAGGGTATAACAGCCTACTTTGAGGCAGTATTAACCTAACTAAAGTAAAGCTTTCAAGCTTTTCATGAAGGTACAAAGGTCTCCAATTCCAGTTGAAGCAATCCAACAAGATAATAAAGGCTGTTGGTCTCTTGAAATTAGACATTACTGCCTGGAAATGAATGGCCATAAAAGGCTTAAGCTGTCTGCATGGGTTTATCCTGATAAACGACACTGCAAAGTGGCATCTCGTCTCATCCAGACAAGACAAATTTGATAAGAGGTCTGTCTGACGTTGATTGTCCCTGTCAAAGTGAAGTACTTAAACACTGATGTATTCCAAAACAGACCTGTTCAGATCTGAATATCAGACATCATAAAGAGTCTGGATGATACAAATACAAATTTAAAGTTTTTAAACAACTGCTAACAATGGAGAAATACAAGAACAATAACCTCCCTGCAAGGATACAGCAAAAACAAATGTTAAGTTTTCTGCCGTGTCTGTTTATTTATTTGTTTGATATTTTGTCTTTTAGTAGGGTAAAAAAAACCTTTGTGGAGGCTTGGAGTTGAACATGGGCCATAGAAGATTCATTACATTTTGGTATTGGTCTGGGTAAAGGGATTAATCCTGTAGGATTGTTTAGTCTTGGCAGAGGTATGAACTCTATTAAGTATATCTGTATACAATTCTGATTTCAAATAAAATAAAATAAAATGCTTCTTTAAAGGTTTCCCCAGTAAAACCACAATATACCACAAACTTACTATCTCCAATTCACCTGTTGAGGAGTCTGCTTTAAAATCTAGTACTTCAGTATTGAGTAAACAAGTGTCCCATGGGTCTAGGTATAATGCAACCAACACTAAGTGGGTCACATGACGGGTCAATATTTTTGTTTGGTTAAGTGCTTCAGCAAGGTAATAAATAAGTCAGATTACAGCCCAAACCCAATTAAGATGATTTCAAAAGAAATTTAAAATTCAAACTGGCCTTATTTTCCTGAAGTTTTATATTTACAAAAAGGGCCTATGAAAACTGATTATATGACAGCTGATGTCTGTCCTAAAAAACAATTAGGAAATCATAAATCACAATTTACAAAGATAATTTCTGTTCCAAGTATCTTAGTTGAATCTTTAAAAAATTATTTTGTTTTATCAAAATATTATCCTGTTAAATTATCACTAAAACACATCTATAATGTATAATCAGATTAACTAAAGCTGGAATTGTAGATCAGACTGTCTTTGTAACTGAACACATGGTACGCCCCTTTTCTCTGGAGTTTCATACATTTTCATAGCAGTGATCAGTTGGGCTAAGCACCAAATGACTGGATCAAGTTGTCTAGAAGAAGCAAATTTTACAGTGCAGCATACACCGTCATGAATTAAAAAGAGTTAAAGGACAAAAACTATCACACTTCCTGGGTTGCCAATGCCTGGATTTCCTGTGAAATTTGTGACATTTTCCTGTTGACAAGAACATCTGGAAATCACACCAGAAAATATATTATCAGATGCATGTTCTTGTTGCTCTGACACACCAGTTATCATTGAGTCAAGCGATATCCATGACACAAGCAAACAGAAGCCAATAAAATCATGGAAAAAGTACCTATATACTCCCATAAAAATATCCCAGGATATCCTGTGTTTAGCTACTTGTTAAAATAGAAAATAAAAACAAGAAAAAGAAAAAAATTTGTAACAGATATTTTTGCACTCTGGGGAAACTACAAAGTCCACCCATTCCATAAATTTTGACCAAATATTTGTGTAGAAATGAACTCATCGACCCTCGTAACCTCCACTTCATGCAGGGATGAGACTTAATAAAAGGTACCTTCAAACACAACTTAAATGAAACGTTACCTTCAACTGCATGATCACCCATTTTCTCTGGATCAGGGCAAGGCATGTTATTGCCATAATGAACTGATCACTAGCACAACAACTGAAACCCATCAGTCTCGTCTACATCAGAGCTTCATTCAGTACAGCAGCAATAAAACATTTATTTACCTTGGCTCATGATTCTACTAATACATCACTTGCAGCGTATTTTTTTCCCAGTGGCAACCATTGGTCTGCATTGCCACACAGAGGACTTTAATATCGGGACCAATTGCATCTTCCCACTACCAAATACCATAGAGGCCCGGAGTGATAAGGATGCCTTTTTTTTACCCCTGTTTCAACTAGCTACATACAAGTAGTATTGATTGCGGTCCCATGGAAATTCTGTCATAGAAGCTGCACTGTGCAAGGTCAGTTAATTGTAATCAATTTGGTTGATGAATTCAGCACATCTGGTCGATTTACCACTTTGTGGACAGCTGTTCTTCAAACAGACACACATCAAATTATTAAGCGCAAATCAGAGTTAATTCACACAAAGCCCAATTCACAGGTGTGGCCTAGTGCTTTTGAAATACTTTCTTTACCTGCAATCTGTGCATGTTTTCAGTACTTCAGTCTCAACCATGATACCTTGCAAGTTTTATCGATGAAACATTGAACGGCAATTTTTGTTCCTCTAAAAAAGGTCAGATATATTAAAGCAATCTAAAAGTTTTATAATTTATATCTTAATGGCCACGAACCCATCAATGCAGAAAATTATTTATTCGAATAAATCTTTATTATTTAGTCACAGAATGAAATGCTTTTAAATGCCTTAATGCTTAAGCTTTGAAATTGCAGATTTTACATTGTTTTTGAAACATGTATAAAAATGAAAGCCTTTATTCTAGCACAAGATCCGAATAAGCTTCAATATGTAACATATTACAGAGCCAGAATGATCAGCCACCCTTCACAATTTTATTTTTTATAGATGTCTTCTGTTGTACTATAATAAATGGGGTGATATGAAATTTTATATTTTTAAATTGAGTTAAATGGCAGCTGTTTAGAAGCACATACCACATACTGTCCATTCATTAAAACTGAATAACTGTGAGAGATGCCTGGATGCTAGGAAACTGCTCTGCACAGTCACATAAAACAATATATGAATAACAATATATAAATGTTAAGAAATATCCTGCAAAGAAAAGGATTACAACACAAGGGCACCACAAACATGAATAATACACCAGTCTAATGTCTTAGGACCCCTGACCTCATTAAATATGCATGACTGCTGAGAATTTAATCGAGGTGAGAAACTCTATTGGTAAATATGTATAATGAGTTTCATGAAAATCCATAGGATTTTTGTTAAGTCACCACTGTGTGTCCAAAGTGCAGTGACCTATGACCTCAATAATTATAAGTGGATTTTGCTGGAAATCAAACTTAGGTGAGATATTTTATTGATTAACATTTCTGATGAGTTTTGTTAAAATCCTTCATAAGGACGTCATATGATGGGTGTATAATAAAAAGCAAATGGTTGATGGGCATAATAATTTAAAGTGAAGAATTATTTAAAAGTATGACCAGTAAGAGGCACTGCAAAGAAACTTCAACAAATTTGCTTGTTATTTACAGTGGAATTTGTCCTCCACTTCTGCCTCTTATTTTATTTTTAGATTCCTGTGATCATGTTTTAGTTTTTATTTTCCCCTAAAGATATCTCCACATGTCATAGTGCCTGTATTTTAGTTTTCCTTTCCCCCTGATGATGTCTCCACATGTCATAATTTTAGTTGTGAATTTGGAACAGAAGAGAAAAATATTATTTGTATTGGAGCTAGTGATAATGAATTTTCAGACAGATACTCTAAAACCAATCCAAAACAAGGTATACATGAGAGCAATCACTGACCAAAATTTGAAAGAAATTGGAAAGCAGGGGACAATAATTACATGCACAGTGAGTTAAGGTTATACATATTGACCAATTAGAGACTTTACTCACTGTGTCTACATCCTTTTTTGGGGTCTCTCTCTTCTGTTCCTTCCACAGGATACGCTAATGCTGGTAAGGAACAATACAGTCCCATTCTCAGGTATATCTACCTCTCTGCGTATTGCAAGAGGTAGTTAGCTTTGAGCCAACAAAGGATGATATCCTATATAACTCAGAGCAAAAACAAAGTATGACAAATTGCTAGAAGTCAAGTTTCTCGAGCTTGTGGAAAGAGCTTGCATAAATCAATACCATGAAAATCTTAAAATAGCTGAAACAGATCTTGTTTGTGACTTAGTGTATGGTTTTCCTTTTAATGAAATATATCCACAGGCACAGGGAACTGTTTTAATACACCACTTCTGGATCATTCTGATTTCCATAATATATTCCAGTTGGTAATCTGTAATACTTTTCCCACATATTAAGTAATCCTTGTAATCATGTAGCCTGAAGAAGCAGAATTCTGTGTACCACCATATGAAGATATATGTCATGTATTCATTGGCCTTAACAAGTTCCTGTTTATTCCACAGCCAATGCTAATATCACAGCTTTGCGAACACCCACATCTCAATTAATGCCACATTTGATATGTAATTTGTGGGGACTTTCCATCCAATGTAAAACTTGATGGTTAATTAAGACCTGTCATATGCAATGAGAGAGCTAATTAATCAGCATAATACTATTATTTTTAGGATGTGACCATTTTGTTATGATTATGGTGCAAGGAACGTAACATTTCTGTATATAAAACCATATGTATAGAAACTATAAAAAGGCATATGTACAGGCATACATTAAAACATATGTATATCAGCTATGTAAATTAATAAGTCTCTGTGACAGCAAGATTTGTTTTTTAAAACCATAATTATACTGCACAACAAAGCCTGAGGCTTAGTCATGATTATCTCACCCATCCATGATATAATTTTTGAGATAACTGTGACAGGAGATCAGATTTCCATGGATACATCAATTCGTTATCTATCCCTGTAATCTTGTTACCAAGAGATCCAAGGCAGTGCCCAGAGCAGAGTGAAGGATCCAGTAGCTAAGAGCATGTAGCAGTCTGCAGCAACAGAGTGTTCTGGACTGTTCCTTATTTGGTTATGACTGTACCTTGCAGTAACAAGGTCTGTTGCTGTTTTGACCCACTGCTATATTGCTGGTGATATCCAGTGGACAAGTTTGAAATCTTATACTTAAATCTTATACCTTATATCTTCAGTGAGCATGGTGTCATTTGTGGTAGCCTGTTTGTCATATTAAAGTCATGTTTAACACACGATGGTATCCTAATAAAGGCCTTGTGGTCATCCAACGTGAGTATATCCTTATATCCATGTCCTAGCTTATATCTGAATTAGGTGAAGTGCATTTTACATATATGCAGTTCACAGTTCCTCAATCTGTCATATGTAGTTATCTACATCATCACATTTCACCCTCAAGATGTTCTTGTAAACTATTTGTGATCATCTTTCATGAACAAAATTCAACCTCTTTATAATATTCCAGGTACCAGAGCTGATGACGGCAGCAACATCCCAATACACTGCACATTAATGTGTCATGTTTAACTGATACAAAGTGACTCACAATGCCTTAAATATAATATCTGATTATCCAATCAGAAGAGATGGCCAGTATTAATACTGTACACATATTTTCCACCAGTATCTTTCTGTGTCCAATTATGCTAAACAAAATGAAAGTGTTCTGAGCTGTGTATATCAGTTCAGCCAGCTGATGACCTTTACACTACAGTCTACATGTATTATACATCACTGACCTGTACAGCAGAGTACACACCTTTCCCACCAGTACGTCTCCACCTACACTTAACATGTAACCAGACTCTGAATAGGAACCACTGGATGGACAATGCCCGGGGTTTTTTAGTATTAATCCCTGCCAATATATACACTGATTCTCAGTAAACTTAGACTGATTATTAGAACTCCGAACATCACTCAATCAGCAGCACTGATAAGTTACATCTTCTTTACTTCATCCAGATTATTAATCTGTGGTGTGAACTCTGACAGTTATATGTGACGGCTACAGCCTTTACAGGGCTTGAAATAACCAGACCTCTGCCGCCCACCTACTGCTGTGTCTTATCAAGGGTTTTTGGGTACACTACACCAGCCACGGATCTGCTAGTAGTGGGAGGCTGTACTGTTAGCAGCCGGACTTGAGCCAGTCTACCAGTCAGTCTGTAGACACTCAATCAGTCTGCCTGTCATAACAGTGCATTTCATCAAGGGCAATGCATTCTAATAAAAAAAGAACACCAGTCTAATTGCTACCAGTTTAGGTTAATCCCACAAAATACATAAAGAACACAATGATGTTTACATTGAGAAACAACCGCCCACTTATGTACTCTCTCTTTCAAATCAGGCATATCCTGACATAAATGAACACTGGATGTATGTAAACAGCTCTCAAAACTTAAAAGTAAAGTGTCTTTATGCAATTAGCAGTTTTATATGTTTACTGACTGGAGGGCAAACAGCTCAAACGCTTGTAAAATATGAGACATATGCCATATCATGACAACTCATTCACTGTAATCACTTGCTTAATGTAAATGCTTCCAAGCAGAGAGAACTAATGAAGAATTAAGTGAGGTGAATATCCCAAACAACCAGCCGATGTAACTGGTAAACTATTTTCACTTACATATGTTTGACAAAATATAATTACAGGCAGTGACATATGACAACTAGAAGTAATGTCTCACAAGACCATATCTCCCATTCAGCTTGAATGTGAGACAAGTGTACCTTGGGTTATAATAGAACCTGAAATTTTGCCAATTGTACAAAAAAGTCGAATCACAACAAAAATCACAAAATCAACCATGAATGCACAAAAGCCTACCCATGCAGATGAGGTGACCTATTAAACACACATATGATGTGAATTAGTTTTGGACCTCAGAAATGGCCATTCGAGTAATAAATGTCACATTTGAATACCTGATATCAAAATAAAAAATTAATAAAAATCTGAAAATCGAACATAGATTGCTAATACCTAATCTGATAAACAGACCTATTACTTATATATATATAAATATATATATAGTTAATGGACAGATATAGAGACAAACACTGATTGAACATTACACAAATTCACATTTACATTGATATTTACAACACCAATCCCTGGGGAAACAATAAAAAAGACATCTGCATCAATATGCTTTGAATTTCTCTACTACAATTAACAGTATATAAGTTCTGTGGCCTGGTTAAACCAGAAACAGCAGATCAGCATCAAATATGTACTACAGTTGCGACTGGCTGTAAACCTCTATACACAATGCAGTTGGAATAGTGCTGTGATAAAAAGTCAAGCACTGGTGCGGCATTAACTACTTGCTGTGAAGTCTCCAGTGATCAATACTGCTATTCATTCTAACCTGTTTGTTCTACCATACCCTGTTGCTGCTGGGTTATTCAAAACAATATATTTATTGTATTTCCTCAACTCTTCCTCTCCACTGAACCAAGCATACATTCTATACTGCCACAGTATAAAGTAGAATAAGTTTGATTGCAAAAACGGGCATATGTTTCCCCTTCCTATGGGCCTCTTATCCCTTAATTTGAGGAAAAAATTACGGACTGCTTCAAAAGATCGAGTTTTTTTAGAAAATTTTAGAGATTTTTGGAAGAAACATTTCACAAGTCCAATTTCATGAGAATATACAGAGGAGTTCAAAAGTTACAGCATTCACAAAATAATTTTCATTTTAGGTGATTAGACCTTGAAGATTCATGTCAAGGTCACCATTTTTCGAACTCTTTAAAGAACCTGGTTGAAATAATTAGTATTTAAAATTTGAGAAAAATACTTTAAAAAAATTATATTTTGACCTATTTGACTTTGATGATGAAGTTTAAGGTCACTTGAATTGTTAGAAACATTTAAATTTCAAGTTTCATGAAAAAATGTTGAGTCATTCAAAAGTTATTGTGTTCACATGAAATGACACAGAAGACGACCGACCAAACATTATTGGTCTCCCTCCATTGGGAGAGGAGAGATAATAAACAGATTTTGCAAACTCACTGTGATTTTGATTTCCCCAAACAATGTGGGTAGATACTGCAAAATAGTACTACAAAAATAACATTATAAATGTATTCATGACAGGGATACACAATGTCCAATAAAGTCAAAATTCTGATACTTTTCTGATTGTAAATGCAGCTTTTATTAAAATTCATGGAATATTCCCTGAAATTCTAACAATTTAACACATTATCACTACTTTTTCTGCTAGACAGAAAGAATATATCCATTTCCCTAATCAACAGATGTCCTTGTGCAAAGTTCTTCTCAGTGCATAAAAAGCCATCAGCAGTTCTCCAGGGGTCTTTCCAGGGGACCACAATGCATATTTAAGGATAGTGGAGACTGGGATAGCATACTTAAAAAGAGACCACCACATCCAAGGCACTGCCATGATAAAACAAGGGACCCATGGGTCACGGCGCTGAGCTGTTATATATGATAAAAAATATGATTTAGAAATGAGGCACATGCTTGTTTTGTGTGGAAATAAATATAATCTGTATTATGAGTTGTGGGTGTTTAGCTTATGTATGATTTTGATAGTATCTTTGGAGACAGGGAAGAGGATTGATTTCATTTATTTTATTAACAAATGAGGTGCTATTGTCACACAGAGTTTGACTTGGCCATATAACTTATAAACAGAACATATAATATAAGAGTAATAATGATTAATTAAAAATAATTACAAATTGTCCCAAATAAAATTTTTATTAAAAATAATAAGAGAATCGTATGATTTTTTAAAATAAAATACAACTGAAATGATTATTAAAATAATATCAAAGAATATATTCATGAATGCATTCATGAATACATTTTTAAAGTATTTGCACTGGTATTCATATACTTTCATTTTTACCTGAATTCCCATTCTTATGCAAGAAATTTTATAATTGAGTACATATTCATATTCGTATTCAAATACATTTGCAAAGTATTCGCACCATGTGTGGTATTTATTCAGTTTTCACCAAACAATGATGTTGAGAATCCAGAATATACAAAATTCACACATTTAAATAATGATCATAAGTACCTGGTTTTATGGCTTTTATTCATAATAAAAAAAAAATAAATGTAATATATTCATTTTGGTCTAATTTCACATCAATGTACACACTAGACACAGCAGGAATCTAGATTAATATTATCAACTGCATCTTTGTCTATCATTAATTTTCTTCATATGATCCCTAATGATTAGTAATTAATAATATGATTTATTTTTTTAGCATTAAAATTAAACTGAAAAATACCATAGGTGACTGCATGGTGTTATTTGGAATATGTGACATTCTATCAATCGATACAAGATTCTTATATCATCAGTAACTGCAAGTTAATTTCCTGTTATTATCAACTAACAAATTCCTTTTCTATTTTTCTTTAATTTGTTATTAAAAACCAATAAAAATTTATTGATTTATTGTTTATTGTTATTTTGTCAGTTAAAAATACTAGATGAGTTGGGTTGGACTCCTGGATCAACTGTGGCTGGCCATAAGCTGCCTGGCTGCCCCAGTGTATGCCTCGCATCAAGTGTGCATAATTTGATGAAAGGTCAACATACAGGTGACTCAAGAGGGGCTGGGGAGAGCTAAGGTCTGACATGGTCTCATAAAAATATTAATAAAAGCTACAATTTTTGGCCAATTTCTTTCAGCTTTCTAAACTCAAAAGCTGAAATCCTTATGTGTGCATGATATGAAAATGATATCAACAGTGCTCACAGGAAACAAACGTGCCATGGTCAAAGTTTGACAAAATTTAAGGTACTAATTTTATATTTATACTAATAACTTATAAAATTTGAAAAATTCAGAACCAATTTTGGGTATTCAATTGAATCTTGATAAAATAATGTTACATCCTTGACTTCAGCAATCCTCTTGTTAAGGGAGTAAATATATTTCTCATAAGTGCATTTTGTTTGGGCCCATAACTTAAAACAATTACACAATACTGACATCATTTCTGGCATGTGCATAGAGAATGTATAAAAAAATATTTATATTATATATGATTAAAGTCAGATCAGTGGTTTTGATATTAGGCAGTCTTGAAGTGTAACAATGGGTTTTTAATGGAAAAATGAAGTATTTCCTTAATATCTCGAAGGTATTAAGTCCTAGTGACCAAATTCTTGGCATGGTAGGGGATTTTGGAGACATCTAATTGTATGCCAAATTTTAGGAACTGAGAGCTGAAGCTGGGGAGCTGAGCTCTTGCAAACTGCATAACACTAGCTTGATGTAAACAATATGTTACATGGTGCTTGAAAACTTGAATAAAAATCTACAGTTTTTGATCAACTGGTTTCAAATTTTTTGTGTTAACAGACAAAATGCTAACAAAAACATGCTGTGAAAATTAAATCCACAGTACTTACAGGAAAAAACGTGCCATGGTCAAAATTTAAGGTACCAATTTTTTATTTTTGTTAATATTTCAAAAAATTTTAAAGATTTTGATCTAATTTTGGGTATACAATTTAATTTTGATTAATTAAAGTTAAATTACTGGAACATATAGCTTTAACATGTTTTGTGTTAAGTGATCAAATATCTTTCCAGATTTTTTTAAAAAATGCATTATGTTTGGGCCCATAACTTTTTTAAATTAAATAATACTGACTTAATTTCTGGCATGTACATAGACACTATATAGGGGAATATTATGGTAAATATGAAGAAAAACAGATGAGTGGTTTTGATATAAGGTAGTCCTAAAGTGTGGAAATAGATTTCTAATAAAAAAATTGAGGTTTTTCCTTAATATCTCAAAGGAATGAAGTCCTATTGACCCAATTTTCGGCATGGTAGGAGATTTTGGGGACATCTAACTGTATGCCGAATTTCAGATTCGTAGGTCCAATGGTGTCAAAACGTACCAGTCTTATGGACGGATGGACGGACGGACAGACAGACGGACGGACGATGGACAATGGACCACGACTATAGCTCAGATGACTTATAGTCAGCTGAGCTAAAAATATTACAAATATTTATATGTGTAATAGGTCTGGAAATTGTTCACATAGATAAAGTATTTTTTTCATTTGTAGTTTGTGCATTTACTTCATTATCTCAGTGGTCTCCCAGTAAAGAACCATATAAATATCACTCTATGAATTAATACATCCCAAATTCTGAAACAGAATAAATGGCCTAGTTCTTATAGGTAAACAACATTTATCTTTTCCAAATAAAAAATGTTTTATTTGATCACAGATCAGACCATGGAGACAGGAAGGCTATGACAACTTTTTATTGACTTCATCACATGTGCCAGTCCAAAAATTTATTTACTTATTGATCTGACTACAGAACAGCAAGTCCTGGGTCTACATGGCACTGAATATTCAAGTATGAAACTGCACAGGGATAGAAAAACAAGTAAACCATTGGTATAATCAATGCTGGATTACTGCTGCTGAAGGCCCTCAGCTTGGGACCCATCAAAAGCTAATATTAAATAGCATGTAATCATAAGAAACAAACCTTGTTCTCTTCTTTACCCTTCTATAATTTTAGGATTTGGGCAAGGCCCAAAGAAAAATGCTATTCCCTCTAAACTTTACATATACAAATCCTTTTGGCATCAAATTTCCTGACAGAAAAAGGACATCAAACAGGTCAGAGTTTTTTATAGGATGTTTAGCAACCTTGCCCACATATGCAACCATGCTACCAACTTTGGTTGCATGGATTTTCTGTCTGTCAGCACTGCTGTGATTAATAACAGCTTATAGATAAACAAGTTCATACCTCCATCACAGAGGTGTATTAAGAACCTTTTTTGACACTTATTATCTATAGTCCATTAAAATGTACGCAGAGTAATTCAGAAATCAGACAAATTCTATGGAAAAGATAGGCGAGTAGCTGGCCATAAGCATCAACAGATCACATTGCAACACTGAACAGGTCATTTAGTCCTATATGTCAGCATGATAATATGAACCAGAACCTGACAATGAAAAATTGCCTTTGATTGATGGAAATACAAAAGCAAGGAGTCTCTAATGGCTTCTAGTATCAATTCTTGCAAGGATGATGTTTTGTTTTCCCAGACAATTCTGGGACCTATCAAATTATATGCTGCAAGCAAACCCAGTGACATTTTATTTCTTCAGGGACTACTTGCCCGCAGCTGCATTTTGAGGAATCCCACAAGTACTGGTAAGAAAACAAAAAAAGACAACAAATAACTCTTCTGAGTAAATGGCTGGCACAAAATGCCTGGTCTCACTAGCACCATTTCTCTATATTAATAAACATTGCACTTCAATTACCTTAGCAATAAATCTATTCTCACAGCATTGCTGAAGAAGTCTTAGTTGCAAATTGTAAATCAAACTAAAGCTTCCAAATTATGGATTATTCTATAAAATATGATTAATTTAACTATTGCCAAGCCATTACATGGAAAGAGATTTAATTTTGTCTTTCTGCAATGCTTCAAAGGAACTAACTTTTAACATGTTAGTTTACTGGTCATATTATCTCATAATTTCTCATAATAATTAAGTGACTGACAAGTCATCATTCTGTAATAGGATCAATGTCATGAATCACTTTGTGATAAAGCCACCATCATTCCTGCAGTGATCACAACAAAAATCCTCATTTAAAGTGATCCCACCATTCATAATGACTAATCACGCTCATCATTCATACTAATTAATGATGTAGGACTCCTGCCCTCACTAGGACTTGGGGTCCAGCCTCTTTATTTTCAGACTTAGATTGGAATGATAGGAGTAGAATGAAACACCTTGTAAAATACACACACCCACTTACAGGTGAGCCTGTAAATTTCTTTGTAACCTGTGAAACTAGGAAACTAACACTCCCTGTGGCCTAGTAATTAACTTTCTTAAAAAGTTTCCAACACT
Organism: Sipunculus nudus; assembly: GCA_026874595.1. Classification (NCBI taxonomy): domain Eukaryota; kingdom Metazoa; phylum Annelida; class Sipuncula; order Golfingiida; family Sipunculidae; genus Sipunculus; species Sipunculus nudus. The sequence goes on along the minus strand of CM049306.1, from coordinate 46,441,366 downwards.
GCAATGAAAACTTTAAAACTTTTTGTGTATCTCTCTCAGCATTATGATTGTCAACTGGAATCAAGGATTTTTTTTCACACCGAACACAGCTATGACAAACCTAACCTGCTAGCTGACAATTGATATGTTTATGGACAGACGTCTTCAGACCTTTTACCAAAGTTGTTCAAGTGACAGTACTCTTGCTCATTCACGTTAAACAATTGTGATATTCAAAAGATGATATTATTCAGCACATATTTAAACATGTATAGTGCTCAGTTAGTAGCTGCATTTTTGTGATCACACAGCTAGGGCACCACAATTCTCAGAATTGTCCACTTATAATAATGTAACCTCACTTAAACAGTAATTCACAGCATTTTTTAAATCAAATATTAAAAAGCAAAACAAGAAATAAGGAAAATTACCATAGGTAAAGGGAGTTATTTTGATGAAAATTATGGAAAAAAATAGGGCAGGGACAAAAATAGGAAAAAGTAGTATAAATGAAAAGCCTAATCATCTATTACTAGGCAAAGCCTTAGTCATGATCACTTGGTGGTTGAAGAGGAAGTTTTATCACTACAGAAATCCCACATCCTCTATAGCATATTTGTTCATTCTGACCAGGAGGTCTAGGCAACTCGGTGAATCTTCTGCAAAGCTAAAGCCGTTCCAAATGCTTCCTTAGTAACAACATCCAGTAAAACGGCATCAGCAGTCTCCATTCCTATATCCTACTTGGCTCTGAGCCAGAGAGCTTGTCTGCAAAGTTATTGATTTCTAGCTATGAACACTTATGACAGAACATAACCAAGCTCTCATCTTCAGTTCTTCTCCTTGGATGTCCACTGATTGTTAACTAAAACATCCCTTACCACTGTCAAGTTGATAGGAATTTTTCTCTACCACTGGTCTTTCATACTAGAGAACATGCCACCATTTTACCAAGTACACATTTGAAACATTAAACCCATGGATAGATTAAGAGGCAAACTCCCATTTCCACCTAAACATTCTGGGAAATGGAAATTATACATTTACTTCCAGAAAGTGCTATTGAACTATCAATAGATTTTTAAAATGTTCTACACCTTGGGAGGGGGATACCCCTTCTGGTCCCCCCCTCCCCACCACCCCATTCTAAAAACTTGTATTTACCACTGAAACCTCCAGCTCATTCCATACATATAGTAAATTGTATTTTGAATATATATATATATATATATATATATATATATATATATATATATATATATATATAAATTTCACGTTTATTAAGTTACCAGTAACGTTTGCCTTTTGGGTATCCTTAATTTAAACTGGTAACTTAATAAACGTGAAATTTATTTTAATTTTACAGCATAATGAATTTTACAGAAAATTTTACAGAAATGCACAGATATACAACCTGTTTCAGTCACCGTAAGGAATGTGCATCAAACTACGGAAAATGGTGGACCCTCTCATGCGCATGTTTTGCTGACAGACGAAACGTGGACACAGCAACCTGAAACGTCCCCAAAAGCAATCTGTGACTCAATACAACCGCTTTACCTAAATTTATGCAAGTTTTGATAGGCATACCCAAACTGTATAGCATATGATATGCAAGGTTACACGGGTATACAGAAGTTGTTATAACTTGTTATGTGATGCTGATTTTCATAATTAAATTAAAATTTATATAGTTTTCATGTATGAAACTTCTGAGCCAAAGTTTTATATCTACGTGTCCACTTGTATGGAATAGCGGCGTATGCCAGTGTGGTTTTCAAGCCTCTCACCTCTCCTAAATGGAGCCCTACACGTTTCCGTGTACGTTTTCCGTGCACACCGCGAAATGATCCGGTTGAATTAAACGTCTCCGCAGCTATTAGCCCGGCATTCTTGTGGATTTTTCTTTTCGCCGCGTCTGCACTAGTTGTGGACATGTGAATTCTTTTTTAAATAACAAATCTATTTTTTCTGCCCCACGATGTTCCCGCTCTAACGACATGAGGACCGAATAATGATTTTTGATTACAAGGATCTTCGTCATGAATCAAGACCAGAGATCTGATTCGTCCACCTCTACAACATGGCCTGAGATCTAGTTTGTACATTACGCCTCTACAACATGGCCTCAGATCTGGTTTGTAAAAATTTTACATTCTACTGACCATTTTCTTGCCAAATGTTCTCGATATCAACAAATTGGCTCTTTGACGAAAATTCAAACTTGAGGACAGAATATGTCCTTGAAAGTTTGATTTGGGTCAGGTTACATTGCGATGACTATATCGACATACTATTTGTCCAAATTGGCCCTCTGTTTGTCATTTCTTTTATATCGCCACCAGCCAGTCCTGCCGGTCCACGGGTTCCTGAACCATGATTTAATTACGACTCGCCTTCGCTCACGCTTAATGCAGAGTGTGCCAGGCCAACTCACAGAAACATAAGAACATCGAATTTAATTAGATTTGCTCTTCCTAAGGTTCAGTTTTTACTACTTTTGGTTGCTCCATTTGATCTGTCAATATTCCAGCATCAAAATCCGACACGATGGTCAAATCGATTTGTATCATGTGTACGTTCCCGCTTAACTTGGCCAGTCGTTGTCATAGAAACCCGCGAGATCCCTTGGCAGAGCAGAGAACATTCATGACCTTTCGATCGGTCTTCACATGCATACGTTCGGCAGTGCAAACACGATCTCGTTTTAGATACTTTTTCGGTGTAAAAGACCTACAGAAAAGTCCAATCTAGGCAGTACCCAAAGTACGTTTTATCTTAGTGTTTCCTTTTGTCCTTTCTCATCCTTTGACCTAGAAGTCGATATGTATATTCTGATGCTCGAAGTTATTCCCCTGAGTACACAAATTTGACAGAGAATCAATTGTCCGAGTCGGATAGTCCCAATTCTGAATGTTTGGTAGCAAGGACATACATGAATTTGTACCTTTAATAAAGTTTTGTTACATTTATAATAATTATGATCAATAACAGGCGAAGCGGAGGGAGGTGATATTAATAATAGATCTACTATACTTAAATAAAGCCCGTCCTCCGCGCCTACTATATACCTACAAACCTTCTCTATCAACCACCCATGAAACAAAGGGTTCGAACAGTGTCGTCTCCAGATTATTTGATTATTATCGACTAAGACCCAAGGACATTCTGCTCCATTGGCCAGACCAGCTGTTTATATATGGCTTTACATGCGACCAAATCGTACATGATTGTCTCATTTCCGACCGGCGATATATGTCGAGAAATTCATATGATCTTGTTAAAAAAATGTTCATCGGAATTTATGAAACGAGCAAACTCTTCTCTTTCAGCATAATCATGAGGGAATCTAGATGTATACTTTCCGCTTCCTTTGCCGTGTACGTGGCGAGAATGCAGAGGAAGCATATCCGCCCTATTATTAAATGAGTAGCTACGCTTCCTGAATCAGCTCATCGGGATAAGTATGAAATGGTATTTGAAACTAGGGCCATGTAGGTATATATACGTCAAGCAATCATCGTTAATTATTTAGAATGTAAGCACTGAGGTGCGAAGTGCATTTGATCTTTACAAATATACTCGTCGCAAATCCATTGTTTAACCTGAGTAAACGGCCGAGAAATGTTACGGACACACGCGGTTGTAAATTATATTGAAACAATTAAAATATCAAACACTACGTTTTTCGGTTATCATCATACATTGACGATCGGGAGTTCTAGTGCCTTAACCAGGAGTTGTCACGCCATCTGAGTATACTAACATTGACGATTATCTACATTTAAAAACTGACAATGTCTCAATATATTTAAGCATGCAGTTGGGTAGCGACATGCACAGCGACACCAAGAAAGGCATAATATATTTTATCATCTTCTAGATTCCTTCCGTGACATGACTTATAAATATATATATATATGAAATGTTAAACACTTTATCTTAAAAGTAAGAATGGCACATCTGACCAGAATGTTTGATGTTTGTTTTCATTTGAATATATATATGAATAAGATAACACCGCAATTTTAAAACGTAAGCATGGACACTGGTACAACTGCTCAGTATGTTTTACGTTTGTTTCTTACGTTTATCGTCAGCTCTCGTAAGATATACTGTTTTCCAACATGTAATTGGTTTCACAAGTCAAGTTTACTCAAATGCTTTTTTTCATTGTTCCATTCGATTCCTTAAAGGCTATACGTGCTGGCATTGAAGTCCCATGTGTAAAAGACTGCCAAATTATAGGGGCCGACCAGTCGGGGAGGGTGACTCTAGGTCTACCGTTGTAACGATTAAGGAGCTGATGCCGAACGATGTGCTGTCGAATCGCACGCAAATTCTGTAATGGATAGACCGTATCTTGGGTCCGTCCATCAGTTTGGCCCTCCATTTGTGTCATCCAAGCCGGTGCAAACCAATCCTTAGCATTAATGACGATGAACACTGCCTTGGTCACAGTCAATGTCCTTCAAGGAAGCCACGGTACCTTCTTTTGTCCCCCATCGTGGCACGAGACGCAGCATAATAGTATCCAATACAGCAGTGTCGTCCTGTAGACGATCCGGAATGGCTCACTCGCTGATACGCAATTTGTAGTAACACAACATTTATTGTAGGCCTTCCAGCTTAACGTCTTTTGGTAGAGCTGCACGCCAACGTTAAGGTTCACATAAACTCACACAAACAAAACATGGTGTTGTGTAAACAGAAAGCTTAATTCACACATAATATACATATTCTATTTCGCTATATATGTATACCAGACGTGTTTTTGTTTTAATAGTTCTCTAGACTCTACCGGAATACCCATATATACGTATTTTTTATTTAAATAACCCGAAAACATTACACATTAATATAAATTCATATTTGAGTTAAAAGATATGTTTACAGAACATGAGTACCGGTCAATATTTATTTCATGATATTGTACAACAATTATACAAACACAAAAAAATCCTAAGAGCATATCTTCCTTTAAGGACTGCTCAAATTATATTTGTGACTTCATGATAAACGTTACAGCAATCCAAATTATGGCCACAAACCTTTCAGAAGCAGGAGATTTAAGTCTCATAATTTCGACCGACTAGCTCATCCATTCCATTGAATATAGAGCAGTTCGTCCATTTTTGACAACTTACACATATATAATATGTCGAGGGAGGAATGAGTAGAATCTTCCCGGGAAAATGAGAATCAAACAAGGGACCTATGGGTCACGACGCTCAGCTGTTATATATGATAAAAAAATATTATTTAGAAATGAGGCACATGCTGGTTTTGTGAGGTAATAAATATAAGCTGTATTATGAGTTGTTGTTGTTTAGCTTATGTATGATTTTGATAGTACCTTTGGAGACAGGGAAGAGGATTGATTTCATTTATTTTATTAACAAATGGAGTACTACTGTCACACAGATTTTGACTTGGCCATATAACTTATAAGCAGAACATATAATATAAGAGTTTAACTATTTATTAAAAAAAATTACAAATATTGTCCCAAATATAATTTTTATTAAAAATAATAAGAGAATTGTATGATTTTTTAAAATGAAATATAACTGATATGATTATTAAAATAATATTAAAGAATATATTCATGAATGCATTCATGAATACATTTTGAAAGTATTTGCACGAGTATTCATATACTTTCATTTTTAACTGAATTCCCATTCTTTATGCAAGAAATTTAATGGAGTACATAATCATATTCGTATTTAAATACAATTACAAGTATTCGCACCATGTCTGGTATTTATTCAGTTTTCACCAAACAATGATGTTGAGAATCCAGAATATACAAAATTCACACATTTAAATAATGATCATAAGTACCTGGTTTTATGGCTTTTATTTATATTAAAAAATAACTGTAAAAAATTCATTCTGGACTTATTTCACATCAATGTACACACTAGACACAGCAGGAATCTAGATTAATATTATCAACTGCATCTTTGTCTATCATTAATTTCCTTCATATAATCCCTAATGATTAGTAATGAATAATATGATTTACTTCTTTATCATTAAAATTGAACTGAAAATGCCATAGGTGACTGCATGGTGTTATTTGGAATATGTGACATTCTACCCATCAATACAAGATTCTTATATCATCAGTAACTGCAAGTTAATTTCCTGTTATTATAAACTAACAAATTCCTTTTCTATTTTTCTTTAATTTGTTATTAAAAACCAATAAAACTTTATTAATTTATTGTTTATTGTTATGTTGTTGGTTAAAACTACTTGATGAGTTGGGTTGGACACCTGGATCAACTGTGGCTGGCCATAAGCTGCCTGGATTCTCGCCACAAGCGTGCATAATTTGATGAAAGGTCAACAAGGTCAACATACAGGTGACTCAAGAGGGGCTGGAGAGAGCCAATGTCTGACAGGGTCTCATAAAAAACATTAATAAAAGCTACAATATTTGGCCAATTTCTTTAAGCTTTCTAAACTAAAAAGCTGAAATCCTTATGTGTGCATGATATGAAAATTATATCAACAGTGCTCACGGAAAACAAACGTGCCATGGTCACAGTTGGGCAAAATTTAAGGTACTAATTTTATATTTATACTAATAACTTATAAAATATGAAAAATTCATAACTAATTTTGGGTATTCAATTGAATCTTGATTAAATAATGTTACATCCCTGACAAAAAAATCTCTAGCTTCAGCAATGCCCTTGTTAAGGGAGTAAATATATTTCTTGATTTTTTACAAAGTGCATTATGTTTGGGCCCATAACTTAAAACAATTATGCAATACTGACATCATTCTGGCATGTGCATAGCGAATGTATAGAAAAATATGTATATTATTTATGATTAAAGTCAGATCAGTGGTTTTGATATTAGGCAGTCTTAAAGTGTAGCAATGGGTTTTTAATGGAAAAATGAAGTTTTTCATTGATATCTCGAAGGAATTAAGTCCTAGTGACCAAATTTTTGGCATGGTAGGGGATTTTGGAGAAATCTAACTGTATGCCAAATTTAAGGAACTTAGAGCTGAAGCTCGGGAGCTGAGCTCTAGCAAACTGCATAACACTAGCAATATGTGACATGGTGCTTGAAAACTTGAATAAAATCTACAGTTTTTGATCAACTGGTTTCAAATTTTTGGTGTTAACAGTTGAAATGCTAACAAAAACATGCTGTGAAAATTAAATCCACAGCAGTTACAGCAAAAAAAACGTGCCATGGTCAAAGTTGGGCAAAATTTAAGGTACCATTTTTTTATTTTTGCTAATATTTTAAAAACTTTAAAAGATTTTGATCTAATTTTGGGTATACAATTTAATTTTGATTAATAAAAGTAATATTACTGGAAAAAAAGTGCTTAGCTTTAACAAGTTTTGTGTTAAGTGATAAAATTTCTTTCCTGATTATTTACAAAATGCATTATGTTTGGGCCCATAACTTTTTTAAATTATATAATACAGACCTAATTTCTGGCATGTACATAGGAATTATATAGAGGATTATTTATAGGAAATATGAGGAAAAACAGATGAGTGGTTTTGATATTAGGCATTCCTGAAGTGTAAATATATAGGTTTTTAATAAAAAATTAAGGTTTTTCCTTAATTTCTCAAAGGAATGAAGTCGCAAAGACCCAGTTTTCGGCTTGGTAGGAGATCTTGGGGACATCTAACATTATGCTGAATTTTGGATTCCTAGGTCTTATGGTTTCAAAACGTGCCACATCTACGGACGGACGGACGGACGGACAGACGGACGGACGACGGACAATGGACCACGACTATAGCTCAGATGACTTATAGTCAGCTGAGCTAAAAATGGTATGAAATGATTCATCTTCTTCCCGTTAAGAATGAGAATTCTTATTCTTCCAGGGAAAAATGAGAATTCCAGGAACCATTTATGGCAACTTTTAACTATGAGTTTTTTTTTTATCAATTTTTATGTTTTTCATACTTCTTTTTTAAATTTTTTATATTATTCGTTCACATTAATTCTAAAGTGTTCAAGAAGTTAAAGAAATAAATATATACATAAAATAGAAGAATGTAATCGTGAATAAAATATGAATCTTAGAATTTGCAAACTGAGATAAATGTTATATTTATATATATATATATAAGACAAGTTCTTTCATTATTTGTCATCATTTTAATAATAGCTAGGACAGGTTCTTGAGATTAAGTTGTCAGGCAGTAAGAAGCTGGAAAAAATGAGAATACCCATTTTTACCGGGAACATCAATAAATTGTTCCGGGAAAAATCAGAATTACATGAAAATATGAAATGATTTCAATTCTTCCGGGGAAAAATGAGAATTCCCATTCTTCCCAGGAAGATCTTTCCAGATTCCCTTTCTTCCCCCCCCCCCCCCCTCTGTCTCTGTCTGTCTGTCTGTCTCTCTCTCTCTCTCTCTCTCTCTCTCTCTCTATATATATATATATACATACATATATACTCTGTCTCTCTCTCTCTCCCTCTCTCTCTCTCTCTCTCTCTCTCTCTCTATATATATATATATATATATATATATATACACACAACATATATATATATACCATTTATGTATAACCTTTTCTTCCAACGTTAGTTGCTCTCTTCCAATCCACAAGGTATAACACACACCGGATCACCCGGCTGAAAACGTGTTCCAAATGCAGCCTGGAGGTGCAAGGCAACATACAGAAGACGAAAAAGTATACACAAAATCAATATGAAGTTGGGATATGCGCCTTGTTAAAGCAGGTCACATAAAGGACATTTAAATCATTCCGTAATCAGTTGCTCAACCCTATAATATAAAATCTCTTTTTTGCTTACTGCAACAAAGTTGGCACCCAGAGAGGTTAACAAGGCGATAAACCATTATTCTGTGTAACATTCGGCTGAAAGAAAACTCCATATACTGATTATTCCTGCTTAACTTACGAGATGTAGGTCGGTTTCCCTTTATATTTGTGCGTCCCTAAGCAAATTTTGCCTCCTAATAAACAGAACGAGCACCAAATATGTAATATTTTAAAGAAAATTACAGAGAGTTATCATGAAAAGAATCATTTCCCCAGGCCCTTTCTTTTTACCATTATGCACGTTTCTGTAAATATCTGATGAAAAGCGGATAACACATATAGGATTATTATACAATTTAACAAATGATGTGCTTTGGTATATTTGTTTAATGTTTTCATAATTTCACCTCATCTGTACAGTATCCATCTATCTAATGTACAACTATACTATCACAACATTGCACTAAAATACAATTACACTGCAGCTGTTAAATTTGTACATGACCAATAAGAATACAATATTCATTTCAACTTATCAACTGTGGCATTTCTCATAATCATAGAGTAACCCAATTATGACACAAACAAATTAAATTTTCAATTTGCAGAACACGAAGACGTTACCGCAGGTCGGGAGTTATCAGCCTATAGATAAAATGTGCTAATTCGCAAACTGATTGAACTCGAGTGACGTATTAAAATGTCAGAGTGCGATCCAAATTATTAAATAAACTTTAAACGTTTTAATTAAAAAGTCGACAAGGGTTGACACGTTCGTGCAGTGAGATAAACAACAAGGTCCGAGTGGAAATTATAATAATCACATAAACAGTAAATGGTGCCGAATATATAGGCCCATAATTGAAATGATTATCCAGAAGCGTACGGTAAACACCCACTGGAAATTAACTTGATGAGTCTTGCCGCAAATGGCAGCCATGATTTTATGACTGTCAGCAAAGCTTTAAATTTAGCCAGGCGTAGTTTACATGAAAGGAAATCATGTATTTAGTATTGCATCACAATGAGATGCGAAAATTCCCTTTGTTTGTAGATCACACAAATTGTTTGAGAGCATGGAATAATTTATGTTCCAAAAATGACTGTATAAATAAAGTATATGCAGCAATAATTCCAAGTCTAATGCTTCAAGTGTCAAAACGTATGTTCGTTCCCACATTCAGCAAATCCCAAGTGTGGGCGATTTTAAACATTTATCTCAAGTTGAACTTTTTTTTAAAATAAATGCTTACTTCTGTAATGAGTGGTTACGGGAAAAATGCAAAGGCAGACGCCAATATTCAGAAAGGAGGCATGGGGTGTACATGGGGGTCGACCTGGTACAATTAAATGTGCAGTATACGATGTATCACGGATGCCTTTCTGTATACTCCTTCAACGTAGCGGTAAAGGTACCGTCGTCTTTTAGATGTGCGGTAGGCCGGACATGAAGGTACATGGGTAAATTCCGTTTCATTGGAAGGTAACTGCGTCCGTTTACTCTTTGGCACGAAACAGGAACACATTTTTCCTATTGCACATCTCAGTTGCTGATCCGGTGCGAGGTGCATGGGGACGGGTCGTAATTCGTCGCCGTAATTTGTGTCAAACAATTTTTTTTTAGATCTGGACCTTCCCCTTTTCCATACCTGATGATTTTTATTTGGGTTTTCATTATTCATTATTAATTTGACCCCTCTCTGTGCACACTAGTCGCTAACTCCCGCTGGTGAAGGTTTGTGGATTGAATTGTATTTACTGGATCACAATACATACTCACAAATATGGAAATTATCCACGAATCTGAGTCAAAGAGAGAGAGAGAGAGAGAGAGAGAGAGAGAGAGAGAGTCTAAATAACATTACGTTCATTCCTTTAAGGACAGGCTAAGAAAAAAAACTAGGCAAGAAAATTACTATATAACAGTTTTGTCGAGAATGCCTCATATAAACAATACAAGTTTGATGATGAGTCTATTCGCTGTTTTAAATGCAATACCTGTTTACCGCAGATGTTCTGTTTGTCAATTTTTATTTATACTTGTCGAGCAAACGTATCAATATTCTATGCCAAGGTAATCACCAAGAATCGCAACCGCGGCCACTGACCTTTAAATGCTGGCAGTTTTATGAATAAATTTAAGTAACTCAACGACAGATCGGAGCTTTCCTGAATGTAGACATGAGGTATACGTGGGAGTAAGCTTAGGTAAATCTCTGCAGAATCATCAGAACGAAAAGACCAATAAACGTCAGTAACAAATAAGTACTTCCTAAATGTCAGCTGGGTTACACAACACCGAGCACACTCAACGCCCACTTGCTGACTCCGTAGAAAGAACAAGATATTGCTCTTCAAAGGAAATGCATCAATATTCAACTTACTTAAGGTTTGTTTCTTCTGCAGTATGACTGTACCACACGATTATGAATAAATTATTCGGTTCAGTCAGACAAACAGCCTGGCTACAACAAACAGCATAACCGTATAACATACTTGTCATATGCATAAGTAAAGACAATTCATTTGTCAAAGATGACCATTTCACGTCCCTATATAAAGATGCTTCTGTAGAAGGCTTGTAACATGTCCTTTTCTCTTTTTTTTTATTAGGCGAGACCTATTTGTTGCACATTTAACGAGGACTGAGGTAAATATCTACGATAAGAACCGCACGTTATAATCATCATTCTGTACCTCCCTCTTTATTCGGCTTGAACAAGGAATAAGCTATATTTTTAAGGATAAATGGAGAGAATCTCCCATTTCATCGTTTTGCTCTAAGTAAAGTGGCGAGTTTCCTTTCGGAGGTCTCCAGCATCGAATTTCAAAGCAAACAGGAATGTTGTAATTTAGTTACTCCCCGTGTGGTGGATGGCTTATAGGAGTTGATGAATTTATTTTATATATACTCTTATTAAATAACAGGTCATACTGCGCTTCCACTTTGTTCGATCCCGCTTCATCGACAAAGAAAGCTGGAACAAAATGAAAGCGTAATATGAGTAAATTCTTTATCATTAGTTGGGTCAAAATTTTTGCGTTTGGACTTATATCCAAAAGAGTGCAGCACCATCGATAATGATTTTTTTATCTTTCTTTTTCCCTTCTTTTTCTTTCTTGGAAAATATTTCCGCTAGAGATCAAATATGGCTCGCCTTTGGGCACAATATTGGTCACAGGTTACAGCTGTGCCACTGATATTTATTTATACCTTGGTCTAATTTCAAAGGCCGTACACTCCATTACATATACTATTTTTCAACTTGGTCTTATTTAAAAGGCCGCAAACTCCATAACAGATTTATTTTTTAACTTGGTCTAATTTCAAAGGCCGTACACTGCATAACAGATTCCAAATTATCGCGCAGTTGTGGTTTCCAGTGTTTGTTGTAAGTTTCTTGTAGCTTTAGTCAGTATAACTATTAGTTATGCTGATGAACGTGTGCTGTTAGTGTAATATATTGCATGTGCCTGGCATCAAAACGGTTCTCTGCTACAACCAAACATGATATCATGCACGGACCGTGCATGAATGCGATTGTATCACCTTCAATGCAATACTTGTCTAAACATTATTTACAAACCCAGAATGTGCTGTGAAAAGTTTCAACATCAAAGAAAATGTGTTTCGTGTTTCCTCTCAATTGATATGTGCAGTCACGAGGCAATAGACCCAATTTTAATATAGCAGCATCTACATTGGCACCTTATCAAATGTAATTGGGTAGCCTTCCCAGTTCACATTGCTATTTATGTAACAGTATAACTTCAGCACCACCAATGGCATTGCTCTCATAAGATTCAATATTAAAGAAACCGACACTCGGGTTAAGACTAGCGGCAACCTTCAGAAGGTCTGAGTGTCACGTTGTCATGGCTAGGTTTAGACAGGGGTTTCACAAGTTTCCCTGTCTACATGAATGCAAAATTGCATTTTAGCGTTGAATATCATATGTATATTATAAATGTCAAACTGAAACAAAAATATGATATTATATTACCCAATGAACGCACGACTTGAATTGTTTGTCCTGGTTATCCTAGTCAAATAACAACTGGTGCAATGGCTTCAGTAAAATAAAAATGATAAATAATGATGTATAAAATTTGGAAATTATACATAAACAGAAAGCACATTCTAGACACACGGAATAAATGTTTAAATGTTTCCTCCAAGGCTCTCAAAAGGCACCTAATTTTAAAGCGTTTTTTTTTAGATCTAAAAAGAATAGATTTAACAGAAATTATCTTTGGAAATTTCATTACTTAAATGCTATAGGGCCATTTATAACACTTGCCATGAGAGGCAATGTACTTAATTATAAATATTCTTCTCAGAGTGATCAAGGTCTGAACTTCCTGTCAGTACCTTTTAAGTAAGTTGCCCTCCTCTTTTTCTTCCCTAGGAGAAAAGATTTAATGATGAAACCAGTTTATCGGAAATAATAACAAATCACCATTGTGGTGCAATGCGTCATAAATATTATCATAAAAAGGCATGTATTTAAACACGGATGGATTTTCCCCAACGGTGCCAAATGCATGTTTGCCCATCTTTGAACTTCCATCAGATATGTGAGAAGTTACTGATTTAATTAAATGAGCTTCTGGATTATACTCACAACTACCCCTGTTAAGTTTTTTACTTACTTAAGATATCAAATAATGAAGTACGGGGAAGCGAATGCGAATCTGGCTGCAGACCAAAAAGATGTCACGTTGTACAAGCAGAAACGGTACAAACATAATTGGACAGACTGCATCATACCCATAGCTGGTACAAGCCGGATCAAACTTGTCTAACGTCTTTGGATATTAACTCGAGTAAAAGGTTTACTAATGGACACAGCATGGCTAAGGGCCCTTGTTTCCATTTATAATGCATATTAACAGTGGTTGGACATAATAGCAACCCGGCTAGGACATTACCAGGAACGTATAGCCACAAGTGGAGCGTATATCATGCGTCAGATACCGTATATATATAACACTGCCGTGCATGGTTGTGCTATGAGGAATTGAACTCAACACAATGATAAATTCCAAAATGACTTAAGAACATTAGGAATTTTGTTGTTGAAAATGTTTAACATGCCAATATATTGCTAATACTCCGACAACTTGCAAATAACATGAGGGATAAAATAGTGTCGGGTTTTACCAGTTTGTCATGGTCCAAGTTACCTTGAATCAAATGATAAACAGAATGTCACCTTGTTCCTAAAATGTGAACTGGTTCATCATCTATAAATTTGTGACCTTGTTTCTTATACAAATTAAGTACGTTGTCATGTCATTCCCCCGGGTGTCCATATGATCGATTTCTCGGCGATGCCTGGAGTCTTGATCCATTTAATAAGACGCGATTTCATCCATGGTGTATTAGGCGGGTAAATGAAGTCCTAAAGAATCTGGGGTTTCGAATTCCAATTCCGAACTACTTGAGTGAGAGAAAAACGCAATTCTATATGTAACCGTTTGTGAACCCGACTGTGAGCATTAAAGGTTATTCGGGGTCATCTGGGTGCATGCACATAAACTAAATGTTCATATAGAAGTGCTTTAATAATATACAAGAAAATCACCAAACTATAACGTACGAAAAGACTTAAGGAATCTACCAGCCATGCACATGGTAACGTATGTATACTGAACCCAACAGCAGCTGTTGGCCATCCGGAGTTTCAATGTGAGATACAAGTCAGGAAAGTATGGATTAGGCATGAAGTTATCATATATATTAAGAAATGAAAAGACAGCGTGCTTAATCTGTCTCATGAGCATTACTCGGTATGATAAGGGTTAATGTATAACAAAGATCACATACGCTAATGTATAATAAAGCAAACATCGACTGACCGTGCTTGGGAGGCTTGGCACCGATTCGAGCCAGTCTGCCAAAATCTTATAGTCCCCGCCTCGAACTGTGTTTTGCAGACCCGTTATGGCACCTGTATATTTAACAATCCGTCGACACTGAGATTTTGTCAGTCGCCATGCTGTACCTGTACTCTTACTCACTTGTTCAAAAAAGACTAGATTTCTGAATGAAATCTTCCCATCGTCACATGTCCGTTTCCTTGACGCCTCGTGTGGACGTCACCAGACAGAGCCATTTCACGGGGATGGGGATGGTAGCCTGCTGGTTCGACACGCTTTCAGTACGTACAAGAGGTAACAAAAGCACAATTTTGCCGCGTAGGTAAAGAATATATTCCTTTCCACACCATGGAAACTCAAAACACTCCGCCAGACACCTAGCTCATGAAATACTGCCAGTGAAACGCTGTGACCTAAAGCTACGCGACCCACCAAAATCGATTTCTTGGAATGCTTTGTCCCAGGAATACGTCAATGAGGGACTAGTTCTATGCTCCGCCCGAAATCTCATTCGCTCCTGTTGGAAGATGTACATAATTAATGAATTCAGTTCTCTAGGCAGTGCGGGGGCGAACAAGCATTAACCAAACGAGGCCGAAATTTGCTACTCTAAGGTTTCCTTGCATTACCCTCTTTTATAAATCCCGCCAGTGAATATTAATATCTCATCTTGCCGGTACTGTGTGCATGGCTCGATTTGGCTCGACGATATGTGCTGTCACTCTTTCGGCAATTCTGAAGAACCTCGGTCATATGACACCATGCCAAACGACGACCATGCATCATCCGTTTTGGGTAAGTTCACATTTTATATAATGCAGCTATATTTAGACAAACGCTCGGTTTACACGACATAGGCAATTTCTCCATTTGATCAATGTCACATATCCTATGAAGCATAATTCAAGAATCCAAAGTCATTCGTCTTTAAGGAACAAGGCCTTTCAGCAACAATATCTTTTCCCTAAAAAATAAAAGGAAATTACTTTTTTTTAGCTGAGCATGACTGGGGTAGCCTTATCTTATGTCCCTTCGTGCAGGAGATAAACTGATAAACCAACGTGGAGAACCAACTTTATGACGGTTAAACTTGGAACGCTTTGACGTCAGTCTTCATTATTCACGTGACTTCCCTGTGGTACACGTGACAGCAAGGAAGGTTGCGATATTTTTATCACCATTAAGAACAAATCTTTCTTATTCTTAAGTTTCAGTCACCGTTATCGATCTTCCAGTTTCCAAAAAATACCCATCAAAAGAACTGCGGGAAAGAAAAAGATTGACATTTCTAAGCAATAAATAAAGCCTCCTCAGGGACAACGTTCCCGAAGGTAAAAACGATCAATTTGAAAAGGAGAACCCCATTTATTTGGTTGAATACACGAATCATTTTAATTCAGCTGGAATTTGTTTTGGAACTTTTATGAAGGGCAAACAACGTTAACACTTTGGAATAAACACATAAAGAACAGTTCATAAAATATTTTGCTGTTGAGGCTTGGTAAAAGAGCATAGGCATACTCGCCGGTGAACTGTACTTTTTTTAAGTTAATGTGATGCAAACTCATTAAGTATTGGTCTTTGTTCTTAAAATAAGAAAAACAGGTCCCCTAAGTAATCTTATCATATGTAGAAAACATATGAATAAAGAACTTTTCGCTTTGGGAATTCTCCCAGCTAATGGTGAGCTTGAGGGGAAAAAACGAAATGGGTCGACGGAAGTCTAAGCAGCTGCATAGTTATTGTTTCCAGAAGTAATGTGTGTATAAAATGTATATCCCCTCTTTGATAAATCTGTTAGTATTTCACTCAGTGCCGCTCTAGTTTGCTTGCCTACTCAGTCACGACCGATGAGGCGGAATTAAGGGGCATCTTGGAAGACACCAACGACATTTAGCCATATACGTGCATCCTTGCTTAATTTTTTTGGCTATTCCATCTCCTTTAAAAATTAACTGTTTTTTTTTAATCATATTTCCTCTTTCTAGCATGTCTAGATCAGTCTTCTGTTCATCAATACAGTAATTAATTAATTTGTCCCTGCAGATCACTTCCCTTGATCACTTGATTCCCTTAATTACTTGTCAAGCAGGTCTGTATGCGTTATCATTTCTCGGGATAAAAAGCTGAACCTTCGAGGATTGTGCGTCCGTATTGACGATCTGTTCTTGAGCATTATTTTTAATATAACCTGAAGTGTTGGTCTTTGTCGATGAATTAAATAGTTGTAATCAGAATTACAATGTTTAAGCAGGGGTCTAATTATTTAATGAAACGGCTTTCTAACTAATAAAGGGCTGACAGATTATATTTTTTATTTACGTTAATGTTTTGTTTATGTCACTTCGGTGATGTGTAGCAATAAGGGGAGGTCGGTTACAACTATAACAGGATATATTTGTTCACAAAAAAAAACAGCTGTCACCATAAAAAGTGATTCTTCATCTGACCTTTATGACTATAAATATACATCAGGTATATCCACATCCTTATTTAATCATCTCGTCTTTGTGTCATCACGGATATTCATATACAGATAACGTTTTGAGATTAAACTCTGCGGGAATGGACAAACAGGTATATAGTGGTTCAATATACATACCATTTATACCCAATTATAAGAGTTTATCTAACCACGCCCGATCTAATTATTGTATATATTGTCATGGAGTGGGCTGTATCATTCTTCATATATATATATATATATATATATATATATATATAAATTAAAGAATGATACATCCCACTCCATGCCAATACATCTACACACACACATATTTATATAAGAAAGAGACTCGTTAGGTACGCTGGGCTCGTGAGTGTGTGGGCGGTGTCAGAACACCTGATTATCACGTTTATCACTGAATCACTGACACCGGGTCGCCGGTTTGTGTGTTTTCTTCGCTAGCGTTAATGTTTACATCCCTCATAAACATTCACAATTAAACCCACCTGGTATGAATTATCTACGGCAGGAAGTAATTCTTTTCAATTTAAATGTACCTGCTGCTCCTCCCACGCATATATTTATGACAACAAGCTACATAGCACATACCACATAGCAACGCGGGGGAAAGATTCATAGTTTCATTACTGCAATGTGCATATTACGTACATACCATGCAGTATACAGGTATCCGCTCAACCTTATTCAGGCTACAGGCGATGTATAGCCGCCTTCAGCCATATAATACACGTTTGGCCATCTATGATGTGGCCTGTATCAAATATATTTTAGTTTCCATTGGTGGCTGATCTATGTAATGTGGGAATGGTCCAACCATCAAATTTTGACAGGGCATAGTGAAAGATGCTTTCAGTCATTATCGGGTACGTGTTTCGGAGCAAATAAATAAATCTAACTGTAAATCGTCATCGCGGGCGTCCTATTTATTCAGCTCTGTATCGGTATCAACATGTCGACCTTAGTTTTATTATAGCCCTTATTTGTATTGATGTTCCAGATTAATTATTCTGAATTTGGATTATAATGCTGAATGGCGTGCGCTTCAAAAGAACAGACGACATATATAATAAAGCCAGCTGTAGAATTTGGGTTTTCTAGCTTACATATTAATAAACTGAAATTCATTCATGCTGTGAAAAGTTCCTACAACGCCGCTTGTTTGCACGTTGTTAGTAACACGGTACACTTTCTCATGTTGAAAAACATAAAAATCCATGTGACCCGAGGTGACTGATTGCGTATAAACTAGCCGTTGGTGATGAAAACGTGAAGCAACACAATCTTTTGCCATTTGAGAACCGCCGATTCGTCTGATTTGCCGCCAGACACCTTTGTTGGACGTGTTTGGATAACGATTGGCAGGGATCGTAATACTTTGAAAGGCATTTATAAAGGTTTGCCTTTCCGCATAACAGATTCCTTTCAGCTAAAGATGCATCCTACCATCATATCAGACTTTCAGTCACACCTCGCACAATGTCAACCTGCATAATTCTGCCATCTTACATGCCATTCTACCTACACATTTGCATGCTAAAAGAGCTGAATGTTTTCAATAGTAACACTGTTATATCAGAAACACGATTTTGCAGTGAAAATAAACCAGGAAAATATAAGAGATGAGGCCTAAATGCAGGAAAGTATTAGAAATTATAGACCACTTTTATAGGAAAATATAGGAAGTCGTTGGAAGGCCACCTGTAAAATATTTCGTTTTTGTGTTATGTTTGTTACTACTTATCAGCTACAAATGGGAAAAAAGTCTAGGTGTTCACCTTTCCAACGGATTGTTACAAAACGAAAAATGCCTATCCGTGCACGAGTATGCCTGTCTGAAACAGGCAAAATGGCGCTATTACGACCCTTGATTGGTGGCCATTTGCGGGGCCCCGGTTTAAATACGCGGCTATAAATAAAACTATTAAACAGGTTGTGTATCGTGGATCAGCGCTTTTTGGCTTATGTTTATGGAAGGTTTAAGATATAAAAACACGTATATAGGAATGGAACCCTTTAACAAACTCGAAGTGACTAAATTTGAAGCTTCAACATACATGTAAACACTTCGACGAACATATTCAGAATGGAAATCTCTTACATATATGTTTAGAGTCAGAAGATATTACAGTCGCCGTTTCGGGTACATGCACTTATGCATCAAACACGTTTCATATGGACACAAGACTAAATTAGTCGGTTGATTTACACAAAATTTCTTACTCAAGAACGCCATTCCGTGCGATGATGTTGGGCGCCCTTTCATTCAGACGTGGAAGGGTTGTTAGGTGGTCGACCACTCGGATATAGAGGTCGGTGTATTTAATCAAAGAGGTTGACTTCCCCGATGGAGCCTTGCATTTTTTTACACTGTGGTACAGCTACGGTTAAGCTTATTTCAATCTTGTATTTCTTTTGTTAAATGAGAGTACAATGATGCCTATTGTGCGCTCTTGTTGGACATTGCCGAGGTATAGAATTACATGCAAGGAATCCACTTTAGCACAGGTGAGGTTCACATAAATGAAGCTCGCTCTAAATAGATTTTTGACTGAGTAATGTATTGCTGCACACAGTGACGTTTCTGGGTTACTTTGCACTGTGTGGTACTCGAAGAAACTGTATCCCTTGAAAGCCTAATGAGAGCAAACCAGCATTCTTCTGTACACGCTCAAAATCATGCCTGTGACGTCACTACCAACCATCACACGCTGTGCGAAATAACTCAAGTGCTAGGTCTGACTGATTACTGGAAAGGTACATTCGAATTAATGTGGTCTCACAGAATCTACGTGTTTATTGACAAAAAAAATCGATTAATATAGATGCACTTATTCACAAGACTTTCGGGATGTGCGCCACTAGACGCTCAAATGCCATAGTTAGTCTTTTACCGCTTCCGTTCATGATATTTGCTGCCATCTGGTAAGTGGTTGCGGAACTATTTATATCAAGATTTGTCCAGCAGGCGATGACAGGTGCTGCCATCTATCGATGGCTACAGTAACTATTGATGCAATTTTCAATATCGTTGAGAGATGTCACTGCTTTTCGGACTATTTGTACACTCTCTTTGGCTAGCATTTGGTCTCATTTTCTACTCGTGTATATAATTACTCCTGCTTTTGACTGTCATTGGACAGTGACCCTTCTGTACTTATACGACAAGGTTTTCGAGGCATGTGCACTGTTTGACTGGTAGTCTGGTTAGTTTCATTAATTTCATTGGTAGTGAATATTTGCAGATGAATGAAAGTCATTCAGTCTTGAATTGTAATTAAAATGTATCTTCATTTTTTATCATATAATAATAATATTGTGGATTTTGTGATAAAACATGTAGTAATACAAATTATGCATATATATATATAACATGGAGAATTAATTATAATTTTTTTCAATCTTTTATTTACACACACATTCTTGTTTAAGTTCATTTTTACATGCTGTGAATATGTTACATTTTATTTGTTCTAAAATAACAGAAATTATTTCAATTAATGATAATGATATATGAACCTGTTAACTGTTCTCTGTAGTTTATTGTGTTGAAACAGTTTTGCTGAATATTACTGCATATACATTTGTATTAAAGGTTGAAGGCCACATTCTATTTATATTCTGCTATTGGTTCATTTAGGCTGAATACAAGTTTCCTCACAAAACCACCAAAGCTTACAGGCTTAGTGTCTCTTTTTCCCCTTTTTTAATTTTTTTATGCCTTGTTGATAAACACATCAACTTGTGTTTATTTACTATTAAAAAAATTGAAACAATAGATCAGGTAAAAATCTTGCACATATGCAAAATCTTTCAATCCAGAAGATGGGAGGATGTACGAGTCATGATTGACACAAATAATTGTTTAAATTTGATAAAACCTAACACATTACTGTTGTAAAATCTAACATAATTTAAAGCAAACTGATAAACATACCTATTTGCCGAGTACTATTATTCTAGTCAATGACACTTTAGGGACTCTTGGATTTTTTATATTTAAAGTATGATAAATTGACATGTCTCATACTTTACTGTTTATTCTTGCTGTCTATTGAATCATTATCACATGTCTCCATCAGTGTTTAAGAAGATACATGGCGTGGATTTTATGCTTAATAAAATAAACTATTATTATTATTTTTATTATTCTTATTATGATTATTATTATTATTTTTATTATTATTTTATTAATCACATTTGATACATTATCAGTGCTTATAAAGAATTAATGACATGCATGCATTGCATGGATTTTACACTTAAAATTTTTTTTTTTATTCACTCCAAGGATAAATACATTTTTATGCAAATACATTCCATACAATATGTGTACACAAAAATATGTAAAGATACATGTGCATTAGAACAAGTCCCATTAACTTGAACACCCCCCCCCCCTGTAATAAACTAGTTCATAAATAAAATACTCAAATAAATACATATGTATGTGCTTGAGCTCTTCTTCATGATCAAATACTGTATTTTTAACCAAGTATTCTGCCCATCTCTTTTTGAATAATGCAGTTTTATTATTTTTCTTGGCTATAAATACTCGAGTCTTGCATATTCCTGTGATATAAACTGTATACAAGCTTCAACATTCAGCTTTTGTTTTGTATTTCTACACTGCTCAATATATCTTTTACCTAAAACTAATATAATATCAATTAAATCTTTTCAAATAAATTATAATATTATTATTATTATTAATCACTTTTGACACATTATCAGTACTGTTAAGCCAGAATTAATGACTGTGTTCAGTTGGATGAATGATTCAGTAAGCGGTTTCAAGTACCAACCTGATTAACCAATAAGTTTAATCTGTTTCTTTTGCTGTGAGACCAAATATTGTTTGTACAGCAATAATGACTTGCTTCATACAGAAAACAATTTCCCTGTTATCCCAGAAAAGCTGTTCTTGTCAGGTGTTGAATGTGTCAAATAATTCCAGTGCTGCATATAAATGGCTGTTAGGTATAAGCTGCCAGTCACTATACAAAAGTAGGCACATTCAGAATAAGCCTGGCCGGGTATTTTCTGTTTTTCCTTTATGAAAACCTCTAGCTAATCAACAAACTGGCTAATTTGCATGGCAAAAATGTATGCTATGATAAAACAAGGTCTAATTATCAACTTGGAACTGAAACATACAGAACAGGAGATCCACCAATAAAGATTAAATAAATGTTTAATAGTAAGTATGTCAGTGTGGTAACTGCACAATTTGTGCTAATTTAGTTTTATATGTGGGGATATGCCTTGACTAAATTTTCCTATCAGGAAATATAAGAAACTGCCATCAACAAATTATTTTATGATCGGCAAACACAACAAAACCTATGACATATAAATCATAAGATATTCACTGGCTTGAATTATGGCATGCACTTCTGGTATATACAAAACTTCCTTGAATCATATCTCACTGCCAACTTGTTCTCTACCTCGGAAAAGGAGGATATGTTTTAGCTTATGTTCATTTGTGTGTTCAGACATGTGAAAGATAATCTTAAGTATTACGGGACAAATTTTATGGTAATTTCACTCCTTTTAATATATTGAATGTGCTACCTATGTGCTTATTACCTTATTGCTCTGATACTCATCCCATTTATTCACCTGATGAGCATACCATGCTCTATTAATCAAGCACCAAAATCTGCAGGACACATTCTATTTTCGGTAACAAAGAGAGCTAAAGCAGATGTTTAATTACACTATGTTACTTGTACGTTTTGTTTGGCTGGTTTCTAGATCATTAAGTTAATCTGATATTCATATGGCTGTAAAATATGATTAATTACAGCTATCATTAAAGACTTATTAACATGGATAATGCTGACTGAAAGTTGAAAAGTCAGTTAATATGTTATTAATGTCTGATGTCAAATTCACATTTTTCTGACAAGGCAGGCAAAACCATGACCAGACAGTTCACCAGTTTTCTGAAAAATTAAGATGATGATTTTTAGTTGATACTGAAACCTGAGTGATTAATGTTTATACCACCTGATATATATTAGAAGAAAGGAAGAGTATAATAAATCATTCTGACCATTATGTAGATCGTGATCAAAAGTACTATATATGTATCTCAGGGGCCTAGGTTAACAGTGAGGGTTCACGACAAATAATGACTGAGTGGGCAGCAGTTGAGTGGGCATATATAGTGATTGGCTCCATTCGTCCTTCTCTCAATATCTCAAAAAGTTTTGGTCACACCTGAATGCCCTTTGAATTTTTTTTTTAATTTTCAACTATTTTCAACTTTAATTGTGATTTTTATTAATTCTACATTTGGTAATTCGCTAATTATATATTATATCATTTAGGTACACATTTCTCATATTCCCCAAATGGCAGGGGTTTTGTCCTCTGGACATTTTCTACCTGGTAGTTGTGATGTGGGTGAATATTATGAATTTCTCTGTGTTTAGGATACAATATAATTGATTCATCAAGCCATACATGGTGACACACTTACTGTGCAGAAAACTTAAATTCCCATATTGTGAGATGTACTCAACTCTCCATAAAACTGCACACAACAGCTAGCTTTAATAGTGCATGCAGTGTAAGGATATATGAAAACTGATTTTCACACACACTTCATGTACACCTAACTCCTGGTCAATCCTAACCACTTAAAGGGGCCCAATCACCTATCTGGCCTATATAAACTAAAGGTAATCCCTTGGGAGCTTTTATAAAAATAGGTCAGAAAACATGGATATCACTCCACACAGGCATCTTGTTTTGTTTATATTAATGTGTTTATTATGTGGGGGGGGGCACCCAAAATAATCAAAACAAATTCAACAAAGACATTTGTTGACAAATCAGATAAGCTAGAGCTTTCAAATGGTGTTTTGCAACAAGTGACTTTTAAACCTCTGCTATATATGCAACAACCTACCACCTTATAATAGTAAGGTTACATGTTGTTCCCATTTGTTGACATTGCTGTGTTTACAAACAAGTTGTTGACAAACAAGTTCATACATCCATCATAGAGGCCTTATAAGAACTTTTCATAACCAGAATTTCCCTGAGATCATAAATATATACACAGTTGAAGCCAGAATTTACATAAATTCTTTTTCAAAAGATAGGTGAATGGGCAGGTTGCATAGGTTGTATATGTTGGTTACATTTGTTTGGAAGCTGCAAGATCCCTAGTTGCAAAACACCCTTCACAAAACTCTTAATCAGATGTCTTTGTTAAATGTGTATGGATCATTCTGGCAGGTACCCCACATGTTATAAACATGTGTAAATAAACAAACTGAACAGTCTCTGTGTGGTGGGATCAGAAAATTCTCAATCCAGTCTGACATCACACCTTAAACCAAAGAATATCTACTGGTAGAAATTTTTTTTTTAATCTTGTTTTAAATAAACAATCATACACTGATGATAACATCACTACCTTGTTGATAAATTAACCCTGATGACAACATCACCTCCTTGTTGATAAATCAACCCTGATGACAAAATCACCTCCTTGTTGATAATTTTAACACTAATGATAACATCACCTCCATATTGATAAATGAAAACTGATGACAACATCACCTCCTTGTTGATAAATGAACATTGACAACAACATGACCTCCTTGTTGGTAAATAAACACTGACAGCAACACTACCTCCTTGCTGAGAAATGAACACTAACAACAACATTACATCCTTGTTGATAATTTAACACTGATGACAACATCATCTCTTTGTTGATAAATGAAAACTGATGATGAAATCTTCTACTTTTTAAGAGCTAATTAATTTGATTAAGTTAACTTAAATCTGTCACAATAATGCTTGACTTTTAGCAACCTATTATCAATAAAACATTACATTTTTGTTATGAGCACTTCTGTGTATCAACTTGATCCACATAAAGACATGATCAGGGACCCAGTTAGGTCAACACAAATGTCAACACAAGTGCAACTATGTTACTACTTAACAGGACATTGATGTATATGATAAGTGTGTATATATATATATATACTTCAAAACAATCCTATGTCTCACTGAGTGTAATGCAATTGTGTTTCTCTTACAAAACATGAACGCATAGTACAAGTGTATAAATATTTAAGAACCATTCCATGTTTTGTTCAAAGGCAGGACATGATGGGTTTTAATGTTATGTTCCATAATGTGTTTTATGATGCTATAAACTGCACAATTATAAACAAAAGTGATGTGGTCACTTTAAATTTCTGTATGAATAAGTTTTTAAACATTTTATGACCAATGTCATTGTCAAACAATATCTATGTCACTTTCCCATGCTGTATACATACAATTTATGTGATGTAATTCCGTGCCCTCATTGTCATAATTAAAGCTAGAGCACTAGTGTATATTATGTATAATTCCTTCTAGTTCTAGAGCTGGTCCATTAATAAATTGCTTCCTAGGGAGTATCAGAATTCAGTCAGAAGCCCATGGGTACTAATATTTGAGCAGCAATGGTATCACCTCCTACATCAGCTCTGTGTACCTGCCAAATCTCAGAGGTATGAATAAACAGAGGTAATGGAATGTCTGCTTATGTGAGTGCCCTTGAAAATGTTGGCATCAGAAATTTAAACAAGCAAATTTGTGGAATTTATGTCCCCGGCTTCTGCCTCTTGTTGTCCACTGGTTGCCCTATCAATGTTTTAGTTTTAATTTTTCCTCTGCAGATGTCTCCACATGTCATAGTGGCTGTGTTTTATTTTTCATTGCCCCCTGAAGATGTCTCCGATGTCTTAATTTTTGGTTGTGAATTTGGAACCAAAGGGGATTTTTTTGTTTTGTTTTTGAGCTGCTGATCATAAATTTTAGACAGACACTCAAAAACCGATCCCAACCAAGGTATGCATGAGAGCATGCAATCAATGATCCAAATTTGAATAAAATAGGATACTCTTTAGGAAAGTTATTGCATGGAAATGAAATCCTGATGAATGGACAGATGGACAGACAGACAATCCCAAATCAATGTCCCCAGACATTAGCTATGTCATCTTTTAAATAGGTCTTGGCTTGTGACCATTATTTTTACGAGTGAGATACTATGTCTCTCGCTCTCTTTCCTTCTGTCTTTCTAGTGACTTGTATCCTGAAACTGCTTTAAGATATAATTTGAAGAATCAGTTATCATACAGTAATTATCTTCACTCATTACCACACAACACTGTCTCATGATATGCTGTATAGGTGGGACCACAAGTCATGTCCAATGGATACTGGCAACCAAGATGATTGAAAGTCATGTATGTGTGATTTTCACTCTTAATAGCTCTATGGATGATATTCATACAAATAACAAATTATATAGGCACCCCCAGTCTTGTGTATGAGAAAACAAACTAGAACCTGCAACCATGCAAAATCTCAGGCTGATACATCAAAACACTCTTGAGATAATATTATGCGTGCTATCCAAAACAGTTGTAGCTAGGTGGCAACACCAGTTTTGTGTACAAGGGTATTATCCAAGACCTATGGACATGCAAAATGTCCGGCTTATGAATCCAACCAATCTTAGGATATGTGTGATATGTGTGATGTTCACTCAAAACAGATGCATGGTTGTACACCATGCAAAAATTGTAGGATGTGCAATAAATCTTCTGTACAAAATAAACCTGAAAGTGAAAGAGAAACTGCATTTTACTACAAAATACAATAAAGAGCAGTTAACTATTATAAACAGACAGTATAAATCCTTGTGTATTATTTTCCTTGATCTTTCGGTGTCTACGCCTTTTGATCTCCTGATCCATATGAAGTAGATTTCATGTTATACATTTTTCTCTTGGGGTTTTAACTCGGATATCAAGCCTCAAGATACCCATATACCTGTCAGACCAAAAGAAACATGGCATAAATAATGCATATAATCTATTACTCTCAAAATGGTGGTCTTCTCGTCCATTTACTCTTTTTTATCACATATTATAAGCTGTACAAACTGTGTCCTTCAGGGGATGCCATAGGCCTATTCTGTATCCTGACCTTCATGTTGCGTTAATAAAATAGTATCTTCAGCCAGACCTGTGACACCAAGCAGGAATCTAAAACATGAGCATATGTCCTAGAGAGGAAATTCAGCTACCTTATATCTGGTTAGTAAAGATTACACTTGGTTTAGTTTATATCCCAGTATCCACCACATGTTTGATGTTATTGTTCAAACATGTCCTTTCCTGGAAGACCCTTGCTTATTTCCAAAATCAGCTATGTTTTTGCAAACATCCTGGAATATTAATAATTTTTAGAAGTTCAAACTAAATCAGATTTGACAGTACTGCATGTGCAGCATCACAAACCAAGTACTAAAATACTAACACACTTTTAACTAAAATTAAAATATTCACATTTTAAGCAAAGACTTGATGTATCTACTTCCTTTACCTAATTGTTTTATGTTGGTGGCAATAAAAGGCTATATTAATTTCCTGGGTTATTTTATATAATATACATCCTTGGACATATTTCTACTGTATCTGCTCAATATAGTATGACATTTTCCTTGTCACTTGCAATGCGGGACAAATTTGTTTTAATAATTAATCAATTTTATTTTCAAATCAAAAGCAGAAAGGCAGCAACTATAACTGACAGGCCAGATGAGCCAAATACAGGGAAATGTGTTTGTTTAGATAGGTTGAGACAGTACAGTTGGTGACACCTATGCCATACAGCCTGAACTACATCTCCTACATTTGGGTCTTTCCAAGAATATGAATGCCATGGCCAGGTTATCTATTCCAAGTATGTCCCATTGTAAAAGGCAAATAAACAACCTTAACAAGCCTCCCAATCTGTGGCATTATGACTTACCGGTATAACATTCGAGGGATTCATCAATAATATATTAAAGGAGCTATTCTTATATCTGACATCTATCAACAATAAAAGATAATCCCTTGTTTATAAATGCAGGCTGGAAAATGTTGTTCCAATTTCACACAGGTGGTTCCTTTTGTTTATATCCATGTGTTTATTACATGAGGGGAGCCTTCAAAAATAATCCAAACACATTCAATAGGCACATCTAGCCATATAACTCGGATGAACCAGAGTTTTGCAAGGGATGCTATGCAAATAGTAACCATTTAACCTCTGCACATATGTAACCAACCACACAATATTGGGTGATACATTTTTTTTTCTGTTTGTCAACACTGGCACATATACCATGTTTACTAATAGCTTATAGATAAAATGTGTGGATCCTAATACATCCATCAGAGAGGAGTTATAAGTTCCCTTCTCCACAGGAATTACCTATAGCTCATTAATGTGTGCAGAGTAATCAAGAAATCACATAAATTCTCCATAAAAAGGAAGTGATAAGCTGGCTTTAAGGTTTCATCATTTAAATATAAATTAGCTAATGACACAAATTCAGAAAGTTTCCATTTAAATCCAACTTGCTTAAGACTACATGTTTTACTAACATTAATTCAGCCTGGTGGAAAGCCTTAACTCGGGCACCAAGTTGGCTGACACTTTAACAGGTTTGGAAGAGACAGGTGCCCTTCTCTTGATATTTTCACTACAAGCTTGAAACTAATAAAATAAGACAACAGGTCCCCAGGCATTAATACATCCCTTTAAATTTACAAAAAGAGCTTTATGTAATGGTTACATCAAATCCCAATCCTATAATTATTACTGGATAAGAAGATGTTACATTTTCCTCCCCAGGGTCGGCTCTCTGTGAATGTTACAAAGACTATGAACATTTTTAAGCCTCATGCTCGGACTTACATATATGGAGCTAAGATGGCATTTTAATCCAATCAGCCCTGCTGTTAGGTGGCCAGAAGCACACTGACAGCTGAGACTAAGCTTAAAGGCCATACTTCAGAAATAAAAGACTTTTTGATTTTGGACCTGTCACGACTTTATCACATTCTCAGCATCCTCTCCAATAAGTTGATCAGAGGTTCAACACAGCATTAAGAACATCAAATCCTCTTTATATCTAAACATTTATATGCAGATATACAGTATGAAAAAGTGTACAAGTCCCACCAGCCAATACCTGATATTCCATGCATATCACCAGATTTTTCCGATCATTTTTGTCACTTGGTGTCAGGAATGTTTAAAAGAAGGAAAGGTAAATCAACTGATCTTCTTGGTTCTGTCATTACATCTACTAAATTTTCATTGTCAAGGATTTTTGCAGCCAAATTTTCATGCCAGATATTTTTAAATCCGGCCAGCTGCTCCCTCACATCTACTGATGCTACAGACTTTTCTAGCCGGAAAAAATTAGCGGGAAAAATTGGTAGATGGGAGGTTGGCTTTACTCATGTATTTGACAAAAAAGATGTAAGTAAATGCAGTTACACCTATATCTGACCACTCCATCTTATACCTACCTATAGAGGGCTACTGAGATTGGATGACAAGCCTTAATTTAATAAAAACTTAGAAGAAATGATCCCCACAATATATAGTTAATTTTATTGTAATAAAATAATAATGAGTACTTGGGATAAAGGATCCCCACAATATTTAGTTAATTTTACTGTAAGAAAATTATATATAGTGGGAAATCCTCTCCAAATGGGTACCGCTTTCTTTAAGGTGAAAAATGAGGCTCTATTAGTGTCTGTAATTGGCAGGTACCACTTTATATTCAAATTAAAAATTATAGCTGATGAGGTGCATTACCAATGGTATGAGATGCAGCACTTCTGTGACAGTTTGTTGTTAACAAACATCCCTGACATATTTATGGCTACAAGCTGAGCACCATCAGCTGCTAAGAGTCCAGGCACCCGGGACACGCAAAACATACCACGTACAGCTGGTCCATGCATTGTCTTGTATACACCTGCACGAGCTAAAACATGGGGGTATGACAGGTGATAATCTGATACCTCTAGGTTAATGGGTGACTGATACACTGTTCAAACACTGCAACCTCAGGGAATGATACACTGTTCAAACACTGTAACAACACTGCATAGAATATTCAGACTCGCAAGCCTCTGCTGACTCGGTAGGGCTCTGCTCATCAGGGTTTGTGCACATTGGAATGTGAGGTGGTGGCTAAACTTTAAAGCTTTGTAGATACAGAAACTGATGCAAGTGGTATTGACAAATTACCCCCCCCCCCCATCCTTATTAAAAAAAAACTTTTTCCCACATGATTATCAAGATAAAAAGTCCCACCCCTCTCCTTAAATGGAAAAGGTCCCCCATGCCAAATTAAATTATTATACCTAGACTTAGTACCTGAAGGTATTTTGCATTTAGTTTGTTGATTTGTTTGTCTGTTAGTAATTTTATGCAGGAAGTTAGAACAAATTTTGATGAAATTCTGAGGAAAGTTAGGTTAACACCTGTGGCAAAGGAGCAAGCCATTTAATACTTTAGGTACTAATATTCTGGATCACCATTATATATATTTCCATTAAAATGCTTCTTTTCCATTGTTCAAGCCATCCATTGATAGAAATTAAGGCCTTGCTTTCTCTAGCTGTCAATCATTAGGTAAAACCATATTACTGAAGCATGACACTGCATGCATTTATACATAACTAGTGGAAGTTTGAACTTAGGCTTTGACTTAATAATCTAGTATTTTCTTTATTCTACTGGTAAAGTTACTGAATTCATGATTGATTCCTCATACACACATACCCTGTTCATCAGGGTTTTCAGTAATATCAGATGTAGAGTACACACCACCGCTTTAAATAAATCAATCAAATAAAAATACCTGTGTTTAAAAAGAATCTATTAACCATTATGAAAAAGACTTGAATTCTCTGGAATTCATTTGGCTGTCTTGGATGTCAATGAACAGCTTGGATTTCAGCAGCAGCAGAAGAAGTTTAAGCTCGTCGAGCAGCTACAGGTTGCTGTGGTCAAGACCTCAGCCCTGCGCACTCCTTAAGCATGTTCTCTGAGCCAATAGATGCCATGCCACACCAAGCCAAGCAGAGAGCCGTGAGAGATGGCCACCGTACATCCAAAACCAATGACCTTTTAGGAAAGCTACAGCATCCACAGCCGCAAAGGCAGAAGCAACCTACATTTCCTCTACCAATCCCAGCAGCAGAGACCAAGCCATGCTTTCAAGAGCCGAACCCAATCTTGTGAACGACAGTGTTTCGAGACACATCGCCTTCATACTAGCAGTTTCGGCCATATGGACCGTATTAACCAGTTTACCCAGTTATGCATGTTTTAGCAAGTTTTTTTAGTCATCAGCAGGATTTACAAGTGACAATTTACAGGGAAATATTCATTCTTTGATTTTTAAACACCCAGTGTTTCCAATGTATTTTCTAGAAAATTCTGCAAAACAAGAAAATGTTGACAGCCAAATTATTCGAAAATGATAATAACATTCATTAGACTTACAGTATATCCTCAAGTAAATCATTAAATGTCTACGGAGTCCAAATTTTATAGTTTAGACATTGTGTTCTTCTTCAAGCAAATTAGATAACAGCTTAAAGTACCCACTGAAGGTTAAGTATAAACATATTCACATGCATCTGTTGTGTGAATGGAGGATTTCATCCAGATCCCAGGCTTTGTCCTGATTTTTATGGCTGATACACGTGACATCATGGACTGAATTTTATCAGCAACTCAGATCTAGTAATGCATGTTGTTTTTATTCTCTGCTGAAAATTTGGGACTGACAGTGGCAGAAATCCTGTGCTTTTACTGAGATCTAGAATTTTTAGTCACAGTGACAGTGCTCATAGATGTGCCAATAATTTTTGAACAAATCACACCACCTGGAAAAATAGATAGAAAAATATATGGAAAATAGATGGAAAAATACAGTTGGACAGAAAAAATGTTTTTTCCTCGAGGAATTAGGCTCATTTTATGTAAAATCTGTCTTAATAATTTTTTTTCACAGGCAAATATGTTATATGATAATAAAATGAGATTTGGAATACATTTGCTTGACCTGAAAGTCATTTCAAAAGGAACTAGGAATGCTCTAATAAGGCAAAACAATGCCACTGGATCCACCTCTTTATCTGGATTTGCCCCAAAGTTTAAAGTCAGTTATTCACGTCCCATTTCTGTAGAATTTATGTCATGTCTAATGTATTCTGTATAATGTACTCTGTATACATTTTAATGAACTGTAGGTAATTCCTGATAAGAAAAGTAGATATAATGCCTCTGTGGTGGATGAATAAGTTTTTTAATCTACCAACTATGAGTACTATGGTACTATTGGTAAATATGGTACATCCCCCATTGTTGACAAAGAGATAAGCATGTGCAGAGATGGAAAGGTCACTAGCTGCAAAACACTGTTTGCAAAACTCTGGTTTGTCAAACTTGCCACCATGTCTTCCTTGATTGTGTTTGGATTATTTTGGTGGGCACCCCACAAAATAAACATGTGGATATAAACAAAACAAACAGCCTGTGTGCAATGGGATCAGGGTTTTCCAGCTTATTTTATATATTGTTCAAGGTATTATCATTAATTAACAGATGTCATATAATGGAATAGGCCCCTTTAATTGGGGTCTTCTTGGCCAAGGTCCCACCACTCCAAAAGTTTTAGTGGAAATCAATCCACGAGTTTTTGTGTAGTTCTGTTAACAGCCAAACAGACAAGGGAAAATATAATGTATGTTCAAAATTAGTTCACTTCACATTGAATATGAAACAGGCATCCTATGCTGGTTCATTGTTCAGCTTGATAAAACCATAGTGAATTCCAGGACACAACAGTGGAGCATGGTGGCACAAGGGTTTGGGAGCTGCACTTGTGGGCACAAGATTGTGAGTTCAAGTCCTGATCAGACCACCTTCAGTGCTAAGACCCTGGGCTAAAGTCTTTACCACAAGGGTGCACCCTCTCCACCAAGGAGTGAATGGGTGCTGGTCTTGCATGGGCGGCAGGAAAAATATAGAAAGAATAAGCTTTAGCATCCTTGATACATAGCTGCGTGGGTTGATTGCTCCACAAGGAGCCTAGAAAAGCTACTGGTATGAAAAGGCTGAAAGACCAAGAAGGTGAATTAGGATAAGACTTGACATTGTTGGTGATATCAGACTATAAACACACTCCCTTTACCTTCACAGTGAGGGAGCCCATGTGTCTCAAATGATTAACATGTTACTTGTAGTTCAAGAGGTCAAGTGTATAATGCACTTTGACAACTGTCACACATAAGGATTCTCAGCTTTATCTCAGATTACAAAGGAATATCAGACATTTCTGTACAAGAATAGTGAATCTCACTAACATGACCAAATGCAGGACCAGTCAATGTGGTCCTGTTAGTAGGGTGGTCATGTTAGTGGTTTTTTTATAATGATTTGTGTAATTCCGGGAAGGAAAAAGTGGTTGTCCTACCCAGCATGGTCGTGATAGCGGGGTGGTCGTCAGGCAATATTTTACTGTATATCATACAATAACTTGGTAATAATGGTGTTTGCACTGTTTAAAATGAGGAAGTTTAAATTTGAAATTTTTTCTTAAAATGAACAAAGGTGACCTTGCACATCAGCTCCATTTTACATTCTTTAAGTAAAGTCATTCTGCAAAAAAGGTTGGTATTGAAGACAGCATGCGTTAATTTTGACACACTCCTCCTTTAAAAATTTGTTTTGATTTTCATTAGAAATGTATTGATACTGAGGTCCAGTTACTCTAACATTTCTTTCAAGAAAATAAAAAAGTAGAATTTCAATAAAATTTCCATTTGTCCCATTGGCTTTTTCCCTGTTTAGCAAAACTATTCCATTATTATTATGTTATCCTGTGATCATGTGAAATTAGTTTTGAAAACATATAGAAATATCTTTTTAAATTTTCTCACCCCCACTGATTAAGAAAAAAGCCTTTGAATGCAGCATTCGTTTTTTTTGGCCCTATACCTTACAGCTTTCAAGCAGCACATTGGTTGTATAAGGACGTGTTAGAACATATCCATTTTATTTATTTAAATACATACTTCACCAAGATAACCTATTCAGCAATTTGTCTTTATCATAGTTGCCTACATCTATGTCCAAATTCAAATATTATAAAAATTTTTACTTTAAAGTCATTTTTAGTATGTATTCATGGCACTGAACAGGATTCAAATACAAGTAATAACTAATAAGTCCAAACTTTGCTACCTGTTTCAGGCCAAGCCTATACCATACATCCCTAGTACACTTCCCACCAAGCATTTTATGATTACCTGGTATATCTTTATTACAACACCTTGACCGGGTATTAAACCTGGTCAATAAACAACCAGTACCACTATCTACACATTTAATGGTTTAACAGTCTCTTCAATCTGTCTGCGGTGGAAATTACAGGATGTTACTTTATCAGGTTCTCTTCCATGTTTGATATATTTACTTTTGTCTCCAGCCAAGTCTCCTGTAAACACCTCAGCAAATGACTGTACATTTTAGTTGCCATCTGCCAGGGACAAGAATTCAAACAACTTTACCAAGCAGTACACAGATAATACTAGGTTGTGTAACAATGCGTTGAAATATTGATGCATTGAATTGCAAGCCCTAAATTAAATTTAATTGCGTGTCTGGAGAACTCCTCCGTAACCGCTGGGCGGAATTTTACGAAACCCGGGATTATATTCAGGTCACATGTGAACTGTTGTGCCCCGAATTTGTTTTGACCTCTGACCTTACCTCTGCGCTCTGCGTCCGTTTGTGCGTCTGTTTCCACACATAAACCCACATATCTCGAGAACCGTTTGACCGATCAGGACAACTTTTTTGCACAAATGTAGCCCTTGAAGAGCTTTATAACATACACAAAAAATGGTGGCGCCACCTGCAACCATGTTTGCACAGTGTCCATCTGTTGGTCTGCCTTGGGTTAAAATCACTCATATCTCTGCAGTGATTTGACTAATTCACCTGAAATTTGGCATGCGTATACATCCTGGATAGCTTTTCTGATTTTATGACAGGTGGTGCCACCTACAATCACGTTTACGCTGCAGACATCCAAGCTCATATCTCGGGAACCGTTTGACCAATTGGGCCAAAATTTTGCATGTGTATAGATCACACATAGCTCTTTATCATACACAAAACTGGTGGCGCCACCTGCAGCCATTTTTGCACAGCTCCTGTCTGTTTGTCTGCCATGGGATAAAATCACTCATATCTCGGCAGTGGTTTGACATATCTGCCTGAAATTTTGCAGGTTTATACATCCCCGACAGCTCTCTTGATTTTATGACAGGTGGCGCCACCTGCATTCTAGTTTATGGAGCAGACATCCTAGCTCATCTCTTGGGAACCGTTTGACTGATTGGGCCAAAGTTTTGCATGTGTATAGTTCTCACATAGCTCTTTATCATACCCAAAACTGGTGGCGCCACCTTCAACCATTTTTGCACAGCGTCCATCTGTTTGTCTGCCACGGGCTAAAATCACTCATAAATATATAGTGTTTTGACTTATCTGCCTCAAATTTTGCATATGTATACAACTTGGATGGCTTTCTAGATTTTGTGGTAGGTGGCGCAACCTACATACACCATTTGGCTGCAGACATCCATGCTAATATGCATCACTTCACTCTATTTCCCCTTGCCACTCAATCCATGCCTCACTTCACCCGTTCCACTCTGATTTAGGCGGATACACGTAGTCGCTTGTCGACTACCCGTTTTCTAGTTTCTTTTTGCATTCATCATCCTGAAATCCTCTGTAAACTCTTAAATATGACAGAGCAGTTTGTGATGTTCAAGCTCTTTATCACAGATGTGCGGTAAATCTACTTTCAGCATTGGCTGGTAAACCAATCCACTCGCATAGAAAGATATATGGCTTGGACACACAATGGGAGACTGCTTCAATTTTCTTTTATTTGGTTAAATTTACATACATTTGTTTTGGTTAAATTGCTTTTATTTTTTAAAAAGTCTGAAATTTAGTTCTTAAGTAAGAATTTAATCTAGGAATAGAAGGTAAAGAAATGAGAATTGAATTGATTCTAAGGCCCTCACTATTCACAGGCCAAAATGACACTTAACAAAATTCCCTAAGAGCACAGCTACTCTCTCCTAATGCCCAAGTGTTAATAATTCAAGACAGATGAAAAACAAATTATAATTCATTAACTCAAATTATATCATGAAAAATTCAGAAATGTCTAGGGGACAGATCTTTTTCCACCTATAATTTATTATAAATGAATGAATGCAAAAAAGAAATTTGATGTAAACATGACCTATTTATTTGTTTTGTAATTAATTATAGTACAACTTTTACTGGCTGATATTTAGTGTCTGGAATTTTAGAAAACTTTATCAGCAGTTATGGACTGAGTCATAAATTGATCTGACAACAGCTGATGTGGTTGTATATTTGGGAGTGTGATGGATGGTTGTATATAAGTATTGCTGTGTATTTATAGGATCAATAGATCAACAGCTTGAATATAAATACAGCAAAATATCTGTGATGATGAAAGTTATAAAACACAAGGATCAAAAGGGACATATGGCTCTGTGCATTATTAGTTTTAAAACAGATCGCTCTTTATTACACTTTGTAGTATTTATTTCATTGTACAATAAATGTTTATGGGAGGGATTTCAACATCTGTTTGATATATCTCTAATATTTGACTTTACATAACATTTAGTTTATTTATCATGCCATTTATATACCTATTTGATCCAACTCGCATAACCATGCACTCCTGCACAAATACACCAAGATATGATTTCAAACACTAGTAAAGCCAGATACCTTTCTATTGATACATTCACAATATTTGATCATCCAATATTCAGGGATTTGTAACATTTTTCTTAGAGCCATGTGAGGTACCACATAATTTCCAGAAACAGGGGTCTAACACATTTGGCAGATCAATTTTTCATGACCTTTTCATGACCTTTAACAAAAATTCATGACTTTTTTTCACAACTTTGATAAAAAATTTTTACATATGAATGAGACCATTAAGATCCATTATGATAATTTGCATTGGCAGGATTATGTTAATGAAAGCTTTATTAAGTGTAATAAAGGAAACTGTTATTTCTCTAGCTAAATGTATTGTCTTTTAATTAAATACACAGTTATCAGTCACAGTTTTTAATATTAAAAAAAATCATGACTTTTTTTGAGCACAGAAATTTTAAATGTAAAAAATCATGACTTTTTAAGGGTATGGGAATAATGAGAATGATGGCACCCGATTAGATAATACAGTCGAGCCCACATTGTGTCATATCGGTTAATTGAAAATCCCATTTATTGTCACATAAATCTGAAACCCAAAACCATTTCCTATATAAACAATGGTAAATTGGACCGTTTAATATCATGGAATATTGTCATAATCCTGTTTATTGTCATGCTTGGAACCCTTGGCAGTGATACCAGATCGCAGTTAATGTCACATCACACATCAAAGGATTGCATCTCCTACTTGTGTGCGGCAGGCAAGTGCTGTGATGCATGCGAGATACTACAGTAATCCAGATCATTGCATTTCATCGTAAGTTAACATGGGCTATAATAGATATCAGATATCATACATAATTGACTCCTGGCCTTTGAAAGGCCCCGGTATACACCTCAGTGACGTTCTGCCGAGATGATATGGACCTTCAAGGGTCCAAGAAAAACAAGATTTTGTGAGCACTAGAGGAAATATCCGGTCCAAAACCTCAATTGCGGCTTTAGAATAATTGACAATGGCATGACACTGCCCACTTCCCAACAGTCCTATCATAAAGACGACTATGGAAGTTGGAGTCTTTAATAAAATATCCAGAAAATAATGCGCAATAGTCGGGGAAAGAATTACCTAGTAAAATAGTTTGCCTACCCACGACGTTATAACTATGCCGCATATTTCCACACATTTAACCTTATGACCATGACGCTAAGCTTCTTCCGGTTTGCAAGTCAGATTTTGTGCCAGTTATTGCGGCATGCGGAACAAAACATACAGGAAATAAATTGTCAGGTGCGCATTAACGTTTTTTGTTATTCCGTTGTGCAATAAAAATATTCATAAACGTTTCTGTTCCCTTTTTATTGACGATTTATTAAGTATCATCTGAGCATAACGCTTCTTCTATGACTCAAAAGAACATAGATGTTTAAGCCCACATAATATCACATCCCGGTTATTATCATAATTTATGCATGCACCACTGACATGACAATAAGGGGGCTTGACTGTATTTTTTTTAAATAAATTTATTTATGATTAAAAAAATTAATTTTATAAAGGGGTTGGTTATATTCTCTAAACAAGGAAGGAACTCTGCCTAGATGTGCACTCACATACATTGTACGTGATACAATGTGTACAATCATATTGTAAGCAGTATTGTGATAATATATGGATTAATAAATACACCTTATCTTAT
This sequence comes from Sipunculus nudus, assembly GCA_026874595.1. NCBI lineage: Eukaryota > Metazoa > Annelida > Sipuncula > Golfingiida > Sipunculidae > Sipunculus > Sipunculus nudus. Next base: position 46,402,859 of record CM049306.1, on the reverse strand, counting down.
CAATGTTTCAGTTTCTATACACCAATATGGTATCACTACTACTTTCATATTTAGTTTCTGTAAAGTATCTTCAGATTTAAGTGTAATACAACTGAACCTTTCTGAGTTAACTTTTAATGTATGCAGACTGACAGACAATAGAACTGATTGTTCCTTTGTTCCACAGGCATATATTTAGTAAAAATAAGAATTCAAAACCTCAAGCCAGTCAACACAGGTGACTTACTGTGGTTGCCATTTTTTTCATGAGGGTTTTAATTTCGCAATATTCGCAAATCGGAAATAATCACCAAAAAATTAAAACCTCAGGAAAAACTGGCCAATTGAATATGTCCATCTTATTCAGTGAAACCAATACTTGTATGTGAATAGGTTAGAACAGTAAGAAATTTTATAATAAAATAGCAATTACCGGTGCTACGCACGGTTTTGGGCGAGCAGTTAGTTCTGATGTAAAATCAGTCTTTCATAGTTGAAGGTTTTGGTTGTACAATGTCACCGTCATAAGATCTCTTTAAAGACGACATTTTGTGAAAGTGTTCGGTCTTTGAGTTGACCTTGTGTCTGAGTCAGGATTACTTGGACTAATACGTTCCGGTACGAATGATGGAATGTCTTCGGACAAACCCAGAGCATATGTGTGTCGAAAATCATGGCAATATGTACGGTGGTATCAGAGGAGATACGGAAAATCACACAAATCGCGTTACGCAATTAATATATAGACACATGTATGGTGTTATGCAAAAAAAATCTTATTGAAGCCAAGGTATTGGTTGAAGATTTTTTTCAGAGAAGTTGATATGATAAATAAAATCATTTTTATATGAAAATATATTATGTTGAACATCGCTATTTAAAGTTGCCCTCTGATTTTTCTTGCGACGAAATCGCACCGTATAAAAAGCTGGTGACACATTCCAACATTTATTTGCATCCGATCATCACATCCGTTCATCGCATCCGTGTAAACATTTTGAAACTATATTTTCAATAACACATGACACATACCGGCAATGATTATAAGCTGCGTTTATCGCAGACCTCGAGTCCTGCTTGATTTTTGCGATGAACGCATCCGTTAAAGGCACAGGGGATTCCACTTCATGACGAGCATAAAATCGGGGAAGCCCTCACTTCCATTACCAAAATCTGAGTATTAAAGTTCATTGAAGGGGAAAAACTGTAGGGAAGCATCATCATGTCTATAACACTCAACATGCGTCTTACCATGTATCACTGAAAAATTACAGCAATGAATCTGATGCAATAAATAGTGACATTCAAAGTGGAAGCAAAATAAAGCGTTAAGAACGATTGCCAGGACAATTGTTTGTGTGTGTGTGTGTGTGTGTGTGGGGGGGGAGGGGTTCTATCCCACATTAATTTGATTAAAAATAATTATTTGTTATATTAATGAAATATCATTTATGTTTACAGGCATAAATCTTAATTTGAAAGGACAAAATGACTTTTCGTCACCTGTTTGACGCTGGTATGTGTCATGTTTTGCCTCATGGTTGCCGTCCTTTGATCGCACATGAAAGACGGGTGCGACAAACCAAATGCGTTAAACACTCAGGTTTGTGTGACCGCGGGACACGATTTTGGTCGCATGTGACTCGCTGTTTTGTCAAATGCCCTGGACGTAATACATGTGCATTCAAGCATATCAGGTCATGTGAGGGGGTCGCAGGTATAAGCCCTCTTCATGCGATTCCCCGGTTTCAGGAAGGCCTACCAAACAGTTCTTTCATCCTTTTGAGAAGTGGATTATTTCGGGCCGGTGACCGCGAAATGTACAAATAACCCAGATAGGGCGCCCGGAGTAAAACTCTGTTCTGCCAACACACACTCTATGCCCATTGTGTTACGGTGCCCAAAGACACAAAGAAAAGAGGCGCCCACGGGGGAGCAAATATTAAAATTATTAATTATGCACGTAATACGCAAATATTGCAAATAAATGTGGGTGGAATCTCTTCGGACACACCCGGAGCATATGTATGTCGAAAATCACGGCAATCCGTACGGTGGTATCAGAGGAGATACGGAAAATTACAAAAATCGCCTTACGCTATTAATATATAGATTACATCCCTGCAGGTATAGGAAAAACATTACCTTAAATTTGAACTAAACTACCTGTACTGTGTGTATGGGACCATTGTTTTATGAGTAGAATATCACAAACTCATGACTTATTCTCATTTTATAATACACACAGGTATGGTTTACCATAGAATTGATAAAGATTCTGGTGAAAACGTGAAAATGAAACCCTTGCGAAACATTCAAAATGGAGAAACAGCAAAATTTCAGCCTTGTGAATATGAAGCCAACTACAGTAATTACTCTGGCTTCAGTACCTGCACTTACAGTAATACAGCCAACAAACTGCTGGTCAAAGGAAACTTAAAAATAGCTAACAGGGTAGTTACAGTTTGAGAGTATATTACAACTATTAAAATATTATTTATTTAAATTATGTAATAATATAAAACACTGGTTTTCCTTTGATTTCTCCATTACAAGCCTTATATAAACAATCTGATTTTCTCTATCTTTGGTAGGATTATTAATTTTAAGTATGCATTAAATTTTCTCCTACATTATATATGAATAGCAGCAATGACTGAATGAACATATCAGTTTTTATCAGTCTATTAAACATTTTAGTAAAAATAAGGATTGTTCAAACACTCAAACCCCTATGACAAGTAAGGCCAATATCACCATACCCAATTATTGCTGTTGTATTACTGTACAAAGCAAATACATTAACAGTTAAAAGTATTCTTTTTTTTTTTACAAAAACAGTACAGTGCCTAAATATTTCCTTTGGATGAGACTTGGAATTCATCTTTACTTGCCATAGCTGAATTATATTTGAAAATAACAAACCAAAAAAATAGAACAGCACTGCATATCCCTTAAAAGGCAAACCAGTACTACCTTAACTTGGATCTGTATTATATTAACTTGACGACCCTGGCCTAGCTATAACCCATCCCTACCAAAAATTTGTGGAAATAGGTCCAGTGGTTGTCGCATAAACCTCCAAACACACACACACCAACAAACAAACAGACAAACAGGTGAAAACATAACCTCCTTCACAGAAGTAATAAGTCACAATATGCAGGTACATGTACATGACTTTTCCACAGTATCTCTTCTTTTATAATACTGATGACTCAGCCCATGGTGTACAACGTGCCTGATCAAACACCATATGTACCGGTTCCTCACTCCATACAGAACACATCCATAATACACCCGGTGGCGGCTGAACAATTAGATTTATTATGTTAACTGTGTCAATAACCCCAGGTCTCTGCAGCTCACACATAATAGTGGTTTACAAATCCGTTTAGCATATTCATCATAGGGGTAGAGTATGTAGTCAGTGATGTAGTCCTGCCTTTCACAGATGTTCTGGAACAATGCATGATCCCTGTGTACTGGTCTCTGTACCAGAGGTTCGTATATGAATGATACAGCTGCTCAGATGTAAGAGATTGTAAAATGTCTCTTTATGTCAAACAGACAAAATAAAACTTAATACTGGCCTGTTGATTTAAGAGAATACTATCATTACTACCAGGTATGGAAAATGTTTAAGCAATGTGATTCCTTACATAGAACATGAAAAAAAAATACCACCTGAAATGCTGTCCATCAAAATTCATTACTGACTAGAAAGCTCTCGGAGAATGCCTGTATAACAGAGCTGAATTATCACAGGGTCCTGATCAAAATGGAAAAAATTAATAAAAAGGTCAGCAATCCATCTGTGAAGTGATTTGAACATTTCTTACTATTAGAGTGGGTGGTGCCCTGTCAAATTGACACACCAGGTGGAGAAAGAACTGATTCTCTCCTTAATGATGACTTAACCTATCAGGATTTCATAAAAATCTGTATGATTAATTCATCTGTGATTCTGCTAATAAACAACAATAATTCAACAATTACCTAAGCCAAGAGCAGAGGAGAAAACATAATTTCCTGCCTCACTTAAATTAGGAAACTTTGCCACATCCCATAATTCATCACATCCATACTCAGAACTCTGATTCACAACTTCCTGTCAATATTTTTTTAATTATCAGAAAAGCTTTCAATTTCATCATTTTAACTGAAAAAAAAAGAAAAAACCCAGAAACCTGACATGGCAAGATGAAATTGATAATAAATTCCTAGAAATACATTTTACAACTCTCTGGTTGCTTTCCTAGAACCAAAGAGTTCATATTTCTCCATACTTGGGAAGCCACCTTTATTTTATATGAGCAAGCTGCATCTGTTGTATATTTTTTATCATATGATCAATCACCTTGACTGGCATAAGCCCGACTGAACTGCTGTGACACGAAAATAAATATTTTGTTATGCCCTGGCAGGTCATCAGATTTGACAATAACCTTAGGTTAATTTGCATAACTGTCAGCAAAATATTAACAAACATTTACAAGTGCACATTGAAAAAATTGACTAGTCGGTGAACAACTCTACTTTTGAATCCTTGGAATCATTTTATTATAATATATGATTTTACCAATAGTAGGGTTCTTGTGTATGAGCTGTGCACTGAATAGTTTGATCTGTTTTATTATTTTTTTGGCTTGACAGGATAGACAATGATATACCTGGCTAGTATGACCCATGCATGTTTAATATCAAATCACAGAACATTTATAGATGTTTCATTGTAAATGCTCTAATGTTCATGATAATACATCATGCTGAACAACCATGGTATCTGGACTCTCTTCCTGTATTCATCAATGTCTTTAATGTTTTACTGAAACACCTGGGTCTCCCCAAGCACCAACAAATTGCTGTAGCCTCCATTCTTAGATGTTCCTAAATCGAGGTTTCACCGTAGGGAACAATCTCTGGACTTGACCTTGACCTTGGTCTTTAACCTATCAGAGATTGACCTTGACCTAGCCATTAATCAATCTTTCTCTGCAGGCAAATTATGACCTTTGCCACCTGACTTTGACCTGTCTAGCTTGTCTTTACCTTTAACCACTCTCTCAATGCAGGAGATTATGAATTTTTTTTAATAACTTTTGGTTAAAAACAGTGACCGATGCAATCTGGACTTTTCTGGGAAAAAACAATGATAGCTAGAGCTAGACAGATGCATTTATATACAAAGAAAATACATTGTGTTCAATATCCTTTTTTTTGTATTTTGTATTGAAATAAAGGTGCAACCTCTACTTAATCATCATTGTCATGCTCTGGCCATTCCTTAAACACTGTTCTGATAAGAGAGTGAGAAGAAGCCTTGAAAATATCCTTAATATCATACTACAAGGCAAGGTCACACACCTGCTTACACAGTATAACCCAGGCATGATTAATATCATGTCCCTGAACATGTCTGAAATGAAGTTTTATGAGGTGCCAGTCTCTTCAAAGCAAGCTCTACCTTCCCACTTTAAGGTCAAAATATTATCTATAATAATACAACGTGCTATACAACCAGTGTATCTGGACTATCTTCCTGGAACGGAATTTTATTATCTCACCATCACACCTGGTCTCTCCAGGCACCTGACAATGACAATGGTCCCCCATGTATACTATCCAAGGCCTGATTGTTTTAATTTTTTGTTTTATGAACCCTCTTACCTCAAATATCCTTAAACAGACAAAACATAAACATTTCTAGAATTTCCAAAAGTATTTTCACTCTCACTGTGATTTAAAAGTACATCTTTACATGTATGCAGTAATTTAAACAAGATACAAATAAACAGACCTGAAGCAATTTTTTATGTTTGTTTTTCATATAGTTGGCTGGCTGAAGATTTAAGCTGATCCACCTTTAAGACTCATGGACATCTTGTTCTAGAGCTGCCACAGATGTGTTCTCATATAAATGACTTAAATGTGTGGTAAATTTTTAAGCATGGCAATTAAACATATTTACACAATATATATATAGACTTCATACAATTTTAGATTACTTGATCACTCATGAACTTCAACATCACATCTATAAGGACATTTGGCTTTCAAAGTGTTTCTTTTCCATTGTAAGTTGTGACCTTTAGTTTTTCAATGGGCTAGATTTTAGTGTACTTTTTAGTTATTTAACAAAGGAAACTCCACTGTGACATTTGATTTTTTTTTCAGACACAGACTCACTAAATGGAATCCTGTTTTTGTAAAACTAACTTATCCTAATTTGAGTGACAGTTAAAAGGTTAATACCATAAGAACAGACAAGCTTCACTCTTATATTCCAAAGCAAATATGTACCTTGTCAGGCACTTGACAGACAGGGCAGAAAGATTTTTGTACATTGTAAAATTACCAACAGTTGATCCTCCCAAAGTCCTATTGCTATTTCTTCAGTCATTTCTTCTCTTAATGTGGTGAGCTGGGCAAATTAAGTTACTGGAAAGGCAACAGGTGGCTTTTTGTAGTTGATGCACTCAAGAAAATACATAAAAAGAATATAGCAATTATACTCAGGAAAAAAGTCAGTAAAGTACATTATTTCTTGAAACTACACAGAAATAACTGACAAAATCAGTTATATTTTTATAAAGAAAGTCTGACACTCATACTGTCTTTCTGAACAAGCCTGGGTTTATAATTATCTTATATCTGTAAGGCTTTCCATTTCAATGTCAAGTGTTCATGACACAGCTGCTGGTTTAGTAATTAATAAAATCTAGTATGTCTCAAATCCTGATAGTCTCCATGGTAACAGCAGCAGGACTGCATTAATGGAATCATCAACTGAAGAACTGTCACTGAAATTATAAGTTTCTTCCCTCTATGAAAATTGCCCTTTCAGAAATTACAAAAAGTTGTTCATGATGTGACGTTCACAGGCATATGGTATCTTGCTCATAAATTCTATCCATTCCAGTATCAGTGTTGATAGGCTTGGAGCAAGCAGACATACAAAGCTCCACTTGTATACTCTCGAAAATAAGATGAGATCTCTAAATAAAAATTATAAATGATTATCCCTAATAATTTTTTCCTGTCTTATATTACCAAAATATATCTGATAGATAAAAGTACTACGACAGTGTTTTTATTGGAAACAGGCATAATTTAATCCACTAAAAAGGATCACTGCATCCAGATTGGAATATGGATCAACTATAAATTTTTTTCCAATTTGCCTCAATCTGCCTAAAGGCCAACCTCTTTCAGTCTGGAGCCACTTTGAACAGAGGATTACAGCGGGCTTGGAAAAAAAGTAAACTTTGGAAGTTAAGGAATTTGTGGCTTGACTTGACCTGGAAAAGCAGCTGACTTCATGTTGGCCTTGATTCTGAGAATTGTATAATAGCTTTTCGGTAATGCAAGATGAACATCTATTTTAACTTAAAGACATTATATCCGGCATGTCTATAACAAGCTCTAGGTTGGTGCTGAGTAGTTCATCTGGATAGTCTATTTTACGATATCTGACAAGGGCATCCCTTCAATATCTGTGGCTTGCTGCAGCATTGGTCTTTTTATTTAATCTTGTAGGCCAATTTAGGAAATTTGATTTCTAACAGGAATTAAAGGACCATATATTCATTTTATGTACTTAAGACACAAAATTGTTTGTATAAAATCTGCTAACATTAGTCAATGAAATTACAGCGGAGGTTGGACAGACACAGAGATAAAGGTATATATATTACCTCAAACCAACTCAGAATATACAGGTTGTCCCAAAACCCCTGTCAGCATGATTTTTATGCAATAATTATTTTAAGAATATCTTTAAAAATTCCCCATGGCCTAAACTAGAGATACAGATATTTGGCCAATTTTGTGTAAAGTAGTAAAGTATTATGTAAAAAGTATTTACTTTGCAACTCTTTCACATTATTTGTACTGATGGACCATGGATGGCGTCTTCTTGGCACTGCTGAATGGTATATTCCTCAGTTCAATGCTTTCCATGTCTATGGCTGTGTGGGGTTTGTTAGACAACAGTGATGTCACAAAGACGTTACAATGATCAGTTGTGCTTCACCTTCAATTGAATAACGTCATCAGTTCCCTGGCCCAGGAAAAGTCGTAAACCCTGTACCCTGTTTTGTCATATTTCAAATTATTACTCTCATACAAAATCAAAGCAAGGTAAGGCATTCTTTTTTATGCAGGCAGTCAGCAGAATAGTTCCTGCAAGCTTTGGACCTGAAAGGTTTACACTGCTTTACCTGTATAGAGAATTATCCCAAAAAACAGATGGACACAGGTACCGGGATGGACCATAGCTGTAAGAAAGTGTCTCATGATACCATGTAGACCATGATACCTCTTTTTATATAAACTTTATTTATATTACATAAATTGTACAACTAGTTATAATAACTTATATGAGGCACTCTTCACGATCTGGATATTGGCACTCAGTAATTGGTAAGGGTGGAGGAAACCGGAGGACCCGTAGAAAACCACGGCCTTGGACGGGCCACTACAACCCACTCTCATAGACACACTGGGGATTGAACCTAGGTCGCAATGGAGAAGGCTGAGCATTTTACCACTAATACTTCTTTAATGAAATGATTAATAATACAATAAACATAACATTTATTATATTTCAGGTTTGAAACCAATTTTTTAACTGCTCCAAGGAAGGTAGTCCCTCTATTGAAAAAGTCCCTCTATTGAAAATTTTTTTCAAACTTTTTTAAATTTTATTTCCTCATTATTCACCAATCAGATGCTTTTTGACTTATATCTGACCAATTTCACCTTCCTGATGGATGGTTATAAAATATCAGATATTTCTTTTAATTGGGTGACTAACTATTGTCAGTGTCTGGTACAGCCCTAGTTCACGTGGTTGTAGATAAATACTACAGTTAAATCAAAGGTGATCTAGACAGCCAAGCACTGATGTGCAATACTTACTGGTATGATTCATTTCACTAATCTGGCAGATAATATTAGATATAAGATTATAAGTATAAAATTCAAGGACTTGATAGTATCTTCTAGAAGTGAAGAATAAGATGAAGACAAAATTGGAGACAACTGGAGTCTCGTTTTATTTCAAGGACAACAAAGCCTCTTGCTAAAAAATATACCAGCCACAGTCATGATCAGAGTAAGCTAGAGTAGCAAATATATTAGTCTGTGCATCATCCTTGGGCAGATAACTCATGCTGCCAAGTTCAAGATTAAGATATTATCGCTATAATATATATTTTGAGGGAAGAATGATAATCTGGGAAGATCCAGGATCTTAAAGAATGGTAATTCCTATTCTTCTGGGGGAAAATGAGAATTCTCAATTTTCCTGGAAAAAATTCTGGATCTTCCCAGATTCTCATTCTTCCCTTGATGTATATATATATATATAAAACAAGCACTGTTTATTCTATAGTATGCACTTAAAGCAAGTGGACCTCGTCAGTTACCTCCATAAAAAATTTAAGAAGTGGACTGTAATTATGTGACAAGAAAAACCTGTCACCCTTCACTAGATTAGGAAAGTTAGGTAAGCATGGTCATCTCTGTTAAATATGTACTTAGTTATATGCAAGGTGTATATTTTTTCAATTGATTTTACAGGTATATAAGTTGTTCAGACTGTGTAAAAGATAAGGTCAGTGCAATGTAATGTCTCTTAGAGGTCAAGGCTTGACAATAAAAATATCAAAGTCATAGTGACTTGAGTTTGTTAATACCAAGGTTCAGAAAGCTTAATTAAAGTTTTTTTTTTGTTTATAATCTCTGCTTGTTAGTGTTTTGAATATTGATTTTTACCAGGACTGGTCAGTTTTCTTCATAATCAATTAATATACTTGCATTTTCATGAAAAAATATCATGAATAATTTAGTATACACATGTAAAACAGTCATATCACCTGGAAAATATGTCAGAATCATGAGGCTGAAAGACAGGACATCAATTGCAACAAATGTTAAAATTAAACCTTGGGCAGCTTTAAGACAAAAAGTTATACCAACCCAGCCATAAGTATGGCCTTTCAGCAAAAGCTTAAAACTTGTTCAGATATTCATGTTCATTTTAAAATTAGCAACTAGTCTACAGTTACTGGGATAAAAACTGGAGAAACATCTCTTGAAAGTATGACTTAAACAGTGTTAACACTAATATAACACCACAATGTACTTACACAAATACTAGTCATGTACACTGTGGTATGCTAATGTGTATCACTGGTGACATATACCCTGGAATTAAAAAGTATGAAAGTGTACTAGTGCTCTAAAATACCAGCAGATCCTTCAGTTGTTAAAATAAACATGATTTTATAGCCAATTTCCAGAATTACTGCTTATTCTAAGTGGAGCTTTACTGTTCTCATGAATACCACAACTGCCTGATGAGCTATTGTAAAAGCTTCTTGGCTTATGAAAACAACTGAATAGGCAGTGTTTGTAAAATAAAAATAGGCAAAAATGACTTAACTAAGTTTCTATGGTTACGAAATATGCAATATTGGAATTAAATTTCTTCACAGGTTTATATCTTATAAGAAGGTCCTTCTAGTCAGACTGGAGTTATTCAGTATCCTTGTGTATGAAGTTGAATTTTAAAGCTTCTGCCTTTTTACATGTTTTAAAAGTTTCTGCATTTTTATAGGTTTTAAAAGTGTCTGCCTTTTAACAGGTTTTCAAAGTTTCTGCTTTTTTACAGGTTTGAAAAGTGTCTCCCTTTTTACAGGTTTTTAAAGTTTCTGCTTTTTTAGAGGTTTTAAATGTTTCTGCCTTTTTGCAGGTTTTTAAAGGTTCTGCCTTTATACAGGTTATTGAAGTTTCTGCATTTTTACAGAGAAAACTTGTCTTTATTTTTGGCTGAATGCCAAGAGATCTGTTGACACAGTTTGACTCCGAACTCAGATAAGAGACCATGACAAAACATACCTAAATGCCAATTTAAACAATTTAAGTTAATTTGTAATCTGATTTTGAAATATAAATGGACATGAAAACATAGAGGGTGATTCCAAGAGTAAAGTTGGCTTCAAGAGTATGGTAAACTTCATAATGCTTGGCCTTGCAGATTGCCCAAGACTGCCCATTGCCTAAATCTCAGCAGGTATGCATGTCTTGACACCATCTTCAAACATTCTTAATGTCACATTGCCATGTCCTTCTCAAACCCAGATTCATTCCTGGCAAACATTTTCAAAAGAGTTTACGTGCCACCATCTTTTTCAAGACTTGAGCCCAGATGCCATGAGTCACATGTTAATACTGCTACTAATAAATAATATTCCATCTTGGATAGAGTGAGTGCAAAGTTGATAATTGACATGAACAGGAGAAAAATAAAATAGGTACCATCAATGAATATGTATTCAACATCAATATATTTCCTGCAAATTTATTCCCTGAAGAAACGAAGGATACTGGAATTCATATTCACCTCTGCAGACTCTCTCTCTCTTTATAATATTAAACTTACACTATGAGAGCACTTTGGCCACAGGCGGAAATTCTGTGGTAGTTTTGGTCACTGACAGCCACAGCTAATCAGCTGGTCATTTGCTGTGATACCCAGTGACCAAACTGGTCACTCACAGTCACAGGTTATCACCCAATTCCCTTAATGACCTCTGCCTAATGACTTAATAGCCTGTGTGGCCAGAAGTGACCAGAACAGATATCCAGTGACCACTTAAAAAATAATCAAGACATGTCTTGAGTGGATGATTACAGTAGTGGTAGGGGGTGACCCTTGTTGTGAAATGATTGACAGGGAGTGACTGTCTGTGGTCAGTAGTGACTGCTAGTGGCCAGTCCTGCTACTGTCCGTAGTTAAATTTATTCTAGTGGTCCCTTATTTCAGAGTTTCATGCTGTATCCTGTTTATCAAACTGGTATCTTACTTGTCAAACAGTTAGCATCATAATTGTTTTGACACTAGCTGTTATTACTTTCATCATTCTTGAATTAAAATGGAAATATATAATATATAGTCTTGTACAATAAATTTTTGGGAAAAAAAGTCAAAAGAAATAAGGCTGAGTTTCCTGCTTATTTCTTTTTATTAAACTGGTATCATACTAGTGTTCAAAAACAATTAGTTGTATAATAGAATCATGGAGGTAAAATTATACCTCCATGATAGAATCACAAAATGATCTGAGAGAGACACTGGTTAAGTGTAAATATTTTCTGCATTGTTCATATACAGTGTTTTAAGGTATTACTGAAGTCATGGTCATGGAAAACAATTTTGTTGGGAGTTCACAAAATAAAATTTCAGTTAACTTATAATTTACATGAAATTTTCCATGTTTGTTTAGAAAACAAATATTTGAACATACTGTAGATTCAGATAATATTGTGGGCTAAAAATGTTGTGGTTTTTGTACAAAATGTATAACAGAAGGTAAAAGAATGAACATGTTAGCAGTTTAAGGTTTATTAATATTTACATATACCCAATAAAGACAAGAATACATACACAGAATAAGTCTGTGGCTTGACTGAGATGCTTATCAGCTTAAATTATCACATGGTGTGCCTGTCCTGCAGGCAATTAGTCAGCCCAGCCATTCATCTGCTCCCATGTTTTTAGGCTGGATCACCCCACCTTCATGGAAACTGGGCCTCACAGCCACTTGCACTAGTGCTATGACCCAGCAGTGGGGAAGGTTAAACCCCCAAAATTGGCATGTTTGCATGGTTGGTAGTCACTAGGCATGGTTAACATCAAGACATCTGAGCAAGTTGTAGTATTGCTAAACAACAACTGTGATTATTAAGTAGAAGGAGCCTGCTGTGTTTGAATAACAGAGCAGACAACAACTGTGGTGGACTGAGTCTGGTATCATGCCAGTTTGCCGAATCCCATTTTGCCGAATCCCAGAATACCGAGTCCAGTTTGCTGAATCCCAGAATGCCGAATCTGAACTTTTTAATATGAAATGATCTGATAATTTGTAAACTATTAATTTTTTTGGAGTGTTGGAGCATTCAGGGAGTGAACACGACAAAAATAGTATTAAAAGGCATTGATGGTATGCTAATTTCAGCGTGTGCAAACAAGAAGCCTTAACAGCTACCAGTCTGCAACCGGGCTTACATATTTAATGTTACATATTTAAGGGGTTTTCCACAAGAAACATAATTAGTACCTTAAAGCATTCTTGTGACCTAAATTTATAAGAATTGTTATAGAAGTTCACGTTTGCTGTCAAACTTTAAAGTGCCAGACACTGTTGAACACTCTGGTTTAAGCAGGAGCTTGCTAACTAAATGTTGATGGTTAGTTTTCACATCAGGTCATGAAATAGCCCGGCTGCAAGTTTTCTAGGCTACACTCTGGTCCTGTTGAATATGTGTAACTGCTCCCATGACACTCATTATTTTCTAATTTGACCAACTCACCGGTGGGTATTACTGGCCTGCACAAGAACACTGATAAAATCATCAGTGTCCAGTGCTGGTTAACTGTAACCTGCAAGCCTGTGTTTGAATTAATTTAGGCCACCTCACTGCCAGGCCTGCATGACAGCTTGAAAGGAACATGCTTTGGCTCTGAGAAAAATTTTAATTCTTGTGGAGGCTACAGAATCCCTTACCTCTCCCTTTATCCCCCAGCTTATAACTTTAATGAGAGAAACTAACAATGTACCACTCCCCCTTCCCCGTATTGAATATCACTGCAGTTGTATCATGATTTATTTTTGTTTTAATAATCACTAGTTAATTCACCATATACTTTGTTCTTGTAAATTTCAGAATAAAGAACAGTGAATATAAATTCCAAAATAGATGTCAAAGCTTGCCATGAAAATATCAATATAAAAAGTGAACATCCATATTAAAAATACCAGGATGGAATATTTTTTAAATAAATTAAATAATGACCAGAGCTAGGTCTTCTGTATCTTAAGAGATATGCTGGAACATTTCTAATACAGTCCTCAGACTATATTATTAAGTCCTTTGTTGATGTATTTTTTTTTTAACTTTTAACATGGGCTTGCATATTGAATACAACGTTTGTTCGCAAACTGCCCAGTGCATGAAATAAGATTTTTTTGTGGGCTCTTCTTTACTTTCAGCTCTTAAATTAGCAGTCATTGAAGTGTGTTCAGCTTGTGTACAGGCAATATTGTGCACAACATTAGAGACATAATATTGTTTTGATCATGTATGCTTAATAATATCTCTGTGAATCATAAAAAGTTTTTACCAGAGTCAGTCCAACAATTTCTAAAATCTGTCATGGGCATGTTTGTAAAATTGCACCATAGCATGATTTGCAATATTTTTAAAATAACAGCAGCTTCATGCCCAGTACCTAGCAGACATATTTAATTTGCAAACTGCTCCCCGTTATAAGAAATGTGGTATATGGTATGCCTCTATATTCTGTAGGAATATACTCTGAAGGAATTGCATTTGCAGTTGAAATGTGTACCCCTATATTTTAAGTAGATTTATATATAAAATAGAATATTTCTAGTTTTCCAGTATTATCTTATGGGAAAAATTCTCAGGTGAGCTTTGGGTCCTTGGGACTGTGTTAATAGTAAATAATAGATTATGATGTATGCCTTTAACAAAATTAAAACTAGGAACCCATGGGCCAATATGCTCAGCTGAACTTTTGAAAATTTTAACAAATGCAAAAGAAACTTATAATATATATTTTTTGTATATTAGTACTTGAAAAGCTAAGAGGAAATGGCCCGGCTTACCAGTGATAGTCACATATTTAATATATATTTTCTGAACAAGTACTGTTCACTTTTATTGACTATATATATGAAAGATGCAGGAATCTCTCATGAGCAAATATTTCTAGAATTATCATGATTTCAGCTATGTGGCAGTAATATGTGCATAAAATAACCATGGGACTGTATGATCCCCTGTCCACAACAGAATAAAGAAATAGTGGAAATTAGATGACATATAATAATACACCTTTAATTTATTAACTGAAATAAATGTTGTAAAAAAGGGGAACAACTGTTTTGAAGTCATAGTGACCCAGTTTCAGGTTTGGTAGGAGAACTTAGGGATATCTAACTCCATGTCAAATTTTAGTTTTGTAGGTCTAACAATTTAAAACTTGCCTTGTTAATGGATTGATGACCATTAAGACAGACGGAGTCCGATGGACAAAGCACCATGACTATATATATAACTCATATGACTTATACCCAGCTGAGCTAAAATCATTGAATACAATACCTTCTGTGACACATATTCAAAATATTCTGAAATAAATAATTGTTTTAGGCATTGAACATTTCATAATAGAATGCTCAGAGGGAATATCTCTTCATTTCATAGCACATTATTGAAACAGAAATTTGTTTTGCAAGCAAGGTCTAGCGGGGATTCCTTACACTATTCAGTATGTTTTGAGGCCGAGTACTTTGATATTTCTAGCATTATCTTCACAACTGTTTCAGTAATCACATCAGACCGATTCAGCCAGAACATTTGAAGGTCTGAAGAATTATTTTAAATGATAGCATAACAATTACACAGGAATGGTCCTTATATCTGAATAGGCAACATGCAATCAGATGGGAGTTTTATGTTAGGCTTGAAAAGTCAGGTCATCTGACAGATACCAGTTATAAACATCAGAGACGGGAATGATAATCTCTCCTATAAGTTACAGAATGTTGCATTGCATTACCATATCTAAAATTTAAAAATTTATAAATTTGAAACTAAATATGTTTTCTGTTTGCTTGTCCAAACAATAACCTGTTTGTTTTAATTACTTAGGAAAATACCTTATTTCATTAAGTTATTTTTTAAAGTAAATGTATCACTACATTTCAAATATGTAAATTTATATCATGACATAAGTAAAGCCTGTTACAATGCACTGTAATACTGTAAGAATATTGTAAATATCCACAATTAAGTCACTTGATATCAGCAATATAAATATCAGCAATATATGCATCATAATTATTATGAATAATCATTAAATGATCAAAACATTGATTATATGTAAAATTCAGTTAAACGATTATTTGGGTTTTTTTTCACAAGTTTGTTAGTGTAGCTCATGTAATAATGTGAAGTATACATTGATATTGCGTTTGTATATATTTAACCCAAAATATGATTTATATATATATATATATATGTGTATATGTCACAGTGGAGATTACAATCCAGTGGGTTTGGAAATTCCACTAGGTGAGATCACAATTGGGATCTACCAAGAGAAATCACAATTGGGATCTCAACTGGCTTGAGCCCAGTGGAAATCATAATAGTAATCTCTCCTAGGAGAAATTTAAATTTCACAAGGGCAATTTCCAATCCTACTAGGTGAATTTGAAATCCTACTTGGACAAATGATATCAGATTCAGTCTAAGTGTGCAACAAGATTTTTACTTAAAAAGTTATTTATTAGCTAACACCTTTCAATTTCATGAAATATGGGCGAGAAATTTGTTGCCAATTTTCACCTTTCAAATGATAACAAAACATTTGAATAACTGACTACCGGTATATATATATATTTGAATTATTAGTTATTTTGGGTTAAGCAAATAGAGACATCATCTATGAATAACCATTAATTGTATGGAACAATATATATATACATGTATATGTCAAGGCCCAGATACCAACCTGGACCTATTAGCAATAGGTTCAGACCAAATCCCGTTCGTGATCTAGTCTGAACCAATCGCCAATTAGTCCAGACCAGATCTTAATCCGGAACTCATCCTGAAAGTTAATGATCAGGGTTAAGGCAGGTATATATATATATATATATATATATATATATATAAATATATATATATATATATATATATATATATATATATATATATATATATATATAAATATATGCACAGCTACCATTATTAGGAAACTAGGTCTTGTGTCTAAATGTTAAACTTTGTATGATGATGGAGCTGCATTTCAAACTGAGGTCATGAGTCATGATCAATAAACAAATACATTTATGGTTTCTGACTGTTATATATTCACTATTTAACATGCTAAAAATAAAAATATATGTGATTCCACATTCAACACACAAGAGAAGAAATATTTAAGTTCAAAATGTATAGCAAATTCCAGAGTAAAAATATTAAGAAGATCCTTATATTTGCTTGATTTTAATATATATTTATTTAATTTGAAAAGAATTTCATACACATTGATAAATAGCTTACATATTAAATAAAATATTAAACATCAAAAGTAAATATCGAAATCAAAATGTTTTAACATATATGGTCTTTTTGGCTATTTTCATGTGTCAGATTTCCTATGTTGTGAACTTGGTTTCTAACCCACTGATCTGTCAGTGTGACACATCCCTTCAAGGCATTAGGTTGGACATATCAAGATTAGAACTTGGGAAGGAGCTGCCTGCATTTAGTATACTGTGGGGTGGTGTGACTGTGTCAGTCAGTGCAAGACACAGATGACTGATAAATGGCCATTATCTCTTCCCCTGGGAGGATGACCAGCTCAGGCTCTGGGCTTGGCCTATTATGCAATGTATCAGATTTTCAGCAAAGGAAACCCTGCTACATCACTGCTGGTTTGGGTGTGTATACTATCAATGTGTCTTTATAAGGGTTGTGGGTGTATAACAGGAATGACACAAACTAATGAAGAAATTGCAGGAATAACCACTAGGTTTTAACCACTGCAGTTTATCATATATTCTTCCCCTCATTAATTTGGTAATTTTATAATTCATCTTAAACCTTGGAGAGCCATTTTTAGCCAATTATAAAATAACAGCATAGCTAACAGAAACCCATCCCTAAAATGCAAATTGAATCAGAAGCCCATCCTTGGGCAAAGTCATAATAATTATTATTATAAGATCACAATTATTTGCTTTTATTATTTGTCCTGGTATCTTGTAAAAATAAATGTGTAAATGGTATAATATAACATAAACAAAGTTCAGTGAAAAAATGAAGTTGTATATGAAATTAAAATAACAACAAGTGACCCATGGGTCATGACGCTCAGCTGCCAAGCATGACCTGTGACATCATGGGCTGCGATTCACAACTAGTAAAATTGTTGCAGAACCTATATGCCAATTTTGTTTAAACTTTCTACATTGCCATAAATTCTTATCATATATGTCTGGTTAAAACATAGTGAACTAGATATTTCTTGGCACCGCAGGTGCCAGAGTATCCCCAGACATAGTAGCCCCCCCCCCCTTTAAGAATAGGCCCCCATTTTTAGCAGCATATACTGACACTTGGCAAGCAATTATTGTTTCTTCCATCTATCAATCCACAATCTTTTGTTGGTCCTGTGACCTTGACCTTTGACCTCATGACCCAAAAATCAATTGGGGTCTTGCTTTTTCAATGGGACATATACAAGTCAAGTTTGAAATCTATACATCAATAAAAGCAGGAATTATCATCCAGAAACTAATTTTTGGACAGATGGCTCCTGTGGCCTTGACCTTTGACCTTGTGACCCCAAAATTGATATTGATCATCCACTTTTATATATAAATCAATAGAGGTCTAGATTTATTGATGGGCCATATATAAGTCAGGTTTGAAATCCATATATTAATCCAAGCTTGAATTATCATCTCAGGAACTAATTTTTGGACAGATGGCTCCTGTGACCTTCACCTTTGACCTTGTGACCTCAAAATTGATAGGGGTCTTCCTCTATTGGCAGATGAACTATATGTGCAAGATGAAAGGTCTGAGACGAAATGTTTGGCTGAAAATGCATCCACAATCTTTTTAAAGATGTGTCCTGTGACCTTTGACCTCATGACCCCTAAAACAATTGGAGTCTTGCTTTTTCAATGGGACATATATAAGTCAAGTTTGAAATCAATACATCAATAAAAGCAGGAATTATCATCCAGGAACTAATTTTTTGACATATAGCTCCTGTGGCCTTGATCTTTGTTCTTGTGACCCCAAAATTGATATGGATCATCCACTATTGGCAAGTGAGCTATATATTCATGATGGAAGACCTGGGATGAAAGTTTGGCTTAAAATGCATCCACAGTATATTGTAAGGTGCAAGTCAAGTGACCTTGACCTTAGACCTCATGACCCTAGAACCTATAGGGTTCTTACTTTTGTAGTGGGCCATACATAAGTCACGTTTGAAATCCATATGGCTATCAACACTGGAGATATCATAAGAGGTGTGTGATTTTCACCAAATATTGACACATTAAAGGTCAAGGCCACTCTCATGGTAAAGGTCATGACCAAAATGTAAACAGACCTCATCCCATAGCCCATCTCTTTACATGTGCATAATATGAAATAAATCTGTCCATTAGTTTTTGACTTATAATGCTTACAGTACTGTCAAGTGGCAATTATGGGGGTATTAAAAGGCGTAAAAACAAGAAAAGGATAATAGGTGGCACCACCAGTTTCCGGTATATCACAAGGCTATCCAAGATCTTCGGTCACCTTAATTTTTTAGACCAGTCCATGCAAGCTTACTTGAGATATTTAAGAATTTGTGTTATTTTCAGCAATAATGGACCTATTCAAGGTCAAGGTCATTCTCCTAGCTTAGGTCATGACCCCATTTTAAATAGGCTTCGTCCCCTTACCTATATCTATACAACTGTAAAGTTTGAAAAAAATCAGTGAAATATTTTTTGAGTTATCCCACCCACAAGGTTTTTCTGGGGCGGCAGCAGGACCGTCGTGAAACCATAGTATCCTGACTTTGTCTGGGGATACAATGATGGTCTGAGGCAAAACGTATGGTTGTTGAGCTATCAGGAACTAATCCCACAACTTGCTCGATACCTGTCAGTGTCAAAAGGAATACCACACAGGCCACATATAAGATCAAAATATAGCAAAAGATCAAGGAAACCCATGCAAGAATTATTGTGAAACAGGTGCTTTCATATTAATTTTTATTCAATACAAGCCAACTGTACTGAGCTTTCATAAATGATGGTCATATTTATTAAGAAATCTTTGACCCAATGCAAGATTACATTAATATACATCCCACTGCATTCACTTTAATAGTTCTTGAGACAATATGTTCTAAAGGAATTTAAAGATGGCTTCCTGGTGGCCATATTGGATTTCTGACAGGTCGGAAATTGAACAACAAACATCCTCTAAAAGGGACCAAACATCATAAAAAAATCACAGAAACTGCCCTGGCAAAAGGATTTCTAAAATGGCTACCTGGCAGACATAATGGTTTTCTGACAAGTCTGACATTTGATATCACACATCCTCCAATAAGACACTAAACTTGTAGCAGTTGCTCCAAAGAATGTAACAGTTATGAATGTCCAAAACAATTCAAAAGGCATGATCAGGTTGGAGAGCTCTCATATCAGATTTATGAACATGCAAATGTAAAAAGTGGAAGTCCAATTTGTTTTAATTTTCAGCTTGCTATTCAATGGGGTCAGCAGGGTAGGTAAACTGCAAAACCTAAAAGAAAAGAAATGCAGAAAGCATCACTAAGAGTCTTGTAATCAAATAAAGCCATCCTAAATCCAAGTACAGACCCACATATTATCAGAACAAACCCTTGCTGGTATATCTGATGATTTGTATAATAATATTCAGATATCTAGAAAACTAAGATTATTGCTATGATTCCATGATATAAACTGCAAAATGTTCCCATCATTTTATAAATCAGTAGCTAAACCTTAATACTTAACTCTCATAGTCTTAATGCCTGGCCAAAGCATTCCGGCAACAGTGTTTTTGTTATGCACTAATGATATATCCTTATCACTCCATGATCTGATACAAAAGGGAGTCATATATCACAAGTGTCACTGACAATTATGGGCACATAGTGAGATGTACCAGTTGTGAGTGCCATGGTTATATATACAAGAAAACAAGAAAAATAGAGATGGTCTACAAAACAAGTTATTGTGAACATCCGTGACCTATGACCTTGGCCTTTTGCCCACATATCAACTGGATTCTTTCTAAATGATGGGTAACTACTTACTACTTACATCTGGCCGGGTGTAATTACTTGGCAACCAATGAGTGAATAACTAAGACCTGCGACCTTTAACCTCCTGACCAGCTGACCTCAAAATCAATTAGTTATTTCTTCATGCAAAAAGACCCATAAATATGAAGTTTGAATCAAATTCAGTGATTCATAGATGTGGCATATGTGAAAGACTGAAGGTTTGGGTTGAACAGTTTCACTTGAAATATGTTCACAAGCATTTAGAACCATATTGTGACCTTGACCTTTGACCCTTTGAACTCAACATCAACAGGCTTCTTCTCCTATTGGTAGGCAAGCCATATATGACAGATGGAGAGTATAGATTGAAAAGTTTGCCTTAAAATGACTCCACGCAAGAAGAGGGTGCTGTGAACTTGACCTTTGACCTCAAAATCAACAGGTCTTTTCCCCTGTTGGCAGAGAAGTGATATCAGTGCTGAAAGGTTTGGAATGAAAGGTCTAGCTTGAAATGTGTCCACAACCTTTTCAAAGAAGTGGATCCTGTGACCCTGACCTCTGACCTTGTGACCTCAACATCTATAGGATTCATTCTCAAACTTATTAGGTGAGCTATATGTGGAAGATCAAAGAATTGGGATGAAAGGTTTGGCTTAAAATGCATCCTGAGGCTTTTCAAAGAAGTTGGTTCTGTGACCTTGACCTTTGACCTTGTGACCTCAAAATAATTATGGTTCTTCCCCTGTTGGTAGGTGAGCTGTATGTGAAAGATGGAAGGTTTGGGATGAAAATTTTGGCTAAAAGAATTATTTCTGGGGGGTGCAAACACACCCCATAACTTCGAGAATATTAGGTCGCAGTGACCTAATTTCAGGTTTGCAAGGAGATCTTTTTAGAACCTCTAAGACTGCATAGGGTTCATGGCCCTAGCCCCTACGGTTCAATTTGTGCCCTGCTAACGGCCGCCGGACGGACAGACGGAAGGACGCCGGACAAAGACCCATCGCTATAGCCCAGCATGACTGAAAGTCAGCCGAGCTAAAAATACTAATATGATGAACAAAAGAGATTATCATTGAATGTACAGTTTCATCTATTGCATCTAGTCAAGAAAAGTCTATTATATTATATCATACACATTTTATATACAGTTAGTAGAAAGATCAGCAGAAAACTTTAAATGTGTGTTGGTTTATTTATATATTTTTTCTTTATTAAATTTTTAAGGTTATTACTTTAAGGTTAACTGAACTACTAATTCTCTGGTAAGATGCTCTTGAACTAGTTACCTCCACCATGAGGGTATGGGTTCATCCCCATCTGTGTTGTGTTCGTTTGTTTGTTCACAACATAACTCACAAAATCAAAGTATCTCATGCTGAATTTTCAGGGCAGTAAAATCGACCAATGAAAGTACAATTAGATTTTAGTGTTGATCCAGTGCATGATCGGATTCAGGAATGTCAGCAACGAATATTCACAAATGTACAGACACATATGCATGAATGAAAGGGGGGGGGGGGGGGAAGGGCCAAATAAGTGATTGCTAACATTGTTTTAGGAGCATCGCAGGACCCCAAATGTGGGAGTGGCTTGCATTCTAAAGAATGCAGGTTTCTAGTTACCTAATGTTAACTGCAGTTCTCAAGTAAGACAGAAAGATCAGATGAAATACTACTGCTGTTGCATACAGGTACTGTTGTTAATAAAAGATAAACAAGAGTGAAACTATAGGTGAACTGTAAATACTTTAGTAAGACCAGATGGAATATTTGCCAGATGAATATGCCAGTCTCAAAACACCCATTAAGCTGGGAAAGAAAAAAATTAGAAAGGCCGGTTTATGTCACTGGCTTTATACAGTAGTTCAGACCAACATACATGGCAAAATAAAAGATATCCATGGTAGGGCTATTTAGAAATTGGTGGTTCTGTATAATTATTTACATAATACAGACCAATAATACAGAACTATCTTAACTGTTATAGTCATATTTGACCCCATCTTTAGAGAGAATACAGGGATACTGATTTTCAGATATATCTGACATTAATTATCTCCATTTGATGATCAAATTTAAATTATCTGACAGTTTGCTCGAACTCTTGACATAACTTTTTTTTTTGTGGAGGTTACTGCCTGCATTTTTTAATGCTTTGCTTATCTAAGTATATGTATACATCTGCAGAGTTCCATTCTGGTTTCAGACTACGTTACGGGGGCTTATATCCAAATTTTCCTGGTGTCAACCAGGTTCTGTATACCACACCTGCAGGCCCTGGGTGTGGTGTGTGTCATACAACCGAGGAACCCCCAAAAAGCACACTCGTTGTGAGTGAAACACGACTGATGGGCACAGTCTCCCCATTAAGCCTGCAGAGTGCTCACCCCGGGTGGGGGCCGACCGTGAAAAATCCCACCACCTCGAGTGAGATTCGAACTCGCTATCTCCCGGCTTTGAGTCCTGCGCTCTACCCCTGAGCCACAGAAGCTGGTTACTCTTGACATAACTTCTACTTATCTGTTATAGTCTCAAAATAACCATTAGATTTGTGTATATGAAGAAGCCACAATTTCTATTCATTCAGTAGGTAAATCCAAGTTCAGCACTGCAGGTATAGCAAATTATTGTTAATTATTATGTATAAAATAATGAGAAACTGCAGGAATATATATACTCAGATGTATGTAAAAGTATGTGAAATTTCACATTTATCAATAAATTCTTCTTCTTTCAGCAACAGTTGCTAGTTTTCAAAATATTATTTTAAAGTATTGAAATGACCTGATCATTCCATTTGTTGTATAGATTGTATTGCTAATGTTCATATCACTTCGCTTAAAGTTTCATGCAAATACACCAATTTTTATTTTGTGAACTCAAAAAAATGTTGACCATGACTGTAGTGCATGGTGACCAGAAAAAAGTCACAGTTTTGGGTGATAAATAAACTCACAGAAAGGTCACAAACTTGGGTCAAAGGTTAATAGGTTTGTGTTAGGGAAAAAATTCACAATTTGAGTAGAGCAATAAATACACCTTATTCATAAATAACACTTTTTTATATTTCACTGTAAATTAACAAGTTTTGAAAATTCACCACTAAAGTTTAACAAAAATTATAATTAAGGAGTCCATTCCATTTACTTATAGGGACTTGCAACAGACATGTACTCTTTAACTGTAAACCTGAAAGAAACAAAACTTCTTCAGTAAAAAAAATTATTTGTTATTTTGATATGGAACCATCATCTGAGGCAGAAGGTACGATACATAATAAAGTGTTCATTAGGCCTCCCCCTAAGTGCTTACATGGGTTGTTTATTTCTATAATCATATAAACCCTAGGTCACAAAACTGCAACTAATATTTAATTTCTATTTTATTTCCTTACTCTAATTATTATATCTCTCAGTTGTGGGCGGGGGGAATCTAGTTTCATCTAGCTATGAATTCTTCTTCAGCATAAATTAGTCCTTTAAAATAAAACTATTTGTTTAAAAATTGTAGTGACCTGTTTAAAACTGCAGTGCTAAAATTCCAGAAAAAATGAAAAGTGAGAATTGAAGGGGTATTTTCTCCAGTTCAATTTGTGTCTGTTTCCCTACACAAATCTGTGAGTTTTTATTTCCTACTAAAATTTGTGACATTGTTCTGTGACTTTAAATGATACCTGAATATTGCATTATATTATACATATCACCATTTTATTTTAACAATAATGAAAATAATGACACTTGCTAGTGTCCAAACTCTTAGTGATGCTATCATACAACTGATTAACAAGTAAGATACCAGTTTGATAAACAGGATACAGCATGAAACTCTGAAATAAGGGACCACTAGAATAAATTTAACTACGGACAGTAGCAGGACTGGCCACTAGCAGTCACTACTGACCACAGACAGTCACTCCCTGTCAATCATTTCACAACAAGGGTCACCCCCTTCCACTACTGTAATCATCCACTCAAGACATGTCTTGATTATTTTTTAAGTGGTCACTGGATATCTGTTCTGGTCACTTCTGGCCACACAGGCTATTAAGTCATTAGGCAGAGGTCATTAAGGGAATTGGGTGATAACCTGTGACTGTGAGTGACCAGTTTGGTCACTGGGTATCACAGCAAATGACCAGCTGATTAGCTGTGGCTGTCAGTGACCAAAACTACCACAGAATTTCCGCCTGTGGCCAAAGTGCTCTCATAGTGTTACCTTCATGTTTAAAATAAAACCAACTCAATTGTTTTATATACATACTTTTTACCAAAGATATGACCCCATACACAGCACAAATTAGGCACACTTAATACAATCAATAACTTTTATTGAAAGACTGTCAAAACCAATTTGTAAAAGCAATCAACCAACAAGCCCCAGGCCAAGAGGTTTCTTGTTTGGAGACAGTCACTAATCAAAACAGATGGTGAGATAAATCTATCTTGAAAAGGAATTTTTACTTGTGATGAGTTTGATTAAAGCAGAATCTCACAGCTGCGCTATATAAGTGGTGGCAAATTAATGCCTAATAATTTTATAAAGAGAATATATTTGATGAACTATTCTAAGGACTAATTTCAATTTTCAAGCAAAACTGTGAAAGTCACTTTTTTCATGGCTTTCTCATAATTCTGTTTGTGAAAGAGAATAAATGTTACCAGAATATGGATGTATGGTATTAAGTCGTGTTAACACTGCAACCTGTATTCTCTTTATAAAGTCTCAAATAACATTTTATTGCCTCCAAATCCACATTTTGTTCACACTACAAACATATTTATCCTCACTCTGATCTGCATCTGTTCACACACTGGGAGGTAGTTTTTATACCAGTTCATTAATATGGCATTTGCATCAATACAGAGTGAACATAATTTACTGTATGCACTTTGAACAGTACTGTTTCTGCAATGCATACAATAAAAGGAATATTTACATGCATGTGCTAAAACTGCAAACATGGAAAGTAAAACATATACATCACTGAATATGGTACTCTTAGGTGGTGAAACCTGGGGGGGGGGGCAATGTCACATTTAGGTGGGCTGAACCCCCCAATAATATGATGGAAAAACATAAGGAGTACCAGTATTCCTCAACATACAGTTAGTATATTCTACTGTACAGGACTGTAATACTTATAGACTACCCCATATCAATCCGATAAGTGCATACATACATATGTACATACATGAATATTATGCTGAATTTGGTACTGGAGAAACCATATTCATCATGCTTGTACTGTGAAGGCTGCTTCTTCATTATCCAAGATTAAATAAATTGATTCTTTCTGATCTTGTTGTAACCTTTTCATATCCATCTCTTGAAACCTGACACAAGTATACTTTGTGCAAATAGAGGTTTATACTCCCTACATGACTGTTATGGAACTATATTATATAAATAGAAAAGTATCTGAAGGAAAGCAAATGTTTGACAGAAGATTTGAAAAGTCAGTTTTATTGTATGGAGAAATATAATCAAAATATAACAGACAAAACCACCACTGTAGTGTGTGTACTTACTTCTTTTCAGGGATGAGGCCTGTAATACAGCAGTGATGATATCAAAGTTATGCTGGATTTTTGCCCGCCTTCGGTCTCTATGCTTCAGCTGACGAATCAAAACAGCTGACATTTGGTTTGTGCGGTGCTGTAACTCCGAGACCATGACCTTCAGATCATCAGCTTCTGAAATTAGAGACAAAAGGTAGGTCAGCATGATACAGTCTAAAATCTGTCAAAATGCATCACTCTACCTGGATTCTCCACCATTTCAGGTAAGTTACACCATGACTGCATAGCAGGCCACAACACTTATAAGAGTGCAATTTCTTAAGTACCCATAACACACAAAAAAGCACACAAAATCATCAAAAATACAAGAGGAGCCACAAATTTTGGTTTTTAGCTTACCTAGCATATTTAACACAAATTTAAAATTTTGTTGGGAGTACCTGTCTGGACATTGCTGAGGAAAGCAGCTGGTGGATGATGCACCATGGGTACAGCTCAAAGGTAGCCTAAAAAGTTTTGAATAGAAATTTATACAACAGAATGCAAAAAAAATGTGAACAAGTAAATTTGTGGAATTTATGTCCCCAGCTTCTGCCTCTTGTTATTTTAGCTTCCTGTGATTTTCATGCTTGGCTTCTCAATATGTTTTAGTTTTTATTTTCCCCTGAAGATGTCTCCACATGTTCTAGTGCCTGTGTTTTAGTTTTCATTGCCTACTGAAGATGTCTCCACAGGTCATAATTTTTGTTGTGAATTCTGAACAAAAGGGAATTTTTGTTCGTTTTGGAGCTGGTGTAAACAAATTTTCAGACAGACACTCCAAAACCAATCCAAACCAAGGTATGAATCTTAGCAATCACTCACCCAAATTTGAATGAAGTCAGATAATATTGGGAATATTTTTTTTTTATATTTTTTTTCAGGCCTACTAATTTCTTCAATTTCAGATAAACAATTTTTCAAATAAACAGCATTCAAATAAATGATGCTCTACCATAAATTACCCTCCACTGTAAATGACACTACTGTAAACCAATCTCTACTGTATAATGTTTGAACGACAGCACTGTGTCTTGACCTTGCAGTACTGTTCTGGTGGCTCCCATGGTATTCAGATACTGACAGAACCATCTTGGCACTAACAATGACTATATAATAGTGACTGCTAATAAAATCAATGTGGTGATGACTGTGGCAAAAAAAGTTTTTACTGTTATAACTAGACATTCTTCCAATCACCTGGTAATGACTATAATAGACAAGGCCAGTTGCCATGGAAATTACCTTGACAGTCAGTTTATGTACCAACAGAACACTGGTAAAGTAGTCTGAATTAATAGCAAGACACTTTTGGTAAGGACAAGAATACAGTCACAAAAACATCACCCAAACATAAGAGTTACTTATTCATGACCATTCTTATTCCATAAAGAAATTAAGCCCATATATATATATGGTCATAGCACTGCCATAAATATAACCACAGCAAAATGACAAAAATTCTTGGCAATATAAGCGATAGTACTAGAGACCAAATCAGGGGCGTATACATGAATTTAGAAAAGGGGGGGGGGGCACACATTGTGAGGGGATAGGGCTTGGGAGGGGAGTACCCCCCTCCCATGGGTAGAATTTTTTTTTTAAATTTAGGTTGTAATTGTGTAATCTGGGGAAGCTTATATGCATTATAAAGAAAGAAATACATTGTAACTGGAAGTGTGACCATGTACTTTAAGTTATTTCCCAGATTTTTTTTTGGTGAGGTCGAGAAAGGGGGGGGGGCCGCATCCCATGCGTCCCCCTTTAACCCACCCCTGCAAGTGACTTAAAGGCATGTTTAACAAGTAGGATGAACAAAGAATTCTGGGATATGATCCAAAAGTGTCCATATACAGCAATTAAATTATGGGCACTGGTTGCTATGGTAATGTTAAGATATTTTACATTAATGCTTGTATCGTATGATATCAACAATGGCATATACAGAGGAACAACAGCCTGCAGATGCAGTATAATACAAGTCAGTATATCACACGTCCATATGCTTGTCTTGATTTTAACACCAATGCCACATTTAAGTTTTCTTCCTACAAGGTTTTCAGTCACAGAACAATATCTTGTCAAACTCAGGTTTAATTTTTGTTTGTTCTGAATAATTAAATTTTACAGGAACACCAAGTTATATTAACAAGTCTGGGTCAACCAAAATTAATATTTATATAGGTACTCTCCTTTTTCATGAAGATGTTATCATTATCAGAAACGGCTTTGGCTACAAATTACTGATTTCAGTTCTGCATGGCAAATTTTTTTGCCAGCATATTTTTCATGTAGACTTGAAAATAATGAAATATCAGGATTCCCATCATTTCATTCAAAAGTATTCCCTTTTTTTCTTAAGTTTATTTAACTAATGAATTATTAAATTTCTAGAATAATTATTTTGATATCTCTAATGTGTAACACATAAACTTTTCAATTTTGTCATAGTGAAGATAACTTTAGCCATGGTGACACTGTGACATTAGTGTTTTATGTTTGCAAATTTGTGTGTATATTTGACACAAAGCCATCAAAGATTTGGACACAAGTCAAATTATAACAATACCTACATCTTCTTCTGCTCAAAATTTTTCTGATTTTGTTCTCTGATTTGAAAGAATTTTTCAAATCTAATGACTTCTGCTAAAATTGAAAAACAGGAAAGTCATTTTCCAGGTTTTCCTGAATTCAATAATGGCTATATAGTCTGAATACAGAAGGTCAGAGAAATAAGCTTGAACATCAATACATTTCAATTCCTCTGCATGCATTAAGTGTAATATAACCTACTAGTATGAATTATGCAGAATGTTCACTACAACTTCAAGGGAACATAAAAGTATTAGGTGTGATATCATAAACAATGTCAGTTTCATCCAACAACTTACGTGACAATTTTATTAGGTTTTCTCTCTGGTTTTTTATCCATAAACCACAGTCGCTCGAATCCCTATTTGTGGTTGTGTTTTTATAGAGAAATGGACCAAACTGTGCAATTTATGAGTATATAATTGTGCCTTACAAAATAATTCGTACAGAGATCACTATAGTATAGAGGTGTAAAATGCTCTCCTCCCAATTCCCCTTAGATAGGGATTCCAGTGACAGTGCTTACACTTACTTAGCTCCCCCCAGCACACAGAGTGCAAACAACTCTAACAGACTTGCAGAATTGTATTAATCATAGCTAGGAAGTTATGTTTTTACCGATGACTGTTTGGTATTTCTGCCAGGGAGGACATGTTTTCACCTGTTTCTGCATGTATGTTTGTTAGTTTGTCAGTCTATTGTGCACCAGTCTCATTTTTTTCTGTTTTTTTTTCATATGTCTGTCAGCATAATTTTTACGCATCTCAGAGCAGATGTCCATGTAAGTTTGGTCTGTGCAGATATGGATAAATGGGTAGATACTTTAAAATTTATTAGAATATACTGTAAAGTTCTTAATATAATCCACGTCTTTTATCAGAAAAACAAATTTTGAAAACCAAAATTGTTTGGCAAAGGTGGGGTGCAACTTTGTATTTCACACGTACTTCATAGCCACATCTTAAATGACAAGGTGGCACTTGACATTAGAGTCCACTAATCACCTACTGCCTAGACATGTAAAAGTTAAACTGCAACAAATTTCTTAATTCTACTGCAGTGAATAATTTCCAGTTGTGTTTGTTAAATATTATCCATATGTGATAAAGATATTGTGGTATCATACTCAATATCTGCCTGACTATATCGCAGTAAGCTAGTACATCAATAGTATTGTACACCAGTAATTATATAGTATTGCTTTACATATCAAATCATATTCCACTGTCTGTCAAGTAGCATTTTGATAAAGTTTGTATGTCCTGTGATCTCATTATTTCCAAACATCTGCACATAAAGAAGGCCTACTCCTTTCATACTTACTGCAATGAGTACTAGATAAGCAACTGACATTTCATAATAATACACAACTTGTGTCTGATATGCAAATTTATATTTATAATGTATCAGGCATGCCATTTTAACTCCATTAACACCTCAGCTGATGTGCAGATTATGGGTACTCACTGTTTAATGGACATAAACATCTGTTGGTCTATGTAAGGTTTCCCAGTATTGCAGAAGCTGGTCAGACTTAACAGAAATTCTTTGTTTGTTAACTGATATGGAAAGCAAGGTATCTTTTTTAGAGTATGTCAAATACAAAGAAACGTGAAACCCCTGAACTTAACCAACCTTTATCAAAGTCAGCTACAAGGGTTGTCAGTCAAGTCCAGGTAAAAGTGTTATTATACCTGGGTAAGGTGTCAAGGTATTGTATGTTCTTGCCCTTGAAAACTTGCAAAGATGTTCAGTTTCAAAATTTAGCTTCAAAGTTGTACACAAGAGGCTCAACCCTTGCGCTTTTTATGGATGTCATTTAAGAAGTTTAAATACAGCTCCTAACTTGCTATGAAACACTGAGGCTGTTATTATGGAGGACATACTATCATTAATTATATATTTTGTTCTTGTTTTATCCTATCCTTCTCATTAGTTTTTACACCTGCTCAATATAAAGCACTTAATGGCCTCCCTCCTTCAGGGTATATGACTTAGTTGTGTGTGAACATTATAGATAGTGGACTCTGCCATACGCACAAGGAAGAATTTTATAACAAAATGTCACAAAAGATCAAGCATGCAGGCTTTGTGTGTAAGGCAGATATACTAGTAAGTAGCTACCACCCGTTAAGTAAAACCCAATTATATACCATCCTGAAAATATTTATGAGCATTAACAGTTCATTATATCCATTCATTATTTATTACATAATCTAGAAAACATGTTTTGTCACATTAAAAGTATCCTTAACCTATATATCTGTTTAATATAATTGTATGCAAAGCCAATGACTTTTAACTCCTTATTTATTCCTGTAAACCTGAACTGTATTTTTAAATTTTAAAAAATATTTTATTCTACAATTTTGTGGCAGTTCTAAACAGTGCACTTTTTCTACAAAATAACACTATTTCTATTATCAAGAATATAATTATTGTACTCTTGCAAATGATCACAAGGTGTTTTTTTCATTGCCTCACATTCCACTGTCAGCTATAAATTTTAATGACTGTATTCATGACTTGGGCAAACAACTGAAATAATGCCAGGTTTAAAAGGCCAAAATAAAAAAAAAAGGTATGGTTCTCAGGCACTTTTTTTCTGAAATCAATGCGGGCGGGCGGTTTTTTTGTTTTTAATTTTTATTGTATGTTTCGATAAAAATGTCAAATGATAAGGGAAAAGCATGATAATAACAGATTTATTTTGCTACACAAGTAAAAGCACCACATAACAAAGGAAATTGTATGATTTTATCTCCTTGAAAGAAATGTCTGAGCAGCTGCAGCTCAAAATTGGTAAGTTTCTAATGAAAATCAAAATAAAAATTTTTGATGCGGGGGTTTAAAACTGATGCGGGCGGTGCCTGAGAACCATACCTTTTATTTTTTTTAGCCTAAATGCTAAAATTTTTTGGACCATACAACTCCTTATAAAGCGCTTCCCCATCCTTTAATTTTTAAACTGTGGTACTTTTTCAGTTTCATATTAGCTCTTATCAGGTGGAAAAAGTAGGAATATCTCAGAAAGGTTGGTCATGTGGCAGGAAAGAGTAAATATTGATGTGATCTGGCCTAATACTTGAAATTAGTCTTCATGTTCTCACTGTGTAGTTTTCATTTAGCTGTTCACCCTACTGTTTACATCACACCTCCTTTATTGCCCTACCCATTTACATTAAAATGAGTTTGTCGATACCACCAATCAAACTTGACTTTGTTCCAAAAACTTTGGTATAATTGCATCATGGCAACAATTACCCAGATGTTTGTGGTAAATCCCCCTTACCACTTTTTCATGAAATTTTTATGTTTAGAAAATAGGATATATGTAATAATCAGATGGCAGACGTTTCAGACATAGATTTCTGAGACCTAGAATAATTCCATCTATGACATTTTAAACTAGGACATTGCAGACATGCCTTTCTGCATGGGGGGACATTTTATCCAGGTCTATGTTAAGGGTTCCATAAACTTGGATTTTTAATAGGGATTAATAATATATGAATCATCTTAAATAAATAAATATTCTAAATATACTTCTTGAGACTGATAATTAATCAATTTAAGTCAATGAAAAGTTCAATATTATAATGACAGAAATGTCCTAGTGCGAAAAGTCTTGTCCAAAATATCTTACAATCATTTTAATTTTAGAAATTATCTGAAGCATAAGTCTCCAGTGTACTGGTATAAAAATCTGTCTCCGAGGAACCGGTATTACAACAGACATCCATTATTTTACAACATCACACATTAAGGCAAGTGAACAAATGATGAGCTAGACATGACAAGGAACAATACCCACATCAGTAGATCCATAGGTATATTAAATGTGTCAATTAAAATGCCATGATTCTCACGTCCCTGCAATGTGACACTCAATTACTCTGTCCCATCTCTAACTGATTATTGATTCCATGGCACATAGTTCTCTTCAACACATTATGTCACAACAGTCTTTAGATGAAAGAGTTACATTTCATATTGATGACACAGGGTTCAAAATAGAGCCTAGAGCCATGTTAGCTACACAAATGCCACTGACTAAGACAAAATGTACTTTAGTAGTGTGCAGAATTTCATGGCTTGACTCGGCTTGCAAAATGTCCGCTGGCTAAAACTGACCTGAAAGCTTGTTCATTTGATGGTGTTACAAAGTACCCATTTTATGTGAAAAAGTTACTTATATTACATGTGACATATTGCATCCATTTTACATATTTTCTAGTTTGTGATTACATATGGAGTAGTTTACCCTGGTGGTTTCATAAGCCACCACTTTCATACTTAAACAACAACACCTTTACCTTTCAGCGACACAAAACAAAAATTAACAAGCAAATTCGTGGAATTAATGTCCCCCGCTTTGGGATCTTGTTGTTTTTCATGCTTGATAAAGGACAGACAGACAGACAGAGTGACAGACAGACAGACAGAGTGACAGACAGACAGACAGAAGCCAGACACTCCAAAACAAATCCCAACCAGGGTAAGCATGAGAGCAATCATTGACCAAAATTTGAATGAAATTGGGTAATACTACGGAAAGTAATCCGAAAGAAATGAAAACCTGACAAACTGACAGAGTGACAGACCGACGGACATAAGCCAGACACTTCAAAACAGACAGACAGACAGAAGCCAGACACTCCAAAACCAATCCCAAGCAAGGTATACATGACAGCAATCACTGACCCAAATTCGGATGAAATCAGATAATATTTAGGTAAGTTATCACATGGAAACGAAACCTGACGGACGGACAGAGAGACAGACAGACAGACAAACCCAAAACAATGTCCCCCGCATCCGCTGAGCGGGGGACAAAAAAACCTGAACAAATGTCGGGCATTTTTAACTGTAAATAATTTATCTTTTAGCATTAATTTTTTTCTCAAGCCAAACTAAGCTGCACAAAATCGGCTCACATCAGCTGAATGAAATATCAGCAGTGCCTCCTGATGAACATAGCTTGGCACAGTTTGATTTGAACTTAGCTGGCCTTGGCACAAAATGGCAGCGTCGCCAAGGTCTAGTTCAAAATACATGGTTTTCTGGCTACATTTAATCTGACACTGGAAAACTGGTACACCTGCATGCTTGAGTTTATCATGGGAAAACCAAAGAATTAATATTGAATTTATGGAAAATTGTCATCATCATTTCTCTGCATGAGTACAAGAATATGTCCAACAAACAGTTCAAATATTTCCTTTTGAATCTAATTTATCTACCAATTAGAAAGTTTTAATCATTGGTAAAGTAATATTTCAACAAAAAATACTTATTATTTATGATTTTTGCCACACAGGAAAATGGTACAGATTAAATCCTGGATCAAAGTACAAAACAAAGAGAAAATACAACCTTTTCAACCAGGGGGAGGGGTGGATTACCCCTGAAAGACACATAATATAGACAGAAACCCAGACCGGCAGACAGAGAGACACAAGTTAAACATAATCTCTGTCCAGCTTCACCAGTGAGAAAAAAATAAACTAGGTATAAAAAACAAGAAAATTATTGTAAACAATGTCAAAGTCCAGAGTCAACCTGTACAATCTATCTAAATAACATGGCCTATTGGCCTAATGTGAACCTGTGCAATGGAATATACATCAGGTTTAATGCTTCCATGATAACATGCTTGACCATTATTTGAAAAGTACTTCATTACTTTTCAAGAACATGTGTGACATGTACATGTACAATGTAGGTCCTAAATATTTTGGACCCAAGTATAAGCATCAATTACACAAATGTCTCCTGAAATACTCCACCAGTCTTGTGTATGAGAAAACCCTCAAAGATGTATGGACATGCAAAATTTCAGGTTGACGTCAAATCACTTGTGAGAAATAAGCAGGGACAAACACCGTCTTGTGTAGATGATGCTATCCATACTGAATAGATAAGCACAATTTCGGGATGATATATCAAATCCCCAGCCATTTGATTCTGAGGTGATGATTCTCAAAGGTTTTTTGGCTTTTTCCTCATAAAGTTAGCTGGTGGTGCCACAAAAAACTCAATTCCACAACATATGACGTGTGACTGATTTTTGCAAAAAAAATTGGGATGCTAGCTCCTGCTGTTCCTGAGAAATAATTGGTTAATGTACTGATGACCAATGACTCCTGTACAGAAAGGGTCAATGCAGGTGGCACCTCCAATACCTCAATTTCAAATATGACTTATGTGACTAACATTTTCATAAAATTTGGTGATGATAGCTCCAGCTATTTCTGAGATTGTAATTTGAGTATGCTTTTTTTGCCAAATGACGAAGTTCAGCTTCCTGTAACTCGGCCAAATTCACTAAACTAATATCGTTAAAAAAAAACTTGAGAAAAGATTGTTTCTGGGATTATTTCTG
This sequence comes from Sipunculus nudus, assembly GCA_026874595.1. Classification (NCBI taxonomy): domain Eukaryota; kingdom Metazoa; phylum Annelida; class Sipuncula; order Golfingiida; family Sipunculidae; genus Sipunculus; species Sipunculus nudus. Next base: position 46,367,408 of record CM049306.1, on the reverse strand, counting down.
TGTAATATTGAGGAATTTTGGCAAGGTGGTTTCAGATAAGAAGATTTTTAATGGTTTTTTAGCTTTTTCCCTGTAAAGTCTGAGTAAAACAGTAAGCTCAATCCAATTGAGTTTGACTTGTAACTGATTCTTCCATAAAATTTGGTGCTGCTAGCTCTGATGTTTTTTTGGGATAGCATTTTTATCCTCATTGGCCACAGTATAACGCAGAACAAGGGAGGGTCTCTAATCACTCCTGTTGGGAACAACAGGCTGCTGTAACTATGACACTGAATTCATTCACTGTGTCAGTCAAGGGTGCTTTGTTGGACCCCAAAATACACACGTCAAATCTGCCACATCTGTGGTCTGGCCATGTTGTGTTATAAATCATGTTTATTTGAATGCTCTGGTATGTTTAATCTGATGGCTATAAATAATCAGATCTGGTGGTAAAATATCTACAGCACAGATTGTATTTTTTAAACCTGTGACAGGAAAAAAAATCAAATTTGCGTATTAGGCTTTCAAATTACACATATCTATAGCTGTCACTTTTTATGCTTGGCACATGATGCATATTGTTAAAATTAAAGTCCTTTTTTTCTTTTTTTTTTTCTTCCCAGGGGTTGCTTCTCTTCGGGATAACTCCCGCTTGTTGGGTCACATGACATGCATTTTTTTATCAAATACTCACCTTCTTTTAATATATTATTATTTTAAAAAGTTTAATCTAGTATAATTGTAGTCAGTGTTATAACTAATCACACTGTCATATTTGGGATTTTGTAATATAAATTGTGATAATTTTTTTCAAGTCAGTATACAACTAGTCAGTATTTATATATGTATTAATTTTATGATTTGATTATATATTTGCTTATCATATTATATATGACAACAACTGTGATAGGTCTTCAAATATCCATGCAATATTTAGGTATCTATCCAGTCATGGTAAAATTTGTGTGGTCTACATTAATGGATTATTTATCATTGTAATTTTTAATTTGCTCCTTGCATGTAGACCATCTTGGCAGCTTTGTGGACCAACTAGAAATTAGTTTTCTTTTCACCTTTTCAAAGTGCTATCCCGGGTGCATGTCAACATATATGTAAAATGTCTTTGTACTTACCTATGTCTATGCTGATTGCATAAATAAAATTATCTATCTACCTATCTATATATAAATCAGGAATTAACTAAAGCACCAAATTGGTGGATTAAATGTCTATTGTGAGTCTTGTGACCTCTGGCCTCATAAAATATGCACAGATTTTACCAGGATTCAAACAGAGGAGAGATATTTTATGGGTAAACATTCATAAGGGGTTTAATCAAAATCAATCAATTTTCCAATAAGTTTAAATGACACCAAAGCCTTATGACCTTTGACCTATTTAACATTTTTTTCTGATGTGCTCAGTTTTAAAACCAGATGAGGTTCTTTATTGGTAAATATTCCTGGTGAGTTTAATTGAAATCCATCAAATTCCTGGGGGGGGGGGGGGTTACTGTGCCAACACCACAAAAAAGTCTGTTGACCTCTGACCTCATTAATTTGCCTGGATTTGCAGAAAATCAAACTCAAGCACTATTTATAGGTAAAAATTTATCTAGGGAGTTTAATGATAATCCATCAACTTTTTTTTATAAATAAATGTTGCAATATCAATTGTCAATGGTTGGACCTGTAGACATATGAACAGACAGACGAGCATAGCCCATATGAGATCATTTGACCAATCGATTAGATGGGTATGTTAAAAGAAATCAACCAGGGCTTGACATTAACTTTGAAAATAAGTGGGGAAAGTAACAGTCAACTGTTACTTGCCCTACATAAATTTTTGCTTACCATACATAAATCAATGTTCACAGCCACCAACACTTCAGTGTGTTCTGTTGCTTTTTTTGTATGTTAGACAATTAATTTGTTCCAATGTTTGGTTGTTAATAACATTTAATCATAAGTATTTGCACAGATAAATGTACAGATATATAAATGGAACAACAGAACAGATCCAGGAGGGTCAAGGGGGTCTGGACCCCCCCCCCCCCTTTTTCATCAGAAGCAAGGTTTTTAGGGTTTTCATTAGTTCTCCTAGGTTGGACCCCCCCCCCCCCCCCCCCTTTTCCTTAACCCTGGATCTGCCCCTGAAGAAGAGGTATTATCAAAATAATTTTAATACAATTCTCAAAGAAAGAAATTGGCTACCTGAAGATTAATTTAACCCAGGCCTTTACGAAAAGGTTTATGTTGGACCCATGGAACCACAAGTAGAAGCCAACTTTTGGTTGCAATACCACAATATTTTGAACTTTTACTTGCCTTGGGCAAGCAGTTTACTGATTATGTGGAGCCCTATCATTCATGATGAATATTACAAAGATAATATAGACATTCATAATTCTGTAAAGTCAGTAAACATGAAGGACAGTGAACATTTCTTGGTAATATCACAAACACACATATTGTATGTTACCTATCTGGACAGTCTGTCCCAAGAATGAACAGTGCAGTACTGTTAACTTTGCCACACAGGCAAACACAGAATACAAAGGGACATTATGATACTGCTGATATAGTGCTCAATGGAGTTAACACACATTACGCCTCTACTGTTTGTAAACAAAACTGTGATCAGCAATTATCATACATACATCATCTACTTGTATTGTGCATAGTACAGATTTATGTACTACAATTGAAACCTGTCATACTCTCACTTAATAATGATGACACATAATGACATTAGCTTTCATGATCCGTGGACCCATCTTACAACTTACACTGCTTAAGCACTGGTCCTGTCACAATTATTCTGATTGATTCCACTTGTCCACTGCTTGCAAAGGCAGCCTTTTGCTGTATGTAGCTGCAAAGGTGTTGGCACAGGGCCAGGTATGTTCTTAAAATGGGACTGGGTGTGTGTTGGAATAAAGAACTTGAGGAAATCAAACTGACCAACTTAAGGCTTTTGAGAACCGAACCAAACTGAAATATACAAAAATATATTAAATATCATTGTGATGTTTAAGTTAACAGGACTTTACAAATATTTTGCATAGTCTAAAGTAGAGGTTAAAATAATTTTCAATGATGGCAAACCAATGACTTGGTATGCAATTACTGATTTAAAATATACTGATATTTATAATATCAATCTTATATTATAAAGTTGTTCAAAAGAACCAAAAAAATCATGTTTTTGTTTTACAGACATTTTGGTTAAAATGTTAATTAAAGCACCTAAGGACCAGGAAAATGAAATAAAATACTGCTATTAGAGGGCATTATGGAAATATCATTTTAATTAATACAGTATTAATATGATAGTCCTGTTTAGGTCACAGAAAACAAAGTTAATGATGTCCTCCCTTAACCTCATTATATATACTGAAACAATTATATGTCAATATTACAGTGTGTGTGTAATCACTGAGTGTCTCCTTGCAAGAGCTGGTATCCTGAGCCATGGATGAAGTGACTAGCTACACATTTCCTGCTGGGTCATTATTTCATTGAGCACACATTTAGGACAACACAGATTAATGACCAAGTATGATGGTGCTATTTAATTCAGTGAATTGGCTCTGTGTTCAAACTGTGTTAATAACTGATCCCCCAGTTGCAGAGATGAATATTTTCATAACTCTTGTGATACCTCCCAGTTTCCAGCTTTTAAAACAGTTAAACTGTAAAAAGTAGATACTAACTGTAGCATGCATGGTTATATCAAATAGAATTTGGTTGGCATTTGACAGATAATTAAGTGCAAATAAAGTCAATATGTTTGACCAAAATACTGTAACTTATTATATTATAAGGAAATATATGAAAATTAATGTTCACAAAAGTTAAATGTGAGGGTGTAAATAACCATTACAAATTATATATTTAAAGATATGCACATATTCTCATATCATATAATTAACCATAAGATAAATAAATATTTAAAACTGAGGCCTGCAATTGGGCTGCAGAGTGTTTGACAACACACATGCACACACAAATGTGAACAAATACATCACAGTTGGCCTTTTTTCAACATGTGACAATGAATGCTATATCAATGTTTGCACACATATACACAGGTGGAACATGATACAAAATACCAGTACTTGGCCTTTCAGCAGGGTAGCAATGATATTTATGATTTATCAAAAGATGGTAATGTCTAGTCATCACTAGCAAGCATCTGATCAGATATGCAGAGACACCCACGCAAATCAATGGACCTTTGTTTGATCTGGACTTGGAACTGGTAACTCATGTACAGCTGATTCCTGTATCAATACAACTTTTGGCTGTTTGTTTAAATGCAAGGCCTGGCTTCCTTTAAAAGTTTCACTATCGTCAAACTAGCTTGGTTCAGTTTCATTTTATAAATTATATTGAAATAACTTTGAAGGACCAAAGATATATACATATTTTGAATCCTTTCAACATTTTCTGTATGAAAATAAAGTTTTGTTGTTGATCTAAAATTTAAAATATAAAGCAAAATTTGCATTTTTTTAAAAATTGTGATACATCTCACATCAGTAATTATGCATAAATTAACAAAACCATCTCCTTCACTTAATCTACGAAAAAGACAATTTTTATACAGGCTCAAGATTAGCTTTTCAATTAATTGTCAGTATTTGTCAACTTATTCCTACCAAACACTCCATACTTGTTCCAATTACTATTAATAATATTTTTATTATTATTATTACAATTTACTAAAAGTAATGTTCACAAACATTTTAAATGTTACTGTGTAAACCAAATTGTTCCTCTTTTTAAATATCATGAGTATATATAAATCTCTTTACATAAATATATCAGGTGAATGTGGTTAGAATTAGAATCAGGTCACATCCCGTGAAACAGACTGTTGTGAATTTACAGTGTTGTTTTTCTTCAGAGTTATACCGCTCTGGCCTAGTCTGTAGGCCATTGTGCACTTTACAACGGAGGGTAATTCTACCTTCTATATACATATATATATATATATATATATATATATATATATATATATATATATTCTTCAGCATGAAGAATTAACTGCCCACATAATGCCATTAGCTGCCATGTAATGACTTTATTAATGGGTAAATAAGTGTGTATTTTTATAAATGGTAACTTAACCAGCCATCTCATTAAATATTATTTCGAGAACTGGTCTGAAATGAACAAGAACAATTATACAAAATAATGGGCTAATAGATCTAAATGACTGACTGTGACATTTATTTGACTAATGCAAAACCTAACAACTGCTATTGTTTCATGGACCATTGTACCTTGTCTAACATGGACATTTTGATTTTGAGGGGTAAAATTTACATTTTACTGTGAGTTCTCAAATAAGTTCATTCGCTAAACATCCTGTAATTTGTTACTTTCATTACGATGTAACTTTGTTACGATCATTAAACTGAGCCGTTTTTATTCATAGCTTAGTTTGCCTCCCTGAATATTAAAATTTCAAAAGTTTTCATGATCTTTGAAAAAATTTAAATCTTTATGTAACAGCTGATTGGCTATACTCACTTTAGGAAATATGTACATTTTCATGGTCATTGTGTATGAAAAAAGTTTTACATGCATCTCATAATTTGCAGAGAAATGAGAACTTGGAAGCAAGCTTTTCTAAGCCTGCAAGACTATCAAATTTTTTTTTTTCATGAACAAATGAGCAAGTTTAGAATCATGAGCTTTACAGTATCCTCCATGCCAGGTTTTCATCAAAACCAACACTGTACTAGAAATTTCTTGGCACTGCAGGTACTAATGTATCCCTGGACAACTACTCCTCCCGACCCCATCTTCAGAAGCATATACTGGTACTGACACTTGGCAAGCAACCATAGTTTCTTCCATCTGTCAACTTGAGAAACAATATTTTTTCACCAAATATGGGAATATTCAAGGTCAAATGCCCATAGTACTGTCAAGTGGCAATGATGGGGTATTAAAAGTCATGAATTCAAGAAAAGGACAAAAGGTGGCACCTCCTGTCTCCTGCAGAAGATAAGCTATCTAAGATCTTTGGTCAATTTGGGGGGGGGGGGGGGTTTGCCAACCTATGCATCCCTTATTGAGATATTTATGATTTTGTGAGATTTTCACCAAATATGGAAATATTCAAGGTCAAGGCAACTCTCATAGGAAAGGTAGTGACCCCAATTTAAATCAATGTCATCCCATAACCCATAATTATGTATATGAACAATATGAAAGAAATCTGTCTATTTATTTTTTACTTGTGATGCTCACAGTACTGTCAAGGGGCAATGATGAGGGTATTAAAAGGTGCAAAAAAAAAAAAGGATATTAGTTGGCGCAAACAGTTTCTGGTACATGACAACATTATCCAGGATATTTGGTCAACTTGATTTTTGGATCAATCCATGAAAGATTTCTTGATATATTTAAGAATATATGTTTTTAAAAAAAAATGGACCTATTCAAGGTCAAGGTCACCCTCCTATTAAAGGTCATGACCCAATTTTACATAGGCTTCATAATCCCACCCATATCTATGCACATGTCAAGTTTGGTATAAATCTGTGAGATATTCTTTTTAGTTATCGCGTTAACAAGATAAATGCGGCAGCAGATCTGACAAAAAAACCATAGTATCCCCTAAGTTTGTCTGGGGATACAATCATTTCCAACATTTTTGTTTTATAATAGGCTTTGAGGGTTAAATATTATTTCTTTTTTGTGACTTATTAAGTATGGTCAGGCAAACAAAAGATGGACAAACAACTGAACAAATAAATGTACAGAACAGACCAAGCAATTGTTGAAATCCCATATAATAATATGATCATATAAACTGCTTTTGGGGCAGGTGTTCCCAAATATTACCCAAGTCATATAGCATTATACATGATACACATGTACAAAACACAGTCAAGAATCTTATTAACAAACCTTGCTGATTCTACAAATGTCTGAAAGGTCCCATACTGATCAATCAGTCTAGACAGAGCCAGATATTCAACTCAGCCTAATGTGCTCAAACTACTTAATCCATTATCTATAAATAGCATACACCTGACAAGTGCTGAAAATCAGCTGTCTGCTAACAAAGATTAAACTGACCACTGTAAACTCTGACCACTTTAGATTGTAACTATACAATTAACAATCTGAGTTAATATAAGTGCTGCAAGTGCATCATAGACATAGGTTTGGACACTCAGTTCCACTTTGATACTTAGCTTTTAAAATGCAACAATCACATGTTTTGTGTCTTCATGTAAATATGTATGTGTATTAAGGTTTTCATTCTTCAGAAGCTCTTAAACAGGAATAATTTATGTACAAGGCATTCATAGAATTTTCTATAGCTTTTTATAGATTCAATAAACAGTTCATGTCAAAATTGTATAACTATAATAATAAAAATAATAATAACAACAATAATAATAATAATAATAATAATAACAATAATAATAATAACAATAATAATTACAAATTTAATATAATCATTTTCATTCTTATTTTGTTATAAAACTAATAACTAAAATTCTAATATTATGATTATTATTACAAGTAATAACATGTACGTATTACTATCATGAGTAATATTATTATTAATTCTATTTCTAGAACTGTTTGATTGTTGGCTATATTAATGCAACAACTACTGTCTTTTTCCTTATATTTATTACTAGTACTAATACTATCAATATCACTTTTATCATTATTAGTACTGCTGAGTAAAAATATAAGACAGATACCAGGCAGAGTAGGTGGGTGTAACTAAACAAGTGGGCGTACAGTGAGGTCACCGTGTGTCGAGTACACAAACCATGGCTATTCTTTCATAGCTATGTGAAGGTAACATATGGGGATTCACAGAATAACCAGAACTAATGTTGTACACACAGCTCCTGTGCATCACCATATAAAACACAATGGCTGCTCCACAGATATAAATCAATACTTTCTCATTCAAATGTCTGCCATATGCTGATAATTTGCATGCCTGTGCTATGTGCAACAACTGTTCAAGATAAGGGTTTGGCAAACCATCAGAGGATGAGACCAAGTGCACCGTGTATCACAATTACAAATGTGTTCTACATTCAATATACTCTACCATCAATACTCTTCAGCTTCATGAAGAAAAACATTTTTTCTTTATCAAAATATCATGAAGAAAGGATAGAAATATTATTTTTTGCCATTTGTAATAAGTCAGGATAGAGACATTTATCCTGGGCAATGTACAAGGTTACAACTTGATATTTATACCTTAATTTAAGCTTGTAACATGAACTTGCTCCTTCCCAGGACTTTGTAAGCCTAAACTGCAGATTGCCAGGGCCCTAAAAGGTTGATCTTCAAAACCATTCCTGATTAATAGGGACCACATTGACCAGTTCATCATAACTATATCTAACAAACAGGACCTCAGCCTACATAACAAGACATTGTTAGTCTGTTCTTCAGAAATTGTTAATCTGTTCTTCAGACATTGTTTGTCTTTTCAGAATCCCCATCTATAAGGCACTCACTGGCCTCTTCTTGACCTTGTCCTTGCCTATAGAATCTAACTTGCATGATCTTCAGAACTGGACGTACATGAAATAACCACCCTGGTATGTTCTTCAGACCTTTTCCTGGTTGAAAGAACCTCTCTGGTCTGTCCATCAGACCTGGTCCTGGTTGAGAGGACATCACTGTCCTATTCACCAGACCTGGTCCTGGTTGAGAGGACCACTGTTCTGTTCATCAGATCTGGTCTTGATTTAGAGGACATCACTCACCTGTTCATCAGACCTGTTCCTGGTTGAGAGGACTGTTCTGTTCCATAGATCTGGTCTTGGTTTAGAGGACATCACTGACCTGTTCATCAGACCTGGTCCTGGTTGAGAGGACATCACTGGCCTGTTCATCAGACCTGGTCCTGGTTGAGAGGACACCACTGACCTGTTAATCAGACCTGGTCTTGGTTGAGAGGACATCACTGACCTGTTCATCAGACCTGGTCCTGGTTGAGAGGACATCACTGACCTGTTCATCAGAACTGGTCCTGGTTGGGAGGACATCACTGTCCTGTTCATCAGACCTGGTCCTGGTTGAGAGGACATCACTGACCTGTTCATCAGACCTGGTCCTGGCTGAGAGGACATCACTGACCTGTTCATCAGACATGGTCCTGGTTGAGAGGACATCACTGGCCTGTTCATCAGACCTGGTCCTGGTTGAGAGGACTTCACTGGCCTGTTCATCAGACCTGGTCCTGGTTGAGAGGACATCATTGACCTGCTCATCAGACCTGGTCCTGGTTGAGAGGACATCACTGACCTGTTCATCAGACCTGATCCTGGTTGAGAGGACATCACTGGCCTGTTCATCAGACCTGTTTTCCTACTTTGTCTTATTTCCTATCTTTTGTCCAACTTTGTTCTTCAGTTTTCCTACTTTTTCTGCAATTCCTATCCAAATATTTGTTCTATTTTTCCATTTAGTTTCCCTTCTTTTCTTTATTTCCTATCCTACTTTGTCCTTAAGTTTTCCTACTTTTCCTATCCTACTGCTGTCATACTTTGTCCCAAAGTTTTCCAACTTTTTTTTTATTTCCTATCCTATATTTGTCATACTTTGTCCTTCAGTTTATCTACTTTTTCTGTTTCACTTATGATAAATGTTGTCCTTTTTCATAAGGGTGTGTGAAGTCTAAGATCATCTACCTATCTCAGATGCAGATGATACATCTAATCCTCACTGAATATTTGAAACACTAAAAGAACAGAGAAGAAACAGGTGCTAGGTTTCCTAACCACATAAGTTTCTCCAGCTCCTATTCCCCTGCTCACATTCAGCCAGTCTAAATTTCAACAATGTTCAATGCTTAGAGCTCATATTAACCCTGTTGTCATGCCTACAGCACATATAGCAATTATACTGCTGTAGCTGCAGCAGATACCAATTCAACCATGGTTATGATGGCAACACTACAGCTGCCAGTTCCATGTTAACCTGTCAATGGCATTAATAAAACAGACTTTATCTAAATACTAGTACTCAAAGGATTCAATCACTAGACTCAAGGATTTTGTTAGAGGAATGTTTTATCAATACAACTTCTGATGGGTCTACAATTGATACAGAACTCCCAGTCTTCTAATGCATGGAGCTGCCAATGAAGAAATTAATTATAAAGGACCGCAGCTCTTGGAATTTTAATCTTAATTGTGTTCTGCTTTTCAGGCTTATTTCATAGAGATTCAATTGACACAGTGCATAAGCTCACCATCTTATCTATATATTAATAGCGTAAGGCGATTTTTGCAATTTTCCGTATCTCCTCTGATACCACCGAACGGATTGCCGTGATTTTCGACAAACATATGCTCTGGTTGTGTCCGAAGAGATTCCACCCAGTTTTATTTGCAATATTTGCGTATTACATGCATAATTAATAATTTTAATATTTGCTCCCCCGCGGGCGCCTCTTTTCTTTGTGTCTTCGGGTCCCGTAAGACAATGGCCATAGAGTGTGTGATGGCCGAACAAGAGTTTTACTCAGGGGCTCTATCTGGGTTATTTGTACATTTCGCGGTCACGGGTCCGAAATAATCCCCTTCTCAAAAGGGAGATCTTTGAAAGGATTGTTTGGTAGGCCTTCCTGTCACCGGGATATCGCACGAAGAGGGCTTCTACCTGCGACCCCCCCCCCCCTACATGACCTGAGATGCTTGAATGCACATGTACCATGTCCAGGGCGATTGACAAATGAGCGAGTCTCATGCAACTAAAATCATGTCCCATGGTCACACAAACCAGTGTATATCACATTTGGTTTGTCGCACCCGTCTTTCATGTGCAATCAAAGGACAGCAACCATGAGGAAACACATGACACATACAAGCGTCAAACAGATGACGATAAGTAGTTTTGTCCTTTCAAATCAAGATTTATGCCTGTAAACCTAAATGATATTTCAGTAAAATATAACTATAATTATGTTTTAATTAAATTAATGTGGGATAGGACCCCCCCCCCACACACACACACACACATGCACACAAAAATAATTGTCCTGGCGCCTGTGCTTAACGCTTTATTTTTTTTCCACTTTAAATGTCACTTTTATTGCATCAAATTCATTTTTGCATTCTTTCAGTGATACATATATAGTAAGATGCATGTTGAGTGTTACAGACATGATGCTTCCCTACAGTTATTCCCCTATGAACTTTAATACTCATATTTTGGTAATGGAAGTGTGGGCTTCCCCGATTTCATGTCATGAAGTTGAATCCCCTGTGGGTTTAACGGGTGCATTCATCGCAAAAGTTGAGCAGGACTCAAGGTCTGTGATAAATGCTTGCATGCGTTGATCGCAGCTGATAATCGTTGCCGGAGGTATGTGTCATGTGTAATTGGAAATATAGTGTCAAAAAATTTTACACGGATGCGATGAACGGATGCGATGATCGGATGCAAATAAACCTTGGAATATGTCACAAATTTTTTACACGGTGCGATTTTGTCACAAGAAAATTCGGTGGGCAACTTTAAATAGCGATGTTCAACATAATATGTTTTTATATAAAAATTATTTCATTTATCATATCAACTTCTCCGAAAACATCTCCCTCCAATATCTTGGCTTCAATACGATGTTAATGCATATCACCCTACATATAATGTATCTATATATTAATAGCGTATCGCGATTTGTGTGATTTCCATATCTCCCGATTTCCGGTGGATTTCCGATACCAACGTACAGATTGTTTCGTTCGTCCCAAACTGTGCATAGCACAGGTATTTGCTACTCTGAATAAATGGAAAGTTATATATTATTACAAGAAACTGCCTAATAAATAAAAAGAAAAAAATATTAACTACATTTTTCTTTTACAGTTAACTAGTGGCAGCCAAAATGGCAATGACTGACTGACAGATACTGAGATACATGAAGTCTTATTTATAAAGACAGTTTGATATATAGATTCATATGCTTGTCATGTCACAAAGTAAACCGTGAAAGGAAAAGTGCTTCATAGTGATAGTACTTGGGTTTCTTGCACTGCATAATAAATAAATATCTAATAGCTACTTTAAGAATCTGCTGTCTACAGCTCAGACACAGGCATACACACAAGGCTGCTAAACACTCAAATCAATTTGTAGTTGCTCAGTAAGTCACTTAAATTGTTATCCATCAGTTTATGTAGCTTAACTATAACATAACAGTGTTGATCATTCTAAAGCATTTTAGTTTACATTAACAGTGGTATCATAATATTAAATAGATACCAAAATTATCTTATTTCAGTCTATGCAACCTGCAAGGTACTGCAGTTAAACAGCAAAGCAACATTTCAACTAATCCAGAATAAATTCAGAAATTTAATGATTCATTAATTATTTAATCAGATTTAACCCATATAACGGTCCAAACATAACTCATAGTTCTGAAATAAATATAACACAAATAAAACACTGTTTAATGAATCAGACTAGGCTTTTATCTCAGATAAGGGTTTTATTGTATCTAACTATTTACTGCACGTCAGCTGAGCTGAAAATTGTAAGTAACACAGAATTTTGGTACACACCATTAGGCTTTTGTCTTAAGCATTATTTAAACAAATACAACGGTGAAGAGAAATGGTCATAACAGAAAAGACAACTTTTTATTGAATCTCCCACCAGTTGAACAAAATTAATCATACGGTCTTAGTGTATTTTTTAACCACTGAACTACTTAATATCTATTTTTCTTTATCACATAACACAATTATTACTCGCTTTTCCAAAATAACAAAGATGTAGAATATAAATTTGTGTGGCAAAAATCTTATTACAATAAGATAAGTAGGAGCACTGGATGCCCAGCTAACTGACATTAAAAAAATATGGTTCCTCCATTACATGGTCCACCTCAAATTGTAAAATGCAATACTGATCCACATTTCATTCATTTAATATCTAGTTCAAAAAATGGTGATAATGGCAAAGACAATCAATATCAGCAAAAACCATATGTAGTTCTCTTGCTTTTTATTCTATTAATTATTAATATATTCGACAAGTCTAAGCTAGCATGTGTAATGGGCACTGTGTCAGTATATGACTTGGTGTTTTGTTTGGTTACCTTATACAAAGCCCTTTAATACTACCTGTTCCAAAATACATTTCTAAAAACTGATCTTTTATAATATGGGGTCCAGTGGAATCCTTTAATGTCCAGTATACTTTTTTGTCATGCAGACCCTGCTGGACAGTAGAAAATGTTTCTAAATTCATGCCCTGCCCATCTTCAGTATCACAATCACAAGGTCTCCTTCAGACAGCAGGTAGGGCTTGTTATACCACAGTAATTAACGAATTATGCATCCTTAACACCAATCATAACAAGCCAGAGATCAGATCCAGTCAATTAACAACCATATATAACACACTAGGTCAGGGAAGAGAGAAATTTATGAGGATGAATGATTTCATTGTTCTATGGTGATATGGATCCTTATTGGATTTCAGTTTCAGCTGTTGGGGCAGTGGAGAGAGGCTTTGTAATGGACCCTTGACCTAATATTTAAAACATTTTAGGCCAATAAAAAGGCACCATGCACGTCAATTTTAACCCCCCCCCCCCCATATCAAAAATTGTTATTTTGATTTTCAATAGAAACTTACCAATTTTGATTTCCAGCTGCTCAAACATTTTTTTTTTCAAGAAGATAAAATAATACAATTTTGATCAGATTTCCTTTGTTATGTAGTGCCTTTACCAGATTAGCAAAACAGTTCTGTTATTATTATGTTTTTCCCTTCCTGATCATATGACATTTTTATCAAAACATACCAAAACAGGTAAAAAAATCACACTCAGGCACAGATTTCTGAAAAAAAAGTGACTGAGAACCAAACAACTTTTTTTGGCCTTACTGGTACATGATTACTGTTAAACAGAAATGGTGTAGGGAGGACTGTTTTAATGTCTTTCAATATATTATTATTATTATATATTTGGAATTCATTTATCCTTACAATGAGTGCTACAAGTACTAAAGTACAAAACTCTAATTTTTTTTTTCATGTATAAAGATGATATTTTCAAAGTAAAATGCAGCCCACTGGTGACCTTATGAATATTCCATGAGATATTATATCAGAAATGTTTGCCATTTCTGAATGAACAATCAAGCCAAGTCCTTCCCCTCTTGAAATGTCTACATCTAGGTATTCAATGAGAAGTAAAATGAGTTCAGTTAAACAAAGACAGGTGTCATGCTACCTCACACTGGACGCTGTTGTCGCAGCATGGCATAATCATTACCTTTCCTTTATAACTGCCACCTACTTAGCAGTTAATATAATTTCTAACTTAATGATCATCAAACAAAACACACCTGTGGGAGGTACAAGACTGTGCGGAACCACTTATTTGTTTCCTCTTCACAATAAGGACCCTCAATATATTCACCTGTTACTTACGTCTCATTATTCATATATATATATATATATATATATATATATATATATATATATACATATATACTGATATATATATATATATATATATATATACTGATATTTACATATACAGTAATATATTATATATTGTCGTAAACACAGGTTGTCAGTTCAGGTGATTTGAAAAGACATAAATTAAACAGACCACACACCTTCATACCTATAATTAAACCATAAAACAGGTAACCAAACACAGGACATTTTACATGTGAAACTTAAATTCTTAAAGCCATTTCAGTTTGTCAAATTTGTCAAAATGTTTGCTAGTCAACCCATATTTTTAATAACTTGGCAGTAAATAAGCCCCCTAAAAAATATTTGAATACAGCAAAAGAGGAAATGTTAATGTTTGTTTACAAACACATTTCTTTCTGTTATATACTATTAACAAGTATAATACATATATCTTACCTTGAAAAAAAATAATATTAAGTGACACACTGATGTACCTACAAGATGGTTTGATAAACCAGGCTGTACTAACAACTTTATTTTTTTTTTTTTAATTTTTATAGTTAAAATTAAAAATATATAATTTAGTGTTTGATGTTTATTTGTGGAGTTTTATTCTTCCAGATGTTTTAGTGTTGTTTTATATTTGGTGTTTATTGTATTCCCACAACAGGAGATTTTGACATTATTCAATAAACTTACTCTTTGTTTCCAGGAATGTTCTATGGAGAGTCCGAGCGTGGCGGACTTCCTCGAGATGTAGGGACTCGCAGCGTCCAAGGAAGGCTTCTGAAGTGCTGGAGCATTCGGTGTACGTGTCACTGTCAAGGCTATCCCTGTGTGAATAATGCCACCGGTCATATATCTCAAAAAGTAACCCATCCACAATAGAAGACATACTCCCAGAAACGGCCTTTGCGTGGGAACGTACCCTCATATCCTCTCCAGTGGTGAGCCCAACCTCAACCATAGAGTCTTGGCTGTCTGAGCCAGCAACCGAAGGCGTCAGTCTTGACCCGGCCCATGCTTCCCGCTTCTCCTGTCCTGTCGGGCTGAACTGATGGTTAAAGTACTCAGAAGGGCTGGAAGGGAGGAAAATTTCATCGTCTGTGTCTTCATTGGCAAGACAAATGGTGTCATTACATGGAGAAGCCATGTTGCCATGTCATACATGTTTATCGCTCGCTGTCAAACTTGTGTACTCGTTCCCAGTGTTGGGCCGTGCAACAGGTGGGCTATTTCGCGATTTATCAATACCTGGATGTCCCGGTGCAGTTTCATGCGGGCTCAGCTCCGCGGGGCAGGCCACGCGGTCATGGAGAGGCCCGATTGACAGAGGCAAACAGAATGTTCCCATATCGCTGACGACGCTTGGATAATAAATGCATCTATTCATTTTAAACATTAAAGCTTAATTATTTCAGTAAAACCCAGTTTGAGTGACATCCAGTATTTGACTCATGTGTTTACTGTAAAGAAGGCCTATATATTTATAGTATCAGAAGCGGATCCGGGGGGGGGGGGGGGGGTCCAGGGGGTCCGGACCCCCCCTTTTTCACCAGAAGCAACCTTTTTTAAGGAGTTTTAGACGTAATTTTGAGGCCTGGATACCCCCTTTTCCAGACCTAATGACCTTTTTTCGGATTTTCATTAGTCCTCCATGGTTGGACCCCCCCTTTTCCTAAATCCTGGATCCGCCCCTGAGTATAGATATATACAGCCAGGCTAGCTGCCAAAATGTTATTTCATTGATAGCTCTTCTAATTAAACATACACCGTGCTCTTTTTATTGGACAATAATGGTATGTGGGACAAGGACAATAATAATTCTCAATAAGCCTATGCATTTGAACATGATTTCAGTAGGCGTATTAACTGCCACATGTGCATGGTGTTGTATCATCATTGCATGACCCATTTCGGAAGATGATCGAACGTTAAATTTGAAATAACAGATTTCGGTTAAAGGGCCCATTCCGATATCTGACGTCTATTAGGCTAACTATATATAGATTATGATAATCCCTTGGAACTTTCATATATCACGCCGATCCCACCGCACTTGTATGGGGTTAAACAGTGTTTATAACGTTACTAGCTGATAAACCCAGTAGGCCCATACCGGGCTAATTACCGGGGTTGGGGAGATATATTAACTGAGATGTAGACTGCTGGCTCATTTTTTTATTCTAAAAGTTCACAGAAAATATGTCTCAATTAGATATTTATAAATATTTTTTTACATTTTTTTTGTGGGGTTGACCTCGAGTCGTGGCAAGAAATTCATACCTCGGTATATTTACCTTAATTGAAGTCCTGGTCAGTGATGTTTACATTGCGAACTTGAATGAGACGTTTTGAATGAGGTTTTCGATGATATTTGACATGATTCTATCGTTGGACGTATAAAGATAAGGTTGATGTGAGGAACACATGAAAGATTTATTCAATGTACGTTGAAATAAACTGTTCCTGAAGAAAGAAACAGGAATATGTGTTACTCCTGAGTAGCAGAAGCGGACCCAACGGGACTCCATGCAGAGGGTCCGTATCCCCTTTACAGCCACCGCAACCTTTTTTCATCGCATCAGAATAATCTTGAGGCCTGAAACCTCCGACACCACTCCACCGCACCCCGTGTCTGTTTTCCTTTAATTCGGACCTTGAATTATGTTTTGTCATTAATCCACCTGGGTTGAACTCTCCATTTCATAAAGCGAGAAACATGTTTTTTTCTCTTTTATTGGCCACAACGGTGGGTGAGAGCCTCGTTCAAATGTAAGTCCCTCAAATCCCGCATTGAAAGCAATCTTTATTCATATGAAAAATATTAGTGTTTGAGGTTGAGTGACAACGATGCAAGCAGTCCGGTCATTGCCGAAGGCAGTTCGGCTGTGCCCGGTCACACCTCCGTGCAAGTAAGTAAAAACGGAAAAATCACTAAAATTATATGTACATTAAAAATTATTTATTCTCATATCGTCTATGTCACTGCGGGGATAATAACCTTTAAAATGGTTTATGGCACAATATCGTAGACAACGCGGTTTTAGAGAACATTGCGAACAGACGTGAACCGAATTCCTTTTTTAAGTATTAGATAGATGGACAAGGACATCTGGCGGTAAGCTGGACGATCCACCCATACTTTTGCAAAGGGCGTTCTGCAACCAGTGACCCTTCAGCTTCCGTATATATGCAACCAACCACCTCAGGCTACATTTTTTTCTTTCTGTCAACAGTGGCCGATCCAGAGGGAGCCAAAGCCCCCCCCCCCCCCCCCCAAGCTTGAAACATTGTTATCATTTTTTTATTAGAGAATATTTTCTTTGCATATTATATATAGTTGCCACCAAACAAATATCACCCTTTCAACTGAAAACAAGAGCTAAAAAAATCCAAGAACCTGTTAAGAGAAACGCATGTGTCTACACCATGATCACGCATCATACATGATTTCTAAATCGTGATTTTATAAAGCATGCAATCATGTATTTCTCAAGAAATGTTCCAGCTTTCCTTATATATAGGCTTTGACATCTTGTTTGTGAACGACTGAATGATTATATTATTTAATTTTAAAAAAAACGAGCTGTTTTCACCTCGCGTTATCCTAAAAAATATAAACCCTTAATTCTTTTTAACAAAACGTCAATAAATTATCGTTACATGCATTAAGAAATAATAAATAGTATGTGAATATACATACATGGTCTTTGATTTTTATGATAGGCAGTGAAAATTTATTTTTTTTATAAAAAATTTTATTACGTGAACTAGGATTTTTGCTGTATATATCATTGCAACTGATATTCTCAATGGTATACAAAACAGCACAAAACGGTACAAGAAACTATGCAAATTGACCACATTTAATACCAACAGCATCGTTTTATGGAAGATCGATTGCAAATGTATAAAATTAATTACCTAAAGCATCATCTCTTTACTCCTAATAGATACGTAAACGATGATGCATAAATATAAAAATAAAAGAAATGCATTTTATAATGCAGACGTATTTGCACAAAAGAGATCGGAAGTTTGAAGTTATAGAATGTTTATATGTTTTAGTGTCTTTATGTTATGTGGATGACTGATCATTTATTTAAGAATAAATAATGAAAGAAGTGTTTACATCGATGCACTGTTCTCATGTTTATTTATCTATATGATACCGTAAAAGCAGATTATTTATCTAACAAAGTCTTATTTTTATTTATAAATCGGTTGATAGAAAAAAATCTATGTCCCCGTTCTTAAGCTTGCCCCACCAACTTTTGTGTCCCCCCCCCCCCCTCCATTATTCGTTGGCCTTATTTAACTTTTCCATTTAAGAAAAGCAATGACAGATTGATCTTTGGTTTAAGAAAATGGAATCAACTTTTTCCTTTGAATTCACCATCACTTGAAATTGAAATATACATGAGTTTGCTTGAAATTGACAATTATGCGAGTCGTTTTGACACTGGCAGCTGCGCGAACCATGGCCTTGAATCCGGCCGATGTTATATACTTCGGCCGATGTAATTAAATTATTAAATTATAAAAAGTTTAAATCTGCATCATTGGAAGCCCCCACTCCCGCCCCACCTAGTAAATACCCCTTCGACGCTGGATTGTGAACAGAAGAAACTAAGCGTGTGCACGAATTTTTTATATAAAGGAGACCGGGGAAAGGTGTATTCTCAATTCTTAACTGCATCCAAAACCCAATACATGCACCCGGCCTTGCTTCACTACTTTGAATGCGGGACCGTTAAATAAATCACTTAATGTATCCATGCACGTTCTGTTGAAATTAATATCCAAATTAAGACACAAACTGAACGTCTCTGAAATAAAACCCCTAATAAAATAATATACATATTCCCTCTCTCTCTCTCTCTCTCTCTCTCTCTCTCTCTCTATCTCACGCACACACACACACACACACATACATACACACAAGCTCTCTATAGTTCTTTAGTTCTCTAGCTCTCAGACGGGTTCGAGAGGGTGGGAAATGCCCTATACATTAGATAAGAGAGCGGAATTCCTGTATCGTGCATGCATGTACCTTTTATATATATATATATATATATATATATATATATATATATATATATATATATATATATATATTATACATGTAGTATATTATCAGCTCGCATGCATGGTAGGGGTGGGGGCCATGCACTCCCCTGAATGAAAGTACCCTATAGCCGATACAAATGATAATACCGAGACGATGTGTCCGGGAGAGTGACAGATTACCTGCATGCGTTTACTCCTGGCAATTCGGTCTAATTTTCACAAAGATTATTCGGAGAAGGGTCAGGTGACAAGGCAATTTGCTCCATGGAAAGCTATATTTTCGTTATGTCATTTGTGAAATAAAGCCGCTCATTTATTCATCAAGTACATGTTTCCTGTATAAAATGGATCACTGTTGGTATAATACAAAAGAAAATACATATGTCCGGGCAGCTAAGCTACATGTAAAATAATGTGTTTATTTCTCAAATAGTGGTTTTCTTCAGGATATAATTTTTTTAGGGGGATATTTTTTTCTACGACAGTTTTCATGTAGACATAACCGGAGATTGCCCCCCCCCCCCCCAATTCCCCCGCAAAAAAAGTTAATTTATATAGTGATACTACTTTATAAATATGAAATAATCCCATTCTGTCCTCTGATCTGCGTGAATTAACAGTGGCACATCATGTGTATATATATTATATATATATATATATATATATATATATATATATATATTATAGCGAGAGAGACAGAGATGGAGAGAGTGTGTATATATTTTATACTCTAAACACACACGTCACACAGGACACAAATTGAGGCAGTTCAGATATAATCACTGACAGGTTAGCAAAACGTGTCTGGAAAATGGTGAAATCCTACTATCTTTACCATTAGATATTCTTCTGTTCGCTCACTGATTTGCCCTGAGGTTAAATAAAGTCTTAACCTCATTGATCTGTTTTCGCTCATACCTTTAATGTTATACATGTATACGTCAGATGCAGCTGTGGTTGAGCTGATGTTCACTGAGATTGATTGATCCTATTGCAAGTCAACTGTCAGATTTCAGGAGAGATTGCGTCCTGATTTGATACCGCAAAAAAAAAAAAGAAAACAAATAAAAATAAACATAAAACGTGCACCTGTACATTTTTTAAACCGGTTTGTAAACATCTCCGGCCAGCTGCGCCCTGTTCATGCACGCCACCTGTTGATCATAACCTAAATTACATCCTTATCATTTCCTAAAAGAGTGGGGTTTCCAAAGTTTTCTTCGCTTTCAGGTCTGTTTTACATTGTGTCAACATGTAAATTATTCGCACAAATGGTTCATGAAAATTGTCCCAATAGGCCAAAAAAAGTTGGGTTCTCAGGCACTTTTTTCAGAAATCTGTGAGGGAGGACGAGTTATTTCCCCCCCCCTTTTTTTTATTATAAATTTTCAACAAAAATTTCATATGAACCGGAGACGACATGATAATTACAAAATTGCTTCGCTGAACAGATACAAGAACATGCTTGTACTTGGACCCTGCGCGGGCGGGTTTTGAACCGCAGCTAGCCCGCGGGCAAATGCTAAGTGCGGGGCAAGCCGAAACAAAGTCTGTGCTGCGCGGAGCGGGCTTCCAGTTGATAACCTGGCAGTTCAGTAGAACATGAATATAAAATTATGCTTATCATTTGAAAATATTGATATTTTGGTATAAAATGTTTTCAGGTGGTGTAAAAAATAGTACCTGTAATATGAAAAGATATATGTTATTAAATTTTAATTTATTCCTGTTAACCCCTTACATTGACTGACAGTTGTAAAAACACTATGCAGGTGTTTCTTTGTATGAATGTATTAAGTCAATTTGTTATACAAAATAGATGATGCATCATTAATCTGGTATATAGATTTTAAACAATTATCCTTGCACTGGGAGCTGGTCGTAACTTTGTACAATTTCACCTGGCCTGATGTTGTATATGGACTGTAACCCTGTACTTCTGTCAGGTCTCACATATTACGTAGGCCTACTATGGCTGGGAGTGAAGCAAGGGCTTGATTACCTTATTTGACCTGGTAATAGACAGTGTGTGGCTATACAGCTGGCTCTGTAGGTGACTCAATTGACCTAGAACTGCACAAAGCCTAAGGTGACTCCTTATGTTTGTAACTGACATTGACCACTGGCTGGTCAAACCCTGTTGGGGCACAGCATAATGTGGTGATGACTGCTATAAGAAACACCGCTCTGGTCATGTCTATTTCAATGAACATCCTGTACCTAAAGCCACATCGGTGAGATTACCTCTTTACTCCCTTGACCGTCTGATTAGTCTTAGACTGGCCCAGTCAATGAAATTGCTCTTAATTGTTGCCTCTGACAGAAAAACCAAACCTTCTCTCACTGTATCGCACGTATAGTGTCGGTATCGCCACCTCTCGGTTACATCTATTACTATTACCACTCGCTGACCCGCTTATTTCATTGACTGGTAAACTTGGGCCGTACCGGACAGTCATGCAGCGCCTTACATCACCGCCTCGCTGAACTAAGGTCTTTCCCATGCAGTGACGTACAGAGTAATTATAGTGATCTTTCCAAGAATCTTTTTTTTAACCAACATGAGTTTTCCAGTAACCGCCTATTGTGAGCTTCTATAGCTTGCTATTTATAAACCCATTTAATCAGTCTTAATATTTTAAGGTCCTCGGCTATTTTGAGTACGGCAACAATTTCTAACACTATATTAATATATATAACACTCAGCCTCAGTGAGTTAGAGTGACACCGTTTATCAGACCATCGCTTTTCAAAGCAGGCCGGTTTGAAAATGTATCTCTAGCTCAGCCAATCAGCGTGAGATATTCAGGTCCACACGCGATGAACGCAGTCATGTACCGGCTGGCTGTAACGATCACGGCGATCAGCGTGTTGGCAACTTAACAGAGGCAGGACTTTCAAGTGTAACTTGAACACTAACAAATACATTGTACAAAATAGATGTGACAGTGTCTACAATGCACTTTCCTTTGGCCCATGGACCGTAGTGTTCGACAGCAGAGATACATATCATGGGACACGAGGGACCATGTATGGACTTTCTGTTAACATGATTTCAATGCGAATGTTTCCAAGCGGGTTGAGCTGTCTATTGCCATTTTTACCGCTGCTAGCGTCCACATAGCAACGATGCCATTCACAGGCGGCGTGACGGCAAATGCGAGGGATATTCAAATATCAGGGATTCACCATACGGACTTTACAGGGCTTTAGTCATTAGAGCTGGTACTGAGTTACGTCTATCGGTACATGGAAAAACGTTTTATTTTAAGCATTTTAGTAGTTAACGTAAATATACTAAAGCCCAGGGAGGGCTAGAGGATTTGTTTCTGTTGATCATCTGCTTTAAAATTTGGGCTTCACAAAGTCTCCCGCACCCAGGTCCTCTGTCTGTGATTTTCCATAAGTGCGTAGGCCGTACCCTTAGTCCGCATGCGTGACCGTATGCGTAGTCCGTATCCGCAAAGTTCGTTTTCCATAAGTACGTATATGCGTAGTCCGTACTCCGTATTGACAGGTGCTCAATAGCTCAGATTTTTCTTATTTTGCAAGCCCTTTCACCATATATGTATTGTACATTTGTACATATTAACATCAAAAGTTAAAAGAATAAAATTATAATAATAACATTTTTAAACGATCATAATGAGTAATATTTTATAAGCGACAGTGATGTTTACGCTTCAATCATCTAAAAAACTTGTTGTCTGTGATACAGAAAGGAAACAAAATTCAGCCAAATGCCAATATATTTGGTTTCAGGAAAACTGATACCAGAAATGTTATTCATACTAGTTCAACATAGTGACTGTGTATTCAGCACGGCCTGAATGGAGAAAACTCTTTGCTAAACCTGAAATCGACATGATGATTGGTATGCGTAGTGTGCAAAAATCGCTCTAAGCAGCGTGCGGATACGGACTACGGATACGGACTACGCATACGTACTACGCACGCGGATGAATGGAAACGGCTCAGTTAAAAAGTCTACAAACCGATTTTTGCGCACTACGCATGCGGACTACGCATACAGATTACGGATACGGACTACGCACTTATATGGAAAAGCACCTTAATACTATTTATATAAATGGATTTTTTCTCACTCAGTAATTAGATGTGTTACGCGCTCAACCTCTAGAAATATATATATATATATATATATATATATATATATTAAGTTATAATAAACAAGTTAATCTGTCTAAAAGACGTCACTCTTACTCTTTACCTTCACTTCGACTACAGAATAACACGGATATACCATTAATATAGCTATATACCATATATGTACACCATGCATGTCGGGATCTGGGTTTTGTCCTTTTTGCCTGTGTAGTAAAGAGGCCCCGAATATATAGTGCAAAAGGTCAAATCCATTGGATCAACATTTAAGACGTTTAAATACCACATTTTCAAACTTTTTCTGTAAAAAATCAATTTAGTGCAATATAAATATAAGAGAATAAGCATATATATAAACGTAATTAATATATTTGTTCAGTAAAAGAAATTCTATACTTAGAAATCAAACGGATGCTTACATTTATCCTTTTACAAAGTGAAACGGATTAATTCCAAAAGACCCAAATTTAGAATATATAAGATTATATAAGATATGAAATTTAGAATATATAAGAGTATTATATATTTCCGGGGAAAACGGCTGATACTTATATATAGGACAAAAAAATCTGTATTTACTCGCATGAATACTGATACGCCACATGCCAGCTTATGGGATCACTTTGAGCGGTCTGCTATATACCCATCTAGAACTGCTGTTGGAATGTCCAGAACCGGACACTGACCAGGAGAATGCACTGGAGAAGGTAAAAGGAAGCGTGGATGATCAGTCAATGTGCGAAAGTATATAAGGCGCTCACAATAAAAAGGTTATCGCGCCTTTCTAGAAAATCCCGCAATGGAGAGATCACGTGAACTAGAGATCTCCGTATTGTGTAGTTTATTATAATAAATTATTTATATGAGAGCAAAAGATTCTCGTAACCTCCTGATTGGTCCGAAATGGAAAGGTGTCCGTATAACGCAGAGATGTCCATCAGACGAGTTTCCGAAAATATTGATTATTATTTCCAAGTATCTCGAGAATAAATTAAGTTAAAATATATTTCATTTATATAGAACTTGTTTTAGCATAAGGCCGTAGGCATAACTGGTTTCCAAACAAAATATATGTAATACTTAGAGTAGCTGTGCATTCTTTAGTTATACAGCGGAGAAGTTAACTATAGTTTAGTAAAAATGGATTTGCCCGCCATGTCCGTTTGGGCCGTATCACCACTATATAATCCGGGTTGTCGGTCGAATTACTCTGCATGTCCGCACTATGGACCTACTAAACAAATCTGCATCAGATCGGTCTACTGTAGTCCACTTGAAAGGTTGTAATAATAATATTAATAATAATAGTAATAATAATATTGTGTAAAAAGCATATGATTAACGACTAGAAAACATATTAGGCCTAATGCTTTACGTATGCTTGTTGAACAAACGCACTGCACTAGCTGGGCATGAATGAGTCCCTGAAACTATTTGTTTTGCACATAATGGATTGTATACGTCTTCCAGATTTCAACCATCTGATTACTCCACTCGACGGATGCTGATTTCTCATCATGGTTTTAAACGTACTCAGTACCTTTAGTCGCTTTAGACAATACATACTTTCAAAGATTTCTAATAGGGGCCTAAGTCTACACCGATATTACGTTCTGCATTTTTCCTCGTTCTTTCCAATCTTTCTTTGTTCGCTACACTCAAATTGTTCAACCAGCAGATAATACTGAAGGTTACCACACTTTGTAAAAAATGCAGATGCGTAAAACAAAGTTATCATTTTCTTATAAATATAAAAGCATTTCAATTTACTCAGAAAGCACATCCTTTGACTGCCTTTTTACATAAGTTTATCATTTAAGTTTGTCGTCAATAACAGTACCAAGATATTTGTACTGAGGCACAATCTCTACAGCATTAATATAAATGAAAACAGGGTAGTAGCATGTAGGTCTATTTCATGGGTTCTATTATACAGTTCCTTAAATTGGTCTTGTTAACATTAAGTAAAAGATTATTTTTATCACACCATGTGATAGCGTTTGCAATTTCTTGACGGTTTAGATAGTGGTTCTTTGTCCCATACACAGTAAACTGATTTTGGAATAATGTAGGTGTATGACATTTAAAAATCAGATAGAAAAATGTCATTGGGTAGTTACACAGACTACAGTTTCAATATGAATGAGTGCACGGAGCCACATCAAATTATTATTTTAACAAGTGCTGCCATCTAGTGTTTTATTTGAAACCAACCAACCACAAGTCGTTCAACTGTGGGAAGAGATCTTCATAGCAATCCGTCGTGCATCGCCTAAGTGGAGGCATTGTTGGTCCGAATGATTGAATGTGTTACCCGTTTTCTTGCTTCTAAACACCATCCAGTAAATCAAGTTATAATGACTAAATCAGTCACATCTCGCTTAAATTTGGAAAGTAGGGGTCAAATTAACAAATGATGAAAGATATGCATACTATAAACCTAAGATAAACCCTTAATATTCCATGCAGTGGGCCAGAGTTGAGGTTATTCAGACATAAACAACTGCGTCACTGGTTGGCGGTTAAGTTCCCTGATAAAAGACGGCTTGGGGGACTGTAGTTTTCTTAAATTAAATCTGCAGCAATGTCAGTTCGTGGACAGGACGTGTTCCAGCCTGGAGAGTTCGTCTTGTGTTTTGAGCCTGACCCGTCTAAAGCCCGGGTTCTGTACGATGCCAAGGTAAATAAGCGTAAACCATGGCAGTGTGAGAGTTGATGGAGCCACTGTCTCAGACCCTCGCTCCAATCAGTTCACACTCCACAGTACTCTTCGGAAATAATAGGTCGAATTTTGCTCCCACTTTGGTCCCGCTCAATCGACCTCTTATGACAGACGTTAAGACTATTTTATTGTAGCCATGTATGCCGTTCCAGAAAAAAAACGGGAGCGAATATAGAATACCTCAGGCACCCTGGTTATCAGAACGTCCTAAAGAGGGCGATATACATTTGATGGGGATAGAGAGGAAAAATGGGGTATAGTCTTTTTGGGGTTCATTTTAAATAATAGATGAGTGATGATGTGACTTGTAACATCTGAGTATCTGACTGTTAGGTATGTCTTGTACCTATCTGATGTCCGGTACCGTTCGATCTGGAAGAGACAGAGATATATGTGATTATTATACATGACATTTAATAAACATATCCATGAGCAAGACTCGAACCAGCGACCATCTGCAGAGAAGTCCTGAACTCTACCACTGAGCTATGAAGACTTGTTGAATGTTTTCAGAAAAAATGGGGGTATTTAAGTTTAGACAAAAGATGTTTATGCGTGAATGAGCATGATCACGTGAGTTAGTCTCGTTGTCAAAGTGTTGGGGGAAACCCAAGTTGTGATGACGTCATTTATAGTGGGCGAAATCGTCCTTAGACCAAATCGTCAATTCATATGTTTGACATGGAAATGTGTAGTAGGCCTAGTCAGACGAGGTACTAAATAGATATGAAAGTGAAAATGGTAACAATGATGTAAAATGATGAATGATATATAATGTGAAATAATGATTGGGGGGGACCCCCCAAACCCCCCCTGTATTAGGTAGAATGATTATAATGAATGATAAATAATGAGGAATAATTGGGGGAAGACCCCCCAAACCCCCCTGTATTAGGTAGAATGATAAGAATGAATGATAAATAATGAGGAATAATTGGGGGGAGACCCCCCAAACCCCCTGTATTAAGTAGAATGATAATAATGAATAAGAAATAAAGTGGTATAATGATGGGGGGAGACCCCCCAAACCCCCCCTGTAATAGGTAGAATGATAAGAATGAATGATAAATAATGAGGAATAATGATGGGGGAGACCCCCCACACCCCCCCCCCCCTGTAATAGGTAGAATGATAAGAATGAATGATAAATAATGAGGAATAATTGGGGGAGACCCCCCAAACGCCCCCTTGTGGGAGGAATAGATGAATGATAGATGAATGAATCAGTAGGAAAAGATCGTGGAGAAATGGCACAGGAACGAAGTGAAGTGTAGCGAGATAGTGAATGGATGAGATTGTGTGAGATGGTGATTCCTGATGACGTAATGGAGAAAGTAGGGGAAGCCTATGGCAACATGGCGGCGTTGGTTTAGGAAAGACAGAAGGGGGTGGAATACAGGATACAAATGATAGAACACTTAGAAGGAATGGACAAATAGACAGTTATTAGTGACGGTATGTGTTACTAAATACATTCATCTCTTGCAATAGACAGGGTGGGCCAGTTATGTTGGCCGGTTTAGGTGCCTGAGGTATTCTATATTCGTACCAAAAAACGCATACCAGCCCAGGGAGGAGTGTCCACAGCATATGTTGTTGCATTTGATTGATAAGGGTCCGAAGTGCTGGCATATCTTGCATGGCAGGTGCCAGGATAGGCCAGTCCTATAAATAGATCAGTCAGTCAGCTACTCTATGTTTGCCCAAGGTATTACAGGAGAGTATCTGTGTTCACACTTCACATAATCGATTAATTAGCTCAGATTAATTAGTTTTAGTCTCCATTCTAACAAAGTTATTTCCAAGTTTTGCTTTAATTCATATAAAACACTTTCTTTACTCTTTGGACATAATTTCTATATTATAATTGCCCAATCCTTAGAATTTTTAGTTAACTAAATTTAACAAAACATAATTATAAATAAAACAAAAATGAAAAAAAAATTCAAAATAAAAGAAAATAATAAAACATAATTACACCAGGTGAATATATAAGGATAATACAAGCATGTTCAAAACACTGTTCTTTTATTCAACATCAAGAACGTTACTTGATTAAATAAGCACTTACTTACATTATATGTACAGATAAAAATACAAGGCTCCTGTGAAGGTATGCATGGGAGGTTACATTGCACATCCACATAAATATATACACATAACATCATGGTCTGGAATGATATTTATCAGTTCATTGTATTGCAGAATTAAGTCAGTTATTATTGTCTTAATTAATAAAATATAAATAAAGTAGAAAAACACAGATTACAACTAGTTTGAAAATATGGAGTGACATGTAATGTAGGAACTACTGTGTCAAGTCAAGTTTAATCTGATGAAATGAAATTAAAAGTGTATTTTCATATATATATACACCACAAGGTATCACAAAGTAATTCAAGATGTTTCTTATCAATACAATATATATT
Source organism: Sipunculus nudus (assembly GCA_026874595.1). Taxonomy (NCBI): domain Eukaryota; kingdom Metazoa; phylum Annelida; class Sipuncula; order Golfingiida; family Sipunculidae; genus Sipunculus; species Sipunculus nudus. The sequence goes on along the minus strand of CM049306.1, from coordinate 46,338,618 downwards.
TTATACTTCATAGAGCAAGGTAAGAAAGTCTCCTTTTTAGCTCAGCTGACTATAAGTCATCTGAGCTATAGTCGTGGTCCATTGTCCATCCGTCTGTCTGTCTGTTTGTCCGTAGATGTGGCACGTTTTAAAACCGTGAGACCTAGGAATAAAAAATTTGTCATAATGTTAGATGTCCCCAAGATCTCCTACCAAGCCAAAAACTGGGTCTTTGCAACTTTGTTCCTTTGAGAAATTAAGGAAAAACCTCAATTTTTTATTAAAAACCTATTTTCACACTTCAGGACTGCCTAATATCAAAACTGCTCATCTGTTTTTCCTCATATTTACCATAAATATTCCTCTATCTAGTTTCTATGTACATGCAAGAAATTAGGTCTATATTATATAATTTTAAAAAATTATTGGCCAAAATATAATGCATTTTGTAAAAAATCAGGAAAGAAATTTGATCACTTTACAAAGAACTTGTTAAAGCTAAGGACTTTTTTCCAGTAATATAACTTTAATTAATCAAAATTAAATTGTGTACCCAAAATTAGATCAAAATCTTTTAAATTTTTTAAAATATTAGCAAAAATAAAAAAATTGGTAACTTAAATTTTGCCCAACTTTGACCATGGCACGTTTTTTTCCTGTAACTGCTGTGGATTTAATTTTCACAGCATGTTATTGTTAGCATTTCATTTGTTAACACCAAAAATTTGAAACCAGTTGATCAAAAACTGTAGATTTAATTCAAGTTTTCAAGCACCTTTTCACATATTGTTTACATCAAGCTAGTGTTATGCAGTTTGCTAGAGTTCAGCTCCCCAGCTTCAGCTCTCAGTTCCTAAAATTTGGCATACTGTTAGATGTCTCCAAAATCCCCTACCATGCCAAGAATTTTGTCACTAGGACTGAATTCCTCTGAGATTTTAATGAAAAACTTCATTTTTCAATTTAAAACCCATTGTTACACTTCAAGACTGCCTAATATCAAAACCACTGATCTGACTTTGATCATATATAATATACAAATGTTTCTATACATTCGCTATGCACATGCCAGAAATGATGTAAGTATTGGGTAATTGTTTTAAGTTATGGGCCCAAACATAATGCACTTTGTAAAAAAATCTAGAAATATATTTACTCCCTTAACAAGAGGATTGCTGAAGCTAAAGATTTTTAGTCAGGGATGTAACATTATTTAATCAAGATTCAATTGAATACCCAAAATTTGTTCTGAATTTTTCAAATTTTATAAGTTATTAGTATAAATATAAAATTAGTACCTTAAATTTTGCCCAACTTTGACCATAGCATGTTTGATTCTTGTGAGCCCTGTTGATATAATTTTCATATCATGCACACATATGATTTCAGCTTTTTAGTTTAGAAAGCTGAAAGAAATTGGCCAAACATTGTAGCTTTTATTAATGTTTTTATGAGACCATGTCAGACCCAGGCTCTCCCCAGCCCCTCTTCAGTCACCTGTATGTTGACCTTGTTGACCTTTCAGCAAATTATGCATGCCTGAGGAGAGGCATACACTGGGGCAGCCAGGCAGCTTATGGCCGACCACAGTTGATCCAGGTGTCCGACCCAACTCATCTAGTAGTTGTTTTGACCAAAAACATACAAATAAACAATAGATTATTAAATTTTTATTAGTTCTTAATAACAAAGTAAAGAAAAATTAATAGAAAAGGAATTTGTTAGTTGATTAGTAACAGGAAATTAACTTGCAGTTACTGATGATGTAAGAATCTTGTATGGCTGGATAGAATGTCACTAATCCAAACAACACAATGCAGTCACTTATGGTGTTTTTCAGTTCAATTCTAATTATGAAAAAAAAAATAAATCATATTATTCATTACTAATCATAAGGGATCATATGAAGGAAATTAATGATAGACAAAGATGCAGTTGATAATATTAATCTGGATTCCTACTGTGTCTAGTGTGTAGATTGATGTGAAGGTAGTCCAAAGTGAATATTATACATTTATTTTTTTTTAATATAAATAAAAGCCATAAAACCAGGTACTTATGATCATAATTTAAATTTGTGAATTTTGTATATTCTGGATTCTCAGCATCATTGTTTGGCTAAAAGTGAATAAATACCAGACACGGTGCGAATACTTTGCAAATGTTTTTGAATATGAATAAGAAATATGTACTCCATTTAAAATTTCTTGCATAAAGAATGGGAATTCAGGTAAAAATGAAATTATTTGAATACCAGTTCAAATACTTTCAAAATGTATTCATGAATGCATTCATGAATATATTCTATAATATTATTTTAATAATCATCTCAGTTATATTTTATTTTGAAAAATTTTTAATAAAAATTATATTTTGCACAATATTTTTATTGAATTTTAATAAATAGTGAAACTCTTATATAATATGTGCTGCTTATAAATTATATGGCCAAGTAAGAATCTGTGTGACAATAGCACTCCATTTGTTAATAAAATAAATGAAATCAATCCTCTTCCCTGTCACCAAAGATACTATCAAAATCATACATAAGCTAAACAACAACAACTCATAATACAGCTTATATTTATTACCACACAAAACCAGCATGTGCCTCATTTCCAAATCATATTTTTTAATCATATATAACAGCTGAGCGCCGTGACCCATGGGTCCCTTGTTTTATTTATCTGGGGTCAACTCAGTGGGATGCCTCTTTATCAAAGGTTTGAATTGTCATTTTATTTACACTTATTAGAAAACCATGTAGAGCTTTTTGGTTTGCTTGTATACCCTGCACAAGACATATGAAGCCACTCTAAACAGCAGTCACAACAAATTGAGACAGTAGTGTGGTCAATTGTCTGGGAACATTCTGTGCAACTCCAGCTTGCTTGTCTTTCCCTTACATGTAACAAATGTTCCAATGCAACCCATGCGTCTGGTGTGAAAAATGTTCTTACATCTCACGTTGTTCCAGTACTGGCCTATCCTTGATCAAGCACACCACTTAGGGTAACCTCTGGCTCCAGTACTGGCCTATCCTGGCACTGACCTATCCTGGCAGCTGCCAGGATAGGCCAGTAGCACTTCGGGTACTGTTGATTTGATTTGACGGCTGAGTATAGAATCTGGTCTTCATTTCCAATATGGGTCTAAACGGACTGGACCGTCTCATATTAGTAGGAATCAACATAAACCATGACATGTGCCTAATGATTTGACATCGACATGCCTCTTACTTCTCCATTATATGTATCCTAAACATCATTACATCCGTCCGTATACACCCATAACCCTGTCCATGTAGACTGGATTCTATACTCGCTATGATTTGACTGACAGCTTAACCTGCCCGATATCCCGCATTTATGGACCACATGCTCACAAAGAGAATTCTAACACCCAGATGGAATAGAGTCCTGTGAACATGGGTTACTGGACAGGATATCTTTCTGTCAAAACAATTTGAACAACAGGCTCAGAAAGATTGGACAGATACCCTGCTGGGTGTGTTCATAAGGTGCCATGCTAGCAGGGTTTTTTGGGCCTGTGGTCTATGTACGCAGGTTGCTTGGCTGGCAAGCTGTCACTCAAAACGATATGTAACAACCTCGGCGCTGTGTACTCATAGCTTGGTTTGTATGCTTTTTTTCTGGAAACGTATACATGGCTACAATAAAACAGTCTTTATGTCATATGACTTGGTGGATGAGGTCGATGGAGAGGGAACAAAATGGAAGTAAAATTTGACCTATTATTTGACAAGAGTAACTCCACAGTGGCATTGTGTACAACCCGGCCCCAAGAGAAATTATGTAATTTTATAAACTGCCATGATACTTTGTTGAGTATTTAAGCAGAAGAGTATCTGCTGATGGATTTTGTTGGGTAAAAATCATGCAAAAATAAATGTCTTGCATGATAATTAGACAATTATTAAACATAAACAGTGACAGGCCTTAACACACAAACCTCACAGACCCATTTTACTTAGTATTTCATTACACCTTTAGTAAATATTTAAACATCACATTCAGACATTACATATTTGTGATTGAGTTATTTTGTTTTTGTAAATGTATTTTTATATTTATGACTTCTTTTATGTTCATGTATTTTTATATTTGCCTCTGATTCCGTTTATCTACATTGTTTACAATTTTATGATTATTATTGGTTATGTTCTATTCAATACTAGCTTCTCATAAAATGCAAGTAATGAAAAAATCCTTTGGGTAACTGCTGGTATACCATTTCCTTGCTGTTCAAATTTAGAGGAACATGATTGTAACACAAAATCTGTGTTATGTGGAATAATCTTTCTCAAATCAGCAACAATTGGTGTTGAACTTCATCAAATATTATACCCTTAGTATACTGGCATTAATATATTTTCTCTTCACAATACCATAATTCAGGGAAGTGGTCACACCATGTGCCTGGCAGTATTTTTTAAGTCATGAAAAAAATATATGCTTTTATGTCTATCTTGCAGTGTTTTACCTGTATTACTTATTGGATATTTATTGCTGAAGTACATGTCTGCCAAGCTAGAAGACATCAAGTTGAGCTTAAAATGAATATTTAATAGGGGGTACTCTTTCACATTGTACCATATTTAGTTTATGTTAATGAATAAAATTTGCCACCAATGTAGTGAATGTAAGAGCTAGGGTAAATAAAATACACAGATTATTGCAAATGTCTAGGGGTACCTTTAGGAGTAATATTCATACATTCTTGACCAAGATCTGATAAAATACAGGATGGTGGGCTTTGTAAACACAGCATCAGGGAGCATTTGGCCATGATTTCAGAGAGTAGGCCTTTGGTAGGCATATCTAATCTATAGTTGATAATACCTAATTAGGGGATTTTTTTAAGGTGCTGGAGAGTCAGCATGGAAGAGACACCAGAGGAAGGAAGAAGCTGGAATATCATATTCACTTCCAGGGCTGGAACAGCAGGTAATCTTAATGTGAAAATCTGTATTAATTATCACATATTTTGGTGTTACTACATTTGAACAGACAGAAAATCAAGACAACTCTTATTAATAACAGGTTTTATTCCACTCCCACTTAGTGCATGTACTATTGACCTATCATGACATTTAGTCATGTTATCAGACAGTCTGAAATATGTCCACCCACAAACCAAGAACACTGGTTTTCTTTCAGTGTATAAATAAAATAACAAAAATAGGTCAGGTAGAAGTGTAGTAGACATTTTCTAACCTGGTTGCAGTTCCGCAAATGGCTATAGTAAAACAGACTTAATTTCATGATAGGGCATTGGAATTGGAACAAGGGAATAGTGGAATATGACCTGTGACCTCTTATTCCATATATTTAACTTGTCCAAGCTGTGTATGAATAAATGAGTTAGCATTGATCAGTGACTAAGGGGTGTAAATGAAAATTATTGAAGAGCTGTTACTGAAAATAAGACATAGAAGTTAAAGAAACTTTTCCAGCCACTTGCGTCTAATGACTTCACGTGATAGTTTGTTACAGTCAACATTGTTGAACCACTCAAGATAAGGATGAATGATCATAATTAATATGCTTGTGCATCAAACTCTTTTGATGGATCAGATGCCAGTTCTGAGATCTGGTGGGAGAATTTCGGTATTTTTTCTTAAATTTTGACATTTGCAAAGGTGCCCAGATTCATGCCATATTATAAGGGGAGTTAATGAAACTATCCACCTGCCTTATCCAGAATTATGACTAGAAATTAGGACTGGCCTCCCACCTACATTTAATACATCAAATAAGAGAAAAAATATTAATTCCAGCCTATTTAAACATTATAAATACCAGGTGACTTTTTTGTATCCTCAGCTGGGACAGAGTTGTGCCAGAAAGTTTTGTTTTGAAGAACACTCCAGCAAACAGGGGATTAATGACAAAGTTGGCTGAAGCAGCCAGAAACATGTAAGTAGCAGTCATAGTCTTTAAGTCGAAGAATTGTATAGAAATAGGTGTTATGAAAGACATAAATATGCACAATAAGGATATAACAGCTGCTAATAAAGATAAAACAAAACTTTGTTTTATTTTGTTAGTAGGATCTCAAATAAGCCCTCTGTTATAGGCACCTCTGTGTTTCTGATACTTGAGGCAGTCCTATGAGATATATGCTTATGTAGTGCATTATATAGACAAATAATGGCTAAATATCCATAATATAGAGGTTCCACTGTATATAAAATTTTCTGACCATGTTGCAGAAGAAATAACAAGTCTCGAAACAGAAAGATACGCTGTGTACTCAGCAATCATTTCAAGAGGAAGATCCACTTTGAGAGCTCATCAGATGATGATGACAGCAGTGATGATGATGATGATGATGATGATGATGATGATGACATGGATGATTCAGATGATGTGGGCAGTAATAAATCAGCAAGTGACAATGATGATGTTGTTAATGTACGAGGAAGAGGCATGAAGGAGCTAAGATCTCATCACCAAAAAGACAGTGAAGAAAGAGAAAACAAAGAAAATGAATCAGAAACTGAGGTAAAATAAACCATATCATGGAAAACAAAGAAAATATGTGAAACACATGACTTATATTATGAGAGGAAAGACAAATCTGAAGCTGAGGTGAAATAAAATGAAAAAGAAAGCAAAGAAAATTAATCAGAAACTGAGGTAAAATAAACCATATGATGAAAAAAATTTATGTGAAAAACATATGACCCATATTATGAGAGGGAAAATATATGTGAAAATGGAAAGGAAAGCAAAAGTAAATTAATCATAAACTGAGTTTAAATTAACTATGTATTTTTTAAGTGCAATCCTTGTGTGGAAAAACAAAAAGTACAAATTCTGCTTTAAAAAAATTTGCTGTTATCAGTTCACAAAAATTTATGTTGCAAATATTCTATTACATTGTAACTCGGTTCCATATCCATTAAATAATATAAAAAATTTTCTTTATTTTTTAAAGAATTTTATGTTCAATAATGACAAGTGTTGTAATCATGCAGATGCTAATTGAACACGCTACTTTTGAACTTCAGAATAATGCCATGAATGGCCACCAGGAAGAAAAGGAGCAGATAGTCCAAGGATTCATTGTAAGTATGACCTTAATTGTGGCATCCAAAGATCTAGACATTCAGTGTGCTTTTGACCTTGTAGCTTTTTCATTTATACTATAGTTCGTTTCATCCCCTCATGTCCACCTGTTTTTTGCTATGAAAATTTTTATTATTTACATTTCAAGGGAAACAATTAAAGTGTAGAGCAGAGGATTAAAGAACCTAATTTTCAACAAGGTAACTAAATACCTAACTTACGCCTTATTTGAGAAACAGAATTTTCTGAATATATGAGAAATCAGTCTACATTTTACAACATATCAGACCCACTTATGGCAGTCAAGGTCACTGGTCACATGCAAAAACAACCTCAACTGAAAGCTGCTGATTGGATGATCTCATGTAAACACTCTAAAAAATATGACCAGCTAAAACAAAGATGGCTGCTTATGGAGGGACACATAACATCTGCCAGATCATGATAAAGAGACTAAAATGTTGTGAAACATAAACGGGGGGATTTACAGTAAAATTCTTAATTGCCATATTAGGTTGTCACTTCCATATACTGTTTTCTTGGAAAATATTGAAAAATATAAACTTATAAGCAAATCATCTACAAAAACCAGGTGGACAGCAGGTGGTGAAATGGACTATAAAAAAATGTCAAAAATTTAATACCTTACTGTTGATATGGTAAAATATAATATCCAAAGACTGTTCATAAGACATTATTGCCTCTCTGCTGTTAATCTATTCAGATTGAATGTATGTAGGCTTTTTTAATAATAACTGAAAAGAATGAATTCATAAAGCCTTTTTTTTTAATTTTATGTGTTTAGAATGTATGTAAAACAGTTGCATGTGCTTCTGTTTAGAATCAGATATATGAAAGTGATTTGAAATTTTATGTTAGACTACAAGTATGATGTTGTTTTAAATTTTGATCTAAAGTAAAAAGTATGAATATTGCTGTAAAAATTATTTTTAGAATGATAGTATGAAGGTGGTGGAAGTTGACATCCCAGAGAAGTTGAAGCATCGATTAGTGGATGACCACCACTGCATTCCTAATAAGAAACTGGTAAGAGGCACAACACATCTTGACTGACACTGTGTAACAAGTACCTCAAATCCCTGCCCATTTCAACATCACCAAAATTTTGGTATTAGTGGGATAGCCATGTTTTGCTTCATAAGTATGTTCACAATAACCCAGTGGTAGGCTGGCACCTAAAATATGGTGATCATAGTGCAAAGGCAATAAATGTAATGTATATACCAGTTGGGTATTGTAAAAGTTGAATTAAACCCATTCCTCCAGAGAAACTCTTCATTATATTAGCACTTGTTAAAGAGACATAACCAGGAGCTATATTATGCTTAATCTTTCACACTATCATTTCAGCTTTGCTATATACAAAAGTTTCCCAGGGAAACCAGTCCCAGCACAGTGGGATCATGTATTACAATTTTGTTGGCTAAGTCAGTCAGGGCATCTCCTGATTGACAAATGTGGCCCGGGCGATGCGTGCTGTGTTTATTTTGACCCTGTGATCGTTCCTGGTCCAGTGTTTGTAAAACTTGTTTACAGAAGTAAGCAAATGGTTTCAAGGCAATATTTTGGCATGAACAAATTTATTTAAAGGGAAAAAAAAACTATTTTCATGTTAATTCAACATGCTTTATAGGTGATAAGGCCCCTTTAAACTTTTTCCTTTGTTTGAATGCCTGTCAATGCCAAATATGCAGTAATCCATTATAATGACTTTAATTAGTTTTTGAACAGTCTTCCACTTTTACTCTTGTTCATAATAAGAAAAAGATAATTGAAAAGCTGTTTTAATCAGATTACTAGCAAAATTGTGCACACACTGTTTTAATCTCTTACACATAAACAGTGTGTCTTTGAGTTCTGACTTGCATCATCTTGGCATTAGTTTGTCCAAACGATAGCTTCTCATCAGTGCTTTTGAATGCTTAAAAGAATTCAGTCAGGGATTTAAGAAGGGCATAGAAATATTACATATAATTACTCGTAGCACAAGAACAATATTTTTCATATCAATTATGTCCTTTTTACATTCAGCATGTAATGACATGACATTTTGTTAATGGACTCAGTTGGTGAGAAGTCCCCGCAGTCTCTGCTGAATCGGCTGATTTGAAGACGGATTATATCTCTAACTGGTGAAAATAGTAACAGGGCAGAATGTAGATTCAAACCCGTAACCTGTGACGCACAAGTCAAGCTTTACTCACAGGGCTAGAAAAAAATGCTTTTTTGTGTACAGTTACATACAGTTACAGTATGATACTGAGATAGAAATCAACACCAAGCTAAAGTTTTGGTACTTGTAGCTATGCATTTATTGTCAGGTAAGTAATACCAGGTAAAATATCATGAATTTGTATTACATCACAGGTGAAGCTGCCAGCAGACCCCAGTGTGGTGACTATTCTCGAGGGTTATGTGAAGCACTTCGCCGTCAACATTCTGTGTAGCGGCATTGATAAGTTCCGATCAACCCACTGCAGGGACAGCACATGGCTTCCTCCTGAGAGAAAGTAAGACCACCAGTACAACACTTCATACACTAAAAACTTACTGAATTGTGGATATTTTAAAGCATTATGAGTCAAAAACTAATGGACAGATTTCTTTCATATTATGCATATATATATATAGTATATTTAAATTGTGGTCATGACCTTTTCTATGAGTGACCTTGACCTTGAATATTACCATATTTGGTGAAAAATATTGTTTCTCTTGTTGATAGATGAAAGATACTATGGTGGCTTGCGTATTCTTGAAGGGGGGGGAGATTGTCTTGGGATACTATGGCACCTGCCATGCCAAGAAATGTCCGGTTGTTACTTGAGTGAAATGCTGTTGTCATTTCAGATTTTGCATGCATGGGGCCCTATAATCGGTAAATCCTGAATAATTAACCAAAATTTTAAATATTATAGGAAATTTCTGAGATTTTATCTAGATTCCACCATTTTCCTTCTGGGTATTGGCAAGGATCTAAACGGGGACCTATAGGTCAGACTTCCATTATATTAACCCTATGATGTGTCCTAAATTTATGTTTTCAGGTCAAGCAAACATATTCCAAACCTTGTTATATTATTGAATAACACAATTGCCATTAAAAATATTTATATAGATTGTGCATAAACTGAACCAGTTTCCTTTATGAAAAAAAAATTTCTATTTGTTTTTCCACAAAAACATGGGGCTGTGTGATTTGTTCAGAAACTATTGGCACAACTATGACCACTGTCAACTCGACAGTGATGTCACACACAAGAAAATCCCCTGTGACTAAAAAAATTCTTGATCTCACCAAAAGCTTAGTATTTCTTACACTGTCAGCTACCAATTTTCAGGTAAGAATAAAAACAACAAGCATTGCTAGATTTAAGTCATTTCTATATTTGCCTTTTATGTCACACTTTGCACCAGCCCAGGGCCCAGTCTCTGTTCTGGATGAAATCCTCTATGCACATAACATTGCCACATGCTATTATGTTTACCTAACCTTATGCTGTAGCAATGGATACATGACTTAGTAGGCATTCATGTTGGATTGTAGGTTGTCATGTTAGGTCATAAACAACTGCACTACAAAGAGCATCCATCCTATTGCATGAATATTGCTGTAAATGGCCAGTGATCTTAACATTATTGTACAGTGGAGCGCCGTTCATCTGAACATCTCAGGGGACACGGGTTTTGTTCGGATAAACGAACGTTCGGATGAACGAACATCTGTAAAATAAAATCTTTTCATCGATGTTGTCATCCCGGTATTACTACTAAATGGTGGTACGGTGTCACAGACTTCGGTTAGCTTTCAGAGTTATAAAAAACGTGAACAGAACGGAATAATGTGTTATAAATACCTTTTTACTATCAAATCAAAATTTCAATCAAGCTATTATAATATCTTTAATTACTTTATTAAGATTTTTTGTCAGTAAAGTACATGTACCAGTTAATCTTTCGCTGAACGTGTGGATATCCGCCATGATAGATTTACCGCCCTCGGTGCAGCCCCCCTATGTGCAGACAGTTAAACTAAATGTGCTTGTGAGACTCATTTATTACTTGCTGCGATGTAGAAATTGACAAAATATAAAAAAAAATTTTATATGAATGCACAGTTTATTTACAACAATAGTGCGGAAATATCACACAAATATCACATGAAAACTGATGAACTTGGGGTTCGGCGGATCACATGCATCGAGAAAGTCACATCATAAAATCAGTTAAAATAACTGCGGATATCAGACTGCCTGGAACGATAACTGCCTGCCTGATTTCTGATGTAGCGTAGCAAACTCAAGTGAAGCGGGTCCGCCTTCGGTAGGCTCTCTAACCACGATAGAACACCTTCGACATGAACAAATGCCTCTGAAGCTGTGGGTGGGGGCTTCACGGGGGCTGATGTGTCTTCCTCATTATCAGATGTCTTGGGAGCAGCTTCTTGAGTGACTGACTGCACAATCTCCTCGTCTGTCAGCATTGCAGCAGTTGGTAGATCACCATCACAGTGGAGCCAGTCAGCAACTATCAGTTCACTGTAGTCCGAGTCCCCGCCTTGGCAACTGAGCTGACCTGAATGTCTGTCGGTGATTCCACCTCATCCGCATCAGCTGGGGGCTGAGCCCTAGCAGGAGATTTGAGCTCCAGAAAAAGGGAATTCTTCCAGCACTTGTGGATTGTAGACTGTCTCAGGTCATTCCAGGCATCACCTAACAGGTTGATGGCATCACGCAAGTTGAAACCGCGCATCCGTTCTATGACGGACAAGCTGTTGTCGATGCAGTCTGCAAGCAAGGATGACAGCAAGTGTTTACGATAATATCGTTTTGTACATTCTATGATGCCAGCATCACAGGGCTGTATCTTGCTGGTGCAGTTCTTTGGCAGGAAGATACACCATATGTTCCCGTCACTAGTCCGCAGTTCATCTTCAATGGGATGGGCGGGGCAGTTGTCCACAAGAAGTAATGCGCGTGCTGGCGTCTGCTTCAGACTCTCCCTGGCATACTGACAGACGGACGGGTGAATTCCTGGTGAAACCAATCCGTGAAGAGCTCACGGCTCATCCACGCGTTTTTCTGAGCCCGATACGCCACAGGCAGGGAGTCCATGTACACGTGCTTGAAACACCTTGGTTTAGTTGACTTTCCGGTCACCAGGGGGCGCACTTTGTGTTCACCGGTTGCGTTGGTGCACAACAGAGCAGTAATCCGCTCTTTTGACACCTTATGTCCAGGAGCACATTTCTCGGACGCATCAGCTAGGGTTTTGTCAGGCAAAACCTTCCAGTAGAGACCTGTCTCGTCGGCGTTGTACACTTGACAGTCTCTCAAACCTTCCCGTTCTTGCAATTCACACACGTGGGATCGGAATTCGTCGATGTGGCTGGTGTCCGCTGACAAGGCCTCGCCCTGAATCCCAAGCAGCCGTGACGTTCCTTGAACCACTTGAGCCACCCACTTGACGCCAAAAATGTACTGTCAGAGCCATGCATCGACTTGTTGTACATCGCTGCCTTTTCCATCAGGATTGGACCGGAGATGGGGCTGCCTTTGGACCGTTCCTGCAGAAACCATGTGTATACGGCCGCATCCAGCTTGTCATCAGACGCCGTGCGCATCCTCTTTCGTCTCTTGGAAGCATGCGTGTCTGGCATCTAGCCCTTGAAATCCTTTAGCAGGTGTGAACAACTCGACATTGCAGGACACAAGGTTAATTAGGGGACTCGGCCGGTGGTAGTTTTCACATCTATAACTGCTCAAATGAGTACAAGCCCAAGCTGCGTGTGTACAACTTGGGTAATTAGGCATTGTCACACCTGCAGAAACGAACCGGTGATGCATTCATAATTAGTCGGGACCGACCGGGAGTAAATACACGAGCCATTATCAGTTCTTCTTATTGAATAAATATTATTTTTATATTTCAAGATTTTCAAAATTACGGATTAACGGTCATAATTTCGGTTCTCCAGTTTTAATTACGGATAAACGATTTTACGGATAAACGGTGTTCGGATGAACGGCGCTCCACTGTACAAAGGAGGAATTAACACAAGAGAATGAAATCCTATCTCTGTGGTACCTCCATCTTAGTTAACATGAGCAGTAAGAGATGTGCTTGTATGTGTTCAACAATTCAGTAAGCATGCAAAGAGATTTACCAATATATTGAGTTATAACAGGATCTTTATTGCACACAGTAGGTGTTGATAGAAAGTACACAAATGTATCCGTCTGGTTTATGTTAAGTGAAAGTGTATCTGTAGGCTGTAATGCAGTGTCAAACAATGCTGAAAAATATTTGTATCCTGATCTAAATTTTCAGTGCAGTTCTAGATATGAGAGGACATGGTACCTTGACTGTCTTTTGTCAGAATTGGGAAATGCCTTTACTTATACCCCAACTTCTAAAATCTACCATTTAATAAAATGAGAAATCATTGCTTCTGTACAGCTTATTTTTTTTTTTTTTTTTTTACAGCATTGAATTATGTAAAGAGGTGATGGATGGATTACGAGTGATGTTTGACTTTGCTCTGCCCACCATTTTACTGTACAATTCTGAACAGGGCCAGTTCACACAGCATTGTACAGGAACAGCACCGGCCACTACAATCAAACAAAATCTGTAAGTAAGCTTACAAAGATTTATATGAGGCCTTCAGGCACATAAAGCACCATGTTATTGGTAAACTTAACCAGTGAAATTGGATGCACATTATATAATCATGCATGTAGGACTTTCTGTTTGTCTCTCTGTTTTCTAATTACCTTTGTACATGAATCCTCACATTTATACAATGGAACCCTGCCTTGTGACCACCCTACAATTGCAACCACCCTACAATTATGACCACTTTTCTTGGTTCCAAATATATATGATCCAGGTAACTTAGAATTTTAAAAAAATATGACCATCCCGGAATTTCAACTACTTATTAGTCCCCAAGGTGGTTGTAATTATGGGGTGGATTATAGGTGGATTTCATCAAAATTATGTTAATATTTTTGGCTTAGGTCTGGGAAGACTTCGTTAAAATTTAGAATAGAAGTAAATCAAGATGTGTTTTCTAACAGTTTGTTCACCTGTGGTCCTTTAAGGAACTGCTGATGGTCCCAATATTTGGTGTCCAGATGAATAAAGTACTGAAACATTTGAGTTTGAAAAGTTTTTAGCCAAGAACTCTCTCAGTTAATCTTGTTGAAATGTTATATTTGTATGCCCATATAGGCATTCTCTGTCATTGTGCAATCTGATATTACATCTACCAGGAGGTATTATAATTTTGTTGATGTTGGTTTATTTGTCTGTGAGCATCTTTACTAAAAAATTATTAAAGAACTTTGATGAAATTATGTTGAGCCCGGAAAATTGAGTGGTATAACACTCAGCCCTCTCTGCTGGTGACCTGGGTTGGATTCCCAGTGTTATGAGAGTTGGTTGTAGTTGCCTGTACAAGGTTGGTAAAAATGTTTTCTCTGCGTTCTTCAGTTTCCTCCACCCTTTTTGACTACCGAAAACCACCATCTGAGCAATTGAGAGTGCTTAGCTTTATAAATTATAACTAGTTGTACAGTACAATTAAAGTTTATATTAATTTTGTGGTATGTTAGGACCCCCTTTTTCTGGAAGACAGAACTTTCATGTGATGATATCTTTGAGTTAGTGAAGAGTAACACCCAATTTCTGTCAGCTTTGTTTCATATAATTCCTGCGCTTACATAGCACATAAAAGATTGGTCAGGATGCTGGTCATAATGTTGACAGAAGTATATATGTAGTTTTCTAGTTTTCTGTTCTTCAGTTCAGTGGTGAACATAATTTATTGCAGAACCATTGAAGATGCTGACATTCCACGGTCTCCAAGATTACGTTCTGCAAGCCGGCACCAGGGGGCATTGCATGCAGTCGAAGAACCTGCAAAGAAACAGTTAAAACTATCTCCATCAGTCCAGGACAAGCCAGACCCTCCGGATCAGCAAGAAACTTCTAGGAGAGTAACTAGACACTCTCTAGCAGAGGAGTCCAAAAAGACTAAATTACAACCTGAAACACCAAGCACAGACAATAAGAAATCTCATACACCTAATCTCAGTGACACCCCATCTCGCCGGGAAAGTTTACGCTCACGAACAAGACACGCCAGCGGAACAAGTGGAATATCATTACCAGTGTCCAATGAAACAGCAGATAAATCATCAGATCAGGGTTCTATTTGTGGGGGGACAATAGCGGCTCCACAAGAGGGCAGCACAGGGCCACGCAGCATAAGTGCTGACAGTGAGGCTGAACTTCAGAATGTTCTGAACTGGAGGCTCGTCCCTGAGAGCGAGTATTTACAATCCCCGCCTCTTCCGTGCACACTCTATGGAATACAACACCTCTTGAGACTTTTTGGTATAGTTCATTATGACTACTGCTTTTTCATTCTTTTTCTCACCTGTATCCAAATTCTGAACTTAATTTTTCCATAATTCATAGAAAACAAAAATGAACAACAGACCAAAAACTGTCTGCCTTGTGCATAATGAATATGAGCAGTATCCTTCTTATTTTGTGATCCCAGTGTTTAATTTGCAAAATTGCTGTAGATTTTGTGACCTCAGAACCCATAGTCTTGTTTGTGAATATTAGTGAATATTCCTTTGATTGTTAACCCCTGACTGCTAGAAGCCTATATATCTCACCTTATTTGTGAACAATGACATATGAACCTGGACTCTTCTGATTTGGTTATATTGAATTGTTAACCACAGACTGCCAGATCTACTATCTTACTTAATGAGCACAGATTAAGATTGCTTCATCTGCATCATGTCAGCTGTCAAATAAGTCAGAGAATTAATATGAGTTCCTACAAATTTTTTGTAGCTACTTCCTTGATAGACGGGGTAAAACCAAATCATCAAATTTCTTGTTTATTTTCAAGATTTTCCAATTAGGCAATTCACAGCCTGCTTCAGCACCCTTTTACCTATCCAATCCTCCCTATTTTCTTCATTCTTCAGTTTCAAAAAGTCAAAAATAGAGGTTTAAATATGCCTTGCTCCTCCCTTTAGAATATTTCTCTTCAGGAAATACATAAACATTGGAAATCTGAAATACAAGCCTCCATCATGTGTTTGCATTCACTTATTCAGCCCATATTCGAAGGTTTGTTTGTGCATAAGTGACTGTACATTTGTGAATATTCCTTGATGTCAATTAATCTGGATCATGTACTGGGTCCACACAAAAATCAAATTGCTTCTTCCTTGTCTCAATCCCGAAATGACCTAAAATATTTATGAGATTCCATTCATGACTGGATGAGTTATGTAGTGGACAAACAAACGAATGGGAATGAATGCATATCCTCCTTTGCAGAAGCAGTCAAGGATTGTTAAACATGTAGAACCTTGTATTGTATACAACTTATTTATTAGGCCAAAAAAAAGTATGGTTCTCAGGCACTTTTTTTTTCAGAAATCAGGGCGGGCTATATATTATTTTTTTACCTTTTGTAGTATGTTTCATATGATCATGATCAGGGAAAAGCCTAAAAATAACAAATTTTTTTTTATACAGTTAATACCACTATATATCACAGGTAATGATATCAGAATTGTATTATCCCCTAAAAAGATGAAAATCAAAATAATTTTTGGTGCAGGGAGGTGGGGGGGGGGGGGGGGTTAACATTGACATGGGCAGTGCCTGAGAACCGTACCTTTTATTTTTTTGCCTTACTCAATGTGATAATTTGGTCATCTTTTTATAACAAATGTTACATAATTTCCATTTACTTTTTCATATATTTCCAGTTCAGCTGCCAAATTTACTAGGAAAAATGGCCATACCTGATTGCAAAATGAAAGCTGTTGGGAAACATGTGGACATGTTGCTCAGGTATTGTATCTATTTCATTATGATTAACACTACATCAGTTAACAACTACATATAGTTTTTGCACTTTGAAATACTTGGGTAATCTTGAAGAGATAAAATCCGTATCTGCAAGGGCCTAGAGGCACACATAGTCCCCTGATATATGTATAACTAGGAAAGTGTGGTTTCCGTGATACCCAAATTTCCCCCAAACTTGGCAAACCCCTTTTTAGCCCATCTGAGCTATAGTCATGGTCCTTACCATGGTTCTTGTCCATCATCTGTCAGTCCGTCCCGCCGACTGTTAACAGGGCATGTTTTGAAACCATTTTACCTATGAATCCAAAATTTTGCATACAGTTAGATGTCCCGAAAATCTCCTACTGTACCAAAAATTGGGTCTCTATGACTTTGTTCCTTCGAGTTATTAAGGAGAACCTAAATTTTCCATTAAAAATCCATTGTCTCACTTCAAGAATGCCTCATATCAAAACCACAGATCTGTTTTTGATTATATGTAATAGACACCTTTATATATTTTCTATATTCATACCAGAAATTTGGTCAGTATTGTGTAATTTCTGAAGTTATGGGCCGGAACATAATGCACTTGTAAAAATCAGGAAAGATGTTTACTCACTTAACATGAGAAATGAAAACTAGAAAATTTTTTTCCAGGGATATAAACTTTTTTAATAAAGATTTGTTTACTGAATAGTATATCTGAATTTTGTTAATTTTGTATGATATTAGCATAAATATAAATCAGTACCTTAAATTTTGCCCAATTTTGGCCATGGCACTTTTTTACCTATAAGCATTGTTGATTTAATTTTTAGATGATACACAAGCAAGGATTTCATCTTCTAAATTTGGAAATTTGAAAGGAATTGGTGAAATAAACTCTGTCTTTTATTAAAGTTTTTATGACATCCTGGCTATACTGGAAAGCAAAGTTTTGCAGATACTATGTTTTTGACTGGGTTCCACCACTGCGTTCATTTCAAGAGAACTCTTCTGAGACCCTTGGACCAATCTTTCCTAAACCTGGCATAGTTATTTGCTCACTTATGTAATTGTGCCCAACAAAGACAGGTGGCCCCACCTGCAATCCTTTATGTGCAATATGATTCTTGGTGTCTTTGTGAAAACAGCCCATATCTCAAGAGTGGTCCAATGTATTGAGCTGAAATTTTGCATGTCCATAGATCTTGAATTGTGTCCATCAATGCATTTGCCATCCATTAGTCTGAGTGATTTGGTCAGTGTATTGGGCTGAAATTGTGCATGTCCATAGATCATGGATACCTCCATCTTGAATTCAAGACTGGTGGCGCCATTTGCAACGGTTTTTCGCGTGGCATCCATCTGTACGTTTGCTTTGGGTGAAAATTGCTTATATCTCAGGAGTGGTTCAATGTATTGGTCTTAATTTGGCATGTCCATCTATCTTAGAGGGAAATCTTAAAGACCAGATAGGTTGCCCCACCTACCTTCCCATTTTTGTAGAAAGAATTAATACGCCATTCTCAGGAGGGGTTTGTTGTAAAGGGCTGAAATTGCACATGTCCATAGATCTTGGATACCTCCATCTTGTAATTAAGGCTGGTGGCGCTATCTGCAACTGTTCTTGCGTGGCATTCATCCATGCATTAGCTTTGGGTGAAAATTGCTCACATCTCAGGAGTGGTTAAATTTATTGATCTGAAATTTGGCATGTTCATCCATCTTGTAGAGTTTTCATGTAGACCAGACAGGTGGGGAAACCTTCTGTTCTGGTTTTATAGAATACATTGATGCACACTCAGCAGAGGGTTGGTGTCTCGGCCTGAAATTTTGCATGGTGTATCCATCAGTAGATCTGTTTTTGGTGACAATTGCACATATATGAGGATTTTAATTGGTATCACTGGTGCCACAAATCTGGAGTCATGTCATGAACATTCAGTGCCTTACATTACCTATATACCTCGGCAGATATACATAGTCACTTGTCGCCTGCCTGTATTCTAGTTTTAGAATATTTTTGGGCCATAGGAGTCTGATAGATGTTAAAATGAGGTTATATCGATTTTATTATAACTGATTATCTTATAATTATGCTTATCTCTTATGTAGGTACCTGTGTGAGAGAGAAGAAGAGCTGTTTACTGATCACATGTATGTCGACAACAGGAGCCCAGTGAAGGGTTCAAAGCCATCCTGATGTGCTAGCAGCTAGGACACCAAACATCACTGCCATGACCGAATTATCATCATCTTATCATCAAAATATATTTATTCTAATTTGGTGACTGTTTAAAATAATATGTCAAGCAGGCAAGTCAGAGAAGGCGTACTGAAGAAGATTAAAATTATTTTAAATTATAATCAAACATAATTTAATTAAAATGAATCCTGGTATTTTTCCAGCTGTCAGAACAATAAATGTAGCAAGAAAAATGTATTTTTTTCAAAATGACTATAACAAAATGAGACCATTTGGAACCAGTGATGAAAAGATTCCCATCAAACATGTTTGTACCTAAGTATTTTGACTTCTATTCAATTATGGACCATTTAAAATTTGTCTTGAATATACCACCACACATAAAACAAGTTAAAGGAAAATATTACATATGATTGCCAAATTAGAAGTGAGTATAACTGGAAGGCACAAGACATGCTGATTTCATTTAGGAGATTAAATCATTTTGGCAGCTATGTAAAAAAATACTTTGTTATATAAACAAAAAAGGTTTTGTTGAGCAGTATGACCTGTAAATATTACATGTCCATAAAAGTAAGATTTAAGAGCTACTGTGTAGCATGTGATCACCATAAACACATACATCCATGATACAGTGCTGTTGTTATTGTGTGATCTTTCATTGTACTTTGATCATTTCATGAATAAAAGTGTTTTATAAAGTAAGCAATTTTGTTTTGAAACTTGTGTACATACTCCTTAGTGTTCATATTACATTGGTTTTGACTCATTCCACTTAGCTACTGCTTGCTGCTTTTGTTCAAGGAACAGGCCAAGAATGTATTAACCAATGACAGCACAGTGTTACTGGCCTACAAGGATAAATCTGATGAAAACCTGCAATACCCAGCTCTCTCACGCATGGCGAGGGCAACCCTTGCAAGCAGCTAGTGAGTGGAACGAGTCTGATCAAATACGGTGACTATCACAAAAAAATTGATTCAGTATTGCAAATACTGAAAAGCATGTTAAATATACATGAACCCCAAGGACTTGCATAAGGATATTTACTTTTTTATTGCTACAAAATTTCGCAAGAATCAAGTAATTATGCCCATAGTCCATAAAGGTACATTTTGATTTTACTGTAGTGTACACATCTAATGTTAAATTCTGAACTATCCTGGAATTCGGGGTCGGGAACACCCAGCTAGGAAGGTCAAGGAATGGCAATAAAATACTGGAAATTCATTAAAGGTTAGGAAATTGATTACCCCAAAACAGTCTCCTGTCTCAACGGCATATCAATTGAGAATTTGGCTAGTTTCCCTTTTCAAATTATGTGCAATACAGATTCAGGGAAATCTCCATGCAAAATAAGGGATTTTTATTTCATGACATAGTGTGAGCCTGGCACAAGTGAAGTAACAATTACAGAGAGAGAATTTGGGCAGTAACAAGGAATAAACAATTTTGTTTCAGATGGCAAAGACCAACAGTTTTATCTTTTTTATTATGAATTAAGTAACAAATAAGGTTAAAAAAATAGAAAAATATCACTCTCAATGACCTCAAATTACTATACATGGTTAACAAATTTCACAAACCCACTGAAGATTTTAGTACAGATACCCTTGTAACCACATCTATCATTATACATGTTATTACAGCACACTGTAATCAAAGGTTGTGGTTGTTTACATTGTTACACTATAATATTACGGCTCAAAAACTTGAAAATACCAAAACATTTTCCAGAAAAAAGTACTTCTCAGAACCTATGCATTATCTGTTCCATATATGCTACAGATAATTTGTTTAAGCTATCATATAAGCTAGCAAATCAAAAATACTTTCTCTTTAATATCACATCAGACTATTTTAATTAAGATCTCACCAACTTTATATTTTCACCAACATTTTTAATTTGAATAATAAATACTTTAATGATCTGTATCAATAAGTTGTTTGTATAATAGATTTACTGCACTGTATGTGATGAAAATGAAGATTTAAATTTTGAAAATTGCTTAGCTGACCAAATTTTTCAGTTTTACTGCATTCTAACTGTATTATGTTGAAAACATGTCAGTCTTCCCAACATACTAGTAAATGCCATTAAACTGAGAACAGGTGCTGATCTGCAAAGTCTTGGTGTATTTACATAAGTAATGATTGTTTGCTGGTAATTACCACCAAACTCAGAAAATGAGACATGTGCAGTCTTTTCTCACCTAGATGGAGTAACCATTTGTAATTACTAAAAAATATATCTGTATAGTTTCTAGATGCAATCCACTATGGTCAGGAATCTGGGGACTGAAAAAATACTCGGATATCTGTTACCACATACTCTGAAAATGAGACTTTATTCTCCCTAAGGTTCCCTGACAATTGTAGGGGACAACATTTGCTTTCTGAGCTTAAAGAACAAAATAAACCTAACATGCAGGTATCAGCGGTTCATGTGAGAATCATGTTTAATATATTGATCAGATATCTGTTATCTCTTGTAACAAGTCAGTATATCACTGGGTGGGATGAGGGTATATTTTACACACATCATTATTTACTACTGTCCCATAAAATTATTTACAACAGCTGTAAATGTAACAAACGTGATTATCAGGATCCAGGTACTCAGTGGTCATGCTACATTCATTCTAGAAACCATCCACTTAACCACTGCCTTCCATAGCACAGTGCTCTAATCAGGGAGTTGACACAAGCCCAAGAGTGTCACAGCTAATGAGAGTGGATAATTTTGGGTTTCACACTTGGTCCCACCCACAATACCCAGCTCTTTTGGTCCTGTGCCAATTCTCTGGTGGCAATATGCAGTAAAGCCTACATATGAGGGCAGTGGTTAAATGAAAAAAAAAGATTTATACAATGAAAATAGCATGACAGATGGATGTTTACCTTATAAGCCTAGTCTGTCCCAGCAGCTGTGTTTGCATGCAGACTTCCAAGTAGTCGGTTTACAAATGTCTCAATTAGGAACAAGTATTCTGTTAATTTACTGAGGGAATAATCTCTGTGCCAAATGTGTAATGAATTCCACACAATATATGAGAAAATGATTAATTGCCTGAGAAACTGTAAACAGACATCATGCTGATGGGGTCGAGTGATATCATGCCAAGTTGCTAATGATTCAAATTTCAATTTTTTAAAGAAGAAACTTCTTTAACTAGGAATTTGTTGGGCTAATGATATCTAAACTAGCCCAGAAACATTTCTGTCTGAATTAGGCATAGCAGGGTATGATTTGACATCAATGCATAAAATTTACACCATGGAAATAAATTCTTAATTTTCATAGCCAGACACATGCAGGCACAGGTGCTGGAAAAGAGCAAGGGTGACTGCAAGAGTAATTGGTGCCATTATTCTATCTATAACTAGTTAAAAAAACATAAAAATAAACTATGTAATATCCAAAACAAAATGAATTTTGAGAGCTCTTATTAACCACAGCTACAAAAATAAATAAATAACTAACTAAAATAACACTATATCTACAAAATTAAATAAATAAATAAACAAAGCACAAGTTTCCGCACCAGGTATGGTACCATATGATACAAAAGATGCCATTCTCCTTGACTCTGTCACTGTTGGAGTTCCATAAGCTGGAAGGTCCTGCAGTTGGGGCAGCCATCACAGTCCATTAGGTGAATTATTTCAGGATGCTTCACACACTTGGCCCGAACTCGGCCCTTGAACATGTGTCCACATGAGCGGCAGAGAATATGCTTTAGTGGTCGATTACAGAAATCACACTTTTCCGGTGATCCGGACTCCTCTTCTTTTTGTGGAGAATATTCCCAACTGCAGCTCTCTGATCGAGGGGTCCCAAAACTCTGAAATGAATCAAATACTTTTATATTCAGTGAATGCTCTCTTTATCATGTCCTGCATACAATATGCCTATTATTTGTCAAGTTTGAGATGAATCTCTGTTCATTCACCATGTGCCTCTTCTATCTATCTATCTCTATAATCTATTAAACTGTCCTATCTGTATGTCCCAGAAAACCCATAAAAAGGGGCCATGAAAGTGGGCCAGTTTTGCTATCAGCATCAGTCAGATGCCCTAACTTACTAATGCACATCAATTGGGTCCTTCCACTTGCACACAATTGAATTCCCGGCAGCATTACATCGTAGGTCTGTTGCACAACTTCACACCACTCTCCACCTTGCCATATTGACCTTCACCATGGCCCATTAGGTTCCATAAATAATGGTTCTGTATAGAGTACCAGGCCTCACTACCTTGCGGGTCTTGGCAGTTTGCTACCTTATTGGGTCTTGGGACACACTTCCTCTCCAATAGGACCCAACAGGTCCCCATTCTCTTGGTACGTTTATAATTTTTTGTTATCTATGATCTGGACAAAATCTTTTGTTTAACTTCTGTCTGGTGTTTTGTGGCCCATTAGCCATGATGCTCACTTGAATCACTATGACATACTATAGTGTAAATGACAGTGACCTAATCTGAGGTTTACAGGGAGGGTTCACCAGAATCTGGAACCTGTATGCAGAACCTTGAACCTGTATGCAGAACCTGGAACCTGTATGCAGAACCTGGAACCTGTATGCAGATTTATGCAGATTTGTGCCTGATTTGTACTCACCACACCTATGACTTAGACATGAAGGGAAAACATTCTTTTGCTGTTGAAGCTTGCTGATTATATAGGGTAATAATATATAAAAATATAATAAAAATACAGTGAAAGTGAAAAAACCATTTCAGCTCTAATTAAACATAAATGGTGCACTTATGGCTAGGAATATCGTCAGAAAAAATGCAATGTACCATTTGCCTGTGGAGGAAACTGCAGCTTATTGCAAAAGTCGCATGATCAATATTTTTGTTGTGAACATTACATAAGCTAACACAAACCTATATTTTAAATATTACAATAAGTGAAATTTTATGTCCCTTAAAACTTCTTTTTTCTTTTAAAAAATGAAAAATGCTTGACTGATATTATGTCAAATTGATGCTATGTTCATTTAATGATAAGGTTCTTCTTTGATGTCAACAATGGTGACACCTCAAAGGATCATATCCAGTCTACCCACTAAGTGTGTAAATCAGGAGTGTTAAAAGTACAAGCCACAAGCCAAATGCTGCCTGCCAGGTTACTTATACAATTCACAAAGACCACAAACATTCTCACAAACACCAAACAATAACATGATTGTTCTGTTACGGTGGCCGTACTGGTACCAGAGCCAGACCACAGAAATTGCAGGTTTAATGAATGTCCCTACTAATTTAAGATCCAGGGGCATATTAGGGGCGGATCCAGGATTAATGAACTGGGAGAGTCAAACCCCATAGAACTTATGACAGAGCGTGAAAAAGGTTCCAAGGTCGAGGAAAGGGGGGGGGGGGGGTCTAGGTTGCAAAAAACCCAAAATAAAAATGGTTTCAGTGGCTGAATGGGGGTCAGAACCCTCGACCCTCCCCCTGGATCCCCTTCTGTAATATTTAGTACATTTCTGTTGAAACCTCACACATATTATGTGGCCCTCGGGAACAAAAGTTTGTCGACCTATATATTGTATAAATGATAAATACAAGACCCTTGGCACAGTTCATACCATAAGGGTGGAAGCCCTTTATCAAGTAGTACAAGAAGGCTACAAATTATACACAGCAGGCCTTTGTACTCTTAAAACATTTTTTAGCTGCTTGAGTTGTAAGAATATCAGAATGAACAAGTCCAAGCTAGTTCAAGCTAAACTACTAGTGGCCCATGGGCCATTAAACTCAGCTGAATTCAAGGAATGTTGAGCAAAATGACTGCCAGAGTGCAAAAAAATCATGTATTTTGTGAAAAGTCCTTAGGAATGGGTTACAGTGGGCTTTTTGACAAGATGACCACTTCATCTGAAGGTCTCATAAATAGAAAAAAAATGTGTAAAAATTGAAAAAAAAATGCAGATAGTGCCACCAGTCTGCAGGAACTGATGAAATAATCCATGATCAATATATATCCAAAGAACCATGGCTATCAAGACATTAGTTATTCAGATACTGGGGCTTTTGTATCAAGTTTTTATTCTTGGGGGTACTTATGAGCCTTACAGCTGAGAGAATATGGGTAACAGAGACCTAATTTCAGGTTTCCAAGGAGACTTTTCATTGACCTCCCTGGATGTCAAGTTAAAAGATTCCAGATCCAGCAGTTATGATTTGTGCCCTGTTAACTGACAAACGGCCGGCCGGAAAGACGATGGACGAAGACTTTCAGTCAGCTGAGCTAAAAATTGATGATGACCTTCCCCCACCCACCCTTACCAGGTTGCCAAATTTATTTATACATACTAAAAGACTACACACTTTTTCCAAGCTGACATATTCATTAGGTTTTTTAATCAAAATGTTTAGATCTAGACGTTCCCCAGACAATTAACCCCCCCCCCCAAATTTAAGAAAAGAAGGTCAGCATTTACTGACACTTGCAAGTGACCAAGGTTTCTCCCATCTATCAACTTTACAAACAATATTTTCACCATGATGAATGATGAATAATTTTTTAGATAAGGGCATATTTATACTATTAAAATAAGGTAGATGGCGCCACCTATCTGGTTGATGAGAAACTCTCAAAAATGGATGTACATGCCAAATTTCAGACCAACACAACAATTCCTCAGATATGTGTAATTTTCACCTAAAACAAATGTATGTATGGACACCACACAAAAACTATTGCAGATGCCGCCACCAGTCTTGAAATACAGACAGAGGTATCCAAGATCTATGCCTATGGAAATGCACAAATCAGGCCATTATGGCAAATCACTTCTGAGAAAAGGGCATTTATTTATGCTATGAAAACCTGAAGGAAGGTGGTGCCACCTGTCTGGTCTAAGAGAAAACTCTCCAAGATGTATGTACATGCCAAATTTCAGACCAATAAGGTACTGAAAGCTTAAAACTGGTACCTTAAAAAACCTGAAAAGACCTTGTTCTGCACATCTTATGAAATTTTTATACAGTAAGAATACTAAGATTAAATATCAGAATTGTTAATTTCTGGAGACTCACCTTGGGTGTCCATCCACCTGGGTGAAACGGCTCATCACAGGCTGTGTTAGTCCATATCTGAAGGAAACAAATGTAAAGTAAATAATGAGGTGACAATAATTATTTACAAAAATTTACACCAGCAGGATGGTTTATGTGAAACCAACATTATTCAACAAGATGTACTGAAAATAATTCAAACATGATATCACTTTGTGGGGATATGAACAAGTGACGATGATTTAGAATCTTTTGCTAGAGATACTGCCTTTACAGGTATAAAGTTTACTAATTATATTAATGCAGTGAATGTCATTTGATTGACTGGTGTTTTTTTTTAGTATGTTGTGTCAGTTCGCAAGGTTGTGACTATAATTCCAGATGGGCCACCAATCTCAAATCAAGCCATACGTGAAATGAATGATGAAGATGGTCAGACAGATGGCTGAATAGGAGACAGGTGAAGCACCATAGTTACAGCTCAATTAACTTTCAATTTCAGTCTTATCCATTATCAAGATAAAGACTGGTGTAAAATCTCCTGACTGTAAATGTCATGAAAATGTTGATTGTCCTGAAATGATGCTGGAGTCTGAATTACATTTTCTATGTTCTAGGGGTCTTGAAAATCAGTACAAAAAAAATACCAAAGTAATTTACCAACTTTTAATGTCCTACTGAATTATTCAGAAAATATACTGGTAAATACAGAAAAGTATACAAAAAAATTGCACTCCAATGAAAAGTAAACTGAAAAGTACAGAAAGGTGTTCTGATAGTACACAAAAGTATATATGGGACACTTTCCTGTATACTTTTAAGTAATTTTCAGTACATTTTTGTATACTTATACTTTATATACTTTGTATACTTGAAAGTCTCTCAGATGTAATTTCTTATCTATGGAAGTGGTCTATTTTATCCATTTATTGCCAATATTTGCTTATTTCACAGTTGTCATACTACAGACTGAATAAACTATAATGAGATTGAAATTATGCATGCTTTGAAAATTTTTGAAATTAGGCCAAAAAAAAGGTTTGGTTCTCAGGCACTTTTTCTCAGAAATCAGTGCCAGTGGACTTTTTTTTATATTTTGTATATTTCGATAAAGGGAAATAAGGGATAACATGATATTATCAGATTTATTTTGCTAAACAAGTTAAAGCAGTACATAACAAAGGAAATTATCTCAAAATTGTATGATTTTATCTTGTGGACAGAAATATCCGAGCGGCTAGAGCCCAAAATTGGTAAGTTTCTAGTATTGAAAATCAAAATAACAATTTTTGATGCGGGGGTGCCTGAGAACCATTACTTTTATTTATTTATTTATTTTTTTTTGGCCTTACCATTCAGTTTTAACGTGGGAACAAAAGTATTAATATACAGTACCTGAATATTTATGAAAATGCAAATCTTAAACGTTGTCACAAGAACAGAGGCAAATACATACCTCTGAAGAGATTGGAGTTGACGGAATTCGCGGCACCATATTCCTAAAACTTGTTCCACTCTTTGGCAGTGGTACCGGAGAACTGGGAGAAGGCGCTGAGCTGAAACGCCGCCGGTCAACTCCGCGCCCACGGCCGGCTGGAGACTGACTGTGAAACATCTCTGGTAATGCTGCGTATATTCCTTACAGACTGTCAGTATAATCTTCAGGAATAAGCGGCTGACTTAGCTCTCAACTGTGCATGTTCCAAAACTCCGTGCCTTTAGTAGGCTTTAAATGCAGTCAACTGTGACTAATATGCAAATTAGCCTGTTTGATTAACCATACAGGTGCGAGAAAATCAACCACACTGCCGAAAGTTTTGACAGGAATAAACACCGTGAACCAAAGGGGGGGGGGGGGGGGGGGGGGGGGGGGGGTTCCGCCCATGGAATGAATGACAGCAAAGATTGATACATGTTATTGTATGTCAATTGTTCTTTGACACAGTTAGTTTTGACACTGGTAGTATAGCCCTGCCAAGATTGGACAGACAGACCCATTAACAAACGGGGTCTGGAATATAATTTCCTGGACAGCATTGTTTAATCTGCATTTTATGAGTTCCTCACTTTATTCATCAGTTATACAGTTTATTATTTGTGTTTGTATACTTAACATGGTTCATTTATTAACAGGACTTGATATGAATTCAGAATCAGTATTCGTTGTTATAAACGTTACCTTTTAATACATTTATATATTTTATCCCCCCCCCCCCTTTTTTTTCTTTCTCTGTCTCCTCTCAGTCTTTCCCTTTTCCTTTCTTTTACTGATTCTTCTCTCATTCCTCTATTTCCTTCTTTCTTTTCTCCCTTTCTTTCTCCCCTTTTCCTCTCTGTTTCTTTTTTATCTTTATTTCATTTTTACTCTTTCGTTTATTTATTTTTCTCTTTGTTATTTCTTTCTTTATCTTAAATGCCCCATCTCTTTCTTTCTTTCGAACTTTTCCCTTACATCTTTCCCTCTTACTTTCTCTTTTCCTTTCTGTCGGTCGCTCTAGTACTTTGTCTGTTTCTGTCTATCTGTCTGTCTTTCTCTCACTTTTCTCTTTCCTTTTATTTTTGTTCTATCTTTCTTTATTGCTTTATGTTGTTCTTTTTGTTTATTTCTTTGACATTCTCTCTTTCTCTCTTTCTCTCTCTCTCTCTCTCTCTCTCTCTCTCAATTTCCACTAGTATCAGTACTTGTCTTAGACGAACAACTTTCAACCAGAATTAACGACGACTTCTTATTTTTCCTTTATTTTGTCATTTTCCATTTACACATTTATCCATCCATTAATTAATTAATTAATTCATTCATTCATTCATTCATTCATTCAGCCAATAGATAACATGTCAGAAGAGGGTTACATTTTGTATTAGGAGCGTTATTTGTAACACCTGAAATCCCATCGTGTACTGCTTCTCCTACTGATCAGGCATCTGCTCAATTAGCACCGGCGGTAAGGGCGACGTATACCATTCAAGTAACTGTTATTACAGCATTAATTGATATATAGAGCGATTATCCCCGTGTAGGAGTTTATACAATCAAATTCATGGAAATACAGTGATACAAGTATAACACACGCATAGTCATGTAGGTTACACACTTAAAGGAAATATATAAAATATATAAATTTGGCTATATGGCTTGTATTAAGGCGTATATGGGCTCATAATACGAAAGCGTCTATATGAACAGCGTCCATTTCATAGCGTCCAAATAAACAGCGTCCATGTGATACAAGGGCGTCTATCTGAACAGCGTCCATCTGAGATGATCCCGTCATGTATAACAAAGTGAACAATACACTCTACGTTTAAATGAAATATAAATTGGTATATATACATAAATAAACCTATGAGGCTATGAAGAATATATAGAGCGTCTTTCGCATTTTTGTTTTACAAATTTACAAAAAGGAAAATCTGGATTAATATAATTTATCAATTGTAATTAGATAAAATATCCAGGTGCACAGGAAAGAACAGCTTTGAAGTTATCGTCTTGTAAATGTAGACACTGAAATTTATACTGAATATATTTTGACTGAGGAAATCTACAAATGGTTCACTCTGTTTTAAATTTCAGTTTCATCGCATGATGACTTTGTGA
Source organism: Sipunculus nudus (assembly GCA_026874595.1). Lineage (NCBI taxonomy): Eukaryota > Metazoa > Annelida > Sipuncula > Golfingiida > Sipunculidae > Sipunculus > Sipunculus nudus. The sequence continues at coordinate 46,308,808 of CM049306.1, read as the reverse complement.
CAATGCAGAAAGCGTCAATTAAATCTTTATAAACACTATAAGAAGCAGGGCCGTGTCGACCATTAATACAATACTCTGAGTGTAGTACTAGTATTTTTCTCCAGACCCATTTTCTTCAATAATATTGGTTTCAGTATATCATACACATTATAATCCACTTTCTATATATAAGCTGATTTTCTGAACCGGGTGAAATTAATGTGTTTAAAATCATCCTAAACACAATAGTAAAAAAAAAGAACAATGCCAGGAATAGATTGGAATGATTATGAGGCCTACATATTTATTTAATATGCACAACTGTCGACAACCACGGTGTTTGTACTATGAATACACTAAGGGGTGTGGTGCCAGATGCGCTACTTCATTTGCGCAACTGTCAGTCATACGCCACTTTCAGAATTCCAGTTGCGCGACATGCCATATGCGGGACTCATCTATGATAATTAATATGCAGTCATATTTCGCAATGGTTATGGGAATAGTTAATCCGTATACCACATAAAGCCTTCAATATTTTATCGAATGCGGTGTGTTGCAACAAAATACGATCAAAGAAACCCTTTTCGTTTTGAGCGACACGCTTCGGTCACCCAACGCATGTTAGCTTACCATGAAGGAGTTGCGCATTTGGGCAGGATTAAATACACTGCAAGGGTTAATGAAGAGTATAATCCTTTTAATGAGCTCATGTTTAATCTTAACGCAGTGTACCATATCGTATATATTCAAAATAGTATCTTGTAATAGTCAACTATATTTTATTTGCTTATATAAAATACCACATGTACTGTTCACATGCAGTTAGCCTGTATTTTACGCATGCATAAAAAATAATGGGTACTCGAGGTAAGTGGTAAAGCTAAATGTACATATACCATATTGCTATATCAATAAGCGCAATTCCATGCGCTAAGATAAATGATTTGATACGTGTACATACCATCAGTATTAAAACCTGGAATTTAATGATAACTTGAACATGCATGTAAATAATATGAACACGTTAATGTAGAAATTAAATATGTCATAAATATAAGCTCATTCTATGATTCTATTTTGTTTATTTTTTAATGATAATGACAATCTTTTGGAACGTTTCAAAAGAAAAGTCGAATTTTCAAATTCAGATATATGTCCAATCTGCGAACACTACGTTATTGTAACGTTCCTGGGAAGTTATGAATTATAACATTATTTTGAAACATACAGACAACGTTAAGTCCGCGTCATGGTGAAATACAAGAAAGTACATCAAAGGATTTTCATATAACGTTTCAATTTAACATTGATTTAATCTCTAGAGAAAGTTATAGTGGAACCAAATATATAAAATGCATGAAACAATAAAGATTTAGAATATTTATTCACAACTGAGCAAACTGGATATGACGATGAATATTATATCATATCTAAAGCATGTGTGAGCATACATGTTGCGTAACGGTCCATAATACTTTAATGAGCTCAGTAACAATGGACCGCTCTGGCGCAATCCCTATCAAGTGCTCAGGTTAACCCTCGCGTGGTTTTCCCGATCATGTAATCTGTTGAAGTGGTTTCTCGTGAATCAGTTACCAGTAGGTTGATAATTTCCAGTTAAAATTTTATTTAAATAATATATATATAAATATATATATATATATATATATATATTAATATTATTAAGTATGACCACATTTGCAATGAAAACAGCACCGCTCATTTGCACAAACTTTATTCATCAACATTTAGTAGACCAGAAGGCAGGACAATATGAAATTGTATCGGCCTTGAATAGTTTTAATTAAAATTAAGTGTTAGCGTTTCTTCAAAAGATTATACGAATAATCAAAATTGAATTCAGCTTTTTTATAAACACTTTAATTTACTTTTTCCTGTTTGAAGTGTATTCAACCTTAATGGGCCATGCAAACTCCGTCATCTGAGCAACCGCGCGTGTGGTGACCGAAATATGCGCTCAAAATGTAAAGGGTTTCCTTGCTCGTATTTCGTCCCACCATACTGTATTTGATAGAAGCCTTAATATGTGATACCCATTAAAATCACTATTACCATTACGAAATATAACTCCATATTGATTATTATAGACTTGTATGGCATGTCGCGCAACTGCATGGAATGTGGCGTAACTGACAGTTGCGCAAATGAAAGTGGCGCATCTGGCTTGGAATCCAAAAAGGATTTAAATGCCACTTAACATTGTTACCGTAGGAATTGTCTGTCATCTATCGTCAGATCACATATTATTATGTTGTATTAATCTCAACAGAAATGTATACGTTTACTTATATGTCATAAATGTACCACAGAAGAAGAATTAATAAAGGGCTCCTAATTCGGGCGTACCAAAGGTAAATGACCGAAGGTATATGACCGAAAAAAAGAGAAAGAGCTCTGGTAAAAAAGGTAGCCTCCCTTGAAATGAAGAGAGAGAAAAGATTAAAATTAGCGAAAATTCCCCATATTTTTTTTATCACAAACTAAATAAAGATGTGCTTCGCATACTCAGTATATGTGCACATAAATCACTCCAAGAGACAGAAACATGATATGCATACATTCCACATCCCCCTGCATGCAAATAAGGACATTTTCAACACATTGTGACACATGCTGGACATACAAATATTGTGAAGTGTCCCATTCATGTTCCAACTGGAGTGTATTAGCAGGAGAAAAAAGGTAAATTTTGCACGTTTTATCCTTGATTATCAATTACAACCAATTAATCGCAGTGTTTGTCCCTGAAGACGATTGCTGGCACCCGTAGACAGAGTATACTGTTTACTTAAAGAAGCGAATCCAGGGGGTCCAGCCGCCGAAACCTTTGTCTGAATTATATGTAATGTTTATTTGCAATATGGATGTATCGTATACAGTCAGTTCAGAATGTCATTCATGCAAGACACCTGTATCTTTGATCAATTTTGATCATCCCTTAATTATAAGGTACTCCTTTGAATTGCAATAAATTAACCGCGTAGGATGAGGTGTTGAACCTGCATAACTTAATTGTCGATTGCGTATGAGCCGATCATGGATGAGTAGACTTTGTACAAACTGGTACTTAATGGATGATTTATATTTACCAATATATTAATGTCCGTGCACAATAGGATAAATGTGTGACAAAAAACAGAAAGTGAAAAAGGCAGAAACAATACCCTCTCAAAAGGATTTTAACATGAAGGTCACCCAACTAAACTGTGAAGTATCGTTTATTAAAAGGTTAAAGGATGTTTAAAAAACTATCAGGATCTGTATAATATATCAAGTGCAAGACATATAGTGTAGGAATGAATAATAAATGTTTACATCTCGTAGTCCATTATTTTTTTATCCGCATGGAATGTCAAATGTATTGAGAATAATTTTAAATGAATTAATTGTTTTCATTATTATCATTATATATTTATAATTAAATCGATGGTTGTGTGTCCGTCATGACTCGTATTACCCGAGGCTGCGGCAACTGTATACATGTAAATTAAGATATTGATTTCTGTCCAAACACACAATTTTTTTACCTTATTTTAAAAGCATGTCGATAATAAAGATCATAGTGACGAAAGGACATTAAGGACACAAGAGTTAACCTTTTGCCTGGCATCACCCTGTAACAGGCAGACGGGGCGCGAACCGATCACGTATTAACCATATAATAGCCCGCACCGGCTCCCTGAACCAACGACGAAAGAGGAGGGTATTGTTTGTTTCCAGGAGTTATTTAAGGAGGAATAGAGGCGATGTCACTGGAGATTTTGAGAATGCCACACCAAGCCAAGTACAAAAAAGTCCAAGACGCCTTCCCAGGTCAGCTAAAGAACGGCACGCACCGGGTCTAAGAAGCGAAATTGGACAAGACAGCAGCTAGAACACCAGTAACCACGTCAACTCCACGCCGAATACCTGTTTACTGCCTTCACCCGAATGCAGACAGTTTGGCCTTCCTTAGATCTTCTTTTTTGGAACGATAACGAGTCGCTTTTTATCTTTCTTCATAAGCCTTCATCCAGTAACATGCGCTGATATTTTTCAAAATGTTAAAAAATCAACACACACATCCTCTCTCTCTCTCTCTCTCTCTCTCTCTCTCTATATATATATATATATATATATATATATATATATGTATCTGTATACATATAAATATATACACGGACAATCAGACGAAGACATAGACATATATATGAGCCCCTTATTGGTCCCACCTAATTGTCGAAACCTTGAAACCAGAATGATCCACTCCAAATTCAATGAGAATATACATTAAACTTTGACTTTGATTTTATATTTTCGCGTTCTTTTAGTAGAGCATAGCCAAGCAGACTTACGGTATACTTTAAAAATTACATGGACATAACATAATTGAGTGCTATGGGAACTGCTGTCAGGAAGGAATTTAAGCATCGATACACCGACAGATGGCGCTGAAGTAAAAACAGTTGCGCACAGAGCTTACGCACAACGGTTTGCATTACGCTTCCGAAACGAATTTACCTGTCTGGAATGCGATTACACATTTTGTACAAAGGTAGCGAACAGATAAACTACAGAAAAGATACAGAAGAGATGTGATTGCTTTTCAGAGGGATTGTTATAATTATGCAAATATAATTGCATTGTAGAGGTGTCCCAGATTGCATATTAAGAGGTTTTAAAGGTCCCTAGGCCGTAGCAGGCCACCCCGTTTTACATCCATCCATTATGAATTATGAATTTAAGGACGCTCAGACAAATATAGCTTGTGCGGATTCGTTTTCTGAAAGCACACCCGGGGACACACAAATTTTATTCATGACCACATCGAAACGCTTTTTACTTATCTCACATTCAAAACAGTGCGTTGAAGCGTGTACCCATTTACAGCTCGAAAGATTACTTTGACAGCGAATTCATGTTTGTATATAGACTAGCTGATAAGCCCGGATATCAGGCTATTTATTGGGGTTGGGGATGTATTAATTGAGATGAAGAATATTGGCTCAATTTTTTATTCTAAAAGTTAAAATAAAATATAGAGATTTCAGTGAGATACTGTCTCATTAAAATATCTACAAATATTTTTAAATATATTTTTTGGCGCGCTGCTCGTGGAAAGAAATTCATACATCGGTATGCTAACCTTAGAGACCTGGTTAGTACATTTGCAAACCGGAATGGGACGCGGGGGCATTCAAATTTTTGAAGATTTTTTTTATGGATACATATATTATTATTGTTAGACGTATTAAGGACAGATCAATGTAAGGTAGCCCGATTCAATCGGACTAAAAATTATTAAACAGTCATATATGGCAATTTCTAATAATATTGAGTCCGATAAGATCTGGTTATAAGTAATGATTGTCAAGGGATCGACAGTCACATGTTTTCCACATTTAATAAACATGCAAATTGGTCAGTGATTTGGTTAAATGTCAGGCCAAACATGCTTATATTGGTCATTGACAGCAGGGATTATTCATATGCACAATAATCCTGCGCGGTGAATAACCAGATCACGAAGCCACGACGTATGCATTCCGGTCTTTGCCGAAGGCTGTTCGGCTGTTTTCGGTTGGTAACCTCTACTCAGTATAAAAGCACGCAAAATAACTCAAATTGATGTATACATTTAAAATTTTTCATTCTCCAGAACAATGACCTTTAAAATTAGGTATAGCACGGTGTTACACGCAACGCGGTTTCATAGAACATTATAAATGTGGACCAACTTTCATTTATAAGAATTAGAGTATTGAAATTTACACACATTTTATGCCAAATATATAAATAATAATAATAATAATAATAATAATAATAATAATAATAATAATAATGGTCCCATAAGTAGCAGTACACGTGTTAGTTTTCACAGAATTAGTAATTGTAGTAGTAGTGTAACTATATCATTATGCCACAGCAAAGGAAAATTGCGCCATTGGTGGTCATTCTTGGCTGTTACTGCCACCTGTAGTGAAGAGCAACTACTATTCTTTCTGAGGCACCTCTGTGTGGGTACAAACGACAGTTTTAATATATATATATAAAGTTTCTATCTTATAAATGATTTTTTTCATTTTAACTAAGATGTTGTGTATATTTGTACATATAAAACATATATAACAGCTATAATGAAATGTAATTTTATATGATTAGTAATAACAATCTTTTTGTTTACTCATAAATATTCTTTATATTATTCAAATGCAGCTGAAATGCAATCAAATGAATTTTTGCACACACACACACACACACACACACACACATATATATATATATATATATATATATGCGCTTTATTCGTTAAGTATCATTATCATTATGTGATTTCCCGTCTTAACCCATTGCTGTATCATGTTCGACTGAAACGTCATCCTTCATTTCGTATAAATGCTTGAGCAGGGTCAGCTTTTGCTAAACGTGAGGTAGTGATCAATATAATGTGTAATTTACAAATAAATACAGTGTGAAAATTTATTTACAAAGATATATATGTATAATATATCCGGTCAAAATATAAAAATTCTGCTGGCAGTTTCACTTTCATCCGAGTGTACCCCAAAGAATTCCGTGATGGAGCATTGTTTGCCAGGAAGTGGATGATCTATGTACATCGTACTTCAATAACTACATCTAAACCGTTGATGAAACCGCAATGTAGTTTTGATAATCTGGTTTGATTACGGTCCCGCTGCATGTGTTAATCCTGTTGTGTGTGTATATATATATATATATATATATATATATATATATATATATATATATATATATATATATATATATAAACAAATTGCATAAAAGAAAAATTATATAAATATGAGACACTAAATTTCTCTTCGCAGTTGACAACTTGACATGGCTAATGCATGCAGCTGTAGCGTGCTGTTGTACATGCACGAACGGCCGTGCCAGCATAAAGGTGGTATTGACTCTTTAAGGTAGGGCTGGAGACGGCGCCCGCGGACAGATGCGGTTCCTTCTTTAAGAAAATCTAGTGTCGATAGACTCCATTGGGGTTCTGTTCCGGCTAGTGTCTGCTATTCGATTTAGCACGCGGCGTTCTGCTCCATAAAGAAGTCTCGCACTTTGCCGTGAGAAGAGAGAGTTCTTTTGCTACCCACGTTTCAGTCTACACCATAATTATGTCGCATATTTTGCGTGCGGTGTCATTACCTCAACACCAACGATTGATCGCTCAGTTAAATACTATTACGCCTCGCCGGAGCTCACCGGTCTTGTTCGTTCAAGACGCACAAACATACATAATTTGACCTTTTTAGGGCCCCCTTTTAAGACGCAAGAATGCCTCATTATACATTCATGACACACACGCAATGGAACATTATTATAATATTTTTAAACTTTCGTTTTCAATAAATTGTATTTATACCTTTTTTGAAACCAGGTAGTTGTTCCATATCGGTTGAGAACCATTTTGAGTATTACAAGTAAATAAGCAAGGTTGACAAGAGACTTACTCAAAGTGCAGGTGGAGCCTCTTCATTGTTTTTAAATCCTGATTATTTTAAATTGAAAGAAGCAAAAATTAAGCATATCATTATTAATTGTATTCGGAAGCTATTACATGTAAATTCATTCTGTGCATCTGCCATTCGGCTATGCGTGTGGTAAATAATGAGGCCTTTTCAAGTGTCACGCATGACAAATTTATTATAAATATAGCTTATATAAAAATAGACCTTTTCAGCGAGCACCTAATCGTCGCCTTTAGTGCACCCTTCCGCCAGGGTTCGTTTATACTCAATACGAACCTCCCAGCTGGGTTTTGTTGGATGGCCGGGACTACTTGTCTCAAGTAACAATCTTCAAAATAAAAAAAAATGACACAGTTCAAGAAAATGTTACATTTTGTATATGCTTGCCAAATATTACTTATTCCATTAAGCCCTTACCACAAAATAATCATGTTAAAGTAATTTGCCTTGAAACAATTCTAATCCAACATATTTGGACGAACCGTACATATCCCTCTTCACTACATTTATATCACGACACTGGTGTACTTTGAAATCCAAGTGCATTGTGGCGCCATCTACAAACATTTCTGCACAGTGTCCATCTGTTCGTCTGCCTTGATTTAAAATCACTCATATCTGTGGTACGACTTATCCGCCTGAAAATTTGCATGTGTATACATCTTGGATAGATGTCTCGTTTATATGACGGTGGCGCCACCTAAAATCACGTTTTCGTTGCAGACACTCATGCTAATATCTCAAGTTAAGTTTGACGTATCGGCCTGAAATATTGTGTCAGTATATATTTTACATAGCTCAACAGCTTACACATTTGGTGCCCAAACTACAGCCATTTTTACGTGGTGCCCATCTGTTTATTTGCTTGAGTAAATGTCATTCATACCTCAGTAGTGGGTTGACTTATCCACCTGAAAATGTGCATTTGTATTCATCTTGGACAGCGTTCTTTTTCAAATGTCAGGTGGCGCCACTTATAATAAAGTTAAAATGGCAGACATCCATGCATATATGCAAAATATATCACTTTATTTCCCCTAACCACTCAATCCATGTCTCTCTTCACCGATACCACTTTGATTGCGGCGGATAAACGCAGATGTTAATCTGGAATTGTTAAAGACTTTCTGTCGCTCATCGCCAAATATGATCTGGATGCAGAGTACGCCCTTCTCAGAAAAGGTGAAAGCAAAGTAATGATGTAGAAAATTAAGGTTCAAAAGGCAATAGTAGGTTACGAAGCAAACGAATGTGATGCGCGAACTTCCTTAAAAAAACTTTGTTAAATTTAGGAGTCTTCTTTCAAGCTGTTTTCAGCCTTTTATTATTTGGTATAGGCAGCTCGAGAAATACCCGAGTCTTTATAAAGTTTCACTTTCTTGCACAAACTGCAGCTTTGTATATGGAAATACAAACAACCGAAGAATCCTTGTGTCACAATTACCGTCTCTTCTTTAGACACCCAGTGGCACATGCATTATTATATTGTGACAGGTCAAGGGAGAGAAGGGACAGGTTGTGGGATTTTATTTGAAATTCAATTATAGTGTACATGCATGTCTCTGCTGTAATACACAATTTACCTGACGAAACCTTCACTCGAAATTTTCCTTGGCAAAGACTTCACTGCCCTTTGTCCATGGTCAATTGATTTATAAGGCATATAGACCTATACAGATTTGCGTGTTATGTTGATGAAAATAAATGTTTCATTCTACAGTTAACTGATGTCAAAACCATTAATTTTTTAGGACTTTTTCCTTGAGTTCGGAAATAGCTATTCGGGTTACAGATTCAATAAGCCAGAAGAAATATTCTTATTTTTCGGAGTTAAATCTTTCATGTCCTTGTTAATACTGTTTTTGGACCCGAGTAATGTCATTATCTACAACGTGATTTTATCTGTTATACTGTGTTCTTTATACTTTGATGTAGTGGTAATATCTGTTCAAAGAATGTTTGTTATTAACGTTAAGTATTTCTTTCGATTGTTCTATGTAAGGTTGTTCTCATGTAAAATCTTCATATTTCATGGAGGAAATAAAGAATAAGAAACAACCATGCCTCACTTCAGCCATATCACTCTGATTTCGGCGGATACCAGGATCGAATTTTTTTTCAAAATTAATCGGTGAAAACAAAACGCCGGATTTCGCGTCTCGCGCATTTTGCTTTATTTTATGTTTCGCATGCGAATTTCAGTATAAAGTGCTCTACAGCACACCCGTCACAGTTGTTAACCTTGCCCCCCTTTCCCCACCCCTCTTTTTCTATAAGATCCAGTATCCACCCTGGTCAGTGTCGTTATTTTGAGGGGAAGAGGTCTAGATCTCTTATGCTACAATAAAGGCTATTAAATCAAATTCTACCCTTCAGGATTTGCAAATTATCAATTTACATAATTAAGGATTTTACATAAAACATGTGCCTAATGACGTACAGAGCAGGTGCATGGATGAGATTGGGGAAACATTTTATTCAACAAAAATACTCAGAGCTGCTGAAGCCTACCTTAACACGAAACATCAATGACTGATTAAATATGTACGCCCACATTACAGAACCATTGTTAATGAAAACGTATTGAAAACTATACGGTTTGTTCATACATGTACAGCGAGTTTTTATCTGATAATTAAATGTACCGTGCAACGTCGGAACAATTGTGGTATATGTGTCACGAAACATGAAACAATAAACTGATTTTAATAATCCCCAAGGTAAGCTAGCAAGTCAAACTATTAATCAAACTATGAAACATTATATGCACAGAAAACCTGTCAACATGCAAGTCAATTTTCTATTCGTCTGTTTCCTCAAGAATATACACATTTTACATATAAATGTTCACTAATACATGTATATGAATGTCTTGTGGGCGCTTGTCTTGTGGGCAAATTCTCCAAATGTTTGATAATTTTTATCAATTAAAAACAAAATATACAGCAGAGTTGATAACATGTTTCTTAACTGAAACTCAACCGAAATATATATATATATATATATATATATATATATATATATATATATATATATATATATATATATTTATATATATATATTTATTTATTTGTTTGTAAATAAATTCTACCAATTTTCTTTAATCATTTTGGTCATACTTTTGAAAAACACAAATCTTTAACATGTTATATGATTCAACAGCTTAAAGCGATTTAAAGCTGACCCTTAAAACGTTCCTGCTCGAGTGACATATTCATAATATAACAATAGGTATATTTGTAAATAAATGACCTTTTAATAACCTGACTTATAATATTATTCCAGCACTGCTCTTCCAAAGAAAAATTGGAATGTTGAATTTATATATTGTCAACTGGCTATATATATATATATATATATATATATATATATATATATATATATATATATATATATATATATATATATATATATATAAAACATTCTTGGATATGTGCCCTAAACGATCGACAGATGATGGTGATGGAACGATGGAATCTATATACATGAATGTAAAAAAAAGATTAAATGCATCAGTAGTTAGCATACTAAGCAGTTGATCAATTAATATTGAATTTTATTCGAGGATAATGTAAGTTTTCTTGTCGATCAGTTCCTTATAGACCATGCATGTTTTTTTTGTAGATATAACTACAGTGTGTGTTTTAATGGAATTTCATAAAACTATCTTTCGTGCTTTCTGATTATAATTAAGACTTGATAGTTTATGTTTATTCCCTAAATAATGTAATTTTGCTTATAGTTTTTTAACTATGACTGAGCTTATTTATAACTTATTTTAGTTTTTATAGATTTCCTTTAGGAAATGGCTTCCTAATTCTGTAATTCTTGTTGCTTCTCTGAACCGGAAAACAAGTATAATAAATATTTTTCACATCCTCAAAGAACCTGCACGACATCCCTGTTTGATCATTACAAAAGAACAATAAAATATTCTGTATTTTATTACAGAACCTATTCATTTTTTTCCATTATAAATTAAGGAAAGAACGCATGCACAATTATCATCTGCACGAATTTTCGCAAGCAGCATACGCAAGATACGGGAAAATAATCAGTAATATCATTTACACATATTCCTTGATAGAAGACATTTCTAATAATTATTACAAAAAGGTATGATCAATCAATGTTGAAGCTTTTAGGTTTATTAACAATTGTTTGTTCAAGCAAACTATGAAGGTTTTCACCATGAGAAAACAGACGGAAGACAGACAACTGACATTTGACATTATCAAAATCATTCAACTGTCACTATTTTTTCTCCTTGACTATGTTTCACGTTGTTATTTGTCTGTCTGCCCTTTGTCCTATTTTACATGACCACAAAATGAACATCAGATTATATTTTGAATAAAATATAAAACGCGGCGACGTCGAACAAATGAGTAACAGAGGTTTGTTCTAATACAACAGTTTTTTTTTCTTTACTTTCATGACCAGTTAATAGATTTCATGTATGAATGTCACCTGACTTATCTATATATACGTATATAAGTTGTTTAACAAAGGGTGCTATCGCCACGTGCAAATATACGAGAGCACGTGAGCCAGAAACACGGGCCGTGAAACAGAGGGCGTGGTTGTATGCATGCATGATTGACATATACCCGTTAAGATACTAGAGTAGTTTATATACAATGGGACTGTACCATTTCTTATGTGAAAAGCTTCACTCACTCCTGTTTGTTTTGTCTCTCCTTCTGTATGTATATATATATATATATATGTTCATGTTCAATTGGTCTTTATAAATGCAAGATTTCGATATATATATATATATATATATATATATATATATATATATATATATATATATATATATTCTTACGGAACCTAATATCAACAGATCACGTATGCGTGATGAACATAATTTTTTTCAAGAAGATAAATAATCAGATTTTGTAACACTAGGTAACTATTTGTAACTGTATAGGGGAATGTATAAAGAAGTCAGTGGTTCTTTGTTAACAAATAACTATAATTTATTCTCAAAACAACCCTAACATTACAATACATTAAATCAATACAATTACACAGTACAACAGCAATATAACAACAAATCAATACAATCACACAGTAAAATAAACCAAGTGCACAGTACCTGGATACCACCACTGTCACAACGATAAGTCCTTTTAAATGTATATGCCGGATGAAAAGTCCACACAAATTCTCTTGGAGAATAACAGTCCAATGTAAAGCTCTTGTAAAAATCCAGAAAGTAAACTTGAGACTTGTGTTTATGTGTTCATCTATGAACGTACAATGTATACAGAAAAAAAATCTTATATAATTTTATGAATGGGAATATTTTTATGTAAATGGTTTCTATAAAGGCAAATTGTTTCATAGTTGCCAATATTGACAGTAGAGAATGTATCAAGTACACTAGGTCAGTACTCTTACTCTTATCGTATGTAATTGTGGTTATCTGTTTATCTTCTTATATACATAATTTTGCGAACACTCCAAAAAGATCGTCGACTGTATAGTGCTAGCAATGATTCTGTTAATTTTTACCGTATTTATAGTTAATTTGATTCGGGTTTTTCATTTTATTGGTGCCTGAATCATTTAAAATATAACAAATACGATATTTCTTTTGTTAGTAAAATAGCCCCGAAAACTTAAGTTCAGTCGTCGCCAACAGATGTCACTAGTGTGATGAAACGGTCTCTTGGCTGTTTTATATATTTGAAACAACTCTTGTACCCTAATAATGTTTAAAGGTAATATCAAACAAACGTGTATATTGGCATCAGCGCCACCTGACGTGAGATTGTCGCAGTACAAAAATGTACCCTGCTTTGTATTAGTGAACCGTTATTGGCGTCACGAGATCAAATATATCCATGAGAACTCATAACTTGAGTCCTTGGCATCTGTAGTGTTTTAAACTTAGCCAACCATTAGCCAAAAGGTAGTGTCTTACAACATTGGCGTAACTATAGAAACCAATTAGAATATGACGTCAAAGTGGCATGCAGCAGAAATATACAAACAGATGCAAGGTCACTAAGTACAAGTTAAGGTGTTCTCTTTAGGTTAGGTGCCGCCTTCAAATAGGAAGCTAGTTCTTTTTTATTATAAATTAACCTTTGTATAACGGAACAAAACAATATATTTTATATATTGCTTCCGTATATACGTTGCTTGGTCTCCACTCAGTAAAACAAAGTTGATGCTTTTGTGTGAAAATGTGTAAGCCGAAACACTCGTACGTGCAATGCGATTGAACTATTTTCATTTTTAGCGCCCATACTTCCGTGTTCATTTGCTGCTATTATAGGTCTGCAGGACTAGTATTTTATTAAGTGTTGAAAGAGTGGTATAGTTGATCGATGACAGGAAGAGATTGACAAAAAAGAACAGACCCCCGCACCCCTTAGACGGAATTCTCCATCCACCGAAGACTGCAGACGATGTAAAGAACTGAAATAAAATACTTAATTTGCATGTAATATTAATAAATAATTCATATATATATATATATATATATATATATATATATATATATATATATATATATATATATATCTATATCTATATATATATCTATATCTATATATATATATATATATATATATATATATATATATATATAGAGAGAGAGAGAGAGAGAGAGAGAGAGAGAGAGAGTGCGCGTATAAGTGACGTTATAGCGTAGTAGCTTTTATCCAGAATCATATATCACTGTATCTCTGAAGGCATCGAGAGGGCCAGGTTTTAATACGAATTACCTGTCTGTGACGTCATCTATAAGGTAGACAACAATAGAGTCTCACGTGCAGCGCGCGAGCTCCGTGCACCTGTCACGTGCGTCAGCTGGACTTTCTAACCCTAATTAGTAGTGATCAAAGTTATGTACTGTATAACAGTTCACCGTTATTCAGATTTAACCACAATCAGCCTTATTAACAACCGGCTAGTCAGGGTGATATGCAAATTTTCCCCAGGTGTATTACACTCGTGACCAGTCCGTAAATTCCGGTCCTCTCGATGACCAAGGTAGTGCTAATTACGCCAGGAAACCATTAGGCTTAGGAAACTTTACGCTTGGCATGAAACTAATTACATTTGAAAAGCCTTCATTCTTGTGTGAGATTGGCCAGTGCCTCTTGGACCGCGAGCCGGCCATGCATTATTAATATTACCGCTGATTGGAACAGGTAGACACATACAGAATGACCAGCAAGTGACCTTCGTGGATATTGCCAATATGTCAGGTTCTGAGATGCCCTGCGTTCTTGTAGTTAACACGTGCCCAAGGTAACGCGATTAACAAGCTGCGGGACTTACATTTACAGCCATGTATAGTTAAGGTGTTAGACTTCAGTGTGAATGTCTCAGCTATAGTTATCAAACGTCTTCTCCAGCCCCCAACACCAAATCCCGAAATCTGATTGACTAGAACCTGAGACTTCATTCCAAGAAGGTTTAATGTATTAAAATATCAAACCTCCTTGGTCTTACCTGCAGATTATGACAACTGAGTTAATTATTCCGATAGCCGCTTATACAAATTGCGTGAAATCCAGAGCGCGATTTATCAACACTAGTATATTCTAATCATGAAGTCTTCTTCATCCTTATTCAACAGACAGAGCCACCTATATACAGGTCAAATACCGCTTGCCTGCACGAAAACGTACGTTAGACCATTTATATATAACGTCAGGAAAACTGGCATGTTGATCAGATTATATAGGCGGTATACCCATGTGGCCATTATAGATTGGAGCACCTGTTAATACCTGCATTCTCAAATAAACAAGTACATCATAATGCTGTGTCACTTCTGTCATAGCAATGACGTAGCGCGTTGACATTTCACTATTGTCCGTTAGATCTGGCGAAGCCACGTTTGTCAGTGACAAAAATAAAAGTGTTCAGTAGAGGGCACACCTCCATCAAGGCAAAACAACCATATATTGTATATCCGTTCCAAACGCTCTCGGGACATTTCCACAAAGATTCGTGAAAATCGGTTCAGCAGTTTTTATGTAAGCCGGTTAACAAACACAAACCTTCAAACAAACCGACAAACAGACATATGTGCCAACATAACCATATTGGCGGAGTGAATAAACTTAAAAAAAAACAATTTAATTAACATAATGTTTCTGTACTGTAAATATTTTAAAACATTTTTGTACTCGTGTCACACCGATTAACGTATTATGTCGATTATTATTATTTTTTTGTCGCTTTTTCTTATAATTGATGATCACAAATGATCATATATACAGTAAGCCCAACGCATATTAAAATAATATAATGATATTTATGTATAAGCTTTTTGTTTATAAAGAAACCAGCTGCAATTTTTTAAATGATGTTACAAGTGAATTTCTATTTATGATTTTAATATATTTCGTAATGGATCTGCCAAATGATTTGTAACTTAGTCATGGAAAATAATTGCCTTTTTAAATTTTCTATGTTCAACGGAAATCCTTCCTAGCTGGTTTGTAATTGTTTTGAAATTTCCATAATCATTTTTTTAACAAAACATGTCTTAAACTGGTTGAACATTTTTCATTTTAATAAAAACTCCTCTTTGAAAATTATTTGACATACCTTGAAAGTAGTCAATCATAGTAAACATAGAAAAATATATTCATAAAATTGTAAGTACATCATCTGATATTGTATAACTTATATTGTTATAAGTTTTCCTTTTAAAGCATGTTTTTTTATCAGTCCATCTTAAGAGAGAGAGAGAGAGAGAGAGAGAGAGAGAGGGGGGGGGGGGGGGGGAGGGAGCACGCGGTTGTATCAATAGCTGCTGTGTATGCACGCTTATTATTCAGATCAACTGGGTTCCGTTTAATTTGCAAGGTCTCGAGTCGACCGCAAGGGGTGGGGGCGTGGCCGGCTGTATCCACACAGTCCGAGTGCTTGCTTTGTTCGCGATGACCTTTGCATAACCTTAAACCTTTGTCTTGACGTAAACGTCTCACGACAGCCGTGCACTATCACTGCGATGCACACTTCATTTACAGCCAACTGAAAAACGATGCACTTCACAGCCAATAGCGGATTCTACCGTGTCAAGCGTATTGGGAATATTTGTCCTCGCGTGTGTATGTACACACTTGCTCATAATCGTTACTCTTCCACGAGTTACACCCGATATGGAAACCAATCCATCAAGTTTCCTGGAAAATGTAACCGGTCCCTGCCACGATTCTCGACCTAGCAGCTGTGAATGATGACCGATGATTCTCTTTCAAAATTCCTTTGAAAACTCCCTTGTGTGCTCTAGTTTCTAGAGTTTTGTAATATGAATTCACGTGTTTTTATACGTGTTATGGCCTTCAGGAGCCACGCTGAAATAAACAATAAAGTGTATTGTGTGATTTTTTTAATTTATGTGTGTGTATGTGTGGGTCGGTGGGTGGGTGGGGGGTAAACCTTATGCTTGATTTTACTACCCTTTTATTTGACGTAATTTGGGACATGGTCGTACTAATATAATAACTGAGAAGGGGTTACCCGTATCCATGGCAAATTATGGAAATCGCACAAAGACACGTGCAGCGGTAACTCAAATGACACCCTAGTCCGATTCATCAAGTTAAAATATTTTATGATAATGAATATGCAAAATGCACAAGTAAATTAGTACCGATAATGTTCAACACTCTACCAGAATGTAAGAACTTTGCCTGCATGGGGCACACTTCATGATATTCAAAAATATTTGTCAAAAGTGATTTCCCGCGTTTCTGGTAATCGTTAGTAATCGTTGGTAATCGTTATGTGCTATGAATTATCCATTTTTGTCTAAGACTGGTCAGCATTGGAACTGTTTTCGAACGTATTCAACATCGCTTGGGAGGCATATCGTATGACAATAATTGCTAAGGTGTTATTTTTTAAACAGAGACCAGGTGCTATAGTTCACATAAATATATATAACGGGTAGGAGTAGGATCCTTAAAATAAATTACCATATACAGCATTAAATTGGCTTAAGTATTCACATAGGATCGCATAATGACTATACTAATGGCTTTGTAATTATGGTTATTAACCCAGTTATTCACAGAACACAGATGTTAGCACATGTAAACAAAATCTACAATGACATATAATGATACAAAACACAAGCAAAACGTATTTACCAGGTATTTATCTTTAACGTTTGATCTTATTGAGAGCTGCACAGTTTCAGGACTTATCGTATATGGTAGTTGTGATTCATTGCCCGTTTCACTGCTGCAAGTAGTTTTGGCGTAATATGTACGTGTATATGATGACATATGTAAATACTTCATGTCATGTTCATGCTTGACTGTTCCCCTGCCGCTCAGACCGTATGGCGTGTGTGCAGTATGTAACATCTGGGCCGGCGTGCGCTGGGGCAAAACAGCTGGTTCATTAGGGTTGACGGGGGAACCCCGATAACTGTCGGCCACGCAATTAACACACAAGCCAACTTTGTATATATATGCTTCTATCATGGAGATACAATAAGGTCTTATTATTGCATCTCCATGGTTCTATGTACACGTAACTCTAAAACTGCTTACCACGTGCAGTTTTTGTAACGACAAACAATCAACAGAATGAATGTTGAAATCGATTATCGAGTCGGTATCGATGATCAATTAACGATCGTTGGGCTTTTCGCCCATCAGGAATGGATTTTTCCCTCCGGAAGATAAAAAATATCGATCTTTTATTTAAATTATTTTAAATTTGATATAATCAGATGAAGGACACTATTTCACATATATGTGTTACCTCGTGGTGCAACCCCCACCCCCCCCCCCCTCCCGGCGCCTCAGGTCAATTGGATATCTATACCTCTTTGAGGAGGCCAACCATTATTGGTGTCCAAGCTTCACTCGCCTACATATTTACATGTACACCACTTTCTTACGAGGTAATGATTGGGTATCACTGACGATTATGGTTTGATTCACGTTATAAAGAAGCCCGCAGCTTACACATCCGAGTATAGGAGATCTCTACTCGTTTTTTTAAACACTATATCAATAGAATGGTACCGGATTTGTCTTAAAGTTCAATATAGGGCCCAAACTCATCATACATGCATGGTGTATAAAAAACGGTAACTGATTCGTCTTTAATACAAGTAGAGCCCAAAATTTAAATATCTTCGTGTTTGATGCTGAGATGCCAGGAAATAGCGTCATCTTTCACGAGGGACAGGGGCGGATACTGAATTTCAGAAGGGGTTGGGGCCTAGAGAGGAAGGATATAGCAGAGAACAAGCCTTCCCATAGTGTAGAAACATTTTGAAAATTTAGGCTGTAATGGCGTAATCTTCGATAGTTTATTACATTATGATGTTATATATGTTCTACAGGTATTTAACGCTTATCATTCTATATTCAAATTTTTTGTTGTTGAAAAATTGGGGGGGGGGGACTCCCTGAATCCGCCCCTGGGCATATTTATATTTACAAATATATAAACATCTTTTTACACACACCCCTGGACAAAAAGCTGAATCCGCCCCTGCAGCGTTTTTATATGTTTTGTTTTATCCCTTTCTTGTCTGTTTTAGGCAGATGAGGGAGGCCTCGTCTCCCCTGGCGCGTCACATGAGAAATAATGACTTTATCAGTACTGCTGATAATCTATTTTTGGTATATACATGTATATTTGAATATAACCGTTAGATCCATGTGATGTGTGGACTTTCACTCAGACAAAAGACCTAGATATAGGGACTGAGAATGTTTACATGTGGAAATGTGTTTATATTTTTTATGTACGAGTTTCCAGCGAATGCGTCGAGATTCACTGTTAATATTATTTTCATTTATAATGTACGGTAATCAGTATTATTATATTGCAATGGTTTGACCAAATCCATGAATAAAATAAGTAATGAATAATTACCTTATAAACAAATGAATGAATATAGAACATCAAATAAACACACACACATATATAGGTATATATATATATATATATATATATATATATATATATATATAATAATTATTATTAAATGCTACTTCAAAAATAAGAAGAAAATCAAAACCTAGCAGTGTAGATATACCTTATAAATGGCAAGAGTCAAGTGTTACAAGCATTGATAATGAAGGATTATAAATGACTTTTTGCTATCCTGTTGTTATAGCCCTACCTTCTGTCAAAAATAATAACTTTTTTACAGGTGTGATATACTTACGTAAGTAATACATCGTCACTTCATCTGGTAATAAATTACTTTTTTCCAACTGCTCACTGATATTTAAAAAAATAGTACTGGAAGAAATCTTTGAACAAAAAAACAACTTGCCATGAGGCCTCGGATGGGTAGTTTAAAAAACTGTAGAGGTCAGTAAGTGCACATCACATGGTTAATTTATGAAGCCCCAGAGTTAAATATGTGTGGAACACATACATTTTTACCCTGAGCGACGCATCGGGTGTGAAAACAGCAAACCAAAAAGTATGAAAAAGCAAACCAGCGCCAGTTCATTCTGCTTTACATGCACGTGGTAAATAAATGTCAAAACATATGCTTTGTTTGCTGGGGCGGATTCTCGTGTTTATCCCAGAAAGACAGGATGTGACCGTCACCAGGACACGCCCCCTTTTATCAGCAGACGATCACGCACCCGTGCCGCGAGCAGAGGAGTATGGGGAAACATAACCATCAAAATATCAATTGTTTACACTCACATTGTCTCCATCAAACCGCTAACTGCCCTACGTAAGAGTCCATTGGACCTCAATCGGTCTTCCTTTACGTTGTTGATGTCGATTTTCACCCCCTCAACCCACGTGCTTTAGTTGTGGTGCTTTCGTCATTCATAAACGGGTATGGACGATTTTAATAAATATTCATGAGATGAGTTTCGAGATAACCCATAATATTTTTTCTCGTTAGACACCGTAAAGCCTATTTAAGAATTACTTTTGTATCTGTATGATATAAGGCATGTTTAATTTATGTGTGGGTATCAGGAATAGTGAATATTCTGCGTTAATCCAGACATATTTGGTGCTTCCGGAATTCTGGGGTGCCTTGTAATGAATATGCACAAATATATGTGGTGACGAGAGTGCAGTTTGGTGCAGTGCAGCTGGAACGCAGGACGTGGCAGGTCGAACATAGAGCCCAGAAAATTATCCCCTGAAGCCACACTGTAGGAAATTTTACAGAGATTCTGATGGGGGATTATAGTTTAAACATCAACGCGAACGTAAGAGCTCTTTCACCAGTAGATTTTGACCAGCTCGCTAATAATCAGTCCTTGTTTTCGCCGGAGCACAGTCCTCGGGATACAATGCAAGATGAAACATTGCTTGAGAAAACCAGCGTCAACACAAAACAGCAACAGCTGTCGGGCAACAACGGTACAAACGGTGAGCAAAACATAAATGATTCTATGGTTTGTAAACCTAAGAGTGAAGAAAACACGATTCCAAATGAAGATAAGAAGAATGATTTGATAAATTCTGTGGCTTCGTCCCTAAACCAGCTTGGGCTGTCAGATACGCATGACAGTACCCCTGGCAATGTCAATGGCACTGCGGTTACCTCACTTGGGTCTACCCCGAGTTTCTGGTCGACTGCTACAGCAGACGACACTTTCCTGCAAGGGTTCCAGGCTCTCAATGGGAGTTTGACTTTCCAGAATTTTAACCCGACACCCAGTGCTCTGTTCAACGCAAATCTGCCACCCCAAGCCCAGCAGATTGGAATGAATGTACCCCAACAGCAAGCTCCACAGAGGCGAGCTATCACTGGTCAGCACAGTTTTCCACAACAACAACAACAGCAGCGCCCACAGTCCAGTATCTACCTGAATAATTCGAAGACTTACCCTACATGGAGCAATGCAGCTCAGCAGTCGTCATGGTCACAACAGGGACAGCCCGGGCTGTCACCCTGGGGTAACATGCAGCAACAGCAACGTACTAGATCTGGTGTGCCAAATTTAAATCCAATTGGGGCCCAAATTAGAAAGAATCCAAACCAACTGCAGGCTATGAATTCCTCATTCGGAATTTCCCCGTCCAAGTTCAACCGAAGAAGTCCCAACTACCCAGGTCAGATACAACAGGCGACGCTGGGTAATAAAGCTGGACTTGACTTTCCAGGCTTTGAGGACAACCGCGATCTGAATTCTTTCTTCAATCTCCAACAGGTAAGCATGCATCACCATGGATACTGGGGTTTTATTTTCAAAGGTTAGATATTTCTTTTATTATGGAGCTGAGAAGTAATACTGAGTCAGTGGATATCTGGGTGAGTATAAATATTGGATATTTTATTGCAAGATATAGTACACACGCTGCTATTTAAAAAAAAAATGTTTGAAATGTTTCATATGAGGTTTACCAGATGGTTGATTTTGCAGTATAAATTTTGACCAACAACTATACATGTTGCTAATAATGATGCTGAACATCATCAAATAAATTCATTTAAAAACAAAAATTTTGTTTTTATTAGGTTCAGTTCTAATTATCACACAAAATTATATAATAACACAATTAGCTTGTTATAGCTATCCGGGTGATTTTCATTGAAATGCAGAAAAACCATACTGCTGGCCAACCTGTGTGGTTGTTTTGATGTGATGTCACTTAACACATGTACCAGCATCAACCGTCACACTGCATACATGTACCCCTATAAATCTGCCAAGATTTCTGCTACATGTAACAATTAGACACCATCTGCTTTGACACTGCAGTCTCTGGTTCAGGTGTAGTTTAATGAATTTCTGAGGAGCCTTTTGCAATGTGGCTTCTCATTGGTTAAAAAACCATAAACAGTGTATGCTATGATCTTTTTCAAACCAGTCATGAAACAGTTTGCTAATGGTAAAACAAAAACTGGCAAAATTAACCCTTACAACGTCATTGCAGTTTTGTGTTTTCAGGCTGTAATATATGCCAGCATATTTCATAAACATATTAGTAGGTGGATAGTAAACTTAACTTGATGACTCTTTTTACTAGGAGCAGATGTAAAAAAAGATAACATTACTGGCATTCTCAGTGGTGTCAGTTTAAATTATACATCTGCACTTATAAATACTGAACCAGCGTAAGCCTTAGAGTTAGACAAATAAATTAACAATAAATTAAATTGTGTAAATTATACAGTTTTAGGTTAATGGTGCTTGCACTCTGTGGTCCACACATTAAACTATATTAAATTAATTCATATGGGTACATGATGTGAGTTAAAGGACCTGAATTATTCAACAAAAATATCTGTATTAAATTACATTCTAGTAACCCCCCCCCCCCCCAGTAAACGTTTGTCCATGAGGTAATAGGGTTCATTTCTGTTGTCATAGTAGCTATCTGTCTATCTTTCTGTTATGACCATAATTATCTCTATAAGTCAGAGATTTACTACATTAATGTAACAAAGGCCATTATTCCACTTATAACAAATTTTAATTTATCAGCAATAAAATGACAAGGCACCAGACATGGAAAAGGTATGTACACATTGGATCAAGGCACCAGCTGTTTAATTGCACCATTACCCCATTGACAAAGTAAAAGCACCCTAAATGAATAAATATGGCTGAAGTCAAATGTGGATGAATCTTTTAGTAATACAGATGAGATCACATGCTGGCAAAACATGCTTTAACATGTATATATATGTATAACATGCATACATGTATGTGTTCTCCTAATGATAGAACACACAAGGTGCTACCGTGAATCAAGCCTTGATGACATTTTTACATATACTAATTAGTGATAGGAATCGGTTGCAGAATCCTGTTTGATAATTAAACGATAAAAATCGACAGATGGTTGATTATAAATCAATTCAGGTATTTTATGTACCATCTTTATAACCATTAGATATGCTGTATAGAATTATACCTTAAATACTGAGTGAGTAAATTCAGTCCAACTTGTACATCAAGCAGAAACCTCAAGGTTATCTCCAGGTTATATGTTGCACAAGGTTCAGTTTGAATGCTGTGCCCTGTTTTGTGGCCGGTCTAATATCCCTTACAAAATAATAATATTTCTTATTGGGATAATATGACTTCTAGGAAGTTCATACATAATTGTTTAAGATTGATTATGCACACATGCAGCCAGTTTTATGGATTATGAATAAAACAACTAATAAATGATATAATCAGTTAATTGGCACACCCTAACATTAAAACTGTTTAACTAGAAAGTAGCATCTAGGATATTTTAAAGTCACATTACCCTACATGTGGCCCCACAAGTATTAAACCATAGAAGACACATGATCGTTAGAATCTATGGGAACATTTGCTCAGCTTAACCAGCTGTTATTATTCACAGTAGGTGAGGTCAATATGTCAGTATGGATGTAGCTGATACCAAGTGTCCTCATACTCAAAAGACAGCTGACCATATGGAATTCAGTGACCAAATTTGTACTAAATGCATTTGTATAAACGTTATGAAATTAAGAGTAGTTACTTGCTTACAGTATTCATCACCTGTGAAACCACAACAGACTCAAGAGCAGTTAAAATGTTCTTGTGCTAAAGTAGATGGATACACTATTTTCCTAACAGGCACTTGACTTGTTATTATAGATCTGTGTAACAGGTATTCACTTGATTAGGGCAAATTGTCTGTAAAATAGACAAAATTACATTCATTTGCCCTGCTTATCTGGTGCAATTTTAGTCCCTGCAGAGGCAGTTGATAGATATAGCTATGGTGTTGCTTCCTCTTTTTAATGTTGTTTTAGACCTAGTATATGGTCCATAAGCACATGATTATGAGAATCAGAAGATTAATCAGGATTTGAATTAAAATCCAGCATTTGAGATTAAACGATAAATAATAAGTTGTTCAGTGCATTGCCATTGGTGGTTGTAATGTTGAAATGGATTCTGCCATATTGGTCTTGTTAGCCTGGCAGACATTTCAAACTCTTTAATGATGTGTTATAAATATTTCATGACTGTCCCACTAGTCCATTTGTGCATATTACAGATTTACAATGTTATAGCATGTTCCCTTTGACAGATAAAGGCAGATGCCCCACATAATAGAAGTGTGATCCATATATACTAATTTATATTATTTAGCAGCCTGGCTGATCCAGATATTGATGTTGTTTAGGAGCTTGTGAAACTATTTACATTATGCCATTCTACAGCTCATATTGGCACTGTGGTTCATGTTGTGACTTGAATCATACTGGCATATGGCTTAGATTGAGACCCGCTCCACATGTAAGCACGTGGGGTGACCAGCCACATGAGTAAGGACATTAATAGCCCAAAGGCTCTTGAGCCATATGGGGCCACCACAGATCCAATGCTTCCAGTTTGTTGTTATTGAATTCTGCAAGAGTAGCACTGTGATAGCAGTGTCATCATAAATTAGTTCATAATTGATGTAGTTGAGCTCAGAGCACTCTGAAATAACCATATGGAAGCATCTGCTAATGCTTCATGGAATGATCCATGTTATGCCATTATCGCATATCTCATTGCTACATATATGTATACATCATTCAGTTTGGTGGGAGTACAGTTGTGTTCAAGGTTCAGGCACATGCCCTGGACCTGATACCTGCACATGTGCAGTTCTCACTTTAATGTGCCACATATTTACATGAATACTGTACTGAACATGTAAATACCATGCTAGGTATAGGTTCACTTAAGACTGAATATTGATTGCGAGTGCAATGTGACAAGCAGGTTTATTATGGCCATGTGAAATATGGTTAAATCATAATGACTGTTCAGCATTGTATGCAGTATGGAAAGGGCCTAGAACAAAGGTCATTGTTAACACAGAGCTGTGCACGGTTACCTGAGGTTTTTGAGAGTGCCTCCATCTGATAATATGGATCAATATATGGGATGGGGAGGTTGTGTAGACAAATAACATCATTGACACTGTTCATGTTGAATCAAATGATAACAGAATGAACTTCCTTGCGGCTCATCTGATGTGCTCCATGAAAATCAATGAAAATGTTGAAAGCTCACCCAATTTTAGTTTGACTGACTTTAACTCGGTCTGATATTACAGGTGTTGCTGGGTGTTTGTTTATTTTACTGGAAAATCAAACACTTTGTGGCATTTGTTGTAGACTTGTCACTCCCTTGATTACACAAATATAATTTAGGCACTATAGAAATGATATGTACAATTTTCAGTGGCTGTGGCAAGAGTCTACAGGTATGATTATCAATGGCTCTGCCAAGAATTTGTACAAAATGAAAATTTGTGAGTCTTAAATCACAAATTGTGTGCATTATGATGTCTATGACCCTGAGAAGGCTTGTTTAAATACAAGTACACAAATATCAGTTGACACTCATCATCATGCTCTCTGACCTAAAGCTGCCTCAAGTTCACTTAATGGCATTGTGTTGTCACATCAAAAATTATGTTCTGTTGATGGCTGTATAATCACATTTTATAAACATCAGAAATAAAGGATGCTGCTGACCCATAAAACAATGATCTTTTGAAGTCTTGCACCAAGATTTATACTGAAGATGCGATCCTTTTGAGATCGATCATACTCCACACCCTAGTATTGTCACATTTCATTCAAATCCACCCAACTGCTCTTCCAATTTTTCGCAGACAAACATGCATTATTGGGTCAATTAACCAAAAACGGTCCCTTGCTTTCACTGCATGCACGGATAAAAAATGTATACAGATCTGTATCAAAACTGTTACAAGTACTATAACAGACCATGCCTAATCTGTGTCACATATTACCTATAAGCAAACTTAAGTGCCACTGAAATCATGTATTCTCATTGCTGGCTTGATCAAGGCTATGCAGTATGTTTTTATTTGTAACCTAAAACAAAATAAGGGATATTTAGATGTACACAGCCTTGTTGACCTGGATTGTTTATGTTCAAATTGTAGTATATGTGTAGTATACTTTCATAAGTACATGTACACAGAAATTATTATAACATGTAGGAGAGGTTGTATACATGTTCACATTACTTAGTATGGAGGGATCACAGTGGTTAAAAGGTCAAGGTGTAAACTGCTAGTCAAAAGGTCAGGGGTCTGAATCCCACCTGCTCCAGCAACAGTAGCAGGTCTGAGCATCCCTGGTTTTACCTGTATACATGTCCACCTGTGTTCCAAACTGGAGACTTGAGCTAGGCCTCATGGCAGGTCTAGTCTTCAACCCCTATCTTCAAAGGTAGTGACACCTGCAGGGAGGAGGGCTGTGCTGCAGTATGGTTGCTCCTCAGCCCCTAACCTTAAAAGGTTATGACCAGATGACACCTGCAGTGATTTGGGGGGCTTTGTCTGGGTAAGTCTGCTGGATATCTTATCTTACATGACATATACCTACAAACAAAAGTGCACAAATTTCAGTTATTTTTAACTCACATGAGTAATATAATGTGAGTAAATTTAAAGGGTCAATATATCAAATCAGAAATGAACACACATCTGGAACCCTTTCATTACTGTAATTCCCAGTAACCATAACCACTGGACCACATCTTTCCTGGGCACATATTAATGGCGACAGAACTTATAGATTCTTGAAAGTGTAGCATGTGGATTAAAAAGTAATCTAGCAGACCTCCCCCCCCCCCCCCTCCCCCCCCCCCCCCCCCCAGCCCTGCAGGATGCCAGTTGTGTCCTTTAGTTTGATGTTCAAAGACCATGAAGAAAAAGAACCAAATTGGGTGTGTGAAATACCAACGTGGTTTGTGTATTGAAAATGAAAGCATGCATTAGGCATCACATTTGACTTTGACTTCACTTTCACATGTTAGATCATATTTTAAACTGCATAGCTCTGTCCTTCTCCATATCTCTTCCCTTCACATACTGTCACACACCCTTGTGCACATGCATGATTACAGATAAGTCAGTATATGGGAAAATCTGATATCATATAACAAAATAATAATAAATCCAGATGTACAGTCATAACTGGTGCACTATAAGCGGAAGTCTGCTTAATGCCTGAGGCATAGGGATATGTAAACACAGGCAGGGAAAGTGTTAAAGAAGGCAGCGTGCTTAATCTTAGATCTCAGGTCTCAGTCAGTTGAACTTACAATGGTAATCAGTATCTAACACTGCTGATAAAGCAGTAGATACAGGAAGTTCATTCAGTATAGCTCGTATTTTTACCCATTCCTTTATCTGGATCCACAATAAAATTTAATGGGCCCTTCCTTAGCTCATATTCTTCCCCTCTACCATGTTTTGTTATAATTGGACAAGAAGTTTTTCATAATCTTGCCAAAAGACACACAAACAGACACAGGTGAAAACATAATCTCCTTTGGGAAGGTACTTATGCTGTTGTGTTGTCATGTTACTGAATTAATAACTTATTAATACTTACTGGTACCAGTTGACCACTGAAATGAAACAGGTGTTAGAGCGCGAGTGTTACTTTGAATTGACTGTAACTAGTTTATTCAATATGAATTAATAACTACAAATATCAAACAAAGTTTTAATATTATTTTTCATTACCAGTAACCATAGAGAGTTTACATCATGTGTAATAGGATCAGAGTATTTGATACACTGTATGGTATTGAGTTGTATTAATATGCAGTGCTGATATTTTTATTAATTTTGGTGACTTCACAGTTATATGACTAGTAAACTTGTCTTTAGATGTAAATATTTGTTTTGATTAACTATGTAGTTATAAACTGTTTGAGATCAATTTAATTATTAAACACTAGTTCTGTACCCTGACAAATTTTCAAAACAATAATTATATAAATAATACTAAAAATGTGTATTATCAAATATTTTCCCTGTTATCCTTCTTATTTGAGAGTATTCCAGGAAATTATTAATATAATCATGTTTATTTTGGTCATAAAAAATCAATATTAACTACAAGTAAGGGATTATTCTGAAGAAATATATTGAAAACAACTGGTAAAGTCCACTGTAATGTACAGGTCCAGGCTCTTAGGGTTTCTCTTTTATAACGTAAGTAATCTTTTTATATGATTTGACTGACATGTGTTGTGCACATTAATTGTATACAGGTGCTATGGTGTCTTTTTGTGTTTAAATGTCAGTATTTGTATCTACACAGTGATGCTGGCATCTTTATAAATTTAGTATACACCAGGGAAGATAATATCATCTGGTTTTATCAAAGGATTTATGATGATTATTCATATATTCTTAAAGATTAAGGCACTGACATTTCATAAACATTGAATATGTCTCCTTAGTAACCATCCGTGTACTAAGTATAGGTAATATATACCCAGTGTAAAGTTGTAGAAGCATTATACTTTATTCTTAGCTGGTCTTTCAATATTGGTAAATAATAAAACCCAGGCAATATAATACCTATTCTTTTTAATATTTCAGGGAATGTTTGCAAATGATAAAAAAAAAAACCCTGCTTAACTGCATCTAAACCTTTATATGCATGTTTTTAATGTATATCTATATCCTATCTGTACCAGTTTAGGGAATTCATTAGTTACTCTCCTTGTAGGAGAGGAACAACTTTGGCCTGGACAGTATGCGATTCCCAGCGTTAGACAGTCATCTACTGGATCTCATGAGAGCACCTGGTGAACCCCACGAGAACCTCAAAGGTACGTCATACCCTACTTGTCAGGAAAACACACCTGTCTACAAGCATAACTTGGCTTTCTGGCTGAAAAATTGCAAAAGTGACCCTGTTGCCATGGAAACCTGCTGGTGGCCACATTCTACAACACCTCAGTTATGTACGTAAATTATGCCCGTTTTTCGGAACACGTCTATCTCTGATACTCATCATTGCCAAAGTTTGTTACCATTAGCTTGGTATTTGGTTTAGTGGTATTTCCCTCAGAAAGAGGTCACTGATGATACTCTTGAAGGTCATGTGGCCCAAACAAATCTGATGATGAGAACATAGACTGCAGTCAGTTATATCTGTAGCCTAACAATAATGTGTTATCTACAGGAAGGGTGTCATGGTTATCTTTGAAGTCATTTTCTTATCTCTGTGATGTGGATATATTTCAAATATGAATTTAAATGTATATTTTGTCTACAAAAATCTGTAGTGTGTAAAGTACACTGCTTGGTGTAAGTCAGTGGGGTCAGAAATACATTAAGGTTAAAGGTGAGATAATCAGCTTTATTTTAGGGGCACATTTAAGGAAAAGGTTAACCAACTGTAATACAGGCTCACTTGTTTCTGGGAGTCCATGAACTCAGTTGTAAGAGATGACAAAAATTGAGCCGAACAAGAGCTGCATGCCCCGTTTGGACCATGGCAACATGATCTTAGAAGCATCGATCCACACAAAAGCCGGATCTGTGCCTCCTGTGTACATAATCCAACTGCTTCATCAGTGTAAACATTCTAGGTTCACAGAGATGCCTAGCTGACCAATACTGCCATGTCTAACAATAGCTTATATGCAAAATGGGTATTGAACACCACACACTGGTCATACATATATAATTCTGTCATAATTGACTGCTACTTTAATGGCAAAGATGACAAATGCCTACTGCAAGTTGTTCAGCAGAGAAGAAAATTGGGTTGGGGGGGGGGGGGGGGGGAATAAGAATAAAAAATCTGCTAATATATATATACTGTGCTTGATCATTTTAACATTCTAAGTAAATAAATATTTGAAATAAATAATGTATTCAAATTAAAAAGTATATATATTATCATGATTATTTAGTTTCAAATATAATCATATGATTATTGTCAAATAACATTTGAAATATTAAAATAAAGCATTTAAGATTTAATTGAAAATATATATATATTATCATGAATATTTGGTTTCAAATATGACCATATGTTTATTATCAAACAATATTTGAAATAAATACTGTATAATATGTATCAGGCAGGTGAACTTAGAAAAGATTTGACCTATAAATGGTATTATTTTGGTTCGTTTCATATCTGTCAGTAGCTTTTATCATTATCTTAATTGCACACAGAGACATCCAGCTTTTAGACATAGTACACCCATCTCAGCTCCTGTTGCAGTGATGTTGGGCTGTAATGATAAACGTCTGTTTTATATTTGTTTGGTTTACTTCAGCCATGGCCTTCCGGCCAAGCTGCATGGTAGACCCTCGTTGTAAGTTATCGCACCACACAGGTAACCATTGTTCTCTTCCTGTTCATGTATCTTCCTGGTTCCATGGTTTGTTGTTCACACTGCTTCTACAGTCCCTATTTCTTGTTGGTGATTGCCTTTTTATGCCTGGTTCTTGCAGTTTAAACATTTCCAGATCTGCAGTTGGTCTGGAACTCTGTTGCTTGTTGAATTTTATTGTGTTGGTTTCTTCTTTTTTCCATCACAGTTCTCTGAAGTTTCTCAGATCATGATGACATTTTCATGTTTCCAGGTGAAGTTTCTAATTCCACAGCACGGCTCAGCTGTAACAATAATGAGTGCTGAAGTTAGCGACTGCTTGGATAGTGTCTCTGGTACCTGGCTGGTTGTGCACTGGCAAGTTTTCTAGCGAGGGGAATTGTTGCTAAGATATATTAAGAGCAAGGGATCTAGGTGTTTTTTTTTTGGTAGCAACGCTTACAATAAAACGACACTGATCAATGACGGTAGACTTAGTTACACTTGGGTTTTATCTTGCCAGCTTGGTTGGGTAATATTCTACGCACACTGGCTTTGATACAATGCCCGTCTGCCATGACTAAAACTGTGGTCCAGGACGCTTGCTACAGCAACTGTCATTAGATCCCTGTTCAAATTGTAGCACACTTTGGCAATCAATAGCTTGGTGCTGTGTGCACACTGCAATGTGAATAAACATAGGCCTTATAGGTGGCTCATTCAGTCTGCTATATAAATCTTAACTTTTATAAGTATGTGTATATGTATTTACTTAAACCTGCATTTTGGATCAGACTTGAATTTAAAAAACAAATTCTGTTCTTTAAATTACTCATTAAATAATTAGTATTATCATAGTAAATGTGGCCAGCTTAAATAACATTAGTCTTTGTAGAAATCAGAAAATCCAAGCGAACTAATTCCAATTAATAATGTAGTTTTATAAATTTGTTTTCTGTAGTTTTTCTGTTATGGTCGTGGTTTAAATGAGTAAAATGCTTCATTGTAATATTTTAGTAACTATAGCTTGCTATATGTGGTGTAGTAAAGCATATGTTACATACAGAAAACACCCACTCCCATTCTGTTTAGAATGTGCATCTCAGAAAGGCCGTTTCCACACAGATATTGATAGAGATACGGATATGGCATGAACATGACATGTGGCAACTGCTTGCCATGCTACAAGCCCTTATTACTTTACTGTGTATTTCCTACACATAGACACAAATATTGATATTGATGCTCTGCAACAATACTATGTAAAATGGCCTGCTAATTGTTGATGTTTCCTATATTGTATTCTAATTTTATTGACTGTCGCAAGTGCAAAGACCCTATTTGGCATATGGGTTGAAAAAAGGTAGCATCCTGGGCTAAAGAGCCTTTCTTTAAATGTCTAATAGTTGTTTAAAATTCTATAAATATATAATATAAATATATATAAATGACTATAATACATTACAGAGGATCTAACATGCAATAAACATAAAACATGCAATTTTGGGGGGGCAGAGAAGAGGAATTGGCTGAAAAGAGTACTCAAGTACCTGAGTATGGGAAATACTTACAGAGTACTTACTCAGATGCAAAATTTGGAATTGAGTACCTGTGTGCCTGTGTACATGTATATATCTGGATACAACTGCAAACTCTCTTAATAATGAACCTGTACCAATCAGTTTAACAGAAGTATGTTATGACATATTGCTACAGAAAAACCCAATTGACCTGTCACTAAAATACCTACCTTGTGCCAAAATTTACATCATGACCAAGTCAGGTTTGTACATGTGTTCCACCATTTTATATTTTCATAGAGTTGCCATATAAACGAGTATTTGAGTGCAAGTCGAGTAATACATGCTTATTGAGTACTCGAGTTGAAAATTTGGTACCTGTTTCAGTCTTACATGATACAGAGCCCCTTCCTTCAGAAGGTTCCCATATACATTCAATTTGACATTTGAGCTGCAAATATGTTAATTCTCTTAAAAATGTGACAATAAAATAGTAATGGCACTTCTCTTAGAAAATTAATAACTTGCCTCCATAATGCAGGATCTCTTCATCATGAAGATGAGGAAAACAAGATTTTTGCTTCATGTGATTGCATATATATAAAAAGGTGTCCTATAAAACAATATGATTACTGAATTGTCAGTGGATAATGGGTCCTGATGAAAATCTGCAAACCATTTACAGAATTCACCAGCCCCGGCAGATTATTATTATCATAGCCATGATCAAATGTTCTTTTGCCACTGTTTATTACATCTGTCACAATTGTAAAGAGATTGCAGAAGGACCCATGCCAAGATGTGTGCATTTATCATCTTAGCACAAGCAGCCCTGTAGGTTGACATTTGTATTCTCAATTTTTATATGCATGTCAAATTAATCATATTGATTGCTTTGAGTTAGGCACAACTTTTTTCCCTTAGCATTTTCTATATTAATTATATTCCTTTTGATGATTGATGTTATCTGGATTGATTAATGTGTAATAATAGGGAAAAAATTAACTTTCATTTACCTAAATGATGTGCATGTGTTACTCTTTTTACCTACTTCATTATCAAGCCCAATGGCGTGAAATTAAATCAAACTTTATTAGATTGCAAAGCCTTTATTTGACATAATTTTTGTGCCAATCCACAGTAATACATGTGCTATAAGTCTTGTCTTGATCGGGTAGTAATTAAGTCTCCCACAAAAGTTGGCGTGTGTTAAATTACTAAATGTTGTGGTGAGTTGGATTACTGCTGGCAGCAGCCCACATT
Source organism: Sipunculus nudus (assembly GCA_026874595.1). Taxonomy (NCBI): domain Eukaryota; kingdom Metazoa; phylum Annelida; class Sipuncula; order Golfingiida; family Sipunculidae; genus Sipunculus; species Sipunculus nudus. The sequence goes on along the minus strand of CM049306.1, from coordinate 46,275,469 downwards.
CCTTCACAGCCAGTCAAATTTAGCTGCAGATTTTCAATTTGGGTTTGAACATGGCAAATGCCATGTCGTGTCTCTTAATTACTTTCCATAAAAGGCCATTGCCAGCACATTGGCACAGGCTTACTGGTGGCCTAATCAAGACTCCTCATTACTGATTGACGTGCTACATGTCATGCATTTCTACACTTTCTGTAAGCCAAGCTGTGGCCTGTATCCGTTGAGACCTTGTTCTGCATTGTCCCCTCACCTCCTTGTTTTGATCCTTCCTTCCCCCTAAGATTTAATATAAACCATAGTTGAGACTTGAATGCAGTGTATTATAGAAAAAAAACTTTTATGTTTTACTCAGCTATGGTATGCATATTGGAAGATAAATAACTGTTATGTTTTAGACAAAAAGTAGGTTTAAAAACAAATTGTTTTCAAACTGTGTATGTTGGATCCTTTTCCTAGAGATTCCATAATGATTGTAATAACTTTCAACTTTGGGACTTGCATTTGTGTTGAAAGCTTAAGCTACACAAATGTACCGGTAGGTCCCTGAGTTGAGAGTGATTACTAATTTTACAATGTATTCCTCTGAGAAGAATAGAACCATGGCCTTTATTTAGCACTTTTTTTTTTAAAAGGGAAAAAGAAAAGATGTCATAACAATATTATAAGAATCACATTTTATTATTAAATTATGTCTCACAGATTTCAGTCTGATTCCTGAACAGTTTCGGTGATAATCGAAATATGGCTCCAGGTCTTGAAGAATTATAACGCAAAGCCTTTTTAGACACATGTCTAAGACGGGTTGTATTATTGTATAGGCAGCGTCTCTCCATTCACTTTAAGTGTAGCCTCAAGAACTTACCAGAGATTTGTCCTTTTTAATGAGGTCAGAGGTCACCAGGATTCTTTGTAGTATTGCAGTGATAACTTACCAGGAATATGGCATATTTTGAAGAAACTGAACAGAAATATTAACTAATGTAATATCTTTCCTGAATTCGATTCTCAGTGAAATCCACACACTGTTTAATGAGATCAGAGTTCCCCAGACTGATATCCTCACTAAAGTTATGGTGGTTAGTGGTAACTTATTAGCAAAAATTTATCTTCTTAATTATTTTCTTAATCTAATCTTTTTTTATATTAGACTTCTTAATAAACGTAGTGGATAATGATGTTTTATCATCCCACAAAAGTTTATACTTTAAACCCCATTCTTTGAACAGGAGGGGTGGTATTTAAGTGAAAAATTTGTTCTTCATCTCTTTTATTTCCAACCTGAATATTCTAGTCAGACAACATACGTCAAACAACTTAGATAAAGTGAAAGTATGCAAAGGAAGTGAAAGTTCAACAAGTTCCTCCTCTACGTCATATAGATGTGTGCTGTGTGCATCAAACAAACCTAAATCTCCTGTCAAAAGCAATATTCATACATGTGTATATATACAAGTTTGTAAAGACATAGATTTTAAGCTTTATTACCCATGTCAGATGGTAGTCCTGCCGTTGGTTTTAACTGATACAATAAATGTTGAGCTGTATTCCAATCAGGTGATTTACGGTACATGTTGATATAGCTTGATAATGATGAAAGGTGGACATTCAGTGTGTTCAAAGAGATGGTTCAGGCACTAGAATCAACCTGGAGCTTTATGATCCTGCCATTTGTAACAGATAAGGCAAGTGCACATTGGTTCACTTAGACATGAAACAATGGAGAATAAAAAAAAATCTCGAGTTATCTGCACTTATCAGTCAGGAAAGACGTTGTGCCAGTCCTGTTGAGTATGATGTTTATCACTATCAGAGGCAGGAGGCTCCTCATGTTTAGATCAATAACTTAACAGATGTACAACTACAGGTCAGGCTTTTTCTATGGAAAACACAAGTTTCTTCTGCACTAAGTAGTATTCATTAGAAACTGCCAGGTTTGATGATTTTTAACACAGGAAATCCTATACATATCAACTATACGTGCAATTTATGTCATAACAGGCTTTTATTATATTATGAAAATGATTACTCTTATTTGTTATTCTTTGCTTTTAATCTGTTTAAAGATCTAAAAAGGAGTCATTTCCTTATCATTCTTTAAGCTTATAAACTTAAGTATATAAGCTTTGGCCTTTTATAATCAGATTTTAGAAGTTTTCATCCTGTACTTTTACCCGTTTTCCATTACTACTGGCACTGCATGTCCCTTATATTATGCTATTTCTCATGAATTTATAATACAAAATACACTTAACTAATTTTGCTGTCAACAAAGAAAAACAGTACTGTTGTAAAAGCAGATTCTCAGCATTTCCATCATTCTTTCAGCTCGTCCATTTGGAAGGAAGAAAGGTACTTTTATTTTTATGTTTTATTCTTTATTATTGAATGCCACTACCTGCCTCATGAATCAGACAAGTTTTACTACTAATGCTGTTGTTTTGTCTCTAGTACTGTTTGTGTCTTTTTCCTCTACAGATGGGTTTGTTCCTCCTCATTTTGCATTAACACATGTTGTTTCTGCTGTCTGAGGACTGACGGGTGTGACATTGTGATTTTTAATTACCAGGTGTTGTGTTAGCTGTTATCCAAAGATGAATTAGTCATGTTTTGTTACGTCATGCCTGATGAACAATACACTTTATTATGCTGATGACATATTGAACTACTGTTTTCTGTTTTGGTGATAATCCTGTTTTATTATCTACAAAAATCTGTAATCACTGCTAAATTCACAAGGTTGTATTCAACCTGCACTGTTCTAGTACACTGCACAATAGAATCATAGGACTTTTCAAAATCTAAAAATTTCTTTAATTTTCCACAGTTGATTCACATTTTAAATTCCTCAGCTGTTTCAGATGTTTTAAATATCTTATATAATCTGAATATTATTTGATGTTTCACATGCTTAGTAAATCAAATGCATTTATTCTAATGCTTTAAATGATTACTTAATCTGATGTTTACACATGTATTTTTTTTATCAATTTTCAATAATTCTTGGTATAACTATCAAATAGATAAGTGAACATCTGCTTTCAACAGACTTTTGCCAGTTTTTATATTGGGCCATTTTCATAGACTTATGATTTTAAAATTTCTAACCAATTGTTGTACTAATCTTAAAGTTAACTGTTCTTATTATTTGTTATTAAGTCTCTATGTAATCATAATTATGTGACTTACTCCCCCCCCCCCCCCCCCCCATGCCTCCACTTGACCCCTGATCCCTGTTTCACCCCTTTTCAGAAATCCTTTTCCTCTCCTTTAATCCTATCTTTACAAAATATAATATGAAACTAAGGAAAACAGTAAATTTATATGTCTTCATGTAGCATTTAATTTACAAATTGAATTTCCATGGTTGAAATATAATTCATAATTTAATTATCTATTGCTTAGCTAGCTGTGTCCATTATATTTTATCTCTTATTAACCTATATTATCTTCACCAAAAGACTATAGTTATCTAAGCTAAAGGAATAGTTATTTAAATGTGTTTTTTAATGTTGTCATTCCATTAGACTGATATACTTAACAGTTACTACATATGCATAAAACAGGTTTTGCTATTAATGGGCTCGCTGAATTTGAAGTTTTGAAGTTGGAAAAAAAAAATCCCCTTGTTTATTGAGGCAGTAAAATAATTCATTTAATAGTTGGACTTAGTCACTCTATGAAAGAAAAGACGGCTTTATATGTGTGTGGGTATTATAATTTATCCAATGAAAGGCTGTAAATCACTTTGTGAATAAAATACATAGCTATAAGTAATGTCCATACAAGCTGACATGGTGAAATATAAGTTTCACTCAGCCTAATGATATTTTTGTTTGAGGTAAAAATATCATTGTCCATTTTTGGTTAAATACAGCAGCCATTTGGAACAGTATGTTATGTGATGTTTATTCATTCCCCACAATGTACTGATATGAATGTTTCAGACCATCAACTTAAATTTAATGCACTTTTTGAAAGCACACCTTTTTTGTCATCTTTGTGATTTTAGCTACATTTATGTGAGTTAATGGGTTGGTTTAGATGAACTGTTGGCTCAGGCAGATGCCTTTCCCGGAGTTGTAGCTGAAATATATAGCTATAGGATATATATTTATATATGTGTGATACCAGGCTATTGTAAGGCTGGAATCTATAGGTGATTTGATGTACAGTGATAATGCTGCAGTTACAAGATAATGTGTTTGTGATCGGAGATTGCCAGTACTTGTTATGATGTGATGATATGCTGTGAATGCAGTCTCTTCGTGGCTGAGACAGCACCCCTGGCAGTGCATGATGGTTATCAATGTACACTGAATGCTGGTTACCATGGAGATGAGTGTGCATCAGATCTGGTATCATTGTCCTGACTGATGGGGTTGGTTCTGTGATGGTATTTTTGGTCTGCATGGGTATTCTACAAACCTGCCCTTTTGTGCATGGTATCTTGGGTTCTTATGCATGAAGAGGTGCATTAGCGTGCATTACATAATATCATCACATGAAATAAGAAACTTGATTATTGTAATTGAAGCAGATAATCTAAACATTCACTTTGGGTTGGGTTAAAATTTATGTTAACTGAAAACACCTATGATATTAATGTAGTGGTTACCTCTGACATTGCTTAATTAACCAATAACATTTTGGTCACCATAAACATAAAATAAAAAGGAAACTTGACAAAATGCACAAAACCCTATTCTCATTGGCTGGGACTTTTATGGGCCTGTGCTAGAGCCCTGGCAGCTGTATATGGCAAAGACTGCCTTTGCAGGCAGTGTATAAATGAAATGAGTTCAAACAGATGTAACATGACCACAGCTTAAGTAGTGTAATGTTCACCATATATGATACATTGATTTATATGAGGTCACTAACCCTGGGTAAATAATAAAAGAAAATGTTGAATGGGGGGAAAAAATTTCAGCACAGCAAAAGTTGCCAGAAGTTACTGAAATAAAGACAGATTATACTAGGCTGCAGAGGACCACAGTAGCTGTGAGACAGTTTAATGATAACATATAAAGTATTGTTTTAGTCTGCTCAGGGTTTTTAACATTTAAATGCTCGCAGGCCTTGGTAGGGTGCCTGGGTTCCTGGATGTGACATTAATGCTGTAGATGTGCTGAGTGAGGAGACTTCATGATGCTCCTGCCAGTGACACACTTAGCATTATTGATGAATAACTTGCCAGAGAACATTGTTACAGATGCTGTTAGTTTTCAATAAATCACTGCTGTAGACAAGGGCTGAAACGGGTACAAAATTTTGGACTCGAGTACCCGATAGGCATTACACAACTCGGACTCGAGTACTCTTTACCATGGTAACGCTTTAAAGATAAAACAGACATCTGTTTACCCATTCAAAATATGCATAACTTTGACTTTGTGACGGCTTAACTTTATCCCAACGAAGGAATAGATATATGTCATAACAAGAGTCAAGACCTCTGTTATTTGAATAGTCGACTAGCATATGTTTAGAGCCCTATGCCAGGTTACAATAAGGAATGTATAGGCCTACAGACTGCCCATAAATTTGCAGTTATATGCAGATATGCATGTACATACACAAGTACTCGAGTCCAAATTTTGGACTCGAGTACTCGGTAAGTATTACCCGGACTCGAGTACTCGAGTACTCCTTTCAGCCCTACTGTAGACTGCCTTATTTATATGCTCCAATTCATACAAGACACACTGGATTAGCTGTCTGCGGTTTCACAGTTATACTGCTGAATTTCTCTTGGGAAGATAAATGTAGGCTTGCATGTACCCAGTTTTGTTTAGAATAAATTTGACAACATTTGTGTAAGATCACATTGTAAAAGCAGCTGTGAGGAGTGCCTATTGCATATAAAGGTGTTTCCATGTGCGCGTATATACGTGAAAAATCGCTCATATGATTCTGTAACTGGGGTGTTTCCATGTGTCTGTCAACGTATATGCTTATATGAGTGAAAATCCCCAGAGGAGTGATTCTTACGTATAGGGTCTGCGTGAACTCAGGGATATAGGGGAATGTGATGTAATTTCACCATCTTTTTGTGGAGGGCCTGCTTGATCCACTGTACAAATATGTCTCCCAGTTCACACATATACATGCACATGGAAACACCTATTTTTTCACACATATATGCACATACACATATACATCCTCATGGAAACAACCTTAATAATCAACAGAACTTTTTACACACATGTAGAAAATATGTTTATGGATTAGAGTAAAATTAATACCTAAATATTCTGTTACGGTGTAAGTCTAGTTAGTTTGATCAAGCAAAACATTGCATATTTTTTTACATTTACAGGAGGTAGAATTTATTATCCTAACTTTTTCCATTGATAAGTGAATTTATATAATTATATTTAACATGAAATAACTAAATATAATTTAGGTTGTTCAGTTTTGCCTTATTCCTTTTGGAAAATTGTTTGTTCTGATTTGTACCTCATAAAACCATAATTAAAAAATGTTTAATAATTGATCTTTCATTAGTTATGTTTATATTTAAACACATTTTACTATATGAACTTACAAAATTTGAGATCAGAAAATAAGTGTAATTATGTTTGATTATATTGTTCCACATTTTAAAAATTAAACTTGTTTAGGAGCAGATCAAATTCAGAAACAAGATAAAAAAAAACCTATCCAAATTAGTTATTGTTAAAAGTGATTAAGTCATTGAAGACAAACCAGCGCACTGACAAAATATTTTATTCTGCAGATGTAACAACTGTACCAAAACTGAGTTGTTTTGTCATCAAGTTTTGATGTCTTACTCAGTGCCAGTATTTAATTGGATCAAAGTCCACATGGACATTATAAAAAAATATAATTATAGTTTAATACATTGATCTTTGGGACAGTTAAAACAGAATACAAAAGTAATTTTTGAGAAAAATGAAGGAAATTGTTAGATAAGTTTAATTAAAATGCATCAGAAATTGCAATTATAGAACAAAAGTTGATTTTAAGAAACTTTATGAACATGTATTGATTTGGTAAATTAGTTCTTTGATTCATTGTTCCAGGGAAGTCCCCATTTGGATTCATGGAAGATGGTACTCTGTTGGACGACAGCTCCTTGGACCAGACTGTCCCCAACCTTAACTCACCCACACAAGGTTCACCAAACTCACAGGGCATTGAAAGGGTGGAGCGCTACTCTAGAAAAGTGTTTGTTGGGGGTCTACCACCCGACATAGATGAAGGTACGACAATATTTGTTTATCTGCTATTAATATGTGATTAAATATCTGGCATGATTTATACAGAATATTTTTGTGACATTTAATTGCCAGTGTTTTATTTTTTTATGAATATTCATGGTTGTGCAGTTCTCATTTTTTGGTGATTAATTATCTCTGGCATATTTTGATGGAAGGTGAACACATATTTTTGCAGGTGATTGCATTTTATGAGCTGCATGCAGGTTAACAGAATTCATTTGACATGATATCATAACAATGAAAGCAAGTTTCTGTCAATCGTATGTGTGTTCTTGCATAGCTTCTGTGTAAATATTTGCTGGAGACCACATTTACCGCTGTATGCTTTGTTTCTCCAAGCATAGGGTCAGGGGGGGATTGAATCCACTCTAATGGCATGCTTTCCATGAGGGCTAAAATCTAGGCATTATGGAGGAACGATTGTTCCTGCAGGGAAAGCATTCTGATATAAAATCATTTGGATGATTTATGGCATATGTCTACAGTTATATATTTCATTGCTGAATGCAAGATTAGAATACAACAGCGCTACATTAAGGCACTCTCCAGTCAGACTAGCAGTGTCAGCGGGGACCACTCTCCATTCATTGATCAAGCAGGCCCCATTGTTTGGCAGGTGATTTTGACAGAAAGCAAAGTGCCTTTGCAGCAGTGGATAGAATATGACCAGAAATATTGGCCAGACCTTTGATGGTTCTGAGCTTTTAGCTGGTATCGGCCGGGGAAACACAAGCACACACAGGGGCATGTTACTGAGCCATTAAGGCAGAACCCGCAAATGATGCCTGAGAGGACACTTCATATCCATATTTTCCAGATAGTTTCCAGTGAATAGGTCCCGCACAGAAGCTGGTGGATGCGGAGCCTTCCCTGTCAATAGTTTAACCTATACATTAAACCACAGAAGGTTAAATCTTCAACACGCTCATGAACATACTCTGAGGGCGTGGGTGTTATGTGTTAATGGAGTCACCAGTGTAGACTGATCTCCATAATGCACAGGTGCTCAACCCACCCACAGTATAGATTTTTTCCACACAATCGCAAGTGGGATTATTAGTCTGTTTATGTTCCTGTGTATGCTTGAATGGTTACATTTGTCTTCTTTGAATACAAAGGCTGTGAGGGGAAAGTATAGTCAAAAGGATAAGTCAGGATGCAGCTTTCATAATATTTCTCAGGATTTACAATTGTCACTGTAAAATGTTCTTTTAGAATGTCTTCAAGTTTGCTTTTTTATAATACATACATAACTAGAAATCTGCATTCTAAAGGAATGCAAGCCTCCGCCATGGGGGGGTCCCTATTGTTGGATGCTCCCAAAACTGTTTGCATTCACTTACACCTCCCATATTTTCTGAAATTGTGTGCCAGATCCACACCAAAATCTTATCAATTCTTCAATGGCCCATTGCCTGAAAATTTCAAGAGATTGTGTTTATGATTGCTTTAGTTATATTGTAAATAAACAAACAAACACATGAATGTGGTAAATGCATGCCTTCCTGGCAATGGCAACTAGAATGGAATTTAATGCAGTGCATATCTCTGCCAAGAAAAACCAGTTTTGCCGGATCAGCCCCTTTCTCTGGGCCTGCACTTAATTTTAAAGCATTTGTCTGGGGCCACTTGTCCCACCCACCACAAAGTTTACTCAAAGTCATTTTGATAATTTTTGCATAATTCTGTTTACAAACATTCTGTTTACAGACAAACAAACAGACTTGTGTGAAAACATAGCCTCCTTGTGCAGATCTAGTTTCAAGGCAATTAGTTTAGAACAGAATACCTGTGCGAAGAATATGTACAAGAAAAGGACTTTAAAATTGTTTTGATTGTGTTGTGTTTTGAATAGTAGCGGCTATGAGTGAACACTTGCCCTGTCCTCAGGTATTGAGTGCTGACTTAATTTAATGAACTGTTAATGCAGGTGGTCATTAAGGAAAAATGCAGCTTTAGGCTAATAACTGAGGGGAAAATAACCCTGAATCCTCATCTAGAAGTTTAATCAGTGTAAAAAAAAATTTGGAATATCCTCATGCAGGGCCAGATATCTTGCTAGGTTCTTAAAATCTGGCAGTACTGATGGACTTGTGGACTTTATACAAACAAGTGCAAAAAAATAATATGAGTAAAAACATAACCTCCTTGGCATAGTAAAAAATTATGTTAATTGTATGAGCAAGGATTATGATTCAATATATATTTATGTATGCTGTATCCTGATTTGGAAATGTTAGTAAACTCTGTCATCTCTCAACTATAATTCCTTGAGCTAAGAGTTTTTACCAGTGTTATAGATTATGATTATTTCAAAATATATGCTTGAGCTCATGTACATATGAAAATGTTAATCCTGCTGTTTAGATGCTGTGAGTCACATGTTTTTCTCGATTTATTGTTTTGTAGAAGAGATAACAGCAGCCTTTAGGAGGTTTGGCCCCCTGGTGGTGGACTGGCCACATAAAGCGGAGAGCAAGTCTTATTTCCCTCCAAAAGGTGAGAGTGTTGTAGGACAGATGGGGGGCATCAGTTTAAAAGCTGCAAGACTTCAGCGTGAATGTTGCATGTTTGGTCATTGGCATTTCAGCTAAGGATACTTGGTTTAGTGTCTTAGCAGTAGTCTTTGAAATGGTCAAGGAAATGCAATACCATACAGTTTAAATATATATTGATTTGGTCAAAATGGTTTCTGTGGGTTGTGGGAAACTTCCTGAACCCTCATTTTAGGATTAAGTATTAGTTAGAATCACACAGACTCTGTAACCACCCTTTTAAAGGGGCCTATTCTAAAATCTGACCTCTGCTAACAAAAGATCATCACTTGAACCTAAAAATGATAAAAACAGGTCAAATAATACAGATCCCACTGCACAGGCTGTTCATTCTGTTTATATCCATTTGTTTGTAACATGTGGGGGGGGGCCTGTAAAAATAATTCAAACATATTCAACAAGGACCGGAGTTTTACAAATGACATTTTGCAACTACTGACCTTTCAGCTTCTGCACATATGCAACCATCCATCTTAGGTTGGGCTGTTTTTCTGTTTGTCACCAAGGCACATGTACTATGTTTACTAACACCTTATAGATAAACAAGCCTATACATCAGTCACAGAGGTGTTATAAAAACCTTGCTAAACAGGAAATACCCACAGTTCATTAAATACTATACAGAGTGAGCCAGAAAATTAGGTGAATAGCTGGTTTTAAACTGCCTGAACTGATATGGAAAAATTTCAGCGGAGCATTGATTTTACTTTTTTTTTGTTTGAGGAAGGTCTGACATTAGAATTCTTCTTTATCCCATGTACAGTATACCACAAATATAATAGGCTCGATAACAACATACCATTGTAATAAATATTATCATATGTTGATCTTCATCATCCTTATATAGTAAAGGACGCCAGTCACAGGTGACAGCCCCGTCCCTCACATGTGTAATCTATCATTTAAACATGGGTGTCAGTTTAAGTAGTCTAGAGGATCAACTTTTTAGGCATGGGGGGGGGGGGGGGGAATATCTGTGAAATAAAATTTTTATTGTGTCATAAAAAAGAACTTAACATTTATTTACTCTTTGATGTCAGCTGGGTTATATGTCTTATAAATACATAAAATTCATCTGTCTTGGTGGTAATATTTACACTCTGGAAGAATTACCTCTTTTATAGTTGCTGGATCTTCTTTTATTAAAACCTATATTTTATTGCGCCATCAGCAATATTGATCTTTCCAAGCTTAGTACAAAGGCTTATTATAAGCTACAGACTCGCACGTGAGAACTTCACCATTATTATACTTCTAATATTATCAAGGCATATTGAATTTCACAATAACTCCAGAATATGAACTAGTTGACCTTCTAGGTCTCAAAGAAATATCTAATTCTGAATTGCAATAATTTCAGATATTTTTATTAATCTGATTACATTAGCTCCTGCTGACAGCTGGATTATAGTTTAATTTGCAATCTTCAAAGGAATTTACTCACATAAATAATGGAACAATTGGCATTTCTCTCAGAGGTTAGTGGGATAAAATCAACATCAGTTAAGCAATTCGTCATCATGTTTTGTAGCTGCAGTCACATCAGTCCCAGATGGATATCTTAAAACACAACTGTAATGTAGACTGGTACCCTGGTCTGAAAATGCCTCTGAATTATAGACTGACAAGCACCTCCATTTGCCAGTCATGCACACAGTCATAGACTTGCTCTACTCTTATTTTTGACCATGACTCCACATCTTCCTTTGCAAACTGACATGAATGGTGAGTAAATCAAAAAGAAAGCATTTAGCAGAAGTGGGAGAATGAGAGGAAATAGGGAAGGAGTAAGTCCCAGATATAGAGTAGTTGCACCTGGCACCACACCTACAACCAGAAAATTTAATGGCATTCTCGTCTCTGTGTACAGTTTTCTCAGCACAGCAGGCTTAAATTAAGAGCAGGTTACCATTCTTTACATAAATACAGAAATGCCAAAATATGCACAGATGTAAAGCAAATAAAGCACAGAGTAAGATTGTGCCTTAAATGTTTATATCTCCCTTTCTTGTTTGAACAGTTTCAGATATAAAGTACAATGCCATACATAAGAAAATGACACAACAACATCATGGCCTTCAGTTGCTGTTCTGTTATTTGAAAGTTTACCATTAAGGGAGTGAATATGACTTAAAAGAACTCGTTGAGTTTTGGTTTATTGTTGCTGAGACTTGGCAGATTTGTATTGATAAAATTTGTAATATATGAAGACATAATGTGGAACAGCTTTGACATGTAGATCAAGATTACTGACATCAATAGCCCTATCATGCATAATGTGTAACACTATGATATATATATGTGTCTTTGCATGTGTGTGGGGGGGTTAGTTCCTTTTGCTAAAACTAACGATACATAGCTACAAGTTGCCAATCAAATACATCGCCCTTTTCGTAAGGCTGATACATTTTCATGCTCTAGTATTCGTTTGGTACATTACAGGTATCAGATCAGGTGACAAACATTGCCTCTGACCCTGAAATATGTAAATATGCCCAGGCCCAGAGTAGAGTCAAGGGATCAGGCCCAGTTCACAGGGTCCATGTATGTGTAAACAATTATGTCCATACAGTAGTAGTACCTGTGTCACTGTTTATTTATCTTACTGCTTTGGGATGAAACCATGATGAGATGACCACTTATACATGTACACAGGGTTTGAAATGGTTTAAGAGATTAAAAGGCTAGAGACATCCATGTAAGCTATTCCACAACTGGCAACAATTTACAAAAGAACAGACTCCTTTACATACACAGAGGGGATGAATTCTTTAGAAAGCTCACAGGCCAGCGGGGTTTGCTTGTAAATTATTCCACAGGTCCACCTAGCAAAAACACAAGTCAATGTATACACACACATAGGGAATGAAATAATTTAGAAAGTCCACTGGCCAGTTGTGTAAGTTATTCCATAATCCAACTTGGTGGCCCACAGAGGCCCAAATATGTACTCATGGGGGTTGAAATAATTTTAAAACTTTACATGCCAGAGAAGTATGCTAAGTTATAAATGTGGCACAGACCACATACATGTACACAAGCTAGGGTTGAACATGTTACAGGCTAGCAGGGTATACATGCTCACAGGTCAATATACTTTTCAAGATGAACAGGGAGATTTCCCAGGTTTAAAGACTGCATTTTGACAATGAAAACTGGATGCTTTACATATTATTTACAAGATGTTGATCTTTAAAAGAACAGGCATGGTATCACAACACTGCAGAGTGTTTAGGGCAAATCTTCAGAAACCTACAGAGCTTATAATAATCTTTATTTTTTTTTTAAATCACATACTTCTAATGAGACTAAGGTATGTTGGTATAGTATATATAGTCAAGGTTAGACATTGACTTTTCTTCAAACCCAGTCAGGCAGCTAGTTGATAAATTCAAAATATCCAACTGTGTTTTTCCTCTTGTTTTTTTTCTGTTTTAAATAATAAAACTTGACCATTTTTGTCTCAATTATTGTCCTTTTGCCAGCATCTGCTGATGTATTTTGGAGATATTTTCTGCAAAGAGAGTGCATGAACAGGGCCTAAAGACATTACAGTGGAACCTTGTTGTGTCGAACTTGCTTAAGTCGAATACCCTGCTTATGTCAAAGTCGGTATTCCGGACAACTCTAGTTAAATTATTAACAAAAAAAACCCGCTTGTGTCGAACCTCGGATGTGTCGAAGTTTTCTGAGGGTCCCTTTGACTTTGACACAACAAGGTTTCACTGTACTTTCCACTGAATGAATTGTACACTCCTGCAGTGATTTAGAAGGAGTGTACAATTCAAACTTGCAAAGGATTTGAATCAAATATTTCTAATATTATTTTATTAGAATTTGGTCAATATTTTATGACCAGTTGACCAAAGTGACAGGAAAAAGACACTGATCAAGTGTAAATATGATCAAATATCCTGCTGAGGAGGATGGCAGTGGGTCTGCAACTGCTCAGCAGTCTCAGTCACCATCCCCGGGTCAGGCAGTTCATGATGTCAAACCCTGCATTTGTAGCACGAAGCACCAAGACTCCATATTCCTTGCCATTCCTATGTGGACATAGTTTCACATTAACTCAATTCATTGCTATCACTTTGCTGCTGAGATTTTATATTTTAGGCTGCACCTGTGAGGTTATTGACAATATAGATGGCCCTATTTGAATAGAAACGACAGCAGTTTTTTATCTAAAAAAATTAAAAAAATGAACCCTTGAATACAAGCAAACAAAACAGAACGCTCTTCCATCAGCAAATGAGCCCATAAATTGCTGCTATGGATGTGTAAATGATCGTGATAAATACCAAAATCTGAGGAGGTTTTGATTTGAAGTCACTTATGCCATCCCGTGCCTTCATAAGGCTGATTTATTTTGCACAGAAGCCACTTTATTGATCAGTTAGCATATTCACGGGAGATCGACTAGTGCACCGAGGAAAAAAATCTCTGGACAGCAGCTGCACTGTTTCTGTTCCACTTTGCACTTCAGTCTGCGGCTTAATTTACACTGGGGTTTTCAATATTTATCCCCTGTCATTAGCATATGTACTGAAATGTATCACCCAGGTTTTCTAAAACCAGTTTTTTTTTTGCCATTGTTGGTGGAATAGAGGCTTGTCAAATTGTGATCATAAAAAATGAAATGGCGTTGAAAATAATGGCAATATTATCAGTATTAAGAGCATTAAGTATTAACTTGATGCTTACATGCTTGAAAATCCAGCCATGTGTACATTAAAACACAGCAATGTGCATGAATGGATCATGCAGATTTTAATTATAATAACATTTTATAATTTATTAATTAGGCCAAAAAAAATAAAAGGTATGTATCTTAGGCACCGCCTGCGTCAATTTTAAACCCCCATATCAAAAATGTTTATTTTGAATTTCAATAAAACTTACCAATTTTGAGCTTCAGCCGCTTGGACATTTCTTTCAAAAGGATAAAATCATACAATTTTGATAATATTTCCTTTGTTATGTAGTGCTATTACTTGTTTAGCAAAATAAATATGTTATTATCATGCTTTTCCCTTATCATTTGACATTTTGATCGAAACATACAAACACATTAAAAATGAAAAAACGCCCGCCCGCATTGATTTCTGAAAAAAGTGCCTGAGAACCAAACCTTATTTTTTTGGGCCTAATTATAATGATTTTCTGGGCCATTTCATGATGCTTAGTTTTTATTCCTCACCTGCAGTCTGTGTGATTAATTTTATGTAAGTCCTTATATACTGTGATACATAAATTTTTTTTTTTTTTACATTACTACGACATGGGGAGTTCCCATTTGATACAGAGAGATACACTCTGGAAATTTAAAACACAAGTTTATGGTCATTTACACTTTTTGCACTGAAGATATATACATATGATGTATATTCACCATTAGATATGTCAGTTACAGGCTCTAGTTTAAGGTACAGCAGTTGAGCAAAAATAAAATGTACATAAGAAGTGATATTAAATTAATCCATCTTCACATATACAAAACACCAGATCCAGTTTAAGAAAGAGAGTAAATCTGAACTATATCTAACACAATGTTATGATAGTATACCTATGTATAGTGCAGGTCTTGCGTAAGTTCACTTCATACTGTATCTGTTAAAGGCTGCTTGTATTCCCCAAGAGGAGATACTGGTGATAACAGTTATAAACAGGTATTAATGCTGGAGCACTGGTAGCAACTCTTTGTCATTTCCACCTCGATCCTAGTTGCTTTGCCGATATTTATCGGAGCTAATTCCCTAGTTTTATTTAATTTTGGAACTGCTGCAGCATTGATTGTCAGTGTTTAGATGTCATTAAGTTGCTTCATGATTATTTGACACTCTTTTTTGACAGAGAAGTTATGAACGATTCTTGAATTATGTACCAGGGAAGCCGAGCTGGAGGGTAATAAAAAATCCCTGTTCTCAGAAGCCAAAGAAAGTGCTCTCTATGCGTCAAATGAGACCATAACAAGAGTTTCCTAGAAGTCTGTGAAAAAATTACCAGCCTTCTTGGCATTAAATTAGATGTAAATGGTGGTAGCTTCTGTCTGGGAAATTGAAACAGACAGCAAACTGCAGGATTGCCTGTGTTTAGAATCTTATTTGGATGTTTTAGTGATTTGGGCAAGAATACATTCACCTCAAACAATGCCACTTTTACACATACAAAGTTGCAGCAGTCTGCCTGGTGTCTCTTAATGACCAATGATATGGTCTGCGCTGCAGCCAGCTCCAGAATTCTGGCTAATCCCAGCATTGTGGGCACTTAAAATCAATGCTCACATAGTAGAGAACGGCCGGCCGCAGCTCCTTGCCAAGACAGCACATCCCACTTAAAGGCATTAGTCCTGTTAACTATTGTCTTATCACATAGAAATGGATTGGCTCCCTGGCAGTGTGACAAAGTCCCTATTCTTGGGGCGCTGGATCAGTTAAACCATCACATAAACCTCTTCATTGACTTTCATGCACAGATGTGCCTTAAGAGACCAAAGCAGAAGCTGCTATTGACCTCAGAGAGGGGCATACAAGTTCCCAAGAGAGGGGCTTATAATGTACACAAAAGCCAATCTAGTTGGGTATATAATTGTGGGCAGCTGGCATCATAAGGGCCAATATGTTCTAACCATGTCAGCAATTAGATTTTATGAACCTATATCATGAAGAGTTGGTACTGATTTAATTTTCCGGGATATAAGGGTTGTCACCTGGTACTGGAAAGCTCACACCTGCATGTGCCTTGATCCAAGTTTCATGATAAAGCCAATGCTGCGTGTCCTGACCAGCACTGGTGGGGCCAATCCGCCTGCTGCTGCAGGAGAGCTTCATGTTTGGTTTCATGCAATAATTAGATGAAGGTATTGGAAAGTGGATTTTTATTGAGGTCAACACTGGGCCACCATACTTGATTAGGCCCTAAAGGCTCTTATCCCTGGCAGTGGTCATTCTGTGGTCCTGTCCTTGAAATGAAGTCTTAGAAAATCATTGCAGCCACCTGTCATGCTTTCACAGCCTTCCAGCCAATTTCTCCTCCAACACACACCAGTCCAGCCAGAGGGGCTCAAGTGCTGTTGCTCTGTCCACTACAGTGCCCAGTAATCAAACGTCTGAATATTCTGTTGCCATGGAGGCATTGATCATGGTGAAAATTTAATGAGTGTGAACAGATTTGCCACACTTACCATCTTGTTATGGTAACCTTTCCTGACTGATGGAACATTGCTACTTGTTCATTCATGTAACATGTCTCCAGCCTTGACTGATTAACCCCTCTGGGGTCTTTCTGTTAGAACTGGTTTATACTAACATAAAATCTTGTATGTACTCCTGCATTTGTGTAAATATTTAATCTAATTGCTTGAATAACCTTTTTTTAAGAAACTTACTCTGATTCTTGAACAATTTAGAATTAGATAGCAGATCTGAAAATAAGGAGTGGGTACTCTCCTTACAGGTTCTCATCTGGACTTTCATTTGCAATTAAAGCAACCGCACTTTCATTTTCTTGTTCCGCCAACGTCCATTCACGTTAAGCTATAGTGATGACTCTTTTTCCATTGTCCTTCTGTCCAGCTGTCAGTCTCCTTTGAAACTCAAAATTAGGTCACAGTGACCTATATTCTGCGAGTTGGCAAGTTTAAATGTGGGTTTGATCAGCATGAGGATCCTTTTAAAGCCAGCCTTTTAAAGGTCACCAGTTTCAGAAATGCCCTTTGAAGAACTCCGCTTTGTCAGACTTGCCTTCAGATGTCCTTGTTGAATGTTTCTGCATTGTTTTTGCAGCCCTCACATGTTATAAACATGTGATAAAAACAAAAAGAACAGCCTGTGTGTGGTGAGAATAGCAAAGGTTCAAGGGATTATCTTTATTTAATAAATGTCGGAGTTTGGAATGGGTCCCTTCAAGTGGTAATGGCTGTTAAACAAAAATTTACCATGGGATCACAAAATAATCATCATACCATATTTGCACTGAGCCAACTGGATAAAGTGCTGGACTAAGGAGCAGGGAGCGGGGCCCCCTGATTTTAACCCTGTCAGAGTCTCAAAAACAAATTGGTAAAATTTTAATAAAGCCTCAGACATTTGCTCTAATATCTGGATGGCAGGTTAGGACACAGGCGCTTGAATTACTATTAGTGTAGATTTCGGTAAATTTGTTTCTTTTCTGGGTCATTTCCTTATAATTATTACTTATCTGACATTTGCCTAGTGTTTTTTGCACTATATGGCCCATCTCTATATTATTTACTAATATTGAGATAGGCAGGCAAGAAGCCCCCCGTTGTTAGGCCTGACCTCCATGGCACATCAGTTCCAGGCTTAATTTGAAGTACATGCCTGATTGGCTGAACCATTGTTACGTCAGCGGTATCACCATCTGAAGACTCCAGTAGTAAACGTATCAACCAATCAGAAAGAGCATCCACAGTAGTTATGCCATGGCTGTCGGACCTAACCATGGGGGCTTCTTGCCTGCCAATCTCAAATATCAAGTAAATAAAAAAGAGATGGACCATATAGTGTGAAAAATGCTAGGAAAATGTCAAATATGTAATAGTTATAAGGAAATGACCCAGAAAAGTAACTAATTTATCCAAAATCTACAGTAATAGCAATTCAAGTGCCTGTGGTTAGGACTTCCACATTATTCCTAGCCCCACAGACAATAAAATATCATTGTTATTGTATGGTTACCCTCAACCTCATTCACTAGGCCACCCCTACAACAGACCAAGGACTTATCCTGAAAAATAAAAAATACACCAGGATCATGTGACTTGTGTATTTATTTACTTGTATTGACATTTCTGTTCTCGTTTTTTACAGGGTACTGCTTCCTGCTGTTTCAAGATGAGATGTCAGTGCAAACATTGATTGATGCCTGCATCGTAGATGATAACAAGTTCTACTGGTGTGTCTCCAGCCCTACAATGAAGGACAAGCCTGTAAGTTACCGCCATCACCTCGTGACACCTATTTGTGTGTATAGCTTGTTAGTTTGGTGAACACTGATATATCTTTTATATACTTGCAACAGCTGCATGATTAGTGTTATTGTTATGTGAAGACTTTCATTTTTTCCACTTGGATTGTCCCCCCCCCCCATTGACATTCGCTATATGTATTTAAGATATTAGTCTTGTGATCGTACACTTCTTATAAGTTTTTTTATTATTTTTGGGAGTGCCAGAGGAATTAGTGGTTCATGCTGCATCTGTTATGTTTGCAAAAATAGTTCCATATTTTTTCTGTTTTATCCAAAATATGAATGGCCCATGTTTTTCAGTTTTGTTAGTTTGTAACATAAATAAGCATTACCTGGTATTTTTTATTTTCTGATGTAATACCACAACAATTAATGACCCAAGTTTTTGATATAGTATGTCACACATTAGTGTTCCCTGGTATTATTTTTTATTTCCTGACCTGAGAGAAATAAGTGCTACTTATTTTTTTACTTTATATGTCAACACCATTTGATTAGTGCCCATGTTTTCTTCTTGTATTATGTCACAGAAATTAATGCTCCTTGCTTTTCCCAAGTAGTATATCACAAGAATTAATTTTCCAGGACATTACATGCTTCAGGCAGGTCTGTTATGATTCATTTTGATGAAGTGTAAGTAGGAATTCCAACTAGTATTTTTTTAATGAAAAAGCGGAACTAGCTTATTAAATTCTCTTGTGCATAAAGAGGTAAATTAATTTGCGGCTGCATATAATTTGATGACTGCTGACACAGTTGTTTGAAGAAAGATATTTTTTCCAGGAATAGAGCATTATGTCTGTGTCATTTCTTGTGAACACAAAAAATTTAAAATGACTCAATTTTTTTAAAATGAAATTTTAAATTTAAATTGTTTCTATCAATATCTTGGACAAGTTTTAAAACTATCAAGGTCAAACAGGCAGAAATAGAAATTTTTTTTGAATCCCATAACCTTTGGATTAACACATATTTTTTTTTCTTAAATTGAAAACACTAATTGTTTAAACCAAGTATTTTTACGACTATTGGTGACCTTAGGAAATTGACTCGTGAAATGTTTCTACCAAAATCTTGGAAGTGTTTAAAGAGCTTGACCTTCATCTTCAAGGTCAAATCAGCTGTATTTGGAATTATTTTTGAATCCTGTGACTTTTGATGTAGTCCAAATATTTTTCCTCAAATTTTGGAATGGAGGACCATAGGGAAGGGAGACATACATGTATCTGTATTTGCATTGCAAAAACAACCTCACCCTAGTTAAAACAGTTAGAATCAGTCACCAAACACACACTTATGGAACTGAACTGTGTATTTTTATTTCAAGAACCAGAGTAGTTTTGATCCGGTATATTTTATATATGTATATTTTTCCATGAGAGGTGCAAAATACAGAAGTCACTATTTACTAAGCAAGTAATTTTGTGTGTGTGTATTGTGCAGCAGATATACAGAAGTCAGAACATAGTGTACAGTGTACCCACTGTAAAACATATTCATATCTGTTTTCAAATTGTACTTCCTCATTACATCCAAACAGTATTACCAGATTAACTTCCCTGTGTGCAATTGATAGTATATTCTGAAAGAAGTGTGATAAAAGATCATAATTCAACATGGAATATGAAAGGAGCTTGAATACAACCCTGTCCTCTTTGTTAGTTTTGACATGCTAAACGATGCTTTACCATATGGTTAAGATGTTAAATGGTGCCCATATTTACCCAGCCTTATAAGTCTTTTTGTAAATAAAGTTTCAACAAAAAATCAAACCAAAAATCTTATTCCTGTCAAATTGAGAAATGAAACATTGACTCTGTAATGAGTAGAAAAGCAATGGAGTATACTGATTTTATGTATTTCTTGTGAAGGTTCTTGGACATTTATAGATGACCTATCTGTTATATAGGATATTGACTTCTGTTTAATATACATGTAATGATGTCTGTTTATAAAACCATGAGATAAATAGACATTTTCTGATCAAATCTTGAACCAAATCATGAACTCAAGAGTTGAGAAGGTAATCATGCCATTCCTATGAGGTAACTAAGTGCTCCTCCATCATGCATTCGAGGAATGATGTACTATTTTTACCAGGGTGATTCTGCCTGATACAAGGTTCCTGCGTGATGCCTCGTCTGATGGGTCTTAGCCCCAGACGTTGAAATGTTGCCATCCACTTTTGGCAGGATTATCACTGTGGTCATGTAGTCTTGGCTCTATATCAAGGAACCGGTATTAAGGAACATTATCTTATGCTCTGTGGTTAGACTCTAGTTACCTCATAAATGATGAATAGCTTGATGCATAGCCTATATTCAGTAGTCTTTCTTTTTTTTGTGGTCTTTTTTTTTTCACCATGAATACCTGACAGTGCTGGGTTTTATCTCTGATCATTAACTGTACCACATTTTCAGGATGAGTTCAACTGTGCTTGAAATAAACTTTTAAAGTAATAACATTACAAAGTCTTGAATGTCCTTGGCAAATAACACTTAAAACATCTTTGGAATTCTCGAAAAATTCTTAAATTATGAATCAAAGAACCACTTTAAACTTTTTTCCTATTTTTTTCCAAATACATATCAATAATTTGTATGCCTTTATTAGGTAAAAAACATCTTAAACGCCACAGGATTTGTCTTGTGTGGGTGAAGATGGGTTCCAGTGGCAACTGATGTTAAAAAGTGAGAAATGAAATACAGACCCTTGAAGTTCTTCTTTTACAAATGCTAATGAATGAATATGTGTATAAACTTGAATTCACCAGGGACAATTGACAATTCGTATAAATGATTACTGTAATTAATAAATAAAAGAATATTAAAATTCAAATATTTTCTGGTTATCATGTGTGTCAAGTGATGTCACACATGGAATAAAACAAGTATCAGAGAGACAACAGTGATATCATATTATTTATATTCAAAGCCATAATATTGAGGCAGAGGGTGAATTGTTGTCAATCTTTTCAGGTTCAAATCCGACCCTGGAACTTGAGTGATTCTGACTTTGTAATGGATGGATCACAGCCACTGGACCCTCGAAAGACCATCTTCGTTGGTGGGGTTCCACGACCTTTGCGGGCAGGTATGTATTTCTTTGCGCTTCAGAGATTACTGCTGCGTAAGAGTACCACAAGGAAACTCCTATGATCAATTGGAGCAAGTGAGCCTCATTTGGCCCGTCGCAAGCTTTCCCGAACTTGTACCAGGCAGGGTTGATAGGCTTTTATTCCCTTCCCATTCCTCATCACAGTCCGTATCAAAGCCTCGCAGAGCACAGGCCACAGCACCATGTCCCATGTATTTGTTACCTAATGACAGCTGTAACACTGACTGTCTGCTGCCGTCAGTTCTGCCCTTTTTGCACAGTCCTTTATCTGCAGTCTTTCAGACAAATTGATCAAGAGGAGGAATTGGTAATGTGTTTGTCTGCACTCATGTTCTGTCTTGGTATCTTGCTGATCAGAATGCGAGTCCATCCTCGCTCAGACCCACCGTGCTCTCATAAGCCCCTGCAGTCTAGTATTCTTTAAATGTCTTTATAAGAAACACTGCTTTCATTATTCAGTTTCTTCTTCATGTGTACCTCGTTATCTACCTACACTTTAGACTTGTAGAGGTTTTTGTAGCTCTTTCTTTGAGCTATGAGGTCTTTCATTATAATGCTGAAAGGGGCCCTGTAACTTTTGACCTTTGCTGTAACATATGATTTCATTGGCGCAAACAAGCCTCATTTAGTCAGTCAGTGCCCACATCTGTTTTCAAAAACCAGTGTTTTCAAAAACTTGTGTTTACTCATTTGTTGTTCCTATTTTGACTTCATCATTATTTTCTTTCTTACTGGTTTTAATTTTTGCCACTCTTTCAAAAGAATTTTCACATTTAACCGATCAGTTTCCTGTTCAGTTTTGTAATGTAAACTTTAACATATAAAACTCATTTAAACCATTCTATGGAAATTCTAAAAGATTAACCAATCAAATTACTTTTTACTTTTTGTGGCCAGCTATTAATCTCTGGGTTTAATGACAATACATATGGGGTATTTGTCTATCACCAGTTGTGTCATTTGTATCCCCCATCTTTAATATTTATGTAATATTAAGTCATTCATCTTTGAGCAGTGTTGCCAGCCATCACAAATTTCCCAGGAGACTCACAGATTTGCTGATCTCTCTTGTGTATGGTCATAATTTTCTTTTTTTTGTCATGATCGTGGAGCGTGGCATTAATTTTTTGGTTCACCAGGGATATGATAGGGTTTAACAGGTGACTCTTAGGGTGCTGCCTAAGCTGATCTGTAGCAGAGCTGGAAATTTAATGAGGCCTAAACGTGCAAATATGGGAGCAGAGGTCCACAGTTGGGTCTTATAGATCAGCGGCGGGGTCAGCTGAGTCTCCTGTTAACCTGCACCTGACCTGTTTGGCTGTGATATCAAGCAACATACTTTATTTTTAAGGATATTTTGATAAGATTTTTTGTAGTTTCCGGTGTATTCTAAAAAATTCTGTGCAGTTGCTTTTTTGTCTTCTATAAATGTTTGTGTAATATTGTTTCAGTGGTGAAGGTTTTGTCAAATTTTTCTCTTTTTTATTATAAATTTTAAAATTTTTTATACAGAAATTTAGTCATTTGCTGTGTTTTAAAATGAAATTTAGAGTACTAGATACACAAGACCAGAGAAAAAGAAATTTATATCTACCACAGTAGCTTTGAACAAATGGAAAGGACAACAAACCATTTGGATCTGAGAACACACAAAATATCTGAGTCAACAAAATTATTCAAAGTGTAGTTTGCTCTGTATTCTAAAATAAATCTTGTTACTTTCTTTTAGTGATGTTAAAATACCCTTGGTAGGAAATGCCTAGATATCAAAAACAGATCGAGTGAATCTTTAATGGTGTGTTTAATTTTGAATTTAGCTTCATATTATATACAGTGGACCCTGTCTGAAAGACCACCTGTTTAATAAGACCACATGTTTGTTAAGACCGCTGCTGAGTGGACTGAAAGCATTCACATTGGTTATAATATACCAATGTAATAAGACTTCTGTACCTTAAACTACTTTTGGCCACTCCCACAGGATGTCTTATTACACAGGTTTCACTGTACCTAGAAATATGCAAACTTCAGTTAAAAGAAAAATTTAATGTTTGAAATGTTTAAAGACAAATTGATGTTTGAAATGGTTAAAGGCAAAATTTAATGTTTAAAAAAATTAATGTTAGAGCTGGTTTGTCAACCATGAGATCCATGTCTTACAAAATAGGTAATGATTAGATATAATTCCTCATACTATGTCTATTATAGTCAGATGGTCAGATTTGTGCAGTTGGACAAGGATGCTTATTGTATGCCGCCATCCATGGACCTGCCTCCTGTTGTATGGGACTCTTATTATAGCAACTGCTGTTAATGGCCTTCCTGACCATGCTACTCCTGACATAATAGGGCATTACAAATTACTTATGAGCTTGTCCATACCATGATGCCAAAGTATTGATCAGGCAACCAGTCAATACATTACCTAGCTGTTGAGAATCACACAGCAATCATTTTCCAGGTTACCTGCTTCAAATGGTATTAAGGTGGCATTTCATAAATATGCATATGCATGCAGTACGTATGTGGTACATATGCGTATGCAGCTAGGAAACAGACACATTATATTGTGTCTTGCACTTGGACTGCATGATTCCATTTAAATAATACTGTCTTTCCCCAAACATAATCCCCATTTTTTTAGCATAAAATCTTAACTAAAAACCTTAGGTGTGTATTATACATAGAGGCTATAATTTCCCAACTATTTTTTGCTGCACTGAACACCGTTTGAAGGCCGCAAGACCGCAAAAATATCAGCCAGTGTTGTGTGATAATAAAGGAATTTTAAGTGAATGAACTGTATTGGTGTAATTATTTATTAGATAACATGAATTTTGATCTTATTTATTTGCTTTCATTTCAAAATACTTTATATATACCTTCAATATGGCTTGGGGTTATATACCTTCAATATGGCTTGCAACCCCAGAGAAGGAATTATATGCCAACTTGAATATCCATTACCTCGCCGCTTGTTGACATAGTTTGATAATATAACTAGTTGTCAGGTGGTGCTATATGCGCTAGCATTGGGCCATGGGATACCTTTTTGCAGGGAAATGACCCATGACACACTAATTACTTTTATTACAACTTGACCCAAGTGAAGAATACTGCTCTGAATGTGATTGCTTCCTTAGAGTTGCACCAGTATTGTATCTTAGTGGTTTTCAGGTAATTGGTGTTTTAGGAGAAGGTAGTTGGTTCCTAAGCTTCCATGAAAAAATTTTGAAAGCATGTCAAACTCAAGAGATTTGGCATAATATCTTAATGATAGGTTATTAGTAGACAAAACTTTAATTGAGTTTAAGATGCTTGCAGAGGTATAAGACCTTCTAATTAAATGTTTAATTCTTTAAGTGTGTGTGTGTAATAATACATGATCACATTCTCCTTATCTACATTTTTTATACTTGTATCAGTTTTTTATTATGTTTGTCAATAAAAAAAAATTTATTGGGGGTTTCATCATGCCTCATCATGTAGGATGAATATAAAGATTTGTCCAAAATCTCAAATTACATTGAGCAGTAAATGACTAAACTCAAATTTGACAAATAAGTGGTTCACCTTCTCCCAGGGAATATCATGTTGATTCAGGTATTAAAAAGGTGAACACCCTGACAGGATATGATGATTAAAATATCTTAATTTAGCTAAATTATCTCGAGTACAGTTAATTACTTCACTGAGCCATGATTACATAAACACAGGAGGAAGTAGCATGCAGCCTGGATGGTAAAAAAAGTTGTAGATAGAATTTATCACTGTGGTCTTAGAACACCAGGAAGTATGTATAATTTACTACCTTGTCTCTATCTTAAATTATTGTGGCTGCATGTTCCTATATCAAGCAGTCTTATCAAACTAGATATATGAAATCATTAGAACTAGATGTGGATATCATCTGCGATTTAAATCTGATTATTTTTTACATGATTAACATAAGGCATGTGGCATGGCACACACAAAAACAGAATCTAGGAAGGCCTTTTTTTATTTATAAATGTATACACTTGAACCATAGCTTCACAATCCAGTTTGAAAGACAATTCTTCACATTAGTAAATCTTAACCAAAGTTTCTTTGGTCAAACATAATTTCCTAAACTGGTGAGACAAGGCATGGGGGTTATGTTTTTGGCAGTTCATAGCTGATGTACTTTGAGGTGCAGGTTTTCAGTTTGTGCTAAATCTTTCTTCACATAACAATTTCAGATTTCTATTGTCCTGTATTGAGTCAGACTTTCTGGTATTTTCACTAGAAGGCTTAGAGACTACAGTTCTAAGGTATTATAGAACCTGATGTTCTCTCCAGGAAGAACCAGTGGCTTGCAAGTATGTTCAACCAAGGGTTGGCTGGCCCAGGGTGACAGTAGGGATACAGAGATTACAGAAATGGGCACATGGACATTATATAGATTCAATGTAGAGAATGTTAGTTCAGTATATGGATTACATATTATAAGAGGTAACCTGAAGCTTAAAAATATTTGTGTTGATTCCTGGATGTGTTGTATTTTCAGTGGAGTTAGCGATGATCATGGACCGGCTGTATGGTGGGGTGTGTTATGCTGGCATTGACACGGACCCAGAGCTGAAGTACCCTAAGGGTGCAGGAAGGGTGGCCTTCTCTAACCAACAAAGCTACATAGCTGCCATCAGTGCGCGCTTCGTGCAGCTACAGCATGGTGATATCGATAAACGGGTAAGTCCATCTGTCTTATATGTCAGGGTGATTGGGCAAACCTGTATGGTGTTAGCTATATCAATCTCTGTTAAAATGACTTGCAAAATTACTGGTCAAAGTAATAGTTTGATTGACAATTCTGGAAAGTGCAAATATTGCAAGTTTAAATGCTAAGAACTTTCCTTCATTTGCTTTCTTCACTCTCCAGGTTGTCCAAGAGTATTATTTTCTGTATAAATAATAGTTGCATTCTAGGGTTTGATTTTAACAGTTATGGGTTTTTCAGGGGTCATGGGTTTTGTATGTAAGGCCCTGGAGGTCTTGTACAGTCTCTCATCTTCCAGTTAAGCTTGGGTCATATTTCTGAGTCTCAAAAGTTTTATGCACTAATTGGTAGGATATGGGATTTTATGTGCTCAAAAGAGTAAAGTTATCAGAAAATAATTAATCAATCAACATTTACACATATTTTGTGTTTCAAAGAATAGGATTGTGAGTCCTTAATGCTTTATTGCAGTGAGATCAGTTGGATAACCATTTGAAAATCTCAATGGCAGTTTGTGTTCTTCTTCTGGTACTTGCAGGTTAAGTCTTAAATAACAATATTGTGATAAAGGTGTCTACTCCATAAATCTTCATAATTCTCCTCTCTCCTATCATCCTAGTCACCAAGTTGGCCATTCATAATATTTCCGTCTATTAGCATTATTTGTAGGAAGATGGCAGAGCCTTTAGCTGGTCTCTAGTAGTGGTGTTCCAGTTATGTGACAAAGAACTCCATTTTTAGTGTGTTTGACAGGCAGTCCCTTCGTAGTGACAAAAATGACAGTTCTTTGATATGTGGCGATGAAGCTTTTCCAAAGCCTTCCTATCTCCTCCTTATTAAAGCACACAGGGTGCTATTGTTAAGTGCAGATAGGGGTTTCATGGGTGCATCTTTCTGGCATTATAATAAACAGAATCAACAAGGAATGACTGATGGTGAGTTGACGACATTAAGGAGTTATTGATTCACCAGAAGAACTATCGCTTCCTCGTAAAAATCTTCCTGAACTAGCAACAGAGAATATTGCTTTTTCCTGCGCTCCTAAGCTAACTCTCCAGTCTGCTCAGCTATATAGAGTTCCCCCCCCCCCCGATATCCATCTTTGACAAGCCTTCCCAGCAGTTTCTAAGGCATAAAAAAATGAGCTGTCTTGACCCTGAGTATGGACACAGTTCCCATAAAAGTCCAATATTTTCACAGATAAAATCACTCCATTGGAATCTGATACATACCAATTTCCAGTTAGGCAACACGACACCTAATTAGTAATTAGACACGAGACATCTTTCAGAGCCCAAAGCCTTTAGTTGCTGGTGCTTGGTTCAGTCAGGATCCTCATCTCCATCAGATCCTTCCATATACTACCCAGTCTGCATCAAATGAAAAAATTCAAAAGTAGGTCACCACTTATTAATTTAACAAACAATCCGGATAAAACCACAGTGTTTAGAGGATTTTGGTTTATGGGTTAAATTTAAAGTCGTTTAATCTTTGAATGCAGTACATTGCCCTACATTACTGCCATGTTCTCGTAAAATTAAATGGGTCACTGTTTCAAACTGTTGCAAAGAAATAGGTTAAAGTAGGTCTGTGCTGATATGTTAGTCAAAAACGAGGCCTAGATCTGATAAGTGCCGGTTGCTGTGTTAAACATAAATGAAGTATTGATGTGATAAGGCCTTGTTTCTCTACACCTGTTTTACCTTACTGGTGGCACTGCTATCCTTATCTTATTAAACCAGTTGTTATTTCACTTGCAAATTATATATAGATACACCTGTGGAAAGTTATGGAGTGAAGGTTATGCAGAGTTATAGAATAGACAATGAGCCCTTGTTATCCCTAGGACTGGAATCAGAACGATAACCACTTTATTATTTTTCTTATATAAAGCCAGGACTGCTAATGATATATACAGCTCAGGCAATCATGTATTTTAATTGTATATATGTATTGGCTGATTTTCCTTTGGCTATATAATTTAAGTATAAGGTATTGCTTTACACATGAAGTTCTGTTCCAGTACAAAAAGAGTTTCATCATTTCTCTTTTTTTATCATTTATATTTCATAGTGATTCATGTGTGTTAATTTAAATTTACTTATTAATGATAAATATGGTAAATGATGAATGTCATCCATAATTGAAGCATAACAAAGCATCCTCACATTCCTACCCTTGCCTATGAATAGGACATGACCATTTGATTAATAAAGTATTTTTTCTGGTGTAAACTTCCTGGGCTATATTCAAATATATATATTATAGACCAATGGCAACGTAGTAGGAAGAAAAGCCCCTTTGCCAAAGCTTTATATTAGAACTCTGTTCTGACCGTTAAAGCAACCACAAACGATAAATATTGGTATAGTAGTATGTAGTATGCTTGGCCTGAGATATGGCAGCTGAGATTAGATTCCTGGGTCTCTCTTTTCTGGCAAACTGTGGATCTTTTCCAGCTCGGAAGGCTGTTGTCATTAATTTGTGTAGGTCGGTTGTATTACCATCTCTGAAAACATGGCGGAATAATTAAATTATGCTGCTGGGAATTGCATATTGTTTATTAATTCAGTGATTAAATGAGCTGATACTGAATGCTAGTGACATAATAGGATTAAGAGCATTTCTGTCATGGCATAGCACCTGAAACGCAGTCCTCACGAGGATATTACCCTGGTGCCTGCGTACCAGGATACTGTTTTTGATGCTTCAGGGTTTGAAATTGACAGGAAAGTTGCAGTGGCCAAAGGGTTAGCAGACCTCAATTCTCACTAGACCGTATAAGACAAAATTGTTTTGTCCAATTAATTTTTTTTTTTTTTTTTTACTTTTTCAATTAGCTACCTATAAATTTTACTTTTTAGGCAAATTTTAAACCATAATTCGAATTATTATTGGATCTGTGCTGTTCAGGTATATCAAATTGTTTTATTATATACTTCAAATTATACCCGGTATCAGTGGTTTCATGTCCTGGGGACATATACTTCTATCAATAGTATGCTCTCAAAAATAAAATTATTTCACCCACTGGATTATTTGGCACAAAGCTAGGTGTTCTTTTTGGTATTCATAAGTCTTCAGAGATAAGGGTGAATATTTCCAACCCTGTGTACATGAGAACCCTGCCACTTAATCAGTGCTGCAGCAACTACAATCCCATGATTGGAAGTCTGATCCAGTTTACCATGTAAGACGCAGCAAGCAGAACTGACTCAGCCCAGCACTTGACTTATCTCCTCAGGTAACTTATCAGATACGGCAGCGTTTTGTGTGAGTAAATATGCCATGCTGCACCGACCAATACGAGGCCAGGACACTGAGGTTATTGATGATTTCAGCCATGACAGATCTACAGTGATTAATGATGTGTTTCCATGGAAACCAGAACTAGCAATTAGTTACCCAATTCATTTTATGTATGGAATAAGCTTGAAGCAGAATGCAGTCATAACAGTGTACCTAGTTATACTTTTAACAGTGAAGCGCTGTACATCGCTTCAAGTCATCTGCTGCTACAGATTAAAGCCAGCCGGAAAGTGTATGGCGAAGTTTAAAAATACCCTGAAAGCATGTCCTGTGAATAGGGCTCATAACAAAAACAGCTCGGGGAATAAATGTGACTGTTTATTCATACGGTATCACATTCTTTCACATGTTGGCTGCAATACTTTATTGTGAGGAAGTCTTGTCTCATTTATTATTCAGAAACAGTGGTGTGAATGTCCTAGAATAACCACTGTTTTTGGTGCCATTGTATTCCATACAAACAGGGACCATAGTCATCGGTTCTTTTTAATTAACCTTCAGGTTAATACCCACCTTTGATGTCACGGAAGGACTATTTATGCATTACAATCCCAGCTCTGGACATCATTTGTTTCGGCGTGTTGTTTCGGTAAACATTTGCTGCTATAATAGAAATCAGCTTGTTTCCTGAGTACCAAGTGACATGACAAATTAGCTGTGTCAGCGGTATTGAGTATTTGTTTCCGTCTGCCAGCCAGGGATCTAACTGTGGCAGAAAAGAGACTTTTCGACAAAAGTCCAGGAAGAAAGACTTTTCAGGCTTCCAAGACTTTTTCATGTTAAAAAAACATTGCTAGCGCTTATGTAAGGTCTCTAGATTTCTATAGCCACAGTGGTATCGCGATGAAATGTTTACCATGTATTCTTAGCTTTTGAAGTTCGCTATACAGACCTCATGGTTAAAGTCAAGGACATGACCATTCAGCATAGAGTTCTGCTTTATTCTAGACCCAATTAAGTTTCTCATTTGTGCTAAGGTACTTGCAGAAGTCATTATTTTTTTTTCTTTTGTAAAACAAGCTGTTTAAAAGGGAAAAAAGATCAAACATAGGTGCAGACTTTTGAGTGTAAGACCTAATGAAAAGTGTTTAATAGTGGAAAAGATTCAAATCTCAGAGCAAATTTAAATTTTAGTTAAAGAGAATATGGAGAGTAAGTTTTTGTCAAGGTTAACTCATTAACTTAAAATCTTTTGGAACTTTTCCCCTACTCTTGATTTACACTGCAGGGATCATGCACTCTATAAAAATTTTTTAATTTAATTTAAAATGTGAAATTTTAAGTATAAAAAAGTCAAGGAATTTAAGAAAATAGTATAAATGAAAAAAAAATGACATTTTATTGTGTGTAAGGTTGAAAAATGTTTCTTTGATTTTTATTCACCTAATTCAAAATGACAGGAATAAAAAAAATCACTAAATTCAAAATGACCAGAATCAAGCATCAAAATTCCTTCAGAAAGTAATGTCCTTAAATTTCTTGAAAAGTTTTGTACAATATTTGTTTGAATCCTGCACTGGTGTGCCAAGGGACCTAGCCATGCTTATTGGCTGGTGTGTTATTTTGATGGTCCCTGGATTTCCAGAATTCACAGGTGTGATATCATGAGGTCAAACTAAGCACTGCTTGTGGCAGAAGAATCGGCACAGATGTGCCTTCTAACAGTTGGACCTGCAACTCAGCAGATTCTGGGAACTTTACACATATACAGCAGAGCTTTACCTGTTAAGCACTCAACCTGCATAAAATGCCAATAAGTGTCCACTGATTTTACTCACATATATCCTGTTTGATTACTTGATCAATTCAGTGCTCAACTGCCATCAGTATACCCAATGTCTACTTAGTCATATTTAGCAGTGTTTAGATTATTAGAACAGTTCAGGGAACAATGAATATGTTCATTATGTGATCAGTCTTGTATAAAGTCATAAGATTTTTGCCACTTGCCATTGTCCTAGGACAAATGTTGATCAAGGTTTTTCTTCTCATTCTCAATGATTCTAAAGTTTTTCCTGATAAAGAAATATACTAAAAGTAAAAATAGTTTTAACTCAGTTTTAGCAACATATACAAAAACTATCTTTAACAAATTATTTGACTTTGAAGTGTCTTTTTGTTTCACATATTTATTATTATTATTATTGTTCATAAAAGAAGTCACTTTTGAGAAGGTATATATAATGGCCTTATACAAAACTTTTTCATACATGTGGCGAGCCTCCCACTAATAAACATTGGGGGTTTAAAAGTCAGAAATTATTATAATCAAAAAAAGGGGACAAAGCCAACAAAGCAGCATTTAGATTAGGCACAGCACTGCCTTTATCAGGACTCACCAATGGCTATTAATGGACCCACATGGTGCATGTGCGTTCCTTTGTGATCATGCCCAGATGGAGATGCACGTTTATTAGCGAGAGCAAATACCAATGGTGAAGCGTGATCTTTGCTGACTCATGGAAAACATGGCCACAGATTGATGGCTGAAAATGCTCCCAGCCTGCTATTAAAGCCAGAGAAATTTTAACAACCCCCATCCCATTTTTTTCCAGGAGCCTATACCTTGAAATCTAATTAATAGTGCCAGTGGACCATTAAATCATTTTCCACATCTTTTTGCTTGCGAACACACACAATGTTTTGAACGTGTAATTGGTGTTGTTGTGAATAAGTGCCAGGCTTGAGATCAACTTGGATTAGCTGCATGTTTTTATCTGTAGCATCCATGAGAAATACAGTCCAGAACTGAGCAACAGCATCTGGTTCAGCACTGTTCATTGAACACAGTGCTGTGTCAGCCTTGATATTTATTTGTACAGCCAAGACTAACAGCATTGTTGTTACTTTGTTGTATCTGATCTGCGGAGGATCAGACAAAGCCCTTGGAAAAACGATCATTTGTCTGGAGGTCCCTGCATGTTAGTCTTTGATTGACACTATAAACATTAGTCTACCTTTACACATTGTCCCCAGGGAGGCCTGATTTTAGTGAAAGTAGAAATCCGGTCTGTCATTGATCTGTTTTGCTGCAAAACAAGCCGGAAAATTGCAAATTCTGATTCAGAAGCCATGAAAGTAACAGTGAGGATCATGTAATGAAAAGTGAAAAGGGTGTGCCTGCCTTCAAATTTCATATTATGATAATGAAAGACAAGTGTCAATTCATGTTAAATTTACATCAAATGTCTGTATCAGGTCTGACCTGTTTATATTTTCTGTTAGTTCTTAAATTCTGTTGCATATAATCCATGATTTTATATTTTACATACATTTTTTTTTTTGTTTTAAATGCACTCTGTTATTTTTAACTTGTCAGATGATGTACTGTCTGTGTAACCAAAAATTTAAAAAATAAAATGGTAGCACCTATTATCCCAAAACTTTGCAGACATATAGATTATCTGAACAATACGAGAAATAAGCATTTTTTTGGCACCATCTATGTTAACCTAGTTATCATTAAGCAAAATGATATCTTCCACTTTTTGCTGGATATGTTAGGAAATCTTGCTCTATAATTGTCATTTCTAGTTTCACTTTTTTTTGTTACCATCTTTTATGCACAATATTGTACAGACTGAAAGTTAATTTCCTGCATCCTTTGTTTTTTTCATTAAAAAACAATGCCTAGCAAACATTTTGTATCCAGGTAGTTACTTAATACATGTACACAGTTGTTCATGAGGTATCGTGGTACTAAGATCTCTAGTGTATTACACATAATCCCATTACCAGTAAATGCATGCAGTCTTCTGTAATGACATTTACGCATGTACTAAAGTATATTTAACACAACATGAAAGACCAGCATGTGACCTTACTTTGGGGAGGAAGGGCCTTGGTGATATGGAATCGGTTTTCATCTAAATGAAATCCATGTGAACACCTGATTCAGTACAAGAGGTCCGCATGAGGCCTGCCCGCAGACAAATCTTGTTAACACAGATCAACTGTGTGGATGCCAAAAAGGTTAACTCACCCATCTGTGGCCATTCATACAAAAGTAATTTGCCATTTCATTTGTGAGCTTTCTGTTTATTTGCTGTACAGGCTGTTTCAAGGGAAAAGTGGTGTGCTTGTTAAAATTGTCTGCACCATTAAGTCTTCTACTGTTTTAACTCTGCACTTTTTACAAAACAGATAAATACTGTGTATTTTATGATAATTATTGTAAGATAGGACATATTGTTATTACTCAATCGATAGGCTCCCAGAGTACAAATCCAGAAACTTGTTTCTTCTGAAGATCTCTATTTTTCTGTCAAATAAAAATAATATATATTTTTCTGGATTTAATTATTTTATATTTACCCAACTACATGGTTATCACTGATGCAGGGAGATACACAACAAATGATGAAGAAATGCAGCTTTAGGCAAACAGAGATAAATTCCACAAAAATTGATGCAGAGAATTTTTTTAAGGATAGGTCCACGGGTATTGAAAGACTATGAAGGTTACCATACAGTAACAAAGATCTATTATTATTAAGCCTTCACGATTTAAGGTTTTAAATGCACAAATCCGGGAATAACCCAGAGATCCTATCCTGTTATTTGGAAATATATATTTAGATTTCACCTTTTTGTCTTTGAGTCTCTGAAGGTGTTTGAACAGGGACATTTTGTTCAGATATCTGATGTCTGTTAACTAAAGATAGTCCCTGAGCCTCTTGCAAAAATAGGCTTGAAAATACCACCACATGCAGGCTTTTCATTTAACTTCTACGCTGAGTGTATAACCTGTTAGAGCTCCCACAAAATAATTGAAACACATTCAACAAGGACATCTGGTGGTAAGTCAGATGAACTAGAGTTTTGCAAAGGACATTATGCAACCAGCGACTGTTCAACTTGGCCCATATGCAATAAACCACCTTCAGTAAACATGTTTTTTTTTCCCGAGTTTATCTACTTTGATGCATGTACCCTACATGCAAATAGCTTGTAGATAAACAATCTCATTCTTCCGTCACAGAGGCATTATAAGAACTTTACCTGACAGGAAATGAGAAATTACTTTCTTCATTAATATGTAGACAGAGTAAACATACAGAAAAGTTAGGTGATTAGCTTGCTTTAATAACTAGACTCCATCCCACCCTAAGTCCTGCATTGTGGAAGCCACAAAGATTCTTCTCTTTTTTGGAGTAACATTCATAAATTCAAATCTGGGAGATTGTGGAAACTTCCATCCATTGTTACCTGGTTTTCCTCACTCATTCAATAGACAATGAGAACTAGAGGTCATGACTTTAACCTGATTGATAAAAGTAAGAGGAAGGTCCTGATTCTTTTTTTTTGTTGAGATGAGCATACAGACTTGAGAGGTTTTGCCAGTCATCAGTTATCAGTAGCCTTGTATGAAAATAAAGCAAAAGGCCTGCCTGCTTGTCTGTTTACTGGTCCAGAGCAAACAATATCCCAAGATCTTCGCTGTACACAAAGCCAGGTAAATGGCCTGTTAGGGTATTGGGAGGTCACCTGGTGCAGTGTTTAGCATACATACATGCTTATTTCCAGAGCGACTGGCAAGTTTATGTTTCTTTTAGCTATACACTTGTAGTGAAAAGATATAAATTGCTTTTCCCCAGTGATTATTCTCGAGGTATTATTTTTAGCGTGGCCCATTGCCACAGATACGATGGAGCTTTAGCATCACAGTGGTACATCTGGGGGCTGGAGATATTAGAGAGCAACAATCTCTTCAACTATCTGCCTGATGTAAGAAATCAATGGTGCCGGAAATATGAACATTCCTTGCATAGAGAGGCACTTGGTTTTGCCAGCGCTATTAGGTGCTGCATGAGAAAACCAAGGTAAACACAGCGCTGTGTCCAGAAGAACTAGCACTTGGGTCCAGACCTTACCTTCCCACACTGTGAGCAGCCCCAAGCAGGGCTCACGCTGTACCTGGCCCATCGCCCTATTAATTGCTGTTGACTCTGCATCCTTTGATGCATCCCAGCATCCAGCATCCTGACATCACTTTGTTCACTCTGGTCACTGCTTGCCAGTCTGGACTCCAGACTTCCTCTTGACCTATCAAATCCTTCAAGCAAGCATCTGTTGTCTGCCTTACCCCTAGAATGTAAACAAATTAGCTCCAGCACACTGGTAAGGTATGTTTTCACAGAGAGTGCACATAAGACAATTATACCTGTCATGTCAACCATACGGAGTTGTTTCAACAATTTCTCAAGGAGTATCACAGATTTTTTTTATATTACCTTGATGTATGATTTCCTAAATTTATCAGATTAATTTTTAAATAATCAGATTTTTATACAGAATATGGCAAGTTATTTCTGTAAATCCTATTCAGGGAGAATTGTGTATTATTTTGAAGTATTTTTAAGATGGAGTTCCACTGTAAGGTATATATGTAGACATGATACAATCACATTACATACAGTTCACATGTTGTCATGATCATGAACTTGCCTCAAGATACATGTTTAGACTGAACCAGAAATAAAAAATAGAGTACAGGTGATGAACAGAACGTTCAGCAGAGGGAGGAAAATGTGGAGCAGTGTGTGTGATGAACTTGTTCATTTCAACTTCATGGTTATCCAGATGCTGATTATGTTTGTGTTTATCAGGAAAGGCCGGCCCAGAATGCATCTGGACAATAGGTTCTGAGTTCTAATTTAGGACAAAATAGGCCCTGTATTTTATAGGAAGGTGCCATCCTGGTAGTCTATCAATTCTGTTGAACAAGAGGTCCTGCTAAAAGAAGGCCAACTGTTAAAGGACAGAAGTTAGAAGAGAGGTTGGTGCAAATTAAAATAAAAGTAAAAAAGAATAAACCTAGAATCCCACTGTTCTGAATGTCATCAAAGCAAAACAGTTCTGCTTGATCCATTCCTTTCTGCGGATGTCCCACCCATCCAGAATTTTTATTTTAAATCAGTTCAGTAGTTTTTTTATGCTAAACATGCAAACAAACAAAACAAACAAGGGTGAAAACAACCTCCTTGGCACAGGTGATAAAAAAAGAAAATATGTTGTGTGAACATTATTTATGCTCAGACTGTTCATGCTTTAATAAGCACATTGGGTAAGCTGATGTAATTGCCTGTGAAATCTAAGACTGCGTATTCAGAGAGCGTGGCTGTACATGCTACAACAAGCAGGGGTGGTCAATAACCAGGCCATCTGAGGTCCTGGCCTCAGCTGTTCCTCTCCACAGCTGCCGATAGCTCAGTTGCGGTTATTGATTGATGAATAAACAGATCACCTGAATACAATCTCAGTTCCACTCAGGCCTCACACGCATGATTTATGAAATAATATCAGCATTAGTTCATACACTCCCAGTTCACTTTACAAAACATCTTTGTGGGGATAGGACTTAACCTAGATTAAGGTGTAAGGCTTATTGGCTTAATGTCTCAGATTTGATCCTGGCCCTAGCATTCTTGGTAAAATGGTGAAATCGCAATAGAGCCATAGATATATCTGAAATCCTGAAATATATCAAAATCTACATTATAATGGATGGTGGTGGCACTAATCATTGTCACACAACCCCTTTGTGACCATGCCTTTGAAATGCCTGTTTTTGGTCTTGAAGTGTTTAGAATGATGCCAAATGTGTCCTAAGGCGGTTCATTTTCAATATATCCCCATACATCCTGAGGAATTTGACACTATTTCACAGAGGTTCTATTGTAGCACCATCTTTCAGATATTGCATCAGCTATGTGCAATGGGTAAACCTAGCCCATGGAAAACCAAAAGCTCTGTAGAGATTGGGTTCATGTGAGGTTTATTTAAAGGGGCCCAATCACCTTTAAAGCATGTTGAGTTAACACAAAAAATAGCTTCTTCCCTTTAAAATAAATGTGTACCTGCCAAAATATTGCCCTGAAACCGTTTGCTTTCTCTGGTAAACAACTGTTAAAAACAGTGGACCGGAAGCGATCAAAGATGTCAACATAAACACAGCACGTGGGGCTGTGTGCATCTCTAAGCAAAAACATGTGTCAATCAGGAGATGCCTGGTCTGACTTGGCCCAAAAAATGTAATACATGTTTCTGCTGGCTCAAACACAGCGTAATGCCTGTCTTAATCGGAGCTCCGGTCATGCGGCCTTGTTATCCAACACGCAGAGCCAAAACATGGTGTTAAACAGCTGTTTGCGAGGAAATGAGACCCTGTGCTGGGATGGTTTTTCGAGGTTTACTTCAAGGTTATTTAATCTGCTGTTCTTGTACTTAAATATTAATTCAGGTGCATGAAGTCCGGGTTTATTTTGAGGTACTCAATCTTCTTTTCTTATACTAAAATATTAATTCTGCTGCACAAATGCGAGAATTAATTAACTATCCTGCTTAAACATATTCCCCTTAACTGTATTGGTAAAAGTTTGAAGGTTTATATGTGTAAAATCTGTTGTGCATATAGCAAAAGTGTTGATATAGTGAAAGATATATATTTGTAATGGCCATTAGTTTCCAGGACAAATTTCACTGAGTGCATAAATGCTGAATTTTTACACTGTGATCACACTGGCACAAATTCAATAACTGCACAGATAGCTCACAGCAGTTGAACACTATTGATATGCAAATCACGTTCAGGTGCAGGCACAATACAATGCAACAAGTATGTTGACAGCTTGTTGCTTGTCAAACAATACAGTGCTGCTGTTTTAAGGAATCTTGTTTCCTGGAGAGTTTTTTTTTCGCAGGAGTAAATCAATACATGTTCTAATGTTCCGGAGAACATACACGTGCAGTCTAAATTGATCCTTCAGAATTAAACCACAAGTGTATGCCCAATGTGCACATGCAGTATTAATGTAGGCATTTTCAGCATTAGGATTCTGAATTTTTGTGGTCACTGAATTATGGATAGAATTGGGGAATTAATGTATAGTTATGGGAATTTATTGTGAAATACCCTGACTTGTGGTGTTTCATATTTAAAAAATTAAAAGCAACGAAACAGATCAATGTATATCAGACTCTTAAAATCAACAGTTTACAATGCTTTAAATGAGCTGCTTACTCTTGCATTAATTGTCACATGCTTAGATTGTACTTCCTAAACAGTGTGCTGGTGCATCAAAAGAAAATATGAAAAACATGAATAATTAAATTGAGATAATGCATGCAGTTGAACTGAATGTTTATAAAAACCAAACATCTAGTACTATTTAGTATGTTTCTCTAATTAAGATCTTTATCATTCATATTTCTTTGTTTAGGTTATGTTTATACCTGCTGGTATTCTATATTTCTAGATCATATTTCTTTTTTTTTAGTTTCTCTGTGTCTTCTGTTATTCTGTAATCTCCTTTTCATATTGTCTCTTCATACTTTACATTTCCTTGTTTCATATTTATGCTGGATTTTCCGGTGTTTGGTATCCCTTAGTTCAAGATTATGTATCTTCCATTATTCCATATTCCTCAAATTATGTATCTACTGTTACTTTTTATTTTCTTTATTATTTTCTCTTGTTTTGCATATCTCAGTTTCAGATCATTTTTCATCTGATATTTGTATTTAAGTGGCTGCCAGGAGGCCAGTGTTTGGGCCTTCATCTGTTTATTCAAGACCTTTCATTTAGGACAGGCCTGTGTCGGGTGTTGGACGTGAATGTTGTATGAGGTGCTTTAGAGATGAATGGATATTGATTGGTTTGCTGTACCGACATCACCTGTGCCAGTCTCTGGTATCAGCAATGTATAAGGCAGTTAAAAGCTTCCCTGTTCACCTGCCCCCAAGTTATATGGACAGACTGGCACTGTTTAACAGTTAAATGTCCTGTCTGTCACTGGATATATATCTTGATTCATTCATCTGAGATCTGACACAGGATTGACAACGTGCTTGCTGGTTTGAGATCAGTGTTATTAGTTCTGTAAATTTGTATTCACTCCATACAGATATTGATTTAACCCACACAGATGGTAACATTCAAAACAAATTAATTACTTTCAGTGAGCTTGAAAAAAACCCCCTATGTCCATTGTTTTTTTTTTCAGCAAAGTGCCTGTGTAGAGTGATTAATATATATTAAATTCACATTAGCTCTGGCACAGACCCAGATCAAAATGTGGGACACTGTGTTCATTTTGTGTTGATTACAGGCTAAAGCATTTAGATTGTAACAAATACAGTTTTTGAAGTTCTACTTCATTTCTTTACTTGTCTGTATATAGTATTTCCAATACATATGCCAAAATTTATTAGCTGTCAGGTAAAAATAGATAAGATAGATATAGAGTTGCATTTATTTTAAACTGGTATGAGCATAAGATAATGTCTCTAAGACACATATAATTTGGTCTTTGTGACCTTTATTTAAAGATTTTTATGTCCTTATTAAACCATTGAAGTGTATCATTACTTTTGACAAGCATTTCGTAGATGCAAGTACAGTGAAACCTCAAAATTACGACCACTGACAGGACCTTGATAAAATGGTCATTATTTTGAGGTGGTCGCTAAACTAAGGTGTCATTAGGCGAGGTTTACTGTATGATCAGTCAGATGAATTCTGTACTATGGCCACATTTTGTGGAAGCTCATGCCAGTGGCAGGTGCTTTGGTTTCACATTTAAATATTAATGGTAATGCACATTGAATATCATCTTAATCCAGTGATATACTATGATATAGATTGTGAGGCATATATGGCACACAACT
The DNA here is from genome assembly GCA_026874595.1 of Sipunculus nudus. Classification (NCBI taxonomy): domain Eukaryota; kingdom Metazoa; phylum Annelida; class Sipuncula; order Golfingiida; family Sipunculidae; genus Sipunculus; species Sipunculus nudus. The sequence continues at coordinate 46,234,850 of CM049306.1, read as the reverse complement.
CCACTAGCTATCAGATAATAATTAGGTTTGTAAGTCTTGCATATTATGGACAGATATCTTCTATATAATAGTGTGTGCTGAATATGGTGTTCATAATGTAAACTCTCATTTAGCTAAGACACATCAATTGGGCTTACTTAATTCCAGTTAATGGATCACAAATCAACATCATATTAGCAAATATTGCATGTAATATCAAGATAATTATTATACTGAATGAAAAATTCATATATTGTATCTGTCATCACCAGCCTACGAGTGCTAAATTATGTGAAGCAAATGAGGTCAGGACCATTCACTTGCACATCTGTTCCTGGTATGTTAAACAATTTTTTCATGCTCAGCTAGTGTTATCAGCATATGGATTAAAAACCCAGGGTTCTTTCCATGTATTTATATGACCTTTTCTCTTTTATTCCGCTATGATGAGACAGGTTAAGGCGTGAGCTTTTCAACATTAGCTGTGTTTCCAGCTTTACCTCAAAAGTACATATTGTTCATATTGAACATTGATACAAACATCTGTTTAAACATTTGTGGTATCACAGTTTGACAGAAATTCATTGTCATATTTTACTGTACCTTCAGATAACATATAGTGCTTTGGTAACAAACTTTAAAATAAATAGTGACATTTGTGCTGAATATGTGCAGGAGAAACCAATATTTATGAGGATAACAACTCATAAAGAAATTTGATCAGTCAGATAGAAGATCATTATAGAAACAATGAAATGAAAATGTTAAAAGTTCATAATTTCAGATTTGAATTATTGAACTTTGATTTCAGATTATGATGCCCTATTGTGTGTTAATGTACTGATGGAATGTCGTGTTTAGCAGTTACAAACGGTCGTGTTTATGCCTCTTGGGGAATATTCACCCCATTTTCTGTTAGGATGTGACATCAGGGACCTCAGCTGTGGATAGGTTAACTGATGTAATACATGCAAAGTCAACATTTGCCTCAACTCATAGGGACAACTCTTGATGTCCAAAACCTCGACCATCAAAGACCTAAGATAATAGAAGTAGTGATTTGGGTTGAGCATGCTATATACAGGATACACAGTATCAAAGGGTGTCTCATTAAGCTGAAAATGTTTCACAATAGGTGCTTACTCTGATCGCCAGAAGCAGACGTAGCTGGTTGATCATGTTCAGTCATAGAGACAACGTGTATATCAAAGGATAAAGCTATTCTAACTTAGATCATTGACCTCCCTAACTCAAAATGCTGTTCTCTCATATTTAGTTATAAAATCCAATACCAGACAAAATTATTAACCAGGTAATATGTAAGAAGGAAAAGAATAGTATGGATTGCCAAGGGCAAGGTTAGATGGTAATATTAATACCTGCTACATGAGTAAGGGTACAAGGCCAGAACCTATTTACCATAGATCAGATGGCTTTGGATAAGATGAGGACATAGATTGAGTAGCTTTTCTAAGGATGAGCACATGGATGAAGACATGAGTTTGTAGCTTTATACAAGTGCTAGACCCACAAAAAAGACATGATAGAAATGTTGAACAGTATAAGGAATGAGGACAGGTGACTGATTGTGGATTGAATCAGGAATGCCTGAGAATGACCTGATATGAGTAAATACTTAGTGAAGTATGAAGACTAAGTACACAGGATGGGGATAAGTAACTTTGGACAATATAAGGACTGACTACATGGAATAGGAAAATAAAATTTTAACATCTTGGTGCACTTGTATGACAGAGGGTATCAAATGAACCCATGATATTAGTACCTAGTTAAATTAGAGATATTAGTAGATTTAAACACCATAAGATTAAATATAGGTAAGTAAATAATAATCAGAGGACATTCCTCCAATAAAAATAAAAGATAAGAAGACTGGGTAATGTAACAGAATGAGGTATATTTAGTGTCATCAGTGCCAGTGACGTGCACCATTTCTGCTTCATGACTAGATACCTATTAACATCAGGAAACTGATAAAACTAAATGGGACATATATAATTACATAAAAAAAATAAATGGGCCATCTTCTACAAGCTTAACAGCACCACTACAAAAACCAGGTGACATGGAAAATATCCACACACAAAACCTGTACCATGTTATGCATCTCCCAGTCAGCATCTGTATGGTAAACCTCTGTTGCGGGTAATGATGTGCACTGGTTGCCTTTTATACGTCGTCTCTTATTGCTTGTATTGGTCATGAAATTCTGATGAAGTAGATTTCCTCCGTGATTTTTATTGGGGATAGTTATAGTGTGGTGCCATAAACTGCCTGTTTGAGCCATTACATGTGGGTAATTTAGTTAATAAGTTAATGATAAAATGTTGGTATTATTAAATAATGCAGTGGAGCCCAAATGCTGGATTTAATACGACCTTGTTAATGGTAGGTAATTTTGGGAGTCCATAGCTGAGAAGTAATAATATTTGCTCAGTCAAGTACATAAAGGACACAAAAAGAGTGAAGCTATATTTATTTTTGAATATTTGGAACACTTTGTAATGGACCTGAATAATTCATACAAAACTGCTTACATGGGGAAATAACCACTGTGTGTTTTTGAGGTCCCTTAGGACTTGTGTAATATCGGAAGGTAACCGTAATAAGATCACTGCCATGAGGCATTAGCCTGTTCTGACAAGGGTCAGGGGGATTATCACATTTATACACCATCGTGTGACTCTGAAGCAGACATGGGGTCTCAAGTAATGCTATTGAATCTAAATTGCACGCAGGGATCCCCCCAAATGACTACAGTAACAGCATAGCCTACCATCATAACCGCCTACAGCTTATATTAGAGTTAAGCTTGGAGCCTTGCTGCGGCACTGAAGAACCCGGGGCATGGAGTCTTCAGTATAGGAATGTGACTGCAGGTGCGTTGTTCTTGCATGTCATGGAGGACGGAACGACAAGGGGAGACTGTGAATTATACAGCCCCATGGTTTGCCAGGTTCCCTGTGGACACAGCAACCCCAGCCCGGGACCGAGCTACGCCCACTCACGCTGGTCCTGGAACCTGAGACCAGAGTTATTGATTAGGATGTTTTCCATGTCAAGTTCCCGGCGCTGCACCCACACATAGTGAAGAATCTTGGTTAAATCATGTGTGAATTCTAACACTCATCATGTCAACCGTTCAGTCTTTGTCCTCGTCACTGATCCCACATCCCAACAGCACAGAGCATGTCAGGCGCATGTTATACCAACAACCGATTCTCAATCATATCCAGTTTTCCCACCCCCTATATTGGCTTATATTAATGCATGTAATATTAACAACTTAACACAATGTAGAACTAGGGCATTATTCTTTACAACTGTGTTATTTTAATAAATGCTTATTTTCTGAGAAATGTAGGAAGATTACCCTGGTTTTGCATTCTTGTGGGCTATTTTAACATTCTTCTACATGTGTCACTGACTCTTACTGTTGGGTCAGGTGCAGTGATGTAGCTTATTGCTGGGCTGCATTGTTATATTGCACACTGGAGAGCCAGGGTGGTATGGGCTATAAATGCTTGTAAGAATGCCTGGGAGGAGATATGCTGGTGAAAATAATTAGTGCTCTGTCGTGGGCTTCTTTGTTGCCCTAGCTCCCACATGATGCTCAGGCATGTGCAATCACTCCTTCATGACGCTGCAACACTTTATCATCTCTGCGGGCTTTCTTAGCTCCTCACAACATCAATTAACCTGAGGGGCTGGAGCCAGCATCCATGAGGGCTTACCTTTCCAGTTCCCAATCTGATGCTTCTGGGAACATGAGGCATGATTGTTGGCTGGTGCAGCCAACCATTAGCTGCATTGTGATGACATGCCAGTTTTTTAGGCGTACACCTTCGTCATTCCAGCACAGTAACAAATAACTTTGATGACCCTGTTTTGTAAGCTGCTTCACTAATGCCACCTGTTTTCTTTTTGATTATTCATTATGATCTAATTACATCATGGACTCTAATTACATCATCTATTAAAGATGAATGTTTTGCTTTCCAGACTGCACATTTTCACTTATTAGAAAGTCATACAGGTTTTCTCAGCTGTGTGGTTTTTTTTCCCTACCAGGTTTTGTGGGATTAGTAATATGTATAACCACAAGAGTGCAGCACCTGTATCTCAAAAAGTCATTGCATATCTTTATTGACACATAACTCTCAGTGTAGTTGTGTAGAATTAATTTTGCCCATTTTACGGTTGTCAAATTCTGTTATTCAGGTTATGTTTATAGTTTAGTTGTCATTCAATAATGAAAAAGGAATTATTGAGTTGCAACATAGAGGTACCATGTTAAGATTCTGCAGTGGACTGTTCTTGTATTATATTTTGTATAATTAACCCAGATAAGTCACACCTACACCCTTTTATTAATGGTATTGTTATATATCCATGTATTAAAATATATTAATATATATTATAAAATAATTTTAAAGTAGTTGATGCAGGTTAAGAGTACAGATTGCACTCAAGTTCATGTCAGAGGTTTAATTATGGGTATTGATGTCATGGACACTTAGTGTTGTGCAGTTGTGTAATTATATACTGTCCTTTATATCACACTGATAAACAATGTATGCTAGATAACATATTTAGTTAACATATTAATATGATTATGTATAGATGTTACATGTGTAAATATATGTATATTATGTTTGTCAAAGCCCAAATCACAGTAATGTGAAGAAAGGTTATTCATGTCACCAAATGTGAAACAACTTACTGTTTGTCTGACAGAAAGGAAATGGGGGGGGGGGGCTAGTAACCATGGCAATAACCTATACGTGGGAGAAAGCATGTAGAATGTACACCTGATCCCTTCTGTCAGTCACAGCAAAGACAAGTAGCTCCATGATATCCTAATAGTTGCCATCTGCCAGGTAATCTTCATCATGTGTTTACCTGTAACGAGACATGTCTGTGGTTCACACTGGGAGCATGTCTGACAGGTAACCATTAAGTATCACCTAGCCTGAGCAGGAATGCTGCGAAGTGTCTCAAATCATCTGTCAACCTTTCATTTATTTTGTATGAAGATGCTGTGTATTATCAGAAAAAAAATTTAGCACGTCCACTTGTTTATCTGCTTTTGCACTTACATTTATTTGTCACTGTTGTTCTTTATCTGTTGTCACTTTTAAGTACTGGCCGGACATGTTTACCACATGTGCACTAAATTGTTGGCAAAAAGCCTTTTATTATTTTCCAAGTATCAAATTTACCAGATGTCTCTCTCATGTCTACCTTTCAGTGTCAGTTTAACTTAGAGTACCATTATGTCAGGTGTACAAGGATGAACTAGATCATTAGCAAAGAGCCTTTATTATTTCCAGGTATTACCTGGTTTAACTGTACTGGAAGTTATCATCATCTGGTTCATCCTGTTTATCATTTGTACGTAAGTTCATCACACTGTCAGAGCAGACATTGGCACCCAGATCTTTATTTCTCTCTGGTAATCCATGAGAAACCTAGACCTCAGGATTCTGTCAGAAATAACTTTGCAGTTATTTTCATTATAAAACATGATTGTTCAAGATTATATGATGTTAATAAATTATATACTATTGCACTGATGTAAATGAATAAATATTTACAGTAAATTGCCTAATAGAAGTCACATCCCTATCCGAAGGTCCTTTTAGATAAACTAATATTTATTATGCTTCTAGTATGCTTCTTACTTTTAAGAAATGCTAAGTTTCCTTTTACCTTTGTATTGCACGATGACTGAAATTTAGTAATGAGGACAGACTGTATTGGATGATAGATTGTCTCTGTATAACAGTGGTAGCCAGTTTTTGGAATATGGCTCTATTGTAAGTAGTTCAGTTTGTTAATTCTTCATTCTAGTGGATGTTGAAGGAAACCTGATAATTGCCAGCCCTATAAGGTTGCATTGCCTCAAGGAAATGGGTCTTAGACTAAATACTTAATCTGAGTGACTTTTTATTCTGTTTGGACTGTTTCCATGGTGAGAGATGTTGTCTGGGTGATTGATCATGGTCTTCAAGACCTGGGGTATGTTTTGCACTGTAGCATGAAGTAGGGATACGCTAAAGTGTGGAGGGAGACAGTAAAAGGTAGGACAGTCAGCTGGTGTATTTACAGGCTTACCACAAAGTATCAGTAAACACAGGTAAGGGTGGTAGTTCCTGTAGCCAGTTGATAAGTCACAGCTGGATGAGGGGCTTGTTACCTGCAGTCAGTGACACTTGAGATGCTGCATGTTTGTCTGCCTGGAGCTGCAGCGTCCGTGATAAGTTTGTATACCTCTCCTGTACTCTACATTTAGCAATTTCTCCTTCTGTTTTGATAGTCCCAAGTTCAGTTAAGCCATGCTCTACGATGGTTTGGTCAATAACAAAACTTTAGTTTGTAACACGACTACAAGATGAATAGCCTGAAAGATCAGAACAAGCAGCACTTGACTAACATAACCTGAGACTCCTTAGCCACGGGGCAGCAGGGCCCCTAGTCTTATATATCGGGGAGGCGGAAGTAGCCATAACAGAGGGATCCAGCAGGGCTAGACGGGCTAAGGGGGTTTGATTTATGATAAAAGTTGACCAGGTAGATATAGAGTCACCAGGTGTATAGTTACCAGGGCTGTGCATTTAGGCCATGTAATCTGCTTACCTTAGCTGTACTGACTGAGGGCTTAATTGGGAAAGGTGCCCAAAGCTGACAGCAAACACACTGCGTTAATAGTGTGTTTGGTAGCCATCCTGACCCTGGCACATAAAACATTATTATGGGTGGTATCTCATTTAAACATCCTGTCTTCCTTAGCTTGTACATTCTGTGCTGGCATCCACTTATCAGTACAAAACTAGATATCAGTTGCTCTAAACACGAGCTGTGCTTGGATTTGATACTGTATCATTTTATTGAACCATTTATTTTCCATTTGTACCTATCACCTACAACATGAGTGTTCATTCATAGCTGTAGTTCATAAATTATTAATTATGAGACAGGCTGTTAAAATGAATATAATAATTTATAAAAAATTGATCTCTGTATGGTCATGTTCAATGTTTTCTGTAAATATATTAAATAACAATATCTCATAGTAACATGTCATCCATTAACTGTATCATGGTGAAATTCAGTTCATAAAATAAACAGTACCATATATAACATGCGGTTCCAAGCTGAACAATCAATTAATTGCTTTCCAGTTTGGTTTATACTCATTTCATTAGGAGCATTAATTCCTCTCTGCTTCAGTTATATTGGTAAGGATATATTATGTAGAAGTTTGTAAAAACCCTTTTTAACTAGAAGCTCATTCAGGAGAGTGCCAAGGAAAACACTGGATTTGTCCCTTATCCAGATCAGTACCTGAATTTGATTGTGTCTACCCTGGTTAATGTTCAACCCTTACCCTCTCCCAAAGTTTCATGAAGTTGGTTCAGTGTCTTTTGTATTATTATGTAGACAACAAACAAAGCAACAAACATACACAAGTGAAAACATAATATCTTGGCATAGGTAATGATGTGCATTCTATTGCTGTCAGTATTATTTTGGGGAGAAAGTTTGAAATGATACCACTTATTTGCTGTGATGATGTTGATATAGATATGATTCATGACATCAAGAATAGTCTGGAAAATAGATGCTTGGTTAAGGCTAACAGGATATCACATAAATTCCCCAAACTTACCAGTAACAATTAATGCTTCTACTTATGTTAAAATAAGGCATAATTGGACACAAGGATAAGAGGGAAGACTTGAGTAGATAATCCATTCACCATTGGTAATTGTATTAATGTTAGTTTGTGATATCTCACAAAATACAAGTTACTTCCATAGTAGAAGGAATTGATCCACTAAGAGCAAAACTACAACTGGCAGTTATACCAATCAAACACCAACTCACTGCTAATTATGGTTCAGAGAAAAAGTCTCTATGTGTTAGGCCAGGGTGCTGTAATTCAGCAGGTAATCTAATCTGTGCAGCCAGCACTGAGCTCAAGGAAACACAGGGGTATTACAGGTTTTATAAGGAGTGGCAGACAGATAACTATTAGTGGAAACTCAACTTCATCTTCTCAGGTCCCTTGTTGGTGCTTCGTAAGGAAACCTTTGATGTCAGAGGCAATGCATCTTGGGATACATTCATTGATCATCAAAAAATCATTTGTGGCTGGCTTATGGTCATCTGTTTTGTTGGCTCACTGCCCAGAGGAATATCTCCTTGATTCATATTGTAATGGTACCAGAGCTTACAGAAATCTTTATTCTATTTCTTTCATTTATCTTGTACAGTCCAGAGTCTGGCGCCATCTGTCTGTGTATATAGGGTGGTCCCAAATTGTCAGATCTGAGATTAATTATACAATAAACTACAGAAGTGTAGGTCTTTTTTGATATTTATATAATAAGTTTCTTGCCCTGCTTCATAGTATCTCCCTTAGTATATGTGGGTTCACCAATCATGTATAAACAGAAGAACCTTCCCAAATATTCAGTTACAGATCCCTGAGTTTAAGTACTTATCACATGAACTGTTGTATAACGCCAAGTCAAGAGTTGTCATGATTTGTACGTGGTATGTTCCTCAGGCATCTTTTCCACATGTATTACTGTGTTGTCCTACAGACATACAGTGTACACCAGTGGCAGAGGACTTGCACAATCCCATGTCTCATATCCTATGATTTGTGGATGATGGCAAGATCACCTGAAGAGCGTCCCTCCAGCTTCTACTTGGAAGAAACAAGTCTTTGGCAACAAAAGACTACACAGATAAATTCCCACCTTCAGACTGTCCTTAGAGTACTCTCCTTTTATTTTTCCTGACTCCACAAAAAAATGAACCACACATGGGGAACTGCTCTTTTGTGGGCACACTAAATCATGGATGTGGCGTGCCTGAATTAAGGGTGTACTGCTAGTGTACATAAATCAATTAAAAATCAGTCCTGACTGTCAGCTTACACTGGTTATAGAATTTTGTTAACTCACTTCAGCACATAAATAATCAAGATGTGATGATCAAGATAAGTATCTTATTTACCACATATACCTTTTGTGTTTTTCAGGTTGAGGTGAAGCCTTATGTACTTGATGACCAGATGTGTGACGAGTGCCAGGGCGCACGCTGCGGGGGAAAATTTGCTCCATTCTTCTGTGCAAATGTGACCTGCCTGCAGTACTACTGTGAGTACTGCTGGGCGCAGATTCACTCTCGCCCGGGCCGCGAGTACCACAAGCCGCTGGTCAAGGAAGGAGCCGACCGCCCGCGTGCGGTGCCGTTCCGCTGGTGCTAGGTCAATGCAGTAGTTTTCTGTCATCCCCTCCTAGCCCCTTAGGAAATTGTAGGCAATTTTTATTCACCTCAGCATATTGTACCTCACTTTGTGAACCAAAGCTGTGACATTTTTTGATGACTGGCACTCGGCAGTGAAGCGGCACCCAGTAGCGGATCTTGAATAATGCCCACAGCTAGGTCATCATACTGCAGTTCGTACAGTTCATCATTCAGGTAGACACTTGCATTGAAGGTCGGTTTGAACTGGACCCAAAATAAAAAATACTGGTGTTGTGATAGATATTTTTGTGCTGAAGATTCGCCAACACTTGATGTACACATGATCTCATTATGCCAAAGACTCTGCTGTATAAAGTTGAATACTAATTTATTTCCATAGTTGATCTGGTAGATAAACCCCATCCCTCTAATTATATATTGAAAGATTTGTAGATAGTTTTTTATTCCAATGAAATTTCACAACCCTAAATGCTTTCACTATACAATGCATTTCATTACAACTTTTCATCATTTTTACCAGCTCATTTTATGTAGATACTCCTAAAATCGGTGTATATAAATTTAATAATGGGCCTATTGCAGGGCCTTTGACAATCATTTTGTAAGGAATTTGTAAAAAAAATAGAAATCTGATAATTTGCATACAGCTACATTTTAATACAAAACTCGCAGACTCAACTCAGATGAGTTTCATCTAGTCGTAGATGAACCCAAGTTTCTGTGGTCTGTTACAAAAGACGAGCCTGGTGCTGAGAGAAAGGAGTTTTATGCAATGTGACACCGCAACAGATACATCAGGCTGGGCAAATAGTTTTAATAATGACTGTGTTATCATTTTGTTACTGGTTTTGGGGTCTTTTTTGTATCCATTACTTATTGGTGCAATTTTTATATTGTAGATTTAATAACTTTTTACTGCAGACATGAAATAATATTGTAAATGTCACCTACACTGAAGCATGTTTAACCTAAGGCACGTTATTTTGCATATGTTGTGGAGACTGTGTTAGTGACTTGCGTATCTTGTAAATATATTATGTAATTTACCATTTCCAAAGGTGAATGCTATGAACTAGCGTCACCAAGTGGATGTATATGGAAACTATATGCTTTGGGTAGCACAGATCAGCAAGCTAAGAAAACCTGAAAATCATTGCCTCAGGTCTGAGTTAAGCATTACAAATAGGAGACTTTTTTTTGTTAATTATGAAAATAAGGGATTATGATGGGTAAAAATCATTAGGAAATGAGTGCTTAAATAACAATGTTTCCACTTTCAGGTGGATGAACATTGTTATAGTGTGTGCTATCCCAAGAATTTAGTTTGTGAACCAGCCACTTGGTGATGCTAGTGTTTTTAAAATGACCTCTTCTCGTGTTTGAAGAGGTATGCTTTTCATATTGACTCCCATACTTACGGTACGGGTGATTGGGTGTAAGAATTTGTATCATATTCAAACGTATTACAGTGCTTATGTGAATTCTATGAAGTGTTGATGGCCAACTATTTTTTTTTAACCCAGTTTTATCATACATTATTCTTGTGACCATGAAATTGCCAAATTTTTTATACATTTAATATAAAAGATAAAAAAAAGTCTAGGCCAAGCCTGTCTTTTATGTCTACCACACCAGAGTTGGATTTTTCAGTCCTATATGCACAATAGTGATTTATATATGTTTGATAGTTTTCTTAACAGTGTCTGTGTTTAACTTGGCAGGGCTGGCTTATTTATTAAGCTTGTGTAGATAGACACACCTTTTTAGGATTTGGCTTAGCGTGTGCCATACCCTGTGCCATCCTGTTGCCTAACCTATTTACAAGTAATTAACTGTACATCTGTGCACATCAAAAGACAAATGCGTGGGCTTACCATCAGTAGATATATTATACATTTGATATATCACTACTGCTGGTAGTCACACCCTGACAGTTCAAAGCATTTGTTATAATCACTTATTTTGCACTAACATTAAACAGAATTTCAACAGGTGGTGCTGGGTCACTACCTAGCATTTTTTAATCATATTATCACCATTACAGTACTTTTTTTTAAAGTCATTTGATTAACAAGCCCCTTGGCTGTGTTCACTCATGAAATTATTGTATAAAATGCCATACCATTCTTCAGATACATCATAGCGTCTACCGTTGATACACATAAAGCCTTTCACCTTTCATTGCACAATGTCCGGACAGACTGGGCTTTATTTCAGACTCACTATGTCACTGGGCATGCTTTTAGAAAATCCTTTTTTATAGAACAGTTAACATGTAGTTGCCGCTTACATGAAAAAGTTTAGTGTGGACTGTGTGTGAAATTATTTATTGTGTGCAAGTACAGAGTCAGTAGCAGTTTTACATTATTCCATTTTGGTTACATTTTCATATTTTTTACAATTGTCTCAATTTTTCATCAAAATTCATTTGATATAAAATAGAGGCTTGGATACTAGATTGATTACTTTTGTTAGCACTTCATATTTGTTGAATTGAGCTTATGTGTATATAATTGGTTACATTATATTTGTGAATTTCCAACTTGTATGGAAGAGTGCATCTCAATGCATATTGCGTTGAAGGGAAATTGGTGATAGAGTGAGTTTTCCCCCATACTTTTTGGATATTTCACCCTTTTGCTAAGGGTACTCTTTATATATTATTACTGGTATTGTTGTGTCATATCTCAGAAATAGAATATGAAACATATGAATCGTGTGCATATCCCAAAAAGTCAAGCTCACAAAGCACAATAAACCGTAGACTGGCTTGGAGTTTATGATGTATTACTGAATATGATGTTCGTAATTGCCTTTACGCATGAATAATGGGCATTTGCACTTTTGACCTTTTGATACCATTTGAATACACACTTGATACTACATCCAGCAGCTTGTAAACTTTACTCGAGGCCACTGCCACCAAGTTTCATACATAGTAATACATAGTCTTTCCAATTTGTACCAGTCACAGATGTGTTGTTTATTGTGTAAATTTTGTAAACTTAGGGCTGGTGCTACTAATTACCAGCTGTTAGTATTTATATTTACCATTTACATTGTGAACCCTACAGACTGGTTGATGTGCTTAAATCATGTTAAGCCAATAGATTGTGCACAGGTTTTGAATGACTGTGGACACTGTATGGACTAGTACTGATGGTAACTGGTTATATTGTGGCATCCTTAAACAGGGCAGCTTATTGACAATAGGGTATATACAGAGTCTGTTACAGGCTGACATTGTGTGGAAAATTAACCCAGGGTGTGTCTAGGTGATATGTGAGAAGGGTCATCTCAGAAACCCGAGGTTTTTTAATGGGATGTGTGAATCTGTTGTTGATCCACTGTTGTTATATACAGCTGGGTGTGTGAGTTGTTGTGTTGTGTGTACTGCATGTTGCGTTGTTTCTCTCTCCCCATATCCCAAATAGTGGGAGATCAGTCAGTCAGTCTTGGAAGACTGCGGTGGATTTTAATCCCCGGAATGGTGCACTTTTTCTTCTCTTTCACTCTTGTCACTGTTACGCGTTGTGCTTGTTTACATTATTAGGATGATATATTTTGCCTTTGCTTGACACATAATACTTACATTATATTATAGAAGATATATACAGCCATCTAAATAGTCATCTTCTCTCCAAATCTACCACACCCCTTGGCACAATCCTGGACGCTTGCATATTACCATGAAGTCTATGTAATTCCTGGTGTGATAAAGTGTATAGATGGTTTGTGGTGTTGTACGTCATGTGTGATTAATATCAGTCTTATTAGCCACACACAAATAGCTTGTGATACTGGTGGGTGGTACAAGCGCTTTATGCATGTTATGGTGTGTGCAGTATTTTAATGAAAAAAAAAATTAAAAGAATAGCATCTGCACAATTTGTACATTATATATCTGCATTCATTGTACCTCACAATTCAAATTTTAGGAAATTGTATTTTCTGATTGTATTTAGCTAATGATAAGATTCCATGGTAAGGCGTTTTGATTGATTTATCATGTTCCATTTGACGGGCATCAAATATAGACTTTGTATGCCTAGCATTTTAGCATTTGGTATATTTATTGTATCCAGTTTGGGAAATGTTTGTATGTGTTGGAAGTTTTGCATAAATTAACTTAATTAACCTGTGTATCTATTATAGGTTGTCCAGTCTATTTATGAAACATATTTATGAGTTTGTGTATGTGTGATACACAGTATTATGTTCTGTGCAGAGAATGTTATGTTGACCATACTGGAATTATTTTCTGTTATAATTATTTTTGGAATAGATAAATTTTTGTAGGTTTCATAGATAGACTTTAATCCATTTTTCTACATTTGCTCATCCTTGAGTTATCAAAGTGGTTGTTGGATTTGGTATGTGTAAAGTATAGATCTGTATCACATATTGACCAACATTTTCATAGCAGAACTACATTTTGTACGTGGGGAGTTTTCTTAGTTATTTTTGTTAAGACCGTTTCAACAGCTCGAGTGTTTCTAAGTTTTTGAATAAAATTTGTGCTTTCCACTTTTGATTCACATTATGAAATTTTCCATCTGAGATATTATTTCCATATTCTATCCCCTACAATTTCTACACATTTTATAGTTCATCACATTTGTTCTTCCCTTTTCCAGTTAATGGCTTTCACACTTTGTGTACTAGTTCCTTTGAAATAAATATTTGAAAAAAGTTCACTCTCCTTCTCAGTGGAAGTGTGATTGCCAACCAACGAGAAACCTTGTCTCATGTGATCACGGTCACGTGGTCTTATAAGTTTTCCTTATATGTCATCCTTAAAGAGCCTGTATGTTAAATACTATTTAGCAAAATCTGTTGTTACCCCTTAAACAAAATCTTATTTCCCTGTCTCTTTCTCATTTCCACAAGAACATGTTGACAAGTCTCGATTTATCACGAACTTAGTATGGCTAACATAAACCGCAAATGCCACACCAATTTAAATAATTTTATCAAGATAAAAATGTTTTGTCCGAAGTCTGTTGATTTTCAGACTTTGTGTCTTAATCTCTGATAATTTTACCCTGCTTCTGCTGATGCCATAATCCACAGAAAGCCAAAGCAGCTTCAGCCGGCCTAGTCAGGTGCGTCCAACAATTTGACAAAAAACATTAACATGCGTATCAAAGTGCACAAAATTGAAAGACAAAGTCCTATATTATGCAGAATATTTTGACTATTTTCACATTTTCGGATGCAATTCTGCCTTGCACGCTATCTTCAGATTCAATCATTTGATTTAAGCTACGTCGGAACTACCGGCTTTTCTAACATATACAGCCTATGTATCTTTTCGACCATTCTTTTGCATCTTACCAGGGTACGCATGAGTAACATTCGGAGACTGCCGTATCTAAAAGTTCTCTTAACCGGACACCAAAGATATTATCTAACGAAAAACAAAGTACGATAAGGTAAATTCTCACAAGTAGGGACATATATGGATAGTAGTAAACATTTGACAGACTAATCAAATCGCTTATCTCCTTCGCTCAACAATATACAGTTAAATTTTTAAAAACTAAAAGAATACGTTCAGTAGAACGGAACCCTCTGACTTCCGTGATACGGGTTTGCATAACTCAGATTTAAGGTTCTTTATGGAATATAATGGTGCGTCATAAATATAAGAAAATTTAAAGGAAATATCACTTCCTTATATCCGGTTTCCAGGCTTCGATAGTGTTTTACAATTTAACCAGTTTCGTTTGTTTACGTGAATAACAGGGTTTCTACAACTCCCCTTTCGCATGATTGTGTATTTCTTTGCAACCTCAGGATAAAAAAGGGGTACATAAAAGAAAAAGAAATCAAGGAATTTCTTCGAGAAAATGTCTTCTCAAATGGCACCCTGCTTAAAGGAACAGTTGACTACAGTTCAGATGCGAAATCAGGGGACGCTGGGTAAACAGCTGTACCATTAAGACTGTGGAGTGGAGCTGATGGCATTTTAAAGACAAGAAAGAAAAGGTAAAAGAAAAGAAAAAATTTCTTCCAAGCAAACTATCTTGTTTCTTTCCAATGGTTCATTTCTTTGGTTCCCAAATAGAAGCCTGAAATGACTTAAAATGAAAAGAAGAACTTGCGATTATGTTTGAAAGAAAAGTCTGACTGGCCCGCAGAAAGAAGAGAGAAACGAACAATGAAGTAACAAATAAGACGAAAGAGAAGATCGCCTGGCAAGACGTCCATGAATTTATGAAAACTCAAAAACTCAAGTTCTCATTCCATTCACTTCCTCGCACATCTATCTGCACCATCACCATGGTAACACGACCTCCTCCGCAGGCAGATAATTTTAACGAGGAGGAATTCAAGAAACAGGTCAAAGGTCACACCAAAGTCGCTCGAATCCCTATTTCAGGGGGGAAATATATAGGAGAAATAGTGCATATTACACCTCTATAGTGATACATGCCATCTCCGTATGAAGTACATACTTCGTAAAGCACATCTGTATACCCATATAGAGCATAGTCCATCTCTTGATAAAAACACAACCACAAATAGGGATTCGAGCGACTGTGGTCACACATACCGGAAGTACGGTATTGCGAAAACGTCCCGATATTATACATAAACCAACACTGCCATATATAGGTTTTCCGTGATAAACCCCTATATAGCTCCTTTTTCAAAGTCTGGTTGTATATAGGGTTTTGGGGTTTGTTTTTGCAATGCCTTTTTTAAAATAAAACCTCTGGACACCTGCAGTTATTATTGTAAGCTCAACTGAATTGGAAAATGGTCTCTAAACAAAACCTCACGCTGCATTAGCCAGGCCTTTAGGGCCGGCATGAAGAACTATATCCACAAGTACAATGAAGATATACTCAGGTCTTGATCTTCCCTGAGCAAAAACTAAATCTTCTCGGAGGCACAGTGAGGCCTCAGATATAGGTAAAGGTCAAAAACAGTTAAATCCTGAGGACATAACAATAAACACGAAAAAACCTATCAGAGTTGAATCCTTGAAGGGGCTATGGTATATTGAACGTACTACTGGTATACTCCTTAATTCCTACCTGCAAAATCCACGTTTAAGTCTATACATGAAATGGCATCCTCCATGAGTGGTTTCGGAATGTTTGCGAGGTGAGATTTTAAAGAGGGTACGGGTAAACGACAGGAAAGTACTCCGAGGACAGTCTGAAGGTGGCCTGGACCACCCTTTTCCGAACCAGAGGCCTTTTTTTTACGTTTTGTCATTAGTCCACCTCTTTTGGAACTCCCGCCCCCCCCCCCCCCCCCCAGTCTCCTAAATCCTTGATCCGCCCCTGAATCTGGAGGACAGGAGTCAATTTAAGGAGTCGCGGTAGGTTTGCAGGAAACTCATACGAAATGTATGGTTGTAATTAGGACCTAAACGCGCACGTCAATAGATATATATATATTACTGAATGGGTTTGGTTGCCATTCTAGGATTAAAGTGCTCGATACATAAAAGTAGAGCTGCAATAAGTTCATAAAAAACATCAATGCAAAACTGTCACTACCCGCAGGTTTCGTGCTTAAAAACATGGCAATCATCAGGAGACTGAGTTGTGGTGGTTTATGTTTGCTCATGGATGGGTGTGTGTGTGTGTGTGAGATTATTTACGGTTGGCTGTTCTGTTGAGTTGTTATCGCTATCTGTTTTGTCGTCTTTTATTGGAGAAAAGGACTTTCCAACGTATACGTTTGATGACGCTTTCGACTTTTTCCAATAAACGTCTCCGGTATGATGTGCGTCTTATAACAGGCTTTTTATTGATATGTTGCAGCGGATTTTTTCCATTGTGCATTCATGTAGTTGACAAAATAATGTATAGTTGACTAGCCAACCGTAAATAATCTCACACACGCACCCAAACATGAGCAAACAACACGAACCACCACGACTCAGTCACCTGATGAGTGCCATGAAGTAAGCACGAAACCTGCTGGTAATGACAGTAATGCATTGATGTATTTTATGAACTTATTGCAGCTCTACTTTATATATATATATATCCGAAGTTAAACACAAGCGAGATTAATATGGTTATATATATATGTTTATATGTATATATATATATGTGTGTGTATAAATATATATATATATATATATATATATATATATACATACATACATACATAAAAAGTGCTTTAGGTATTGAAAGAACCGGCATGTGAAATTATGAATACATGCGGTGGATCGACCTCTGAACCCTTCTAACTCTTCTCCTTCTGGTTTCCAGTAACAAAGTGACAACTCAACAGCGTCCACTGGCTGTTTCCTGCGGCAGTGAAAAAGTTAAGTACAGCCGTATTCCATTAAAATAAAACCGTTTCCAAGATCGCATTGTTATTTTATTGATGGAAGAAAGTAGAGCGAAAAAGGCACAATTATCCTTCTGTCGCGGCAGGGGTCTCGGACGCATCAGAATCCTTTTTCACCGGAGAGCAATTTTGTTCCAGTCTGGAGCAAACACCTGAAATTCCCTAAAGTGTATTTGTTAAAGGTCAGTGGCACGTTTAAATGGACGGAATGGATCGCTTGTAGTTGCCACCGACACGAGCCATGCCCGCCACATCTAGCAGACTGCGGTTTAATTGGACCGATTGAATCCTACGGGACCAGGTCACTTTGAGGAACGTTACTTAACACCTCGATCTTCAGCGGCGTGACTACATTAAAGACGTCTTTGGTCTTGAATATTTTGTCCAACACAGTTATTATGTGGGCTGCTCTAACATGTTCTCGTGTGATTTCTCATTTAAAGCTTGGAATTACTCGGTACAGTTCGCCCACGCGTTTTTTTTAACACAGGCCATCTCCCATATCGAATTAAATATTCCTTTGTTTCAAGACCAACCAATCTGTTATGCAGAGTTAATCAAGTAAACGTCAGAAATAGTGCTATGTTTCCTTGCTAGTGTACATACAGCTATACAAAGCAAGCAAACGTCATCAACATCTGCATCCGTTTAATTTAAATTAAAGATTTATAATCTTTACAAATTATACAATGAAATATGAATGAGGACGAAGAGAGTACAGGTATAATTCTTAATGTGGAATTCCAATTGCCAACATCTGAAATTTGAAATAAATAAACCTTTATTAGAACGGGAATTGTCCTTAAACTTGAACTATGTTATCGTCATCTGGTGTCATATAAATAGAAGTTTTAAAAAAATGTTCGTATGTTAGAAATGATTCAGCACACTACTTATGTAGAAACATTTCCTGACCGGCTGAAGTCTATATTGGGATTAAATCTACCAGATTATAAATATTTATTCGCTGTCAGGTTAGATTTAAATCGCAAAAAAACCACGACTGAGGCGATTGAATAAAGGCGGTGTTATATTTTTGCCACATTATCGATTTTAACCGAGTTTCAAAGTAACAAAAATACAACTGTAATTGCTTTATAGAAATTATTGCAAACATGCTGATCGATTTTTACAGCAAGTGTCGCGATTATATAGCCTTCGTGACTGTCGTAAAATAGAATAAACTGGGGGTGTTTATTTTAAGCTAATAGTGTTCGTTTATAGACACGAACAGACATGTTGTACATGGGGCTCTGCAACTTGAATGATGCAATAAATTACCGGACCCGTCCCGCGCCTACGAGTCTTCCAAACTTAGACTTGCGTATAGATCAGCCGAGTGTCGTAAAACAGCAGACGACACGACTTACGCCGTTTAAAGCCCCAGCGTGTTCCCGCCCTGACATATACACCTGTGTAAACGTGTTTTGTCCTTTTGGTTTGTCTGTTGGGCGGATACAGACTTTCTCATAAAGTGACATCTTGGCTTATAAAGGTTTTGCGGGTGCCGCAATGCGAAGATGAAGGGATACCGGTAATATCATAGAGGATAAGCAAGCCAAAAAAAAAAAATTAGATATGGTCCTATACTTTTACAAGATACTTTAAGCACTAATTTTCACCTCTTAAGTGCTGAGAACATATATTTTTTTAAGGGGTTCAGATCAATTTTTGCGGCCTTGACCCCCCTTTTCCAGTCTGTGGAGGGGATCGGGGGTGGGGGGTTGGGGGTGGGGGGCCGGGGGGGGGGGGGGCTTTGTCATCAGTCCTTGGTTTGACCCCAAGTTTTCCTAAATCCTGGATACGCCCTTGGTGTATAGCACGGAGATAAATCTAGGTTGAATGGATTTTTATATAAAGGCAATTCAACCTGGAATATTATCTGAACATATTAACTTTTATCGGGTAAATCTAAACTTGACGTGCTTACCACGGGATAACATAAAAGAAATTGACTTATAATATATAAGTGGTCCCGTATACCAATAGAACCAGCAGATGGAAAACTTTTGAACGTATATGGTAAACCTAAAGTAAAAGACCTAAAGTAAAGTGAATCCACGGAGGAAATAAAAAGAAATAAAAATTATTCTTAAAGGTATCTATTCACATATCAGGTATATGAAATATGCATGAAACATGTATTCCGTTTAATACCGTAAATATACCGCAAATATTAAAGTATCTCAATATTTCCTTCTAAACCCGTTTGTTGATAACAAGAGGAAAGAAAGCTTACATCGAGCCCGATCAGTAGCACAAAGTATAAACATAGCACGCACGCCACCTGGTGGCCGTACCGCGCAACTTCACAAATAAGGATTTTTCAAGGTGTTTCTTCCTTATTCCTTTCACGTTTCGCTTATGTTTCTTCTCCTTGTTTGAGAATTGCCGCAGGTGCACAAGATCGGACCTCTGGTCAAGCAAACTTAATGGTTATGGTACACAGATACAAGTGGAATATGCTTACTCACACATATATCAACGTAAAAAATAGGTGAAATAGAGATATTAAGCCAGTAAGCCAGGATGGTTTTGCTGTGGAACTTTTGTATTCAGTCAAAATGAGCTAATAAAGAGAGATAATCATAATAGACATAATATTGAAAATGTACTTGAATCTTAAGGACAAACTGAGATATTAGGCCTTTTTTGATGCCATGTGCGACAAGCATGCAGTTAAGAAGGTTAAAAAAAGTTAGAAAGTCAAAAAGATCTAGCGAGTCATGGAAAATGAGATTGATTAACGCAAAGAGGAGAATAATAAAAAATAGGATCGCAGAAACTCTTTCATATCATATGTTCATGCCCAACGTCAAGTCAATGTAAAAAGAGAAAATGGAGAGAAATTAAGAAAGTTAGAATGTTACAAAGACCTAGCGAGAGAAAATGCCCAAGGTACATACAGTGTTGAGGTAGTTAACGTAAAAGTGATGGGTATAGTTTTTGAGATGGATTTAATGAACGCATGGCTAGCTAAGTAAGATTGTCGTGCTTGGATCGATAACATATGAGCGTTGAGATGGTCATACTGAAACGTTTTTCGATGACATTAGCATATTATTGGCATACTCAAATTTCAAAGGAACGTCTCGATTAATGCAAAACTCCGGCTGCTCTGAAAGCCGTTACAAGTATCGAGTATTTCTTCACGAGCGACTAGAATTGGAGCTAGAGTCCTGTAATTTTAGAACACCGGGCGATCAGGTCTATAGCTGTAGGTATACATCTTTCAAACTTGGATTAGGTAGGGTCGTTTTGATTTCCAGATAGCTATTGTCTCCTGTATTGACATCCATTGAACCCAGCTTGGTAAGATTAATGTGGACAAAAAGTCAAATTGGCGTGTACTCTGTACTGCTGTATATTTGCGTTTAGGTTGCACTATAAAAAATAAATGGTTATACGGATCCGGAGGCAAAAATATGTAGTAGGAGTTTTTTTCTTTTAAAAATAGAAATTTATTGGTCGAAACAAAGTATTTGGAATATAATAGCAGGGTAGATATAAGATTTTGCGTGCATGGTGCATGTATGAACTTGTCTCAATGAATAGATCTTTTCTTCGAGCATGCGCACTGCACATAACGATCGTCTGCGGGGTTCGGGTCCACCTTTGAAGCTTCACAGATCTTGTCAAGTAAAATCAAATACAGACCAGAAACTCCAGCAGGAACCTCACTGTTAAAAAAATAAGTCTGTTTGTTACTATGAATCACCTTGGATATCACAAAATACAATCTTACTGTAGAAAAAAAAGGACCCGAACATCCAGGTACAATTTCCGCCGACAGATGTCGTAAGTGTGATAGGTAACCTCTTTGTCGGAATCGAAGCAAAGCGCCATATAGCAATATTACTAAGGATAACATACATTTAAAAAATCGTGAAAACTGTATTATTTTATATGCTGCCTTATGTAGCGGTATTAAGGCCTACTCTCTCCGTAATGTTATTCGGAAACACCGCAATTAAGGTATTTAATTTATTTAATTTCCTTTTCGATAACGCATACGTATGAATTATTAAAAACGAAGAAAAAGACCGCGTACAAATTCTTTGCGGTCATTTGTCATGAATAATGAAGTATGTAAAGTATAATATTAATAATACTTATAATAATACATATTAAACACCTGAGCAGCATGAAAAATTGACAGGCTATTGGTAAAGTATGTCTGTCTATGCTACATTTTCTATACTATATTTTCAGAGTCCTAAAGATTTAAGCCACTAGAGGACCAGGCCGTAGTGATTGGTACAAGCCTTGTGAGCTCTCCTGACCAGGCTTTGGCTGATGTATGTCTTCCGGCGTAGAATGGCCGACACACTTCCTGGCAGTTAGTTCCCTTAGCTTCAATGATCACTATTTTGCAGGAGGAAAGAGAACAAAGCAAACACCAGAGGAGTTGGTTACAACAAGTCCTCTGACAAACACTCCCTCGCTGGGCGACGCTTCTCTGCATGACATCGTATTGGTCAATAGAAGTGCCTCCTCCGTCGTAATCGTCTCACAATATTGGATGGTTGACTTAAGAAAACTTTGTAATAGCCCTGTATGGGCTGGCGGAGCTGACTAGTTTCCGTGTCCTGTAATATAACTGACTAGAATGGGTTTGTTTTTGCGATGCAAAATCAGATATATGTCTCACCTCCCTATGGGCCTCCCATCCCCAAATCTGAGGAAAAAATATAGACTACTTCAAAAGTTTGGGGTCCATAAAAAATCCAAGGTTTCTAAAGATTTGACCTTGAAGATGAAAGTCAAAGTCACCAATTTCCGCACATTCCTGAGACTTTGGAAGAAATAATTCGCGTGTCAAATTTCATGAAAATATATTGGGTGGTTTAAAAGTTACAGGGTTCACAAACTATTTCTATTTCGGCTCATTTGACCTTACAGATTAAGGTCAAGGTCACCAGTTTTCGTTCTCATTCAAGACCTTAATTGAAACAATGTGGCTGGCAAATGTAAGGAAAAACTGTGTAACTTAAAAAATAATGGGGTTCACAAACAAATTATCTTTCGGCTTAATTGACCTTGAAAATTAAGGTCAAGGTCACCGGTTTCCAAACTCGGTACGAGATTTTGGTAGAAACAATAACATTTGGAATCCTATGAATAAAATATTGAGTGGTTCAAAAGGTATCGCGTTCACAAAAATGACCACGACAACGCACGACAACGAAAGACCAAACACTGTTTGTCTGTCCCATGGGAGGGGAGACAGTTCGTATATTTCGAGGGAAGGTTATCCGGGGGGGGGGCGGCTTTAGAGAGCACAGGGGGATCGCCTGCTCTTTTTTTTATCTAAAGCGTCTGGAAACTGAAGACAAAAAGAGTCAGAGGCAAGAAACTAGCCTCGCGACACGTGCTTTTCGCTAAAATGGATTGCGGTGGGTGCCATCTGTCCTGACTCTGTTAAACACAATCCCCTGAAATTACCTGTGTATATGCTGTCTTACCCTCCAGGCTCTTTTCGTGTCGTTCTTGGACGCAATAAGACATTATCAACTTAAGCAAGCACACAAATATAAATTTTAAACAAAAACAAATGTCTTAAAGAATATGAAACAATATTTAAAATTAGTCTGGGTCATGACCATCCAATGGAATAGTTGTATAAATCGCAAAAGAAACACCCAATGGATTCCACTAAGTCCACATTTCTCTATCGCAACACTTGACTCCAAGCATTACTCGCAAGCATTATTCCTTAAATCGAGACAAAATCACAGGCTGATCTGCGTTGAAGTAGTGCTTTGATAAACTCGAATCAAATTTCCCCTGCTCTCGGTAGTCAGAATTGTACAGCCCCGAACTGCCATATCACCATGAGTGCTATGACGTCATACTAAACCCTTTTTCCATCTGAGGATACGCCGTCAGTCATTGCGTGGATAAATGAGCATTTTCTGTTGGTGAGAAGCAAAACTGCTAGTCTTTGATCATGTAATTAACCGACTCGCTCCTCTAGATGTGACAAAAAGCAAATTTTGGATGAATGGTAGATTAAACAAGAGGTGCAAAAGTGACAACTGGCATATAAGATTTACCATAGGTTAAAATTTAGGGGTTCCTATAAATGATTTTCTTTCTTTTGAATTGTGCACCCAAACCATTAACGACAACGGGACCAGAAGGCATATTGTGATACCTAGAAACCCCCTTGTTCCATTTGTTTGTTTTTTTTTTGGTTACTTTATTAAGGCAAATTAAGATTGGTTCCTCGCCCCCCCCCCCTTGTTTTTTTTAGAAATGATGTGTACAGTGTTGTGTGGAGTTGTTCCTGTTGAGCCTTCAGTTTCTGACATTTCAGCACCTGGCATTTTGTCAGTAAGCCACTGACAGCTCAGCATAAACCCCACACAACAGAGAACACACGAACCTACAAAGACTCTGGGAAAACGCATGATCAGATCTCATTATAAATCTTTTAATCTTTAGATATACCACTGGATAGCCAAAACTGACCATGTTATTTTGCTTAAAAAAATTTACAAAAAGTATTTAAACTTGAAAAAAAGTACAAAAAAGTATTAAAAAAATAGCTTACTGTAAAAAAGCACAATACTTTAAAAAATATAAATGGTAGCACTGCATTTCTGTCAAGAAAATGAAATAATAAAATTTACATGAAATTGACTTCTGTGAAGTTGTGCCTTATTTGTTCAGCAAAACATATTTAACTGTTGTCCCCTGATTAATGAAATTCTAATCGAAAACCTAGAATAAAAAACGATTAAAAATCGCCAACCCTCACTTATATATGAAAAATGCCTGAGGATCCAACGTATTTCCACATGACTTATCCATAATGATTAATATCTAGTTTCTTGAGACCTTTGACTGCCCTACAAATAGTTATTTGAGCAGTTACATTTGTCATGAAAAGTTGATTAACACCATTCGGACGGAATTATCAGACGTAAATATTTTAATTTTGCTCTAATTTGTAATATAATTCTGTAAAGCATGTGATGCTCCTGATTGAACCCTCATTCTTTAAAAGTTGTTTTCTCATTTCGACCAAGGTTAAAAGCCAGTGCTGTTTTATCAAGTATATTAAGGATCGATGCGGGAAGTTTCTTTCGTCCTTCTGTATACCTATTTTGTCGGCATTTTTTTCTTTTTTTTCATCTGGAAGTTCATTGTTAAGGGAAAACCTTCATTAGGCATATACAGGGTTCCCGGCCCTGCATGGAGGAATACAAAAGTCACCATCGTTGTTTGGACAAGAGACAAATTTGACAACAGTTAAAACTTTCTCTTCACGGCTCATAACATACCCACGTTTTTCCTTGATTTGAGGCATTTTTATCAATTGAGGCATCTAGGCATTATTTGTATTTGTTTTTTTAATTTACATGACTGGGGAAAAAAAGGACTCATTATCCATGCCTGCTTTATTTCAAGGATGACTTGGAACCCTAAGAGAGCTAAGGCAAAAATAAGAAAGCAGTATACCAAGCTTCAACATAATTCCAATGTACAGTAGTCCGGGACAATGGTCATATGCAGAAAAAGCCACATTTTACATATGCCGACTGCATGATATCATGTAAAAGCTCTAAATTACCTATTAAAAACAAAATGGCTTACACATGCAGTAGCACGTTCTATATGTATGATTATTGAAGATGTTGCATGTAATGTCGTCAAATGTAAACTTGAATCACAGGAACGTTTCTTTGATGCCATAATAGGGTCAAATCTTATATGTCGGTGATACTTAATGAATATGTGGTTATATTAATATATATATATATATATATATATATATATATATATATATATAGAGAGAGAGAGAGAGAGAGAGAGAGAGAGAGAGATTATATATGGTTTTAAGAGAATAATATCTGAGAGAGGTTGACACATATTGGTGGAACAAATCTGTTAATTAGCAAAGAAGGGTGAATATTCATGAAGCCTGCTGATCGGTGTCTTGCAAAATACCACAGTATCGCGTAAGAATATCTGTTTATTTTCATTTACCCTGCGGCCTCGCGTCGTTTGCATGTAGGTGACGTAGGCGGCACACCCACTCACACACGCCAACGCAACTATTCCTCGAAGTTTGTTTTCTCGTGCTTGAGCTAAAAAGGGGACATCGATCTAAGCCTTACGAATTTCCGTTGTCCAGGTTTGTCCATTTTTGCAAACTCTACTATAGTTTATTTATAAGGAATAAAATGGAGAGACGTAGACCAAAACCTTACTCAGAATTGTACGGCTTTGATATTAAATAAAACTAGAATACTAATATTTTACTGGCTTGTTCGACGGTCCACACAGGGAAGGGGTCAAACGGGAGTGCTACTGATTGGAATACACCAGAAAATGACATACGAGAGAATCTCAAAAAGTGATGCGTAGTGAAATGAAAACGTCTCGCTGTAAGCCCTTGCTTTTAAAGGAAAAATGGATTGGCCACATTGATATGACCCCTCCACCAGATAAAATTATAGAGTATATTCTTGTTTTATATTATAACGTCTTTTTGGACACAAAACGACCATTAAACGTTTAACCCAGACTCGGCTTTCTTAAGGTCACGTGGTTCTATTTGTTTCCCTTTTATATGTTATCTGAAACACCTCAGGTCAAGCCCTATTTAAACAATTGTTCAGCTGAATATGATAGAACATTACACCTATTTTGACGTTGTTACACCCTTTTTGTATGTTTTCATCAAAGGTTTTTACGGATTTCATGATTTAAGGCTTCAATCTCAATAATTTCTATTCTGCTCTGTTTCCTACCATCAGTGTCATTATACTAAGATATTTGTTTTTAAGACTGAGTGCGGTTGTATCGCCGTCTAGGTCCAGACAGTTCCTGAGATAATTAGCAACAGCGGACGTTGGTTCACCGCATTAGTCTTTTGAGTGTCTGTTAATGAACAAAAGTTATTTTAATTGGTCACAGGTGTAAATTAAACCTGAGGTTTCACTTATGATATATGCAATACAGATTTCCTTGATTAAACTACAACTAAATGAAAAATAATTTTAAAAATTAATTTAAAAATTTTTTTTTACATCGAACAAACAAGAAATTGGCTTTCGACTTGACCACAAACGATGCAACACGGCATCAACCCGCGGAGTGCAACCAGATCACTTGCGGATCAAGTATACACACAAAACAAATTCATATTTTTACCGATGCAAAATACTTGTGTGTCCAAAGCCGGAAGGTTGATAACCTATCCTGTGCACAATTGAAATAGGTACCATGCATTTATGCTCTTGTAAAGATTTATATTGGACCTGTATGTATATGAAAACAAACCTTATGAACTGGTTGTCACCTAAATCAATATCATATCATGTGTTTATTTAAAAAATAAAATTTACCACAGATAAAAGCAAGTGAAAACACTGAGGTTTTCCCCGTAAAACAAAACAAATCTGGATAACACATAACCGCTTTGGGCCGAGGCAGTTTTACCATGCAGTTCAACCAATACACCCTATTGCCACTCTGAAGATATCGATCTAATGCGATTTTGGTAGAGACCGGGGTCAGGTTTGGAATTCTAGACCATATCGCACCGTCTGGGGTATATCTTTTGTGGCTTATAAGAATGAAAAACACGTTTGGCTGCCATACACGTTGCCAGCAGCCACTCGAAGTAAGTGCTCGCTTGGCAACCACATGTGCATTGGAGCAGGTTTTATGTTTATGGACCGGGCCGCTCGAACCAACTGGTAGCATGCGGATGACAGTCCACTTGTGTAACGCCGCCCATGCCCCATATACTACAGTCCGTTCAAGTATCGGGAACCCAATCTTTATTTGCGAAAAATATAATCATTACCTTTGAATACGAAATTTAATGGAGATTATGTCTCATTCCGTCTGTTCGTCTGTCACCCTTGAATGATATACGGGTCCTATGAGAGAAAGGGATGAAAAGAAATGAGTGGTCCATAATGCGTATGCAATATCATTTTTTTTTATTCACGTCTTTCATTTAATCTGCAATAATTCTTGGTTACTTATGGCTTAACTGAAACTATGCCAAGGGGTTTGTCTTTAGGTGTTCACCATCTCCTGCGATGGTGAGCGTATGTGCGCTCTCCAGTAAACGTTTGATCAATGTTCTATCAATTATTTTACAAGGAAGTTATAGCACCTGTTCTCAGAGGATATAAAAATGAGCTTATGTGCTTATCTATGATATTATAAAGTACAAATAAAACCCTTATAATAATGAATTGTACGTGTCACTATGCAGGGAGGATGGATTCAATATCCCTCTTCTCCGCAATGATTGTAAGCTTTCAAATGTAAACCTCATCTATGGTTCTCAAATGGGTTTCTCTTCTTGCTTTACAAAATCACCAGAATTAGATGCACACGTAGAAGTTCGAATGCAGAGGTCATTCGTGTATCTAGCTTCTCTGTCTGTTTTCTTATTGGAGGACGAAGAGATTAATATATTTTAAGTGTTGTCAAATTAAGCTCTGTCATCAGCTTTTTAAAAGTTTACCGCATACAGTGCATGTATGGAATATTAACTTGTTACAGCTTTATGTGATGACTAAAAAATATATCTGATTAAATTCACGACATTATGAACTAGAATTGGGGAAAATCAAATGGACCGTTCGTTTCCTCAACGGTTACGGTCAGAAATAAACCTTGTGACTACATTTTTAAAATCATTTGTTTTACACTGCTCGTTTTTCTATGATAGACAAGCTCACGGGATACTGCTGATATAAGAAATCTTTCCATGAGAAACAAATGACAAACCTTCCACTCATGTACCAGTTACCGTAAATTCCCGCCTATACGTCGATAAATTTGGTCCTTAAAAATTTATCAAGGAAAGGGGGTTCGACTTATGTGCGGGTCTAAACCCCGACAGTCCAAATTATGCGTAGATGTGAGTACTGTTGTAATGATATACGAGTGTAAAGATATATTATCAGGCGTCCAAATATCCATACGTTTTATATATATATATATATATATATATATATATATATATATATATATATATATATATCGAGAGAGAGAGAGAGAGAGAGAGAGAGAGAGAGAGAGAGAGTAAACCTCGTAATAACGACCACCAACCGCATCTTGAATCTTGATAAATCGATGTTCACAATTTCGAGGTGGTCGTCTGAGCAAGGTCTGATAAAAAGAACAAAAAAGATATTGGGACAAGAAAAGTGGTCCACTTTTCCAGTTGTATTCGAGTCGAATGGTGTAATGTATAAATGTTATATAATTATGAATTACATAAACATAGGCGTTTTCGTGGTAAGGATTCCATAGAATAAGTAATATTTTGTAAGCATACGTTAACGCAATTGAAATGATAAGTTGTTTCCTTAAAATATAATAAGTCTTGTTATTAAAGTTTGACAGTTGAGACGAGTTGTCCCGGCCCACCCAAAGTGTCTTAATGGAAGAGGTTCGTTCTGAGTAGAAACAACATCTGGCGTAGGGGTTGCTTTACTCACCATGGACAAGAGATTTTTGCCAGACTTTACTGATTCTGCTGTGATAACCTTAGACGACAATCATAGCAGCTGACAGCATTTAATTTTTTGCCTTTTTGACATAATATAATAAAACGCCTTTTTGATCGGGTGGTTTTAATATGGACCCAATAAAAGACACAGTACCTACTTGCTGCTTTTTGACTTTACATTTTCACGTCATGTGCCTCGTGCTGATACCGTGAGAAAAAGGAACAATGAAGCCTATTTTCTCTCTTTTCAATGCGTCCTTATGAAATATATGTTAGAATTTAATTGATGAATTATCTAAAATAGAACAATACACATTTTTAATTAAATACATAGGCTAACTTAATACTACCTTACTAACAACAATCCGGGCCAGCTAGAAGGAATAAATTTATCATCAAGGTAATTTTGACAAGAAATAATTTTTTTATTATAGCTCAGATGATGAAATATAACAAAAATATACCTTATACCTATAATTGTGGCTCAATGGACTCGGAGCATTGCAGAATAGCATTACTCGCAATGCGAATGCTCGTGGAAAAGTTATTAACACCAATTTAAAAATTTACACCAATACTAAGATATAGGAAATTTAGGTCTATGTATCCAATATATATATATATATATATATATATATATATATATATATATATATATATATATCCGCATAACAGTGAT
Organism: Sipunculus nudus; assembly: GCA_026874595.1. Classification (NCBI taxonomy): domain Eukaryota; kingdom Metazoa; phylum Annelida; class Sipuncula; order Golfingiida; family Sipunculidae; genus Sipunculus; species Sipunculus nudus. The sequence continues at coordinate 46,205,073 of CM049306.1, read as the reverse complement.
GTATACAACAATGATGTATTTTACAGTGAGTTATATATTGTATGACGTATAACAGTATTACAGTGAGTAATATATGGTATGACGTATAACAGTATAATAGTGAGTAATATTTAGCATGACGTATAACAATATAACTATGAGTAATATATAGTATGAGGTATAACAGTATAACAGCGAGTAATATATAGTATGATGTGTAATAGTATAACAGTGAGTAAATATAGTATGACTTATAACAGTAAGTAATGTATAGTATGACGTATAACAGTGAGTAATACAGGGATGCATGCTTTTTGTTTTCGGCATGTATAAGGCCGTTTTCCGCTATTCCACTATAAACGATTGTCCAAGCACCTATTCCAATGACACGGTTTTGTTTTCATTTCAGTGTGCGTTTAAAGTGATCTGCTTTGGCAAATATGTCAACTTATCGAGCTTTAATTTTAATTTCCACTTGTCCGGACACGAATACGGATCCGGACATGAAAACTAAATCATGATAAAAAATGAGTGATTCAATTTGTGAGAACACGGATACGGGCTGTATATAATGGGGCTGTCCCACTTAGGCGACTCTACAGGCGACTACAGGCGACCAGGCTGTCGCCTCACAGTCGCCGAAAAACCGTCGATAGGATTTCCGCTACCACAATAGTCTACGACAAGCTACACATGGCTAGCGACTGTCTGACGACAAGCTGCGACAATCTGCCGACAACCGGCGACACAGTCGCCGCGACAAAGGACAAACACCTACGACAACCTACGACCACATCTACGACAACCTACGACCACACTGGCGACAACCTACGACTCAAGAATTCTTGCTACGTCCACCCGCGACAACCTTCGACGATTCTCTACCATGTGCTATGTGAGGAGCCGGAGACAAGGAAGGGCCTTGTTTCAAGTAACAACATCCCGCGACAACACACACGACAACCCGCGTCACCTGGGGACAACCTACGACAGGACCTACGAAAACCCGCGTCAGCTGGCGACAGCCTACGACAGCACCTACGCCAGTAGAAGACAAGCTACGCTCACTGGCGACAAAAAAGCTGTCGCCTGAGAATTTTGAACATGTTGAAAATCCAGAGGCGACAGCTTCGAGGTCACGCGCCTTGGGGCGACTTCAGGCGACTACACGCGACCATACAGGCGACCACCCGGCGACCATGAGGCGACAGCCTGGTCGCCTGTAGAGTCGCCTAAGTGGGACAGCCCCATAAGGATCCCTAACCGCCTCCGTATATAGAGCACCATCTGGTATACCCATATTAACGTTATTTTCTGGGAAATACCCACAGTCATGTACTCTCAAGTGTATATAATAATATAATATCACTTCACAATTATTATTACATAAATTAAAATGATACTGACGAGCTGAAATTGAGTAAAATTCTAAACATTAAAGAGGTAAAAAAATCCCAAGATCATGCAGTTTTATGTCACATAATCAATGTTATACAGATATATTTATCGTAATTTGCAGAATTAATCCATCGGGACCCTGTTTCTGTTCTGTAACCTCACACGTTTGGGTGACATATCTGGATATCGTACTCATCGCTGCTACCTTAAAACCTGAACAGGCGCCTTTTTAGGCCACAACAAAAATTGTTGTTCTATGGGAACAAAAATATCGTGCGAGCGAGCGAATATTGTTTTTTCCCCCTTTACTAATCGAGGCACAATAAGCGGATTTTTTTTGGTCAATAATTGTGCGTCAATTCTTGACGGGTACTAAAATTAGTCCATTTACCATACTTTAAGAATTGTTGTAGGGAAATATTTTAGCGGTTATTACGTAGAACAATAAATGTTTTTGTATGGCCTTAATGTTTTATTTTTTGTCCAAAAGAGCTACGGTACAGTAAGCGTCATATCGACCCTCTGGCATTACGACCAGATCACTGGCGCGAGGGTGTCTTTACTTCTAAATCTGAGGAATGCATTATAAGGCATTATGAAGATGCAAATATTTTCGTCATTTCTGAAAACGCTCCATGGCCTTCAGGGGTACACTTTCAGTCAACATAAACCAGACCAATCATAAGCATTTTTGTGTACTTTCTAATAATACCAAACATGAGCGAGAAAAGTTCCGTTTCAACCCAGCATATTGGTAAATCCCTCGGCATGTTTGTTGAATTTATGACCGCATGCATGAACACTAGCATTGCTCGTACGGGTTACAGGATGCAGGCAGCATGCAGGCAATACAGGAAAGGACCCGTATCCATGGAGACGGTGTTTCAGTTTGGGCTGTGAGCTCAAATGTATACTATTGTGTTAATTTATCATTCTTAGCATAATATTGAGATTATGGGCCGTTTACCACAATATGAATGCAACCTGATGCAAAACCACTGCGATACATTCCTCGATATTACTTGTATCACGACTGGTGTAGGCTTACCAGCCCAATTATCCGATTGCCTACTGAGTCGGGTTGTCACGGCTAAGTAACAGCCGGTTTCACGCCATTTCCGTTCTGTCGATATTTCGTTATGCCGTTTTTCGTACATTTGGCGATTGCGTTGGATTACTGTCGGTATAGTGTTAATTTTAGCACACCTTTATAACTGATCACCGTTCCCTTTTGACAATTATCAAACTACAAGTAAAAATTTCAAGTGGTCTTTGTTTTATTAACCCATTTATAGACGTGTTCTAACTCAAAATTCTTTGTTGTCAACTTAAATGTATTTCCGCATATATGCGCGTTTAATTAACCTCTATCCACAAAAATGTTGACTACTTATTTTCTCCAATAATATCATGTTCGATTGGTCTGGTTTTATATAAATCTATTCATTCATATAATTTATCTAATATCTTGAAAACCCTCTGCCTCAATGTTTTTATCAACATATTTTACTCTTTAGTACAATTTCTCAATTCACGTAAAAGCCGTGTTCCTGAATGTCTGTTTTAATGCTGCAGCCTAGGACTCCGGAGCCAAGCATTTTACAACAAAGTCCTTTTAACATCAAACATCTATTGTACCAAAAGCGAAGTTCATTGTTAAAAGCATGAGTTTCTCATATTCTGTTTGTCTGAGCCTTTATGTACACAAGTTAGCAAATGAATAGCTTTGCCCTTTAAGCAAATTAGTCCAGCGGTTCTAAAAATGAAGTTCTACGAAAGCTTATAAAATGAACATTGCATGTGTGTGCAAACACGATAGGCCTATAACTTGTGGAAAAAGAGATCTATTCGAATGTAATGATCTAAGAGTCACTAAATAGGATTCTGTCAACAAAATACGGTCATTTAATACACAGATTAACCTTGCCTTTAAAAGTGGCCTAAAAGGGCGTAGCGGTGTGACGTCAGCCAACAGGTTTGGTAAATGTATAATAGAATAGTGTGCGTAAGCACAGTGCCCAAATTTTGGATTTGCGTGACCTATCTCGTTCACCGGGGTTTGGTATTAAAAAATGGCTGTGTTGTACACTAAGCGCCAAGAAACCACGTCCTACCGGTAAGAGTCTGTCTTATGAACTCTGTGAATCACTTTCGTGCTCAAATGATAAAAATTTACCGTCGGCTGAGTGCCAATTACGCTTACAGGAATTATAAGACATTAGACGGTACGGTACACTCGTGCAGGTCTTTCTCCAAGCTCACTATACGTACGGTGATAAAGTATGTTAACGCCATTTTGAATTACTAAAACATGTGTGTTTGTATGGGTTTGTGTGTGTTGTGTTGATGTGTGAAAAATAAAAAAATAGCTTATCATTTTAGCTAAATTTTCAATATCATGCAGATAAATAGAAAAGGGAAAAGTGATTGTGTGTTATCTAATCATTAAACAAACCAATATACCAGGAAGCAATTTCTGTAATAGCACTCTGCAATGTCCTTTTTTCATTTTTACCCCTGGGCGGATACATGATCTATGAACAAAACGGGCGGGGTTGGTATATGTAAGGGTGAAAACGATGAGAGACGCGTATATATATATATATATATATATATATATATATATATATATATATATATATATATATATACGCATAACAGTGATGTATACAACAGTGATGTATTTTACAGTGAGTTATATATTGTATGACGTATAACAGTATTACAGTGAGTAATATATAGTATGACGTATAACAGTATAACAGTGAGACGCGTGTATATATATATATATATATATATATATATCCCAGATTTTTTATGAGGAGGCGGATTGCCCGTATTTTCTCCGTTGACGTGATTGTCGTTACCCCCAATGACCAGCTCGATACAAGAACGCTGAACCTCCCGATATTTTGACAATTATTTAAAGATTCCAAATTACGACTACCTTTCCTGGTCCCGAAAATATGATTCATGTAACTAAGAATTTCAAAAATACGACCACCTCAAAATTACGACCACTTTGGTCAGTCCCAAAGGTGATCGTTATTGTGGGGTTCAATTGTGTATAAATATATATATATATATATATATATATATAAATATATATATATATATATATATATATATTGCAGGGCTTTCAGGAATGCGGGGGTAAGCGTCTCTGACGCTCGAAATCACTTACGGACGCTCGAATTTCTGGCTTTAGCACCTTGTCAATGACCATTACCGGGTGCCTAAACCGAACCCGTCAGATATGATATGATAATTATATAAAATACGAAAAAGATTCAATTTTACATAACCCTACAAACCTGGACATATATATCATCTCCGAAGGGACTCTTTTTGCCTGAGCGTCCCGGGCTCTTCAAATTTTGTTCCTATTGAAAGCATATATATATATATATATATATATATATATATATATTTATATATATAAAAGTCATATCCATAAAAAACACATATCGTGGCCTTAACACCCTCATATAATTTAAGATCCGTTTTGGTGCCTTGCTTACAGCAATTCGTCTCGAGTCCCACAGAAGTAAATCGTCACATGCACTAGACCTCATTAAGTGTGCCACCTGCATCGGGTATGAATCGGTCACATAAAACTATACTGTTATTTATACCTGTTTCTAAAGGATAGCCCCGTCACCAGCAGTCGGCCGTATCTAATTAACCAGCAAGAAGGTAACCATGTCAAAACCATTATAATTAAACCTTCAGTATATTAACTGTACTTTTTTAATAATAAAAAAAAACACTACCCAGGAGTTACACACAACCGATTGTCCAACTCGATCCCGGAGCCTCAGTTAAAATGTCACCACTGTTGCCTCCATGACTATTGCGTGGTTAATGCGTGGGCTTACAGCTCTGAAATCTTATGCCTTCAGCGCCAGACTACGTCGTACCCCGAAAATAACACAAAAACATACACTGATAATTTTTTTTCTCTGGCATTGCAGAGTGAGACCGGAGTTCTCTCTTTTGAATAATAGAGGTTCTTTCCACGGAAACAATCACAGGGCAATACCGTGACCTTCCAAGTCAGTAATTTCACTCTGCCTGTTTTTCAGTATCATTTCAGATGGGATGGTTCCCACTTGTTTTTCTGAGGATAAAAGTAATATCTGTGGTACCAGCTCTTTCTTAACAAATATATCACGGTAATAACTTTCTATATCGCCCACACCATGATTTCCCTACTTCAAGGTCTGCGCTGCTGCAGCAGACAAATAAAAATGAGTTTGATATACGTATTCCACGAAGAAGGTCACCATAAGAACCTTCTACTGAACAAAATTTGTAATTTGTCAAACCACCATTTTAGATATGATTGCTGCAAAAACTGAACCCAGTTGTAACGAATGTCATGCAAGGCTATTCGTTTTAGTTGTAAAGAAAAAAAATGTATTTAAGATGGGAGCAGGCACATTATTAACATTGTGTCCTAAGAAACATCCGAGTACCTTTTTTAGTACTCAGTGATTTATGGGATTATATACAATAAGATATGTTCTCGTTAATTATACCTGCCATTACATAAAATGTTTTCGCACCGTACGTAGGTTTGTCCGTCCACAATTATACTCAAAAAGCTTTGAATTGATTTTATGGAAATTTTATCGAAGACACCTTCAGATTCAGATATATTCATATGCGTAATGATCAAAAATTTTGTTGACACAATTGTTATTTATCAAATTTATTTACAAACTATATAGGTGACAGTTACGGAGTCATACTTTGTGGTAATGAACTGAGCATCATCACCCATGGGTCATTTATGTTTAGTTTGGACCACTGCTGTAGATAAACATTGTCCAGGGAATCAGAATAAAAACAACCTTATGAACTATATATTATAATTCGACATACAAACATAAGAAAGAAACATTGTGACCAGGATTATCGCCACGCCGGTGGGCGCCTGTCGGGGGTACCCGTGACGGGCTTCTGTCGGCCGGTACAAAGCTAACATTTGCTACCCCCGACTGATCCAAAAGATCTTAACGATCGTCAAAAACAGCTACCAAGAAAGAGACTTTGGTTATTTACTTCCCCAAAACTGCATTAAATTTGTACCTCATAAGTATGTTACAAAAATGAATCAATCGGGAGCCAAAGTAATTATTAAAAAAATAGTCATTAGTAAGACTCATTACACATAGAATAACGCAGGGATAAAGCTTACACATTCTTTGTCCTGTACTATGACTGAGACGGGCCCCGACTCAGCCATGAACGCTACATAAGGGAAATCATCCGCAGCGCGACCCCCAACCAGGGTCGCGCATATTGAGATAAAAAAAAACCCAGAAATGCTGAACCGTTTAAACTGGGTAATTTACTGCAATGGAAAGATAAAATGGTAAATGAAATTTTGATGGCTAAATAACATTTTCATAAAACGCTGTATTATGTAATTACCTAGAATATCAGACATGTCTAGCGTATTATTTTTTAATTATGGTGCTAACCACCATGGGTCCTCCGTTCACGTGTACAGTGATGGAGGATTCAAGGGAGTTTCGAATTACACACTCAAGTAGTTTGTTTTATGATATTTAATAAAGCCATATTTGACCTTTTGCTGGTATAATGTGCAAAAATGACTTGTTTTCGGCCATTCCGTTCTCATTTTGCACCAGTGCCTGCAGATAAATCGCTGGTTCAATCGTCTACGCCGTTGTACGGATATAATTTGTGTAGGGAATGTCAGCTCGTGACCTAACTGCATTAAATGCGGCGGTATCCAGGACTCTGGATACCGCCGCATAAAAAGCTTCAGAGTAAACTGGAGAACTTCAAACCCTTGTCGGAAAAAAATCGTGTAAAATCAAATAGTGCGTTTATGACAAGGAAACTTTAAGTAATCTAAGGGAGATATAGTACTTTATTCGAATGACCACGAAATTCAGCTAAATATTATGTTTAAGTATGTAAACAAGACTCACTTTTAAAACTTTGCAATCCTTGCGCTTAAAACTGTCTCAGAATCTGAAACAATGAACTGCGTGACCTTTGCTCGCTGAGCCAACAAGGCCCGTTACCACTGGTTACACAGGCGGCTGCCGGCCAGCCATGGCTGGAGGGAAATTCCAGAGCAGACATCGTTCCCCGTGTATCACCGTTTATTAGGATAATACATATTCTTCTAATCAACATTTAAAGTGGACAAACACTGTCTAAGTGGAATGTTATATGCGTATTTGATAAGAATATCTTTATTTCTGAACGAGTACGACATTTTCAGACGAAATATAAGAATTTAGTTGTCATGTTGAATGTCTCCAGTTTCCTCAAATCATCTTCTAGGGCTCTCGCACAGCGTAGCGTAGTAAGAGAGGACGGGTGCTAGGGCTACTCGTGACCATGACAAACATATTCCGAAACGGAGTGGGTGTACCTAGTGTAAATACCTGACACTGTCGTATTTTATGCGTGATGAAATGGGGAATACCCTCAGAATCCCCTCTGTGATTGGCTAATTGCAGAGTTAAGGTCACAATGCATATCCAGGAAGTTCCAGTTTAACGGGTCTGTCTAAAAGTCAGAAAATCCGCAAAGAGCCGGAAAATCCACGGAAAATTATCACAGTTTTTGAATGATGGTTTATACAATTCATGGTAAAAAATAAACATTAATATTTCTTAAAAACCTGTACTATAATACTCTTGGCTGTTTTCCACTGTTAAAAAACCGTTACTAAAAATTATAAAATGCATAATTGAGTATTTCTAAGAGCTAAATAAAAGTGGCCACTTAATTAAGCCGGCATTCAAATTTGTCTAGATAACCCTGATTAATACCCTGATTGTGGGCATTTTAAAACATCAACGTGCATCTTAAATTGTCTTAAAGTCCGGCGGGGGGGGGGGGGATATCAACAACTATTCTGTGGTCACGCCTGGATGATGTCCGGCAATGAAGTGTCGGTACGTTGCCACAAGCAGGGCTTTCACGGTCACGCGAATGATTCGCGAACGATTCGCGATTGATGCAAATATCGCATATATATATATATATATATATATATATATATATGTATATGGATTATTTTGCCATATTTCTGCTGTGAAAGTTATTACTCGCTGTTAAAAAGTCCATTATTCAATCATAGAAAAACATGGAGACAGTCCCTAGTATCAATTCACCATCAAATAGAGAACTAAAAGATAACTTGGTCACCAATATAATAAAACAGTAAAGATCGTTCTATATTTAAAACAGCTATATAACCAGGCTTTATAAGAATTTGATACTTAATCTAGATCAGTGCATGTAAAGTGTCTTCACAAGGGAGCCAAGAGATCAATTAGTAGATTAGCAGTTCTTGGAGGTTACACGGAGGCGTATGCTGGGGTTGGGATTTTAAGGTAAGACGATCTTAGTGCTTCCAGCCCACACTGGCGCAAAGGACTCACACATGCTGTTACGACAATGTGAACCCGACATAAATTGTTCCAGTCATACTTATGGGTACACCAGCAAAGCCGTGTAGGATAAGTGCTGCTGCTGTTGCTAGCAAAATTTTAAAAAATTACATAATTTACTACAGGAAATGGAATTCAGCCAACCCCAAGTCTCGATAGAATATCCATTTTATGGTGTTTCATTAATCATTTAAAATTGCTAAAAGGAACATTTTTCACATTTCTATAGTACCATATAGGTTTTGTTGCATATGCCACCTGTACAATAAAGGACAACATGTAACGGTCATTTATCCAACATTTTCATGAAAACAAACAGTTAAATGTTAAAGTCAAGTTATTGTTCATAGAGTCAACCCCAAATGATTATTTTTAGATTTGTGTGAATTGCCCCTATATTTGTTTTGATGTTTTTATAGCTGATCTCTGGCTTCCATTACAACGTTCAAATACCGCTGACGATCAAATAGCAAGCGGGTTTTGACATGACACGAGGATACACGAAAAAAAGGTCGGTCGCCATATTAAGTCAATATTTTCATGTTCGCTCACTCTACAGGTGTTAGCTGAGAAAACCTTTGACAAAAGAAGTAAATTTCATACATAAATGTTTTGAAGAAAGCGTAATATGACACTAGAGGCGAAATAAAAAGTGGATTGATTAATATATTCAGTTCGTGTGGATGTCCTCTGTACAGCAGGTTTTGAGGGTCTGAACCCTCAATACTCCGCTCTCGTTGGCGGAACCTTCTTGATTTGACCTGAAAGCAGTGTTTAAGTGGTAGGAGTTATTAAACCAATGTAGTGTGACCAGCGGATAGTTATTTTATAAATATCCGAATTATCTGTTAACTATTCTAAGCTGTGAGAGATACATTTGTTTTACCTGGTACTGGAATATCCATAAAGGTTCCAAGTGTCATGTCTTTTAGCGTACATTTGATATGTCTAAAATGACACGTGCTAAAAGGACCATTTTTCATAATGTTGTAAAGTTGATGTCCAAAGGAATTTATAATCCTTGACTCAGAAGGCAGAAACCAATACCAGCATGAATAATAACGAAGATGTAATCGTTAGAGGAGCCCATTTCGTCACCACAATACACTGGAATATGTGTTAAACTGCATGGCGTGCGTGGAGACCATGAAATAAAACCAGCGTCTGGCGCAAGCATTGGCGTCGAAAGGTGGGCGACAGCGGGAACACGTCGCCCCAATTTGTACACAGGGCGGACAACAAATCAACTGCCTGTCTTATTATATTTATTCAGAGGGACAGGGAGATTTATATCTGAGAATACAAAACGAAGAGGAAAAGATCGTAATATAAAATGAAACCATTACTTAAAAGGTGGGGGTTTATAGTCTGATATAACCGACGATTTCAGTCTCATCCGACTTTACACTTTGCCTTCCTGGTTTTTCTGGCCTTTTTCCTTCTTGTAGCTTTTCTCTGCTCCCTGGGTAGCATACAACCAAAGCAGCCATACCAGGCGCTAGAAGGTTATTCGTTCTTCATTTGCCTTCCTCCCATGACCAGTGCCCATGCACTCCTGGGTTAATTGAGAGAGCGCACCCTTGTGGTAAAGCCTTTGCCCAGGAGTCTTAGCGCAGACGGCGGTCAGAACGGGACGCGAACCCAAAACCATGCGGTCCCAAGTCCAGCGCCCTGTCCATTACGCCATCACGCTCCTCAAGATACTTAAATTTTTTTTCTATACAATGGGTTCATTGACATTATCATCTTTGGCACCGTTTTTGTTTTGCTCCGTTGGATTGAACAGGATTTATGTTTCAGATAGGCAGTATGTATCCCATGAACGGTTACAAATCATCGCCCACCGCGTGCATGTTGGGGCGGATTTAGAAAGTACCCCTTCCTTCGACCTCAAACTAAATATGTGAAATGTAACATTAATATACGATTAAACTCCAACAATCAGTGGATTTTAGGTCTGGCGCCGTTTTATATTAATCCGGAATATTTAAATATATTTGTTCAAATATATTTAACGTACCACACAACCCCATTCCATCACTACTTGGCCTCGCTATATGAACCCCCCAGCCCAACCCCCTACTAATCTTAAGTCCTCTGTTCGCCTCTGATGTGTACAAGTTAGGTTCAAGCTAGCCCGATTTAATCGGATTCGATATGATTAGGGCCTAATAATATTGAGTCCGATTAAATCGGGCTAAGTTCGAACAGGCAAGAAGTCCAGGAAGAAACTGCTTATTACACACATCAGCTATGCACTGGCAATGTTGTTTCCATGTTAGAATAAAAAGCAATAAAACCAATGGACAAAGCGTGAAAAGATTATCCTTCCTGTTTCAATTAACTATCAATTATTCACATGAAGTCATAAATGTTTGGTCTGCAGAGAAGCGCGTGGGTAAGTACTCTTTGGCTTATCCAGGGCTCTCGTATTGACGGAAGTAGATAAATTCGTGTAAAAAATTCTTCTGTTATTACTCCTGAGGCCACACGCGCCGCAAAGCCGTCAACGCCGACCACTTCCGCCGACTGATAACCTTGAAAAGTGGTTGAATATTTTATGACGTAGTAAAGGTCGGCCATTTTCATCATGGAGAGGACGGGCCACTTATCCGTGACCTTGAAGGCTCTTATAAAGATATCTTGAATTGTGATATGAATAAGGAAATATTCTTTAAGGACTGCATACAATGGCGTTGCACAGAACCATATATAAATATATCCCTCGCTGATAATCGACACTTTGATTTCTCTGAAAGTTAGACCAAATTTAAAAATAACTTATAGCTAAACCTGGAGGGATAATCGGAATTCATATTCACCCAATATAAAGCTAGCAAGTTTTATAAACGTATTTATTTAACCTATCAAATAATCAGCTCCTCCTACAGTTTGTTTGTTTTTTGACTATTACCCCGGAGGCATTGCCTCATTTTTATACACAAGCGGTGAACCCTTAAATCCGACATGCATCATCCGGGTTATGGTGTTACGCTAATCGGCAGCCCCCATGAGCTGTTTGACAAGGACACGGAAAAACAGAAAGAAACAGCAAATTTGGAATGTATATCTGCGGAGAGTCTACTGGCCTTTAGATATGTAGCTTCCAAGTAGAACCCGGAGGAACGTTTTTGGTATGACCGCGCCCTAATCTGCAAATTTAAGTAGGATTCCTGATGAGTGGAGATTACCTCAAAACACAAACACATACGAACACACACAGGGAAGTCTTCAGGTCAAGGAAACGTTTACCAAATCTCATATTATCATATAACGTAATTGCCTAAGAAAAAAAATATTAATATAGATTTTACATAAAATTAGCCAAATTCCTGGAGGAAAATATGTTCTATATATTTTTCCACAAAAAAGAAAAACATGATTTTGTGGTATTTATTCAAAAGCTATCGGCATATCTATAAGCAATGTTAACTCGGCAGTAACGTCACATATTGGGCATCCCCTGTGGCTAAAAATTCTAGATCTCATCAAAAGCTTAGTATTACTGACACTGTCAGTCCCATATTTTCAGAGAAGAGTAAAAATAACATGTATTGTTAGATTAAAGTCAATTCTAAATTTTGCCTGTGATGTCACACTTGCACCAGCCAATCACATAAGGGTCCAGTCTCTGTTCTGGATGAAATTCACCTGCACATAACAAACCCACGTGCTATTAGACGTTTTCCTAACATTAACTAACGGACTTTTGGGCAGGTGGCCGGGGCCACAAAGGACAAGGGGTCCCCATACGTGCAAACTTATATTGGTTTTTAAAATGAGAAGAAAATATCCTGCGCATGATGGAAACTAATTGCCCCGACGCACATTTCTATTCGATACTTAAACTGATACAGATTTGAAGCAGAATCCGGCCGTAGCCTTTGAACTATCTTTTCTTAAAGTGTGTGAAAATAATATCCTGCAGAACAAACATTTAAAGCCAATCATAAAATAATTATCTGAAAATAAATTCTGCAAACGACCAGTTCAACTAAGGCTTTATTTAAGGTAATACTTTAATCAACTTTAATAATTATTTCTTAACAAGCTCTTTTATTTAAGTTTCAAAGGTATATTCAATCTAACCCAATCCCTAACCTGTTAAAATTTAGTTTCGACCAATAACAATATAACCATAATTTCATATACTGAAAAAGAGGCTGAGGATGTGGAAAGTTGATTTTGGCGGCTTCAGCCAGTTTTTTTTATGACACGCCAATGTTTTTGCAAAATGTCTGTATAGGTTAATATGTTAAGCAGCTAATTATGAATAACGTACAATGATTCATAAGGCCAGCTATTCACTTGCCTTTTCTTGTAAAGAATCTATATAATTAATACGGAGTTGGATTTTTTCTAGACCACGGTTTACCTGCTTCCATTCTGATTTGACTCTCCAAATTCGGAAGACGTATCGGTGGTGAGCTCTTCTAGGACAAGCATGTTTTATTTTGCGGGATTATGCCCTTTTAAGCTGAATAATTAATAATTTTAATATTGCCCCATTAGGTGCCCCTATTTCTTTTGTGCTGCAAGGTCCTCCACTCCTGTGACGCTATTTTAGGAGGCGCCTCGGGGATTTTCACTGGCCTGTAAAGACCGTGGCCAGAGTGCATGTCCTGCTCAAAAGGCATTCCGTGCAATACGCCGTCACCCGGGTCCACTATAATCCCCATTGATCCCTCATATCCATTGTAACGCCTCTAAAGGAATTTCGCCCTCAAAAGGAAGTAAAGGTTTTTAATCCAAAGACCACATGGCTCCGCTTTCAATGCGAGGGCTTTTCAGTTTGGTCAACACTGGGCACTGTGTCCAGTGATGTTACCACCGTTTGACAATTTTTTTATGGGTTACAGGTATGTTGATTTTTATACATTCAAAAATATCTTTCCATGATAACCATGGTTTCAAAAGTTCGGCAGAGTCATGTGTTATATGAAGTTTTTTTTTTTTAAAAAAAAAAAAGAAGAAGCCCCACACACATTCGGGTTTGGTGGGGCAGGGGTCTGGGGGGGGGGGGGTGGTCACATATATATTTTTTTTAATCCGTTGTCTGTAGGGACAGTGAAACATGAAAAAAATATCACCAGTACATCTGTAAATTGATCACAAACTAGAATCTGTAGTCAGAGGTACAGACCTCCATCAGACTTTCCTTTAATATCAGTCATGTGTTCACATGTATGCGTTTCACTTGTGAACACTGTCATGCTTTAGTTCACCTTGCGAGTGGCAGAACAAATGAATACGAATGGGTAGCTTCGACACGGGGACAAAGGAATGATCCTTTGTCATAATGGTTTATAAGAAAATATATATTATGGTGATTCTTATTACCTCCAAAATGAAATGGACAATTTATATGTCTTTACCCTAACCCTCTACAAATAATCAGCAAAACATTTTTCGCCTGTCACGCTTTTTCAGGAGGCGACCTGTAATCCCCTCTGAACCCTATTTCCATTATATCGCCTTTTAAGGAGTTTTACTCTGTCAAAAGGAAGTTAAGATTTTAATTCAAGCGCGGAACACATGTCCACATGAATCTTTTAATAGGGAGCACTTTTCCGGTGAGTGGACACAAAGAGCTAAGTTTTAATACCTCGGCCGATTTGAAAAAAAGGTTTTTTTTTCAAAAAGAGGCTGGGGGGGGGGTTGCACACACTTCTAAGGGTCCTCAGTCTCTTGGGCACTTTAAAACCCCCGCAAGATTCTACTAATCAGTCGTTGGTTCATACGTGCACGTTACATGTAAAACATTGTCATGGTTCAGAAACATTGGTTCACCAGGCGAGGGGCAGAACAACTGCATACGAATGGGCGGGACAAAGGAAGAGCCCCTTATAATTATTCCTTTGTGGAACTGTGATTATGGCACTTAAGAAAATAATATATTATGGTGATTCCGATTACCTCCAAAAATGTTATGGATTACGGGTGCAGTTTTACTCTACCCCTCTACAAAATTTCAGCAAAATCTGTATATTACATTTTGCATAATTTGCTGAAAGATAAGGCAACGAACCAAGGCTGAAGTGGTTTCTTTTCTAAATGCTTTCATCGAAATATTTCAACCTGCTTTCTTTTTATCTGGGAGGGTTGTCAATTTTGCATCAGACCTGCTTATTCCATGACAATTTACAGTATTTAAACCAAAAATTTAATACTATAGGAATATATTTTTCTGGGCCTATCTTTTTCACAAAAGCAGCTGTACGTTTTGCGTACAAGAGACTTCAACGACATATGCATGTGTATACAAAAAACGCATGTGTCTGTAAACATGCCCTAGACTATACCCTCAACTGACTCCACTGAATAAACATCGCGTTTTACGATGTCGCCTGAGCTTCAACTAATACAAAGCATCTTTCATATAATTTCCCGGTAAATGCTTCTTTATACAATCGTTATATCTACGATATTTTCTAAGCAATGTAGCTGTCGGACCTATGTTGTATATCGGAAAAAAAACTTCTCACTTAAAAATTGGTACACCCTGTATATATATGCCTCACGTCTCTTTCCAAAATTTTCTTTTGGCGTGATTTCTGGAATAGAATAATTTTTCTTTCTATTGATATTCTATTCTGTTGATATTTTGGGGGAGGGTGTTCCTGGAGAATTCTAGCAGAAGTAATATGACACAAGTTCCTGAAAAAACCTCAGGATAAAAATATGCGTCGTTTAGTTCCTATCAGCTCATTACAAAAATATGCATCAGATTGAGCCGTGGATTTTTCCACGGGAGCAGCTAGTGTATATGATTTCTGGCTCATGCTGTGTGCATATTGATTCACTGTAGGTAATTCCGCTAAGAAAGGTTTTTATGTGACGGATATATGAGCTTGTTTATCTACAACAGCTAAAACAAGCTCATATATCCGTCAATGAGGTGTTATAAGATTTTTTTTTATCAGAAAGTTCACTAAGATGAACAAAGAATAAAGCCGAGTGTCTACTTGTACGGATGCGGTGCAAGTGCGGTGCGGATACGTATGCGGATATTTTGTATTTGTGTGTCCATTAGATACGTTTGTCATTGCGTTTTTAGGTCTTTCATTATTCTCTTTCACCTCTCCTTAACGGCACGTTTCCGCATGCGTTTCCGTACCCTGAACAAGTATGCAAAAAGCTCTCCTCTAAAGTAGGTGCACTCTTTAGGTGCAGTCGATACATACCTGAAGACACCGCACGAAAAATGTACACTGGCTTGATTCAGCCACATATTGACTACGGGCTCACAATCTGGGGAAATGCGCCTACTTCATGTCTTACTCCCATTCCAAGTCTTCAAAATCGAGCCGCACGTATTATAAGTCGCAATTTTAATCATTTTATGCCGAGGTCCTATTTTATGGAACACATTAAATCAATCTCAAAGAAACTGCTCCTCCTTACAGGTCTTTAAAAAAAGTATCATGTAATGAACCTCTGTGCTTTATATGTCATATATTGCATGCTATTTCAAACTCTGTTATATATCATATTTATGTCACACTCAAGATTGCCTTGTATATTACGTTGCATGTCAGAGTTTTGTATTCATGTTTAATATCACATCTTGCTGTATATTACGTTAAATGTCATAGTTATATATTTTCATGTTAAATATCCCATCTTGCTGCATAATTTTATCTTTAGTCACTTTTATTAATCCTGATTGCAATTTACATGTTTTATACATTGAATAAACTGTATATCCAAACAGGGTCCTGTGGCAGATCAGACAATCTTGTCTGACGGGCTACTCTGTATAAATATGTTTACTAAATAAATAAATACCCGCGGCTACATGATCCGGTTAAAAAAAAACGTATCCGTTAACGCACTTCGCACCGCATAAGTGGACACACTCCTTCTTTATTGTATATGCGCGATTTAAAACGCGTCCGCATTCGTATCCTTATCCGTACAACATAAGTGGACACGCAGCTTAAGCCAGGAATTCTACAGAAACGATAGGAGAATATCGGACTCTAAGACGGCCCTGCCAGACACATTTACGTGGTAGGAAACGTTACCTTGCTTGTCTTGGTGTTTAAGCGAAATCTTTTGCAAGGCGAGTGGCATGCGTAATCATGACGATGACATTAAAATGTTTTCTTCAATCAGAATGAAAACCCATGGTAGATAATTCTATAACGATTGAAAATATTACCATGGCGAAGAGCGAAAATAAAAGGCAAAACTAGACACTAAAAATAAATTAAGTTAAATAACCTCGGGGAAATGGTAAACTCTGCTTGTCTCATAACTGATGACTCTGTTTGTTATTTTCTGTGGTTACATGCATCTTTAACTTAAAAAGTATCGTGTTCATCTAGTATTAATTGATATATATGATTTTATTAGCTGTAAGTTTGAATTACTAAATGTTTACTTATCTTCAATAACAGTTATTTATACGGTCCTGGAAACCCCGGAACAATGCCCTTTTTATTTTAAGCTTCCTAAGTCCTGACTTTGTATGCTACAAGCTCTGGCAATGAGTGATTAATTTGTCAGTGGTTGTCCATGCGAATGAGTCGTCAGTGATTTGTGCCATTTTTAAATGTCAAAGGTTTCCCATTCCCTAACTCCTCAACCTTAGTGGCTGTCTGGGTCGGGTATTACCTCAACAAGGCATGCAGTCCAAAGAACAGCAGGTATGAAGAAGACTTGTTAATTTCCAGTGCTGGATGGTCCATGCAAAGTCGCAGGCGCGGAGAGGAGGTGCCTGGGAAAACCGAGATCAAAATCAACTTTATAAAGCGACACGATAATCCGAAACGAGGGGCAGCCTAAAAAGGCAGAAAAAAACCCTCTTCGTGTCTCCTCGTTAAACATTCAGAACACAAATGATGCAGTTAGCATTTGCCATTTCCGATACAGAGTGCTCTGTGAATAAAACCTGTCGCACGAAAAGAAATTATGATTAAAATCTACTGTTCCTTGGGTGAATAATGTGATCTTTATTCAAGGTATATCAGCCTGAGATTGTGTGGGCATAACAGCAGCCATTATTAAATCCAATATTTTATGTTCTCCTAATGGCTCATCACGACATTCATTCTTTTCAAATCTGGCATGACCTCAGTTTTTGTTTCATCCGTGGATATAATCCATTTGTTTAAATCTTAAATAGCTCACTGGCTTGTCTTAAGCTCCATTCAGTATTAATTGATTAATTGTGCTTTATAAATTCGTGGAGTTCTTCTCAGTCACATTCAAATATTGCCTCATAAACAGCATTAAAAGAAGGATTAGCCAGGGAAGGGTCTCTCTCTCTCTCTCTCTCTCATACACTTAAAGCACGACTTCTCTTTCGCTACTGACGAGTAGTCCCCCCCCCCCCCCTCCCCTCTCTCATTCTGATCGGGGCAAATTTTCTTATCTGCTCATGCGCTCGACTGGTCAATTTAATTTTAATTTCAATATAATTTGAAAGGATCGCCATTTAGTACCAAAAACACATTTATAAACATTCTATGGCCGGTGCGTGAAATTTAATCGCCACATTAGGATCTGTGAGGATTTGTTTCCATCAAGCGAATTAATCAGGACACTGGACTGAGTCTGTACTAATCTCATGCAGCGCCAACTCAAGTCACTTCGTTGACGGTTAAAAACAACACTGTTGAAAAAAGTGGTCCAAAATATTTATAAGGGTAACGGTTGTGAAAATAAGGGAAAAAGCGCTTTACCCCTGGGACAGATTCCAGTTTCTTTTCAGTAGCATCCTTCCTGTCACCTACGCGGTGCGCACGTATAATTATCACGTGCCCCTTCCCAGCATGCTGTAACTGTTTCCGGTGGTCTCTTTGCTGCTTAAATCAGAAGCAATAAATGGGAGGCAAAGTTTTGACCATCCTAATTCCTTCTTCTGTGATATAAAGTAACGTTACAATATGATAGAATACCTGCTCACAGTTTTGCTTTC
Organism: Sipunculus nudus; assembly: GCA_026874595.1. Taxonomy (NCBI): domain Eukaryota; kingdom Metazoa; phylum Annelida; class Sipuncula; order Golfingiida; family Sipunculidae; genus Sipunculus; species Sipunculus nudus. Next base: position 46,186,326 of record CM049306.1, on the reverse strand, counting down.
AAAGCATTAGGGATATAGAGATTAATGATAGAAATAATCATTTCTTTAATCAGCTGCAATCATCCAATATTTCTAGATTAGTTATTTAGTCCTCCGATCAAAATGAAGCGAATACAGGTTTTTAACCACTGATGACGTATTACAGTTATCAATTTTAAAGCGATGGTATATCCGTGAAATATTTCAAGACAACCATATATATGCTTAAGTTTTAAATTATTCCTTATCTGGTACACGATACCAAACGTGGCACTGTCTGAAAGAAAAAAATCATTACCAATGCAGTTGTTTTCATATCCTTCGGCCAAGAAACGTGCTTTGAATATAACCTCATTGTATAAGAAACGCTCCATCTAGCAGCTCGGGGTCCTAAAAACTTTCAATAAACAGCTGGTGCGGAAGAGAGGAATTTAAGAAAAAAATCCAGTAAATAACTAGGCAGCAAATAAAAAACAATCACACACGATGCATTAATATCACTTAATAGCTCATTACTGGATCAGTAGAAATCTATCAACGCGTCCCTGATTCCCATTACGTGGCAAAACAACGTGGCAGGTGTCACCGACAATTTGTCTTTCCTTCATCTCGCCTGAACGACTACGAAAACAAATATCTCCCGCACGTTCGGAAGAGCAAACATCAGAATTCTCCACCGAGGCTTTATCTTTGTTAGCTATCGATGAGACATCACAGTTAGGTATACCATTGTTAGAAAAGCCGTTGTTGTTTATCTTCATGTATTTATATATATATATATATATATATATATATATATATATGTATATAAAAATATATATATATATATATATATTTATATATATATATATATGAGATCCTACTATAATTTGCGGAAGAGGGCGCGGTCATCCCAAGATCGTTCCTCCGACTTCTCTACTTGGAAAATACGGCCTCTAATGGCCTCCAGACTCCCCCCTCAGATAAATACCTACCTTGAGGCTTTCCTCAAATAGTTCCTTATGTATTTTCGTGTCGTTTTCAAACCTTTAATTGCAAAAATATCGAAACCTCTCATGCATTTTGCGTAGAGTCTTAAAGCCGGATGTCATAAGTCGCAATTAAGGGTAAACCGCTAGTTAATAAACCCGCTAATAATAGTTCTGTGTTTCTTTGTTTGACTTTAATATTTTATACAGGATTGGCTATGAGAAAAGAATATACTTTGAGACGAGAATTCATCATGAGTTCATCATGGAGCGTGGTGGCGTAATGGAGGGGCGCTGGACCTGTGACCACAAGGTTGTGGGTTCCCATCCCGTTCTGACCGACGTCTGTGCTAAGACTGGGCAAAGTCTTTACTACAAGGGTGCGTTCTCTCGACCCAGGGGTAAATGGGTACTGGTCACAGGAGGAAGGCAAAAGGAATAACCTTCTGGTGTCCATTATGGCTGCTTAGGTTGTATTCCCTTCAGGGAGCCGAAAAAAAGATACAAGAATGAACAGGCCCGAAAGACCAGAAAGGCAAAGTGTAAAAATTTGGATGAGACTGACACCGTCGGTGATATCAGACGATAAACCCCAAACCTTTACCTTTTTGACCTTTGTATATCTGGTTTCTGTTCTATGTTTTTAAAACCGTCAATGTTTAAAGGAGGCTATTTCGATATCTGACGTCTAAACACTTCAGATAATACCTTGAACCTCTTTTCACAATAGGCCAGAAAACGCCGATCCCACTAAATAGGTTGTTCGTTTTGTTTAAAACCACGTGAGGGGCATGCCAACATAATCCAAAACACCTTCAACAGGGCCATCTAGCGGCAAGTCATACGAACAAGAGTTTTGGAAAGTGACTAGTGAAATTCTAGCTTACGCACATACGCAACCAACCCCCTTAGTTTTTTTTTCTGTTTTTCAACATTGGCGTATGTAGATATACAAGTTTATATAATATACCCTTCACTGACGTACAAAAAGAGTCTCTATAATCAGGAATTACTACCGTTCATAGAGTTAGCCAGAAATCACATATATTCTACAGAAAAGGTAGGTGCATAGCTGACTTTAAGCAGATTGAACCATCTCGTCTGGGCGTCAAAATAGATAACATTCTAAATCTCCTTAAGGTCACTGGACCGGGGACAAGAACAATGTTATTAAAATGACAAACTGTATTTTGATATTTAATGTCAGTTTAAAGGTTCAAAGAATTCATAGTTTCAATATTTCTGGAAGATTTAATATACTGAATGCATATAGGGAGAAAGGGATCAAAGTTAAGATCCAAGATTTGTGCACCATATTAATTCTATTTAAACTATATAATCCGGTTCATACTAATGGATCCACCTAATCTAATAAGAATTTTAATTATATATATATATATATATATATATATATATATATATATATATATATATATATATATATATATTAATTACAGTATGGAATGGTTTCATATAATCTTTATCTTTTCGGACAAACTGTGACTATACTGTAAAGCATTCATGATTTCAGGGTAATTTTTTTACTTAAAGTCAGCCTGTTACTCAGACTGAACGTATCTCCGTTGTTTGCGTGACAGTTGAACATTTGTCTCGTGCACAGTGGGATTTGAACAAATTAAGCGCAGCGTTAAGAACTAATCGATACAAATTTGAGGTATCTCTTAATGTGAATATAAAATGGTCAGGGTTTAAGGCCAAATTTATCTACATTTTTATCATCAATTTAAACACGTCAATTGATTGGTTAAGCAACAGGTAACATAGACTGATGCCTATCGCAAGTTTAATGATCTATGCCCAATCAAATGGCGAGTGCGAAGTGATAATGGGGAAAGGGATGCCACCCGCCAAACCATGCCATTACCGCCAATGGTTCCTTACCGCTGTGAAAATGAAGCGATCTTATGGCTTGTGCTACCGAAATGAAGTTGTGAATTAGTCCTTAAAGTCACTTGTTTTTTCCCCAAGTCATCTACCAGGGTCATGAAGGTGCTGTGGTACCGGAATGAAAATCCGGGGAGCTTTCCAGGGTTACATTTACCGGTGCTTTGAGAACCTTACATCATTATAAAGTAGTCCTTAACTTTAATCTTCAGGAAATGGGTTAAATCTGGACTTGGTGTTTTGTTGAGGACTTATTAAATTGAATAAGACCCGACACTATTGGACTTTTTGCCTGCGATCCGATAAGACAGAATTGCATGACTGTCAACAATGGTTACGGCACGTTTCGATGCGATTTTTATTCCTGAAGGACTAGCTGGCATATGCTCTTGCTAATATGCAGGTGGAGGGAGAGAGATGCTCATCCCAGTCCATCTGTCCCGAAATCAATGTTGTAACGCAGGTTTCTGAAAAAAAAACGCACAAAGCCCTCGCATGATGGTGATTATTATATTTTAACGTGCTGGATGTGCAGTATGGCCACTCGGGCGTAATTAGCAACAAAATCACAAATGTCGGATCCTCATCAGAACTTGTAGGATCGCGGTCACACCATATTGACAGATTGTCAAAAAGGCCCATATCTAGTACATGTTATGTCAATAGGCCATTTTGTATGAATTGGTCGCAATTTTTAGCTAAGCTGACGGAAATTCAACGAATTTGGTGGCGCTACCTGTATTATATTGTCTTGCAACTGATGTTTTTTTTTACCTTTTTTCACTCTCATAAAACTGCAGTTTCGCTGCAGTGGGTTCAAGGTTTGTCCTTAAACGTGGTAGTCCATTCGATCATATAATGTTTAATCAGGTTAAAACGACTGATGGTGCCAATTATTTTTTTTTATTGTTATTATAAATAGTTGTATTCGTAGTTTTGTGACTACTAAATTACAGCAGTTTTGTCACTCTCTAAGTAGTGAATCGATGAAGTATAAATTCATTCATCATGGATAGAGTTAGAAGTTTAACAAAACCGATATGGTAAACCCGTATTTCTATTTTTATGCACTTTTTTATTTAAACTTTATTTATTTCTCAAAATGACAGCTATGGCATGGACTGCCTTGATAATATCATCAGTTGATGACGGCTGGTGGAACCTCATATATTTTTTTTTAATTTGTACACATATATACACATATACTTAATTTTTTTACACTGACAAATTACAGCATCTGATAGTGTTGACCCTTTCCTTTTCATCTGCCTGTCTTTCTGCCCTTCTGTTATACTATAACCTTATATGCTCGAAACTTTAAACTTTGAGGCAGGCTTTATGTCACCTGTCTTTAAAAGCATTCAGCTGTCTGGAACAAAATGCTGGTGGTCATACCGGGTATAAACATTTAACTCTGTGTTTCACGAAAGTGTGGGCACCCATCTGTAACATGTATAAAGTATTACAAGTTCTAAGGTCTGCTGAGCGTCAATTTACCATTTTTTTTCAGTTGAAAGTATACCCCATGCAGGGTTTCAAGTAGATCCTAACGAAAAAAGGGTTTAAAAAAGGAATGTTAAATAGAAAAGGAGAAAGTATGAATGGAAATTATATAGACAAAGGAGGATAAAAGTATGAATTCAAGTGTAGAAAAAGTAGTACAAAAGTACGAATGAAGAAATGGAAATATAGGATAAAGAGGAATGGAAATACAGATCAAGTAGGAAAAAGTGATAATGGAAATTTAAATATTGGTGGCCAAAAGTAAGAACGGAGATAAAGCAGGAAAAAATAGGAATGTAAATTAAGATAAAACTTAGAACAAAAGTAGGGGTAATATAGGAAAAAGTGTGACAAATGTAGTACTCATCCAAGCAGAACTAAACTGCTGCCGGAGCCAATAAATGAATGCAGATAGTAAACACGGCCCCGAGAGGGTGATTCTTTTGGTGGTGCTCAGAGCCTAAGGAGTACGAGAAGAATATCAGAATTACACTTTCACAGCAAGTCACTGAATTCTGTATGTTGAAGGGTAAACAACAAGTTATGAAAAAGTAAGAAACAGTAGGTAGTTTGAATAAAGAACAGGCTTAATTATGCATGGGAGGGATTAATAATCCAAAACTCATAAGTTATCGTTAAGACACTAGAACTAATTTTCAAGATTTTTCAAAAGTAAACCATTTTTGTTTATACGGTTCTTCAGATTCGAACCCGATGAACCAAATCTTTTTCATGAGGCAACATTCTATCCTTTTAACAAATACTAACCAACCACTCAATATTTATAATCTAAAATAAATTAACATGTGTAAGTGGACTTGACTCGATTGCCAGGGGTCACCAAGAGCTGAACCATTTCTGAGGGCGGTCCTAGAAGGAATGAGCGTAATGACATAGAGACGGAAACATGGCTTAAAGGTTTACTGAAAATGTTTAGACTAACGCATTATAGCATCTGATTTATAGTCATGATCCTTTCCTTGACATTTGCCTGCGTGGCTGTACTCCTGTTCCATCATAGCCCTATATGTTGGAACCTTCATACCTTGCAATCAAGGTTTATATCATCCGTCTTTAAAGGCATAAAGCTGTCTGAAACAAACATTCTGGTAATTCTGGTATTACCAGGTATGAACATTATAAGTCCTACAAGTTCATTTGTCGGCTGTTTTAACTGGAGGTATACCCCGTGCAGAGTTTCAAATACATCCAAAGGAAAAAATTGTTTATAAGTATGAATGAAAATTATATCAATGAAGTATGACAAAAGTATGAATGAAAGTACAGAAAATGTAGTTCAAAAGTAGGGATGGAAAAATGGAAACATAGGAAAAAAAAGAATAGAAATATAGACAAAGTAGGAAAAAAGTGAAAATTGAAATATATGTCAGTGTCTTGCTGGTCGGCAAACTTGTTTCCCACATTAATGGTACTTACATATTTTTATTTTTTTTTTTATTTCACGCTACTATTTCATTTTGGCTGAATACAAAAATAGCACACCTATCCCGGCACATGAACTTACTATACCAAGTTCACCATTACAGGACCACATGACTATAGGTCCGATCTTGGGCATGCGCGCTTCTTCAGGTGAGGAGAAGAAACACGAAAGAAGGAACACATGAGAATCATCGGTTGGAAGCTTCAAAAATCATGATTAGTGAAGTTGTGCGGCGCGGCCACCACGTGGCGTGAGCTCGTTAATGTTTTGCGCTTCTGATCACGCCCGGTTCAAACTTATTTCAACTTATGTATAGGAGTAAGCAAACAGTTTTAGACCGAAATGTTTGCAGATACCATGATATTTTAAAAAGAAAACACTATACTTCCTTTATATTTAACAAACCTGCAATGTGGATAAACCTGTTTATTATACCACATTTATCGTTTGGTTAAAGCTGTCTTAGATTTTATTTTTAGCAGTAGCTCGAATAAATTTTGGTGGAGAAACATAGAGAGATTTATACTTCAAACTGAAAACTATTTTATGTCATTTGGAAACGCGGACCAGTAGGGATCTAAATTAGTTGCAAATTGATGTTTGATGACTGAAAAAAAGAACAATTATCAGTCGATTTAATCAGGTACCTTCTACATTTTTAACGGAATTAAAATTTATTGATCAAGACACCATGCAAACATGGTGCAGGTAATAACATACAATACTTTACAAGCAAAGCAAATATGCCCCATCATTATTAACACTTCGTAGAAACAGGAAATATTGTGCAGGCAGAAAATGGGCATGTATTGTTCAATACCTTGTTTAATATCAAATTATTAATTTATATTTTCAGACATTAAAATATTGTTCAACCTTTTTCTTAAACATTGGATAGAAAAGATTGTTCGGAATACTAAACTGTATGTATTCCATATATCAACACATTCAAAAGGAATAGTTCTATCCATGGCTATATCTCTGCTAACTAGTATATCAAGAATTTATAAATATTTGTATTTTGAGAAAAAAATTATTTATTTATCATAAATTATGGACAAATAAAAAATATACGGTTATTCTTGGAGCCTTGTTTGGTAAAAATAGACTAAAATGTTCAGGTAACAAAGAATATGTGGATTCCTTAAAAATGTCCACTTTTATACATAAAATCAGGACAATGACAGCAGTATTTCGTAAACCAAGGCCTCAACAGACGACAGCCTTTGTCGTCAGTAGTAATGTAAAGACTGTCTTTTGCAACCCAAAAACACGAGATCGTTGGCTGATTTTAGAATATCATGATTACAAAGCATATTTATGAAGGTTGTTTGCGGCCGGATTGTTAATGCTTTTTCATCCGTTTAGTTTGAATGTTAGTTGTTACTTTTGGTCCCGCCCATCTTAATATGTTACATATGCATGCATTGGAATATATAAAATATATATTAACTTGTAACTAGTGCACAGAACTTGGATCATAATCTCCGTCTGCCTCCGAGTTTCACTTTAACAGGCTAGACATTTAACATTAAAGTATGCCTTATACATGGTAACCGAATAAGGCGTGAGGCGTGTAGGAGTGAGGTTTAAAATCTAGAGCGTAATATGACTTTATGTGATATGATAGACACTAGCATTAACTGAATTAGTCATCCAGAACTAAATAACTCTGCTCAAACGGGTTTTCTCGAACAATAATTTTGCATATTATACAAGTAAAATAACAGTATAAGGAAATTATTAACCAAATATTATTATATTTCTAACAAATCTTAAGGAATAACACTTACAAATTTCACAGTTTGTTTTGAAACGTGTTCTAAACTTGATTTTCCCCGATATTTCATCTTATAAAGCAACGACAGGCCATTAAGAATAAACAATCTTTTAATAGATCATCCAAAATGTTTTCAATTAAAAGTCAAGAAACGTGATAACTCTATAAAAAGCCTGGAGATATAGTTATGTATTCAACCAAATGTTATTATTAAATAGACATTTGTAGCCATGTGTGAAATATATCAAATGTTGCTTGATATTAATATATATAAATATAATATATTATGAGGATATCATGAGAATTCTAAATTTTAAAGATATTCTTTATCATCGATCTAAAATTTATAAATTTTACTTTGTTGGACGTTACAAAGACCTAAATCATTCAAATGACAAATAGCATTATTTATGTAAACACGTTTCTTTGTTGTAAATTATATTTCTGAAATAAAGAGTATAACTTAATCACACTAACTAATAGTTAAAACTGAGCTTCACGTCCCTTTTGTCTAAGTAAGGTTTCATGTTACGCCATATTCAATTTTGGTAAATAAATTTGTTTATAGTTTAGACTTTTCCGTTGGTGTTACAAAAATAAACAACCTGACGAATTTTATTTTCTGTCACATATTTTCAGAAAACTTTACGCAGAAAATATTTCGTATACAATCCATACAATCTTCCCCGTTCAACAATTTAAAATTTGGGACTATTCATTTTTATTCCTTCTCGTTGTTTACACAATATGAGAGCTATTTTGCAAACTGGGTATACAAAGATACCAGACAATGCAAAAACTTATAATAAGCATGTTTGTCACACGTCGCCATACGTGTTACATATACCATGATCACCTGAAACTGTTTTGTAAGCCCTGCCACCTGACACCCCGTGCTGGCAGTCTCTCACCTTACATGGACATATTATCACAGTATCGCCAGCCAGTGGCCTCCTACGGAGGAGACGATATGTTACATTATACATTGCGCGCCAAATTAGTGTTCCACTAAATCGGCACCTAACAGTGGCTGATTTGGGACGCAAACATTTTTATTTATATTGAGATCTCTAGACATTATTATGAGATCTTGAAATAACATCCCGAGATCACGAAAACTCATTTTGAAATGGTATCTCCAGATATCGGATAATAATATATTCAGATCTCAAAAAAATATATTTTGGGATCTCGAGATAAACAATTTTTACTGTTCTAAATCAGTCACCTTAACATATGTACCCCGCGGATCATTTTTGTTTTAAATGACCAGTTAGTACTCGGTAATATTGCTGATTTTGGTCAGTACACGACACCGTTAAAGAATCATCAACTGTTTTATACAAAATGGATTAATATATATTGTCCTAAAGCACCATTTCAAGAAATTAAGCATTTTATTTTGTATATTTTCTGCAAGGTGGCAAAAATTTCATTTATACTTTTTTTTATCTCGCTTAAAAAATCTTCGCCCTCCGTATTTTCTTTGTCCCAGAATTGTGTTGCCAAATTAAACTTTCTCTACTCGTTGACGTTAGCTGAATTTGGCGTCAAGGCAATCCATGCATTAATATACATATATTTATAGTATATACAGTATTATTTTCGTACAGTAAATGAACATAAAGTGAAAAGGTTCATACGCAACAAAAGAAAATAACATTGGTAATAGAATTTGTGATCTCAAAAAATATAAACTGAGTGATGAAATTGCAACGGAATTGGCAATTTCATTTATGCCATCCACCAAGTCGCACACGATGCTTCCTGTAGCTTGGTCTTCGTCAGAGATATCGGGAGAAAATTTTTGTCTTTAGTTCGAAGAATATAGTTTGAATACTGCGTTTCCCAAAAGATCGGACCATGCAAGAACTCCCTGTATGCTATTTGTTAGAAGTTTTTTTTTGGTCTAACTTTTATGATGTGTGCCCATTCGCCTTTCAGGATGATAAATAATGTCTAGTTTTACGCGTGTGTGTGTATGAATGGCTGATGTAGACACACTGCTTCCTGGCTTAATGTTGATACTTCTGTGCGGGCTGGTCATTATATACGTTTAAAAACGTCGTTTTATTGACAGGACATCCATATGTCTTGTGTTGTAAAATGATCGTGTTAATGTTTTTTTTATAGAACAAAGCAAAATAAAAAACATTTTCTTACGGCTAAGGTATCTGCTTAAGTATACTTCAGGCAGTAATTAAGTTTACAAGTCTTTAAAATTTTGTGAAACAAATGTATTTGGAGACTGTACTTGCTAATTGAATCAGATTTTTTACCTACACGATAAATAGTCTGACCGACGTAGGGAGGAATAACAGACACTTGAATCTTGGTACATTTGAAGGTGCCGTAAATTATTCTGGTCATTAACGATTTACATCCAACTTCACCTCAGCGTTGACTTTTTGGATTCATGGGTGACGTATTTTGTAACCTGGAAGTTTCGCCAGGTGGCAGTGACTTTACTGGCATTTGTCATCCTATCAGACTATGCTCTACGTAACCTTATCACCAACCATGTTAGTTAAAAGATTGGCCTTTGGGAGAACTTTTCATATCGATTATATATAAATATATATATATATAAAACTATATATATATATAACTATATATATATATAAAACTATATATATATATAACTATATATATATATACATACATACATATACATAAACATAAATCTATAAAAATGTGTTTCTGTGACTTAATGTGTTTACATTACATCTCGACCACATTGATGATGACGGAGCATAGGCAACATATGTAAAATTCATCTAATCTTACTTAAAAATACACGCTGTGTGCTTTATAGATATACTTTCCATGTAATTAAGATAAAAATAAAATGAAAATTATTCAGTCTATTGTACTATTTTATAATGTATTAAGTTATTTCTTGTGTTGTTCCGTACTAGAGCTATCGATGACCATATCGATCCACCTCTGATTATTCCGAAAAAGACTTCTAGGTGTACATCATATCTTACAATCATGACTTTTTTTCATATACTGTAGATTTTAGAAATATTAGTTGGGATTTTATTTTCGTGGTTTTCGTGGATCAAGATAATCCACGAATTCATGATTCCAACGAAACGAGGGTCAGAGGATATACGGTATCCGAACGGTAGCTGGTGGTCGACTTTATATATATATAATTGTTACCCCCGGCTGATTTTCAATAAAGATACAAAAATTGTTTACTACTGTTTTATGATTGTATTTGATATATTTATTAAATGCACCGAATTGCTTTTTCCTAAATTACTATAAAAATATGGGATTTATAAATAATCTTTTGTCAATCAAATTAATTCCCCTTACATCGAACAAACACGGCCCCCTGATATGTTTACAATCAAACAATATCAACGTATGATTTAAACTGAAAACGTATCCCCATATTTCGTCATTTCCTCAACATTTCGGATGAAAAATTCAAGAACAGAACCACATTTCTGTCGCGCAAAGCGGTAGTTCTAACACGCCATGAACGGAAAACAAGTTCCAATGTTCTTAACAACAGCTACCGAGGCACGGCTTTTTCGGAACGGCCTTTTCAACCTTCTTTCAATAGAGATTAAACGAGACTTACGCTACCTATTGGCTTTAAAGACAAGGGCCGTGTAAACTCTTTGCATTACCGCGATTACCGCGGGACGCGAAAAACCGCCTATTCCGAATATTGCGACAACAGTTGCGTGCATAAGAGTGAGCCATTATTAATACATGCAGGCGGTACTTCTTCCGAATATTGCTGATAGTTGTACATATATGTTAGCGTAAGTAAGCGCCACAGAATACTATTAGGCAAATTATTTCTTTATAATCTCCAAATATAGCTGACATGATGAATGACGAACGAACCGTGTCTCGTCTCACCGCCCCGTCCGGGATTTACAGGCGCCACATGTGACTACCGCCTAGATTAAACAAAGTTAAAAACCTTCATGTGGACGGTCCCGTTTCATTTTTCCTCCGGTCAAGTGATGGTTTACGTTTTCTGTCAAAGTGGTGTGATCGGGTGTCATAACTAATAGCCGATGTATCGGCCGGCACGTGTCGGTCACGGCTGATTAATTCTCAGTTAGGCTCGGGTCGGGCGGAGCTTGTTTGTTCAACACTAACCCGATTGACCGCGATACAGGCGCACCGTGTGATAAGCATCAGACCCGAACCCCCTTGTACGTCGGGCTCGTCCTCCTTGCGCAAATGGAGGTATTAATAAACATAATTTCCTGAAGTTTTCTTTGTCTTTCCACGAATTCAAATACCCCACGATATGCGTTTTGTACAAAAACCACGAAATTTTAAGCCCACGATATTATCTGAATCTACAGTATAATGAAAAACTGCATGTGTCCATTTTATAAAAAAAAAAAAACTGTGGATTTTCTGTAAACCACATATACAAATGACAGCTTCATTCGCCGAGTGACCGCCGAAACACGTAACGTTCTGAGCTATACTGGAGTTTAAGCTTTGTAGCGTATCAGCTTGAGCTATGAGAATTAAACTAAAGTCAAAATAAATATCAGGATAACCTTTTATATAAGCGATATTGGAGATCCAGAGCAAAACATGGGAATAAAAAAATGCTCGTCGAAGGATTTGCCCTCAGCGGAATCTAAGCAAGTCTCCCCCTAATTAAAGGGACCAAAGTATTGATGAATATTAAAGACTTCAGCCTTCAAATGATGTTTAAACAGAAAGGAGAACGTTGATCCGACCAGTCGGGCAAACGAAGGCCAAAGGCGCATGGCTTTTGCTCAGATGATGTCTAGTCGACAAAGCTTAAAACAAAGCCCCCCCCCCCAAAAAAAAAGGAAGTTACTGAATAAACAAAAACATTACGAATGTTCTATATAGGGCATAGGCTTTGCAGTGTACGATCTTGAAAAGTTAGCTCATGGTTAGAAATAAATATCAGATGGTTATCTGTGATTATCACTTTGACCAATTTCCGTTTTGGCCTCGCAACACAGACGGAGGAAAGATAACATAAAAAAATTCCCGTTGATTTTTTTTTTTATTCTGGGGCGCCTTGTATAGCCTCCCTTACAACAGTTTGGATCAAATCATATATATACAAATCAACTCATCAACCATACAAACCCCCTCCCTACAGGCCAAAGCCTAACTCATATCGATATATTGTTAAGCCAATCCTTGGTTAATTACACGCTAACTTTTGTTTCATGAATCATCCCACAGCAAATATCAAGCAAACTATTGCAACTGCCAGTATGTCAGACCTCGAATAACATTGCCATTTTAATTTTAGTTTCTTGTTTAAGATTAAATAAATTTCTTTTCTGTTGGTTTATTTAATCACAATGCATTAGAACACTTAAAAAGGTTAACTATTTAAATAAGAAATTGTCAGGCAACCATGTACTTTCTTGTCTTTAAAATGAAGTACGTGACGAGAGAACAAAGGGACCAGCAAGCAATTAACTTTCATGCACCATTTGAATGCTGTAATTATTCCATAAATGTTGCAAACTCGAGTAGTGGGCAGTACAGAAAATACAAGGTTTATCTCAATTGATTTGCCAGAAAATTTAATTAAAAAGAAATAATGACAACCGTTCAAGGAACAGTTTAAATTCGAAGAACCTTCTGTTTACCAACTCAGCTGGTTTTTGTTAGTTTTTAATTTCATGAATCTTCACCAAGAAATAAAATTACCACGTCAGTATTGTGTACTGCTACTGTAACAGCATCTGTTTTTCTTTTTTCTTCATCCCCTATCATTATTAGCTACATTTTGATTACAGTTTGACATTTATACTTTTTAGGAAGCCATCGGCTTTGCGGCTATGCTGGGGGCATTGCGACGCCTACTTCGGTGAAAAACCTCTAACACGCGTGTTTGTTATCATTTTCATGTCGTAACCCGCAGGCAAATGAAATTTCCAGGTGCTCGATGAAGTACCGGCCGTCGTAGTCCAAATAACATGCAATAAAAAAAAAGAATCAGGTTTGCTGAAATAACTGGAGCCAAAGGCAAAACATATTAAGAGAATATAATCTGCAGCCGGTGACTTAAACATTGTTATAGTATTCGAGCACCAACTTAACACTGAAGATTCTAATTGAAATTAGAATGACACTTTGTAAAGCAAGCCTCGACCAAGGCAAAATCATTCTACCCCTTCTTTTTCCCGTCCAATTTTGTTTCAGTCCACGAATGTTGCATTACTTATGTACTTTAACTTTTAACAGAACTAAAGGGGTGGGGTGGGTAGGAATGCTCCTCATGTTACATAAAGACGTATACGTAAATATGAGCTGTTCATACATATAGTATGCAATATTGTAAGTATCCCCTTAATGTAAATCTGCTAGTTTACGTAATAAGAGAGTAGCAATTCCCCGAGAACAGAGAGAAATTTAATTAATCAAATTTGGCAGCCATCTTAGAATTACCATAGCGACACCAATAATGCTGTAACCTAGCATGAAGTCACTATATCATTTGACGTGTGGGTGGAGTTGTTATCGCAGCCGTGACATTTACATGAGGTATTTCCATGACGTCCCGTCGATATACATCTTGTGGGGGTAACGCCTGATTCTAAACCAGTGCCTCGTCGCCTTATCCGACTTATTTCTGCAAGATTTAATCTTTATTAAAAGCATGAAAACCCCTTTTTTATTTTCGATCTGCCTGAAAGACTGGGCCTGCCTTGGGGGGGACTGATGGATACCATGGTAACTTGGTTCGTCTAGCTTGTTGCGTGATCATCTGTTCCTCCGGGGTTGACCACTGAAGGAAATGAGCGCGCATGAAGCTTCTTTTCTGGACGATATTCATTATCGCGAGCTGGACGTATCCTGAAGGCAGCAAATGTTCTCACTTACCCAGAAAGGACCCATGGGGGAAAAACCGCAGCTATACCCATTTAAGAAATAGATTTCTCATCCCGCTGGTCGCGCGCGCTGACAAGTCTTGCATGTTTGTTGCTGTGATTGTCAAAGGGCAAAGTGTCCTTAGGAGCAGGCCTGTCTCATTCAATCTCGGCCAGGCAAACTCGTGGGAGTTCATTTGTAATCTTGCCCCCCTTCTGCTCTGTCGTTGTCATTTTTCTGACGTTTCCGTTGTAATCAGCGTCTGATTGATGGTGGTAGAAAGACAGGGGTTACCTGCCGAGCCCGGATTCTGTCACGTGTGATAATACTGATGTGCGATGGCGATAGTGGCCAATTTCTCTACTGATAGGGTCAGACACTTAACGGAACACGGCCTGTCAACTCCAGGAACCTTTAGTCTCAACGAGCGGGTTTCGGAGAATCACTCATATAAACTGGCATATGTTTCTGCCGTGTCCTTTTCAGGTGCCACAGGTGCCGTTACTCCACAGGGTGATTACATGTTCCTCATACATCTAACGAAACCACTGTATAATTTCTCGTGACAGAGGCGAAGAATTAAAGTTAACGACCCACCCAGTGTAACATCCTAACCCCAGGGCTATGGCGGGTCCTTTATTTATGTCGATGACCAGTCAGAGTGGTGGTAGGGGACGTTCGAGGGAAGCCCCCAGGTCCCGACTCTCCGGTTATATTTACATTTCGTAAAAACACATAGACATAAGATAGATATATCGAGTGATATAAAGGAGGCCGCTCAGAAAGGCAATATTAGCCACAGAAACAAGAATAATGAAATCCGCATGATTTTTTTCTTGAGGAATAAGGTATTAGTCAATGTTTCTTTTCATACGATATAAGTCTATTTACTGAAGCTGTTATGCCCCCAAAATTAAACATATATAAAACTTTTTTTTATTTTGTGTATCTAGTCACTTGCTCGTCGTCCCATATGTCTTTTCCTAGTGTAATGGTTCTCTGATATGGACTGTTCTTTGCTGGTAAATCAGATAAAAATATAATTTTTAAGATTTTCAATGTAAAATATGGCGTGGTTATAAAACACGGGAACTGGTGGGGCGTATCTGGAATAACGCTGAAATCCTCAAGATTACAGAAACATTAAGAAGTTCATGAAAGCCTCTAAACATATAAAGAATGTAATCAAATACTTGAGATCATCAGATGAAAGCCAAAGGATCTGCAACGGTAAGTAGAGGCGGATCCAGGATTTAGGAAAGGGGGGGGGGGTTCAACCCAGGAGGACAAATGAAAACCCTAAAAAAAAGTTCCTCAGGTCTGAAAAAGGGGGGTCCAGGTGGCAAAATTTTGTCTGAAGCCCTTAAAAAAAGTTGGGGGGCGGGTCCGGACCCCCCTGGACCCCCCCCCCCCCCCGATACGCTTCTGGCAAGCACTAGCACTGGCGTTCACACCTAGAAGTATGCATATCAGTTATATCTAGAGTTGCCCGTGCAACATTTAAAGGATAAAACTATTCTGGCTTAAATGGAAGTTATATATATATATATAATATAATATATATATATACACGTCTGGGCCAGTGCAAATTGTCGAGGTAAATCCAATGCGAACTCATGAACTCCTATCAAATGCATTTGCATGGATCTTTTGTTGTACAATTCGCAACATGACTTAGATTTATCTGACTATATTGACATATTTTATTACACGACGAACACTCAAAAAGGCAAACCATACTGCAACTGTTCAGTTTTCAATTTTTGTTTATAATGTGTTTCTTCTCTTCAAGGATTCGCAACTGAAAACCATGTTTACAAGTATTTACTAGCTCTGTATGCTGGGAGCATTTGGAATTCATTCAAATAAGTTCAATGGGGAACACACGTAGCCTTTTATTTGTCACCCTCATCATTAATATGTGTATGGTCAGTAACCATAAAAAAATATTGCGTATTGCGTCTAAATTAGCATATAGCCTGCGGAATAGACAGAGCGTGATTTTTGAGCCCCATTCGGGAATTTAATGCTATACCAAATTTGTATTTTTAAATTAAAATATTAATTATGTTTTCTGCATTAAAAGTTTGTTGCTTACACATACAAAGTGTCAGGAGCACTAAAATGGCGGCTCATGAATATCTTTTTCACACATACCTGGGCCAAACGCAGCGAGGCAAAAATAACCCCTCCAATCACATCTACGGACCGTTCACTTGCTACTTTTTTAATAATAATTGACCAAACTATAAAAATTTCTTTCTTCTTTATAATTAAAACAGTTCGGGCTTAATACCACCTCCCAAAATGGCCACAGAATACCACAGCATGCCAAACCTGTATGTGGTTTTACTTGAGATAAAACTTAAGATACTTAACGCGTAAATATTTAAAAAAATATAATTTTTTTATTACATTTGAAAATCCTCTAATATATATCCGGACTTTATATGCTTTGCGATTTTGTAGATATGTACAAAAAAACTGTATCAAGATTTACTCAGTACTGCTTGAAAATAGGTAAAACTATATACATTAGAAGAATATTACTTTGTTTTCAACACATTTTCCTCTTAGATTTCCTTTTCAGCATTCTTTTGCGGGTTTTTTATTAATGCCAATCCCTTATACGTTCACTTGTTTGGGCTTATTTAATTTCCTACTAACGTCACGATCGGATAAATATAATCCATCCTTGGCCCAGATTGTTAAAGGGCTGGTAACAAAGGGTATAATTATATTTAAAATTTTTGTCATTTCTTCTCTGTATCCTTGGCATTGTTAACAATTTCGCTACAGAATTTAACTTAAAAATTTGTTTTGAATTTTAAGGTATCCTTATTGAATATTTTCAACATATATTTGTGCTAAGTAAAGTAACCGCCATTGGTTTGGTGGATGTATTTTGTACTTGTTGTATTTGGTATAATCATTACTCAGAAAGACTGAACAGAAGTTCCATAGAAATGGAAATATTATCGTAATCGGAGAGAGCCCTCCCCGTTCGAAAGAATTAATGACATAAATTCAAAGATCGTATTTAACCCGACAAATATATATATATATATATATATATATATATATATATATATATATGTATGGTATTTATATTCCTAATGCATGTTGAACGGGCTTCGCCATGCTGCGCTCCCAGTCTTTTGGGCCTCGGCTGCTGTCAAACTTTGCCCTCAAAGTGCCATTAGCCAAATGTCTGTTTGATCCGGCACTTGCCAAACGAAACGATTACCTAAGGTATGAGATACGTGATATAATCACCTGTGACAAAGTCTGTTTGATCCGGCACTTGCCAAACGAAACGATTACCTAAGATAAGAGATAAACATGAAGATTTTTTTTTTATGGGTTGTAACGACAGACATGCGAGGAGTGTAGCGACCAAACGGACAGGGGTTGGGGTTATGGGGAGGACCTGGCTTCCTTTCCGGTTTTTTAAATGACAGACCCATCTCGAACAAATCTAGGACATTTTAGGTTTACAATAATATAGCATTTGCATATCCGTAAGAAAACGAAAAGGGAGAAGGGATGCAAAATTTATTGCATTATCTCGGTCGAATATGATATCATTTTGTATTTGTTCGATTACCGTGCAGATACTGAAAATGCTGTTACCTTTTAGCCTACTGCTTTGCTTAGTAAGGATATTGTAAAAGGAGTTTTACCCTAGGCCATGCACATAAACCAGTCATGTTCCTGCAATTTTCTATTATGGTTACACAGTATTCAGGAATAATTGCACCCCTGATTTTTATTTTTACAAATGCATCAAAGTTGATGGTTCATGTTTCAACTATTTTTGGCACTAGGCCGAGCCCCCCCCCCCCCCCCCCCCCCCCCCAAAAACCAACATGGCGCTGCTTCTACCTTGTAGTAGATTTAAAGACCTGATGCCTGACAGGTTAGATATTCGGAATGACGAGTGAGTTTAATATTCAATTCACTATGTGACCATATATCATACACGAAAGCCAGGAAGTAAGGTGAACAGGACGTGAACGGTAACAGGATATAGACCTTTCACCTTCTGGCCACCGTACGGTGACAAATTAAACTAGCCTCAATCTGTCTATTTTTTTTTACCTTTACACACAGAAAATTTCAGGTTATCTCAGAATTTATCTACATATATCATTGACGGGATCCATTTATGGCGTGGAAGTAAATTTACGACGTTTTAGCATAGAAAAAAATAAAGTATTCGGCTACAAACCAAACATCGCGTAAACGGTATTTCGCCATTTGGGACTACCTTTTATATATAAAAAAATATTTTCTATATATATTCTTCCAGACAGGCTGAAAAGAGAAAGAACGTGAGCTATACAAAATTACTGTAAGTTACTTGGACACCTGTTACCTCCGTTTTCGACCTGGTTACCTAAAACATCCCGGTTGGACGTCATACCAAAAGTCGTCTGCGTGGTGCATGGTATCTTAGAAAAAATACAGACTCAATATGTCTCCGTCTTTATTCTCACTTTTCGCCTGCTTTTTACTTTAAATTTAAAGATTTTTTTGGTTCTTCTTGATATTACCTCCTCTTGATTTCCTGCATTTATCTGGAGGATTCTAAAAAGGGTCTTTTGAAATTTTGTCCTAGTCTGTGGTATTCATATATTTTGTAATATATTATTAATTGGTTTCTGATATCCTTATAAACTCGTCCTTTGCTCCAATTGACAGATGTCTCTCAACTCTCTGCTTAATTATGTTATATACTTTTCTATATTCACTACATTAGGTATAAAATTTATCTTGCTTCTAGAAGTTTACTCTTTTATGACAAAATGACATTAAATTTCGTTACGCGAGTCTCCGTTTTTGTCTTGCGGTATACAAAAACATGTTTGAGTAATAATTATATAAAAAATCGGCGTCTCTGGTCTCATATGAATAATAAACCTCTCAAAGATGAACATTCATTGCAAACAGGCTGGAGAAGCGTGTACGCGAATGCGGGAGGGACCTTTGGAGCCCAGGGGGATGGCTACGTTATAAAATATTTCACTGTTTCTGTCACTTTTGATATTGGTATAAGCGACCACGTATTGTTATTTATAATACATAAATATTTTTTCATTATATATTACCTTTTAAAATAACTTTACCGTAGGGATTTCATTTTACAATGAAATATATTTTAGTATGGTATATATATATATACACAGTATAATTCTAAACATTGTCCAATTCTGTACTTCTTTGGACTTCATATAACTTGCACCAGCAGAAACTGGACGAGGGTCTTCGCATACGCTGTTATGGCCTTCGATTTTCGATGACATCACTCACTGTTAATCATGGAAAGTGGAGTTAATTCGCAAAATGTGAGGACTCTTTAACACGGCAGGAAGTTTAAAGCAAATGTGACAGACAAGTTATTGACACAGATTGATCTCCACATGTGCAATACATATTTTTATCGTGTGCACCATTGACTCGAGAAGCTCTATACAACTTGCCAGTATTTAAAAAGTAATATTTGTATACCAGGTTTTATATCGACTGGACCACGCACCTAGTTTTTAAGATTTACTGGATTGATGAATTCTTACTTTAATCATTTATAATTACAGACACTGCAAATATTCAGAAATTTAACGGAAATTACACAATTCATTTGACCTTTCCTGCAAGATCAACGCCATCATTTGAATCAAACGTTAAAACTTTTAATTGAATAGGCTTAGATAAAAAGAAAATACTTTATTCAGTCAGTAATGTTAGTCAATTTTCCACTCATTGCCTTTAACAGAATACAATTACATGTTTTATCGCCCATAATCCGCGGATCGCACAAATAATTAATTCCTTTTAATTACACTACAGGGCCAACATCGTCCATGTTCTGTGGTTGAGCATAAATAGTTTCACAGCTTACAATTCACAACAGTAATATTATTAAAAAAGAACCGAATCTTGGGAATCCATTATAAAATGTTTATTTTCACATTTATGATGATTGATTATGATTAATATTGACGTATCCACGTGACTTCCAGGAAGTATTACACTTGATCAATGTTGATCTGACCGGGAAGTCACTCCTTAGTAGCTAGTAAAGCGCCCATCATTTCTCTGTTATACCGTATTGAATAAGTCCAGGTTTAGAACAACAGGGACCAGGATGTTTTTGGATGACAGAGTATTTATAAATTTCAAAAGTAAGTTTTTTATAGGAAATCGTAGCCTACATTTAAATTTTCCCCAATCATATATTGTTTCACGCCTTTGTTCTGTATAAACACATTTTTATGCTTTTTCCCTTTATAAATACTTTTCTATACCTAATCTAGTTTCAAATTTTTTCATGCCTTCACAAGGAGAACATGCTTATCCCATGATCTTTCCATGAGCAAGCACTTTTTCTCTTTTCCATGTGTAAATACATTTCATGATTTTCCATGTGCAAATAACTTTTTATGTATTTTGCATGTCAAGATACTTTCAAAGCTTATTCCATGTTGCAAATAGTTTTCATGTTTCATGTCGCTTCCCGGTGTAAATACTTTTTTTACTTTTTCAGGTGTAATATACTTTTTCCATAGCTGTAAATACCTTTCAACTGATTTTTTTTCATATATATTTTTTTCTCATATATAAGTGTTTCTTGCAACCTCAAAAACGGCTATGGTTGACTCCTAACATAAGTTTTCAGGATTTACCGAGACTAAGATGTCGTTGGGTCGGTATATATTAGTACATAATGGCGGACTAAAGAGGATGCAGGGGGCGCATCCAGACCCTTTCGGCTTAAAAGAAGGGGAAAAAAAAGCGTTTATTTCCATACTTCTTCAGGAGAGAGTCATGCATAAAGTCTAATAGCGTTCCAACCACCCTTGTTAACCTGAGAAAGGTTGTTGCGGTCCCTCTATCCGCCCTTGAGTACAAGTGATATAAGACCCGAGTCCGGAGTTACATTCGAGCTCGCTTTTTCAGGGACTCGTAACGGAGGTTAGAACTCGAGCAAACAGGCCGAGTCCGATAAAAAATATCTGCCATATAAGGCCTGATGTTCAGATTGCAAAACGTACCTGGCATAAATGTGCAAAGTATTCCCACAATTTTACAAATAAAACGTTCAGACAAAACTCATCTTTCTTGGGTGTAAAAATGTACTTGAACGTTAAAGTAAACAGCAGGTGCAAACTAACATGAACGTACACTTGAGTTTGGAGACCATATTTAAAATACTTTTTTATAAAGACATTGGGGGATCAGATTGGGAATCGAAGCAAGCATGCATGCACTCAAACTTCAAGGACTCGGACTTGAACTCGAGTGGCTTGGACTCGGACTTGCACCAGGACTCGGATAGTCTGAACTCGATTACAACACAGAGTACTCTACATGTCCCTTTCATTTGTTGAGCGAGAACATAATATCCATTTGATGCTTACATTTATCCACAAAGAGTTGTTCAAATGTCATACACAATCAAACAAATGATGAATCTTGCCTACGCAATATTTCATCCTATTAGCTGACAATAACGGGTTAACATTTGGCATTTGTCAACTTAATAACCATTACTCCAGGCCATAAGGCGTATAATGATTTCGGTCAAATATTGTATAGAACAGATGATTAGATTAAAAAATTAATAATGCTGCAAATACGGGATACTTTTTTCTGCACCGTGTTCAAATCATCATTTGGTGATTTATTTTAGCGGTCTGTAAATGTACAAAGAGAGTGGGCTCAGATATATAGTTGTGTTTGTCTTCTAAACCAGATAAATAAAGTTTAAAGGCAAACACTTTTATGCATGAATACAGACGTTTAAATTCAAGATGTTACACTAGTATATATATTTTATTAATAATACATAAATTCATCATGTATATTGAACGTATGCATTTATTTAAGTAAAAATTTTCATTTACTTAAAATTATTTACAAATAATGTACAGAGTTCTCACAATTACGGAATCTCAGATTATCATGACTTTTTCATAATCTAAACCCAAACTTCATGCCCTAAATATTCATGTCTCTGGACATTTTTCCGTGAACTGTATTCACCACGTTTCGTTAAATCATCGTTTAAATTTACTGAGAGAAAGAAGCATTGATAAGATATATTTTAAAATATTGCAATGTTAATAATGAACATTATGAACATTTTTAAAATATGACTTTCATCTCTTTAGCAGGGCATCGGGACCCTAGCTGATGTATATTTAAGATTGAGCACAGTAGCTAGATTTTGAAATGAATATAAATTTTTTGTATTTCATATGCTGTGTTACTACACAAAAATAGACATATATATATATATATATATATATATATATATATATATATATATATATGAACAAAGAATAGCAGACATTAATTTACGCACTGAATGGCGTAATAACCAGTTAGGACAGTAACTCCTGTAAATGAAACTGGTTGTCCACGTTTTCAACTAAGTGGTATGTATTGAAATGAAATAACGTGATTATATTAGACCTCCCGGTGTCAATAACTGTGGGTTACGACGATAATCTTGTCTTCACTGAACTTGGTTCTAAGCTAAAATGACTCGAGGACGAACACAAATACAGGCAATTTCGCTGCAGAAAAAGAACGTCTCGGTTACCAAAAATGCGTTAGGACACCTATAATGACATGGCGATTGTGAATTTGGTTGAATGTGTTAGGGTGAAATAATGTCGCCCCCGTGATAATTAACTTATTTAACGTCGGACAGAATCTGTTTAGTTATTTATTTATTTAAGATTCAGTTCGCTTCTGAGGATCATTATTGAATAATCCATTCATCTGAAACTGATATCAGATTTGAGATTCAGCCCTGGATTATTATCAGGAATGTTTTCGGTAATGATATCACTTCCGGTTTGCTTACTACTTTATGTTGTGCTTTTATTTACTTTTATTGTCCTGTTTTCAGAATGAAATGAATAAGAAAATCTTCATAAATTTATGAGATACTTTTATTATTCTGAATAACATCGTATTTATTTATATAACATGTATTTTTTACCATGAACGTGGCACATGGCAACTCTGGCCCACGTATCTGCAAACATTTTCCGGATTTGGAAGAAGTAATAGCTGACTGAACATTGAAATACATGTGATAGAGTTTTTGACAATATTATCCTCTGATCATTCTGGAAAAAAAAACGCCACACACATCATATATGAGCCAGAATTTGTGGATGCGAGGGCGGTCAATCTTCTATAGAGCGTCCCTTTGACTCCAGCTTGGGAGATGCGAATGATTGGCCACAAAACTCTCGCAGATAGATCCTCTACTTGACATTCCTTTGAGTACTTTACCTTTGTATTTCCGTGTCCTTATCAAAACCTTACCGCACTAACATTTCGTAACCGCTCATAGGGCTACCATTTTGCGTACTGACGTCGCCGGCTGTCGGAATCAAGGGCACATCACTTGTGACATGTAAATGAAAAATCTTGACTGTGTAGCCCTTAAGATATATATTTATATACAAAGCTCAGGCTGCATATTAATATAAAGGGGATGAAAGGCCTTGGGTTTGCGAAATTTAAGGTTAAACCTAAGTGTTAATGGCATAATTACATATCAAAACAACTGAGTAAAACACCAGAGTGGTAGATTGTCATATACAAAATAAAAATAGTGGTAACGGTAACATTTGCAGGTAACACTGGTTAATGATGAAGCACTTTTACTTCCCTTGCATTAAAGGTATATAACATAATTACATGACCATTATTATCATATCGTATAAACGACAATATCAACGCGGAAATTGTATTTAATACAATGATGTCAATCTGGTTCTAAATATTATTATATTTGATAATCATTTTCCAGGAATATTTAGGTACTATACGTTAAGTAATATCGGTATGTGACTTAAAGCTTGCGGTTTAACTTAAACACTACACCGGGTTCAGGTGACTGCATTCCAAAATTGATCATATAATTTATATGACATTTCGCAGTGGTTCAGCAAAAATGAATGCGCAGGATGTAAAACTGATTTTCTTAAAATCAGCTTAAATACATCATTGGCAGTGAACCCTTACGCTCTGAAAAGGAAGTTTTCTAATATAACATGAGTAAATCCGAAAGGCTATCAGACCAAACACATCTGGTTCCAAACTCGGCCGCCATCCACTTGAACTGGGGACTGGACACTGCGGACATTTTTGTATGTCCATTTATCTTTCTCCAAACAACAGAAGAAAAGCAGCATCTTTGCTGATTGCCAGGTTAATATGGATATGGGATTGCCCTGATCATCTCGAAACGGAAAGATACAAAGAAAATAATGCAAGAAAGGATCCCCTGTCTTCTCGTCCTTTCTGTAATCTCCAGTAATGGTTGACTTGTTCTCTATCGCATCCTATTTTAGAGGATGGCAAAGTTGCAGGGAGCAGTTTTAATGATGCTGCTTCATGGTTTTAGGCCAGCGTTAGGAGCATAGGAGCATGTTTTATATGACTGTGATGGATGGCGTCTAGAGGAACCTGTTGGTTCTTCTCAGAAGGTCCTGGTCTTTTCCGATGCATTGGGTTAGAAGCTTTTGGTCTGTAGGCTCGACAGATGAAGATCCATCATCAACAGACTGTAACCATGGATACAGATTAATTTTACAAGACTCTCTGCAAAACTACCTTCGCGAGGATCACCAATGAACTCCTGAAGAACAGTGACGTTTTGAAGTTTGGTTTAAGTAGGACTAAGCTTTGAAGCGAATTGCATCCACACAGATCAGATACGTTTTCCTTATCAAAGATCTATATTGAAAGGATCTTAAACAGTTAAACTCTGCACCTACAAAGTTGGCATTGACAATAACACAGCATCTAAATGACTTATATTTAAAAATCTTTTTTCCTAGGTCAGGACAACACTAAGAAGGCCTTGTTTCGTTAAGTACAACATTAAATCCGGCGACTTTCATCTTAGACGTTAGACATATTGCAAGTTTGTTTATTCAATAACAATTAATAATCAAGTTGAGTGCAACCTCCTGTACACAAACAATGTCAGGGCCTGCAGGGATGTTCTTCACAATACAGAAGTGTTATTATTAGAGTAGATATGGACTTCCGGTTTTATATTTCAGGAGACCGCATCAAGATAACCGAATATTATTTGATTCTTAAAATCCCCTGTTGTTCATTTAAGTCTAACCTTGCATGCATTTTTTTTTTGCTGGAAAGATTGAATCTCTCAGTGTCTCACTTTAAGAAGTATGGCTAAAATGTAATATTGTTAATGTAAATTGTAATTATTATAAAAAAAATATATGAATACATTATATGAATAATTATATGTATATATATTTACTTTATTTATTTTACATGGATTGTACAACTAGTTACATTAACTAATACGAAGCACTCTCCATGGCTCGGATGTTGGCGGTCGGTAGTCGGTAAGGGTAGAGGAAACCGGAGGACCCGAAGAAAACCACCGACCTTACACAAGCAACTATAACACATTTTCATAGCCACGCCGGGGATCGAACCCGGGACGCCAGCGGAGAGAGCCGAGCGTTATAGGCCTACCACTCCTGTCTAGGTACCTACCTGGTTAAGGCTTAAAGCAATTTTAATCAAATCGCTTTCATAACGGCAGAAGATTTTAAGCTGACTACAGGCGGCATCAGATGGCCTAAATACCAAAGTTTGGTTTATGCAGCAGTTAAGCGTGCGCACTTGTCACCGTACTTTAGCCCTGTGCCGGAACTTGACCGCCCGCTCACTCTCTTTAATATAAAAAGTCTGAACATGCATTAGAGCCGTTTAGAATAATTTTTTTTACAATCGATTCGGTGTATCCGAATCGGCAACGTTTTACATTACTATATGTAATAAAACTGTTATAAAACTCTTGCACTTGCTCTTGCAGCGTGAAAGGAGTACAGAGTATGTATAGGTTATCTCACCAAAAATGAATTAACATCTACTACAGTACTTGATAAATAAAAAAAACGTCGATCAATGTGGCATAACCTTTTATAAATTACCGTGTCCCTGTCGATTATATGCTACATGTGTTCTTTAAAAACTCCTAGGCTGGATGGCACTAAAAGCACTTTCCTTTGACGTGGCCGTATCGCCACCACCGTCAGGTGACAGGTACCACAAGCTGATGCGTCATCATCACCACTAATAAGGGAAAGACCTGTCAACAGATCAGGATACAGCCAGCAGCTGAGAGGGTTTGAAGACCAATTATGGTACTAATGGCAATCATTAACAGACCAGGTATAAGCCACGCCCCTATTGGTCAAGTGCAGGTGGTGTTGGCTTCGTTTTCTTTGATCTTTTCCGCAAAGCTTAATAGAGTAGAAACTGGACAAAAGATTTATGGGACAACGCCCAGAGGTTTACGCAATGGGGTGCAGACTTGAAGGTGTTTGTTCTTTCTGGTCCTAAATGGTGGAATTATGAAATACATGTGACATATAAATATAAAAATGTAAAGTATTCATTGGGAACTTGAGATCACCAAAACATCTCATGTAAAAGTACGGGGAAGATACCATAAGCTGTTCTCCCGTAATGTGTCCCACTGGCATTGTCCAGAAGACAAATGCACCAAAAATAGCTTGACGTAGTATGTCACTGTATAATTCCACATCCACGCAGTATTTATAAATGAAACGGAAATTTTTACCTTAACCGCAATAATGACGATATATTCCAATTAATTTATTATACATCCTTGGGAAAATTTTCCATCATGAGATTAATCATGCACCAACCCAATCATTGCGGAATTTCCTTATATGCGAGCCGATAGGGAAATTCTGGTTTCAACTCCGTAATAATTTAAAAGCTATACATTTCATTCGGGCTTTTTCGCCAGCCCAGTAAAAGGTACAAAATCATCATGGTTATTTCTTACTATCCTAGAGTTTCGTTCCACATTCAAAAGTGCTAAAGAAGACCGACATTTTTTTAAAGGGTTAGGCAATAAGAATAATAAACAGGAATAATAAAATAAGAATAATAAAATTGTAGGACATAAAAAACATATTGCGCTGTTTCAGTAAGTATTTACTGGATTGTCATTTAACCCAGACACTGACATCAATCGTGGAATTTAACTTTACAGTAAACAAAACTGGTCTCATTTATATGTGAAAATGATTATTATAAACCAATTAAGAAACCCGTACCAGATAATGTTATGGACCAAAATTTGATGTGAAAGTAAATAGTTTTAAAAAACTTATTTACTAAAATCGAACATCACTGGTCTTTTCCGCATATTGTCCAATTTAATCAACCAAGTTACCGATTTCCCTCAAAGGCTGCACAGATTCATTGAAGTAATGTTTCTAAATCCATTCATGAATCCGGAGGAATCTCTTTGAACAAAACAGGTGAAGTGCCCGTTTGTTCCAGTTCCATTTTCTGTTAATGAACCTGTCTATACCAAAGCTGCTGGAATGATTCATTTTTGTGTCAGAATGAATTAAGGTACTGATTGTTAAATTCGTTTATGCGGGGTAGTATTGCAAACCGCCTGGATTGGCCTGTATTGTGATTAGCGAAAATTGTATTGAAAGACACAAATGCACAATATTTGATTCCCGGTTTAGATTAAACAAGGGTTTTGTTTAAGTAATCTGGAGCGTTTCTGTGAGAATCAGTGAAAGGCACGGTAAAAGTCGTCTTGCCAGGCTGTCTGATGAGTCCGTTTATTTTACCAGAATTACTGCTAATGCTGGCATTCAGGGTTTTCTAGCGCGGAACGCCTAGAGAGGCTCGTCAAGGCATTCTACTAAAGGAGTTTGGTCCGTTTTTTGGTGCTAGTCTAGAGATAAAAACAAAGGGAGTAGTAAGCCAAAGCTATTTCCCACCATGTCTCCCCAGCTCCTTTATCACCACAAGATGTTTCAAGCCTCATTTAGTAAAGAGGGCCCATTTCATAAGATAACAGAACTGCTTCTCTCCTATTGATTACGCTTGTCCATAGCGAGCGGGGATGATGCCCATAATATGATCTGTATTAAATTGACAAGGACTCCGGTGTATTCTTGCCCAGTGTAAGCCAGCATGACGGATGAATACATCCGTCTTAAAGGGCTGACACTACAAAACCTGGGACGGTTTCGTATAATCCAACCAATGTAGTAATAAATGGACAAACCTGATAAAATAATAACGATAAAAAAGATCTCATGGCCATATCTACCAGTTTTCTAAAGTTTCTATTTAATCACGGAAATAAATTTTATTGATATAACTGACCTTAAAAGATTAATCAATTTATTTCTAAAATGGCGTGTAAAATTACATATGATGATTAAAAATGTATAACTTTTCATGAGTCTTATTACATTATACTACATTAACAATAATTGGATAAATACAATACCTATGATTTTTATGGTATAACTAGAAAAAATACAAATTTCCTATTGCCTACATAGATGTTCAGATCTCTTATACGTTTAGTTGATCAGAATATATTGTTTGTCATTCTCAACAACAGTGCGGTGAGAGACTCTGTACAGACTCAAAACACAGACTAAAATCATTCTAAGGAATGCAAGCCTCCGCCATATGGGGGGTCCTATTGTGGGATGCTCCGCAACCCGTGATTGCGATAACTTATTCGGTCCATATTCCCAGGTTTATTCGTGTATAAGTGACTCTACATTTGTGAATATTCCTTGATGACGCTCCTGAATCCGGATCCACACTAAAAATCAACATGGGTGAGCTATGATGTGAACAAACATAAACACCGGACACAAACACGCACATGAAATGAGTTAACGCATACCCTTCTATCGGAGGCAAAAACCCGGGCTGGCTTATAGATGGCTATAGCAAGTTTTTTAAGCTGCACCAGATTTAATCCATGTCAATCCAATAAAAAATCCAGGTTAATCCTTAAGATCCTATGTGGATTAATTTACCAACGTTAGTGCTCAGTGGGTCACGTGATCTACTTCGATACAGTCAAAGTACAGATAGGTTCTGGTGGAAGGGATCCTGAAACCTAAAAGGACATTACAAGAAAGTGTACCATTTCAGAAACCTCTCTGAAAAATGACCCCAATACAAGAAATGTCGGCTTGTCGGAGTAAGGACTCCCGCGTCCCGGTGACATACGGTCTGATATGCGGTGGCATGAGGACCAAAGGGCAATATGGCGGATCTCTATAGATTCCGAAAAATGTCTTACATACAGCGGTGTAGTTACCATATCATTTCCTTAAAGGTCGAACCTATAATCCTTAGATGTCGCTCATCCGTTCATCCTTTCGACAGGCAAGCTGCGCGTATTCAAGTCCGGGACAGACACCTCTAATTTGAAATTCTGAGAAATATGGGTCAGATCTCATCAGCGATGTACCTTGGTCTACTGTCAATTTTTTATGTATTAAGCCAGTGATACTTGTTCAGTGGCTCGTTTGTGTAAACATTTATTTAATTCTGATAACAAATTGCAAATCAGGCGTGGCATCTGGACTGAAGAAGTCCCAACATTTTTTTAAACATTATGGGAAATAACATGGTCCGGCTTTCAAAGATTATATCAGAATTGGCTCTAATACTAAGAGAGTACAGTATAGTTAAAGTATAAAGTTAATGAACATACTACCAAGAGTTCCATAATATATATATATATATTTATATATATATATATATATATATATATATATATATATATATATTTACTTTTCTGTTTTAATACAAAAGAAGGTCAGCGCATGAAAAAAATTCAGTGACTTTAATGAATACGTTTAAGAAATGATTATTGTATATATTGCTCAACATTTGGGAAAAGCTAAAGCATGCTCTGTTAAAGGTATAAAGAGTTTTATAACTATTTATTCAAAGATGTTATATTATATATATATATATATATATATGTGTGTGTGTGTGTGTGTTTGTGTGTGTGTTCCATACACTTATTCCTATTTTCTGAAACGGGATTTTTGCTATAAGAATACACTTTTCATAATGATAACAGGCCAAGTATGAAGTGTAAAATCACAAAAGACAGGTACTTTGACAAAGGAACCCTCCATACCGGATAATGAGAATGGGTCGAGACAATGTGGGACGAGTCCTCGTGATCAGATCCCGTGAAACGTCCGTTTATTACATCATACGAGGAAATAGATGTCTGCACGTGTGTCTGCGACAGACTATACATTGTATACCCTTATAATTGTTGTTGTGGGCTGGCAGCGGAAATCAGGCTTGTCCATTGTAAAGGGCCCCTTAGGTACATGTTGGTCTAATTATAACGAATTGCTTTCCTCACCGTAGCCTAACTGTGTGAAATATATTTGGGTGAAATATAATTTGCGAGTTTAATGTGGCTTAGAGAAGTAAACGAGATCGTGAAATAGGTAGTATTTGAGAGGATGCACGGGAAAAAATTGGCTGGCACGGGCAATGTATGTTTCTGTGAACAAGAGAGAACCTAAAACCATAAAAAGTTCTAATAAAGCTATGGTGGATACACCAATTTGGAATGAGGTTGGGGGTGGGGAAGGGGCCAAAACCTAGGTAAGTCAAACATTCATTTCAACACTGACCGACTGCGAATTGGGTTTGGAACTGCCCCCTCCTCCAAAAATGTTAAAAATGATGGACCCATTTAGAACAAATCTAGGACACCTTTCAGTTTTACAAGTTTTGCCGTCAGATCTGCTTTGCTTGTATAATAATATAGTTCTGCTCACAGCAAAAAAAAAAAAAAAAAAAAGCCTCCTATGGATCTGCGACTGCATAGTATATATATCCATGCACTCCTCTCCACCACACGCTCCGATCCATACCTAATTTCTCATTTAGAAAAAAAAGAAATATTACATATATATTCATACATGTATTTTCTGGTCATTTCGCCGTACTTTTTGCCAGATCCACAAAACAATTTAACTGACTTCAGCATCCAAGGTACGCATTATTTATCACACTCCTGCAGGCTGTCAAGAAAACCCTTATGAAAAAGAAATGATTAAAAAGTAGAAATGGAAATTCGGAACAAATCGAGAAAAATTAAGAAAACAGAAGGAAAATGTACGACAAATGTAGGAGTTAAACATTTTTTCTATGAATAAATTCATACTCATACATTCATAAAGGTATTGCTTTTCTTGCTTTTTTATGATGCTCAGACCGAATTATGCTCAGATTTGTTTGCAATACCATTATGTCTACTTCAGTTCGTACAGGAAAAAATTATATTTTCCTTAGCTTGTTAATCATTATAGGAAAATATGAAAAATTAGTATTTAGCAGGAAAGAAGATAGTCTGACACTCAAAATCGGCAGGTGGGCGATGATAGAAGATAAAAGCCTACTTTGACAGCAATCTACACATATCATGTCGCAAGGTAAATAAAACAAGCAAATTCGTGGAATTAATGTCCCCCGCTTTGGGATCTTGTTGATTTTCATGCTTGATAAAGGTCGGACAGACAGAGTGACAGACAGACAGACAGAAGCCAGACACTCCAAAACAAATCCCAACCAGGGTATGCATGAGATCAATCACTGACCGAAATTTGAATGAAATAGGATAATATTTAGGAAAGTTATCGCACGGAAACGAAAACCTGACAGACAGACAGACAAAGTGACAGACTGACAGACACTTCAAAACATATCCTAACCAAGGTAAGCATGAGAGCAATCACTGACCAAAACTTGAATGACATCGGATAATATTTAGGAAAGTTATAGCAGGGAAACGAAAACCTGACAGACGGACAAAGTGACAGACCGACAGAGAAAAGCCAGACACTCCAAAACTAATCCCAACCGAGGTATGCATGAGAGCAATGTCTGACTAAAATTTGAATGAAATCAGATAATATTTAGGAAAGTTATCGCACGGAAATGAAAATCTGACGGACTGACAAACAGGGTAACAGACAGACAGACAGAAGCCAGACACTCCAAAACCAATCCCAACAAAGGTAAGCAAAAGAGGAATGACTAGTCAAAATTTGAATGAAATCGGATAATTTTAGGAAAGTTATCGCACGGAAGTGAAAACCTGACAGACAGACAAAGTGACAGACAGACAGACAGAAGCCAGACACTCCAAAACCAATCCCAACCAACGTATGCATGAGAGCAATCACTGCCAAAAATTTGAATGAAATCGGATTACATTTACGAAAATAATCGCACGGAAACGAAAACCTGACAGACAGACAGACAAAGTAACAGACAGTCAGAAGCCAGACACTCCAAAACCAATCCCAACCAAGATATGCATGAGAGCAATCACTGGCCCAAATTATAATAATAATAATTAGGAAAGTTATCGCACGGAAACGAAACCTGACGGACGGACAGACAGACAGACAGACAGACAGAAGGACAGACAGACAGACAAACCCAAAACAATGTCCCCCGCATCCGCGGAGCGGGGGACAAAAATAGGACGAAGTAGGAATAAGTAATAATTTTATTTAAAAAAAAAATGGGAACAAGGGCACCGCAAGCGGAGCATCCGCTCGCACGGGAGCACAATTATACTTGTTGTATTACACAGTGTGAAAATGAAGAGGGCAGCTCTGTGACCTGGACCTTTGAACTTCATCCGTAGGTGGGTGAGCCGTATGTGAAAGATGAATGGTTTTGGTCAAACGGTTTAGCTTAAAATGGGTCCACAAACATTTTCAAGAAGTGGGTCCGTGGCGGGTCCGTGGCCTTAACCTATGACCCCGAGAACTCAAAATCAACAGGTTTCTTCATCGGTTGGTTGGTGGGCCGTATTTGAAAGATCTGGTTTTGGTCAAACGGTTTGGCTTAAAATGGGTTCACAAGCTTTTCGAAGAAGTGGGTCCCCTGGCCTTGATCTTTGACCCCGTGACCTCAAAATGTATAAGATGTTTCATCCGTGGGTGGGTGAGCCATATGTGAAAGATGAAAGGTTTTGGTCAAACGGTTTGGCCTAAAATGGGTCCTCAAGCTTTTTTAAAAAGTGGGTCCTGTGGCCTTGACCTTTGAACCCGTGACCTCAAAATCGAAAGGGTTTTTCATCTGTGGGAGGGTGAGCCATATTTGAAAGATGAAAGGTTTTGGTCAAACGGTTTAGCCTAAAATCGGTCCATATGCTAATTCCGGACGGACGCA
Source organism: Sipunculus nudus (assembly GCA_026874595.1). NCBI lineage: Eukaryota > Metazoa > Annelida > Sipuncula > Golfingiida > Sipunculidae > Sipunculus > Sipunculus nudus. The sequence goes on along the minus strand of CM049306.1, from coordinate 46,152,785 downwards.
CGCACGCGTTATTATATCCCGACAGGATAATGATAGGACTGAGACAAGTAAATAAGAAACGTGGATAACCTGAACTTTTCCAGTGGCTTGGATTGAAATTTACATGATGATTGGGACTAGGTTTTACCGTTGGTGTTCCTTTACCGGTAAAGAATAAATTACACTTGCGTGGGTTTACGAAATGACTTAAGATTTTTTTTCTCATAAATCATCATGCTGGCCTTTAGATTAATGGGCCCACGAATTAAGGTAATTGTCTGTAAAGCTTGCTGAGAAGTTAATTAATCGTGGTATAATGACATACCATTGGGCGATGTTGGTGGGAGAGCGAACAGCGTTCTTACGATTGGTCAAACAGGGCAAATATTGTTGAGGGGGTAACAGTGACGCAAGAGCCAGAGGGCGGTACCTTAAGGCAGACCTCCACCCTCCCCCCCCCCCCCCCCCGAAAAAAATCGGTCTTAACACAATGGGAAATTCGGGGAAACCAAGACAAAAATACACAGATAATAAAAATTATTAACAAACTAACAATGATAGCACATTAATAGTCATCGAAACGTCTTGGTAACTAAACCTATCCCAGCTTGTGATTGTAGGCCAAATTGACCAAATAATATACATTTGTTGGAAAGTATGGCAGAAAACGCTATTGTTCTTTTAACATTAATGTTGTATGGCTTGAGTGAACTGTATCCCTTTTGACTGATAACAGACTTTTGTATCAGATAATGGCACAAGGGTCTTTATATGTATGCAATATTAACTATTCGAACCATATACCCTCTTAAATCGCCCTTGATGGTTAACTGAATATATTAATTTTTGCCGCACAGATCTGTCTTTTGCCGCACAGATTTTCTGTCATGAGGACTGGAGTGAGTGGCTAGATGATAAAAAAAAATACATTTTACATGGGACGCGCCTTTGTTATATCTTCTCTTGTATTAGCATAATGTAATTTTTATTTCCTTTGTTGCATCTGTTTTATACGGCTGAATCAGTCTTCAAAATGTTATGTACAACATCAGCATTATTCATATGCCTAAAATATATTAGATATAAAGTAAGAAAAAAAATAACTTATCATAACTATGTCCACTGAATGGGGTGAACGACACAGGTCACGTGTGACTGGATGTTGTATTTCAAACGCACAATGAATAATGAATTGTACATAAACATGCCACCTCCTCTAAAAGATAATAGCACTGTCAGATCACAGGAAGGGGAAAAAGGACAGGGGCTGATTTAGGGGGCGCCCTGTTTTCGATTTGAACATTTCAGAATTGCGCGGTTAAGGCTTAAATTAAAATTAAAAAGAAGTTTCTACTTCCCACGGATACCCTGTCCGTGCCATTCCCCTGCATGGCGCTATGTGAGCCAGCTCCCCTTTTAAAATCCTCTATCGGCACCTGAACGAATATATAATATTACAATATTATAATATATATATTAATATATATTATAATATTATAAACTTACAATTAATTATCAATTCTAGGAAAGTATGCAAACAGCCCTCACTTTGCGAAGACCACATCAAGAAAATATTGTTCCATGGAATCACCGTTATATCAGAGGGATTGTTTTTTTTCTTTGATTGCATGTGCAACTTGGTAATGTTAATAACTGGTGCTCCAAGGTCCCTTCAGACTCTTCATACATAGTTATCAGGGAAAATGGACGAACATTATGTTGTTCCTTTGTGTCGTTTCGAGAGCTGATGCACATTTTTTGTTCCTTTGTATCGTTTCGAGAGCTGATGCACATTTTGATATCCTATGTGCAAACTGGTAAAATTGACATATTTCTATCAGTTACACAACCGTTCGGTATCTTTTGGTTCTCAAATTATGTTTTGTTGTGGTCTACAAGTTTCTAAAATAAACTTATCAGGAATTATCAGATACCCGGGTGATGGACAACCATTAGTACGATCCAACTTGACCGTAATCAGACAAGGGGTTTTAAAAACTGGTCCATCCACAATTGACGCCCTTTCTGTAAACATCTCTTGAGCCGAACTGAGAACCCTGACCTTCCACGTACAAGCCTCGTTACGGAATGTGCTCAAATTATGGGATATCCACGTGCCGTTGCATGGTGACGAGAACTGAAGCAGTCTGGAGAGACGCTCAAGGAATCGTGTATTAAGTACACTCCAACTTAGAAAATCTCGTTGGGTTTATTGTGCGGTGTCCGTTACACGAAATTAAGATGTTCCTTTTATACTCTATCGTTCAAACCATGCATTCTTGACATATAAACATTATAAATTTAGAATTTCTTAAAATGTCAGGAAAAATATTCGGAGACCGACCAAGTATTTTTTAAATAAAATAAATAAATAAATAAATAAAAATATTTTAAATATTTTTCCTAGGGATGAGAAGTATTTGGATTTTGCTGATTATTTAAATGTCATTGGAAAAAAAACTTGCATTTAACACTTAATGGCTCAGTAAAGCGGGCACGCGTCAAGATTTCTCCTGATATCATTATTTTGTAAACTGGAATTATGAAAATGAAAGCAAAAACCTCCTAATTACGTCAATAGAAAAAACTTGATAATATGTTTAAAGAGGTTTTTATGCAGGCCTTTGAATTTCGGACACCACTTTCTCTGTATCTTAGTGTTTGTGTTTACATACGATACCGTGATACATGTTCGGCCACGTGCCTGACTTGCCAATAATATTCATTGTTCCTTAAAAGCGTAATGGTGTCTGTCCACTGTATATGTTTACTGTTTCAATACCACGTCTATACACGCTTTAATGGACAGTACTTTGTCAACGGAACAGGAGCCTTGTGAGGATCATCATGGCCTTTCGAGAAGGATAGAATTACGGAGAACTCATGAGAGAACCTTTGGAAGATACCAGGATCCCTATACGTTTAAGGTTTTAAGATTCTGTAGAGATTCTGACGAAAAGGATTTTAAAGGTCAGGGAAACTTAATAATAAGGGAAACTTAATAATAAGCTCAGCTGTGAAAAAAATCATCTCAAACCTATTTAGTCAAAAGGAATAAAATGCATTATATCCACAATATTATAGATTTTTATGATATAACATACAAGAAATGTTTTCATACAAAGGGTAAGTCTATTTTGAGATTATACGCATGCTGTGATACTGAGAGTGAACGTAATAATACATGTAATATAAATTCATGCGATCATTAAGTTGAACTAAATGTTATATTTTATCAGTGATCAACAATTCAACAAATTATGTTGATGATGTTGCTTCAAAGTCTACAAGTCATGGTCTCACATTGCAGATATGGCTAAAATAATTATTACGGATACATATAACGGATATCCAAGTTGTCTGTCTTATGTAGGTCAGGCCATTTTACAACTTTGGTACAGCGTTGACGCAGCCTATTAAACCGATAACAAACTGCATTTACTCTTTTGGAAAAGAAATCTATTGTGAACAAGTGAATTTCTGTTAAAAATGCAGTATGCTTCAACAAACTGGCAATCACTTTATCCCGCATTTTAGCTGATTTTCGGTTCCAATATTTTCTATATATGTGAGCTTATTTTTGTCCCGTGTAGAATCATGCACCATCAGTACCTCCATGATACTAGATTACACTTTAGCCATTTAGGATTTTGACTCTTTGGCATCGCTAAACCAAGCCCAGGAGCACAAAAGTGATACCTGTGCATTATAATTTCAGTTTAAACATGTTGAGCATACAGTTTCTGTATAATATTCTGCACCCTTCTCTGCTTCTAATTTTGAACAACATGCAAAAATATTTTGCGACACGGAAGTTAAAGATAGTGTGTTCAGGAGATATTAACAAAATAAAAATCTTAGACCAGTTTATTAGGTAATACGATTCTAGCCGTTACTTTGATTCGTCAGAACTCTATAACCTCTGTTTTCCTGTTGCATATGTAATTGGTCAATGCGTCTTAACAAAGAAGACAACCAAAGTATGACTCCTACAAACAACCAAAGAAGGGCAATTTATTTATAAACCTATGGAGTAATTAGACGCATAAATGAGGAAGGATTTTTTTTTATTATTTAAATATTCTTATATATTGGAAAAGCTTGCCCTGTGAAAAATTCACAATACTAACGGAAACGTAAATTTATTAAATAGAAATACATATGTAAATACATGCTGATGATATATAATGAAGTATTTGCATTAACATATTGGAAGAATTATTCGTATACAAAGATGGGACAGAATAAATGAACACGTAGGTTTATATGTTAAATCGAATCTTTGCTACAAGTCAACTCTTAAAAAAAACATTGTAAAAACCTTTACGGCAGGATATTCAGTAGAATATCTGCTCTTCTGTTTAATTTTAAATAAAATATTTTATACATAAAAAAGGTTTGATCCTCCCTTTGGTTAATTCATGATTCACTTTTGAAATATTAAATGCTGTTGCACAGAAGATATGTCTAGAAATGACATCATGCAAACTGTAGTTTTCCAGATATGGCTTGCCACAAAGTTGTGACTGAGCTCGCTACCATAAAGGCGCTCTGGAGTAGGCACATCCCATGGTTGAAGTATGCACAATGCTATATGAAGGACTGACAAAGGTCCTAATAAAAGCATTGGACTTCATCTGATATAGGTTATTCCTACAAACTGTTACCACTGAAAGACAAAGGGAGCAATCACGAGCGCCCATTTGGAATTATGACCCATACATACAGAAAGGCCAAAAACATACTGACCTCTTGTAAAAATGCCAGAAAGAAAACATGAAAGTCGGGAAACTCCGTACAATAACCTGTAAAACCTTTATATGACCAAAAAAGAGAAAAGCTGTCTTTTTTACCATAACTCATATGAGAATTGGGTAATAAAAGGTTCTGATAAAAGAGAGTCAGGCACAAGAATAGCCGAAGGTGGGTGCATCATCTACCTCGTATATACACGGAGCTGACATATACGTCCTGTACTACGGCAATGATAAGATGTACATGTTAGGAAAAAAGATAAAGGTAAGCGAAATATGAATAGACTACAAATCTGCATTTTACGGAATGCAAGCGCCCGCCATGTGGGGTCCCCATTGTGGGTTTCTCCCAAATATCCCCAGGTTCATACGTCCAAAAGTAACTACATCTGTGCATATTCCTTGATGACGTTCCTTAAACCGGACCATGTGCCGGATCCACAAAGCAGTTAGTGGTACCTGTATATAAATGGTGATTTTATGCAATTCAATAAAATGTGTGTGAGCGCAAAATGTATCTATGAAACCTTGCACCTTAGGCAATATCTTTCTAAAATGTAAATCAAAAGCACCACACGGGTGCCTATAATACGCTTGTAGTATGTCTTTTGACCTCTGACCTAATTGATTATGCGTGAATTTCGCTGAAAAACTAAATGAGGTGAGAAACTCTATTGGTAAATATGTATGAGTTTCACGGAAATTCATAAGATTTATGGTAAGTCACAATGCTCGTCGAGTGTCATTGGACCTCTGAGCTAATTAATTATGCGTGGATTTTTAGGAACATTTAATTCAGGCGAGACTCTATTGGTAAATAAGTATAATGTGTTTCATCAAAATCCATCATATTCCTGGTAATTTATCGAGGCGACACCCCAAAGTAGCCTGACCTCTGGCCTCTTTAAATATGGCTTGATTTTGCCTACAATCGAACTCGGGCGATGTAATGTACCGGTAAAAAGATATGGTGGGTTTCGTGAAAATCCATTGAAAACCCTGGTAAGTTAACGCGGTGATAGTAAAACTGAACGACGGCCCGACGGACGGCCCGTGGGTATATATACCATAATACGTCCAGTCTAAGACGGGCGTATATAAAGTATAAAATAAGAACAAGAGCACCGCAAATGGTGCATAATAAGCCCGTCGCGTACCTGTGACCTCTGACCTCAAAATACATGCGTGAATTTTGCTGAGAAAATAAATGATGTGTGAAACTATTCCGTGAAACTCATAATATGTATGAGTTTCACGGAAATCCATAAGATTTTTTGCAAGTCACCAGGGTGCCTCCAAGTCTGGTGACCTCACGCATTAAATATGTGTTGATGTTGCCCATAATCTATTGGTAAGTTTGTATGGCGAGTTTCGTGAAAATTCACCAAAGCCCCTGTATGTTATCGCGGCGACACTAAAAGGTAACTGACAGTATGACGGCACAACGGACGGACGGACCGTGGGTATACCATAACACGTCCCGTTATAGACGGCCGTATAAAAATGACACGATCCAATATGCATCAAAATAGTATAATTAAATATTTATATTTCCTATAAAGTTACAGTCAGAACTGGTTTAACATGGCTAACCCGTCTTTGCATTCCACATGGGTCTGAAACGCTTCAAACCCCATTAGACTTGGAGGAAAATCACTTGGAGCACACCTGGCAGAGTTGTTGATTTATTTATGAAAAAAGAGTCCCAGTGAAAGACCCCCGGCCTGGCACGCTGCTCATAAATTTAAACCGTTCAAAGAAAGTCGTCAACATTTAAAAACCGATGGCAGCTGAGGATATTATGTTTATGTTAAAAGTAATATGATTTCCAGCGTTAACATAATAATAAACATAAATAACATGTGTTTATCAATGTTTTCCAACACGTTGGCGATTTGCCCTACAGTAAACCACGACATGTCGTTTGATTCAGATGATGAAATTTTATTTTAAGGTTTTTCCACTTGTTACTTTCTTAAATTTTGTTTCATTAAAGATATTTCATTTAAATGGAGAAAAAAAATGTATGGCAATTGTAATGTATGTAAATGTATGTAATTAAACATGAGCAAATAAAGTCTTGCTCTTGCTGTGTGCTTAAAATGCAGGCTTAAAATGATTTATAATTTATGGTGTCTGAAATGACTTTAAAACTTTTGGAACAGATAAAAAGGACGTTTTGTCAAAGATGGAACCTTGATAATTCTAAATGTAAACTTGCTGTATCCAACATTTATCAATAATTTCATAGGTATACCAGACATACGAAAAAGTCATCAGTGCCGGAGAGGGACCTACTGGCAAGGAGACCTTGTGATACCAAATGTAATATTAGCATCTGACCGCGGGTACAGAACGTTTTCCTTTTCTTAACCTACTTAATTCATGTATATTTATCATTGATAAAAATGTCGTTTATAACCATTAATAAAGTTACAAATGTATGAAATAAAGACCTTGATACACACATTTATAGCTATGTTTCAGATGTAAGCTATGCTTCATCATCACACTTTTATATATTGGTCATATTATAGATTAGTCAGACTACTTTCTTTCAAAATTGCTTTGGCATAAGAATGCAGGACCGAAATTTTAATATTACATTTTATCATTATCTTTTTAACATGCCCAAAATTGCTATCATTACAAATGAAAATGTTAAATCATTTTGATTTTTTGAGGCAACCAACTAAGTACATGCATTTAAATAACGAATTTGCGCCTCTCATAACACCTCGAGTCTTGAAATCGCATGTCGTTTGGTAATATATACGTATTGTTGACAAAATTGGCTACTTTGTCGTTGTTAGCCTATCAGTATTCGCAAGCTTAATCATCACGTGATATATACGCTTTAATATCAAGTGATACTTGTAAATCTCTTCATGTGAAGAGTGGTGAACATATAAATGATGTAAACAGTTTTGGTGAGACGCTGCTACACTGTTTATATTTTAAATTAGGGTCTGAACAAAAAAAAAAAAACGAGCACCGCAAACGTGCATAATACGCGTATTCGTGTATTAAGTGACCTTCAATCTCATTAAATATGCATGAATTTTTATGAGAAGGTAATTCAGGTGAGAAACTATTGGTTATTATGTATAATGAGTTACATGAAAATCCATAGGATTTTTGGATTGTCAACAAGGTGCCTCCAAAGTGTGGTGGCCTTTGACCTCATTAGATATGCATGGATTTTGCTGAAAATCGAACTTAGGCGAGATATTTTATAGATTAAAATTTCTTATGTTTTAACAAAATCCTACATATCCTTCGAAAGTTATCGCAGCGACACCATAAAGTACCCTAATGACCCGGTTCCTTATTTAATATGTGTGGATATTATAAACTTATTTATAATGGATTGTACAAGTAGTTATTATAATTAATCGAGGCACTCTCCATGGCTCCGGTGATGGCGTAGGGTTGTCTGCAGGGATGGAGGAAACCGGAATACCCGGAGAAAACCACCGGCCTTGGACGGGCAAGTACAACCCACTCTCATAGCCACGCCGGGGATCGAACCCGGGTCGCCAGCAGAAAGAGCAAAGCGTTTTACCACTCAGCTGTCCAGGATGTTGCCCAAAATCAAACACGGGAGAGATTATCTGTTGGTAAGTAGTTATGATGAGTTTGTGAAAATCCATCAAAGCCTCGGTAAGTTATCGCATCGACACTAAAAGTTAACGGACGGACAGACAGACGGACGGACGGTGGGTATAACATAATACTCCCGTCATATCACGGGCGTATAAAAATGCTGGTATTTATAACATGTAGCTCCACTTGAAACTTGGAAGGTAAATATTTTCTACAACAAGTTGGTCTGACCTACGGCTCTGAAACTAGTGCTGGTTGCTTCAGCGAGTCATTGAGATATTTTAACTTTAAACGTACTATGTATAAAAATTCAAATCGTCAGATTTGAAATGTGAGAAATTAAAAGTTAGCGGAGACGTCATTTTGAAAATAATTCTTAGAAGTTTAGGTGACGTTAAAATGGTTGCTTTGGAAACATTGGAAGTTAATGACTTTGTCAGTGAACACGTGGCCCCGGGGGCTCGTGAAAGTTCTGTTGCATATTGAGGAATTATTTATAAAACCGGTAAAAAAAGCCACTGAGATTTTCCTCCCAAAGTTTACGACCACGTTCAGAGCCTGCCATGAATAAGTATCGTTTGAAGAGAAAACTGAAGGGACATTGGGTAATCTTCATCTGTTATCAGCCTGGAACTTGCCGTGTAAATCCTGAAAACATAAGCAGATTTTCTTCGAATAAACCATACATGCAATCTTACCTACAATTAAACAAACATCATTGCATTATTGGAATGAAACACTGTATAATAAATAGGTTGGTCAGAGGCTGTGCATATTGTTTTTTTGTAGGATATATTTTTTGTAGGAATATTGAATTCTTCTAGACATCAAGATTTTGTGGTTTATTACAAACCGAGTGTGTGTTGATCCTTAAACGAAACAAAAATGGAAAAGAAACAGTTCATAAATTACCGTGGATTGGATGATAAACATTGACTTCGCTCAAAGAAAATCAGCAGACAAAGGAGACACAAAGGAGCTAATATTTGCATGATCAATATGGATATGAAATCTTGTGCCGGTAGCTACATCCGTGCCTGTAGGTCAAGCTGAGAATCTGCCAAGAGTAACACAACCAGAAACGTAAAACTGGGCCAGTTGTTTTAAAAGAAAATCAAAAGTTTTAATGATCACGGCGTCCCTGTTACTTTGCCAACTGTTGACTAAATTAATGTAAAAAAAAACAAAAAAAACCCAACCAGGTATGTTTCCCCTCCCCTTGGGTTCCCTATTCCGAATTTGAAAAAAATATGCAATACTTACAAAAGTTATGATGATAACAAAATCAATATATTTCCACAAATTATACCTTAAAGGTTAAAATCAAAGGATCAAACTCCTTGGTTTTCAAACTATCCAAGCATTTGGTGAAACATTTGTTGTATTAAAATTGAAACAAAAATATGCAGTACTTCTAAATCAGAGTATTTACAAAATGTTTTTATTTCGGTCTATTTGACCTTGGAGGTGAAGGTCAAGGTCACTGGTCTTCAAACTAACTAGTGTAAAATAATACTGAGTGGTTTAAAAGTTATCGCGTTCAAACCAAACACTTAATGTCTCCCCACGCATATATTTGCATACGAGGGTTTACTGAAAATCTGTAAACCTAAGGGATTATGTCCCCGCGGGGACATGGGCGTATGCAAAGGAGATATTGATGATACACAATTTTATTTTACCAGTGGGGAGTCAGCATGTATGAAAACAGAATGAGGTTGCATGGCTCCCCTCCCTATGGGCCTCCCATACCTTAATTTGAAGAAAAAATTATGGACTACTTCAAAGGTGACTGCATTTTCAAATAATTTATGTTCCGGTTTATTTTACCTTGAAGATCAAGTTCAAGGTCACCTGTTACCAAACACTTCCGATAATTTTAAAGAAACATTTCATATATCATATTTAATGAAAATATATTAAGTGGTTCAAAAGTTATAGTGCAATCAAAACTCGTCAAAGTACTTGGTTGAAACAATTAGTGTTTCATATTTGAGGAAAAAAATACATCAAAAGCTATGGGGTCCACAAAAAAATATTTCGGCCTATTTTACCTTGATGATGAAAGTCAAGGTAACCGGTCAAGACAAACTCATCCAGGATATTGGTAGATATAATTTAAATTTTAAATTTCCTGAAAAAATTTTGAGCTGTTCGAAAGTTATTGCGGTCACAAGAAATGACACAGACAATGCCGCCGACGACGACTACGACGACAGACCAAATACAATATGTCACCCCCATGGGAGGAGAGACATTTTTGAAAAGACATCCTAATGTAGCTTTGTGCATCATTTTAAAACGAATTAAAATCGGAAGAGTCAAAATCCACAAATTAGTATAAAGCATGAAATCATTGTACGGGATTATTTCGGAAGCTTTTCGCCCACCACTCCACCGAAATGTTTCCGTTTTAGCATTATACAAGATACCAGTAGGGGGTATAAACTGTTTAAATGGTACAAGGTTCTTGATGGATTTGTGGTGGTGCGATTCGCCAGATGCATGTAAGATCGACTGTATTCATCACAATCTTGGACATTATTTAATATGCAAATTAGGACCTTCATTAACGAAGTCTACTTTCTCTAATATCTTAAATACTCCCCACGATAATGGGGTTAAATATTAAGTACACACCTATATGATTTTCCAAGGTAAAATATTATTATGTAATCAATTAACTACAGTTCGAAGTACATTTAATTTCCAATAAGCAAAATATGATCACCGAAGATGAAACCCCTATTTTATTCTGTATTTCAATTAGCCAAAGATGATGCCTAATCTCAGGAGCTGATGGTCTTACGTTGCTACAGAACCAATGGAAATATCTTTTTTGTGTGTATGTTATCTTCTTAAGGTCTCTGAACTGTCTAAAGAACATGTGTAAACATTGTTTAAGTCCTTAACATTTTACAAAATGCTGGACATGTGAATTTTCAAAAAGCTCTACATATCTAAATATAGAAATTTTGGGTTTTTGATACTCTTTGACCTTACACAGATTTTAAGATATTTTAATGAATTTAAGATATTTGATTAAGAGCATTTATTCCAGCATACTTGTTACAGCTAAAGAATATCTCTTGGTATGATGTAATCTACGTAAAACCCCATGGCGTTTTCATTTGGGGGTTTAAACTCTCTAAACTTTGATTTTGTAGGGGATGTTAGGCATTAAAACAGACTCACTCAAATTGAAATTTGTTAATTTTAACCATTTTTTAAAATGATATAGAATGACAGGTATAGTGGTATATTTGGCCACCATTTAAATAATGCAGAACATTAACATTCATAAATATATTTGACTGCTTAGCTGTTATGTCGATACCATTGTGCTAAGGCTCTAATTACAAAAATATGAAGTTTACAATACTGCAGTGTTGAACATCTGTTAAAGCTCTTCAAGATCGAAAAGTACCATCCATATTCCCATATGTGAGAAATTTCATCTTTTTGCTCCTAATGGGGATAATATATCTGCGAGGTAACATTTATTAAGGTATGCATCAACAGTTCTCACGATGACAAATATTCCGGGCTCGTTCACTCTACATAAAACAAAAGTGAAAAGTCTAGTGGTAAGTTCAACAAAGTTTATTCATTGAGTCCACAGGTTATATGATACATCCGAAACGACAACGATTAGCAGCACTGGCTCAGCGAAATACTGTCCACAACCTACACTCTGGGCTTTGTTAAAACTGTTTCACAGTATCTCGATCCTCTAGATCCCCCGAGATGCTAACGCTAACGACCAAATATATACCGAACGTAGTCTTAAGTACGTCCTCTCAATACAAACTAAAACACTCTGACTCTCTGGCCAATTAACACTGTGAAACTACCTTCGGCACACCGTTTAATAGTCTCTGATAAATATGCATACGAAACTTCAAACCTTAATACTAAACCGTGATTAAATAATAAGAGTACTTTCAAAAGACAAAATATTGCATTCTTGGAGCCTTCCAGACCTGTTTCGACTCATGTCTATATGTAAAAATATTCTGACATTTGAAGATTCCAGGCGTGAAATATCAAATGGTAACAAATTTAGTCTTTCCATAAGAATCTTTCACATTAACAACTTACGCCACCGACCTGCTAAAATACTCAAAATAATTTTAAAAAATGAAATAACATTTTGAACAAAAGGAAAAATGGTGTCCTATTCGTCCATAAATCGTAACATTCTCATGAACGATATATGTAAATTAGAATACTGGTTGTCGACAAGCGACTACGTGTATCCGCCAAAATCAGAGTGTATCGGGTGAAGTGAGGCATGGATTGAGTGGCAAGGGAAAATAGAGTGAGGTGTGTTGCATATTAGCATTGATGTCTGCAGCCGAAATGTGTATGTAGGTTGCGCCACCTAAAACAAAATCCAGAAAGCTGTCCAAGTTGTATACATATGCAAAATTTAAGGCAGATAAGTCAAACCACTACATGATTTTATCCCACAGCAGACAAACAGAAGGACTTGTGCAAAAATGGTAGCAGGTGGCGCCACCAATTTTGTATATGATTAAAAGCTATGTGAGATCTATACACATGCAAAATTTCAGGGGGATATGTCCAACCAGTCCTGAGATATAAGCCTGAATGTCTGCAGCGTTAACATAAATGTAGGTAGTGCCACCTGCCAAAAAATCGAGAAAGCTATCCAAAATGTATAAACACGCAAAATTTAAGGCAGATAAGTCAAACCACTACATGTACATGAGTGATTTTATCCCACAGCAGACAAACAGAAGGACTTGTGCAAAAATGGTGGCAGGTGGCGCCACCTATTTTGTATATGATTAAAAGCTATGTGAGATCTATATACAAAATTTGGTCCCAATCGGTCAAACGATTCCCGAGATATGAGGTTGGATATCTGCAGCGTAAACTAGAATGTAGGTGGCGCCACGTGTCATAAAATCAAGAAAGCTGTCCAGTTTTCTAAATTGCGCAAGTCACTAAAATAAAAGCAATTGAGGAGTCCATTCGTGTGGGCTAATTCATGCTGTGTTAGCAGTCAACTAGCTGAGCATAGCAGTGCCTGGGCTTTAGTTTTTATTTTTTTTTTAACGAAAAATGAATAAAATCAAACATGATTCAATGCATTGTTTGACGTAAATTCAGTACCGGCTACTATCACTTCCAGGGGGACAGTCAGAGAGCAAAGAATTAATTATATAATTTGCCGCCAGGTGGCAGTATCTGTCCTAAGCGTTGGGATACAACAAGAGCAACTTTGATGGCTTTCTCACCCGGTGCAGTTTTCAGGTCTTATCAACTGTATCGACTGGGCCAGTCTATTTGTGCATCCATAAGGAAAACTGATAAATCATGACAGACGTCAAAAACCAAGGAACATTGATTAATCATAACACAGATACCTGGCTCAATACAGTTATTTTAACATTGTGCATTATACATGAAAATATACTAAATACAATAACATTTGTTCCTTTTCAGATCAGACATGCAGTGTTTGGCCACAAATGCTTCCTCCAAACCAGCATCACAAACTCTGTAAACAGTGCAAAGAAAGAATGGCACAGTAAAAAGTAAAGAACAATTATAATATAGTATACTTTGGTAAACCTCTTGGTTTAAAATCCAAAATAAATTAAAACACTGTAGAAGGACATTCAAAACAAGAGAACTTATGTGAAATTACAATATAATGTACAAGAATATATAAAAGCTGAAATGATTAGGGAGTTCACAAGAAACAATACTAGCAACATTCTGACAAGAAAACAGACGCTTATTATTGATTAGTTCTGATGAATTCTCATTAAAAAGAATACACAGGAACAAAATTGCAAGGAAACAAAAACTGATTACTTCAGGCATGCAACATGAAATGTACCAGTAAATACATCTTCCTATTTTGTTTCAATTACTTCATTCTCTGTATTTTGAATCTTAGTCATTAAATTCTATTTGATTCTTTAGAAAAAATGAAGCCAGTACTGGACACTGATAACTAATTTAAAACAATTTTAAAAGGCATTTTTTTCTACAATGACATTAATTTTAACAAAACTCAATAGAATTTGAAGATTAAGCTGGGATGGAATTTTCCATTAATGACTCTTGAAAAAATGATTGGAGTTTAAATGAAATATTACACTTGAGATAGCTGCATGTGGGTAGATCATTATAACGTTTAATCAATCAAGACTTCAGCTGGTTTCTTCTTCATGGAATCAGAACAGATTTAGATTAAAACACACGTCACTGGACTGCCTTTAAGCTGGGACAATATTCTATCCCTTTTCTTCCTCACAGAGTTATATAAACTTGTTCTGCAATAGGGTCATGTCCACATGACTCCAGCTGGATTCTTTAGGGACAGGTTTTCCAGGGGCCAAGTTCCCCCACTTGGTATAAAACTGGCTTCTTCTTAATGGATTTAGAATGTCTCAGATAAAACATCACTCACCTGTTTTTCAGCTGGAAAAATAATTAATTCTTTTTCTTTATGACAGAATTATATAAACTTGCATAATTATTCCTTCTTGAAATAGGTCATGTCTGCATGACTTCAGCTGGGTTCTTTAGGAACAGGTTTTTCATGGGCTGAGTTCACCTGCTTCATATAATACTGGCATAGTTTCTGAAAAATGGAGCTGCGATACACCCTTAAAGAAAATTTCCAAATAATGCAATATTCCTCAGGATTAATTGGAAAATACAATATAAGACACTGGACATTATCCCCAACACTTGAAGACAAAATCAACCATTTCCAAGACATGGACAGAGAGGAATTGCATGACAATGATTTGTGCCACCATCAATTATAGTACAGACATGCAAATTTTATTATCTTTAACAGCTTGGCCATGAATGATAACACTGTATAGTGTCATGAGACATGGATCATTTGATACACAAGAGGCTTTGATTTCCTATTGAGCCATTATAAAAACTGATCTATTTTTGGCTATTTTGAATATACATGTGACTTTGCCAGCATTCTCCTCTTCCAAATCATTATGGAGGTAGCAATGCAGTGCTCCAATAAATCTTTTCTCCAACATAATCCTCCTATTATCAGGGTCTTTCTTTTCTTCAACACCCATTGTTGAACCTGCCAAGCTGCTGATCTATTTGTTTGTACATTATATGCAAATATAATATAAACTTGTCAAAACTTTGACTGAAGAAAGTACACATGTATTTTTCAAAAAGTAACACTAGAAATCTGCATTCTAAGGAATGCAAGCCTCCACTATGTGAAGGAGGGGTTCTTTATTGTCGGATGTGCCAAAACCATATTTTTAACTTTGTGAGTATATATATAATTTAACTAGATATTTCTTGGCACCGCAGGTGCCACAGTATCCCCAGATAATTAATCCCCCCCTTTAAGAATAGTCCCCCATCTTCAGCAACAATTAATATCAGACCACTGTCATAGAAAAATCCATGACCCCATTTATATATACATCATCCCATAACCCATGTCTATGTATATGGATAATATGAAAGAAATCTGTCCATTAGTTTCTGACTTATAATGCTCACAGTACTGTTAAGTGGCAATGATGGGGGTATTAAAAGGCACAAAAACAAGTAAAAGAAGAACAGGTGGAGCCACCAGTTTCCAGTACATGACAATACTATCCAAGATCTTCAGCCAAGTTGATTTTTAGACCAATCCATGCATCCCTTATTGAGATATATTAATGATTTTGTGTGATTTTCACCATATATGGCAATATTCAAGGTCAAGACCACTCTCATAGGAAAGGTCATGACCCCAATTTATATATACATCATCCCATAACCCATGTCTATGTATATGCATAATATGAAAGAAATCTGTCCATTAGTTTTTGACTTATAATGCTCACAGTACTGTTAAGTGGCAATGATGGGGGTATTAAAAGGCACAAAAACAAGTAAAAGAAGAACAGGTGGAGCCACCAGTTTCCAGTAGATGACAATACTATCCAAGATCTTCAGCCAAGTTGATTTTTAGACCAATCCATGCATCCCTTATTGAGATATTAATGATTTTGTGTGATTTTCACCATATATGGCAATAATCAAGGTCAAGACCACTCTCAAAGAAAAGGTCATGACCCAAATTTAAATAAACATCATCCCATAACCCATATCTATGTATATGCATAATATAAATCTGTCCTTTAGTTTTTGACATATAATGCTCAGTTTACTGTCAAGTGGCAATTTTGGTTTTTTAGTTATCGCGCCAACAAGATTTATATGCGGCGGCGGCGGGATCGGTATGAAAACATAGTATCCCCCGACTTTGTCTGGGAATACAATAATATCATGAAACAAGTTTGGTTACAAAAAGTACTCATTAAAGTACTCATACTTGAATACTTTTTAAAAAGTGCAAAAGTACTCATACTTGTACTCAAGTACTTTTAAAGTACTCAGTACTCATACTCGAGTATTTTAAAAGTACTGGGACCCAACTCTGGTGCAATGACTTATTTGCATAAGTGACTGTACATTTGAGAATTGTACATTCCTGAATCCAAATCATGGGCCTGAAACCACCCCCAAAAATCTAAACGATTCCTCACTGGCCCTTTCCTGAAATGTACTGAAAATTTCATGAGACTCTGATCATTATTGTGTGAGTTAAGTTGTGCACAAACACACACACACACATGAATGGGAATGAATGCACACTCTAATAAAGGCAAAAACCCTAGCATCATTACTGGCCAATTTCAATAGGCAGCTCCACTTCACCAAGCCATAAGCATTTTTTTTTTTGAGTTTTTTTAAAACATTTTTACTATGAGAGATGATAACCTATCACAGCATTTAATATTTGACCATTAGATATAAAATTTACAGTTTTCTAATTTCTATAGTCCGGTGAGATATGCTGGTTCAAATTTCTGGGTCCTGCCAGGAGATACACTGGATCAAATTTCCAGATCATGAGCCACAGAAGTTCTATTAGCGTGACTTGTTACTTTTTAGAGTGTTTGTGTCACATCATCACATCAGCATCTAATTATTTATGCATAAGGCCAATGACCTTGATTGCCATCACTGGGGTGTAAATGTTGTCTTCTCAAATTAAATTAATCAGTTTCACTAAATAATCTGGAAGGCAGGACTCGGTTCCTTAGTTTTATTTGGACCATGCCTCAGGCTTCTCTTGCCTTGAAAGTTTGAGAATAAACTTTCCTGCTGAAAAAAAACAGGGTCAGAGAGCATACAGCCATAACACATAAGTTATTGTGTCTAATTGAGGAGCAGAAGATATATTTCGGAGAATGACAGTTGAAAGTTTGGCCGTGATTGTTCTGAATTCAAAATACCTGTCAGTCTAGTAATATACTCTGTGTGAATTAATCTTGTCTGAATACGTTGTGAAAACAGTTGCAATTCATGAATTTCAATGTTGTATATTCTCCTCCAAGTTTAGCTGCGAAACAGCTTTTATGCATAATGTGATACTTAACAATGGTTACAGAAAATAAGAAAAACAATAATTTCATGTAAATGACAATATAATATATAACAGATGAATATCAGGTAATATTATACTACTCCAAACTCAAACATGGTTGCCTTTCACCAGGCTTTATGGGTTAAGGTGACACTTAACAACAAAGACAGAAACATCATGTTTGTTGATGGGAGGAACTTTAAGTACTCTTTAGTGTAACCTCCAGTTTCCCTAAATGCTTAGCATACATGAAGAGTTTTTTTTAAACTTTTTATAACAGGGGGCTCTTCATTTCTTTTCTGCATTTCCATCATTATGTAGTTTGCAGCACTTTGTTGCACTTCCAGTGCTTGTTGCTAATTGGTTTTCTATGGCCAGCATAAACAGAGTGGACTTCAAGTGCAGAACAATACCCAAAAGGCAAATGGATGCCAGCTTGTTTGTATGCATAGTGTCACTGACACCCGTTAACTACCAAAATTAAGTAGCGATAAAAACATCAGAATTCTGATGAGAACGAATATGAACCCGTGATCCCACATTGTTGTCAGGCTGTGAAAATGCTGTGCTAATTAGACAGAACCTGTCACTACCAGTCAGGACAGAGGTTCCAATGCTGACAGATGACAATCCAGCATATCATCTGTCAATTAAAAAGAATCCAAAGAATCCAGAATATCAAATTCCTGTCACTGCAGCTCAAGAATAAACAAGGAATGATTCTGCTGCAATTTTTCATTCCATCAAAATCAAGCATTTTCCTGCCAAATTATAAGACTTGGAATTTGTCTGTTTTTGTTCATATATAATAATTTACATATTAAGATTTAAGAATAACAGGATCTTTGAAAAAGCCATAGAAATTAGATTCAGAATTATGAAACTGGACACTGGCAATTTGTAAGGCTGATTTAAATATTTTATGGATATTATGCAACTGAATCAGGATACCAGTCAATCAGAAGTCTCCACATGGTGTGTTAAACAGGAGAATGCCAATTAGCAGAAGAAATAGAAAAAGTAGTAAATATATCAAATTACCACAGAAATGCTACTAATATTTTCATGTATTTAAAATGGTGAAGCCAGCATGGAAAAACTATAGTTTGTGTATAATTAAATCAAATTACTTAGGATGAACAAATGTGGAAAATTATTCAATAAATAAAATATTCATTATTCAAACATTTTACTGACACATTAAAGATTACACAAAATTAGTCCTATACCATGGCAGTATCTTACTTTGAGAACCATTTAAAGCTCAGTTCTGGGAAATCATAAATTATATTTAACTGACTGACAATATTAATAGAAAGTATTATTCAAAAGCTTTGTGGTTATTACCCATGAAATATATAGATTTTCCTATTCATGCATAAGAAGTAATGACTATCAGGGAAAAAAGAACTGTACAGTTTCTGAAGTTGTTTTTAATAGAAATTTGTCAGAATACAATGTATCATAATATATGTACCATTTGAGGACAGATGTTATGACCAAAACAAGTGTTTGCCATGGTATGGTGGTCATAATATTAAGGTTTTCATTAGGTTAAGAGAGAATTTGCTCCCTGCATGACAACATCACACATAAATTACCTCTTACAAATTTTGCTTCTTTATATACATCCAAAATATTTACCCAAAGGATATAAATGGAATTCAAGTGTAAGTGAATATGAGACTAATACACATTACATGTAGCAACAGAGATAAGTATGCAGTCAGCTGTTAAGCTTTCAACATATGGATTAATCATAGGATGTCTAGAGGTACAAGACACATCTGTGGAACATCAAGAATGGATGATAAATGACAAAGATTCATCTATGCCTGTGAACAGTGTATGTAAAGAGAGATAGTAAGTTGAAGAAAAATAATGATAAAAAGTAACAAGTGACCCATGGGTCATGACGCTCATCTAACTGTTGTGTTGGTGTTGGCTGTGACACTAGATACCTTTTTTGTGTGTTTAGTACCAGTTGTCCTGAAGGCAATGTACATAATTTATGCAAATTAGGCAGTTTTACCATGCTAAGGCAGATATTGGGTCAAGGGTAACTTCTTGCAAAACTGGGAAATTCAGCACCAGTGGTTATGTAACTGGTCATAACTGAACATTTACAACTGTTTTTAATGGTAAAATGAAGTTTTCATGTATCTTGTGGAATAAAGGCAATGCACCTTGAACTTATTTAGATTCCATGGAGATTTTTCCAGGACCTCCTCATAACTCAGAGAATACAGGTCGCAGTGATCTAATTTCATGTTTCATAGGAGATTTTTTCAGGGCCTCCCACTATGCCATGTTAGCAGTTTCTGGGTCCAACATTTACAGTTTGTGCCCTTTTAACAGACAACCAGATGACCAGACTGCCAGACAGACAATGGGGAAAGTGTGATCACTATAGCTCAGCTTACTTACAGTTAGCTGAGGTATAAAACAGAAAGAAAACACTGATTATCCAGAAAGAATCAGGGCAGAATGTGTATAAATTTAAGTCTATATGAACAGAGAAGTCCTTATAAAATCAAGATGAGTCTGTACTTTTTAAAGGGGAAGTAAAAGGCCTGCTGGTTGCAATGTCCTCTGAATGAAGATCAAGGTAAATATACAATAATAATGATATGTCACAAAGTCTTCTGCATTTCAGGTTTTGTATGCTCAGAGAATAATACAAGAATAGGCTGTCAAGCATACTCTTACGAAAAAAAAGTATGACAAAAGTAGGAGAGGAAATACAGAAAATAGGACAAAAGTAGGAAAACTTAAGGAAAAGTAGGAAAAAAAGTATGACAGAAAGCACACACATAACAAAATCAATTATGCTCATTCTCCATAAACAAATGTGAAATAAAAAAAATGATATTACGGAGACTTATCATAACCATTTTTATATGGTGCTAAGTTTGTAACAGCACTTTTGTGATCACATAGTGCTCCAAATAGCCTATATCTGTTCACTAATGAGATGAAAAGAACAATTTCACAGCAGTTCAGTGAATTTAAAAACTGAATGTCACAAATGTAAACTTAACCAAAAATAGGAAAAACAAATTTTTTAAAGAAAAAATAGAAAAATAAGACTGGGACAAAAAAGGTCAGGAAAGTAAAATCACTTGACAGTATATAAGAATGTCCATATAGGTCATATCTTGTTACTGAGATATAAGGCATAATCTATTAAATGTATTGACCATCTACAAGGGTATGGTAACAGATGTGTGATATTATGCATGATTAGAATCAGCATATGGTTCCATTTCAAGAGGTGTTCATGCAAATGTACCATATTTTCTCTAATTGAAGCCCATTATCTATTATAAGCCTTATCCATGACTTTGCCATATCCTGGCCAGGATTCCCTTATGCAGTGAATATTACCAGAAAACTTAAACATTTTGTTGGAGGTAACTGGCTAATTTTTTTTAATGCTGTCTCATATTAACTCTAAGTACATGCACATCTACAGAATTCTGTTCTGTTTTTTTTTCAGACTTTGTGACAGGTTAATATCCTCTCTTTTTATATCCTTGTGTTAACCAGACCTGGTGACTTCTGCACCTGTGGGCCCTGACAGTGTAATCATACCCACTGTTGGGTCATACCCCTTATGAACCCCAAAAAGGCACACTCATTTGTCAGTGAAATACAACCATTAGGCACAGCCTTCCCATTAAATCTGCTCATTAAGAGTGCTCACCCTGGGTGGGGGAGTGACAGTGAAAAATCTCACTGCTTCTGCTGAGATTCAAACTTGCATTCTCCTGGCTTTGAGTCCTGTGCTCTACTCCTGAGCCACAGAAGCCAGAAGCGATTCCCTGATTATGGTTGTTGGTAACGCCTAGGATGGAGCGATGCCATCTCATAGCATCAGTTCACAGATGTGCAAAGAAAAAATCACAGACTTTTGACCTTTGAGCCTTCCTCTTTATTCTTTTCAAAATAAACATATTTTTAAAAAAGGGTAAAAAAGGTTTGACAAAAGGAAAAACTGCTGATACATAATTAATGATATAATCCAAATACAAGCAGGTCTCACAGTTTTATTTTTAAAGTTTACACATATAATGTTCTTGTCCCAACTTTTTCTTCCCTGAAAGTGTAAGAAAAGTTACTTCCGAATTCAAATCTGAACTCCCAGTGCCTACTAATGAATTCAATTTTCATATCAATGCCAGGGGAAACAAAGATAAAATGAGTGAGAAGGAGACACTGTCAATGTTATTCACCTGTGGGGCTCATTAGGGGAAAAACATATTGCATATTGATGGTGCATCCATATGCCTTGTGTTGCATGACAAACAGGGGGAGAGTATTTTGCTAAGATTGATGGGTGCTGTCATTTTTACCACAGGGAAACTGGCCAAGCTGGCAAAACAGGGCCAATTCAATATTCTCCATCAATCTGTATTACAAGGCTATTGTAGTCCACTCCGGTCTAAAAGTGTGCATATTGTATGAGACACACTTAACACTGGCCTATGATTTAACTTGTACTGTGTGGGCTTCCTATCCACTGACCCACAGAGTTGAAAACAAAAGCATATTGTGGGAGGATGTCATCACAGATGCAGGCAAGGTTTTGTGGAGGTGGAGCTGTCAGCTGGGAAAAGCATGTTGATGTTAACTGACTGATCCTTCTGCCACATCTACATGCAGCTCTCTTCTTCGTCCACTGATGGAGCTCTCCCCCATCTTCCTTTTATTGATTTATGAAAAAAATTACCTAACCTACATTAGCTCATCCCATATGTCAGTCTCTTACACTGGCCTACAAATTCCAATTGAGATCCAGCAGGGTGGTACAATTCTAACCATTGCTGTTGCAGCCCCAGTGGCAATCTCTGAACTGACAAGAATACTAGCCAGTTTGATTTTGCTCTCTATTCACAGTTCAAGGTTTGATTCAATATTGGATTCCACAAAAATTTCTTTATCTTTGTAGTTTGATCCAACTTTAATAACTCAAGCTTTTTACATTCATTATTGTTAAACTGAAGAAATAAAGGTTAATTGTTACACCTTCAAATGGTCACAATGAGTTAATTGGTGTAGGTGATAGTCACAGAATATATCTACAGGTATTCACCAGTATGTATCAGCAAAACAACTTATTAAAAGACTGAAATGCACTAAAATTTGAACATTTCTGAAATGTTATTGAATCATTGAAAACACAACTAGATGCCTATAATAAATATTTTTTTTAAGATTCATAGACTCTGAATCACAATGAATCGATTTTCCATTAATCTCTACACCCATGGTGTCCCCCTTGGCCAATTGTGGAAGCTCTGCAGTTGAGATAGTTCACCAGAGAACAGTCAGTTTGCTTTATCTCCACAAAAACCTGTGTGCTGGTTTAGAATGGCTCCAATGTCTCGGACACCTGGGCATTTCCTGGCACTCCTTCAACTGTGACAGTCATTCAGTTTAAACAAAAACGCTGGTCTGCTCAGACAGCGACATTGATCGTATTCCCAGCGTTTAAGGAACCTATCAATGTTATCTGGTATTAAAATCACTAACCCTGACTAAGCTACAATACTAGTACATCAACAAAACTGCCCAATAGATGGCTTTCTTGTTTCATCAAGGAGCTGTAGATAAAACGTCTACAATGTATTATCATGGAAATGAATTAGATCAGACATACTTTTTTTTGTCTTACAGTATTGTAAATATGCATGTGTTTTGTTGTGAAGATCCAATAATAAGGACAGATAAAACATACTGTGATTGGCTTTCCCATTCACAGGGTTAAAATTTAATGGTTTTTACTTTCTCCATTTTGCAAGGGTTCCATTTCAAGAAGGGTTCCATGATCTCACCAAAAAAGAAAGACCTATACACAGAGTTAAACCATTATTATGTGGATTAATTATATAAAATATTATGTGCACAATATCTTATTATTAAAAAATATTGTTCCTTAATGGCAGAGAACTGGAATCATCTGTTATAATTTAAAATATCAATCTTTATACATACACAATCTATTTTTATTTATAATGTAAACCTTCTACTTTTTAACTTTTGACTTTGACATTGCGACCATTTATTCACAATGGTTTTATTCTTGTGATAATGGTATCACTTGAAATATTTATTTGTGTACATATACAATCTATCTTAATTTATAATGTCAATCTTTTCCTTTTTCACCTTTACCTTGGACAATGGGACCTATTTTTGAAAAAGGTTTGATTCTCATGATAATTCGTCTTTAACTTATTGCAAACTTGTTTTTATTAGATAGCATAAATCTATCATAAAGACCAATAACTGAAAAGGTGGAATAAAAGTGGAAGAAGATGAAGCATCAAGAAACGGGTGTTCCTTTCATGGGCCTTGTTTCAGATGGGGATAGGGTGACATGTCCCCCTCATTGTTTAGGGTTGGGTATCTCACTTTTAAGGGGATAAAACATAATTTTTAAAAATTTGAGTAAATTACATATATAGGTCTATAGTTTCATTTTTCAGTACCCCTGTGGATTGTCCCCCTAACATTTTCTTTGTAAACAAGGATCATGTTTCCTTTTGTATATAATTTTGTCTCAATGAAAGTAAACACTCACTTATATTTAAAAAAAATGAGATAAAATACTATGTATACTAAATTAGAGAAAAAGACAGCAAAAATAAGTTTATGAGAAGAGTAAGGACCATGATACTTGGCTTAACTTCAGATAAAGGAATTATGTAAAAGCCCTTACAGGCCAAAAGTGATGCACACAACAATCATACCCATTTATGTACAAATGTGCATACAATGAATAATTCATAAAATTTTTTTTTTTTACCTTTTGACTTTTAACAATAGGCCAAAAATAAAAGGTATGGTTCTCAGGCACATTTTTTCAAAAATCACTGTGGATGGGCGGTATTTTATTTTTTACCTTTTTTCATGTGTTGCAATTAAAGTGTCATATGATCAGGCAAAAGCATGAAAGTAACAGGTTTTTTTTTTGCTAAACAGGTAAAAGCACTACATAATACAGGAAATCATATCAAAATTGTATTATTTATCTTTTTGAAAGATGAGGATCAAAATAAAAATGTGTGATGCGGGGGGTTTAAATTGACGCGGGCAGTGCCTGAGAACCATACCTTTTATTTTTTTTGGCCTTACTGGCATGGTTGATGTACATAAGATGCCAATTTGGCTTAAGCACAAATGTCTATTGAACAATGTAGAGAAGACATCTAATTTCCAAAAGTTTTATTTTCGCAATAATTTCTATTCTGCCGCTATTATATATCTGAAATACTCACAAACAAAAAACAACCACAGTATATAAAACAAGGTTACCACAAATTTATTTCTCCATATAATAAATCACTGCCTCAATTATATGTCCTTTTTTCCTAATTGTTCAATTTGGCAGAAGAAAGAACATGGAAAATTGATTAGTTGAAAAAGAAAGAATTTTCAGTACCATTATTTGTCAGTTTTTAGCACAATAGCTCCAGGCACATTCAGACAAGGTTTCCTGTATCACTGATAATGCAGAAAACTGTAAAGAGGTAATACCAAAAAATGTAATCATTTTTTACATTCATGGAGAAAATCTGTTCCAGTATGGTGTGGACACCTGCATCAATCGTCATTGTTTCTTTTAGTTCCTGCTGATATTTCTACAAAAGTGATACAGGCAGCTCAGATGATTATATATGCCTTTGCTTTAGATCCACACATGACCTGTCATTTTAACACAGCAGATGACACATTCTAACTGTATAAAGAACTTTATTTCTTATGAGACCTGCTGAGAACTCCTTTTGAGATTGATCCAATCTGGTAGTGTATGTCATTATTGTCTGCCTGTTACTTCTGCCTGTAACTTCCCTTGATCATAAAGAAACCTAGTCTGGAGAAAACATATGGTAAAAACATCGGGGCAATTCCTATTAGAATAAATGGAAAGTAGTTTTCTTCTGTGACAAAATAAAAGCCACCAATCAAATATCACAAACAAACCCTAAGACATACACTCGGAGCATACAAATTGACATGAGCAGAGTCCTATAGCCCCTAGCATATTTTACCTTAAAAAGTCTGATGCTGAAAGACAGATGCTGGCTGCCACTACAGCTCGGCACCTAAATGCAGTCATACTTCTTTAACAGCTCCAGAGACAATCCTGCTTCATCTGAGCAAGAAAAAAAACAGCACTGTGGAATTGGCTGGTAAGTCTCTAAAGCCAGCTTCTATAGATCAGGAGGGCTGGAAAGTTTTCATCAATAAACTGTGCACCAGTACTGACCTGTGCTTTGGCCCCCAACCAAATTTAGATCACCAGGGGTGGACGGGGAAGCAGATTCTTTGGAGATCAATACAAAAACATCAACTACCCTCTGTGCATTCCGGCGGCTTTTTGAAGTGGTAAAAGGCATAAAAAACACACGTAGGCAGGACTTTCAAGTATGTCAGCGATAGATTACGCTGGTTGTAACAAAAAGACATTCTTCATATTGCCGAGCAGCTCTTGTGGTTTGACAACAACCCATAATTTATTACCTCCGACAAATATTAAGCGGGACTGTGTGTATAATGAATCCTATTTTAATGGCACAGCCTGGTTCACAGGCGCGCTGCTATATCCATACATCAATAGCTTACAACAACTTAAGCCAGTAATAGATATAAAGACATTTACAGCAAGGGAAATTAGATCAACAGGATACATTGATATGAAAGAATTCCTATATCCCTTCAGAGAACAAAATAAATTGGACTGACAATACAAAGATTTTATAGAAGAAATTTCATGTAGGAGCCTTAATTTCCTGTACAAGATAGGATCATTAATATCATCTACAAAATAGAATTCATGGAATGCTGCAGAAACCAGATAATAAAAGAATCACATTCCTTCATAATAATTACTGATGTGGGTTTAGTGTGTAGGAGTAGGTTTTAGAGTTAGCTGAGGTTTCATACATGAGTTTATAATTCTTTCTCCCTCTTTCTCTCTCTCGATCTGTCTCTCTCTCTATATAGATATACTCTTTCCTCAAATATATATATATATATATATATATATATATATATTTATAAATATATATAAATATGGAGAGAGAGAAAGTGAGAGAGAGAGAGAGAGAGAGAGAGAGAACTGCCAGTAGCCATCTACTGGCAATGTTTGTCTTGTTATTATTGACGCTGGTTGGATAATTACACATACTGCAAGTCATTAAAGAGGCTTCTCTGTACATAAATATACTATGAATTATATGTATTTAGAATATATGTTATTAAAGAAAGAAATGATACCCACACAAGAACAACTCCATTCTTATCAACTAGTTGAGTTGAACCATCCATTCTTACCAAAGACACATTCAAGTCCTGTGAGGGGGAAAAAGGGAGCTGGGTGGATTAGGATCAGGGTGAAGGATATGATGAACATATCATTTTCCACATAACTAACCTACTTTAACAGCAATTACACACTGCTGTTGTTTAAAATCTCCTTTGTTTTAACTGCTGCTATGTTTGACATTTTTTTGGGGTCTCAAAAAAAAACACCAGTGCTGACACAGGGCCAAGAATCGGGCAATGAGAGAGCTTGTGGCAGATTTAAAACAGGAGCTGGATGCACAATGTGATACAACTCTGTCATTGGGCTGATCACTATCCTTTGCTCTGTGCCAGCCTCGGTGATGAAACCTGCTATACATAGCAGTGCACAAAAGAAGATACAAAACACAACTGACATGTATAACCACTGTGTAAGGGGTGTATTTCCACTGATGTTTACAGGCTGATAATGTACCTATAGTCTTGGTACTACACTGAAAACCTGCAAGAATGAACAGATCTGTAAGACCCATAAGAAAGAGTGTACAGTCTGTAGAGACTAACATCATCAGTGATATCAGAATCTGCATGATCTTCAGTAGCCTTTTTTACATTTTAACATTTAAATTTTCAGTTTTACATTATCAACTTGATGAAATTTTAGGTAGAAATATCAAATGAAAAAGGAAAGTTACAAATTGAAGTTATGTACTACTCAACCTGATACAAGGACTAGAAGTCACTGAAAATATGTCTTACATTTAAGACTTACTCTGCACAAATTAGGGCAACTGAACAAGTAGTGTTAACACCCCTATCTGTAAGGCCAGTACTGATCTATCCAGAGGGTGAATGTCTGGAAGTGATTACTGATTTTCATGTGTCAAAAGTGCCAGCTGGTATGACATCACAGGATATTAAAAGTTGCCACGGGGAGAACCCTGTTAGACATTTTTTTCATTCACGTGACAGTGTGAATGATGGATCACAGCTTCAGATGAACTCAGGTATAGATCCAGATTTTATAGTCTCATATCATTGACAATGTAAGTGCTATTAAACTTTACCCTTTACCGCTCTCCCTTTGGAAAGCTCTTTAATTCCACATTTTTTCTTTTCCCCTGGGTGGTATATGCTACCACAATGGCCAGACTTTTTTGAGACTCTGAAAAGTATTTGCCTTGAATATTAACAGTGGATTTTTTCCCCCTCAGTAGTATATGCTACCACAATGGCCACTTTTGAGACTGTTAAGTTTTTGCCTTGAATATTAACTATCTGAGACAAACACCCTACCTGTGAGGCCACTGTAATTAATAACCTCTGTGTTATATAAAGTTTTCAAGTTAAAATTTCACAACACTTAAACATTAATGTCTTTGAACTGGAGCCCTTCAGTTCCAAGTCCAGTGCTTTTACTACCTGTCATACCCTACTTTTTATAGGAAGGCATCAAGGTCATGGATCATAGTGGTGAAATGAAAGTGCGAGACAAACTGTGTGGGTTTGTGTCCTGTTCAGACTGTCCTCTGGGTTTAGATCTCTCACCAAAGTCTGTACTGCCAAAGTGTGCCCTAACCACATGGAGTGATTTAGTACCGGTACTGCTAATGTGTGGTGAAAGGAACAGCCTTCAAGCCACAATTATGGCAGCAATTTACTTATATACTCCCTGAGGAGAAAGAACAACTGACCCATCGGTCATGACACTCGGCTGACTAGGAAGACCTTCGCAAAAAGGTATTTTATCATCTGAATGCCAAATTTTGTTGCGTGTGTATCCCCATTCAACTGTAGTGATTAAAGTTCTTCAGAATTCAATAAGATAATAAAAGTTTCATGATAATATGTCCAGCCATCCCCATGAAATCTAGCCTTTATGTATGCAGTCAGCTGAGCTAAAAATGACCATGCACAATTTTGAAGGACATCCCACGATGTCAAGACAGAAGATTCTAGGTCCAACTGTAAAGTTTTGTACCCAGTCTTACTGTCTCGGTGCTTAAAATGTTTTTGGCCTGTAATGCAGGTCACCATGATCTTATATCAGGTTTCCATGGAGATTGCCCAAGATGGTTTGGTTGGTAGCACACAAAATATAGGTCACCATGACTTAATTTCAGGTTTCCATGGAGACTGCCCACGACTTTCCTATATATTGCACTGGAACATTCTAGGGCTAGGAGGCACAATTTGTGCCCATCTGAATTATAGGGCACTAAAATCATACTCTTGGCTCATAGTTCACAGAATAAAGGTCACCATGAACTAACTTCAGGTTTCCATGCAGATTTACCAAAGCTGTTAGAATATATTCTAGGCCTAGCAGTTACAATTTGTGCTTCGTCTGACTGACTGGGTGCTCAAAATCATGTTTTCAGCCTGTAATTCACAAAATATAGGTCACCATGACCTAATTTCATTTTCCCAAGAAGACTTACCTAGGCATCCCTGGATGTTTGTAGTTTCTAGGTCTAACCATTACTATTTGTGCCCTGATGGACCCTTCATCTAAAGGTCTCTAAAATAGAAAAAAAGGGCGTAAAATTAGGAAAAATGGAGGTGGTACCACCAGTCTTCAGGAAATGATGAAACATTCCTTGAACTATCTGGATGGAAAGAATCATGGCAATCATTGCATTAGTTATCCAGTTACTGGGGCTTTTGAATTAAATTTCATTTGTTCTGGGGGTACTTTTGAGCCCCATAGCTCCTAGGATATGAGTCACAGTGACCTAATTTTAGATTTCCAAGGAGATTTTGTATGGACCTCGATGGGTGTAACGTAAGAAGGTTCTAGGCCTAAAGGTACAATTTGTGCCCCATTTGACTGACTTGGTGCTCAAAATCATGTTTCCAGCCTGTAGTTTGCAAAATGTAAGTCAACATGACCTAATTTTAGGTTTCCAAGGAGATTAGCCTAGGCCCTCCCTGGATGTACAGTTAGAAGTTTCTAGGTCTAATGGTTTAGATTTGTGCCCTGTTAACAGACGAACTGGTTTATCTGAAGGTATAAAAAATAGAGAAAAAAAAATGTATAAAAATTGGAAAAAAATACAGTTGGTGCCAGCAGTCTTCTAACAAAGGACCTAAGGGTCACTGTGCTCAGCTGAAGTTGACCTTGAAGGTAAAAATCTAAAATAATATCAAATGGAGATCAAGTGTAAGAGGAAGAGGTAATAAAGGTCATGGTTGGTTTATATGATTGGTTTGTATTGATGAGAAAGAAATTGTTGCAAATAATATTTTGTGACCTGACCATGTGTTTCCTAATTTTGAAACTGAAGCATGTGAGCAGTTTGTGAACAAATGATCTGTACTATTACCATGATCATCAGTTGGCTTTTTGGTTAACTGTTGACATTTCAGTAGTTTACAAATTTGTTTAATTGAATCTGTTTTTTTTATAATATATATTATTAATTATATATGTATTTTTTTATGAAATGTATACAGATGAAATATAACTAATTAACAACATAAAACAGGGCAAACAAAGCCTGATCTCAAATTCTGCTGTGGCAGGAAAATAATGAACAAATGTTTGTATTAAATCCTAATTTTTTTATCACATCAATTTTTTTTTTATTTAAGTTTATATTTCTATACATTTCCAATAAAACAGATACATCTGAATATAAAAGTTGATTCATAATTCTCAATTGCATCATCATAAATCTCAATCTTGTCATATAACACCACACCATGCATACAAATGTTTACTTATTTTTTACCACAAAAATATATCTTTAAAATCTGCAAAACAATAAATATCTAAAAATAATACTTGATTTAGATTTCACAATTTTCAATTGTGTCTTTATTTATCCATAATGTGCTTCATATTTTATAAATTTAAGCATACTGATGGGTTCAATTATATCTGTTAAATTCATTTAAAAGAAAATTAATTTCTTTAAAAATGCTACATTAACACAACATGGCATCTTCTGGATTACACTTTTTTAAGGAAAGTTTTTGTTTATTGGAGTGGAAACAGCATTACAATTAAGGAAATACAGTGAAAACAATAACAATTACTGCATTACACTAAGTGGGTTGGGTTTGCCGGGGGGGGGGGGGGGAGGGGGGGATTGGGGTGGTGATATTAGAATAACTGTACACCTGTCACAGCAGGGGGTCTCCCCCAGTGACTGTAACAAATCAGAAACCTTGGCATAGCCCGACTTCCAGTGACCTGGAGTTGGACCCTGCATCTGTAATCTGTTATCAAAGCAAATGACTACAGTAGAGCCTCAAGAAAAAAAAAATCAATAACTAGTTTAATTTTCAAGCTTTTATTTTCAAATTTCAGATTTAAACAAATTAAATATTTATGTTTACATGCTGTGAAAATTAAATCAATGGTACATACAGAAGAAAAACGTGCCATGGTCAAAGTTGGGCTAAATTTAAGGTACTGATTTTATTTTTATGCTAATAACTTAAAAAATTTACAAAATTCAGATCTAATTTTGGGTAAACAATTAAATCTAAATTAAACATAGTTATATACTTGGGAAAATAGACTCTAGTTTCAAAATTTTTCATGTTAAGTGAGTAAATATTTTTCCTGATTTTTTACAAAGTCTATTATGTTCAGGCCCATAACTTAAAGAATTTATACTTAACAGACTTAATTTCTGGCATGTACATAGGAACTATATAGAAGAATATTTATGGTAAATATGAGGAAAAACAGATAGGTGGTTTTGATATTAGGCAGTCCTGAAGAGTGAAAATAGGTTTTTAATAAAAATTTGAGGTTTTCCTTAATTTCTCAAAGGAACGAAGTCGCAAAGACCCAGTTTTCGGCTTGGTAGGAGATCTTGGGGACATCTAACATTTTGCTGAATTTTGGATTCCTAAGTCTTACGGTTTCAAAACGTGCCACATCTACGGACGGACGGACGGACAGACGGACGGACGGACAGACGGACGGACGACGGACAATGGACCACGACTATAGCTCAGATGACTTATAGTCAGCTGAGCTAAAAATGATGAAACGCTTTATGATCAATATGCATGTAAATAATCATGGCGATCAATGCATTAGTTATGCAGATATTAGAGCTTTTGTATGAAATTTTTAATTACTCTCCGGGGGTATTTTCAAGCCCAATAGCTCGAATGATATACGTCACAGTGACCTAATTTCAGGTTTCCAAAGAGATTTTTTATGGATCTCTTAAGATTTTTAGTTAGAAGTTTCTAGGTCCAACAGAACTTATGATTTGTGCCCTGTTACCGGACAGACAGCCAAAGGCTAAAGAGTGATCGCTATAGCTCAGATAACTTTCAGGCAACTGGGCTAAAAACTACAAAAATAAACAGGTTCCAAAGATCATAAGAATGTAAACCCAGTCTCATATTTGACTTAACTGTCAGTTTCTGGGTGTTAAGTATAATTATGTTGAGACAGTGTACTGTGATATGTAGCTAAAGATATCCAGTTAAAACCCTGTGTAGAGCCCCTTGGGGGGAAAAGGAAGATCTCCATCAACAGAGCCTTGATTGTAAAAACGCTTGTTTTGGGCTAACAGGATCGAGGGGGTCATTCTGGTTTTACTGCCACAATTTGCACCTGAATTGTGAGAAAAGTAGATACTCTAGCCCTCATTTTCCTCCTCTAGTTTACTCTAGTTTAAAACTGGAATTTATATGCAAAGTTGTGCAAAAGAGGCCCAAACTTCAGGCTTTTTATAGAAGTTATAAAAGAGGTTTTGATAGAGCCTGATGCCCTGTAATTGACAGCTATAAAAGTCCCCTGCAGGTACAGTGCTGGATCCTGGCTGCACCAGCCTTTTTGGACATACAGACAGGCAGGTGGCAGTTATTGTTTGGACAGAGGGTGTCAATGATGGTAATTACAACTGTGCATTTTGCGGATTTCCCCTGTGTAAGGTCAACCTATACCATGGCAGGAACTCAATCAATAGAGACTTGTTAAGCAAAGCTGGCTTTATTCCGCTACATCCCAATGTGCACGTCGCTCACATTTTGGCAGTTTAATTAAGATATGTGAAGCTTCTGGTAACACTCTGGTGTCTGTGTGCCAGAAAACAGATCCAGGAGCTGGAAAATATATTGAAACTAGGCCACATCATTCGGCTTCAGCAAACAGAAAGTTGAAAACAAAGTTTTGGCCCCAACTGGCTCATTTGAGTCAAAATCAGAGCTATAAACTGTACTGTATCAGAAAGTTTTCTGGTTGTGGTAAATGTGGCTACTTTCCATATTGACTGGACAGTAAAATGAAATATAACAAGGCCTGCAGATCTAATGCAAACCTGTACAATGGGATATACATAAGTAAAAATGCATCCATGTTTGACTGTTACTTTCA
Source organism: Sipunculus nudus (assembly GCA_026874595.1). Classification (NCBI taxonomy): domain Eukaryota; kingdom Metazoa; phylum Annelida; class Sipuncula; order Golfingiida; family Sipunculidae; genus Sipunculus; species Sipunculus nudus. The sequence continues at coordinate 46,119,328 of CM049306.1, read as the reverse complement.
AAGTACATGTGTGACATGTATATGTACAATGCAAGTACTAAATATTTTTAATCAAAGTCTTGCACGCACCAATTACACAAACATCACTGCTGAAATTATTAAAATTACCATAATACATGATCCAATATGTCAATGTTCTGTTTCTACATTAAAATATATTTTATATGAATATAAAGCAATAATGTTCACTGTTGGTAATGAAGCTTTTTTGAGGACAACATTCCAAGAAAAGGTAAATGATCTTAAGAGACAACTACTTTTCCCCTAAATATGATTATTTTCTAATTATTTCAGTCTGACTATCTGGTTTCCTCTCTGACTTCCTCCAATTTATAATGTATGGACACCTGATAATTATAACCAGTAGTTTATTTTATTGTAAAACTACATTCTATGAGCACTGAAATAAGCAAGTGACCCATTTGGTTATGTTGTTATTATGCTTTCAACCTGGAGACCTTACACAGCAGTATTACCTGCATAATATCAAATCTGGCAGTTTCTTGTAGATGTACCAAAATGCATGCTTATCTGTTCATGTGGCATGATAAAGGATGAAAACTGTCCCCTTCAATCACAAACAAAGTCTTTTGTATAAAAATAATGATATGGAGGTATTGTTTTTTTTATGCATGGAAAATAAAAAAAATCTTTATAAGAAAACAGGTACAGGGAAATATGTAAAGGAAAAGGAAATTAAGGTTTATTCTATAATTATATTTCAATCAAAGCTTCCACCACAATTTTCATCCCAAATCAAGATGGCAGAATACAGCTATCCATTATATCATGAGCTACACATAAATGCACTAGTATTTAATGGGAACATACCAAATCAATTACCTTCATTAAAGACTTCAGCAGGAATTAGAAACGCGGATATATCATGGGTTCCCCCATCCCAAAATTTGAGTAAAATTATGCACACTTCAAGAGTTATGATAATTACAGATATCATATATTTCTACATGTGACATTTGACCTTGAAGATCAAAGGCAAGTTTTCCAACTCCTCCAAGCATTTGTTAAAAACAGCTAGTGTGTCAAATTGTAGGACAAAAAGATGCAGTATTTAAAAAATTTATATGGCCCAAAAGAACTTGAGATTTCTGCGGATTTTACTGAGAAGATAAACAAATGTCAAGGTCAACAGTTTTCAAACTCATCAAAGATCTTGGTTGAAGTTCCTCTGAGATTTTGGTAGACACAATTCATGTATCAATTTTCATGATAAAAATATTGAATTTTTCAAAACTTATCCTATTCACAAGAAATGACACAGACAATGAATATGGATGATGACAAAAACGAAGCACCCCATGGGAGAGGAGACATAATTACAGCAGACATCTAGGGTGTATAAAGCACAGTATTTAATTTTCCCCACCATCTATTCTATATATTTTGATCTATGTACAAAAGAATGGAGTAATCTTGTATACTTCACTGCACCATGTCCAAGCATATAATTTTTAAGTTTAAAGTTTCATTTTCAGATAAAAGAAAGTGACTCTTATTGTATAAATATGAACTTAAAATATTTAGCAGAAAGTGATATAAGGCAAAAAATACATGTTTTAATTGCTTCAATCTTTAACACTGTCACAGATAAAATTAGTTTGAGTGACTGGATAATCACGGGGGGATGCATTAAAAAACAGAAATTTTTAACTGTGTGGAGTTTAGAAATTGAAAATGAAGCTCTCTTATGCTGAATAATTTCACTAAAGAAGTTCCTAATCTAATGAGGGCTTGATAAATATGACTCGTGTGTGTGTGTGAATCTGGATTGTTTACACATAAACATAGCATTCAGCACACCACACCTCAGTAAACAACTTGCCAATTCTTCTATATTGGGTCATTATTCTTCATGCTAGATGATAAATATTCATCAGGAAGATCAGAGCATGGAACGATGGGTAATAGACTTGATCCATGGATACTACAAAACAATAAGTAGACTGGTATCTTCTCTTAAACAACCTGTGGACATTTTCATCAAAGTCTTAACCCTTTCAAACCCGATATTTTATCCTATCTTGATTTCACCAGCTGAAAGGACCTAGATATTATGGAATAAATATATTCCAGGTGTTTAATCCAGCTCTTAATGATGTCCACTTGAAAAATGACCGAAAGATTCCAGGTGATTATTCTTAATTAAGACAATTTGATATAAAGCTTGTTAACTTCTATACGAGTAGTATACAATAACATATAAAAGATTCTAAGCATCAGCTGGATCTAAGGCCAAATGTACACTAGCAAATAAGCTGGATAGTGAAATGGTTTACTCTGTCGGCATTAGGCCACTAATCTGCATCAGTTAAGTCAACTGTAGTCTGACTGAAAGGCAGTCTACACTAGTAGGGTTTACTTTAGTCCAGTTTACAGTAAACCAGTTCCTGATGTATATAAGCAAATCTGTTTCTATTCTGTGTAAGGTCAATTTTGCTACCAAAAGTAGGTCAACCAGGACGAAATGCAAACTCGATCTGTAACTGGTCTATATCTGCTCACACACCAAAAATCAGGCCAATATCTGCAAGCATTGCGAAAAAAAGTCTGTACATGTGTATCTGTCATGAATATTTCTATTTTTCATGAAATTTTCTAAGTTTAGGAGCCGTAAAACGGTCAAAAGTAGGTCAACCAGGACGAAACGCGAACTCGATCTGTAACTGGTCTATATCTGCTCACACACCAAAAATCAGGCCAATATCTGCAGGCATTGCGAAAAAAAATCCGTACATGTGTATCTGTCATGAATATTTCTATTTTTCATGAAATTTTCTAAGTTTAGGAGCTGTAAAACGGTCAAAAGTAGGTCAACCTGGACGAAACGCGAACTCGATCTGTAACTGGTCTATATCTGCCCACACACCAAAAATCAGGCCAATATCTGCAGGCATTGCGAAAAAAAGTCCATACAACTGTTTCATTTCGGAATGACAGAAGGACGGAATGACGGACATGGGTAAAACTATATGCCCCGGCCACTTTGTGGCGGGGGCATAAAAAGGTGACCAAAGACATTGGTCACCAATGTCTTTGGTCAGCCTCTTTGGTTCAGTTTTCCGCAGTTGTGGACAGATTTGCTGTAAACTGAACCAAAAAAGCTGACCAAAGACATTAAATTTGCTGAAAACTGAACAAATACAAAGGACCCATGGGTCACTGGGCTCAGTTGAAGTTGACCTTGAAGGTAAAAATCCAAAATAATATCAAATGTAAATAAAGTCTGAGAAGGAAAAACAATATAAGCCATGATTGGTTGATATATGATTGAAGAAATTATTGCAAATAATATTTTGTGATCTGACTGTGTTTCCTAATATTGAAACTGAAGCATGTAAGCAGTTTAAGAATATAAGATCTATACTATTACCATGATCATTGGTTGGCCTTTTGATAAGCTATTGACAGTTTGGAAGTTTACACATTTATTTATTAAACCATTTTTTTCTATTTTATAAAATGTATACAGTTGTCATAATGTTCCCACTCAACAGGTGGAAGGACTTGATGGTGGGTGCAAAAGGGGGGGGGGAGATAATGATGGGAGTTACAACACCTCTGTATATAGTTTCTTTATTTAATAAATTTTATATAATAAAGTTCCAGTGTTCAGGACTCAATGGCGGGGGGGGGGGGGGGGGGGGGGGAATGGTGGGAGTCACAACATTCTTTCATACATACAATATGAAATTTAATTCAACAGTGCTTACAGGAAAAAAGTTTATTTGTAATTATTTTAAAACAGGCAGAAAGATGGAAAAACAAAGTAACTTTAATTCCCATTTTACTGAAGCAGGAAAATAATGAACACATGTTTGCATTTGATCCTCATTTTTTTATTAAATCAATTTTTTATAAATATTATATAAGTTTATAAATTTTACTATACATTTACAGTATAACACATAAATCTGGATATTTAAGTTTATTCACAATTCTAAATTGCATCTACATTTTAGGCTTATTTGGTCAAATTACATCACATTATGCACACAGATGTATATTTTTTTTATAAAACATATCTTTTAAATTTGCAAAACAAAAATTATATGAAAATAACACAATAACAGAATTCACAATTCTATATTGCACCCATTTTTATTAAAGATTTGGCTCATATATTATCAATTTATGCCTACTGATGGGATCAATTCTATTTTAATTCGCTTAAATTATTTAAAAGGAAATTAATTTCTTTACAAATGCTACATTACCACTACATGGCATCTTCTGGAGTAATTTTTTAGCTTTTATTTTCAAATTTCAAAATTTGACAAAATAAATCCTTATGTGTACCTGCTGTGAAAATTAAATCAAATGTACTTACATGAAAAAAAGGTGCCATGTGGTCAAAGGTGGGCAAAATTTAAGGTACTGATTTTATATTTATGCTAATAACTTAAAAATTTACAAAATTCAGATCCTATTTTGGGTAAACAATTATACCTTGATTAAATAAAGTTATATCCTTGAAAAAAGTCTCTAGCTTCAACAATTTTCATGTTTGGTGAGTAAATATCTTTCCATTTTTTTACAAAGTGCATTATGTTTGAGCCCATAACTTTTTTAAGTTACAGAATACTGACCTAATTTCTGGCATGTAAATAGAGACTATATATGGAAATATTTATGGTAAATATGAAGAAAAAAACATGAGTGGTTTCCATATTAGGCAGTCCTGAAGTGTGATAATAGGTGTTTAATGGAAAATTGAGGGTTTTCCTTATTTTCTCAAAGGAACAAAGTCACAGTGACCCAGTTTTTGGTTTAGTAGGAGATCTTGGGGGAATCTAACAGTATGCCAAATTCAAAATGTGCCAGCCTAACGGACGGATGGACCATGGACAATGGACCATGACTAAAGATCAGATGACTTACAGTAAACTGATCATGAGCTAAAAATGACCAAAGACATTAGATTTGCTGAAAAATTCACCAAAAAGGCTGACAAAAGACACTCGTGTTGAGTAGAGATATGCTGAAAATTGGAACAAAACAACTGACAAAAGACGTTGTTTTTGACAGATTAGCTGAAAACTGGAACAAAAAAGCTGACAATTAAATGACATTAGTGTCTTGGACATATTTGCTGAAAAATGGAACAGAAAAGCTGACAAACAACATAATCTTCAATTCTGTAGCATTTTGAAGAAATAACATGGGGATGTAAAGAGACCTTCATGAAAAATGATGCATAAATCAAGATAAACATAAAAATAAAACATGTTTCATCTGCATCTGATTTGCCTGAAAGAAATGTCTTGATATACTTTGTTGCAATCTGTTTTCCCATGAAATAAGTAGGTTGTAGCATATTTTGTACTTTGCTATAATATATAAAACAAGGGACCTATGGGTCACGGCGCTCAGCTGTTATATATGATAACTAGATGTGTCGGAATGACATGAATGCCCCCGCCTGGGGCAAATTAGAAACATTTGTAAAATTGTGAAAAATTTTTTAAGTTCAGGAGGCGTCCTATGGTCAAAAGTAGGTCAACAAGGGCAAAATGCAAACTCGATCTGTAACGGGTCATTATCAAGCAACACACCAAAAATCATGCCAGTATATAAAGGCATTGTGAAAAAAGTCCATACATGTGCATTTTCCATAAAAATTTCTGTCTTTCATGAAATTTTCTATGTTTAGGAGCCGTAAAACAATCAAAAGTAGGTCAACCGGGATGAAACGCGAACTCGATATGTAACTGTCATTATCTGCCCACACATAAAAAATCAGGGTGGTATCTGCAGGTCTTGAGGAAAAAAAGTCAGTACATATGCATTTGTTATGAAAATTTCTATTTTTCATGAAACTTTCTTTGTTCAGGAGCAGTCAAAAGGTCAAAAGTAGGTGAACTGGGACAAAACAAGAACTTGATCTGTAACTGGTCATTATCTGCCTACACACCAAAAATCAGGCCCCCATCTACAGGCACTGCGAAAAAAAGTCCATACATGTGCACTTTTTTATGAAATTTTCTATGTTAGAGCACTGTCAAACGGTCAAAAGTAGGTCAACTGGGACAAAACGTGAACTCAATCTTTAACTGGTCATTATCTGCCCACACACCAAAAATCAGGCCAATATCTGCAGGTATTGCGAAGAAAAGTCTGTACAAGTGTATATTTGTCATGAAAATTTATATTTTACATGAGATTTTCTATGTTCAGGAGCCGTAAAACGGTCAAAAGTAGGTCAACTGTGACAAAACGCGAACTCAATCTGTAACTGGTCTATATCTGCCTACACACCAAAAATCAGGCCAATATCTGCAGGCATTGCGCAAAAAAGTCCGTACATGTGTATCTGTCATGAATATTTCTATTTTTCATGAAATTTTCTAAGTTTAGGAGCCGTAAAACGGTCAAAAGTAGGTCAACCAGGACGAAACGCGAACTCGATCTGTAACTGGTCTATATCTGCTCACACACCAAAAATCAGGCCAATATCTGCAGGCATTGCGAAAAAAAATCCGTACATGTGTATTTGTCATGAAAATTTCTATTTTTCATGAAATTTTCTAAGTTTAGGAGCCGTAAAACAGTCAAAAGTAGGTCAACTGGGACAAAACGCGAACTCAATCTGTAACTGGTCATTATCTGCCTACACACTGAAAATCAGGCCAATATCTGCAGGCATTGCGAAAAAAAGTCCGTACATGTATATTTGTCATGAAATTACTATTTTTCATGAAATTTTCTAAGTTTAGGAGCCGTAAAACAATCAAAAGTAGGTCAACCTTGACGAAACGCAAACCCGATCTGTAACTGGTCTATATCTGCCCACACACCAAAAATCAGGCCAATATCTGCAGGCATTGCGAAAAAAAGTCCGTACAACTGTTTGATTTCGGAAGGACGGAAGGACGGAATGACGGACATGGGTAAAACTATATGCCCCGGCCACTTTGTGGCGGGGGCATAAAAAAATATGAATTAAAAATGAGGCACATGCTGGTTTTGTGCGGTAATAAATATAAGTTGTATTATGAGTTGTTGTTGTTTAGCTTATGTATGATTTTGATAGTACCTTCGGAGAGAGGGAAGAGGATTGATTTCATTTATTTTATTACCAAATGGAGAACTATTGTCACACAGATTTTGACTTGGCAATATAACTTATAAGCAGAACATATAATATAAGAGTTTAACTATTTATTAAAAAAAATTACAAATATTGTCCCAAATATAATTTTTGTTAAAAATAATAAGAGAATCGTATGATTTTTTAAAATGAAATATAACTGAAATGATTATTAAAATAATATTAAAGAATATATTCATGAATGCATTCATGAATTCATTTTGAAAGTAATATCACTGGTATTCATATACTTTCATTTTTACCTGAATTCCCATTCTTTATGCAAAAAAATTTATAATGGAGTACATATTCATATTTGTATTTAAATACAATTGCAAAGTATTCGCACCATGTCTGGTATTTATTCAGTTTTCACCAAACAATGATGTTGAGAATCCAGAATATACCAAATTCACACATTTAAATAATGATCATAAGTATCTGGTTTTATGGCTTTTATTTATATTAAAAAAAAATAAATGTAATATATTCATTTTAGACTAATTTCACATCAATGTACACACTAGACACAGTAGAAATCTAGATTAATATTATCAACTGCATCTTTGTCTATCATTAATTTCCTTCATATAATCCCTAATGATTAGTAATGAATAATATGATTTACTTTTTTATCATTGAAATTGAACTGAAAAATACCATAGGTGACTGCATGCTGTTATTTGGAATATGTGACATTCTATCCATCAATACAAGATTCTTATATCATCAGTAACTGCAAGTTAATTTCCTGTTATTAAACACTAACAAATTCCTTTATTATTTTTCTTTAATTTGTTATTAAAAACCAATAAAAATTTATTTATTTATTGTTTATTGTTATGTTGTTGGTCAAAACTACTAGATGAGTTGGGTTGGACACCTGGATCAACTGTGGCTGTCCATAAGCTGCCTGGCTGCCCCAGTGTACGTTTCGCTCCAAGCATGCATAATTTGCTAAAAGTTCAACAAGGTCAACATACAGGTGACTCAAGAGGGGCTGGAGAGAGCCAAGGTCTGACATGGTATCATAAAAACATAAATAAAAGCTACAATTTTTGGCCAATTTCTGTCAGCTTTCTAAATTACAAAGCTGAAATCCTTGTGTGTGCATGATATGAAAATTTTATCAACAGTGCTCACAGGAAACAAAAGTGCCATGGTCAAAGTTGGGCAAAATTTAAGGTACTAATTTTATATTTATACTAATGACTTAAAAAATTTGAAAAATTCAGAACTAATTTTGGGTATACAATTTAATTTTGATTAATTAAAGTTATATTACTGGAAAAAAAGTCCATAGCTTTAACAAGTTTTGTGTTAAGTGAACAAATATCTTTCCTGATTTTTTACAAACTGCATTATGTTTGGGCCCATAACTTTTTAAAATTATAAAATACAGACATAATTTCACGCATGTACATAGGAAATATATAGAGGAATATTTATGGTAAATATGAGGAAAAACCTATGAGTGGTTTTGATATGAGGCCGTCCTGAAGTGTGAAAATAGGTTTTTAATAAAAAAATTGAGGTTTTCCCTTAATTTCTCAAAGGAACGAAGTCGCAAAGACCCAGTTTTCGGCTTGGTAGGAGATCTTGGAGACATCCAACATTATGCCGAATTTTGGATTCCTAGGTCTTCAAAACGTGCCACATCTACGGACGGACGGACAGACGGATGGACGGACGGACAGACAATGGACCACGGCTATAGCTCAGATGACTTAAAGTCAGCTGAGCTAAAAATTATATGTGATTCTAAATTAATAATTGAGAGAGATAACCTCAGTGCTATCACTTACTGACAATAATATTGATACAGTGATATTTAAAATGTCTATGTGCAAGTTCAACTGACATGATCTTATTACAGGTTTTTTTTCTGTAAATTAGTGCTAACATTTAGCAAAGCTCTCAGCTGGCAGGAAGGACACAGATGGACTGCTGTTTTTAAATTGAAAGAAAGAAACCAGATTGTGGTTAATTTCTGATCAGGTCTGTTTATCCGGGATAATTAACATGTGACAGTCTAGACTCAAGAACTGGAATTAACCCAGGCAGAAACAGTGCTGTAATGCTTATCACACGATATACACAGACTCCTCTCAATTACAGCTTCTGAGGTTAGTGTATAATTCACTTTGGCATGTCGGACATGAAAGGTAAAAATAAGTGGACAAGGTTCCATGGGCGATAAGGATATTTACACACAGGTAACATCATGAATACTAATGAAACATTTTCACCCAGAGCAACTGGCTGTCTCGTGTGACTGTCTGACATATAGATAACTGGCTGAACAACACTCACTGGGCATAGCACACAGGTTCATAAATATCACCCAAGCAAAGAGAAACTGCTGCCAAATCCTTGAGGAGGTGACCAAGTAATCATCACACTTCACAGCCTCGTCTGCACAGTAAATGTATCTACCGGTATATGTGTGTATATGTATATCAATGTGTAAATATATCTTAGTATAAGGATTGCTATATAAAATAATATTGCATTTATATCATGTGCACTGCCAAAAATAATTTTCTTGAAAAGATTATATTTATTATTCAAGGAGAATTTTTCTGTTGTCAAGAAATCTTCAAGATATTTTTCTTGATTTATAGGCAGCACACTTAAAATTAAGAAAATTTATTTAGAATTTCTAAAGGTAAGATATTTTAAATAATGATAAAAAAAATCCTAAATCATATCTTATCAGGAGAAAAAAATCTTATCACAAAGAAAAAATTATCTTTACCATTGTAAGAAAATATTCTTGGTTCACTCTCTAGAAAATTTTCTGGATATTTTTTTTCAAACAGAAATTATATGGAGTAGGGCAAGAAAATTAATCTTTTCAACAAAATTAATTTTGGTAGTGTTTGTCAAAAAACACAGGCATGTCAAAATATTGGTTAGGTCTTAAGGTGAATATATCCATCACAAAATTTGGCCAACATAATTATTAGACAAAACTTGTGTAGTAAGGTGCACTGACCTCTTCCAGGAACAACAGCTATGAAATTAATTAAAGCTGAGGATTACCTGGAAGATGCCATGTTTACTGTACTGGTTGTATGATACAGGTGTTTTAGGTGCATGCTACACCTAACTCTCAGAGTGATATAAAGCTTCTCATGTTGTTCTCCTGATTGAAGTGGCTGGAGGAAAAATAAGAGTGTGACCTAATCTTTGTAAATAACAAATACTTGTTACAACCAAGACCAAACCACTGTCGATTATTTCTGCCAAACAGTGTATTCAAGACTGTTGACGCTTTACAAAAATAAAATAAATTAAACACTGCTTAATACCTGCCTGTAATAATTAATTTGAGAAATTATGTCTTTACAACTATTGTTTCAATAATCCGGAAGGTATGTTTCAGTCCCTCATTCTGAAATTGTTACAAGGCTATACATACCCTTGTTGATTAACAGAAAAAACATGACTAGAGGTAGTTGATTGCACACTAGCATTTTTTGGTGAAAGCATGGGAAGCAACACCATTTTTGTCATTTACAAACTTTTGGTTTATCTGATTTGTGGCTAGATGTACTTGTTGTTATGATCAGCAGTAATATCAGCAATCCCCCACACATAAATACATCAGTGGTATTAGTAAAAGAGATCAACTTTATTCAATACATGTCAGAGATCGTTTAATGAATGAAAGAAAATAAATTTTTTTAAAAGCTATATTTTTTTTATTCCTCCACTAAAAACAGATTTAATGTACACATGCAGTTCCAAAAGAAAGATGTCCACACCTTAGATCTTGGAACACTGGAGTGGTCAATCTTGGTAACTTGAAATTCCTTAAGTACCTTTTGGAAATTTAAAACTGCCCCCTTGAAGGTGACATCTGGAACACAAAAAGTAAAAGTATTACTGCCTTCATATTCTGAAAAATATGAAAAATGTCTGAAAGTAGTGTTTTCCTACAAAAAAAGCATAATATGTTTAAAAGGTAAAGTAGCAGAGCCGTAAAGAATGTGACACAGAAATTAGGGTTACATTATAATTAGATTTATGATGCTCTTACATATAACAACATCAATGCACTTATAGGTACATCAAACAAGATTTTCAGAAAAGGTTTTCAACTCAAATATTTCAAATGGTTTACATTCAGAACAAGCTATAACTTAGACAACTTTTAAAAGATTTCAGACAGGTTTAAGATCTGTCTTTGATGGTGAAAAACAAATATGTATCTTTTCTTGTACCAAATGGTGACCACAGAGAGTGGTTGTTCATGTTGGAAGTGGCTTTCGCTGAAGATGGAAGCATGAGGAATGGTTCTTTAACATGCACAGAGAAGAGAGTGGCCAGCAATTCACTTGTTATATATTAAGTCTGATAAAGATCAGAGGAAATCCAGTTTTCTATGGAAAATTCTTTTGGATCTCCTTTTTCTCAATCACCACTTGCCTTCCTCTGGTTTCTCTATGGATTTTATACAATGTCATGAACTAATATTTTTCTGTGTGTGGTTGGAGATTGTACCATTTTTGCTATGGTAGTTACAGCATGTCTCCCATTTCCCCAAATGTAGACTTGTATCTGGTTTGCAGGTCCTCTTTACCTGTTGTTTCTGTGACATGCCTCACTACAATAAATGTCACTCTGTTTTTTCAGAATCATTTGTAAGGAACAGATAGTCTGGCATATATGGGACAGATGCAATAATCCCTACTCTAGTTTCTATGCATGCTTGTTCCTTACTATCCAGAAACATGCCCAGGATAATATTTTTTTAAAGTACTTATTAATTTTTTTCTCAATTTCCCGTCCCTTCATTGAGATCCTTTTGTAATTTTGCTTGCACAGTTGGACTATTTTTTCATATTGATAATAAATTATTTATTCTCTAAAAAGTGTTTTTCTTCATTTAATACCATGATTAAGATGGTAATAAAAAGTACATTTTAATCATTAAATAAAATATAGCAGCATATTATAGAAATGTATATTGGGAGTACAAAAAGTGCAAAAAGATAATTCTTCCTCACATTGTCTGCATTCTTTAAATAATGCACAGAGAACAAGAACAACAGTTATGATAACCACAATATGTGCTTCATCAGAAGGCCCATGAAAGGGAACCCTTACAGAAGACAACACACGAGGGTCCTTTTTAAAGTTGCCTTTAAAAAATTTATATGGAAGTAACACTCTGCAGTAGTCACCCATTTACCATAGATGGTGATTCTGCCATACGTAAAAAAGTACAGCAGACAACGTCTTCTGATAGCATTACTAAATGTCAGAAGAGCTTTTACAATGATTGTCCCATTCAGGTCGCTGAAGCACTTCTATGAGGCTGTTAAAAGGTATGCCCTTTGGCTGTATTTTTTCTGGACAATGTTTTTTTCTGACAGCTTATGTCACTGGTGTGATGGTTCCAGGTGACACCTTCTGATTGCTTGGTACCACGTATCAGGTGCATTTGTTATATATATTGTAAACGTACAGAATTATTGAACAAGACATGTCATTTACCAGACAACTGACATGTCTAGTTCTCTAACAGGGTTGTACATCAATCCCAAGACAAATTTGAAAGAGTTTTCAAGGTCAAGTCTTGCATATTTTATACCCTTCTGATTCTGGGATCACACATAAATAGTTTAAAACAAGCACAAAATTAGCAATATAAATGCACAGAATATCATTACAATAAAAAGTAGCTAACTCTGCTGCCAAATACAGGAAGTTTTAAAGGACTTTGAAGAAAAAAGTGACATTTTCAAGGACTTCCAAGGCCTTGTAATTATTTTTTTTTCAATTCAAGTATTTCAAGCTTTTAAAGACCTGTTTAATCCCAATAAAGCATTATACGTTTCAAAAGAAGTATGTATTATATGATAATAATTTGGAATTATTTTTTTATTATTTGCATCTCTGAATTAATTTCACAGGTAACCTTTAACATCAAAAGATGCCCCTTGCCCAGGAAATTTTCAATATAGACAGCCCTAATTTTAAAGTCCTTCCATAGTCACTTATATTAACTAGAATATCAGCAGAAGCTGACAAAAGCCCTCAGCCAAAAGAACAGTGTTTAGAGGTGGTAACAGTAACAAGTACTAAATATCTGTTCTCACATGGATATATATCTGTACATGTCTCAGTTATAAATTTAAAATGGAGAGGTATGTACCATAATTTATAACAATCCACCAAATGCTTCCTGAAATATAAGCTTCTAAGTTTTATTCTATTATAAGCTCTGTGACCTTGAAAAATAGGTCAAGGTCACCCATCTTCGAACTTGACCTAGATTTTGTCCATATACATCTTCACCAAAGAAATAAAATTCCTATTGTGAATCTTTTAAGAGATATCCCGCTCACAAGGACAAAGTTGAAAAATCCAAGAAAAATTCATTAAAAATCAGAAATTGTAGGTGGTGCCTCCAAACTCCTGCATCAGTTACAGACCATCAGTCCCTATAATCATAGTAAGTATTGTGAAAATCCACCAAATGGTTCCTGAGAAATAAGCTTCTAAATGTTTTTTCTATAATCAGCTCTAAAACGTAGAAAAATAGGTCAAGGTCACCCATCTTCAAACTTGACCAAGATTTTGTCAAGATACATCTTCACCGAAAAAATAATATTCCTACGGTGAATCCTTTTAGAGATATCCCGCTCACAAGCCCAAAGTTGAAAAATCCGATAAAAATTAAATAAAAATCAGAAATTGTAGGTGGCGCCACCAAACTTGTGTAGCAGGTACAGACTATCAGTCCCAATAATTGTAGTAAGTTTTGTGAAAATCCACCAAATGGTTACTGAGTAATAAGCATCTAAGTGTTTTTCTATAATCAGCTCTAAAATGTAGAAAAATAGGTCAAGGTCACCCATTTTCTAACTTGACCGAGATTTTGTCGATATACATCTTTACTGAGGAAATAAAATTCTGACGATGAATCCTTTTCAAGATATCCCGCTCACAAGGTAAAAGTTAACAGACGCCGGACGGACGGACGGGCAGACGGACGGACGGACGGACGGACAGCTTGGGTGATGACAATAGCCCATCAGCCTAAGGGCTGAGGGCTAAAAAAGGTGAATGTCCTCAGACCTTTATACATATATGAAATAGATGATACATTCATTGGATATATGCAAAAAACTGGTCTTTAAATAAAGAAACAATTCGATGCACTCAGTCTCTGTAATTGATCTTGGTCAGTCTACATATGGTTTATAAAACAACCAAGCCTAAATAATAACAAGGCCTACAGGCCTAATGCAAACCTGTGCTTGACCAATATTTGAAAAGTACTTGATTAACTTTCAATAAAACTTGTGACATGCACATGTACATTCCAGTACTAAACAATTTGATCTCAAGTTCAAGCACCAATTACACAACAACACTCCTAAAATATTGGAATGGATGTACACAAAAGAAAAATGATTATAGGTACCGCCACAAGTCTTGTGTATGAGAAAGTCATCAAAGATATATTGCCGTGTAAATTTCAGGCAGATACTTCAAACCTCTCTTGAGCTATATGCACAGATGTATGAAACCCAAACAATTGTAGGTGGTGCCACATGTCTTGTTTATGACAAAGCTATCCGAGATGTATAAATTTGCCCAGGGATTATTTCTGTTAAATATTGAACAATTTGACTATATAGTTTCAGAGATGTTTTGAAATTTGGTGATGCTAGCTCCTGCCATTTTCGAGATAGTATTGGTTAACGTATGGACAACAGAAAAAAATGCCACACCATCGCATAAGATCACAGGTTCGCAAAAAAAGCTGTAAAGTTATATGTGTTTACTTGTACATGGACCAGTGACCTAGTTCCTAAACAGGTCATATTCCCACAACCAGAGATGAATTTGTCATGTCAACCAGAACAAGAACAGACCGTGTGACTAAAACAATCAGTCAGTGTAAATGTGAATAACCAAATGTATAGCAGAGTTTTTGAATACAGAGTGCTGATTGGCCCAGGTGATTTACTGGATACAGCTGATTTCAGTATAAATGCCCCTCTTGAAACCAATCATCTATCAGAGATATCTTTTTTACTTTCAATGGCACGGACCATGCAGGCATACGTATAATCATCTTACAGAATTTGGCAGCAGGTTTCTTGCAGTCTCCAATGCTAGCAAGTCCGACTGGCTTTACATGGCAGGCCATAATCAAACATGGTCTTTTGTGGTGGTAAAAAACAATAATAATTATGAGAGGACAGACATCAGATAATACAGTGCATCAAACAAAGATAATATATAACTAGAATACGGGTAGTCGACAAGTGACTAAGTGTATCCGCCTAAATCAAAGTGGAACAGTGGAAGTGAGGCATGGATTGAGTTAATTGCAAGGGGAAATAGAGTGAAGTGTTGCATATTAGCATGGATGTCTGCAGTCGAAATGTGTACATAGGTTGTGCCACCTACCACAAAATCCAGAAAGCTGTCAAAGTTGTATATATATGCAAAATTGAAGGCAGATAAGTCAAACCACTACCGAGATATGAGTGATTTTAGCCCGTGGCAGACAAACAGACAGACCCTGTGCAAAAATGGCTGCAGGTGGCGCCACCAGTTTTGCTTATGATAAAGAGCTATGTGAGATCTACACACATGCAAAATTTTGGCCCAATCGCTCAAACAGTTCCAGAGAAATGAGCTTGTATGTCTGCAGCGTAAAGGTGAATGTAGGTGGCGCCACCTGTCATAAAATCAGGAAAGCTATCCAGGATGTATACACACGCATGCCGAAGTTCAGGTAAATTAGTCAAACCACTGCAGAGATATGAGTGATTTTAACCCAAGGCAGACGAACAGATGGACACTGTGCAAACATGGTTGCAGGTGGCGCCACCATTTTTTGTGTATGTTATAAAGCTATCCAAGGGCTACATTTGTGCAAAATTTTTTTCCTGATTGGTCAAACGGTTCCCGAGATATGTGGGCTTATGTGTGGAAACAGACGCACAAATGGATGCAGAGCGCAGAGGAAAGGTCAGAGGTCAAAACAAAATCGGGGCGTAGCAGTTCACATGTGACCCGAACATAATCCCGGGTTTCGTAAAATTCTGCCCAGCGTTTACAGAGGAGTTCTCCGGACACCTACGCGGAGTCGGCAACGGTGGGCTGAAAACATAGTATCCGCAAAACTCTGTTTTGGCGGATACAATAATAAAGTTTGTATAGTTATAATGCTTCTCTAGCTTAATGCATTCCAGATATATAAAAAATCAAAGGAGCCCAACAAGCACTAAATGTCTATACAGAATGTTGTTGTATCATGGCTCCTACTACTAATTAAGACTGCAGTGAAAGTGATATGAAAGAGCTATGACCATAACAAGAACTACCATCAGAATATTTCCATAGCTTGCTTCATATATGACTTAAACACAACAAAAGCTTTATAATAACATCTACTGATTGTTAATTTCCACTGGCTGTAAAAAGCTTGTCCTACGATATAATGCTATCCTGACCTTACATGCATGGAAAAAAAAGACAATGTAAGGACATAGCAATTTTTTTGCTGAGGAAGAATGAATGGGAACATCAATCTGATTCTCTCATTCGATCCCTCTGTGACCACAGCATGGGTGCATGTTCTGGTAAATATGTTGCATCAGGCCTATTTGCCTGTAAAATTAGATCAGCTTGAGCAAATAAAGACTAACAAGTTATACACTTTCAAGCTGGGTGTTTTACTACATGAAGTATCTGCTCTAAATAGGACTAAGGTTATTTGAATTTAACTTTTTCCCCGTAACATCCAAATCATGCTTGTTTGACTGCTTAAAGCCAAGCCTGGGACTGTGATAAGATGTTTGAAAGATTTTAGCTTTTAAAGGAAAGAAAGGGAGCAATTCAAGTGTGAGGCTTATGATACCCTTAAACCAAACCTTCAAAGGTTCATAATTCATGAACAGTACCCGTAAACAGTTACTCTTGTATAAAAGAAGCAGGAAAGAATCTATATAACAAAAAAAGTAGCAGAAACAAATCTTTATCTGGAATCAAAACCTGCTATCCCTGGGCAATTCTTATTCAGAACATAGATTTACTGCATGCACTAATGCACCCTATTGGGTTTGGCTACAATGGCCTTCGTCTACACTGAAGTGGAAAAGAATTGATATAGCCCCAAGAAGAGACAGCCTGCTTCAAACGATATCTCTGCAGGCTGCAGTGATTTGGAAATTCTAAACATTGCACTAAAGAAAATAAAAAAAGAAAGGAAAATGCAAAAAAGAAACCATTTGACAGGGCAAATCCCAGACAAGTGAACCTACATTGGCCACAATAGTCTACCCACTCAGTGGATGGGACTTTTCTTTTTTACTAATAGGATTTGAAAGTGAAATAACTCCTGAGTTACTGTACCCCTGTCACACTGAGTAACTCCTGTACTTATAGTCCCCTGTGAAAATTACAAAGCATCTGCATTTGATACACCGTTACTCACTTTTTGATTATTATTATAACATATAAAATACACAACATCCATTGCTATCTATGGGTCCCACATATATATGTTGATGATACGGTTAAATGTTTATGTTTAGCATAACATATTAGTATGGATCATAATTTTGGTTTTCATCATACCTACTACTCTGATGATTATGTTAGAAGATAAGTTTATAAAATGCGATATAATGAGATACATCAAGATGTCAATCTTGAAAATTTTACTACAGTCCATGTGTTCCTTATGGAAACTTTGTGGCAATGGAGTATGTATTATTAAAGAAATACTACCAAATATAATGTTACAGAAGTTGCAAAATAAAATGGACTACATAAATCTATTTTTTCAAACTGAACCAGTCTGTCTTCAGTCTGATCACCTGAACACAACAGACTGGTGATGCAGACTCCAGTCCAGACTTGGACATGAATGGGCACTCAAGCCCACTTTTTCAGAGACTTGGACTACACTGACTCATAGATTAGAACGAGATACTGCCCTGAGGTCACCTCCAGTCTATAGTGTCATTTCTAATTTGAATTTTAAGAGAAAAAACAGTACCAGCAATACACTGTGTATATTGCTGCAATAACATACTAGTATTACAAGAAACGTTAATCCGTTTAATCTGGTTTGTCTCCCACCTACCATGAAAGTAGCTGGAGGAAAGGCTTTGTATACCAGTGTGAAAATCAATAGACACTTCTTAAAAGGACTGATGAGTGTATTATCATAACAAATAGTGAAAGATGCCTGTGTGACCTTGAAAACTGTGGCAAGGTCACCCTTATTCGAACTTGATCTAGCTAGCCCTACATGAGATTCATCAATGGTGCAAGTATGGTGACTGCACCACAAATTCTTTGGAGTTATTGCGATAAAATTATTATAGCATGATTATCTCTGAGACCTTGACAAATACGGCCAAGGTCATCCGTATTCAAACTAGTACTAGCTCCCATTGCATGAAAACTGTATTAATTAAGTTATAGCTGCATCCTGTGTTATTATATTTTGATAATTACATGAAAAGGTGATGATTATACCTTCACACTGAGGGTATTACCATCGAGACTGTGGACCTGTTTATAATTTCAGTGACAATCAAATCCTGGTGTTGATATTCCTATTTATCACTGTTGCTGGGAGAGTAAAGAAAATGTTTAATGATTTATTTCAAGGGCATGCTGCCTTTTTCCACCTAACAGATACTGATCACAGCTCAACTTGTCACTTAAACAAATGTGATAAGATAGAAACATTGTCATTTGAGATTAGACCTGTCATTATGCTGGCCCTGGAAATGCAGGCGACTTACTGTAAATAATATTCACTTACAACTTTTGTTTTATTTTTGTGGTAAAGATATCTCCTTTTCAAATCAATTATTACCTTGGCTGATGATGAACAATTGTTTAAAAAATACCTAAAAATACCTATACCTATAAAATAACATAACTGGTTTCATATGTTGGAACATTTATTATCTATTCTATTTGAATCTAACAATCTTGATGTGTAATTAAAAGGCTACTAGTAATATCCAGAGTTAAAATTTCAGGAGATTCACTTGCAGGTTTGTCAATTATTTTTACAGAATTCATGAATTATTAACACCAGCTCAATAGGAAGATCTATTAAGTTAATTAACTAAAGTAAAAAAATGTACAATTAATTTTCAGAAAGATTTTACATATTGAATCTATAATTTCTATTCATACTGAGTTATTACAGACTTAACAAGAAAAATTGATCTTTGGAACAAATCTGGTTTGTCCCCCCCCCCCCCCCAATCAATTAAGTAGCTGCCAAATAAGAGGCAGAATACCTATGGGAAATTAAAAAGACACTACTTAAAAAGACTAATGAGTGCAATATCAGTAACAAACAGGCAGCAACACCAGGAATGTCAATTTGTGATCATATTATTGCGCTTACATCATTTTAGCAAGACCATGTTTAACCTTGAAATCGGTGGCTAGGTTATCCATGTTTATACTAAACCTAGCCATTCATGGGATGCATCAATAGAATGAATATGGTGACTGTATGTTAATTTGTTACTGTGTTTGTTTCTGTTCTGACAGACAGATGGACGGAAAGAGGAATTGATGCTCATCAGATCTATGTCAACTGCCAACAGCACCTTCACCCTTGATCAATGATTTGGGACAAAATTACCCGGAAGGAAACCCTATACAGTGTTTACATTAATACCTTAAAACCTTTGTGTCAAAGTTAGTCATGCAGAGACCACAATTAACATCAGCCAAACTTTGCTGTTTGATACAAATATAATGTGCAACAGTTATTGACAGATATGGGTCTTTCTGAACTTGTTGAAATACATGCTGTATGTTTCCATGAAGTAAATTTTGAAAATGTTCTTTTAGACTATAGTGTAGTATGTTAACATCAAACTTCTTTAACTGCATAAAAAAAGAGGAAAAAAGAGAGCTGCTCAGAAAAAAAGTAAAATATTTCCATTCCCCCCCCCCCAAAGTATGGTTCTAAGGCACCGCCCACGCTAATTTTAACCTTCAGTGCGCGGCCACCCGTTGAGCTGCAATATCTCTCATTTTATCTAATTTTCCAATTTTCTTAATTTGTTTTCGTTTTTCATATTTCTTTTTTATTAAATAGCAATTAGATTTATTAAAGTTATCTGCAGTTTATTAATTTCAAATTTATTAGTTGAGTATAAGGATATTTTTGAACAGCTGCAGAACAACTGTAGAGCATCAGGCCCTGACAGTTCCTCTGCTGATACCAGTACTTGACCTCGCGATCTGTGGTCTTAGAAGTCTTGTGTGCTGTTGAGACCAAGGAACCCAGTAAAATGCAAAGTTTAACATATGACTTCAACATATCAGTTATTTCACTCAGAGCACTACATTTAAAAGGTAACATTTTGCAAGTAAGAAAAGTAAGTGCGCTTTTGCGCCATTGACTTGTTTGAAAACGATTGAAATTTTATATCCTTATTTAGAAGAAATATAAATATTAAATATTAAACCTCTCTACAGTTTGACTACATAACACAAAGACATAAAAAAAAGTTTTTCAGGCATTTTATTTTGAAAACTGCCTCAAAATGTCCTCTTTACATTGCATAATCAAGGAAATTTTCCAATATGGGAGGGGGGATACTCTTTATCTGTTGCCAAATCTGAAACAGTTGGCAGTTTCTCAACCTATTTAAAGATACAGAAACGATCTTGACCTGTTGGTTAATCTGTTTACATATAAAGAAAGTCTTTGGCTAAAATGCTTTTTTTTCAAGCTGACATATTCATAAACTTGTTATCAAAATATCTAGAATGATAAAAGATGCAGTCCTTTTATTGTTAAAGGTCCAATAATTCTGCCAAAAATCATTCAAGTAAACTTGAACAAAGGCCACCTACAAATAATTATTGTGCAATGTTACAATTGTTATAAGTTATAACTGAAACAATAATTTTGTAGAAGAACAGTTTTGCAGTCCTCAGTTTGAAATAGACATAATAATGGCCATAAGACCTGAACTTAAGCTTTTCTGATATGATTGCAAGAACCATGTCCAAGGATAATTCTTTTGAAAAAACGAACAATTCAACTTGACAGTTTCATCATAAACATTTTAAGCTGAAAGAGGCTAAAATTGTGAGGTTTTGCCCATAAAAAAGGTCAATGTAGGTGGCATTACAAAATCTGCAACTTCAAATATGAGTCATGTGACGAACATTTGCACAATACTTGGTAATGCTAGCTTCTGTCATTTCTGAAATTATTTTGTCAGTATGCTTACTTGGCCAAATGACTGTTCAAATTCATGTAATTCCACTAAAATTCATCAAATGCAAACCATTTGAACAAACTTGAATGGGCTTGCCTCTTGGATCATTTCTGTTAAATATTGAACAATTTGGCTGGACCGTTTACAAGAAGAAGACTTTTAAATGTTTTCAGCTTTTTCCCTATAAAATCTAAGTAAATGCAGATAGAACAAATATAAGCTGAATCCCACAAAATTTGATATGTGACAGATTACTGAATAAAATCTGGGGATGGTAGCTCCTGCTATTCCTGAGAAATTATGGGTTACTGTACATATGACCAATAACCTCCATACAAAAAAAAGTCAATGCAGGTGGCACCACCAATACCTGAATTTCATATATGATTCATGTGACCAACACTGGCATAAAATTTGGTGATGATAGCTCTGGCCATTTCTGAGACTGTCATTTTAGTGTGCTTTTTTGGACAGATGACTAAGTTCAACTTCCTGTAACTCGGCCAAAATTCACCGAACTAACCATTCGAACAAACTTGAGAAAGATTGTTCCAGGAATCATTTGTGAAATATTGGACAATTTGGCTGAACAGTTTTGGAGAAGAAGATTTTTAAAGCTTTTTTTGCTTTTTCCCTATAAATCTAAGAAAATGCAATTAGCCAAAAAATAAGCAAAATCTGATAGAGTTTTTTAGATGACTAATTTTTTGCATAAAATTTCATGATGCTAACTCTTGCTGTTTTCAAGATAGTATGGGCTTAACATACAGACGCCAGACTATGCCACACCATTGCATAAGCTCACAGGTTTGCTAAAAATATGACAAACAGAAACAGGGTTTTATCCATATGCATGAGGGAAAAAATCCTACTGGATCAAATCATAATAAAGAAGATATGTCTGAAATAATGTGTGCAATTGAAAATCACCAAATGTAGTCTGTTAGCCATATTTGATTTTGAGCAAGTCTGTTATTCAATAGGTGTTGAGCCCTCATAGGCACCAATGATCTCTGTGAAATAGGGAAAGCTGCAGGAGGTTGTTGTTGAGTTATCCCGTGCGAAAGAAAATCAGCGATCGGGCTGTGGTGACAATATTGGAATTCCAACAGGTCTGAAATTCAATAGGTCTGGAGCCCTCATATGTACCAACCATCCCTGTAAATTTGGGAAAGCCGCAGTATGTTGTTTTTGAGTTATCGTGTGTAAAAAAAAATCAGCGATTGGGTTGTGGTGACAATATTGGAATTCCAACAGGTCTGAAATTCAATAGGTCTGGAGCCCTCATATTTACCAACCACCCCTGTAAATTTGGGAAAGCTGCAGTGGGTTTTTGCTGAGTTAACGCGAAAGAAAATAAGCAATTGGGCTATGGCAGCCATATTGGAATTCCAACAGGTATGTAATTCCATAGGTACCAATCATCCCTGTGAATTTGGGAAAGCTGCAGTATGTTGTTGAGGTATTGCGCGCAAAAAGAAAGTTTCACTGACGGAAGGACCAAAGTACGGAAGGACTGATGGACGGAAGGACGGACTGACATGGTGGATCACTATAGGGCACCGCTTGTCAAGCGGGGCCCAAACTATAACCCAAGCTTAATGCTGTTTTTTGCAGATAAATATAAATCCCTAAAAGCTGGTGGTGCTGATTTGGGATCAGTGGGTTAATCAGAGCAAATGTTCAAAGGTATTATGCATCCCTAATACATCCCCAGAAGTGAAGCGCAAAATTAATGGCACCACAAAGAAGGGTAAAAGGTGAGTGTTTACAAAAGGCCTGACACACCTGTGTTTAAGCTGACCTACCTGTACCCTGTCTACTGTAAGTACACTATTGATCAACCAAGAGAAGACTCAGCAGACCTTAACATGGCTCAATTACCATGCGTCAACAGGTCATGCATCACTGACGATTCTGAACCTTGTAAATGTAGCTGCAGGGACAAGAAACCCTTCTCACCTACTCCGCCACAGTTAAGATTTATTGCTTCATTTGATTAATTGGTACCAATCCCGTAAATCGGAAATCTGTGGCATGGTGATCGCAACTGAGGTGGTCTGGTGTACAGCTAGTGTACCAATGCCTCAGGTTCAGCAATCATAAACCTGTTTGGGTCTCTGTGATTTAATTTACCACTGAATAAAATTCAGTATCCAATCAAAATCAAACATTAAGAGAATGATTTCTTTTTTTGTGAATCAGGGTTATTTTTGCTATTTTTAGTTTATCAGGAAAGAAACCTGTGGTAAATGATTGATTTATAATAATGCATAGTTGCTTGATTTTGACAGGACCAATTTTCTTAGGTAAATTTTTTAAAATCTTGATAAGGCATGACTGATGTTCTGGTCACTTCAGAACAATTGAATCTTCCTTGCAACAGGACTCACTTTGTGATCTCCATATAATTTGACTGAAATCCACTAAAAGAAAATTTTTTTTCAGATATTTTGTAAAAAAGTGGCCCATGCCCCATGACCCTCAGCTGAATCTGACTGGCTGCCATTTCTTTTATTCATATCATATATAGTCTGTGAGAATAGCCTATGCCTATGCTGGTCTATATGTGACAAGTATGTTGAGTACAAAAGTGCACATTATATAATTTTTACAGGGTAGTTTTATACAAATTTTGTGATAAAAATATACCAGAAATGTGAATATGTGTTAATACAATTTTGTATGTTGTTTATATATTAGGTAAAGTAAGGGACCTAAAATTGATCCCTGAGAAACTCCAGTGGTTATAAAGGATTTTCTAGTCTTGTGTCCTTAAATATCAACATATTACATATTGCACTCTTGTTTGTTAGATAATTATTTAGCCAAAGTAATGTTTTTCTTTTAATTCCATATGTTTCTAGTTTCTGAATATATAAACTATGTCATTAACTGAATAACTATGTCATGATTTAATGTGTCAAATGCTTTTGATAAGCCAAGGTATACAGAGAGGGATGTGTTTCCACTGTCAATTTCTGTATATATTCTGTCTACTATTTCTAAAATTGCACGTTCAGTTGAATGGTTTTTTTTTCTGAATCCATATAGGTTATTATATAGTAAATTATGTGTGTAAAGGTATTCATATAAATTAACTGGTTGTATATTACTTTTTCAAAAATATTTTTTAAATGCTTGGTAGAATTGATATTGGCCTATAATTCTCAGGCAAATGAATGTTTTCTTTTTTTGTGAATCAGGGTTATTTTTGCTGTTTTTTTTTTGTTTATCAGGAAAGATACCTGTGGTTAGTGATTGATTTATAATAATGCACAGTGGCTTGATTTTGACAGGACCAATTTTCTTAGGTAAATTTTTAAAAGAAATATAACCAAAATTTCCCTAATAAAATTTATCTCTATATTATAAATAATGTTTTTCTTATAATCAGTCAACCTGATGCCATTTGACTAATTTATGACAAATGATGGTATCTTACATACCTTATATGGGGCTGACAGACTATTAATACATCTCTACCAGGACTGGTATCACATTTTATCTTTGTTGCTGGTTATTTGTCTGTCAATGGTTAGTTATTTGGATGGTTTGTCTATTAATTAACAACTTTAATGAAAAAGTACATGTAATAAACTGACAAAATATGTTAGACAGTCAGGGTAACACACATGAAACAATAAACAAGGCCTACAGGCCTAATGCGAACCTGTGCATTGGGATTTACACCAGATATAATGCTTCAATGCTGGACTATTACTTTTCATGTATATGAACACTGCAAGTACTAAACATATTTTAAATAAGAAACAATTACACAAACATCACTGCTGAAATTCTGGCATGGGTGCACACAACACAAGCTATCAGAGATATAAACATATGCCCAATTTCAGACTGATATATCAAACCCCTCATGAAAAATAAACAGGGACATAGACTATGCAAAAATTATTGTAGGTGGCACCACCAGTCTTGTATATGATAAAGCCATTCGATATATATAAAAATGCCCTATTTCAGGCTGACATATCAAATTCCTCTGTAGAAATAAGCAGGCGCATACACTGTGCAAAAGTCATTGTAGGTGGCAACACCTGTCTTGTGAACAAGAAAGCCATCAAAGACACATAGACTGGTCAAAATATCAGGCCAATACATCAAACTTACCTTGAGTCTGATGCACAGGGATGACTGGGCTTAGGTGAGAAAGGCAGTTGCCCTGAAACTGTGACAAATTGATGGCTCAGGCTACTGCACTGAGTGAACTCTTGACCTGTACCTGGCTTCTCTGAGTGGACTCTTGACCTGTTGCATAATCTGACTAGTAGCCTCATCATTGCATAAACTCACAGATTGGCTCTACATGCAGCCCTGAGGGGCATGACACCCGTGAGGTGATCACGTGATACTGGTGAGGTGATCACATGCTACCCATGAGGTGTTCACATGGTGCCCATGAGGTATTCACATGACACCCATGAGGTGATCACATGCCTTGTGCTTGGCTGCACTGATTGAACTCTTGACCTATATCTGGCTGCATTGAATGAACTCTTGATCTGTTGCAAAATCTGAAACGGCAGTTTTTCAACCTATTTATACATACATACACAATCTTGGCCTGTTGCTAAATCTGTTTACACATACTGAAAGACTTTGACTAAAATGCTTTTTTTTTCAAGCTGAAATAATCATAAATCTTTTTATCAATATATCTAAAATAAGAGTCATGTGACCAACATTTGCACAATACTTGGTAATGCTAGGCTCTGTCATTTCTGAGATTACTTTGTCAGTATGCTTACTTGGCCAAATGACTAAGTTCAAATTCATGTAACTCTGCAAAAATTCATCAAATGCAAACCATTTGAACAAACCTGAGAAGGCTTGCCTGTGGGATCATTTCTGTAAAATGCTGAACAATTTGGCTGGACTGTTTACAAGAAGACTCTGAAAGGTTTTCAGCCTTTTCCCTATAAAATCTAAGTAAATGCAGATAACAAAAAATAAGCTGAATTCCACAACATATGAACATATGATATGTGACAGATTATTGCATAAAATTTCGAGATAGTAGCTCCTGCTATTCCTGAGAAATTTTGGGTTAGTGTACAGATGATACAGATGACCAATGACCCCAGTACAAAAAAGGTCAATGCAGGTGGCGCCACCAATACCTAAATTTCATATATGACTCATGTGACCAACACTGGCATAAAATTTGGTGATGATACCCACGGCAGTGTCTGAGATTGTCATTTTAGTATGCTCTTTTGAACAGATGACTAAGTTCGAATTCCTGTAACTCGGCCAAAAATCACTGAACTTAAACCATTCAAACTAACTTGAGAGAGACTGTACCAGGGATCATTTCTGTGAAATATTGGACAATTTGGCTAAACAGCTTCAGAGAAGAAGATATTTTAAAGGTTTTTAAGCTTTTTCCCTTTTTAGATGACTAATTTTTTGCATTTAATTTCAGGATGCTAGCTGCAGTCATTTTTGAGATGGTAGGGGTTTTGCACAGATGACAGATGCTGGACGCCCCCACACCATCCCATTAGCTAACATTTTGGCTAAAAATTACTACAGATGCATACTGAATGCAAAAATTATAATACAGATACATCTTACTGATGGTAAATTCTTGAATTAAGTTGAGTATGGAAACTAATTATTTATAATCCATGTACAGCTGTCTTTATATACCCACAAAGAGCTGTATATCTGTAATTGTAAACATTGCCTGGAATGAGGAATATATAAAATCCTAAATCTACATTTTTTAAAAGCTTTTAAAAAACATTCTTGTCAAAATTAACCATAGATAACCTGAAATCTAAAAGTCTAGAGTCATGATGTAACGGATGCTAATAAACTGGTGCCAGGTGAGATGTATCTGCTTCACATAGCTAACATACATGGTAAAATGACTCAATTCAATTTTTATAATTCAGCCAAAATATTAAACAATTAGCCTTAGTGGTGTCAGTTGAAAAATGTTTCCATAGTATTTTGTGATGTTAATTCTTGCCGTTTTTAAGATAGTATGGGTCAACGTACAGATGACGGACAAGGGGCGACAGACGCCGGATGACGCCACACAATCACATAAGCTCACAGGTTGTTATAAAAATTTGGAATTTTGAAGAAATTCTGGACCACCTTAAATTTTTTTAGATGTATTTGCTACCACTGTAGTAAATTTAAGGGCACTTAATTTGTTAGTTTCAGCCAAGGGACAACTATTCACTGGTATTAGGGGACACTTAGCTGTGATCCAAATATGGAAGTGGTGAACAAAGATATACTTTTCTGTGCAACATATACAAAGTTGATGAGGACACTGGCGAAGGTACACAGGTGGTCTCTGACTACTTATCTTAATGGATAAATGTTGTACTTCACTTTCCATCATATGATCCAATATTGCCAACGTACTGATAAAGGGACATCTGTTGATACTAATATAATACCTTGCTTAGTATCGTGATGTATCAATCAGTACACTCGTCTGTGGCTACAGCCTCATAAATCACTGCAGACAAGTTTCCCACCTGATTTCTCAGGAAGCACACTGGTGCACTGAAGCACTTTGCAATCAAACCAGGAAAAGGTTTACAACTTTGGCATTTGAGACATGAAAAGCTGTGATACGGCAGGTCAATCAATAGCAGAGTTTTGTGTTGTGCAAATTTTAAATTTTGCCCTAACAGAATCAATATTATGTGATAAACTTTCAAAGCACACCCACATTACATTTGTAAAACTTGAGCGACAGGATATAATGAAACAGCTAGGAGATCCCTGGGTGGCAGTTTCCTGCCTAATTACGACAACATCTCTTTTTCCAGAATGCTTTATTAGTGGTGTATGAAAGCAGTGAAACAATACATTACAGCGAATGGCCCATACCTAACTGAAATTACAGATTTTAGTGGAGCTGGTAGGGTGCTTACATCCTAGCAACTTGTTATTAAAATGAAATCCATGATGCTCCTGTTGAAGATGTCTTTGAATTCTGAAGACCATAACTTTCTTATGAAAACCTCTCTCCCTAATATTGGCTTTTCAAACAGATGGCCATGCCATATGGCAGGAGAAATAAACGTGATTCGCTGATCACTTTGGCTACACCATCATTACAGCTCCCACAAATTCCACAAAACTGGCCCATTTTTTTCCTGCAGTATTAAACCTATTTTTGGAATGTTCCTGATTATTCCATTTATGTCATGCATTTGATAATTTATCTTAGCCAAAGCCAAGTTCCTAGCATTTCATAAAGTAATGCAATTCAATGAACCTGTCACTTAAACATTAAAATTTGCTGGTGACAGATTTCTTCTCTTTCAATGTACCTCTTAAACAAATTTACCCGAATATTTAGAAATTAAAATATAAACAACTGGCCCATGGGCCATGATGCTCAGCTAAATTTGACAGGATGCTCATTTCTTATATTAATGTTATATATTGTCTGTTAGAATAGCCTATGGCTAATGTTACTATGTTGAAAAATGGACAGAAAATAAAAATTTCAAGATTAAGAGGAGACCTGCCCAGGACCCCCTGGTTTTCACAATAGAGGGTTCCAAGGAAAAATGGATACAATTTGTACCCTGTCTGGCTGGGTGATCAAAATCATGTTTCTGGACCATAGCTCCGAGAATATACACCATGATCCCATTTCAGGCTTCCAAGGAAAATTGCCAAGGACTTCCCTGAATGTCATGTTAGAAGAGTCTAGGGCTAATGGATACTATTTATTCTCTGTCTGACTGCTCAAAATCATGCTTCTGGTGAGTAGCTTGCAGAATATAGGTCACCATGACTTAATTTTAAATTTCAAAGGAGATATGCCCAGGACCTAGCTCTAATGCATATAATTTGTACTCATTAGATGTTAAAGGTACTCAAATCATGTTTTTGGCCTGTCACATGCAGGTTTCCAGTGGGATTTGCCAAGATCTCCCTGGATGTTGTGTTGGAAGATTTTATGGCTTAAGGATACAGTTTGTGCCCTATCTGATTGTATTTGACATGTATTATAAAAATTAAGTTACCTAATTTTAGGATTCAAAGAAGACTTGCCAAAGACCTCCCTAGACTTTTCAATATAACATTCAAAGGAAAAAAGATACAATTTGTACCTTGTCTGTCTGGATGATCAAATTCATATTTTTTGGCTCAGAGCACAAAAAAATATAGCCTGTGCACCATGACATAGTTACTGCATTTTTAAGAGATTAGCCTATATAACCTCCCTGGATGTTGCTTTACAAGATTCTAGTCCTAAAGGATACAATGTGTGCCTCGTCTATCTGTCTGGGTGCTCAAAACCATTTTTCACCCCATAGGTCACAGAACATAGGTCACCATGACCTAATTTCAAGTTTCCAAGGACATTTGCCGAGGACCTCCCTGAATTTTATTTTAAACGATTCTAGGCCTACTGGATACAATTTGTGCCCAGTCTGAATGTCTGGGTGCTTATATAACATCTTTTCCTATAGGTATCAAAATATAGGTCATAGTGACCTCATCTCAGTTTTCCAAGGACATTTGCCAAGGATGTCTCAGAATGTTACATCAGAAGATTCTAGGCCTAGCTGATACAATATGTGCCCTGTCTGACTGTCTGTGTGCTTATAGGACTTCTTTTCCTATAGGTTGCAAAATATAGGACATGGTGACCTAATTTCAGTTTTCCACGGACATTTGCCAAGGACATCTCAGAATGTTACATAAGAAGATTCTAGGCCTTACAAATACAATGTGTGCCCTGCCTGAATTTCTGGGTGCTTAAAATCCTGTTTTCAGCCTGTAGTTCACAAAATGTAGGTCATGATGACCTAATATCAAGTTTCCAAGGAGAATTGCCAAGAACCTCCTAGGATGTTGCGATAGAAGTTTCTAGGCCTAACAGATATGATTTGTGCTCATCTGACATTCAGGGTGCTCAAAATCACGTTTTTGGCCCATAGGTCACAAAATATAGGTCACCATGACCTTATTTCAGGTTTCCAAAGATATTTTCCAAGAACCTCCAAGGATAGTGTTCGAAGATTCTAGGCATAACAGATACGATTTGTTGCCATTTGACATTCAGGGTGTTCTTATGACATCTTTTTCCTGTAGGTCACAGAATATAGGTCACAGTGACCTAATTTCAGGTTTCCAAGGACCTTTGCCTAGGACTTCCCTTAATGTCACGTTGGAGGATTCTAGGCCTAATGGATACAATTTGTTCCATCTGACTCTCTGGGTTCTTACAGAATATAGATCAAAGTGACCTAATTTCAGGTTTCCAAGGACATTTGCTTGGGACCTCCCTAAATGTCACGTTGGAGGATTCTAAGCCTGAAGGATACAATTTGTGTCTCATCTGACTGTCTGTGTGCTCAAAATCATGTTTTTGGCCCGTAGGTGACATAACAAGGTCATCATGATCTAATTTCAGGTTTCAAAGGAGATTTGCCATAGAAACTCCCAGGATATTGTGTTAGAAGATTCTAGGCCTAACAGATCTATACGATTTGTCCCCATCTGACATTCAGGGTGCTTATATGACATCTTTTCACTATAGGTCACAAAATATAGGTCACAGTGACCTAGTTTTAAAATTCCAAGGACAATTGCCTAGGACCTCCCTAAATGTCAGGTAAGAGGATTCTAGACCTAATGGATGCAATGTGTGCCCTGTCTGACCTTATTTTAGTTTTCCCAAGGAGATTTGCCTTGGACCTCCCAGGATGTACAGTTAGCAGTTTCTATCTCTAACAGTTAGGAATTGTGCCCTGTTAATGGCTGGACAGCCGGACATTTGGACAGAAGCTGGACAAAGGGTGATCACTATAGCAGGGATGATTTACAGTCAGCTGAGCTAAAAAGCATATACAATTAATATTTTCTAACAAGTGACTCAAGGGGTCTTCAGCTCAACTAAAGAATTAGCATAGAAAACATTTAGTAATAATAAACCAGTGATAATTTATCACAAGTCCAAGACAGGTGGAAGTGGCAACAATTATCAATACTTACAAAAGCCCACCACGAGAGGGCAACAACACATGTCCAAAAAAAGAAAGCTCGGGGGATTCTAATATCAGCCAAGTAGTTACAGTTTGTGTCATGAATAACTGCAAGCCAGTAAGCTTTTAATATCATATGGTTTCCAAAACTACCAGCACCTAGATACATATGACTTACACGTTAACACTTAGTCATCTAGAAACACAGCATTTTGTCTTTCAACAAGTGACCCATGGGTCAAGGCACTTGGCTGATGAGCACCTATGTGACACTATGACCTATTGTGTCTTAATTAAAAAAAACTAGAATATCAGCAAAAGCTGACAAAAGCCCTCAGCCAAAAGAACAGTGTTTAGAGGTGGTAACAGTAACAAGTACTAAATATCTGTTCTCACATGGATACATGTATATCTGTACATGCCTCAGTTATAAATTTAAAATGGAGAGGTATGTACCATGATTCATAACAATCCACCAAATGCTTCCTGAAAAATAAGCTTCTAAGTTTTATTCTATTATAAGCTCTGTGACCTTGAAAAGTAGGTCAAGGTCACCCGTCTTCGAACATGAATGAGATTTTTGTCGATATACATCTTCACCAAAGAAATAAAATTCCTATTGTGAATCCTTTTAGAGATATCCCGCTCACAAGGCCAAAGTTGAAAAATCCAAGAAAAATTCAATAAAAAATCAGAAATTGCAGGTGGCGCCCCCAAACTTGTGCAGCAGTTACAGAACATCAGTCCCTACGAGCATAGTAAGTATTGTGAAAATCCATCCAATGGTTCCTGAGAAATAAGCTTCTACATGTTTTTTCTATAATCAGCTCTAAAACGTAGAAAAATAGGTCAAGGTCACCCATCTTCGAAATTGACCGAGATTTTGTCAATATACATCTTCACCGAAAAAATAAAATTCTTACGGTGAATCCTTTTCGAGATATCCCGCTCACAAGCCCAAAATTGAAAAATCCAATAAAAATTCATTAAAAATCAGAAATTGTAGGTGGCGCCACCAAACTTGTATAGCAGGTACAGACTATCAGTCCCAATTATCATAGTTAGTTTTGTGAAAATCCACCGAATGGTTCCTGAGTAATAAGCATCTAAGTATTTTTCTATAATCAGCTCTAAAATGTAGAAAAATAGGTCAAGGTCACCCATCTTCGAACTTGACCGAGATTTTGTCGATATTCATCTTTACCGAGGAAATAAAATTCTGACGGTGAATCCTTTTCAAGATATCCTGCTCACAAGGTAAAAGTTAACGGACGCCGGACGGACGGACGGACGGACGGACAGCTTGGGTGACGACAATAGCCCATCAGCCTATGGGCTGAGGGCTAAAAAGTACCGAATCAGTCCATCTGGCCAATTTGTTGGCAACAGTTCTGGAAAAAACTGGCTGGGCCAATTTTCTTAAAATGATGTATGGTGACAAGGATATATGTGTTGCTGAAGCATATTTTTTCACATTATTTTTCTTGAGACCATATAATCACATAAAAAGCTTAAATGTTCAAAAAGGTAAATTTTTCAAAGGGTCATCAAAACAAATATGAACATAAATATTTAAAAATATAGGTGGCACCACTTATTTAATTTTGCTGTGCACTCAGCATTCTTTTTGAGAATCTGCTCATCCATTGATGAGAAAAGCTGTTAACAGATGGATATCATCTGACAGACAAATGCTTCACCAAGGTGAGCTTAAAACATGTTTCTGAAAACCCAAGTTACTTCATTTCTGCAGTAAACAAAGGATTTAAGCACTAAAATTCTCAGGTACAATGTAACAATCTGCCTAGCAGCTCATGATGTTGAGATCTAGCTGTTTCCTGTTTTAGTTGAGTATCATACCATATATTGGTGTTTTCAATTTCATTATAATTATTATTAGGCATATCTGAATACAAGTGTTGAGGAAATTTTTTTTTTAGTTTCACATAGAATGTTTTTTGTTTCACTGCAATTCATCTCACGCTATAGTAATGTTTATGTAACTTATGGACAAATAACTTACAAAAATTGTCCATTAATGTTGAAAAAAAACCATGTTACATGTATCAAAAAAGTTATCACTCAGATTAATTCAGAATGGTGACCAAGGTTTTTGGAGTTTCAATTAAGTCATGGTCAGTGTATTAATAGGAATAGTGACCTTGATATATGTGTGATCAGCATATTCTTTGGCCAAGATTGTAATAATGTGATATATCAACTGGGAATATCCACATCCGCTGCAATATATAATCTGGATCCAGCTATATATTGCACTTTATAATGGGAAGGGTATACTGGCCATATCCACATCCACTGCAAAAGTTAGCAGAATGTCACTCAATATAATGTGCTTGCAGAATGCAGTAATTATCAATGTGGCCTTAATGACACCATTAAGAAAATTAATTAATGTTCTCTTTAATCTTTTACAGAGTTAATCATTTCCCAACAAGATAATACTTCAACATGGTTTCCGCAAGGTCAGGGATTTAAAATAAAATTGTTGATAACATGACTTAAGATCTGGCAGGGATCTTTAGTGGGAGGAATAATCCCTTTTAATAGCTTTTCTAGGACCCTCTTATGAAAGTCATTATCATTACCTCATAAGCATGACTAGCTGAATGGTGTAAGTAATATTCTTCACAACTTGGTTTTCTGTGCTTCTGTTTCCTGGAAATTATAATCTAATTATGAGCATGAAGTATGTGAAATCTTCATAATCAGCCTCAAAAGCAGCGTTGGTTTCCCGGCATGAAACGTAATTGGTTCCTCAGGGGATTCTACTAATCAGAGCCAGCACAGATTGATCGGCAGATATCAAATGTTTAATTGCTTCGATGATGAAGACGGAAAGCAATAACGACACAAGGGGTAGATGATGAAAATACCATCACAGTCTTTTTCATGGTACACATATATGATCTTCCTACGTTTCATTAAAAAGTAGATAAAACCAGACGGATCAGACGGCCATTTAAGTGACGTTAACACTCTGCATCTGTGGTCTTTGATAAAATATGTATGATGCAGGTGTTGATAAAAGCACTGCAGCTACCACCTCACTACCCGTACCTGGGCTTCTGTTCACAATAAAGATGACAATTTTGTAATGTTAATATAAAAGAAAAACATGCGTAGGAAGCCACTATGTAGTCAATTAGTCATTATGCTAAGAAATTATAAAGCCCAGCAGGCGTAAAGCCAATTTCGTGGTAAAAGCCCAGTGGTAAACACTACCTATATTCACCAGTCTACTTCCGCCTGGTACAGATGGTAGGAACTTGAGACAGTGAGTAGGCATTACTAAAACACGTGAGGGATCCGATATAAATCCCATATATTAATGACAAAGACCTAATACCCAATAGCACATGTGTGGGTACTTAACACATAGCAATTATTCTCCTTTATTAACATTGTAAAATATTTTTCATGACAGGGATTTCAAATGCTGGTAATGTATTTTTCCATGATCATGAAAATGTTGATGTATTAACAAACATCTTGCAACTCTCATAGCAATTAATTTCCTTCAATGACACTGTAAAATATTTTTTTTCAAGAGATTAATAACTATTTCTAGTAATGTTTAAAGCCATATTAATAAAAATTGTTGATAAATAAATATATATTTTTCAGTTTAATGTAACATCTCCTGTCAATATTGTCTAGGCTGGATCATATCATAAAACAGG
Source organism: Sipunculus nudus (assembly GCA_026874595.1). Classification (NCBI taxonomy): domain Eukaryota; kingdom Metazoa; phylum Annelida; class Sipuncula; order Golfingiida; family Sipunculidae; genus Sipunculus; species Sipunculus nudus. The sequence goes on along the minus strand of CM049306.1, from coordinate 46,084,263 downwards.
GATTACCTAAATGTTCAGACAATTTATTTGAACCATAAAACAAGGCCTAAAGGCCTAATGCGAACCTGTGCAATGAGATTACACCAGGTATAATGCTTCAATGCTGGACCATTACTTTTCAGGAACATGTGTAACATGTATATGAACAATGCAAGTACTAAACACTTAGAACAAGAAACAATTAAACAAACATCACTGCTGCAATTCTGGCATGGGTGCACACAACACAAAAACTAGAATATGGGTAGTCAACAAGCGACTACGTGTATCTGCCAAAATCAGAGTGGGAAAGGTGAAGTGAGGCATAGATTGAGTGGCAAGGGGAAATAGAGTGAGGTGTGTTGCATAATAGCCTGGATGTATGCAGCTGAAATGTGTATGTAGGTGGCGCCACCTGTCATAAAATCAAGAAAGCTGTCCAGGATGTATACACATGCAAAATTTCAGGTGGAGAAGTACAACCAATGCAGAGATACGAGTGTTTTTGTCCCAAGGCAGATAAACAGACGGACGCTGTGCAAAAATGGTGGCAGGTGGCGCCACCAATTTTGTGTATGATTAAAAGATTAATGAGATCTATACACATGCAAAATTTCAGGGGAATAAGTCAAACCAGTCCTGAGATATAAGCCTGAATGTCTGCAGCATACACATAAATGTAGGTGGCACCACCTGCCAAAAAATCCAGAAAGCTATCCAAGATGTATACACATGCAAAATTTCAGGTGGATAAGTCAAACCACTACTGAGATATGAGTGATTTTAGCCCACGGCAGACAAACAGACGGACGCTGTGCAAAAAATGGTGGCAGGTGGCACCACCAATTTTGTGTATGATTAAAAGATAAATGAGATCTATACACATGCAAAATTTCAGGGGGATATGTCAAACCACTGACGAGATATGAGTGATTTTATCCCAAGGCAGATGAACAGATGGACGCTGTGCAAAAAATGGCTGCAGGTGGCGCCACCATTTTTGCGTATGATAAAGAGCTATGTGAGATCTATACACATGCAAAATTTTGGCCCAATCAGTCAAACGGTTCCTGAGATATGAGCTTGGATGTCTGCAGCTTAAACGTGAATGTAGGTGGCGCCACCTGTCATAAAATCAGATAAGCTATCCAGGATGTATACGCATGCCAAATTTCAGGTGAATTAGTCAAATCACTGCATAGATGTGAGTGATTTTAACCCAAGGCAGACGAACAGATGGACACTGTGCAAACATGGTTGCAGGTGGCGCCACCATTTTTTGTGTATGTTATAAAGCTCTCCAAGGGCTACATTTGTGCAAAAAAATTTTCCTGATCCGTCAAACAGTTCCCGAGATATGTGGGTTTATGTGTGGAAACAGACGCACAAACGGACGCAGAGCGCAGAGGAAAGGTCAGAGGTCAAAACAAAATTGGGGCACAGCAGTTCACATGTGACCTGAACATAATCCCGGGTTTTGTAAAATTCCGCCCAGCGGTTACGGAGTAGTTCTCCAGACACCTACGCCGCGGCGGCGGCGTGCAGCTGAAAACATAGTATCGGCAAAACTCTGTTTTGGCGGATACAATCATATCCACAGAGAGATAAAATGCTCAAGTGGATGGATGGTAATATTATATTGTAGCAAGATGGACATAGAAGAATGAATCAAAGCAGAAATCCTAGCATTACAATAAATAAAATTACATTATTCTATGAAAGCTTTGTAGTTAAATATAACTTACAAGGAAATTACCCAAATTTTTATTACAGACTGAATAAAGATGAGCTCTAAAAGTCACAAAAATGCATGGTGAACACCCTCCTCCCTGATGATAAGGTCCTCCTTCATGAAGCTGAGGGCATTTCCCATATTGCAACAGATGCTGAACATTAGCACACAAAAACTGTGCAGTGTCCTATTCCTATTCTGCCTGGACTAGCTGTTATAGCAGTAGAAAAATACTTTTACTAAAACAAGTGACCCATGGGTCATGACGCTCAGCTGACTGGGAAGAGATTCGCAAAAGGAAATTTTATCACCAGAATGGTAGTATATACCCATTCAACTGAAGCATCAAACAGATTAACCAATAGGCCAAGATTTAGTCTGTATTTATATATCTCAAAAATAGAGAAAAATGTGTAAACTTTTAAAACTAGAATACGGGTAACCGACAAGTGACTACATGTATCTGCCAAAATCGGATAGTGAGGCATGGATTGAGTGGCAAGGGGAAATAGGGTGAGGTATGTTGCATATTAGCATGGATGTCTGCAGCCTAAATGTGTATGTAGGTTGTGCCACCTACCACAAATCCAGAAAGCTGTCCAAGTTGTATACACCTGCAAAATTTTAGGCAGAAAAGTCAAACCACTACATGTATATGAGCGATTTTTGCCCATGGCAGACAAACAGACAAACACTGTGCAAAAATCTTTGCAGGTAACCCCTCCAGTTTTGTGTATGATAAAGACCTATGTGAGATCTAAACACATGCACAATTTTGGCCCAATCGGTCAAATGGTTCCTGAGATATGAGCTTGGATGTGTCCAGCGTTAACTAGAATGTAGGTGGCGCCACCTGTCATAAAATCAAGAAAGCTGTCCCTGATGTATAAACCTGCAAAATTTTAGGCAGTTATGTCGAACCACTACAGAGAAATGAGTAATTTTAGGCCACGGCAGACTAACAGACAGACGCTGTGCAAACATTGTTACAGGTGGCGCCACCATTTTTTGTGTATGTTACAGAGCTATCAAAGGGCTACATTTGTATAAATTTTATTTCCTGATCGGTCAAACGGTTCCCGAGATATAAGCTTGGATGTCATCAGCGTGAACGTGAACGTAGGTGGCGCCACCTGTCATAAAATCAAGAAAGCTATCCTGGATGTATACACATGACGAATTTCAGGTGAATTAGTCAATTCACTGCAGAGATATGAGTGATTTTAACCCAAGGCAGATGAACAGATGGACACTGTGCAAACATGGTTACAGGTGGCGCCACGATTTTTGTGTATGTTATAAAGCAATCCAAGGGCTACATTTGTATCAATTTTATTTCCTGATCGGTCAAACGGTTCCCGAGATATGAGGGTTTATGAGTGGAAACAGACCCACAAATGGACACTGGATAGAGAGGAAAGGTCAGAGGTCAATGCAAATTGGTTAGGCACCAGTTAACATGTGACCTGATAATAGGTGTAAGTTTGGGAAAAATCGGTCCATTTGTCTCCGAGGAGCTCTCTGGAAACGAATGCCGCCGCGGCGGAGGAAACTTCGTTTTGGCGGATACAAAAATACAGGTGGCTCCACCAGTCTGCAGAAACTAATAAAAACACTTAATGGTCAATATCCATGCAAAAATCATGGTGATCTCTGCATTAGTTGTTCAGATACTTCAGTTTTTGTATCAAATTGTCCATTATTCTGAGGGATACTTCGGAGTCCTATAGCTTGAAGGATATGGGTAACAGAGACCTAATTTCAAGTTTCCACAGGCACCTTTCATGGGCCTCCTTGCATGACAAGAATGAAGATTCTAGGTCCAGTTGTTGCGATTTGTACCCTGTTGACAGATAACCACATCTTTAAAGGTCTCAAAAAAAAGAAAAAATTCGTAAAAATTTGAAAAAAAAATAGAGGTGGCACACCCAGTCTGCAGATACTGATGGAACAGCTCATGATCAATATGTATGCCGAAAATCATGACCATCAGTGTTGTAGTTATTGAAATACTGCAGTTTTTGTATCAAATTTTCCATTATTCTGGGGGGGGGGGGGGGTATTTTGGACCCATACAGCTTAAAGAATATGGGTAACAGAGACCTAATTTCAAGTTTCCATGGAGACTTTTCATGGGTCTCCCTGTGTGTCAAGAATAAAGATTCTTGGTCCAGTTTTTATGATTTGTGCCCTGTTAACAGATGTTCATATCTTTAAAGGTCTCAAAAATACAGAAAAATTTCGTAAAAAAAACGAACAAATACAGGTGGTGCCACCAGTCTGCAGAAACTTATGAAACACTCCATGATCAATATCCATGCAAACAATTATGGTTATCTCTGCATTAGTTGTTCAGATACTTTAGCTTTTGTATCAAATTTTCCATTATTCTGATCTGTACTTTGGAGTGCCATAGCTCAAAGGATATGGGTAACAGAGACCAAATTTCAGGTTTTCATGGAGACTTATCATGGGTCTCCCTGTGTGTCAAGAACGAAGATTCTAGGTCCAGTCGTTACGATTTGTACCCTGTTGACAGATAACTACATCCTTAAAGGTCTCAAAAATGGAGAAAACAATTCGTGAACATTGAAAAATACAGGTGGCGCCACCAGTCTGCACAAACTGATGAAACATCTCATGATCAATATGTATGTCGAAAATCATGACCATCAGTGATGTAGTTAATGAGATATTGAAGTTTTTGTATGAAATTTTTGACTATTCTGGGGGGTAATTTTGGGCCCCATAGCTCGAAGGATATGGGTAACAGAGACCTAATTTCTGGTTTCCATGGAGACTTTTCATAGGTCTCTCAGTGTGTCGAAAATGAAGATTCTAGGTCCAGTCGTTACGATTTGTGCCACGCTAACAGATGACAGCATCCTCAAAGGTCTCAAAAATAGAGGAAAAAATCGTAAAAAATCAAACAGTACAGGTGGCGCCACCAGTCTGCAGGAACTGATCGAACATCTCATGATTAATATTTATGCCAAAAATGAAGACCATCAGTGATGTAGTTATTGAGATATTGAAGTTTTTGTATGAAATTTTTTACTATTCTGGGGGGTACTTTGGGGCCCCATAGCTCAAAGGATATGGGTAACAGAGACCTAATTTCTGGTTTCCAAGGAGATTTTTCATGGACCTCTGAGTGTGTCAAGAATTAAGATTCTAAGTCCAGTCTTTATGATTTGTGCCTTGTTAACAGATGTTCACATTTTTAAAGGTCTCAAAAATAGAGAAAAAAATTCGTAAAAAATCGAAAAATACAGGTGGCGCCACCAGTCTGCAGGAAGTGATGTAACATCTCATGATCAATATGTATGCCAAAAATCATGACCATCAGTCAAGTAGTTAATGAGATATTGAAGTTTTTGTATGAAATTTTTGACTTTTCTGGGGGGTACTTTGGGGCCACATAGCTCGAAGGATATGGGTAACAGAGACCTAATTTCTGGTTTCCAAGGAGATTTTTTATGGACCTCTCAGAATCTTAAGTTACAAGGTTCTAGGTCCAGCGGTTACGATTTGTGCCTGGTTAACGGACGGACAGACGGACAGACAGACAGACGGACAGACGGACAGACGGACAAAGAGTGATCGCTATAGCTCAGATGACTTTCAGTCAGCTGAGCTAAAAAAGGAACAAAGAGTGCTGCTAAAAGAAGAGTGCCAAAAGAGTAATTAGCATCATTTTATGAAAGTCCTAAAAGAAGTGACTCTTAAAAAAGGCTGATTTGGCAGGCCTGACAAGAATAATTCATGTCACATGGCATTATCTAACATACTTAAAGAATACCCCCTCTCTTTGTAAACTGGCTAATGGGCCAAAAATATGAATGTATAAAAAAAAATTCTGCATTGATGAGACAATGTCTCCCAGTCAAATGCTCAATTATTTCACCTGTTAGTAGTGTAAATTGAATCCCTTATACAAAAGACATTCAGGGTTAGGCCAAAAAAATAAAAGGTATGGTTCACAGGCACCGCCCACGTCAAGTTTAACCCCCTGCATCAAAATTTTTTATTTTTATTTTTATCTATCAAGAGGATTAATAATACAATTAATGTTTTACAAAACAAATTGTTATTTTCATGCTTTTCCCTTATCATATGAAATTTTTACTGAAACATAAAAAAAAAAGTTTTTTTTTTTTAAAATTAAATACTGCCTGCCGACACTGATTTCTGGAAAAAAGTGCTTGAGAACCTTACCTTTTATTTTTGGCCTTAAAGCTACAATAATGGCTAACAACTGCATGGGTAAATAGTATCTGATATCTAAGTGGTAGCGATCTGGAATATCTTTCTACAATAACCAGGTGAACCAAGGATAGTATGGATGTTGGGCCAAAAAAAATAAAAGGTATGGTTCTAAGGCACTGCCCACATCAATTTTAATCCCCCTGCATCAAAAATTTTTATATTGATTTTTTTTCTTAAAAGAAGATATAAAATACAATTTATGTAGTGCTTTACCTGTTAAGCAAAACAAATTATTTTCATGCTTTCTCCCTGATCATATTACATTATATTGAAACATACAAAAATAGGTAAAAAAAATAAAATATCGCCCACCCGCACTGATTTCTGGAACAAGGCCCACAGGCCTAATGCGAACCTGTGCATTGGGAAATACACCAGGTATAATGCTTCAATGCTGGACCATTACTTTTCATGTATATGAACAATGCAAGTACTAAACATTTTGAATAAGAAGCAATTATACAAACATCACTGCTGAAATTCTGGCAAAGGTGCACACAACACTAAAAAGATTGTAGCTGGCACCACCAGTCTTGTATACAACGAGGCTATCAGAGATATATACATAAGCCCAATTCCAGACTGATATATCAAACCCCTCCTGAGAAAAACGTGTGCAAAAGTCATGGTAGGTGGCGACACCTGTCTTGTGAGCGAGAAAGCCATCAAAGACACATAGACAGGTCAAAATATTAGGCCAATACATCAAACTTACCTTGAGTCTGATGCATGGGGCTGACCAGGCTTAGGTGAGAAAGGCTGTTGCCCTGAGTGAACTGTGACAAATTGCTTGCTCAGACTACTGCACTGAGTGAACTCATGACCTGCACCTGGCTAGACTGAGTGAACTTTTGACCTGTACCTGGCTGCACTGAGTGAACTCTTGACCTGTTGCATAAGCTGACACAGTTGGCAGTCTGCCAAAGCTATAAATAGAATGAAGCTACTGCACTGAGTAAACTCCTGACCCATACCTGGCTGCACTGAGTGAACTCTTGACCTGTTGCCTAATCTGATACAGTTGGCAGTCTGCCAAAGCTATAAATAGATCCAGACTGACCTCTAGCCTGTTGCCAAATCTGAAATAGTAGCCACACCATTGCATAAGCTCATGCAGGGGCCCTGCCCTGAGGGGCTTGACACCCATGAAGTGATTACATGGTGCCCATGAGGTGTTCACATGTCACCCATGAGGTGATCACATGCCATGTGCTATGCTGCACTGATTGAATTCTTGACCTATATCTGGCTGCACTGAATGAACTCTTGATCTGTTCCCAAATCTGAAACAGTTGGCAGTTTCTCATCCTATTTAAAGATACAGATTCAATCTTGGCCTGTTGGTATTTCTGTTTACACATACTGAAAGACTTTGGTTAAAATTTCTTTTTTCAAGCCAACATATTCATAAACTTTTTATCAAAATATCTAGAATAATAAAAGATGCAGTACTTTCATTGTTAAAGGTCCAATAGTTCTGCCATTCCAGTAATCTTGAACAAAGGCCACCTAAGAATAATTTTTGTGCAATGTTACAGAAGATATAATTGAAATAATAATTTTGTAGAAGAACACTATTGCAGTCCTCAGTTTGAAAAAGACATAATAATGGCCATAAGACCAACTTAAGCTTTTCACAACTCAACCAAAAATCAACAAACTCAGTATATTCTGATATGATTGAAAGAACCATGCCCTAGGATAATTCTTTTGAAAAATTGAACAATTCAACTTGACAGTTTCAACATTAAGCTGAAAGAGGCTAAAATTATGAGGTTTTTTGCCCATAAAAAACAGGTCAATGTAGGTGGCACCACTAAATCTACAACTTCAAATATGAGTCATGTGACCAACATTTGCACAATACCTGGTAATGCTAGCTTCTGTCATTTCTGAGAGTACTATGTCAGTATGCTTACTTGGCCGAATCACTGTTCAAATTTGTGTAACTCCACTAAAATTCATCAAATGCAAACCATTTGAACAAACTTGAGAGGGCTTGCCTCTGGGATCATTTATGTAAAATATTTAACAATTTGGCTGGACCGTCTACAAGAAGACGACTTTTAAAATATTGTCAGCTTTTTCCTTATAAAATCTAAGTAAATGCAGATAGCAAAAAAAATAAGCTGAATCCCACAAAATTTGATATGTGACAGATTATTGCATAAAATCTGGGAATGGTAGCTCCTGCTATTCCTGAGAAATTATGGATTAATGTACAGATGACCAATGACCCCCGTACAAAAATAGGTCAATTCAGGTGGTGCCACCAATACCTGAATTTCATATATGACTCATGTGACCAACACTGGCAAAAAATTTGGTGATGATAGCTCTGGCTGTTTCTGAGACTGTCATTTTAGTATGCTTTTTTGGACAGATGACTAAGTTCAACTTCCTGAACAAAATTGAGGGAGATGGTATAAAAGATTATTTCTGTGAAATATTGAACAATTTGGCTTGAGTGTTTCGTTGGAAAAGATTTTTAAAAGTTTTTTTTAGCTTTTTCTCTATAAAATTTAAGAAAATTTTCAGATGGCTAATTTTTTGCATTAAATTTCATGATGCTAGCTCCAATCATTTTCAAAATAGTATGGGTAAACATACAGAAGACAAACGCCGCCACACCATCGCATTAGTTCACAGGTTCACTAAAAATTAATACAGATGCATATTGAATGCAAAATTGTAATACAGATACATCTCACTGATGGCAAAATCTTGAATTAATTTGACTATCGATACCAATTATTTATAATCCATGTACAGCCGTCTTTATATACCCACAGAGAGCTGTATAGCTGTGATAATAAACATTGCCTGGCATGAGGAATATCTAAAAATCATAAATCTACATTTTTTAAAAGCTTTTAAAAAACATTCTTGTCAATATTAACCATAGATAACCTGAAATCTAAATGTCTAGAGGCATGATGTAATAAATGCTGATAAACTGGTGCCAGTCTAGATGTATCTAGATGTATCTGTGTATCTGCTTCACACAGCTAACATATATGGTAAAATGACTCAATTGAACATTTATAATTCAGCCAAAATTCATTCTTTGGAACCATAAAAGACAATTATTATAAGAATTATTCAGGGGATTATTCTTGTAAAATATTAAACAAAATGGCCTCAGTAGGGTCAGTAAAAAAAAATTTTACAGGTTTATAACTCATATGGGAAAAAACAGCAAAATGGCTAAGTTAAGCTTCCCATAACTCAGCCAAAAATCACTGAACCAAAACCATTTGAACAAACTTGAATTATCAACATCTAAGGATAATTAATGTGTGAGATTTAAAAATTTGGCCCAGTGGTTTTTGAGGAGAAGATCTTTGTAGCCACTGAGCTAAAATGGGCTGTTACAGCATATGACTAAATTCAGCTTCCCATAACTCAGCCAAAAGTCACTGAACTAAGACCATTTGAACAAATTTCAGAAAGCACTACCCTAGGATCATTTCTGTGCGATATTAAACTATTTGGCCAAATGGTTTCAGAGAAGAAGTTTTTTGTAGCCGTCAGTATGATACGGGCACTGATGACCCCTGTACAAAAAAGGTCGATGCAGGTGGTGCCACCAATACCTCAATTTCAGATATGTCTTATGTGAACAACATTGGCATAAAATTTGGTGATGATAGCTCCAGCCTTTTCTGAGATTGTAATTTTAGTATGCTTTTATGGACAGATTGATGACTAAGTTCAACTTCCTGTAACTCGGCCAAAAATCACCAAACTTAAACCATTCGAAAAAACTTGAGAAAGATTATTCCAGGAATCATTTGTGAAATATTGGACAATTTGGCTGAACAGTTTTGGAGAAGAAGATTTTTAAAGGTTTTTTAGCTTTTTCCCTATTAAATCTAAGAAAATGCAGTTAGCCAAAAAATAAGCAAAATCCGATAAAGTTTTTTAGATGACTAATTTTTTGCATAAAATTTCGTGATGCTACCTCTTGCCGTTTTCAAGAGAGTATGGGTTAACGTACAGACGACGGAGGACGCCACACCATCGCATAAGCTCACAGGTTCGCTAAAAAAAGCAAGCTGCTTTTCTACAGAGGGGTCATTTTGTCAGAGGATTATCAGAGTACTTCCTTCCATATAAATTATGCTCACATCTAAATTTATCATGCTGGAGCTACTTGAAAGCCATTTTCTTGATTTACTTACTTGTCTCCTTTGTTGGCAAGACTTTGTTACTCTGGTCCATTGTCTGAGAGACAATAATTATTTCCTCGACTCAGCTGGACACCTTTAAGATTTCATTAAACCTACTTCTTTATGTTGTTTATACCCTGATTTATCATGAGTTGGTTTCAATGGCTGGATCTGCCTGCTGGTTGACCTTCATTTATTTCATACATGTGTGAACAACTAGTCAGCTGATATCTGTTTTTAAATTTTTAAATATCAACTGAATTTGCCTTCACTGTGTTATTTTCAAATCTGCTCACTGGTTAGTATCATATAGTCTGTACCACAAATGAACTGTTTACTTGGACCACTGAATCTTCCTCATTATGAACAGTTTTCACTTTGTTTAATGGATTTAAGCAGTAATGAGCAGCCAATTTTCTTAATATAGAGTCTATCCACCAATGAAATGTTTACTACTTTTTTTATGGACTGATTCACCAATAAAGTGTTCACTTTGTTCATTGTGTCTTTAAAATGATTACTTCACTTTGTAAACTGGATCTCTGCAACAATGCACAATCCAACAAACTCAGCTGATTTACATCCAGCACTGAATTGTCAATTGTGTGATTTGTTTTCTTTTTCACCTTATTTTGTGGATAAATATATGCACCCATGAACTGCCAACTTTGTCAATGTTTACTAGCTAGACCTTTCTGGGATAAACAGATTTCACTTATAGGGGGTGATCTATGAACAGACTGAACTGGCCATTTTTTACTTCCTGGATCTATTATACCAATGAATTTTTCACTTTTTTTAAAAGTTTATTGGTACATTTCCATTGAATCAGCATGAAATGCATTAGCTAATTTTACAAATACCAGTGACTTAATGTTATTATTTAAATTTCTGAATTTGCCATTTCCATACCTTTTGTGACTGATATGAATTTGTTCTGAAAATTTCATAAAATAATTTGTTCTATGGAACATCTGAAAATTGATCTAGCAGTGTACTTTGACCTCAGTAAACACATATAACAAAGAATAGCCTATATGCTTTATGGTTTATTACCTAAACCATTTGCCATTATGGCAGCTGAGACTCTTCTTGCATTAAACCACCTACACAAATGCCAGGCTGTCATACTGACATTCTTAATAAACTTGTGCATGGGTACTTTGGAAAGATCATTCACTGCCAGAAGGTTTTGGGTCCCCAATCAGTTATTCTGCACAACCAAGGCCAAATGTCAAGAAAACAGCATTGTGAACTCTATAAATGGTTAGAGAACATGGACCACGCTTCAGCCAGTTAATTTTATTTTAATGAATCAAAGTCCAGAAATGATGTTCGTACCTCATAACAATAGGGAATATAATTACACAGAAAATGGTTTTCCATTTTGTTTTATTGAAACTTAACAGGATCCATATCCATTTCTCAAGAAGCGTGAGTAATGATTTCTGATATACGACCTGTGAGATTTCATCCAACTGGTATACGAGTTCTTGAAGGTCAAGCCTATGATCAATACGAATAAAAGGAGAATGGCTGCAGTGTGGAACTATTATAGACTCTGTAAACAGACAATCAATTAGATCTTCTTGACCTTGCCTTGACCAGTTTCAGACTCAAGGAGAGGGGTTTAGAAGTTCAGAAGCCTGGGTTAAGATCATCGATTCTCCAGCTGGGCAGGCCAAAGAATTACTGCATTACTGCTACTAAGTAATTAGGGGGCCACAGCTGCATACAAAAGCATGGCAACATTTGCTGAGTGCACACTTGACTAATGACAATTTGTACTGTTAAAAATGGCCAGAAAAAAGTCATGTTCTTGTGCAAACAATACTGTAGATAAAAGCTGGCCAGGAAGCCATTTAGGGGTTTAAGAGTTCCAGGACCATAAAAATTACCAGTACTATTTTTACAGTGACTGTGTGGATGTAATATGTGACTCAAGAAATGAATAAAATATTACAACCCCACCTATTCCTTAAGCTACAGACACAAACAGAATTATCACAATGGACAATGAACCTTTGTGTTGAGCAGAATTTTGTTCATCATCATAAATAATGCAATATAATACTTTTATGACTAGTTAGTAATTCTTTAGAAGAATTACACCCTTGTCAGTGCTTAACATTCAGTATCATATACATGCTTGCTTTTTTATGATTAATAACAACAACTCACTTTTGATTCATAAAAATGTTCTCATATATGATATGATTAGGAAACATGATCAAAATATTGATATGTAACAACATAAATTGACCAGAACTAAAGCTACATGAATAGGATACTCTACAAGGATAAAAAACAAGTGACCCATGGGTCATGACGCTCAGCTGACTGGGAAGAGATTCGCAAAAGGAAATTTTATCATCTGAATGGTAGTATATACCCATTCAACTGAAGCATCTAACAGATTAACCAACAGGCCAAGATTGTGTCTGCATTTATATATATTTCAAAAATAGAGAAAAAATGCGTAAACTTAAAAAAAATACAGGTGGCTCCACCAGTCTGCAGAAACTAATAAAAACACTTAATGGTCAATATACATGCAGAGAATCATGGTGATCTCTGCATTAGTTGTTCAGATATTTCAGCTTTTGTATCAAATTTTCCATTATTCTGAGGGATACTTCGGAGTCCTCTAGCTTAAAGGATATGGGAAACAGAGACCTAATTTTAGGTTTCCACAGACACTTTTCATGGGCCTCCTTGCATGACAAGAATGAAGATTCTAGGTCCAGCAGTTACTATTTGTACCCTGTTGACAGATAACCACATCTTTAAAGGTCTCAAAAATAGAGAAAAAAAATCGTAAAAATTTGAAAAAAATAGAGGTGGCACACTCAGTCTGCAGAAACTGATGGAATACCTCATGATCAATATGTATGCGAAAAATCATGACCATCAGTGTTGTAGTTATTGAGATACTGCAGTTTTTGTATCAAATTATTCATTATTCTGGGGGGTATTTTGGAGCCATACAGCTTAAAAGGATATGGGTAACAGAGACCTAATTTCAGGTTTCCATGGAGACTTTTCATGGGTCTCCCTGTGTGTCAAGAATGAAGATTCTATGTCCAGTTGTTATGATTTGTGCCCTGTTAACAGATGTTCATATCTTTAAAGGTCTCAAAAATAGAGAAAAAAATTCGTAAAAAAAACCTGAACAAATACAGGTGGTGCTACCAGTCTACAGAAACTGATGAAACACTCCATGATCAATATCCATGCAAACAATTATGGTGATCTCTGCATTAGTTGTTTAGATACTTCAGCTTTTATACAAAATTTTCCATTATTCTGAGCTGTACTTTGGAGTGCCATAGCTCAAAGGATATGGGTAAAGGAGACCTAATTTCAGGTTTCCATGGAGACTTTTTATAGGTCTCTCACTGTGTAAAGAATGAAGATTCTAGGTCTAGTCTTTACGTTTTGTGCCTTGTAAACAGATGTTCACATTTTAAAGGTCTCAAAAATAGAGAAATAGAATTCATAAAAAAATCGAAAAATACAGGTGGAGCCACCAGTCTGCAGGAACTGATGGAACATCTCATGATTAATATGTATGCGAAAAATCATGACCATCAGTGATGTAGTAAATGAGATATTGAAGTTTTTGTATGAAATTTTTGACTATTCTGGGGAGTACTTTGGGGCTCAATAGCTCGAAGGATATGGGTAACAGAGACCTAATTTCTGGTTTCCATGGAGACTTTTCATAGGTCTCTCACAGTGTAAAGAATGAAGATTCTAGGTCCAGTCTTTATGTTTTGTGCCTTGTTAACAGATGTTGACATTTTTAAAGGTCTCAAAAATAGAGAAAAAAATTCATAAAAAATAAAAATATACAGGTGGCGCCACCAGTCTGCAGGAACTGATGGAACATCTCATGATTAATATGTATGCCAAAAATCATGATCATCAGTGATGTAGTTAATGAGATATTGAAGTTTTTGTATGAAATTTTAGACTATTCTGGGGGGTACTTTGGGCCCCATAGCTCGAAGGATATGGGTAACAGAGACCTCATTTCTGGTTTCCAAGGAGATTTTTCATGGACCTCTCAGAATGTCAAGTTACAAGTTTCTAGGTCCAGCAGTTACAATTTGTGCCAGGTTAACGGACGGACGGACAGACAGACAGAAGGACGACGGACAAAGGGTGATCGCTATAGCTCAGATGACTTACAGTCAGCTGAGCTAAAAATCCGTTACAAGGAAGAAACTGATGCCATCTTTTGACCTGCATGTAGATGACTTTATATGACATTCAAATTATACACTGACTAGCAAATATTTAAATAAAAATGTAAGATCAATAAAAAGTCCATCTTATATACACATTAAAATTACAGACTTCATCAAATGAACATTTATTAACAGATTATAAAAACAAAAATAAGACCAGAATTGAAAGAGTACGTCCTGAAAAAGACTACTTGTTCACATTCTGAAGTATTTTTTTGGCCATTCTGACACCAAAAAAAATACAAAATACTATTAAAATTGCAAATTTGTCAATTTCGTTGTAACATTTCTGAGATACTCATAGAATGTGCTAAAAATGCAATGATGTAGTTAAGATAGACCTATTTGAGACCAAGATGAAGACTTAGACCAGAGAATCCAAGGTGATAATAAGACCACAGAATCCTAGCCTGACATCCACATGGGAACATAGGAGCTGAGACAGAGACCTTAATTGAGAACATATGTTAAAGCAGCAGTCAGTTACATAGTTATACCAGAATCAATGTTCTCACAAAATGTCTGAAAACCCTCAATAAGAATTTAAACTGTTATATGACTACCATCATTGTGGACATACCATATAACTATGTAGAAGCAAGAACAAGTTGTTTAAAAGGACTTTATCACACAAGTATGGAAACTACCAGTATGCATTATATAATTGTGCACAATACATGAATTCCTTCTTGTTCTTGAAGTCAAGACCAGAAACGAGACTGAGACTGTTGTGCTTTGAGTCCCAGACGAGGATCTCCAACAAGAGGACTGAGACCCTCAAAAACTGGTCTCAAGACTGGTCTAGCCTGGTCTCAAGCTCTACACTACTGGCAAAAAGCGTAGCCGGAATCTTTTAGAATACAGGGTGCACACATTAACTCTGTATTGTTGGTGATCAATATTACTGAGTGAGAGCTGTGTATTGTTCTTATGACATTAATCAACATCTGGTAAACTTTGCATCATGCAGGTTGTTTTTAGTTTCAGTGAAATGGAATAAGCCACTTTGGGAAATGAGATATTCTTTCCTAGATGTTTTTTCACAAGAGACCCATCAGCATGTTTCACTTAAAGTATTTGCAGTACACAACTGGAGCCATAATGTTTAAGAGAAATATTCCTTTGCCAATTATTCTGTGCTGTTTAAGTCACCACAGAGAGTAGATAAAATTAATCATTATTGGTTTGTACTATGACCATGCCAATTTCAATATGACCTATTTTATTTTTACTCCTTACATTTTCATAACTGCTGACCTGAATTTTATATGTTAGGAGGTAACATGTTTCCGTTTGGTGAGTTTGTCTGTTAGCATATATTCTCAAAAGGTTATTAACACAATTTGCATTATTTTTTTTAATGGTTGGTGGAACAGCTAAGGAAGAATTTGGATGTAATCTGGATCAAAATAATGTTTTTTGTACAGTGGGTTCATAGTATGGCATTGTGAGATTACTGACCGTCATTGTTTTTTTCTTGCCTCAGTCAAGTCCTTCACTAGTTTTAGGAGAGATATGCAAGCACAAACGTATCTTAATCACAACCAACTTTGTTCTGGTGGGCAGAGCTGAACTTTGATGCAAGCATCAAATTGGTGAACCATGACATACATTTTCAGCTTGGATTTCCTTTCCTTACTTCATCTTGTCACACACCTGATCCAGAATGTAAGCAGAGTAATGCTTAGTGCTTTCTAATAGAAAACAGACTGTAAGAAAGAGAAGCAAGAATTGTCAAAAGTTAATTATACCTGATAAACCTCCACATGAGATTTTTGGTTTTAAACCTATGACATATGATAATTAATATATAATTTCAAAATATGGCAATACGCAATTACAAGCTAGGTTTAATTGCAAAGAATAAAAAATTTACTTACACTTAAAATGGTCATACATTTGCTTCTTCTGGGAGAGATCATGTGGAAAAACGACTTTGCATAAAAACAGTAGTCTGGACAGTTTAATCATTCAGTGAGGAAGATCTGTAATTGTGTTTGTATGTATAAAACTGGCTGCAAATAGAGGCTTACTGTAATAATTTTGTTAATATATGTATTATATAGAATATGGGCAGAAATGGTAGACACTAAACCATATCTTTGCTTAACACTAGAAGATCTCAATTGGATGTGAAAACAATTAACAAACTTGTGGCCCATGGGCCATAATGCCCAGCTGAATTAAAGGAATGTTGAACAATGAGCAAAATGACAGTGAGCATGCAAAAAATCATGAATTTTGTGAAGAATCCTAAGAAATAGATTTCAGTGGGCTTTTGGACAGATGACCACTTCATTTGAAGGTCTCATAAATGGAAAAAGGGGAACCTGTGCACAGTTTGGGAGTATGAATGAAGGTTTATTTTTAAAATTTCATATTGATCCTCTTATGTCCTGCATATCTACCTTAGTCATTATGATTTTAGTAAAATGGACATTTTGGACCTGCAAGTTTCAGTCTATGACTAAAAACTAGGATGTATCAGTCAGGATATTTCAGATATGTTCTTTCTGCCAGGGAGGATTATTGGGACAGATGAACGAGTAATTTGGCAGCATGGTTTCTGAGAACATTTTTTAATATTTTTTAGCTTCATCCCTATAAAATCTAAGAAAATGCAGTTAGGCAAGAAATAAGCAAAATCCGACAGAATTTTTTAGATGGCTAATTTTTTGCAAAAAATTTGTTGATGCTAGCTCCTGCCCTTTTTGAGATAGCTTTGACGCATGACGGACAATGCACATTGCCACACCATTGCATAAGCTAACAGATTAGCTAAAAATGCAAACAAAGTTTTTTTAAACAGTCGAAAGATATAGTCCCAATATTACTAATCTGGGCATTCTGAGTCTAATGGATGTGTCTAGATGTCTAGACGATGTGCTTTTACCCAAACTATTCTTATATACTGGCAGCACTCTACCATAGAATAATTCTTGTAAAGTTTAAACCAATCAGCCTAACAGTTTCATAATAAAACAGTGTATAATCTAGAAAAGTCTAAAATTAAATTTTTGCTATTAAAAAACAGATCAATGTAGGTGACGCCACCAATACCTCAATTTCAGTTATGACTAATGTGACAAACATTGGCATAAAATTTGGTGATGATGGATCCAGCCATTTTTGAGATTTTAATTTTAATGTGCTTTTTAGGACAGATGACTAAGTTCAACCTCCTGTAACTCGGTAAAAAATTACCGAACTGGAACCATTTGAAACTAGATGTGTGGGAACGACAAGAATGCCCCCGACTGGGGCAAATTAGAAAAATTTGTTAAATTTTGTTTCAGGAAGTGTTGTATGGTCAAAAGTAGGTCAACAAGGGCGAAATGCAAACTCGACCTGTAAAGGGTCATTATCAAGCAACACACCAAAAATCAGGCCAGTATCTGCAGGCATTGTGAAAAAAAGTCCATATATGTGCATTTTTCATGAAAATTTCTGTCTTTCATGAAATTTTCTATGTTCAGGATCTGTCATATGGTGAAAAATAGGTTAACTGGGACGAAACGCGAACTCGATCTGTAAGTGGTCATTATGCGCCCACAGACCTAACATTAGGCCAGTATCTGTAAGCATTGTATTGCGAAACTAGAATATTAGCAAAAGTAGATAATCATTTATAAATTTAAATTGGAGAGGTATATACCATGTTTCATAACAATCCACCAAATGCTTCCTGAGAAATAAGCTCCTAAGTTTTTTTTCTATACTAAGCTCTGTGACCTTGAAAAGTAGGTCAAGATCACCCATCTTTGAACTTGACCAAGATTTTGTAAATATAATGCAATAGCACTGAAGAAATGAAGTTCCTGTGTTGAATACCTTTGGAGATATCCTGCACAAAAGGCCAAAATTGAAAAAATCCGATAAAATTTCATTAAAAAATCAGAAATTGCAGGTGGCACCACCAAAATTGTGCAGCACATACAGACCATCAGTCCCAATGATCATAGTAAGTTTTGTGAAAATCCACACAATGGTTCCTGAGATATAAACTTCTGAGGGTTTTTCTATAATCAGCTCGAAAAAGTAGAAAAATTGGTCAAGGTCACCCATCTTCGAACTTGACCGAGATTTTATCGATATACATCTTCACTGATGAAATAAAATTCCAAGGGTGAATCCTTTTAGAGATATCCCGCTCACAAGGTAAAAGTTAACAGACGTGGAACAGACGGACGGACGGACAGACACCGGACAGACAGATGGACAGACGGACAGCTTGGGTGACGACAATAGCCCATCAGCCTATGAGCTGAGGGCTAAAAACGGCTGTACATGTGTATTTGTCATGAAAATTTCTATTTTTCATGAATTTTTCCAAGTTTAGGAGCCGTAAAACGGTCAAAAATAGGTCAACCGGGACGAAACGCGAACTCTATCTGTAACTGGTCATTATCTGCCAACACACCAAAAATCAGGCCAATATCTGCAGGCATTGCGAAAAAAGTCTGTACATGTGTATTTGTCATGAAAATTTCTATTTTTCATGAAATTTTCTAAGTTTAGGAGCCGTAAACAGTCAAAAGTAGGTCAACCGGGACAAAACGCGAACTTCATCTGTAACTGGTCATTATCTGCCCACACACTGAAAATCAGGCCAATATCTGCAGGCATTGCCAAAAAAAGTCCGTACATGTGTATTTGTCATGAAAATTTCTATTTTTCATGAATTTTCTAAGTTTAGGAGCCGTAAAATGGTCAAAAATAGGTCAACCGGGACGAAAAGCGAACTCGATCTGTAACTGGTCATTATCTGCCCACACACCAAAAATCAGGCCAATATCTGCAGGCATTGTGAAAAAAAGTCCGTACATGAGTATTTGTCATGAAAATTTCTATTTTTCATGAAATTTTCTAAGTTTAGGAGCCGTAAACAGTCAAAAGTAGGTCAACCGGGACAAAACGCGAACTTCATCTGTAACTGGTCATTATCTGCCCACACACTGAAAATCAGGCCAATATCTGCAGGCATTGCCAAAAAAAGTCCGTACATGTGTATTTGTCATGAAAATTTCTATTTTTCATGAATTTTCTAAGTTTAGGAGCCGTAAAATGGTCAAAAGTAGGTCAACCGGGACGAAAAGCGAACTCGATCTGTAACTGGTCATTATCTGCCCACACACCAAAAATCAGGCCAATATCTGCAGGCATTGTGAAAAAAAGTCCGTACATGAGTATTTGTCATGAAAATTTCCATTTTTCATGAAATTTTCTAAGTTTAGGAGCCGTTCAACAGTCAAAAGTAGGTCAACCCGGACGAAACGCAAACTCGATCTGTAACTGGTCATTATCTGCTCACACACCAAAAATCAGGCCAATATCTGCAGGCATTGTGAAAAAAAGTCCGTACAACTGTTTGATTTCGGAATGACGGAATGACGGAATGACGGACATGGGTAAAACTATATGCCCCGGCCACTTTGTGGCGGGGGCATAAAAACTTGAGAGAGATTGTCTCAGGCAACAAATACTAGACAATTTGGCTGGACAGTTTCAGAGTAGAAGATTTTTAAAGGTTTTTAAGCTTTTTCTCTATCAAATCTAAATTAATGCGGATACCCAATAACAAGCTCTACTAGGGCACCAAGTTTCACATGTGACTAATTCTTATATGTAATTTGGCGCTGCTAGCTCTGACAGTTTCTGACTTACAGCCATGGACGGCGGACAACCAGCCTTGGACTGCGGACTGCTGATGGCAGATGGACGACGCCGCACCATCGCATAAGCTTACAGGTTCGCTAAAAATGTAAAAAAATTAAAAAATAGAGGTAGTGCCACCAGTCTGCAGGAACTGATGAAACACTCCATGATCAATAAGCATGCAAAGAAGCATGGCAATCAATGCATTAGTTATTCATATACTGGACCTTTTATATCACATTTTTAATTATTCAGGGGGGGGGGGGGGGACATATGTGCCCAATAACTCAGATATGGGAAACAGAGACCTAATTTCAATTTTCCATGAAGACATTTCATAAACCTCCCTAGATGTCAAGTAAGAAGATTCCAGGTCCAGTGGTTACAATTTGTGCCCTGTTATCAGATGACAGCTTCTTCAAAGGTCTCAAAAATAAAAAAAAAATTCATAAAAATTGGAAAAAAACACAGGTGGCGCCACCAGTTTGCAGGAACTGATGGAACACTCCATGATCATTATTCATGCAGAGAATAATGGAGATCAATGCAGTAGTTATTCAGCTACTCGACCTTTTGTATCAATTTTTTTATTATTCTGGGGGTTACTTTCGAGACCCATAGCTCGGAGAATATGGGTACGTAACAGAGACCTAATTTCAGGTTTCCAAGGAGATTTTTCATTGACCTCCCAGGATGTCAAGTTTGAAGATTCCAGGTCCAGCAGTTACGATTTGTGCTCTGTTAATGTCTGGACGACCAGACGACGGACAAAGTGTGATCGCTATAGCTCTGATGACTTTCAGTCAGCTGAGCTAAAAAGTGGCATACATAAACCTATATAAATCTTGGATTAACCCTTTACTGTTTACATTTATTTTAGGTTTCTGACAAATTCTGACACTATTTATATTTACACTAACAGCCATATCTTTTCAAGCTTTTTTTTGTATCTTTATCAAATCTTCAACAGTTCCCACTAAAAGGGTTTGCTGACAATTATTGAAAATCATTGAAACTTAGAAATAATATGCAATATTTTTGTCCTGAAAGAATCTATACATATCATGGCATTCTAGTTGCCCATTTAGAGTGCTCTTTAGTGGCTTGTAAACAGTAAAGGGTTAAAGTGATAATAATAAAAAAAAATAGATTTACAAGTTTTGTAATCTCTCTGTAAGATTAACATCACAATATTAAAAAAAAGTCTGGTCAAGTATGGTTTCAATGAGATTAAATCAAAGTTGCCACCAGTGAATTGTTCAGTTGCTGATCTGAATCACCTCTAAAACCCTGTACTGCAGGAAAAACAAATCTGTTCCTAGGTACAGACCACTGGTTTATACCTGAAGTACTGACACTTAGAATTAAGAGTATAACACTAACAGACAGGTAAAGTACCATGTCCTTACTCAACTTGCCAAGCTTCCTTCGAAGTTCAAACCGCACCATCAGACTCTAATGAATAATTTACTCAGAAACACACAGTTAGTGGAAGGGATTTATTTTTGTTGCTTCTGATACTAAAACATGCAGGATATGGGCCTCAAGGCAGTTCATCTCTTTTCCGTAACTCGTATTTTCAAGATGCATATCAAGGACAGGGCATCTGTAATGGTGGTTTATGTCATGAAATATTAAAGCAAAATCCTCTGAGAACCGGTTTACAACTACTGGTTTACTTAAAGCATGTTGACGAGAAAATAAAGTTATAAAAACTCTTTTGATTTGACAAAATTATATCAATACAACATTTGTAAAAATCAAAATTGTTATTTATAATTTCAGTTCTGCTATTGTGACATTGATGCATGCATGCTGAATGACTAACAGCTAGCTGACATAGTAAATCACATTTCCATGGCTGAACTATTGCCTTCAAAATTTAGGTCACATATCTGTAATGACAAATTATTTTGTCATGCACCTGTCATTCAATGTTTCACTAAGTTGTTATATCTGCTCTCATGTGTATTGTGTCCATATATTTTGGTCATATACTATCACCTATAGCATATACTCTTTTTTTTATTAACACCACCAAAACAATACAGTACATATACAACTAGACATTTCTTGGCACCGCAGGTGCCAGAGTATCCCCAGACATAGTAGGCCCCCCCCCTTTAAGAACAGACCCCCATTTTTAGCAGCATATACTGACACTTTGCATATTTATTGTTTCTTCCATCTAACAATCCACAATCTTGTTGAAGATGTTGGTCCTGTGACCTTGATATTTTTAGAGATGTGTCCTGTGACCTTGACCTTTGACCTCATGACCCCAAAATCAATTTGGGTCTTGCTTTTCCAATGGGATATATGCAAGTCAAGTTTGAAATCTATACATCAATAAAGCAGGAATGATCATCCAGAAACTATTTTTTTTTACAGGTGGCTCCTGTGACCTTCACCTTTGACCTTGTGACCTTAAATTGATAGTTTTCTTCCTCTCTTGGCAGGAGAACTATATGTGCAAGATGGAAGATCTGAGATGAAATGTTTGGCTGAAAATGCATCCACATCTTTTTAAAGATGTGTCCTGTGATCTTGACCTTTGACCTCATGACCCCAAAATCAATTTTGGTCTTGCTTTACCAATGGGACATATACGAGTCAAGTTTGAAAACCATACATCAATAAAAGCAGGAATTATCATCCAGAAACTAATTTTTGGACAGATGGCTCCTGTGACCTTCACCTTTGACCTTGTGACCTCAAAATTGATAGGGGTTTTTCACTCTTGGCAGGTGAACTATATGTGCAAGATGAAAGATCTGAGACAAATTGTTTGGCAGAAAATGCATCCACAATCTTTATAAAGATGTGTCCTGTGACCTTGACCTTTGACCTCATGACCCCAAAATCAATTCGGGTCTTGCTTTTCCAATGGGTCAAATTCAAGTCAAGTTTGAAATCCATACATAAATAAAAGAAGGAATTATCATTCAGAAACTAATTTTTGGACAGATGGCTCCTGTGACCTTCACCTTTGACCTTGTGACCTCAAAATTGATAGGGTTATTCCTCTCTTGGCAGGTGAACTATATGTGCAAGATGAAAGATCTGAGATGAAATGTTTGGCTGGAAATGCATCCACATCTTTTTAAAGATGTGTCCTGTGACCTTGACCTTTGACCTCATGACCCCAAAATCAATTCAGGTCTTGCTTTTCCAATGGGACATATACAGGTCAAGTTTGAAATCCATACATCAATAAAAGCAGGAATTATCATACAGAAACTAATTTTTGGACAGATGGCTCCTGTGACCTTCACCTTTGACCTTGTGACCTCAAAATTGATAGGGGTCTTCCTCTATTGGCAGATGACTTATATGTGCAAGATGAAAGGTGTGAGATGAAATGTTTGGCTGAAAATGCATCCACAATCTTTTTAAAGATGTGTCATGTGACCTTGACCTTTGACCTCATGACCCCAAAATCAATTGGAGTTTTGCTTTTTCAATGGGACATATATAAGTCAAATTTGAAATCAATGCATCAATAAAAACAGGAATTATCATCCAGAAACTAATTTTTGGACAGATAGCTCCTGTGGCCTTGACCTTTGACCTTGTGACCCCAAAATTTATATGGATCATCCACTATTGGCAAGTGAGCTATATATTCAAGATGGAAGACCTGGGATGAAAGTTTGGCTTAAAATGCATCCACAGTATCTTTTAAAATGCCAGTCCAGTGACCTTGACCTTTGACCTCATGACCCTAGAACCTATAGGGTTCTTACTTTAGTGGTGGGCCATACATAAGTCATGTTTGAAATCCATATGGCTATCAACACTGAAGATATCATAAGAGGTGTGTGATTTTCACCATATATGGCAATATTCAAGGTCAAGGCCACTATCATAGGAAAGGTCATGACCCCAATTTTAATAAACATCATCCCATAACCCATACCTATGTATATGCATAATATAAAAGAAATCTGTCCATTAGTTTTTGACTTATAATGCTCACAGTACTGGAAGGTGGCAATTTTGGGGGTATTAAACGGCATGAAAACAAGTAAAGAATAATAGGTGGTGCCACCAGTTTCTGGAACATGACAACCCTATCCATGATCTTCCAACAACTTGATTTTGGGATAAATCCATGCAAGATTTCTTGAGATATTAAAGAATTTGTGTGATTTTCCCCAAAATTGGACCTATTCAAGGTCAAGGACACTCTCCTAGTAAAGGTCATGACCTCATTTTAAATAGGCGTCGTCCTCTTACCCATATCTATACATATACCAAGTTTGGTAAAGTTCCGTGAAATATTTTTTGGGTTATCGCTCCAACAAGATTTATATGCGGCGGCGGCGGCGGCGGCGGGACCGGTATGAAAACATAGTATCCCCCGACTTTGTCTGGGGATACAATAAGACATTTACAGATATGACAACACATGAAAATCAAAATTTGACACTACACTCATACAAAATTTTTTTTCTACACTTTTTTCTAAATTATAAAAATACTTTTTACCTTTTTCTCCTTGTGCAATCTATCTTACTTTTTTCCATATTATAATTCCTTCAGTTTTTATATACCAATCTTATGACGGGAGTATTATGGTATACCCACCATCCATCCATTAACTTTTAGTGTCGCTGCAATAACCTACCAGGGCTTTGATGGATTTTTGCAAAACTCACCATAAGTACTTACCAATAGATTATCTTGCCAAAGTTTGATTATGGGCAACATCAATGCATATTTAATAAGGTCACAGGTCACTCAGCTACTTTGTGGTGTCGCCCCATTAACTTACTAAGAATATGAATGATTTTGATAAAACACATAAGAAATTTTAGTAAAAAAAAATATCTCACCTTGGCCATTTCCACATTTCCACTATATACAAACTCAAATATGATTTTTTCTTTAAATATTCTTTTCAATAACAGTTCAGTAATTAATGATTACTTTTCACTACATACTTCTTACCAACAGTGTTAACACAGAGAGCTTGAAAAACGGCAACTTGTCTTGAATCAAAACCTATAATTTTACATTATATTAGACTTGCCCTTATCATGGCTTATTAAAATTTTTAAAGACCGATTACCTTGCATTTTAAAACTATTAAATTATCACCAGTAAATCCCTCCATCTTACATAAGTAACAGGTTTCAACTCAAATTATGTTTACATATTTCCATACATGGTTAGGTTCACACAATATTAAGCTGGGTATCAATAAGTCTCTAAAAAAAAACATTGAAAAGTCCATCCAGAATAACCAAACATGAGCATCAGACATGATTTCCTAGTTGTTCATTTTTCTTGTAGATGGCGCTGTCCCTGTTTTAGACGCTAACTGGTTCACACCAAATATTTATTAGTGAGTTGTGCCAGGCCTGTTCTATTATTCTGTTTAAGGTTTCAGCTGACCATATCATTGAAGTATCTTTTATGTATTCCGAGGTCTGTAATCCTCGGCTTCAGTGGTCTCTATTCAATTTCCACAACCTTTCCCTTCACAACCAGTTTTCCTTTGTGGAACATAACCTTCAGCCCACTGTTAATGTGCACTCTTCATTTGTGGGAGAGCTTTTTTCTGAGCTCCAAATCTGCCTTTGTAAAATCCTCAACTACCATATTTCACCCTCCAGTCCTCTCTTCTTCGTTTTCTTCAGTATTTCCCATCTGTCCTCCCTGCTGTATAACCTGATTATGAAATGCCTGTCCCTATTGTCTTTCCATTGTCCAGTTCTGTGTGCCATCTCTATCTTTTCATTCAGTGACTCGGCCCTTGAAGTTGCAGCACCTTGTTGTTCTAACATTTTTATCACAGTTTGACGTGTATTTTCTCCCTTCTCTTCTTTCACCCCTTTCACACATATGTTATATTTCACACTGCTGTGTCTCTCTAGTTGGTTTAAAACATCGTTCATTTCTTGTTTAACTGATTTCAACTCTGTTTTACTCTCATCTAATTTCTCCTCCAGCTCTTTAATCCTGTTTTCTTATTTTGTTGTACCTTCTTTCAAGTCTTTAACTTCTTGCTGGGTAGTTTCTTAACTTTCTTGTAAATTCTGTGTACTATTTCTAATCTGTTCACTCAGTTCAGTACGAATTTGTTCACACTGGGCCTTTATACTGTCTGCTACTGTTGTTATCAAACTTGTCAACTGTTTCTCCAGTGCACTGAAGCCAGCATGGCTCGCCTCGACCATTTCCACTGTGGATGGAATATCAGGTAACTGGAGTTCAGTTTCTCTAGAAAATATGAATCTATAGTGTCTGGGTTTTTGCTTTCACTGACCTTTTCTGCCCCTTTGGTTTTTCGTTGTTGTCTGGGTGACACACATATTTTTATGTAGAAACCCCAAACAACATGTCTCATGCCTCCATGTTAGTCACGTGACGCATATACTCCTAATTGTGTGGCACATTCAATTCCTATCTATATGAATATCCCGATAGTCTAGCTAGCTATTCCACCACCGCTGTCGACATGTTTTCCATTGATAACAATTCATACAGACAATGGAGACCAAAACATTCTGCTTTAAAGGCAGAATGAGAAAATTGTGACTGCCGTTCTTGGATCATAGACTGGATGTAAAGGTTACAGCGTCAACACAGTGCATTTGCCTGCATGCCACAAGTCACAAGTGGGCCATAGACCAGCCGGCAAAGTTACAACAAATGTTTGTTACATGTCCACTGGTATGCTTTCCCAGGAATCTGGAATGGTCGCTCCTGTACGTGATACCCCTGAAATAGACGTACAAATCATCCAGGACACATGTGGTACACCACCTGAGACACCTGAAGTATCAGAAATATATGATAGATGTTTTTCTTCACAGTTATTATAAGAGGAGGTCTGTTCATCGAAGATTCTTGAAACATTTGAGAAAAAAATTGAGGAGGCAAAGAAAGCTACGAAAATGCCTACAGCAAATCTCTGGTTACAATGACTGCAGATGGTGGATATTCTTCCTATTGTAAATTTTTTAAAGCGGAGCAGACAGGAAACTGCATGTTGCAAGTGCAGGCAGTGCATGACATGATGCCTTTTTGGGCAGCATCTGGTCATAACTTGTATACCAAAATCGTCATATGTCTACCTACAAACGATGCTTAATCTACAAGAGACACATATAGATGTTAATCAGAAATTCATTGAAGGATACCATGTGGTGAGACGAGGTGACAGATATTGGGCTGGGCTCTCTACTGATCTTATCATCAAACAAGTTCTGATGAGGAGTGTGAAAACACATGGTGGATTGACTAGGGGAAAAGGAATGTTAGAAATTCAGGGTCTAATCTGGGTCTTATCAGGCCAGAATCTGCAAGAATCAATCCAGCCATGCAAAACCTGACAACTGTTTCATATGGAACAAGCGACCAACATTGAGATGTGTCTGTGAGCAGAGAAGCGTGAGATACAAATGACACTCTTGAATTGATCAGTGATCTCTGAGAGCTAAACCTATTTGTAGAGACCAACTCCCTTCTCAACATTGCAACTGGTATGACTGCTCAGGAAGGAGTTAATGCTGAATGAGCACACGAAATTGGGGAAAAGATTTGACATCTATATTAGGAAAATCCACAGAGGAATTCACCTTTAAGAAAAGTGAGCAAACAGCAACACTTGGTTCGTATTCAACCATAAAGGTCAAAGGAGAATCTGTTAAAGTTGATCCCCAGCTGATTTTCCGGAGATTGGTAGCCAGAGGGGAGTGTAGTGAGGAAAGCATGGAATCGACATTTAAATATGAATCGTGTATTTATCCAGCAGCACTGTTTGAAGCATCATTTCCTCCTCTTCTAGCACACGAAGCCACTTTTGCTGATGCTTTGTGAAAGGCCATCGAGAGTGAGCAACAACTTTCAACAGCAGGTGCACAGTATATCCTTGATAGTGAAGCCCTTCTCCATAGGCTACCATGCCTTAGAGGTTCAATCTTTCACACCATATGTAAGAAGTATGTATCCCATGTGACAAAGAATTATGGATCTGCAATGGTAATTTTTAATGGATATACAGTGGAGCTGAAAACCAAGGATGCCACCCATATGCGAAGGTCCAAAAGGCACACAGGTGTAACAGTTCACTTCAGTGCCTGCATGATTCTCCAAAGTAAAAAGGAGGATTTCTTGAGTAATACAACAAATAAACAACGACTTATACATTTTCTTAATGATGTATTACAGAGAGCAGGTTGCAACTCAGGTAATGCAAGGGCTGACGTATATACTTAGATAGTAAAGACAGCTGTTGCTGCTGATAGGACAAGGGACACCGTTCTGATTGGAGATGACACTGACCTCCTTTTACTGCTCAGAGTTACACCATCTTGAAATGAATGCACATGATCTGTTTCTTTCACACAGTCAAAGCACCTGTCAAGAAAGAGCAGGATATGGTGCACTGAGCAAGCCAAACAGATTCTTGGTCCCAGAATTTGTGGGCATATCCTCTTTGCACATGCAATGATGGGATGTGATACCACGTCTCATATCTTTGGATAAGGAAAAGGTGTAGCCCTAAAGAAAATCCAAAAAGATGCCCAGTTCTGTCAGCAGGCAATAGTCTTCAGCAAACTCAAGGTAAAAAGAGAAGAGATTATTGAAGCTTGAGAAAAAGCTTTGGTGATATTGTATGGTGGCACAACAGTGAATACACTTAATGAACTTTGTTGCAGACACTTTTGTGAAAAGGTATCCAGATCAACATCAAACACTGCACCTCAGATTTTACCACCAACTTCTGCAACTGCATAGTTTCACTCTCTGAGGGTGTTCTTCCAAGTCAATGAGTGGAAAGGAGAAATGCCCGTCATGAGACCAGAGGAATGGGGTTGGTGTATTAAAGATGGTAAATATTTGCCTGTTTATTCTGATCAGCCTCATGAACCAACAGCCATGTTTAGATGCGGTTTGCTGTTACTGCACTTGGTGAAGCCAGGTCTCACTGTGCATGATGTATATGCATTAGAAAAGGCAAAAAAAAAGTATTAAAAAAAAAACCCACAAAAACATAAAAATAAACAAGGGACCCATGGGTCACTGTGCTCAGCTAAAGTTGACCTTGAAGGTAAAAATCTATAATAATATCAAATGGAGATAAAGTGTAAGAGGAAGAGGTAATAAAGGCCATGGTTGGTTTATATGATTGGTTTGTATTGATGAGCAAGAAATTGTTGCAAATAATATTTTGTGACCTGACCATGTGTTTCCTAATGTTGAAACTGAAGCATGTGAGCAGTTTGTGAACAAATGATCTGTACTATTACCATGATCATTATTTGGCTTTTCGATTAACTGTTGACATTACAGTAGTTTATACATTTGTTCAACTGAATCTATTTTTTGTATAATATATATTATTAAATATAAATGTATTTTTTTAATGAAATGTATACAGTTGAAATATAACTAATTAACAACATAAAACAGGGCAAACAAAGCCTGATCTCAAATTCTGCTGAGGCAGGAAAATAATGAACTAACGTCTGTATTAAATCCTCATTTTTTTATCACATCAATTTTCTTTTAAGTTTACATTTCTATACATTTCCAATATAACATATATATCTGAATATAAAAGTTGATTCATAATTCTTAATCATCATAAATCTCAATCTTGTCAGATAACACCACATCATGCATACAAATGTTTATTTATTTTTTACCACAAAAATATATCTTTTAAATCTGCAAAACAATAAATATCTAAAAATAATACTTGATTTAGATTTCACAATTTTTAATTGTGTCTTTATTTATCCATAATGTGCTTCATATTTTATAAATTTAAGCATACTGATGGGTTCAATTATATTTGTTAAAATCATTTAAAAGAAAATTAATTTCTTTCAAAATGCTACATTACACAACATTGCATCTTCTGGATTACACCTTGAATTACTTTTTCAAGGAAAGTTTGTGCATATCGGAGTGGAAACAGCATTACAATTAAGGAGATACAGTGAAAACAATGACAATTACAGCATAACACTCTTGGTGGATTGGGTTTGCAGGGGGGGGGGGGGGTGATATGAGAATAACTGTACACCTGTCACAGCAGGGGATCTCCCCCAGTGACTGTAACAAATCAGAAACCCTGGCATAGCTGACTTCCAGTGACCTGGAGTGGGACCATGCATCAGTAATCTGTAATCAAAGCAAATGACTACAATAGAGCCTCAAGAAAAAAATCAATAACTAGCTTAATTTTCAAGCTTTTTCAAATTTCTGATTTAAACAAATTAAATATTTATGTTTACATGCTGTGAAAATTAAATCAATGGTACTTGCAGGAAAAAAACGTGCCATGGTCAAAGTTGGGCAAAATTTAAGGTACTGATTTTATTTTTATGCTAACAATTTAAAAAATTTACAAAATTCAGATCTAATTTTGGGAAAAAAATTGAATCTTAATTAAACATAGTTATATACTTGGGAAAATAGACTCTAGTTTAAAAATTTTTTAATGTTAAGTGAGTAAACACTTTTCCTGATTTTTTACAAAGTCCATTATGTTCGGGCCCATAACTTATAGAATTTATACTTAACAGAATTAA
Organism: Sipunculus nudus; assembly: GCA_026874595.1. NCBI lineage: Eukaryota > Metazoa > Annelida > Sipuncula > Golfingiida > Sipunculidae > Sipunculus > Sipunculus nudus. The sequence goes on along the minus strand of CM049306.1, from coordinate 46,053,650 downwards.
TTTCTGGCATGTACATAGGAACTATACAGAGGAATATTTATGGTAAATATGAGGAAAAACAAATGAGTGGTTTTGATATTAGGCAGTCCTGAAGTGTGAAAATAGATTTTTAATAAAAAATTGAGGTTTTTCCTTAATTTCTCAAAGGAACGAAGTCGCAAAGACCCAGTTTTCGGCTTGGTCGAAGATCTTAGGGAGATCTAACATTATGCTCAATTTTGGATTCCTAGGTCTTACGGTTTCAAAACGTGCCACATCTACGGACGGACGGCAAGACAGATGGAGGGACAGACAGACGGACGATGGACAATGGACCACGACTATAGCTCAGATGACTTATAGTCAGCTGAGCTAATAATAAAAACTTAAACTAAAAAATATAGAGTATGTTAAACATTCATAAATTTTGGAATATATAATTTTTCCAGTGATTTTACAAGTCTAGAAAGAAACATATCCACAGTGTACCCCTGGTTCTTCAATATTAAATAAGGTGTTATTTGTAGCAATATTGTGGTATCTGATGAATGTATGGCCTACGACTTATGATATAACATGTCTGGCTGAAAACAGAAAAAAAGCTTTTGGTATTTTAATGAATGTGTTATTAACTATATTTCCCATGATAGGAATCCTTGGGACACTTAGTATGTCAATATATGGACTTTATTGGAAAGCATGGTGGCAACATTATATCAGTTGCAGTTTGTTCCTATAGCCTAACCATGTTTCGCCAGGACTGTAAAGAATTTTTGTGTATAATCATCTTGAATATAATTAAGAAGTGAACTCTATATAATTCTAATGTAACAAATAATTTTGTATGCCTGGTGCAACATTTTCAAGACTTCCTAAAGAGGTCAACACACAGGTTGATTCACCTGAACATTTCTTCTTTGATTCTGACAAGATGTTAAGCTGTAAATTAACTCCAGACTTTTGATGTAAAATCATGTAATGATGAATTCTGATCCTGCGGCTTCAGTTGCCATTGGGCAAGTATTAAGTACAAAGATTGAAATAATTGCGTTCTCTGAGTTAAAGTTGTCCAATTTCACCCTTGGGTACCCTGAGGAGGCAAGGTTTGATGACTGGGATTGAGTAGACAGTGAGACCTCACAGGGACTATACTGGATTCTATGACCAGGCCTGTGTATATATTCTCTGTTTAAAGGTACCCATTCTTTCACTAGACAAGTTAGATACACATGAAATACAATGATTATGTAAGTCAAGATTCTGTTCTGAGATCCATACAAGAATACACAGTGGAAATAAACTTGCACTGGGTGTGATTGGCGGTGCAAAAGAAAACATAAATATGGCATTCTGCATTGCAATAAAAATATAGTTTGGCAAGCAACAGAAAAATAAATCAAATTTACTTGTGATTCATGACAATTAAATCTTCCTTCCATGGATGCTAGTGACAGTATTCTTCTCATCTAAGACACACTCTGATTGTATTTATAAACACACAGAACCAAAACAATATACAATTATGTGAAAAAGTGGCACTGAGTCTGCAGGTTGGGATGGAATTGCTGGAAGAGTTTTTTATTCACCCAGAACAAACTGATACCAGAAATTAATACATATTGTGGGGATTAAGTAAATTTTTAAAAGTTCTGATACCCTACAGTCCATTCCAACAGCTTACTTTTAGCAACATTTGTCTTATTTTCTGCAATCCTGATTTGAAATATATACAGGGCCCCCTGGATGTTAAGTATGAGGTTTCTAGGGCTAACAGTTATCATTTGTTCCTTGTTATCAGAGAGACAGACAAATGGACAGAAGGACGGACAGACAATGGACAACTAGACTATCAGCAGAAGCTGACAAAAGCCCTCAGCCAAAAGAACAGTGTTTAAAGGTGGTAACAGTAACAAGTACTAAATATCTGTTGTCACATGGATGTATATCTGTACATGTCTCAGTTATAAATTTAAAATGGAGTGGTATGTACCATGATTCATAACAATCCACCAAATGCTTCCTGAAAAATAAGCTTCTAAGTTTTATTCTATTATAAGCTCTCTGACCTTGAAAAGTAAGTCAAGGTCACCCATCTTTGAACTTGACCGAGATTTTGTCGATATACATCTTCACCAAAGAAATAAAATTCCTATTGTGAATCCTTTAGGAGATATCCCGGTCACAAAGTCAAAGTTGAAAAATCCCAGAAAAATTCATTAAAAATCAGAAATTGCAGGTGGCCCCCCCAAACTTGTGCAGCAGTTACAGACCATCAGTCCCTATGATCATAGTAAGTATTGTGAAAATCCACCCAATGGTTCCTGAGAAATAAGCTTCTAAATGTTTTTTTCTATAATCAGCTCTAAAACGTAGAAAAATAGGTCAAGGTCACCCATCTTCGAACTTGACCGAGATTTTGTCAATATACATCTTCACCGAAAAAATAAAATTCTTACGGTGAATCCTTTTAGAGATATCCTGCTCACAACCCCAATGTTGAAAAATCCAATAAAAATTCATTTAAAATCAGAAATTGTAGGTGGCACCACCAAACTTGTGAAGCAGGGACAGACCATCAGTCCCAATAATCATAGTAAGTTTTGTGAAAATTCACTAAATGGTTCCTGAGTAATAAGCATCTAAGTGTTTTTCTATAATCAGCTCTAAAATGTAGAAAAATAGGTCAAGGTTACCCATCTTCGAACTTGACCGAGATTTTGTTTGATATACATCTTTACCGAGGAAATAAAATTCTGACGGTGAATCCTTTTCAAGATATCCCGCTCACAAGGTAAAAGTTAACAGACGCTGGACGGCTGGACAGACAGCTTGGGTGACGACAATAGCCCATCAGCCTGAGGGCTAAAAAGTGATTGCTATGGGTCAGATGACTTTCAGTCAGTTAAGCTAAAAATACAAAAATATAACCTAAAATTTATATAAAAATCTTTTGTATTATACTGTTAAGTCCTCAAGGCACTTCTTGAGAATATGGTGGTCACTGTTCCCATCTTAGTTATGAAGTGACATTTGAGTGACATAAAGACCATGCCAACTTATTCCTTGAAACAACAGACACACAATTTTTATACCAATCCTACATATTATGCTGTCGCTATGACTTGAGATGTCCAAGCCACAAAATCAATGCATTTTTTTATGTTCAGTTTTTGAACTAGCATTGTCTTTGGAGCAAAAAAGTTTTCACTTGAGTTGTCTGAAAAAATGCACACAGTAAAATAGTGGACAGGGTTATGAAACAAACTTTTTACAGCAACTTTAGGCCAAGACCTGTAGATAGCTATGAGTGTTGAATGAAGATGACCGTTATCCTATGACAAAGGGTGATAAGTTATGAAGAGGATTTCAGAATTTAAGGCTTCCTAGTATAGGGCTGGCCATAAACCACAGCCATTGCAGTCAATTTTTTAATCTTTGTGTATTTCTGCAGTTGTTTAAGTTATATATTTTTTCAGTGATTAGGATTGTTTCGTACCTTCTGCAAAGTAAGGATGAAAAACTTAAAGAAGCATATTCTGATATCTGATGTCCCTTGAACCATTTATACAATATGCCAGGAAAAACTGACCCAACCACACACAGTCTGTTTTTTTGTTTATATCCAACTGTTTATAACAAGTAGGGGCCTGCCAAAATACCAAACACATTCAACAAGGACATCTCTCGGCAATCAGAGTTTTGCAAAGGGTGTTTTGCTACCATTAACTATTCATTTTCTGCATATATGCAATCTACCACTTCAGGTTACCTGGTATTTTCCATTTGTCAATACTGCTGTCTTTACTAACAGCTTGTTGATAAACACAACTATACATCCATCACAGAGGCATTATACAAACTGTTGGACTTGTACGTTATTTAGGATGATCTATAAATCGCTGTGACTATTCACATATTACACCATCAGCATTCTGTGTTAAAGCATTCATAATATCCTCTTGAAACGCACAAAAAATTCAATTACACAAACATACTTCAACAAAAGACAGAACAGCTAGAAAAACAAAAACACTAATATAATGTTAAACTTTTGTATTTCATGTGTGTAGAATTACTGTACAAAGATGGCAAGCAATGTGTACAAATATTGTCCAGAAAATCAATGCATACAAAGGGAAATTAATTAATTTTGTTAACATTTTAATGAATCATATCCTCTTCTATCTGGCATTAAAAAACAAGAAACAATTAAATGAGGATGCTTTAATGTTAGTGTGTAAAGCTTAATGCAAAGGCTGGTAAAACCAATGAATGTATGATCCCAATATATCAGCTTAATGAACCAGCAAAATCACTGGACTTTACATTACCGCTTCATTATCTAGAAACTGAATGTCTATTTATCTGTAAGAAACTATATGAAGTGAACATAATTTACACAGTTCTCATATAGCAAAGTTAATGCCCTATTCCATCACCATGATCAAACATAATTGTAAGAACAAAGAACACAGAGATTTGAGCATTCTTTCATTTCACTCCCTTCGTAGCAGTGGGCTGGAATCTGACTAAACCAGCTCACATTATGGCTGGCATGTAAGCTATCAGGAAGCCAGTCAGTGCCGGCAGCAAAACAAATAGGACAGACCTTGACTAGATTAATAAACTGAATATCTGGGATTATGTCTGCAGCTATAGCAATGCATCTGCATCCAGAATGTGTCAGGCATTAACCTATCAATCAGGCTCAATTTGTGCTTCAAAAAGGAGACCACATCAAGCACACTAAGTGAAATACCTATATCTATGCATCATTAATTTATCAGATTCTGACAAGCTGGATGTCTGCTATTTTTCTCTGATTAATCTAGGGATTAAACAAAAATAAATAGCAGTATCAATTAAACAAAAATAAATAGCAATATCAATAAATAATTTAATGGTTTTTTTTCATTCATTAGTAAGAATTTCAGCAAAATCAATTTAGATTAGTCAGATGATTAATTTTGATAGTTTAATGATCAGTAAAAATATTTACTGTGGATCTAGTGATGATAAAGAGTAATGTAAAGGATAGACAAATCATCTGCACTGGGTGGAGGTTATAATGTCTTCATCAAAGTCAGTCCACTCTTCTGTCTGTCTTTCTGCTGGTTTATGGGGCCTGGCATATTAGCCATCCTTGTGTTGGAACAGGTTTGTGTGACTTAATTGAGCTGGGTTCATCAGGAACATGTTTGTCAAAGGGGAAGTTCATTCACCCATTTGATACACATGGTATCTGATAGATGGCTCTGTCATAGACCCTTTGCCATATAATGTCAAATTACTCAAGAATTATGGTAAAATATTGAAAATGACACCCTTAGGATGCATTTGGCATCATAACCTAACACTACAAGAACAAAAAATGTGTTTCAAAGATGTGCCTAAAGAGGAGTTGCATGATGACAGTTAAGTTCCACCACCTTTATTTTTAATATATATATCCCAAAAAGTTGTGCACATCTTCCAGTGATTTTTTCTTATGAAGATATGATGGCCTTGAGGAAGTGAAGAGCCGATTTTATCCATAAACTGATCCAAATAAACATCTGGCTGCAAGATCATGGTTTCTTTGCTTTGTACATGTATACAGTGGTCCCAAACCAATGTTGAAAGAACTGTAACCAGTGCTGAAATCTAGTTGAAGACTTTGGACTATCAGGCAGGAAGATCTTAGGCAAGGCTTAAATACTGGTTAAATTTTGGCGATTTCAATCAAAATCTGACTCTGATTTTAGATATGTGATTTCACTGTGTTGTCCAGTTTGTGTGTTTCAATGGCGTACAGAGGCCTATATGTATATTGAAAGGTATATATATATATATATATATATATATATATATATATATAAATGTATGTATGTATATATATATATATATATATATATATATATATATATATACACAATTGGCAATACAACTGTATAATCCACATATACACTTTACAACTGCAATGTAAATGCAATTGCACAATCAAATCCATCTCTCCAAAAGCAATCCTTATAAATTGTTCACTTTTTGCTATTAATTCTAAATGGCCAACAAGTATTACTGTATGGAAGTATGACAGTATTTGAAAATAATATACATGGAACAAACTGCATCATATACACAAAAGTGACTGTGGAATCATATTTATAAATATAAAAATTGACATTTCTGTTAAAGCCTAAACATTAATAAAAGTATTTACTTGTCTATTTTCAGGCTAAATTATAAGTATACAGCAGGTAACTGTACCTGGCATTGCCAGGTGTTATTTATAGCAGGCAGAGCTTTTATAACATTAGCTGTCTATTTACTAACAAAGATTGCTTATCAGAGATACATGTATGTCTCTTGCTTATTCATCATTACCAGTACAAACTAACCAGTTGGACAACATGATCTTTTTTTTTGTGCTGATGATTTTGTGCTGACTGTTGCCACATACAATATCACACAAACACTAACTGAGGTTTTGTGGAACTTCAGCAGGAAAGATAAGTTATACATGAGGCTCTGAATAAGTCACCGAGGAAATACAGCTCCACTATATTGTAAATAACAGCTATGTTTCACTTTCTTTTTTAAATATTGTACAATCTGTGTTTAACATTACCATAAAATACAAACTTGCAACAGATCAATCATTAATATTTATTTTGCTGTATATGATAATGTTGTCATTGTCTGATTTTAGCAGTAATTTCATGTAATTATGATTTAATTCAATAATGTTAAAACTTGCAAAATTAATATTTCAATTGTTTTTTAATTGATCCTACATGTTTTATGTATATATACTGAAGATGTATTACTATTATTGACATACAAATACAAATAACTCCTAAAAATAAATTATAAACAGGTACAACTGTTTAAATGTACCAGAAGGATGAAAAGTGCAATAGCTAAGATTGTGAAGTACATAAACAGGTGCTACAAACTTCTCTGTAATGGTGATATTAACATGAAATTTTAGGGTCTTCAATGAAATTCCAAAATAATATAAAATTTCAGGATTTGCATGACCCCCTGATTCAATATGAAAATGCTTACAGCACACTAAATATATACCACTCTTCATTCTGGAATTATATATGGCTGCTTTGAAGTGACACATATGTGGCTGCTCTGTTAGTGATATATAAGAGACCTTTATAGACAGTACTGGAAATGACAGGTACACATGTCAGGCCATTAATGTAGCTGTCTTTTAAGAGAAATATAAACATAAATGGTTGTCTAATTTGTAACATATACAGGTCTGTCTTGTGTGTATATATATATGCTAGGTATACTTGGCGTACTAAGTATGCATATGCTTTGTAACTGAATCAAAAGGGGCATATAAAGGGCTGAAATGTCAATATATATCTAACTATGAGAAAAATATAAAAATACCTATCTCCGGACCTGATACAAAATATGATACATAATACAAGGTATATTATACTTTAAATTCAGTATTCCAGGCAGCCATATAGATTGGTGTAATCTTACAATCAGCCAAGTAATACCATTCAACAATATTTCAACCGATGCTGGGCAATGACTTACTATAAACATGCCTTATCTTGCACCAAAAGCTGAACTATATATTACTATAACTCAAAACCAAAGATTGAAGGTCAGATGTCTCTTTTCATCAGATCGTTTAATCAGGTATCATTACAGGGCCATCTGAACCTAACAGTCCAAAATTTGATTTGTATCATAATGTATAAAACTGTGCACCGGGTAAACATTACAAACCAAGAAATAAATATCATACTTTTAAAGCCCATGTGGAATAAATAAGCCTATACCATTATTTGCAGTAAAAAAAATCCTATCCCATATATATTTATATATGCGATATGTACAGACAATATAAGAATTAGGTTTTTAGGGATTTAAACATTTATGCCACACAGGTTCTGTTACATGTGCTTTCACATATATGACACAAATATGAAATTTCAGTAAGAGGTAAGGCTTCAAACTGATGGCAGGTAAATGGCAGTCGTGTTATTTCAGCCTGCTCGTTACAAAATGCCCACAGTGTTTATTTAAATATAGGACTGAATTGTCTGTTCAGGCTTCTCATTTCCTTGGATGCATTATTCACGAGGACCAGAAGTCCTCATTCAGTTAACCCCAGGCAGACCTCCCGGTAATATAACCATGGACAGACACTCAAAGTCTGTGAGAGACTGCCAATAATGAGGGGAATCTCTGTAGTTAAATTAACTGGTAAGAAATGCCACTATGTTCAACATTCAAGAGATCTGCATGGTCTTGAAAAATTTGTATCCTGACTACCGGTATGTCAGAAATCTATACAAGTACCTGAGGTTTATTTTTTAATTGCTAAAAGAGATTTCAGTGCTTTGTTATTACTTAGTTAAGGAAGACATTAGAATCACCTATTTTGATTTTTACACATGGTTACAGTTGATGAAAATTTAGACACTACATTGTTTTGGTAAAATCATAGTTATAACTGTTGACAATTTTGAGACAGATACTGAGAATTATTCTGAAAAATACTTAAATAGTTACAACTCTTGAGACTGATATCGACTGTTATTCTGACAAATACAGATACAACTGGTGAACTGTTGAGATGCATACTGACTGCTGTGTTCTACGGTAATAAATAATCACATTTACAACTGTTGATTATTTGCAGATAGAAACTGCATGACTGTCCTTCTAATGAATAAACAAGTAACTGTTGATTAAGTGCAGATAGAAACTGCATGACTGTCCTTCTGATGAATAAACATAGTTACAACTGTTGACAATGTTTAGACAGAAACTGCATGACTATTAACCTAATAAATAATCACAGTTACAACTGTTTATGATGTTTATATAGATACTGCAAGACTGCTGTTCTTATAAATAATCACAGTTCCAACTGTTGATGATGTTTACATAGATACTGCATGACTGTTCATCTCATGAATAATCATAGTTATAACTGTTGACAATGTTTAGACAGATACTGCTTAACTGCTGCTCTGTTAAATAATCATTGTTACAACTGCTGATGATACTGAAATATATACTGGTTATTCATACAAATACTCATAGTTACAAATGTTGAGGAATTTTAGATATATAACTCTGATAAATACTTACAATTATAACTGAGGAATAATTTTGGGGTAAACATTTAAAGCCAATCTGATAAAATAGTCAATTTTACCTTTTAATAAGGCATTAGGGTGCACTGTTTATTTAGGTATTCTGCTGAACAATTATTTACAGCTGATTAAAATGTTTAAGTAAACATTAATAAATATACTCATACCTAGGAGGAAGCTGGTTATTATTTTTAAACTCATGAGTACAAAGTCTTTGTGAACAAATGCAGCAGCATATAACATAGAGACATTTAAAGGACACACAGTCTTATACTACCTCACCAAGCTTTTATGTTTAATTCTCAGATCTGTCTCTACCTTGGTCCCATGCTGGTAGACAATTAGAGCAAGGTTTCTCTTAGTGGAATCCAGCATCAGTTACCCGCCTCAGGGGGACACTGTCAAAGGTAAGTGCACTTGTATTCATCAGCAGTCATTAAGACTCCCTTTTTACTTAAGGACAATCATCCATTTGCGCTTCTCTGTCAGAAGGCCGGCATCATCGCAATGAGTACAACAACACCCATGAAGAGGGTAAACAGGTATACTGGAGTCAGGAAACCCCACACTGGCCACAAACCAACCGTCACACTGTAAAAAAACAGACAATAAAAATAGAGAATGTTTATCATTTACAATAAAAGGTATCTATTGTTGTTGTGTAAAAGAGCAACAATCATGTGTTCAGACCTGCACCTGTGACATTTGTTTGTTTGTGCATGTATCTGTTCACCCCCTTCAGTTCTGTTTAGAAAGTCTGTAAACTTGGAAATTCATTCAAGTCAAGTCTGGAATCTTAATCTTGGAAACCATAAGCAACTACCTGCATTCTAATTATTGCAAGCCTCAACCATTCACTATTTGGGCTTATATTCCCAGGTTCATTAGTGCATAAGTGACTGTACATTTGTTAATATTCCTTGATGATGTTCAAGGATCCAGTTCAAAGGCCAGATCCACACCAAAATCTAATAGATTCTTCATTGGCTCATTCATGAAATGTCCTGAAAAATGCACAAGATTCCGTTTATGACTGCATGATTGAGTTATGTTACGAATTAACAAGCACATAAACACAGAAATGGGAATGAACACATTATATACTCTCCTGGCAGAGGCAATAAGTGGAAATGTTCAGAAATATACAACCAGATCTTGTAATTAGCTCTGCTGCCAGATCCTTTGAGCACAAGATGACATCTGGTTGTGAACAGATAAACTAGTTAAAGAAGATAAATCTATTTGGGTAAAACTTTACCAACATACAAAGCTGTAACGAACCGCTTGAGCTCTAAGAAATAATCCCTTCACCCAACCTCTTTTGGGCCCCAGGTGCTCAACTGGCCAAATAATGCATGGGTGTGGTATGTCTGTGCATCAGACACAAGTAATCTGTTGTTAATACACACAGCAGCACCTCTGGATCTGATTCGTCATGGCTCATACAAACGCACTTGAAAACAATGATATAGCTGCATGTTGAAAAAACTTATTATACTGCAGCCACTTATCCTGCCACACCAGCTTAATGAAAATAGCATTCAGGTTGAACTGTCATGACTAATATTTCAGATACCAGATTTACTAGAGGATATGAACTAAAAAGAGGGGGAGAAAAGGATGTTATGGGTACAGCTGATTTTTATTAATGCAACTAGAGAATGCTTCTTAAAAGGGCAACAATTATTGACCCATAAAGCAGTCTTATTGCCCTACCAGTACAAACAAATAACTCTTTCAGGTAAAGAGGGTTGCCTAAATTCTATCCTTTTATTCAACTGTATATATGATGTTTAAGGTAGGACCTAGGTTTAAAAGTTATTAAATGAAGTGTATATGAGACGAAAATTGAGATTCAGGTATGCTTTACAATGAGTATACAAAGTGCAAGCAAGCATTTAAGGCCAAAAAATAAAATATCACAAAATGGGACTTTCACTATCAACTGGTTTGGAATGCACAAAAGTATTTAAGTCACAAAGTGGTGCATGAAACAAATAGATCTAAGTTAATCATCATAAGTAAGATCCTCAATTTATATCACATTACACAGTATTGTCACCCTTCATACATACAATATGGATAAAAAATAAACCACATTCATTGGCTGCTTGAAAGACCCATGAGCAGCAAACCTATTAATAAATGATGTTTTTAATACAAACTTTTACATCCAGTGTTTTGAGCATAATTGGTAAATTAAATATATTTTCTTATTTAAATTAACCATTTGATGCAGAGCGGAATACTCAGAAAATCTCATTAACCTTAAAGTCCAATGAACAATATCTCGATCAGACAATTTAATTAACATATAAAAACTAAAGTTAATAAACCCTATGCAGTATGATATTTCATAGTGTCTAACTGAGCATGATAACAAAACTAGAAGCAAGGAAGAATCTTTATTATCTGGATAACCAATTAGTGGTTCCCCATTAGGTTTTAACCAATTAGATCTCCTTTCAGGTCTGATTACATTTGTTATTCTCTGTCAGATTTTATCCAATTAGTAACTCCTCAAGGCCAGGTAACAGTGCAATACAAGTAAATGCAAAATCATTGTAGAAATATTGACTTAGTTTCATCTTGTTTGCCATGTGAAAATACCTGGTAATCCCCAACAAACTAATTGCCACTGGATCTGTTCTGACTGGCTTTATCTGTACAGTTCACATATTGATCTATTGGTGAGTCATGAATGTATGAGTATACCTGGAGCCTATTCTGGCTGGTCAATATGATGTATTATTAATGTTGAGTTAAGCCTATTCATCCATTATCACATATTTAACACCTGAGGACCACTCACAACACTGTCTTCTTCTCCATTGTTATGTTTTATTGATTTTTATGTTGACACAAAAGCATCAAATCTGACAATGATTAAACTCTGAAAAGTAACATGACACTAAAGTGTCAAATATTTTACGGAAGACTTATGTACACAGAGTACAGCAGAAACTTACATAAATGCAACCCATTTATTCAAATAATTATTTTTTGCTGTGTATCATTACCCAGCTGCTACCTTACAACTTTTTCCCGGTTCCAAACTTTTGCAGTTTCAAATGAATTTCAATAGTTTTCAACTGATGAGATAGTACAACCACAATTTTTGAAAGTACCAATTGCTACAGTACATATACATCAATTCACCTTGGTTAATATATTCCATCAAAATTTCCAAAAGTAAACTATGACTGCCTTAAGTATGAAAACGGTATGGTATTCAAACTTTTTGCTGTTATGGATCATATGCCATTATGAAGCCATTGGAAAGTTCAGGTTACTCTGATCAGGGAAAACGAATATATTTATGTAAAGGTAAAGGTAGGGGTTTATAGTCTGATATCACCGACAATGTCAATCTCATGCGACTTTACACTTTGCCTTCCTGGTCTTTCGGGCCTGTTCATTCTTGTAGCTTTTCTTGGTTTCCTGGGGAGCATACAACCCAGGCAGCCATATCAGGTGCTAGAAGGTTATTTCATTCAACAATAGCCTCCTCTCATGACCAGTACCCATTCACTCCAGGGTCAAAAGAGCGCACCCTTTGTGGTAAAGACTTTGCCTGGGTGTCTTAGCGCAGATGGCGGTTTAATCGTTACGCGAACCCACAACCGTGTGGTCACAAGTCCAGTGCCTTAACCATAACACCACTATACTCCTAAATAATCCAGAATTCAATGAGTTATATCTAGGGATAAAATTTCACATTGCAACCTTCAATTACTTGGCAGTAGCTGGGATTGAACCCTGTTACTAGTGCAAGAATGTTTGTCAGCCATAATGACTCAGCAAAAGAAAACCTCTTAAAGTAATTTTTGCCATGGACACAGAGATAGATACCCTGGGCTGAAAACAATTTTTTCTTGTAATATCACAATGTGATATGACACTGTAAATTACATTTGCTGGCTTCTGATTAATTGCTTCAGTTATCAATTATTAAATGAATGTCACTGTAACAAGTAGTTTTTCCCCCACAATGAGTCAGTATAAATGATTTGCCTATTTGGATTGTTTTCACTGCATGAAAATGATAATTCAGCAATGACAAGTGTGACAGCCTTATTAATGAGCCGCACACTCAAAACAGTCATAGACATCTGAATGTGTGGGGGGGGGGGGGGGGGGGGGCTGGGGAGTTGGGGGGAGGATTGTTAGCTGTAAGGGCAGGGATAGGAGGTAGGCTTAGGCATGCATGGCTACTCACTGCTGAAAATTGTTTGTTCCCACTTCTTGGTGTAAGTGTTGGGAAATTCATGTATGAAAGATGCATTATTCTACCTATTTCAGGATGTATTATTTATTTATTTTTTATTTGCTGTTGGTTCATTTCTGGTGGTTGGTTTGTCTGATAGCACATTTACTCAAAAAGTTATGGACAAAGTTTGATGAATTTTTATGGAGTGTTAAGTGTGAAATTCCCAAGAACAATCCATTCCACTTTGGAAGTCATCTGGATAATGGCCTTAAGTTTTTGTTAAAAGAATCCTTTATCACTGTAAAATAACGGCAATCAGATTTTTCAAAATTCACAAGCAATTAGTGGAAACTTTATTTCTAAATGGGGTGAAGGTTTCCACAATGTGCATCTAGGTGTAATTTAAGCTCCCTTGAGCAGCCCTGAACTGTAATAAACTCATTGAGTTGCTTGTACTGTAACACATACTTCTCTCATCTTGGACTAATATGTTGCCAGCCCTACACTGTACACAATATCGCACACCCAGAAGCTCAATCAGGATCCTGGAAATAATTTGGTGGATATTCTTTCCAGTGAATTATAAGGATAAAGGTGACAGTACAATAAGAATAACATGTTATTATTAAGCGTTTAGGATTAACTTTAATAATCCAGAAGTTATAATTAACCTGCAGTAAAGACATTTAAGCCAATCTCAGATGTTCTAATGAGATGTTATCATTTTGGTTTTAAGGCAATAATAGGGTTTGAACCAGGCTCCTTCAGATTCAGAATTCAATGTTTTATACCAGCTATGCTATGTAGGCGTTGAACCAGAGACTTCCAGCTTCTAAGTCCAATGCCATTAAACTAGGCTAGGGTTTGAAATTGGAAAAAAATTCCTACTTGATAGTGGGATCTGTCAAAGGCAGAATATTAAACAGTTCCAAAAGTATTTTACTGGACCACCCCTGTTTTCTATTGAAAACCCATGTTTTCAGTTATGTGTTTGAAAATGGTAATGCATTACACCACCTTGTACACATTTTACTGTGTTGTAATGTCTAAATTCAAGAAGGGTCACTGACATGGAAATGAACTCAAATATGCTATCACTGTTTTACTCAACAGCAAATATAATGTGTGTGATTACTGTATAAACATGATTGGGAGGAAAAAGGCTCACTCAATTTTGCCAGTTCTCCCTTGAAACTACCTTCAAACTCTGGTTTTTTGAAAACATTTCCTTTGTTTCAGGTAGACGAAATTCCCAGATTTTCCCCGATGAATTTCTAAAATTCCAGAAAAAACTATTTTGACCGTTTTGGGGAGTAAAACACTAAGAAGACAGAATAGCCAATCACCAACTGAATGCACTGTTTGAACATGAGACAAAATATATCAAACTGACCACTCTCTCTTCAGGCCTATCATACTCCCTGATTTTTCTCTGATCTAAAGCATTTTTCACATATTCCTTGGCTTTTCCCTGACTTGGAATAGGGATACTCATTTTCAAAGGTTTTCTCTTATTTCAAGGATGGCCGGAAAATCTGTTACTTACACTATATGGGTGGAGCCTTGGAGACTAATCAAACTACTTGGCTCCACCCAACAAGCTTAGACCAGTACTCTGTTTGCCAGTCACTTTCCTTTCAGCAAAGTGTAAGTACTCTGTCAAACACTTTTAAGTTCTGTCATGGCAACTCTACGGAAAGCAAGGTCAAAATGCTTAAAGTTTTATCTTCTTAAAGCAGCAGCATGATTAAACTAGCAACAGCCAGGGAGGGCTGTCAGCCCTGTATCCCAATGAGAGTAATATACAGGCCTGCTGAAGAAGTATGCTTGCTGCAGTGACAAGCCGCAACTTAACCATGTCAGCACAGATAATCACATAATAGCTTGATCCAGCTAGTTATGATTGATACAGCTCCAACTGTTGACTCAATCAGGAGGATTATTTGTCCACTTTTGGCTTGACTGGACTAACTTTACTAAGACATGCATGCAGAATAACCTCTTTCATTTGCCACTCATTCATTCACCATGTCTGTCTGGACTACTTTTTACTAAGAGTTGTATACAGTATAACCATTTTCATTTGTAACTCATTCATTGACCACAGCTTGATTGGACTACTTTTTACTAAGAGTTGCACACAGTATAACCATTTTCAGTTGTCACTCTTTCATTTGCAAAACTCACCAACTGCCACAGATGATCATATCCCATTTTTCTGTTTCTTTTAATCAGCCATTTTCCAGAACAATTAATCCTCATTGCGATGATAGTAGATAAACTTGTACATAAAAACTTAATGGCTATATTTGTGCTCAATTATATATAATTTTGAAAACCTGTCACATTGACCTTCTTCTTGTATTTCCTGTGGTTCTGATGTTGGCAATAGTATAAGGTCATACTGTACTAACAGTTGAGTCACATATGCACACAATTTTATGCTTGGATTAACTCATAATGGAACCAGAATAAGACCTCAGAATCATATCACTTAATCATTATCAAAATATATACCACTTATTGCTATCATTGTATATGGAATAATAAGTGTTAAGTATAAAGTATTTAGTGTATAATAAAGAGTGTTAAGTACACAGTAGAGGTATACACTAATAAGGGTGAATCTTAACAATTTGGCAATGCACCAGCATATCATTGGGAACCTGCCTTTCCCCATGCTGACACCATACCATTGGGAATGGAGTCTTATCCAAGTGTTTCAGCACATTACTGGAGTCTTTCAACCTTGACAACGTGTCTATTATATCACTGGGAATTGAGTCCTGCAGAACTGACCATCATACCATTGGGGATTTGAATCTTGCCTGACAGTGTGGGACCATTTCAAGTACAGTGTTGCTGTATGAGTTTGGGTCATCTCAATACAATGTGGCTCACAATAAGCAAATGGTGCTGTTTGAGTCAAATCTAACTACATTAGGCTCCTACTGAGCTGATGAATTTCTATAAGGCTATCCTATGAAGATTGTGATTGACTCTCAATGAGTAGATGGTACCAACTGTGTCAATTCTAAGAACACTAAGAGAACTGAATGACTCAAATTGAGCAGAAAGCACTGATTTATGCCCTGCAAAAATACATTACTTTTTGAGCATCTCAATGGATAAGAATGTTATTTTAAGTACATTCACAGTAATTGGCTCAAATTGAGTAAAATGCATATATTTATGTCCGATTTGAATGTGATATTGGCAGAAGAACTAGTGTATGTGAGCAGCTTGCTCTCTCAGTATCATACTATGGATAAGAATTTTCTAAAATTAGTCAATTAGTTGGTAACTCATTCTTCTGTGAAAGATTTCATGACAAAATCTTCAGAATCATAACCTTGATAACTTTTATTTTCTGCAAGAGATTCTAAAGTGTAAGAATCATAAACAGATGCTAACTACTTTTTCCACAAGTCAGATTTTTCCACAGAACCCCATGCATCATAATATAACACAATCCCTACAGAAAACTGCACAGAGGCACCACCATGCAATACACTGCTAAAGAAATAAAAGGAGGTTTGCAGAAAGAGACAAAGCACGTCTCTCAAAAACGGCAAGATGATCCTAAAAAAATAACACTAAAGTGAACCCGAGAGGGCAAAAGTAAAACTAGAAGACTAAAACAGACCTGAAGAAGACATTGTGTGACAACGGTCCCAGCTGGGAAGGCTGCAAAAACAGCCGTATGCCCTGCATGAAGCAGACAAAGGCCAGAAACCACTGCAAAAACTTGCTGTGAATTTTTGTGTATCATGTTTACATGCTTATGGGGCTGTTTTTCTTTGCCTGTCGGGTATACATATTTTACAAGATGCAAGGACGCTTTCCTCCTCGCTGAACTTAAAAGGTTAATAGCTATAAGCTTCTCAGGTCCAAATGATGTGAATACCTATCTTTATGTTATGGGTCTGTATACATGCAATTACATATTTCTATATTATGTAATTCTCAGGGCAACCAGCAGGACAAAAAAAAATTTTGGACAGTTTGACATGTCTAGTAGAAATGGTACCAGGATACTACTTTAGTATTAGCAGGAATATCACAAAAGTCCTGAATTATTAAATACTCTATTTTAAATCAAAATATAAAGCAAGCTGTGACGGATTTTTATTCTCAGTCATAATAAAAGTTGAGCAGGTTAATAGAAGTTTTGTATTTAGTTATACCCTTGATATACCCTTAATTTCATCATGAGACTTGCAACTTCCAGGTTTTAGTCTGTTCACAAAATGGCAGCCCCCATGAGCAGTTTCATGTTTTTACAAGGTAAGAGATTGACAAAGGCACAGAAATATAATGGGAAAGTTCATCAAGGATAGTCACAATGTGAAAATCTGTCTGTTGAAAGGGCTTGGTGGCCATTAGACCAGTATCTTCCAGGCAGAAGCCAAAGGAACACTCTGGGTATAACTGCACCCTCATCCTGTAATGACAGTTGGATATTCACAGGCTGTTAGTATACATGTAAGATATTTGTGTAGATTGCAGGGAAACCTGCCTTATGGCTTCTCTTTATCACAGGCACCTTTCTATTTTAAATTGCCATATGTGGTAGCCCAATGACAAGAAGAATCAGTACAATTGTGACATTTTTATCAAGAAAGTGGTCAGAGGCAACATCGACCTCCGCCAGGGTCCTATTATCAAACAACACAGCAACACAGGAAATGTCTGTCAAGGTGTAACAAGTCCATTCACTGGTTAGGTCTCTATATTAATGGCTCTGGCCTTGGACAGGGACAAAGGAAATAACCATATTTTACAATAGAAAGGGTAGTTTTTGGTAGAAAAATTCTCTTGAAATCCATGTGTATTTCAAAATTATTATATGTCGTTAATATAATTGAACCACCGAGAGAGTTTGTTAAGTGAATAAAAAGCTGTGTTGTTGATTTTATATGGTACGACAGAAAGCCTAAAATCACATTGAAAAAAACATTGTGATGGTGAACAAAAACGAAAATTTATTTGGAAAATGTGAAGTTTAAGACTGTTTATTCGATGGTAATTAATAAAAAGCTATATGATCCAATTTGTAAAGAAAGGTTACATAATCTGTTAGGTGACCATTTTGAATGGGATGAGGCAGTTAGTCATGTATATTGTACGACCTTAGACATGTACCTGCGGCAGTTTCAGTATAGGGTACTATTTAATATTTTATCGGTGAATGAACAACTGTACAACTGGCGAATAATGGATAGTAAAAGATGTTCATACTGTTTTATTGAAGATGAGTCAGTAGCACATATATTCTGTGAGTGTCATGTGAGTAAAACCTTTTAAAATCAGCTTAAAACATGGGCAAAGAGTGCTGGAATTAATATGCCACGGTTGAGTCCAGCTTTAATTTATATGGGGTGTGATAAGAATTTCCCCTATAAGATCATTGTAGATATTTTATTGTTGATTTTTAAGTTTGTTCTGTTTTCCTATCGTGATAAGATAAATCCGCCATCTATTCATATATTTATGAAATATTTGATTAGGTTAGAAAGACTGGAATGTAATGTTGCCGAAAAACACAAAAAGTCAGAAATACATCAGCAAAAGTGGAAACGTATATTGTTATCTTTGGGTTGATACATTTGTGATAATTCAAAAAGTTATATGAAATAATCTAACATTTACGGTATAACATTGTGGCTCTTGTATGCATGTAAATGTTTGTATTCTAAGTTCCGGGAGATGTAGATGATGAAAATGATAATAAATAAACAAACTGGTAAAGAAATTATTCTGAGACATCTTGGGAGAGAAAAAAAAAAACAAGGGACCTATGGGTCACTGTGCTCAGCTGACGTTAACCTTGAAGGTAAAAATCTAAAATAATATCAAATGGAGATAAAGTGTAAGAGGAAGAGGTAATAAAGGCCATGGTTGGTTTATATGATTGGTTTGTATTGATGAGCAAGAAATTGTTGCAAAAAATATTTTGTGACCTGACCATGTGTGTTTCCTAATGTTGAAACTAAAGCATGTGAGCAGTTTGTGAACAAATGATCTGTACTATTACCATGATCATTAGTTGGTTTTTGATTAACTGTTGACATTTCAGTAGTTTACACATTTGTTCAATTGAATCTATTTTTTTGTATAATATATATTATTAAATATATATGTATTTTTTTATGAAATGTATACAGTTGAAATATAGCTAATTAACAACATAAAACAGGGCAAACAAAGCCTGATCTCAAATTCTGCTGAAGCAGGAAAATAATGAACAAATGTTTGTATTAAATCCTGATTTTTTAATCACATCAATTATTTTCTAATTTAAGTTTATATTTCTATACATTTCCAATTTAACATATATATCTGAATATAAAAGTTGATTCATAATTCTCAATTGCATCATCATAAATCTCAATCTTGTCAGATAACACCACATCATGCATACAAATGTTTATTTATTTTTTACCACAAAAATATATCTTTTAAATCTGCAAAACAATAAATATCTAAAAATAATACTTGATTTAGATTTCACAATTTTTAATTGTGTCTTTATTTATCCATAATGTGCTTCATATTTTATAATAATTTAAGCATACTGATGGGTTCAATTAGATTTGTTAAAATCATTTAAAAGAAAATTGATTTCTTTAAAAATGCTACATTACACAACATTGCATCTTCTGGATTACACCTTGAATTTTTTTTCAAGGAAAGTTTTTTCATATCGGAGTGGAAACAGCATTACAATTAAGGAGATACAGTGAAAACAATAACAATTACCTCATAACACTTTGGGTTGGGTTTGCAGGGGGGGGGGGGTGATTGGGGTGGTGATATGAGAATAACTGTACACCTGTCACAGCAGGGGATCTCCCCCAGTGACTGTAACAAATCAGAAACCCTGGCATAGCTGACTTCCAGTGACCTGGAGTGGAACCCTGCATCTGTAATGAAAGCAAGTGACTACAGAAAAAAAAATCAATAACTAGCTTAATTTTCAAGCTTTTATTTTCAGATTTCAGATTTAGACAAACTAAATATTTATGTTTACATGCTGTGAAAATTAAATCAATGGTGCTTACAGGAAAATAATGTGCCATGGTCAAAGTTGGGCAAAATTTAAGGTACTGATTTTTTTTTATGCTAATAACTTAAAAAATTTACAAAATTCAGATCTAATTTTGGGTAAACAATTGAATCTTCATTAAAAATAGTTATATACTTGAGAAAATAGACTCTAGTTTCAAAATTTTTCATGTTAAGTGAGTAATTATTTTTCCTGATTTTTTACAAAGTCCATTTTGTTTGGGCCCATAACTTAAAGAATTTATACTTTACAGACTTAATTTCTGGCATGTACATAGGAACTATATAGAGGAATATTTATGGTAAATATGAGGAAAAACAGATGAGTGGTTTTGATATAAGGCAGTCCTGAAGTGTGAAAATAGGTTTTTAATAAAAAATTGAGGTTTTTCCTTAATTTCTCAAAGGAACGAAGTCGCAAAGACCTAGTTTTCGGTTTGGTAGGAGATCTTGGGGACATCTAACATTATGCTGAATTTTGGATTCCTAGGTCTTACGGTTTCAAAACGTGCCACATCTACGGACGGACGGACGGACGGACGGACGGACGGACGGACGGACAGACGGACGGACGACGGACAATGGACCACGACTATAGCTCAGATGACTTATAGTCAGCTGAGCTAAAAATAGAAAGGGAGACTTTGAATGGAAAAACATTTTGATAATCACCATTACCTATAAAATTTCAGGGATTGTTCCTTGAAGGTTATCCTAACCCTCAATAAAATTTCAACAAAATTTGTAGAACTTTTTGTGTAATAGTATTGACAGGCAAATCAAGGGTAAAACATAATTCCTCTAACCAACCTGACTGAAGCATAACAATATAGTGGTGCTTATCAATCATGAACAAAAACTGTGCTCTAGCTGGCCAGGGTTTTACTGGGACAATTAACTTTTACTGATTAAATAACTTATACTGGTACAATATAAATATGTTACACGGAACATGATACATATCCCATTATTATTAAAAACCCTGCAAGGATCATGTTTAAATTATACTTCCTGATGATACTATAAACTGATCCTCTGACAACCATACACCAGTCACCATCTGGACTCATTTTTAATACAATTATATATCAGGTTATGTATAGACCTTGATATCATGTTACATATAAGGACAGTAATAATCAAAACATGTCCAGGCTGGGACCATATATATTTAGACCTGACCAGCATTCACCTAGGAACTGATCAAACCAAACCCTTTGTGAACATATGTTGGACATCTTGGACATGTCTCATCCAGATATATTTAGAAATATCAGACTGACAAACACACGGAAAAAAAAATCCTGCACTTAAGGGCAGATGTGAAAAGTGGATAGACATTAGACACAGGGAAAAATCTCAAGTCAGTTGGATGGATTTGGATGGATCAGACATTTCTGGGGCATTCAGAAAAATGTTGTAAACCTGAGACAGTCTACCATGTGAAGAAATCTGAGTCATTTGAATAAATGCAGAAAAGCTGATATCATAACTCCCAGACACATCTGTGAAGATTAAACCATCTGACATACAGATAAATGTCAGAGAGCTTGACAGATGGGTGAACTCTAAGACAGCAAGGCACTAGATGAAATAATAAGATTGCAGTTTTCAGTCATGGAAAAAGAGTGAAAGCCAATATTGAAGAAAAAAAGGACATATATGCCACAAACTAATGAAGGATAGGTAAGTAATTATAAAAACAACTGCCCATACAGACAAAACTGAGACAGATGGATCTATATATGTAAAATAAATCTCAAGAAGTCAAAGTCACCTTTACACAAAAGTATAATTCTACCATTAACCATGAAATACTTAGCTTGAATATAGATGGAAGTTCTAGAAATCTTGACAGGAGAACAGATTTAGAAATTTCTTAGACAACAGGAAATTAGATAAAACCTTAGACCTCACACTGGACCGAGAAGAAATAATCTGAAAAAGCTGGAAAATAAAGATAATTCTTGCACATAAGGAACAAAGAGAGATCTGAGAGAGTTGGACAGTTATTTTTAGACAGCTATAAATGTCAAGAAATCACAGACTTTGACAACTAACAGATGAAGAAATGAGAAGAAAGCTGAGACTGATCTAAAGACATTGAAACTCTGAAACATCTAATTTCCCCAACGTGAGTAGATAAAACAAAGCAACATCACGAGGATCTTGAATATAGACCTTGACTAGTGATGAGCTAGAATTACACACAGGTAATGGCAATAATTTGTATCTTATTTCAACAGAGCATATTTTCAAGCTCGCCCAGTTCACAAATGAAGTAAAATTAAATAATCCAGGCATGAAATGAGATTGTATGTTAGACAAGATTAAATTGCACATCACATGATGTAGTTTGAGCAATATGCTGTAAAATAAATCCACTTTCTTGATCTCTAAAAAAATAAATAAATTACGCGTAAGGTTGAGAAACACCAGGCAATCTGAAAATTATGATCCTGCTGATGTCAATGACTGTTATTGCTAGAATTGAGATGGACAACATAAAGAGTAGGATATGGTACTCAAAAGGGATATAACAATAAACAATGTTATTCATATACCTCACAATTTGCTTACTTAATTCATGATATGATGTATGGTATGATATATAATTATATATTATGTATTTTATAGTTTGGATTATAAGTCAATTTCTTCCTTGTTTGTCCTCTCAAAATTAAATTTCTGAACATCAGAAAAATTTATCTCAGGTTCCAATCAACTTGTTTTTGACTGGAGACAATTCATCTTATATGGCTCACATGGCACTGACTGACTATTTATATCTTTGTCCACACGATAAGTAAATTTCTTTGACAATTCCAGACACATAAGGGGCATC
Source organism: Sipunculus nudus (assembly GCA_026874595.1). Classification (NCBI taxonomy): domain Eukaryota; kingdom Metazoa; phylum Annelida; class Sipuncula; order Golfingiida; family Sipunculidae; genus Sipunculus; species Sipunculus nudus. The sequence continues at coordinate 46,030,426 of CM049306.1, read as the reverse complement.
TGATGACAGATACTGACAAAATGATGTGTCACGACAGCCATATATAAACAACAGGGTAAAATTCAGTCCACTCAGATATATATGAACAGGTTGTTTTGCTGAATTTTCAACGTGAACAATCAATGAACATCAGAACTTTATATGAAATCTTATAATCAAAGGGATACAGGATAAACAAACCCAAGTATATACCTTTGTAAAAGAAGAACTGGGGGAAGGTATATTAGTTATATTTAATTGAATTCTGCTCTTTATCTATGTCTGCCAGAGGTAATTTGGTATACATAGAGCCATAAGGATCACGGGGAGCCGACGTACACAGAAGTATCAATATGACTGGTGATCATGAAGAGCTCGGGATATATAAACAACAGGAAACAGAACAGTTTTATGACGATACACATACAGAGAATCCACCTTATTACACACACAGCTGCTTATCTGGCTATTCCCAGGAGAGAGCACTATAATCAAACATGTTTTCTATAAAGTGACATACAGAATTAACACACAGTTACATGGAAGGCCAGCCAAAAGTACACATTTTATATGTATATGGTTCCACATCAACAGCTCTGGCGATTTCCCCGGAGCCTTCATAACAACAGTTCTGCCCAAAGGTCAGGTGACTGCTCTATTTTGGGAGTCTCCCCACAACAGAGTTGCTGGTCCCTGTTACGCAAACATACATTTTATCTGCGGAATAGTGTTCACTCCAAGGTGGAGTTATTCATTAGGCAATATGCCATCAATTTACTGGTAACATCACGCAGGCTTTATTATTGTTTTACCTATAGTAACTTTGGTATGCTGCTACTCGGCAATACCCAGAAAAATCATCAGAACACACAGGCCGACATATAAATTCCGATATATACAAATACAATTATATTTCTATGGTGCAGCTGAGCTACGGGAATTTGGCCTGCTATTATTTTCATATGGCAGCAGAGCTGATGATAAAACTGTCAGATTGTCATTAATCTGAGGCACTGTGACCTACTTTTAGTAATCTCATGGTCTGACATTCTGGGGAACCTAAGAGGCAATTCCAGCCACTATAAATCTCATTCTCAGTATGGCATCAATTAATATCAATGATATCACTGGTTGATTTGCAGTCTGCACAATAATATTATCAAATCAACAAAAAATATTTTCACTGAGGAGCTGTCCACATGACTGTCACTGCACCAGGACACAGTGTTGTTCTTTTACATTATCTGAAGATTTAATATTTACGATTCTGAAAGGACATAGTTGACCCCACATAAATCATAAACAACATTTCCTAAATCCAACATACAAGTGATTCCATACAAGATCTTCTAAACCTGTATTTCCAGAGACAATTACAAAATATAGAGACATTACTGAAATTATTTAAGTATGCCCCTATTTTAATATGACGTACTGCATTTCTCCTTGGTATCTAAATGATAAATTTCATAATAAAATTGTAATGTTCATATCAATACATTGATATCAATATGCAAATTTAATTCAGGAGCTGAATATTATACTAATGATCCTTCTAAAGGATGTAAAATAGTGTAAAAATGTAATTTTCATATCACTGGACTGAGGTCAACATAAAAATTTAATTTAGGAGCTGTATATTATACTAATAAGGTGAGACCAGTGATTTAACTAGAATATGGGTAGTCGACAAGCGACTACGTGTATCCGCCAAAATCAGAGTAGGACGGGTGAAGTAAGGCATGGATTGAGTAGGTTGCGCCACCTATCACAAAATCCAGAAAGCTGTCCAAGTTGTATACATATCCAAAATTTTAGGCAGATAAGTCAAACCACGACTTGTATATGAATGATTTTATCCCACAGCAGACAAACAGGAGGATGCTGTGCAAATATGGTGTCAGGTGGCGCCATCAAATCTTGTGTATGATTAAGACCTATGCGAGATCTATACATGGGCGAAATTCCAGGGGGTTATGTCAAACCAGTCCTGAGATATAAGCCTGAATGTCTGAAGCGTAAACATAAATGTAGGTGGTGCCACCTGCCAAAAAATCCAGAAAGCTATCCAAGATGTATAAACATGCAAAATTTTAGGCAGATAAGTCAAACCACTACTGAGATATGAGTGATTTTAGCCCACTGCAGACAGAAAGATGTTGTGCAAAATTGGTCGCAGGTGGCGCCTCCAGTTTGTGTATGATAAAGAGCTATGTGAGATCTATACACATGAAAAATTTCAGGAGGATACAGCAAACCAGTCCTAAGATATATGCCTGGATGTCTGCAGCATAAACATAAATGTAGGTGGCGCCAGCTGCCATAAAATCCAGAAAGCTATCCAAGATGTATAAACCTGCAAAATTTTAGGCAGATATGTCAAACCACTGCCGAGATACGAGTGGTTTTATCCAACAGCAGACAAACAGACAGATGCTGTGCAAAAATGGTTGCAGGTTGTGCCACCAGTTTTGTGTATGAGCAAGAGCAATGTGAGATCTATACACATGCAAAATTTTGGCTCAATCGGTCAGACAGTTCCTGAGATATGAGCTTGGATGTTTGCAGCATTAACTTGAATGTAGGTGGCGCCACCTTTAAAAAATCAAGAAAGCTATCCAGGATGTATACACATGCAAAATTTCAGGTGGATAAGTCCAACCAACGCAGAGATATGAGAGATTTTATCCCAGGCAGATGAACAGATGGACGCTGTGCAAAAATGGTTTCAGGTGGCACCACCATTTTTAGTGTATGTTATAAAGCTATCCAAGGACTACATTTGTGCAAAATTTTTAGCCTGATCGGTCAAACTGTTCCCGAGATATGTGGGTTTATGTGTGGAAACAGACGCACAAATGGATGCTGGGCAGAGAGGTAAGGTCAGACCTCAACCAAAAATAAGGGCCCAGCAGTTCACATGTGACCCAATCATAATCCCGAATTTAAAAAAATTCCTCCCAGTGGTTACGGAGGAGTTCTCAAGAAACCTATGCAGCGGCAGCAGCGGCGCCCGACTGAAAACATAGTATAGGCAAAACTCTGTTTTGGTGGATACAAAAATGGTATGCTTGAATCAGTGGGATATTTTAGGCTTTAAAAACAATGGGTAATGTTATTGAGAAAAAGCTCCACTCCATAATGGTATAATCTTGGATATCAGGAAAAAACCTTGTTATTTAAAAAGAGTATCATGCAAAATGTATATACAATAAAGGAAAAACCACAGTCATGGTTCATAATGGGTTGGTTTTTTAATAATGCAATAGGGGCACCTTACATGTTACTGTAGTACTATTAGATTAATGCTCATTTGGACTAAATTGTCAAATAAAATCAATTATGCCAAAGTCACTAAATGACTGTAACCACATTTTATGTGGCACCGCAGGAGAACATTAAATGATCACTTGGTGGAGAATATATCCCATTCCCTTTGTAATATTGGGGTGATAAATGTAAAATATTTACTACCGCAGGGTACGGCAGCCATATTCCACAGTACACTGTTGTTAGTGGATGTTTACCACTGCATCATAAATCTTGTACCTGAACAGCTTATAGGCAGGCACACCATAATTTGACAAATAGGGCAAATTGTACAAGAAATAATGTGTGCTGGCATAATAAACCAGTAACCGCCCATTCAATCTCATTCTTAACTGGAGGTGGCAGTTCTTTTTATTGTTCATACACTGTTCAAATGAAATGGCTCGAGTAATCACGCTGTAAAAATTTATGTGAAGATTATCTGTCTTAATGTCTGGAATTATTATGGCCATCACAAAATGACATACAGACATATATATATATATATATATATATATATATATATATATATATATATATAAAACACATATGGAGCTTAACGTTTACTACATGACAAAAATGGTTTTCCTTTTAAAATCTCATCTTACAGCAAGTACACAGGAGGCTGTTACAGCCTGCTTTTATAACACTGCCGTATACAGTGGGTGTCTTGTCTTTTGATGAATTAGAATGTTTGAATCGCAAATACCTGAAACCTTGGATGCACTGTATGTTAATATTAGTCTCTGCAGCAGCTAGGTGCCATTTGGCTCTTTTGTATACAAACATTTCTCATAGCCAGCACCCTCTCAATAAAGGTAGTGCCATAAAAAATTGGAAGACATTTTATTATCATGCCTCCTGAAATATAAGATAACATAAAACTTTAAATATAAATATCAAAATGTTGTTACCTTTCCCAAGGTTATGTTTTCATCTGCCTCTGTTTGTTTGTCTGTCACAAGGATTTCACAAAAACCAGATCACCAATTTACACAAAACTTTCAGAATGGATGGAACATGGGCTAATTAAGGAACACCTTAAAATTTTGGTACTGATCCTGATATAAGGACAAATCAAGTACTGAAGCGGTTCTTCAGGAATTCCTTGAGTCTTGTGGTACCATCTAACTGCCTCAGCCAAGGAGGGTTATGTTTTCATCAATGTCTACCCAGTGCCAGGTAAAAATGCCCAGGTAGAATTGTAACCCACAGATTTTATGACTGTCTGCCATGTTTAGGGAGAAATTGGCATCGCAGCTTTGGTTAAGTGAAACAAGATACAAGCCAGAGGCACTGACAGAAATCTCTGTTTTAAAGATTTTTTTACTGTTAAAATCTAAGATATTTAACTTATTTGATTTTTCTCTTTCAATCTGCCATACCCAAACAGTCAGTGTCACTCACTGCTGATAGGTGTTACTAGCTCTGTTGGAAAATTCTTTTATGCATGATGTTCAAGTCAGCCAGCTGGTTCTGTAGACAGCATAATTGACCACTATGATAATTGATAGTTTCCAGGGTTCTACTCAAAGTACAGTGGAATTTCTTCTACATATACAATTTTGCTTTCTTTTATATGTGCCTTGATATCCAGCCATAAATCTAGTTCTTATCTGGAGTTGGCAGTTCTTTTAGTGTTCGTACACTTCATATGAAATAATTATTACGTCATAAAAATTTATGAGAAGATTATCTATCCTGATGTGTTCAAATTAGTACCTAACACCATGTCAGAACAGCCTGATTGTTTGATTTATATACAAATTTTGCCACGGTGGAGGTATTCTGTTTTCTACTAAGGTTTTTCTTATGTTTTATTAAACATCAAGAACAAATATTTGCCAAACATATCCTAAATCTAAAACAGCAAGAGCTTAGAAATTTCTACCAGAGACTTATTTTTCCTGAATTAATGCCACTGAGGCCTGTATTGTCTGGACAATTTCCTGAGGACAATGTTCCTAAGACCTGAAATACGTATTTAATCAATGCTTGAGCCAGGCACAATAGAGGAATGTCAATGATCAAGTTCTGGCAATTAAAGATTCCTATTTAATCTGCAGGCAAATATGTTGTAGACCCTTGAGAGCAGAAACAGAAGACACCCGGCTTGAGACATATCATGCCAAGAGAGAAAACTTGTGATATCACTTATTACAAAAGGGTCAGTCATTGTGGGAATCAATACCTGAGAGGCTTTATACCTCAGGACGGAACCGATAAAGCTACTCCAGCGATGGGATGCCAAGACCATTTCAAGAAACGAACAAATCTGAGACTCTATACATTGAGAGCCTGAATGGGACAGAGCCTTTCGGGACCGGGAACAGTCTCGCTGCATACTGGTACCCATCCATCACGTCACTATCGATGCAACACCATACAGCTACGAGATTATCACTGCACATTCCAGACTGTCCATACCAAATCAGATTTTTACCCAGCAGATAACTGGACATGAATGGTGCGCTGCGGCTTCTGTCATGGTCCATATTGCTGCCATTTAGCTCTGAGGGCCAGCTCCCGCTGGGGTTGATTCCCCTGCTTAATTTCATATATCATAAGGAGATTTATATGCTTGAGCCTGCTGATGGCAACCTATCATATATATCACCTTCCAGTTTAAGGCTCTGACCTTTCATATCAAATAGGGATCCTAAAACACAAATCTATGGGACCATTTCCTTGCCTCTCCAGATAGAAACCAAATTGTTTCATGGACAATAGAAAATTATACCCCTTGTTTAATTACGGGCCAGCAGGCTATATTTAGCTGTGAAGCGGCCACATCAGAGGGCATGGCTGCTTGATAAACAAGTAAAGGTTGATCCCCTATGGAGACATTCATCATCTTTCATAGGAGTCCCTTCTTTATGGTTTATATGCCAGCCCTGCTGACACTTATGCCACTGAATCAATATGGAATAGTCAACAACCCCCGGTCCAGTGTGCTGTGGCCAGCCGCATCATATCAAGTCACTTCTGTGAGCTTATGTAATGGACTGCAGCAATGTGTGAACGATTCACCCTGCAATAATACCATTACCAACAAGACTTGCTGCCAAGACATCAAACCAATCAATACATCTTCATCTACTTCGCATAGAAATCTGAATTCTGGGAGTAAACCCCGTTTTGGAAGAGCTTAGTACATAATTAGGCAAAGCTATTGAAAATTAGGCTTAGATGACAACACATCTTTGCCTTTGATAACAATCTCTTAATTCTCTAAAACAAAACTGCATCAGATCATTCAAGTGCAAATTGAAGAGTGCACTTGGTTCAGTAACCTAATTATTAAGATTGGCACAAATCAAAGCCGTGCTATGAGCGAGCGCATAGTGTTTATCAAGCTATACGTCATCTATGTGAAGGATCGGCAGCTCTTGGCCGGGGACTCCCTCAGCTCTAACTTATCATTTACACCTGTCAAGAACGTATCATAAATCCTCCAAAAATTGATAACAATTTTAATCATTTCCTGCTCAAACAAGATTGTATTATGAAATGAAAGCCTTCCATGTGCAGCAACTGTAATTTGTCAAAGCTTGTATTTTCCACCTGAAGGCAATGTGCTTTTTTTAAAATCAATTTACCATTTTCATTATACATAAAAAAAGCCAAGCCAGGACTGTAATATAAACATTATTTAGATCAGTTTACTATCAGATGGGAGCGTCCTACTTTTTAATAAAGTTCCAAGAACCTTTACATGTGATTAGGGGACCATGCTTTTGACATAAAAGCCATGGGGACTTTTCTTTCATCTAGTTGTCCTGGTAACAACAGTAGATGGACAATTGCCATTGGCTGATTCCATCACTGACCCAAGTGAACTGTGGAAGCTACAGGGCAGGCTGGCCAGAGGGGACACTTGAAGGCCACAAGGGGGATGACCAGATAGTGACCCATACTGGACAGCACACTGGGGAAAGAGGCAGTGGAGACATTAATGGCAGGACTGGGCTTAGCTTAAAGTGCTGAACTCCTTAAGGACAGTCTTGGACACTTAACACATGTTCATGTCAGTCTTGACACCTTGGTTAAGACTGTCTCATTGCTAAGATGGGATCACTCTGGAGTGCTGTGGTCAGAACTAACCTTGGGCTGGGTTAAAGCTGCTAGGCTGGAAGTGGTCACTGATCTTTGACCTAGCAACACCTGCAGGAAAGGTGTCTCAAACAGCAAAACAAAGAGAAACCTAGGAAAACATAAATTTGGCTTTAAGTACCTGAATGTTCTGCAAATAATTTAAACATGTCTGGGAGCATAAACCCTGCACTTTATGTGGAGTAAATACACACAAATCTCAATGAGCATGAAATTCATGCAATTATTCCTTGTTCCATGTTCTCATGTCAGGGTACATCAATCTATGGCATTAAGATTTTTCATACCTTGTATATACTGTGTCTGAACTTTTCTTTAAAGCAGGGTTGTAGTAGAACTTATATTTAATTTTGCCCAACATACACATGAATTATAAATTTAAACATGTCCTAAATTGTTCTGAAACTCATCATATATTTCAGTGATGTGTGATGTTGTGGTCTATGGAAACACTGTATGATTAGAATGTTTTATTACCAAACTAGATGTGTCGGAACGACAAGAATGCCCCCGCCAGCAGGAAATTAGAAATATTTTTAAAAGTGGTTGAGTATAAATGTAGCAATGCTGAAGAAACCCGAATATTATCATTGTATTATAATATAACAACATACAGTTAGTCAAGATCAATGATGATGATGTCAAGAAATTCCATGAAATATTCTGACTAAAGGGGTATAACTCCTGGTGAAATGTTGGTCAAGCAGAAAGAAAAGCAAATTGGATCTGTAAGTAATCTTTCTAAGAGTACACACTAAAGATCAGTTCAATACCTGCAGGCATAATGAAAAGAAATAACTGTAGATATGAATAACCTTATGAAATTGTCTTTTGAATAAGGAGTGTCATGTGGTCTGCATAGTAACATCCATGGACTTGAATTTGTGGTAAATCTCCTGTTGAGAAGACAGGTCCAGTGTTGATACATAGACTGTGGTGGGTTCTGTCATGCATTGCTGATGGTGAATGGTCTTGAAATGCCGAAGTAACTGACTGTAGATGGCAGGAACAGTATTTCTATTTATGTTAAAGTCTCCCAGTATGATGAAAAGTTGAGATTACAATGAAGGATGTAGCATATGTGAATAATTAATGAATGTAGAAGCACTGATGGATGGGGAACAATATACTAGGAGAACATTTATAATTCCAACGATTTTGCAGTCTTGATTTCTAGGACTTCTGCAATTGGAAGCTTACTGTCCTGATGATTTCTGTTAAAAAAAAAGTACATTCAAGTGCATTTCTCATGAAATTTTCTGTTTTTCATTAAATTGTCTAAGTTCCGGAGCAGTCATACCGTCAAAAGTAGGTCAGCCAGGATAACACACAAACTAAATCTGTAACTAGTCATCATCCAACCACACACCGAAAATCAGGTCAACATCTGCAGGCATTGCAAAAAAAAAGCCTGAACAAGTGCATTTATCATGAAATATTGTATTTTTCATGAAATTTTCAATGTTCAGGAGCCATCATACTGTCAAAAGTAGGTCAGCCGGAATGAAACGAAAACTTGATCTGAAACTTGTCATCATCTACCCACACACCAAAAATCAGGGCAATATCTGCAGGCATCATGAAAAAAGTCTGTATAACTGTTGGATTTTGGAAAGACGGAAGGATGGAATGACAGAAAGATGGACATGGATAAAACTATATGCCCCGGCCACCTTCTTGTGGGGGCATAATCAAATGCAGACAATTAGGACATTTTCAGTTAAGCTGAAAGTAACTTTTCTCGTGCCAAATTTGGTCAATTTTCAGAATCATACTCACAAGATTACGACTCGGCTGGTTAGGGATTGTGGGTAAAGAAATCCTTTCCCCACAAAGAACGTAGACTTCTAAATAAACCAGCAGCATAGGTTTATATGTTGTGAAGGAGAAGATGTAGTCTATCAGAATACTGTGGGTTAGAATTGTCTCAAAGGAAAATTACATGAACACAAATGTTTTTGGGGTAAGAACTTTGCAGAGTAAGTGATATATGGTAAGCAGGTGAATGTGCGATGTAAACATATGGCTTTTTCATGTATTGTAACAAGTTCTGATTTGTGACAGTTCAGACAAGTAGTCCTACGTCTGTCAAACTAGCCTTAAATGGAAAAGTTTTTTTCTGAGAAGGAATACCTAGAGCTGGCAGAAGGGTAAAAGAACTATAGCTCTAGCTCAGTATGATGGAAATTCAGGTGGCCTGAAAAGGAAATTAAGCTACAGTGTAAAATCTGATGATACTCTCATTGCCAGTGACACTGTAGACTATCCACCAAGAACCTTAACTGTTTTCAATTTCTCAGCACTGCCAGCATTGTTTGATTAAAACTGCTTAATTAGTACACTGTGACACCATAATGTCCATTTATCTGTAGCCAAGAGCTGTGTTATGCACTACAGGCAGAAAATTACTTGTGTCCATTAAAGTTTCCAAATTTTATATTGCCTGACACAGAAGTTTTATACAAATTACCAATTAGCATAGCAAGCAGTTCAATTTGCCAAGGACATGGTGGGCCTGAAGTTGTTTAAATTATAAGCTTAATCAGTCATTAAACAAAACCACACACATTCAAATATGATGCATGTGTCACCTCAACCGATGGTGACAGCTTAGCCATCAAACCAAAAATTAAGTTTAATTACTGAAATGGGAAAGTTGCTAGAGACTAATCAATAAAGAGAGAATCAACAACCTCACTCTGACTCAATTAAACAACTCTGCAAATTAGAAAATGACCTACATTGAATCTCCCTGATACCCGAAAATAAAATTTCAAGTTCCTTTATCAAATACCCTTCTTAAAGATTTAGAATAAGGAAATTTCTGTCACAATAATCAAGAAATTAAATAAAAAATATTATTTCCTAAACATTAAATACAATAATTACTATTTCCTAAACATCAAACAGGAAAAAAATGAAAAATCACAAAATGATTATTTTATTAATAAAAGTAGGCACTTAGTGGACTGCATACCATTGCAATGGCTGCACGTTCAGACTGAATATAAACAATAAACCTTAGAAAATTAGAGAAACAAAAATTGTCCATAACAGCATCTTTTTTCTAGGATTTGAACTGTTATTCTGAGTGAACAATACTTACGTTTTATGATTCAGCTTGTCTCATGGTTTTGAGGCTGGATATTCAGATATGATGATCAATGAAAGAAATTATGTGACTTGTAAAGAGGAAATAACCTTAATAAATTGACCTATTATTTGTTATCAACATTAAAATTTTATAGGCTTTTTCCTGCTGTAAGGAAAGAAACAGTTCATTAAGGTTGTGAAAATCTGGTGATACTGGTGACTTTTAGGAGCAATTCTGTAAACCAAAAGATATATTTGGAAATGGTTCTAAATGTTTTGAGTGTTCTAAAGGGAGAGAGGGCTGGAATGAGACACTGAAGGGAAGATGAGAGAAGGCTACTTCATTCATTTGAAGAAAATAACTAAACTGCCTGTCCTACTTTGAATCTATTCCTAATTAACTTATTGAGACAAAATGTTTTGCTTCCTCCACTGTTACATTGTAAAAGGAAGAGGGGATATAACATGGGAACATGAAGTTGACCAGAAGATCATGTAGCATAGAAGCATTAAGAGTGAAACATGATGTGAGAACATGAACTTAAAGGGGCCCAATCACCTATCTGACCTTAATAAACTAAAGGTAATCTCTTGAAGCTTTTATAAATCTAGGCCAGAAAATGTGGATATCATTGCAAACAGGCTGCTTGTTTTGTTTATTTCAATGTGTTTACAAATTCAACAAGGGCATCTGACAGCAAGTCAGATAAGTTGGAGCTTGCAAATGGCATTTTGAAACAAGTGCACTAAGTTCTACCTCCACATATAATGCGACCTACCACCATACGTTATATGTTTTTCCTATTTGTCAACATTGCTGTATTTACAAACATGTTGTTGATAAACAAGTTCATACATCCTTCACAAAGCATTATAAGAAATTTACCCTTAGATTATTAACATATACACAGAGGAAGCCAGAAATCACATAAATTCTTTTTCGAAAGGTAGGTCAATGGGCACCTTTAAGAGATATGACATGATACGTTGAAGTGGGTATAATATAGAGGTACAGGTGAGCTGATTTCCACATTTTTGGTTTCCATATAAATATTACGAAATTTCCAGTTAATCTTACACTTCTCAAGAGATAAATGCTCTTATGACAAGTATGTTCATTAATTAAAGAATTAATCACTTGGAAGCTATGACATTATTTATTGGACTGATTATTAATTTAATGCTTGTCTTCCAGTGATGGGCAAACATAATTTCAAAATTAATTATGACAAATGTAGTTCATTGTTATATTAATTATATTCAGAATATTCACAGCAGATTCTTCCATGCAAAATGCTACTGAACTAATTTTCCCCCTATCAGGAGAGCAAAGCTGAAACTAGACTGATCATTAGGAGCTAAGCTGATTCACAAGAAAGATTAGATTGTTTATTTTAAGGGATTAAGGATAATTTTATGCAACACTGGTTGACTCCAATACTGACAGCAGCCTTCTCTAGAGAAAAAATTATCCATATGGTCAAGATATGTTATCACACACTATACGCTCTAGCATTACCTCTGCCTCAGATACCAAATGAAACCATGTTTTCTTTATTATAAATATCCATGGAGCCATATAAAATTACAGGCAAATAATAAAACAGGGTTTTTAACTGAGGTGGAAAATTAAGAAAGTTGCTTCACCTGAAACAAGTTATGCTAAGCAAGACTTGTGTGACCTCTTTGCTTGGCTTTAATTATGTCAGGAAAATTCAAGAAGTCATAACATTTAACACCCCTATGAAGCCGGTTGTTTCTACTCATAACAAACCTGTTCCAACTGACCTATCCACAACAGCCCATATGCTCCGCTCTTTTAACCTAATTATTATAATGAGCCCCCAAAAAGCTACACAGATCTTCCATGCCCATGGATGCAAGAGCTGTTTACAAGACAAAATGATGTCACAAAAGTTAATGACATATGCCGTCGCATTGGATGAGGTCATCAACTGGAATCGCCCTTCTCCATTGATGAATATATCGATGATTTACGGTTTACAATGCCAACAGTCACCTGATTGGTTTACTCGTTAGTCAAATGCTTATGATTATTCATTGAATGAATATGTGATAAAGGTCATATAGAGTTCATGAATAGGTCAATTACGCACTGAGAGTTGGCCAAGACTGCTTTTCCCAACTGTCAAACTTCAAAATCAAATTTGTTACATTTCAAGGGAAAACCTTCAGTTTTCATTTGTGAAGTCCTTACCACTAAAACACCCATTTTTATGAAATTTGTCTAGGAACAGTTCTCATCAGAAGTATTTGAACAGACTACATTTCCGTCTTCACTACATTTAAACATAAGCTGCTGGTGTATTTAAAAATTGTTGGCTGAAGGTTTAAGGCCCACAAATCCTAACCAGCACAGCTGTGCTCTGGTGAGTCTAATTGTGTGCAGTGTGCACTTTTAAGTCTTTGAGACAGCACATCGAACCTCCCTGGTTCTGCCTAGATATCATCATTTTGATTTGAAGCTCTGGAAGGAATGGAAACTGGGCTCTTACGCTCAATTAGGTAAATTTTACCACAAGGCTACATTCTACTCCTATGTTTGTTATTCCCATTTAATTACTAATCCAAAAGAGAGGGAGAAACCTGAGAGTAGGAGAGAAGTCTACCAGTCTATCTCAGTCAAGAGTTATGGTTGATAATAAAAGAGTTTTGAGAGAGAGGGTAGGGGAGGTGCTTAATAAAGCCAAGATGTATATCTTCCCAAAACAGCTCCATAGATTACAGAATAAGACATTTTAGCCACTTGTTTCCCACAAGAAGTAAACTGTAAATAAAACAGCAGACAATGAACAGTTGAGGATTGAGGGGAAAATCAATTATTATGTTTGATGATTATAGTCAATGTTCTTTTAGAATTCATTCCATAAGACTTGCACAGTCCTTTTAAGCTAGCCAAGTAGGTAAAGAGTAAAGGGTTTTGGTTGAAACGCAAGTGAAGTCCAAATTTTACATTGAACCAATACTTTCATATGACACCCTAAAATATACCATTATACACTTGGTGTTTTAGCAGGAATTTGCAACATTGCATTGTATTTCCTTCATATATATGCTAGCATCATTAATTTGACACATGCTTTGCCCATCTGTGCTTTCATACTGCTTTATGGTGTAATCAAATTGGGCAACCTCCCACACAATCTGTGGGCCTCTGGTAGTACCACTTTCAGATAACAGGGGGCAGCACTATGTTATACAGTGTGCATCTACATGTATTATTATATTTTTGTGAAATTAATTAAACAGGAACAACATGTTAAATGATCTATTTGTTGCTCTTCTCCTTGTAGTATTAGCATATTTTTCATTATTGCTGTGTTCTTAGTTTAAATTTAATAACCTGTCAACAGTGAAAAGATGAAAGTTTACTTTACATGTATGAAGTTGATTGTAAAACAAGCGATAAGGACCTGAAAGTTATAAATTAACCTTGCATGGATGGTTCATTATTCTTAACCATGGTAACTGTCTTGTGTGCAAGTATCTACTGACATCTGAAGTCAATATTAAATGCAATGATCAAAATTTTGCAAAGCAAAAGAGCTTTTTACAGTCAAAGGTCATTTTATATGAAGGAGCTTATTGTATATGGCTACATCAGCAAATTCATAGTCACTTCAGTCTTGTATACAGTCACTTCAAAGGGAAGTTCAAGTTACATGCAATTTCAAGATTCATTAAATTCTAAAACTGGAACTGATTACTTCTGTAATCTGTTAAATAATCTAATATTTTGTGTAGCCTCCGGACTGTATTACCAAAGAATATTGTCCTTTCACTTAACGTTTCAACTAATGTCTTCAAGGAAAACTTCCAACACTTTACATTTATGTGCTCCTCATTAGGGTACCATTCTTAAAGATTTATCTGTAGCTTAACCCTTTGGCCTTAGGTCATTTCTACATACTCAAGACAAACCTCTTCCAGTTGAGAACTGGCCAGGATGGCCAGGACTACTTGTCTCAACTGTCAAATTTTCAAAATTTGTTACCTTTCAAGAAAAATACCTTCTGTTTACATTTCACATGTGTGTGCTTATAAAAAATATTACTTATTCCATGAAGTCCTTAGCAAAAATACACCCATGTTTATGTAATTTGCCTTGGAAAAATTCTTATTCAAATATATTTTAACAATCCTCACTATATTTATACCTATGCTACTGTGTATTTAAAAGCCCCAGTGCATTGTGGGGCTAAGATCTCTATGCCTGCAAACCTTAGCCAGGACTCTTATAAGTATTTTGGGCAGTGTGCAACTGCTTACCAAAATGATCCAAAGGCAAAACTGGCAGTGGCAAGAGGAATGGCAGCAGGAAAGTGCTTCTCCCATTCATCAGAGTGAATCTTCTTGATGCAGGACAAGTATACTATCAGGAACAATGCAATTGCTATGTTGGCAAGGATGAGGAGGCACCCAATGTTGAACCAGACCCTGAAGAAAAAGAGATGATCAGTCATATCATGTGTCATAATGGGAATCGGTAAATATACAACCAGATGTATGAACTAAGACTGTCAGGACTGACAGAACAGGATTCAAGCTGAAACAAAATAATAATGTTAAAGCTAACCGAAACTGCAAAGGTACTGCTGCTGGGAAGGAAGAGAAATGCATTTGTCATTGAACAGATAACTCTACCATGCTTGAAACCTCAAAAGCTGACTCAATAACCTGACTTGTACTTTTTCCAGGTGATGCATTGTTAGTGTAACTTGATTATTAAGTAACCAACATCATCAGTGAACAGGTAATTTATTTTGTTTTTTTTTCTGTAAGAAGTCAACAGTTACTAGCTTCATCCGCTCATGGAAGACATTTAAACGCTTTCCCTATAAAGCGTGTGAGAAATCCATGCTTTCTGACACCTGCAGCCTTTGATGCAGTGGTGATGCCATGAAATTAACAAGCGTGCTCATTCAAATCTGACAAGAAACACATACTGAAGTTCATGAATGGCCGATCACATAGCAGGTGCATCAGTGCCTTGATCAAAACTAATCCCTACATTTTCATCATATAAAAAAAATCACAAAATGAAAATAACCTTTCAAATTATCCAAAACAAAAAAAGCCATAATAACCACAATCAAATAAAGGCCACCTGTTTACCCAAACTTCTCATCTGACATGTGACAACTGAATTGTGACATACAGGAGATGATGTTTCATACAAAGATGGCCTGCTACAACTTTTGACTCTTCCAATGGACCTCTTCTATATCATATGAATCTTTCAACAGCTAAATGCCACAATCAGATGAATCTTGCATGGACACATCAGGTTACTCTTCAAAGTGTTAACTCTTTCAACAGATTACTTTTCCTATGACGGCTCTACCAGAATATGGCAAACTTTTGGCCACCTCCCTCAGAAAAAAAGTTTCCCTATTGACTAACATTATGAGCAAATAAAAAACCTCATGACAAGCTCCCTTATCAAATGACTTCCCTGGAAACAAACATCATCAGTAGATAGGAAATGTTTTGCTTTGTCCTTCAATAAGGACAATTCAGCAGTAACTATCTCCATCAGCTTCAGGAACATCTTTAGGCTCTAAAAAGTTCCCTCAAAAGACTGATTCCCTGGTAACTGATTTTTTTATTACATAATAAAGAAACCCCTCAAGGTTTAACCTGAAAAGCTAAACGTGATCATCAGATAATGTAAAACAGCAGTTTTCAATAACATTGGACTAAACATTCACTTTCCTATAATATGGAAATGAAGTGAACACCTGAGCAAAGGGATCTATTCTATACAGTTAGATCCTGTTGCAATTCATCCAGGTAATGTGGTCACCAAACGATGATGACCATTATATGCACCCCTTCAAAGCCTATGAAAACTTGTAACAATGTCTAAGACAACCAACCAACAAAAAAATCATAAAGGGAAACACTCGTTCTGCATTCTCCATTCTTTTGCCATTGGGTCTTCCTCTTGCAATGAGAGGACTGGCTCTGCATTCTGATAATACTGCAAACACTCGGTATGTCTCCTGTTGTGGAAGGCCTTGATTATACTTTCTTCATTTTCTCCAGACTTTGGGTCTGCCTCCAGTGGTTTAAAGGACTAGTTCTACATTCTGCAGTTTCTTCAGACAGTGTGTCTCCTCCCTGCAGTGTGAAGCGTGCACCGATTCTGTATTCTTATATTTCCTTAGACAGTGGATCTGCTTCCTGTCATGTCAAACATTAGTTCTGCTGTCTCCAGTGTCCTTACACACTGGGTGAGTTTCCTGCAGTGAAAGCCAATGTTTCTGCATTTCAAGATTCCACAGAAAGTTGGCCTTCTTTCTGCAATGTGAAGCACTGATTCTGTATGTTTTAATTTCCTTAGCAGGTGAGTCTACCTCCTCTCGTGTTAGACATTGGTTCTGCTATATCCAGTTTCCTAAGACACTTGGTCTGCTTCCAGCAGTGAAAGTGATTGGTTCTGCATTTCAAGCATTCTCAGACACTGGATCTGTTTCCTGCAGTAAAAGGAATTGGTTCTGCATTTCCAGTTTCCTAGGGCAATAGGTCTAGCTCCTGTAGTGTTTAACATTGGTTCTGCTATCCCCAGTTTCCTCAGACAATCGGTCTGTTTCCTGCAGTGAAAGTTAATTTGTTCTGCATTTCCAGTTTCCTCAGGCAATGGGTCTACATCCTGTCAAGTGAAACATTGGTTCTGCCATCGCTGGTTTGCTTAGACACTGGATCTGCTTCCTGCAATGAAGGTATTTCATTCTGCATTTCCAGTTTCTTCAGACAGCGGGTTTGTCTCCTGAAGTGCAAAGCATTGGTTCTGCATTCTGTATCTCCCTCACAAAATGGGTATGCCTCTAAGTGAAAGTCATTGGGTCTTCATTCCCTAGCTTCTTCAGACACCAGGTATGAATCCTGGAATATCAAGTATTAGGTCTGCCTATTTCCAAAGAAAATATACATTGCAAATGTGGCTGTGATATAACTGTATAAGTTTTGATTTAAAATTAACTATATAACCTGCAGAAACCATGCTATTTTGAACTGATTCAGTGTAAAGGCTAATCTTACAAGGGTAAAGATATATGGGCTGTAATTGGCAATACACATTATAGCATATTGTGATATTATGTAGCCTTTTCTCTCATGCAGGGGCCAGTACCTGCAATAATTCACTGTCATGGTATCTATTTCAATCAATGCAGCAAATGAAATATTTCCATGAGCCATGGCATGCTGCAGCAACCAAATATGAACCTGGTAACTGTAGCTCCACAAGTTTAATGCCAAATGTCTGACACTGTCTGTTGTTAGCCGTGTTACCTACCAACCTGAAATGTTCTTAAATGTAATCTGAGAGATATATGCTGAATGAAATGCATAAGAAATTGTTGTCAACAGTCAAAAGTTTTCTGAACATAACAAAATTTAATTTCAATAAAATGGAAAATATGAACCTGGGCTATTATCCAGTAAGGAAGATACAATGTGCAATCTATTTATGGACAATCCATTTCATTATTACT
Source organism: Sipunculus nudus (assembly GCA_026874595.1). Classification (NCBI taxonomy): domain Eukaryota; kingdom Metazoa; phylum Annelida; class Sipuncula; order Golfingiida; family Sipunculidae; genus Sipunculus; species Sipunculus nudus. The sequence continues at coordinate 46,012,412 of CM049306.1, read as the reverse complement.
GATTATGAAGCTGGACTGATATTGAGAAGTAATCGATACTACTGTTCCACAGATTCAGTTACCCAAAAGTTATATGTAGCAAGAGGAGATTTTTTTTTATAATTCATTTTGTGAGACAATTAACAAGAATTTCATTCAGCTTGTCTGAAGGACACAATAAGTGCTTAATTACTAAAAATTCAGATGTATATGAGTAAACAAAGAAAAGCCTGTCTTCAATCACACCTTTATGAATTAACTAATGGGGTTTGAGAAAGAGTAGCCGTTTATAACATAAAGGACAATTTCTTTCACAAAAAATAATTCACAATTATTTTGTTTTGATGTGACCTGACAATTCGTATACAGTGCATGTTTTGAATTCTAAATGGCAGCTGCACAAGATTGTAGCATAAGCAGAGTTGCATAAGTTGCAAAGGAATAAGTTCTGGAAGTAATTAGTTTGATATTAAATTATTTATTTGAAATGTGACAAGGGTTCCATTTTCACCTGTGAAAATACCAAATTAAAAGGGAATTTCAATTAGTGTGATGAAGGCAGCAGTGGTGGCATGCGATCATATTACTAAGTGCCCCTGACGGCAGTGAAATGTGATCCTAAACTGATAACAGTGCCAGGTGCTTGAAATATAAACCCTACCTTGAGTGAATGTCACAATTTACTAAATGGTGTGAAACTGAAACCTGTCCATACCTGAAAACTGTTTAATCATATTTAGTTAACGGATGATGACATCATTCTCAGTTAACTTCATGATGTCTGATGGAACCATCGTAAATAAATGAGAATGAAGAAACAATTCTGGGGACATTTTTTCAAAGCTTAAAATCATTTGTAGCTCTTTTGAGAAATCCAGCACAATTTATTTGTGCAAAACTATCAAAACATGATAGTGTTTTCTTTCAGCAAAACCTGTATGGCTGCACTTATCAGGTTTAATTGTAATGGAGCTATATTGCAGACATCCAACAATATTAGCATCGTCTCTGAACAACAGGCATGGATGAGACAAACAGTAATGATACCACAGAATGTTAACTTTTTCTGCAATCTGACCACATAACTGCAGGAATTATATCCCACAATGCACTGCATCAATTTTCATTCCCATGTCACTGATCATGTTATTGATACACTGAAAGGCATTTTATCTTTCTATCTGAATTTGGCATAGACATTTTATAGCTCTACATGATGCAATTCCTGTTCACATTAACCTGCCATTATTGTTTTGGAAACGCTGAAAAAAAAGTACTACACCTGTCGACATTTTCCTTGGATATATAACAGTACAGAGACACAAAGACACCATATCCATTTTATTTTAATCAATAACTGTATAAAATCTTACATATTTTCAAAAAACCATTGTGGAGTCCTTCCGATCTATTTTCACAATAACAAGATCTTCTTGTCAAAACCTCTCATATTAAACATTATATTTACTTTCAAAATATTAATGAAAAAGTTACAATGTTTCTCTTTGGGAATATAAGAAGCTTGTGTTTCAACAAGTGGGCTCTCTAATGACTGAGTAAAGCTGTATTTCCACTTGTCTGGACATGGATATGGATATGAATTTGACCGGAACAAAAATATGATAACATTACTATGAGTGTTTAAACTTGTCCAGTCACAGATATGGTGCCGTATACATGTACAGTGATTTCAGAGCTCTGCCTGTACAGTTCCCGAGATACTGACAGTTCCTCCTTATGATGGAGGTTTAGTAATAAGGTATATACAATACTGAAACATTTGTGTCATTGTTCCATTATGTCTACTACATATGTCTATTACAACAGAAACTTGACATTTCTTGGCACCGCAGGTGCCATAGTAACCCCAGACAATTAATCCCCCCCCTCCCCTTCAAGAATAGGCCCCCATCTTGAGAAGCTTATACTGACACCTGGCAATTGACCATGGTTTCTTCCATCTATCAGCTTGAGAAACAACATTTTTCACCAAATATGGGAATTTTCCAGGTCAAGGCCAAGGTCAGGTCAAAGGCGCAAAAAACAAAAAAAGAACAAAAGGTGGTGCCACCTGTCTCCTGCAGAAGACAAAGCTATCCAAGATTTTCTGTCAATTTTTTTTTGACCAATCCATGCATCCCTTACTGAGATATTTAAGATTATGTGTGGATTTTCACCAAATATGAAAATATTCCAGGTAAAGGCCACTCTCATAGGAAAGGTCATGACCCTAATTTAAATATACCTCATCCCATTACCCATATCTATGTATATGCATAATATGAAAGAAATCTGTCCATTAGCTTTTTACTTATTATGATCACAGTATTGTCAAGTGGCAATGAAGGGGGTATTAAAAGGCACAAAAAAACAATAAAAGAACAAAAGGTAGCGCCACCTGTCTCCTGCAAAAGACAAAGCTATCCAAGATCTTTTGTCAATTTTTTTAGACCAATCCATGCATCCCTAACTGAGATATTAAGATTATGTGTGATTTTTACCAAATATGAAAATATTCCAGGTCAAGGCCACTCTCATAGGAAAGGTCATGACCTCAATTTAAATATACCTCAACCTATTAACCATATCTATGTATATGCATAATAAGAAAGAAATCTGTCCATTAGTTTTAATGCTTTAAAATGCTCACAGTACTGTCAAGTGGCAATAATGGGGGTATTAAAAGGCGCGAAAATGAGGACAGGAAAATAGGTGGCACCACCAGTTTCTGGTACGTGACAATGCTATCCAAGATCTTAAGTCAACTTGATTTTTGGATCAATCCATGCAAGATTTCTTGAAATAATTAAGAATTTGCATGATTTTCCCCAAAAATGGACCTTGAATAGGTCCAGGTCACTCTCCTAGTTTAATTCATAACCCCATTTTAGATAGGCTTTGTCCTCTCACCCGTATATATGCACGTGTCAAGTTTGGTAAAGGTCCGTGAAATATTTTTTTAGTTATCATTTAAACAAGATTTATCTGCGGCAGGACCGATATGAAACCATAGTCTCACCTGACTTTGTCTGGGGATACAATTAACAAGGAGAAACAGATGTCATGTATATATCAGGCCAGGATCAATCAAAAGCAGTGTATAGTAAAGGTATTATAGCAAAGTTTTGAGTTTCTTTAGAAATGTAAAAAAAAGTTTGAGTTGGCCATTTTTTTTTCTACTGAAAAAAAGTCTTAAATGAAAGCTAGAAGCAGAAACTATTTTTTGTCTGTACAAACAGGTGTATACATCTTGTGAAATGGTAAATAAAAAGGTCAAAGGGCAATCATGCTACATGTTCATAATATATGGTGTTCATGGATTCCTCGTGACAGGGTGGGTGACAATTTTGCTATCAGTTAATTGTGTTCATGATTATTTAACTTCCAAATCCTCTCCAATAAAACAGTCGCAACTTTGGTGTACCGGGGAAAATATCATTCAATCGTGCAATTCAATTTCCCACAGACACCAGCCAATCTCCAGGCCACTTTTGGCATGCCATTCCATGTGTTCCCTGATAATTACTTTTGTTAATTTGCCACGCAGAGCTTAATGGCCCCATTAGCTCTCTAGCTATAATCAACACTATGCAATCAGCGACAGCATGGAACAAACAAGCTGGTACAGAATCCAGGCAAACTAATATGGCCAAATTTAATATAGCCCACCAATTATCACTTTTGCTGTGTAAAGTATTACTGGTGTCAGCTCTTCTGGCTTCACTGTAGTGCAGGAAGGGTGCAGGGTAATAAGCAATAATACATTTACTTATTCTGTCAGACACAGCAACAATGAAAGCAGTCATGTCCATATTTTCCATATTTATAATTACAAGTTGAAACAAAGACAGAACCAATCACCCATGTATTTGGGATCATTAGAAAAATATCTAATATTAATTATATATTTCACTTTTATTACACACACACACAATTTCATTTATTTTATTTTCAATACCACATATCATGACCATTACAAACCATGTATTGTTTCTATTTAACAAAATGAGAATACAATGAAATCATCTTAGAACCATCCATGAGCTTCATTTTCTCAATATATTCATATATATTAGGTTGTGTAAAAGCAGGTATGCCTTGATTTGATTATCTAATGAATTTACCAGGCAAACTTTTATTCAGAATTCATAGTATTATTTTTTTTCTCCACTTTTTCAAATGAACTTGAACAGAATTTTAACAAAAATAAATGTGGTAAAAGCAGGAAGTACAAAACAAAGGAACCCTTTTTGCAAATGTTTGAGATTGTAAAACTGAATGAGTTACAATTAAACCCAAAGATGAAGAAAGCAAAATTAGAATTTTTTTAAAAACATAATACTTTTATAATAAATATTTAATTGGATATCTGGTAAAAAAATGCTGCATGATGCTTGAAATTTCCTTTTAATATATTGAAGTTTTAGGTGTGAATACATAAACATAAAACTTTGAAGAGAACAGAACCATGGGTCAACTGCTGCTGTGAGTGTGGAAAAAACTCCAATATGTTGTAATGGCAAGGCAAGCCCCTCCCTCATCAATCAACCCCCAACTTCCTGAGGATTCTGGTCCAGTGAATCTGGCCAAAATTGGTCTTCTTCTTGCGGTCCTTTGACAGCACACTCAGTGAACCAGAGAGATTTATCACACCAAAATCCCCAGCTGTTGACCTTGAAGCTGTGTTACATCATCCCGTTGTTTTACATGGTTTCATCTCGCAATCTACCCCTTAGCAGGACTCACCAGGGACGTAATAGACTGGGGATCCCTCTGGGGTCTGTGGCTTTGATTTTGCCAGGATGTAGCCTCGAGGTGATGTAGGGTTCTGGGTGACCGGCAGGATCAATCAGGATGGTCTGAGGATGAGGACATCATACTGAAGGATCTGGGCAGGAAGAAGACAATATTTATGATTTTCTTAGGAACCGCAGGATGGAAGGGCATTCCTCCAAACCTGCACGGAAATAAACGACCATGATGGACTTGTTGTTTACAAACAGAAATTGTCAGCTATTGCAAACAAATTGACCATATATGGTTCATTTGCAATAATTCTAAATTTAAGTGTATTTAATGTTTTTAAATGGACATGTCTTTGGCAGGTAGAAGGCCCTGTATAAAGACTGATGAAGGTGACCTTATTTCAAGCAAATAGTTTTATTATGAAGCAGTTGGAATGATATAGCATATTCTTGGTTTCTAAGTTCTCAAATATCAGGAGTTTGTATGTACAGCTTTCTCAACTGACATGCCAAGGCAGGATGACAGGAATGCAGCCCTTTGACAGTGGGCACAGTTAAACTTGAAGACCTGATTATATACCACTACATGAGGAAATTCATGTATCAACGACTTAAAAGTAAGAGATCTTATAATGGCTGTTTTAAAAACCATGATCAAGAGCATTTAGGTGCCCTCTTACAACAAAGACACCAGAAATCCAAAATTTGTCAAAATTGCACCCCTAATAGTTCATCCTGTAGACTGATTATAACTGAAAATCTTAGTATGTTTAAATTGTTGTCTGGGCTTAAAACATAAAAGCTGGATTTGGATTAAGAACACATAAGTGCACAATTCAGGTTGAAAGCAAACAGAAAGAAAATGACACCCCTTCCCCTCCTCCCCCCCCCCCCCCCCAGACACACATATTTGTAATATTCCTTCCTCCTTCGGGACATGTACTAGACAAAACACTCCAAAATGTTGGTAATTAAAGTCTACTGGCTGGATCATCTTGTATAACTAATATCTAAGAACGGTTTAGGGTGTTTCCATGGCAGCAGCCAACAATCAGCAAGTGTAAAATGTGTTTAAATGATGTTAGAGATTCTTATTACTATGATTTAGGTTGGACTTTCATAAATCCTTTTCCTAACCAGATTTTGGACAGAAACATGTTTTGGCAAACCATTTTTTTTCAGAAATGATTAATTTAAGGTTCATCCATGAATATTCAACTGGAAATTGCACTTCTACTGTTATTTTTCCAGTTTAAGAAATAGCCCAAAAACAGGCTTATTGGGATAGTGAAATATACTGGGCTTATGAACCTGCTGACTTTGCCTCAGATTTTTCCTTACCTGAGAATTCTGCATATCTTGCAGTTATGGATATAACTGATGATTATGAAAAATATAAAGTTAGGGTAAAACCAGAAGACTATTAAGCTGGAGGAAAAATCTTTTTCAGGTTTCACAAGAGAAATCATTTTTGCCTGCATGTGAAAATCCCAAATTTCAGCACTTTAACAAAAATGTTTGGATTTAATTAAAAAAATAACACACAGGATTAAAAATATGATTTCCATACAAAGAAGCAGTCAGGATTAAAAATATGATGTCCATACAAAGAAGCCGTCATTTAAATAAAGTTTGGTATAACAACATTTTATTCTGCTGTAAAAGGCATACAAGAAATTACAATATATCCATGGTTGATAAGAACCCACCACATTTCCAACAGGTTGTTAAACCTATAATATCTTTCCTAATGATCTTGGTAGGCTTTGAAGACTGGTTAGTTAAAGCTGCCTTTGATTCTAAACAGTTTATTGGATGGCATGAAGAGACCATCATTTCAAGAGCCGATCTATCAATCATGACTAACGAGCCAGAAGGACCAACAATGACCATTGGTGGCCCCGTGATTACCTCCAGCTCCTTCATGTGATGCTCATTTGCATTTGATTAATATCATCGCAGATCACACATCATCCGTTTAACACTGGTAAAAAAAGGCACAACTGTTTAATTAAGGTTTTTTGTATGCTTAGCTTAAAAAACAGCAACAGTAGATGAAAGAGCCGCAAAGGATCTTTTCCCATGCAAGTGGCCAACTTGCAAAAGACTTGCCATTTCTAATTATTAACAGAAAATACAGGTTTATTCCCGAATAATAATCACTTCAGCATAAAATATAGAAAAAATATGCTGGGTGGAAATCATATTGTGTTACAGTGCTGCTTTATTAGTTTTGAAAGCTGTATTGCTGAGCCAAGGGTCCGTTGTAGATCATTATAACGAGAACCAGACGCCGCTTACCAAGAGCTCCTTCCTCTATTAGCGAGGGGGCACTGCCATCATTAAATCTGACGTATCTGTGGGCTGTAGCAGCCCAGAGCAAAGTTACCCACCCTTAAAGACAATTAATAAATGAGCTATTGCATATCATCTGTCATAATTCTGCAGCCTTTAATTAAAACCTGTCACATTTGATACAGCAGCCAAATGAAAAGGCCTTTGTAATTATATGGCCATTCTTCAGTGTTAAAGGAAATTCCAGAGCTAAAGACAATGGGTGGTTCTCATGATCTATCATGATCATTAGCCTCCGGATTCCAACAGTATGTGGCCCTGCCGTGATCCAGTCCATCATGTAGCGCCATGTTATTAACAAACCAGGCGCGCAGACTTAAAGATAAAAGCTGGCTTTATTCAAACCGCTGATCTGGGTCTATTTCTATAGAATAAACAACATGTAACCGGCAACTTGTGTAACCCTGATATGATAAAACAACCCTTTCCCCGCTTTCAGATATTCTATGGCGTAAAAAGTAGCGCTGTCCTAGGAACAATTGGGCTATTATTGATAGAAATTTATGTCTATAGAAGCCCATCAGAATTCAGCTGTACGCACCAGCCTCAAGCATTTAATCCAATGCTCAGTAAGTATAAATTGACTATAACCAATTCAATCACTTGAATCCTGAGGGTTCAGAAGAAAAATATGTTTTGATAAATTAAGTCATAAACCTCATCAATTTAGAAACAATATCCTACACACAAAGCAATTTAAGGAATTCAACTGATTTAACTGCTCAGAGAATGTTGCATTCAATTTCAGTGTAATGTACAATAATGATTGTATGAAGAACCACATGAAACAATAAAAGCACAGAGTGCTCTTGGAGAACCACTGTAAAAAAACATTCAGGGACATGTACACAGGATAAAGGCTGTGGACTGTGGTGGTTTGAGTACTTTGTCCAGGCCAAGAGAACAGGGATTCTTACAAAAGTCAGATAGATCAATGTATCCTGCTTCAGGACTAGCCATGCAGCTGTCTAAAGAGCCCTTAATTTGTGAAAGGATATACAGAGATTTGGATTATACGTAATCATCTATGAACAATGTACGTCTAGAATGTACCTCCAAATATTGATCTTAACATCAACCCTAAGTTTGGTTCTCTTTTGTGTGTGTGTGTGTTTATATATATTTAATTCTAGATTAGAGGAAACACTTATTACATTATCCAAATATTTGAAGGAATACTGTAAAGGTAGCTTACAATAAGATGCTTTCAAACCATACATTTTGCTATAAGTGTCACATCTTACTAGGACAAGAGAGAACTAAACCAGTTTATCAAAAGAAGCTCTACATTTCCAAGGAAAAAAGGTAAATAACTGTAATTGGACTTCCCAGAAGTTTACTCATCTAGGAACATGAAGAAAACCTGTTTTTAATAAGCCAGTGCCCTGTGTAGTATGCCTTGGAGACAGATGGACCTGTCTAAATGCTGATATTGACATTTTAAAATGGGAAAGAAAAATGGTCATATTCCTTGAAAGTCTCAGACCTGGCTCTGGGTCTGTTCGATTAATGCAGCTCCAGCGATATTAATGCACTGCGTTACTGAAGTTGAATGCTGTCCTCCAGCCTGCGGCTCCCAGCCCAATTGGTTTCGCACAAGCACAAATTTGTCACAGGGAACACTTCCCCCGGAATCTAGTCCATCAAACGCAAGTTTCTTAACAGCACGTCCAGTGGGGCTTAATATGAGCAAGTTCCACAACTTCACAGAGACCATCCATCAATAACTGATTTCAATATAATCTCGTTCTAACTTTTCTTGCACTGTGCAAATACACAGACAAAAATACTATTGGACGTGTCACATGAAAAAGGCGGCTCTTGTGAAAAGAAACAGCACAGCCCTTAATTCAATACATTTAGCTCTTACATCTGGGCGGCCTGGTAACACTTGACAATCCCCATTCAAATTTTGCCCAATAATTGGAAACATTTCCTTCACTAGAAGAGAACAAAAAGCATTGAACATGTCCAATACTACTTGCTTCGCCGTCAAGATCTCCATTCCAGCCTTCATTAAATCCAGTCTTTTCATCACTTTTACTGGTGCTATTACATTAGGCTTTTTATCAATCAGAGGATTATGTCTTCTTGTGGATAAAGGGTGCAGAACAAAATGTGACATTGTAGTCAGGTATTTTCACATAAGACTTCTCTATTCATTTTTCCATGTATCATATACTACATTTATATGTGGGTATACATACACACATATATACATGTATATATACTCCATTGATCCAATAATCTAATTCAACAGTATGTCCAAAAGTGTACAGTAAAACAGACACACCTACACAGATTAATATGGTAAATTCTCAAATGGTAACCACTCCAGGAAAATGACCATCACACTGACAAACAACTGTATTTGGTTCCAGCTAAGTATATGGCAACCTGATATAAGTCTCCTAATCTCCAATATCCTCTAAAATGACTGCGGGTGGAGTGCCTCAAAAGGTAGGTTAAATCAGTCGGGGTTTCCTGTATATATATGCTCTAAAACATAACCAATAATATCATATTGCTAATAAATAATAATTTTGTTGGTTTGAACTCTAATTCTACAGTCCTGCCTTTTGGTATCACAAAAATATAGATAATTTCTAGCCAAAATAATGCACTTTGAATAAAATGTTGGTATAAGTAATACTTACAAAGTAATACAAATTTATGAATGATATCTGTCACTGAATGGAAAGCCAATTGGTCAATGAATCTGACCCTCCTTTTGTGGATCTCTGTCATTTATGAACACAATGGCACAGCAAATTTTTTTTTTAACCAAATACATGTAAAATGGTAAAAAACCTTCCTCACATTTTTACAGATGAATAAATGTATTTTTTTAGTTACAATCATCATCATGCAGACCATTTTTGAAAATAATGGGACAAAGAATATTTGACCTTAGGAGCACCCAAAGTATTTCTTTACATGGTAGAATCATACATTCTACCTTAAGGTGACATGAAACCACATCGGTCACTCAAGGTAACAAGAAGATAAAAACAGAAGGACAACCAGAAATAACTGTGACATTTTTAAAAAGTCTGAAAAATGGGAATTTTAGCTCAAATTGCCCAGTTTCATGAACAATGCTATGGCCAACAACCTGTGCAAAACCTAAAGTAGTCTCTTATTAGGGCAGGGGCACTAATTAGGATAAATATGGACTGTAAAAAATATTTCTATTTGAAGCAAATTTGTTTTAAAAAGTATCCTTAGTATTTTTTCCCAGAAAAAGTATAACACTTAAAAAGTTTTTTAAGTGGCAGCACTGCTTTCAGACACTGCTGGTCTAGCTGTTGAGTGTACCATGGATACTTGTACATTAAGGACTGGATGCTGGGACAGTGAAGCATCTCTTCAATGATAAAATTATCCCACTATTAACTTCAGCCTTCTCTTGACATGCCACTTGTTAAGTCAATGTAGCGACTGGCTGGCTCTGTTTCCTGGCTTCTGTGGCTAAATAAGGTAGTCTCTTGTATGATGATGAAGCATTTTGATGACAGGCTGTCACATATGGACAGCAGATCCAGCATTCACTCTTACACAATCAGTGACTGATACAGCTCAGACCAGTGCTGGGAGAGCACTGGTTAATACATTTACACACATGAGAAATTCAATCAATCATTAAATAATAGGTACTGTCAACAGGTAATGTATTAATCATCACCTGTTTACGCTACCACATTTGAAATATGTATATACTGAGTCTTTGTCATAGACCTGTGCTTATCATTATTCCAGTGTCCACTAGAGGGAACAAGTTATCTATGAATGATAAGCCGTGTTATACCTCATTATGGGCAACAGACCGTCAATATGTGATATATATACACTTACAAGCAATTGATAACAAGTACCATTATCTGACCAAAATTGTATTTATATAATCAACTGATATATATAAATATATATATATATATATATATATATATATATATATATATACATATATAATCAGTGAAATCAATTTGGGATCATCATTATTTACATGGTCTCTAGAGGACCCAAGTGGTTACTAAGTAAAAAGGCAATACTATACATTAGTAATAGACAACAGACCCTCTAACATATTATATTTAAACATTGGGTCACAAGTACTAGCAATGGGTCACAACTACTAATAATCCACAAAAGACCATTTTAAAACAGAATATAATATGCTGAATAAATGTTTCCAAAAAAAACATATGCTCACTTTATTCTGTATCAAAACACTTGGGGAGTTTTGTAAATGAATCAAACCAAGCATAGAAAACTGTCTATAAATGGCCAGCCAAACATTTCAGGTTCATTCATCTGAATACAGTTCTTGTCCTGTTTTTCAGGTAGAATAGCATTCATTGTATCATTTTCAAAAATGACTTTAATTCTCATCAAGTAGACAGATTAATCATTATTAAGTCTGGGCTAAAATATCAGGACTCCCACTGGGCATTTAATCCTGACAAAGGGAAACTTCAATCATTAAACACAGACTTGATGTTAAGCCTTTACTTTTGAGAGTTTGCTGACCTCACATGGAGAGTTTCTAGTATTTAAAAGCTTGGCCATTTAAAATGGATTCCTTGCATGAAAACTCGCATCCTTAACAGAATACCAATAAAAATAGGCTGCTGACCAAACCATTAATTTTTTTAATTGTTTTTCTGGTTTTCATCATAACTTAAATACTTTGATATTTACACTGGTCTCACAGTGCTCTCTGTAATAAGAATGTGCCCTCCCCCTTCACTGTCATCATTTTCACTTGATTTATGTTTATTCCTCTTTATATAAAAACCATCCATCCATTCATCCCCTTTTGATGGATCCATACAGTCGCCCCCCCCCCCCCCATTCAAAATTCCTGGATCCACCCCTATAACTGTTTAAACTTTGTAAAAGCAGTAATATGCTTAAGAAAGCACTCTCTGGATGACATAATACAGATCACATCCCATAAAATCATATTGCCCTCCCACTGGGAAACTAATTAAATCAGTCAGTTTTGTTAATCAAACAGATAGTATTTCTTTAATATCTCTTTGCACTTATCCAGCTTCAACATATCTATCAAAATTATTCAGTCTTGACTTCAGTGGGCGATTGTCAACTTTTGGAACCTTTGGGAAATTATATCCCCAAAACTATCACGTTCTGCTAGCTTTGAGAAAGCCAAGAGAACATGTAATCTGTCATAACATTAGCTGGTTGGTCTAGCCTGCCATACAAATTTATATTGATTCATACCGTTGATGCGAAAATAGCGTTACACATTTTTATACCAAATTATCTCTCAGCTGGAATGAAACTGTTTCAGTGGTTTTTAAAAAGCACGTTATCACCTGGTCCGCTTGAACAAACATAAATCTCTGCAGCATCCAGTTTTTGCCAGACAGATCAGTGTAATGCGAAAGCCTTTTGTTGGTAAAAAAGAAATCTATTGCTGATAGAAAATGAAGTGTCAAAATCCAGGAACCTCTCCTGTCTGTACTGTCTGAAAATTAATTGATTCAATGTCTGGCTCCTCCACTTTGTTGTAAACAACAGAAGAAAACACACACACATAAACAAGGTTTACTGTATTCATTATATGGCAAACCCCCTTAGGAGTTTTCAAAAACACTATTTCAACACAAGAATTAATAGTTATTTAAGCAAACAGGACTTCAATCTATTTCTAAATGTACCATTTAGGGTTTAATTACTACACTAGGGTAATCAGTCAAATAGTAAAGCCAAAACTAATTTATATTATGAAAGAATATATGTCCTCATCCAATCTCTGTCTGCCTTCCTGTTTGAATTTTTCTATTTGAAACAGACATTTTAAAGAGTAACTGAAAGATCTGGAAAAAGTATGTTACAGACCTGAGCTTTGAGCAAGGGAGGATAGATCTAATGTCATAGTTGATCAAGATCTGGATGTGGGTACAGAACCAGCTGTTTACCTCTGTATACAGCTGTCTTGCAACAATTTAAAATTAACTTTAACTGGTCCTGACATCTGGTGGATCAAGGCACTATAAAGATAGCAGTTTTAGGGTAAGGACGAATACTATACAGAGGAACCTTGATATTACAGGCACCTCTCTATTACAGATACCACTCACAGATACCCCTCTATTACAGAGACTTTTCTATTACAGATGCCCATCGATGACATGTAATTCTTTATTACAGATACCTCTATATTACAGATACTTCTCTAATACAGATACCTCTCTATCACATTAACTTCTCTATTACAGATACCTCTCTATTACAGATACTTCTCTTAACAGATACCTCTCTATTACAGATACCTCTCTATTACAGATACTTCTCTAATACAGATACCTCTCTATTACATTAACTTCTCTATTACAGATACCTCTCTATTACAGATACCTCTCTATTACAGATACCTCTCTATTACAGATACTTCTTTAATAGAGATACCTCTCTTTTACAGATACCTATCTATTACAGATACCTTTCAATACTTCTCCATTACAGATACTTCTCGGTAACAGTTACCTCTCTTTTACAGATAATTGTCAATTAAAGTAATTTTCTATTACAGATAATTGTCAATTACAGATACCAATCAACTACATGTACTTCTCTTTTACAGATGCCTCTCAATTACCAATACACCTCTATTTATACCCCTCAATTACCGAAACCCCCTCTATTTATACCTCTCAATTACATATACCTCTCTACAGACCCCTGTAATGGTCCTAAGATGAGCAGATTCTTAGGAACATTACCTATTTAATACCAGCACATCAATAACTGATACTGCTTGCAAAAAAGTAAGGTCCAGCTAGTGTTTATAAATAGCAGGTTCTCCTGTATTTTGGAGCTGCTTTTTGAGGCATGTGGGCACTTAATACAAGATGTCTTATCTTTTAACTGCCAGACACTGTACATATAAAAATATATTGAAGCAAATGCGATGCCCACAATCAAAAGACATTCATGTTATATTTTACAAATTAACAAAATATATATATCTCACATTCTGTAAATGACATGTCATGATGGATGATGCTGCTAATTAATTTTGTCTGCACCTGCCTGGAGACAGGTGATACAGTGGGCGTAGAAAATTACAAAATGACACAGGAGATCCACAAATACATCAGCGGATAAAACAGAAGAGCTCTGATAGCAACCAATCTTCAACAGAGTGGTTCATTCCTACATTTGAATGAAAGCCGACCCACAAAAAATAATGGATCTGCACAAGACTAATCTATTACTTCCTGTATACAACTATTTTGACAGTTCACACATAAAACAAATAGAATGTTATTGACCTAAGTCAACCTGTAGAAACTTTTTTTAACAGAATAAATGACCTTTCAGCTAAACAGAAGTCTAAAGCTCAAAATTTCAAATGAAAGGACTATAAACTCAAGAAATTTTGGATAATATATCAACTATACTGATAAGAAGACAAGATTATTGATGGATCTGAAAAGAATCAATTTAGAAATGGATAAAACTTCTTTAACTGTCATAACAGAAAGAACAAGTACTAAAGGTTTATTCTCAGACAATATCACACGGAAAACAGTTCAACAATGAATGTGATTATTAATTAAGATATTTCTAGATTAAGTAATGCATATTACATGAAACATAGTATGTACAAACAAAAAACATGCATAATAATAAGACAATAATCATACTCAAATAGAAACCATACATATCAAATCAATAAGCATTTATATTCTAACTGGAACATGCATATTCAACAAGAGCATTATGGCCAAATAAATAACATATACTGGCATATTTAATCAGAGAACATGTACACTCAAACTGACATATATATATGAATGAACAATAAGTGTATTTTACCTGACAGTATTATTACATTATGAAGCCTTTATTGACTCAGTTTATTATTAATAATAATAAAAATACCATAATAAAAAATATAATAAAAATAATAATAATGAAAATATATTTTATAAAGTGCAAAATGTACCAGCAATGGTGCAATAAAAAACTGTACATGAGAAGGTAACAAATGAAATTATATTAAAAATTTGAAACAATAAAAACAATTTTGTTTGTTTCAAGAGAATCCAAATCACAAAAGTTCATGGACTATTATACTATAAAATTGTTTGAACAAATGAGCAAACAAGCTAAGTACACCAAAGTACCACCTAAGTACCAACAGCTTGCATGCAAATGGATGATGACCTTGTGAATGGAACAACTATAAGATCCTGTTGGGAAGAGCCAAGCTCATGATCTTTTTGGTACAGTTGAATGAGCTTCTGCAGACAGTATGAAAAATCAAGCTTGGTTTTTGCCTTAAATAAAAGGACCATATTTTTAGAGTGGATCCTCTGACAAACTGGGAGCAAATGAAGAGCATGGAGCACAGGGGTGATGTGCTCAGATTTTTCTCATGCAAGTTGCAAAACAAGTTATTGTTTTCATTTTTTTAATTATTTCAAATGGATTAAGAGTGTGATGTTTTAAAGTGCACAAATCTGCTTGATTTATTTTTGCACATATCACAGTGAATTGCTTTCTGGTGCTTTGAATTCAGGGGTGCATGAACACTTTATTTCTTAACTCTACATTCAGTTTGAATGAGATTACATCCTACTCATACTAATTGACAAGATAAGAACAACATTGCTTCAATATTTCTAACTATAATTTTTTTCAGGGTTAGCACTATGGAGCTATAAACACAAACTGTTTTTTTTCCTATATTATGATGAATCTTAAACCTCCTCAACACATGGTCACAAAGAATTTTTCTACTATCTCCCTCAAGTACTTGCTTTGGCGTTAGACATCCTGCACTGGAGGAAAATTTGATGATATAGGTGTGGGGAGGGTGGCAGTTGATTAATCGGATAAAGTCGTGTTGTACTTTTGTGGGTGGATTTTGTCTGACCCCTACAGACACACGCAAACACAAGGGCGATATGGATTGCTGCCAAGGATATTTCAACAATGACTTATGGGTAAGAAAGTATAATCGGTGCTGAAAAGTCAGTTCCTGATAGCCTTCCTCTTACATGGGCAGATACTGACACAGGCTTACAGACAGGATGAAACACGGAGGATGGGGCTTGCTGAGGAGGATTGAGTACATAATGATTTAGCAGCAGTCTCCCCTGGGACATGAACAAAATGACAGATTTTCTGGTTCTGCTCATGGCTATATGCTCATGTCTATACCCAGAAACTGAGAAGTGGTTAGTTCTGATATACCCTACCAGGTGGCAGCACCAGATAGTGCCTTCATCATTTTGTTAGTCCAAACATCCTCAGCTGCATCAGTTTAATTGTGTTACCAACTGTGCAAAAGAAAAATTGATGAAAGCTTAGCAAACAAAATCTTATTTTGCTTTTTAAACATATAACCTAAATAGATTTATCTGGTGTAAAGGTAGAGGATTTAAACTTAGTTCTACACCAAAGGTGATATTTATGAACAACATAAACACCAGACTAGTCAATTTTACAAACAGCACAAAGTTCACAGTCAACTTGGCATGACAGCTAAACTAGTGTCCACCCATAACATTTTTAGAATTTCCAAAATAAAAGTGCAATCAGTGATGGAATATTTTTAGTTTTGGTTGGGTTATATCTCGGATATACCTGATATGTCTTTAAAATATGGTGAGGTAATGGGGTGGAATGGGGGGGTGGGATGTATTTTCAACATAGGGAGAGAGGAAAATACGGTTTCATAAGTGAAAGTGCAGTACTACAATGCTCACTGAAATAAAGAACTATAACCTTTTATCAATAGACCACAGCAGGTATGTTGTACTATACTGACGTATTTCATGATGCATATGGATTTACTTTGTGGAAAGTGAAACAGATCACTTTGTGTTAAGTGCTTGTTGCTGCAACTGAAGTTATTGTAGTGTATAATTTTTTATGATATCAACTATAGGATTATCTCACTCTCTCTCTTATTATCTCTATCTCACTCTCTTATGTGATCATTTTCTATTTGATACAGCTTAAGACTTTTAATAGTTTCCTGCTATTAGAGCATAAACAGTAATCATATAAGTTGTATGTATCTATTATATTGAGATCACCTCACCTTTTGATTCTGTCATCATATAAGGCCACTGTACATATATCAGTCAAATAGAACACCAGGACAGCTGCTATGAGCCAGCAAAAATTCTCAAAACTGTAAGGGCTTTTTGGCTTCTGGGATTCCTTCTTTTGTTTCTCTTCTGAACTCTTCCCTCCATCATCTTCTGTTCTGGAACCTGGATTACATAAATACTATTAATCATACAATAAACATATACAATTTCACTTTGCTTGTAATGCTATAGATAATAATATGTAGATGTCTGAAACAGATAACAAACTTTGGACTTTCATTACCATGATCAATGGAAATCTACAAGGGAACATTTAAAGTGAAAAAAAATTCACAAAATATGAAAGCTATTTTTCAAGTATGAGCCATGTGTGGCTTACATACTGAAGATATATTGGCTTTACATTTAATCTTGTATTGTATATGACATGCTATTGCACTTTTATATGCAGGAACACTATTTATATTGATAAGAAACATATTTTAAACAATCTATAAAAAACTTATATCAAATTTCTGCATGATATCAACAAGTACAACATGACTAACTGCTTACAAATCTAAAAGGCAGATTTTTATGCATACTAAAGTTCTGATTTAAGACTTCAGTATTTAAAATTTCTCAGACATGAGTTATTGATAACTCCTTTCAGTAAACAGAATTGTGGTGGTTATTATCTGATGATGAATAAGACAATACATATAGTAAGGACAGTGTGTTATTTTCTTGGTTTTGTAAGCATCTGTAGCCAGTGAAGCAATCAGGTATAAGTCATAGCAGTTGCTTATACATACAGCATTAAAGTGAATCTCTCTTTATGTGTGGTGATGTTTAAGCCAGCTACCTTCAGTTGTATAATCCAGTTGCCTAGCTCCTGATCTGCTGGGCTATAGCCTATAGCCCATCCTTAACTGGAATTTTCTTACTGGTATTGCTTGCTATTCAAAGGTTGTTATTTTTAACAAATTTAAGACAATACAGGGTTTGAAATATGTAAATATACCAATAGGAACTGTCCTCCTTGGTGCAGCAAGTTGCTTATGCACATGACCAAAGTATGACACCTATAAATGCTTATTTTTCCAAATTTAGTCCTCAGTGCAACTGGCATTTCTTTGGTTCTGTAAGTTCATCATTTTATATCCGGACTACAAGGTTTGTACCTATTTTTAAAATCATAACCTTTCAGTTTTTTAGATAATCCTGTTTTAACAAACACTCACTCTTTACAACTCATGATTTAATGGCTACAGTTCTAAACAGAGTAAGTTAAACAATAAGAGATCAAGCTGTTACGTTTATTATTCACAAGTGCAAAAGTAACCATTAAAATGACAAGAACTGAAAAAGTCAATGTGTATTTTCAACATTAGGTTGACAGCATGAATATTTACAAACCCAATAT
Organism: Sipunculus nudus; assembly: GCA_026874595.1. Lineage (NCBI taxonomy): Eukaryota > Metazoa > Annelida > Sipuncula > Golfingiida > Sipunculidae > Sipunculus > Sipunculus nudus. Next base: position 45,993,828 of record CM049306.1, on the reverse strand, counting down.
GAAAACAACACAGCAGGCAACTCTGTGTTCTGTACCAAGAGTCAGCATATACCAAAGCAAATGCCATTAAATGGGGCGTTCTCATGATATGACATGTGATATTTACAATGAGAAGTCAGCCACCTTTGTTATGGGATCAGCAGACCCAGCCTGGCCGTCAACAAAATAAAATTTTGAAAGCTTTTGCTACATTAACAGGTCAGCCCTGAAATAAATGTCATAGAGGTGGCATTACGTTGATTAATAACACACTGAAGGTAATAAAACAAGCCACAAAACTTCAGCCAACATTTATACATGACTACAGAGCTGAAAGAACAACTGGTTTTGTTTACACTTCAATGATGTCATCTCTTAATATTTCAAGACCAGTGAACTGCCTGACTAGTATTTATACTATTATTCATACCATTATCTCTCAATCATACTTGACTACATGTACTTTTGCGAGATTCCAGTGAAACTGAGAATAATTTTATCACAGAGTCATGAAGACAAAAATTTAAAATGTCAAATTGTCAATTTCAATTTATGCTGAGAAATCTAAAGCATGACCTGTTATGCTAATATCTTCTCTGAAAATCATGGCTTCATATCAGGGTATCACATTCAGCTGAAAATTAGGTGAAGCTTGGCGTAAATCATGACTGATTTCATCTCTGGAAGGAATGGCCCATACCTTTAGTTTGTAAGGAAAGCATTTACTCTGCCTACTATTTACTGCTGAACACAGATACAGTAAAAGCATGCACTGAAATCTACCCTACCTGTGTAGAATTTTGTTTTGGACGGTAGAATTCATAGATTCTATTTTCTTTTTGCCTTCTGAATAAAAATGAGTTGTTAACTATAAACTAAATCAACACTTGCTAGTAGGTTTACTTGAATTTAACTTTATATTACTTGGTCACAAGTACCCATCTGTTTTATGTTAAATATTTGTTTTCTGGATATTTTGAAAGAAAGTTAAAAACCAGTCCAAAGGTCCAACACTAATAACAATAGGTCAAAAATAAAGATCTATACAACTGGAGCAGGCAAATATGCATTATTGTTGTGAAACAGTTTTAACAGTGTATCATTATTTATTTATCTTTTCAAGGGTAAAAACACCTTGGAAACCCGAAATGATGGTGTTATTGAAACAATGAAGATGCTAGTACCATTTCATAATTGCCTGTACATGAGAGATACACTTATCCTATTACACTTGCTGCCCTTCTGATAATCACATTATACTGTGTCAGTCTTCACTCAATTAACAAGTAAGGTCCTCTGGAATAATCATGATCATGGGATCTACTAAGATTAATGTAAAAGTCAAAATGTAATGACAGTATGGATGGCCTTCTGAAGACTAGGCCTTTTTTCCCTCTAAATCTGCCCACAATGTTATATGTGCCTGTCCAGCACAGACTATCCTCCATGCTACAACCCCTGGCCATGGTCTTTTCCACTAGATTATGCCCTCTCCACCCAGGGATGAATAGGTATACTGGTCATGGATGGCAAGCAAATATAGTACAAACAAAAGCACCATGTATCTGGTGACCTCTGACCTCTTTAAATATACATGAATTTTTAATGAGAAGATAATTCAGGTGAGAAACTCTACTGGTAAATATGTATAATGAGTTTCATGAAAATCTATAGGATTTTTGGTAAGTCACCAAGGTGCCTCTAAAGAGCGGTGTCCTCTGACCTCATTAAATATGCATAGATTTTGCTGGGAATCGAACTTAGGTGAGATATTTTATTGATTAACATTTCTGACGAGTTTGATCAAAATCCTTCATATTCTTCATAAGATATGAAGGCAACACAACAAAGTAGCCTAGTGACCCAGGAACTTATTAACTATGCATGAATGGTGCCCATAATCAAACTCAGACGACATAATCAATTGGTAAGCAGTTACATTGGTGAGTTTCGTGAAAATCCATCAATGCCCAAGTAAGTTATTGCGGCGACACTAAAAGTTAACAAGAAACTCCCATCATATTGCGTGCGTATAATAATATTGCAGCCTCTTGTTGCTTGGGTTGTATGCTCCATAGGGGGCTGAGAAAATCCAAAAGCATGACCAGGAACATAACCCAAGGGCAGCAAAGAGTTTCCAAAATTTGAAGAGACTGACATTATTGGTAATATCAGACAATAAAGCCCAACCTTAACCCTATTTAAAAAAAACTCTTCCCAAACATTACACAGCCAACATCCAAACACCAGCTTTAAGAATGATAGGGGAAATACTAATTATTATAATTGACATTATTTCACTATGTCACTGAATGGTAGGTGTGACAATAAGGTCAGGCAAATTCTGTTTATAAATCAATAATACAGCCAAGACAGCTACCTAAGTCTGAAAATGATCTGATATTAAAGTCATAAATCAATGAGAGTGATGTCCTAGAGTCAGAGAGACAAATAAGTTCTGATCAGTTCTGACAGTCAGTCAAGTAGTTATGTGCTGTTGTGCTGGTGCTGAACAGAACAGTCAAGTAATAACAGATTCAGGGGGCTTTAGGATTGAATTATAAACAAATCATGTTTTATTATGAAGGAGCAACTCATGTTGATCTCTTGGCATTTATCTTGTAGCTTTCCGCCCACTTCACTTGTGACAGAAAACCTCATTAACTGCTAGGTAAGGATGACAGCAGCGGGTTCAGTCAATCACTCATGAATGATTTTTTTTAGTTTATTAAACAGGCATGTTCATTCATTTAAATGTCAATCATACACTGCAGTTAATAAATAACACTATGATGAGTGGGTTTCATCACTGTCAGACCATCTGTGCCATACAGTCTACAAGTGACTGGAATTAAAGCATACATATCTCACAGGCCATACTGTCTGACATAGACAAGTTCATAAGCTACACTGCAGGGGCTTAATAAGCAAAGCCCCAGTGACCACACAAAATCTAAAACTGGGAGATGTGATATAAAAAGACAGAATAATAAGAAATGGAACAGAGATACGTCAACAGAAGCTAGGCCATTAATGTATCACCCCTGGGGTCGAAAGTTACTATTGAGCTTATGAATATAGCCCTACCAGCGGCACACTAAGGCTAATTTGAGGACAGGTTAGGGGATACAGGTTTAAAGGTCAAACTACATATGACTCATGAATCAGCTTTGATTTCATGCAAACATATTAAATGACTCCCTGCAATTTTTATTAATTTCTGTTTCTTTTTCTAGTTAAAATCACATTTCATAAAACTGTACTCTGATAGCCTTACAAGATGGCCTTATGGAAAAACATAATGTTTATGATGCAAGAATATTACAGGTTTTACATCAAGGCCTGGGAATTCTGAAAACATGTTTAAATTCTATTTGCCAATACTGTTATCTGATTATCATAATGATTTCTTCAAATACTATAAATGTTTATTCAATTATCTAAGGGGATTCACAATCTGTCACTTTTTAAAACCCAATGTGATTGTCACTCACGTGGCACAACTGAAATTATTCAGGCAAACGGGTCAGAAGCTACAAATGCATAAATAAACTAGAAATTTACTGGCATAGGAGACACTGTACTACACAAGACAAATAAAGCATTCCCCCTTCCAAAAAAGGCACCCTTCTTCTTAAGTATACATTGACATATGACAGGGCCAAGGTCACAAATGTTTCAACTTGTCCGACAGCTTGGTGGAGATTGTTGTGTCAAAATTTGAAGGAAACAGATGCAGTACTTCAAAATTATGGGGTTGACCAAAATCCTGTTTCAAAAGATTTGAGAACAAATGGCTCCTGTCCCACTGACCTTTGACCTTGTGACCCTAAAGTTGACAGGATTCTTTGCCCATTGGCAGGGGAACTATATTAGCAAGAGGTAAGGCTTTCATTGATGGGCCATATATAAGTCAAGTTTGAAACCCATATATCAATCCAAGCTTGAGTTATCATCAGGAAATGAATTTTTGGACAGATGGCTCCTGTGACCTTTATCTTTGACCCTGTGACCCCATAATTGATATGGATCTACCTCTATTGGTAGGTAAGCTATTTGTGCAAAGATGAAAGGTCTGTGATGAAAAGTGTTGCTTAACATGCATCAACAATCTTTTCAAAGTTGTGGTTCATGTGACCTTTGACTTCATTACCCAAAGATCAATAGAGGTATTGCTATATCTATTGGCCATATACATAAAAGTCAAGTTTGAAATCCATATATCAATCCTAGCTGGAATTATCATCCAGAATCTATTTTTTAGACAGATTGCTCATGTGACCTTCACCTTTGACCTTGTGACCCATAATTGATAGGGGTCTTCCTCTAATGACAAGTGAGCTATATGTGCAAGATGAAAGGTCTGAGATGAAAAGATTTGTTTTAAAATGCATCCACTATCTGTTTAAAGATGTAGGTTCTGTGACCTTGACCTTTGACCTCATGACCCCAAAATCAATAGTAATCTACTTTATTGATGGGACATATATAAGTCAAGATTGAAACCCATATATCGATCCAAGCTGAAGTTATCATCAGGAAATGAATTTATGGACAGATAGCTCCTGTGACCTTCACCTTTGACCCTGTAACCCAAAATTAGATACAGGTCTTCTTCTATTGGTACGTGAAAGATATGTGCAAGGAGAAAGGTCTGGGACTAAAAGTTTTGCTTAAAATGCATCCACAATATTTTTAAAGATGTTTGTCCTGTGATCTTGACCAGTTTGACCTAATGAACCTAAAATCAATAGAGGTCTTGCTTTATTGATGGGTCAAGTTTGAGATCCATATATCAATCCAAGCTAGAATTATCATCTCGGAAACTAATTTTTTGGACAGATGGCTCCTGTGGCCATGACCTTTGACCTTGTGACCCCAATATTGACATGGATCATCCACTATTGACAGGTGAGCTATATGTTCAAGATGGAAGATCTGGGAATGAAAAGTTTGGCTTAAAATGCATCAACAATATCTTTAAAGATGCAAGTACTGTGACCTTGATCTCTGACCTCATGACCCAAGAACCAATAGGGTTCTTACTTTAGTGGTGGGCCATACATAAGTCACGTTTGAAATCCATATGGCTATCAACACTGGAGATATCATAAGAGGTGTGTGATTTTACCAAACATGGAAATATTCAAGGTCAAGGCCACTCTCATGGTAAAGGTCATAACCCAAATTTTACTAGACCTCATCCCATAACCCATCTCACTACATGTTCATAATATAAAATAAATCTGTCCATTAGTTTTTGACTTATAATGCTCACACTCACAGTACTGTCAAGAAGCAATCATGGGGGTTTTTAAAGGCTTAAAAAAACCAAGAAAAGGATAATAGGTTGCCCCACGTGTTTCCATCACATCACAAGGCTGTCCAAGATCTTCGGTCACCTTGATTTTTGGACCAATCCATGCAAACTTTCTTGAGATATTTTAGAAATTGTGTGATTTTCAGCAAAAATGGACCTATACAAGGTCAAGTTCACTCTCCTAGCAAAGATCATGACCCCATTTTAAGTAGGCTACATCCTCTTTACTATAATTATGCACATGATAAGTATGAAAAAGATCTCTGAAATTTTTTGTGTTATCTTGCTCACAAGATTTTTCTGCAGCTGCAGCAGGACTGTCATAAAAAAACCAAAGTATCCCGACTTTGTCTGGGGATACAACTAGAATTTCTTGGCGCCAATTAATCCCTCCCTCCCCCCCCCCCCCAGACAATTAAATCCTGCCTCCTTTTAGAATAGGCCCCCATGGAATGTTCCTGACATGACATGACTCAAAATTTGCAGCACCAGTGATACCAATTAACCTCATCATTTTTGTGCACTTTTCACCAAAAACAGATCTACAGATTGATACACCATGCAAGATTTCAGGTCAAGACACCGATCCACCACTGAGAAAAGTGCATCAATGTATTCTATAAAAACAGAAAAGAAGTGGGCACCACCTGACACTCTACAACAAAGCCATCAAAGACAGATAAACATGCCACAATTTCAGGCTGATACATCAATCCACACCACAGATATATGCAATATTTACCCAAAGCAAATAGATGGATGGACACCATCAAAAGACAACTACAGAGGGCACCACGAGTCTTGAATACAAGATGGAGGAATCCAAGATCTATGGACATGAACAAGTTCAGGCCAATATAGTGAATCACTCTTGAGAAAAAGGGATTAATTTGAACTATGAAAATGGTAAGGTAAGTGGCGACATTTGTCTGGATGACACGAAAACTCTCCAAGTTTGGATGTACATGCCAAATTTCCGACCAACACATTAAACAACCTCTGAGATATGAGCAATTTTCACCTAAAGCAAATGTACGGATCAACACCCGACAAAAATGATTGCAGATGGCACCACCAGTATTGAATACAAGATGGAGGTATCCAAGATCAATGGACATGCACAATTTCAGCCCAATCTGTCCATTAGTTTTTGACTTATAATGCTCATTGTACTGTCAAGTGGCAATGATGGGGTATTAAAAGGTGCGAAAACAAGAAAAGGACAGAAGGTGGTGCCACCTGTCTCTAGCAGAAGACAAATCTTCCCATGAATTTCAGTCAATTTGATCTTTGGACCAATCCATGCATCCTTTATTGAGATACTTATGATTTTGTGTAATTTTCACCATATATGGCAATATTCAAGGTCAAGGCCACTCTCATAGGAAAGGTCATGACCTCAATTTAAATTAACATCATTGCTAACCAATATCTATGTATATGCATAATATGAAAGAAATCTGTCTGTTAGTTTTTGACTACCGTATTTTCTAAAATAATTCGGAATCTGTTTTTTTTCGTAAACGTAGTTTTCTAAAAATCTTTATTATTTTTTTACTATATAATTTCGAAAGAACAAACCTCGGAGCTCAGCTGTCAGGCTACCGTTTTCATGCCGGTCATCATCTTGCCTTGTTATGACATGACCGTATTGAACGGAACAACAAAAACTTTGCACCTTTTTAAGTGTTATCAAAGGAATCGCATTTACTGATATGAATTTAGTACTAGGGTGACTATTAAAAATATATTGCTCAAAAAATAATTTTCATATGTCTGAGTAGCATCCCAACATTAAAAAAATGCAACTTAAATAAACTATCCTTGGCCTTAGCCCTAACCAGGCCGTGGACGACCCATTACCACAAATTATCGCCTCGCATAAAACATTCGCAGCACCTGTTGACAATTAACTGTTTTGCCTTCCCATATTGCCCTTTACTTTGATTTATAAATATATAATTATTGACATCCTCAAAACATGGGCAGAAAACTTACCTTTTACAATTCAGTATACTTATCCATACGATGTCATCTCTCTCAAAGTGACAGTTTTATTCCGATTGCATGTGATATAACTATGCAGCAAACGAGTTTAATGTATGCACTTTTACTGGGAATTCCCAAGTCACGCGACCTCAGCGTGCGTTACCTGAGGTCAAATGGGGCCACACATATACTAATTACTCTTATTTCTGACATGTAAAATAAAACTTCTATATAATTTGTTGTTCTTCATTTCATTAAATTGTGTTATTGTTAACTAATTTTTGTTCTTTTTATCACAATTAACATTGTCTCACCATTCCTACAGAGTTTATAACGGTCACTCGTTTGGTTAAGGTGTGTTTTGTTCTAGCATACTAATTAATCATCAACGGATTGTGATGGGAGCCTTGCTACCCGGTGGTTTTCCAATGTAATTAATTATCAAAGGGATGTTGTCTCACACATCAGAGGTCTTCCTTACACAAGCAATTAACACTTCACCACTTGGACCTCGACTCCTGGGAAGGGGCCCTCGCTGCACTACCTTGAGCAGTTCAGGATTTTACCTCGTTTTGTCTTTTGTTTTATTCAGCATGGAAATATACTTCGATTTGGTCCTTGCATACAGTAATTCAGTGAATGATAGGCACAAAAATATTAATAAAGTGTAAGCAAAATCCGTTATAAATTTTACTCCATGTGGCCTTAACAGCTGATCGGAAGTTGACTGTTAAGTATGGCGGCCTAAACGTAAGACCCGTCTATATAATGTACCATTATAAAACAACAAAATCATAAGTTTTCACGGAGAATCTCGTGTTTAAAGATTATCTGAGGGGGGAAAAAGAACTGCAGAAATGGGTTTAATCAAACAAACGTGACAAATATTGGCACCTTGGTTTTATATATGTTAGATATTTAAACTTCGGGCATTATCGCCCATCTATGAAATGACATCGATGGTCCATGCGTCAGCAAAACTAAATTTCCTCTATTTTATTGTTTTATTTCGTAATTCTAAGATCTTAATTATTTTTTCATTCCGAATTATTTGAGAAAATACAGTAATAATGCTCAAAGTCCTGTCAAGTGGCAATGAATGGGGTATTAAACAGCACAAAAACAAGAAAAGGATAATAGGTGGCACCATCATTTCCAGTAAATGACAACACTATCCAAGATCTTAGGGTAACTTGATTTTTGGATCAATCCATGCAAGATTTCTTGAGATATTTAAGAATTTGTGTGATTTTCTCCCAAAATGGACCTTTTCAAGGTCAAGGTCACTCTCCTAGTAAAGGTCATAACCCCATTTTAGATAGACTTCATCCTCTCATCTATATCTATGTACATGTCAAGTTTGGTAAAGATCCATGAAATATTTTTCGAGTTATCTCGCCTGAAAGAAATCACTGTGGCAGTGTGACTGTACCTTAACCATAGAATCCTGACTTTGTCATTTAATTATATAATTAAGGAATCTTTTCTGAATAATATCTCAAATGCAAATCTTCAGTATTCTTCTTTTTGTGTTACAATTTGGTTGCCTTCAAACAAAAGAATGCATCTTCTACCACTGTCACTGAAATACTGTGGTTGCCTTTTTGTTCGCGAGGGTTTTAATTTCGCGATATTCGCGAATAGGAAATAATCGCGAAAATGAAACCCTCGGGAATAATCGGCCAATTGAGAATGTTCTTCTTATTTAGTGTAATAAATACTTGTATGGTAATAGGTTAGAACAGAGAGAATTTTTTTAATAAATTACATCCTTGCAGGTATAGGGAAATTTAAGCCTTAAATTTGAACTAAACCACCTATGCTGTGTGTACTGGCCCATCATTATATAAGAAAATGTCACAAACGCATAACCTATTCTCATTTTATAAAACACAAAGGTATATGGTTTTGCCAATGATTTGATATACTAGTAGGTTCTTGTGAGATCGCGAAAATGAAACCCTCGCAAAACATTAAAAATGGAAAAATCGCGAAATTTCAGCCTCGCGAATATGAAGCCAACCACAGTATCTATTTGATGATGGCTGTTCTTTCTTGTAAACCAGTTCTGGAAATTATGCTGAATTTTCAAATGTTTAAATTCTGCTAAAAATATTCTTCTCCTTACACTATTATCACTTTCAATAACACACATATACAATCAAAGAAACACACATAAAACACAGTACAAATTCATCATGTCCTAAGACTGTCACGAGCTATAATCATTTTCACTTGGTGGTTACTGGTTAATATGGCACTATTTTTCATACATTCTGCACCTTTACAGCTCATTCCTGAGTAGACATAGTCAAAGGATATTTATTGTATGGTCTGATTTCATGCTAGCACTGTTAATATGTGGTGACATTACCAGTGTGTCAAGATACAGCTTAAATCCTGTCTCATTTAAAAATAGGAGCTTTTCTTAATTATTCCCTATCAGATCATTAATTCCCCTATAAGGCCTTCATAGAAAATTTTTCATTAATAAATTTATATTTTTTTTTTCTTTAGCAGCTAAAGACATCCACTCCAAGTAGAAAATCTTAAATACCATATCCCTGTCAGAACAGAAATAACCAAATTTCAAACATGTACTGCCATCTGTTAGCAGATGTGGGAACTATACCAGCATTATGGTCCCATCAACAAAATTACATACATGTGGGAGGTACAACTTTAAACTAATTACAGTAAAACCTGAGAGTTAAGACCACCTGATGTGCCACACCAAAAGCGGTCTTAAGTCACAGGTGGTCTTAAGTCTCAGGTGGTCTAAGTCTCACCATGATGCGAACAAAGAATATCAAGGCATATATGTCTACGTAAACATTTATTTATTTATTATTAAAAAACATACTGGATATATTTATATATATATATATATATATATATATATATATATATATATGTATATTTATATATATATATATATATATGCATATGTATATGTATATATTATAGATAATCAAGTTATTCACAACAATATTTACAAGTAAACAACAATATTTACTTAAAACAATTAATCAATTTTGCTCTGCTAAACAAGGGATTCTTATTAATAATTATCAAAGAAAGCTGGTCCTTTTATAACTTTATTAAACAAGCCTTTATCAAAAGCTTTGAATAGCCTGTTTGTTATATTGCACAAACACAAACCGCTAATTAATGATGTACAATGAGTACACACTGAGTCACTTTGTTGATCACTGACTTGTGCTCAACGTAATTAGAAGCAGACCCCATTAAAATCTCAATAAACTTCAAAGCAGTTATGGGATCGATCATTTGATTACAGGTGACTGCTCACGTTATCAAACAGTCTCTCTATATTGGTACTATGTCTATGGTAATTGGCATTGAGTCATATTGTCTTATTGATGAATATTCTATTGATGTTATCGAAGCCGGTCGTCAGTTTGTCGTCGTCACGAACTGACTTGTTGTCAAGTCAAAATGTGTGTGATAAGCAATGACAGTTGATCGCTAACGTTATGACAAACTTATTTTTATGGCTCACTTTTTTTTTCAAAATTAAATCCGCGCTAATGATATTTAAACATCGCTAAGACTAGTTATGAACTCCGGTCAACGACCGCAGCGTATGAGGCGGTCCCCCTAAACACCCAAAACACCGGTGTTTTGGGTATCTGTGACGAAACACCACGAAACACCCACTTCACTTCGAACCTGAACCAAAAACGTAACACCAATCGATAGATAATCATCTGATGAATATATCTCTGCAATATTGTTTCATAAATTCATGTCATAAAGATAAAAACGAGTGTTTCGTGTCGTGGTCGGTTCACCGGCGCCCACGGCAGCCGTATATGCCAGCTATGACCCTGCCCCCTAGTGGCGCAAGTCACAATCAAGCAGCACACTTGTCAATTGTACAAAACACTATTGCTTTCTTTAATTTTACAGAAAAGTGGCACAAATTCTGTATTAACATATCCAACAAATGGGCAATTCCATGAAAATAGGGACATGATGAGCAAAAAATTAATTTGTGTTTTGCATCCAGCAAAGGGCTTTAATCTGACCATATGACCCCTACCTTTATGAAACTAAATAAATTTATGGTTGAAACATACTCTGTCTGCAAGAATTTTGCACCTGTAAAAATGGCTAAATTTAACAATGAAATTTGCTCAAAAACAGGTAATAATGAACTCCTTTATTTTCTAGAAACTAAATGGGTATTACTCTTCATACCATTCACTTTGTAATCACTAGAGAATGAATTTCAGGCAGAAAGAAGCTTCAGCCCAACTGTTGAAGTGACTGGTCAGAAAGTCAGGGGTGACTTTTATCTTCATGGGTCATGTAACGTCCGTCACATTAATGTCAAACTATTTTTATTGTAGAAAAATTAGATAGAATTCTGAAATAACCTTTTTAATTTTCTTAGGTCTTGACAAGAGAAGGTGAATAATATTAAGAGTCTGCGGGAAAGTATGACAAGTTTGATACAGCAGGCGATAAAAAACTGTAATGTCCGTCACATGTAACGTCCGTCACGGGAAAATTGGGGTCTTGTAACATCCGTCACGCACCCAAAGAATCAAGAAATCATTAGCTGTTTTATCCTCTTTCAATTTTCTAGAACAAAGGATAGTTCCTTAAATCAAATATAGGTGGAGCTGCAGCATGGCAAAATTTACCCACAATGCACTGGTACTTCCTGTCATTTCCAAGGTCAAGAAGACAACTTTTTATATTTCTTGATTTTTAGTGAAACAGCCGCATTCTCAGTAAGGTTACCCTCCTGAGGCAGCAGAAATCTTGTGCTTCTTAAGAAGCTACTGATTTTCCTGCTGCTGGGTGTGACCGTTTATGATACACTTAAACACCAGGAGGTGTGTCCTTGTCTTGCAGCCAACCAAATGCCAGTTAACAAACACTCGACAGGCATCATGGCTCTGCCAATAGCTGCACTTCAAGTGCGCTTAAGTGCACTCAAGTCGTTACTCTTAGTAAAAATAGTCTAATTTGAATTGCTCCCTCTGCTTTGTTGCATCATCAACTGGTCAATTATGACATTAAGATTATGTTAGCGTAACCAAGTATCCATTTGCCAGCAAAACGTAGCCAGTGTTGTAAAATTTCGTTTGAAATCCTATGTGCACATTCAAGGACCAGTGCAAACCACGTGTCGGGCCATTCTGTCTGACCCTGTGCCACGTACAGACTGTGGCCTGCTCAAACGGTTGCTAGGGCGATGAGCTGTCACTCAAGACAAATGAAACAACAGTTGCTTCATGTATACTTCAATTGGCTGGTTAACCGTCTTTGCTGGCAACACTGCCTTATAATTATGTAGATACCTTGTCACATCAGTTGTGTGTCGCATATCGGGCATCCCAATTGTTTACACGCAGTGGAGAGGACCACAACTATATATTGAATAAGTTTGTGGTATAGCTCATACACAATGACCTCTTCAACCCCTAAAAAATTGCCAACAGCATTTATATTTCCTATTTATTAATCATGTGACCATATCAGCCAACCATAGAGGTTGTGTCTTCCAGCACAGGGTTTCATCTGATTGGACCAAAATACAGTGCTCCCCTCTAGTGTAGCGATTCAGGATACGAGGTCAAAACAAACAGCGCTTACGATATAGGTAGCAGCCCTATAGGTAAAGCGCTGTGTAAAGAGTGTACAGTAAGGTATGTATCCAGTTACCTCTGCTGAATAATTAAGTGAATAAATATAGAATAGCAAATTATTATAAGATATCAGGTAAGTCACAATAAAGGTTTCTAGCTCAGCTGACAGAAAATCAACTGAGCTGTAGTGATGGGTCTTTGACCGTCATCCTTTGTCATGCCGTCTGGCTGTTAGCAGGGCACAAATCATTATGGCTGGACCTGGAAACTCCTTGGAAACCTGAAATTAGGTCCTACAAGCTATGGGGCTTGTTAGTCCCCCCCCCCAAATAATTAAAATTTTGATACAAAAGCTCCAGTATCTGAATAAGTAATGCACTGAAGGCTCTATTTTTGAGACCTTCAATAGAAGCAGTCATCTTTTTACAGGACACAAATAGTCACTGTTGGATCTAGAATATTTTAACTTTACATCCAGGAGTTCCATGAAAAAATTTGAAATTAGGTCTCTATTACCCATATTCTCCAAGCTATAGGGGCTCGTAATAACCCCCCCCCCCCCCAAGTATATATAAAAAATTGATACAAAAGCTCCAGTGTCTGAATAACTAATGCATTGATTGCCATGATTCTTGACATACACATTGATCATCGAATGTTTCATCAGTTTCTGGCATGATTCATTGCATGACCTTATTTTGATAAATTACAGGCTTCTGTACAGTATCCTTATGAAAACAAGTATCAAACACATAAATGTATCTAGTGTCACATTATAGCCAATACCAACCAGGCAACCAGCTGAGTGTCATGACCCATGGGTTACAGTTACTTGTGTGAAAATGAGGGATTTGACAGAAGCACTTGGCCAAGTCAGAGCTTGGCTCTATCATTGAGCCACATTTGCTTATACAGAAGCAAACAAGGTTATGAAAAATAGCAAAATTAAAAGTTTCATATTTCATGAGGCGATTACAACTCATGACTATAGTTGAAATAAAGATTATTTACTGTACATGTATTGCACAATTATTTAAGATTCTGATGCATCAAATGGTAGCTTTCAGTGGTGTGTATGGTTGGTATGCAGCCTGTGTGAAAATAAAGATGGAACCCCATCCACCTCCCAGTAGTAAAGTTCATTTATAGAAAATATATATACCAGACCTTACAAATTAACTTAAACCTTTTTTCAAACTTCTGTGATTCTATGCAGTTATAATCTTATAAATAGATAATTCCAGCTTAGATCTGTATGTGGCCCAACGCTCCCTTGTTTTAATGGTGGGACAGCTGTGTTTATGAATGATAATTTGAACGGGGGGGGGGTATTTAAGTATTAAAATAAATTTTTTTACTTTTATAGCAATCTGGTTCTGATTTCACTTTATCATTTGCTCTTTTACAGTATGCCATTCATAATTTTATGTTTTACGGTAATATGACATCCAGGGAATGCTGCACTGACAACACTGCAATATATCATTATTGTGTCATATCTCAAAAACTATAAATGATGTTATAATAATTTTCATTACTGCTTCTGAAAATTAGAAAATATGGCCTTATTCCGGTGGAGATTTGGCCATATTATGACATAATGTTGACCTAAATTTGGGTAAAACTTATCGATCTTCGAAATATTCAAATATTTTTTTATATCTGGTACAGGCCACAGTTTAATGCAATCGCTCTGAAACTTATACCATCGGTAAATATCTATTAACAACAGACCCACTTGTTTTTTATTCAAAATTGGGTCAAAGGTCAAATGTCAAGGCCACAATCAAACCTCAGTGGCTTATTTTCTTCATAATTTGTTTACAAATGGTCGCATCCACTTAAACAGTTGCTAATTTTAGTCTCCTGTTCATTAAACATAATTTAAAAGAATAATCTGACCTTCACCTATTTCTCTTTCAACTTCCGGCAAGCGCTCGACCTTGGTCATCTAGTTCGTTATTGTCTATGTGTAATAGGCTTCTAAGTTGGTTTGAATCATCAGGATATCCAAATTTTGAAATTTCTTAGATATTAAGTGTTTTTTACTGTATTAAATTGTGAACCTGTGAATTATGAGGGATTTTGCCATGTCTAGTAATGTTTCGGATGCCATGTTGGCATCTTCATCACAAACCTTCTAAATGCAGTCTTTGCAATATATATTTTATATATCATTTTGAAAGGTTTGTGATGAAGATGCCAACTTGGCATCCAAAACATTAATTACTAGACAAGGCAAAGTCATCAAAAAGTGTGCTTAAACCTTTTTTTCAGAATACAGTTTTGATAGAAGTTTCACTTGCATCCTTTGGACAAAATGTAACGTCCGTCACGTAACGTCCGTCACACAGAATTTTGAACTGTGTTAAAGCTGCCTGCTAACAGGCTATTATTTTAAGGTATATTTTAATTTGTTTATAAAGTGACATAGTTCCCCTTTAATACTGGGGTAAAGATCAATTTGTGCCACTGTTTAGATTCAGAGAATTTTGAAATAAATTCAGATGAATTTTTTCAGTGTCTTTTTTATGTAACATCCGTCACATTTTGACATTTGTCGTAGGTGAAAGACACATATATATCTGGACACATTTCTTTCCTGTATCATACAGCCTCAGATCTGAGCTATTAACACACACAAGTTTAGGCTCCTTGAATGACAGCTTTAACTGTGAGAGTGACTTAAATGGGTAAAAGTCTCTCTGAATGTAACGTCCGTCACAGTGGAATTGCCCAAATGATGATTTATTAAATGATACAAGTGTTTTGCTTCAAATTCGAATTTAAAAGGGTGTTTCGTGGTGTTTCGTCACACGTACCCAAAACACCTGTGTTTTGGGTGTTTAGGCGGACCCCGTATGAGGCGACCACGGTGTCAGAAATACAACGGTAGTTCTATTCTATGAATATTAATGAGGGATTTCCCCTAGAGCACGTGATCCTTTACCGTAAAGATGTTTTAGACAATCGTTAAACAAATACGATGTGTTCAAAGATAGGCTGTGCTAAAAAAAAAATGGTACACAGGCATCAGAATTAAAGGATTGCGTCGTTTTACATGTTCCCTCGCAATATTCGCGGAACTTTCATTTTTAGAGAAAGATTAAAACCACGCTAGCCCTGGGCCATTGACACCTGGAGGGGTATTGTGAATTAATGTCCAATTTACCGCGGGGAAAGTAGGTCACCATTGCCACCTGCACATTCAAGAGACGGTCAATGGCACGGTCGTTTTAGTCTTAACTAAGGACGCCAGGTGCCACTACCGCTACACCAGGCGGTCGCTTAACGGAGGTAAAGACCAGCGACTGGCCACATCTGAGCGGTCGGTGGTCGCGTACCACAAACGGTCGCTCAACACAGGGGCATTAAAGAGTGATTAAGCTCGGTGCATTAATGTTTCGGTCGTAAGTCACAGACGGTCGCTGGCGGCAGTGGTCGCTTGGTTCAGGTTTCACTGTATATGGCTAGTCACTGAAATGCCAATCTATAGTACTTATTCATACCTCATCTGAAGCATTTTTGGAAATTTAAATGTATTTGAGTCAGAATACTCATAGATTCCAAGAAATTTATTGTAGCCAAATGTGCACATGATATTTTCAATAAACAACTTCTCCCTTTTGAAAAATTGTGAATCTAGGGCCTCCATTACAACTTACACCAAACAAAACTGAACTGATCAAACTGATCAGATTTTTATGTGATCAGTTCAGTTAAATCCCACAACCTTCCACCAGAGGTTGTTTCTACTCAAAAGTCAAGTAAGGCAGTTTGGGATGGCCAGGACTACTTCAAACTTCAAGACAAAAATTTGTTACATTTCATGGAAACACCTGTTTATATTTCACATGCACATGCTTACAAATGTGCTGACACTAGTGCCAGCTGGAAGCACCAAATGGATCCTATCACTCCTTCTCTCCTACTCAACAGGGCCCCTCTCCTACTCATATATTCCCTCAAGAATATTTTGGTCTATGCTTCAACTATCTGTTCCTCTGTAATGTGTAAACACCATTTTATGTGTCATAGCATGTAGCTCAAACAAAGGGGTGCCTGCCACACAGATCTTCTTCTTGTCTGGCAATTTCAACGCTTTGTAGGAACTAAAAATAAATCCTGGTATGTGTGTCTTGGGCATTCTGCCACTGGCAAGCTGAATGAGAATGGTCTAAGGCTGCTAAAGCTCTACTCCTACCATGATGTCTGTATCACAAACATGTTCTTTTCAATCAAGCCTCAACACTGAGTGTCGTGAGAACAAACACAGATCCTGCCATTGGCACAAGCTGGACATCATCATCACTTGAAGCTGCAACAGCACTGATTGTGACACTGACCACTCTTCAGCCAGCAGCACACTGCTAGCTGGGATAACTTCATAACTCAAGGTACAAAGGACGTTCCCACAATGATATCTCCAAATGCTCCTTCTACTCTCAGGAAATCTTGCTAACAGAGGACACACTTGTAAAAGCAAACCGAGGCCCTGCTAGTCATAGAAGAACCTGATGCACTGCCCATGACAGAAGAGCTCATTAAAGCCAGCAATTTCCTAACCTGTGATAAATTTAAGGGAAAAGACTGTATCCTGCCCATAGTGATAAAGGCTTGCAAGACTCGGTGAATACAGTTGAGAGAGAGGCAATCTTTGATGTCACCTTTACTGATCTGTCCAAGGTCCTTGTCAACAGAGAGGGCTTTTACACACTCTTCAGCAGGACCAGAAACCGACCGGAGCTCCTAAAGATAATAATATCTTTCAATGACAGCGGACTGCACAGGAAGACTGTTTCAGCCTCTGAACCTTTTCCGGTCAAAAGTAGAATAGAACCAGTCTAAATGTACTCTCTCCATTACTGTTTTGAACATCTTCTTGCTGCTATCATATGCCTTTGGGTCTTCCCATAATGAAGTCTTGAATCTTGTTTTTCCTTTGTCATCTGCAAGCAAAGACAAAAATGCAGCAAGTGCTGAGGCTTTGTTTGCAGATGATGCTGAGCTGGCAACATACACTGCATGAGGAAGCCCTATAGAAAGTCACTGACTGCTTTTATCAATCCTGCAGTAACATTAGACAGCTAATCAGTCTCACCAAAACTAATTTCATGGGTGAAGATGTCAACAACATCAGTGACCACATCCTGGAAATCACCTACCTGGGCTTAACCTTTTCCAGCAATCTGTCACTGTACAATGGGTTGGACAAGCAGGTTGGAAAGTCTGCAGTACAGGGATGATGGCACATATGAACAGGAAGGTTTTGGAGAATGCCATGCTGACCAACAACACCAAAGTCCAAGTGTACCAGGCTTATGTGCTCAACACACTCTTATACGGCAGTGAGGAATGGACACTGCATGCCCACAAATAGCACAGACTCAATACTCTCCATGTCCATAGGCTGTGAAAAATCCTACAAATCACTTGGCCATTAACACTTAAATGGCTAGGTCATTTTCATTGCATGGATGATGGTTCCCAAGGCCATGCTGTACAGAGAACTCTACTGAGGAACCAGGAAGATAACTCTGCAGTATATTTATAATGTCTGTAATTATGACTTGAAGGCCTGGGGTATCAACCAAGAAAACTGAGAGGCTACATACAGCATCTAACCACTTGTCAACTGCAAGCACATCATTGCTGCATCATACACGTACATTATGACAAAATCTCTGAATCTGACAAACAAAAGTTACTTACTACTGACACCATGATAGACATAATATTATGAACAATATTTATATCATAAACAGGCATGATACCAAAAATTACATTTTCTTCTTTCTGCCATTGGTGCAAGTTTGTTTGGCGATTGTCCTGTACCATGACTGAGACAGGCTCTGACACAGTCATGCATGCTACATAAGGAAAATCATCTGCAGTGCGACCCTCAACCAGGGTCGCCCATAAAGAAAGGAAGAACAAAAATTCTGAAACATTTTGACTGAATACTTACTTTGATGGAAAAATCAAAAACCAATGGTATATGACATTATGGTGGCTAAATACAATCTTCATATAACAAAGTACCTAAAAGATCCGACATGTCCTGCCCATTTTCTTGTCAAGTAAGGCAAGAAAACACCTGCTAACCCCATACCTGGAGGCAACAGAGGCACAGGTCCTCCATTCGCATGTACAATGATGGAGGATTCAAGGGAGTTTGAAGTGCACACTCAATTAGCGGGTTTCATGATATTAAACCAAACCTAATTTGACCTTTTGTGTGTATTATGTGCATCAAATATAACCTGTTTTCGGTCATTCCTTTCCTAGTTTATGCGGGTACCTGCAGATAAATCATTTCCTTCCTCATCCTCGAAATTGTATGAATGTAACTTGTGTAAAAAATGTCAACTTGTGACCACGACAAGTTTAGCCACTGCCTTATTGAAAAATTAATCACAGGTGGACAGGAGTAGGTGAACAGGCAATATTTCAATTTCAGATTTCTGTTGGACATTCATAACCATATACCACATCTGACAATACTAATACAATATCTAACCTAGCCCTGCCTGGGCTTTAGTATTTGCATTTACTAATAAAATGCTTAAAATAAAACGTGGTTCCATGTACAGATAGACTTAACCCAGTGCCAGCTCTTATCACTAAAGCCCTGTAAAGTCTGTATGGCGAATCCCTGATATTTGCATATTAAGGCGTCACAAGGCTCTTTGAGGACCTGACGATTCCCCCGTATTTGCATATCAGGACGTCACAGCTCATGTGAGTGGCATCATTGCTATGAGAACGCCAACAGAGGTCCCACAGCTCGACCCGCTTGGTAACATTGGCACTGAAATCATGTATTAAGGTAGTCCACACATGGACCTTCGTGTCCTATGATATACTGTGGTTGGCTTTATATTCGCGAGGCTGAAAATTTGCGATTTCTTCATTTTGAGCTTATACCATCAAGTACAGCAGTATATACATTGTATTTGTATCGATTTTATATTTAGAACAAATCCTACAGTATCTCACTCATTTCTGTTTCAGTCATTCACTTATGACCTGTGTAACAGTTGATATATTTCATGCTATTACTGTGTTTCAATACCGATTAGTTTTCTGATTATGTTGTTTCCGATGGTGGGATAACTAATCCCCTCTTGTTCATCTTTGTTGATGAGACATTTTATACCAGAGGATTTTATATTCGCAATTATTTAATATTCGCGAATATCGCGAAATTAAAACCCTCGCAAATAAAAAGGGAACCACAGTATCCCTGCTGAATGAATATTACAGTCCATGGGCCAAATGTAAGTGCATATTGTACACATTATTGCAACAAGTTTGTAAAATTCCCTCTGCCGAGATGACAAGAGCAGCTGGCAGCATTTGTCTGAACCCGTGTATTAACTGTCAAATTGCAACTCGCGAATCGTGACTGTTTCAGTCAGCCAGTACATTTTGACTGCCCTCGTCACGTGTGCACCTGAATATCTTGCGCTGATTGGCTGAGCAAGAGTTTGTTAGGCCTACTTTCAAGAGTGGTGTTCAGATAAACGTAAACACTGAGGCTAAGGGTTATAGTGTTTTAAAGTCTCGCCGAACTCAACATAAGCGACGGCCTAACAATATTAAAACAAACTAATTGGGAAATTAGTAGCCAATTGGAAGCCCGGAATAGGTGATGACTGAATGACCCATGTTGGTTTTGAAAAAGATTCTGGGAAAGACCAATGCTGACGTCACTGGAATAGATCTTAGTTCAGCGAGGCGGTGATATGTGGCGCTGACCGTCCGGGAACCAGCCAAGATTACCAGTCCATAAAATAAGAGGGTCAGATAGTGGTAAATTAGTAATATTTGTTGCCGCAAGATGGCAGTAATGATACTAAGTGCAATACAATGTGGAAACATTTGATTTCTCTGTCAGAAGCAACAATTAAGTCGTAACTATTTCATGGACTGGGCCAGTCTACATCTAACCTTGTAAGTTGAATCTTGATGTCTTGCTGAGCCTGTCAATCTTAAAACTTAATTTTAAACAGAATTTATATTTAACTCTAAAATTTATCCAAACAGGATTTACCATTACACTTCCATATTTATCACAATATATAAGATGAAGCGCCATCTACTGAGTAACAGCAAACTATTTCAACTTCAAGTATTTGGTAACTATTTTTGTAAATTTTAGATTAATGTACTAAAGTATAACTATTAGTACAGTCTAAATATGTGAGCAAAATTAATAATATAAATGGCCCGAGTAAAGAATCTGGCCTACATTTCCAAGATGGGTCTAAACGGACTGGACCTTCTCATATTAGTAGTAATCTACATTAAAGGGGCCCAATCACCAATAAAGCATGTTAGACTAACACAAAAAATACCTTCTTCCCTTCAAAAGAAATCTGTACCTGCCAGAATTTTGAGTTAAAACTGTTTGCTTACTTCTATAAACAAATGTTGAAAACAGTGGACTGGGCGCGATCACAGCTGTCAACAAGGAGTAGCCGTGACACGACTCAGTCAGGGCCCCCTATTGAGTCGTGACACCAGCCAAATTTAGAACCGTGCTGCAAGTCCACGACACGCTTTATAACCGTATCTCCGCATAGAGTCAGCAGGCAGACCTCAGGCATAAATCTCCCGTACATGCAGAACAATATAGGAATTTATTGGGTTATAACGGAACATTTCACACACATGGTTGGAGAGATAAGAAACTTATTAAAAGGTCTAGTGGGTTTATTTGAAGTGACACAATACTTGTAAGCAATGAGGTGTTGTCAAAAATGACGAAAATATTTGCATCCTCATGGGCCTTATAATGCGATCCTCAGAGTTAGATGTCCAGGCAAGCCAGTAAGCTGTCCATAATGTCAGAGGGCCGATCTGGCGCTAAACAAGGAGCCACAACACCAATCAATCAGGATGCCCTGACTGACTTGGCCAAAAAATGTAATACAAGTT
The DNA here is from genome assembly GCA_026874595.1 of Sipunculus nudus. Lineage (NCBI taxonomy): Eukaryota > Metazoa > Annelida > Sipuncula > Golfingiida > Sipunculidae > Sipunculus > Sipunculus nudus. Next base: position 45,971,973 of record CM049306.1, on the reverse strand, counting down.
CCCGCTGGCTGAAACATTGTGTGTTGCGGCTCACTATCAGATCTCCAGTCATGCAGGGTTGTTATTGTAAACAGACACACCGCTTGGACTGTGTTAACCAACATGCAGAGCCATAACAAGGTGTTAAACAGCCGTATGTTGGAACTTAGACTGTGTGCTGGGATGGTTTTGCTGGGAAACCTTTTATAAAGCAAATCTGAACTGATAGTGTGAAAGAATAGGCATAGTGTTGTTCCTGCTTATGTCCCTTTAACCCTAGCCGCCGAGGTCGACACAACAGGTTTCAGGTTTCTGTTGCGTCGCCTGCCCACCAAAGGGCTAACTGGGGTTATAGCACGATATGATCTGTTACTCTTAGAAAGAAAATTAAATAAAAATATTTCCTATAGTTTTAACATACCAATTTCACATTATGTTGTATGTCGAAAGGACTGTAATAAAAAATAACCATTCTGGAAAGCATGAAGCACCTCTAACATCAACAACTGATAGTATTTATCCAGAGAGAATTGAAGCATTAACAGCCCTGGTAGACATCTTGCATTTGGTTGCAGTCCTGTATAAGGCTTTAGGCCTGTGGTCAATTATGTTCATATTTTAACTTCCTTGGTGCAAAATAGGGCTGAGAAGAGAACAGTAATGTTTTCTAGTGGTCAAATATACAATACACATAGATGTACTGAACATTAATCAATGGATATATGTTAAATCTCACAGTTGTGTATTGGAGTGTTATAATCACAGTTAACTGCAGGTACAATCTATGGACTCCACAACTGAACAATGCGTCAGTCACTGAAAAAAAGCAATTGAGGAGTTCATTCTTAGGGGCTACTTTAACCCATGACATGCCTGATATGACATAGACATGCCTCTAACTTCTCCATTACATGAATCTTAAACATCATAACGTTCATCCGTATAAACCCACAGCCTCATCCATGTAGGCAGGATTCTATACTCACTCCATATAAATATTATGCGGAATTCAATATAATATTTTGGTACATGATGTAAATTGTAAACGGTAAAGTAACAACAATTAAACAATTTCATGTGACACCGTTTACCATATAGTCCGAATTCTTGACATGTAGGAGCCACTATAGAATGCGGGCTTCGCTTCTTTTGAGGAACATATAAATAAAATTGTCTCCTCCCATTCCCTATATTAACTCCTACTTTTCCCTGTAGATGTCTCTACACTTAATTCTTCTAACATAAACAAGTACTAAGCATCAGAAGTCCCCTGAACCGGGAATCAAACCTACGATCTCTAGACTAGGAGCCCTACACGCTACTAAGTGAGCCATGAAGACGAGATACCAGCAGAAGCAAGTTTTGTTCATTTATATCTGCGATTGAAGAGGCATCTGTCGCGAAAATGGGAAACCATTTTCTATTTTAACAGGAAAATTAAGCTCTAGGTGGGGGCTCTGCCCCCACACCCTCGTTCAGACGGGGAACCCAGGTTCCCCGGACCCCTCCTCCTCTAATATAATAAACTCCAGCTATGAGCAAAATTAAATAGGCCTACGGGAATTCTGAGGAAAATGATATCTATGTATCGGCCTTTTCCAGGAAACAATTTATTATGCGACACCCGTTGACGTTGTACCGGCGGCAGGCTGAAGCCCGGTTTCTATAGTTCTGCCGACATGTACCCAGTTTCTATATTTATTTGTGGTGTATGATACCATGGGAATGGTAGTGATGTTACCTCACCCATCACCATGACAACCGTTAATCAACCATCGCTGATCAACGTGTCTGCGGACACAGGAAAACGTTGAGACAGGCACCTTGCGCGTGTTGTTTACACGTCCATTCGCGGAGATCAGCTAATCGTCTGCTTTAAATACAGTTTAGAAACTTCAAACAAATATAAATGGACGGGAAACACTAAATATATTACCTTCATAAAGGTTCTCTTGGACGTTTGCAGTTAATCTCTGTCGGACCCTCTGCCCGAATGTGTCGTCTGCGTCTGAAGCCATGATGTTGTTTATATTGATACGAGTAAAATCATGCTGCAGGCAATCCATACTAGTCCTATCCGTTGCCGAATATTTTGGTATTTCGCGGGCCCTTAATTAATTATAATTGGTTCGGATGGAAGAGTGTTATTATGCAAATTAGCCAATTGTAATGTTTTGACAGCCTTCATATTTCTAGCAGATAAATCAAGTTTTTAGGGTAAAAGATTGACCTGCTTCTAGATATCTTACAATAAGGCCTAATCAGAAATACTCTGCAATATCAGTCAAAAATTTGGCTCGACGTGATCACCATATAATTATATGTATATATTATGCAAATTTTCCATAAATATGCAAAATCTACCGATTCTACCGAACAAAAGCGCACCTTTGACACCGCACCATGAAATATTTTTTGTACCCCCACCCCCTTCTCTGTGTATATTGTTATTTATAGTTACCGTATATATAGTTACTATAGTAGGCCCTACATTAGAATTGGTTGAATAAATATTCAAGTCATTATTATTGAAAATGTTTTAAAGTCATATAAAATTAAATTGGGCTCAGTAATATGCAACGGGAAAATTACACAAGGCCTAAACAATTAAGGTACATTTAATTTCCATCCATCGTCATATAATACACCTTTAGGTTTCAGTTCATTATTATTATAGTGACATATGTAACATATATGATATAAGCTTTATCATAGACACATCAATCAGGTACCCAGCCCTCTTTTGGCTTATATGTCATCTCAAGTATAACGACAATAAACACATAGTGGTAGAATCTAACAATAATAAACATCATTAGAACATACGGGCTGCGCATTGTCTAGAAGATTAAGAGAAAAGTAATCTTTCCATTTGTTCCAAGAGCGGACCAAGTATTCAGCCTAAATCTTACAACCACCATTCATTAAATAAACCAATTGATCTGTTTTATCAAGAAAAGGAAATTGTGCGTAATTGTAAGATGCTTTATTAAATAGAACTGTTCGGAGTGCATTGTAAACAAAACTTAAAAATAAAGTGTTTTCATCTTAGATTTCACCATTATTATACATATAGGACAAATTCTTTCATCAATTTTTAGTTTCCTATATTTTTTGTTACATCATCTTTAATGTTTTGAAATCTGCCAGTTTCTATTTTCAGCAATGATCGATCGGCATTGTTCGATCCATTTATTTTGATAATCGGAACGCAATTTATATCCCAGATTACGTAAGCAGCATGGCGCCATTTCATTATATATGTGTAATAGATCAATGGGTTCGAGTAGTTAGAATGTTCTTCACATCTGAGCACCAGCTATCTGCGACTTGGTTATAATCCCGTATGAATACTTTCTTGGTCCGTCTACTAGCTGTTATCCATATCCAACAAGTGATTAAAAAAAACGTCATATGTTGATGAAACGACGATGTCGATATGTTATAACCATCAAATGTCACCATTTAGAGCAGCAATTGGACAAACTTATGAACACCTAAAAAGTAACGCGGTGCTCTGTTTTTTATCTTATCACATGACGGGGATTTTGTATATCCCAATATCTCAGACGCATAATCAAGGATTGTTGCTACACCCGAAGGATATAATTTTGTATATGAATCATATGTGGTATTTTTTTATTTCTTAAACTTACTTATTACTGAACCAAGAGCTCTTGATCCAGCGTCCGCTAGAAAATCAGGACTTTATCCGAGTTTAGGTGTTCGTGTAAGCAGAAACCAAGATACATATAAACGCTAACTTTTTCTAGTTCGATACCATAGAGGATATTTGAAGTTAGTATAGGAGTCTTCCTGTTAGCCAAAATGCATAATGTTCGTCTTTACAATGTTCACTTTAGGCTGCCAGGAGTTACGTACACCACGACTCAAGAACAATAAGTAAACTTTGCAGTTCCGCCTTTGTGTTCGCCATTAATATAATATCATCAGCATATAGTAACATAGATACAATATCGCTTCAAAATATTACACCAATATCAAGGCTCTTTAAGGTTTCTACTAAACCATTAATAAATATATTAAAAAGCGTTGGTAACAAATTATCGCCTTGTCGTACCCCGCATGGTACTTCAAATCAATTTGTGTATAAGTTATTACTTAACATAAGTTGCATGAATTACCGCTATGTAAACTTTTTTATGGCGTTATAGATTTTACCATCAATATTTAGTTCAAGTATAGCCGATAAAAGAGTAATTGCCCATTTACCCAATCAAAAGCCTTTTCCATGTCCACTAGGGCGACACGTGTTTCTGTACATTGAGATAATCGATTCCTTAATAGTGAAGTAACTACAAAAATATGGTTAGTACAAGATCGCCCTTTCCGAAATCTGTTTTGTTCTTCGGCTATTAGGTTAAGTTCGTTACAATAAGAGGTATAAGAGGTTATTCTGTTATAAACAATCAGGGCACTATAAACTGTTCAAACGCACGATAATAAACTAATGCCCCTGTAATTCAAAGGTTCAAGGGCATCTTTGCCAGGTTTAAAAACTTGGGAGATAATGGCCTGAGACCAACATGCCGGAATAATACCATTTAAGAAACAGAAAATTAATAACTTGAACATGAATAGTTTAATATGATTATAGATTTTTAGGACTTCATTAGGAATCTGGTCGGAACCAGCCGCATTATTTATTTTAAGACGTTTTACGATTCTTTCGATTTCATCAAAACATATTTCTCTATTCAAATGAATGTTTTCCTCGTACTGTGGTAATGACATCCAATTTTCTCGATCTCCCAATCTACCAAGCACTTCATAGTAAAAGTTAAGATTTTAATTATATTCATCTAGATTTGGTCCTTGATATAAATTAGAAAAATTCTCGAACCACTTGTCTTTTGACAGCTTCGGCTCAATTATAATAGATTGGCGAATGAGGACGGAAGAAGAATGAGGTTTCAAGTTTCATTGTACCGGAAGATTTCTATGGATCAAGTTTGCGTATTCTATTTCTGAATATTTTCGGACAAAATTTGGACAATTTATCCAACGTTCCAAGTTGCAGGGGATTATATGACCTTTCTTTATAGCCCGTAGTTACTTATCAAGATGTCTCCTTGAGAAGAGAAAGATATTGCATGCGTATGAGGTCTCGTTCAGGACCACGACCTTTGAACCTACGGAACAGTTTCTGCCTGCTTGTACTCACACCAAACATTCTTTAAATCATTGTCCCAGAAGGGTTTCAGTTTATGTTTTAGTGGCATTTGGACCTCTGATTTAGGTCATGTTGAATTTACATCGTGAAAATATAAAAATGTATTCATTTCGTACAGAATAATGTGACAAAATTCCTCTTAACACCGGTCCATATTAGAGCAATCAAAGTGTTGAACCAAATTTCCCAGGTTAATCGCTATACCATCATTAGGCAAAAACACTGCTTTAATTAGGATTGTCATATTGATATGTTCGTTTACTGCAGGAGTTTGAACAGATAATGGAGCTTTATGCCTTGAAATATTGTTAAATCCATCGTCAATTAGAATTTCTGCATACCAAAGTGAATGATCTGGGGCTTTACAGTTACTAGAGTGCAGAGGCATCAGCTTTAATTTTTCAATCAGTTCATTTTGTTACAGGTGCTCTATTAAGTGACACGGGCGTAACTCGTGTTGTTGTTACATTTTATGTTTAATCCGTACAGGTTGAACTCTCGTTGTCATGTGGGCCTTGAGCTTTAACGCTTGGTCGTGGGTCACGTGATGAGCCTGGTATGTGTGGAGATACACAGCGCTGTTCTTTCTAGAGAATTCCTGAAACGTGTGTTGGGCAAGACCTTATAGACTGTTCTAGAAGTGGAAAATTCCCGGCTTGAGGTGTGAAGGTATATAAAGGGCTGTTTTTTAGAACCAGGGGGCAGACAGCAGAGCAGATACCAGCGGACGCAGAAGCGTGTGTCAGATTCTAAGACCTTAAATTATCCGACGAATGCGACAATTATACATTTTCAAAGATTTTCTCCTGGATGTTATACATTTGGACTTCAGTTTACTTTCTGTGTTGTTGCAAGAACTTTCCACTGGACTGTCATTCTCCGAGAGTTTAGATTCAATGGACTTATCTTGGTGACGGTGTTGGTATCGAGGTACTGTGCACATTATTTTCTATGTGATTGTATTGACGTGTTGCTACACCGCTGTTTTACTGTATAATTGTATTGATTTAGTGTATTGTATTGTTAGGGTTGTTTTAAGAAAAAAATTATAGTTATTTGTTAACAAAAAACCACTGACTTCTTGCTATAACGCTGTGTTACTGTATAATTGTATTGATTTAGTGTATTGTATTGTTAGAGTTGTTTTAGGGATAAATTATAGTGATTTGTTAACAAAAAAACACTGACTTCTTTAATCATTCCCCTAGACATTTCCCGCTGCCTAGTGTTACAGAATCTGATTTTTTTTATCTCCATTACAAAATTTGTGTTCATCAGGCATACGTGATCTGTTTATATTAGGTTCCGTAACAATTTACCTGAAAATTTTGAAATATGTTACCTGTTTCAAGCATTCATGAGGAATAATTAAATAGTCAACAGATTTACCTCTGATTGAAATAAAAGTGAAGTCGTTTTTTTCTGGATTCATCTACCATTAATGTCCAGGTCTTAAGATTGGATTCGTGTAGAAATTCCTGTAAAGAAGATCCATGCATATTTTTACATACATCAAGCTCTTGTCTGTTTGGAATATCATCCTCTGCAATAGTATCAACCGGGTTCCCTAGACTGGCATTGAAATCATCAGCAATGAGGAGGTAATCATTATCAGTATCTGAAGAATAAATGCGAGATAAAAGATGAGCAAAGAATAACTATAGACATCTCGACCCCATGGCGAGTTTCCTGGGCAGTGGCGTGCCCAAGGGGGGCGGCATTTCGGGGAATTATTATAATGAAGTGGCATGAGGTGTTCCTCGAAAAGTACAATTTTTTTTCAAGATTGGTGAGAAAAATTTAAACGTTTGGTGTATTTTGGCTGTGTGTCCCATTTCAAGTATTTCAGGAATTATAAACTGGGCAGTGGAACCAACCAAATGATTTGCGCATGATCTCTGTAGAAGCAAACTATACGCAAGAAGAAATACAGATCTGTTGTTATTCTTTTTTAGATCAGTGGTCTTGCAATGTCAGGAGGCCATCGATAATCTGACCGATAATCGTCTATACGTTTATAGAAATCCCTAAGGGGCACTAACCAGGGAAAACCCTTCCAGAAGACCAATGGCCCTTGGTGGTTTGGGTTGGGTATTGTGCGGAAAATATTATGACGAATTCTGTTCCTCTTTCCTTGTTATGTATTAAGAATTTCCACTCTTGAACTCTTGATTTCCCAAAATTCCATGATATTTTTTAAACAGCCTGAAACAATCCCTGAAATGCCCTTTTCTATGATTCCCTATATACTCTTACAACAATCTCGTTAATATACAAATATTTACACTATCGTGAATTTGTTGAGTACTACCTAAATATCTGTGTCTTTTGATTTACCACTGGTTATTGAATTTAATGTTAATATGACCTGCATACTTCTTTATGTAACGTGGGTAATAACAATCTTTCACCCAAACTTATTCAGTAGTTATTTTATCTTTTAAGGTGGCATTTAAAATATAAATTTATCATAAATGTCCGGCGGTATGAATCCCGTGGGAGCTATATATTCCACAAGTTCAGTATATACGTATCAAATAACAGTGTTATCAGTGAGAAACAAAGACAGTTGCATGCATGCGGATCCAGAGGGGGGCGCCCGCGGCGCGTGGCCCCACCTCCCCCCCCCCCCCCCCCGGTGGGCTCAAATCATCTCTTATTTTATCCATTTCTTTTCCCATTTATTCTTAATTAGTTTTTATTTTTCATTTCAGCTTTCCTTTTTATTCCCTAGCAATTTAATTTGACCGGTGCCTCAAAATGTCCTCTTTACATTGCATATTTTAAAAAAAAATCCAATACCCTCGCCCATGTATCTATAATTAACTTTAAGGAAAACTGGGTGAAATAAAAATAAATCATTTATATATATTTATTTATATTAAATTTACAAAACAAAAATTTAAGAATTAGATATTAATAATAACCATTAGCCACCAACTCAATATTTTCGCCCCCCTGTTCTCGAATTTCTGGATCCGCCACTAAAAGATATATTTGCCTTTACTGTTATAAACAATATAATGATCCACTACCTAAAGACAATTGTTGTATGTTGGTACAAATCATTTCAAGTTAATGTATAATATATATATTTCAATTATATAATTACTGGAAATTTATCAAAATACTTTATTGAATAACAAAGATAATAAGTTCATAAAGATAAAACCTCACAAAGTGCAGAAACAGTATCACTTATTCTAAAATTAAATTGATGTAGCCTTGGACTAATAATTCTAGTTACGATTTATTCTTTTAGGATTTATATTAGCAAAGAGATGACTGGTTCTTTAATGTGTGACGAAGGAATTCACCTAACAATTGATTCTTTTGGATTATAATCGCGTTTTTGTCAACTTAAAGCCTATAACCAGGAAATTTGACGGGATACGTTTCTACATGTTGTCCAGTTTTGTATTGTTTTGTTAGAGGGGCGGAAATTTCTAAGACCGCACCGGGCGGCAATGAGGCTAGGTACGCCGCTGTTCCTTGGGGGGGGGGGGGGTTGATACATGAGGCTATAACAATTCTGCAGCAAGTTAACTTATGTGTCAATGATATAATTAATATACCATCATTGGATTTGTCAATGATATTAAGATTATGATATTCAAGCAAAGCATCTTTGACAAATACGCGTACATCCCCCGATGGTCTTTTAGCCTTGTAATGACAAATAGGACGATTAAAACCAATCCAGGTATAGGAACTGAGTGAGATACTAGAAATTAGGTTAAAGATGCGTCTCAGATACACAAAGGATATCGGGTGATGAATGTTTGATAATAGTGATTCGATTGTTATATTCTGTCCACCCATTCACATTTGATTGACTCTGTCTAAAGGGACCATCGATCTGGTAAAAACGGTATTTTAATTGTTCTTAAAATGTCATGATTCAAACAATTTTCCCTGCGAATTTCTTACATGTACAGTCACACAAAGTAACTGTTAATATTTGTAATACTCATGCATATGGCCCATACTTAAATTGTCAGCATAATTTATTTAAATATGTAAATTGGCTCTTTAAATATGTAAAATGCAAGAGTCCGACTCACTGATGGTAAAATCACAACAACAGAAAAATATATCCAGTGCGCTTTAAATTTAGTTACAGAAATAAATCCATCATTTTCGGACAGCATATTATTTGAATTAGCTTATCAATTAGGGAAATCATGAAATGTAGCTGAACAACTTGAAATTTAATGATTTTCTTTGAAAATATGTAAGGTACAACTAATCATATCTACCCAATCATAGATAAATTCTATGCAGATTACGGAAACATTTACTACTTTACATAGTTTACATCATTTATTCAAATTTTCATACATGCACTCAAAGTTAATTAGTTTTTTTGTAATTATAGGAAAGATTAAGCAAAATAAGCAGATTGGCTCATTGTATATGCGAGATACGAACTGGCCCAAGGGTTTACTATAGGGGGCAATATATTAGTAACTATACATAGAAGTAGAAGAGTATGTTAATATATATATATATATATATATATATATATATATACAGTCGGTCCTGCTTAATTGTATATCGCATAATCCCGTTTAATTGTATAAAATAATGAAAACCAAACTCTTTTCCTATGTCTCCTTAACAAAATTCTCCGTTTATATGAATATCTGATAAATGTATATATCAGGTAGTTGTATTGTAAAATCCGTCCATCAGGCACGACAATCCCGGATATTCATGTGCCACAACGGTCTCCCGGACTACTGACCACCCAGGGCGCTGATTAGCCTTTGGTATTGCCCGCCCGACAGGTTTGAAGGGTTACCTCATGGACAATTGACCCCTCTTTCTTCTAATTAGCCTTTGATATGACTCGAACCACCGGCTAAAATGATTTTTCTCCTTCATTACACGCTCAATTAAATGTGTGTTTGATAACAATCCCGGATATTCATGTGCCACAACGGTCTCCCGGACTACTGACCACCCAGGGCGCTGATTAGCCTTTGGTATTGCCCGCCCGACAGGTTTGAAGGGTTACCTCATGGACAATTGACCCCTCTTTCTTCTAATTAGCCTTTGATATGACTCGAACCACCGGCTGAAATGATTTTTCTCCTTCATTACACGCTCAATTAAATGTGTGTTTGATACGTTAATTCCACACGTGCTCACCGGACAAACTGTCACAGGGTAGGTTGCATTATAAACACGGGATACGCTATAAACATGGTCTTTTATTCGAGTACGGTCAATCGGTGAATATGTTTTACAATTCATAATAAAATCCTTAAAGAAACAGTATCGATTCGTGATTTATGGTTAATTCGAAGTATGAATCTGTATTTTGCTGGACGTATGTGGCCTCCAACAAACAGGTGAATACACATTAATTCTCGAATTATTTAAATTAAATGAAAAGTTAAATAAAACAAATGAAATTTTTATGATAAATTAAATTCTTGAGGAATCGTATTAAAGCTTTGACAACTTTCGATATATTCACGTGATCCGTAAGCTGTCAGCCATAGGCAGTGAGATCGTTTTATATCAATAATATATGCAAACAGGTGAATATACAGTATTTTTTCGTAGGAGGTGTAGAAATTATAAATTAATAAAATATATAAACTAATGAATTGAAACATCATTACATGAAAAATTCCAAAAGAGTTAATTCAGAACCATCTAAATAATACGAAAAACACGCAAGCAGTCCGATAGCAATTCATAATATTATATAGTGACGGCTACAACCTTGAAGATTAACACTCCGTTTATTTGAATAGCCCGCTAAAATGAATATGATCGGTTGACAAATACGATGTTCAATTAAACGGGACCGACTATATATATATATATATATATATATATATATATAATATATATATATATATATATATATATATATATATTGTTACAGGTGCTCTTTTAATTATGTCACACGGGCGTAACTCCTGTTGTGGCACTCGTGTCTGGCCGCGTATTACATTCTATGTTTAATTTGTACTGGTTGAACTCTTGTTGTCGTGCTGGCTTGGGTCGAGATCACGTGTACACCATGGTGTGTAGAGGCACGGCGATGTTTTCTAGAGAATTCCTGAAACGCGTGTTTACTGTTGAGTAAGATCTTACAGACTGTTCGAGAAGTGGAAAATTCCCGGCTTGAGGTGTGAAGGTATATAAAGGGGTGTGTTTTAGAACAGAAGGGCAGAGAGCAGAGAAGATTCCAGCGGACGCAGAAGCGTGTGTCAGATTCTAGGACTTTATCCGACTAATGCGGCAATTATAGATTTTCAAAGACTTTCTCCTGGATTTTATACACTCGGACTTCAGTTTACTTTCTAGGTTGTTGCCAGAACTTTCCACTGGACTGTCATTTTCCGAGAGTTTACATTTAAAGGACTTATTGTGGTGACGGTGTTGGTATCCAGGTACTGTGCACGTTATTTTTCGATGTGATTGTATTGACTTGTTGCTATACCGCTGTTTTACTGTATAATTGTATTGATTTAGTGTATTGTATTGTTAGGGTTGTTTTAAGAATAAATTGTAGTTATTTGTTAACAAAAAACCACTGACTTCTTTATTCATTCCCCTAGACATTTCACGCTGCCTAGTGTTACAGAATCTGTTTTTTTTATCTCCGTTACAGAATTTGTGTTCATCACGCATACGTGATCTGTTTCTATTAGGTTCCGTATAACAATACATACATACATTTATATATATATATATATATAGAGAGAGAGAGAGAGAGAGAGAGAGAGAGAGAGAGACAGACAGACAGACAGACAGACAGACAGACTTCCGGGACACTCATGCCAACCTTAATTCGGAGAGTCATATAGGAATTTTAGAGTGTCCCAAAGGAAGGGGGCTCGATCGGTATCAAGTCTTCAATGGTTATGCAAATGTAGTCAAAAGTTTTTTTTAATATATTTTACGTTATTTTCGTATTAAAATATGGTTATGGATTGTGTCATTATATGATTCTCTGGTTAAAGTGAAATGTAAGGGTAAGTTGTAATTTGCTAGCGTGGTTATTGTCTAGTGCTGTTATGAGGTTTTGTCAGGAACCTAATAATGTATCATTTTAAACGCCGGTCTTAAATGGAGGCCTGCAGTGTTTGTACGCCGGGTCAAAGCAGGGTAAACGGCCGGGCGTCTGATCAAGGATATACGGTATTAGAGGTGGTCGACAGTGGCCAGTGACTGCAATTAATTAATACATTAATAGTCAGCATTGATCCTCTTCGGCTTGCAACAAGACAACTTGAACATGGGCAGTCGACAAGCGACTACAGGTATTCGTCAAATCACAGAAGCATTGATAAAGGTGTGGAACCAAATTTGTATTCCATGGCACACAGCTGGACGAAAAAAAATATCTTAATTAATGGACTGAAATATTCAGGCCGATACGTCAAACCACTTATGAGACAATGCAATAACATATATTACGAATACATGATTGTAGGTGGCGCCACCTGTCTTGTGTATGAAAAAAAACTATCCAAGATGGATTGACATGCAAAATTGGGAAACCATTTTCTATTTTAACAGGAAAATTAAGCTTTAGGTGGGGGCTCTGCCCCCACACCCTCGTTCAGACGGGGAACCCAGGTTCCCCGGACCCCTCCTCCTCTAATATAATAAACTCCAGCTATGAGCAAAATTAAATAGGCCTACGGGAATTCTGAGGAAAATGATATCTATGTATCGGCCTTTTCCAGGAAACAATTTATTATGCGACACCCGTTGACGTTGTACCGGCGGCAGGCTGAAGCCCGGTTTCTATAGTTCTGCCGACATGTACCCAGTTTCTATATTTATTTGTGGTGTATGATACCATGGGAATGGTAGTGATGTTACCTCACCCATCACCATGACAACCGTTAATCAACCATCGCTGATCAACGTGTCTGCGGACACAGGAAAACGTTGAGACAGGCACCTTGCGCGTGTTGTTTACACGTCCATTCGCGGAGATCAGCTAATCGTCTGCTTTAAATACAGTTTAGAAACTTCAAACAAATATAAATGGACGGGAAACACTAAATATATTACCTTCATAAAGGTTCTCTTGGACGTTTGCAGTTAATCTCTGTCGGACCCTCTGCCCGAATGTGTCGTCTGCGTCTGAAGCCATGATGTTGTTTATATTGATACGAGTAAAATCATGCTGCAGGCAATCCATACTAGTCCTATCCGTTGCCGAATATTTTGGTATTTCGCGGGCCCTTAATTAATTATAATTGGTTCGGATGGAAGAGTGTTATTATGCAAATTAGCCAATTGTAATGTTTTGACAGCCTTCATATTTCTAGCAGATAAATCAAGTTTTTAGGGTAAAAGATTGACCTGCTTCTAGATATCTTACAATAAGGCCTAATCAGAAATACTCTGCAATATCAGTCAAAAATTTGGCTTGACGTGATCACCATATAATTATATGTATATATTATGCAAATTTTCCATAAATATGCAAAATCTACCGATTCTACCGAACAAAAGCGCACCTTTGACACCGCACCATGAAATATTTTTTGTACCCCCACCCCCTTCTCTGTGTATATTGTTATTTATAGTTACCGTATATATAGTTACTATAGTAGGCCCTACATTAGAATTTGTTGAATAAATATTCAAGTCATTATTATTGAAAATGTTTTAAAGTCATATAAAATTAAATTGGGCTCAGTAATATGCAACGGGAAAATTACACAAGGCCTAAACAATTAAGGTACATTTAATTTCCATCCATCGTCATATAATACACCTTTAGGTTTCAGTTCATTATTATTATAGTGACATATGTAACATATATGATATAAGCTTTATCATAGACACATCAATCAGGTACCCAGCCCTCTTTTGGCTTATATGTCATCTCAAGTATAACGACAATAAACACATAGTGGTAGAATCTAACAATAATAAACATCATTAGAACATACGGGCTGCGCATTGTCTAGAAGATTAAGAGAAAAGTAATCTTTCCATTTGTTCCAAGAGCGGACCAAGTATTCAGCCTAAATCTTACAACCACCATTCATTAAATAAACCAATTGATCTGTTTTATCAAGAAAAGGAAATTGTGCGTAATTGTAAGATGCTTTATTAAATAGAACTGTTCGGAGTGCATTGTAAACAAAACTTAAAAATAAAGTGTTTTCATCTTAGATTTCACCATTATTATACATATAGGACAAATTCTTTCATCAATTTTTAGTTTCCTATATTTTTTGTTACATCATCTTTAATGTTTTGAAATCTGCCAGTTTCTATTTTCAGCAATGATCGATCGGCATTGTTCGATCCATTTATTTTGATAATCGGAACGCAATTTATATCCCAGATTACGTAAGCAGCATGGCGCCATTTCATTATATATGTGTAATAGATCAATGGGTTCGAGTAGTTAGAATGTTCTTCACATCTGAGCACCAGCTATCTGCGACTTGGTTATAATCCCGTATGAATACTTTCTTGGTCCGTCTACTAGCTGTTATCCATATCCAACAAGTGATTAAAAAAAACGTCATATGTTGATGAAACGACGATGTCGATATGTTATAACCATCAAATGTCACCATTTAGAGCAGCAATTGGACAAACTTATGAACACCTAAAAAGTAACGCGGTGCTCTGTTTTTTATCTTATCACATGACGGGGATTTTGTATATCCCAATATCTCAGACGCATAATCAAGGATTGTTGCTACACCCGAAGGATATAATTTTGTATATGAATCATATGTGGTATTTTTTTATTTCTTAAACTTACTTATTACTGAACCAAGAGCTCTTGATCCAGCGTCCGCTAGAAAATCAGGACTTTATCCGAGTTTAGGTGTTCGTGTAAGCAGAAACCAAGATACATATAAACGCTAACTTTTTCTAGTTCGATACCATAGAGGATATTTGAAGTTAGTATAGGAGTCTTCCTGTTAGCCAAAATGCATAATGTTCGTCTTTACAATGTTCACTTTAGGCTGCCAGGAGTTACGTACACCACGACTCAAGAACAATAAGTAAACTTTGCAGTTCCGCCTTTGTGTTCGCCATTAATATAATATCATCAGCATATAGTAACATAGATACAATATCGCTTCAAAATATTACACCAATATCAAGGCTCTTTAAGGTTTCTACTAAACCATTAATAAATATATTAAAAAGCGTTGGTAACAAATTATCGCCTTGTCGTACCCCGCATGGTACTTCAAATCAATTTGTGTATAAGTTATTACTTAACATAAGTTGCATGAATTACCGCTATGTAAACTTTTTTATGGCGTTATAGATTTTACCATCAATATTTAGTTCAAGTATAGCCGATAAAAGAGTAATTGCCCATTTACCCAATCAAAAGCCTTTTCCATGTCCACTAGGGCGACACGTGTTTCTGTACATTGAGATAATCGATTCCTTAATAGTGAAGTAACTACAAAAATATGGTTAGTACAAGATCGCCCTTTCCGAAATCTGTTTTGTTCTTCGGCTATTAGGTTAAGTTCGTTACAATAAGAGGTATAAGAGGTTATTCTGTTATAAACAATCAGGGCACTATAAACTGTTCAAACGCACGATAATAAACTAATGCCCCTGTAATTCAAAGGTTCAAGGGCATCTTTGCCAGGTTTAAAAACTTGGGAGATAATGGCCTGAGACCAACATGCCGGAATAATACCATTTAAGAAACAGAAAATTAATAACTTGAACATGAATAGTTTAATATGATTATAGATTTTTAGGACTTCATTAGGAATCTGGTCGGAACCAGCCGCATTATTTATTTTAAGACGTTTTACGATTCTTTCGATTTCATCAAAACATATTTCTCTATTCAAATGAATGTTTTCCTCGTACTGTGGTAATGACATCCAATTTTCTCGATCTCCCAATCTACCAAGCACTTCATAGTAAAAGTTAAGATTTTAATTATATTCATCTAGATTTGGTCCTTGATATAAATTAGAAAAATTCTCGAACCACTTGTCTTTTGACAGCTTCGGCTCAATTATAATAGATTGGCGAATGAGGACGGAAGAAGAATGAGGTTTCAAGTTTCATTGTACCGGAAGATTTCTATGGATCAAGTTTGCGTATTCTATTTCTGAATATTTTCGGACAAAATTTGGACAATTTATCCAACGTTCCAAGTTGCAGGGGATTATATGACCTTTCTTTATAGCCCGTAGTTACTTATCAAGATGTCTCCTTGAGAAGAGAAAGATATTGCATGCGTATGAGGTCTCGTTCAGGACCACGACCTTTGAACCTACGGAACAGTTTCTGCCTGCTTGTACTCACACCAAACATTCTTTAAATCATTGTCCCAGAAGGGTTTCAGTTTATGTTTTAGTGGCATTTGGACCTCTGATTTAGGTCATGTTGAATTTACATCGTGAAAATATAAAAATGTATTCATTTCGTACAGAATAATGTGACAAAATTCCTCTTAACACCGGTCCATATTAGAGCAATCAAAGTGTTGAACCAAATTTCCCAGGTTAATCGCTATACCATCATTAGGCAAAAACACTGCTTTAATTAGGATTGTCATATTGATATGTTCGTTTACTGCAGGAGTTTGAACAGATAATGGAGCTTTATGCCTTGAAATATTGTTAAATCCATCGTCAATTAGAATTTCTGCATACCAAAGTGAATGATCTGGGGCTTTACAGTTACTAGAGTGCAGAGGCATCAGCTTTAATTTTTCAATCAGTTCATTTTGTTACAGGTGCTCTATTAAGTGACACGGGCGTAACTCGTGTTGTTGTTACATTTTATGTTTAATCCGTACAGGTTGAACTCTCGTTGTCATGTGGGCCTTGAGCTTTAACGCTTGGTCGTGGGTCACGTGATGAGCCTGGTATGTGTGGAGATACACAGCGCTGTTCTTTCTAGAGAATTCCTGAAACGTGTGTTGGGCAAGACCTTATAGACTGTTCTAGAAGTGGAAAATTCCCGGCTTGAGGTGTGAAGGTATATAAAGGGCTGTTTTTTAGAACCAGGGGGCAGACAGCAGAGCAGATACCAGCGGACGCAGAAGCGTGTGTCAGATTCTAAGACCTTAAATTATCCGACGAATGCGACAATTATACATTTTCAAAGATTTTCTCCTGGATGTTATACATTTGGACTTCAGTTTACTTTCTGTGTTGTTGCAAGAACTTTCCACTGGACTGTCATTCTCCGAGAGTTTAGATTCAATGGACTTATCTTGGTGACGGTGTTGGTATCGAGGTACTGTGCACATTATTTTCTATGTGATTGTATTGACGTGTTGCTACACCGCTGTTTTACTGTATAATTGTATTGATTTAGTGTATTGTATTGTTAGGGTTGTTTTAAGAAAAAAATTATAGTTATTTGTTAACAAAAAACCACTGACTTCTTGCTATAACGCTGTGTTACTGTATAATTGTATTGATTTAGTGTATTGTATTGTTAGAGTTGTTTTAGGGATAAATTATAGTGATTTGTTAACAAAAAAACACTGACTTCTTTAATCATTCCCCTAGACATTTCCCGCTGCCTAGTGTTACAGAATCTGATTTTTTTTATCTCCATTACAAAATTTGTGTTCATCAGGCATACGTGATCTGTTTATATTAGGTTCCGTAACAATTTACCTGAAAATTTTGAAATATGTTACCTGTTTCAAGCATTCATGAGGAATAATTAAATAGTCAACAACAGATTTACCTCTGATTGAAATAAAAGTGAAGTCGTTTTTTTCTGGATTCATCTACCATTAATGTCCAGGTCTTAAGATTGGATTCGTGTAGAAATTCCTGTAAAGAAGATCCATGCATATTTTTACATACATCAAGCTCTTGTCTGTTTGGAATATCATCCTCTGCAATAGTATCAACCGGGTTCCCTAGACTGGCATTGAAATCATCAGCAATGAGGAGGTAATCATTATCAGTATCTGAAGAATAAATGCGAGATAAAAGATGAGCAAAGAATAACTATAGACATCTCGACCCCATGGCGAGTTTCCTGGGCAGTGGCGTGCCCAAGGGGGGCGGCATTTCGGGGAATTATTATAATGAAGTGGCATGAGGTGTTCCTCGAAAAGTACAATTTTTTTTCAAGATTGGTGAGAAAAATTTAAACGTTTGGTGTATTTTGGCTGTGTGTCCCATTTCAAGTATTTCAGGAATTATAAACTGGGCAGTGGAACCAACCAAATGATTTGCGCATGATCTCTGTAGAAGCAAACTATACGCAAGAAGAAATACAGATCTGTTGTTATTCTTTTTTAGATCAGTGGTCTTGCAATGTCAGGAGGCCATCGATAATCTGACCGATAATCGTCTATACGTTTATAGAAATCCCTAAGGGGCACTAACCAGGGAAAACCCTTCCAGAAGACCAATGGCCCTTGGTGGTTTGGGTTGGGTATTGTGCGGAAAATATTATGACGAATTCTGTTCCTCTTTCCTTGTTATGTATTAAGAATTTCCACTCTTGAACTCTTGATTTCCCAAAATTCCATGATATTTTTTAAACAGCCTGAAACAATCCCTGAAATGCCCTTTTCTATGATTCCCTATATACTCTTACAACAATCTCGTTAATATACAAATATTTACACTATCGTGAATTTGTTGAGTACTACCTAAATATCTGTGTCTTTTGATTTACCACTGGTTATTGAATTTAATGTTAATATGACCTGCATACTTCTTTATGTAACGTGGGTAATAACAATCTTTCACCCAAACTTATTCAGTAGTTATTTTATCTTTTAAGGTGGCATTTAAAATATAAATTTATCATAAATGTCCGGCGGTATGAATCCCCGTGGGAGCTATATATTCCACAAGTTCAGTATATACGTATCAAATAACAGTGTTATCAGTGAGAAACAAAGACAGTTGCATGCATGCGGATCCAGAGGGGGGCGCCCGCGGCGCGTGGCCCCACCTCCCCCCCCCCCCCCCCGGTGGGCTCAAATCATCTCTTATTTTATCCATTTCTTTTCCCATTTATTCTTAATTAGTTTTTATTTTTCATTTCAGCTTTCCTTTTTATTCCCTAGCAATTTAATTTGACCGGTGCCTCAAAATGTCCTCTTTACATTGCATATTTTAAAAAAAAATCCAATACCCTCGCCCATGTAGCTATAATTAACTTTAAGGAAAACTGGGTGAAATAAAAATAAATCATTTATATATATTTATTTATATTAAATTTACAAAACAAAAATTTAAGAATTAGATATTAATAATAACCATTAGCCACCAACTCAATATTTTCGCCCCCCTGTTCTCGAATTTCTGGATCCGCCACTAAAAGATATATTTGCCTTTACTGTTATAAACAATATAATGATCCACTACCTAAAGACAATTGTTGTATGTTGGTACAAATCATTTCAAGTTAATGTATAATATATATATTTCAATTATATAATTACTGGAAATTTATCAAAATACTTTATTGAATAACAAAGATAATAAGTTCATAAAGATAAAACCTCACAAAGTGCAGAAACAGTATCACTTATTCTAAAATTAAATTGATGTAGCCTTGGACTAATAATTCTAGTTACGATTTATTCTTTTAGGATTTATATTAGCAAAGAGATGACTGGTTCTTTAATGTGTGACGAAGGAATTCACCTAACAATTGATTCTTTTGGATTATAATCGCGTTTTTGTCAACTTAAAGCCTATAACCAGGAAATTTGACGGGATACGTTTCTACATGTTGTCCAGTTTTGTATTGTTTTGTTAGAGGGGCGGAAATTTCTAAGACCGCACCGGGCGGCAATGAGGCTAGGTACGCCGCTGTTCCTTGGGGGGGGGGGGGGGGGGGTTGATACATGAGGCTATAACAATTCTGCAGCAAGTTAACTTATGTGTCAATGATATAATTAATATACCATCATTGGATTTGTCAATGATATTAAGATTATGATATTCAAGCAAAGCATCTTTGACAAATACGCGTACATCCCCCGATGGTCTTTTAGCCTTGTAATGACAAATAGGACGATTAAAACCAATCCAGGTATAGGAACTGAGTGAGATACTAGAAATTAGGTTAAAGATGCGTCTCAGATACACAAAGGATATCGGGTGATGAATGTTTGATAATAGTGATTCGATTGTTATATTCTGTCCACCCATTCACATTTGATTGACTCTGTCTAAAGGGACCATCGATCTTGTAAAAACGGTATTTTAATTGTTCTTAAAATGTCATGATTCAAACAATTTTCCCTGCGAATTTCTTACATGTACAGTCACACAAAGTAACTGTTAATATTTGTAATACTCATGCATATGGCCCATACTTAAATTGTCAGCATAATTTATTTAAATATGTAAATTGGCTCTTTAAATATGTAAAATGCAAGAGTCCGACTCACTGATGGTAAAATCACAACAACAGAAAAATATATCCAGTGCGCTTTAAATTTAGTTACAGAAATAAATCCATCATTTTCGGACAGCATATTATTTGAATTAGCTTATCAATTAGGGAAATCATGAAATGTAGCTGAACAACTTGAAATTTAATGATTTTCTTTGAAAATATGTAAGGTACAACTAATCATATCTACCCAATCATAGATAAATTCTATGCAGATTACGGAAACATTTACTACTTTACATAGTTTACATCATTTATTCAAATTTTCATACATGCACTCAAAGTTAATTAGTTTTTTTGTAATTATAGGAAAGATTAAGCAAAATAAGCAGATTGGCTCATTGTATATGCGAGATACGAACTGGCCCAAGGGTTTACTATAGGGGGCAATATATTAGTAACTATACATAGAAGTAGAAGAGTATGTTAATATATATATATATATATATATATATATATATACAGTCGGTCCTGCTTAATTGTATATCGCATAATCCCGTTTAATTGTATAAAATAATGAAAACCAAACTCTTTTCCTATGTCTCCTTAACAAAATTCTCCGTTTATATGAATATCTGATAAATGTATATATCAGGTAGTTGTATTGTAAAATCCGTCCATCAGGCACGACAATCCCGGATATTCATGTGCCACAACGGTCTCCCGGACTACTGACCACCCAGGGCGCTGATTAGCCTTTGGTATTGCCCGCCCGACAGGTTTGAAGGGTTACCTCATGGACAATTGACCCCTCTTTCTTCTAATTAGCCTTTGATATGACTCGAACCACCGGCTAAAATGATTTTTCTCCTTCATTACACGCTCAATTAAATGTGTGTTTGATAACAATCCCGGATATTCATGTGCCACAACGGTCTCCCGGACTACTGACCACCCAGGGCGCTGATTAGCCTTTGGTATTGCCCGCCCGACAGGTTTGAAGGGTTACCTCATGGACAATTGACCCCTCTTTCTTCTAATTAGCCTTTGATATGACTCGAACCACCGGCTGAAATGATTTTTCTCCTTCATTACACGCTCAATTAAATGTGTGTTTGATACGTTAATTCCACACGTGCTCACCGGACAAACTGTCACAGGGTAGGTTGCATTATAAACACGGTGTAGCTGCTTATTTATTCTGGGAGGAAATTGGGCTTGGGCAGCATGCACTCGCACAATTTAAAGAGATAAAATAACACTTTCTTACTGGAATAAAACTTAAGCCTAAACCTTCAAAATATCAGGACTGCATATTATTATCTAAACTTATAATTGAAACAGAAAGGTACTTACCAGACTAGATAAAAGGACTGCTCTTTGGTTGTGGGTGGCTCTTCACCTGGGTAGCCGACATTGTCGTAAAACCAACCCCAAGGTGAAAAAGAAGCCATATACCCTCTGCCTGCCACAGAGGGCAGGCATAGGGTTCCACTGCTCGATGATCCAAGAGAGACCGGAATTGCCAGGGCAAGGGGGTTTTATCTCTGAGGGGCAGAAGGCGAAGTCCTTAGCTGCCTGTGATTGGCTATGGGGCATCTCTATGTTTACTGTCAATCAGTGTTTATGCCCCACCCCTGCATGACCAACTGAGGTCCAGGTCAAAGGGCAAGAATGTTACATCCTTCCCCCCTATAGGGAAAATTTTACACTTCAGTGGAAAATTTTGCAATAGCAGTCATAATATCTAGCCTTTGGAAAGGAGGGATTGTTTTTGTTTGTTTGTTGTATGACCAAAACATGGCTGGCAAGCTGTGTATAGGCTGTTAGCCGGCTACCCAACCCCTAACTCCCATGTTGGGAGGGGGGAGGTAGGTTTATCCAATGCTACAACAGCGGGTAGGGAGTGTTCTCTCCCCACACAGTACCCCCAGTGTTTAGGGACTTTGCAGTCTGATAGTTGTTTTGAAAGTTCAGGGATTGTGTAATTTTTATTGCACATTCAAAAACAATATAAAACATTCAAAGACACATCAATGATATTCAACATGCACCAGGTACAATAAGTTGTTACATGTTACAGTCCATTAGTGAGCCAGGTGGCCATAAAGGATTTAATAACATATCAGTCCAGTTGGTGGCGCCACAGGCCTCAGTATTAACTCAAGGTGTTCTGCATTTAAAAAAGCGTCCAATATCTGGCTGTAGTGGAATGTTGGCTCAGGTTGCAGCTTGCTGTAGCAGAAGAGCTGAGCCGGACCACACTGGAAAGGCTGCACTGATGGCTGACAACTGGTTCATGCGAAAATGGAGCCTCTGAAAATAAAATACAAGAGCGCAGTATCTGTCCTTATGACACAAGTATAATTTTTGCGGCAATAACCTAGACATGACTATTTAAAAAAAATAGCTCTCACAAAAAATTATACATAATCAAACATAAAGAATGATGATAAGCGGCCCCTTGGTAAAACATTAAAACAGTTAAACACTTGATCTAAGTTTTCAACTATACATTATTAAATAAAATTGACAGCGGTTACATAAAGGGACCCTCCAATAGGCATAATCTGGGCTCATTTCTCCGTTTTATATGGAGTATATAAAATTAGGGGTAACTATGGTCCCCAAAAGTTGTATAGCCCGAAGATACAAGATTGGCAAAAGTAACCAACGTATCAGATTTAATGGACAGTATTTTCTTTGTGCCCTGTCAGGCCTCACGACTGTAACGGAATTTATTTAGAGCCCCGTCTGGCTGAAACATGCCCGCTCATTGGGCTAATTAATATTTCGACCACTGGTCTACTAATACAGCGAGATTCGCTCGCACACTGTATCATCATCTGATCAGTGTTTAGACGTATATGCTTTACCCTCGGGTAAGCTTTTCATAAACAGTATTTATTCTGTGCCCTGTTTGGCCTCAAAATACAGACGGTATTTTAGGCCCCGCACGGCCGAAACATGCCCTCTCACTGGGGTGAAATAATAAGTCCATTGGTCGACTTATCTAGCGAGATTCACTCGCACACTGTATCATCATCTGATCAGTGTTTAGACGTATATGCGTTACCCTCAGGTAAGCTTTTCATAAACAGTATTTATTCTGTGCCCTGTTTGGCCTCAAAATCTAGACGGTTTTTTTTTAAGCCCCGCTCGGCTGAAATATGCCCTCTCACTGGGCTAAAATACGAACTACAACTGACCAAGTAATAATAATCAAATAACAGCGAGATTTCTCGCTAAATGTAAGATCTCCTTATATATTTACATGTGAACTTAAGCATAGTAATACATCAAATAATATTACCAGATAATTCAATGATTGCACAGTAGTTTTAATCAGTTAAAGAAAGTCTACCTGTAATATACAACACCTATACATGACTTTAATTGAGGGAAAATGGTAAGCAGTGCTGCCCAAGAATTTGTAACATCAAAGTTATTTATTACCCTACAGGTATCTATGAATATAACATTCAAATTAGATATCAGGGTTAGTTACCTATTCATTAGTTTATTTGCATAACGAGAATTTCCTTTTTAATCTGTGTCTAGCCTTTACAGTTTATTGTTTATATTTTTATAAATCATTATTTTATCATCAAGAATATTATCATTCTGATTTTTATCATTATCTATTTCTTCTTATTAAAATCTGTAGATTCAGATTATGTGTAATAGTTAAGTTAGTTTGTAGTACTCAAATTTACACCACAACATTAACGTTTCTAAACTCGAATTCGCAGTGAAATATGTATTTTGGTAACAAAAAAAAGTTTTACCCATCAAGCAATGTATATTTGGTTTGTTATTTATTTTAAATATCATTACTCTCAAATGCAATATAGAGTAGACATAAACTTTAAGTCAGCTTATTTGTTCATTTTATTCGTGTATTGATTCAACTTATTTAGTATTTTGGTGTGTTGCTCACCTATTAATATTATTGATAGGATTTCACTGAAATTAACCTAATTAAACAAGTTAAGCTTCTAAATGAGTGATGCCAGTTTAACTGGTGTGTTAAGTATGCACGCTGGTCTAATTTATTTTAATTACTCCCAATACTTAAGAGAGAAAAATTTGTGCTGGTTGATGTTATAGCTAGGTTTAGATATGATGACAGGTACAATCCTATGCAAGTGGCGCCACCATACCAGATACAAAATACTCTAGGTGAAAGGTGGTACCCTGCAAAAATCGAGAACTCTCAAGGCGACGCGCAAAACCCACAGGGCAGACATGCAGCCACGTCAGACACCTATATCACTAGGCAAAAATTGTTTCCATGCCGGAGAACATCTCCTAAAAAAGCGACTGGGAACCTTGCCAGCAATAAAACACTGCATAAGAAGGGACAACCATGCCGGGTATCACCCAAGGCAACTGGTATAAATTTTATGCCCTTATATGCTAAACTAAATAAAAACTCAACCAGGAATAGCACATACTATGCCGGGATATTAACCCTAAAAAGCAACTAGTAAATGTCTCAAGGTTGAGGCAGAATTAAATGGTACTATGCCAGATACTGAGATCTAGGCAAATAGAATACCAATAAAAAACCTTCCACGCGTGTCAGACATGTTACATCCAGCCTATAGGAAGTTAATTTCAACAGAGAAATTCAAAGTTATACTCATGCATATCAAGTCCAGCAGTATGTGAGGCAGACAGAATAAACTGCCTTTATTAAATTGATAAGTATCATACTATTTACTTTTGAATTTGTCTAATCAAGTAGAGTTATAAATGTTACTCACTATCATTGGAAATGACTAAGTTTGTAAAAATTTCATTTTAAAAAAAGAATTTTATAAATCAAATGTAATTAATAATAAAATGTTTATGAACAGTTTAAATAGCTTTGAGCTAATAGTCTACATGTGTGTTAAAGTTAAATGCAAATACAAAATCCAAAATCAACAAATGAATTTAGTCAAAGTGTAAATAAAATATGAGCATGCCTCAGAGGTAATCCACTGAGAATTACTAAATTTTCATTTAAAAGATTGATCTAGATTATTAAGTACTGATCTGTTTTTATTGTTATATTTTTTAACATCATAATTCATTATTAATTGTAACAAGTTATTAGGATTATCTAAAGGCAAGGGCTAAACACCTTAAAAGTATCTGCTTATATCGGTTGGACATGTAAGAGAGACCAACAGGAAGATAGGCCCAATTATTAAATAATATTTTATTTGAATGTTATTTCTATTGGTGTAATTAGTTTACTAGTTTTATTATTTATTATTATTATAATTTGAAGTGGGTTACTAGTACATTAAAACATGTTAAAGGTACAAATTTTCAGGTTGGGTATAAGGTACATGACACATGACATGGGTTCACATGACATCACACCAGGTCACTGGTGTATCTAAATACTTGTGGTGTGTTAGGTAACTTGTCTGGGCCCTTTTGACAGAGTTTTAGTGTTGATAGCAAATCTCAACTTATCCTACTCAGTATGATATAACCCCATATGGGGCAAAGAATGCACCTGGATTATTAATCTGACCTCCAAGATAATGGGATTACCAGCAGGCCCTGTGAGACACAGCTAACTTTGAAACCCTATGGTGATGTTTACACACCTGGGGATTATGCAATAACCTGTGACCAGGAGATGAAACTTGACCATCGGTCAGGTTGTTTGAATGACACACTAAAATGTATCTACCAGGCGGTGGATACTGATGTTTGTGCCCTTTCTGTAATCTAAAATTGGCCAAACAATAGACCACGTACCAGGTACGGTAATTTAAGGATTTAAAGCTTTGTTTTAAAGAACAGCATGTTTGCTAAATTTCTTTATTCAAGAAACCCATTTGGTTTAAACATAAAGATAACTGAATTTCATGTTTTTACAAAAACATTTGAATGTACATCAGGATTATAAAATATTTTGAACTGACAATCTAGATGGAATAATAAGATATTTAATTGATGTTTCTATCAAAATACATTCACAATAACCAGTTCAGTGGTATTCATTCAATATGTACATGCATAACGTAACAGTTGTTCCATTCTACAGCATCTATACATATGTACAAACTAGAAGCTATGTTACTCTTATTCAGGAGACAGCTACGTATAATAAAAGGTTGAGCTGTTACTCTTATTTCAGTATAATCCAGCTAATTTAGATCAAATCCTGAAAGTTGTTATATACATAAAATCTTATCAACTGATTAATTTTGCAAAGAAAAGGTAATTCATTAAAAGTAAAATATGACATATATACCATTGCAGGCACAAGTTGCCTGGCTGTTTGCATGGGGGACATGAAATATATGGGGATTACGCTTATGCCCAATGTAATAAGAAGATGTGTGTTACAGTTTTTACACACACCCTAATGGTACACATAGCACGTTTTATTTCTCTTGCTTTTACATCTAAGTTACACATATTTTATATACATGATTACAGGACACTTTTTTATTTTCTTTTTATTTTATATATAACCTCCTAGTGGGAACACACAATTCAAGTTTAACACTGTGGGATTTAATTTCAATTAACGACTGAAGTAATTAGAAATACATTGATATTAAGGCTCTCATTTTATAAGAATGTAAAACTAATATGACTGGTTTATCCACAATGCAAATTCCCAATAACCGTAGTATTTACTGTAAATTGTACAGATAAAGGTTCAATACTGTGGAATTAGTGTACACCTACCAATGAATTTGAATTTAGAAGATGATTATTGAAGCATACACTAGTTGTCTATAATGTATACACCGCGTCATAGCCAAGGAAGAGCAAATTAATATAATGGTTTATTAAAAGGAGTCTAAGGTAGTACTAGCCTTTTCAAATAAAAAAATACGCATTATACTTTAATAAGAGACGGGCCTACATTTATAAACAGCCCCTATTCTAGTTCACAAAACGAGTGCACTAAATAAAAAGAATTTTCTTAAGAAATGAAAGTCAAGCATTTTTAAACCTGTTACTATGTTTCCATTTGAATAGATCGCTTATTTAGCAGAATTTTACAACCTAAGCCCCTTAAGTATATACTGATGCTAAAAAACCCAGAATTAACTCAAAATAAGCAATTTATTTACCAGAATTCGTCTCCTAGCTGTTAGTAACAACCGATGACATGCTCGCCAGATGTAGCTGCTTATTTATTCTGGGAGGAAATTGGGCTTGGGCAGCATGCACTCGCACAATTTAAAGAGATAAAATAACACTTTCTTACTGGAATAAAACTTAAGCCTAAACCTTCAAAATATCAGGACTGCATATTATTATCTAAACTTATAATTGAAACAGAAAGGTACTTACCAGACTAGATAAAAGGACTGCTCTTTGGTTGTGGGTGGCTCTTCACCTGGGTAGCCGACATTGTCGTAAAACCAACCCCAAGGTGAAAAAGAAGCCATATACCCTCTGCCTGCCACAGAGGGCAGGCATAGGGTTCCACTGCTCGATGATCCAAGAGAGACCGGAATTGCCAGGGCAAGGGGGTTTTATCTCTGAGGGGCAGAAGGCGAAGTCCTTAGCTGCCTGTGATTGGCTATGGGGCATCTCTATGTTTACTGTCAATCAGTGTTTATGCCCCACCCCTGCATGACCAAATGAGGTCCAGGTCAAAGGGCAAGAATGTTACAACGGGATACGCTATAAACATGGTCTTTTATTCGAGTACGGTCAATCGGTGAATATGTTTTACAATTCATAATAAAATCCTTAAAGAAACAGTATCGATTCGTGATTTATGGTTAATTCGAAGTATGAATCTGTATTTTGCTGGACGTATGTGGCCTCCAACAAACAGGTGAATACACATTAATTCTCGAATTATTTAAATTAAATGAAAAGTTAAATAAAACAAATGAAATTTTTATGATAAATTAAATTCTTGAGGAATCGTATTAAAGCTTTGACAACTTTCGATATATTCACGTGATCCGTAAGCTGTCAGCCATAGGCAGTGAGATCGTTTTATATCAATAATATATGCAAACAGGTGAATATACAGTATTTTTTCGTAGGAGGTGTAGAAATTATAAATTAATAAAATATATAAACTAATGAATTGAAACATCATTACATGAAAAATTCCAAAAGAGTTAATTCAGAACCATCTAAATAATACGAAAAACACGCAAGCAGTCCGATAGCAATTCATAATATTATATAGTGACGGCTACAACCTTGAAGATTAACACTCCGTTTATTTGAATAGCCCGCTAAAATGAATATGATCGGTTGACAAATACGATGTTCAATTAAACGGGACCGACTATATATATATATATATATATATATATATATATATATATATATATATAATATATATATATATATATATATATATATATATATATATATATATATTGTTACAGGTGCTCTTTTAATTATGTCACACGGGCGTAACTCCTGTTGTGGCACTCGTGTCTGGCCGCGTATTACATTCTATGTTTAATTTGTACTGGTTGAACTCTTGTTGTCGTGCTGGCTTGGGTCGAGATCACGTGTACACCATGGTGTGTAGAGGCACGGCGATGTTTTCTAGAGAATTCCTGAAACGCGTGTTTACTGTTGAGTAAGATCTTACAGACTGTTCGAGAAGTGGAAAATTCCCGGCTTGAGGTGTGAAGGTATATAAAGGGGTGTGTTTTAGAACAGAAGGGCAGAGAGCAGAGAAGATTCCAGCGGACGCAGAAGCGTGTGTCAGATTCTAGGACTTTATCCGACTAATGCGGCAATTATAGATTTTCAAAGACTTTCTCCTGGATTTTATACACTCGGACTTCAGTTTACTTTCTAGGTTGTTGCCAGAACTTTCCACTGGACTGTCATTTTCCGAGAGTTTACATTTAAAGGACTTATTGTGGTGACGGTGTTGGTATCCAGGTACTGTGCACGTTATTTTTCGATGTGATTGTATTGACTTGTTGCTATACCGCTGTTTTACTGTATAATTGTATTGATTTAGTGTATTGTATTGTTAGGGTTGTTTTAAGAATAAATTGTAGTTATTTGTTAACAAAAAACCACTGACTTCTTTATTCATTCCCCTAGACATTTCACGCTGCCTAGTGTTACAGAATCTGTTTTTTTTATCTCCGTTACAGAATTTGTGTTCATCACGCATACGTGATCTGTTTCTATTAGGTTCCGTATAACAATACATACATACATTTATATATATATATATATATATATATATAGAGAGAGAGAGAGAGAGAGAGAGAGAGAGAGAGACAGACAGACAGACAGACAGACAGACAGACAGACAGACAGACAGACAGACAGACTTCCGGGACACTCATGCCAACCTTAATTCGGAGAGTCATATAGGAATTTTAGAGTGTCCCAAAGGAAGGGGGCTCGATCGGTATCAAGTCTTCAATGGTTATGCAAATGTAGTCAAAAGTTTTTTTAATATATTTTACGTTATTTTCGTATTAAAATATGGTTATGGATTGTGTCATTATATGATTCTCTGGTTAAAGTGAAATGTAAGGGTAAGTTGTAATTTGCTAGCGTGGTTATTGTTTAGTGCTGTTATGAGGTTTTGTCAGGAACCTAATAATGTATCATTTTAAACGCCGGTCTTAAATGGAGGCCTGCAGTGTTTGTACGCCGGGTCAAAGCAGGGTAAACGGCCGGGCGTCTGATCAAGGATATACGGTATTAGAGGTGGTCGACAGTGGCCAGTGACTGCAATTAATTAATACATTAATAGTCAGCATTGATCCTCTTCGGCTTGCAACAAGACAACTTGAACATGGGCAGTCGACAAGCGACTACAGGTATTCGTCAAATCACAGAAGCATTGATAAAGGTGTGGAACCAAATTTGTATTCCATGGCACACAGCTGGACGAAAAAAAATATCTTAATTAATGGACTGAAATATTCAGGCCGATACGTCAAACCACTTATGAGACAATGCAATAACATATATTACGAATACATGATTGTAGGTGGCGCCACCTGTCTTGTGTATGAAAAAAAACTATCCAAGATGGATTGACATGCAAAATTTCAGGCCATCAGTTTGAACGACTCCTGAGAATGTGCGATTTCACCAAAAACAGATCTACAGATGGATATGCTAGATAAAACTGATTGTGGGTGGCGCCCTAAATCTTGTATACAAGAGAAACCACTCTAAGATCTATGGACGTGCAATTTTTAAGGTGGATACATCAAACCACTCCTCAGATAAATGTCTGAATGTATTCTACGCATAAGTGATTGCAGCTGGCGCCACCAGACTTGTATAAAAGATGAAGCAACCCAAGATCTATGGACATAGAAAAATTCAGGCTGATATGCATGTTAAACCACTCCTGATATAAATGCATTGATGTATTCCACGAAAACGGGATGGTAGGTGGCACCATCTTTCAGGTCTACGACAAAGCTATACGAGCTAGACGCATAACCATGCCAAGATTCAGGCTGATACATCCAACCATTACTGATATATCTGCAAGTTTCACCAAAAGGAGATTTATGTGGATGAATTCTACGTGAAAACGATTAATTGTGTATGAGATTAAGGTATCAAAGATGGTCATGAAAAATTGCAGGCGGATTCATCAAAACACTCCTGAGATAATTTAAATGCATGGTTGTATTCTACGAATACGGGATTATAGGTGGCGCCACCTGTCATGGATAAGACAACGTTATACAAGGAGGGAAGGACATACCAAATTTGAGGCGGATATATCGAACCCCTCCTGAGATATGATCGAGTGATTTTCAACCAAAGAAAACGCACGGATGGACAGAGTGCGAAAGCGATTGCAGATGGCGCCACCAGTACAGTGGAACCTGCAACTGACAAATGGGGCAGAGAGTTATTTGATCAGCGTGTGTGCTTGTGTATGTTTGCCAGAGCAATATCTGCAACAATTCTCAATGAATTTCAATAAATTTTCCTGAAAAGTGGTTAGTCACTGGTAACAGACAAAAGACGATGCAGGAAAAATTACGTCATATGTGGAATAACCTTAATATTGAAATTCAAAATAGCAACAGTGTACATGCACTTAAAAGATGTTAATTAACAAACTTGAAACAACCTATGTACTGTTTTATTGGGAAAAGAAAATGTCAAATATACCATACTAGATTAAGATAGAATTGTAGCAATCTAAATTGCCAATTAGCACAACGTCACATCATTGAAAATCCTTCCTGTAGATGTGGATCCATGATAGAAGACGCCTATCATTATTTCCTTGAGTGTGATTTATATAAAAATGAAAGACACAAACATCTTCACAACCTCGAACAAGATATGGACATATCTCTCAACACCCAATTAATTCGATCTGTATGGCGATCCTAGTAAAGATTACTCATTCAATAAGAAATTATTCGTGTGCCTACAAAATTATATTGAAGATACAAAACGTTTCGATTGATCTAAGCATGACTGTGGAAAAAATTTAAATCAACACTTGTTTTATCATAACATCCAACCATCAACAATACCCTTTCTTCTTCTTCTTTACATTCCATATGTGTACCATTCACATAGCCATGCAACTCTTTTTCCAGGATTGGCATCTATATATACTCACTGTTGCCATGTCCATGAAGGACATTATACCATGTTTTATACACAGGACACATAATTTTCATTCTCAATTATCTGATCATTTTCTTATATGAAATGTATACAGGGAAAGAGCGACTAATGAGCTATGCTTGTGCTCAATCCCAAAAATTTTATTAAGCTGAATTTTATGGGCCCTATACTCTTTCAGTAACCTGAATGCATTAGATGTCTTTCATCATAAAATCAATGACCTGAACACAGCTACCTTGGTTAAAAATTACCTGTAAGTCTTAAACATTCAAGTTTTTCAACGTTCAAGCTTTATATTAATTTTGCGCAGTGCGAGATACACGGGTGCGGCTACGGTTCGTGTAAGGTTCGTGGATCTTCAGGCACGGATAGATGAAAGCCATTGTCTGGTTCCCTTCGCAACTTAACTCGCGAAGCAACAACCAGTCTAGTTTAGAAACCGTGAAAATATTGGCGAATCAGCAAGAAGAATCTACATTTACCGCTATCTTAATGTTGACCCATATAAACAAACTTACTTACAAGGGCACGAGGTTTGCAGAGCGGTTGGCCAGGTGTTAAAACAAGTAAGTTAATACCCAGCTCATTTACATTCGGTCCCCTTAAACACCCAAAACACCGGTGTTTTGGGTATCTGTGACGAAACATCACGAAACACCCACTTAACTTCAAACCTGAACCCAAAACGTAACAACAATCGATAAATAATCATCATATGGATGTATACCTGCAATTTTGTTTTATAAATTTATGACATAAAGATGAAAACCGAGTGTTTCGTGCCATGGTCGATTCACCGGCGCCCACTGCAGCCATTAATGCCAGCTATGTCATTCGACTCACTGTCGATCAGGACTGTACGCATGTAGTATTGTAGACCCAGTTGTGGCTCTGTTAAATGAACAGAGCCACAGCGCTTCGCCTTCATTCACTTAGCGTTCGGTCATACATTGAGTCAAACTTTTCTGTCTGACGAGAAAATTACGCTCCGTCAACTTCTTATTTCTAGGCCTACCTTGGTTTAAGATGATTATGCACCCATAGGCCAAAAAAATTTGAACTGTCGATCTATTTTAACCATGTTACAGGGTAAATACCACTTGGGGAGTACTGGATGTACGCAGACAGGTGTCAGCGCTCACCTTCACCTTGGCCTCTGTTCACGTGATAGCTGACCGGCTTGCTTCCCATAGTGCTTCCTGCGTGGCGCCCATTGCAATGTGTCCTTTAATACCCAACAGCTACCAGTGCCGTGGCAGGCAGGCTAAGCGTGCCACAAGCTTAACACCGTTAGGGGCAGTGCCATAAAATGCGTTTGTAAGCAATTTACCCAATAAAATTGTTTGTACTCACACATTTTATACAGAAAGGGAAGAACAAAACAAACAAATCTGAATGTGAACCAATATATTTACCAATTTAAAGAAAAAAAGTTTTAACCTTTCAAGTGAAAACAGGTTTGTTAGCGTCACTGCTCCCTCACTGTCACTATGAATACGTATAAACAATAAAGATGTGTGTATATAAAAATAAATATGTATTTTATATATATATATATATATATATATATAATATATATATATAATATATATATATGGCTCTAGTAGTATTGTTGTCATGTTTATAAATGGTCATACGGAACTGTCAGCGTGATCAGTGATAAACTCCACTCTAATGAACAACACTCTTACGCGCTTAATCTCTATTTATAAAGGAAGTGCTTATTTCCACCTAGCCCGATTGAATCTGAGTGTAAGATAAAAACCTTTTATCAAGATAAAGAGTTTTTATCTTAGAGTCCGATTCAGTCGGGCTAATTTCCACTGCCCAGGGGAGTGGAAATAAGGGATGCTTATATGCCTTATTTCCACTCCCTCTTGGTGTTACCACTTCCTATGTTAGATAGAATGATAAGGGTATAAAACACTACTTGTCTGGTTGGCAGCCAGTGTGGTCTGGTTGGCAGTACTGCCAACCCAGACCACTATATGTAATGTATAACCACTAGTCACCCTCTATGCATCAGTGCACAGTCAGCCACACCACACAATCTAATTAGATATATAGCTATATAAACAACTGGGGGTGTGATTAATCTGTGTACCACTACAATATCAGTTGGTAGTGTTGAATTAGTTCTAAACAGAAAGCTGTACTTTTATTCAACTGAAATTAGTGTTTATACCACTGATCCCAGGTCAACAAAATTAACTATATTAAAATTGAATAAGAAGTTAAACAAAAGTAACACGCTAAGATATTATTAATTAATCAGAAATATAATAACAACTATTTAGAAAGTAGAATAATAACTGTAGTGATGGTGTATATATTCCATAACTTTACATGTACATTAACCTTGTATGTGTGTGGTTAATTCCCATTGATCTCATTTGATCTAAAAATTTTAATTTTGATGTAACAGTAACCAATCAGTGACCTTTGGTGAGTTGGTTGTCAGAGTGGGAGCATGTTGTGAAAGTACATAGGCATTCACAAAATCAATAACCAGCCAGACAAATATAACAATTTTCAATATTTTTTAGCTCAGCTGACTGTAAGTCATCTGAGCTATAGCGATCACTTTTTCCATCATCCGGCCGGCCGTCTGTACTTTAAAAAGGCACAAATTCTGACTGCTGGACCTGGATTCTTCTTACTTTACTTTCAAAGAGGTCCATGAAAAATCTCCATTGAAACCTGGAATAAGGTCTCTGTTACCCATATTCTTCAAGCTATGGGGCTCCGAAGTATCCCCCGGAATAACGAAAAATTTGATACAAAAGCTCAAGTATCTGAACAACTTATGCATTGATCACCATGATTCTTTGCATGGATATTGATCATCGAGTGTTTCATCAGTTTCTGCAGACTGGTGGCACTACCTATATTTTTAGCTCAGCTGACTATAAGTCATCTGAGCGATAGTCGTGGTCCATTGTCCGTCGTCCGTCCGTCCGTCCGTCCGTAGATGTGGCATGTTTTGAAACCATAAGACCTAGGAATCCAAAATTCAGCATAATGTTAGATGTCCCCAAGATCTCCTACCAAGCCGAAAACTGGGTCTTTGCGACTTCGTTCCTTTGAGAAATTAAGGAAAAACCTCAATTTTTTATTAAAATCCTATTTTCACACTTCAGGACTGGCTTTTATCAAAACCACTCATCTGTTTTTCCTCATATTTACCATAAATAATCCTCTATATGGTTCCTATGTACATGCCAGAAATTGGGTCTGTATTATATAATTTAAAAAAGTTATGGGCCCAAACATAATGCATTTTGTAAATAATCAGGAAAAAAATTTGATCACTTAACACAAAACTTGTTAAAGCTAAGCACTTTTTTTCCAGTAATATAACTTTTATTAATCAAAATTAAATTGTATACCCAAAATTTGATCAAAATCTTTTAAATTTTTTTAAATATTAGCAAAAATAAAAAATTGGTACCTTAAACTTTGCCCAACTTTGACCATGGCACGTTTTTTCCTGTAACTGCTGTGGATTTAATTTTCAAAGCATGTTTTTGTTAGCATTTCAACTGTAACATTTAAAATTTGAAACCAGTTGATCAAAAACTGTAGATTTTATTCAAGTTTTCAAGCACCATGTCACATATTGTTTACATCAACCTAGTGTTATGCAGTTTGCTAGAGCTCAGCTCCCCAGCTTCAGCTCTAAGTTCCTTAAATTAGGCATACAGTAAGATGTCTCCAAAATCCCCTACCATGCCAAGAATTTGGTCACCAGAACTTAATTCCTTCGAGATATTAATGAAAAACTTCATAATGAAACACTTCAGGACTGCCTAGTATCAAAACCACTGATCTGACTTTGATCATATATAATATACATATTTTTCTGTACATTCGCTATGCACATGCCAGAAATGATGTCAGTATTGCCTAATTGTTTTAAGTTATGTGCCCAAACAAAATTGACTTTGTAAAAAATCAGGAAAAATATTTACTCAGGTTTCATGAAAATTATTGAAGCTAGAGAATTTTTTTTAAGTATATAACTTTGTTTAATTAAGATTCAATTGTATACCCAAAATTAGATCTGTATTTTGTAAATTTTATAAGTTATTAGCATAAACATAAAATCAGTACCTGAAATTTTACCCAACTTTGACCATGGCACATTTTTTCCCTGTGAGTACTTTTGATTTAATTTTCTCAGAATGTAAGCATAAGTATTTAATGTGTTTAAATCTGAAATTTGAAACTAAAAGGTTGAAAATTAGGCTAGTTATTGAATTTTATCGTGAGGGTCTATTGTAGTCACTTGCTTTGTTTCAGATGCAGGTAGGCCACTCCAGGTCACTGGAAGTCAGCTATGCCAGGGTTCCTGATTTGTTTCAGTCACTGGGGGAGATCCCCTGCTGTGACAGGTGTACAATTGTTCTCATATCACACCCCCTCCCCCCCCCCCCCCCCCCATGAATATATAAATATACATTTGTATGCATGATGTGGTGTTACATGACAAGATTGAGATTTATGATGATGCAATTTAGAATTATGAATCAACGTTTATATTCAGAAATATATGTTATATTGGAAATGTATACAAATTAAACTTAAAATAAAAAAATGAGGATCTAATACAAACATGTGTTCATTATTTTCGAGCCTCAGCAGAATTGGAGATCAGGCTTTGTTTGCCCTGAATGTTTATGCAAAAGTGTTGTTAATCCCATCTCTTCCCCCCCCCCCCCCCCCCCCGCTGTCATTGATCCTTAGCACCTCACCAGTCACCTGTGCACTGGGACATTAGTTATTATTGCTAATGTGTACAATTTTTTTCAATTTGAAAGATAATTGGATTAGAAAAAATTAAGATCTAATATTGAAACATATTCTTGCCCCAGGAGAATGGAACATAAAGTGATCAGCTCTTGTCTGTCCATCATCTCTCAATTATCATTAAATATATATACTAATTATGAAATTTTTCCTTTAAGCACTGTTGAAATAACTTTCATATGCTGTATGTGTATGGATTTAAGCCATTAAAGTCTGAAATTTGAAAGCAACTTATGTATTCAGATGTTTAATATTGCAGATGAAAAACTTTAAAATATTAAAATATATTATCAACTTTGTTTGTCTAACAGTCTGTCTGTCCTTTTTTAAATATTATGTAATTGTGAATGGACTATTTAATCCTGTAAGCATTGTTGAATTAAGTGGAAATCCTATATGTAGATACACTATGTTAATACAGAGATGTTGTAACTCCCATCATTCTAGCCCTCCCCCCCCCCCCCCCCACCACCACCACCACCAGGTTC
Organism: Sipunculus nudus; assembly: GCA_026874595.1. Taxonomy (NCBI): domain Eukaryota; kingdom Metazoa; phylum Annelida; class Sipuncula; order Golfingiida; family Sipunculidae; genus Sipunculus; species Sipunculus nudus. The sequence goes on along the minus strand of CM049306.1, from coordinate 45,934,587 downwards.
TTGCATCTGGGGACTGGAGACATCAGTTATATTTCAACTGTATACATTTTATAAAATAAAAATACATATATTTAATAATATATATTATGTAAAATAGATCCAATTGAGCAAATGTGTTAACTACTGAACTGTCAACAAACTATCAAAAAGCCAGCCAATGATCATGGTAATAATATACATCTTATGTTCACAAACTGCTCACATGCTTCAATTTTGACATTAGAGAATGCATGGTTTGGTCACAAAATATTATTTGCAACAATTTCTCACTCATCAATACAAACCAATCATGTCAACCAGCCATGGCATATATTACCTTTTCATCTTAGACTTGATCTCCATTATTATTTTAGATTTTTACCTTCAAGGCCAACTTCAGCTGAGCACAGTGACCCATATTTATAGCACCATGTCTTGAATGTTTACATCAAGTCATTGGTTAACAGTGTTCCAGGCTGTTACATAACACCTTCACTCCTTGCCTACTGCTTCTGTGAGTGTCTGGGTCAGGCTGGGTCAGGCAGTAATTACCAGAGAGCCTTTCTCCTCTCTCTCTTTCCCTTTCTCTCTTTCTAGCTCTCTTTCTCTCTCTCTCTTTCTCTCTCTCTCACCCCTATGCCGCCCTTCCTCCCTCCACCCCATTGTGTTGACAGGTACCATAAACCTAATTTATTAGATATATATGTTGATGCAATTAAGAAATGTGAATCAACTGAAATATTCACATATATATGTTATACTCTAAATGTATAGTTACATTTTCAAACCTGGAAAAAAATGATGTTATAAAAAAGGGAATTTATGTAAAAATTGTTCATAATTTCCTGGATCAGAAGAATGGGAATTAAAATTATTGTATCCCCAGACAAAGTCGGGATACTATGGTTTCACGACGGTCCCGCCGCCGCCGCAGAAAAACCTTGTGAGCGGGATTACTCAAAAAATATTTCACTGATCTTTTTCAAACTTTACATTTATATAGATATAGGTAAGGGGACGAAGCCTATATAAAATGGGGTCATGACCTATGCTAGGAGAGCGACCTTGACCTTGAATAGGTCCATTTTTGCTGAAAATAACACAAATGATTAAATATCTCAAGTTAGCTTGCATGGACTGGTCCAAAAATCAAGGTGACCGAAGATCTTGGATAGCCTTGCGATATACCGGAAACTGGTTGCGCCACCTCTTATCCTTTTCTTGTTTTTACGCCTTTTAATACCCCCATAATTGCCACTTCACAGTACTGTAAGCATTATAAGTCAAAAACTAATGGACAGATTTCTTTCATATTATGCACATCTAGAGAGATGGGTTATGGGATGAGTTCTATTTACATTTGGGTCATGACCTTTATCATGAGAGTGGCCTTGACCTTTAATGTGTCCATATTTGGTGAAAACCACACACCTCTTATGATATCTCCAGTGTTGATAGCCATATGGATTTCAAACATGACTTATGTATGGGCCACCACTAAAGTAAGAACCCCATAGGTTCTAGGGTCATGAGGTCAAAGGTCAAGGTCACTGGACTCGCATCTTAAAAGATACTGTGGATGCATTTTAAGCCGAACTTTCATCCCAGGTCTTCCATCTTGAATATATAGCTCACTTGCCAATAGTGGATGATCCATATCAGTGTTGTGGTCACAAGGTCAGAGGTCAAGGCCACAAGAGCTATCTGTCAAAAAATTAGTTTCTGGATGATAATTCCTGCTTTTATTAATGTATTGATTTCAAACTTGACTTATATGTCTCATTGAAAAAGCAAGACTCAAATTGATTTTGGGGTCATGAGGTCAAAGGTCAAGGTCACAGGACACATCTTTAAAAAGATTGTGGATGCATTTTCAGCCAAACATTTCATCTCAGACCTTTCATCTTGCACATATAGTTCATCTGCCAATAGAGGAAGACCCCTATCAATTTTGAGGTCAAAGGTGAAGATCACAGGAGCCATCTGTCCAAAAATTAGTCTCTGGATGATAATTCCTGCTTTTATCGATGTATGGATTTCAAACTTGAATTGTATATGACCCATTGGAAAAGCAAGACCCGAATTGATATTGGGGTCATAAGGTCAAAGATCAAGGTCACAGGACACATCTTTAAAAAGATTGTGGATGCATTTTCAGCCAAATAATTCATCTCAGATCTTTCATCTTGCACATATAGTTCACCTGCCAAGAGTGGAAGACCCCTATCAATTTTGAGGTCACAAGGTCAAAGGTGAAGGTCACAGGAGCCATCTGTCCAAAAATTAGTTTCTGGATGATAATTCCTGCTTTTATTGATGTATGGGTTTCAAACTTGACTTGTATATGTCCCATTGGAAAAGCAAGACCCGAATTGATTTTGGGGTCATGAGGTCAAAGGTCAAGGTCACAGGACCAACATGTTCAAAAAGATTGTGGATTGATAGATGGAAGAAACAATAATTGCTTGCCAAGTGTCAGTATATGCTGTTAAAAATGGGGGCCTATTCTTAAAGTGGGGGGGGAGCTACTATGTCTGGGGATACTCTGGCACCTGCGGTGCCAAGAAATGTCTAGTTTGCTTTGTTTCTCTAGCTTTCTTGCCTGTTTTAAATATTTAATAATTATGAATAAACTTTTTTTTCCTGTAAGCTCTGATGAATTAAATTTCATATCCTGTACGTATATGCAAGGGTATTGTAACTCCCACCATCCCCTTCCCCCACCCCACTCAGTCCTTGCTCCTTCGCACTGTCAACAATAGTGCTATTTTTAGCATAAAATTTAATAATTTGAAGAAAATATATACAGAGAGACAGAGGTGTTGTAACTCCCATCGTAACCCCCCCCCTCCTCCATCAAGTTTTTCCGCCTGTGGAGTGGGGATTTTATAGCAACTGTATACATATCATAAAATAGAAAAAACAGTTTAATTAAAGTTTAAATTAAAAAAATTGGATCTCATTAGACAAATGTGTAAAATGTTGAACTGTCAACAGCCTGTCAAAAAGGTATCCAATGAAAGCGCAAGGTCAGATCTTAAAATATTATTTGCAACAATTTCTTCAATCATATCAACCAACCATAGCCTAGATTACCTCTTTCTCTCAGACTTTATCTACATTTCATAATATTTTAGATTTTAACCTTCCAGGTGTTTAAGTACTGTTGAATGCTCCCTCCCTCTCTCTCTATCTCCTTTTCTCTCTACATCCAACCCTCCTTGCTGCCCACACTGTTTCCTTCTCCGAACCCCATCCCAATGTCAGCCTCAGTAAACGAGAACAAGTTGAATCAGATATATTCATATTTTTATATATTGTATAACTGTTTGTTGCCTATGTACGTGCCAGAAATTATGTCAATATTGTGTAATATGTAGATGTGGTGGGCATCAATATAATGTACCTTGTCAAGACCTAAGAGATATCATGTCATACAGTCACAATTCATAAATCCACTCTTCAGCATAGTTAATAATAACATTATATATGTCAAATTGAAATCTTGCGGACTTCTATACACTATAGATCCTTCAACAAATAGCCTTATCATCATTCTACCACTGCTTAGTGTACTGTCATTGCATTCATATTTGCTCAAATATATTGCTATTTTCAACAGCTCCCAAATAAATAAAAAATAAACCACTATATTTACTCCATATAAATCCATCAGTCAGGTAATTTCATACATGATTTACTCGCATATTACATTATATTCCTGTATAATAGCCTAATAGGTCCATGATATTCATAAGGTTTGTCGACTAAATATAGTATCACAATGGTGATACATTTATAGTTCAATCATGATCAGCTGAGCGCCGTGACCCATAGGTCCCTTGTTTTTATTCTTTACAATTTTTTTATCTATTTTTGAGACCTTTAAAGATGCTGTCATCTGTTAACTGTGCACAAATCGTAACCGCTGGACCTGGAATCTTCTCACTTTACATCCAGAGAGGTACATGAAAAGTCTCCCTGGAAACCTGGAATTAGGTCTCTGTTACACATATTTTTCAAGTATGGGGCTCTGAAGTACCCAACAGAATAATGAAAAATTAGATACTAAAGCTCAAGTACCTGAATAACTAATGCATTGATCACTGTGATTCTTTGCATGGATATTGATCATGGGGTGTTACATCAGTTTTTGCAGAATGGTGGCCCCACCTGTATTTTTCGATTTTTAACAATTTTTTTCTCTATTTTTGAGATCTTAAAAGATGCCCCCATCTGTTAACAGGGCACAAATTGTTACGACTGAACTTAGAATCTTCTGTCTCGATATGCAGGGTAGCCAATGAAAAGTCTCCTTGGAAGCCTGGAATTAGGTCTCTGGAACCCATATTCTTCAAGCTATGGGGCTCCGAAGTAACCCCCCCCCCCCTAGAATAATAGAAAAATTTGATACAAAAGCTCAAGTATCTGAACAACTTATGTATTGATCTCCATGATTCTTTGCATGGATATTCATCATGGAGTTTTTTTTCATCAGTTTCTGCAGACAGTTGGTGCCACCTGTATTTTTTTTATTATTTTTTACTATTTCTATATCTGTTTTTGAGACCTAAAAAGATGCGGTCATTTGTTAAAAGGGCTCAAATTGTGACAACTAGACCTAGAATCTTCTCACTTTACATCCAGAGAGGTACATGAAAAGTCTCCATGGAAACCTGAAATTAGGTCTCTGGTACCCATATTCTTCAAGCTATGGGGCTTATTAGCATCATAATTAAAAATTTTATACCAAAGCAGGGCACAAATCATAAAATCTTCTAACCTAAAATCCAGGGAGGTCTATGAAAATCTCCTTGGAAACCTGAAATTGGGTCACAGTGAACTATATTCTCAAAGTTTTTGGGTATGTTTGAGCACCCTAGAAATAATGCAAAATACACACAAATTGCCAGATTCCTCATGAAAGGCCGGTTGGTTTGTCATCAGATTTATTGTGCTTATGGGTCTTGATGAACTTAAGCTAATATGCATGAACAATGATGCCACCTACATTATCTAAATTTGTTGTCTGTGCAAGGACATATTGTCAACATGTCAGACAGCTGAGCGTCATGACCCATGGGTCACTTGTTTTTAAATTTAGAAAATTATAATCAAAATAAATCATAACTATAAATCTAATTTTTGTAAAATTACAAATTCACTGTTACATTTAACATTTTATTTAATTACTGTTGTGTGGAAGATTAAATACATTTTAAATGGTGTTTCAATATATATATATATAAAAAAGTCTTTAATCACTCCAGTGAGTGGTGCCAAAAATAAGTAACTGTTTACCTCATGTATATGTGTGCTGTATTGTGAATATGTTAAATAAAATGTTATTAAATTATTGCCATTTGTTAGATCTAGTATATGCGCTATATTTTTAATATGTTAAGTAAAATGTTATTAAATTATTGTCATTTTTTAGATCTAGTATATGAGCTATATTGTTAATATGTTAATTAAAATGTAATTAAATTATTGTCATTTGTTGGATCTAGTACCATTTGTTGGAACTATTGTGCAAAGAATGATGTCACTCTTGTGAAGCTTTCAGCTTCATTGATTTGTAGATGCATGATATTTAAAGCGATTTATCACACTATTGTTGGAACTATTTGGCATCTTTTGGAGAGAATAACTGAAAATATCTGGATAATAGTAAATAACTGATAATAAGTATAGTGCTGTTTGTACGATTATTGTATGTATTGGACATTTAATATAGTTTTTATGATTTATATGAAATAATATTAATGATTTATAATATATATCATGCTTTCTTTAAAGTATATTGTAACTGAAACGTTTCATGTTCTGTGATCACTAAGTATGACAACTGACTCTCTATCAGACAGTCTTCTCACCAAAGGTTACTGTTACATCAAAAGTAAACTTATTAAAAGTTACTATTATATCCTAACAAGGTCAAAGGTAAACAGCCACACAAGGCTATCTTACTAATAATAAATAACTTAAAATGTGTAAAACTTTGCTAACAAGCATGGTTTGGCTATACATATTGTGCATTTAATATTTATAAGTAAAGGTTACAGTTATATAAATAATAAAATCTTTAAAAGTTACTGTATGTGGATACTGAAAATAAATTGTCAATGGTATATACACATCATCACCCCAGTAATTACTCTACTTCACATATAATCAGATAATGTGGATTATCTGTTAATCTGTTATACAGCTATTCATCTAATTAGATGGTGTGGTGTGGCTGTGCACTGATGCATATAGGGTGACTCTGTACATCACATATACTGCCAACCAGACCACACTGCCAACCAGACCAGTAGTGTTTTAGACCCTATTGGATAGAATAGGTAAGTGTTTATTAGAATAGAAATTTATTTACAACAAATCGGTTGGATAACTTAATTGAATATAACATTATATAAAAAAGTGAATGTTATTGGTCTTACCTTTACCGATACAGTGACAATACTTAATAGTCCTGTATGTTATAGCATCCTGTATATTGCTTTTATAGTTTGAGTTTTCTTCCATCAAGATCCAGTAATTTTAACCAAATCTGACACCAAAGTAACATCATGCAAAGTGTTCAAGACAGATCAGTTGTATGCAAAATTACTGAAACATCCTTCCAGGGTACCAGGTGCCAGTCCAGTTTTACTGTCTGGACTTGACCTGGTATTCTGAGCAAAGAGCTTACTGCACTATTCTGAGCTTATGGACACAATACCCCTGATACCAAGGCTCACTGATGAGGTGCCAACCATATACTGATAAGGACTTGACCAGAAAACAAGTGTTGTCTAAATTTTCTAGACCCTTCTTGTGTTACTTTAAGTTTGTTGTCATGTTCAACAAATAAATTTTCAAAATAATTAACCAACAAGTTTAACAACATTTATCTGCATAAAAATATAAATTCAAATGAAAACTTGTTTGCACTAATGAATGCAATTTAATTGTCAGGTATGCAAATCATAAATGTTTTAAACTTCAAATGTATGTTTAATACATTAAAATGAAATGCATTTCAATACAACAACTGATAAACTTAATTGTTTAAGGAACCTGTGTGCCCCTAATGCTCCTATACAGGAACATTAAAGAGGATTTGGTAAAACAAAGCAATATTTAAGAATTACATTATAACTGGAAAAAATGAACACCAAATTCTGGCCAAAATACTTAGACTTTACCAGCCTTTATCATAAGAGGGAGTGGAAATAAGCATCCCTTATTTCCACTGCCCCTAGGGGGAGTGGAAATAAGCATTCCTTATTTCCACTCCCGGGGAGTGGAAATAAGGCCTGCCATTTATAAATTAATAAAGTCTTCATATATCCAATGTTCTAAGGCATACTACAATGAAATCAGGTAAAACGAACCTATATTTAAATGGTAATACAGTGTTATCACTTGTAATATAACTCACTGTATATTTACTCACTGAACATGAAAAATTTTGAAACTAGAGACTATTTTCCCGAGTATATAACTTTGTTAAATAAAGATTCAATTGTTTACCCAAAATTAGATCTGAATTTTGTAATTTTTTTAAGTTATTAGCATATAAAAATAAAACCAGTTCCTTAAATTTTGCCCAACTTTGACCATGGCACATTTTTTTCCTGTAAGTACTGTTGATTTAATTTTCAAAGCATGTGAACATAAGTATTTAATTTGTTTAAATCTTAAATTTGAACATAAAAGCTTGAAAATTAGGCTAGTTATTGATTTTTTTCTTGATGCTCTATTGTAGTCATTTTCTTTGTCCAGATGCAGGGTCCCACTCCAGGTCACTAGAAGTCAGCTATGCCAGGGTTTCTGATTTGTTATAGTCACAAGGGGGAGATCCCCTGCTGTGACAGGTGTACAGTTATTCTCATATCACCGCCCCTATTCCCCCCCCCCCCCCCCATATCCTCCCTCCTCAGAATTGTGAAATCTGAATCAAGTATTATTTTTAGATATTTATTGTTTTGCAAATTTAAAAGATATATTTTTGTGGTAAAAAATAAATATACATTTGTATGCATGATGTGGTGTTATCTGACAAGATTAAGATTCATGATGATGCAATGTAGAATTATGAATCAACTTTTATATTCAGATATATATGTTATATTGGAAATGTATAGAAATATAAACTTATAAAAAAAAAATCGATGTGATAAAAAATGAGGATCTAATACAAACATTTGTTCATTATTGATTCCTGTGTGCTGGGACATTAGTTTTTATTGCAAATGTGTAATATTTATTTAATTAAAATAATAATAGGATTAGAAAAAAATTAAGATCTTATTGAAACATATTCTTTGCCTTAGGAGAATGGAACATAAAGTGATCAGCTCTGTCCATCATCTCTCTGTTGTCACTGTATCCCCAGACAAAGTGGGGGGATACTTTATTTTCATACTGGTCCCACTGCCGCCGTCTTATATAAATCTTGTTGGCACGATAACTCAAAAAATATTTCATGGATCTTTACCAAACTGGGTATATGTATAGATATGGGTGAGAGGACGACGCCTATTTAAAATGAAGTCATAACCTTTACTAAGAGTGTCCTTGACCTTGAATAGGTCCAAATTTTGGGAAAATCACACAAATTCTTAAATATCTCAAGAAATCTTGCATGAATTGATCCCCAAATCAAGTTGAGCGAAGATCATGGACAGGGTTGTCATGTTCAAGAAACTGGTGGCGCCACCTGTTATTCTTTACTTGTTTTCGTGCCTTTTAATACCATCAAAATTGCCACTTGACAGTACTGTGAGCATTATAAGTCAAAAACTAATGGACAGATTTCTTTTATATTATGCATATACATAGATATGGGTTATGGGATGATGTTTATTTAAAATGGGGTCATGACCTTTCCTATGAGAGTGGCCTTGACCTTGAATATTCCAATATTTGGTGAAATTCACACAAAATCTTTAATATCTCAGTAAGGGATACATGGAATAATCCAAAAATCAATTTGATCGAATATCTCGGATAGCTTTGTCTTTTGCAGAAGACAGGTGGCGCCACCTTGTGTTGTTTTCTTGTTACAATGACGTTAACGCAATAACTTTGTTAGAATTCGAGGTATAGTCACCAAACCCAAAGGTTTGATGCATCTTATCAACGGCTAGCTCAAGTTCGAACATGGATGACCTTGATGCATTTTTTTAAGGTCACAGCTGCGATTTTGCTAATATAGGTGGCGCCACCTTGTGTTGTTTTCTTGCTTTTGCTCTTGTTAATACCCCACCATTGCCACTTGACATCTCTGTTAGCATGATAAATTGAAAACTAAAGGACAGATTTCAATCATATCATGCATATATAATTTTTAAATTAAAAAAAAATTTTTTTTCAATTTTTATTAAAATTTTTTTTTTTCATCTTGGATTTTTTTCTCTTCTGCAGAATACAGGTGGTGCCACCTTGTGTTTTCTTGCTTTTGCACCTATTAATACCCCACCATTTCCACTTGACAGCACTGTTAGCATGATAAATTGAAAACTAAAGGACAGATTTCTTTCATATCATGCATATATATATTTTAAAGTTAGAAAAAATTTTTTTTTTTAAATTTAATTTAAATTTTTTTTTAATCTTGGAATTTTTTTCTCTTCTGCAGAATACAGGTGGCGCCACCTGGTGTTGTTTTCTTGCTTTTGTACTGTTAATACCCCACCATTTCCACTTGACAGCACTTATAGCATGATAAATTGAAAACTAAAGGACAGATTTCTTTCATATCATGCATATATATTTTTTTTTTCAGTTAAAATTTTTTTTTTTAAATTTTAATTTAAAATTTTTTTTTTAAATCTTGGTTTTTTTTCTCTTCTGCAGAATACAGATGGTGCCACCTTGTGTCGTTTTCTTGCTTTTGCACCTTGTAATACCCCACCATTGCCACTTCACAGCACTGTGAGCATGATAAGTTGAAAACTAATGGACAAATTTCTTTCATATCATGTATATAGATATGGGTTACAGAATGAGATATATTTCAATTTGGATCATGACCTCTCCTATGAGAGTGACCTTTACCTTAAATATGCCCATACTTATAAGAAACCATGGTGGCTTGCCAAGTGTCAGTCTCTGCATCTGAATTCAAGATGGGATCCTATTCTTCGAGGCTGGGAGGAGGGTGGGGGGGGGGGGGGGGTAATTGTCTGAGGATACTATGGCACCTGCGGTGCCAAGAAATATCTAGTTAAATATATATTAATTATGAAATTTTTCTTATAAGCACTGTTGAAATAACTTTCACATGTCTTTTTTTAAATATTAAGTAATTAAGAATGAACTGTTTTATCCTGTAAGCATTGTTGAATTAAGTGAAAATCCTATGTATATACACTATAATTATACAGATATATACACTATAATTATACAAATATGCAAATATATTTATATAGAAACAAAATAAATAAGTATATTTTGCATTTGCTAAAATTTTCAAAAATTCAGCTGAGCATTCTGACCCATGGGCCCCTTGTTTAGTGGTTTCTGATTTTTTCGGGGATGCTCATGTTTGATTTAATTAATTTATAATTAATTAATATAATTTGTTATACTATATTACAGTGCCTTGATTAATCATACATGCTCAGATATGTTGCGCTTATATCCCTGGTAGTAGGCAGGGATGCATGACTCAACTATGACCTCCACTAGGACAAACCAAGGCAGATTAGGGTCAAATCAGCCTGAGAACCCTTAGACCACCTAAACATACCCCTTGTTAAGAAAGGTCCAGGCTCAGACTGCCTTACACAGACGTTTGTAGCAAATCTTAGCATTTCTTCAATATGTAGTTCTGGTAGTTGATGTGTAGGTTATCTCTTGACCGTGCCATAACCTTTCACCTCATTCAGCAATGGGATAATATGAGTGGCTTTGATATGTTGAGTGGAAAACAACGAGGTGTAAGGTTATGGGGTGGCCTACTGTTAGTCAACATATTGGAACATACACTTAACTATATTTATTCAGTGATTCCATAAAAAGAAGTCACAGGAAATAAAGTTATGTTTTTTAGTAGGGAAATGGACAGACATTTAATTAAGAAAAAATACCCTTAAATTTTCACTTTATCACATTTTTGTGTTTCTCTGGAATTTACACAATTTTTATGTAGAAAAAAGTAACAGGAAATTAAGTCATAATTTTAAGTAGGGAAACAGACACACATTTAATTGAAAAAAAACCCCTTAAATTCTCACTTTTTCACATTTTTGTATTTGACTGTAATTTGGTTATTTAACTTTTAGGATCACTGTTAGTTTTACTTTCAACATAGTTTTTAGCTCAGCTGACTATAAGTCATCTGAGCTATTGTCGTGGTCCATTGTCCGTTGTCCGTCTGTCTGTCCGTCCGTCCGTAGATGTGGCACGTTTTGAAACCATAAGACCTAGGAATCCAAAATTCGGCATAATGTTAGATGTCCCCAAGATCTCCTACCAAGCCGAAAACTGGGTCTTTGCGACTTTGTTGCTTTGAGAAATTAAGGAAAAACCTCAATTTTTTATTAAAAACCTATTTTTACACTTTAGGACTGCCTAATATCAAGACCACACATCTGTTTTTCCTCATATTTACCATAAATATTCCTCTATATAGTTCCTATGTACATGCCAGAAATTAGGTCTGTATTATATAATTTAAAAAAGTTATGGGCCCAAACATAATGCATTTTGTAAAAAATCAGGAAAGATATTTGATCACTTAACACAAAACATGTTAAAGCTATGGACTTTTTTCCAGGAATATACTTTTAATAAATCAAAATTAAATGGTATACTCAAAATTAGATCAAACTCTTTTAAATGTTTTAAAATATTAACAAAAATAAAAAATTGGTACCTTAAATTTTGCCAAACTTTGACCATGGCACGTTTTTTTCCTGTAAGTACTGTGGATTTAATTTTCACAGCATGTTTTTGTTAGCATTTTGTCTGTTAACAGCAAAAATTTGAAACCAGTTGATCAAAAACTGTAGATTTTTTTCAAGTTTTCAAGCACCATGTCACATATTGTTTACATCAAGCTAGTGTTATGCAGTTTGCAAGAGCTCAGCTCCCCAGTTTCAGCTCTCAGTTCCTAAAATTTGGCATACAATTAGATGTCTCCAAAATCACTAGGACTTAATACCTTCGAGATATTAATGAAAAACTTCATTTTTAGCTCAGCTCCAAGTCATCTGAGCTATAGTCGTGGTCCTTTGTCCGTCGTCTGTCCGTCCGTCCGGCCGTCCGGCCTTTAACAGGGCACATTTTAAAACCGTTGGACCTAAGAATCCAAAATTCTGCATACCATTAGATGTCCCCAAAATCTCCTACCATACCAAAAATTGGGTCATTAGAACTTCGTTCCTTCGAGATATTAAGGAAAAACCTCCGTTTTCCATAAAAAAGCAATTGTTACACTTCAAGTCTGCCTAATATCAAAACCACTGATCTGTTTTTGATCATATTTAGTATTCATATTCTTCCATATATTTTCTGTGCACATACCAAAAATTAAGTCAGTATTGGGTATTATTTTGAAGTTATAGGCCCAAATATAATGCAATTTTTTAAAAATCAGGAAATATATTTGCTCACTCAACATGAGAATTGCTGAAGCTGAAGACTTTTTTCAGGAATATAACTTTATTTAATCAAGATTCAATTGTTTGCCCAAAATTAGATCTGAATTTTGCAAATTTTTCAAGTTATTAGCATAAATAAAAAATTAATACCTTAAATTTTGTCCAACTTTGGCAGTGGCATGTTTTTTCCCTGTAAGCACTGTTGATTTAATTTTCACAGCATATATGCATAAGGATTTAATCTTTTCAAATCTGAAATTTTAAAGAAATTGTTTGAAAAGAGTAGCTTTTATTCAAGTTTTCATACACCATGTCAAGTGTTGTTTATATCTGGCCCACCTAGTAGGACAGCCTTCACTTGCATTATGTAACCCACCCCAGGCAGCTTGCCTTGACCCAGCTTGGCCACTACTAGCAGGCTTCTCCTCTGCCCTGCACTCAACCCCCCCCCCCCCCCAGCTGGTGCATAAACTAGATGAATTTTATAATTTTCTGTATTTTATTTTATTCTTGGACATGCTACATTTTAGATTTTGGATTGTACCACCAGGGTTACAATGATTAAAGTGCACATTTAATTGTGTCCTCAAAGTGATGTGTTGCTATGAAAGTATGGATGTTCATCAGATAAGTAATGCTTTACTTCAGAAGAGTAAAACTTCACCAGGTGTGAAATTGACTATTAATTCCAGTTATTAATTATAGCTTAGATTGTAATTAGCATAATGATATTGTTTGTCCCTCATTCAACCAACAGTGTGTATACTTTATTTGAAAAGATGTTTTTATTTTATCAAATTTACTGAATCTTTTATTTTATTTCGGTGAATAAAATTAAGCCTGTCCTGAAAACTCCAATGTGCAAAACTTTTTAATAGGAATTCAAGGAATAATTTTGTAGATGCCATGTTGGGCATTATTTTCTTTTACATTCAGTTTAAACATTTGATTTAAAAATAATAAAATATATGTGTATGCATAATATGACCCAATGTGAGCTACAATCTGGATATATAATGATTGCAACTTAGAATTCTAATATTTGAACTTATATTTTCATTTTTATATTACAAATTTATAACACTTGTAAATAAAAAAAAAAATGAATCAGATAAAAACTATTAATGAAAAAAGTGGATATGCTTAAAAAATAGGCTTATATATAAACTTAAATGCATTATTCCTTTGAAAGTGAATGAAGGTATTAGTCCATTCTGTCCACTTGCCTGTCCATCTGTAAATGTTTCATATGCATCACAGTATCTCAAACTTTTACTGTTTTTCTTCATGACACTCTTGTCAGAGTATTAGTTTGCAATCATATATTGAGAACTTTACTATAACCCAGTAGGAGGGCCCTTTCCTCTTAGCTTCTCATATGCTTATATAAATATAAAACAATACAATAGAATATTTTTCATATTTTGCATTTGCAAAAATTTCAAACTTTTGTCATGACCCATGGGTCCTTTGTTTATATTCTGGATTCTCAACATCATTGTTTGGCTAAAACTGAATAAATACCAGACATGGTGCAAATACTTTGCAAATGTATATGAATATGAATATGAATATGTACTCCATCATAAAATTTCTTGCATAAGAATGGGAATTCAGGTAAAAATGAAAGTATTTGAATACCAGTGCAAATACTTTCAAAATGTATTCATGAATGCATATATTCTATAATATTAATTTAATAATTAGTTCAGTTATATTTTATTAAAAAAATCATATGATTCTCTTGTTATTTTTAATAAATATTATATTGGCACAACAATTGTTATTAAATTTTAATAAATAGTTAAACTCTTTTATTTTATGTGCTGCTTATAAGTTATATGGCCAGGTCAAAATCTGTGTGACAATAGCACTCCATTTGTTAATAAAATAAATGAAATCAATCCTCTTCCCTGTCTCCAAAAATACAATCAAAATCATACATAAGCTAAACACCAACAACTCATAATAAAGCTCATATTTATTACCACACAAAACCAGCATATGCCTCTTTCCCAAATCATATTTTTTATCATATATAACAGCTGAGCGCCGTGACCCATGGGTCCCTTGTTCCATTAAAAACCCATTGTTCCACTTCAAGACTGCCTAATATCAAAACCACGGATCTGACTTTAATCATATATAATATACATACAGTGAACTCCCGCATGACGACAATGCCATTAACACGACCACTTTTCTTGGTCCCAGAATTGTCTCTTATAAATTATCATATAAAAAACTTCGGTAACACGACCACCCCACTATCACAACCAACGACCACCTTTTTTGGTCCCGACCTTCAGATGAGCCCCTGTATCACGACCACTGGCCCGTGGTGACCGCGGCCCGTTGAGCAGTGGACACGCTCGTCGCCAGCTTAGACTTAGATAATAGCCCATAATTAATTAGTCATACCATGACCACTGGCCCGTGGCAACTGCGGCCCGTTGAAAAGATGACAAGCTTGGACTTAGATAATAGCCCGTGATTCATTTGCCAGGCACGTGGGAAACCCCGCTTTCATCTTCCCAGCCATAGTTAGGCTTGTTCCTAATGCCGCCCACCTGTAGCCAATCTATACGCATCAATAGATATCGGACTCCATGGTCTGTTACATTGTTTGTTGAGATAAGCATTTAACATACTGATCAAAAAGGAGTTTGGAAAACATAACTGACACCATACGCATACATTCAGTTGAGAAAAGAAAAAGACTATAGAGAGGAAAACAAGCTGAGCCAGATGACAGCGAACCATCCGTCCCATCTGCCACTTTCAAGGAAGCCTTGATATGGGCTGATAAAATGAAAGCATTCTGCCAGGAGTCCTGTACTGATTTATGGCAGTCCATGAGTCAACTTGAGGAAAGCTGCAAACTGAAACACTGAAAGAAACTTTAAAGTTGAAGACACATTCAACTGTTCATGCATATTTGGACGAGTGTACATTTTATACAATGCCCATTGACTTGTTTTATTGCTCAGTCAATCTATTTGTTTCATTTGTGTGTTTTATTGGTAATAAAACTTTTTAATCATATTTATGTTTGTTATTTATTTTTCTTTATATTTAAAATTTAAATTAAACAGGGACAACAACTTAACATTCACTTGAAATAACCATATTATCACCTGCGTTAATATTGGCAGAGTAACGTACAAGCATCCCGCTAACACGACCACCCCGCTAACACGACCACTTTGCCTGCTTCCCCAGGTGGTCGCGTTAGCGGGGTTTTACTGTATTTTTCTATACATTCTCTATGCACATGCTAGAAATGATGTCAGTATTGCGTAATTGTTTTAAGTTATGGGCCCAAACATAATGCACTTTGAAAAAAAAACCAGAAATATATTTACTCCCTTAAAAAGGGGATTGCTGAAGCTAGATTTTTTGTCAGGGATGTAACATTATTTAATCAAGATTCAATTGAATACCCAAAATTAGTTCTGAATTTTTCAAATTTTATAAGTTATTAGTATAAATATAAAATTAGTACCTTAAATTTTGCCCATCTTTGACCATGGCACGTTTGTTTCCTGTGAGCACTGTTGATATAATTTTTCATTGCATGCACACATAAGGATTTCAGCTTTTTAGTTTAGAAAGCTGAAAGAAATTTGCCAAAAATTGTAGCTTTTATTAATGTTTTTATGAGACCATGTCAGACCTTGGCTCTCTCCAGCCCCTCTTGAGTCACCTGTATGTTGACCTTGTTGAACTTTCAGCAAATTATGCACGCTTCAGGCGAGGCATACACTGGGGCAGCCAGGCAGCTTATGGCCAGCCACAGTTGATCCAGGTGTCCAGCCCAACTTATCTAGTAGTTTTAACCAACAACATAATAAACAATAAATTAATAAATTTTTATTGGTTTTTAACAACAAATTAAAGAAAAATAGAAAAGGAATTTGTTAGTTTATAATAACAGGAAATTAACTTGCAGGTACCGATGATATAAGAATCTTGTATCAATGGATAGAATGTCACGTATTCCAAATAACACCATGCAGTCACCTATGGTATTTTTCAGTTCAATTTTAATGATAAAAAAGTAAATCATATTATTCATTAATAATCATTTGGGATCATATCAAGGAAATTAATGATGCAGGTGATAATATTAATCTAGATTCCTACTGTGTCTATTGCGTACATTGATGTGAAATTAGTCCAAAATGAATATATTACATCTATTTTTTTCTAATATAAATAAAAGCCATAAAACCAGGTACATATGATCATTATTTAAATGTGTGAATTTTGTATAATCTGGATTCTCAACATCATTGTTTGGTGAAAACTGAATAAATACCAGACATGGTGCAAATACTTTGCAGTTGTATTTAAATACGAATATGAATATGTACTCTATTATAAAATTTCTTGCATAAAGAATGGGAATTCAGGTAAAAATGAAAGTATATGAATACCAGTGCAAATACTTTCAAAATGTATTCATGAATGCATTCATGAATATATTCTATAATATTATTTTAATAATCATTTCAGTTATATTTCATTTTAAAAAATCATACAATTCTCTTATTGTTTTTAATAAAAATTATATTTGGGACAATATTTGTAATTTTTTTAATAAATAGTTAAACTCTTATATTATATGTTCTGCTTATAAGTAATATGGCCAAGTCAAAATCTGTATGACAATAGTACTCCATTTGTTTATAAAATAAATGAAATCAATCCTATTCCTGTCTCCAAAGGTACTATCAAAATCATACTTAAGCTTAACAACAACAACTCATAATACAGCTTATATTTATTACCACACAAAACCAGCATGTGCCTCATTTCTAAATCAAAATTTTTATCATATATAACAGCTGAGCGCTGTGACCCATGGGTCCCTTGTTATTCCATTAATTTATAATGGAAACTCTAGCTTCTGATTCCTTGTATGTCATTTTTACTTGTATGGTATCTTCTGCGTCAGTTGATGGTTCCACTAAACGTATCAAAGCCACTAATATTATACCATTGCTGAAGTTTGCCTTAAGTCTGTTTTTTTTAAAGGTAATATTCCACTTCTTAAGTTAGGTGAGCCATGAGTGATCTTTGTTTCCATGGTAAAAATATATAGTTAGTATCCTTCAGTACTCACTTTAGATTTTAACTTCACATATGTTTGTAATTTTGGCATATTGTTACATGTAATTAACCAATCACTATAAAAATATTCTTCACCTAGTTATTCAGACATCAGTATCACTTTCATTTCATTACTAGTAGTGACACCATTTTACATACTTAACTGACTTAACTTTGGACAGTGAAGCAATATGGTACTGTACCATATATCACCCATAGTGTTTGTTTAGCCATAGTACTTTAATCAATCTAATAAATAACATTTTGTGATTGATTATTCCAAAGACCAGGTTAGACAGTCTCTGTAACCTAAGAAAGAAAATATATCAATTACAATATGTTTAATTAATAATACAAGTCTTACTTCTTATGAATTAATTTTATTTCTATGATAAACTATACATTATCACTTTGCATGCTTGTTATCACTTATGATGTCACATGTAATATGATATGGATTACAGTAAAAACCTTGTTCTATCTTATCTTATCTCTGACTCCACACCAAGTTTACAAAGAAGGACAATGCGTCTGAATAAGATAAATGGGCCAGCTAGCAGTTTGAATTTAAAAAACTGAAAAACAGAGACCCCTGTATCATTACTTGATTCAGCCTGTGGGATCATTCATTATATTTTTCAACTGGGCCATGTTTAAGGTACTTCTGCCTTTTTGGGATCATTAATCAACTATATTTCTTTAGTGCTGACAGTCAGGAAGGTAGATTCATCACTTACTATAAGAAAAGGTAGTTCATTAAGGCTATGTTAAAAAAGAGTGCTTTTCTGTTTTGCAATAGTAATAAGATTGTGTGTTTATTCATTACATTTTGATGTAGTGGATTCACTGGACTAGACAGAAGTTGATGGCCCTCAGAACAGACAATACATCAGTGTTTTAATCATGAACTAGTAAATCTTTTCATTCAGCCATTGGCCAGTCCTTACATGAGGTAGCCCAGCTAAAGTACAGTGTGTGTGTGTGTGTGTGTATATATATATATATATATATATATATATATATATATATATATATATATATATTTGCCACAGTGTTGCATGTGGTTTGATAAAACTCTGTGTAAGATCATATTTCATTGGCTGTCAGTTGCATCCTATACACAATGCATTTCAGAGCATGCTTCCAATATGCATAAAGAGTTAGTTAAACTGGCAGTGTTTAGACAGAAGAAAATATGTTCAGTCTTTCTACTGCCTTGGGAGCAAAAGATGAGGGCAGCAAGAGAGCATGGCAATTGTGACAAAACCTGGTTGGGTAAAAATATCAATTGAAACGTGCTGTATAATTGGCATCTGTCTTTCATATATTCTTCTCATTTATCTCTTCAGACTTCAATATATGAATATGAATTTTGATATGTGTTGCTCTGCAGAATTAATATATTTCTGTTGAAACAAACTTCGCATTTTTCATCTTTTGGGTATTTTTGTAATGGTACTGTAAGATTTTAACTTGTTTAGCCTTTGTGATAGTATAAGCTCTCCATCAATGTACCACATAGTTTTCTGTATCAGTTATGTACTATAGTTAGAGGATCAACATGGTTTTTAACTTTTATTTAGAGTTGAGCAACATACAGATATTATACCATATAGCATATTTTTTTGTAGGAACGGAGGACATTATTTGGGGTTGTCTGTCTGTCCCTCTGTCTGTCTGTCTGTCAGGTTTTTGTTTCCAAAGCCCAATGTACACAGGTGGTTTGGCTTTGATGCTTATCACATGGTGCGCCTGTACCGTGGTCAATCGGGTCAGTGTTGAACAAACATGCTCTGCCCCACCCGAGCCTAACAAAGAATTAATCAGCCGTGACCGACACGTGCCTGCCGATACATCGGCTGTTAGTTGTAACACCCCCGATACATTGGCTAATAGTTATAACACCCGAACACACCACGTTCACAGAAAACATAAACCATCACTTGATCGGAGGAAAAATGAAACGGGACCATCCACATGAAGGTTTTTAATTTTTAGCTCAGCTGACTATAAGTCATCTGAGCTATAGTCGTGGTCCATTGTCCGTCGTCTGTCCATCTGTCCGTCCGTCCGTAGATGTGGCACGTTTTGAAACTGTAAAACCTAGGAATCCAAAATTCAGCATAATGTTAGATGTTCCCAAGATCTCCTACCAAGCCGAAAACTGGGTCTTTGCGACTTCGTTCCTTTGAGAAATTAAGGAAAAACCTCAATTTTTTATTAAAAATCTATTTTCACACTTCAGGACTGCCTAATATCAAAACTACTCATCTGTTTTTAGCTCAGCTGACTGAAAGTCATCTGAGCTATAGCGATCACTCTTTGTCCGTCGTCAGTCTGTCTGTCTGTCTGTCTGTCCGTCTGTCTGTCCGTTAACCAGGCACAAATCGTAACCGCTAGAACTGGAATCTTCTTACTTGACATCCTGGGAGGTCCATGAAAAATCTCCTTGGAAACCAGAAATTAGGTCTCTGTTACCCATATCCTTCGAGCTATGGGGCCCCAAAGTACCCCCCAGAAAAGTCCAAAATTTCATACAAAAACTTCAATATCTCATGAAATACTTGACTGATGGTCATGATTTTTGTCATACATATTGATCATAAGATGTTCCATCACTTCCTGCAGACTGGTGGCGCCACCTGTATTGTTCAATTTTTTACGAATTTTTTTCTCTATTTGAGACCTTTCAAAATGTAAACATCTGTTAACAAGGCACAAATCGTAAAGACTGGACCTAGAATCTTCATTCTTGACACACTGAGAGGTCCATGAAAAATATCCTTGGAAACCAGAAAAAAGGGCTCTGTTAACCATATCCTTCGAGCTATGGTGCCCCAAAGTACCCCCCCCCCCCCGAGTAGTCAAAAATTTCATACAAAAACTTCAATATCTCAATAACTACATCACTGATGGTCATGATTTTTGGCATACATATTGATTATGAAATGTTCCATCAGTTCCTGCAGACTTGTGGTGCCACCTGTATTGTTTGATTTTTTACGATTTTTTCCTCTATTTTTGAGACCTTTAAGGATGCTGTCATCTGTTAACGTGGCACAAATCATAACGACTGGACCTAGAATCTTCATTTTCGACAAACTGAGAGACCTATGAAAAGTCTCCATGGAAACCAAAATTAGGTCTCTGTTACCCATATTCTTCGAGCTATGGAGCCCTAAAGTACCCCCAAGAAAAGTAAAAAATTTCATACAAAAACTTCAATATCTCATTAACTACTTGAATGATGGTCATGATTTGTGGCATAACTATTGATCATGAGATGTGTCATCTGTTCCTGCAGACTGGTGGCGCCACCTGTATCGTTCGATTTTTTATGATTTTTTCCTCTATTTTTGAGACCTTTAAGGATGCTGTCATCTGTTAGCATGGCACAAATAGTAACGACTGGACCTAGAATCTTCATTCTCAACACACTAGAAGACCTATGAAAATTCTCCATGGAAACCAGAAATTAGGTCTCTGTTACCCATATCCTTCGAGCTATGGGGCCCCAAAGTACCCCCCCCAGAGTAGTCAAACATTTCATACAAAAACTTCAATATCTCAATAACTACATCACTGATGGTCATGATTTTTGGTATACATATTGATTATGAGATGTTCCATCAGTTCCTGCAGACTGGTGGCGCCACCTATGTTATCTATCAAGAGGGTACAAATTGCAACAACTGGACCTAGAAACTTCTTTCTTGTCATGCAAGGAGGCCCATGAAGAGTGCCTCTGGAAACTTGAAATTAGGTCTCTGTTACCCATATCCTTCAAGCTATAGGACTCTGAAGTATCCCTCAGAATAATGGACAATTTGATACAAAAGCTGAAGTATCTGAACAACTAATACGGAGATCATCATGATTCTGTGCATGGATATTGACCATTAAGTGTTTTTAGCTCAGCTGACTGTAAGTCATCTGAAGTATCCCTCAGAATAATGGACAATTTGATACAAAAGCTCAAGTATCTAAACAACTATTGCAGTGATCACCATGATTCGTTGCATGGATATTGATCATGGAATGTGTCATCAGTTTCTGCAGTATGGTGGCGCCACCTGTATTTTTTTATTTTTACGAATTTTTTTCTCTATTTTTGAGACCTCATAAGATGCGGTCATCTGTTAACATGGCACAAATCGTAACAACTGGACCTAGAATCTTCTCTCTTGACATGCTGAGAGGCCCATGAAAAGTTTCCTTAAAAACTTGAAATTAGGTCTCTGTTACCCATAACCTCTGAGCTATGGGGCTCCGAAGTACCCCCCAGAATAATGGAAAATTTGATACAAAAGCTCAAGTATCTGAACAATTATTATATTGATCACCATGATTCTTTGCATGGATATTGATCATGAAATGTTTCATCAGTTTCTGCATTCTGGTGGCGCCACCTGTATTTTTTCAATTTTTAGCTCAGCTGACTGAAAGTCATCTGAGCTGTAGGGATCACCTTTTGTCCGTCGTCCGTCCGGCCATCCAGGCGTCTGTCTGTTAACAGGGCACAAATCGTAACCGCTAGACCGGGAATCTTCTTACTTGAAATCCTGGGAGGTCTATGGAAATTCTCCTTGTAAACCTGAAATTAGGTCACTGTGACCTATATTCTTTGAGCTATGGGGTTCTGAAGTACCCCCCAGAATAATGCAAAATTTAATACAAAAGCTCAAGTTTCTGAACAACTAATGCATTAATCACCATGATTCTTTGCATGGATATTGATCATGGAGTGTTTCATCAATTTCTGGAGATTGGTGGTGCCACCTATATTTTTTTTATTTTTTACGATTTTTTTTCTCCACTTTTGTGATCTTTAAACATTTGGTCATCTGTAAACAGGGCACAAATCATAATGACTGGACCTAGAATCTTCTGTCCTCACCTCCAGGGAAGCCCATAAAAGGTCTACATGGAAACCCGAAATAAGGTCCCTGTTACCCATATTCTGTGAGCTATGGGGCTCTGAAGTACCCCCCAGAATAAAGATTTGGTCATATATTAACAGGGCACAAATCATAATGACTGGACCTAGAATCCTCTGTCCTTACCTCCAGAGAAGCCCATAAAAGGTCTACATGGAAACCCGAAATAAGGTCCCTGTTACCCTTATCCTTCATGCTCTGGGGCTCCGAAGTACTCCCCAGAATAAAGATTTGGTCATCTGTTAACAGAGCACAAATTATAATGACTTGACCTAGAATCTCCTTTCTTGATATGCTGGGAGGCCCCTGAAAAGTCTCCTTGTGCACCTGAAATTACATCTCTGTTACCCATATCCTTCATCCTATGCGGCTTTGAAATACCCCCCAGAATAAACATTTGGATTTGTTAACAGGGCACAAATCATAATAACTGGACCTAGAATTTTATTTTTTGACATGCTGGGAGACCCCTGAAAAGTCATCTTGTAAACCTTGAAAATAGGTGTCTGTTACCCATATCCTTCATGCTACAGAGCTCCATAGTACCCCAATGAATATTGGATGATTTTATACAAAAGGTCAAGTTTGGAAAAAGTATTTCATTCAAATTTGACATTCAGATGATAAAATTACTTTTGTCAATGTCTTCCTGGTCAGCTGAGCGTCATGACCCCTGGGTCACTTGTTCCTCATATTTACTATAAATATTCCCCTATATAGTTCCTCTGTACATGCCAGAAATTATGTCTGTATTATAAAATTTAAAAAGTTATGGGCCAAAACATAATACATTTTGTAAAAAATCAGGAAAGATATTTGATCACTTAACACAAAACATGTTAAAGCTATGGACTTTTTTTTCCAGTAATATAACTTAATTTATCAAAATTAAATTGTATACCCAAAATTAGATCAAAATTTTAAAAGTTTTTAAAATATTAACAAAAATAAAAAATTGGTACCTTAAATTTTGCCGAACTTTGACCATGGCAAGTTTTTTTCCTATAAGTACTGTGGATTTAATTTTCACAGCATGTTATGTTAGCATTTTGTCTGTTAACACCAAAAATTTGAAACCAGTTGATCAAAAACTGTAGATTTTATTCAAGTTTTCAAGCACCATGTAACATATTGTTTACATCAAGCTAGTGTTATGCAGTTTGCAAGAGCTCAGCTCCCCAGCTTCAGCTCTCAGTTCCTAAAATTTGGCATACAATTAGATGTCTCCTAAATCCCCTACCATGCCAAGAATTTGGTCACTAGGACTTAATACCTTCGAGATATTAATGAAAAACTTCATTTTTCCATTAAAAACCCATTTTTACACTTCAAGACTGCCTAATATCAAAACCACTGATCTGACTTTAATCATACATGTATATAATATACATATTTTTCTATACATTCTCTATGCACATGCCAGAAATGATGTCAGCGTTGCGTAATTGTTTTAAGTTATGGACCCAAACATAATACACTTTGTAAAAAATCAAGAAATATATTTACTCCCTTAACAAGAGGATTGTTGAAGCTAGAGATTTTTTTGTCAGGGATGTAACATTATTTTATCAAGATTCAATTGAATACCCAAAATTAGTTCTGAATTTTTCAAATTATATAAGTTATTAGTATAAATATAAAATTAGTACCTTAAATTTTACCAAACTTTGACCATGGTACGTTTGTTTCCTGTGAGCACTGTTGATATAATTTTCCTATCATGCACACTTAAGGATTTCAGTTTTTTAATTTAGAAAGCTAAAAGAAATTGGCCAAAAATTGTAGCTTTTATTAATGTTTTTATGAGACCATGTCAGACCTTAGCTCTCCCCAGCTCCTTTTGAGTCACATGTATGTTGACCTTGTTGACCTATCATCAAATTATGCACGCTTGACGTGAGGCATACACTGGGGCAGCCAGGCAGCTTATGGCCAGCCACAGTTGATCAAGGTGTCCAACCCAACTCATCTAGTAGTTTTAACTAACAACATAACAATAAACAATAAATAATAAATTTTTGATTGGTTTTTAGCTCAGCTGACTATAAGTCATCTGAGCTATAGTCGTGGTCCATTGTCCGTCGTCCGTCCGTCTGTCCGTCCGTCCGTCCGTCCGTCCGTCCGTCCGTCCGTCCGTAGATGTGGCACGTTTTGTAACCGTAAGACCTATGAATCCAAAATTCGGCATAATGTTAGATGTCCCCAAGATCTCCTACCAAGCCGAAAACTGGGTGTTTGCAACTTCGTTCCTTTGAGAAATTAAGGAAAAACCTCAATTTTTTATTAAAAACCTATTTTCACACTTCAGGACTGCCTAATATCAAAACCACTCATCTGTTTTACCTCATATTTACCATAAATATTCCTCTATATAGTTCCTATGTACATGCCAGAAATTATGTCTGTATTATTTAATTTAAAAAAGTTATGGGCCCAAACATAATGCATTTTGTAAAAAATCAGAAAAGATATTTGATCACTTTACACAAAATATGTTAATGCTATGGACCTTTTTTCCAGTAATATAACTTTAATTAATCAAAATTAAATTGTATACCCAAAATTAGATGAAAATCTTTTAAATTTTTTATAATATTAATAAAAATAAAAAATTGGTACCTTAAATTTTGCCCAACTTTGACCATGGCACGTTTTTTTCCTGTAAGTACTGTGGATTTAATTTTCACAGCATGTTTTTGTTAGCATTTCAACTGTTAACACCAAAAATTTGAAACCAGTTGATCAAAAACTGTAGATTTTAATCAAGTTTTCAAGCACCATGTAACATATTGTTTACATCAAGCTAGTGTTATGCAGTTTGCAAGAGCTCAGCTCCCCAGCTTCAGCTCTAAGTTCCTTAAATTCGGCATACAGTTAGATGTCTCCAAAATGCCCTACCATGCCAAAAATTTGGTCACTAGGACATTCGAGATATTAATGAAAAACTTCATTTTTCCATTAAAAACCCATTGTTACACTTCAAGACTGCCTAATATCAAAACCACTGATCTGACTTTAATCATAAATAATATACATATTTTTCATTCTCTGTGCACATGCCAGAATGATGTCAGTATTGTGTAATTGTTTTAAGTTATGGGCCCAAACATAATGCACTTTGTAAAAAATCAAGAAATATATTTTCTCCCTTAACAAGAGCATTGCTGAAGCTAGAGATTTTTTGTCAGGGATGTAACATTATTTAATCAAGATTCAATTGAATACCCAAAATTAGTTCTGAATTTTTCAAATTTTATTTAGTATAAATATAAAATTAGTACCTTAAATTTTGCCCAACTGAGACCATGGCACGTTTGTTTCCCGTGAGCACTGTTGATATAATTTTCATATCATGCACACATAAGCATTTCAGCTTTTTAGTTTAGAAAGCTGAAAGAAATTGGCCAAAAATTGTAGCTTTTATTAATGTTTTTTATGAGACCCTGTCAGACTTTGGCTCTCTCCAGCCCCTCTTGAGTCACCTGTATGTTGACCTTGTTGACCTTTCATCAAATTATGCACGCTTGAGGCAAGGCATACATGGAATCCAGGCAGCTTATGGCAAGCCACAGTTGATCCAGGTGTCCAACCCAACTCATCTAGTAGTTTTAACCAAGAACATAACAAAAAACAATAAATTAATAAATTTTTATTGGTTTTAAATAACAAATTAAAGAAAAATAGAAAAGGAATTTGTTAGTTTATAATAACAGGAAATTAACTTGCAGTTACTGATGATATAAGAATCTTGTATCGATGGGTAGAATGTCACATATTCCAAATAACACCATGCAGTCACCTATGGCATTTTTCAGTTCAATTTTAATGATAAAGAAGTAAATCATATTATTCATTACTAATCATTAGGGATCATATGAAGGAAATTAGACAAAGATGCAGTTGATAATATTAATCTAGATTCCTGCTGTGTCTAGTGTGTACATTGATGTGAAATTAGTCCAAAATGAATTTTTTAGTTATTTTTTAATATAAATAAAAGCCATAAAACCAGTTACTTATGATCATTATTTAAATGTGTGAATTTTGTATATTCTGGATTCTCAACATCATTGTTTGGTGAAAACTGAATAAATTCCAGACATGGTGCAAATACTTTGTAATTGTATTTAAATACGAATATGATTTTGTACTCCATTATAAAATTTCTTGCATAAAGAATGGGAATTCAGGTAAAAATGAAAATATATGAATACTCGTGCAAATACTTTCAAAATGTATTCATGAATGCATTCATGAATATATTCTTTAATATTATTTTAATAATCATATCAGTTATATTGTATTTTAAAAAATCATATGATTCTCTTATTATTTTTAATAAAAATTATATTTGGGACAATATTTGTATTTTTTTTAATAAATAGTTAAACTCTTATATTATATGTTCTGCTTATAAGTTATATGGCCAAGTCAAAATCTTTGTGACGATAGTACTCCATTTGTTAATAAAATAAATGAAATCAATCCTCTTCCCTGACTCCAAAGGTACTATCAAAATCATACATAAGCTAAACAACAACAACTCATAATACAGCTTATATTTATTACCACACAAAACCAGCATGTGCCTCATTTCTAAATAATAATTTTTTATCATATATAACAGCTGAGCGTCGTGACCCATAGGTCCCTTGTTACAAATTAAAGAAAAATAGAAAAGGAATTTGTTAGTTGATAATAACAGGAAATTAACTTGCAGTTACTGATGATATAAGAATCTTGTTTCGATTGATAGAATGTCACATATTCCAAATAACACCATGCAGTCACCTATGGTATTTTTCAGTTCCATTTTTATGGTAAAAAAATAAATCATATTATTCATTACTAATCATTAGGGATCATATGAAGGAAATTAATGATAGACAAAGATGCAGTTGATAATATTAATCTAGATTCCTGCTGTGTCTAGTGTGTACATTGATGTGAAATTAGTCCAAAATGAATATATTACATTTATTTTTTTTAATATGAATAAAAGCCATAAAACCAGTTATTTATGATCATTATTTAAATGTGTGAATTTTATATATTATGGATTCTCAACATCATTATTTGGTGAAAACTGAATAAATACCAGACATGGTGTGAATACTTTGCAAATGTATTTGAATACAAATATGAATTTGTACTCCATTATAAGATTTCTTGCATAAGAATGAGAATTCAGGTAAAAATGAAAGTATATGAATACCAGTGCAAATACTTTCAAAATGTATTCCTGAATGCATTCATGAATATATTCTTTGATATTATTTTAATAATCATTTCAGTTGTATTTTATTTTAACAAATCATACAATTCTCGTATTATTTTTAATAAAAATTGTATTTGGGACAATTTGTAATTTTTTTAATAAATAGTTAAACTCTTATATTATATGTTCTGCTTGTAAGTTATATGGCCAAGTCAAAATCTGTGTGACAATAGCACTCCATTTGTTAATAAAATAAATGATATCAATCCTCTTCCCTGTCTCCAAAGATACTATCAAAATCATACATAAGCTAAACACCCATGACTCATAATACAGCTTATATTTATTTCCACACAAAAAAGTATGTGCCTCATTTCTAAATCATATTTTTTTATCATATATAACAGCTGAGCACCGTGACCCATGGGTCCCTTGTTTTAATCTAGGTGGTAGTCACATGTGGTGCCTGTAAATCCCTGACAGGGGGGTGAGATGAGACACGGTTTGTTCGTCATTCATCATGTCAGCTATATTTGGAGATTATAAAGAATTATGGTCATCATGTTTGTAATTAGTGTTTACTTTATAATTATTACTTCTAGCGATGTCTGCTGCCCAGGGTGTTATTGTTGAGCGGAAGCGAATCAACTTGGAGGCACCTCGTTATGACCAGAACACGTATGAAGGAAGGGCTAAACATTTCTTTATCGTCACCAACCCACTGAACCTATTCTGTAACTCAGGTGAACTTGAGGAGGCGAAGCGGATTGTGCATGGATACAGGTAGATAAACATGACATTTATGCTCAGCGGGTGTGTGATAAGGCAATCAGTAATTCTTTATTTTTAGAGCTTTATAACTATGTTTATGTGCCAACTTGTGCTTATTGCTAGTACACAAGTGATTTATGACGGGGAATAACATTCTTTTGTGTTTACTGAAAGGATGCAGAAATTTCCCATTTTGTATTCAAGTGCCACTTCCTATATCAAAATTGACTGAATTTAGTTATTATGAAAACTGCCAGATGGCACCACTTTCTGGATATAAAGGTCATTGAGGCCAGAAAGAGCTTGTGTTTTATGGTAGGAGCACATATATACAGATGTTGAGTTCTTAAATTGGCATTTTCTTGTGAAATAAAATCTGAATATGTACCTGTTAGATACTGATACTTGTAGTAACACATATTTTACACTAAATTTGCCTGTAGAAGATTTATTATCATAGATTTTGCATTGTCCATGTCTAATATCTGCAAAAAAAATTAATAATATAAACAAACATGAGATTGTGTGATTTGTTAGGGAGCTGTCAGCCCTTCTATTGGCACCCTCAACTCTGCAATGACACAAGCCACAGGAAACACCCCTGTGACAAGAAATATCAGAGCTCAGTAAAAGCTTCATATTTCTGATACTGCCAACATGATATTTTTGAGAATGCAGGTAAAAACTATGTATGGATAGATTAAATGAATTTCTTAATACAGGCCAGTGACTTCACACATGCTCCGGTCTACCACCTCATGGTTCAGCCTCTAATCTGGGCTTTTCCATCAAAGGTTAAATAATGGGATACACATTGACAAAGAATACCTTGCATGTGAGTTATATTTTAGAGTGAATAACCTTATTATATCATATACTAGAGCAAAACAACCTGTGTGCGCATGATATAGAGTATGTCATGTAATTGATTTTCCACCCTCCAGGGCTCAACCTTTATGGTTAACCACTTTCCAAAGGCAAGTAAATTTTTTTTTTAGAAAATGGTGGTAGGGCAAACAAAAGTGGGCTCATACTTGCCCAACTGGGCAAGTGGCTCCATGGATCTGGCATAAACCTTTACCCAAAGGCCTGAACCTCCTTAACTAATCTTCAGTTAGCCATTTTCTTTCTTGGAGAAATAAAATCATATTGTAATACCTCTATTTAGAATTATTTGCTCATCTGTGCAAAATTTTAATTACAAACATTTGAACATGTTAATTGTACAATTATGTGTTTGTGGCTGTGATCACTGATAGTTTATGCAGAGCTAGTAAAAGCTAGAAGGTACTTGCCCTACAGGGCAAGCTTTTTTTAAAAGTCAATGTTGAGCCCTGTACTCTACCTTTCATCACCAGCCATGTTAATTATTAATATTTTGGTCATCCAGAGCAGGAGACAGTTTCCCCAACTTGAGTGATGATGAGATTTGGAAGGCTAAACATGTGTATGACTCGGCATTCCATCCAGACACGGGAGAGAAAATGTTCATCATCGGTCGAATGTCAGCACAAGTCCCAATGAACATGAGCATCACTGGATGTATGTTAACCTTCTACAGGTAAGTTTACACTTCGGCAGCTTCTGTGTTACTGTGTGGAGGTGTTTTCCTCACCTGTCACTGCTGCACAAACTCTAATGGCCAGGTAAGGCCCCAAGAGGATGGGCTGCTACAGAATAGTTGGAAAATAGGCGCATTTGATGTACAGTGGTTTTTATTTATTTTTTTTCAACCAACATCTCTGCCAAAGTCAGTAACTGAAGGTGGTCGTTTGAACAAGTAATGTGAAATCTGATCAAAGATGTCAAAGTCAATGTCATGTCCTTAGGTTTGTTCACACCACACAAGAAGAACAAAATGAACGAGAACACATTTAATCATGGAGCGGAAGCCATCTTGGCACACAATGCAACTCACAAAGTAACTACATCACACATGACACGTGACCCCCAGTATAGTCACACAAAGTCCCGACAGGCGCCACCAGTGTACGGTGCGCATACCATATCTGACAGTAAAAGGGTTCATTGGAATTTTTACCAATATTGTGTACGTCAGTGTTTTCTTCATTTTACTTCATTAAACTTTTAAATAAAAGTTGTTGTTTTATTGAAATATTATATTCACCAAAACTTTTCCATATAAAGTGTAAAGACCATCATTGTCAGTTGATTTGTCACTTTCATTTGCCAACTGAAACGCACAAGGATTAAGGTCACCCCAGAAGGCGGCCCTAGGTAATTAGTGGGCCATACTACTGCCTATATTTTTTTTTTATGAATTTTTTCTCTATTTTTGAGACCTTTAAAAATGAGGACATCTGTCAACAGGGCACAAATCGTAAAGACTGGACCTAGAATCTTCATTCTTGACATTCAAAGAGACTTTTCATAAGTCTCCATGGAAACCAGAAATTAGGTCTCTGTTACCCATATACTTCGAGCTATTGGGCCCCAAAGTACCCCCCAGAATAGTGAAAAATTTCATACAAAAACTTCAATATCTCATTAACTACATCACTGATGGTCATGATTTTCGGCATACATATTGATCATGAGATGTTTCATCAGATTCTGCAGACTGGTGGCGCCACCTGTATTTTTCAAATTTTTACAATTTTTTTCTCTATTTTTGAGACCTTTAAGGATGTAGTTATCTGTCAACAGGGTTCAAATTGGACCTAGAATCTTCATTCTTGACACACAGGGAGACCTATGAAAAGTCTCCATCAGTTCCTGTTTACTGCGATCACCACCAACAACGACAATGCCGTTATCACCCTGTAATCACTCTCTTAAGTGTGAGTAATAGTGAAGAAATTTGTCCATAAATTCAAACTATTTATTACAAAACACAAATAAAGAATTATCCCAGCTTGAAAATTGTACGGACTATTTGGCTGTCATCAAATCCAGTTTTTTGTCAATCTGCAGCTTTCAGTGTTCTAAATTATACTTCAGATGTTAGGTTTACTTGAGGGTGCAATGCCATTTGACAGATTGTTTTTCATGTCTAGCATACCCAGATATTTCAGGACCCAAAGTTAAGAGAGTTGTGGTAAAGATGTTGCGTTTATGGTTTATAAATAAGTTATTTTTAATCACCTTGGGTCATTTTATCTGAGAAGTGTTGTATTTGTTGCATATATACATGATTTGTCAAATTTCTTGTTGTATCTACTACAGGACCACCCCAGCTGTAGTGTTCTGGCAGTGGTTTAACCAGTCTTTTAATGCTGTGGTTAATTATACAAACAGAAGTGGAGACTCCCCAATACCTGTACAGTAAGTATCTAAATGTTTGTGTAACACAGTTCATATACACAACCACATAGTTCATCAAGGCTGCCATGATACATTATCTTATTGTATGATACATACTGTGGTTGCCTTTTTGTTCGCGAGGGTTTTAATTTCGCGATATTCGCGAATTGGAGATAATCGCGAAAATGAAACCCTCACGAATAATTTGCCAATTGAATATGCCCTTCTTGTTTAGTGTAACCAATACTTGTATGTGAATAGGTTAGATCAGTGAGAAATTTTATAATAAATTACATCCATGCAAGTACAGGGAAAACGTTCCCCTAAATTTGAACTAAGCTTCCTGTGCTGTGTGTACAGGACCATCGTTATATGAGTAGAATATCACAAACTCATGACTTATTCTCATTTAATAATACACACAGGTATGGCATTACCAAAGATT
Source organism: Sipunculus nudus (assembly GCA_026874595.1). Classification (NCBI taxonomy): domain Eukaryota; kingdom Metazoa; phylum Annelida; class Sipuncula; order Golfingiida; family Sipunculidae; genus Sipunculus; species Sipunculus nudus. Next base: position 45,902,259 of record CM049306.1, on the reverse strand, counting down.
TGATATAGGTTCTGGTGAGATCGCCAAAATGAAACCCTCGCAAAACATTCAAAATGGAGAGATCGCGAAATTTCAGCCTCGTGAATATGAAGCCAACCACAGTATCTAATATTTCTCTCATGTTATGATACACAATATGATACATAATAGGCATTCAGAGTTAATGTTCTTTAATTGAAAGAGAACATAATCTTTTCATAAAATATTTCTAAACTGTAAGAATAAAATTAATTTCTAAACAGTTGGCTAATCAGATATCTTCACATTTCTTTTGAGCAATGTTTCAGCATATATATGTCTTGTATGGTGCTTGGAGGCGCTTACTAGATGTCGAACGTCACCTTCCATCGTGTGCTAAGATCTTGTTCATGTATTGATACAAGGAGAATTTTAGATACCGATATGATAGATGACTTTGTATCGTGATGTATCTGTGCACTGGTATATCATTACAGCCAAAATGTTCATCAAAGAAAGCACAAAGTAAATTTTCACAGAATGGCCCAATGAGGTATATAGTTATGGAGATATTTTTGGGTTCTAAGAATAAGACTATGGAAGCTAATCCAGCATATAAAATAGTCTTGTTGGTTGCCACATGAATTCAAATAAATTATTTTTATGGTAGTGATAGTTTCATGAAGTAGAATTTCAGAGAATATGATATATTACTTGAGTTTCAGTTGTTAAACATCATAATTTTAGGCCACAAGTGTGATTTCTGCGCGAGGTTCTAGGGTTAAGTGATGAAATCTCAGCATTTCCGGACATAAGCACTAACATCATATTGACAGACTAAAGTCTGGATTATTCATGAATATAAATCATATATCGGAAAGGATTAATGTTAATTGTTTGTTCTTATCATATCAAGAGCTTTATCATTTATATTTATGCATTTTTGTGATCATGCCACGAGCCTGGCATTTTGGAAAAAGGAATATCAAAGATCTCTACTATTAGGGAGTGATCAGATTTATCCATTTCATTCACTATTTTATCATTTCAGACAGTTAGGCTTGGCTTATGTACTTGCAACTGGTGCTGCTACATTCACTGCGTTAGGACTTAATAAGATATCACATGTGAGTATGTGCTTTTTGAAGCAATAAAGTCTGTTATCTATTGAACATTAGAAGTAAAATGAGAATGAAAATACTGAATTAAGAATTTGACATGGTTTATTAAAAGATTAAGGGGTGTTATTAAAAGTAAATGGTCTCAGTCTAGCTAGTTTGGAAAGGTACTGCTGTTAATTGACCTAACCACCACAACCCTTATGCTCCTAACCTTTGACTTAATTATGCTAATTAGCTTCCAAAATACTCCTACACTGAAGGCTTTCCATGCCCATGGTTGCAAGAGCTGTTTATAAGATAATAGTGATGTCATAAATACGTCACAAAGGTTGGCTGCATATGATGATGCATTGACTGATGTCATCGGCTTAAATTGCTGTTTCTCTGTTCTCCAGTAATGAATATATTGCAATCATTGTAAAATGTTTTGCCATATTTTTTATTACCTGTCTCATACTAATTCAGTGCAAGGTAAGACATTATTATTCACTTGGCAATCGGAGGAATGGCTCGTGCAGCCTTTGGCCTAGAACTTTAATATTTTCTCTTTTGTATAAAAATATCCCAGAAAAACATGCGGACAGGGGTACTGGTGCAGACTACATGTGTTCTGTTTGGGAGAATTGCCAAAATTTTGCAAATTTTGCACTTGTGAGGTGATGGGCTGTTTACTTTGACAACAGTAACTTGATTGGTTGCACGCAACTGCTTATGATTATTCATTGCAGAAATATGCGATTAAGGTCATATAGTGTTCACGGTTATCTCAGTTTCAGTGAAACCTTTAACTATTTTATCACTAAACCATAAAAGAATTCTGGGAAAGAAGAGTAGAATGTATGTATGCTAAAATGCTGCCTCATGACTCAGTCATATGGACTCCTTTATTCCAGAAATTCCCTCCTTTGATAGCCCGCTACACACCATTTGCTGCAGTTGCAGCTGCCAACTGCATCAACATCCCGTGTATGAGAAGCAGGTATGTCAAGCATTTTATCCTGTAATTGTAAGGCACCAACTTCCCTGTCTATTGCTACATAAATACTAGTGGTGTGTCGATTAATCCATTAAATCAATGATTTGTCGTTGTCTTTCAAAATCGATTAAATTCATTGCATTTTTTGCATAATCAATTAAAAACCATTGTGTATGCACATGCAAAGAATCTTATCCTGTCAAAGATATACGAACACAAAGTAATTAGCAGCATCAAAACCAAACATTGCACAGCCAACAAAGTCTGACAGCAAGTCAACCTTGGATGAGGGTGGATTGATGGCTTCATTATGAATACCAATGTAATGTCAGACTATTTACTGGGGTCATTATTTTAGGTACTTGTATACAGCAGATTTAAAGGTAATATAGAGAAACAAAATAATCCATTTAAAATCAATCATCAGTCGTTTTTATTTTGCAATCATTGATAATGATTTTGAAACCAATTCCTATCACAAGTAAAAACTGTGATTTTTGTTTTGTTTTCAACTTAGCTGACTGAAAGTCAGTAGTTATTTATCGACACTGTTTAAATTTAGGATTTCACAGTCAGTCAGTATATGTTTCATATAAATACTATGATCATGACATATATTATTTTATATCCAGTAATGATACAGTTTGTCATTCTCTTGACAGGGAGATCTTTAATGGTATACCAGTACTTCTTGAAGATGGTACCCGTGTTGGAGAATCCAAAAAGGCAGCCAAGAAGGCCATCACACAAGTGGTCTTCTCCAGAATTGCAATGGCTGTCCCCAGCATGTGTAAGTGAAAGTCCAATACTTACGGAGCCTATATTTAAAAAAAATGTTCTAAGCCCTGCAATATTTACACAGTGTCTTGTATGTCCAAAAAAATATTGATCTAGGGAATCTCTGCTTTTTCACTGATTCTTAATGGATTCAGAGATTTTTCACAGTGCCAAGTACTCTGTATTAATGTGGCTAATTACTTCTCTACCCTCATCCCTACAAAGAAATCGTTAAATGTAATAACAGTGCAGAATATATTCTGAAAGGTGTCATTGAAAATATATTAAACTTTGTGTTGTTCATATGCACCCTTTCAAGGAAATGTCAAACATTTTGTGTCATTGCTGCAAATTAGCAAAATTTCATGTATTTTATCTTGGCCTTTACATTTGGATAACATTCTTAAATTTTTTTATGAATGTATAATTTAAGCCATATGCTGTCCTGGTTTATGTACCCATATATGGTCATGTTTCAATGTTGAAATAGTAGCCCTACTGGTTGCTGAGCACTGTCATTGCTGTAGGGCTCATCCATTTTAGTTAATAAAATGTTTTAAGAGGTCTCTTTGACTCATTGTATCCGCCAAAACAGAGTTTTGTGGATACTATGTAATTAGCCCACTGCCTACGTAGGTGTCCAGAGAACTCCTCTGTAACCGCTGGGTGGAATTTTATGAAACCCAGGATTATGTTCGGGTCACATGTGAACTGCTGCGCCTCGATTTTGTTTTGACCTCTGACATTTCATCTCTGCGCTCTACGTCCATTTGTGGGTCTGTTTCCACACATAAACCCACATATCTTTGGAACGGTTTGACCGATCAGGAAAAAAATATTGTACAAATGTAGCTCTTGGATAGCTTTATAACATACACAAAAAATGGTGGCGCCACCTGAAACCATGTTTGCACAATGTCCATCTGTTTGTCTGCCTTGGGTTAAAATCACTCATATCTCTGCAGTGGTTTGACTTATTCAACTGAAATTCGGCATGCGTATACATCCTGGATAGCTTTCTTGATTTTATGACAGGTGGCGCCACCTGTATTCATTTTTACGCTGCAGGACATCCAATCTCATATCTCAGGAACCGTTGGACCAATTGGTCCAAAATTTTGCATGTGTATAGATCTCACCTAGCTCTTTATCATACGCAAAACTGGTGGCGCCACCTGCAACCATTTTTGCACAGTTCTGTCTGTTTGTCTGCTGTGGGCTAAAATCACTCATATACATGTAGTGGTTTGACTTATGTGCCTTAAATTTTGCATATGTATGCAACTTTGACAGCTTTCTGGATTTTGTGGTAGGTGGCACAACCTACATACACATTTGCAGACAACCATGCTAATATGCAACACTTCACTCTATTTCCCCGTGCCACTCAATCCATGCCTCACTTCACCCGTTCCACTCCGATTTTGGCAGATACACGTAGTTGCTTGTTGACTACCCGTATTCTAGTTTGAGCTTACAAATAAATGTTTATATTTGTATGTTTTTCCTGGCTTCAGGTTATGGAAATGTTTATTTTGTCTGCTAGGTTTAACATTGTATGTTCATGTATCTGACTGAATAACATTAGACTGTTTAAATGATAGGCAGCTTCTGTCCTGTGTATCTTCAGTTTTCACCTTACTGTTATTTTTATATTTATGATTATTTATCCTCTTTTTTTGCAGTGTTCCCTCCCATTGTTATGAATAAGTTAGAGAAGGGAGCATTCCTTAAGGTTAGTATCTGTATTTTATTAAACAGCTAAGCATCATGGGAAGGATAAATTCCATAATTCATTTTATACAGTTCAGTGTCAAAATAATGTTTTATGGCACAGCACATATTTTGCATGTAATAATGAACAATGTTTGAATTTGATAAAGGTATTCCATTTATCATGATCAATGTTTAATTTAATCAAACATTTGTGGTAGCCAGTGAAATAAGAGCGTTGTGGATACAATGTTTTCAGCTGCATTTTGCTGCCACTGTTAAAACACACTATTCCTTTCTAGACTGTATCAAGAGAACTGCTCATTAGAATTTTCTAAAACTTAGATTCTTTAGTTTGCAGGGTCATATGTGACCTGGTAACCTGTTGTTTTTGGATGACCTCTTACCTTTGGTCTTTGTCTAATCCATGCATCATTTGCTTTCTGTTCACAGAGATGTAGATTTATGTTTGCAACTTCAAAAACAAAGCCATTCTAGTTCTTGTTTGTTTTACAGAAAGCAGAATTTTTCAGTTATGACAATAATTATGATGACGATAATGATAATTACTTCATATTCTTTGTTACAGCGTTATCCCCTCATGGGTGCCCCCATCCAAGTTGGTATGGTTGGATTTCTGTAAGTTTGTTTACATGATACAATTGAAAAATGTTTAATGGCATTTATTACTTTACCCCATTTAGCAAACTGTGGTTCTCTTTTTTAATTTTGTGATTTGTAAACCTTTGTCCCAGATCTATGGCTTGAGTGCAATGTCAGTTTTATAGCATCAAAATTGATGTAGCATTAAAACTTTCATTGATCTATCCTGGTCTCAAGGTAAAGCCCAGACATGGTTTTCTTACTTAAATTGTTACATTTCCCATTATTTAATTTCATTTTATTCAATTATTTTCTATGTTATGTATAATTTGTCTGTTAAAACAGAGATTGCTAATTTTTAAATACAAAGCAGAACTACGTAAAATGGGTTATCATTGAACCAAAACTGTATTGTATTAGTAATGGGGGCCTGAATTTACAAAGACTGGGGCTTATACATGATTTATTTAAAATATAATAATAATATCTGATGTTTTTCTTACACTGTAGGCTGATATTTGCAACTCCTCTATGCTGTGCAATCTTCCCTCAAAAAAGGTGAGAATTTTAAAGTCGTGAAAATTTCACTATGAACATCATGACATCAGTATCAGTAAATAAAGCTCCTTTTATGTATATATTATTTTTCATGCATTCAGTGCTATGTATTCTCTCCTAAGCATTGTGGTGTAATGGCAAAGGTGCCGGACATGTGATCAAGCGGTCATGGGTTCGAATCCCGTAGCCTCTCACTTCTTCGCTAAGATCCTTAAGCAAGGTCTCAGCCACAAGTGTGCTTATGTCTACCCAGCATTACAAATGGGTACCGGATTAAGTGCCATCTGCGTATGGCGGCCCTAGCGACCTCAAAACCGTGTGTGGGCTCTGTAGCGTCCCCAGGGAGCTACCACCAGGAAGTTAATTGTAAAGTCTTCTGAGCCAGTTATGGGAAGGGGACTTAAAACCTACAACTTTTTTTTTTTTTTTTAACTTAGAGGTATAAATAGAATATCACTTTATAATTCATTCCGTATAGATACTTTCACTCTCAATCAATAAACAGTGCCACCAACAAGCCATTGGGCCATCCTTTAAAAAAAAATTTGATATACTCAGCCAGGCTTTAAAAATGCAAGGTTCTTAGATGTTTAAAAAACAGAAGTGGAAACAGTTGCTACTTTTAGTTGGAGAATTTGCAGAACAATAGAATAATATCAATAACTCTTTTTGAAGAAATGACATAATCAGGGGTAGGCCGTAGCGAATTGATCAAGGTGTTTGACTTCAGAGCTAAAGATCAACGTTTTAAAACCCATCTGTTCCTCAATGGCATAATGGTGTAATCTTGTTGAATCTCAGAGATTTGCTCCAATGTCATAATGACAGGTTATGAAATCTAGATAATTCCTAACCCCATGCATATATAACCTGAAGTCCAGAAGGCTTAAAAATAAAATACCATTCTTCTCATATGGATACCTTCATCCTCATTCAATAGACAGTGCCACCAACAGGCCATGGACAAATCCTTAAGAAAAGAAAGACATGATCTCCTGTTCTTTCTTTAATATGATGCAGCCTTTTAAATACAGGTACCTGGTGCCCTCTGTTGATAGCAACACTTACAGTATTTATATCAGTGGGTATATACTTATATCTATATATTTATCAATGGTTTTTTACATGTAAATGTGTCCATCTTTCAGCTCAATTGCGGTCTCACATCTGGAGCCAGAACTACAAGAGAAAATCAGGCAGCTTCCAACTCCTGCAGAGAGAGTGTACTTTAACAAAGGTCTCTGAGAGGATGACCATATTAGGAAATGTTTCATCATGAGACAAAATTATCACGTCAGAGTTCTGGAATATTGCTGCTGCTACTGAAACTCAAGCGAAGATTACCGTGTAATTTGTTAAAGATGTACATGTACGAATGGGTAAATTTTTAACAATCGGGGTATGGTATGGCTCTGCTCTGCTGAATTTCTTAATGAAAATTCCTATATGAACATTAAAGAGCCGTTGTATACTGACAATTAATTCTCATTTTTCTAAGGAAGAATTAAAATGGTCATTACATATAAAGAGAATTCTTATTTTCTTGGCAAGATTCATAATTGTTCGATTATCTCATTCCCTGACTAAGCCTTTCTTTCTTCATCTCTGTCTCATTATATTATTCCAAAGTTCAACAGTTCAGATAGGATGTATCACAGCAAAGGACAACAGATTTTACCACACTGCAGGTCACGGTAGTCTGCACAGACTTAATGTAACTAATTAACTTAAGTTAACAGTGTGTACTAGTCAGCTTAAAATAATGTGAGGATAGGAACAAAGAGTACAGCACTAACAGATGTGTGCCATACTAGCTAGTCCATTTGTTAGAATATGCACAAATAAGCTTGTATCATTTAGCATTTCATTGCTGTTACCATAGTTAGTTTTCAGTAGCTTATACTAAAACGGAAATATCAAACTGACAAAGACCTTAATGGTCTTTGACATAATATTTCAGCATCAGCGTTTTTTTGGGGGGTCTGTGTCCACATGCATTAACTTTATCTCATTGACTTGAGAGTATGATTTGCTACAAAGAAATAATATATGAAATGATATCCATAAATGTTCTTACATTATTCCTCAGCTATAGATGTTATTCATAAATGATTTGATATTCATCACTCAGGTACTATACTATAAAACAAAGAAATAAAACTTGCATAAGTATTAATCAGATTTTTCTGTGTGAGGTTGTAACCAACCAATATGATGAAGAGGGCCTGACAGTCTACCTCAGTGACTTTGGACAGTCTACTATAATAGATAACCATTGATCTCATGTCAGTCCTTAGATGCCTTAAAATGTTATATATATTAATTTTATAAATATACCATTGTTTTAATTGCTTAATCTGATGAATCAGATATCGGGAACTTGTAATTATATCTATTTTGAGAACTCATAGACCATCCAGCAACTTGGAAGAGATGATGATTTGCAATTTAAATTTATTTCAGCAGTATCAAAATTAGGAACATGGCCATTGAGTTTCTTTAGGTAATTTATTTGGCTATCTACACCTGTGGTAACACACCTGAGAAACTGTTTGCTAATATTGTAGAAGGTCCTGAAAATGGGTTGTAAAAATGGCAAAGATACTTAGTTTATAGTGTAATGTTACCAAATAATTCTTCTTTTTTTGACTAACTACCTTATGCAGTTTGTCTCAGCTCACTGGGATATATACCCTGGCACAGTTATTATTGGTACTGAAGGGCTATATGGTCAACAAGTGCTTTTCACCCATCCCCGGAGCCTGTTCAGTCTTCACTTCCAGGTGGAGAGGGTTCACCCATGTGGCCAAGACCTTTGCCAGGGGTCTTCACCAAGAGTAGTTTGAAATAAGCAGGAACCTACAACCAACCTTAACAATTTCACCACCATACCATGCAGATCCTTATATGTCAGCATGTTGAGTGAATCTTGTAACAAACTTGTTCCCACAGTTGCCAATTATTAAATGTGTGCATGTTTTGCATATGAACATGCATATTCATTTGGTGGCTGTTAAGCATTTAAAGTGCAGTGTTTGATTTTATGCTTTACTTTTAATTATTTTGCAATGCTGTCGTGTAATGTTAAAGTACCATTATGTGCCCAGGTCTGTGTTGTAGATTGTTGTACATAAAGATAAGGTTATATGTGATAACCTTAAGATATAATACAGTGCCAAACTCAGTGCCCTATGAGGTCATAGGCGCTTGACTCGATATATTCACCCAGTGGCCAATATTACAAGCACCTACAAAATTCTCCTATTACTTTAGTTTTTAGCTCCAGTCTTATTTGTTATTCAAACCTGGTTACTATGCTTTAAATGACTATTGAGGCAAAATATTAACTGGATAAGAGTAGGATGCTCCAAGAATGAAGAATAAGGTTGTATTAAGGTGTTTTGAGTGGATGATGTCATATATTCAGGGATACAGTAAACACTGAAAGTAAGGAAACCAAATTAGACTAGCAGTAAGGTTGACTAGGACTGTTGTCAGGGTAGGGGTCAATAGTACTTATAATATTGCTCCGCTAATGAGTATTTTATGTCAGGCACCTGTGCATTAGATAAAGAATGTTAAGGTGATAGTATGGAAGAATGTGATGCATAGGCAGATTAAGAAGAAAGCCTCCAGTTTTGCTTCAGGAAAAGACTGGAGGAAAACCCCAATTTCTGATTAATAAATATCTGTATATTTCTGTTGTTAAGTCACATTAAAAGCAAACTGATAAATATTTTTTTGCAAAGCCATTTTTTTGCGTGGTGTATAAAATCCTTGAACAATCTGTAATACTTGGTGTTCTTGTCTTGAGTGGTAAACTCTCACTAATATCTGTATATGTTTGCATGTATCCTGTCAATAAAGGCAATGCATGGTATTCACTATACAATGTTGCCTTTTTTTGTAAAAATGCTCAAATTTGTTTAAACAAATATAATTAACTGTCTTTATAGTCCTAAAATCAGGGGTCATTAAGAGCACCAGTTAACTATTTTCTACAACTGTAAGAGAGGTATCATGGTGACCTTAACTTCTTCTGTTTCTGAAAATAAATAAATACCAGGATGCCTGAGGAATATGTTATATTATTTTTTATTACTTTTTCTTGAATTTTAAATTTAAATTAAAAAATTAAATTCAAACATTTAAATTCTTAGCTTAGAGCAGTTTGTAAATAAGTGAACCTAGAAAACTATTTTGTCTGTATAAGCTGACAGTTATTAATCTAGATTAGTTTCTAAATGTTTAAGTAAAATGCACCAGTTAATATAGTCTTTATAGATAGCAAAGGTGCTACTTTCCTCTCTCAGTGACATAAAGAGTTGGTCTTTTTTTAAGTACCAGTTGAAGATATCAGCCAATGTTGTACACGGGGCAAGAGGTGCAAGTTTGGTCATAACATATGGGCAGGGATAAAACCTGTTCTGCAATAGGATAGGGGGAAGGATGAAGCAAAACATCATGCAGATGTGCAGAAAGAAAATTGATGTAATACTGGTGTCAGGTATATTTGTAAATAGGTAGGAAAAGCAGATGAAATTTTTGTTAATAAATGTGACTTAGTAATACATGAGGCTTTAGCATTACATGTAGGGAAAATTTACATTATTTTCATGGTTTGTTCTACCATTAGTTTTAATAATAATGTAAGTAGTCTTGTTGCTATTGTAGCCCCAACAGACTCAGCCAGTATTACATGTAATTATTTAATGGTTTTCCTGTATTTATAAAATTGATGGTGGGTTGCTCAGGTCCTGCTAAGTACTTACATTAATGCTTTAACATCAGTGTATGGTCCAATAACATTACATCATAACTTAAACAGTTTAAGATAACTTTATCATATTTGCCTGGTGCATTTTTTTGTGCACATTAATGGGATCAGCAAGTTAAACACCGGTAATTATTATGGGTTGGTAGTTATATCTGCAAAACCATAATGCATGTACATACACAAATAAGGCTTTAAAGATAGGATGGAAATCTTTAAGTATATTGACTGATAAGATATGTTATATAATTTTAGTAAGTCAGTTTAAAATGCACAAATCTTCGGCATGTCTTCCAATAAACCTTGAGATTTAAAGGTCATGGATTCAACTTTATATACCAGTGTGTACCAAAGCATTCAATATTAATTAATTAGTGGTAGAGAGAATTATGTTTAGGTGATTGTAGAGTTTCTCACATCTTCATATAGTATTCCAGTTTTGTTGTTATAAATATAAAGATTATACATCCCAATCTGCAGATTGGCCATTCTTTCTATAAATATTCAGAAAGCACAAAATCAAGATCTGTAGATTCTATATGTATATTAGTAGTGTCCATTCTATTGTGACTAATAATAATAAAGCACAATGTAACTGATCTACTTAATCTATTAATATTAGGGGGAATTACATTTAGAATTGGGCCAGAAAGACCACTGATGATAATATATCAATATGTAAGTAGCTCAGGTAAGAAACTTATCAAATTGTGTTATATGTATGGGGGGAATTAAATTTGAAATGGGCCAGAAGGATTACAGATGATAATATATCATGAAGTAAGCTTACTTATCAAATTGTGTTTTAGTAATTTAATGCAAAGCTTATCAAAATAGTTTGTAAAGATTTCTTATGGAAAGAATATCTGAATGGCAAATTATGAACTGATATGGAAAACTTCACATAGAAAAAAAAATACCTGTAATAAGTTGATGACTTCAAAAGATACCGTTTCAAGAATCACTTGTGAAGGACTCGGCTCTCTAGCTGTAATCACCAAACCCAGTTTATGATATCAGACTGGAGAGAAGTTAAAATCTCATGATTCTGGTCAAGAAAGAATTCTGAAATCCTAGTGTTCATACTGGTATCAGCAAAAGAAAATGAATCTTGCAAATAAAACTTTTATGAATAAGACAATCAACACAGTGAACAATACCGTTGTTTTAGCAGTATGCTTATTTGCATTCCATGTCCTTTACGTGACACTAAGTGTCTGAAGGCAAAGGAATGATATTATAAATACGGTAAAATCATACCTTTGTGTTACCTGTATATAAAAGATAAATATTATAAATGATATCATTTTTTTTTATTTTGTCAGTAATTAAATAATTTTGGCTTGTTCAATTAGTTCTATTAGGTACAGCCAAAACTTAAAGATTGGTGTGCAAAAAAATTAGATGAAACTGTCCTGCTTCATAATGCTTCATATTCTAAAGTTTCTTGATGGCAAGATTGCAAAAATCGAACCTTTCTGAAGTTATTATAAAACCAAAATTGCAACAATGTTAACTTAGCAAAATTAAAGCCAGCCACAATATTTATCAGTTGTTGACAGCCAAGAATTATTGCTGATTTAACCTGTGATCATACATGTATGTAGCAGCCTGTCAAAATGATGCTGAGGACCAGTCTGTGGACTTCAACAATCTATCAAAATGATGTTGGGTACCAGTCTATTGATTTGCTGTAATTTTGTTTCCCCTTTAGGCCAAAAAAAATAAAAAGGTATGGTTCTCGGGCACTTTTTTTCAGAGATCACTGTGAGGGCGGTATTTTATTTTTGACCTTTTTTGTATGTCTCGATAAAAATGTCATATGGTCAGGGAAAAGCATGAAAATAACAGGGTTTTCTGGCTAAACAGGTAAAAGCACTACATACCAAAGGAAATCGTATCAAAATTGTATTATTTTCTCTTCTTGAAAGATGAAAATCAAAATAAAAATGTTTGATGCTGGGGGCTAAAATTGACGTGGGCGGTGCCTGAGAACCATACCTTTAATTTTTTTTAGCCTTAGTGCTATAACTTTTTGAACTTGTGTTGCATATGTTCCTTGCCAGTTTGTGTGGCAGCTATTTTGTTCAACAGATGAGATATACTTGGTAGTTCATGTCAATATATATTTACCTGAAAGGTCTTGATTATGTCATCTGAGTGTTAATGAGATCTGTGTCCTTCAGTTATTAGTCTCTGTACTGTTAACGTCTGTTTTAATATGTTTTGTTTTTCTTGATTTATGTTCTGTGTGGTATACTGATAAATAAACAAACTTTGATTATTCCTTGTCTGTTATTTTACATTGTTGTTAGTTAGTTTCTTGTCATTGTTGATGGTTGTAATTCAGTATATACTTATACTTTTCTTAGATTTATCCAATATCAGATTTTTATGCAAACAAAATCTTTCCAGAAAAAAGTGTAACATAGGCTGCCCTTGTCACCCACAAAATGGTTTCTAAATATTTTTGCAGGCCAATTAACATTACCCCCCCCCCCCCCCCCAATTACATTATGTGCTAAATCAGCACCACACCTCTTCCTCCAGGTAATTAGGCAAAAAGTTAAAAGACATAAATTCAAAATGTCCAATTAGTGCTACATTCTGCCTAATTAGCTTCCCAATTACATGTTCATACTTGTACATGCATATTTTCATGCCAGTACATTGTAAGATTATTGATAACAGACAGTGTGCAGAATATTAATGTTTAAATCTCTTCTTGGATAGCGCCCATACTGGTTGGTCATGGGACCTTGAGAGTACATTAGTTTAAATTTGACTTTGAAAGTCTTTGAAGAGGATAACATTTTCTTGCATTTCAGTTTTCTCCAGCATTTCATGTGTCTTTTGGTTCCTCTAAAATGTAAGCCAGTGAATTCTGTAAAATGGTTGAATGAGGTCTTGTTTTTGCTATGTACTTTTGCAGTTACCCTGGTTATATACTACTCGAGTGCTGACTTTGACTTGAGTGGAAACCACTTTGTTAGGGACTCCGACTTGGACTTGATCCTCCTGGTAAAAAAGGATACATACTATAAAGACAGGTGGGAACTACTAACAGAATATATGTATTACCAGAAAGGACTATCTACCAATTTGTAGCCATGCATGTGGAGATAAATGATGTTAAACATTTAAGTAAAAAGCATGTGTATAAACTAACATAAAAATGTACATGATGATCTGAAATTTCCATTTTAAATTCTTTTAATGAAGAGGTTTGTTTTGGACTTGGATTTCAAATGATTCAGACTTGGAAAAGGTGGACTCAGACTCAAAGGGGGGGGGGGGGCTTGGACTCAGATGGTATGGACTCTATCACAGTCCATATGTCTGTAACTAGGATTATGCTAAAACTAGCAAATATATTTCTACAAAACATTGTGGAGGGCTGGAATCCAGGCCTGGCAAGACACCATCAGATTTTGTGAGGACGTCGTTTGAGGGCAGATCCAGTGGGAAGGTCTTCCCTTATAGAAGCCATGTGCCATAATGAGGGTGTTTTAGTTAGACATTTAAAATGTGGCAAGGAAATATGTTTTCCCCTTAGTCTGGTCTGTTACCAGCTTTCTAGAAAAAGTATGAAAAATGGATAGACTCCAAGAAATTTTATATACTGTGACAAAGGAGATTCCTTTGTGCCAGTTGGAGGCCACCCATTCATCTGTATTAGGGGCAACATTTGTTCTGCAGCTGACCATATGGATAGATTTAATTTGAATATAAAACAGAACTTACAATTAGTATATCACCATGATTTATTAATCCACCATTTTGTATAAAATGACAACGCCACTTCATACTGTATGGTTGAAAGCTTCCATCAATACTACAGGTAATCAAAGATCAATTTGTGCTGGTCTATGTTTATTCTGATTTTTACTGGAGTTTATACATAAAGCTTATGTACATTCATTTGGCACATGGAATTCCAAAGATGTCAATTGACAGTCTGTTGAGATCTAGTTCCATCTACTGCAGTGTATATAATAAATATAATAAACCCTCTTCTTCAACTAGTATAGCTACTAACACTACTTGCTTGCTACTGTGGTGCTTGCAAAAATGAAAATGAATACAGAATAGGTCAGATATACATGTACTAGTATTTCAGCCCTGATTGTTTCAGTTGCAGACATTTTGACTGGTCCAGGATATTACAGCCTGGACCATGATTTCAGGAAAGTCGGAAGGTCCATCAGGCAAAAATCCTTGGACATAATTTTCATATTCAGATGTATGCACACTGCTTGGATGAAATGAGTTACCTTGAGTGCTAATGTCAGCTTGCATATTGAGGAGGGCTGCAACAATATTTTATCAATATGTTATCTATTAAGTTTAATATCTTTTCTGTTAAATACTGTGATACTTCATACACGATATGATACACAATACCATACATATATATAAAAAAAGATTCAGATTCCAAACCATTACTGTTCTTTGTTAAAGTTCACCATGCCCTTGTCTCCACACTTTATGAATAATGAAACAGCCTCATATTTATTTGGACAAACAGCAGTTGGCAAATCAGATGTCAGTTAACTGATTCCTGGACAATGATGTTTTGCCTTACCTGCACATGGCTGCTGACTATCACTTATTGCCAGAGGTTGCTAGTTAAATGTGGGACTTTGTTGGATGGTCATATATCATCAACATATCAGTAAAGGGACATTACTGACACAATATTTCACTTTGTATCACAATGTATCAGTGAATTGTTGCAGCCCTAATGTTGTGATATATTGGTAGGTATTGATTAAGCCATACATCTGTTTTATACCAAATTAAATAACAAGCCCAGCTTTCCTATTTGTGCAACAGCATCAAAATCCAATCTTTATCTTGCACCTGCTGTGGCAAAATATAGAATTTCTGTATCACCAATTACACTTGCAACCAATATTCATAATGCTGTCATATATCCATCTAAAGATTAAAAAAAAATTATTATTTCATTTAAGAAGACCGTCATGTATCATATTTTTAGGTGGTCAAAACTAGGTAACAGCTATCGAGGGCTTGAGTACAAAATTTGCTGCCTTTTCAAGCCCGACACTGAATACAATCAAATGACTGATATTTCCAAGTAACTGTACACTGATATGTAAACTGTGTATTTTACAATCACTGGTGCTTTTGTATAATAAATAAAGCAGGTTTTAAATCACCTATGTTCAATCATAATGATAAAGGTGATAATGATGATAAAGACATTTACATGATCTGCATGACCTCGTTTCTGGGTTTGTGAGTGTGTATGTGTGCAAGTCAACTCATTCAAACAATGTAATATATACATACATGATCACCACATAGACATGTTTGCATCTGTGATGTTAACAGTGATATCAAAACAATAACAGATCTGTAATAGGTGCAGACATACTCTAAACTAGGAAAAGAAATTACGTATGTAGTAACATATGTGTGTTAAACAAACAAATCAACAACTCTGTCTCACACTTTATAAATCTGGTGACTCCCAGAAAGTTCATTTTCTTTGAAGTGTCAATTTTAACTCTGCTGTTTTTTGGTAAAAATTTGGTTTTTTAAATGGTTGATACTGCCTTTAATAAAGAATTCTGTACACAATAGGTTTGCTGTAAACCACATCCTGCAAATAAATACCATACTGCTAATGTCCCTGGGGTAAGGGGACAAATTAAAATTTTCACAATTTAGATTCACTGAGTCAATTGTCACATATTCCCTTGGTCAATTCCTTGCTTTCACCTCCACAAGTCATAAAGAAACTTACTTTAATCTTCTGCTTACCTCTCTGAATACACTATTAGAAAAAAGCCATTGACATTATAAATTACAGCCCTAAGGCAGCAGTCATAGCAATAACTGTGTCAATGAAAACTACATAATGATTGTATAAATACAGAAACCAATGTTCAGTAGGAGCAGGATGGGGTGAAAACAAACAATATATTTACTCAATTAACACCCAAAACAACAGGTTGATATGAATATTGGAGATAACACTATAAAAATACAAATCCCTGTTCCTTCACGGTTACTTTGAATACGAAATGTATAACAGCTTTTTACATGATAAATTACATGTTTGCAGCAGCACTGGTGAATTAGTGTAATATGTTAATGAGACACGAGTTGATTTGAACCTTCCTGTGACACATGTAACTGTTACACTACAGCTCAAAGAGACTTGTCAGCAGAATGCCAGTAATCATGGTAGTGACTGTTCAGGAATGGATCAGCGCTGACACAGCAACAGGTGTTGTACACTAAACTGTCTGAGGTTCAAACCAGTAGCTTTACGTTGCAGCCCGGGTCAGTCTGGTAGATCACGCCTGAAGCCAGGGGCCTTTTTTGTTTAGCACCTTATTGAGCACTTTCTGGAAAATATAGTACATACACAATAATAAATCACTGGTTATGGAGAGTAACTCAAGTGTAAAATCTATGAAGCAATAATGAGAATACGTGTGATTACATTAGACTTGTTCACAGCTGTGATACACAGACACTAAAGATCCACCCTGTTTGCTTTCAGCATAACCATGCTCTAAAACCACAACACAAGTTCACTCAATAAAGGAGATTCAATAAAATATTATAAATGAATAAAATGGTGCAGTATATGGCAAGTCATGCAAGTATTTATGTGAATAATATGACAATTTTAAGACATTTAATAACCTCCAAGGAGTTTTTCTTATGCCCCATAATTGAACAAATATATAAAGACTTCTTCTGTACATCATGACACTTAAGTAATGCCCTACAATTTTACAAGGGGGGGGGGGGGGGGGAGGTTACATGAAGTCATCTTCATCTATACATCATTACTATTATGTAACACACATGGCTTTCCTACATTTTTAAATGTCCATCATTACCATTATGTAATACAAAAGGCAGCCTCCTTTTTAGCCATTTTATCAACATACAAATCATGTAATACAGCCATGACATTCTGTTTTAACTGGCCATCACTACTATTAAGGGATACATATTGTAGCTTTATATTTATAGTGATTTTATCATCATAGCAATTATATAATATACTTAAAAGCCTTGCCATTTTAGACTTTTTATCATCATACCTATTATATAACACATTTGGCAGCCTCACCTTTTCAGCCAATTTATCATCATAACAATTATATAATACATTTGGCAGCCTCACCTTTTTAAACAGCTGTGCCTTCAGCCTGTTGCTTGTGTACTCTTGCTTCCTTTTCTCATCCTTCACTTTCTCTTGAACCTCAGGTAGTTTCTTGTACATCCTACAAAATATCAATATAAAATCAAAACAAAAATCCCTGTAAGCCTACAATACCTTCAAAACAATTGTGTCTCTAATTCTGAAGCAACTGAGTGTTTTCCATATTACAATATCAGCTTATGGAGCATGGTGGTGTATTGGCAAAGGTGCCAGACTTGTGATCAAGCAGTCATGGGTTTGAATCATGTACCCTCTCACTTCCCTGCTAAGACCGTTAAGCAAAGTCTCAGCCATAAGTGTGCTTATGTCCACCCAGCATTACAAATGGATATCTGATGATGTGCTATTTGCATATGGCTTGCCCTGGCAACCTAAAAACCATGTGTGGGCCCTGTAGTCTCAATCATGTGATATTTATATAACTGGGAAGTTAACTGTAAATTCTTCTGAGCCAGTTATTGGGAAGGGGACTTAAAACCTGCAACTTTCACTTTTAACTTATATGGCAGCAAATAACTTTAAGAAGAGTTGATTTTTTACATATCTGACTGATAAATTATGAATTTTTTCCCCTCTTTCTCCCCTACAAAATTCTCAATGACCATAGAGGTTTAACCCACAATCAACCTTTCAGATGGACATCATGTGTTACACAGGAGTACACCATCATGTGATATATATATAAACACAACACTTTCATTAATTCCAGCTTTGACATACCTTTGTGTGATCTGTTTCATCTCCTGCTTGGTCATGAACCTTCTCTTTGGTACATACAGATTATCTGTGGAAAAATAGAAATTATTATTATAGCTTAATTTGTAAAACGTAACATTATTCGTATATCACTGCTCAGGAAATGCCATTTTAAATAGGTTTGAAATTTCATCGTTACACCTATAACATATTCCAATTTTCTTCATCATAATACCCAGACCATTGGTATTATATTTTTCAGTAAAATCTAGTATTTGTTTCATTATTAGGTTCTAATTTCCCTGAAGTTATTATTAACAAACTGATTACAAGATCACATACCACTGAGCGGGTGAGCATTAGGGTTAGCTTGCTTCTTCCTGCGGTCGGGGAACAGTTCCTGTCTCTCTCTCTGATGTAGCTCCTGGATCTGTCTCTCCTGAGATCGTAACAAAACATAACGCTGCCTCTCCCTCGAGCGAGATATGAAGTCCTGCTTCCTCTGAATAAAAGCCTCCTGTGTTAAATAAAAGAATTCAGGTCAGACAGGCTCAACCTTTGCCAATGATGTCCACAATTTTCCTAATGTGACTTAACATTAGGGACCACATTCAGGTAATAAGAAAAACTCAAGTTTATGTTTAAATACTTTTTAGCTTTTTGCAATAATCTGAGAGATCAGATGTGACCCTGCATGAGTAACAGTTTTTCTTTTATCTGGTAAAGTTTATCCCATGACATCATCTAATCAGCAGCTATAAAAAGTAGCTAATTTGCACTTAACTAGTGACCTTGACTGTGATCAGTGGGACTGAAAGGTTATAAAGTATTGGCTGATTTTTATGAATCAGATATCTTAAATAAATGGAAAATAGGTACTTTGTGTCCTTGCTGTAAATTTGTCTTCAAAACAAATGAAGGAAAGAAAACAGGTGGTCTAGGACTTGTGAAAGAGACAGTGATAGTGGAAAAAATCAGCCTGATATACCAACTGGGCCACATTTTTTTACCTGCAGGGACTGTTTGTTGTCTGACTTGGCTGTGCCAGGCCAGGTGCTGCCACCTAGAGGTGGTTTCTTGCTCATGTGGAACTCTGGTGGTTGCTCATCTCTGGGTGGCAGTTCTTGACTCTGGTAGAATGGAGTGTGTCTCTGGAATGCTGGTTCAGAACTCAGGGCCTGTCTCTCTCCTAATGGTTTCCTCCACGGTCGACTTTCTGTCACAGGTACAAACCATGCCAGACCACCTGTCACACAAAACAATGACATTTAAACATTTATGTAAAATGCTGGGTGGACAGAGAAAAATGGATGGGGTGGAATCATGACAAAATAAACCATTACCCTTCTAGAACCCAGACAGTTAAAATACTCTTTTCAAAACATGTAGATCTATTCCATGAATTGGAATCTGGTTGGAGGATCTTGTTTCGATTTTAGAAGTAATTTCACTTCACAACCAGAGCACTACATGTGTTAAAAATTCAAAATACTGTTCACCTAAGTATTCTGGGACAAAAAAACTATATGAAAGACAATACTAAAAGAACTGCTCAATCCAGTTTTGTAGGGATAAGGTTAAAGATATTAGGCAAAAAATTTTATTAGGTGGACAATATCAATTCATTTTTCTGGTGAAAAATGAAATCATATAAGAAGTTAAACAGAGATAATACCATAATGCAAGTGTGTGTGTGTATATATATCCAATTGTACTCACCAGGTGGAGCTGTCCATGCTTGTTTTCTTTGTGAATTTGGAATTTCATTTTCAGTGCTGCCCCCTGGTAGCTTTGTGTGGAGTCTTTCTTTGTTAACAGATGCTGGTACAGAGACAACACCTCGATCTTCATGTGGAGGGTTTTTATTGAGAGGGGCCGTCTGTACTCCTTCTGAAACCATAACTGTCCCATGATGCATTTGCTGCTTAGCAACAGCCACTGCAGGGGAAGGAAAGGTGTTCCCAAAATCTAGTGTCTTTGATGACTTGCTTGCCATGCTTTCTTTTGCTGTTGTGTGCTTACTGGATGCTGCTCGCTGTCTGGATTTTGGTGATGCTGATGTCCGTTTCTTCGCTACTTTGACTCTTTTAGGTTCCTTATCATCCTGATAATGACTGTACTTCACTTCTTGTAACTTGAGCTGAATCTCAGCATTCTGTTTTGTCTTTTTCTGTTTGGGGCTGATTGGTTTTCTCTTGGGCTTACATACACAGATACTGCTATCCTCCATGTCCTTTTTGTTCACGTTTCTACCACCTGTAAGCAGACTAGATTCATCACTCAAAGTAGTGCCTGGGGTGACCATTGAATTAACGAGTGTATCAGAGTCTGTGCTATCCTGTTTATGCCTGGGTGGGAAGCGATGACTGGCTGGGGTGCTGGTTTCAATATGGCGCCCAGTGGATGATAGAGTGGAGGTGGTGGTATCACTTGTACTTTCTGTGACCTTTGACCCTTTTCCTTTCTGTTTCAACAACTGCTGAAGCATTACAATCTTTTCCTTGCGTTTCTGTTCCCGTATCTTATCTCTTGCATACTTCTCTTTCTGTTTTTGTATTTTCCGCTGCAGTTTGATCAGTTTTGGATCATCAGGGAGGTTACGTCTTTTTGCAATAAAGTACATACTGTCACTGTCCAGACTACTGGTAGTCAGATCTGTGCTCAAAGAATCTAACGTAGAATCTTCAGGGATGGAACTTAGCGTTTCTTCCTGCCCAGCGAATGCCAGTCTTTTTCCCTTGGTCGGTCCTGCCTGCTGACATTCCGATTCAGCAGAGTCTCTGGCTTTGGATTTTCCAAGCCTGTGTGTTTGTGTGCTTTGGTTTTTATGTTTCTGCTGCTCAATAGCCAATCTGATTCTAGCTTCAATATCAGAGGTCTGTGTTTCCTCGTGGTGCTGGTGTTGTCCACCAGGTGGAGCTGAATGATCTTCTTTATCTGAAGTCTGAGTTTCTTGCTCGATCAGCCTCTTGATGGCTTCTTGTAGAGCCATTTTCCTGACTGTCTGCTGGTCTGTTGCAGGCTGCTGTGCTGATGTCGCTGGTTGGTTGGCTGTTTTCTTAGACCTGTGTGATGCTGGGGTAATCTGTGTGACTGCATCCTTATGTCTGGATGATTCAGAAGCTGCTCCAGTTGGAGTGGCTGAACCTGAAGATGATCTTGATATTGGGTGTTTTGTTTTCTGTTGCGTTGATCCATCTGACTGTTCTTGTGGTTGTGATGTCTGTGAGGCAGCAGATGTGGTAACCTGTCTTGATTGTGGTTCAGCTGGTGTTTTCATCTTTACTGTTTGTGAGCTGGCAGGTGCTTTAATGCCTCGTTCCGTCTGAGACTCAGTAGGTGTGTTGGCCCCTTCTCTATGTGAGTCTGCAGATGTGTTAGTTTGTAGTGTTTGTGAGTCAGCTGGTTTGTTAGTTTGTACTGTCTGAGCATCTGCAGGTGACTGGGCAGGTGACTGGTCTACCTTACTTGCACCATGTGAAAACTCACTGTCTTCAGAACCTTGCATGACTCCAGCTTTATCTGGTGCTTCAGCATCATCTGCAGCAGGACTGGCAGCTTTGACATCCTGCTGCAGCCCTGCAGGTTTCCTGTCAGCATCCTTCCTACCCTCATCCCTCAGCATCTCCTGGCTGCTGGCTGCTTCGGCAGCTGCTGCAGGGTCATCCTCGGGCTCTACTACATCAACAGGAATATCCCATGTCACTGAATTACTGCTGGTGTTCTTATCTACTTTCCTCTCCTTCGTCTTTATACCAGCCTCTGTATCTGCAGAGATGGACCAGGATAATGGAGATCGATTACTAGCACCTTCAGATTCAGCACCTTTCTGGTCTTGGTGCTGCTCTTGCTTCCTCCCTTTCAGTTCCTTCTGATACTTTTTAATAAAATGCTGCACAGGATTTGTCATAAAACTTGTCACATCACTTCTCAGTGGTGAACTGGCGCTTCTCTCACTGTCTGATTGTGATATGTTCAAGGCTTGGAAACGTTCCCACATTTCGTTGATGTTCGCAGGTAGAGAGGTGGCAGGGCTGGGTGCAGCTGCCTTGCGTTGGCTGCGATTTGGTGGTGATCGAGGACGAGGGGTCATGTTGTCACTACTTGTGTCTGTGTCATCCATCATTCTGCAGGAAAAGAATTAAAACTTGAAAATGTCAATTTAATTATTTTTTTCTTGCCTTTTCAAAGACCTTTTAGAAATGACATGGTTTCATAAACTTTCAAAATTAACATGCTATTGATCAAAGTATACACTTTTGTACATATGGCATTTATATCACTAAAATTCCTTAAGTTCATGACTTATTAGAACTAGATATGTACAAATTAGGCCAAGATATGTTCAATGCTGTGCATTTATCATACTAGGTCTTCACTGATGATACTGGACATGGAAAGAACCAATGTTATAAGAAAGCTTGCATGAGCATGTATACCTGACTTTACCTTTAAAATGATAACATTGATGAAAGAAGTTTTAAACTGTTACAAATAAAAGTTCAGTTTGAACACCTCTAATATTCATGACTTAATAAATTTCAGATATTACATTTCAGAAGTCTATCAGAATGCAAAAGGAGTACTAACTCTCTTTTAAAACCAGACATTAAACAATGTAAGTGATAAAAGGTCCAACAATGAAGTAGAAAGTGATTTTTATTCAATGAATTTAGCTATGTGCAATTTTGAAGCAAGTTATTTTGTTTAAATGATATATCAAACTAAATACTTCCTTAAAGTTATCTTGTATGTTTTATATCATGAATCAGTGTCTTTTAAATCATCAGACAGACCATCAGTGGTCAAATCATTACCACACATAGTATAATCAAATTACCTCTGAGCCTCAATCCTCTTCCTGTACGGGGTGTGCCCTGCTGACCCCGTGTTAGGTCTGGATGAAGTGCTGACTGTGGTTGTGCGAACTGGTGATGCCACCTTCCTCTCTGTACTAGCAGTACCTCTGATGGGTGATCTTGAGGTCTGCCGTAATGAGAGTGGACTAGGGTCAGTACCTGGGCCTTGGGATCTCTCTCTGGCACCAGATAACTGACCTGGGCTGTGTGATCGTTTGCTACCATCTGCAAAAGTGTATTTTGTAGGCAGCCCACTGACTGGATCTAGTCTGGTCTCCTTGGTGGTTGGTGTGCGGTATTTCTCCGAAAACTCCTCACTTAACTCGTCATCCTAGATTGAAACAGCGTGATGGTGAAATTAGCCACTGCCATCACAGTTTATATGAAAAACAAACTACAAGAGTTCTTTTCTAAATCATTATTTAATCATTATACCATACTGTTGAGAAAATCAATTTTGTCATAATTTTCATAATGCAGTTGGTAAAAATCAATATCTTTCAAACATCTGCATAGACTGTTATATAAAAGAGGTTAAGCAGCACTGCCACTGTAACAGAAGAGTTCTCAAGGCCACCAGTACAGATGCTCACATTCTGTATTAGGCTGCATAATTTGCATAACAATTAAATTATATTTAATATCATCCATTTTTCATCAAATATTTATGACAATTCACCACAAACTATGATTGTATATGTTAAATATTGTTTGTCATTGAGTGGACAGGGTGTCTTTAACAGTATGACTCATCTTCTACAATTTTAACACAAAGTTTAATTAACACAACTCTTTTTTACACTCAACATCTGTAATGAACACTTCTTAACAAAGATATAATTCCAAAAGAAATGGTATGAATCTTTCCCATCAGACCACTATGTATATAATTTTGTTACTGTTAAACAGAATTTTCCTGATGCTTATTTTCTTAATCCTCCTTCATTTAATATTTTATCTTCAAAGTTTACACTAAAAGTTCAACTTCAACAGTCAGGTGATTTTTACCTCCTGTGGTACCAGTGGTGAGAACTTGTCCTCCCTGCCTTGGAGCCTCCAGTCAGTGGGGGTTGGACTTCGTTCTAGAGGATAGCGAGTGCTGGGAGAACCACTGTATGGCCTGGACCATTCCTGAGAGTATCCTGGACCAGACTTGTTGGATAACGGCAGCCGAGGCATGTCCAGGTGGCGCTCTTGTGGTGTGTGTGCTGCAGGTCTGTGAAGGGTATCTAATGTGGCTCCCTCTAGGGGCTTTCTTAGGGCTCTCTCTATTTCGTAGTCCTCAAGCCCCCTGTTAGGACTCAGGTTCCTATACTGATTAGTGGTGTAACTATAAACAGTTGGTTCCTTTCTCTGTCTCATTCTGTCTAAATCAGCGAGAGAAGACACTGTGATTGGCCTTGTTTCAAGCCCATAGGTCAAAGGTCGATCGTAGGAAGTTCTGTCACCAAGACCTGTTGGAACAGAACTGTCTTCTTTACTTTTACTAGGACTTAACACAGGTGACCTTGACCTGTCCATGACCTCTGAATGCTTCTGGGCGTTTATGGGCAGATCTTTTTCTTTTGGAGGTCTAGTAGTTTCTGGGTCTGACCAATCAGCTGGGGTCTTTGAATGGTTACCATTCACCCATTCTTCGGTAGTCCTGTACCCCGTCTTTCCACCCATGTTCTGTTCAGTTCCTCTTGAATGAGAGCTCTCTGTGAATGATTTCTCCGCATGGCTGTTTTCCTGAAATATATCACAATGTAATCTTATTTTATACTGAAGGAATTTTGTAGTTAGTTAGTTAGTACACAGTATACATTTTGTAACAAAAGGACACTTTAATAATGTATGTGCTTTTAAAAGTATGACTGCTCACCCATGTGGCATGCTGTGTGGGTTTCAATCCAAGAAACCTTTGTCTTGTTTCATTTTTTAGTATTTATTTAACTGATTCGCAAGTCATATTAGTTAAATAAAATTCTTATCAAACTATTTTTGTAATTCATCCACCTTTATAAAAAAAAAATACATTAATTTATTTTACCGTTAGCATCTCCCTGTGATACATTGCTTCACAGAATAAATCTAAGGTAACACTGGTTATCAATTATGGTATGTTTTGCAGGAAGCAGGTGGTTTTGTGGAACTTAAATATGGCTAAATTTACTTTATTTGATTATTTTTATTTTACTTTTTTTACCCTTTAAAGGATTCTAAAATGGAGATGACATACACAGAATTATATAATTTTTAAACATATTCTTCTGATTAAAGTGAAAAAAAAACCGAATTGCTACTATGTTAAAGGGAAGGATTTCAAAGTTCTGAAAAGGATGAGGGTTGGAGCATAGACCTGTAGATAATAATCCCATTAAACATGCACACTAATGGTTAATTGAAGACAAGTTAAAAAACCAGCTGATAGGCTTCGACCCTCACCCGAGTCACCTTAAATTCAATATTATCTATTTGAACCTGGTTATCTTCACAATCACCAGACAAACAGTGCCATCTGTAAGGAATGGTCCTTACTAGAACAAAACCAAGCACTGGATGAAGGCTTTACTCACATTTTCCTGTATGGTGCTGAGGATGTCTACATCTGGAGAGTTGCGAGTCCCAAGCTGTTTCTTGCTGTACACACCAGTGCTCTCTGCTGGTGCTTCTGTCCTGGTGCCCAGAACGTAGGTAGGAAACACAGGGGCTCGAGCATCATCTGATCCTGAGACACAAAAATAAATAATGTCTAAGACTGGCTAACAAGTGAAATATTATTAAATGGATCAGGTTCAACAACCATTTATCAATAAAATTAGAGGTAAGCACTGTGACCAATATCAATATTATCAAAAAAACATAGCTATTTTTATGACAAAACATAATGAAAAAAAAATCAATTTAAACAACTTAGCTTGGCAGCAATGTAGCTGTAGCTAAGCACTAACAGAAAAGGTGGAAACAAAAAGACTATAATATGTTCAACTGTATTTTGTTTGTGTTCTTTGGCAGAAACTCACACAATCTTTACAGCAATGTTTATCAGCACATTATAAATAAAGAATTATTTAAAAAATGTGTTCCATTTGCTGTATCAGTTTATTAAAATTGTATAAATTTTTATTTCAATTCAATCCTTGGATAGTCATTAAAAGTGGTAAAGATTCATATCTGAGCTATAAATAATTGCACAGGTTCTTATTTTTGATTGTCAGAGCCCCTGATAATTATATTGGTCATATTGCAGACCAAGGAAGTTGTTCATATTAAGTTATCTAATTAAGTTTTCTACACATCAGTCTTTACCTTGGTTTTTTAATTGGCCACTGTAAGAACAGGTTCTTCATGGTTTGGCTGGGCCCTGAGCTTTTGGGTTACAATGTTTTAACGTGAGCTTGATTTATTATACAGGTTGCATTGATGCTAAAGTGAACAGGTTTTCCTGCCCTGTTTGATTACCTGGGTGTGTGCTTTCCACTGTGGTTTCACTGTTTGTATCAGACTCCACAAAATACAGCTGATGGCTCCCTGCTGGCCTGTCAATTACAATGATAATAATAACAGTACAACCACAATACTGTAAAATACACTGCACTCATTTTGTATATATATATATATATATATATATATATATATATATATATATATATATATATATATATATATATATATATATATATATATATATATTTACACAATTC
Source organism: Sipunculus nudus (assembly GCA_026874595.1). Classification (NCBI taxonomy): domain Eukaryota; kingdom Metazoa; phylum Annelida; class Sipuncula; order Golfingiida; family Sipunculidae; genus Sipunculus; species Sipunculus nudus. The sequence continues at coordinate 45,875,325 of CM049306.1, read as the reverse complement.
TTATAACTAAATAAAACTTTTAAAAATAAAAGCACGTTTTCTATTTGTGTCATATAAATGTTTATGATGGAGTATCATGTTTTATGCTACTGGGGTACTCCCATTAATATAATGTACAGCACCCATGGAGATTTTGTTTGAACAATGATTTCTGATAATCACATTTTTACAGCTTCGTCTAAACTGATAACAGGATTGTCAGCAAATATAACATTGAATATCAGAGCACCCTGGTATTATTCTTGAAATAGTAGTTCAAATAATTAGCAGTACAAAGCATGTTTGTAGTTATGTTAGGCACAAAATGTTCATACTCCCTTTACAACCATCCAGTTGCTGTATCAATAAAGGGATGTAAACATAAGCCGTTCAAAGTAAGCATGCTTACTGTTAATATGTAGTCCTCTGATCCGCACATAGTTTCATATCATATTACTGTTTTCCAGAGCAAAATTATTTCTTCCTAATTCAGACCTATTTTGGTGAACTTTACTTTTATGCTACTAAATAAATCAGTGCATCCCTAAATATTTTCTTGTTATAAAATTCATATTTTTTTCATGTCTCAGCACGTGAAAATGTCAGATTATTTATCTTTAGATCAGAAATTTCACAATGCAAACATGTATCAAGCTACACAACCCTCTTTGATATCCATTTATTTCTACTTTTTTTTTGCTTTAAATAACTACATAATATATTCACACAGAATAAGGCACACATTTATTCTGTGTGTGAGCACAACCAAACAATGCCAAACAATAACAATCTACTTATCATCTCACCTGAGTCCTCTTATATGCCAATCTTTGACCCTAACCAATCAGAAAACACCATGCAAATATATGGTAACTGTGAAAATGTTTGCTTGTCATATTTTTTTTTGGGGGGGGGGGGGGGGGGGGGTTGAGACTATATTTTAAGCATTCAGATAAATTTTAATACTAGTTTAGCTGTGTAGTTCAAAGTGAATAAAAGGATGTTTCCAAGGTGTAAACCATAATGCAGGATGTAAATTAAGAATCTTACCTTCAATATTTTAAATCTAAAACCTTCTCTATTATTTTCTTTAACTTTAAATGATTATATAATGCTCAATACCAGAAAGTTATGTGAGCCAAGCTGAAATTAAGCAGACTCTTTGAGTCAGATGAGTTGGTGTCAGAATAACTACAGGTTACTCTCCAAGGAGAATGAATAGGGGTATTTTAAAAGAAAATTGTAGAATCAGCTTACATGTAAGGTCTCCATGTTGGAGAAGCACTCTTCGGTCGAGTACTGATTTCCTGGGAGATATGCTGACTCAGGCTTCGACTACTGTCAAGTTTGTATCCACTGCTGTCAATGGTGGTACGGCTCGTATCTCTTTGTGTACCTACAATAAACATTAAACCTTTATGTGTCTTAGCTCAGTGCTAGTTCCGGATTCTCTCTATACTTATGCTTGATTCTCTTTTTAATTCTGATGAACTAGGTATTGTCCAAGTATATAAGTTACTTGTCATCTATCAGTAGTTTTTATGAAGACAACTTTTTACCATTCTAACTGACCTGGGAAACTACAACATTATGATAACATCTAATTTGGCTATTTTTTTAAATTTCTATTTCTATAACATCCATTTATTAATGGCTCCAGGGCTGCAATTGGTAATTATAAAAAATAAGTTTTCACCTTCACTTTATCTTTCACTTAAATGCTTCACAGATTAATATTTACTGTACCTCAATTTAGATATGTTCTCATTGGCCACCAAGCATGCAGAAAAAAACAAGGGACCTATGGGTCACGACACTCAGCCGTTATATATGATAAAAAAATATTATTTAGAAATGAGGCACATGCTGGTTTTGTGTGGTAATAAATATAAGCTGTATTATGAGTTGTTGTTGTTTAGCTTATGTATGATTTTGATAGTACCTTTGGAGACAGTGAAGAGGATTGATTTCATTTATTTTATTAACAAATGGAGTACTACTGTCACACAGATTTTGACTTGGCCATATAACTTATAAGCAGAACATATAATATAAGAGTTTAACTATTTATTAAAAAAATTACAAATATTGTCCCAAATATAATTTTTATTAAAAATAATAAGAGAATCATATGATTTTTTTTAAATGAAATATAACTGATATGATTATTAAAATAATATTAAAGAATATATTCATGAATGCATTCATGAATACATTTTGAAAGTATTTGCACGAGTATTCATATACTTTCATTTGTACCTGAATTCCCATTCTTTATGCAAGAAATTTTATAATGGAGTACATAATCATATTCGTATTTAAATACAATTACAAAGTATTCGCACCATGTCTGGTATTTATTCTGTTTTCACCAAACAATGATGTTGAGAATCCAGAATATACAAAATTCACACATTTAAATAATGATCATAAGTACCTGGTTTAATGGCTTTTATTTATATTAAGAAATAACTGTAAAAAATTCATTTTGGACTAATTTCACATCAATGTACACACTAGACACAGTAGGAATCTAGATTAATATTATCAACTGCATCTTTGTCTATCATTAATTTCCTTCATATAATCCTTAATGATTAGTAATGAATAATATGATTTACTTCTTTATCATTAAAAATGAACTGAAAAATGCCATAGGTGACTGCATGGTGTTATTTGGAATATGTGACATTCTACCCATCGATACAAGATTCTTATATCATCAGTAACTGCAAGTTTATTTCCTGTTATTATAAACTAACAAATTCCTTTTCTATTTTTCTTTAATTTGTTATTAAAAACCAATAAAAATTTATTAATTTATTGTTTATTGTTATGTTGTTGGTTAAAACTACTAGATGAGTTGGGTTGAACACCTGGATCAACTGTGGCTGGCCATAAGCTGCCTGGATTCTCCCCTCAAGCGTGCATAATTTGATGAAAGGTCAACAAGGTCAACATACAGGTGACTCAAGAGGGGCTGGAGAGAGCCAAAGTCTGACAGGGTCTCATAAAAAACATTAATAAAAGCTACAATATTTGGCAAATTTCTTTCAGCTTTCTAAACTATAAAGCTGAAATCCTTATGTGTGCATGATATAAAAATTATATCAACAGTGCTCACGGGAAACAAACGTGCCATGGTTACAGTTGGGAAAAATTTAAGGTACTAATTTTATATTTATACTAATAACTTATAAAATTTGAAAAATTCAGAACTAATTTTGGGTATTCAATTGAACTTGATTAAATAATGTTACATCCCTGACAAAAAAGATCTCTAGCTTCAGCAATGCCCTTGTTAAGGGAGTAAATATATTTCTTGATTTTTTTACCAAGTGCATTATGTTTGGGCCCATAACTTAAAAAAAATACACAATACTGACATCATTTCTGGCATGTGCATAGTGAATGTATAGAAAAATATGTATATTATATATGATCAAAGTCAGATCAGTGGTTTTGATATTAGGCAGTCTTAAAGTGTAACATTGGGTTTTTAATGGAAAAATGAAGTTTTTCATTGATATCTCAAAGGAATTAAGTCCTAGTGACCAAATTCTTGGCATGGTAGGGGATTTTGGAGAAATCTAACTGTATGCCAAATTTAAGGAACTTAGAGCTGAAGCTGAGTAGCTGAGCTCTAGCAAACTGCATAAAACTAACAATAAGTGACATGGTGCTTGAAAACTTGAATAAAATCTACAGTTTTAGATCAACTGGTTTCAAATTTTTGGTGTTAACAGTTGAAATGCTAACAAAAACATGCTGTGAAAATTAAATCCACAGCAGTTACAGCAAAAAAATGAGCCATGGTCAAAGTTGGGCAAAATTTAAGGTACCAATTTTTTATTTTTGCTAATATTTTTAAAAATTTAAAAGATTTTGATCTAATTTTGGGTATAAAATTTAATTTTGATTAATAAAAGTAATATTACTGGAAAAAAGTGCTTAGCTTTAACAAGTTTTGTGTTAAGTGATAAAATTTCTTTACTGATTATTTACAAAATGCATTATGTTTGGGCCCATAACTTTTTTAAATTAAATAATACAGACCTAATTTCTGGCATGTACATAGGAATTATATAGAGGATTATTTATAGGAAATATGAGGAAAAACAGATGAGTGGTTTTGATATTAGGCAGTCCTAAAGTGTGAAAATAGGTTTTTAATAAAAAATTGAGGTTTTTCCTTATTTCTCAAAGGAATGAAGTCGCAAAGACCCAGTTTTCGGCTTGGTAGGAGTTCTTGGGGACATCTAACATTATGCTGAATTTTGGATTCCTAGGTCTTACGGTTTCAAAACGTGCCACATCTACGGACGGACGGACGGACAGACGGACGGACGACGGACAATGGACCACGACTATAGCTCAGATGACTTATAGTCAGCTGAGCTAAATATCAGTTTATAAAATAACTATTTGCAACAAACTTGTTCTTGAAAATAGAGTTTATAGGCAGGATTTACCAATATATAACCATCCTTATGTTCCACTTAACACTTAAATTATAATATAAATGGTCAATTTTTATATTTAGGATTATATAACATACCTAACTTAAAATATATTTTAAACCTGAAATTACACTGTTCACTAAAGTTGACCTTTTTTTTACACAATAATGACAATATTCTTAGTAGACTGTGTGTGACATACCTGTTGATGGCAGTTCTTGTAACACATCTCTCCTGAGAAAATTCTCACTGTTTGTCCTTTTGGAAATGTGATCCCTGCAAGTAATCAGTACTCTTCTTAATTAAAAGTATATATCATATCATCACATTGAGGTGATTATCTAAGCTTTACTAGTTCTGAACAAAATTTAAACCTCTGACAATCTATTTTTACTGTAAATAAGCTGGATACACAGGTAAAATTCCAGCTTGTTTGAAATATATAAAATGATAAATTCCCCTGCTTGATAATGTTTGTTTCTTATTTCCTATAAAAACCAGAAAATTAGCCTGCTGCTGATATTATAAAACAATTTACATACACCAGTCAGCTAACATTCTGTGGCAAAGCACTTAAAATTTTCTATCAATATGACCATCAAACCGTTTGTTGAATTAATTTATACCTCACAGATGATCTGGACAAAAATCTTTTTTTCACCAGGAATATGCAATCTTAAAATGTCATCCACAATTAAATTCTACCAAATCAAACCTTTCTGTATGAAAGGTAATAATTACTTTTGGCTATAACTGACCAAATAATACACCCCTAATCATACATTTAAATTCACCAGTTAAAACTTTAATTCACTTATTTCTAAAGAAATCACTATAACTGAAAACAACCAAAGGACTAACCTGCTCTCTGCTGTGCCAAGACTACTGGAGTGAGGACGATCAGCTATGGAGGAGAACTGGTCAGGAACATCTGTGGAGTCCTTACTTGTGGAATACTTTGATTTTTCCCTGAATCTATTTGGTGTACCCCACACCTCTTTAAGCTCCTGGTCCTGTTGACCTGGAGTGCTATCCCTTGCAGGGGTTTTCCATTCCATGCTCTTGTCAAAGCGAGCCTGGGACATTTTATCTAGCTGGGATGCAAGGAAGTGCTCCATGTTGTTGAAAGCACTGAAAGGTGCAGACTTAATCGGTGTGACGGAAAGTCGAAAACTTGGGCTCCTCGAGTTACCCTGAGGGGATCCAGTGGTGGTGGAATGGAAATAATCACGGGGAGTAACAGACCTATACGAATCATCGTAAGGAACACTTTTGAAGGAACCATATGATTCTCGCTGTCCAAGCTCAGCTCCCCGTGCTCCCGCCTGTTGATTGTATACACTACTATCATCCTGACTCAAACCAGCACTGGGTATTCTGTGCATTCTGTCAATGTTCACCAACTGCTCATTACTTTCGGCTTCCCTCAAGTACTGATACGCTTGTCGGTGAGGGGAAGACCTGGTCAGGATTTGATACACTCTGTCTGATAAACTGTCACCCCTGGGAGCTGTCTCTGTTGCTGCAAGCTGGTACCGCTCGCCATTTGGTGTTAGAGTTGACGGATCTGCAGACCTGCTCCTGTTATGAAGCTGCTTCCTGAAAGAATCATCCTGAAGTGTAGAATCCTGGGTGACAGTGCTGTACCCACCAGCCTGTGGTGAAACACTGTGTGCTCTACAGTCTGCAATGAAAGTCCCTTTGGCCAGACTGTTATCTGATATAGCTCTGAGTTCAGTCTCTTCCGGTCTCTCTGTCAGATCACTCTGCATTGTGTTACCATCCAGATGTTCAGCCTCAGCTTCTGCTGCATCCATACCTGACACATCCCTGGTGCTCCCCTTCTCTGAACCTGATCTGGATCCATCCAGATCCCTCCTGGACATTCTCCCATCACTGCCAGCATCACTTGCCTGTTTTTCATTGACAACTTTTCCTGACATTAGATTCCCATTCTTAAAATCCCCTCGTTCAATAGCAGCTTCTGTTGCATGAACGATATCCAAGGCAACATCCACTGGCACCACACCTCCAGTCAGCAAGGGCTGGATCTTCATCTGTGTCCTGGTGCTGAGTCCTTCAGGTTCAGTACGATCCTCTAACCTCTCTAACTCTGAGTTCTTCCTCAATGATACGAAACCCTCACCATCTTTATAACCTATATCTGCTCCGTAATCCCAGCTGTACCTCTTGTGGGGGTCATCAGTCTCAGATCTGCGTGAGACAAAGCTGTTTGAGGACTGAGATGAGATGTCCTGACCTGAAGAGTCCTGTTTCCTCAGGGTTGACAAATGGTCCTGGATTTCATCCAAGTCTTTGGCCAGAGTGCTGTAATCAAGTTGTGAGTCACCTGACCAGTGGCCATCACCTTTCTGGTATGCTTTATCCTCCAACAGGTGGCGCACTCTCTCACTCAAACCATCATCTGTATCAGCATCATCTTTGCCAGAATCTTTTGATGCTGCACTGTTCACTCTCTCATCCAGCCGATCATCAGACTGCTTAAAGTATGCACTGTCAGCCTGCTGGGTCTGACCTTTAACCTGAGGGGGAGGAGATGCATCACTGTCACTGACACTAATACCCTGTGACAGCTTATATATCTGGGGAGCTTCCTTGTTCTTTCCAAGGTTTTCATATTTCTTCAATATTTCCTCTACATCACTGGATACTCCAGGTGAAGTACTGTCAGTGTTATGGCTAATATTTTTCTTATCTGGAGTTTGGAGGGGATCAGATGCACCAGAATGTTCTGGAATCATTGATATATCTGGTGAGACAGATATTTTGTTTGGTAAATCCATATATGTTGTTCCTTCACTGGTTTGTGACTGATTCGTACAAGTGCTGGTGACACTCAGAGGGCTTCCCACCTGGGCTTCACCTGTAATCCCACCCTGTCTCAACAGCTTTAAAACATCTGGATCAAGATCTTCATCCTGATGACCAGTGTGATGTTCTGCTGATCCTGAATCACGCAAGCCTTGCTCTGATTCTCCCAGCAGCAGCCTCTCAGTTATTGGATCCTCAGCCATAGCAGCACTGACACGACTAGCAAAGGATGTTGCTGTCTGAGGATCACTCTGCAGAACATATTCCTGCCTACCAGCCAGTGCTGTATCTTCAGTTAACTCATGCTGCATCTGTAAAGAACCTGACTCTGACTGCTGTATATCCTGCCCTGACTGTGGAGCTCTGCTGATCCGTAGAAGAGCACTGCTGGAAGGGGCCGGGGGTTCAGAGTTACCACTATTCCCAGATGCTGCAAGTTTCTCTGATGCCCTGTACACAAGCTCAGGATCTGACCTGGTGCTTCCTAAGGAATTTAAATCTCTTTCTCCACTGACCAAGGTGCAGCCATCCACTTGTTGGGCAACCTGCTCAGCCAAGTCCTCCTCATTGTTGACATCTGAAGATAATTCAGACTCCTGAAGCTCAGGAGCAGGTACTGTGATCCCCATCTTCTTTAGCATCTCCTCCCTGTCTTGAGGTGGAATATATGAGTTATGAGATGAAGCTGACCTTACAGACTCCCTGCTACCTTTGACGGAAGAGTGTCCTGACAGTCTACCATTTCTATCCAAGGGTTTGTAATCTGCTGGTCCGGCTTCTAGATGGTATGAACCTGCCAAGTCCTGAACACTCAAAACAGATGGCTGAGCGGGCATGCGTGTTGATTCACCTAATGGATGTTGAGACAATGCAAGTTCATCTGTCTCAATTTTACTGATTACAGTGTCAGAAGTTTTCTCAAATCCTTTAGTTGATCCATCTTGAGAACTGGCATACTGTGACAAGGATGACTGGCTCCCTGTATTGTTGACAAGATCAACTGGTTCTAAAGCATGCTGAGATAGGCTTAGTCTAGAAAAATTCTGCTCAAGAATTCCACTAGCAGTATTTTGTTCATTTCCTGTGTATTGTGTCAAAGCCATCCCACTGCTGACACCACTTTCACTGAGAGGACCCTTGGAATACACAGCCTGACTATTTGTCATTTGACTGCTACCAAAAGGATGCTGTGAGAGTGACATTTGGTCACTCATGACACTCTGCTCAGTCACCAGGCCTTCAGATAAAGAGGTCTTTTCACCATTCTTACTTGTATCATCTGCAGAGTATTGAGATATTGAAGCTTTTCCACTCATTAATCCTGCATCACTCACTGGGTGCTGTAGTGATGATCTTTCAGCACTGACCAAAGCAGTGTCACTCAAGGTAATTTGAATCAATGAGGTACCATCCTTAAAGTCCTTTTCAGTTAATTGTTGTTGCATCAGTGAACCTTCCTTTGTTCTCTGGATATCACTTGTTGCACTTCTATCTGACACAAACCCTGTACTGCCATAGTTTGTACTGTATGCAGAGTCTTGTGTGTGGCAAAGACCACTTTTTGCTCCTACAACACTTCCTGAATACTGAGATAACTGAGACAAAGGGGCTCTGACACTGAGGATGGTATCGCTCTGAGATTTCTCAGACACTGTTGTATCCATATGATACTGAGATAAGGACCCATGGTCCAGTCCATTGGTCATGTCTCCTAGGGGATACTGTGACAATGATGCCCTGTTACTAATGATGGTTCCATCAGCCTCACTAAGTGGGTACTCTGATAGTTTTCTGCTGGTTAACTGAGTATCACTTAATGAATTTCTGTCAGATATTAACCCTGTGCTCATAATGCTGGTACCATAAGTAGAATTCTGTGTGTGACTTGTAACCTCTGAATCATTTTCTGGATACTGTGACAGCTGAGACATAGAAACTCTAACACTGGGGACAGAATCATCCTGCACTTTGTTATAAGCAGCAGAAGCATCCATGCGATGCTGAGATAACAATCCATGGTCTGTTCCACTGGTTACATCACCAAGAGGATACTGTGACAGAGATGCTCTGTTGCCATTTATGGTTGCATCTGCCTCTGTGATTAGGTACTGTGATAGCTTTCTGTCTGAATCAATGGTGATGCTTTTTTGAAGCTGTGGCGGTGAGTCTTTCTGCTCTGTAACAACACTAGTGAGGCCTTCCATGCCTTCTTCTTGTAGCTCTAGCAGTGCTTCCTGCAGGGCTGACTCGCTCAGGTCATGGGCTGTATCATCCAGCACATCTTGTGTCAGGCTGTCATTTTGGCCTGCAGTGTAAAGATATGTATAACTGTAAACTGATCGGCAATGTGATGATCTGTAAAATGTACAGTGGCTTGCACTTAAATTTGTAAAACATAAGCTTATTGACAATGTAAAGAGAGGTCAATATGAAAATAAACTTCCATTGTAAAGACGGGTAATGGATAACTGAGTTCATTGTAAAAATGGACTACATATTACAATACATATAAAATAATTTAATACTGAATACTTATTTCCATTAACAATTACATAAGAAATGCCTTCTTATTTATTATACTGACTTTTATTTTGGATATATCTGTTGGACTATTGACGATAGTGAGTTTGATGCAACAACCTAAATAAAAGAAAGAAAACACTCTCCACAGTGCTCTCATGAAATAAATTAACTTCTGGAAAAACAGTGCAAGTTATGACAGAGTGGTTCCATCATCAAACATGACTGACAAAAATCAAATGCAACAACATAGTATTACACTAAATGGACCTTTTGAGGCAAATGCATATGCATTGGCCCCAAAGAAACACAGGCTAAAATCAAGATGGCCACTTTGAAAAGGAGACAATCAAAATTTCAGATCCTAAGAAAATAGTCCAAACAGTTGTGAAAGTTTGCATACCATATTAGATTATCAATATAATTCTTATTTCGAGTCAAATATAAAATTTAAACAAAGGACACTGTTTAAGGGAAAATAAAAGTGGACATATCATGTGGATCAAAGCAGTATTCTTTTATTTTCTTATTCAACATTTACAGATAATTATACTGACCTGCAGTGTGTTCATCACCCATTCCAGGGAATTCTGTGCCCTCCACTGTCCTCTCAGATATATCTGCACTGTGTTCTTCTGTCCTGCTTCCTTCATTCACACTCACCTTAAAAGTACAAATACTTTGTATAATTAAACAAATGGTAGCAATTAAGGGAAACAGAAATTGTACTTTGTAGTGATAGGTAGAGCTGTATTAAAAATAAGACTGTACATAAATCAGTATCAACATGTAAAATGATACCACTCTGATCATTTTCTATGGAAATTCACCATTCAGTTGTGCATACATGCTAAGACCTGACTCAGAATAATCCATAGTTATAAACTACTAGACAATAACTAGACCCTATCCTTTCAATTATGATATTTGCCAAGACTAAAAAAATGTGCATTTTTCATTCAATTTACCACTTAATATGATGAAAATCTCTAGCCCACATGCTTGACAGCAAAAATATGCCATTTAACAAGAAAAATGTATAATAATTTTAATGCACATAATTTTGTTGTCTTGGGTAAAAATGATAAAATATTCACAGGTTGAACTGAACAATGTCAGAAACTTGGTGTCCTTGGATTTATACATTTATAGATCAACATTTTTACATTTTGATAATAAAAGCATCATAAAGAAACCCAGATTAGAAAGCCTTTAAAATTCTCAACAAACAGAGTGAAAGAGACTGGTTGGCTATGTTTCACTGCATCTACATCTGCTGGTAGCTTCATGCTGGTAGCATTAAGAACATTTGGTAAACTTGTTCAATGCCTTTCATAGTAAACCTTTTCATGCAATATTGGATTTAAACATATTGGTTTTATTGCAGGAGCTATGCATGGAAAATTGTAATGATAATTTACAAGTATACTACTACAGACTACAGACAAATTTATAAAATTAAATCAAATGAAAGTGAAAAACAGAAATATCACTCTACTCATACATCACTTTCTCATTATCTCAAATATTAAACATAATTCATGAATATTGATATAAAATACAACAGCCAAGCACTAAAAGTTAATACATACAAAAGGTCATCATCTACGATGACCTATATGCCTATACGCAAAGAATATTATAAAAAATGAGAAAGGAAGAACAGAACAGTCCAGGCAGCTTACTAATACATCGATAGCTCTGAATAAAGATAGCTGAATTAAATACAGATAAGTACTTACTTCTCACTGGCCTAAGAATCAGTCTGATAATAATAATAATAAATAAATATATATGTCTGATAAATTCATTTATAATATTTCCATTACAGAATTATAGAAAGCGATCTTTAGCTGGTAATGTCAGGAAGTTACTGCTGACGTATTTCATATACTGTTATATATATAGTTTATTTAACCAGGGCCTGGAAGAAAAATCAGGCTCTGATTGAACATGTTATCAAGATCAGGTTTAAATATTTGATAATAAATAAAATACTCTATGCCTGGACAGGTAACTATACTCAATGGATTTTTTTATCAAGTAAGTAAACCTCCTGACTGGAGGCACAATGAATCAGTCTACTTATACATTTAATTGTTATTTCAACTGTAAAAACTATAACAATAACATAATTTAGAGCCTTGATATTATCTCATTTTTCTGCATTAATAAAACAGTCATGAACAATTTAACATCATTATAAGAATAAATATATTGCAGTTTATTTATCATAATGAGACACATAATAAGTAACCCATCCCCAAGCCACCCCAGGAAAAAATTAAAATGCTTAATAAAAGCAAATTATAACATTTTTTCCAACTTCTGGTTTAAAAAACATTCCTGCAATCACACTTGAAAACTGAAAGACTTAAGAATAATACTGCTTAGTGCAGCTTATGTTAATACCTAAGGTAAATAGCATTTTGCAACCTTCCTATTTCAGTAACAAAAACTGAGCCTCTGTTAAACACATTGGCCTCTAATACTGTAGTAATAGTTGACATAAAGATCAAAACCCAGTCAGACTTGTCTAAACATGCGTATGTAACTTGCGGGCGTAGGGCGGCAAATTTAACCAAGACAGCAAGATCCATTATTAAAATACACACTTTATGCAATTCTTATGTATGAGAAGACCTGCAAAACAGAATAAACAGAAAACTCTTCAAGAGAAAACCAGTTTTCAGTGACAGATTTTTGGGACAAACATTCAGCAATTAGGTACCCAACCCGGTAACCACGAACGCTTTCACTTCACTTGACACTTCTGACAGTTTGAACTGCGAATACTGTCCTCGTTATTTATGTTAAATTACCACTAAAAGAGCTGAATTTTGACAGTTCATTGTGTTTATTCTTGCTCTATCGTATTCTCGGAACGTACCTCATCCATTGCTGATGCCATGGCAGATATTTTTACACTTTACCGGTTACCTTGCGAATCAAAACAAGTTCGAACTGATCGCCATTTTCCATCGTTTACATGAATAGTACAGCCGGTTGTACATATATTAATGAACCGCATACGTACACGTAGCTCCTACTTCTTGTTCGCAAATCTCCTAAAAGAATTAAGGCTGTATTAATATTTCCACATTTTGTGATTTAGTTTTGAAATTTAGGTTAAAATAATTAATATCTAAAAGCAATTATGATTCTAAATATAAAAAAATATGTATACCGATATATAATGTAATACTACTACTATTACTACTACTACTACTACTACTATACGTACTACTACTACAAATAATAATAATATTAATATATACGCTCGCACATATACTAGCATATATGATATATTCATATTAAACATGTTCCGAGTTCGAAAATGAGAAATGTCCAAAAAGCGTCTTTTTCTCGTCCTCCATGCTTCAATCTACTCTAATAATAATAATAATAATTATAATAATAATAATAATAATAATAATAATAATAATAATAATAATAATTTATTCTTATAATGCGCACATATCCAGAATAAAGGACCTGCTCAAAGCGCATAACAATATAATATATAAATAGCAATCACAAGAATTTAAAATAAATGGCAATAATTAGTATATATTTAAAAACAATGCCAGTGTTAAGATCAATAAAATTTCATAATATTAAATACTAAAACATAGCGTATATAATCTACCATTTACATTAAATATTACCAGAGGATTGCCAAAAAAAGTGAGTCTTCAGTGCACGTTTAAATATATCAATAGAATCTGATTTCTTTATATAATCCGGCAAACTGTTCCAGAGCACAGGAGCGCAATAACTGAATGCTCTTTCCCCATATGTAAATATTTTACTCCTAGGTTCACAAAGACGCATGTACTTATTACTTGATCTCAATTCACGAGGTGTAAGAGTTTTGTCATTTAAATTAACTCGACGTCCGTATAATTATACCCCCTAATTACCATACATGTATTTTCATTCGCATCCTATTACATCTTACTCATCCTATAATATTTGAGAACCCGCGCTGACCGTCAATCGCCGCGTGAATAAATGAACAGTTTACAGGGTATGAGAAATTGAGAACTCTTATTCCTAACATCTATCAGTTTTTTAGCTCAGCTGACTGAAAGTCAACTGAGGTATAGGTATGGCGCTTTGTCCGTCGTCCGTCTGGGCGTTCGTTAGCTGGGCACAAATCGTAACCGCTGGACCTAGAAATTTCTAAGTGTACCAGCATCCAGGGAGGTCGATAATAAATCTCCTTGGAAACCTGAAATTATATCAGTGTGACCTATTTCCTCCGAGTTATTGGGCTTCCAAGTATCCCTACCCCCCCCCCCCGAATAATTACGAATAATTAATAATTTGTTACAAAACCCTCCAGTATCTTGATAATTAATGCATCGATTGCCATGGATTTCGCCTTAAATATTGATCATGGCTAGTTTTGTCAGTTCCTGATTACTGGAGGCGCCACCTGTATTTTTTTCTAATTTTTACGATTTTTTTTGGTTTGTTTTGAGACCGTCAAATGACAGCAGTAATGTCAGTTTCTCAGCTGTGGTTTTATCCAATGTCCTGAAAGCCTGTGTGTGTATTGATTATGATTGGTTTCTTCAGTTCCATTAGACTGCCAAATTATATTGATACTATCAGCTTTGCAGCTGTGGTTTCATCTGTGCTCTGAAACCTTGTGTTGTTAATTATGGCCCAGCTTGAATAAGTGGATGCCTTATATAAATCACCCTATCCGTCCGTCTGTTCGTCTTTCTGTATTTCCGTCAAATTTTTTCCCTGATAACTCCAGTTTGGATTGACATATGGATTTCAAACGTAACTTATACCTGGCCCACCTCTTACGCAATAACTCTATTGATTTTTGGGTCATGAGGTCGCAGGTCAAGGTCACAGGACCCACATATTTAGAAAGATTATGGATGCATTTTAAGCCAAACTTTTCACCCCCCCCAAACCTTCCATCTTGCACATATAGCTGACCTGCCAATAGGGGAAAAACCCGATTGATTTTGGGGTCACAAGGTCAAAGTCACAGCTAGGGGTCATCTGTCCGCATATTTGTTATGGGCTGTAACCAGTTCTGATAAATCTGGCAACACGAACATACCATCTTTCTCTCTCCCTCTCTCCCTCTCTCCCTCTCTTTATGCATTCACGTATACACACACACATATGGCCAAAAAAATAAAAGGTATGGTTCTCAGGCACTGCCCGCATCAATTTTAAACCCCCGCATCAAAAATTTTTATTTTGATTTTCAATAGAAACTTACCAATGTTGTGCTGCAACCGCTCGGACATTTCTTTCAAGGAGATAAAATCATACAATTTCCTTTTTTTTATGTAGGGCTTTTACTTGTTTAGCAAAATAAATCTGTTATTATCATGCTTTTCCCTAATCCTTTGTCATTTTTATCGAAACATACCAAAAAATTAAAAATAAAAAAAAAACACCCCCCCCCGGATTGATTTATGAAAAAAGTGCATGAGAACCATACCTTTTTTTAATTTTGGCCTATACTTAATTTTATTATTTATTTGAGAAATATCTAAAGACAGCACATGACGTTACATATTTTAAGAGGGAAAATAAAATGTGAGGTTTCACCTGATTAGTTATATATCTCGGGTTGGAATAATGTTGATATCTTATTTTTAGTGGAGAGGAAAGATATGATTGTACGGTGGCTTATTTAGTCCACAGAAAACATATTTATCTCTAGATCTCGACATAACATCTCACAAAAAAACTATGTTTGGTGCAGATCCTTCAATATCTCATCCAAGAAATATCTGTCCTAAAAGATTTATCATGCATCGCCAACGACCGCTGTTAGGTTCCACCATTTGAAGACGCCATACAACAACGACGACACATGCATGTTGTTGCAGCGGTCTGGAAAACATGCACATTTAAGGAGTAAATTGTTATGAGCTGTCACCAGATCTGATAAATTTGACTCTCTCTCTCTCTCTCGACATATATATATATATATATATATATATATATATATATATATATATATATATATATATATATATATCATCCATATTGAGATATATATATATTTATTTATTTTTTAACTTGAGAAATATCTAAAGACTGCACGTGACGTTACGCATTATAAGATGAGGGGGAAAATGTAAGGATTCCACTGATTAGTTATATATCTCGGGTTGGAATAATGTTGATATCTTAATACTAGTGGAAGGGAAATTTATGGTTGTACGGTGGCTTATTGTGGACACAGAAAAAATATTTATCTCGAGATAAAATCTCGAGATATTGACATAAAATTAAAAAATATATATATATATATTGGTGCAGAAAAAAAATATTTCGAGATGTTAAGTCGTGATCTCGAAAAAGTAAGATACCTATGATAAATAGAGCCAATCCAACGGGGTATAGGCTGTGCCTTTCGTTTATATCCACATGTTTTTAACATGGGTCGGGGGGGGGGGGGGGGCGCAAAAATTGCCGCCGGTCGTAATAAAAACACCTCCGGCCAAACACAGCTGCTTGGATTCAGACAATACATGTCGAGTTTTGTAAATCACAAAAATTGCATTGCTTCTTATGCTTTCACGAACATCAACTAGGGATCTTTCAATATTTCGGTTATCAAGTATCTCGTGTACAAGTAGCCTGTAGATAAAATACGTATACATCAGTCGAAGTGGCGTTATAAGAATCTTTCCTAGCAGGGATTATACTTAAGTTCTTTATTATGTATATGCAAAGTATAAGCCGATATCACATAAATACTATAAATAAAGCAGGTGAATATTTGCTTTATGGCCAAAGCAGAACGTTTTGCAGAAGGAAAATCATGATGAGAGATGATCGAAATATTTAAAATGTTTATTTATTTATAGAAATCATATATGATTTAGATAGGTTTACTAAAGGTAATCTGAGCTATAGTTTTAGCTTTAGTGGATCCAGACTGGTGTTTTAGGGGCCCGCGTACCCACCCAAAACCACAGTCATCATTTTTATCATATTTTCATTGATGATGATTATTTACATATGCCGTAAAACATACCATCATTTCAATAAAAACAAAAGCTGAAAAGAAACATTGTAAAAAAGCGTGTTCCTTTACCAAGCTCATAAATGTTTAAAAGAATAAGGTGGATATATGACCGCAATGCATGCATGCAGACCTATAACTTCGAATCCGTCGTTCAGGTGGAATTTTTAATTTTCTTTTAGAGCAATAGGCTTGGACAGCTTCCTTACGGATATGAATAATTATATATTTTTATAATGAATTTTATATTAAACTTTTCTTCACCTCTCCGGATCTTAAAGGGGAAGTACAAACTTGATTGATTTTAACTTAATTATATTGTATTACCGTTCAGTTTAACACAGTAAACATGGTCTTTGTTTTTATAATTGCATATATAGATATTTTTTCTGCAGCAAAATATTATTTTTTTGGTGAAAATAAAGATAAATGAAGATAAATTAAGATGAAGATAATTATATTTTCTGTGTCCTTAATCAGCCAGCGCATGATTGAAAGAGCTGACGAAATAATAGAAAATTGTTCGAGTTATGCTCCATATTATCCGTGGATGCATGAGAAATCTTCAATAAAATTTGATAAATTGACGTTGGACGATCTTCATGTGTATATGACAGGTATATAAAGGGGCAATAGATAACCAAATGAATGTAAGCAAATTCTCTTACATTCACAGGTAAATGCTTTAATTAGAGCCGGCGATAACCAATTCGTGTGGACCTTCTTTCAATTTCCGACCAAGTCCTGTTGACGAGCACTAATTTCAATCACTGTAAATTGTATACAATAATATATAATTCTCTTCTTGCATACAGTCCTATTAAGAGATGTCACATATTTAAGTGTTCTTTAAACTCAGGTATTCACTTACCTTATCTGTAGAATTTGTGATTTCTAGCTTATTTTGCGTACTTATAAATGAATTCTAGGTAATTCCTGTTATGAAAATTTCTTATAACGTCTTTGTGAGCTTGTCTATGTTTATGTTATTAGTAAACATTGCAGTGTTGACGAAGAGGGGAAAAAAACATGTAACCTGAGGTACTAACCGTACTATGGGTGGTTGGTTGCATATAGGCCATTGCTGAGGTTGAATGGTCGCTAGTTGCAAAACTCCCTCTGCAAAACTTTGGTTCGACTGACTTGCCCAACATATCCTTATTGAATATGTTAATTTGAATTATTTTGGCGGGCCCCCCACATGTTATAAACACATAAATGTGAACAAAATTAACAACTCGCGTGCAACTGAGTTATCTGCGTTCTCTGGCCTATTTTTTTAAAGAATTTCAAGGAACTACCTTTGTTCAATATAAACTCCAGATGTCAGAATAGACCATTTACATAATCATCCTCTCCCCCCCCCCTCTCTCTCTCTCTCTCTCAATAAGCCTTTCCTTATCACTGTATATAGTATGTTACAAAAGTCATGAAATGTTTTAATTATTTAAAGACTCAAAACAACTTATTTATCTTTTGAAAGACCACACAAATGAATATATTATTAGTTTTCGGTGACCATTATTAAAAACCGGATCGTTTAAGAATTAAGATGTACCATATATAGAAGTATTTTTGGATAAAATATTCTAAATCATTCTGTGTTCTTTTTTATCCTTTCGCATATTTTTTTTATTTTCAAGACAGAGGCCCTTGTCAGATATACGCTTTCCTTGCAAAGTAAATTATTTTATAGCTGCTTCATGGGTACACCCGAAAAATCAGGGCAAGGCTTTCGTGTGAATGCGGTTTATTTATTCAATGGATTTCACTTTACATTATTAACGTAACAGAGACCCTTATCTAATAAATATGGATAAGAAAGACTTGAAAGTTTTATTCACTATAGTTCGTGTAATATTTGTTTCCTAACAAAGCTTTATTAAACCGAACGATTGTGAATGTCAAACTGTTTGACATACAAGTTCACGTGGGGGAGAGAAGGCAGAGCAGAACGATAGGATAGGCAGGGGTCGTTATTTTGTTGACTTTGGGCAACAATGTCCCGTTTAAGTGGAAGATTTTGCAGACTTTGTCTCTCTCACAGGACATACGCTCAAGCCCAACAACACATAACTCGTTCTGGCTCAGCTGTCAACTCTGTCGACGGCGTCAGCGCCACAGTCCCAGTCAGATGGAAGAACAACAGTGCCGGCGATGATAAAAATAAAAAGATAAGCTCAATCGTGCAACCAGTTGATGTTAGACCTTTCAACAACCCAGATGATATTAGCGTTGGGGCAGAACTAACTGGGGAATTGAAAAAAGGTTTGTCCCAATTAAAAGTTTTTCTAGTTATATAAATTATTATAATTTATATATAATATTTTATATACATATATATATATATATATATATATATATATATATGGTACTACTATAGAATGCGGGTTTCAGCATAACAACCGTATGAAACTGCTACTTGCATCTTAGTTTTGCCACTTATTTTTATGTGCCACTTGCACTCTCCTCCATTACATAAATTTCCCCTAAAGGGCTAGAATAAATACCAAAATACACCGAATAACACTGAAATACACCGAAAAACACTGAAATACACTGGAATAACATTGAAATACACTGAAATTACACCAAAATACACTGAAATAGCACCGAAATACACTTAAATAACAGTCAATACCACCAGTATATATGTTCAATACACAACATATATATATATATATGTATATGTATACATATAAATGTATACCTTAAAAATATATAATATATATTTATAATATGCATATGAATATATAAAACTAACTTTATGATCTACAAGAAACCTAGAAAATCTTCAATAATAAACTCCACCAATAGATCTGTTTTCACATTACAAATGCAAGGAAGTGAACTTAATTTGACAAATTTAGTGATCATCTCTCTCTCTGTGCTTCTAGTTTAGTCTTAGCAACTTGTGTATATTTTTGTGTTTTTGACTTAGTTGGATGTATGGTTTTAAGTGAAACATCAAAGTACTTTTCCTTTGTCTGTTCTATAAACCAACATTCTGTTATTTCTTCTGTGCTATTTTGGATAAACACGTTCTCTCTCTCTCTCTCTCTCTCTCTCTGGTTTTTCTTGAAAATGATAATTATCATAATTATCAATTTTATCTACATAGCATTTGTTTGTGCTATTAAAATATATATTCAAGTATTTCCAGTGTATTTTTTGTATCGTTTCGGATACACTATGGTTAAGGTATTTACTATGAAATCGACATTTAATAAAAAGGGCAAGATGTACAGGCATTTATATGCACAGGGTTAGCAAATATATAATTAATTCAATATATAACACCAAAATAAACAAAAAAAAACACCAAAATACACTGAAATAACTGTCATTAACACCAGTATAGGTGTACAATAAATAAATATATATATTTAATTATATATATTTTATATATAAGGTAAAAATATATATATATTTATAAATATATATAAATATATATATATATATATATATATATATGTATATATATATATATGTATTGAACACTGGTTGAAATGACTGTTATTTCAGTGTATTTCGGTGTTTTTTGGTGTATTTCAGTGTTTTTCAGTGTATCTCGGTCTTTAGTCCAGCCCATCCTTAACATCATTACGTCTGTCCATATACACTCATAACCTCATTGAAACAGTTATGTGAGTGATCCTACATTCACTCTGAAGCCTGTGTTCTATTGTGGCTCCATATATATATATATATATATATATATATATATATATATATATATATATATATATATATATATATATATATATATATATATATATTGATTGAACTACAGTGTAAAGTGCCTGTTGAAGTTAGTTCCACCTTTTTTCTCCCTTTTTTGTATGTTTATAAAATAGGTGCCTACTGGGTGCACTCCCAAGGATAATGTAAAAAAATCATATATGAGTGCATGTGACAAAATTAGTGTCTTCAGGGTTTAAATATCCGTTTATCACTACACTCATTTTAACTCTACCCCATGAAATATATCGCTCTTTCTAGCATGAAAAGTATTCTCTTCATACATATCAATTTTCTGATGGGCACCTGTTTTATGATTTCTTCCCAATTTTTTGTGACACAATTATTCATAAACAGATTATTTCTATTACATCCCAGACATTGTAGATTCCAAGGCAAGATTGGTTGAATGTTTACAGAAACATAGATGATACTTTACTCTGTGTGAAGTGTGTAAAACATAAAACTATTTGAACAAATATGAGTCTTTAGTATTTTTGAGACTTCACTTTGTTAGTTGTTACATCCTACACCGTTAAACCCCTCGGCTCTTAGAGTGAATGATATCTTAATAGTCGAACATCTGTTGTATTGAGGAAGGGATATGTGTGGTATCTTTATGACAGCACATAAAAATGTATATGTATATACATATTTCTCATTTGTGTGTTGGATTGGTTTCCAGACTAAATGGATCTGAAGGAAATACCACCCCAAGAAAAATAATGATAATAAGATAAAAGGTGGAAGAGGTGTTGGAACAGACATTTTAGGACATAGTGCATTCACTAGTGTTAGTAGAAGTATGAAATGAATTAATCATATTTTTTTTGTAATATTAATTATAATTTTCTAGCTGTCTATTCTAGCCTGATTGTGACTGCTCACTCAAAGGCCTGAAGTGCCATTGTGCTGAACTGGTCATTAGGCTGTTAGCACCTGGCTAGTACTGCTTTAAGACAGGCTGGCTAATTAGAAGTACAGCTCACTCAGCAGCCTATGGGGATAGATTGTGTAACACTGATTGGCTTTAGCTAAGGGATTCTTACAATACAAACATCAGTGATTGACAGCTATTATGCAGATATATATTAGGCAAAAAAAAATAAAAGGCATGGTTTTCAGGCACCGCTCGCGTCAGTTTTAACCCTCCGCATCAAAAATGTTAATATTTATTTTCATCTTTCAAGAAGAAAAAATAATAAAATTTTGATAAGATTATCTTTGTTATGTAGTGCTCTTACCTGTTTAGCCATAAAGTTATGTTATTTTCATGTTTTTCCCTGATCATATGACATTTTAACGAAACATACAAAAAAGGTCAAAAATAAAATATTGCCTGGCACACTGATTTCTTAAAAACAAGTGCCTGAGAACCATACCCCTTTTTTGGCCTTAAACATTATTGTATTTTTTTCTTTCAATTTATTCCCCCAAAATAACCCCAAAAAATTATGACAAAAGGAAATGTGCAGGTTATATGTGATGAACAATCATAACACTTACTGTTTATGAATAAAATAAAGAATAGAAAAAGTGAAGCACACCAGGGTGAACTGGAGTAACTTAAGTCAATTTATTTGCAAATGTTTGCTTAAAAATCTTGTGCTAGAATTATAAATTGGTAGGTAGCACATAAATCTATTTCTTGACTCAGACCGGAATATGAGTGAACAATTCATATCTAATCAAACTATTTAGAATTATAAAGATGAAACTTGTCATATTTACATTATTCCTTTCACTTTAGATGACTTGCTTAAATTGCTGAATAAGTTCTACAGACAGCCAGAAGTGAAGCAACTTGCAGCAGAGAGTGGACTAGACAGTAAGATTTTTTTTTATCTGAAAATATGCTTTAAATATCAATATCAAATTATAAGCTTTAAAATGTTTCAGACATAATCAGTAAATTATTCAACCAACAAGGGACAAGAGTAGAATTTTAATTTTTTGCTTTATCAGTCAGGTCAAAGATTAGCTGTGTCTTTGTGGCTAATAAAATTTAATAAAAAAATGTGCAGCTGAAACGTTAAGTTAATTTGTGGGATGTATCATAGACTTGTTGCCATGTTGACATTGCAAGATAATTAAAAGTGTAAAATAACTCTGTATACCATACAATGAACCTGTTTTTTTTATACCAAACAAGTATTCATCAGGTTGCATTTTTTTGCAGTTCTTTATTTTTATTTTACTTTTGAGTAAATATTATTGAATATATACACATATATTTTCTGCAGATCGCCTGTTCCACCAAGCCTATGTTGGTTTCAGAAGATTCTGTGTTGAGTCTGAAGCCCTCCCTGTTGATCTTCATATAGTATTTAGTGATATACTTCAAGATGCAGGTAGAAAGACACGTTCTTATCAGACTAGGTGGATGGTAGTTATATAAAACACAAAGCAACATCATGAAAGCTTTAATGCTTTACAAAAATCATAGTAAATATAAATAGTACTTGACATGGCAGATTTATCAGTTATATTAGCTCAGCTGACTTATAAGTCATCTGAGCTATAGTCATGGTCCTTTGTCAGTTAACGGGGCACGTTTTGAAACCATTTGACCTACGAAACTGAAATTCGATATTAAGGAAAAACCTCAATTTTCCATTAAAAACCCATTGTTACACCTCAAGACTGCCTAATAGCAAAACCACTGATCTGTCTTTGATCATATATAATATACATATTCTTCTATATGTTCACCATGCACATGCCAGAAATGATGTAAGTTTTGCGTAATTGTTTATTGTTATGGGCCCGAACATAATGCACTTTGTAAAAAATAAAGAAATATATTTACTCCCTTAACATGAGTATTGCTAAAGCTAGAGGTTTTTTTGTCAGGGATTTAACATTAATCAATCGAGATTCAACTGAATCCCCAAGACTAGTTCTGAATTTTTTAAATTTTATAAGTTATTAGTAAAATCAGTACCTTAAATTTTGCCCAACTTTGCCCATGGCAGGTTTGTTTCCTGTAAGCACTGTTGATATTATTTTCATATCATGCACACATAAGGATTTTAGCTTGTTAATTGTGAAAGTTGAAAGAAATTGACCAAAAACTGTAGCTTTTATTAAAGGTTTGATGAGACCATGACACACCCAGGCTCTACCCAGCCCCTCTTCAGTCACCTGTATGTCACCTTGTTGACCTTTCAGGAAATTATGCAAGCTTGAGGTGGGCATATACTGGTCCACCAGGCAGCTTATAGCTGGGCACAGTTGATCCAGGTGTCCAACCCAACTCAGCTAGTAGTTGTTTTGACCAACAACATAAAAAAACAATAAATAAAAAAATGTTATTGGTTAATAATGACAACTGTAAGATAAATTAATAGAAAAGGAATTTGATAGTTGATGAGTAACAGGGAATTGCCTTGCAATTACTGATGTTGTATGGATCTTGTATGGATGGATGAAAATGTATTCCAAATAACACCATGCAGTCACCGATGGTATTTTTCATTTCAATTTTAATAATGAAATTGTTTTACTATTAGGGATTATATGAAGGAAATTATTGATAGACAAAGATGCAGTTTATAATATAAATCTAAATTTCCAGGTCTTTTCCAAGTGTTTCAGCTTTTTAATTTATATTTATTGCAAAATTAAAAAAGAATAGATAAAATATGTCAAAATTTTAAAATTTTACTCAGACAAGTACTGATTAAAGATGTCAATATGTTTCACTTATGACATTAAGACTTGTGGCTGTATCAGCTTTGACAGACTATGTAAATAATCAAAATGGATAATACTGGTTCCTATATTTCAGTTAATAAAATTAAACTTGCCCATCTTTAGTTTGCTCCATGTATAATTTTTAGGGTGTTTTTTCCTTGGGTTATTTTTTACCCATATAATGGTTTCATAGCTGAGATTACTTTAAATTTTTTTCTGATACATTTTTTTTAAATAAAAAATATTTGAATATGGTAAAAAATCAGATCTTAGACAAGTTCTCATTATGATTTCTGTAATGTTAATAATTTTCATAAGACTCTTGCTATGTCAAGTGTTTAGATTAATGTGAATGTAATAATTTTATTTTTTAAATATAAATTAAAGCCATAAAACCAGGTACTTATGATCATTATTTAAATTGGTGAAATTTGTATATTCTGGATTCTCAACAACTTTGTTTGGCTGAAACTGAATAAATACCAGACATGGTGCGAATACTTGGCAAATGTATCTGAATAATAAATAGTTAAAACTCTTATATTATTTGTTCTAGTGCTACTCTTGGGGAGGGATAACCTGAAATTATTAAATAACAGTTAACTTATTTGTAAAAAGCATAATTAACATTACTGATAATGGACAGTTTTTTTTTTTTCAAATAAAGTCATGACTTGACATTATGACCCTTAACAATCCGAAAACCTTGCAATCCGACGGTATTTTGTAAAAAATGAATGTAACCCATATAAATTAGCCTTGACTAATTGACAGCCTTGGATTACGACTCTGGCATGACATTTCCCGGCACAGATGGTGATACCGATGTGTTTTCTGACTTGACAATCAGACCCTTTATACACACAGCCTCTCACACAGGGAAACAAAAACCTGGCAGCCGATTTATCATTTATTAATGACACAATAGATGGGGGTGACGCCATCTAACTATATTAACTAATTATGTAACTCGGGCTATGAAAGAGTCCATTTTAAAGTCCATGATTGATGTTCAATACCAGCCCGATTCTTGAATAAGCTGTAAACTAGTGTACAATGTGGTATGGCGCCACCCCCGGATGACATTAAAACATAACTTAGTACAAATAAATAACACATTTCACAATACAGATCTAGAGCTTACCCATGACAAAGTGATATATATCTAATGCTTATAACAATGCCTGTTACAATATGTAACATTCCCTGAAGGTGGGGACAAAAAGGGCCACTGGCTCGCGCAAGTGAGACTCCCCACCAAAAAGGGATAGATGCTGGATGAAAAAGGGGGAAAATTGGCCAATTAAAAAGGACAGGAATACAGCCAGAGTTAACCAGAGGAACTGCCCAGTCAAGTACAGGGTCAAGCTCCAAGTTAACCCCAAACTGTACATGTCAAAGCATAAGGGTACTGTATGCCCGCCATACCCCAAGTCAAGTACATGGTGGTAGAGTGGGCATCAGCAAAAAGGTAATGTTGGATATGTCATGGCCGAACCTAATCTAAAAAAAGAGCTAGGGGCCTGTCAGGAATGAAGGACAGGGATTCTAATGTATTTGGAAAAGGCCTTTGACCGCCATCGCCCCATGCGCATTATGGTGGTATCGGGGATACCTATTGAAGCTGCATATGTAGCCGCGCCTATTCTAAAACTGTGGCTTGTATATTTGTTGGTGGTAACACCTAGGATGCTCAGGGATTTCTTCAAGCACTCACTAAAGAAATGCCTGGACACAGGGGATCTGTCCTTGTGAATAAACAAGGGACCTTGCACATTTGGACGAACCGACAGATACTTTCCCATGTTGGATACTGGACATGCAAAATCGTAAGTTGCCTGTATCTGCAGTGTGGTATTATGCCCGATGGGTGCATGTTTGTAATTTTCCATGACTAAGTGAATATATGATGGATTGTAAGTTAAATTTCTGAACTGGACAGTGTTACTGTTTCTGTCAGATGAAGAGGTTATTTCCCCAATGCGTAGAAAAGCGTGGAAAGCCAATGTAAACATAGCTGACATTAAAAGCTGGTTATATCTGTCATTGATGTTTGAGGGGATGGCGGCCAAAAGGCTGGAAAGTAGTGGCTTCGTGATGGGCAGGCGCTTGTCCTGCCCAGGATTGGATTTGGCAATACCGGTAAGAATTTTCTGAACCAGAAATGATTTGCTTGGACTGGAATAGCCAGAGACCTTGTGGATGAAATTGATAGCAGACAAATGGGACATGATAGTGGAATGCTTGTAGCCCTTGTTGTAACTGAAAATGATGTAACTTATGATCGTATCCGACTGGACTGGGAAATTTACAACAGGTTGAAATTGAGAGGCAAATCGGCTGAACTGTTGTAATGCATATTTGTAGAGGCGCCTGGTGCTTGGTGCCAGACTCTCCATTACCAGTTCAGCAGCTTGACTAATTATAAGGGGAGAAGTTCCTCGGGAATTGGAGTTGGCTCCGTGTTGAGGTGAGGAGCGAGGGACTTGGCCTTCTGCACCTGAAATCGTGACAAAGAATCAGCTATAGAATTCTCCACACCTGGTACATGCCTGGCCTTAAAAAGAATATTATGAGACATTGTTGCGACAACAAGTCACCTGACAAGTACCATTAATTCTATGTCCCTGGAAGAACAACTGTTAATTATTTCGACTACTGCCATATTATCGGATCTAAAAAGAATTTTGTGATTAGCCCACAGATGGCCCCAAATTTCTGTAGCTAGCACAATGGGGAACATTTCCAAAATGGCAATATTTTTACATTTCCAGTGTTGTGGCCAATGGCCCACAAACCACTTTGATCCAAACACAGCCGCAAAACCAGTAGTTTGAGCGGCGTCAGTGAACAGTTGGAGTGTCGAGGTAGTGATCCAGTCTTGAAAAAGCATCAGTGATTTTCCGTGGTACGAGCGAAGAAACCTCTTCCATGCTAACAAATCAAGCCGGGCCTCTCTCGTAATCCTAATTAGGAAATGGGGCCTAGGGTTGTTTTTTTCTGGCGTTATAGGCCGCATACGGCAAAGACCCGGGAGTACGGGGGGAAAACCGAGCCAAGAATCGCTCTTCGAACCTCGTAAACCTCGCAAGTCATTTTACAGAATGAGAAAACCTTATGGGCTAAAGCTTCTGGGGAAAGGGATGGGTCACAGAGGTCGTTGGAGCCCACATCAATAAATAATATGTCAGGCTTTCGTTCCTCGATAACCCGCATAGTGGCAGCACTGGTCAGCGATTTCGCGCTACATTTACTATGGACCTTCATCCCCCCAACGCCATGAAATCCCACAGAAAACGCGTCAGGCGCCAATCCAAGGTTGGGATCTAACTTCCACTTTTTGCAGATTTCAGCTGCCTGCGTCTTGCTATTAAGACCCGCGTTAAGGAAAGCCTGAACCCTACGAACAAAAGAATGACCTAGAACCAAGACACGTATTTCACGCTTCTGTTCCCCGGACGATCCCATGGTCGAGGAGGTAGGGGGTATAAAATAATTACACAAACCCTTTCAGCACAGACTCAGTGTTTCAGATGATCGTATGTCCCCTCGAATCTTGTAATCGCAGGGTTGTAAAGTATGAGGCTTGACAATTTGCAAGACAGCAGTGTTGACTTTCGTACTTGAAAATCAATGTGAATGATGTCTGTTGGCCGGTCAGGGTTGAACTGACCGCACCGACTAATGTTTAATCACGGGTAAATTCAGGTGGACCCACGTGACCTTTTACCCACGGGTCATTGGATAATTACTTTTAGGACAAGTAGGAAGGCGTTTGATTGGCTATTACATTTGTACATGATAGATCACTTAATTACCTTATATATGGGTATTACATATGACCGATCACAGAACACGGCTGCTTACTATATCTAACTACTGACAACAATCTTTCTTGTGTCTACCTACATATCTAGCAAGTGAAAATACCCTGTGGGAGAGGCTTGTCTATAAAGTGTTTAAAGTACACTGCTGTACTTGAAACCTAATTTATATTTTACGTTTGATGTTAGTCGTTGGGCTCGACACAGCACCATGGTCAATTAAGCGTGAAATCCAGCAGTGCGTATTCTTCTGACCATACACTAGAGCCAATTATTGAGACAGTTTGGCTCACTAATTAAGTCAGTTTGGATCCATATGTTGGCAAACATGAATCTCTCTGTGTGTGAACACGTGGAGATGGAGAACGAGGTTGGGGACCTTATCCAGGCACTGACCATGTGACCACTAAGGAGTATCTGGCATGAGACAACATGGAGCCCATGGAAGCAATGCCGACGCCGCTGCTACTGTGTTAATGCAGGAGCAGATCCAGGGGGGTCTTTATTTTTAGACAAATCTTATGCATGGGGGTTTTTGGAGTCAAGGCCCCCCCCCCCCCCCACTCATTACCAAAGACCTTTATTTTTAGACAATTTTTGTGCATGACACCCTATTGACCCCTCCCAGTAAACAATCCTGGATCCACGCCTGCAATGGTCAGAGAAGACGGAGGCGACAGTGACAGCGATTCTGAGGAAAAAGATGATCCTCCTAAACCAATAACTCTCAGAGAAGTGCTTGGGGAAATGGGAAACATGGCTACAGTATATGGAGGAGCAGGGCTTCGCTGCAGGGGACATTGATGTCGCCCGTGGACTGCTAAGAAAAGTCAGTGAAAATCAAAATAAAAGAACCAGATACCAGACAGATTAGCTTCTATTCTTTAGACGTCCATGAACTCAGTAGATGAACCACTGGTTCATTCTTTATATACATTGAATTAATGTTTGTTCAGAAATATAATCATGACTCATAATGGAAGCGTTGTACATATAGACATGTACAGTACTCCATGACAGATGTTTTAGTTTTTTTTTTCAAATAAATCATAACAATATCATATACTTAATTTATTATAACAAAATAGTTAATGTATACTAACAAGTCCTCCAAACATTTAGGTCACATTATATCTTGACCCTCTGAACTTTAGTGATTTGACAATCTGACAGCCTTACATTCCGACATAAATAAGGTTATTACATTTAGTGTCGGATTATCAAGGCATGACTGTACTTCTACTGCAATGTAGATAAAGTAATATGGCCAAGTCAAAGCCTGTGTGACACCATTTCCAAATGTAAATAATATAAATGACATCAGTCTTCTTCCCTCACTCCAAGGATATTATCAAAATCTTACATAACTTGAGTTAAACACCATAAACTCATAATACAGCTTATATTACCACACAAAACTAGCATTTGCCTACTTCCAAATCATATTTTGTGATCATTGTGATCATAATAGCTAAGCGCCGTGACCCATGGGTCCCTTGTGTTATTATTTGAATCAGTCTAAATATGTAATTAAGGTGGTCATGATAGTCTCTACCATATACAGGTAACGATTTTATAACATAAACGTCTTGAAACACAAACCCTGCATGTTGTGATGTTGCTGGCCTATATTAATTTTTCTGTGCACAACAATGAATATCCATCATCAGTGTCCACCTAGAAATCTACTTCCAAGATATCTGCTATGCCACCAAAATATATGATTGTTTCCTACTTGTTAATTGCCATGTATGGTTCCTAATGCAATCATCCTTGCAATGAAACATATATGAGGAAGGACTTGAAGCAAGGACAAGTTCATAAAACTTGCAAAAGCTGGATTAAAGTTTGTTGGTTTGTATATTTGTACATATTTTTTGGTAAAGGAATAACCAGTGATGCTGAGATCTTTTGGAAATGTGTTGTTTAAGTAATGGATGTTAAGCCGGGTAAACTCTGAGGAGTTTGCATACATTTAGGCGCACTTTTTGAGTGCAAAATCTTCTTTATATCTTGTTAAGTACATTATTATATTCCTGGGTTGTTGATGGGTTGCTTCTGTTTTTGTTTTATAGGTATATGGGCATTCTAGAGTGTTTTGTAAACACACTATTTTACTTTCTTTAACACATTGTTTCCAAAACTTAATAATTCTGTAATAAGGAGAAATGTGTACTTCCATAAAAATAAGCCTTATAGATTTTGATAACCAATATATTTGATATGAAATGACCAAAAATGCTCGAATATAGCTGTGCAATGCAACGTATTCTTGGTTACATCATCTACATCATGCATAACATTATGGCAGAAGATCAAAATCTGAGCCGATAAATTTGACTTTTGAGACATAATGACTCAAACAATTTGAAATAACACAAACCCTTATTTTTCTTAAAGTTTACATTTCTTGTATATTACAGAATATTACTTTTGTTTATGATTTGTGTTAAAGATTGTAAAATAGGCCAATGAAAAAACCCTCTAAAATGCACAATTACTGTTTTATACAGGTCATGTTGATGATGTGTTCCCCTATTTCTTACGTCATGCCAAGGAGATGTTTCCTCACCTTGACTGTATGGATGACCTCCGCAAAATCAGTGATCTCAGACTACCTGCAAACTGGTCAGTATCTGAATCTTTTCAATCTTGAAAGCCTTGTTTATTAAGCAGATTAGAGTCCAGGAATCCAGGGAGTACCAGAGAAAATATTTAAAAAGACCTCACCCCTAAAAATGTTTTGATGTATGGTGTTTATGGGATTGCAAATCTACATGCAGCTTACGAATAATTGCAATAATGCATTGTCCATTTAACCCTTTACTGTTTACATTTATTTTAGATTTCCTACAAATTCTGACACTATTTATATTTACACTAACAGCCATATCTTTTCAAGCTTTTTTTGTATCTTTATAAAATTTTCAACAATTCCTACTAAGAGGGTTTGCTGACAATTATTGAAAATCATTGAAATTTAGAAATAATATGCAATATTTTGTCCTGAAAGAATCTATACATATCATGGCATTCTAGTTGCCCATTTTGAGTGCTCTTTAGTGGCTTGTGAACAGTAAAGGGTTAACCACCTGATTGGATGTACTAGGCCAGAATTGAGCTGGTTGAAATTAATCCTTAATGTATTTATCTCTTGTTAAAAATTTAGAATCTGACCTTGTTTGAAAAGGGGGGGGGGGTAAGGTAAGATGTGCATTTAAATATTGAGCAAACAAGGAGGCCATCATAGGCTGTGCCTGAATCTTTTTTGGTCTAGTTTAGGTTTAAAATTTGCCAATGAGACCTGTTGTATTCCCACATGTTTTCCAATCTAAAGCTCTGTGCAGAGCTTTCTTTTGCTTGATTTTCCCAACAGTTCATAAGAAACAAAGCTATAGATTCCTTAATGCTTACATGTTAAATTCCAGGTATCCTGAAGCGCGGGGTATCCAAAGAAAAATCATATATCACGCTGGTCCCACGAACAGTGGCAAGACACACCATGCACTACAGAGGTTCCTGACTGCCAAGTCAGGTGTGTACTGTGGCCCTCTGAGGCTGCTGGCAAATGAGGTCTTCCATAAAGCTAATGCTGCGGTAAGTTCTAGGAGACAGCATGAAAACTGTCACAAACCTAAACTGTATCTTTTACTTTACTTAATATAATTGTTGTTATGCTTGCATGTTAACAATTTAAAATAACTAATAGAATTCGGAATAGGCAGGTGATCTGAGCGTATATATATATATATATATATATATATATATATATTTATTGTTGGAGTTATTGAAATAATGATAATCAATTATCATTACTTTTGTTAATTATGAAAAAGTAAATTTACAATGAAAGACAATTGTCTCGAACAGTTTAGTGCAGCATTGATTCTTAAAATATTAATAAAATATATAACTTAACATGAAAAGTTTATACCTTGCTATAAGTACTTGTCCCCAGAGACAATGATAAACTATGATAACTGGAAAAACATTTGACAAACCTGTTATGTGTTCCATTCCAGTGTATGAGATTAGGAGTTGACTTTTCTTATGACTCTTACTGAATTAATTTGCTTTCTGTTAGCAGAATTACTCCTGTGTAAAAATATTCTACCTTAACAGAAAAATATTCTCTCTACTAACTGCTCATTGGATCCTGATATAATTATCTTTTTAGGGCACACCATGTGACCTCGTGACCGGGGAGGAGAGGAGGTTTGTGGGTGGGGACGGGGAGCCGTCTGACCATGTGTCTTGTACTGTTGAGATGACCAGTGTTACCACGCCATGTGAGTTTATGACTACATCTATATTCCATGTTAACTGAATACAAAAATGTATATCCCTACAGCACGATGTCTTAATATTCAAATTGTACCCCCACAAGTCACTGTCAAGTCAGGGACAATGATATAATTGGATTTGCCATTTTATAATCAATGAAAAATCTTTTATGGTGTTGTGAGCTGATGACCCAGAGAGGGAATTGTTTTTGTCATCTTAGCATATTGATATTTTTAACTTTGGATGAAGGTGGCAATTTTTTGTCATTTGTGCATATTGATGTCTTGAACTTTAAACAAAGGTGGCAAGTTTGTCAAGTGAATGGCTGGAAAAGGATTGGAGTCATATTGAAGAAACTCATACTTTTGTATATACTGTATGTGCTACATGTATGTACACTTTTTAACCTGTAATTGCTGTCCTGATGTATTGTGTATGTTTTTACCAGATGAGGTTGCTGTGATTGACGAGATTCAGATGGTCCGTGATCAGCAGAGAGGCTGGGCCTGGACCAGGACACTACTCGGTGAGGACATGGTTCAATCTTAAAGGGGCCCATTCACCTATCTGACCTTTATAAATTAAAGGTTATCCCTTGGAGCTTTTAAAAAAAAAGGCTAGAAAATGTGGATATCACGGCACACAGGCTCCTTGTTTTGTTTATATCAACTTGTTTATAATATGTGGGGGCCCGCCAAAAAAAAATCAAAACAAATTCAACAAGGGCATCTGGCAGCAAGTCGGATAAGCCAGAGCTTTGCATAGGGCATTTTGCAACAAGTGACCTTTCTACCTCCCAATATATGCAATCTACCACCTTAAGTTATATGATTTTCCAGTTGGTCAACATTGCTGTGTTTACAAACAGGTTGGTGATAAACAAGTTCATACATAATTCACAAAGGGGTTATAAAAAAATTTTCACAACCAAAGTTACCCTTAGATCATTAACATATACACAGAGGAAGCCAGAAATCACATAAATTCTTTTTAAAAAAGTAGGTGAATGGAATGGGTACCTTTAAGAACTTCTGTGTTTGATAGTCTGTATTGGATATCTGTTTTCAGAGAAATTTTTTTTTACAAAAGTGATGAAAAAAGGAAAGGTGAAGGTTTGGTTTATTGTCTGGTATCATCAGGGGCAGATTTAGGGGGGGCGCAAGGGGTGCCCAACCCCCCCCCCCCTTTTTCTGACTTGACCAAACAAATTTTGGAAAAAATTCGAAGTACACCATCAGGCTTCCAGTTACAATGTATGGCTTACTTTATAATGCATTAAAGCTACCCCAGATTGCACGATTACAACCTAAATTTTCAAAAAAAATTTCTACACCTGGGGGGGTACCCCCTCATAATCCCTCCATCCCCTCCCTTCCATCCCCCCCCCCCCCCAGCTTGTCCGCTTTGCCGCCTCCCAATGTGAGCCCCCCCCCCCCTATTCTAAATTCCTGTATCCGCCCCTGATCATTCATTGAGAGACTCCTCCAACTTTGACTTCCTAGCCTGCGAGCCTGTTCTTTATTGAAGGGATTTTCTTGGCTCCCAGGGGAGCATACACCCAGGCATCCGCAGGACTCCCAGCCATCCTGAAATTGAGGGTAACCCATGAAATTGAGATCTTCTTTTCCTTTTAAGGAAAGGTCAGGCAGTTAGGGAAACCCAGGAAAATGAGATCTTCTTGGCCCTTTAGGGAAATGTCGGGCAATTAGGCAAAATTGTTTCATATCAAGGAAAAATCAGGGAATGGCCCTCAATAAAAAGTGGTCATTTTCTATATTTTGTCTCATTCAAAGAGAAGGTTATGGTGGATGATTATATCATGTCTTTTTAATGTGTATCTCCCCGAAAAAAGGCATAATAATTATCTTGGAATTTTAAAAATTCAGGGAGGAACCTGATTAATCAACAATATTGATGTATGTATTGATTTATTGCACCAACCCTAGAGATAAACAGTGATGTAATGTTAATATTGTTGTGATTGTAGGTGTGTGTGCAGAAGAGGTTCACATCTGTGGTGAGCCTTCTGGTATAGACCTTGTCAAGGAACTGTTGTACGTAACGGGGGATACCTTAGAGGTCAGAAAATACAAACGTCTAACATCGCTGACAGTGCTTGATCATGCTATTGGTAAGATCCATGGCAAATTTGATTTATACTTTTTTTGTTATTTTATCTTTGGTCAGGTTAAATAAGATTATTTTGTTTTGTACTAAGTTGTAGTTAAATCATAATGAAACTAGAGTAACATTTGGGTAGTGGCCCCTCAAAAACTACCTGTCTGACCTGCTACAGAGGGTACATACAGAATGGCAACATTCATCAGTGTATTGGACATTTCTCTGTCACTAAGGCTGCCATATACAGGATATTATGGAGAAATCAAGATCATAATCTTTATTTCAAAGATTTGAAGAAATTGGTCCTAGTAACCATATACAAAAATTATTCACAGACATAACTAAAATATGACCAAAATAATATATTCATATGGCTGCGTGTTAGTTAACCAAGGCATATGAACTGATGCACATCTGCTGAAGGTGTTACTACTATTTGGCTTTGTTTCCAGAGAGGTTTGAACATGTAAAGCCGGGAGACTGCATTGTGTGCTTCAGTAAGAATGATATCTACCACGTCAGCTGGCAGCTTGAAATGAGAGGTCACCAGTGTGCTGTTATATATGGAACTTTACCCCCAGGTAAACCAGCAGTTATTGGTCCAGTTTTGCTTGTATTAGCATTGTTAGCTGCAAAAATTAGTATATGTCATAAACTTTTAGGAGATGGTGAAGTAGTCAATTGGCGTATTATGAGTTTGACAGTAAACCGATAGGTAGATGCATTGGACACAGTAAGACACTGCAGAAAAATATATCTAGCACGATATATCCTTTAGTCCATTATCCGCCTGTTAACTTTTAGTGTCACTGTGATAACTTACCAGGGATTTTCACAAAACTCACCATAACATCTTATCAATGGATGTTTGATTAAAGGCAAAATCCATGCATATTAAATTAGGTCAGAGGTCATGAGACTACTTTGTGGTGTCACCACGATAACTTATCAGGAATATAATTGATTTTGATGAAACTCAACAAATATTAATGAATATAATGTCTTGCCTAACTTTGATTCCCAGCAGAATCCATGCAGCAAAATCCATGCATATTAAATTAGGTCAGAGGTCACAAGACGTACAACGGGCGTTTTTTGCACCTTTGTTGTGACATAATAACTATTATCATATACTATCATGTAATCACATATTTAGAACATCTCTTGAAACACACCGTTAAATTAATTAACCTTCATTAAAGCAACTTCATTAAAGTATGATGTTGCGTATTATGCAAAGCTGCAGCAGATGCAATTATACATCGAGGCGCTTTGGTTTTTTTCAAAAAGAATAACTGTGATTGCTGGGATGCAGTGACAAAATGTTTATAAAACCCTTTTCGATCAGTATTTATTTTGCGATACTCTTATCTATTTCAGTAGAATACAGTCCGCAGTTATTTTAACCATAGGAAAATGTCAGCATTAAGTACAGTTACCTAAAGACAGGTTCAAATGTGACTCGTGAACTACCAACTCATATGTCATAGAACATTATCTGTTAATAAAATTGTCTTCTTTTGTTGATGTTTTTCTCACTTGTTATTTAAATACCAGCTATTACATATTGGCACATTTATTGCATGCTTCCTGCAGGAACAAAAGTAGCCCAAGCACAGAAGTTCAACGATCCTGATAGTTCCTGTAAAATCATGGTCTCAACAGATGCAATTGGCATGGGCCTCAATCTGTAAGTTTTCAAATCCACAAATTGCAGAATAAATATTGATATTTAACTAGTACTGTTTTAGCCCAACTTGCTGTGATATAATAGAAAGAGACATGGTAGAGTTTAAACAGGATTCTTCAAGTGTTCCAAATTAAGAACTGTTGGTGTTGCACATTGTAAAGAAACTAATTTTCTGCTTTTACAAGCCTGTCAAAGACAGGTTGTGCTATGGTGTAGGCAGTGTCTGTCCATTTACTTTTATTATTACTGCCATAACTCCCTTGGGATTTGATGGATAAAGCTCACTTTAAGTTATTACAAGAAAGGATCTCATCTGGGATGATGATGTTTTGTCTTACACAGGCTTGTTTACTGACAGTCATTAATGGTGAAGGTTGTTAGTTAAAGGACAGATTTTCTGTTGGATGGCCATTATTGTCAATTTATTGATATAGAGACTCCTGTGGATACAAGTATAATAAGGCCAATATATATAAAAGCTATGGATCTCAGGCACCAGCCGCGTCAATGTTAAACCCCCGCATCAAAATATTTTGATTTTCAATAGAAACTTACCAATTTTGAGCTCAAGCCACTCCAACATTTCTTTAAAGTAGATAAAATCATACAATTTTGATCAAATTTCCTTTGTTATTGAAACATAAGACATTTTTTCGAAACTTACACAAAATTAAAAAATAAAAAAAAACGCCCACCCTAATTGATTACAGGGAAAAAAATGCCTGAGAACCAAACCTTATATTTTTGGCCTATTTTAATTATATATTTTTTTCTTTCAGAAACATCAAGAGGATTATTTTCTATTCATTAATGAAACCAACAATGAACGATAAAGGAGAGATGGAGATTGATGTCATCCCAGTTCCCATGGCGCTGCAGATAGCTGGCAGAGCAGGTCGCTATGGTACCCAGTTTGAAGAAGGTGAAGTGACCACATTCAGGGGTGCCGACTTGCCCATGTTGAAAAAGTTACTTCGCAGCAAAGTGGAACCAATTGAGGTATTTGTATATAAGATTTGTTTATCAATAACAACCTGTGCTTATTACAGGTCTAAAATTGTCTGTTTATATTCTCATAATTAGAATTTGTTGATCAGCATATTTTGTGTAATTGATGTTATTGAGGTCATGCTTTGTACAAACTGAAGTTTGATCTTTGTAATTCTTTATATCTCCAGCTGTGTTTTTAGTAGTATCACATTAAGTAATTCAAAGAACTTACATGCTCAAAATATACTTATCTAGATTGTTGGAAAAAAAAATTGTTTTTAATTTCTTGTCTATAAGTATTATAATTGAACTTTTATTTAGTCAGCAACAATAGTTAGAAAATATATATATATTATGCTCTCTCAGGTCCTTTTAACACTTATGGACAATTTTGTAATTTATATTTTGTTAGCAAGCTGGACTCCACCCTACAGCAGAACAGATTGAACTGTTTGCTTACCATTTACCAAAGGCAACTTTGTCTAATCTTATTGTAAGTATTGTATATTGTAAATCTTTTCAAACTACATATGGTTCCATAATTTTTCAGTAGCCATTGTCAGTTTATGTGTTTTCTGTAGTTTGTATTATAGTTGGGACCTGTTATGGTATAGGTACCGTCTATCAGTATGTCTGTCTGTATGCCTTTCTACCCATTATAACTTTACCTGGAATTTCATGGATTTTCATGAAACTCCCTATCAATATTTACAAGTAAAGTATCTGCCCTGGGTTCACTTCTTGGCAAGATTTTTGCATATTTAATGAGGTCACTGGTCACCAAACTTTTTTGTGGTTATAACTTCAAATGGGAATTTAATGGATATTGATAAACCCACAATGAATGTTTACCAATAAAGTATCTGACCAGAGTTTGATTCCTAGCAGATTCTACTCATATATAATGGAGTCAGCAGTCAAGTGACAGGCATATTATGCAAGTTTGCAATGCTTTTGTTCTACTTTTTGTTCAGAGGGAATACTTTTTGCCACTGAACATATTTCAGATTGGTGTTTGCAGATGGTTTGTGTACATTTAGAACTTTAGTTAGATCACAGCCTCCCCCTTCCCCAACCCCCTTGCATCCAGTACTCTCTGTCCTCCTGAATATACTTGGTCTAACAATGATTAATTATTTCTAAAACAATCATGAAATTCTTGTCATGGATATCTTCAGATTTGGGATTTATTACAATATAAAGCATTGTGCATGCAGTAATTAATGTATAATTAATTGATATTTTTTCATTACATTAGGTTTGGCTTCACCAAATACTTCGGCCCCCTCCCTCAATCCTGGCAACCCCCCTGGACCTTACCAGTTTGACAGCACAAGTGCCATTTATTTTGATGAGTGTGGTTCTGCTGTGCTCCCACCACTCAATATAAAAAAAATGTTTGAAATGTGCACACTGACGCCACACCCAAAGGTCTTTACTCATTAAAGACATCATCATGGATGTTGGTTCACAAGAGCTACATGAGTGAACCAATGTTTTGAAAGCTCCACTGATAAGTCATTTTCGTGACTGTAGAGTGTCTCCCGAGAAAGAATGTAAAACAATAAAGTGTTAATTAACCCAGCAGATGTTCTACTCAGCAGAACTCAAAATTATGCTTAAGGAGTTCCTAGGAAGAGAATCATTGATTCGGCTCAACTAGAGAGCTCACCATCTTCAGTCAGTCAGATAAGACTGGTACCTTTTCCTGCAGCCAGGTGGCAGCACTCACTTCTCTATTTGTGTATAGCAAACATTTAAATTTATTGAGCCTGGAAGAGCCATAACATCTAAATGGCAGGAAAAATTAGTTTTTTTATCATACCATATGACTTATTATGTCTGCTACATGACTACCAAATATCAAGATAATTTGAAGAGTTTCATAATGTAGACAGCTGATTAACTACTACAGCCTTAGGAAAGGGTTTGAGAAAACCTGCTTCTGAATTATTAAATTTTTTTTTACCTTTTACCAAATTATCAGGTGTCACTACTGGGTGAGAATGTTTAATCAGTGTTTAAATTGTATGAATACAAATGTCAATATGGTCCCCAGAAATGCTCAGAACAATATGTTTTGAGAGCCTCCAAAGAAACACCCACTTTAATTCTAATTTAAACCCCAAACTGACATCATCTGATGGATCATCATTTGTTGAATATATCCATGCAATACTGTATTATAATTCTAAGAAATAAAGTTAAATGAGAGAGTTTTGTGTGGCAGTCAGGTCACCAGCCAACACTACAACCATGTATGACATCAGTGACATGCCACCTACTGGCAGCATTTGTTATCAAGCTTAGCAGGTCAAATATTGAACACTTTCACTTTATTTTATAAAGTTATGCTACAATATTGTATTGGTATATTCAAAAGGTGATAATTTATTTAAATGTCAGATTTTAGCTTCAAATTATAGATTAAGTGGGGGCTTTGTGATATTTCACCACAGGTATCCAAAACACAAGTGTTTTTGTACTTCCAGTAGTGTTTTGGTTACTTGTGGTGCATGTCAGGTATTTTCTGGGACCTGCAACAAATTGTCGATCAGCTTATGTTATTCATTCTTTATTTTGGTGACTAATAACATTTCTTGTGATCTGTTTCATTCAGGACATCTTTGTGACCTTGTCACAGCTGGACAACAGTTTGTATTTCATGTGTAACGTTGATGACTTCAAGTACTTGGCTGACATGATCGAGCACATATCTCTGCCCCTCCGCACACGATACGTCTTCTGTTGTGCCCCAATATCCAAAAAGCATCCATTTACATGCAGTGTATTCCTTAAGGTAAGCTATCAAGTGAACGTTTTGTTATACATCTGTAATCTGCATTACATAATGTGCAGGGAACTTATAACCCATGCAGTTAATTTTTTTGTTTAATAAAACTTACATGTGCAATGGCAATGATGACTAATATTTTATCAAAATGTCTTTGATTTAACTCAACCAAAAGTGCTTTTGAGATATTGTTATGCAGTTTACTATGGGCCCACTTAAGGTGACTAGCTCTAATTAATGTTAAGAGTAATACATTTCTTATTTATTTTTCAAAATAATAATAATTATGTAAATAAGACAGAAACATGATATATCATTGATATTTATATACAAGACAAAACTAGGTTTAAAATGATATACATGGGTTCTAATATCATGACAGGTTTTAAATGTAGGAATTTAACAAGGGATGCTAGTTTTAAATAGAAAGACCATTAAGTCTCACAAGATCTTGAGGACATAAGCCCCGTTTTTGAAGCAAGAGATGGTTTCGTCATTTTCATGTTTGCTGAACAACAACTTGACATATTCATCTTGTCTTTATTTCATGAAGTTTGCACGGCAGTTCAGCCGAGGAGAACCTCTTACACAGGAATGGCTGTGTCGTCAACTATCCTGGCCATTTCAAGCACCAAGAACTATTGAAGACTTGGTCCACCTTGAAGGTGTATTTGATGTCCTAGATTTGTACCTATGGCTAAGGTGAGAAATGCCATAGCTGAAAAGCTTTTGATTTTGAAAAATATAGTGTTGAAATGATTTTGGGCATAGAAGGGACTTTGTATATTTCTACATTATGTTCAATAGGCTGAATGCATATATTTAAAAGGCATATTTTCTAATGGTCTTTGGTTCCATAGTGTTCAGTTCTTGAAGAAACACATGACTTAAGTCATTTTTTTATTATAGCATCCCTTTCAGAGAGCAACAATCACCAGTTTTCAATAGCTGCATGTTACTGGACATACAGATGATACATGGTTTTCATTACATTCAACAAAACAAGGTTCCCATTGACATTGTTTTTTTTTTTCAATTTTGTTATTTTTAAGATTTTTCCCAAGGTCCTTGGCAAGGTCTAGAATTTATTGTATCCGCCAAAACAAAGTTTTGTGGATACTATGTTTTTGACCGGGTTCCGCTACCACCGCCGCCTTCATTTCCGGAGAACGCCTCTGAGACTACAGGACGGATTTTTCCGAAACTTACACAAATTATCGGGTCACATGTGAACTGGTGCCTAACCAAGTGGCCTTGATCTCTGACCTTTCCTCTCTGCCCAGCCTCTGTTTGTGCATCTGTTTCCACACATAAACCCACATATCTCGAGAACCGTTTGACCGATCAGGAAAAACTTTTTGTACAAATGTAGCCCTTGGATAGCTTTATAACATACACAAGAAAAGGTGGGGCCACCTGTAACCATGTTTGAACAGTGTCCATCTGTTCATCTGCCTTGGGTTAAAATCACTCATATCTCTGCAGTGGTTGACTAATTCACCTAGAATTCAGCATGCGTATTCATCCTAAATAGCTTTCTTGATTTTATGACAGGTGGCGCCACCTACATTCACGTTAACGCTGCAGACATCCAAGCTCATATCTCAAGAACCGTTTGACCAATCAGGAAAAAAATTTTACACAAACGTAGCCCTTGGATAGCTTTATAACATACACAGAAATTGTGGCACCACCTGCAGCCGTTTTTGCACAGCATTCATCTGTTTGTCTGCCTTGGGATAAAATCACTCATATCTCTGCAGTGGTTTGACCAAATTACCTGAAATTCGGCATGTGTTTACATCCCGCATAGCTTTCTTGATTTTATGACAGGTGGGGCCACCTACATTCACATTCATGCTGTAGACATCCATGCTTATATCTCCGGACTCGTTAGACCGATCAGGAAAAATTTTTTACACAAATGTAGCCCTCGGATAGCTTTATAACATACACAAAAATGGTGGCGCCACCTGCAGCCATTTTTGCACAGCGTTCATCTGTTTGTCTGCTGTGGGATAAAATCACTCATATCTCTGCAGTGGTTCGACTTTTCCACCTGAAATTCGGCATGTGCATACATCTTTGATAGTTTCTCGTTCAAATAACAGGTGGCACCACCTACAATCATGTTTACTTGGCAGAGATCCATTCTAATATGTAACACATGTAAATCTATTTCCCCTTGCCACTCAATCCATGCCTCACTTCACCCGTCCTACTCTGATTTTGGCGGATACATGTAGTCGCTTGTCGACTACCCGTATTCTAGTTTTTTGTTGAAGTCCTGTTATTGCACACATGGGTTTATCAAGCATGCCTTCTTTCCCTCTGTCTGCCATAGCAAGAGTTCCATTCAAACTAACTTAAAGGAAATTTTTAAAATTATTCAGAATTAAGCACTTCCAATGCCTTGAACTTACAAAAAATATCAGGGATTTTCAATGATGTTTAGGCTTGTGGAAACCCTATTAAATCTCGCCCAAGTCTTTTTTTAGCTCAGCTGACAAAGACAGCTGAGCTATAGCAATCACCCTTTGTCTGGCGTCCGTTAATCAGGCACAAATCATAACCACTAGACCTGGAATCTTCTAACTTGACATCCAGGGATATCCATGAAAAATCTCCATGGAAACCTGAAATTAGGTCTCTGTTACCCATATCCTCCAAGCTATGGGGCTCGGAAGTACCTACCAGAATAATCAACATTTTTTGCAAAAACTCCAGTTTCTGAACAACTAATGCATTGATCACCATGATTCTATGCATGCATATTAATGATAGTGTTTCATCAGTTCCTTCAAACTGGTGGCGCCACCTGAATTTTATCCAATTTTTATGCATTTTTTTTCTCCTTTTTTGAGACCTTCAAAGATTTGGTTGTCCATTAACAGGGCACAAACCGTAACCATTGGACCTAGAAACTTAACTTGACATCCTGGGAGGTCCGTGAAAAATCTATATCGAAACCTGAAATTAGGTCTCTGTTACCCATCTCTTTTATCTTTTTTTGCAGTTACCGGTTCCAGGACATGTTCCCTCATCCTGATGATGTGAGAGACATGCAGAAGGAGCTAGATGAGATCATCCAGCTGGGTGTGTACAACATCACAAAGCTGCTCAGGTCACAGGAAGCCAAACAACCAATCCCATTGGAGGAGGAGCCAAAGGGAGAGGAAGTGGGCGGAGAGAAGTCCTTATATGCCACACTGTCACAAGACAAGGAGGCGGGGCTACCAAAGAGACCGCTCTCCCTATTGGAGCAATTCCAAAATGCCAGGAAGAATATGAATACATCTGCATTTGATTCCAGACTCAAGAAGGATGACACAGGCTTCAGAAGGCAGAGGGGCAAGAAACTGATGGACCAGCTAGTAGATCAGGGAATACTGACCGAGGAGATGTTACAGAAACTACAGAAAGAATTCCATGAATCAGATAATAATAATAATAATAATGATAATAGAGGTAAATAACCAAAACATAGAGGCAGGAGGAGATGATGCAACTGTAGTCTAAAAAAAATTAAATTTTATTGGATAAAATATTCAGTGGATCATATATTTTTGACCCCTGCTTCCTTGGAAGGAATGGGGGACATTGATTTGGGTATGTCTGTCTGTTCATCTGTCAGGTTTCCATGCGATAACTTTCCTAAATTTTATCCAATTTCATTCAAATTTGGGTCAGTGATTGCTCTCATGCTTACCTTGGTTTGGATTGGAGTATGTCTCACAAAATATAAACACAAAATGAAATTTAATTTTTAATATGATGAATCAGCACATTTAGCTTCACTAATCACCAACAGGTGTTGCTAGCGGTGGATATAAAATACTTGATTTTTTTTCCTCCAGGACTTGTAGGTGAAAGCAGGGGACATAAATTCTCCAATTTGCATGTTTTATCACTTTCAAGGACTCTACAGAATCATTCAAGGGATAGTTTATTTACTCGTCTTCAGAATCCAGCCCATTAAGTTTATTTACTGGTCTTCAGAATCCAGCTCATTAAGATTTTGATATTCTATGCTGAGTAAAAACACAGGGAGTATTTATTCATTAATTTTTCCTATTAATAATAATAATATGAAGGGCAGTGAAACAGATTATGTGTTAAGTACCTAAGAAGTATCAGTCTTTGTAATCTGGAACTAGTTCTCCAAAGAACAAAAGAACTTAATAGTGGTATCCTTTGCAATTTGTGTCTAATTTTATTATATACTTTGACACCTCAGGCATTACACAGGTATCAAAGTGGATGTGACCACTTGTGTAGTTTAAACAATAAACAGAATATGGACCTTGTGGGACTACAGTTACACTGAAACTGTGATAAACATCTGGGCAGTGAGCCTTAAGCACTAAAATAATAATACAAAATAAAATTTTGAAGCATAAGAACATGCCTTGCCTTCAGGATCACCGTTATATTTAGAGA
The DNA here is from genome assembly GCA_026874595.1 of Sipunculus nudus. Taxonomy (NCBI): domain Eukaryota; kingdom Metazoa; phylum Annelida; class Sipuncula; order Golfingiida; family Sipunculidae; genus Sipunculus; species Sipunculus nudus. The sequence continues at coordinate 45,830,936 of CM049306.1, read as the reverse complement.
AATGGGGGGGGGGGGGGGGGGGGGGCACTGTGCATTCTGTTGTTGCATGCTTTGCAATAATCTTATTTTAATAAAATAAAATGTGATTTCTTGTAAAATATGGTTCTGCTTTTTATATCCCAGCAATAGGAAGTTGGCATTGAGAATGTATATTTCTGTGAAAGCAGGTCAACTGACCTTTAGCAATGAACATCTATGCATCATCTGGTAAGCTAATGGATATCACCAGGAAAATTTTCACAGTGACTAGAGCTACAACTTTTTTACAAGGTTTTATATATAGCTGACTTTCGGCAAATTCTTTTATAGTTCATGATGTTTGGCACCCATAACCTTGCATCTCTGATTTAAGATCCAAAACTGGAACTTTACTACTGAAACTTTAATTTGACAATCAATCATGCCCATTATAATGACCACATGGTCCTAGAGATATTGGTCATTAGTAATGCTCCAGTATCCCTTCCCTGATATATATCTACACAGATGGCGTCACTGATCTTGTTCAGTTAATAAAGTTACCTACACGAGGCATGGACGCACATTTATGCAAATTATTTTCTACAGTATTGCCCTACATTTATGTGAATGGTCGAGAATGATTTTCAAAGAAATTCATCAGTTTTAAGATATTCTGGTCACATGAATTTTTATGGGAGTTATCCTTTTCACAAATGGTCATTGCAGCATTGAAATTCAAAGTAATCAAAAATTCAGTAAGGCATATATGTGATCTACCCAAATCTATAACCACAATTATAATTCGGTCTCAATAAAATGATTTGGATATAGTGGTCTAAAATTTGGAGCCCTTGCTAAGCCACGGGGATAATTATAAAAGTTTCTCTCAAAGTAATATTCCCACACTCGGATGTCATTTTAAACAAATTAACAAAATTTCTGTATAACAGGTTTATATCTTAACAGCATAGATAATTTTGTACTAATTTCCTATTTCATATAATGACAGGATGGTGTCAAATCAGGTGAAAGAATAACACGAGATACAGTTAGTGTCGATATTTTATTATATCCAATCTAACAATAGTAACACTAGTACAGAGCGACACCAAACAATATATAAAATCACATCCTGGGCCGCCTCCCACCTATAGACAGCTGATGAAAGGAAACTCAAAATGTCTGCTTACAGTGATAATGATACAGATGAATTTATCCATAAAACGGGCCGTATAAATAAGTTTGTGGAAACCAAAATATCAAAGTGAGTATACCATTACCATAAAAACATTTGTGTTACTGGTGCAGGCTCGGCAGTTAATCTGAGCCACATTTAACATACATGTTATGATAAATAGTTCGGATTAAACTTGATACATGTATGTATGCATATACAAAAAAAAAAATTATATACCCGAGGATCTTAACACGTGGTGTGTCCTCTGCTTAAATACCACATGATTATATAGTAGGGCTCCTTGCATACAGAGGAACTTAATAGCATCAATGTTGTCAAAAAAATTGATTTTTAAATTCTTATATTGATACAGAGTACATTTCATCAAATTTGATTTTCAAGAAGCTTGCTTTGAAATGAATGGAGTGTGAGATGAAAATGGTTGTCTGCCAGTGTGTCATTTTAAATATTTCAGCCAAGATGAGCCTGGACCAGTGCAGAAAGCACCTTCACCAAAGCACTGAACTACACGGGTGAACCTAGTATAAAGTGAATTTTAATTTATCATTACCCTACAAATTAAATAGATCCAGATCTGCAATATGACAAAATGGTATAATTTTATCTTATTTTTCAATAGCTTTAAACAATGTTCAGGCTGCCTAGCCACAGTTTCTGCTAGTTCTGCAAGAAGTTTCTGCCAGTTCCTCAGTGAGCAGCTGAAAGTTGTTCCTCTTTTACAATGTTCCCCTGCTTGTGTGATCAGCCCAGTGTAACCCTAAATGCATAGCTGTTGAGTCCTTGTCTAGGTAGGGCTGTCTGAGCACGGACCACCTCAGGAAAGCTATACACAAGCCAGCTAATAGTCCATAAACTGGGTCTAAGATGTTTGCAGGCCTAGCCTATTGCTGAGCAGCCTTCGTCCTTGCCTGGGTCTGAGCAGCTATCAACGTCTGTTTGAGTAGCTGACAGTGCTGAAATATGACCGAGCAGTTGACGGAATATGTGCCAGTCTGAACAGCTGACGGTCCTTGCCAAAAATAAAGCAAATGACCAGTGCTTACATCAACACAGCAGATGACCATACTTATTTAAACTTGAGTAAATAGAGTCCTGCAAGATATGAATAGCTGGCAGTCCTCAGGCAGGTCTGAGTAGCTGATCTCCTAGGCCTGGTAGGAGAACCCGAGTCACGAGGCAAATGGGTACCTGGGCGGCAACCTTCCATTTGTCCATCTTGGTAATTTTAATTTATTATGTTTCCAGGTGCACCCGACACGCTTGTTACTGAAGATGGTCAATTCTCACACTGGACAAACCACAAGTCCAGTTGTGTGAACCAAGTTAACACTTCAGCAATGATTCCTATAAAATGGGTGGCACGACTTAAAAACAACAAGCCTGTGAGTGATTTGTCTCAAGGTGGTTTACGGAACACAGTAAAGCCAGTGTCCTGGTGCGGCTGCTGTACATAATCAACGAAAGTAATCTGTAGCTGTATGATGTTGACTCCACACATGATGATAACAAAACGATGAAGTGAACTGGATGATGTGGCTGATACCAAAAAGGACAAAATGATACACAAAAAGCAAATTTCAAGGTAAATATTACAGTCTGTTGTTAGTGCTCAGAACGGATGGAGAATTAAGCACAATAGGTGGCATACAGCCTTGCGAGTTTTTCGAATGCTTACATTCCTGTACAGGGTACCACTTCCTACACATACAAATTGTCTCTGTATGACAAATAAAAAGTAGCAAGCTTTAATACAAATACCTGGGCTGGATCTCTGTCCTGAATATAGGTGTCAGCACTGTCTACACTGACAATCTCATCAAGGATATACAAATGAATTGTGGGATACACTGATACATGGTATAAAGTATATGACTTTACAATATATACACGGTTAAAGTATACACAGGTCTTGTTTAGCCAGCATTGTGGTAAAGCCATCTGCCTTGTGTTTGAAGATCATTGGCTGTTTTGCCTGTAACTCTTAGTGTAGTGTTCATCTAGAACTATCATCCAATATAGATGGCGCTCTTGAACTTCTTTCTATAGTCATCAACTGCCCCCTAAAACAACAGAAATGTATAATAAATAAAATATTTATTATTAAAAAAGACACCAAATTTTCATAATAATTATATTTATTAATACACATCATTAAGGTATGCCTGAAATATATGATATGATGGAAAAATTGAAATATTATTAAATATTTTATTTTTTATTCAATCATTCAAAACAGTGGCCCATACAACTTAATCAGGTTGTTTGCCTGGGGATGCCTTTGAAATTTTATTTTTGTCATCTCTAGAAAATCACTTAACCTGAAACTACTGAGTTACCAAATATCAAATGAAAAAGCAAACCCAGGTAAGAAAATTTATTTACTCTCTTACTGGTTTCCTTTTCTTAAAATATCCATATCATTTTCAAAGTTTCTTTGGAAAGTAATGCTACTGATGAGCTTAGGGGCCTGAATGTTGGAACTTGGTATAACTGGGTACCTAGAACCTGCCTTTTTTATTTTTAGAAGCCTGAGCTCAGTCACAAATGTTGTCTTGATTAAGGCAACATCAAATCAGATCTGAAACCCCCTGGACAAGTCTATCAACAAACTGTTGTAATACAAAATGGGTTCTTCAGATTCCCACAAGGGGACAGCAGTGAATGCTTATTTCAGCTGAGATGATTTTTATTGGATTTGAAAATAGCTGCATCTCTGAGGTAGAATTTATGAGGTAGAATTTATGAAGATATTTATTTGATCATCAAATCTAACAACAGTTATTTAAGAAAAAAATTTTTTTTCAATAAATATAAGCTGATGTCTGAATACACTTATGTTCATGATTGAGCAAGTCTGTTTCTGAAATCATAATTTTCAATCTATGCCATTCATAGTTAATAACGTATAATTACACACTCAGGAAAGTTAGTACACAAGTAATGTTATAAAGGAAGTTATTTGTGCATTGTAATGATCAATTCAAACATACCAGGTAATAGGTACAATAATTAATTTCCACAAAGTTGTACTATTCTAGAATGTGGATTATAGTCAGGTGTCACAGAAGACTAAGAATACAATGGGATAAACTGATCATCAAAACATAAGATTATCAAATAACCTTATTAAATGAAAACTGAATTTTTTTAACTGTTATGTTAAACGGCAGCCATCCAATGAAACAATGCCATGTGTGTCTGAGGACTATACCCTGTTTCATATAAGTCCCCTTGAGCTCAAGATATCACAGGAAAGACAATGTTTCTACTGAACCATATAAGTAGACTGGCTCCCAGCTCAAACATGACTTGTTTATGGGCAATCAGATGACTTTAATTTAAATTCAAAACATATGTTGGATAAGTTTGTTTCTGGGTCATATATACAACTTCACAGAGCCCATAAAATAGCAGGGAACTAGTCTATATCAAGTATAAACTATTTGAATAATATACCATAAAAGAAAACTAGATATTTCTTGGCACCGCAGGTGCCATAGAATCCCCAGACAATTAACCCCCCCCCCTTTAAGAATAGGCCCCCCATCTTCAGCAACAATTAATATCAGACCACACTCATAGAAAAGATCACTCTCATAGAAAAGGTCATGACCCCAATTTCATAATATGAAAGAAAACGGTCCATTAGCTTTTGACTTATAATGCTCACAGTACTGTTAAGTGGCAATGATGGGGTATTAAACGGCACGAAAACAAGTAAAAGAATAATAGGTGGCCCAATCAGTTTCTGGTACATGACAACACTATCCAAGATATTTGGTAAAGTTAATTTTTGGACCAATTAGTGCATCCTTTATTGAGATATTAACAATTTTGTGTGATTTTCACCATATATGGCAATATTCAAGGTCAAGGCCACTCTCATAGGAAAGGTCATGACCCCAATTTAAATAAACATCATCCCATAACCCATATCTATGTATATGCATAATTTGAAAGAAATCTGTCCATTAGTTTTTTACTTATAATGCTCACAGTACTGTTAAGTGGCAATGATGGGGTATTAAACGGCACAAAAACAAGTAAAAGAATAACAGGTGCCCCCATCTGTTTCCGGTACATGAAAATACTTTCCAAGATCTTCGATCAATTTGATTTTTGGACCAATCCATGCATCCCTTATTGAGATATATTAATGATTTTGTGTAATTTTCACCATATATGGCAATATTCAAGGTCAAGGCCAGTCTAATAGGAAAGGTCATGACCCCAATTTATATATACATCATCCCATAACCCATGTCTATGTATATGCATAATATGAAAGAAATCTGTCCATTAGCTTTTAACTTATAATGCTCACAGTACTGTTAAGTGGCAATGATGGGGGTATTAAACGGCACGAAAACAAGTAAAAGAATAACAGGTGGTGCCACCTGTTTCCAGTACATGACATTACTATCCTAGATCTTCGGTCAAGTTGGTTAATGGACCAATCCATGCATCCCTTATTGAGATATTAATGATTTTGTGTGAATTTCACCTTATATGGCAGTTTTCAAGGTCAAGGCCACTCTCATAGGAAAGGTCATGACCCCAATTTTAATAAACATCATCCCATAACCCATATCTATGTATATGCATAATATAAAATATATCTGTCTATTAGTTTTTGACTTATAATGCTCACAGTACTGTCAAGTAGCAATTTTGGGGGAATTAAACGGCACAAAAACAAGTAAAGAACAATAGATGGCGCCACCAGTTTCTGGAACATGACAACCCTATCCATGATCTTCCATCAGCTTGATTTTGGGATCAATCCATGCAAGATTTCTTGAGATATTTAAGAATTTGTGTGATTTCCCCAAAATTGGACCTATTCAAGGTCAAGGACACTCTCCTAGTCAAGGTCATGACTTTATTTTGAATAGGCCTCGTCCTCTCACCCATATCTATACATATACCAAGTTTGGTAAAGATCCGTGAAATATTTTTTGAGTTATCGCGCCAACAAGATTTATATGCGGTGGCTGCGGGACCGCTATGAAAATGTAGTATCCCCCCGACTTTGTCTGGGGGATACAATTAAAGAACTATGTGCAAAAACTTTTGGTGATGAAACAAGAGTAGAAAGCACATATTTACATGGAAATATAAAAGTCACAAAAGGCCAGGCCAAAGTTTGCAACATAAAAATAATAATAATTTAAATATTTTAAATAAAAGATAATCAAAATCCTATCCAGTAGGAGTAACTGAAACTAAGGTATCACCTGATGTTCCATTACTGTCCCCTGCAGACCTGCCAATCTCACGATTTTTTTGTGTTCCGTGCCAGTTGCCCTACAAAACATGAACGTATCCACTGAAGATGGGGTCCATCTTTTTCATTTCTACTTATGAAGCTACATAATCTAACCAACAGGGACCCCTGAACATATGATGAGCCTGCCATCAACTGAAATTAAGGATTAGCACACAGACTTCCTCTTGGCATCTGAAATGAAGCATTCTTTATCATTCACAACTGGACACATTCACCAGAGTAAATCATAAGCCTCTATAATTTGATGCCATGGATTTGATTGTGCCCCAGCTCATTCTTTTGACTCAATTATGTGCAAGTGACCAAGTAGCCAACTTTCTTTCATAAGACAATTCAATGGATTCATGAGAGAAGTAAATGGGCTTTGCAAAAGAATAATAACAGGTCTCCTCAACTACACCAAGTCACTTGAGGAAAACAGCATATTGTTTGATAGATTTTGTTTTGTTTGTATTTCAGAACTTTAATTTTTTATGGCAGATTTCAATAGGAAATCAGGACTGCTGTTGTTTTCATATATGTATAAATATATATAACTTCAAAATATGTATAAATATATATATATATTTGTCAAAATATGATTCTGTTTTTGAAATGAAATAATTTAAATTTCACCAGGTAAACAGCAAACTCTACATCGTTTTCATATTTCCATACAGTGATTATGACACCCTCAGAAACTTCCTGACTTGCACACGGAGGGAGTCAAACTTCTTCATGTTTGAATGTTTCCAACAAATGCAGAAGGTACTGATCAATATATGTTTCTCTAAAGTTTCTAGATTCTGAGTGAACACAAATAAAAATGTAATCATACTTTTAAGGTACCTTAAGAATAAATAAATAAATAAATATATTTAAGCAGTGCAATTGTTTAAAGTAGAACCAAGCTAATATTGGCTAAATACATCCATGTACAAGTATTCATTTAGAAGTATGAAAGAAATTTTCTTTCAATTTTATCCAACAAATTCATGAATGTATATTCAAGATACAAATGTTGCAATGTTCAATCAACTGATGAATTTCTTCAGCAACCATGCCCAAACTCCTAGTTGAAAAGATTATCTATCTTAAATACACGTCATATATCTGAATCAGCCCCTTTGAAGTGATCACATAAGGTATTAGAACAGAGTGGGGACAAAACTATTTTACTCTACACACGCGGGTGGTTAAGTAAAACACACGTTTATAGTATTATAATGAAGGACTACATAAAGGTTATTTACTGTACCTAAACAGTGCTGGGACTGAAATGATCATTTTACACACACTCGATGTTAGAAGTACGAGAGACAGTACCTTGTGTTGGCAGAGCTTGTGAGCTGCCTGTAGCTGCTGCTTGTGCAGCCTTCTGTTTAAGCATGGTCCAGTCGAAGGTGTAATCATACTGGTGGTTCAATGTACGAAACAGGATGCGGAAGAGCTGGCGCAGGTACATGTAATCTGGGGCCTCATCAAAACGCAGCCCACGGCAGTAGTTCAAATACATGGCAAACTCCGCCGGGAACCCCTGCAATATACAACCACTTACAAGGTAATTAACTCCATAAAAAACAAGTTTAACCGTCGGCCTGTGACCAGATCTGCAGGTAAGCAGGTCTTTTGACACACTGGATGCTCTCTGAAATTTGCCAATAATTATCTCAATTTCTTTTCAAATTTAGGCTCGGAACTTTTATAATGTCTACTCAGAAATGAAAACAATCCAAAAGATTCTTATTTATTAAGATTTTTCACATTTTAGATGGTTCATCTTGTAATTAGGCATCATAAGCCAATATCTATTTTGTTATTTTTTGATTAGTTACACAGGACTATCACCTAATCAGAATATATATCATATTATGTTCTACATATATAACCAATTGCCTGGGAAACTTATATTGATAAGAGAATACAGGTATGAAAAAGATTTCTAAGAATACAAATCAATCTTAGTTCTTCAATATTTTGAAAAATGCATTTATGATCCCTCCAGATCTCTTTGGCCAATAACCCCATTTCAACTTAATCTATGAAATGTTTTTATAGACTAGTTAAATTGACAGATGCTACAGGTTTTATAGATGCACCAATGGGAAATCGCAAACCTGAAAGGGAGGATGGGAAAAGAATTTGAATTTGACCCAACAATGGGTATTATTACACATCCAGGACCTGCAGGTGCAGTTGTTACCAGGCCAGGTTAACACCAGGATATGAATTAAAGGAAGCATGTCCTTTTGCCATGTCCCGCTAGCGTCTGAAATTGAAATGGGATGCTGCAGATGTAAATACATGTTAACCAAGCACTTAAAACACGCAGGAGATAACCCACACACAAAGAAATTTTATGCATAGCACTTAAAAAAGCTGCTGTATGATATAAAGCCTGAGCATAGTGTACCACAGCAAATACCAGGAAACATGATATTCTAAGAGTACCAGTAGCTTCATAAAATATTAATAAAAACTTATAATATTAATGTTATAATTCTCTCAATTTCTAATCTCTATTCTATAAAGAATAGTTAAATATCTGATGAAGAAAAGTATGATAATACAACACGAAAAGTAAAAGTAGTACGAAAAGCAATACAAAATTAAAACATCTTAAACTTTTCCTTTTATGACTTTAGTAATTTAAAGACAACTCAAAATATATGTAAAAACATTCAGAAACATCAGACTAATGCCACTCTGTTTTTGTATTTACAGAATTGTTTTTAATAATATTACTTAGTCACATCAAAAGTATAAAATATTAACATGAGTGAGCAGCAAGCATAGATAACAAGACAAATCATGTGTTATTAAAGTATATACACATCACATGACTCCATCTGGGATACACTGATACACACAACTAGGCAGAAAATTAAATACAGTATAACCTCTCTCATCTGCCAATCATTTATTCATCAAGGTCCTCTACCACCAAAAAAGGTGAAATTGATTGTACTGTTCATCTTATTTGACACACTAAATGCAATCAAATATGTGGTTTTCTGTCTCGTTTAAATTTCAAATTTTGATATTATGCAAGGCATCAGTATGGCGAGACCATTATGTGCAATGGCATATAAAAGTGTACTGACAAAATTTCTCCTAGATTTTCCTTAATTGTTACTCTTGATTTTCCGCCAATCTCAACTACCACCATTATTTCACACAGTCCTGACACTGGGATGAGAAGGAGGTTATACTATGAATCAATATGTACAATAATGACATGCATGCAGATTGAATATTCCCTGATTCTGGATCCTGTTTCAGCTCAATGACATCTGCCGACTTCAAGGTGTAAAGTCTGAAGGCAAAATTTCCATCCAGTTCTTCTTGCTTCAGTGTACTTTCAATTAAAACTCCAGTTTTACATAAGCCAACACCATTGGGATTTTCCAGCGAGAGGTTTTGTATTTTACAGAAATAGCTATGAGATCTGACCGAGGCACTTGCTCATATATTAAGTTACCAAAACATTAGTAAAACACACTAATAACATAAGTTAACTTAAATTATTTTCTGTAGACCACCTGTATCAACTCTGCATGGACTGCAGTTAATAAAGTTTAATATCTGTTTTTATTAGAGGGAATTAACATGATGAGCCTCAGTTATATAATGTACATATGGAAATTTATACACTCCAACCAGCGGACTGATCTTTATAAACCACTCAAAGAGTAGAAAAGTTTAAACAAACTGGTATAAATTATAAAATATTTAAATTGAAATGAAAATAAAATAATTCTTAATATTACATTATGGTGGTCAAAGAACAATGAACTGTCTCTTTATACTAAAGAAAATGATCTTTATAGAAACTTAATGATATTATATCAAAGCTTTAACCATATCAGTGTCAAAAATGTTAAAGGTTGGTCAAGATAAGCATGTGCAAATGTTCAGCAATTTGCAAAAATGGGGCCTTGTTGCAACTATAGTCTTGAAAACAAAGTTTAAAAGTAGCATCAGATATAGTGCTGTCAAGCTGGGCAAGCCATTATTAGAAATGTCTAGGATAATGTGTTAAATATATTAACTACTGTCCTTTTTCTACATTAGTTATTACTACACCTCAAAAGCTTGTTTAGATTAGTTCTGTGATTGGACAACTGTGGCTGGTTAATGTTAGTTCATGGAACTGATATAGGCTTTAAAATGGTCACTACAAGTATGAGAGGTTAATGATTAGGAAAGGAAATTTAAATTAAGAGACTTATGGGAAAATAATTTGTAAGATTTGCCATTTTATCAATTTTGTGGGTCAGAGTTTCAATAGTTGAAAGAAATGTATATTTACATAAAACATGATCCTCTGCTTATAATAAATTCTTTCTGCTTTGACGTTCTGATCATCTTTCATTTGGTCTAAATCAGTAGTAGTTGCATTTAAAGGTTCAACCTTATTAATGTTTTCATATTTTATTGAAAGGTTGAGAACACAACAGAGATTTTTTTATAATCCCTGATCACAGAGTCAGACAAATTGCATAATTTCATTCCATAAAATAATAACTGACGAATAATCACTGGAATTAACTTTCTTAAATGATAGTTTATTAATCACCAGATTTTGAATCAAATGATACAATTTGTGCATTTTTGGGAAGGTGATCTGATTTTTTAAAAATATTTTATTTTTCATACATTGATGAGAGAAAAGGAGAGGGCTTTTATGATACAAGACATCTGCACGCCACAACAGTAACAAGTCACCAATAAGCAGTCACCTTGCACAGAACTTCCACAGGTGTTGACATCTTCTTTTCACTAATTTTATCATATTTTTGCTTCTTTGTGGCTGCCTAGAAAAATAAAAACAAAGCAAACCAGCACATAAGTCACCTGCCTGGAGGTTTAAATAACACATGCATGAGATGCCCACCTTGCATAGCACTTCCACGGGGGTAGACATCTTCTTTTCACTAATTTTTTCATACTTTTGCTTCTTTGTAGCAGCCTACAACAGAGATATGCCATCAACAATATGAACAGATTGGCTGATTTAATATATGGCATTCGTCTCTGCTCCTGTTTTCTTAATACACAAGAGAAAAGGTATGACCCTTATTTAAATTTGTATTAAAAATAACTAAAAATTATAATCTATCCATTCAGTAAAAATAAAGTTGTTCAAATTCATGGCATGTTTTGTAATATAGACAGGGGAAAAATGAAGTAACTTAAGATTATACATGAGATGCTCCTTGATGCCTATAAAATTTATTCCCAGTCACAGGCCTTAAAGTGGCGCCCCCTACCTTGAGACCCTGCCAGGGCAAGCTGCCTCTATTAAAGTACATGAGCACGTATCCTAGGGACTCCATGTCGTCTCGACGACTCTGCTCAATCCCCAAGTGAGCGTTGATGCTGGCGTATCGTGCTGTTCCTGTTAAATTCTTGTCTTCCCTGTAGGGGATGTGTTGCCTTGTTCTGTTATCACGGTACTTCTTGGCCAAGCCAAAATCGATCAAAAATACCTGAACGTAAACAAAAATTTCATATTATGTATCACGCTTATGCATTGCACTATAATGTATATAGAAGAACGTTTCATAATAAAAAAATTCTGTGCAACAGAAAAACAATATTGATTTAAGAAAAAGACCATTTCCAACATTGTAGTTATTTATAACATGTAGGCTGTTTCGAGCAAGACAATTTAATAAAAAATTTACACAATAATAAAATTGAGTGGTAAAAACTGACAAAGTGCACTGAGTTTATTTCTAATTGGTGTTCTTGACCCCTCCCAACCAGAATTAAACAATAACAAATTCAAAAGGTGTGAATTCTAATCCAATATACTGTCCTTGCATGGTTGTAACTGGTGCATGGTTATAACTCAATCATCCATATTAATCTTGCCACTTGCTAAATGGTGATAAACATCTATTTATCTAAAACAAAAATATTTACAGATCTGCCATCAAGGGCCTTACATAACCAGGGGTAACTGCGAGTCCCAGTAAATATTTACGATGTATTACCGAGTCTCTAATGAAGCATTATGTCAATATACACAATACATTAGTTCTCACTGAAGGTTGTCATAACACTTGTTAATTGCAGTGCTGATGCGGATGACATCAATGGCTCTGTTGACATTAACACCAGGTCTTGCAACCAATGACTGGCTTTCCCCCTATGGTGCATACATGTCCTCATTACTAACCATCGTTATCACCTAGGGAGGTCAAAGGTCAACAACTGACATGAGGAGGAGTAAGAGGTAGGCGAGAATATTCATTACCTTGTTGCAATGGCGACCGATTCCCATGAGAAAATTATCAGGCTTGATATCTCTGTGTATGAAATTCTTGTTGTGAACAAACTCTATCCTCCCAATCATCTGAAAAAAAAAATTAAGTTGATTTATTTTTTAAATCCACTGATGAAACTGGTGCAGACTGAAGGCAATATATGTATACATATGGGACAATGATAACACATACATGTCTTTTTGATAACAATAACTGCAAAGTATGCAACACTGTTGTAGAACAATACAAAACCAACAGATGTGAAGCATTAACATGAAGTTATTATCAAAATAAAACACTCCCTCCCCCCTCCCCCCTCACCTCTCACCCCACCCCACCTCCCATACACACTATTCTTAAAATTGAGCCACCGGTTAGAGTAGTATCAAATCAGCTTAGGGCATATATCTTTGTTTAGTTTCATTAAGAGAAGGAGTAATTTCACAGGATCACATCTATATTAAAACTTATTGTGGTGCCACACAACTGTTGTCACACAACTCTTTTGTTGCAATGCCTCGTCTTGGGTCTTGAACTGTTGAGAACGATGCTAAGTGTGTCCTATCAGAGGTCATTTTCCATATTTACTGAAACCCTGAGAAATCTGACATCATTTCTCAAGGGGCTATCACAGCACCATCTATCAGAAACCACAAATTACCAAAGAACTGGTTGATATGCAAGTAATAATAAATGAAGCCTTGGAGCTTTATTATACATAGATTGATGAAACATAATTGAGAATGTGGGCTGGGAGAAGACTTTTGAAGCATTGTTTCATGTTCAACTTGGCGCAATGAAACGGCACTTTGTATGTAGATACAAGTCAGCCTCACCTCCAGATTTCAGGTTTTTAAAGTAAAGCAACAAAGTAAGAAGCAACAACAGGTATTGATGCATCTCCTCTTTGCATCCAAGATGAGATTTGAACAAAGCTTGGTGCATAAACTAACCCTTTCACAGAATTATTATTTCACCCATGTCTTACACAAAATTTTCCATATTCATCCCTTCTGTTTGGTTTGGACTGGGTCATTCACACATTTTGAAACCTTTCTGGAAAGAAGAATTACCAGCAAGGTGTAGGAGCTTTGTGATGATCACTTAGAGCCCTAGGGGAAAGTATAAAAGTTCAAAATTCCATTTATTAAATGAAATTATGTGTATTTCGGTATAACGGTGAAGGGGCTTTCTGTTTCAAAATGGAGGCCTTGAAATTTCCATTTTCAATTCAAGTATTACAAGTAATATAAAGGTATTACATGACCAATACACATCCTGGCCCAACAAGACATGTATTATAATGACTGGACTGGCTGACTTTGGAAAAAACAAATAACTGTTTGTGATGTGACTACTTATCTACTATAGAACCTAGTGCTGGAAAATTAAAAAGAATACTTAAATGATAAAATCAATGATGGGCTCTAGATGTTATATTATAATAACCTCTCTATAGCATTAATTTTGACTGACCTCACTGTGACATCACCAGTTATCACAACTGCTCAGATTGAAATTTACAGGCCACAAAAATCACAAAAGAATCCCATGACCTTTCTATATTAAGTACAGAGTGCATGTAGCCTTGGACGGTCTCATAATTACCACATCCCATTTTAGACGTGCCAATCCTTAACAAGGGGACAACTTGTCTGGTCTCTTGCGTCAATAATAAAGAACTGTTCTCTGCCATTTCTTTACATTTTGCACTGGTGTGACACAATGTTACCACGTTTGACGGCACTGAAGCCACACCTGTCATTCAAAGCACAACAATGGATGATTGGCACACCATATTGATGTGGGGGAACCTTACTGGTAAACCTGAATTAACCACAATGCGCTCATTTACTAATGATTACTGCATGCTAGTATGCTGAAGTGACCCGTTTAATGCAAGGTCTTGAAAGACCCTAGGTGCACAGAAACTGGTTCTTTTTTTAATCATCTCATATGAGACAGTTATATTTAACTGGTATGAAAACCAGATGACGTAATCTGTCTGCACTTAACTTTACTGATGAATGACCAGTTGAGGACAAAAATAAAATGACCTGTGTGAATCTGTTAACATTTCTGTATAGTTCAGACAATATACAATCAAACACTTTATGCTTGGAAAATAAAGTACAAAATGTGTTAACACACCTGACAGTTAAACATATACCAGGAATTTATATGTATTATTCCTTTAACTATTATGGATCCAGTCACATGTAAGACTCATTTATGTGTCTTCCCTGTGATATATGGACTAACAACAGTGGCAAGCACAGACATAAGTGACTACTAAATGAAAGGAAACACCATCACAAGAAAATAGTTATCACACACAAGTTCTTCTGGTCCATGAAAAGATGAAATGATAAAACTAGGATGTGTAGTTTGTTAACTATCCTTCAAACCAGTTGTGACACATACATGCCTGTTGAACCTCAACAGCTTTATACCTACTGGAAATCATTATACAATTTCTTTGTCTCATTCAATCCAGTACACTTACTGTTACAAGTGTATATATAAACTATCTGCTATAACCCTGTCCTTTTTTCACAATTTCTTTTTACATATTTTAACCCATTTTGTTCGTACAAGCTAATGGTTGTGGACATAAGAGGAGAAAAACAGTCAGTTTTTGGCACAATAGTGAACTGAAATGTTAAGTAAACCTACTTAACAACCAATTGTCTCATGATTATACCAATAAATCTTTCAAACTTTCCCTCCAGACTGCTGTCATTCATTCCTCCTGTATTGTGAAATGTTTGAATAGTAACACCACAGACACCACATAAACAACAATAACAATACAACCAGACTTCTATTATCACAACTCATTCTCCAGGCTCGACATTATTTCTCCATAATGCCATAAAATAGTCCCTTTTTTAATTCGGATCCATTTTTTGTCCAAATTTCAAACAAAACAAGGTATTATTTTAATTTAATTAAATTTAAAATTTTTTTAACTCTGCCTTTGGAACAAATTTTGAACAAATGCCTGTAAATAAGTGTGACCAAAGAGTGGACATCAGTTGTGAAATGGACCACAGATAGACCTGAGGTCATCAACCACTCACCTGGTCTCCCAGCATGAGCACTGTTTTCAATGTGAATCTTCTTGAACAAAAGTTGAAGAGATCTTCCAGACTGGGACCAAGGAGGTCCATAACCAGGACATTGTACTCTCGTTCTGTGCCATACCACCTGCAATCACAGATAACCAAAAACAAAACATTATTCATATAGTCAACAAGCTTCATTTAGTAGAAACAATGAGCACTGAATGAGTTGAGTAATACTCCTGCTGAAAGTCTTGGACTTCTGACCTCATAGGTCCTCATTAAATATGCTTTATTGGTAAAAATTATGATGAGTTCAAGGGAAAAAATAACAAATTTCTAGTAAGATATGTGGTACACAAGGTTAACAGACAGGCATACCGAAAAACATACTGACAGAAGAAGGATAGTAAAATCAGTATCTCAGGGATTTAACATTGTTTGTAGCTGTAGCTAGTGTCTGTATCACACAGTCATCATCAGCTATATAAGATGTAAGTCCCCAAGTTGGGAATTTTACAACCTTTTATGGAATCTTCAGGGACAGGATCTAACATATACAGTCTGATACTGACAGATTCCTTGGCAATATCCTTGTATAAGCTGTCTATAATAAGTGTGAATAAAAACAACACAACTTACATCTCTCCACAGAGCTTAAAATGCACATGGAACTTGGAACAGTAAAACATTTTTTTTTTTGTATTTGCTAAGTCACTTTAAGTACTTCATCACTGTTGTTTACATGATTTAATTTTAACACAAATAATAATCAATATATTATTTGTTTAAAAAAATCTGATTCATTTGTAGTCCTTTTTTTTAACATAGTATAACATTCTTGGACATAAGGTGAACTCAGCATAAGATGAAAGGCATACCGAGGTCTAAAACCAAGACATTGCTTTTATAACATGACAGTGTCCATAACAGTCGGAAAATTTGCCCCAAACATTACAAGTCTCCAACTGCCCTATAGACTTTCCTCTCAAGGATAGAAAGTAAATACTTCAAGGAGCTCAACCTCACACCAGAGTAAATATGGTCTCTGACTGTGCAGGTATCTTACCTGCACACAATACAACACTGTATGCAGTAACTAGCTGGTGCCGGTTACACGTTATAGGCCACACAAATCTTGTATAAATCTATCTCCCACAAGAATTGGTTTCCAAACATTCGGGACAACGCAAATAAATCAAAAGTGGTTTCATAATGTTTTGTTCATTAACATGGAAATAGGTTTACATTAACTGCCATTTACACTTGATATATTGTCCATGTGGCATATACCACCAAAACAAAACCCTGCAGACAGAATATTGATATTGGAACCAATCCTGAACATGTTTGAAGTTTCAAAATGATTAAGTTTATCCAAATGAAAAATTAGTGACCAATGGGTCCTGACAATCATCCATTTGACATGTTGACAATATGTCCTTGCACAGGCAACTTATAAAGATAATGCAACTAAGGAAACATTAGCTAAGGTTTGTTAAGACCCATAAGCACAATAAAATTTGATGACAATCCATCAAGCCCTTCCTGAGGAATCTGGTAATAAGTGTATAATTTTTTATTATTCTGGATGGGAGGGGGGGGGCTGTTAACATGCTCTATTAATCTAAGAATATAGGTCACAGAGAGCTAATTTCAGGTTTCTGAAGAGAACTTTTGAGGACCTCTCAGGATGCAAAGGTTCATGATTCTTGACTATATGGTTACAAAGGGTGATCACAAAATTTGCTATAGCTATGATGACTTTCAGTCAACTGAGGTAAAAAACATTCAGAATGTTGTGGGAGTGATCAAATGCCATCTGATACAGTAGTGTACTTCTATCAAATGTTTTTTAACAATGAATGAAAAGGATATTTATCAAATTATGAAATGGAATTACTATTTCCAAATAAAACTGATAGAAGTGAAACATACTGGTAATACGGGTTGACCAAAATTTCATTAAATAGTTTTGATATTACTACCATGAAATAGGAAAATAATTAAAACATTATAATCAGAAGCAGTACTGATAAAGTACAAGGCTTTAATTAAACATTTAATCCATGTCTGCAGTAACAAAATTTAATATTCAAACATTCACCGAGGTGCTTCTGAGTAAACACAACACCAATGGAAAAGAGCCCCTCTCTAATATACACAACAGTTGCCAAAGTCAGTGACCAAGAAGAACAGTGTACTGTACACAAAGACACACTTGACATCAACACCACAGGTAGAAACACCTGTTAGCTGAAGGTGTGACAGACTGGGGGGCACTCCTCGGGTGTGGTTTGTTTTATATAAAGGTATACCATCCTCCATGGCCTGACAGGCAACAAGTCATGGTTGATATGTACATTATAACCTTTCAGTTTGATACCCACAACCCCACATTCAAGGCAGAATATTTTCTAATTTCTTTACCTTCAGGCACAGTATCTTGCATTTTCACCCATATCTGTCTTTAGCTATGACTTGACATATCAATATACAATGACTGAGTTCGAACTAGCGAAGGTTCATTTAATTTGAGATACATGAACTTTGTTTGTTTAGCCTTGATCTCTCATTTCACACTTTGCCTAACCAGGTCTGGCCTTTTCAAGATGTGCCTTGAGTACTACAACAGGTGGGCACTATGTAGATACGGTTAAGTTTTTTTTTAAATATTTAACTAGAGGCACTATTAATTTATATGAATAAATAAAAATTCCATTACAAAATGTCTTAAGTAGACATCTTGCAATTGGAAATTTTATCTTATGGTTAGGACCATGACCTGTAGGTGCCGCTGCATACAAAGTAAAATGCACTGAGTGACCATCAGGTGAGGACCGGATGCACCTGACAGACCAGCCCTACCTGGGTGATTCTTGGTGCTCACACAACAGATGGTTATTCCCCCAAAATCCAAGCTGAAGCTCAGACTAATCTATAATCATATCTATCCATTATTTACAAACACCATTCAGTGCAGCCAAAACACTGACTGTGGTTATGAATAATCTCTGGCTGGTTCAGCCCAGGTCCACAGGAAAACTGTACTGTGCTGTTGGCTAATTTAATCAGCAACCTGTTACTTTCAAATTTACAAACAACACTAAATTGAATTTGATGCTGTATATATGTAGAATTAGTTTATCCTATTGCTACTCTCCTTCAGTATTCATAAATAATTATTTTTTTCCTAATGCATCATGTATTATGTATAATTGTAGTGGCCTGTCCAACGGTTCTCCGATTTCTCCAGTTTCCCCCACCTCTAGACACTACTGAACACCACCACAAGAGCCATGGAGAGTGCCTCAATAAATTATAATAACTATTTGTACAATTCATGTAAAATAAATGTATGTTAATAATAAAACTTCATTTTGTCTATTAAAGTGTATAACTAACCTCTAACTTAACAATGGTACATAAACAAGACCCCTGGATTGTGGTAAGCATGTTTATCTGGATATCACAAACCAGGATGAAAATAATTATCACTTCACTGAAACATATCATACCCCAACCAGCTGCTATTAGTCAATTCAACAGGAATGCCTTCAGTATGGCATTGGCAACAAATGTTTACCATAACAATCAATGAAAACAAGTCTATAACGTCTTTCAGCATTATGAGCCTTACATGACATTGACAGCATAAATAAAGTAAGCAGCCCTATAAGAGCACTTAACAGACAATTTACTTAATTCTCCATCTGTGTCTTAATCCTGATCCCACCCTGGTACATGTACCGTAAAATCTCCACTTAAAACCGCGGTTTAATCAAGAAATTCAAAATCTTGAAATCGGGTTGATTTCCTGAAAGCACTGTGCGGTTTATACTAGAAGGGTTTCCTGAATATCTTCCTGACAGACATCGTTTTTGGGCCGGCGAGTGGGCGATAATATCGCAACTTTCGAAGGCCGTTCTTAGCAGCAGTCTCGCATGCATGGCAGCCGTGTGTAAATGTGTTATTTACGATTATTTGTTATTTATAGATTAAATATTGCTGATTAGTTTTCGTGTGATATATAACTTGTTATAAAATCTTGGTAATTGTCACCAAATAATACGTTTACAACAACCCTGCTGTAATATACAGCGGCCCACTTCGTTGGGCATGGTCAAGCAAAATTGAAATAAAAGCCTACTTTAAACCCATTTGCGGCATTATTTAGCAATGATTATTTGTTTCAAACGTAAAATGAATAAAAGGCTGACATCGTAAAGAGTCACACAATGGCAGACGATCGTTTTAAAATCAAGTTTGAGTGCCGCCATGTGCTGAAACGCCCTGGTATTCTGCCAAGAATATTTTGAACGGCTGTACGCTGTGGGTGGTAAACAGAACAGCCACCTATTTCGTCCCATCGTGCCTTGCGCGAACAGTGCCTTGACAAAATGGCTCCCCACACGGAAACTTTCTTCAGGAAAAAACTTGCTTACCCGGACTGGCCACTTTAATTTTACCTTAAAATCACTCGTTTTCAAGCGTCATGTTTCCTATACGTGCGTATCTCGACAAGGTAACTTCAGTTACTTTGATATTTAGTTAAGTAGACCAGCGATGTTTTCAAACGCACCAGCAAATTGTGACATGGAGCGATGTCAACGTACGATGTGACGATGATAATACCGAAGTAACCGGTATGAAAATGATTTGAATCTTCCGGGTAATTCCAGAAAATGGAATTTTCATCAAAAATTAAGATTTCAAAATATTACTTTTAGAATTAAAATATACAGTGACTTGAAATGGATCAGCAGAATATTTTTTTTCCAAAATATAATGACAAATCGGTAGTAAACAAGAATACGGCACGGAATATAAAATCTGTATAAACAGGCAGAGGTTCATCGGCCCTTACGTCTTCCCAAACTTCATGCTTGAGTGACCCTGCAAAAAAAGTGTTATGATGTGTTTAAATAATATGCCCAAGGAATTTTAATGTGGACAGGAATGGCCGAGTCGCAACCTACGCCTGTTCATTTCTAGATGATAGCTTGATTGTGTCTTTTGTCAAATCATTCCGTAGCAAAAGTTGGTGCGGTTTTAAAGGGGGGTTCTTAGTATTTGAGCCTCTCGCGGTGTCTCACCTGGAATTTCGGCGAAGTCTGGGTGCGGTTTTAATCGGAAGTGCGGTTTTAAGTGGAGATTTTACGGTACTTTACCTAATGTCCAATTCACCTTTCCTTTTACATCTCAAAAATGTCATGTAAAAATCCATAAATCCATCCATAACTTTTTATAATATCTAGTACACAGACATACTTAACATACAAAATTAATGTCAAAACCTAACCCCCCTCCCCCTTCCAAGTGACAATTTGTTGCAGGGATGCTGCAGGGAACCACTAACCACTTGGTACTGGCTCATGCTGATACACTGTCTCATTAATTTTAATCATATGGTGATTAAGAGTAGATTAATCACAGGCACTCGGGTCATACATTTTTCATTGAGTGCATACATATAGTGCTTTCCACATATGTGATTAGGCCATGATTCAAAACAAACTACTGAAAGCATAAATATGCAAGACAGGGGTCAAAACCATAACTGACACATCAGTGCCCCCTAACTGACACCACAGCCCTTCCCATCAAGTACATACAAGGGTCAAAGGGTACACACCAGCTGTCAATCAATAAAAGCCATGGGAGGATCAGCTGGTTCACTGGATACAACAAACAGACCTTGTCTGGCAACCAGCTTAGGCCAGATTTATAATTTTTTCGGTTAACAATTACTTTATGGAGGACCTGAGGATAGGAGGAGTGAACAAAATAAAAAAAGAAACAATTCTTATATAAATATTATATACATGAATAAAAGTAATAAATACATGTATACCTCAATGGCAACTCTGAGTAAAAGAGTTTTAATGTGTCTTACAGATCAGATTAAATCTCAAGGATTTGACAGAAAATTTTTTATAATAGGGGAACAGGTACAAATATATATCCCTTTAGGTCTGTAGACTTGAACCCTGATTATTTTTACTGTTACATGTACTGTTAGTGTATATAGGCAAATATGTTTTGTTTACCTTAAAGGTCAGAGTAATTTTCAACCAACAAATTTAAAAATCTGGCCTTACAAATGCTTCCATAAACTGGTTTGAGTCTATGTTAGCTCCCTTGAGGATATATATACCATATGTTATCTGGGCCAGTCAAGCATGACAACACATGTAACCTGTATGCCACCACTGAGTGAATATAAAGTGTCACAGATTTTAACCCTATCTGATTAGACTGGGATGAATACAAAATATTCTGCCATGAGTGAAGTTAAAATGTCGCCAACCCGTGAGAGACTAATAAAACACATGCAGTAGATCTGACTGATGTGCAGAAATCATTTTAGGTCACCTTGCTGTTTACTATATAATATTTTCATGTTACAGAACAGCACAAATAGTCATGAAGAAATGTGAATCATCTCAAACCAAGTAATGTAGACAGTGAATTAAGGGGCAAAATACCCTTGTTATACATACTTTTTTACCTATGTTATACATAATTTTTACCCATGTTATACACTTTCCCCCATTTTTTTTAACAGAGCTGAATTTGACAGACACCAAAAATATTCTTATTATTGTCACATCCACACAAGACACTCATCCCTGTGCATATCATACATAACGTATGTTACACATGTGAAATTTCAAAATTTTCACGGATGAGCATCAATTGTTATACAAAAGTTAAAGCTTGTAAACAACACTAAAAAAAGGTCCATTAAGAAGCATGCTGTGTGAACGTTACAAATAACTGAAGGATCCATTTTGTTATTTTACATTGCAGAGTTTCACTGTGAATGTTAATATTCTGATCAATATCACTCACATGATACTAAAGATTGTGCCAACTTAACTGACTGCCAACCATAAAGTAGAGGTTATGGTTTTATTTATGTCTGTATAATTTTCTGTATCTCAAAATATCATTTTGCCATACCATTTCATTCAGAGATTGGAGTTTACAGACATGAAAGAATTGTCTATATTTTGGAGGTGATCTCAATACAAAATCATTTATCTGTTCATCTGTCTTGAAATTAATGGGAAAGAATCAGGCACAGGTGTCGAGACCTGGTGGAAATTCTTAGTACTAAAAGGAATATAAAATCAAACTGATAAAGTATTTATTTCACAGATATTATAGGATGTGATAAATTATTTTTTTTAATTTAAAATTAATGAATTTTAGTTTAAAATTAAACTTTTGCATTGTTAGAGGTAGGTTCTCTGAAGTGGTAATTAAATCTTCTGGACTAATTGCATCATCTAGGATAATACTGATGAGACTTGAGGGCAGGTGTTTCCATCAGGAATATCCTGATGTACCTTCAATGGCTCCTGTAGGACAGACAAGCCCTTGAACACCTGCATCTGATGACAGCTTACATCCATTTCATCAGCAACACACAGGCAGCAGGTTCATTCATAGAGGTTTCTTTGTATACATCTAGTGCATGGCCTTCTACAGGCAATATTTAATTTTAGTCTAGGATGCTTACTCTGACTCAGGACCTATTATAAAACATATACATAAGCTTTTTTTCAACAAGCAAAGGTGATTGTATGAATGATGATAGCATATAAATTTTTATTTTTTTTTATTCAAATCTTTCTTTTTCATACATTGCTAGTGATTTATTTTTCTGAAATGACTAATTTAAACACTATATAATAATCTGTGGTTTTAGATTTACTAATATATCATCTCCTGCTTATCTATGACTGATTTATTGCCAAGACTTAGTGTTGTCATTATATATATATTTTATATACTGAAACAAGAGCACTGCAAATGGGGCATAATACACCTGTTGCTTATTTTGTGACCTCAATAAATATGCATGAATTTGCTGAGAATGTAATTCAGGTGAGAAACTGTATTGGTAAATTATACTCATCAAGAGTTATATTAAAATTCATCAGACTTTTGGTTAGGTCAGGGTGCTGCCACCAAAGTATGGTTTTGCTGGAAATAGAACTAAGGTGAGATATTGAATTGATTAATAATCTAATTGAGTTTTATCAAAATCCATTATATTCCTTGTACGGTATCGTGGCAACAAAACACTTTGGCCTGTACAAAGCAGGCTGGTGACCTCTGACCTCATTAAATATGGATGAATTTTGCTAAGACTTTAATTTAGGTGAGAAGCTCTATTGGTAAATATATATAATCAGTTTCATGAAAATCCATAGAATTTTTTGTAAGTCACCACGGTGCCTCCAAAGTGCAGTGACCTCTCTGACCTCATTACATATGTGTTGATTTCAAATACTGGAAATCAAACTAAGGCAATATATTTTACTGATTAACATTTCTGTTCAGTTTTGATCAAAATCCATCATTTTCCTCATACGTTATCGCAGCGACACCACAAAGTAACCTAGTGACCTCTGACCTTATTAATTATGCATGGATTTTGGCCATTATAAAATCAGGTGAGAAAATCTGTTGGTAAGTAGTTATGGTGAGTTTTGTGAAAGTCAATCTCAGCCCAGGTAAGTTATTGTCATAGACGGGTGTATAAGATTTATTGTCTTCTTGCTCCTCAAATATAGACCTACAATTAACCAGCACTACAGGACGTACAAGTCTGTACATCTTTTGTATCTATAAATATGCCTTTGAGTACTGTTATATATACAGTTATAAGGTTTTTAATAATTGGTGAGTAACACAAAAGGCTATTCAAAAGTGGTGAAAAAGGCAAATTTTTTCATAACCGATTGGTCTATGGAGTACTGTGATGCACAAAACATAATACATTTCATTGATAAAAATACAGAAGATAGAAATGTATGATTGGCAGTCTGAACCTGAACCTGAACAATAATACTGAGGCATTCAGAACTATTCACAGTTTCCCTTTATTAAGAACACCCTAGGGGACAACACAGATGACACAGTCACACTATACATGGTGCTGACATCATGACCACTGCAAGCAAAGTGAGCCAAACCTCACAGCGACCCAGATTTAAGATGAAAAGATGGAACACTGATGACTGAATCATTAACAAAGAAATGCACTGAGGCAGACACCATCAGGCAGACACCATCATCATCTAGTTGAAAATGCGATGCATTAACACATCATATCAACATGAAAATGTGCCCAAAACAACCATGATGGCCACGCTTTCTGAATCAACTGGTTGCAAAATATGCAAACTGATAGTATGAATCATGGGAAGGGAAGGCCAGCAAGTCAAGATATTGATTATTTACATTGTCTCATGGTATGCCAGGAGAGTGCAGTCAGTTCAAGGGGATGCAGCAAGCTGTTGGCTGGACCATACTGCTTGCTACCTTACACCAGTCCAGATCACTCCAGTATCTGTTTTTATTAATCTCATCAAGATTATTTTTCCAACTGTAAATAAAAGATGACTTCCTACATTACTGATAATAAGATAGCAGTTCTCTCCTTAACCACAATTGCTGAATGTCTACTGTTGCCAATATAGTTGCACTGGATTGAATGAAAAGGGGGTAAAAAATGATTGTGCAAATCTGAAATGTTTGGTTAGCGTACCCTCTGCTTCATATATTATACATGTAGTCATTGTACAGGGATCCTGATCCTAAAAGTCGGCAATTAATACACAGAAATATACATGAAAAGGCACAGATCTGGTCTAGTTTAAATATTAATATTACAAGCCTGTGGTGAAGATATTGGGATTGAAATCGTGTCTGGTCAAATTTTAAATTGCGATAGCCCAGATTAGAATTCTAATCTGCTCCTTTATTTTGCTTTGAAGAAAATAAGACTGCAGTCTACCCCGGGAGTTGAGCTTAAACCCCATGTGTGAATAAAATGGGAAAGAAAAACACTGCATTTGAGTCTTTTAACTTTGTAAACCAATGTGCCTGGCAGCAAATATGTGTACATGTGTGAAGACCACAGGAACTGATTCATGTTCAGGATGCAAGTTAAAGGAAGAGGAAATTCCCTGCAAAATCATGTCACTCTAGCATCTCCATGTGTGTGTGTGTGTGTGTGTGTGTGTGTGCATGGTGGGCTGTTTTCATTACTCATGATAAATTCCCTTTACTGGCAATGTTTGCCAGTTTTCCGATACACACAAACATTTTTCACACATAAAATTTATCCACAATAGTTTATGCTTTAACAGTTAGGATGACATCAATATATGTTTGCATATTGGTCAATTTTAAACCTTGAGGTATATAAATGCTGAGCTCATGTTTAAGTGACATCAATAAACATCACGTGAGCAATTTAGAGAAGACTAACACATACTGCTTATGTCCAGTATCTATGGCTCGTACATTATAATTATCTGGGTCAAATAAAAACACCATTGTGTACTTTCAGATAAACCAGGACCCTGTATTCATGTGTTCCTTGCTTGAATGTGCTATTTCCAAGGCCTAGCAAGCAGATACTTGTTTGAGGCACAACTAAACAGGATCTCAGCATGGGAAGTTGAAGGCCAGGTCTACCAGGATGTGTTAATGTTACGTCATGCAGGCTCTGAAGGAGCAGCTTTTACAATATGCAATACCCTAAACCAACCAAATGTGGGTCACATGTAATAGTGCATATCGGAAAAACCAGAAACTTTATTTTACAATATTGTTTTATTTGTACATAAAATAGAATTCCTTGGAATGATTGTTACATTATGTAATACACCCTCGATATGACCATTTGTATATGTTATGCCCCAAATGTATAATTGCCCATTTCATGAAATTGGCAAGTATTTTACAATATTGTTTTATTTGTACATAAAATAGAATTCCTTGGAATGATTGTTACATTATGTAATACACCCTCAATATGGCCATTTGTATATGTTATGCCCCAAATGTGAAATTGCCCATTTCATGAAATTGGCAAGTAAAGTATAAAGGACTTTTTGAAGGATTCTTTGTGACTATCTGCTCATGTAAATGCCCAGTGGAATGTGTTGTACAAACCCATTATTATTATAAATGATAATTCCTATCCTATAATGAGCATGAATTAACATTGAGTTGTTACACTGAGATTCATGGTTTCCTGTGTATGTCTACCAGACCAGAAAATCAGAATTCTCATTCTTCCCGGGAAAAATGAGAATCAAATCATAGTATGAAGTGATTCTCATTTTTCCTGGGAAGAATGGGAATTCCCATTATTCCCGGGAAAAATCAGAATTCTCATTCATCCTGGGAAAAATCAGAATTCTGATTTTTCCTGGGAGGATTCTGGATCTTCCCAGATTCTCACTCTTCCCTCCACATATACATGTGCTTATATGTGTACATGGAAAATCACAATGCAATTGTTTTCATCCTGGACCCTCCAACCCCCATTCAATATGCCATATACTGCTAGGCATTAATTTCCTGTTAGGAACTCATTTCTGTTCCACCATATGAACAAATCAATAAACTGACCGTCCACAAAGGGTCTCATTGGTTTGACTCATATTTCTTCCTGAGAATATCCTCCAGTCAGTCCCCTTCCCACAAATAATGTATGTCCCCCCCCCCCTCATCTGGACATGTAATCTGGCAGTGTAAACATCGAAAAGTAGAATGCCAATCTGTGGAGTGCATACCTCTGCCAAGGTAAACAAACAAGGATGCCAACCAACCATTAAACATGGTTGGAAACATAACCTCCCTGATCAAGGTAATAAGCAGGTATACACACCTTGTTTGTGTCTCTCAGGATGGCCTCTGCATAAAAAGAATGCATGATATCATGGATGCACACAGTGGACTGATTTTGGAGATAAGGACACACTGATGGTATACAATACTTTCAAAAGGAAGTAACCTACAGAACACAGGATGTACTTGACAATGATGTATACCTATGTATCATTATAGGTCCATCACCCAGCAAACTTAGGTTGACTCCTTGTGGGCATAACCACTGAGTTCATCAAGAAAGTTGCACATGGTTATCTTATGTAAGAATTCAGGTTATGAAAATATGTTGCACCAAAATTCTGACATATATCTGAGGAACAAAATACGTAACTCATATTATTTTGTATGGAGTTAATGAAAGAACAATGTTGGCACTGTCAGTATGATTATCAAGTGCTCTGGCAAGTATGTATCACTGTGGTTATTGAGGGCCATGATGAGAATCAATACAATTATTGATGGGTTTCATTAAAATAAATAACAAACTGAATTTTCATTAAAGTGTACAGCAAATGACACCAGTTTATAATACATTATTCAAAACCTGTATTGCATGGAAAAACCTGCAAAGGTTTTAAGAGTCAAGAATTCTAGGTACTGAGTCTTTTTATTTAAGTTGAACATGACAGGGCCTAAATCAAGAGTGAGCCAAGTACTGCCAACCCATCACCATTATCATAATTAAGCAACTCTAGTTGAGACTCAGTTAAACCAAGTATCTCAAGTGTTAAAGGAAAGTTAATAAACCACTAGGCTACAACTGCTTCAAAACGACTTCTTTCAAAACACATCTTTTACAAGTAAGCACTGTTTAATGAAGGAAATAAGTATGTTACACTGAAGTTGCTTCAATTATGTATGTTCTGAATTAAGGAAAATTATACCATATTTACCTTATTGGTGTGATGGGAATATCACAAGTAAAAATACATGTTTATAAAAGCAATATAACAGAAACAAGGGACCCATGGGTCACGGCGCTCAGCTGATCGTGATTGGACTATAAATGTGTCTCCACTGTGAAACTATATCACGTCGATAAAGCTTATGAATATCATGGACATGTTGGGCTATTATAAAGGAATGTAATGTAATATGTGAGTATATGATAAATGAAATTACCTGACTGATGGATTAATAGAGTCAAATATAGTGGTTTATTTTTTATTTATTTAGAAGGGGTTGAAAATTGTGATATATTTGAGCAAATATGAATGCAATGACAGCAGTAAAAAGCAGTAGTAGAATGATGATAAGGCTATTTGTTGAAGGATCTAAAGTGTATGGTAGTCTGCAAGCTTTCAATTTGACAGATATGATGTTATGATTAACTATGCTGATGAAGTGATTTATGAATTTGTGACTGTATAACACAATATCTCTTTAGTCTTGACAAGGTACATTATTGTGATTCCCACTATGTCTACATATTACACAAAATTGACATAATTTCTGGCATGTACATAGGTACCTATTGACGAATAGTTATACAAAATATTAAAGTATGAATATATCTGATTCATCTTGTTCTTGCTTACTGAGGCTGACTTTGGGATGCGGTTCGGAGAAGGGTAAAGTGAGGGCAGCAAGAAGGTGGATGTAGAAATATTCTATTGTAATGTTTTTCATTTATATAAGAATATGAAAAGCTAAGAGGAAAGGGGCCCTCCTACTTGGTTATAGTAAAGTTCTAAATATATGATTGCAAACTAATACTCTGACAAGACTGTCATGAAGAAAAACAGTAAAATTTTGAGATACTGTGATGCATATGAAAATTTACAGATGGACAGGCAAGTGGACAGAATGGACTAATACCTTTATTTCACTTTCAAGGGAATAATGCATTTAAGTTTATATATAATCCTATTTTTTTAAAGAATATCCACTTTTTCCATTAAGAAGTTTTTATCTAAATCATTTTTTTATTTACAGGTTTTATGAATTTTTAAGAAAAAAAACCTGAAAATATAAGTTAAAATATTAGAATTGTTGCAAAAGTCGCAATCATTATATATACAGAGTAAAAAACTGAAACTATAAGTTAAAATATTAGAATTGTTGCAAAAGTTGCAATCATCATATATCCAGAGTGTAGCTCATATTGGGTCATATTATGCATACACATATTTTATTATTTTTAAATCATAAATGTTTAAACTGAATTTAAAAGAAAATAATGCCACAACATGGCTTCTACAAGAATATTCCTTGAATCACTATTAAAAAGTTTTGCACATTGGAGTTTTCAGTACATGCTTAATTTTATTCACCAAAATAAAATAAAAGTAAATTTGATAAAATAAAACATCTTTTCAAATAAAGTATACACACTGTAGGTTGAATGAGGGACAAACAATATCATTGTGCTAATTACTATCCCAGTTTTAATTTATTACTGGAATTAATAATCAATTTCACACCTGGTGAAGTTTTTACTCTTCTGAAGTAAGGAATTACTTATCTGATGAACATCCACACTTTCATAACAATACACCACTTTGTGGACACAATTAAATGTACACTTTAATCATTGTAACCCTGGTGGTACAATACAAAATCTAAAATGTAGCATAGCCTAGAATAAGAATGAATCAAATACAGAAAATAATAACATTCATCTAGTTTATGCACCATCTGGGAGGGGGGGGGGGGGGTGCAGGGCAGAGGGGAAGCCTGCTGGTAGTGGCCAGGCTGACCCAAGGCAAGCTGCCTGGGGTGGGTTACATAATGCAGGTGAAGGCTGTACTACTAGGTGGGCTAGATGTAAACAACACTTAACATGGTGTATGAAAACATGAATAAAAGCTATTCTTTCCAATCAATATCTCTGAAATTTCAAATTTTAAAAGATTAAATCCTTATGTATATATGCTGTGAAAATTAAATCAACAGTGCCAAAGTTGGACAAAATTTAAGGAATTGATTTTTTATTTATGCTAATAACTTGAAAAATTTGCAAAATTCAGATCTAATTTTGGGTAAACAATTGAATCTTGATTAAATTAAGTTATATTAAGTCTCTAGGTTCAGCAATTCTCATGTTAGGTGAGTAAATATATTTCCTGATTTTTTAAAAAATTGCATTATGTTTTGGCCCATAACTTCAAATTAATAACCAATACTGACTTAATTTTTGGTATGTTCATAGAAAATGTATGAAAGAATGTGAATACTAAATACGTTAAAAAACAGATCAGTGGTTTTGATACTAGGCAGCCTTGAAGTGTAACAATGGCTTTTTTTTTTTAAAAAAGAGTTTTTTTCCTTAATATCTCGAAGGAACAAAGTCCTAATGACCCAATTTTCGGTATGGTAGGAGACTTTGGGGACATCTAAAATTATGCCAACAGCCTGGGGAGCACAGAGATGTGCACTGAATGACCTACAGACATCAAAGTGGACTGCTTGACAATGTAAGGGAATACAACAAGAGCCTCCAAAAAAATTCAATAACTAGCCTAATTTTGCAGGTTTAATTTCCAAATTTCAGTTTTTAACAGATTAAATCCTTATTTATACATGCTGTGAAAATTAAATCCACAGTTCTTACAGGAAAAAAAACGTGCCGTGGCCAAAGTTGGGCAAAATTTAAGGTACCAATTTTATATTTTTGCCAATATTTAAAAAAATTTAACAGATTTTGATCTAATTTTTGGTATACAATTAAATTTTGATTAATTAAAGTTGTATTACTGGAAAAAAAGTCCCTACCTTTAACACTTTTGGTCTTAAGTGACCAAATATCTTCCTGATTTTTTTACAAAGTCCATTATGTTTGGGCCCATAACTTTTTTAAATTATATAATACTGACTCAATATCTGGCATGTACATAGGAACTATATAGAGGAATATTTATGGTAAATATGAAGAAAACCAGATGAGTGGTTTTGATATTAGGCAGTCCTGAAGTGTGAAAATAGATTTCTAATAAAAAATTGAGGTTTTTCCTTAATATCTCGAAGGAACGAAGTCCTATTGACCCAATTTTCGGCATGGTAGGAGATTTTGGGGATATCTAACTGTATGCCGAATATCAGATTCGTAGGTCCAATGGTGTCGAAACGTGCCAGTCTTACGGACGGACATCCGGACGGACGGATGGACAGACGGAAGGACGAAGGACAATGGACCACGACTATAGCTCAGATGACTTATAGTCAGCTGAGCTCAAAATAGTAAATATGACAAATGCAAATTCATCTATAATACATAGTAGTGTTGGCCTTATGTACAGTATAATTCCTACTGGACCAGCACAACCCTAGCTGTATGTCCTTGATCCCTGTTACTATTGTTATTAAATTGTGATTTACAACCATGTATATGACTGTGGGGCATCCTGGATACCCGTAGTAGTGAACATGATAAACAATGGTCACCTGACTGTGATAACGTGACACAGTTGGCTCCCTGTAAGAAACCCATGTGCAACTGGAGGTAAATACCAGCAGATGGATATAAATGGTAAAGGTCACACATGAGCTGAGCCAAATGAAACTCTATGTGCTCTATTTACCAGTCTGAGAGCTTTCTCTCCTATTTCTTCCCAGATCACCAGCCCTATGGCTCTAATGCTTCACTTTATATTACACCGTAAGAGCCGAAACAAGACCATTTGAGCAGAATCCCACCAACCTAACCTGTTCACGGAGAAGTGCCTTTGCATTCAATCAATATTCATTGTTATTATTGCATAGACCAGATCAGTTGTGCTGCCTGGGTCAGGTGCTATGTTTAGGGACTGCAGCAGCACTGAAGCCAGTCAGCACAGGCTGAACCTGAGCCTGCACTGACAGGGTGCGGAGGAGGTTACACCCGCTCCATATCAGCTGCTTTTCCCTGCAGGTATTACCTCAGAGTGCATCTGAATAAACCCTACCCTACCCTAACCCACCCACTCCTTATCATTCTCTAAACTGTATGCTCTGGGTATATGGGGAAGTATTTACATGTAATATCACAAAATGGGGAAGTATTTACACATGACATCGCAATACAGATAGCCATAAATGAAAGTATATATGATGATATTATTTTCAATATATATGTGATAATGGATGATTTTCCATTTATCCACAGATCCAAAAATATATGAAAATCATTATGATTTAATTACAGGCCAAGTGTGACCTATAACAGAAGTGGACTTGACTAAAATCAGTGAATATATATCATTCTGCATCAGTTGTATTCGTTAATGAAAACACTTAAACCAAACTTTAACCATATTCTTTTATCAATTTTAAAGAAACTCAGGCTTTTAGTTTCCCTGGCTGGGCAAGTAATCTAGGTGATCCTGACCTGTTAAAATCAATCGATTTCAAACCCTAGAAGGTTACAGGCATTATGAGGCATAGTACTGTAATCTACCTATCCCTGACTGATGAAACACTGCATGATTCAACCAGGTAGCATTGAATACCAACATCAGCAGGGCTCATAGTCATCCATAAAATTCCAAGACAATTCCAGAGTCTTTTATTTACTTCACATTTTCAAGGACTAAAAAAATTAACATGACATAGAGGTAAATACTACAACTTAAGGCTACAATTGATCAATGCAGATAGTAACTCTTCTTATACAACTATAATAAATGAGACAGCGATGTTAAATGACACATAGTCAACAATAATTTGGTTTAAAAGAAAGGTGAGGGTCAGTTTATAATAGTAAATTTGTAGGATAAAATGTTTGATAAATGAAAATCTAGATAGAATTTAACAACAAACATTTTTGGTTCACTGGATATGATTGGACCTGATTTGTATGTTCAGCTCTGATCTGTCCAATGTTCCAAGTCGGTTTCAATTATTTCAAGGATAAATGCTCAAAAACCCTGGATTTTGATATGGCCTTTTTGCCTTTTTCAGTAATTTTCAGGAATCAAGTACAACTAAAAGCTCAGTACAGAGGCAGGTTACATCACCTGCTACGGACAAATATATTCTCAACCAAGGACAAAGAAAATATCAATTTATGTCTACGACCCTGGTGTTCCCAGTTTTTGACCACCTTATTTATCCCGACAGTAGTACCAGTAATCATGTGATCCTGATCAATGACTTGTCTAGCAAATACATAAACAACAGAAAGCCTGAAAATTATGTGAGAGAAAAAAGAAAATCATTATGAATTCTCATTTTCCTTTAGAAATATCATGTTCTGCTAAATTGAATTTCCATACAGCTGTGGTATATATATATATCTCATGTTAATTACATGCCTGGATAACTAAGTGAAGTTAGTGAACCTCAAACTGCAGGAAGAAACAAATTAAATTTCACATATTAAATGAAATCTGTAAACTGATCTACCTTTCTTGGATTACTTTACAAATACCAACAAATTCAACTCTGTATAATCATGGAAAACAGAACTACCGAAAGCCACACTTATTTCAAACTATACTCAAGCACAGGTTTTTAACATCAGTGTATGATACAACAAGTCCCTCATGTATGGTAATTGATACTAAAATAAATATGTTGTATCCACCCTCCAGGGGCCAGATTTTTGGCCTGGAATATGAGTGAAGTTATAAAAGTATCCCCATGAACTGTACATACAGTTTCTGTCAAGTTATAGGTCAGTAGGTCCCAGACAAAGTCTCTCATTAGGTCTCTCCCAGTATGTCTCTTATCCCTCACAGTTCACACTGGTGTATGGGGGTAGGTTGTTAGTAAGATAATAGTACCTGTAAAATTCCAATTCTCAAAGTTTGAAGCATGGAAAGACTGTATAGGAAAAAACAACACAGAAGGGAATATGTAGAATATGACAAAAAAGACCATATCCTAATATCATACTGAATAACAATATAATTACAGTATAACAGATAATATAAATGTATTTGTGATATCTGCACTCAGTGTGGTGTGGATAGTGGGATTTAGGGACTGCAGACTAGCAGTTTACATACACAGACAATAACACTGACAATGATAACAATGCCCTGTCTTTCATTCATTATCTCCTAGCCAGACCAGTTATACCCAGACCAATATGGAGTCAAATGATTGAAATCATCATAATCTTCACCTGGAGTACTACAACACATCACTCAGGCAACACAAGGTCAAACCCCCACACATATATGTGACAGATACTTTACTGCTGACCAGTTCAGACTTGTTTGACCCAAATAACTATAAGTGGATATCTGCTGGTATCAACATTGAATTATAACCAAGGCAAGATTGTTTGAACTAGTTAGAACCTGTTGTCCCAGTACTGCAATGCGTAGTTAACAGAGTTGGTCACATGACATGCTACTGTTATCAGTGTAAACACCACCATTTCTGTGTTTTGCCACAAAATGCACTAACGTGACCCCACAGATGTACTTTCCTTAATATTTATCACTCACAGAATACCTAGTATTGTTCTTTATTGCATTGTTATTCTGTAAAAGATGCAACCATTAGATTGCTGATTCCTCATGAACTGAGGATTTATATCACTTTATGTGGGCCCTGAGTGGATTCCTAACAGGTACTCTGACGTCAGCATCCTCATTTACATAAGGTGTGATTATCAGAGATTACGGCTTCATCTACATCTACTATTATTTGTTATTCATGAAACACAGCCCAAAAACATACAAATCTCAAAATTACCTGCATGAAACATACAACATATATTTACTTATAAGTGTTAAATAATTCTTCTTTTATCAAAATGTGTCATATTTGTCAGCTTTTAAAATAATATTAACAAAATTGATCCAAAACTGTACTGTGGGTCAAACTCAGGCCAAATCAAGTCTTTAATTATATGATTAATATCCATTTACTAAATATGACAAGGCATGTACTGTAAATTTTTAAATATTTTACATATTTCCAGTTTTCTTTCATGGAAGAACAAACCATTTTTTTTTCATTATCACAGAAACCCTAAAATAAAAGAATAAAATTAATAACAGGCTGATGGACAATTTTATATTGAAAATATTCACTGATTTGCATCTTAAATGATTTAACCTATAAATAAAATGCAAGCAGCAATATGGTAAAGGCAAAAACAAAAGGATTATAAATTATAATTCTTATTAATAATTATATAAAAGAAATCCTAACTGGTAGAAGCTAATATTGAAAACAATGAAACAAACATGGTACATGCGAAACAGCTGTATATAGTTTAATTAAGATGACAGAAACTCTGATCATATCTTAACTACCTTGCCAGTAAGAAGAAAACTTGATATAATATTTGCAGAAATCAAGGCAAAAGAAAATTTGGTAACATTTACCAAAGACAGCATGATTCATACAAATTCAAATTTCAGATATCCTTAATTCCCTGTGAATAAAATTTGCATAATGTATTTAGCAGAAATAATGTAATGACCACCTTTGAGACTTTATCATTTATAATTTGTTTGGTAAATGACATTTTAAGTCTTCAAATTAACTGTGACTTTGGACTTGTGTCAGTGAACCCATAAGTCTGTACCCAGAGTGCCCTGTACAAATGAAGTTTAAAATGATTTATAGTTTGTTGCTATCATATACTAACCTATAGTAACAACATACCAGCTTAACAGGTGAATGACCATGCCTGGCTCCTAACAAATATAAAGGGTCTTGACAGCTATCCAGTATGGATGACCTTGATGACCAGGGTTTTGGGGTATGGTGATGTTTTGTATAATATAGAGTGCTTATGGTAATTGGTCACAATAAAACAAGCCAAGCTGCTAGTCCATTATGTTATTCAATTCAGAATACAAAGGAAAATGTTTGAGTAAAAGTGAAGTCCAATTTTTAGCCTGAAAATATATTTTAATCTGTGCCATAAAATCAAAACTTTAAAATTATGCATACCTTTTAACATAAACAGAAATATGTACAGGTACCATTCTGTTTGTGCACTTGGAAATGGTTGTGCCGGTACATACCAGCAGATGTTAATGTTTTTAATATAAAAAAAGAAAAAGCTTATCTCATATAATAAAATATATTAAATATCCCTTAAAAAGA
Source organism: Sipunculus nudus (assembly GCA_026874595.1). Lineage (NCBI taxonomy): Eukaryota > Metazoa > Annelida > Sipuncula > Golfingiida > Sipunculidae > Sipunculus > Sipunculus nudus. The sequence continues at coordinate 45,794,474 of CM049306.1, read as the reverse complement.
AAACTTTTGCATGTGAACTTTTCATCATATTAAAGAAGACTAGGTTACCTATTCAGTATTCCAAGAACATATCATTAGAACTCATAACTGCCATCAAAAATTGACTGTCATTACAGTGCAGTAAAAATGCAACTCGAAAAAGCAGTTTGACAAAGTGGATCTTCAAATAGAAAATATCATGACTTTAACTTGCATCCCTGGCCTGTAGCTTGACTTTTAACCAAATTCACAAAAGATACTGATATAATAAACTTTTTCATAATAAATGTTAGATCTCCTGATAATAAACAGACAGAATTAGAAAGTAAAAGTGCAAGACACCTTACTAGAGGTAATTAGCTGCTTGTTATATGACTAAGATAAATTGGTGCCTGCAGAAAATGACTCAGTATGATGAAGCTGTTGCCATGCAACAGACATGACAGGCACTGCAACCTGTCAAAACAAAGCTTTTGTGTAGTATTAGGCTGACCTTATACCTTTCTCATAACACTGATGCTGTAAACTTATATAAAGAGTGAAGACCTACATCAACTAGTGTTTACATGTTACCTCTGGTTACTTTAAGAGATTAACTTTGTCTACAGCATCAAGTACTATTAAATATAGCCATTTTCACAGTTAATCATATTCACAGAATGTTTAGGTAATAACATTCCTTAGTAACCATACATTGGAATGACACAGCATTGGACTTTATTCAAATTATATATTTTCATTTTTGAACAAGTGAAGATCTTTCATTTTATTTTTCACATTGACAGTCAACAATCAAAATTTTAAGTTAAGGTTCATAAACCAACCTCTTAATTCAAATAGATATTCCCCTTTCTAATAATAATAAAGATTTAACGTACTGGTATAAAACTTATGCAATAATTTAGCTGTTTGGTAAAACATAACAAGAGCACCAGAAACATGCATAATACGCCCGTCCTGTATCTGGTGACCTCTGACCTCATTAAATAAGCATGAATTTTTATAAGAATGTCATTCAGGTGAGAAACTCTATAGTTATTTGTTTGATGAGTTTCACGATTTTTGGTAAGTCACCAAGGTGCCATCAAAGAAAGGTGACCGCTAACCTCATTAAATAAACATGGATTTTGCTGGAAATCGTACTTAGTGGGTTATTTTAGTGATTAACATTTCTGACACATTTGATCAAAATCATATATATTCTTCATCAATTAACGTGGCAACACCACAAAGCAGCCTTGTGACCTTATAATACTGAATATGTGTGGATGTTGCCCATAACTGAACTCGGGCGAGATGGTCTGTTGGTAAGTAGTTATGGTAAGTTTCATGAAAAAATCCATCAAAGCCAAGGCAAGTTATCACAGTGACAATAAAAGTTAACAGACAATCGATATACTATAATCCTCCTATCATATGATGGGCGTATAAAAAAGTTCACAAAAAAATTCTGTATTTAACCATGGTTTATAATTAAATAATACAAGGGCACCCTAAAGCAGAGCATCCCTTAGCACGGGGCCCAATTAGAATGGGAGTATTACAGTGTGAAAATGAGGACGGCAGCTCTCTGGCCTTGACCTTTAATCCTGTGACCTCAAACTAAATAGGGTTCTTCATCCATGGATAGGTGAGCCATATATTATAAGCAAGATTACAAGTGATGGTCAAACCATTTAGCCTAAAATGGGTCCACAAGCCTTGTCAAGAAGTTGGCCCTGTAGCTGTGACCTTTGACCCTGTGACCTGAAAATTGAAAAGGTTCTTCATCCATGGGTGGGTGAGCCATATTTGAAAGATGAAAGGTTTTGGTCAATTTGGCTTTCAATGGGTCCACAAGCTTTTTCAAGAAATGGGCCCTGTTGCCATGACCTTTGACCCTGTGACCTCAAAATCCATGGGTGGGTGAGCCATTTTTGCAAGATGAAAGGTCTTGGTCAAACAGTTTGGCTTGAAATGGGTCCACATGCTATTTCAAGAAGTTGGCCTTGTGGCTGTGACCTCGAAACAATAGGGTTCTTCATCAATGGGTGGGTGAGCCATATGTGCAAGATGAAAGGTCTTGTCAAACAGTTTGGCTTGAAATCGATCCACAGACACACGGATGGAGGCATTACTATATACTTTTCGTAACTTTGTTGCGGAGGAAAATAACGTATAAACTCAGTTACAGAAAGCAAAGAAAAGAGTCTGAAAAAAAGATAAATTCCTGCATTCTGTAGTGGCACCTCCCAGCCGTACTTTAATTAATCTAAAGGTTAATCTGGTTATATCAGCACATAACATAAACCATGTAGATACCAATAACAAGAAGAAAAGAACATCTACTTCCTGAGTCAATTGGATAAATATGCAAAAACGAACACCAGTAGAAGGCAGGAGGTTAATTATTCAATACTCTATATAGGAAGAAGTGTTTAACAGCTCACATTAAGACACCGAATTTCAGTAGGAGATCCATTTAAATTTGAAAAATGTGTGCAATGTTGATGGAAATGTCACAAGTAAGAATGTTTTGATATGGAGTACTCCTAGCCTTACCATTAGGGCTAGAATAGAATTTCAGCCATAACTGACCTTCCTTAATTAAATACTAGTATACAAAAGGAAATGTAATTAAATGGCCAATCAAAATCAATACAACTCTTTTATTGCCTTGGAGCTTTCAATATTTTAAGACAGTGTTGTAGGATGATATAAATTAATACAGAAATTACTGAAATATTCAGGACTATTCTATTTTAATATTCAATTTTGTACTATCCATTATACATTTCCCAAGGATATTGCTGTAATGCCTGGGAAGTAGATTCATGAATGAGAGACATCTTTTAATGAAGTGTAATCATGTTTCAAGTAAACCATAAGCTAAAAGATTAATTGATTTTATAAGGTGAATACAATGTGTAATATGTAAAGAAAATTGTACATACATTCCTGTGGCAACCCCCTCCCTTCGATCCACATATTCCAGTAACAATAAAATAAATATGATCATAAAGGTGTTATGTGCACATTACTGAAGATGAAGACAATATACTTCGAAAAAACAAACAATTAATAGCAGCTTAACCACTGAACAATATGGATCAATGTAAATATCATATATGTGTTTTCAAGACCATCACAATTGCCCCCCCCCCCCCCCTTTTCCTAAACCATGAGACTCTGAAGGAGGTTACTATTACTCCAGGACTGATAAACTTTGAAATGGTGTTTGTAGCATAGTATGATTTAAAATCAATTAATACATAAATAATCACATGTTATAAGTCGTGAACCACAAGGCTCAAACCCCCTCCTGGATGTAAAGAATATACATGAATATAATGTGTTGTACAGCTTCATATACCACCACAAAAAAAAAATAAAAGGTCAAGCTCAAGGATAGGTAATTGCACTGCAGTTAATTTAATTTATAACATGAGACTTAACGTATAGTGCATGACCACTATACAGATTATGGAAATCCTGGGTTATAAACATAGGCCATGACATCATCAGTAACAGAACCACAATGAACATATAAACCAACTGCTATTTTTAGTCCTATGACACAGGTTGCTTAATGGGGTCTGACATCAGCATTTACACCGGTCAACTGACCAGTAACTGTATTGGACCTATTGAGTTGCTGTGGGTGCTTAACTGTCCTCTTTTAGTGTGCAATTTTTCCAATCCCTAGACAATCCCTTTACATTCCAAATTTGTCTGTCAAATCAGTCTGTCAAATCATGGTTTTACCGACCACTATGATGTTACATATATGAAATCCATTACCAAAAAAAAAAAAAAACAAGGGACCTATGGGTCACTGTGCTCAGCTGAAAATCTAAAATAATATCAAATGGAGATAAAGTGTAAGAGGAAGAGGTAATAAAGGCCATGGTTGGTTTATATGATTGGTTTGTATTGATGAGCAAAAAATTGTTGCAAATAATATTTTGTGACCTGACCATGCGTTTCCTAATGTTAAAACTGAAGCATGTGAGCAGTTTGTGAACAAATGATCTGTACTATTACCATGATCATTAGTTGGCTTTTCGATTAACTTTTGTTCAACTGAATCTATTTTTTTTTGTATAATATATATTATTAAATATATATGTATTTTTATGAAATGTATTCAGTTGAAATATAACTAAATAACAACATAAAACGGCAAACAAAGCCTGATCTCAAATTCTGCTGAGGCAGGAAAATAATAAACAAATGTTTGTATTAAATCCTCACTTTTTTATCACATCAATTTTTTTTTAAATTTAAGTTTATATTTCTATACATTTCTAATATAACATATATATCTGAATATAGAAGTTGATTCATAATTCTCAATTGCATCATCATAAATCTCAATCTTGTCAGATAACACCACATCATGCAAACAAACGTTTATTTATTTTTTACCACAAAAATATATCATTAAATCTGCAATTCCATCTTCTGGATTACACCTTGAATTATTTTTTCAAGGAAAGTTTTTGCATATCGGAGTGGAAACAGCATTACAATTAAGGAGATACAGTGAAAACAGCAATTACTGCATAACACTTGGTGGGGGTGTGTGTGGGGGGGGGGGGGGGGTGAGGGGGGAGTGATGATTGGGGTGGTGATATGAGAATAACTGTACACCTGTCACAGCAGGGGATCTCCCCCAGTGACTGTAACAAATCAGAAACCCTGGCATGGCTGACTTCCAGTGACCTGGAGTGGGACCCTGCATCTGTAATCTGTAATCAAAGCAAATAGAGCCTCAAGAAAAATTCAATAACTAGCTTAATTTTCAAGCTTTTATTTTCAAATTTCAGATTTAAACAAATTAAATATTTATGTTTACATGTTGTGAAAATTAAATCAATGATACTTACAGGAAAAAAACGTGCCATGGTCAAAGTTGGGCAAAATTTAAGGTACTGATTTTATTTTTATGCTAATAACTTTAAAAATTTACAAAATTCAGATCTAATTTTGGTAAAAACAATTGAATCTTAATTAAACATAGTTATATACTTGGGAAAATAGACTCTAGTTTCACAATTTTTCATGTTAAGTGAGTAAATATTTTTCCTGATTTTTTACAAAGTCCATTATGTTCGGGCCCATAACTTAAAGAATTTATATTTAACAGACTTAACTTCTGGCATGTACATAGGAATTATATAGAGGAATATTTATGGTAAATATGAGGAAAAACAGATGAGTGGTTTTGATATTAGGCAGTCCTGAAGTGTGAAAATAGGTTTTTAATAAAAAATTGCGGTTTTTCCTTAATTTCTTAAAGGAACAAAGTCGCAAAGACCCAGTTTTCAGCTTGGTAGGAGATCTTGGGGACATCTAACATTATGCTGAATTTTGGATTCCTAGGTCTCATGGTTTCAAAACGTGCCACATCTACAGACGGACGGACGGAGAGATGGACGGACGACGGACAATGGATCACGACTATAGCTCATATGACTTATAGTCAGCTGAGCTAAAAATTGTATGCATAATTCTTATTTGTAAATATATATGTAGACTGGTCCAGACTCCAGACCATGACCCTGATTTGGATTTGGATCAGCCTCAATAAGGATCTGGACCTGGACATATGACATGTCATTTATGACTGAAAGGGATGGTGATTGGACTGCTACTTTGTCAGGAACCACAAGTGATGGGGCACTTATTCAGTGGATACAACAAGTAACCAAATTTTCCACTTAATTAGTGTAAAAGAAGACTCAACCATAAAGTAAATTATAGTCAAGCTAGACTTAGAAATTATAAGCGTTTGCTTGACATTCATTTGACATCAAGCAATAATCTGATTAGTTTACATGCCTGGTAGTGTCTAAATATGAATACATGATGATGAACATACAGAGTTTCTGAAAACCTCCAGTCCTCAGCAGGACAGTGGGTCCTGCTGCAGAAGACTTATTGCCAGTCCTGTCAGATCTCTGTAGGACCTGCCGTGAAGTATGTTAATTCAGTGAACAGTAACAAGCAGAAAGCATATGTAACAATGAGTGTCAATAGTTTAATTGTGAATTTATGAATATCAATAAAACAAACCTCTTTTAACATATTCGGAGATATTTAGTTGTATGCAAGACTTCCGTGCACTATTCAGCCTACTCCTGGTTTGGAACTTAAACTGCATTATTTTACCTGTTAATTACACCTATAATATATAACCATACTGAATATCCTCTCAAATTTGTAAACATGTTTATATTTTATATATGGCAGTTGATAGTGACGTGAACTGACTTTTCCAAAAATAAATGTTATTGTTACTAATATTTTTTACCTTTCTCAATAAAATCAATGAACTTGAATATTATCCAGTGTCTATTGACATATAAATAACAATCAGTGATGAAAATATTAGCTTATTATAATTCTTATGTGTCACAATTACAGACCTATCTTATTTTATTTGACTGCGTAAGTCAAAATTTCGCTCTTATACCAGGGCCAGACTTGCACTTAGCGCAGAATCATACTCAGAATCAATTCTGAATAGAAACGACCTCAAGCGAGTGGTAACAGACAGGATCCGCTCCGAGAACCCTGGCACTTAATTAACATGAAATCACGTAATTTTTATCTTATCGGACATTTAACCTTATGATTATGATCACGTCCTAGAGTTCTTCAGTGCCAGGATCAATATTAAATTATACTTTATATGCCCAATTTTACTCAGGGCCTAATGGTCTTGGTTGAAAAATTAGTTTCATGGACACCCTGAGCTTTTTCCAAACAGTGTGACTGATATCCGCACACTCATTCCTGCCAAAAATTTTATGAATGAAGTCACGTGAGCAGATTCATACTATGAATATCTGATTGGCTCTCTGGCTAATGGGAGTCGTCACTTAGCCAATCACAGGAAAGTAGGCGTGGCAAATCACCAGTCAGTCACGGAGGTCTGACTGGGTGTCAAAATAGAATCTGACATTGCTGGTTGACAAATATGTATAACGAAAAGAACTCTGTTTATGCCGAAAGGCGATGAACATTCACATTATATTTGAGCAAATGAAAAGGATTTCCTCTCGTTGATGTTTCACCGCTACTTGTCTAATTTTTAGTGCAATGTGCGCCTATTATTTTATCTAATTTCATCGAACCAGCAGGAAAACTCTTCTGGTTTTGCAGTGTTTTGCCCGCGTGGCGAAATTGTGAAAATCTTGTGAATGGTTTGGGAACCGAATTGTCTAGTCTTGACGCCTCTGGTTAATATGCCACCACGATTATTGCAACACAAATAACTGTCGATGCTAACAACAATTTGTGTGACTCTCGGCGAATTTGTCTTTTACAGAGATATCGTAACTGCGGTAGTGTATCAAGACTATTTTTATTCTGTGCCCGTCTGCTGATCTAATGCAGCGAGCAACATGAAAACGCAGGTGGGAGTGTTTACGCAGATATTTTTACACATGCTTTATAATAATCTAAGAAAATAGGTCTCTGAATCAAACGATATCGTTGGAAAAAGGCCAGTGGACCCAGTTGTGCAAAACCAAAAATTTTTCTTAGCCGGACAATAGGTCCAGCTGAATTAGAGATCCTATCGGACCATCAGATATCTTGCCGGTCAGGTCCGCAGGACCGACGGATTTCGCATACTCTGAACATATGTTAAGCTGATTATGCTAATAATCTGAGTGAAGTGCTGATTGCTACTATGGCTCACATTCATCACACACTGCCATTCATACTTAGCTGTATGAACTAGAAAGAAAAGGCACTTCTGATGGAACTTTGTGAAAACAAAGGTTCCAGATATAGATTAATAAAGCATTAAAATAGTTAAACTGCAACATACAGGACACAAAGGTTTCACCAAACATCTGGGAGTTCTGGGGTAAAACCCAGAATGGGTAATATAAATTTTATCCAGGATTCCTGTGTTTTGCCTGTTATTCCTACTGATTAATTTACTGTGCTCTGCACAGCAAAACATGAGTCAAAGTGTAGATCTTTTTGACATGCGTGATGTGGTCACTTGGTTTTCAACTTGGTCGGCACAAAATATACACAAAATGTGTCACTTCTGCTTAATAATTAGAAATTTTTCTTTTAAAACTTGGGTCCTGCACATTAACATTTGAAAAGGCTTGGGTATACAGCTAGGCAAAACCCTAGATAAAATACTTTTTAACCCAGGTAGTACCTGTTGAGTTGGGTAAAATAGGTTTTTAACGGGTCAAATATGAACACTGCAGATATTGATTATCTAATAGGCTGTGTTTAAGCTTCCTATGGGTGGTCTTCAGATCTGCCCAGTTATTATCCATGTTAACTTCCTGATAGAGCACTGATAATATCACATAATCACCAACATTATGACTGAGCCCAAAATACACAACTCTACACCATGTTTTTATACACAAATATTAATTAAAAGTGATTAATGCTTCATATAGATTATATTGTATCTACTTACAAACAAATGTTATATAAATGCTTTGAAAACTGAATAAATGCAAGATTACTTTGGTAAAAAGTACTGGATTTTCCACCTTTTTACCCTAGGATTTTAATACCCTTTAGCAAAAAATTGTCAACCCTGCTGAAAAATGCCCTGTGTCATATGATTACTACTATCATTTTTTATACAGGACCATCAGAAATTCTAGGAAATACGATGGCTGGCCTCAAAACAAGTCTAAATATGACCTGTGGAATTATGTTAAAAAACCTTGCTATATACAGGTCTATTATAACACTTAAAATATTAATGTGATAACTAACTCCTTTGATCTTTTTGTTGGAATTAGCAGATCCCATCTCATACCTTTAAAATTACAAAATTGTTAAATGTATTGAAGAACATGAAAAAAGGACTGAATTAACCAATTTCTGATTTCATATTTTTCCAGACACATTACCACTTTTGAATACTTATATTTATCTTTTGTATGCAATTCAGAAATAAATAAAATTAATGACATATATCAACTCAAAAGCAACCAACATCTGATGAAAACTCAAAGACTGCTTACAGTTACAATCTCATTTGTCCTTTTTTACATATTTAGTCCATATTCATTACAACTGACTGGCCACTTTCTTTAAATAATAATATTTAGGAAAAATTAACTATTAGTATTACTGTATTATTAGCATCCACAGTTGGTATAGTTTCTTTGTACAAATTACTTATTAGAGTCAATGTGAAGAAAAAAAATGACATTCAAAATATGCATACAGACAGAAAACTTTTCAGTGCTTCCATTCTAACAAGTCTGGCCACTTCTGACAAGTCAGGACTTGGGAATTTATGCTTCAGTTATCTTGGAATCTGGGTCTTCCTTTTGAGATTAGGGATTGAATGTGCACATTGTGATTGGTATAAATTCCAACAGCTCAATATGGCACAATAAAACACCAATACATGTAACATACCAAACATTATAGTAATAATGAATAAAATGAAACACAGTATAAACAAAACTGACCTTATGTGTGGGATACCAACACCGCCTTGTAGAATTTTGTACAGTTTACTTTCATACAAAAGCTGCGGGTGTCTGGCTTTGTGGGATTCTAACTTGACGGCCACTTCCTGCAAAAATAAGCACCACAGGCGTAAAATGGGCCGTTCTGACACCAAATTTAAGTCTTTAGGACATATACATTCGAATTTAAACCACAATATGGGAAACGTGAACCGATGAATTAGCATAGCCATACCTCTCCATGGGATATGTTGATGCCCAAATAAATATCTCCGAACGATCCACTGCCAATTTTGCGAACCAATCTGTACTTCCCGTTGATGATAAACTCCGATTTGGACGAGCTATTGTGGCTACTAGCGCTAGCCATGGTTCTAGAGTCAAGGTATACGATCCAAGGGATATATAATTTTGGAAAAGTAGTAAAAAAATCTACATATAGCGAAACAAACCCGCGTTTTCAGTTCGACATTTTGACCAGTCTTGGTGACGTGCACTTGCAAACAAAGCCGCAGTGCAGTATGGGAGAGACATCGCCCGGAAAGCTCGGTCGCCCTGGGAGATATCTAGGCGTCGTAGACTTGCACCTGCGTATAAAAGCAGTTTAGTTCATTGTAAAACATGGATACAGACTTACAAGCTTTAAAAGATAACCTTTGAAGCCCTTATAATACTAAATAAACGTTTTCTATTGTTTAAAACTTAATTTTGAATTGTTAATGTGTTAAATATGAACGTTTCATGATTCACGGCTGTAATGTAGCAAAGGGCAAATAAAACCCGTTCCAGTGAACTGATTGTGAGAATTCCTGTATCAAAAATCCCACGATTAACTACGGTTTCAAAATGTATATTTATATTTAAATTGATTAATTATAAATGATAATTAAATTTGAATTAATTTAAGTAAATATTGTTTTTCTTAATAAGAAGCTTTTGCATTTTTTAAATGAATTGGTATATAAATATTGCTAGAATTAACACACACACACATATATATATATAATTAATGCACAATTACCAACCTCAGCGAAAGTTTTGTTTTATAATTTCCCATCAAGGTTCAAATTATTTGCACAAGAAAAGAGATCGGTATAAATGAGGATATAAATCATGGCTACATTATTAAAACTTTTTATGCAGGCTCACTTTACTGCTTCAAAATGGCCTTTCAGCAGACAACATTGTTATGCAGATCAAATAGAAAAAGAACTTCCTTACATGCAAAACGGGCAAGAAAAAAATCAGTGGTGAAATTATAATAACAGCTGGTTAATCAGATAAACTCTGTAACAGTCCAGATGTGGTTGTAAAAGTTATGAGCTGTTTGGAAATATTGTTCATATACATTGGAATAAATTAACTATTATAAATGTGTTTACTTCACTAATTTTGCACATAGTAATTATTTATTTAATAATAATGAAAATAATAACAATAATATTTATTATTTTTATCATCATTTTAATTAGATAAAAATTATTTCTTAAATTCCAAATTTCAGTAAAAGATAAATAATTGGCCTTCTTTATTCCTTAACAAAATTATGAACACTTATCTACAGCAAATTTTTCTTGTATTTATTCTGATCTTTTTTTGTTCTAAATTATATCATAATCTTATTCCTATCTTCTTTTGAATAAAAGCATCAGCACATTAAACAGAAAATGGATGTAGATCAATATATTGAAATCAAATTACATGTGAAGGCAAAGAGCTATAGTCTGACATTAGCCTTGAAAGCAGATTAATGGATTAGTCATACTTTGCCATCCTTTTTGTATTAATTCTGTTCAGTTCAAGGGTTTTAATCCGAAATTATCATAGAAGGAATAGAACAAAAAAGTTATCTTTGTCTGTTAAATATAAACAAGAATTCTTTTACAACTTTTATCTTGAAATAACATCAAGCTACATTAGGCAAAAGCAAAGATACTTTCACTTCAGAAATTAGTGCAGACAGGCGATATTATATTTTTACCTCTTTTTGTGTTTCAATATAATGTCATATGATCAGGAAAAAGCATGAAAATAACATTTTTTACTTAACATGTAAAAGCACTACATTACAAAGGAAATCTTATTAAAATTGTATTATTTTATCTTCTTGAAAAAAAATCAAAATTTTTGATGCGGGGGTTAAAATTGATGAGGGCGGTGCCTGAGAACCATACCTTTTATTATTTTGGCCTTACTGGTACTGTTCTGATATAAAACACATCTTTATAAAGTCCAAAGTTCATCTTTCACTTCCCATGTAGCAGAAAATAAAACCAGTGCATGTCAATAGATAATGACACAACATAAGTGGTTCAGGATGATTTATTTTACACTTGGCACAATGTATACAGGATATGATACATACATGATACATGCAGGGAATTGAACACGCCATCTTATATACAATTGCAGTGGAATTATGAACTTGTAAAAGCATATCATCACGATAATTACTCTAGCCACATTGCTATGTCAGAAACCATAAAGGTTTTTCACCCATTTAACATATCTCTGCAATGAATTTTTATATGTTAAATCTTCATTAAAGTTTTAAACCACCAGAGTAGACACAAGTCTATTTCTTATGCCCTATAATTGTGTGGGGGACTGTGGGTTTGTGTGCCTGAAAGAATGCAGCTGACTAGCCACTTTCTGGCCTAAGGGTTGAGCTACATCAGTTCAAAGCTTGAGATCTTATAGATCTGCAGAAATGGAGGTGAGTTGTTGCTGTCAAGACTTATACTGTACTGAGTGATCTAAAATATCAACTCTTGGTTAATTTAACTATTGTTCATATTAACAAGTTATTTGGATATGGTGGTTGGTATAACAGTGAATATTCTGGGTAAACATCTGATATATGAGAACATAAGATCAAAAAACCAATGTAACAGAAATAATACTGTAAGGTGGAAGTGAAATGTGCTTCCAGAAAATCTGGTATAACCAGTGCAGAAAGTTTTCCTATCACAAACAAACAGTGCCTGCATGACACTTCTGTTTATCATAATATTACTATTATGCCTGAAAAAAATAAATACTGCAATGTTACACGTTGTGTTTGTACACTGTAGTGCCTGTACTCACTGAAAATCGAGTATTAAATGAATATGCTTCATTTGCACACATTGTGTGTTTATACACTGTATAGTGCCTGTACTCACTGCAAAACTTAAAAGGCCCATTAACAAATACGCTGCTTTGCAGCTGCTGTAATCAAACTGAATTTTCTTGCTGATATTTACCCCCACCAAGGTTGTTATGTTTTCAATCAGGTTTGTTGTTTGTAGGGTGGTTTGACAGCCTTTCAGCATGGTAAAACAAAAAAATTAACTAATTTCAACATGAGTTTGTAGGGGAGTATGACATCAGCCAGGGAAGAACCTATTACCCCATACGAGATTTACCTCTTCTCAGTGAATCAATGACAGGGTACAGAAAAGTCTGGCTGTGGCTTTAAATAGAAGTGCAGCTTAAATTCAAGAAAACACAGTACATGTTAGTGCAGGTAAAAAAAAGGGGCGAATCAAGTAGGATTGTTTTGCCTAGGTGGAGACACTGAGTTTTGTTCCAGTTTTTCAAGAATTTTAAATATAAACATTGCTTCTTTTATTCTGAGAAAGCACAAACTTCCCCTGTGGGTGGGGTGATGGAAGTGATAATATCAGCTGATTAAGTTCATAATATTACATGGAGGTCTTGTATGATTTAACACAGAAGTGCTTCAGACATGGCTCATATTCTTCCAAAAAAAAAAATATCACATTTTTTGGGACATCTTAAGAACATTTAATTAAAAGATTAATGGGATTTCATGTTACCATTTTTTGATAGAGTGCTTCAATGCCCCTGTGATAAAGGAAACGTTTTCAATTTTTGTTTGACACTGGTCTTTTTTTTAATATTGTCCACTCAAAGAAGGTAATAAATATTCAAGGAGGCTTTCACAACCACCTATAATTTTAAATATCACATTACAAGATTCAATCTTTATTTTCTTTCTTTTATTTAACTGCACCATCATCTACTTGCAGTACTGTCTGTTGAACGAGGATGAAGGTATCCATGTATTATAATTAGAATGATTTTATTTTCTTAAAGCATGGAGCTTAGGATAATCCTGAAGTTATATCCTGCAACTAAAACTAGAGCATATCTCTCTCAGGTAAACACAGTCACTTAATTATTATGCATGGTTTGTTTTAGATAGCTGCTGAAATCCTTCCAGCTTTGAGCAGTTAACTGTATAACATAACAAGTATAACAGAATGTTATAAATGAACAGAGATGAGTTCTTCCTATTAACAGGTAAATAGCTTGAGTGCAGCCTCTCTAAAAGACACTTGTAAGGTCACCTTTGAAATGCATACAAGTGAGGTATGACCAGTAAAAATTATGATTTATTCCAATATACATAAAAAATAACCTATACACTATGGCTCAGTCAATGCATACCAAAAAGAGGGGACTCGGAATAATAATGATTGTCCACAGTAAGCATCCTTCTAAGGTGACTTTTAATCGACCATACTTAAAAATCAACTCCGTTGACTTAGACCTGCTCAGATATGGTGACACAACTACTGAAGCCACTTAATATACATTTTATCCATTAAATAGCTTCTGTTTAAACAAGCTAACTGTGCAAGTCTGCAATCTAAACCTAAATATACAGAAAACAACTTTTGAACAAGCCTTTGATCAACTGCTGCTCCAAACAATGTAATGTGTACAAAGCTGATACCAGTAAGTATATATACGCTACACAAAACATGTCATTCTCCAATGCCAGCATGGCAGTGCTAAATACCTAGATTATCACTCAAATGTGACCTACAAATGAATGCATGGATCTGTACAGCATGATTCTATAAAATGTTGTGAGAGACCATAAAAATAGATTTTATACTATTCATTCTTCTGTAAAGAACAGTGTGTATCCCCAACTGTAACAGCATGTCAGACACCTGCTTAAAATATATAATATACAAATCAGACATGCAGTATATATATACTCTCAAGAGAGTGAGTGAGGGAGTTCACATACACATTAAATAATTGCACATTTTCATAACGAAATTGACTATCATTATTTATTCCTAACAAAGCCTCCAAGTGGAGGGGGTCCAACATTTCCCGCTGGGGGTCCAGGCTGTGAGGGAAGGGGTGCGGAGTACTGCGGGGGTGGTCCTGAATGATGGCCGACTATGACGGGAGACTGTGTTGGCGGTGATCTGTACACGTCAGGATGAGACATCATGGCGCTTGGTGGAGGTGACTGTGAGACGAGTGGAGGTGCCTGTATCTGGCCTGATTGGTTGTTTGGTGGGCCTCCCTTTGGTACTTGCATCATTGGCACCATCTGGTGGTGGCCCGGTTTGATTGGTGCTATTCCCATTGTCGCGTATATCTCCTTAAGCATCAGTAATACTGTGTCTTCTGATTCCCTGTAAACAAAGATTATATGATGTTAATGTACATTTACTTTTAATCTAAATCATTAAAATCATTTAACACACTAAAGCACCATTCTATGGAAATATAAACTGTACATACTCATAAATTCTACCTTGTTCAGCTCCAATTGATTTAACCTTTATAGATTGTTACAGGTAATACCAAATAGATGTTGGCATGTTTACCATAACAATTCACCAGGTAAGTTTAACACTAAATGGAAACTGTTTGCATGCAGTTGGGACTAGGGAAATATACCCTTTATTACTGAATAAACTAATTCTTTCTCTCTTCTTTTCTAATTTCTAATTTGGATTCATAGTTACAAGAACAAAGTACACTGGACACAGATGCAATATATTCAGCATTGCATAAATTAATCTGAGTCAGGGACTATTATATTTGTACTCAAGACTTATTTAACAGATTACTTCAAACTGCATACAAATTTACAAACCACTCTAATAATCATGATGCAATAAAGCACTCATTAGGGTCATTACCTCCACCCAGAAGGCCATGTTTTCATCTGTGTCTGTTTGACTGTGTGTTGCTTTGTCTGTCTTTTTGCATCATTACGCAAAAAAAAAATAATTTTCATAAAACTTTTTTTTCATAAACTGATCTTAATTTCATTTTAGTACAGATAGTGATGAAGTGTCCTGCAGGACTGTTAAACCTTTGCAAAGGCATGTGCTCATACGAATGCAATTCTGATTAAAATGTAAATTTGACCTGTAGAAATAGTTTTTTCTCTGCTGATCACCCTTCTCATTCACAACAAACTGCATTACAGATTCTTCATGAATGTTTAGTTTAGGCAGAGACCTCACATTTTACATGAAACCTGTTTGCAAGATCATGAGCTGTGGTTATTCACACCAGCTACGCACTTTCTTACAGTTTACTGTGCCAAAGCTTTGGCCCTACACATCTTTGGGATGACATGTAGGAATTTGACTGGCTTTGGTTATGTTTGGAAACAAGTGACCAACGGGTCATGACGCTCAGCTGAATATGAAGACATTCACAAAAGGAATTTTTTCATCTGAATGCCAAATTTAGTAGATGGTATCCCAATGAAGCTGAAGCATTGTTAAAAGGATATGGGTAACAGAGACCAAATTTCAGGTTTCAATGGAGATTTTTCATTGACCTCCTTGGATGTCAAGTTAGAAATTTCTCGGTGCAAAGGTTACGATTTGTGCCCTGTTAACAGATGACCACACCTTTGAAAGTCTCAAAAATAAAAATTTAATATAAAATTGGGAATAATTTGAAAAAATCCAGATGCCACCTGTCTGCAGGAACTGATGAAACACTCCATGATGAATGTGCATGCAAAGAATCATGGTGATCAATGCATAAGTTGTTCAGAAAATGGAGGTTTTGTATGTAATTTTTAATTAGACTAAGGAGTATTTACAAGCCATATTTGTCAAAGGATATGGGTAACAGAGACCTAATTTCAGGTTTCCACAGAGATTTTTCATGGACCTTCCAGGATGTCAAGTGACAAGATTCTAGGTCCAGCTGTTGGGATTTGTGCCTGGTTAACGGATTGACAGACAGACAGCTAGACAGTCAGATGGACAAAGCGTGATCACTATAACTCAGATGACTATCAGTCAGCTGAGCTAACAAAAAACCTCTACAAAGTGGCTGAAACAAAGGAAATGCTATGCATTTAAGATTCTTAGTCATGTAATCACCCATGTCCTATGTTACTGCCAGAACTAGCCTTCAAACAATAAGCACTATTCTCAAATCCATCTCATGTTATTTTAAGAATGGGGTTGAAACTAGTCTAAGACAAAACAACAAGAGCACTGCAAATGTGTATAATACGCCCGTTGTGTATCTGGTGACCTCTGACCTTATTAAATATGCATGAATTTTGATAAGAAGGTAACTCAGGTAAATATGTATAAAGAGTTTCATGAAAATCCTTAGGATTTTTGGGAAGTCACCAAGGTGCCTTGAAAGTGCAGAGACCTCTGACCCCACTAAATACGAATCAATTTTGCTGGAAATCAAACTAAGGCGAGATATTTTATTGATTAACATTTCTTATGAGTTTTATCAAAATCCTTCATAGGTTATCGTGGCGACACCACAAAATAGCCTAGTGACCCGTGACCTTATTAAATATACATGGATATTGCCAATAATTGAACTCGGGTGAGATAATCTGTTGATAAGTAGTTATGGTTAGTTTCGTGAAAATCTATCAAAGCCCCGGTAAGTTAACAGACACATTGACAGTTGGTATACCATAATACTCCTGTCATATGACCAGTGTATAATAAAAGGCCACACCCTACTCCAAATAAGAAGAATATGTTTTTATTAGGCCTTCTAAATTTCAGGTTCTGTATATTCATTTGTTGCAAGTCAAAACCTGTTGTTCAGATGTTAGATTGTATCTCTGCAACTTAATTGAGGTTTAACCAATTTGGCCATTAATATTCTGGAGGGGATCAAATTGTGGACCAAAAGGTATGCACAGCAGTTTCGGTGTCCAACCCTTTCACAGACTGGGTATGCCCCTGTCCTACCCTCCTGTACAGCTTGCACAAAGAACAACGATTGTGAGACTTAAAGCCACAGCACGAAATGCAGCAGCTATGTAATTTGACATACTGACAACTCAGTCACTGGTATTTTTATAACACTGGTGTGATTATGTCGTGATTTAATGATAAACATAAAACAGTAAGTGATCTATTATCTGAACCCACCAGTAACAAGCATGACTGCTCAGTGCAAACAAGTATTCATTGAAGCTTTCAAATGGTGCTTCCTGTAACACATAGTCGATGCGCCGGCCCTGGTTCAAGGCACCCACATTCACCTCTTCCTCTACCATACTAGACATCACAGCTGTAAATAAAAGAACACTAAATTACAGTTGTATCCAGTAAAAGAACATTATATGAAAGTTATAACAAGGAAAAAAGGAACATTATGTGACAGTTGTACCAAGAAAAGACAAATCTAACCAGTCAAAGAACACTGCATGACACATGATGACAGCTTTAAACAGACAACAAACATTATACCATATCACATGATAACTGAAACCAGAAACAAAATCTTTAATCTCTGCTGTCACCATAAAAAAGAACATAAACCCCCACCAGTAACCAGACAAGGAACATTACATCACAGCAGTAACCAGAAGAACATTATATTTCAGCTGTAAACAGAAAAGAACTAGAATACGGGTAGTCGACAAGCGACTACGTGTATCCGCCTAAATCAGAGTGGAACGGGTGAAGTGAGGCATGGATTGAGTGGCAAGGGAAAATTGAGTGTTGCATATTAGCATGGATGTCTGCAGCCAAATTGTGTATGTAAGTTGCCCCCCATACCACAAAATCCAGAAAGCCGTCCAAGTTGTATACATATGAAAAATTTAAGGCAGATAAGTCAAACCACTACATGTATATGAGTAATTTGAGCCCGTGGCAGACAAACAGATGGACGCTTAGCAAAAATGGTTGCAGGTGACCAGTTTTGCGTATGATAAAGAGCTATGTAGGAACTATACACATGCAAAACTTTGGCCCCATCGGTCAAACGGTTCCCCAGATATGAGCTTGGATGTCTGCTGCATAAACTAGAATGCAGGTGGCGCCACCTGTCATAAATTCAAGAGAGCTGTCGGGGATGTATAAACCTGCAAAATTTAAGGCAGATATGTCAAACCACTGCCAAGATATGAGTGATTTTATCCAATGGCAGACAAACAGACAGGAGCTGTGCAAAAATGGCTGCAGGTGGCGCCACCAGTTTTGCGTATGATGAAGAGCTATGTGAGATCTATACACATGCAAACTTTTGGTTCCCGAGATATGAGCTTGGATGTCTGCAGTGTAAACGTGAATGTAGGTGGCGCCACCTGTCATAAAATCAGATAAGCTATCCAGGATGTTTAGGCATGCCAAATTTCAGGTGAAATAGTCTAGTCACTGCAGAGATATGAGTGATTTTAACCCAAGGCAGACGAACAGATGGACACTGTGCAAACATGGTTGCAGGTGGCACCACCATTTTTTGTGTATGTTATAAAGCTCTCCAAGGGCTACATTTGTGCAAAAAAATTTTCCTGATCGGTCAAACGGTTCCCGAGATATGAGCTTGGATGTCTGCAGCGTAAACGTGAATGTAGGTGGCGCCACCTGTCATAAAATCAGAAAAGCTATCCAGGATGTGTACGCATGCCGAATTTCAGGTGAATTAGTCAAGTCACTGCAGAGATATGAGTGATTTTAACCCAAGGCAGACGAACAGATGGACACTGTGCAAACATGGTTGCAGGTGGTGCCACCATTTTTTGTGTATGTTATAAAGCTCTCCAAGGGCTACATTTGTGCAAAAAAATTTTCCTGATCGGTCAAACGGTTCCCAGGATATGAGCTTGGATGTCTGCAGCGTAAACGTGAATGTAGGTGGCGCCACCTGTCATAAAATCAGAAAAGCTATCCAGGATGTGTATGCATGCCGAATTTCAGGTGAATTAGTCAAGTCACTGCAGAGATATGAGTGATTTTAACCCAAGGCAGACGAACAGATAGACACTGTGCAAACATGGTTGCAGGTGGCGCCACCATTTTTTGTGTATGTTATAAAGCTCTCCAAGGGCTACATTTGTGCAAAAAAATTTTCCTGATCGGTCAAATGGTTCCCGAGATATGAGCTTGGATGTCTGCAGCGTAAACGTGAATGAAGGTGGCGCCACCTGTCATAAAATCAGAAAAGCTATCCAGGATGTTTACGCATGCCGAATTTCAGGTGAATTAGTCTAGTCACTGCAGAGATATGAGTGATTTTAACCCAAGGCAGACGAACAGATGGACACTGTGCAAACATGGTTGCAGGTGGCGCCACCATTTTTTGTGTATGTTATAAAGCTCTCCAAGGGCTACATTTGTGTAAAAAAAATTTCCTGATCGGTCAAACGGTTCCCGAGATATGTGGGTTTATGTGTGGAAACAGACGCACAAACGGACGCAGAGTGCAGAGGAAAGGTCAGAGGTCAAAACAAAATCGGGGCGCAGCAGTTCACATGTGACCCGAACATAATCCCGGGTTTTGTAAAATTCCGCCCAGCAGTTACGGAGGAGTTCTCCGGACACCTACGCGGCGGCGGCGTGCAGCTGAAAACATAGTTTCCGCAAAACTCTGTTTTGGCGGATACAAATATTACAGCTGTTACAAGAAAAGGAACATTACATCCCAGCTGAAACAGAAAAGGAAGATTACATCACAGCTGTATTCAGAAAAAGAATATCAGCTGTTACCAGAAAAGGAACATTACATCATGGTTGTAACCAGAATAGGAACATTACATCACAGCTATAACCAGAAAAGGAACATTACATCACAGGAATAACTAGAAAACTAGATGTGTCGGAACGACACGAATGCCCCCGCCTGGGGCAAATGAGAAACATTTGTTAAATTTTGTAAATTTTTTAAGTTCAGGAGGTGTTGTATGGTAAAAAGTAGGTCAACAGGGGCAAAATGCAAACTCGATCTGTAATGGGTCATTATCAAGCAACACACCAAAAATCAGGCCAGAATCTGCAGGCATTGTGAAAAAAAGTCCATACATGTGCATTTTCGTAGAAATTTCTGTCTTTCATGAAATTTTCTATGTTCAGGATCTGTCATATGGTCAAAAATAGGTTAACTGGGACAAAATGCGAACTCGATTTGTGAGTGGTCATTATGCGCGCACAGACCAAACATTAGGCCAGTATCTGTAAGCATTGCATTGCGAAACTAGAATATTAGCAAAAGCTGATAATCAGTTATAAAATCAAATTGGAGAGGTATGTACCATGTTTCATAACAATCCACCAAATGCTTCCTGAGAAATAAGCTCCTAAGTATTTTTCTATACTAAGCTCTGTGACCTAGAAAAGTAGGTCAAGATCACCCATCTTTGAACTTACCAAGATTTTGTAAATATAATGCAATAGCACTGAAGAAATGAAGTTCCTGTGTTGAATACCTTTGGAGATATCCTGCACAAAAGGCCAAAATTGAAAAAATCCAATAAAATTTCATTAAAAAATCAGAAATTGCAGGTGGCGCCACCAAAATTGTGCAGCACGTACAGACCATCAGACCCAATGATCATAGTAAGTTTTGTGAAAATCCACACAATGGTTCCTGAGATATAAGCTTCTGAGTGTTTTTCTATAATCAGCTCTAAAATGTAGAAAAATGGGTCAAGGTCACCCATCTTCGAACTTGGCAGAGATTTTATCGATATACATCTTCACTGATGAAATAAAATTCCAACGGTGAATCTTTTTAGAGATATCCAGCTCACAAGGTAAAAGTTCACAGACGCGGAACAGACGGACTGACGGACAACGGACAGACAGATGGACGGACGGACAGACGAACAGCTTGGGTGACGACAATAGCCCATGAGCCTATGAGCTGAGGGCTTTAAATGGCTGTACATGTACATTTGTCATTAAAATTAATACTTTTCATGAAATTTTCTATGTTAAGCAGCCGTAAAACGGTCAAAAGTTGGTCAACCCGGACAAAACACGAACTCGATCTGTAACTGGTCATTATCTGCCCACACACCATAAATCAGGCCAATATCTGCAGGCATTGCGAAAAAAAGTCCGTACATGTGTATTTGTCATGAAAATTTCTATTTTTGATGAAATATTCAAAGTTAAGGAGCCGTAAAACGGTCAAAAGAAGGTCAACATGGAAGAAACGCGAACTCGATTTGTAACTGGTCATTATCTGCCCACACACCAAAAATCAGGCCAATATCTGCAGGCACTGCGAAAAAAAGTCTGTACATGTGTATTTGTCATGAAAATTTCTATTTTTGATGAAATTTTCTAAGTTAAGGAGCTGTAAAATGGTCAAAAGTAGGTCAACCCGGACGAAACGCGAACTCGATCTGTAACTGGTCATTATCTGCCCACACACCAAAAATCAGGCCAATATCTGAGGGCATTGCGAAAAAAAGTCTGTACATGTGTATTTGTCATGAAAATTTCTATTTTTCATGAAATTTTCTAAGTTAAGGAGCCGTAAAATGGTCAAAAGTAGGTCAACCAGGACAAAATGCGAACTCAATCTGTAACTGGTCATTATCTGCCCACACACCAAAAATCAGGCCAATATCTGCAGGCATTGCGAAAAAAAGTCTTTACATGTGTATTTGTCATGAAAATTTCTATTTTTCATGAAATTTTCTAAGTTAAGGAGCCGGAAAATGGTCAAAAGTAGGTCAACCCGGACAAAACGCGAACTCGAACTGTAACTTATCATTATCTACCCACACACCATAAATCAGGCCAATATCTGCAGGCATTGCGAAAAAAAGTCCGTACATGTGTATTTGTCATGAAAATTTCTATTTTTCATGAAATTTTCTAAGTTAAGGAGCCGTAAAATGGTCAAAAGTAGGTCAACCCAGACGAAACGCGAACTCCATCTGTAACTGGTCATTATCTGCCTACACACTAAAAATCAGGCCAATATCTGCAGGCATTGCGAAAAAAAGTCCGTACAACTGTTTCATTTCGGAATGACGGAATGTTGGAATGACGGACATGGGTAAAACTATATGCCCCGGCCACTTTGTGGCGGGGGCATAAAAAGAAGTCTGAAATGTCTGTACTCATAATAATCGAATCTTGATACCGCAGCATGTTTCTCATACATGTGACTGCTCTCTAAATATATAACATCTGAACTTAAGTTTGTTTGTAAGAATGTGAGCTGAAATAAGTCACCTCAGCCTCTTACATGCTAACATTTACTGTACCAAAGCTTTGGCCCTACATATTTGTTAGAGGGACATGCAGGAATTTGACTGGCTTTGGGAAAGATTATACATGCATTGACATATGTCTGCCAATATGGACTGGGAATATTAGTGCCCTTCCATTTCTAGTTATTTTTTTTACTTATCTCAACTGGGGAATATCATATTTTAATCCTTGCCTGCCTGATAAAATCTACTAAGAATAAGTGGCAAATGGATTTTAACAAAATGTGGTTGGATGGTTGATCATGAAAATGTAAAACTTAAAATGTGAAGTTAATCTATATATAATTTTTGTTTATGCAGCTCTCTCTTCATCCTCCTTCGTAATTACATTACAATCAGGTATGATAACTGTTGTTCAGTCTGCCAACTTCCCATGTTATATATAAAGGCAGCATATGAGAATGCAGCTCACTTCCCTGTTCATGTCAATTCTGATTGTTTTTTTTTCTTTCTTCCAGTGTTTCTAACAAGAACAGCTTACATATAACATTCTACTTTAAGTCATTATTTTCAAGGGAAAGGAAACAGGAACTACACTGTCTTCAGTTGCATAATATGCAGATCCTAGTGCCTGGAAAATTGGACATAAGCTGAAATCTGGCAAAAAGTGGTATAATCCTGGCAATATATAGCCAAAAAAATAGACCTTATTCACATTAATTGCTAGTCCCTATCATGAATATGGTTACCAAGAATAAATATTTTAATACTGTATGTTCAGCAGAAAATATTTTCATGATCTTACACTCTGTTTCGATTTTATCCTCCTCTTCATTCTCTGCTAGCTGAGAGATGGCGCTATCTACTTCCTGTTGAACCATCTCTTCTGGTGTACTACGATGAGCACGAGCAAATTCACTAATTGTACTCCATGTACTCTTTAATGAAGCAATGATCTTCTGTTTCAAGTCAGCACCATATCGTGATAAACTCTCTTTGATTTCTAAAAGTAAAGGCAAAAATGTTATATAACATGGTGCCGACATCAAAACTTAGTTACATGACATGTATTATATATTGGATGCCATGTCAACCACATTCTTTACGGTTATATGCTGAGACACAAACTGTGATGCAAAAGTTGATATGTAACGGAACTGCTGAGCAATCATATAAGAATTCTCTCTCAATGCCCCCCCCAAAAAAAAACATTGCCCAGTCATAGATCTCCCCCTTCTCCATTTTGTAAACTGACACATTTGGTAATTATTACTTAGAGGACAAAATGTTTCAAGAAAAAAAAAACATTTCAGTTATTTTCAACAATAAAAATATATAACTGACAAATACTGGGGGAACAAAAAATATTCTATAACCCCTTCTCAATTTTTACAGGAGGGGAAGGGGCTATTGCCTCCTTTTACCAATGCACATACGCAAACCAATATTTACTTGCAAGCAAGATGAATCCAAGTTAAAATGCACCAACAAAGCAACCAACCCAGGTTAGATAAAAAAAAGCCAAGTTAATATATTCAGAAATAACACAGGAGAGTTTACAATACATTGAGATGGAAATAATAATGACACTAGTAAAATGGTACCAACCTAAATGTAACCTTTTGCGACCTTTGTGATGTGGCATAAGCACTGGTTTAGGGGGAACCATCTGAGTAACCAATGGCTCTAACCTATAAGCCTGCAACATTTACACAAACCAGTAGATAAGAGGAACAATGTCAAATGAAACAGCGCCATTTAGTGTCTTTGCTATAAACAGTTCATATGATATTTTATTGTTCACAATGTGTGTGCTATAGTAACCACACTAGAACACAATTAACGTTGAACAAAAATATAAAACTAGTTACAGAAATCTTGAGAAGTGAATTACCGGTACTTAAGTTAACATACAGTAATTGGATGATCCCTAGCTGAGATATTTGTTGTAACAAAAAAAGTGTACTGAACATTGTTACCACTACTAATTTTAATGGAATCAGTTTTCTATACATATGACATATAAAGGCTCTGTAAGTACAATTAATTGGATAATTTTCAATGGACAGAAATGTTATACATACCACTGGATCAAACTGAAATGACAAAATATATTCTTGTATTATTTTTCATTTTTATTATGAATGTTGAAAATTGTTATGCCAGCAACTGGCACTGAATCAGAATTCACACATACGAGTATTGCTATTAGAATGTTGTTTCTCAGATAAAAGCCTCTTCTTCACATAAAAACAAATTACATACTTAGCTGCCCAAAAACATGATAAGATATATTTCATTCACATAATATACATATACCATAACTAGCCATCTTATCTACTTGTTAAAACAATACACCCAGCAACTAAATAACAAATAGTCTGTTACATCTCCTTTATTTTCTCTTTTCATCAATTATGATTATAAACTTAAATCATGTTTTGTCATATAATATTTATATTACACCAGTTAACAGAATAAGGACTGATATTAAGTGTATAATTATATGTATGGTAACTCAT
This sequence comes from Sipunculus nudus, assembly GCA_026874595.1. Taxonomy (NCBI): domain Eukaryota; kingdom Metazoa; phylum Annelida; class Sipuncula; order Golfingiida; family Sipunculidae; genus Sipunculus; species Sipunculus nudus. The sequence continues at coordinate 45,769,293 of CM049306.1, read as the reverse complement.
ATGTAATAGAAAAAGAAAATCCAAGCACAAAAATTCACAACTTAAATTATAAATGATAAATTTTAATATCATACCATTTACAATAACATACTCTTAAGAGAAACATAAAATGTTTCAATGAAGTGTGTATTTTAAAACCTACTGGATGGAATATATTGAAAAATCCTTGACAGGTTGGAAGTCTGAATGTTTCTCCGAGCATCTCGATCCCTCTGACTGTCAGAAACATGGCGATCGGGGAACCAAGGGCAAAGAAATTTGCTGGCTTGAACTGGAGCTGTGGGTATTTAACAAATGGCAGACCTGTTCCAATCTCTCCTGTTAAGAAGTCAATCGAAGTCTGTGAGGCAGACCTCAATAATGGGTGACTGAAAATAAAAATTTACTTAAAACTAGAAAGCAGCCAGAGAATACATATATAACTATGAGAGGATCTGGATAAAACCTGTGCATGTGCTTTTTAAGTGCATGATATATATGAACACAAGCCCAGAGAAATTTTTATCATGGTTCACCATTGCAAATTATTTCCAAATTAATTGTATCCGCCAAAACAGAGTTTTGCGGATACTATGTTTTCAGCTGGCCGCCGCCGCCGCCGCAGCCGCCGCCGCCGCGTAGGTGTCCGGAGAACTCCTCCGTAACCGCTGGGCGGAATTTTCCGAAACCCGGGATTATGTTCGGGTCACATGTGAACTGCTGCGCCCCGATTTTGTTTTGACCTCTGACCTTTCCTTTGCGCTCTGCGTCCGTTTGTGCGTCTGTTTCCACACATAAACCCACATATCTCCGGAACCGTTTGACCGATCAGGAAAATTTTTTTGCACAAATGTAGCCCTCGGAGAGCTTTATAACATACACCAAAAATGGTGGCGCCACCTGCAACCATGTTTGCACAGTGTCCATCTGTTCGTCTGCCTTGGGTTAAAATCACTCATATCTCTGCAGTGACTTGACTAATTCACCTGAAATTGGGCATGCGTAAACATCCTGGATAGCTTTTCTGATTTTATGACAGGTGGCGCCACCTACATTCACGTTTACGCTGCAGACATCCAAGCTCATATCTCGGGAACCGTTTGACCGATCAGGAAAATTCTTTTGCACAAATGTAGCCCTTGGAGAGCTTTATAACATACACAAAAAATGGTGGCGCCACCTGCAACCATGTTTGCACAGTGTCCAGCTGTTCGTCTGCCTTGGGTTAAAATCACTCATATCTCCGCAGTGGTTTGACTAATTCACCTGAAATTCTGCATGCTTATACATCTTGGATAGCTTTTCTGATTTTATGACAGGTGGCGCCACCTACAATCAAGTTTACGCTGCAGACATCCAAGCTCATATCTAGGGAACCGTTTGACCGATCAGGAAAATTCTTTTGCACAAATGTAGCCCTTGGAGAGCTTTATAACATACACCAAAAATGGTGGCGCCACCTGCAACCATGTTTGCACAGTGTCCATCTGTTCGTCTGCCTTGGGTTAAAATCACTCACATCTCTGCAGTGACTTGACTAATTCACCTGAAATTGGGCATGCGTATACATCCTGGATAGCTTTTCTGATTTTATGACAGGTGGCGCCACCTACATTCACGTTTACGCTGCAGACATCAAAAGTCATATCATGGGAACCGTTTGACCGATCAGGAAAATTCTTTTGCACAAATGTAGCCCTTGGAGAGCTTTATAACATACACCAAAAATGGTGGCGCTACCTGCAACCATGTTTGCACAGTGTCCATCTGTTTGTCTGCCTTGGGTTAAAATCACTCATATCTCTGCAGTGACTTGACTAATTCACCTGAAATTTAGCATGCGTATACATCCTGGATAGCTTTTCTGATTTTATGACAGGTGGCGCCACCTACATTCACGTTTACGCTGCAGACATCCAAGCTCATATCTCAGGAACCGTTTGACCGATCAGGAAAATTTTTTTGCACAAATGTAGCCCTTGGAGAGCTTTATAACATACACCGAAAATGGTGGCACCACCTGCAACCATGTTTGCACAGTGTCCATCTGTTCGTCTGCCTTGGGTTAAAATCACTCATATTTCTGCAGTGGTTTGACTAATTCACCTGAAATTCGGCATGCTTATACATCCTGGATAGCTTTTCTGATTTTATGACAGGTGGCGCCACCTACAATCAAGTTTACGCTGCAGACATCCAAGCTCATATCTAGGGAACCATTTGACCGATTGGGCCAAAATTTTGCATGTGTATAAATCTCACATAGCTCTTTATCATACGCAAAACTGGTGGCGCCACCTGCAGCCATGTTTGCACAGCTCCCATCTGTTTGTCTGCCATGGGATAAAATATCCATGCTAATATGCAACACTTCACCCGTTCCACTCTGATTTAGGCGGATACAAGTAGTCGCTTGTCGACTACCCGTATTCTAGTTTCTACTTATTTTTGCTTTGTCAGCTGGTAACCAGGCATTACACTTAGAACTGTCTGTTGAGTCTACTTTGCCACAGAGACTGAAGTCTCTGTCTTGTTAGTAAACTGACAGTTTACTGTCCCAAAGCATTGGCCCTGTTCACCAGTGGTCATGTGAACAGGAATTTGACTGGCCTTGGTGTATTAAAACTGGTCAATCTTTACATCTATCTGTATGGATATATACTGTATGTATATATTGTGTATATACTATACATCATAGCACAGAATAACAAAACTCTGAATCATTCCTTTGCAATCAAATAAGTAAAAGAAATCAGCATAGGAGTAACAATTTGGTTTACAACCAACAGCTCCATCTATACACAAATGTATAAATGGAAATAAGGCTGGTCTGAATTTTAAATACATATATATCATATGTATATCAATCAATGCCAGTTGAGCAATATGCTGACCTATGGCTCTGACACGAATCAATACAAATTCTGAGAGTTCAAACAATAACCAATATTTACAATAAATACAATATTTATAATGTGGGAAAGCAAACTGAACATGTTCCTACAGCATCAGAAACATTGCCGCCATGCTTTTAGTGCACTAAATTTAGTTCATGTGATACATTACTTTTTCGTTGACTTTGCCCAGACAATTGTTATCTAAGTGCTCAATTTCCGCTGCCATGTGCAGGAATTTAAATAAATTAAGCAGATTTTCCTGCTATAAGAACAAGACCAATATATAATATAAAATCTTGTGGTTATAACCCATACTAACAGGTTTCAAAATACTGTCCTAATTCCATCGATAATAAATTCAATGTAAATAGGGTTTTTTTTCATGATGCTGATACCTTAATATACCGAAATAACATTGAAATTCACAGGATGTGCTTACCTAGCTACAGCTAGTTGCATCTCCTGCTGTGCCTGGATACACGCCACTGCCTCCGCAGCCTCCTGGGCTTGTCGTTTGGCATCCTGCTGGGCTTGTATCTCTGCAGCTTTCTTCTTCCTCTCCTATATATAAACAATTTCTGTGTATTACCTGTCCATCTGTGTCATGAAATTTGTTTGTGACAAAGCTTAACTGTTACTCTAATAAAGATTGTAAAAAAAAGGAAACATATTACGACCTGGACACTGTTAACCCTGCTATGGACATGACATTCTCTCAAATTGTCCTATACCATTATCTGTTTAATTTCAATATAGTATTTATATATTTTTTCAGTAATTGATGATGGTAATAGCAATTTTCTACACATATTTAAAGCTAATTTCCATCCCAAGTAATTGACCGTGATGGTTCCCTGATTGACACAGTTCATGTAGTAATAGCATAAATGTTCTACAAATACTCCTTTATACACTGTTTAATTCAAAAAACCAAATCATCTTTTGACTTTCACTGACAGAAGTTCAAATGAAAACAAAGACAGCATTAACAAACCATATCAGTCTTGTATTTCTGCATAAGTTGCATGAGATTACATTATTAACTAGACAGATTCTGGAAGGCCCTTGAAGCTGCTGAGGTTACAGCAACAGCAGAGGATGTGTTGTCAGCTGCCAATATAACTCAAGCGGACTTTGAATTGGCCCTAGGAAGCCAAGCAAAGAAAGTGTCAGTCGTTTTGAAAAGGAAACCATGTGAAAAATTGGTAAACCAATATAATGGACCATTATTAGAAGCTTGGAATGCTAATATGGACCTACAATTTGTTGTGGACGCTTATAGTTGTATTGCGTATATTTTATCCTACATTAGTAAGAAGGAGAGTGAGGAAGGGGAGTTACTGAAAGCTGCTCAGAAAGAAGGAAGAGAGGGAAACATAAGTGCAGTTGAGGAGCTCAGGAAAATCGGCAGAGTATACCTAACGCATCGGGAAGTAAGCAGTATGGAGGCCATTTGGAGGGCTATAGGACTGAAGCTTAAACAGTGCAGTCGTGATGTAAAATGGGTGCAGTCTGCTGATAATGCAACGAGGTATGTTTAATTTAATGTTATTGATTGAAAGAAAATAGACAAATGTTCATAGACAAAAATTAATAAAATGGTAATGTAATGTATTTTTTATTTGTAAGTAATGGTTGGGAAATGTGTTGAAAACATAACAAGTGTTTGCAACATATAATTATATAATATATAACATAATAAATTGTATGAATAGTGTTGAGAAATTTTTACCTATACAATTAAGAATATATCTGGTCTGTCAGTGCCTTGTTTGACTGAATCACTGGAGCTGGGTCTCTAATACTTATTAATAATAATCTTGTGAAAACACTCCCCCTACATATGCTTAAGAAGATAGCTGAGAAAGACCAAGAATCAACTAACATTTTTGCACATTCTGATATGGATAGGTACTGGGCACGACCAAGAAAGCCTCCATTCATGGACATGTGTTTGGCTGAATTTGTGGCAGAATACAATGTAAAATATACAAAGTCGACACAGACAGAGAAAGGTAGTGATGATGATGATGCCAGTGACAGTGAAGGACAAATCATTAAGTTACAGGATGAAATGGGGGCTGTAACTAAATGTCGTCGGAGCTGTGTTATCAGATATCTGCATCTGTCACAGACAAAAGATGCTGAAAAATATTACAAAAACTTGTTAAGGTTATTTGTGCCTCACAGGGGTCAGAAACTCAAGCCTGATAATTATGTAAGTCATGAAGCATATTATATGTCAGGGGAAAAACTTGTAGGTGGTAAAAATTCATCTGTGAGACAAATTGTCCAGAACAATGCTAGAAAATATGAACATAATGCGGATGAAATAGATGAAGCATGGCAGATGGTGCAAAGCCAAGGAATTAGTGAAGATGCGTGGGCAAGTGTTGCACCTAATATTGAAGCAACTCAGGAAGAAAGACGTCCACCACTTGAGCATGAGGATGAAACAGATGACGAGGTCCCAGAGCTTGACATGCTTGACTCAAACACAAATCCTACAGGTGCATGGTCATCAGTTGAACAATCTGCCGGTTTACCATACAATGATGCAGTGTTGCTTATGAAAAACATGAACATAAAACAGCGTCAAATATTCAAAGAACTGAGAGAATGGTGTGTTATGACAAGTGCTGGCAAAAAGATCGAACCATTTAGAATTTTCCTTACAGGAGGTGCTGGTACAGGTAAATCACATGTCATCAAAGCGTTTCAGTGTGAGGCAAACAGGCTGTTGTCTGCAACAACAGATTCACCTGATGATGTAACAGTTTTGTTAGTAGCTTACACAGGCACCGCTGCCTACAATATAGGTGGTCAGACAATTCATTCTGCTTTTCATATACATGCAAATACAAGCAAAATGAAATCCTCTGTCAAATACCAGCCACTAGGGGAAAATCTATTGACATGTCTCTGCGCACGATATAAACATCTGCGTATACATATCATTGATGAAGTATCTATGGTAGGGAAAAAAATGCTGCACACCATCAATCAAAGGTTAATTCAAATCAAACGCAGTAACAGTTTGTTTGGGAATGTCAGTGTTCTAGCAGTAGGGGATTTTTATCAGTTAGCACCTGTAGGTGACTCAGGCCTCTACAAAGAAGACAGTGGAGAGCTCTGTGAATCTCCCTGGTCTTCATTTAGCATTTGGAATCTGACACAAATTATGCGTCAGAAGGATGATTTGCAATTTGCAAATATCCTGAATAAACTCAGAGTAAAAGAAAAGAAATGTGAAACAGCAGATGATGTTGATATGAGTGATGCTTATGATTTCCTGTTATCTAAAAAACAGGCAGAACAAGATATCCCACTGGATATTGTACATATATTCCCACGGAATGCTGAGGTCAATGCACACAATAAAAAGATGCTTAATATGATAGGACAAGAAAAAATATTGATAGAAGCTGCTGATATGTTGATGAAAGCTGGGGAATGTACACACCAAAGGAAATCTCCCATTGCTGATGGGAAATCCATATTGTTAGCCCATTTGGAAGTATGTAAAAATGCCCGAGTTATGTTAACTGTCAACTTGGATGTAAAGGATGGGTTATCAAATGGGGTTATGGGGACTATTGTTGACACTGCCGAAACTAAAACTCCCTTGAAGCAACCACAATATATTCTGGTTCGTTTTGACAATGTCAATGTTGGCATAAATGCAAGACAGCAGAACCCTGCATCATTAGCAAGAGATGCAGTTATGATTAAGCCTCATTCAGAGCAGTTCAGGCATCAAGGCGCACAGGTAACACGGCATCAATTTCCCATAAAGCTGGCTTGGGGATGTACAGTTCATAAAACTCTAGGTATGACCCTGAAGGAAGCTGCTATTTCTCTTGAGCACACATTTCTGGCAGGCATGTCTTATGTAGCCCTGAGCAGAGTGAGCTCATCATCAGGGGTGTGTTGCAATAAGGTGACTTAAGTCATGTAGGTGACTTAAGCCCAGGGGCATCTGTGTGTCACCATGGTAACCATTATGACGTCACAATTGTAATCATGGTATTTAGGCCCCCAACTGGGCTTAAGTCCAGTAAAATGTTATTGCAACAGGCCCCAGGTCTTTATTTACTTGACTATAACCCTGATCATATTTATTGTGATCCACATGTTACACAAGCCATTGAAAAAATGCCATGTGTTACTATCAAATCAATGCCACTATTCCACTCACCTCAAGAAAGAATTGCACTTACAATTATTGCTCATAATGTTCAATCCCTTCAAAAGCAGATTCCTCACATTAGGAATGACCCAGGGTTTATGATGGCTGACATTCTGATTTTTACTGAAACCTGGTTAAATGAAAATGTTGCTGATGAGGCAGTTGAAATAGATGGGTATTTGAAACCTATACGGTATGATAGACCAAGTGGTACAGGCCGGGGTGGAGTGGTCTTGTACATTAAAGAGAATGTAAACGAATGGAAAAAACAGCTAACTCCAAACATACCTGGAATTGAAATGGTCATAGCTGAAATTACTGGCACCACAGTTGTTGGACTTTATAAACCTCCAGCTACTTCCCTAAATAATCCTAGACAATTCTCTTCGAATAGTTCTTGAGACAGTAAACCCCCAAATGCCAATGGTTGTCTGTGGCGATTTTAACATGGACGTATCTAAACCACCTCATCAAAGTGAATTGACCTCTCTCAGGTCATTTCAGCAGACAATATCTGAATACACTTTTGGTTTAGGGAGTAGTAACAGCATACTAGATCATATTTATGTTAAAAACTGTACTGTATTTGAGTCTGGAGTTATCCGCACCTACTTCAGTGACCATGATGCAGTATATGTTCAGTTATCAAAAATCTAACTCTAGAAGCAAACTACTGGTAAACAGATACTATTATACAATCAGGTACTGAATTATATGAATCCATGACATATTAGAATTTGTTCTGTAACTTCTAAAAGAATGTCATGAATGTCATGAAGCTCAGAGCGTTGTGTGTAGACTGACTGGTTAATGTGAAATGGAAAAGAGACTGTGATAATTTTGTATTGATAGATAATGCTATCCAAACTGTAATATACACATAGCTTGCAAACTCTTTTTATTTTGTAAATTTATTGGATCATGTGTATAAAATGTCATATTACTAGTTGACATTAATAAATATTATGCATATCTGTCACTAGCTATCTGTTTATTACTGAGACTTCTGTACTTAATCTACTTGTTGTCTGTTGATTTACTGAATCATATGCATTCATAGATAGTAATTTATTTACACTGCAATTATTTTGACAATTCTTATAAAGAATCACTGTGAACCACAAAATTATATTTGCTGTATGTTGATTTACTGGACCATGTGATTTATTTTGGAATAATCAGACATCCTTAAAAAATCTTGATTTACTGAATCATGTGTATTTGAAAATTAAAAATTTTATCTTATCTTATTCACACATAATCAAACCTTATGTATAATAATCTTCTTTTATCATAATCAGATGTATGCAGTGTATACTTTGTTATGAAAATAAAGTACTAAGTTAAAAACAAAATGTCTTTGTCATTATGTATCTCCTTGTCTGGATCATATCCTTTTACTTTAACATGTCATCCAACGTAGAAGGCCCATTCATATTCTTACTCAAGAGTATTGTAAACTCCCAAACGTAAAAAATAATTCTGTGGACTAAGTAACAAATGGAATATTTCTTACACCCAACTTTTTGTAGAGCTGAAGTATATATTTACAGTGATCACTGACGTGATCACACAGGCATTCAACTTGTACATCTTTGTAAGCTAACACATAAATCTAAAGAAACCCATCAAACAGCTTTCCAGTGGAAAAACTGACATTCTTGTTAACTACAAGAGAAATGACTAGAGTGAAAATACAACCAAACTTGAAATATTACAACTTGGTGATGTCATACAACAAAACTTGAAATACTAGAATACACCAAAATCATAGTGGAATGGGTGAAGTGAGGCATGGATTGAGTGGCAAGAGGAATAGAGTGAGATGTGTTGCATTTTAGCATGGATGTTTGCAGCCGAAATGTGAATGTAGGTTGCGCCACCTACCACAAAATCCAGAAAGCTGTCTAAGTTGTATACATATGCAAACTTTTAGGCAGATAAGTCAAACCACTAACTGTATATGAGTGATTTTATCCCATATACACAAACAGAAGGACTTGTGCAAAAATGGTGGCAGGTGGCACCACAAATTTTGTGTATGATTAAGAGCTATGTGAGATCTATACATGCAAAATTTCCACATGCAAAATTTTAGGGGGAGATGTCCCCAATCATTCCTGAGATGTAAGCCTGAATGCAGTGTTAACATAAACCTAGTTGTCCCACCTGCCAAAAAAAAATTGAGTAAGCTATCTAAGATGAATAAACACGCAAATTTTAAGGCAGATAAGTTAAACCACTACTGAGATATGAGTGATTTTAGCCCACAGCAGACAAACAGACGGACGCTGTGCAAAAATGTTTGCAGGTTGTCCCTCCAGTTTTGCGTATGATAAAGAGCTATGTGAGATCTATTCACATGCAATATTTCAGCCAAATCAGTCAAACTGTTCCCGAGCTTGGATGTCTGCAGCATGAACTAGAATATAGGTGGCGCCACCTGTCATAAAATCCAGAAAGCTGTCCAGGATGTATAAACCTTCAAAATTTTAGGCAGATATGTTAAACCACTGCCGAGATAGGAGTGATTTTATCCTACGGCAGACAAACAGATAAACGCTGTGCAAAAATGGTTGCAGGTGGCGCCACCAGTTTTGCGTATGATAAAGAGCTATGTGAGATCTATACACATGCAACTTTTCAGAAAGATACATCAAACCAGTCCGGATATATCAGCGTGGATGTCTGCAGCATGAACGTAAATGTAGGTGGCGCCACCTGTCATAAAATAAAAAAAGCTATCCAGGATGTAAAAGCATGCCGAATTTCAGGTGAATTAGTCAAACCACTGCAGAGATATGAGTGATTTTAACCCAAGGCAGATGAACAGATGAACACTGTGCAAACATAATTGCAGGTGGTGCAACCATTTTTTGTGTATGTTATAAAGCTATCCAAGGGCTATATTTGTGTTAATTTTTTTTCCTGATTGGTCAAACGGTTCCCAAGATATGAACTTGGATGTCTGCAGCGTGAACATGAATGTAGGTGGCGCCTCCTGTCATAAAATTAAGAAAGCTATGTGGGATGTATATGCATGCCAAATTTCAGGTAATTTGGTCAAACCACTGCAGAGATATAAGTGATTTTAACCCAAGGCAGACAAACACATGGACACTGTGCAAAAATGGCTGCAGGTGTTGCCACCATTTTTGTGTATGTTATAAAGCTATCCAAGGGCTACATTTATGTAAAATTTTTTCCTGATTGGTCAAACGGTTCCGGAGATATGAGCTTGGATGACTGCAGCGTTAACGAGAATAAAGGTGGCGCCACCTGTCATAAAATCAAGAAAGCTATCTAGGATGTATACGCATGCCGAATTTTAGGTGAATTAGTCAAACCACTGCAGAGATATGAGTGATTTAAAACCCAAGGCAGACAAACAGATGGACACTGTGCAAAAATGGCTGCAGGTGGCGCCACCTTTTTTGTGTATGTTATAGAGCTATCCAAGGGCTACATTTGTGAAAAATTTTTTTCCTGATTGGTCAAACAGTTCCCAAGATATGTGGATTTATGTGTGGAAACAGACGCACAAACGGACGCTGGGCAGAGAGGAAAGGTCAGAGGTCAAAGCCACTTGGTTAGGCACCAGTTCACATGTGACCCGATAATTTGTGTAAGTTTCGGAAAAATCTGTCCAGTAGTCTCAGAGGAGTTCTCCGGAAACGAACGCCGCGGCGGAACCCGGTCAAAAACATAGTATCCGCAAAACTTCGTTTTGGCGGATACAATTATATAGCTTTTGCTAATTACCTGTTTTAATTTTTGTTCTTTAAGGAATCCTTGCAGTTTCTTCCTTGGTCCCATTGGTAAACCCATCTCTTTAATATCTGATTCTTCACACATTATCTGCAAATAGAGATTTTCATATTTTTCATATATTAATAGCTGTGAAATCTTTAAATCTAACTACAGGACAAAAGGGAAATTCTTATCTATTGTATGCATGTCTCAATTTTAAATCTGGTTGAATAGTGTTTGGCTTGAAGCCTTTGTTCCTTAATTAACCTGTTCCTGAGGAATTACCCAATCAAAATCACACCCATACTGCTTGTTCAAAACCTCAGACAAGTCAAGATTTTCCGCTGATCTCTGTTTTCAAAACAACAGGTTTCACTTTATATTTTGACAGTCAACCTAGAACTCAATTTCTACTATCTAAAATAAAATTTATACAGTATATTTTTATTCAGTTTATTTGTCACTAATTTTCAAAATATATAAATAAAGTAAATACCACAGAACATATACTATGTGGAGAGAGAGAGAGAAAGAGAGAGAGAGAGGAAGGGACAGAAACGCAGGAGAGACAGAGACGAAAGAGACAGAGATAGCACTTATGAAGAAAAAACTTGCTAATACAGTCTAAATGGCCGATACTGCAAGTATAAAATGGCTATTCATCTCAAAGCTCTGTCGTTTTACAGATCGGGTTTGGCTCTCGATTGGCATGGCTGGGTCTTCGCTGCTTGGATCGGTGAAGGGAATGTAGGCTGCTTCTGCCTTTGTGGCTGTGGCTTTCCTGTAAAGTCGCCAGTGCGGGTTCAACAGTGGCGGTCTCTCGCGGCTTTCTGCTTGGCTTGGTAGCATCACGTCTGTTGGCTCTGCGAACTATGCTTAAGGAGCGCACAGGGCTGGGGTCTTTACCACAGCAACCTGTAGCTGCTCCACAAGCAAAAAACTTAAATAAAAAATAAATAAAGACAGAGAGAGAGAGAGAGATGTAAAGGAGTATGGGTTGTTTTCAGGTACTCCTGGTCAACTCACCAATGTTTCCATGTCAATCTGCTCCTTCTGTAAGGTCTCCAGGTAGTCAGTCAGATTTAGCTTCTGTAGCAGCTGCTCCAGGCTCAAGTCTTCCACCTCCTCATCCTCCTTCCCGTTCTGACTTAAGTTCTGTGACAGATATACCAAGGCAAAATGAGATAATCATCCAGTCAAATGTCCCACAATTATCACTGCTGGTCAGCAAATGACCTGCAGTCATCATTCAGCATCACTGCTAGTTGCTAAGGATAAGCTGGGAAACTTAAATTTAATTTTGAAAACTGAATTCAAATCGAGACATCAGTACTTATTATTCAGACATCAGAGTGAATATCCGAGGTGCTATCCAGATTTTACCAGTTTTGCCTTTGAGGCACCAGCAGGGTTCAAAATGGAGCCTTTAGCTCCCATGTATATCTGGGCAGTGTCAAATCTCCTTCCTACTTAATATTTGTACAGTAAAGTGATACAGAGCATCACAACTCTTTACCTCTTAGTGTTTCTCTGGACATACCTCTTGATTGACAGATGTATCTTCTGCTGCCTGCTCTGGAGTAGACCCGTTGCTCTGGACCGGGGTTTCTTCTACTGGCTCCGGAGATTCTGGGTCCCGTTGATGAGCCAGGAGATCAAATAAGATCAGAGAACCTGAAATTTAATATACTACTTATCATGTTTGAAATCAGATACCAGGAATGTACTACTACAAATACACTGATATCAATAAACATGTGAAACAGAGGGCACTAATTGTGTGCACACCTCTGCCAAAGCCTGTATCCACATCCTTATCAACCCGGAAATTTAACCTGCCAATTAAAAAGATTTAATCATTTGTTCCGTTAGCCAAGATCTATTTTTCAACCAAATTTAATTTAACTCACATTGAAACAAAAATTTAGTAAGTACAATGTCAACATATTCTGCTCATTAATACTTTTTTTTAAATTTGTCACTTTTTTCTGCTCATTCACTAACTATAGGGCCAGAAAGTGCTCATATCCTACATATCTGGTCTACAAAGTGCACACAAGTAAAACCAAACCTGAGTAATAAGACCATCCCTATATTCAAAGCCTGTGTGGTTGGTAGATTGTGTTATCTCCAAGAATAAGATCTTATCTGGTCTTTCTATATGTCTTGTATGAGACAATATGAAAACACACCATACACCAGATGACCATACTTTTTTGGTAGCTTACCTAGACTGTGGCCAGCAACAGACACTTGTCCATGGAAGCTGGGGTTCCTACTTGTAAATAACTGGTGTAAACGGTTGATCTCTGTTATTACTACATCTGCAATTTTCTGAAAATGGAACATACATAATTATGGATTTGTAACTTTTATTCTTGGATTACAGAATATTGCTCATCACTGTCATGCGCTGAACCTATACATGCATAGATAAATGTCAAGTACTGTTTAAAAATTTCTAATTTAACATGTAGTTGTGGTCATCACTGGATAACGATAAGGCTTCAGCATATGAGCTGAAGAAATGGCTGACAATAAGCTTTAGCTGTGCTTTTTTGTCTGTTTAACTTATTATCCCCAGCATTTACTTTTCCTAAACATGCAGTCCAGGAACTGTGTGATTTAGTATGTTGTTCAGGTTTGTCACATTAATGACATCAGGTAATCATTACCATATCTAGAAACAAACCTGAACAGTTTTTGTCCCAAAGCATTGGCCCTACATAAAACAAAATGCAGGAATTTGACTGGCCTTGGTGTCTTGAAACATGTTAACAATTCTGTCACCATTAAAACCGTTTAAAGACCATTATTTATTTCTGGTTCATTCAAATGAGAAAAAATCTAAGACAGAAACCAATCAAACTAAACAATTTTTCCGTACTGTTTGGACATTTCCTGAAATTTCATGGCTTTGGCTTGAATTTAAATTACAAGATTTTTAAACGATGTTCAGACACTATTTGACATTCATAAAAACATTTTGTTTTAAGCACATAGCAATAAAAACATACATTTACACCTACAAGAAGAATAATTAAAAAACATTAAATTAATACAGGATATTTTATATATTATATAATTAAACATAAAACCATTATATATAATGTTGAGCCATCATGTAACAGAAATAAAATGTTTTGTTTTGTTGTTATTCCTATACTTACTTGGCAGTATGCTGGACTAGCATAGAAAAGAATGTCAAGAAGGGTGTCGTTTGTAAAATTTCTTAGTCTGGGTATGCTTGGCAGTGAGATGGCTTTCAGTTTCCTGTGATAAAAAAACACATACTTATGTTACATCAGAACAAGCAAATTCAAGGAATTAATGTCCCCTGCTTCTGGAATGATATTAAAGTCTGTGGTGAATAAGTGCAAATAGTTTTAACCATGGTCAACAGATGGAAGCACCTAGCAGTTGCTGAAGAGGAACAGACAGACAAATCCTAATCAATGTCCCCTGTTCTGAGGAAGCAGTAGACAATAATTAGTTTACGCCATTTGCTAAACAAAGGGCACTCTTTCATCATCCATACAAAGTAAGTACTCTTTTCATATTATTTTCAAAGTATTCAGGGTATATTTAAATATCTGAACTGTTTAGAAAAAAATCTGATAAATATTAAATTTGATTTTATTAGAGCACCACTGAATGATCACTAATTTTGTTGTGAGAAATTATAATTCTGTTCTAAACAAGAGCAAAATAAGCATTTGACAGCAATAAGTGGCCACTTTAGCCCAAACAAGGGGTTTGAAATTTGCTAATTTTCTTGTGCATTAGGCAAGTATCATCAATGGAAAGGTGTCATAAATATTAAATGATTTAACTGCAGGTGCAGCAATACTCATTTATTAGTATAATCAGCAAATCAGCTCTGTATCTTACCTATCCACCCCAGAAGCATGGTCCCGCAGTGCAGCATGCCATCTGATTGGTAGAAATTCCACACGCCCTACACGGCCCTCATCCTGGTATGTTTTAAAGTGTGATCTCATCAGGTTCAGCGATATGGTGCGGAAATCATCCACTGTTGAAACAAGTTAATACATTTCAGATAAACAATATATATCTCTACAATAAGCAATATACAATATGTATCTGTACAATCTAACCTTATGTAAGTAAATGTGTAATTCAGTGTGACAAAGGGAGCTGCATTAATCCACTGGACAATAATTTTCTATTATTTCCCTCGCAAATTCATTAGCTGAAGAAGGAAATCTCTTGAAAATGATATAAACTAGATGTGTCGGAACAACACGAATGCCCCCGCCTGGGGCAAATTAGAAATATTTGTTAAATTTTGTAAAAATTTTTAAGTTCAGGAGGTGTTGTATGGTCAAAAGTAGGTCAGCAAGGGCAAAATGCAAACTCGATCTGTAAAGGGTCATTATCAAGCAACACACCAAAAATCAGGCCAGTATCTGCAGACATTGTGAAAAAAAGTCCATTTATGTACATTTTTCATGAAAATTTCTGTCTTTCATGAAATTTTCTATGTTCAGGATCTGTCATATGGTGAAAAATAGGTTAACTTGGACAAAACGCGAACTCAATCTGTAAGTGGTCATTATGCGCCCACAGACCAAACATTAGGCCAGTATCTGTAAGCATTGCATTGTGAAACTAGAATATTAGCAAAAGTTGATAATCATTTATAAATTTAAATTGGAGAGGTATATACCATGTTTCATAACAATCCACCAAATGCTTCCTTAGAAATAAGCTCCTAAGTTTTTTTTCTATACTAAGCTCTGTGATCTTGAAAAGTAGGTCAAGATCACCCATCTTTGAACTTGACCAAGATTTTGTAAATATAATGCAATAGCACTGAAGAAATGAAGTTCCTGTGTTGAATACCTTTGGAGATATCCTGCACAAAAGGGCCAAAATTGAAACAAGGGACCTATGGGTCACGGCGCTCAGCTGATCATGATTGAACTATTAATGTATCACCATTGTGATACTATATTTAGTCGACAAACCTTATGAATATCATGGACCTATTAGGCTATTATAAAGGAATATAATGTCATATGTGAGTAAATCATGTATGAAATTACCTGACTGATGGATTAATATGGAGTAAATATAGTGGTTTATTTTTTATTTATTTGGGAGCTGTTGAAAATAGCAATATATTTGAGCAAATATGAATGCAATGACAGAACACTAAGCAGTGGTAGAATGATGATAAGGCTATTTGTTGAAGGATCTATAGTGTATGGAAGTCCGCAAGATTTCAATTTGACATATATAATGTTATTATTAACTATGCTGAAGAGTGGATTTATGAATTGTGACTGTATGACATGATATCTCTTAGGTCTTGACAAGGTACATTATATTGATGCCCACCACGTCTACATATTACACAATATTGACATAATTTCTGGCACGTACATAGGTAACAAACAGTTATACAATATATAAATATATGAATATATCTGATTCAACTTGTTCTCGTTTACTGAGGCTGACATTGGGATGGGGTTCGGAGAAGGAAACAGTGTGGGCAGCAAGGAGGGTTGGATGTAGAGAGAAAAGGAGATAGAGTGAGAGGGACGGAGCATTCAACAGTACTTAAACACCTGGACGGTTAAAATCTAAAATATTATGAAATGTAAATAAAGTCTGAGAGAAAGAGGTAATCTAGGCTATGGTTGGTTGATATGATTGAAGAAATTGTTGCAAATAATATTTTAAGATCTGACCTTGCGTTCTCATTGGATACCTTTTTTACAGGCTGTTGACAGTTCAACATTTTACACATTTGTCTAATGAGATCCAATTTTTTTTAATTTAAACTTTAATTAAACTTTTTTTTCTATTTTATGATATGTATACAGTTGCTATAAAATCCCCACTCCACAGGCGGAAGGACTTGATGGAGGGGGGGGGGGGGGGTTACGATGGGAGTTACAACGCCTCTGTCTCTCTGTATATATTTTCTTCAAATTATTAAATTTTATGCTAAAGCAATAGCACTATTGTTGACAGTGCGAAGGAGCAAGGACTTAGTGGGGTGGGGGAAGGGGATGGTGGGAGTTAAAATACCCTTGCATATACGTACAGGATATGAAATTTATTAATCAGAGCTCACAGGAAAAAAAAGTTTATTCATAATTATTAAATATTTAAAACAGGCAAGAAAGCGAGAGAAACAAAGCAAATAATTTTAATTCCCATTCTTCTGAGCCAGGAAATTATGAACAATTTTTACATAAATTCCTTTTTTTATAACATCATTTTTTTCCAGGTTTGAAAATGTAACTATACATTTAGAGTATAACATATATATGTGAATATTTCAGTTGATTCACATTTCTTAATTGCATCAACATATATATCTAATAAATTAGGTTTATAGTACCTGTCAACAGAATGGGGTGGAGGGAGGAAGGGAGGCATAGGGGTGAGAGAGAGAGAAAGAGAGAGAGAAAAAGAGAGCTAGAAAGAGAGAAAGGGAAAGAGAGAGAGGAGAAAGGCTCTCTGGTAATTACTGCCTGACCCAGCCTGACCCAGACACTCACAGAAGCAGTAGGCAAGGAGTGAAGGTGTTATGTAACAGCCTGGAACACTGTTAACCAATGACTTGATGTAAACATTCAAGACATGGTGCTATAAATATGGGTCACTGTGCTCAGCTGAAGTTGACCTTGAAAGTAAAAATCTAAAATAATAATGGAGATCAAGTCTAAGAGGAAAAGGTAATATATGCCATGGCTGGTTGACATGATTAGTTTGTATTGATGAGTGAGAAATCGTTGCAAATAATATTTTGTGACCAAACCATGCATTCTCTAATGTCAAAATTGAAGCATGTGAGCAGTTTGTGAACATAAGATGTATATTATTACCATGATCATTGGCTGGCTTTTTGATAATCTGTTGACAGTTCAGTAGTTTACACATTTGCTCAATTTGATCTATTTTACATAATATATATTATTAAATATATGTATTTTTATTTTATAAAGTGTATACAGTTGAAATATAACTGATGTCTCCAGTCCACAGATGCAAGGACCTGGTGGTGGTGGTTGGGGGGGGGGGGGAGGGCTGGAATGATGGGAGTTACAACATCTCTGTATTAACAGTGTATATACATATAGGATTTCCACTTAATTCAACAATACTTACAGGATTAAATAGTTCATTCACAATTACATAATATTTAAAAAAGGACAGACAGACTGTTAGACAAACAAAGCTGATAATATATTTTAATATTTTTAAGTTTTTCATCTGCAATATTACACATCTGAATACATAAATTGCTTTCAAATTTCAGACTTTAATGGCTTAAATCCATACACATACAGCATATTAAAGTTATTTCAACAGTGCTTAAAGTAAAAATTTCATAATTAGTATATATATTTAATGATAATTGAGAGATGATGGACAGACAAGAGCTGATCACTTTATGTTCCATTCTCCTGGGGCAAGAATATGTTTCAATATTAGATCTTAATGTTTTCTAATCCAATTATCTTTCAAATTGAAAAAATTGTACACATTTGCAATAATAACTAATGTCCCAGTGCACAGGTGACGGTGAGGTGCTAAGGATCAATGACAGCCGGGGGGGGGGGGGGGGGGGGGGGAAGAGATGGGATTAACAACACTTTTGCATAAACATTCAGGGCAAACAAAGCCTGATCTCCAATTCTGCTGAGGCTCGAAAATAATGAACACATGTTTGTATTAGATCCTCATTTTTTTATTTTAAGTTTAATTTGTATACATTTCCAATATAACATATATTTCTGAATATAAACGTTGATTCATAATTCTAAATTGCATCATCATAAATCTCAATCTTGTCATGTAACTCCACATCATGCATACAAATGTATATTTATATATTCATGGGGGGGGGGGGAGGGGGTGTGATATGAGAACAATTGTACACCTGTCACAGCAGGGGATCTCCCCCAGTGACTGAAACAAATCAGGAACCCTGGCATAGCTGACTTCCAGTGACCTGGAGTGGCCTACCTGCATCTGGAACAAAGCAAGTGACTACAATAGAGCCTCAAGATAAAATTTAATAACTAGCCTAATTTTCAACATTTTAGTTTCAAATTTCAGATTTAAACACATTAAATACTTATGTTTACATTCTGAGAAAATTAAATCAACAGTACTCACAGGAAAAAAATTTGCCATGGTCAAAGTTGGGTAAAATTTCAGGTATTGATTTTATGTTTATGCTAATACCTTATAAAATTTACAAAATACAGATCTAATTTTGGGTATACAATTGAATCTTAATTAAACAAAGTTATATACTTGAAAAAAATTCTCTAGCTTCAATAATTTTCATGTAACCTGAGTAAATATTTTTCCTGATTTTTTACAAAGTCAATTTTGTTTGTGCACATAACTTAAAACAATTACGCAATACTAACATCATTTCTGGCATGTGCATAGCGAATGTATAGAAAAATATGTATATTATATATGATCAAAGTCAGATGAGTGGTTTTGATACTAGGCAGTCCTGAAGTGTAACAAAGGGTTTTTAATGAAAAAATGAAGTTTTTCATTAATATCTCGAAGGAATTAAGTTCTGGTGAACAAATTCTTGGCATGATAGGGGATTTTGGAGACATCTTACTGTATGCCTAATTTAAGGAACTTAGAGCTGAAGCTGGGGAGCTGAGCTCTAGCAAACTGCATAACCCTAGGTTGATGTAAACAATGTGACATGGTGCTTGAAAACTTGAATAAAATCTACAGTTTTTGATCAACTGGTTTCTAATTTTAAATGTTAACAGTTGAAATCCTAACAAAAACATGCTTTGAAAATTAAATCCACAGCAGTTACAGGAAAAAAAACGTGCCATGGTCAAAGTTGGGCAAAGTTTAAGGTACCAATTTTTTATTTTTGCTAATATTTTAAAAAATTTAAAAGATTTTGATCAAATTTTGGGTATACAATTTAATTTTGATTAATAAAAGTTATATTACTGGAAAAAAAGTGCTTAGCTTTAACAAGTTTTGTGTTAAGTGATCAAATTTTTTTCCTGATTATTTACAAAATGCATTATGTTTGGGCCCATAACTTTTTTAAATAAAATAATACAGACCCAATTTCTGGCATGTACATAGGAACTATATAGAGGATTATTTATGGTAAATATGAGGAAAAACAGATGAGTGGTTTTGATATTAGGCAGTCCTGAAGTGTGAAAATAGGATTTTAATAAAAAATTGAGGTTTTTCCTTAATTTCTCAAAGGAACGAAGTCGCAAAGACCCAGTTTTCGGTTTGGTAGGAGATCTTGGGGATATCTAACATTATGCTGAATTTTGGATTCCTAGGTCTTACGGTTTCAAAACGTTCCACATCTACGGACGGAGGGACGGACGGACGGACGGACAGACGGACGGACGACGGACAATGGACCACGACTATAGCTCAGATGACTTATAGTCAGCTGAGCTAAAAATCCGATAAAATTTCATTAAAAAATCAGAAATTGCAGGTGGCGCCACCAAAATTGTGCAGCACATACAGACCAGCAGTCCCAATGATCATAGTAAGTTTTGTGAAAATCCACACAATGGTTCCTGAGATATAAACTTCTGAGTGTTTTTCTATAATCAGCGCTAAAATGTAGAAAAATGGGTCAAGGTCACCCATCCTTGAACTTGACCGAGATTTTATCGATATACATCTTCACTGATGAAATAAAATTCCAACGGTGAATCCTTTTAGAGATATCCCGCTCACAAGGTAAAAGTTAACAGACGCGGAACGGACAGACACCGGACAGACAGATGGACGGACGGACAGACAGATAGCTTGGGTGATGACAATAGCCCATCAGCCTATGAGCTGAGGGCTAAAAACGGCTGTACATGTGTATTTGTCATGAAAATTTCTATTTTTCATGAATTTTTCTAAGTTTAGGAGCCGTAAAACGGTCAAAAGTAGGTCAACTTGGACGAAACTTTCACTCAATCGGTAACTGGTCATTATCTGCCCACACACCAAAAATTAGGCCAATATCTGCAGGCATTGCGAAATAAAGTCCGTACATGTGTATTTGTCATGAAAATTTCTATTTTTCATAAAATTTTCTAAGTTTAGGAGCCGAAAAACAGTCAAAAGTTAGTCAACCGGGACGAAACGCGAACTCAATCTGTAACTGGTCATTATCTGCCCACACACCAAAAATAAGGACAATATCTGCAAGCATTGCGAAAAAAAGTCTGTACATGTGTATTTGTCATGAAAATTTCTATTTTTCATGAAATTTTCTAAGTTTTGGAGCTGTAAAACGGTCAAAAGTAGGTCAACTGGGACGAAACGCGAACTCAATCTGTAACTAGTCATTATCTGCCCACACACCAAAAATCAGGCCAATATCTGCAGGCATTGCGAAAAAAAGTCTGTACATGTTTATTTGTCATGAAAATTTCTATTTTTCATGAAATTTTCTAAGTTTAGGAGCCATTAAACGTCAAAAGTAGGTCAGCTGGGACGAAACGCGAACTCGATCTGTAACTGGTCATTATCTGCCCACACACAAAAATAAGGCCAATATCTGCAATAATATATTTATTCCAGTTTGGCGATCCCTCTTATTTCTCGACCCCAAAAAATATTTTGAAAGCATTATTTCTAAAATGACTCTAATTTCTCGACTGCTGACGATGTTTTCTGTCGACGATGTTAAGGTGAAATGCCTCCGTCTCTCACGGGCACCGCAGTTTGTATCTGACTAGATTCTTATTACACTGGGCATCCACATCAAACTTGCTTCCAATAAAATTTATGAAGATACAAAGATGCGTTTTTCATAATATATAAACATGATAAAGCGTTCAAGAACCAAATGGGTGTCCGTGACAAAGCAAACTTGTGTACCATTCCTGGTACACACGTGCCTCGTGTGCAATTCACGTGGGATCTTCAGCAATAATATTTACAAAATACTGCAAAACACGCGTGGTGGAACAACTGTGATACAGGTGGAACTGTCATCTTAGTTAAGTTTAAATGACCCCGGTTAGATTTTGGATGAGTGACCACGCGTACCAAACGGGGCCCGATCGAGGGCACACGAGCTAGGACCATTTCCGGTCGTATATATTTCAACGCGCCTTTACTTTCCTATATTTATTACGTATTATGCAAATAAAAGTTATCTGATAATAGTCAGTTATTTTTTATAAAGTCTTCTTCCAACTTGATGCAGCTGCTTGTCCCTTTTCGGCCCACCGATATCGCCGCCTGGCGGGTTAACTTTAAACAACTGGTGGTTACATGAGTTGCCGTCTATGTCAAGTGATCGTACCTATACGCGAAGTAGTGATCATTTTGTAAAGTGATTGAGCTCAGTCTGATTAATCATTTGCGGACTGCGTATAATTCATGTGACGATTGGAAGCCCGTTTGTAGAAAATACTGTTAAGCTAACAAAACAAACTTATATACAACCAAATTATCACTCAATTCATATGACCGCTCGAGTGTCAGAGCGGCTCTGCGTCTCTACAGAAGGTTATCAAACCGTATGCCTCTAATATCTCGACCACAGCAAATTCTGCATGAGGATAATTTTCAAATATCCTCCATAATCTCGACCTCTGAGAAAATTAATTATTTTTAAGTGGTCGCCAAATAAGAATAAATATGGTAACTGTCTCTTGACAAATACAAGTATGTTGTTCCAAACATGGCTGGTCAATCTATCCAAATTTTGAAAACCATGTCAGCAGTATATTCAACACCAATAATGCTATTTTATGAGTAAATGTACAGGACTCACTTAACTCTGTGAAAACCAATGAACATTTAACATCATTAATGGTCAAAATATATCTCCAAAGATGACCATAAAAAGACACAACTGGAACAGTTTTTATTAAAGGATGAGAGGTACCCTTAAGTGCTGTGGACAATTACTAATGAACATGTCTAAATAATGAATGAAGTTTTCTACATTTCATGTTTTCTTCATGTCAGAGAAGGAATCATGAACCTCTTGTTCAGACTTTATCAAGTCTATAGGCTGAAATAAATAAATTTGACACTTAAGATATCATGCGACAGAAGTTTTTAAAATTTTTTTTTTATAATTTATAAATAATTTATTGAATGTAAATTTAAAATTTCAGTTTTAGGGTAGAGAGAATCATGACAGAGGGAAAAAAAGTTTCTAAGATATTGTAATTTAGTTTAATCTTAGTTAATTAAAAAGCGGTTTATTGTAACTGGGGGCTTAAAATAGTGTTCCTTTTAAATGTTTAAATTTTTTTAGATGTAAAAATCATGTGAAAAGGAGTAAAAAGTTAAAAAAATATGTACACTTTCAGAAAGAACACAGAACCAGGTTTAAAATGATGTACACTTTATGAGGTCTAAAATGAATTTAGAGCAGTTTTGAATTGAATTCAAACAGTAATGATACCTTTGAGGCTCCAGCTACTCAAGAATAAGAGACTTAAAATTTCAAAATTCACAGACTATACCATCATGGTACATCTGTCACATGTTCATATTCCATTATGTGTATAACTTTCATGATCATAAACTGAAAAGAATACTTGAACACCAACAACTTTAAAAAATAACATTATCTGAAACAAATCTTACCTCCACGTTCTAACAAAAATGAAACACAATAAATTATGTAAAAAAAATCTATAAGTTAATTTGAATTGAGCTGTAAGACAAGAGACACTTAAGAATTATCATTAACACTCTTAAATAATTTCATATGATATTATCACTTTGAAAGATGCCTCATCCTGTGATGACATTAAACTTGAAACAAAATCAAACTACCTCTTTATTTGGCCCTTTTTTCCATTAAAAGAGCTCAATAATGTGGACACAATCTTGATAAATTAGCATAATAATATTTAACAGACTTCAAACATGTAAAAATATGATATTTTAATTACTTTCAAAGAAAAGTGTTTAGCATCTTTTCTGATTTCATCCTAACACTGATGTGAGTGAATTATCACTATAATACAGTTTTTGTGCACTTTAATAACTCAAATATTGATAAGGCAGCATCCCACAACCATTTTTTGTGTGTACAGAGTTTCAATGAGCCTGATGGTCTGGATATACTGATGTATGTACTGTGTACGTACCACATTCAACTATGTTTCTGAACCTCAGATCACAGGTTGGACCAATGCCATGTACAACATACACAATGTGGTCAACCTTGTCAGGTTCACCTGTAACGAGAAGGCATATACATGTACATATATTAGCTTATAAAGCACTGTCATTACCTGATACCAGGACACAGTTAAAGTATCACAGGATACAATGCTGAGGTCTATAATGCATAAAATACAACAGGGACAAAAATGGAGTCTGACATGGTCAAGGGCAAAAGTAAAGGAATTTAAGGGTTGTACTGTCCGTAAGTACAGTATGATATTAAGGATAACATTATAATGTGACAAAACCAGTTGATATTGGCTACAATAGAATGAAGTAAGAATACCTATAAGATGTAAATGCCATATTATATGTATGAGGATATAAAGACTTCAGATGTTGTCATACATGAATAGTCAGTGGACAGGCAGACAAGAGCTCACCACTGTAGTACTCTCCACCTTTAGAGCAGCATATAATAAATTTGTTGGTTGGAGACTTGGAATTTTAAAAGTTGCTGAGATTAGGTGATATACCCACTAAGAACCAGTGTGTATCATTAAACATACATCTATTTGTCAATTATTTGTACTCACCTGGTTCTATAGCAGCTACTTCATCTAGACCTCTCTTGACCACCTCAGGTCTCCTCTGCTCACCCTGAAAATACAAATACTACTGTACCTAATGAGAGTCGCTTCTCAGGCTGCAATCATATACAAGTGCACAAGTATATTGTGATATCAAGTCTACTATTGTATCAGTATCATAAAATGTCTTGGCATTAATTAGCTGACCATACCTTTTCATCCAATGAAAACAACATCCTGCATTTGATAATGATCTCTCAGCACCATACAAGGTAGGTAAAATGAGACATCTTTGATCAGGAATTAGCTGAACTAACAGAATGGAATGTGTAAAGCCAGACATTCATCTGACCATTCTTTATTTTTTTTATTTGATTTCTGGCCTACTCTGTTACATATTAAATGAACTCTAGGTAATACCTCCTGTGAAAAGTTCTTATAACACCTCTGTGACAGAGGTATGAGCTTGTTGATCTACAAGCTTTTCCTGAACTCATCAACACTGACAATTTAAAGAAAACCATGTGACCTAAGGTGTCTGGTAGCATAAGTGCAGCAGTTGTAGAGTTACAAGTTGCAGAGCACCTTTTACAAGACTCAGGTCTAAACGCTGCCAGATAATTGTTGAATGTGTTTGGATTATTTTGCTCCCCCCCCCCCCATTATAAACATGTGGATATAGATAAAACAAACAGCTTGTAAGCAATGGGATCAGTGTTTTCTGGCCTATTTTTTCTATGAGGACCAAGGGATTATCCTTAGTTAATAGACATAAGATATCAGAATAGGTCCCTTTAAGGTTTTTTATTATTCCAGAAGCACACAGGCAACAGCATGGTGAATACAAACATACAGCCAACCACAGTATGTATAGCTCCACTAATTACCTGGACATTCCCCCACTCATCAGGTGGGGAGGCGGCCTTGAACTGTACGATGACTGACGGGTTATGTATCACAAATGTTTCTCCTGTGGGGCATTCTATCCTCTTGTGCCACACATTGTTGATGATAGCGTTTTTATATTCTTCCTGAAACAGAAATTCCATAATGTTAAGTCATTAAGACAACTTCACATGATATATGAATAAATCCATGTGCACTGGCTTTGTTATAATGAATATGCATCAAAGCTGTCAACACTCTGGAATTTTCATACTGATATCTATTTGCGTATGACACTGATAACAGCATCAATCAGATTTCCATTATGACACAAGTCCCAAATACATTTTCTCACGTATATGGTTGAGGTAAGCAACTGACTGGCATTGCCGAAAGCTTTTTTAGGCAAGTGTGAATCAGCTGGATATGCATTAGCATGTATGAAACTGAGAATCCCTATTTTATTAGCCTACATATACGGGAATTCTGTATAACTAATGAGGTCACTGAACAAGTGGATGACTTAAATTGACCAGGACGTACAGCAGATCCAAATGAACATACAAAACTGGATGTTTATATTGTATGTCAATAGGCATAGCCTTTAACACTATCATAAGACCATTTAAATAAAAGATAATTTATTAAGTAAACTGCATTAAATGCAGCAATTTATCTTTTTTCAGTCACAGCAATAAATTTAGCCTTCAAGTAAAATATTTTTTCTCAAATTAATACAACCTTTGTGGACTGATCCTTAATTAATATCAAGAGGATAGGTAATGAAATGTGTTATGCCTCTGCGCACAACTGACCTGAAGGACTAGGCCAGAAGCTAGGGGTGCCAGTTATCTGCCTGCAGCTTCACAGGCAGGTTGTCATTTACTACCTCAGCATGATAATATCATTATTTAATAGTGATTTTTCTGAAATAGAGATTTACTGACCATTAACACTGAAATATAAATTGTTAACCAATGAATCACAAATCCTAATCAAAATTGTTGTTTTGGTTTATGGCCATTTTGATGGCTCACTGCCACCATATTTATCGGAAAAATAAATAAACTATTGGTCTTTGCGTACGCAAAGTCAGTGAAGTCCGGGAACATTCCTTCCATTTCATAGTCCCAAAAGTCTGGAATTCATTTCCTATTACACTTAGAAAATCTTTGAATCTTGAATCATATAAAACTAATTTAAAAACATTTTTTTTCGTAATTAATATGCATCATTTCTTTTTCTTAAGTCAGGCACAGGGAGTAGATTTCAATGAAAGTGGGTATGTGTGTGAATTGCTCTGTTAGTCAGACCTTCGGAGAACAGGTGCTATATAAATACTATATATTTTTATTATTTTATTATTAAATTTCACATAAATGATGTATTGATGAATAATGTAACCATTGCAACTTTAGATTTATGTAATGCTACACAGATATAACTAATACTGCATATTACCTCTAGTTTCTCTGATATTTCTTCATCATATGGAGTAAACCTGCTCTCGGAGTCTGATTTATGGAACCATGAACAGCGTTTGACTTGAGACGGAGCCTCATCCCAATAGACCGCCATACGTGTTCGCTCAACAACATCCACATCGTAGCGGCCTCCGTCAGTGCTTATGACTACGTTGTCCTCATGACCTGAAAGTGGTTCAACACAGTCACTGTTACAGTGGTTACCATTACTGTCAATTCTATCAAGCTTATGATTTACAATAAAGATTCATACATCAGTGTCCATTGCTTCAATATAGGGTTGGCAAGTTTCTGCCATTGCCATTTCTGCCTCTCTTACTGACGGCAGTTGCCTTGGCAGCAGAAATACCTTTCTGTCCTTGTTTCTGCCATAATGGCAGAAATACCCTGAAACTGCGATAAATGGTTTAAATAATGATCATCTATTTGGCTAAGATGAGTCGTATACACAAACAACTGAGATATTAAACAGTGGCTTTAAAAATCAAATGCTTGTTACTGTTTAATTGTTCATGCAAGTGTAGCAACACCTTTCAGGCAGATAGATGCAAATTAACCATGAACATTGGTGGTATGGTGGTTATGCACCTTAATGATACCTGAGGACAATTTATTCACTTGTGGATGACTGCTGAATACTGTCAGTATGCTATATTAATTATTCATAATGTTCTAAGGCAGTAGAAGAAAGGAGCCAACATGGGTACAGTTCTCTCAAGTTGACATCCATCATCTATGGCTGTATTATGACTTTAATTATCTACTACAGAGTGAGATAAATGGCTAGTTTAACCGACATAAATTTTTAACACAAAACTCACCAGATTTAAATGCCTCTTCCAGCTTTTTGGAATCCTTGTATGAGAAGGGAAGCCACACCTGTCTCAGCTCTATATTTCTGCTGTAAAACCAGTGGTGCTGTACTGGCATGTAAAAAGATTCCCCGCTGGCCTGTAAGGGAGCCGCTCTTGGTGCTGGGCTAAATGCCTGAGGGGGAGCCGCTGATGATGGAGGGGGTGCAAAAGAGCTGATTGGAGGAGGCAATCCCTGCCCTCCCACTGGAGGTAAGTGTGAACTTGGTGGGTGTGACGGGTTGGATATGGGGGGTATGCCTGGTGCTGACATTGGAGGAAGTGTGGTAGATGATGACATAGGAGGGAGGTTTCCTGCGCTCTGATCTCCTCCCAGATGTGCGTAATGTCCTGGTGGTGGCTGGGCATACCTCATGGGCCCTGCCATCCT
Source organism: Sipunculus nudus (assembly GCA_026874595.1). Lineage (NCBI taxonomy): Eukaryota > Metazoa > Annelida > Sipuncula > Golfingiida > Sipunculidae > Sipunculus > Sipunculus nudus. Next base: position 45,741,128 of record CM049306.1, on the reverse strand, counting down.
GAACATGTTTGGAGTTGCACCTGTAAATAAGCATAATGATATATAAAATAAAAAGATATTGTTATTCTTCATGTCTCATCTAAAACTGAGGAAAAAACTATCACATGAAATGGACAATTACCAAAGGTATTCAGGCTACTGGCTTCTGTGGCTCAGGGGTAGAGCGCAGGACTCAAAGCTGGGAGATCGTGGGTTGGAATCTCAACCAAGGCGGTGAGATTTTTCACGGTCGGCCCCACCCAGGGTGAGCGCTCTGCAGGCTTAATGGGAAGGCTGTGCACCACAGCCGTGTATCACTCACATACAAGTGCATCTTTGGGGGGTTCCTCGGTGTTATGACCCAGCAATGGGGATGATTACACACCCAGGAACCGCAGGTGCGGTAGACACCGGGCCTGGGTGACACCAGGATACAAAATAACAAGGGACCCATGGGTCACGGCGATCAGCTGTTATATATGATAAAAAATATGATTTGGGAAAGAGGCAAATGCTTGTTTTGTGTGGTAATAAATATAAGCTTTATTATGAGTTGTTGGTGTTTAGCTTATGTATGACTTTGATAGTATCTTTGGAGACAGGGAAGAGGATTGATTTCATTTATTTTATTAACAAATGGAGTGCTATTGTCACACAGATTTTGACTTGGCCATATAACTTATAAGCAGCACATATTATAAAAGAGTTTAACTATTTATTAAAATTTAATAACAAATATTGTGCCAATATAATTTTTATTAAAAAAAAAATTATAAGAAAATCATATGATTTTTTAAAATAAAAATATAACTGGATTGATTATTGAAATAATATTATAGAATATATTCATGAATGCATTCATGAATACATTTTGAAAGTATATGCATTGGTATTCAAATACTTTCATTTTTACCTGAATTCCCATTCTTATGCAATAAAATTTTTTAATGCAGTACATATTCATATTCATATTCAAATACATTTGCAAAGCATTCGCACCATGTCTAGTATTTATTCAGTTTAAGCCAAACAAAGATGTTGAGAATCCAGAATATACAAAATTCACAAATTTAAATAATGATCAGAAGTACCTGGTTTTATGGCTTTTATTTATATTAAAAAAAATAAATGTAATATATTCACTTTGGACTACTTTCACATCAATCTGTCAACTAGACACAGCAGGAATCTAGATTAATATTATCAACTGCATCTTTGTCTATCATTAATTTCCTTCAAATGATCCCTGATGATTAGTAATGAACTAGAATACGGGTAGTCGACAAGTGACTGCGTGTATCCGCCTAAATCAGAGTGGAACGGGTGAAGTGAGGCATGGATTGAGTGGCAAGGGGAAATAGAGTGAAGTGTTGCATATTAGCATGGATGTCTGCAGCCAAATTGTGTACTTAGGTTGCGCCACCTACCACAAAATCCATAAAGCAGTCCAAGTTGTATACATATGCAAAATTTAAGGCAGATAAGTCAAACCACTACATGTATATGAGCCATTTTTGCCCTTGGCAGACAAACAGATGGACACTGTGCGAAAATGGTTGCTGGTGGCGCCACCGGTTCTGCGTATGATGAAGAGCTATGTGAGAACTATACACATGCAAAACTTTGGCCCCATCAGTCAAACAGTTCCCAAGATATGAGCTTGGATATCTGCTGCATAAACTAAAAGGTAGGTGGCGCCACCTGTCATAAAATCAAGAGAGCTGTCGGGGATGTATAAACCTGCAAAATTTTAGGCAGATATGTCAAACCACTGCCGAGATATGAGTGACTTTATCCCATGGCAGACAAAGAGACGAGAGCTGTGCAAAAATGGCTGCAGGTGGCGCCACCAGTTTTGCGTATGATGAAGAGCTATGTGAGATCTATACACATGCAAAATTTTGACCCAATCGGTCAAACGGTTCCCGAGATATGAGCTTGGATGTCTGCAGCGTAAACGTGAATGTAGGTGGTGCCACCTGTCATAAAATCAGAAAAGCTATCCAGGATGTATACGCATGCCGAATTTCAGGTGAATTAGTCAAACCACTGCAGAGATATGAGTGATTTTAACCCAAGGCAGACGAACAGATGGACACTGTGCAAACATGGTTGCAGGTGGCGCCACCATTTTTTGTGTATGTTATGAAGCTCTCCAAGGGCTACATTTGTGCAAAAAAATTTTCCTGATCAGTCAAATGGTTCCCGAGATATGTGGGTTTATGTGTGGAAACAGACGCACAAACGGATGCAGAGCGCAGAGGAAAGGTCAGAGGTCAAAACAAAATCGGGGCGCAGCAGTTCACATGTGACCCGAACATAATCCTGGGTTTCGTAAAATTCCGCCCAGCAGTTACGTAGGAGTTCTCCGGACACCTACGCGGCGGCAGCGGCGGTGGGCTTAAAACATAGTATCCGTAAAACTCTGTTTTGGTGGATACAATAATATGATTTATTTTTTTTATCATTAAAATTTCACTGAAAAATACCATAGGTGACTGCATGGTGTTATTTGGAATAACATTGACATTCTATCCATCCATACAAGATTCTTACATCATCAGTAACTGCAAGTTAATTTTCTGTTACTCATCAACTAACAAATTCCTTTTCTACTAATTTTTCTTTAATTTGTTATAAAAAACCAATACAAAATTATTAATTTATTGTTTATTGTTATGTTGTTTTTCAAAACAACTACAAGATGAGTTGGGTTGGACACCTGGATCAACTGTGGCTGGGCATTAGCTGGCTGGCTGCCCCAGTGTATGCTTCGCTCAAGCATGCATAATCTGATGAAAGGTCAACATACAGTCGACTGAAGAGGGGCTGGATAAAGCCTGGGTCTGACATGGTCTCAAATGAACATTAATAAAAGCTACAATATTTGGCCAATTTCTAAACTACAAAGATGAAATCCTTATGTGTGCATGATGTGAAAATTATATCAACAGTGCTCTCAGGAAACAAATGTGCCATGGTCAAAGTTGGGCAAAATTTAAGGTACTAATTTTATATTTAAACTAATAACTTATGAAATTTGAAAAATTCAGAACTAATTCTTGGTATTCAATTGAATCTTGACTAAATAATGTTACATCCCTGACAAAAAAACTCTAGCTTTTCAGCAATCCTCTTGCTAAGGGAGTAAATATATTTCTTGATTTTTTAAAAAGTGCATTATGTTTGGGCCCATAACTTAAAACAATTACGCAATACTGACATCATTTCTGGCATGTGCATAGTGAATGTATAGAAAAATATGTATATTATGTATGATCAAAGTCAGATCAGTGGTTTCGATATTAGGCAGTCTTTCAGTGTAACAATGGGTTTTTAATGGAAAAATGAAGTTTTTCATTAATATTTCGAAGGAATTAAGTCCTAGTGATAAAATGCTTGGCATGGTAGGGGATTTTGGAGACATCTAACTGTATGCTAAATTTAAGGATCTTAGAGCTGAAGCTGGGGAGCTGAGCTCTAGCAAACTGCATAACACTAGCTTGATGTAAACTTGATGTGACATGGTGATTGAAAACTTGAATAAAATCTACAGTTTTTGATCAACTGGTTTCAAATTTTTGGTGTTAACAGACAAAATGCTAACAAAAACATGCTGTGAAAATTAAATCCACAGTACTTACAGGAAAAAAAAAGTGCCATGGTCAAACTTGGGCAAAATTTAAGGTACCAATTTTATATTTTTGCCAATATTAAAAAAAATAAACAGATTTTGATCTAATTTTTGGTATACAATTAAATTTTGATCAATTAAAGTTGTATTACTGAAAAAAAGTCCCTACCTTTAACACTTTTGGTCTTAAGTGACCAAATATCTTTCCTGATTTTTTTACAAAGTCCATTATGTTTGGGCCCATAACTTTTTAAAATTAAATAATACTGACTTAATATCTGGCATGTACATAGGAACTATATAGAGGAATATTTATGGTAAATATGAAGAAAACCAGATGAGTGGTTTTGATATTAGGCAGTCCTGAAGTGTGAAAATAGATTTCTAATAAAAAATTGAGGTTTTTCCTTAATATCTCGAAGGAATGAAGTCCTATTGACCCAATTTTCGGCATGGTAGGAGATTTTTGGGACATCTAACTGTATGGCAAATTTCAGATTCTTGGGTCCAATGGTGTCGAAACATGCCAGTCTTATGGACGGACATCCGGACAGACGGTAGGACAGACAGACAACGGACAATGGACCACGACTATAGCTCAGATGACTTATAGTCAGCTGAGCTAAAAATGATAGGAAGCGAGTGCTACCGCCCTGTCAAGTAGTCCAAAACCAAAATGGAAACTCTGCAGATGTACATACTTAAAATAAGAATTAGAAGTCAGCATTAAACAAGTGACCCATGGGTCATGACGCTCAGCTGACTGGGAAGAGATTCGCAAAAGGAAATTTTATCACCAGAATGGTAGTATATACCCATTCAACTGAAGCATCAAACAGATTAACCAACAGGCCAAGATTTAGTCTGTATTTATATATCTCAAAAATAGAGAAAAATGTGTAAACTTTTAAAACTAGAATACGGGTAACCCACAAGTGACTACATGTATCTGCCAAAATCGGATAGTGAGGCATGGATTGAGTGGCAAGGGGAAATAGAGTGAGGTATGTTGCATATTAGCATGGATGTCTGCAGCCTAAATGTGTATGTAGGTTGTGCCACCTACCACAAATCCAGAAATCTGTCCAAGTTGTATACACCTGCAAAATTTTAGGCAGAAAAGTCAAACCACTACATGTATATGAGCGATTTTTGCCCATGGCAGACAAACAGACAAACACTGTGCAAAAATCTTTGCAGGTAACCCCTCCAGTTTTGTGTATGATAAAGACCTATGTGAGATCTAAACACATGCACAATTTTGGCCCAATCGGTCAAATGGTTCCTGAGATATGAGCTTGGATGTGTCCAGCGTTAACTAGAATGTAGGTGGCGCCACCTGTCATAAAATCAAGAAAGCTGTCCACGGTGTATAAACCTGCAAAATTTTAGGCAGTTATGTCGAACCACTACAGAGAAATGAGTAATTTTAGGCCACAGCAGACTAACAGACAGACGCTATGCAAACATTGTTACAGGTGGCGCCACCATTTTTTGTGTATGTTACAGAGCTATCAAAGGGCTACATTTGTATAAATTTTATTTCCTGATCGGTCAAACGGTTCCCGAGATATAAGCTTGGATGTCATCAGCGTGAACGTGAACGTAGGTGGCGCCACCTGTCATAAAATCAAGAAAGCTATCCTGGATGTATACACATGACGAATTTCAGGTGAATTAGTCAATTCACTGCAGAGATATGAGTGATTTTAACCCAAGGCAGATGAACAGATGGACACTGTGCAAACATGGTTACAGGTGGCGCCACCATTTTTTGTGTATGTTATAAAGCAATCCAAGGGCTACATTTGTATCAATTTTATTTCCTGATCATTCAAACGGTTCCCGAGATATGAGGGTTTATGAGTGGAAACAGACCCACAAATGGACACTGGATAGAGAGGAAAGGTCAGAGGTCAATGCAAATTGGTTAGGCACCAGTTCACATGTGACCCGATTATAGGTGTAAGTTTGGGAAAAATCGGTCCATTAGTCTCCGAGGAGCTCTCTGGAAACGAACGCCGCCATGGCGGAGGAACTTGGTCAGAAACATAGTATCCGCAAAACTTCGTTTTGGCGGATACAAAAATACAGGTGGCTCCACCAGTCTGCAGAAACTAATAAAAACACTTAATGGTCAATATCCATGCAAAAAATCATGGTGATCTCTGCATTAGTTGTTCAGATACTTCAGTTTTTGTATCAAATTGTCCATTATTCTGAGGGATACTTCGGAGTCCTATAGCTTGAAGGATATGGGTAACAGAGACCTAATTTCAAGTTTCCACAGGCACCTTTCATGGGCCTCCTTGCATGACAAGAATGAAGATTCTAGGTCCAGTTATTGCGATTTGTACCCTGTTGACAGATTACCACATCTTTAAAGGTCTCAAAAAAAAGAAAAAAAATTCGTAAAAATTTGAAAAAAAATAGAGGTGGCACACCAAGTCTGCAGAAACTGATGGAACAGCTCATGATCAATATGTATGCCGAAAATCATGACCATCAGTGTTGTAGTTATTGAAATACTGCAGTTTTTGTATCAAATTTTCCATTATTCATGGGGGGGGGGGGGTATTTTGGACCCATACAGCTTAAAGAATATGGGTAACAGAGACCTAATTTCAAGTTTCCATGGAGACTTTTCATGGGTCTCCCTGTGTGTCAAGAATGAAGATTCTTGGTCCAGTTTTTATGATTTGTGCCCTGTTAACAGATGTTCATATCTTTAAAGGTCTCAAAAATACAGAAAAATTTCGTAAAAAAAACCAAACAAATACAGGTGGTGCCACCAGTCTGCAGAAACTTATGAAACACTCCATGATCAATATCCATGCAAACAATTATGGTTATCTCTGCATTAGTTGTTCAGATACTTTAGCTTTTGTATCAAATTTTCCATTATTCTGAGCTGTACTTTGGAGTGCCATAGCTCAAAGGATATGGGTAACAGAGACCAAATTTCAGGTTTCCATGGAGACTTATCATGGGTCTCCCTGTGTGTCAAGAACGAAGATTCTAGGTCCAGTCGTTAGGATTTGTACCCTGTTGACAGATAACTACATCCTTAAAGGTCTCAAAAATGGAGAAAACAATTCGTGAACATTGAAAAATACAGGTGGCGCCACCAGTCTGCACAAACTGATGAAACATCTCATGATCAATATGTATGTCGAAAATCATGACCATCAGTGATGTAGTTAATGAGATATTGAAGTTTTTGTATGAAATTTTTGACAATTCTGGGGGGTAATTTTGGGCCCCATAGCTCGAAGGATATGGGTAACAGAGACCTAATTTCTGGTTTCCATGGAGACTTTTCATAGGTCTCTCAGTGTGTCGAAAATGAAGATTCTAGGTCCAGTCGTTACGATTTGTGCCACGCTAACAGATGACAGCATCCTCAAAGGTCTCAAAAATAGAGGAAAAAATCGTAAAAAATCAAACAGTACAGGTGGCGCCACCAGTCTGCAGGAACTGATCGAACATCTCATGATCAATATGTATGCCAAAAATGAAGACCATCAGTGATGTAGTTATTGAGATATTGAAGTTTATGTATGAAATTTTTTACTATTCTGGGGGGTACTTTAGGGCCCGATAGCTCAAAGGATATGGGTAACAGAGACCTAATTTCTGGTTTCCAAGGAGATTTTTCATGGGCCTCTCAGTGTGTCAAGAATTAAGATTCTAAGTCCAGTCTTTATGATTTGTGCCTTGTTAACAGATGTTCACATTTTTAAAGGTCTCAAAAATAGAGAAAAAAATTCCTAAAAAATCGAAAAATACAGTTGGCGCCACCAGTCTGCAGGAAATGATGTAACATCTCATGATCAATATGTATGCCAAAAATCATGACCATCAGTCAAGTAGTTAATGAGATATTGAAGTTTTTGTATGAAATTTTTGACTTTTCTGGGGGGTACTTTGGGGCCACATAGCTCGAAGGATATGGGTAACAGAGACCTAATTTCTGGTTTCCAAGGAGATTTTTTATGGACCTCTCAGAATCCCAAGTTACAAGGTTCTAGGTCCAGCGGTTACGATTTGTGCCTGGTTAACGGACGGACAGACGGACGACGGACAAAGAGTGATCGCTATAGCTCAGATGACTTTCAGTCAGCTGAGCTAAAAAATGGAGGCGGTTACCTCCACCAAAAAAAAAAAAAGAAAAAAAAAAGAAAAAAAAGGTATTCAGGCTCATGAATAGGAAATGTACCTATATTTGAGTTAATTATTCAGGACTGTATAAATACTCAATAAAATAAATCTGAATATTTCTAGTGAGCATGCCTTCTTTGATTAATCAACATTTATAAAAGACATAAGTACAAGACAAGCACTAAAAATGTTATACTTGTCAGTACAAAGTACTTGACCAAAGCCTGCCAGGAAAACATTTTCTCTCAATTGACTGACTTAAATAAATATAGAACTGATACACATATATGGATATTTTTTAAAGAAACAATTGGAAATTTATACAGAAACCATCTCAAACATTATATTTCTTTATTTTTTATTTAATATTTATGTATTTTGCATTTTCTCAACTAGACACTGATACTTTAACAGAACCTTATATCTGTTTATACATTCCTAGCGAAAAACTGAATGACGACACCCTGTACAATATATTGCTTCTTAGATTTTGTCCAAAAGTAAGTATCATTAAAAGTTTGCAGGTGATCCCCAACAAACAATCTGTTTTTACATGAGCTATCTAGCTGCATCTGATACATACAGCTTTAAGCCTATGACATTAAAAGTTTATAAATTTATAGACATATTACCTCTTGGGGGTGTAGGTGCTGTCATCATAGTTGGTGGCATTCTTTGAGGTGTGACTGTGGGTGCTGGGGGTATATTCACTGGAGCTGGTGGTTTCACTGGGGTTCCGATAAAGCTGTTAGGGGGAACCTGTGGCTTTCCATTAGGGTCTGGTTGTCGGACTTGAGCAAAAGGATCACTGGTCCCTGCTGATGAAGTAGGTTGCTGGAAGTAACTGACTGGAGTTCCCTGACCGGCTGGAGCCTGACCAAGGAAGCTGTCAACCTCACCATCCTCCTCTGTAATCATAAAAATGCTAGTAAACTTCCCATACTGTCACTGCTTCATAAACTTGTATATGTACTGTGGTTGGCTTCAGATTCACAGAGATTAAATTTCGGGATTTAAGTAAGATTAAGGTTTGTTCAGATAAGATTAAAATTGCATCAGGCAATAGACCATTCAACAGATATATACCACACACGGGGTACAATTTTCAAGGTATAGCCTGTTCAACAGCTGGGCGCCCATTTAAATTTGTTGGTCTTTTCTTTAATTCACAGATCAGATCAAGAAAGTGTGCTGCAATGAAAAAATGAGGCATAGACCTAATAAATTAGAATGAAACCAAAACCATACCTTGTATAATATTTAGTAATTCATTAAAATCAATATGTGAGAATACAGTCTATTTTTTAAAACATCTGAACCAGTCTGATGAAGGCCAAGGTTACTGGTCACATGCTCAATTACATTTAAAAGTTGCTGATTGGTTGTTGAGTATCATAAATATTCTAAAAATGTAATTGTCAAAGTGAGGCTGCTAACCCATGACAGAGGCCATGTCACTTGGTCAAAAGATTAAGAAGAAACAAAAGGTTGAAAAATACATATGTTGGTTTTTGTTATGTAGTTTTACATCTCATATTAGGTGTTTGATCCCTCATCAGCTTTAGTGTCAAATTGTATGAAAATATTTAAGTTTAAGAGAATATTCACCAGTTTTCAATGGATACCCCAACATGGCACACACTATAGGACCTTGGGTTGCTGGTACTATACAAATGAGAGACAGCAAGTACTCTCTCCATATTTGTATAACATGTGATATTTAATGTATATTATTGGGGAGGGAATGGAAAAAAGTACATATATTCTAGAACAATTATTTTACCCAGATTATTCCCAAGTTTATCAATTCAGATATGAATGTATGTTCATTTAAGTTACTGAGCTCAATGTAAAATATTTTCAAAAGTCATGTAGATGTACATACGGTAAGTTATAACTTTTGAAAATTGTTCAGCTTCATGTTTGCTGTCAACAACCCAAGTCAAGATCCAAGAATAAATTTGAATGGCTTAAGGAATGAAAACCCCTGATGCAGAGAAACAAAATCAATTTCCGGTCAATTAATTCAGCTTAAACTAATCAGAAAACCTTGTCAATGAACATATAATCATGTATACAATGTATAATGACAGCCACCATTCAGAACTCTGTTCTACTGTCATCATGCAAGCCTAAGTCAATCGCATAAAAACCTAAATGTAAAAGCAAGAAAAAGGACATACAAACCAAGAGCGGAATATAAATTTGCATCAGACCCCGAGATTCTATGTCAGACACCTGCACACATCATCAAGACTTTGTCTGATAATTTAGCCAAGCAACATGAACATACCAAGGGTCACCCAGCTCATATGGAGACTGAGGCTGGCACATGCAAAATATTCATGATAGAATTCCTAGTCAAATTAGGGCATGTGATAAATGTATCCAATAGTGACAGAGAAAGTTCTGATTTTCAAAAATGAACGTCAGACAGCGCAGAAAACAAGTAATGATGATCTCTGTCCAGGGTTGGGGTCAAATACGTATTTGTATTTAAATCAAGTCAAATAGTGTATTTGTATTTGTGATGTGCAAAATGATAATATTTGAATTTGTATTTGATCTCAATATTTGATGTATTTGATCAAATACTGTACAAATACATATGTATAAATAAATAATCATATCTGCCATAATTTTGAAAATTTTACTACTACCTAACTTTTAAACAACCCAAAGGCAGCATCAGGTCAAGTGTTTCACTTCTTCCTGATGTTTGCAATGACAATTGTGCCTGGATAATTAACTGCTTAGTCACTGTGTGCATGGTCCATAACTGCTCATGGCCTCTGCCTCACCAGGTTGTTCAATGACAAGGGTCAGAACTGGCTAAGTGTTCCGTCCGGAGCACTGCTGACTTTCAGACAACAGGTTTGAGGAACTAATATTCCTGCATTGCAACAGGGAATGTATTAACCCTCTCTAGAATAAAAATGTCTTTCAGACAGTAGGTTTGAGGAATTTATGTTCCTGTGTTGCAACAGGAATGTTTCTTTTTTAAACTTTGTAGAATACAGGACTCTGATCTCTAAAAGTTCACAAATAGTATCGGTACGAGTAAACATTATGAATCCTTATGGTGCTAAAAATTAATTAATATTCTGAATAACCTACATTTGTGTATTTGTATTTGATGTTGTGTAGTTGTATTTGTTTTTAACTTTACCCACCTGCATTTGTATTTGAAGGAGAACAGCTCTCGTATTTACGTTTGTATTTGGCAAACTGTATTTGACTCCAACCCTGTCTCTGTCTGGACCAAAAGGAATCTGGGATATCCCAGTTTTGGCAATAGGTTGGTCAATTCACACTACATCAACAAGAAATTCACCATATATGCGATTTGAAGTTTCTAGCAACTTTTGCTCTCATCAGATGACTCATTACTCAGTGTTTTGACTTTTGACTCATACATAGCCACACTTGTGAAATATGCATATAACTTCATTGACTGGATTTGCTGTTTTTCTGAGTGAACATAATAAAATATACAAATTTACTCAAATATCAAGCCCTGTCACATATCCCATGTGATTCAAAGTCTGGCGCGGAAGGGGCACCGCATAACAGCACATGTGAAGCATGACATTTAAACAGTAAAGGTTTGACACATGGAATCCAAATAAAAATTTCGGAAATCAAAATAATGGCCTATAGATATACTTTGCACCTATTTCTTACTGCAAATGAACGTGATAAATAAGTTGTGCAGCAAAAATATACAATGGTAAGACCTATATCTCCACAATTGACTCGAAACCTATGTGCATTGCAGGGTGGTTAAAGCAATCAGTGGCAATGTATTTTCATATCGATCAAAATCAAATATAAGTGGTTCATGACGCTCTGCTGTCTGACATGTTGACAATATGTCCTTGCACAGGCAACTAATTATGATAATGTAGGTGGCATCATCATTCATGCATGTTAGCTTAAGTTCTTTAAGACCCATAAGCACACCTTATTTAATATAAAGCCAGCCAGCCTTTACTGAGAAATCTGTTAATATGTATATATATATATATATATATATATATATATATATCATCATCATCATTCATGCATGTTAGCTTAAGTTCTTCAAGATCCATAAGCACACCTAATTTAATATGAAGCCAGCCAGCCTTTCCTGAGAAATCTGTTAATATATATATATATATATATATATATATATATATATATATATATACACACACACACACACACATATATCATCATCACCATTCATGCATGTTAGCTTAAGTTCTTCAAGACCCATAAGCACACCTAATTTATTATCATATATATATATATATATATATATATGCTCAAACACCCCCCCTCTAACTGGGAGAATATAGGACAATGTCCTTATTTCAGGTTTTAGAGAAGTTTTTTAGAGAAGTAAAAATTAAGACAATTAAATGCAGGTGACGCCACCATTTATGCCCAGTAGCTAAGGTTCATGAAGATCCATAAGCACACCAAATGTGATGACAATCAATAGAGCTGTTCTTTAGGAATCTGGCAAATAGTGTGTATTTTTTTAATTATTTTTGGGGGGGGGGGGGGGGGTTAAACACACTGGAATTCAAAGAATATAGGTCAAGGTGACCTAATTTAAGGTTTCTGCGGAGAAATTTTGAGGACTTATCAGGATGCAGAGGTTCATGATTCTAGGCTATATGGTTTCAATTTGGGCCCTGTTAATGAATGGCAGGACAAACAAAGGGTGATCACTATAGCTCAGATGACTTTCAGTCAACTGAGCTAAAAATGATGGGTACCACCTATGACAACGAAATCAGAAGAAAATCAGTACCATATCTAACTGACCAAATCAGTGCTAATATATCACCAAAACCGGTGGATTACATTTTCAGGTCCGTTAATCAATTTGATTTCATAGAGTGGAAGATCCACTCTCCCCAAATCCACCCCTGTGCATGGCACGCTTCCTGCAAATTTTTTTTACATTTCCATTTTTTCTTATGCCCTGTCTTTCTTATATCTCTGACAAAAAAAGAATATTAATTCCTATGTTTTTTCAGGATGATATGACATTGGATGTACATATATTTTATCGATTGGGATCTATTATGCAAAATTGCAATTGATTTAACTGATTATGAAATAAAACAATGAATCATTGATATTATCAATCAACTGCCTAACCCCTAATATGACTATTCCAATATATAATTAATATAAAAACTCCTCAATTACGTGTAAGACATATATGGAAAAAAGTATCATTACCTAAGCAGGGATGTGCCCACGCCGGGCGGCGCCGGGCCGGTGCGCCCGGCAGTCTTTCCTGCTGCCCGGCACTTGACTAGAAAGTGCCAATGCCCGCCCAACAGTAATATTTTTAAATTGTTTAAGCCATGAACAAAAATTCACGCGTTTAAGCTTATCTCGCGATGTTTTACCGGTATTACAATAAGTGACCCCTGTCGAATATATCTAAGTGCATGTCTTCCACACTAGATGACATCGTGTGGCGCCCAAAATGAATATTAAATAGAAGGTACTCTTCAAAATGTGCTGTATTAATTGAATGTTGATGAATAAAATTTGGTACGAAAGAAGTGAACGTAGCTGCTATGGTAGCGCCACCTTGTATCTGTATGAAAGACTAATGCTGATATCAGCTTCTATGAAATCATATGACGCGCCAAACGATGTTTGATTGAATATAATTGATGATCGACGTAAATATCCGTATACATTTGTAAGGTCACAGTTCCTAATGAGGCCAAACTGCCGTAGAAAAGTGGAATATAATGTTTGGTATCAGGTTTTAAGTGCAAAAAACTGAATACGGTCCTTTCTTATACCCATATTATCTGATTATATGGAAGTATTCAACAAATCCTGACCGACAGAATCTGAACTGACAGATGAGTTCACCACAGTGTTTTAACTTTTACAATCAAATTTGCTCTCAATGGTGGCATTGCTGTCGGCATATTGGAAATTAATAATACTTTTAGTATTACTAATGATTTCATGCAGCTGAAATATCACGAATCACGTCTATAAAAAATGAAAGTTTAACTGTAAATATCCCGTGCCCGCCCCCCCATTTCACGTGCACGGCCCGCCCGCCCGGCACTCAAATTTTTCTGAGCACATCCCTGCCTAAGTTATTCAAATAAATTATAAAAATGAGCACCTTTAAGAAAGGCCATTAAATAATGTTTATTCATTATCTGTATAAATCAAATAAAAATAGTTAATGATCATATATTTTTATTTTATTTATTAATAAATTTTTTTTAAAACCTCAGTGAAACTTATCCTGATTAAAAAATGTTTAATACAAAATAAAAGCTTTTCTGGCTCATAAATTAATGAAAAAAACAATAGCAAAAAAAAAAATATCATATGATATTATTATAAATTTCAAAACTGATATTAGTAATAGTACACCCTATTTACTTAACAATTTACATAGAAATACAATATTTAAATTAAAGTTGTATAATTGTTGCCTTATTCAATACATAATTTAATATTCCTGGTCAAATACGAAGCCCATTCGTAATCGTCCTGACATAACTAGATAAGGGCAGAACTATAGAACGCGGGCTTTAGCCTACTGCCGGTACCTTATGCACAACAGGTGTCACATAATAAATTGTTTCCTGAAAAAAGGCCGATACATATTATTTTCCTGAGAATTCCCGGATTTGATTTTGCTCATAACTGGAGTTTATTATATTAGAGGAGGAGGGGTCTGAACGGGGATGTTGAGCCCCCACTTAAAACTTAATTTTCTTGTTCAAATAGTAAATGGTTTCCCATTTTCGCGATAGATGGCGCCTTAATCGCAGATATAAATGAACAAAACTCTCTCCTGATAATATCTCTTCTGCATGGCTCATTTAGTAGCAAGTAGGGCTCCTAGTCTAGAGATCGTAGGTTTAAATCCTGATTCAGGAGACTTCTGTTGCTAAGTAGTTGGTAATGACTAATGTTACAAGAGTTGAGTGTAGGGACATCTACAAGGAAAAGTATGAGTTAAAATAGGGAATGAGAGGAGAGTTTTATTTATATTTTCTTCAATAGAAGCGAAGCCCGCGTTCTTTAGAGGCTCCTAGATAAGCTAGCACCGATAACCAGACTCCAATGGCGTGTTATGTGGACTTGATTACGTTGCAGCTCCTTAGCTGTCACTGAGCCAGTCGTGTCAGCTGCTGATGTAGGCCTAGTGATGATGTCAAAACCGGTATCAATATAAACTACCAACCGAGGCATCTTTCCCCGTGAAGTACGTACCTGGTGCCATCAGTGATGGTTCTGATTGTATAACTGGCATAAAGAGACCTCCTCCTTGTGGTGGATTAAGGGTTAATCCCTCCCCTGCTGGCATGAGCAGCAGCGGAGGTGGGGTCGGTTCCTTCTGGCCTCCTTTATCAGCCATGTTGGTTTACGCGTCAGCGTTAAACCGGGGCAATAAATAAAACTCGGAAGTCGGAAGTCGGAAGCCCTCGGAAGTCGGAAGCCGTTTTATATTTTAGTATAATTTTAAAAATAACGAACAAATCGACAAGTTTTTGTGTTAAAACGGAAGATATAGACACCCTTATTCATACGAAAAAGTTTCAAAGATATATATTAATATATATGAAAATTAAAGCATAATTAATGCGTCGGAAGCCTCTCGGAAGTCATCCTGAAGTGACAAATGATGCTCAAAATGCATAAAACTCGGAAGTCAAGCCACAGTATCAACCAACAATGACACAAAAAGGTCTTGCATCAACCCAAATATTAATTCAGGTAATATTTATGTATTTGAATAAAATCATAATATATATAACTAACAAAATAATATATGCATTAACCCAAATATTAATTTAGGTAATATTTATGTATTTGAATAAAATCATAATGTATATAACTAACAACATAATATATAAATTCATATTAAAATATAAAACATGAATATAAAATACTATCATTATAAATAAAAAAAACAGTATAATACAATACAGATTTGTTTTGGTATTCTCTTTTATTTTCATTGAACAAATTCATACTGATGCAAAATATAATTACATAATACAAGTATAATAAAATGTATACATAATGTGTTAAATAACACAGATGACGATATAATTATATATTCATTCAACAGCGATATAATTTGATATTAAATTATATTATATGATAAAATATCATATATTATAAAAGTACAATATAATCAATATTCCTATATTAAGTAAGACAAAAATATATAGGTCAATATAAATTAATATATGAAATGATTAAATTGTATATAATATGATTATTTATATATCCATTCCCGATGTGATAATTTATCTCCTCCACCTAGGGAGTTATTCTAACAAATAAAAAGGATAACAGATGGCAGTAATGATTTTAGATGGCGATTCCTCCTATTAGTTGTAACTGATAATTATCTAAAGATAGTTTATGTCGTTACCTTAAAGGCACACGCGTTTCATTGTTCTTATTGCCTGATCCCCAGTTAGCACAAACATTTTATGAAACTGTTCTTAAAATGTTTCCAAAACAGTATGTGGCTTTAAAGTGTAAAATTAAAAAATGATCTCTGGACTCATATAATAATGTAATATCCTTCCTACATAAATTATTTTGATTGAGCTAAAATTAAAATATAAAGATACTGTTATAATTTATATCAATATTTTTGCAACATCACATGGCTTTTTTTTAAATCTTTCACAGTTATGCAGTTTTACATATTTTTAAATTTTCGAAATATTTTGGAAGTGTTTTTATAATGGTTTATGCAAATTATCTGTGCAATGTTCTAAAAATGTTTCCTGATACGTTGGGTGATCAGTATTCAACAAGCATTGGAGAGTTATATGCGTTCCATATAAAGCAACCTAATGCATGGATAAAAATCAGTTTCATTTATACTGTATATAGCACCCTAATGGATAAAAAAGAACAGTTTTATTAATACAAAACTTAATGGACTTTTCTTATGGTTTTACCAGTTCCTGCATGGATGCGACAGTTTGATACTTTGTTTTTTTTTACATTAATATACAAATTTATGTATTTTATCAAATATTTGAATAGTATTATGTAAAAATATTATAATACAAATTAATGTAGAATACTTAACATTTTTTATATGATAAAATATTCTAATCTATTTTGTTATATAAGGAAAAAAATTATCACACCATTTTGATAAAATTACGTAATTTTAAATGTTTTTATATTATATTTATTAGAAATAACATTCCATATTAAAATATTACGTCGCGATATGATATATAATGTATTACATTTGAATGTATATTTCAACATTTATTTTTTTATATTTTATATATCATTATGTTTAATTAGTAATATACATTATGGTTTTATTCAAATACATAATTATAACTTTAATTAAAATTTGAAATGATGCAAGACTTTTTCTGTGTCATTTTTGGTTGGTGCTATATGGTCTAGACCTCCGAGTTTTATGCATTTTGAACATCATCTGTCACCTCAGGATGACTTCCGAGAGGCTTCCGACGCATTATAAATGCTTTGATTTTCATATATGGGAATATACGTTTGTTCGACTTTCTGGTTTTGCAAAGGGGGTCTATATCTTCCATTTTAACACGAAAAAGTGTTGGTATGATCGTTATTTTTAACATTATATCAAAAATTATAACGGCTTCCGACTTCCGAAGGCTTCCGACTTCCGACTTCCGAGTTTTATTTATTGCCTTAAACCGGAAGTTCCGCTGGTACATGATTTTGGAAATTCACCTTATTAAACAAAAACTTTTCAAAAACTCACCCCCATTAAGCTATTTACATTTAATTTCGTCCGTCGATTACTACAATATTTGTTTCTGATTTCGTTCTTTGAAGTCACGTCGGACCGTTATGTTTACATGGTGCACGTGGTTATTTCGCGCCATATTTTGATGACAAAAGCACACTGTTGACAGCTGCGTGTTTGGACATTTAAATCTGACAGATTAGACAGTCTGACAGCTCGACAAAGATGCCTGGTATTGAAGATTGGATCAATCACCCCCTGTCTACAATCCAAAGGATATTCGGTTCGTGAATCATGTCATTAAACAATAAACAAGTAATATTTGACGCTGGTTACTGTAAAATATCGCATATATCATTAGCCACCAAGGGTGACAATAAAATGTTGGATATATCTGAGACCAGTGAGAGTACATTTTATAGTCACCACCCCATGTATGCACTTGGGTGGGATTCTAACCTCTGTATGATCTGTGCCAATATGTTGTAGTTGTATTGAAAATAAGATACTTTTGCCATAGTGAAGAAGTTTTAATGTCACCCCATTCGTGGAAAATGAAAATAGAACAGCCTTTTCTAGAAAATACGATGGTGTCGTGGTCAAATACCACTTATCTCTATATATAGGGAGGCAACGAAACAGTCGTCCGTTAACGGTGCAAGACGTTTCGTCACCGCAGGTGGCTAATATATCATATGAATATGACTTCGACTTTTATTATTTATATTATAAAAATAATATTAAATATTATGACTAATCAGATTGTGATAGTTTGAGTATGACTAAAAGTGGTTTAAAACGAGGGGGGGGGGGGAATCAGGAAGTCAATCATGGGAGAGTGTTCAGAATAAGGTCTACATTTATGAACTACAAATTATAAATAAAAGGTCTGTTCTTACTCTCTCATTTTTAACTTCCATGTTTTCCTGTGCGGGGTCAGTTGTTGGCACATTCATTTCACCTATTATGACACCAGTGAAAGTAAAAGGTTGTCTGAGTTGAATGCACTGCTGAGACCGGTTTTGGTGATTTCGCTTGGAATACAGCACCATCTCATGGGTAAAAAGGTAACCATTAGAACCAGTTGTGGCTCTGTGGTATATATACAGAGCCACAGACCTCTAGCTAGGTTTATCTATCAGATGGAGCAGGTACAGACAAAATGGTGTGAAGCACTTGTTGTGACCCAGTTGGGTGCCTATCCAAGTGAGCAAGCATGTTTTAGCCAGCTGTGTCATTCAGCCAGGGTGTGCATGTATTACATCACCACTGCTGACCTGGCCAAGCCAGCTGACATTTGATACATGCACATGAAACAGGCTGAAACAATCAGGTGTGTTACGAGGTTAGGCTCATTTGACAGGCACCCAACACACAGGGTGATATCCACTAAATAGGTACCCAACACACAGAGTGATATCCACTGAACAGGTACCCAACACACAGGGTGATATCCACTGAACAGGTACCCAACACACAGAGTCACAGACACTGGACAGGCACCCAACACATAGGGTCACAACCATGGGACAGGCACCCAACACACAGGGTATCAACAACTGGACAGGTACCCAACACACAGGGTATCAACCTCTGGACAGGTACCCAACACACAGGGTCACCACCACGGGACAGGTACCCAACACACAAGGTCACAACCACTGGACAGGCACCCAACACACAGGGTCACAACCACTGGACAGGTACCCAACACACAGGGTATCAATAACTGGACAGGTACCCAACACACAGGGTATCAACCTCTGGACAGGTACCCAACACACAGGGTCACCACCACAGGACAGGTACCCAACACACAGGGTCACAACCACCGGACAGGTACCCAACACACAGGGTCACCACCACTGGACAGGCACCCAAGACACAGGGTCACCACCACCGGACAGGTACCCAACACACAGGGTCACCACCACTGGACAGGCACCCAACACACAGGGTCACAACCACTGGACAGGCACCCAACACACAGGGTCACAAACACCAGACAGGTACCCAACACACAGGGTAACAACCTCTGGACAGGTGCCAAACACTAAGGGTCACAACCACTGGACAGGTGCCAAACACTAAGGGTCACAACCACGGGACAGGTACCCAACACACAGGGTCACAACCACTGGACAGCTACCCAACACAGAGGGTCACAACCACCAGACAGGTACCCAACACACAGGGTCATGCATTCACTGTAACAATTGACAATTCTGTATGGTAAATATGACAGGCACCCAATAAATATTCATTTAAGAGCCACCTTTAGTCTGTTTGTCCCACAATTTTCTTACGTATGTACTTTTATTCCCAGATGATAACCAGAAAGCCTGTGCTCAAGCCGTGAAGGAATATTTCACACAGCGAGTTTCTGATGAGAAAGCATTGTCATGGGTAAGCCACATGTCTTATTGATTTGTGTATCACAGAATCAAAGCTCCTAGTAGGGCTGTAACAATACATTTTCTCAAGATAAGATGTGATTCTTTTGCTGTGACATTTAATGGGCAACCCTGGTCATGGTACAGTGCATGATGTGATAGATACATGATGTAATACCATAAGTAATTCCAAACCATAAGTAAAATTGATTTCCAAAGGATGAACTAGATATTTTTACTCATTTCTTTTCAATGAAGTTGCACCTTGGATGTTTTCATGGCATTTGAAGATGTCACTTTCCATCGGATGATCAAATATCATCAGTATATCAATATATCTGAGAAAGCTGTCCAAATGCAGAGGGAGTATAATTTCAATATATAGAAGTATGTTAGAAAGTGAATATCATCCTCTCACTTATGTTAAATTTTAGAGCTTTCAAATCTCTAAAAATAAGTTCAGTGAAATTAAAAGGTGCATGATTGTATAATTTATATACTTTGCAGATTCCTTCCCTGAATGACACCCCTCTTCACAATCTCAAGACAAACACCCTGGTTAAGTACAGGTGTATGATACAGGACATGTATGATCCAGAGTTTTACCTGGGTGTATACGAGGTAGCAGACAAGACCTCTGGTGCCACAAGCATCCACTCTGGCATGTTTCGAGACCTCGCTGAGTGTCAGGTAATTGTGAACCAGTGGAATTTCAAAATGATTCGTACTTAAATTTGTACTTTTTTTGTCCTCAGTCTCTGCGGGACGGGAGACATTGACTTGGGTTTGTCTGACTGACCCTCTGTCCGTCAGGTTTTCATTTCCATGCAGTAACTTTCCTAAATATTATGCGACTTCATTCAAATTTGGGCCAGTGATTGCTCTCATGCATACCTTGATTGGGATTGGTTTTGGAGTATCTGTCTGAAAATTTATTATCACCAGTTCAAAACAAACAAAAAATTTTGATTGGGTTCCCAAATCACAACAAAAATTATGACATCAGATGGAACACTAAAACACAGGCACTATGACATGTTGAGACATCTTTAGGGGAAAATAAAAACTTAAACATATTCAGAAGGCAAGCATGAAGATAATAGGAAGCTAAAATAACAAGAGGCGGAAGCGGAGGACACAAATTCCATGAATTTGCTTCCTTTCATTTTTGTCTTAAAATTAGTGTATGGTGCTTTTAATTGTATGGCATCACATGTACACACTTGGTAAAACATATTCTCTGACAGGGGAAAAATCTGTAATATTTCAAAAGATGTGTGTTATATATGTAGGTTTGAGAAGATGTAATATTTTAAAATTGGTATGACCGCATGAATAAAACTGTGGTCATGCTCATTTCTGGGTTTGGTTTGAAGTTTTCAGCCATCTACCATGTACTGTTTCCCAGGCCTTACTGAGGCATTTCATTTTGCATGATATTGCTGCTTCTAAATTTGATTTTAAAACTAACTTAATAACACAAAGCTTATGACATTACCTAACAACAAGTACTACTGGGCTGCTGGCATATATATTCTATTGTTGTCACTTTTTCTTAAGTTCATATGTTTTCTGTCTTTAGACACACCAGGAGGTCAGGATGAATTCCACTAGGAATGTCACAATGGATAGACAGACATTCTACTGTGTTCCAATCCCAGGGGAAAATGAATGGGCAAAAAAGATATCCTTTACACCACAGCTTTATAGAATAGTAAAAAAAAATCTATCCGTTTTCAAAACAGATTAATATCTGAAGCAAGGTGTACATTTAACTGTAGCTCTGGTAAGAAAACAAATCACAGCTGTGATCTAGTATTAACTCAAACCTGGAGACAAGGCAATATTCAACTGTCTTTTTGTTCAGGAGGGTTTTACACTCGCACTATTCACAAAAAGGAAATTATTATTAAAATAAAAACTTAGCAAATAAGAGACTCCATCATGATGTCTAACCTTTCGAATTATATGCTACTTTTAAAGATTAATTTCATTACGTTAGATGTTCACATGGGTCCCCATCTATTCAATTAGATTTTGTGCACCTATTATTTAATATGATTCATTTAATTATGGATGTGCTAGATGTGTAGATAAATGTATGGTGAGGTCACGACGGTGGAACCCTCACAAACAAAGAAAAAGTAAAAAATGTGAAATGTTAACCTTGCCCATATGACCCTAAGCACAATAAACAAAAATCCTTAACAGTATTTAGGCATGGTCCCAGCAGAACGTCCCTCAGAATGCACCATCCACCTCTTCATCATCCAGGATGAAGCGTAGCCTGGACGAGACGGGAGATGCTGCAGAGTCAGATGATATGCATGATACGGAGATGTCAGCTGGTAACGGTGCTTCTGTGACTGGACCAGATGATGGTTCTAAACGAACCAGGACTGACCAGCAAGCAGGTTGGTTTGCCATGTACTTTCTGTTATACTTAAGAGTTTCTCTCATTTTGAACGAAGTAAGTCATTCCATGGGCAAGATGAGATATTGATAAACTGCTTATGTTACAGACTATAGTCTGTTCCAAACCCCCTGTCCACCTGATTTTTCGCGACTATCTCTCTACATAAGACAAACTAGCCAAACAAAATTTGCACCAATGGCATAAAGAGGCAAAAGTGTTATTTTTGGTACCTTACCTACTCATGATATAAATATTATTTACTTTACAGCCTGGTTGACATGTCTCATATATATCCGTGGTTCATGGCGTCCCTAATAAGTGGCCATTGATTAACCTGCTTGGAAATGGATATAAAGTAATGTGACATATCAGTGAATCGCATGCACTCAGAGAATATAAGTCTCACTGTTAACAGGGGTTGGCAGCTCTTGATTATTGGTCCTGTGAATGTTTGTGCCTCTTTAGTATGTCACATCTATTAGGACGTCATCACTATTCCCTGATATGCCCATTTCACGGAATGGTGGCAAGATGTCGCTACAGAATTGAATAGTTACTAATAAAATGGTTTTAAATTGATAACAGGAAAATGACATAAGGAAGGCTATTATTTCCAAAATAGTTAACTACGCTTTTATCCTCTTTCTGCCCTAAGTTAGAAAAGTTTTGGCATTCTTTGATTCGCAAAAACCTAATCGTGAAAAAACGGGTGGAAAGGGGTGCTGGAATGTACTATAGTCCAAAAGTTTTTATGAAAGATTTGTTCTGCTTGATATTGTTTTAAATTGTTTGCATCCAGCTATAAATTTAGGACTTGGGCACGGTAAAAAAAAGTGTTATTTCACTCTACTTTGCCAATACTAGCCCACTGCTATCAGACCCCCCACACTTGCCCCCAGACAGATTCACTGTCCATGGAGTACTTTCATGTTGGATTCCTGCACCCAAATTCAACCCTTAGATGTTTATTTCTCCAAGTTTCTCGAAACTGCTCATTGGGGCAGCCATTTTGCTTAAACACTGAAATTTGAAAACCAAAGGTCACTGGTCACCTGTCAAAATTATGGGTATGTTGCCAGTGAACTTAAACTGAAGAAAAGTTCCATTTGTAAGATTTTATAGTTTGTTGTTTGTAAGATGAAATTGTCCTTGCTTTTGTCATTTGC
The DNA here is from genome assembly GCA_026874595.1 of Sipunculus nudus. NCBI lineage: Eukaryota > Metazoa > Annelida > Sipuncula > Golfingiida > Sipunculidae > Sipunculus > Sipunculus nudus. The sequence goes on along the minus strand of CM049306.1, from coordinate 45,717,607 downwards.
CATTGTCCACTGATGAACATCAGGGTCATGTGTCTCTTTTATTATAAAATGTCCTTCTGACTAGTCTGATAAGATAAGATAGATAAGTGTTACGAACCACTGTTCGTCCAGCCTATAGCTGAGTGTTTTTTTTGTGATTAAGATGTTCAACAAACCAACTGCGCTCAGTGATTGTCTAGAGCCAAGTACTTTATTATCTCAACTCACCCCCTCACACTGGGTATGGGTATCACTTAACATGTTTTTAGGCCACACCATACAAATTTAGTGACAGAAGGCAACGCCACATTAAATCCATAACAATAAGATAAGACTTATAGTCAGAACTGATCTCCCAAGTATTGGTATTGCTGGAACTAACTAAAAGCAGTTGTAGTGGAGAGATTTCACAATGGTTAAGAATTGATTTGGTTGTGCTCTCTCATTATCTATAGACTGGTATCTGCCACTATTAAATTGCATTGACTTGTTTATTTAATATTTTACAGCCACAAGTAGCAAGGAAGGACCAGACCTGAATTTTCCACTTCCAGGTGAAAGAGGTCCAGCATGTCTTGTCAAGGTACCAGCAACTTGTATGTAAAACTTTATGCAAACAAGGTAAAAAAAGTTAGCAGGCATAGTCAGCTCATAGCATCATTCTTTTGGAAAAGTAATAACAATGGACAGTTTGAATGAGACATTCCCATAGGGCTTGAAAATAGCTGTACTTTCAAGTGCCCAGTCTGCAGACTTTAGAAACTCTTTAAAACTTTTGAAAAATAGCTCAAACATGACATAATGAAAATTATTCCTTTTGTGTTAAATAAATTTTAGACATTTTCAAAGAAAAATGACAGACAAATAAGTTGTACATGAAATAATAAAAAATATGAAGTAATTTAGTAACAGTGTCACATTTTTTCAGATATATGAAGACGCTGAGCAGTTCAAGTTAAATGAGACTATAGAGTTTATTGGTGTTCTCTCCAATGACCCAGCAATGGTCTCATTCCCAGAACAAGATGGGTAAGTATAACAACAAGTTTTTGAGCCCCTGCAGCGAAATATAACCACCATGCTTCCTTTCATTTAAACAGAGCCCTTATTGTCCCCCGCTTCCTGGAACGGGGGACACTGATTTGGGTTTGTCTGTCCCTCTGTCTGTCCGTCCCTCAGGTTTACGTTTCTGTGCAATAACTTTCCTAAATATTATCCCATTTCATTCAAATTTGGGTCAGTGATTGCTGTCATGCTTACCTGGGACAAGATTGGTTTTGGTGTGTCTGATAAGATTGTATTACAATAGGATCTTTCATTGTCCATATGATGAATCAGCACTTTTAGTGTCACTAATCACCAACAGGTGTCGCCAGCAGGGGACATAAATTCCTGTAATTTACTTATTTTCATCTACACAGCAGTGAACTTATTACCACACTAAACTAACTGTTTTTACACTCGGCTCATGGCTTGAAGTGAGAACTGACCAGTTCAAACTATGCCAGATTATTTCACTATTTAAGTTTGCAAATCATGCCTTGGATAATTTTCTTCAAATGTCAAAATATGTTAGGATAAGGTCTATTCATGGTCTTATGACTGTACTGAATTCAGCATAATGTATAAACCAAAAAGAATTCCTGCATGGAGGACAGGTTCTCCTAACAATAGTCATACTAGCCTTTGGCAGATTGACAAGTGTTTATGTGGAGCCCTACCTTTGCAGGTCATGATAATTTTGCTTTATCAATTTATGCAAAGAACTTTAATGGAAAATGGCACTACTTGGTGTCAATGCACAATCAGCACATAATAATAAGATTGTGATTTCTTATATAAAAAACAATACAGTGGTAAATAAAAGGTTACTTGATATGTCAAAGAGGATAACACATGGTGGTTTACAGTTTTTGGTATTAAGTGAAATGACAAAGACAAAATGGAGTTAACAACATTTTCACTTCGAAATTCCTTTGGGGTATGCAGATTTGGCAAGTGAAAGGTAACAATGATTGTGGCTGTACTTTTTATACACCCTTCATATTATTATGGTATATCCAGTATTTCCCACCATCTGAACGTAGTGCTGTCTGTCCATTAACTTTTAGTGTAACTGCGATAACTTAACGGGGCTTTGATGGATTTTCATGAAACACACCATAACTACTTACCAACAGATTATCTCTCCTGAGATCGATTATGGGCAACATCCACGCATATTTTAAAAGGTCATGGGTCACTAGGCTACGTTGTGTTACCGAGATAATTTATGAAGGATTTCAATAAAACTCATTAGAAATGTTAATCAATAAAATATCTCGTCTAAGTTTTATTTCAAGCAAAATCCATTCATATTTAATGAGGTCAGAGGTCACGGCACTTTGGAGGCACCTTGGTGACATACCAAAAATCCTATGGATTTTCATGAAACTCATTATACATATTTACCAATAGAGTTTCTCACCTGAATTACCTTCTCATAAAAATTCATGCATATTTAATGAGGTCAATGGTCACCAGATACATGACAGGCTTTTTATGCATGTTAGGGGTGCTCGTTTCATCTGCATTGTTGTTCCCACATATATCATATGTTTGTGTGTATAAGGTCAGAAATGTCTGCAATTGAGGGAGAGAGCATGGACACTGTGGAAGACGATGCCCGCAGCCCACCGCCTTCTTTAGTGCCTCGACTACATGCCATCCTTGCTCACCGACAACAGCATAATAACCCCCTACTCCCCAGGAATATCCCAGTACAGAATGAAACAGGTTAGTATCACTTCAACCCTGTGTCAGATAAACCAGTGAATCCCTTAGGTATTTAGTTAAATGATTATTTTAAATGTTAGAGAATTATTCTTAAATTTTCCACCAATGATCAGTATTGCTGTCACAGAGAAAAATGTCTCCAGTGGGAAAACATGCTGTTTATTATTTGCTGCGACTAACAATTGATTTGCTGAGGTGGTGACATTTTTCACGGTCGTGCCACCCAGGGTGAGCACTCTGCAGGGTTATTTGGGAGACGGCGCCCAACAGTCATGTTTCACTCACAAATAAGTGCATATTTCGGGGGTTCCTCGATTTGATGACCCATTATTGGGGATGACACACACCCAGTACCTGCAGGAATGGTACATCGAGCCTGGTTGACACCAGGATAAATGGGTATAAGCTCCTGTCACCTAGTCCGAAACCGGAATGGAAATCAGCAGATGTACATAATAATAGTAATAACAAGCATTAATATATGGAGTTGGTTACCTCCACCAAAAAGAAAAACAATATTGTTCATTTTTAGAAATCGGCCATATTTGGGCTCTTGGATTTTGAGATTTGTTATTATATTGATTTTTCCTCTTTATTAACCAGATACTTACCTCAATTTGAATTCAAAGTTGAAAATTATATACTTTGTACTGACTATGTTATTCAGACCTTGGGCCAATGGTAGAAGGGATATCAAATACCACAAAAGAATTGCTGACTCTGTTAGAACAAGTTTGTCTTGGTGACAAGCTGGCAGCAACATACTTCATGTGCCATCTAGTTTCCTGTGTGTAAGTAACATTCCTCATTCATCTTTAAATCAAATAAATTGTAATGTTCAGTGCTTTAAATTTAGTGTTTTGATGTATATATCAAGTTCTGTTAAAACAAACCAGCTTTCTTTTATGATAGTTACATAATATTTGCATATCATATGTTATAAAGCCATTTATAACATAAAAGGAAACAACTGTTAAGAGTAATTTTTCCTTTTATTTTCTCATATTTGTTTATACTGTTAATATGAGAGGCATCATAAATAATTAAAAAAAAAGATGACGGATTTATAATTTATATGCCTTTTTTTTGCCTGAGGTGTTCTACACTTTTTAGCTCAGCTGACTATAAGTCATCTGAGCTATAGTCGTGGTCCATTGTCCGTCGTCCGTCTGTCCGTCCGTCCGTCCGTCCGTCCGTCCGTCCGTAGATGTGGCACGTTTTGAAACCGTAAGACCTAGGAATCCAAAATTCAGCATAATGTTAGATGTCCCCAAGATCTCCTACCAAGCCGAAAACTGGGTCTTTGCGACTTCGTTCCTTTGAGAAATTAAGGAAAAACCTCAATTTTTTATTAAAAACCTATTTTCACACTTCAGGACTGCCTAATATCAAAACCACTCATCTGTTTTCCCTCATATTTACCATAAATATTCTTCTATATAGTTCCTATGTACATGCCAGAAATTATGTCTGTATTATATAATTTAAAAAAGTTATGGGCCCAAACATAATGCATTTTGTAAAAAATCAGGAAAGATATTTGATCACTTAACACAAAACTTGTTAAAGCTATGGACTTTTTTTCCAGTAATATAACTTTAATTTATCAAAATTAAATTGTATACCAAAAATTAGATCAAAATCTTTTAAATTTTTTAAAATATTAACAAAAATAAAAAATTGGTACCTTAAATTTTGCCCAACTTTGACCATGGCACGTTTTTTTACTGTAAGTACTGTGGATTTAATTTTCTCAGCATGTTTTTGTTAGCATTTTGTCTGTTAACACCAAAAATTTGAAACCAGTTGATCAAAAACTGTAGATTTTATTCAAGTTTTCAAGCACCATGTAACAAATTGTTTACATCAAGCTAGTGTTATGCAGTTTGCAAGAGCTCAGCTCCCCAGCTTCAGCTCTCAGTTCCTAAAATTTGGCATACAATTAGATGTCTCCAAAATTCCCTACCATGCCAAGAACTTGGTCACTAGGACTTAATACCTTCGAGATATTAATGAAAAACTTCATTTTTCCATTAAAAACCAATTGTTACACTTCAAGACTGCCTAATATCAAAACCACTGATGTAACTTTAATCATATATAATATACATATTTTTCTATACATTCTCTATACATATGCCAGAAATGATGTCAGTATTGCGTAATTGTTTTAAGTTATGGGCCCAAACATAATGCACTATGTAAAAAATCAAGAAATATATTTACTCCCTTAACAAGGGGATTGCTGAAGCTAGAGTTTTTTTGCCAGGGATGTAACATTATTTAATCAAGATTCAATTGAATACCCCAAATTAGTCCTGAATTTTTAAAATTTTATATGTTATTAGTATAAATATAAAATTAGTACCTTAAATTTTGCCCAACTTTGACCATGGCACATTTGTTTCCTGTGAGCACGGTTGATATAATTTTCATATCATGCACACAAGGACTTCAGCTTTTTAGTTTAGAAAGCTGAAAGAAATTGGCCAAAAATTGTAGCTTTTATTAATGTTTTTATGAGACCATGTCAGACCTTAACTCTCTCAAGCCCCTCTTGAGTCACCTGTATGTTGACCTTGTTGAACTTTCAGCAAATTATGCATGCTTGAGGCGAGCCATACACTGTTGCAGGTAGGCAGCTTATGGCCAGCCACAGTTGATCCAGGTGTCCAACCCAACTCATCTAGTAGTTTTAACCAACAACATAACAATTAACAATAAATTTATAAATTTTTATTGTTTTTTAATAACAAATTAAAAAAAAATAAAAAAGAATTTGTTAGTTTATAATAACAGGAAATCAGCTTGCAGTTACTGATGATAAAAGAATCTTGTATCGATGGATAGAATGTCACGTACTCCAAATAACACCATGCAGTCACCTATGGTATTTTCCAGTTCACTTTTAATGATAAAAAAGTAAATCATATTATTCATTACTAATCATTAGGGATCATATGAAGGAAATTAATGATAGACAAAGATGCAGTTGATATTATTAATCTAGATTCCTACTGTGTCTAGTGTGTACATTGATGTGAAATTAGTCCAAAATGAATATATTACATTTTTTTTTTTAATATAAATAAAAGCCAAAAAACCAGGTACTTTTGATCCTAATTTAAATGTGTGAATTTTGTATATTCTGGATTCTCAACATAATTGTTTGGTGAAAACTGAATAAATGCCAGTAATGGTGGGAAAACTTTGCAATTGTATTTAAATACGAATATGAATATGTACTCCATTATAAAATGTCTTGCATAAAGAATTGGAATTCAGGTAAAAATGAAAGTATATGAATACCAGTGCAAATACTTTCAAAATGTATTCATGAATGCATTCATGAATATATTCTTTAATATTATTTTAATAATCATTTCAGTTATATTTCATTTTAAAAAATCATAAGATTCTCTTATTATTTTTAATAAAAATTATATTTGGGACAATATTTGTAATTTTTTTTAATAAATAGTTAAAATCTTATATAATATGTTCTGCTTATAAGTTATATGGCCAAGTCAAAATCTGTGTGACAATAGTACTCCATTTGTTAATAAAATAAATGAAATCAATCCTCTTCCCTGTCTCCAAAGATAATATCATAATCATACATAAGCTAAACACCAACAACTCATAATAAAGCTTATATTTATTACCACACCAAACCAGCATATGCCTCATTCCTTAATCATATTTTTTAATCATATATAACAGCTGAGCGCCGTGACCCATAGGTCCCTTTTTAAAATATTAACAAAAATAAAAAATTGGTACCTTCAATTTTGCCCAACTTTGACCATGGCACGTTTTTTTACTGTAAGTACTGTGGATTTAATTTTCTCAGCATGTTTTTGTTAGCATTTTGTCTGTTAACACCAAAAATTTGAAACCAGTTGATCAAAAACTGTAGATTTTATTCAAGTTTTCAAGCACCATGTAACAAATTGTTTACATCAAGCTAGTGTTATGCAGTTTGCAAGAGCTCAGCTCCCCAGCTTCAGCTCTCAGTTCCTAAAATTTGGCATACAATTAGATGTCTCCAAAATTCCCTACCATGCCAAGAATTTGGTCACTAGGACTTAATACCTTCGAGATATTAATAAAAGTTTCATTTTTCCATTAAAAACCCATTGTTACACTTCAAGACTGCCTTATATCAAAACCACTGATGTGACTTTAATCATATAAAATATACATATTTTTCTATACATTCTCTATGCATATGCCAGAAATGATGTCAGTATTGCGTAATTGTTTTAAGTTATGGGCCCAAACATAATGCACTATGTAAAAAATCAAGAAATATATTTACTCCCTTAACAAGGGGATTGCTGAAGCTAGAGTTTTTTTGCCAGGGATGTAACATTATTTAATCAAGATTCAATTGAATACCCCAAATTAGTCCTGAATTTTTCAAATTTTATATGTTATTAGTATAAATATAAAATTAGTACCTTAAATTTTGCCCAACTTTGACCATGGCACATTTGTTTCCTGTGAGCACGGTTGATATAATTTTCATATCATGCACACAAGGATTTCAGCTTTTTAGTTTAGAAAGCTGAAAGAAATTGGCCAAAAATTATAGCTTTTATTAATGTTTTTATGAGACCATGTCAGACCTTAACTCTCTCCAGCCCCTCTTGAGTCACCTGTATGTTGACCTTGTTGAACTTTCAGCAAATTATGCATGCTTGAGGCGAGCCATACACTGTTGCAGGTAGGCAGCTTATGGCCAGCCACAGTTGATCCAGGTGTCCAACCCAACTCATCTAGTAGTTTTAACCAACAACATAACAATTAACAATAAATTAATAAATTTTTATTGTTTTTTAATAACAAATTAAAGAAAAATAAAGAAGAATTTGTTAGTTTATAATAACAGGAAATCAACTTGCAGTTACTGATGATAAAAGAATCTTGTATCGATGGATAGAATGTCACGTACTCCAAATAACACCATGCAGTCACCTATGGTATTTTTCAGTTCAGTTTTAATGATAAAAAAGTAAATCATATTATTCATTACTAATCATTAGGGATCATATGAAGGAAATTAATGATAGACAAAGATGCAGTTGATATTATTAATCTAGATTCCTACTGTGTCTAGTGTGTACATTGATGTGAAATTAGTCCAAAATGAATATATTACATTTTTTTTTTAATATAAATAAAAGCCATCAAACCAGGTACTTTTGATCATAATTTAAATGTGTGAATTTTGTATATTCTGGATTCTCAACATAATTGTTTGGTGAAAACTGAATAAATGCCAGTAATGGTGGGAAAACTTTGCAATTGTATTTAAATATGAATATGAATATGTACTCCATTATAAAATGTCTTGCATAAAGAATTGGAATTCAGGTAAAAATGAAAGTATATGAATACCAGTGTAAATACTTTCAAAATGTATTCATGAATGCATTCATGAATATTTTCTTTAATATTATTTTAATAATCATTTCAGTTATATTTCATTTTAAAAAATCATAAGATTCTCTTATTATTTTTAATAAAAATTATATTTGGGACAATATTTGTAATTTTTTTTAATAAATAGTTAAACTCTTATATTATATGATCTGCTTATAAGTTATATGGCCAAGTCAAAATCTGTGTGACAATAGTACTCCATTTGTTAATAAAATAAATGAAATCAATCCTCTTCCCTGTCTCCAAAGATAATATCATAATCATACATAAGCTAAACACCAACAACTCATAATAAAGCTTATATTTATTACCACACCAAACCAGCATATGCCTCATTCCTAAATCATATTTTTGAATCATATATAACAGCTGAGCGCCGTGACCCATAGGTCCCTTGTTTTTTCTGTAGTCACTTGCTTTGATTACAGATGCAGGGTCCCACTCCAGGTCACTGGAAGTCAGCTATGCCAAGGTTTCTGATTTGTTACAGTCACTGGGGGAGATCCCCTGCTGTGACAGGTGTACAGTTATGCTCATATCATCACCCCCCATCACCCCCCCCCCCCCCCCCCCCCCCCCCCCGCCGCAAACCCAACCCACCAAGTGTTATGCAGAAATTGTTATTGTTTTCACTGTATCTCCTTAATTGTAATGCTGATTCCACTCCGATATGCAAAAACTTTCCTTGAAAAAATAATTCAAGGTGTAATCCAGAAGATGCAGCGTTGTGTAATGTAGCATTTTTAAAGAAATCAATTTTATTTTAAATGATTTTAACAAATATAATTGAACCAATCAGTATGCTTAAATTATTATAAAATATGAAGCACATTATGGATATATAAAGACACAATTAAAAATTGTGAAATCTAAATCAAGTATTATTTTTAGGTATTTATTGTTTTGCAGATTTAAAAGATATATTTTTGGGATAAAAAATAAATAAACATTTGTATGCATGATGTGGTGTTATCTGACAAGATTGAGATTTATGATGATGCAATTGAGAATTATGAATCAACTTTTATATTCAGATATATATGTTAAATTGGAAGTGTATAGAAATATAAACTTTAATTAGAAAATAATTGATGTGATAAATAAATGAGTTTTTTTACAAACATTTGTTCATTATTTTCCTGCCTCAGCAGAATTTGAGATCAGGCTTTGTTTGCCCTGTTTTATGTTGTTAATTAGCTATATTTCAACTGTAAACATTTCATAAAAAAAATACATATATATTTAAGAATATATATTATACAAAAAAATAGATTCTATTGAACAAATGTGTAAACTACTGAAATGTCAACAGTTAATCGAAAAACCAACTAATGATCATGGTAATAGTACAGATCATTTGTTCACAAACTGCTCACATGCTTTAGTTTCAACATTAGGAAACACATGGTCAGGTCACAAAATATTTTTTGCAACAATTTCTTGCTCATCAATACAAACCAATCATATAAACCAACCATGGCCTTTATTACCTCTTCCTCTTACACTTTATCTCCATTTGATATTATTTTAGATTTTACCTTCAAGGTTAACGTCAGCTGAGCACAGTGACCCATAGGTCCCTTGTTTATTAAAATCTTATTTTCACACTTCAGGACTGCCTAATATCAAAACCATTCATCTGTTTTTCCTTATATTTACCATAAATATTCTTCTGTATAGTTCCTATGTACATGCCAGAAATTAAGTCTGTTAAGTATAAATTCTTTAAGTTATGGGCCCAAACATAATGGACTTTGTAAAAAATCAGGAAAAATATTTACTCACTTAACATGAAAAATTTTGAAACTAAGAGTCTATTTTCCCAAGTATATAACTATGTTTAATTAAGATTCAATTGTTTACCCAAAATTAGATCTGAATTTTGTAAATTTTTAAAGTAATTAGCATAAAAATAAAATCAGTACCTTAAATTTTGCCCAGCTTTGACCATGGCACTTTTTTTCCTGTAAGTACCATTGATTTAATTTTCACAGCATGTAAACATAAATATTTAATTTGTTTGAATCTGAAATTTGTAAGTAAAAGCTTGAAAATTAAGCTAGTTATTGATTTTTTTCTTAAGGCTCTATTGTAGTCATTTGCTTTGATTACAGATGCAGGGTCCCACTCCAGGTCACTGGAAGTCAGCTATGCCAGGGTTTCTGATTTGTTACAGTCACTGGGGGAGATCCCCTGCTGTGACAGGTGTACAGTTATTCTCATATCACCACCCCAATCAACCCCCCCCCCCCTGCAAACCCAGCCCACCAAGTGTTATGCAGTATTGTTATTGTTTTCACTGTATCTCCTTCATTGTAATGCTGTTTCCACTCTGATATGCAAAAACTTTCCTTGAAAAAGTAATTCAAGGTGTAATCCAGAAGATGCAATGTTGTGTAATGTAGCATTTATAAAGAAATCATTTTTCTTTTAAATGATTTTACCAAACATAATGGAACCCATCAGTATGCTTAAATTATGATATAATATAAAGCACATTATGGATAAATAAAGACACAATTAAAAATTGTGAAATCTAAATCAAGTATTTTTTTTAGATATTTATTGTTTTGCAGATTTAAAAGATATATTTTTGGGATAAAAAATAAATAAACATTTGTATGCATGATGTGGTGTTATCTGACAAGATTGAGATTTATGATGATGCAATTTAGAATTATGAATCAACTTTTATATTCAGATATATATGTTATATTGAAAATGTATAGAAATATAAACTTAAATTAAAAAAAAAATTGGTGTGATAAAAAAATGAGGAGTTATTACAAACATATGTTCATTATTTTCCTGCATCAGCAGAATTTGAGATCAGGCTTTGTTTGCCATGTTTTATGTTGTTAATTAGTTATATTTCAGCTGTATACATTTCATAAAAAAACATATATTTAATAATATATATTATACAAAAAAAGATTCGATTGAACAAATGTGTAAACTACTGAAATGTCAACAGTTAATCGAAAAGCCAACTAATGATCATGGTAATTGTACAGATCATTTGTTCACAAACTGCTCACATGCTTCAGTTTCAACATTAGGAAACACATGGTCAGGTCACAAAATATTATTTGCAACAATTTCTTGCTCATCAATACAAACCAATCATATAAACCAACCATGGCCTTTATTACCTCTTCCTCATACACTTTATCTCCATTTGATATTATTTTAGATTTTTACCTTCAAGGTTAATGTCAGCTGAGCACAGTGACCCATAGGTCCCTTGTTTTAGACTGAATCTTTGGTACAGGCTTAAATTATAGTTACATTTATGAAACCATAATGGAACAATGATGGTTTAACTTAAAAACCATAATGATACAATTATGTCTTGCACATGCCTATAGATGTAAATCCAAAACCATTAAACATGACTTCATTTAAAACTGACTTATTTACCCTTTATAACCCGCACCTCCTAATACATGTGACCATTTTGTGATGGATTCTTGTAAAAAAAATATTTCCTTATAAGCAGTGAAATTCCTCTCCGTAAACTCATGTATTTTAAGTTTCAGTCATAAACTTTAAAATGAAGTAACTTATAGTGTTGGGACGATATGGGTTTTTGATATCATGATAATTATTCAAATTTTATCGTGATATACCGTGATATCGCGATATTTTTAATTATATATAATGGCATTAATAAGCCTTCAGTAATGATATTTATAACAACCGCCTTTGTCTTGACCTTACACAAGGGGTTAAGTATTAATATCATTTATACCTATTGTGCCAGTACCACAGAATGACTCATTAAGTGATTTAAGTTGCATGAAGGTCCTGCAGGTGTGCAAGCTTGAGGCACGGGAAGTCCTGCCCCCATCGTCAAATCATGCTTGTCAGAACTTTCCATCAGTTTCCTATAGCTACATAAAAGCCGGAGAATCCCGGCGAATTTTTGGAGAGCGTGTCATACCAATCATGGCTAAATATACCATCCCAATTTTATATTGCAAAATATGCAACCCGTATGGAATGTTCGATTCAGTTGTGACACTTTTATTTTGACATTTTCGTTCTATGCAATAAAAGCATAAATATGTAAATTTATTGCTCTTTCATTACAATGTTATTTTGTCCTGGAATTCTCAGGCTTAGGTCCTCTCTGATTCATCCTGCTACTTCCGGACATTTCCGACTAATCCCGAAGTCTGTAAGCACACGGTTTCACCCACATGCGTGTATTTAAATACATGTGGTTTATGAAAATTAATGTGATTCTCTGAAATAAATTTATTTTGAACCTCAAGGGCTTGCTTGTGAACCAAAATTGATATTGTGGTATCGGGATAATAGGAAAGTTGACGGTATGATAACCGTAGCTGTCAGATATCGTGATAATACCGTATACCGGTAAACGTCCCAACCCTAGTAACTTATGGCCCAGTTCCTGATTTATTTAACCTTATTGGTAACTTTTCAGTTACGCCCGACGTGATGTTGTAGCTCTGGGTAAATATGGCTTGAATCTTGGGAACTGTCCCAAAGACTACCCCACACACCTCTACTCATTGTTACAAGACTTTGTCACCAAGGTAAGTGCACAAGTACTGCACTTAGAAATGAAAGATTGTATTACCACACTCTTAATGCAGAAGTTATACCCTACATTCCCCTTTTGTTTAAACCTAGGTTGCTGTTAGCCCTGTTAAACTGATTACATTCTTGGCCTCATGCCAGCTGCCTGGTGGCGAAACCCAGCAAACCTTTCTAAAGAAAGCAATGGAAATGCAAAAGAAAAATGCATCATATAACTGCAGGAGTGGTATTTGTATTGCTGGGAGTGTACCAGTCTATGTTTTCTTGAGAATAAGCATCATGGCAGTCTGCCTGATGTTATTCGTAGATTAAATCTTGCATCTTGCTTGACGGTATAAAATAAGTGCAAAAGTAAATTTACCACACAGACTTGAGATGCTCCTTCTCTTATCCACAAGTCATATATGGATCTTCTGGGTTTCCATGGAAATTTCTTGGTGGTCTTTTTCTGTCTCTTTTGCATAGAGATTGAAAGTAAATTTTTCAAGTAATGCATGAAATAATGTTGACTCCTTATGCTGATGGTTACTGAGAAATTCTTTTAATAGAACTTGTATTTAATTGAAAACCAGCTGTCTATAGTGCTGCCATCTACCAGCTATTACATGAACTAAACCAAGTGAGCAGCTCATATTGGTGACTATTAGTCTGAATTATTTCTCAAAACCAACTAAAAGTCTTTTACACAAAATGCTTGAAATTTCATTTGTTGGTATCCTTTTGTAGAGCCATTTCATACCGATGAGCCTTGAGAACTTGAACAGTGGTAGCTTTGTTCCACGGAAAGATTACTCCGCCAACCGTTTACACAGCGGGCAGTTACAGCTTAGTGAAGGAACACATCTCGTACTCGATGAGACAGCCATGCAGGCTGGACAGTTGGATACCATAGGTGGGTGTTTTTAGCGAACCTGTGAGTTTATGCGATGGTGTGGCGTCGTCCAGCGTCCGGCGTCCGTCATCTGTACGTTAACCCATACTATCTTGAAAAAGGCAAGAGTTAGCATCACAAAATTTTATGCAAAAAATTAGTCATCTAAAAAACTATATCGGATTTAGCTTATTTTTTGGCTAACTGCATTTTCTTAGATTTTATAGGGAAAAAGTTAAAAAAGCTTTAAAAATCTTCTCCACCGAAACTGTTCAGCCAAATTGTTTAATATTTCACAGAAATGATTCCTGGAACAATCTTTCTCAAGTTTGTTTGAATGGTTTAAGTTCGGTGATTTTTGGCCGAGTTACAGGAAGTTGAACTTAGTCATCTGTCCGAAAAAGCATACTAAAATTACAATATCAGAAACAGCTGAAGCTGTCATCACCAAATTTTATGCCAATGTTGTTCACATCAGACATATCTAAAATTGAGGTATTGGTGGCGCCACCTGCATCGGCCTTTTTTGTACGGGGTCATCAGTGCCTGTATCATACTGACTGTTACAAAAAACTTCTCGGAAACCATATGGCCAAATAGTTTAATATCGCACAGAAATGATCCTAGGGTAGCGCTTTCTGAAGTTTGTTCAAATGGTCTCAGTTCAGTGACTTTTAGCTGAGTTATTGGAAGCTGAATTTAGTCATATGCTGTAACAGCCCATTTGAGCTCAGTGCCTACAAAGATCTTCTCCTCAAAAACCACTGGGCCAAATTCTTAAATCTCACACATTAATTATCCTTAAATGTTGATAATTCAATTTTGTTCAAATGGTTTTGGTTCAGTGATTTTTGGCTGAGTTATGGGAAGCTTAACTTAGCCATTTTGATGTATTTTCCCATATGAGTTATAAACCTGTAAAATGTTTTTTGACTGACACCACTGAGGCCAATTTGTTTAATATTTTACATAATAATCCCCTGAATAATTCTTATAATAATTGTCTTTTATGGTTCCAAAGAAGAAAGAGTCATTTTACCATATATGTTAGCTGTGTGAAGCAGATACATCTAGCCTGGCACCAGTTTATCAGCATTTATTACATCATGCCTCTGACATTTAGATTTCAGGTTATCTATGGTTAATATTGACAAGAATGTTTTTTAAAAGCTTTTAAAAAATGTAGATTTATGATTTTTAGATATTCCTCATGCCAGGCAATGTTTACAATCACAGGTATACAGCTCTCTGTGGGTATATAAAGACGGCTGTACATGGATTATAAATAATTGGTATCCATAGTCAACTTAATTCAAGATTTTGCCATCAGTGAGATGTATCTGTATTACAATTTTGCATTCAGTATGCATCTGTAATAATTTTTAGTGAACCTGTGAGCTAATGCGATGGTGTGGTGGCGTTTGTCTTCTGTACGTTAACCCATACTATTTTGAAAATGATTGGAGCTAGCATAATGAAATTTAATGCCAAAAATTAGCCATCTGAAAAACTTTGCATTTTCTTAGATTTTATAGAGAAAAAGCTAAAAAAAATTTAAAAATCTTCTCCTCTGAAACACATGAGTCAAATTGTTCAATATTTCACAGAAATAATCTTTTATACCATCTCCCTCAATGTTGTTCCAATGGTTCAAGTTTGGTGAATTTCGGCCGAGTTACAGGTAGTTGAACTTAGTCAACTGTCCAAAAAAGCATACAAAAATGACAGTCTCAGAAACAGCTGGAGCTATCATCACCAAATTTTTTGCCAGTGTTGGTCACATGAGTAATAAATGAAATTCAGGTATTGGTGGTGCCACCTGCATTGACCTTTTTTTGTACGGGGTCATTGCTCATCTGTACATTAATCCATAATTTCTCAGGAATAGCAGGAGCTACCATTCCCAGATTTTATGCAATAATCTGTCACATCAAATGTTGTGGGATTCAGCTTATTTTTTTGCTATCTGCATTTACTTAGATTTTATAGGGAAAAAGCTGAAAACTTTTAAAAGTCTTCTTCTTGTAAATGGTCCAGCCAAATTGTTCAATATTTTACATGAATGATCCCAGAGGCAAGCCCTCTAAAGTTTGTTCAAATGGTTTGCATTTGATGAATTTTAGTGGAGTTACACAAATTTGAACAGTCATTTGGCCATGTAAGCATACTGACATAGTACTCTCAGAAATGACAGAAGCTAGCATTACCAGGTATTGTGCAAATGTTGATCACATGACTCATATTTAAAGTTGTAGATTTTGTGGTGCCACCTACATTGACCTGTTTTTTATGGGCAAAAAACTCATAATTTTAGCCTCTTTCAGTTTAATGATGAAACTGTCAAGTTGAATTGTTCAATTTTTAAAAAGAATTATCCTAGGACATGGTTCTTTCAATCATATCAGAATATACTGAGTTTGTTGATTTTTGGTCGAGTTATGAAAAGCTTAAGTTGGTCTTATAGCCATTATTATGTCTTTTTCAAACTGAGGACTGGAATAGTGTTCTTTTACAAAATTATTGTTTCAATTATATCTTCTGTAACATTGCACAAAAAATTATTCTTAGGTGGCCTTTGTTCAAGTTTACTAGAATGATTTTTGGCAGAACTATTGGACCTTTAACAATGAAAGTACTGCATCTTTTATTATTCTAGATATTTTGATAAAAAGTTTATGAATATGTAGGCTTGAAAAAAAAAACATTTTCGCCAAGTCTTTCAGTATGTGTAAACAGATATACCAACAGGCCAAGATTGAATCCATATCTTTAAATAGGTTGAGATACTGCCAACTGTTTCAGATTTAGCAACAGATCAAAAGGTTCATTCAGTGCAGCCAGATATAGGTCAAGAGTTCAATCAGTGCAGCCAAGCACAAGGCATGTGATCACCGCATGGGTGACATGTGAACACCTCATGGGCACCATGTGATCACTTCATGGGTGTCAAGGCCCTCAGGGCAGGGCCCCTGCATGAGCTTATGCAATGGTGTGGCTACTATTTCAGATTTGGCAACAGGCTAGAGGTCAGTCTGGATCTATTTATAGCTTTGGCAGACTGCCAACTGGACCAGATTAGGCAACAGGTCAAGAGTTCACTCAGTGCAGCCAGGTATGGGTCAGGAGTTTACTCAGTGAAGTAGCTGCATTCTATTTATAGCTTTGGCAGACTGCCAACTGTGTCAGATTATGCAATAGGTCAAGAGTTCACTCAGTGCAGCCAGGTACAGGTCAAAAGTTCACTCAGTCTAGCCAGGTGCAGGTCATGAGTTCACTCAGTGCAGTAGCCTGAACAAGCAATTTGTCACAGTTCACTCGGGGCAACAGCCTTTCTCACCTAAGCCTGGTCAGCCCCATGCATCAGACTCAAGGTAAGTTTGATGTATTGGACTAATATTTTGACCTGTCTATGTGTCTTTGATGGCTTTCTCGCTCACAAGACAGGTGTCACCACCTACAATGACTTTTGCACAGTGTGTGTCCCTGCGTTTTTCTCAGAAGGGGTTTGATATATCAGTCTGAAATTGGGCATATGTATATATCTCTGATAGCTTAGTTGTATACAAGACTGGTGGTGCCAGCTACAATCTTTTTAGTGTTGTGTGCACCCATGCCAGAATTTCAGCAGTGATGTTTGTGTAATTGTTTCTTATTCAAAATGTTTAGTACTTGCATTGTTCATATACATGAAAAGTAATGGTCCAGCATTGAAGCATTATACCTGGTGTATTTCCCAATGCACAGGTTCGCATTAGGCCTGTAGGCCTTGTTTACAAAATTTATATACTCTTCAAATCCATGAAAATGATATTTGATTTTTAAAAATTATGTATAGCCATAAAATGTAAGATTATATTCAATAGTTGGAAAAGTTTATGAAATGTATTTTTAACAATTAACTATTTGCCTTGATTCTTACCAGTGATGGTTCATTTTAAGTGGCATAATTTGGTGTTGAGGTAATAATGTGAAATGTATATTTATGTTTTCCTTGGCAGTATATATTTGAAAATAAATAAGGTAAGGTATTGTGTATCATATCTATGTGAAGCATTTTTATTTGTATTGTGTCATTAGATGATACATTGTTACAGCCAATTGTTTACATTTAACAGGTGTTAAGAACGTGACAGCTTTAGGTAACCTGATAACATGGCAGAAAGTAGAATACGACTTCAACTTCCACAAACAAGATTTCTCTGCAGATGCTGCAGTTCTTGTCCTGTCTGAAGGAAAATCATTACTTAAGGTAAGGAAACCCCAGATATATCATCAGTACAAATCTAATGGTAATATACTGAGTTCAATGATAAACTGGTAATCCATGTAATACTAGGATCTTTTAGTTCATGGTATTTATCATGAGGGGTATTGTAATACCATTATTATGATTTTAAATTCTAATATTAGTACTTGTTAGACTTTTTCATGAATTTATGGATGTTATTAGGAAAGACATTCATTTGATGGGATGTGCATTCTGTGTTTGCATTTATAAAGATATTTGAACATTAAAATGTGAGGCAGCAAGTTCAAGGAATCCTGATACTACATGTAACAGCAGCATATCAAGTATCATCTGAATAGTGTGATAAATATTTTCAGGCATGTCCCCCAACTAAACTGTAGTTAATGTGGTGACTTAAACACCTCTGATCATAAAAAAAAACTCAGTGCCAGTATTCTCCTGTCCATCATGACAATAACACAGGCTGGATGTTCAAGTGTTTTTCCTGGGAGCTGAAAGTTCCTGGTCCTAACCCTGCCAGTTACTGAGAGGCAAAATGTTGCTCTTAGCTAGAAGTCTGCATTCTAAGGAATACAAACCTCTGCCATGGGGGAGGGGGGGGGGGGTTCCCTATTGTTAGGACAGTGTTGGCATTCACTTATTTGGTCCATATTCCCAGGTTCATTTCTCCACAAGTGACTACATTTGTAAGTATTCCTTAGTGGTGTTCCTGAATCCGGATCATATGCCGGATCCACACCAAAATCTAATTGATTCTTTATTGGCCCATTCCTGAAATGCCTTGAAAATTTAATGAGATTCCATTCTTGATTGCATTAGTTAAGTTGTGAACAAACACAAACACACACATGAATAGGGATGAACACATACGCTTTTAGAAGAGGCAACTGCAGGTTATAACTTTGGATTATTCCTTGCCCCCTGCATATAAACCTGCATATGACTTGCTGCCAGATGCCCTTGTTGAATTTTTTTTTATTATTTGGTGGGCCCCTACATATTATAAACACATTGATATAAACAAAACAAGTAGCCTGTGTGCAGTGATATCCAGGCTTTCTCGCCTGTTTTTATAAAAAGCTCCAAAGGATTACCTTTATAAAGGTCAGATAGGTGATTGGGCCCCTTAAAAAAATTATAACCAGTAGACATATGAAGTTCTGTGTTGGCTTAGTTACGTATGCCAAAGGAATCTGCTATGGAAACCTGAAATTATACAGTGATGGCATGTTCTAATTTTAATCAATTGCATGATTTCACAACAATATCTCCAGTGACAAGAATTCTGTACAGCCATGAGCATTCTTCATCCTGGCTTTCTTGCTAAGATGCAGAAATTCAGTTATCCAGATGAGCATTATTTAAACACACACACACAATTGGTTTTCATTGTTTTAGTCAGTGTTCTTGTCTGCAGAGATTAATAAATGCATCTGATAAATTTTAAAATTTAGTTCAACGAATGCCATTTGTTCATTTGCTGATTTATATTATGATGAAATAACGATTGCACCCTCACACATTATGTTGGGAAAGATATAACAAGAAAATAACATAGTAAAATGAGTTAAATTTTACATTGTTTAATCAAAATAGGGCTGCCATTCTTTGACAAATCTAAGAGCAAAGTCAAACATTGTATCAGTTAGTTCAGATGCATTTGTACCAATGCATTGACAATATATAATCATTTGGTGGAAAGCTACAATTAGTATTTATTGAATTGCCTAGGGTTATGTTAATGAGGCATGCAAGATAAAATGTTTAATTTTTTCAGTAATGTGTGCTGAATAGCTCTTCATATTTCCAAGAAATAAATTTCATTTGTGGTTTTGAATTAAATTTTATGACGGCAAGTTTGCTTGCATTCCTATAAACTAGTTAGAAAATTAGCTTGGATACAAATATATAAAATACTTATAATGTTTCATTAATTGTACTTTGAAGAAAGTATTGTGACATGTGTCTTATTGTAAGATCATTTGTCTTCACATCACGTGTGAGAACTTGTACAGTATGAGAGGTGACTGTTCCTTATTTGTTACATATATTTCTCATTATAAGTTACCATCATTGTTTCTGTTTCACCCCACACTGAATGCAGCTTATATACATCAGTGTAAGACATTAATTATTGGATATCACCACTAGTTCAGAGCACATGCAAAATAGCAAATCGTGGAAAACTAGCATCTCATGTACATATAGAAGATGAGGTAATAGAATAGCAGGTGCTGCCACCTGTGTTAGGGAAAAGTGACTATTTTCAAAATTCAAGGCAGGACTTGTCAAAGGCCTTTCAAAGTGACCAGCATGGCACCAGAGGCTGAGTACACTGTAACCTCATGCACATTTGAATATAGAATGGGATGCATCAAAGAAAATAAGAGGAGGGATGGGGGATGCATAAATATAGGAATTTGATGAGATTAAACTGTGCTTTTGGTAATCATGGCTAAGTTGATAGAGCTAGGGTTACATGGAGTTACAGCTGTGGTTGTTCTGGGGGCAGAGGTCTTCTGGGGGGAGACCTGTTGACTCAATGGCCTTAATAACAACTCTGTTCATGTAGTAGCTACTACCTGGGATTACCCTTGCTAATTTTCAAAGGCTGTTTGGTCTATATTTGCAGACAGGTTTTAAATAATGTATGTAGCGTTCATTTGATTTTTCAGGACAAAATAAGTCCAAAGGGAGGGTATTAAATTATAATAATTCATAAAGTGCCCTTTTTTTCTACATTTTTTCCCAGTTTCCACAGACATGTTTTCTCATGCTTGAATTATTAAAATGTATATATCTGTGCCATTTGATAAAATATAAGCTGAAAGAATAGTTACTAGTTTCCTTGGGGTTTTCATTTTTAAAGGAAAATTTAAAAGGAATCCAGTTTAAGTTTATTAAACTCCTTGAATTGGTTTGTGTGGCAAAAGCAGTAATATTGATTTTGTATCTTCAAAACTTATCATGTGGTAGATGCTTTCCCTCAATCTGATTCCATATATTTGTAAATTTTTGTCCAATTTGAAAAGGATGGTGGGTACATACTCTGGCTTTTTTTACTCAGGTTAAATAATTTATATTAGTTTGTCAGAGATATTAACCAAGACTGTATCCACAGACATATTTGAGTGCTCACAAACTGTCCAGTTTTAATAAGCTTGATTTCTTGGGCAGTTTAAGTTTAAGCATCATAAAACTCAGGGTAACTCAAGACCATGTTAAAACTGATCATGTTACTGATGTAACTTGTGTTTTTTTTAATATAAATAAAATGTTAAAAAAAGGTATTTCTTATTTTCCATGGATAAAAGTAACAGGTTACAGCTTTCTATACATGCATCAGTAAATGGAGATTAAATTAAAAAATAAGAAATAAAAAAAAGGAAGAAAAAAGTTTTTTTATTTAACATGTACGATAAACATGATATTCACACTGTTCATCAGGGAAACCTGTGTTATCAGCTTACAGATGTAGAAACAGCTAAAAAAAAGCAAATAAAAAAGTCCATAGAGGTGGGAAAAATAAAACACTTCAACAAATATGTCATCTTAAAATTAAAAAGGAGGTTAAATTATACCAAGCCATTCCCAACAAAAAGCAAAAATTCAATAAAAAAGTCTGATTAAATGTTGTAAAGCTAGAAAAGAGATATGAAGCTAGTCCTGGCAAAGTACATTTCTGATTAAATGGTTACTCAAGCCAGTTGAAACCAGATATCTTGATGATGTATTGTTAATTGTCGCAGTCAGAGCTGCCCGCCTACTGTCACCACTGCAGTTCAGCTGGTTGAGGATTGCTTCAGGGATGAGCTCAGGTTAATTATACCCCACCACACCTGATATACTAACTTTGTTTTGTTTGCTGTGAAAATTAATTTTTTGTTCTTTCTATTAATTATTAGGTTTTATGGATTTCCTGCTGTATCACTAAGCCATCAAATTGTCATTTAATTGTGGATATAGGTCCGAGCCTGTTATTGTGTATGTTTGTGTGAGCAAAGTTTTTTTTATTTAGAATACCCCTTGTCATTAATCAATCAACATTTTATAGGAGACTGTTAAAATTTTATAGTAGACTGTTAAAATTTTACTCAAACATGTCTGGCATGTGTTAAGGGGATACTTGCAAATTTTGATTAGGAGGAAGAAAGGGTATTTTGAAGTGGCATTTAAGTATGTGTAGATATGTATGTGTATCTTTAAAAAAGCAGACATTTTAAGGCATCAATTTAAATACAAGGAGATTCCTTTTCAATTACTAAAATATCACTGATAGCAAAGGCCTATGCCCTCAATTATTTAAGTAATTGCTTTAGACTTTGGAGTTGGAATAAAAATGTCCATATCATCTTGCATAAAAATTACTTCATGACAAGGTTTTACGTATAGTATAAATATGTATTGGACAACATCACTACAAATTGTATTGGTCATCTCTTTATTGACATTTTAACTGATAAATAGGTCAGATAAAAATAGATGTTTACAATCGTTGAGCAGATGTTGGTTCAGAACTTTCCTTGATGGAGTGATTATGATGAATTGGCTATGAAGTGTACAACCTTTGTAATTAGATGAAGGTCATAAGTAAATGCCAGGTCACCTATGACTCCTTGTGCATGGAGGTCTGTTTTTGAAAATCAGCCATATTTGATATCTAGTCTAGTGCAGACTCAAAAACTGTACTTCTGTTTGAGATGCAGGAACTGATTTTGAGTGTAGGGTCAAGGGCTGCCTTAAAGTGTTTAGACAGAATCAGTAATTACTATAGTCCGTTTCATCCCCTCATGTCCACCTGTTTTTTGCTATGAAAATTTTTATTAGTTACATTTCAAGGGAAACAATAATAGTGGAGAGTAGAGGATTAAAGGACCTAATTTTCAACAAGGTAAATAAATACCTACCTTACACCGTATTTAAGAAACAGAATTATTTGAAAATATGAGAAATCAGTCTACATTTTACAACATATCAGACCGATTTATGGCGGTCAAGGTCATTGGTCACATGCAAAAACAGCCTCAACTGACAGCTGCTGATTGGATGATCTCATGTAAACACTCTAAAAAATATAACCAGCTAAAATAAAGATGGCTACTTATGGAGGGAAACATCATATCTGCCAGATCATGGTGAAGAGATTAAAATGTTGTGAAACATAAACGGTGGATTTATTGTAAAATTGTTAATTGCCATATTAGGTTGTCACTTCCATATTTTATTTTCTTGGGCATTATTAAAAAATATAAACTTTTGAGAAAATTATCAACAAAAAACAGGTGGACAGCAGGTGGTGAAACGGACTATAGACTTCTTGTAACTGTCATGGGACAGATGGATCTCCACCTTTCCCCCTCCTCCGAAACCTCCCCTCCATAGGCCCATACCCTGTATGTTCCACTTACGTTTTATCCACCTATGTTTTCATTGATGAGGTGAAATGCTGATGTCACATTTTTGGAATTTGCATATTGTTAAAAAAATTATTTAAGATATCTCTACCAAAATATCCACTGCACTCCTACTTTGTAAATGGCATATGTGTGTAAAGGTTTCATTTCTAGATCATATGGTTTATCTGGAAATGTAGCCTAACTGAGAAGTGCTGAGTCATCTTTATCATATGGTTCCGCATGAGTGACTACTAAGTGGTACCCCCAGTAATGTTGGGATTACAATATTATAAGTGATTTATCATCCATTCGTCTGTACCCCTTTTAGTAAAGAAGAAATTCACATTGAAAATCTGAAAAAAATGTTAGTATGAATGAAATCAGAATGAAAAAAATGGTAGAATAATAATGACTACTAAGAAGAAGAAGAATGCGGAAAACAAACATTTCCACTGATGGATAGGTGGAGATAATAATGGCCAAAAAAAATTCCCCCACCTATAGGATAGGTAGAGATAATAATGCCATTTGGATCCAGAAATTCAGAACTTGTGCAAATGTTTTGTAGAACTTTAAACAGATTTTCCGGTATCATTTTAATATAAAAATTGTACCAGGTATGGTATATGCCTCAGCTAACTGGTTGAGCACTTGATATTGGATTGATTGAATCCCAAAAGTCCTGTACAGCTATTGAATGTACTGCCATAACCCCAGTAGATTAATCCTGTGAATACTTAATGTTAATATAATTTTAGGGTTATTGAATATTTATTGAGGTTAATCCCCAGATAGTGCTTTCTAAAGTTTGATCATGCTTTTATGTCTCTCGTCAGTGTGACTGTCATGTTCCGTTACATCCGACAAACCAGACAACGAATCTGGAAAACATGTTCAGCACCATCAAAGCCAGCATCAGTGGTACATCACTTGAACAGTACAGGAAATGCTTAACTGTACTTAGGTTGTTGCCGTACGATCTAACTGCTGATGTTCAAAAGGTGAGTCAGATGTCATGCTCCTGTCATCAGATCATGTGACCTCAAAATGCCATTTTATCAAAAAAACACCCTATCACCATATGAGCACATACAGCCCATAACAGTTTGATATTCAACCTTGTCAGAACATTCATAACTTAAAAAATATAATTTGCAGTTACATGACATTTGGCAGTTAGTGTTATTTGCAACAAAATATTATATATTATAATCACCACTTCAGTCATGAAAGAACATATTTTCACATCTCATGACTATATCAGTCCCTTTATTATACACATCACATGGCTACATCAGTGCATTAAGACCTTAATTGTGTCATAAGAATTATATAGTTTTTCAAGACTGTATGGTTCAATAGGTTTAAGGGTAATTATAAGTGATGAAGTAGGGATTTTTATAAAAAAAAATAAAAATTTTCAGATTGGAAGGGCAAAAAACAAGGGTACTAGAAAAGCCTAGAGCAATCCTTGTATAGTTGCATATCAATCCATTTAGCATCTTTAGTCTCATAAATGACTGCATCAGTTCCTATATGGCATTACATTCATACCACTTGACAACATCACTTCCCATGGCAACCATTCACAGTCCTTACAGCCCCTTTTGTTGCATCACATGACCGCATATGTCCCTGTAATACCTAAAATACCATCACATGATCATTGCAGTTTCTTCAGCATTTATAGTCACAGCACATTAATACATCAGTTCCAATAGCAAACATAGTCATATCACATGGCCACAAATGTCACTTTATCATCTGAGTTCGCAATACATGGTCACTTTAGTCCCTCCACAACTATACCTATGGTCATATGATATGACTACATAGTTTTATTTAGCACATTTAGTTACATTCAGAGGACCACATAGATCCATAGAGAACTGTTCTCCTTACATGTATTCACATATGACTAACATGATATGACTACATCTGGCCCATGATTGGATAACCTATAGTCAAATGATGACATCAGACGATATGACTATATAGTCCATTTAGCACCTATAGTCATACCATATGACATTATCAGTCCATTCAGTGCCATATGACCACATTGGTCCATTGAAGTACAGTACTGCCAACAAGTTTTCACACATGATTGACATATCTGGCCATTAACCAGCATAAATCAGATAACATTTCAAACTGGTTGAAGGTAAAACGAATCATTTAAAAAAATGGTCTTTTGATATTTGAATGACTACCCATCAAAGTCAGAAATGTTTATAAATAATTAATAACATACCTCATGTGTAGATGAAAAGAAAGATTAAATATCACACTGAAAATATTTGGGGGGGCTAAATGCTAATAGATGTCAAAAATGACTGAGCAGGATTTCATGTGCACTTTAACTGCCCTTCAGAGCTCAGAATGTCATCAGATATGCAAGGTACCATACAGTATTATACACAGAGGTAGATTTGATATTCTTCAAATGTTCATACACAGATTGCTGTGGTATAGGTCCTGTAATCGGGCCTTTTTGAAACCTCCTGAGAAATCATAACTGTGGATACATAGAAAGCAGAGTGGTAAATTCCATTTGTTTTTATAACTCTGGTGTGTATTTGCTGATCATGATGAACATGCTTCGGGACAAGTGTCGGGAAATCATGTCGGTTTTACTGTAGAATCCCCAGCGGAGCTTTCAGTGTGTGAGGGCTCGTGTAAAAAGCGCAGTCGAGAGACAAATGCTTTTAACATGCACAGACAGGAAATGAAGTGGTGTCAAACACATCTGTCAAGGAGAATGCAGGCCATGTACCACCTCCGAGCAGACACTGTCACTGGCCCTGGGCTCTGCTGCAGGAGTCTGCTGCTATACCCTGTACTTTTAACTATTTTAGAAAAAATGTCAAAAGTAGAGTGAGGTCATGTATCTATGTAATGGACTGCCCTTTAGGACATCAGGTATTAAAATGTAGTGTGTAGTATAATTGCTGCAGAACCTCACATTATGTCTGAAAATGCCAAGATCAGCATGTTTTATTTTCAGTCTGCATCCTGCCTTTTTTGCTCCATCCTGTTATTTCTGCAGAATTTCTTTGCTTAAAGATTAAACTTATTGCCTGTTGGGATACCCAGCCATCCTTGAATCCTGCTTGAATTTGTGCACAAGGGTGTGGTCATCCCAGAGCATTCCTCAACCTTCTACCTGTCAGATACAGGTCAAATAGCCTGCAAATGATCTCCCACCTTGATTCTGTCGTCAGAGTACTTTCCAAAATGTTTAAACCACTTATGTGGCTACCATTTTTACGTGGCTACAGATTAAAAACCCTCAAGTTGCAAATTAAACCACTTACTTGGCTACATTTTTACGTGGCTACAAATTAAAAACCCTCAAGTTGCATGTTTGAATTGAGGTTATACGGCTAGTTAAGGTAAAACTAGGAAAAGGAGTTTCCCTCTTCCAGAAGTCAGAGAATTTGAGAAAAAATGTCTCACATAAAGGAAAAGATGGGAATTTGAGGGCCAACATGTTACATTTTACCTCAAGCATATCCTCTTGATGATCAGCTCTTGTCAGCATGCTTGTGTGGAAGTCCTTGTTTAGCTCTCTTTGGACACATTATATAATAGTGTATGTACAGTTTATACACATAAAATACAAACTGGTGTCTTAATTTTATCATGTTGACTGCCAAACACACGCACTATCAAAATTAATGTCGGGCAATAGTTGTGCATTGCCTTATACAGGAATAAGTAAGGAGACCCAGTCTGTGACCAACAAAAGTCAAGACACTGCTGTCTGGTGTATTGTTGATCACACATGATCTTTAGAAAAAAACACATGATGGAGAAAAGGGATTAGATTTGTCCCATTAGGTGACATGGTATCCTGAACATGAAATGTATCTAGCTTTTTTGTTAAAAACATCATATGCTGTACTTGAATGGTGATTACAGATGAAGGGAAAAATTGGAAAAGATATTTTGATCGTATGCAATGAGTGACATGTCCAGATATAGGAATAGACCCAGGTGAACCATGATACAGATGCAATTGTTTTGCCTGTGGTTACTGTCCTGAAACAAGTCATAACGAAAGGAGCAGTGGTTGCTGGGCAAAAGAGTTTTGGATGGAATTTCATTCATTCAGAATCCTTAGGCAAGATGAGCTTATGACATGGCACTGTGTTGTCCATCTGTCTACAGTTCACGAAAAATGCTTCTTCTCCTCAATTTCTTGACCAATTTTGATTTTGTTTGTTTTATCTGATAGTGCTAGTTGTTGGCTTTTAAAAATGTACACAGAATTTTGATACTTAATAAATATGCCAAGTTTTGCAAATTTTTTTCAAAGTCTTCAATAAGGCCATAAAAAGGTATAGTTCTTAGGCACTTTTTTTCAGAAATCAGTCGGGTGGGCAGTTTTTTTATTACCTTTATTATATGTTTCAATTAAAATGTCATATGATCAGGGAAAAGCATGATAATAACATAATTTTTTTTTTAAGCTCAGCTGACTATAAGTCATCTGAGCTATAGTCGTGGTTCATTGTCCTTCGTCCGTCCATCTGTCGTGCCGTCCGTCTGTCTGTCCGTCCGTAAGACTGGCATGTTTCGACACCGTTGGACCTAAGAATCTGAAATTCGGCATACAGTTAGATGTCCCCAAAATCTCCTACCATACCGAAAATTGGGTCATTAGGACTTCGTTCCTTCGAGATATTAAGGAAAAAAAAACTGTTTTCCATATAAAAAAGCCATTGTTACACTTCCAGGCTGCCTAATATCAAAACCATTGATCTGTTATTGATCGTATTTAGTATTCACATTCTTTCATACATTTTCTATGAACATACCAAAAATTAGGTCAGTATTGGGTATTATTTTGAAGTTATGGGCCAAAACATAATGCAATTTTTTAAAAAATCAGGAAATATATTTACTCACCTAACATGAGAATTGCTGAACCTACAGACTTTTTTCAGGAATATAACTTTATTTAATCAAGATTCAGTTGTTTACCCAAAATTAGATCTGAATTTTGCAAATTTTTCAAGTTATTAGCATAAATAAAAAATTAAATACCTTAAATTTTGACCAAATTTGGCACTGTTGATTTAATTTTCACAGCATATATACATAAGGATTTAATCTTTTAAAATCTGAAATTTCAAAGAAATTGATTGGAAAAAATAGCTTTTATTCATGTTTTCATACACCATATCAAGTGTTGTTTACATCTAGCCCACCTAGTAGTACAGCCTTCACTTGCATTATGTAACCCACCCGTGGCAGCTTTCCTTGGGTCAGCCTGGCCACTACCAGCAGGCTTCCCCTCTGCCCTGCACTCCCCCCCCCCCCAGATGGTGCCTAAACTAGATGAATGTTATTATTTTCTGTATTTGATTCATTCTTATTCTAGGCTGTGCTACATTTTAGATTTTGTATTGTACCACCAAGGTTAAAATGATTAAAGTGTACATTTAACTGTGTCCACAAAGTGGTGTATTGCTATGAAAGTGTGAATGTTCATCAGATAAGTAATTCCTTACTTCAGAAGAGTAAAAACTTCATCAGGTGTGAAATTGACTATTAATTCCAGTAATAAATTAAAACTGGGATAGTAATTAGCACAATGATATTGTTTGTCCCTCATTCAACCAACAGTGTGTATACTTTATTTGAAAAGATGTTTTATTTTATCAAATTTACTTTTATTTTATTTTAGTGAATAAAATTAAGCATGTACTGAAAACTCCAGTATGCAAAACTTTTTAATAGTGATTCAAGGAATATTCTTGTAGGTGCCATGTTGTGGCATTATTTTCTTTTAAATTCAGTTTAAACATTTATGATTTAAAAATAATAAAATATATGTGTATGCATAATATGACCCAATATAAGCTACACTCTGGATATATGATGATTACAACTTTTGCAACAATTCTAATATTTTAACTTATAGTTTCAGTTTTTTACTCTGTATATATAATGATTGCAACTTTTGCAACAATTCTAATATTTTAACTTATATTTTCAGGTTTTTTTTATTAAAAATTTATTAAACCTGTAAATAAAAAAATGATTCAGATAAAAACTTCTTAATGGAAAAAGTTGATATGCTTTGAAAGTGAAATAAAGGTATTAGTCCATTCTGTCCACTTGCCTGTCCATCTGTAAATTTTCATATGCATCACAGTATCTCAAAATTTTACTGTTTTTCTTCATGACAGTCTTGTCAGAGTATTAGTTTGCAATCATATATTTAGAACTTTACTATAACCAAGTAGGAGGGCCCCTTTCCTCCTAGCTTTTCATATTCTTATATAAATGAAAAACATTACAATAGAATATTTCTACATCCACCTTCGTGCTGCCCTCACTTTTCCCTTCTCCGAACCCCATCCCAAAGTCAGCCTCAGTAATCAAGAACAAGTTGAATCAGATATATTCATACTTTAATATTTTGTATAACAATTCATCCATAGGTACCTATGTACATGCCAGAAATTATGTCAATATTGTGTAATATGTAGACAGTGGGCATCACAATAATGTACCTTGTCAAGACTAAAGAGATATTGTGTCATACAGTCACAAATTCATAAATCACTTCATCAGCATAGTTAATCATAACATCATATCTGTCAAATTGAAAGCTTGCAGACTACCATACACTTTAGATCCTTCAACAAATAGCCTTATCATCATTCTACTACTGCTTATTACTTCTGTCATTGCATTCATATTTGCTCAAATATATCACAATTTTCAACCCCTCCTAAATAAATTAAAAATAAACCACTATATTTGACTCTATTAATCCATCAGTCAGGTAATTTCATTTATCATTTACTCACATATTACATTACATTCCTTTATAATAGCACAACATGTCCATGATATTCATAAGCTTTCTCGACTCAATATAGTATCACAGTGGAGAAACATTTATAGTCCAATCACGATCAGCTGAGCGCCGTGACCCATGGGTCCCTTGTTCTAAATAGGTAAAAGCACAACATATCAAAGGAAAACTTATCAAAATTGCATTTTAATATCTTCTTGAAAGATGAAAATCAAAATAAACATTTTTGATGCAGGTGGTTAAAATTGATGTGGGCGGTGCCTGAGAACCGTCCTTTTATTTTTTTTTTGGCATAATGCTTTCTCCTTTATTTCTTGACTATTTATTATTATGTTTAGTTTATCAGAAAGGGCCAGGTTTGGGCTTTGAAACTTCTACTCAGAATTTTTAAACTCATTAAGAACGCAAATATATGGAAACTCTACAAAATCACAAAAAAATGTATTCTCCTTTATTCCCTCAGAAAGTTTGAGTCTACTGGTTTCACTTGACTGAACTTTGAACCTGCAGGTGCATGGGGTCTCTTGTGATGTTAACTTTCTGTGATGCAAAGTTCATTCCATTCGCCTGGTGAAAGTTGAAACTTTCATTATTTTATGTTGCAGGTGTTTTGGATGAGCATTATATCATTCACATTCTGGTTATATTGATTCTTTTTAGAGCCATCAATACTAGTAATAATAATGATAATAATAATAATGATAATGATAATTATAATAAAAATAATGATAATGATTATAATGATAATTTACGGCAGAAATTCTGTAAAAGTTCTGATTCTTGCCATTTACATCAAATATCATATCAGTCCTCTCATATCAATTGATATATCAGGGTATTGATAAATTGTGCCAGCTCTGTTCCCCACTTCATTTTCTTTAAGTTCTCCTAAAGAATATTTTATTTCACTCTGCAAGTGTTTGAGAACATAGTACTACTGTATGTCAGTTACTCTTGTATAGTTGTATCATAGATTACCATAATGTTTCTTTGTAAGATTTGTGCACAGAATAACTGTAAAGTTTCATTGTACCATAAAGACAGTAAACCAGTCAGTGGCAAGGCTTTCGGATAAAATGAGCATTGCCTAACAGTAACAGTATATATACTGGCAGACTATAGAGCAGTTTTCAGATACTGATATTTTTAAAATCTGTGGTGATGATGTTTTATGTGTATATAGGTATAAACATTCATTGAATGAACCCATTGTCATGGCTGGTTTTCTCAAGATTCTTTACAATCGGAAATCTGATAGCGGTCAGCCGTGAATCAGGCAAAGAAAGCAGGGTATATCGGATTCGGAGTACATCGGATCATATGTTGTCATTGTGCAGGTAGTCGAAGAAGACTTTGTGAATGCCAGGAAAGAAGATCCCAACAGAATGACAGTTGATGACTTCCATGCACTCCTCGTTCTTGCGAGGTAGGTTTTCAGTCATCTATCAGTTTTTTCGTGGATATGTTCTCCTGGCAACGACCATCAAAGGCAGGTGTGTCCTGCTGCAGTATAGTTATTTCCATGGTAACATCCACATTTGCCTGATGCTGTATTTTATTGAGAAGTATCACGTTACATTAGTCATATCATCCATTATCTCATTATATAAGGTTCTTTATTATTCAGAAATCTTTTCATTCAGTTCTGTTATTTTATATACTCGTAGACTATTACATGTCAACACAATTCAATTTTAAAGAATTTGAAAAAAACCCATGTCATTATAGTATAAGTTACGATATCATTTATTACCAATGAAGAATTTGGTTGTCAAACAACTGACATATAGCACACTTAGTAAAAATAATTGTGTGTAACTTAAAAAGCCTATCATAAGTGACTAGAAAATAAATATTAATACATTACATATGCTTATTACACAAAAGCGCTGCACTGAGCATAAGAGTCCCAGAAACAGTTTGTTTAGAACATAATTCACTGTGTCCGTCTTCAAGATTATAGCCATCTGATTGCTCCATTCAACATGATTTAAAATTTTCTCCTTTTGAGTATAACACATTCATAGTCTTCCAAGTCTGCACCAATAATACATTCTGCAGTTTTTCTTGTTCTGTCTAATCCCACTTTATTAGTTACACTCTAATTATTCCAACAACAAATAATACTGAAGGTTACCACACTTTGTGCAACATTTTCAGCTTTGTGGGATAACTTTAAATGATAACCACAGCCATATATAAAGAACAATTTACTTTTTATATACAAGTCATATGACAGGAGTATTATGGTATACCCATTCGTCCATCCATCCGTCGATTAATTTTTAGTTTTGCTGTGATAACTTACCAGGGCCAGATGGATTTTCGCAAAACTCGCCATAACTACTTACCAACAGATTATCTTGCACAAGTGATTATGGGCAACATCCATGCATATTTAATACAGTCACAGGTCACTAGGCTACTTTGTGGTGTCACTGTGATAACTTATGAAGAATATGAAGGATTTTGATAAAACTCATCAAAAATGTTAATCAATAAAATATCTCACCTAAGATCAATTTCCAGCAAAATCCACGCATATTTAATGAGGTGAGCGCTTGGAGGCACCTGAGTTTCTCACCTGAATTACCTTCTCATCAAAAATCACGCATATTTAATGAGGTCAGAGGTCAAGAGATACACAACAGGCATATTACGTATGTTTGCGGTGATCTTGTTATATATTTTGCTGCCATATATTACAAGCTGTATATAAAGCTGCATCTGCTCTTTATGATATTATAAGTGACATTCACAAGGTCATCAACCAATATGCATTTGAGCCTTTATAGTATTCAATTCCAAATTTTGAATTAATTACCACCGTGCATTTGATCACAGTCAAGGCTGTAATCTTTGACTAATCTGAAATTTATTTGTTCAAACATTATCATGGTATTTTAACGGGGGTATGCCCAGTGCCTGGGGAAACTACAGTATCTCTGATGCCAGAATTGTGATGTCACTGCAATAACAGTGATCACTGGCAAGTTTGTCATCTTTGAAATCTGATCTGAAAACTTAATGGTTCAAACAAATCTACAGATAATGTGGTATATGAACTCTGGTGATATGGATTCTCTTTGAAATCCAGTACATTAATTGTTTTAAACTTATTTATTTTTATCGCTTATATAACTAATAATATTCCAATTATCACCTTTTAGTTATGTACAGCTTTTTAGGGCACAAATTCTGATGGATTTTAATTATAATTATCATCAGGTTTCATTACAGATATCAGAGTGGTGTGGTGGTTCTAGTTTTCCTGATTATCAGTAGAGGGCACCAGAGTTCTGTGGGTGGAAAAGTCATCATTTTATATCACATACTATATATCATATTATAATGCAAACATTAAACATGAAATTTTCAGAAGGGTTTTGATGATGATAGTGTGAACTAAAGTGAACGATTAGATAAAACAATACATTTTATTCAGACATTATGAAAATGTTCTCAGGTTTCAGACCTTTACTGTATCATCAGCATTGTGGATGGAAGTGGTTGTCTCCACCAAAAAAAAAAAAACACTAAGTAACCAACCAGCCATGTTGAGCCAACCCACCCTCGACAATGAAAGCTTTTGTGTTTATTTGCCATTCAGTGTTCCCTATTTAATGTCTGGCTCAAGTCCTGTCTATAATTTAATGAAAGAGTTCTGCCTAAAATCTGCTTCTGCACTCATTCCTTCAGTGGAATTTTCTTTAACCTAAATGTTATATATAGAAAATTAAATGTGTGATGATTTCTTACTCCCAAGGTAATTAACATTTCCACCTGCCAATTGCCATACACCTGACAAATCTGTTTTATGACCAGTAAAGACATCTAGGCAATTAATCTGAATTAATATTAAAGATGTTTCACACAAAATGTGAAATTACTCTTTTTGATAGTTTGGCTTAATTGTCCATAGTGTATATATGTGTGTAGGAGTTGCCTTTATCCTTTAACTAGTGAAGAGCTAAATTTAGGTCTACGTGTATCCTGTGCTAGTGCATGACCTATTTAAGTGTAACTGGTATCAATAACCTTGACAGGCTTAACCTTCATGACATTAACAATATCAGTGTTTAAAAATTTGTATTAGTTATTTCACTGAATAAATATACTCGCATGTTACACTGTGAGATGAAGACAAATACTTTATGAACAATTAAACGTGTTATATTGGAAGGAATATAGTCAGTTAAAGAGAACATGTTTTATGTAAATTTGCTTATATTTGATCATATGCTCTGTTCAGTATTAACACAATTACAGTATCTCCATACACAAAGATTAAAGGGCTATTTTAGAATACAGATTTTACAATACTAATGATTACTTAAAGAAATATTAAACACTTGAAAATCAAAAGAATTGAGTTCTTTTAATCATCCTTTATGATGGTTCTTTGGTTTAATGTCTGCTGATTGTTTGTCTTTATTCAATCATGATTTCTTTTGTCCACACAGATTTCACATTTTTTAGCAAGAGCTAATTACTCAATGGGTTTTATGATTATTTTGAACTATAAACTGTTCTTCCTGCCATCCAAGGCGAGAACATGTTGGTGTTATTCAAATTCTGACAACCTCTGTAAGAAAAGAGTTGGTGCTTGTGGTCTTTTTATTTGCTCCACATTCAGACAAAGATGGGGGGACTTCAGTGGTGAAAAAGTATGAAAAAGTACAAACGTTTTTCAGCTTTGGCACAAATTAAAAGAAACATGAAAGCATACCCGGTCCATTTCATAATAACATAGATGACCCTGGTGGGGAAGGAATATTCGTGAACTTCAAAGAAACACAAGGAGTGGCTTGTGGCTTGTCAAGACTGCGGAAACTCTAATCGTAAATTTATTGGGAGTTCCATACTAATTGAGCAGCATCTGACTGGGTCCTGTTCATGGGAGCCCAGACCACACTTTCATTCATATCCATTAGAACAGAGCTAATTATTTCTCTAGTTTTCAGAACATTTCCTTTTTCCGCTGAGTTGTCTTACTCATATTTCCCAGGGCCAAACCTTTTCTATGTCTTTGAATCATTCGCCGCTACTTAGAAGAAACACTAGCGTGTTTCTTTCAAGTTCCACGAAGGAGGTAAATTGGCCTCGCTTCATACTAAGAGCTGATTTAACTGTCCATTGGGAAACCCGTGGATGATTAACTCCTGTTGATGTGTGTGGAAACGCGTTTGCTAAAGCATTTACTGATAATTGCATATCCTATGCACACGGTAATTTACATTATGAGTTTTATAGGAGGTAATTGCTACAACTGGAGCCATTTCTCTGAACATGTCCTAAATACTGTGGATGCATAAGAAGTTGGAATATTTCAGCAAAGTGTCAACGGTGGATGGATATTGCAGCCTTGCCCATTTTGCCGAAAATGTTTCCTGCGTATAATGTGAAAGTTTGCTTAATCATAGAAGCTGGTCCCAAAAATGGTTCCCAGTTTTGGTTGTTTGTTTAAGCAGGTCTGCTCATTAGCATTCAGTGATATAATTACTGGTCAATACAGAGAAGGGGAAGAAATCCTTTATGATGCAATGCTGTATCCCTTGGGGACTGGCGTTCCTCATTAGAGGTGTATTTATTACAAAAGATAAAATTAATTAGACTTTTAATTTGTTACCTCCTTGGAGTTTTGTTTAGATTTTTTCAGAGAGGGAATGTCAAAATCTGACAACTTGGCTATGTAATTAATTTGATGGATAATTATGAAAGATAACAAATTTGTGCATCTGTCTGTATCACTCTTCATGGTGCTGGTGTAAATACTGTTTGTTCCTGATTTATATAGGTCGGAGGTTTTGATTAAATTGATGGATTTAGAATATCGCCAAGTCTTATTAGCTTAATTAACAAAGAAAACAAAGATGTGAGAGAACTGCAAAGGAAAACTCAATTCTGCGAATCTGAAATCTTAATGTGGTGATTAAATCTGAACACTGTTTAAATAACATGCATGTATGAAGATAAGAATAATTAAGATACTAAGTAAAAGTAAGTATAACACAGGAATATTCGGATTGACTTATTATATCAGAAAAATGAAAGCCCTTGTTTCTAGGGTTCATTTCTGGATTAATACTTTCTTTTGAAAAGTTATTAAGGAATAAATAAATAACTTGCTGAAAATATTTAATGGTCTTTACTTTAAGTGAAGTTTAAGCACATTTAAGCACAGTTTATACAATACACTACCATTTAAAATGTTAGAAGTGTTACTGAATTTTTTTCTCTCCTCCATAAGTAATTTTTAAGTGCCTGGTACAGTGATCAAAGTATAAATAAAAGTTATAGTCATCACGAGAGGTTACATTATTCATAGCTTTTCTATCATACGAGGCTAAAGTATTTACAGTATCTATCAAAAGGGGCTGAAGTATTTACATGTATCTATCATAAATAGTTGAAGTATTAACATGTATTCATCTAAGTGGCTAAAGTATCTACATGAATCATACATAAGGGATGTGTATACATGTATCTATCATAAGGGGCTGAGGTATCTACATGTATCTGTAATAAGTGGCTGAAGTATCTACATGTATCAGCCATAAGGGGATGATGTGTTTACATGTATGTGTCGTAAGAGGCTGAAGTAATTATGGGGCCACCATGAGGGGCTGAGGTACTGGTATTTACATGTAGCTATCAAAAGAGGCTGAAATATTTACATGTATCATTCATACGGGGCTGATTTATGTAAGTGGGTTTATCATGAGGTATTTCCCTAAGTGTGAACATCATAAAGACTAATGTCCATAATAGAGGGCTGAGGTGTTTGCCTAAGTGTGACCATCATAAAGACTAATTTATTTGATTCCTTTGAAGATGCCTAGATTGTTATTGTTTGACAGTCAGGGCCTTTGTCCCTCCCAAAATTATTCATTTATATGCATTATGCTTTATTATATTTGCTTTATACTTTTACAAAGGTTAGTGAAAAATTTTCATATAATTCATATAGCATGACAGTACTGTCAGCATACATGTAAGGAATTCATGACTGAGAAGAACATGTCTGTAACTGATGTCAGTTTTATTTTCTGGCTTGCATCCCCATTAATGATAAATCATGGTTTATCATAATCTTGTCTCTGTAGCTATCACTGTGGTCCAATGATAAATCTGATTTTCTTTTTCCCCATCCAGGCTTCTTTCAGTCAGTCAAGGTCAGCGACAACTGTCACTGGAGACCTGGCATCGAGCCAAGCAGTTGGAAAGGGAACGTAAACAGCGCTTGACATCCGCCACCAGTTAGCCTGAAGAGACTGACAGCCGCTGGTTCTTGTCTCTGTCAATGCTGTCCAGCCATGCAGACTGCTGACTCAGCAGCCACACCTGTTACACTCTGAACCAGCTGTGTGTGTACTGTACCTTGGTCCACTTGAGAAATACATCACAATAGTGTGGGTACCAATCCCACTGCTGCCACCAAGAAGAATAAGGAGTTCTTCCTTGAACTACTGATTTATTGTGGATTTACTGGCTTAGCGTACAGATAAATTGGTGCTCTTTGCCTCAGAGTAGAAATTAATTTAGTATACCAAGCTTATAAAAAATGTCTGTGCCATATGGTCCTTCAGGGTTCTCACAACCTCTTGAATATCCTTGAATATTTGAATAATGTTGTCAAGGCCTTTTAAAGTTCTTGAATATAACTAAATACTACAAAATATCCTTAGGAGAAAAAAAAAACATTGAAATTTGCTCTATATTCTTATCCACGCTCCCTGTCCACTCTGTTTTTCACTGTTATTTTTTAAGGTTACAAAAACTTGCCAAACAAAATTTGCACCAATGGCAGAAACAAAATGTGTTAATATTAGTACCATACCTAATGATATAAATGTCATTAACTTCATGGCCTGGTTGATTTTGTCTGTTATATATCTGTGATTTTTGACATCCTTAACCATTGTTTGTCCTTCAGAGATACGGTTAAAATGTAATGTTTAACGTAAGAGTGAAAGTACTCTATGGGTGTCTCTTTTGCACATAACCTCTATTATGACATCATTACTGATTTCTGCCATATACATTTCATTAGATAGTGGTAAGATACAACTACAGAATAGACAAATTTCTCTTAAAATAGTTTTTAATGGTTGACAAGAAAATGACAAGAGGCAGATAATTATTTCAGAAATAGTTAATTATGCATTTTCCTCTTTGTGCCCTTGATGCAAACCTTTTTCATATTATTTTGACTTTTCTAAAATTAATCACTAAAAACAGGTGTGGTGGAATTGAGAACGGTAGTTGGCTATGGCAGATCAAGAGGAACAGGGATTGCTATAAACAGTTAATTAACTTTCTCTACCTTTCTCTGGTTACAGTATTATTACTCTTGTTTTGCAATAAAGTGTTTTGAATTTTGCATTTACTAAACATCATGAACAATACGGTCTTCACTTGCACACACGTAAATTTTCTTAAACGAAATCGCAATTGTCACATGTGATATAGTTGATAGAGTGCCATGTGATATTGAGTGACATTATATATGTAAACTAAAATTGTACATGAAAAGGTAAATTGAGTTGGATTTAGGAGGATCTGTTAGCTGATTGGGAACAAGTATGGGAGGCCGTGCCAGAAAAAATCTTGAATATCCAAATTGGGAAAAATCTTTAAGTAAATGTGTGAGATAATAAACAAAATATTCCAAATGTTTAAGCACCTTAAAGTACTATTAATTTTTTTATATAAAAATCGTAACATGTATGCAGAAAATGCCAGACCCATCAGTTTACTGTATACAATTTAAAACATGCATTTTTTATATCATGCTGCTTGCGACTATTTTACAGTGTTCTGATGTTAATGATGCCAAGGAGATGTTTTGAAGGGGATAAATAATCTATGGGTAACATTCCCATTATTGTTTAATATACAAGGGATAATATCATATTCTTTTGCAGACCCTCCGACGCTGCACAAGATTGGCAGTGATTTCATTGATGTAAAAGAATTTGAAACCATGCAGATAAACCCTAGAAAAAACATCAAATCTCAAACTTCATTTAAAGTTATAGGTTTATTTGTCAGTGATGTTTTACCAAAAGGTTGGTGTGGTATTTTATTAAAAGGGTATCAGGATTACAAACCGTACGGTGTGTAGTATCCAGAAAGATTGTGTAAGTAAACCAGTGGCAGCTGCACATAGTTAATGTGATGCGAGATGTTCTCATATGGAAATACACCTGGGGTACATGGTGTGTGTGTGTATATATATATATATATACATGTATATACACCTTATAAATGTTCAGCGTTTTTCTACAAATTATTTGTGCTGAACATTACTTCCGGTTACACCAGATGAGTAAATTATTTTTATACGTCCGTCTATGACGGGGAAATATGGTTACCCACGGTCCGTCGGTCTGTTCGTTCGTTAACTTTTAGTGTCGCCACGATAACTTACCAGGGCTTTGATGAATGTTCACATAACTCACCATATAACTGCTTATCAATAGATATCTCGCCCGAGTTCGATTATGCGCAAAATCCACGCCTATTAAATGAGGTCAAATGTCACTAGGCTACTTTTTATAATTTATAAAAAGGGATACCATGATTTTTGATAAAACTCAACAGAAATATTAATCAATATAATATCTCTCCTATTCGATTTCCAACAAAATCCACGCTTATTTAATGAGGTCAGAGGTCACCAGACTTTGAAGGCACCATGGTGCAAAAAATGGATTTCCGTGAAGCTCATTATTCATATTTATCAATAGAGTTTCTCACCCAATTTAGTTTATCAGCAAAATTCACGCATATTTAATGAGGTCATAGGACAGAGATACGCGATGGGCGTATAATGCATCATTTGCGGTGCTCTTGTTTATGTAATGCTTTATCAAGAATGCTTCCATATGTATAGGATTATGCATAATGTAAAGGCTTTTTTTTACAAGTGTATATTTTTGAATCTGTATTGTAATAAATCATCATACTCTAGGATTTGTGTATTGTTTCTTTCGGGGAGTGGCTAATTTGAAAACAAATATATGCCATCCTTAAAAGGTTACAGAGCATTTACTCACCGTACTTGAACGTTCACTCATAATGTTGCCAGACTGTTACTTTCATTCATACACTGTCCATACCGTTAATAAAGAAGGGGAAAGTGGCCCTAAATCATTTTAGTTTGGAGAACCTGGGACCATCAATCCAGGCGTTCCTTCAGCACTGAAAAAAGTTGATAACTAAGAGAGTATTTATTAGTTTGCTGCAAAGGTATGGAGAGGAAAGACGGGTTAATTATTAAAACCTAAAATAAATGCCAACTGTGATGCCACAAAGTCCTTCATGCCACTTCTTGCCTCCGCCTAAATATAGGTTCGATTATTTTCCCCCTGATTTCAACTGGGTTCCGCCACTGCGCTTGTTTCTGGAGAACGCCTCTGAAACCACTGGATGGAATTTTCCTAAACTTTGCATCATTATTGGGTCAAAAGGGAAATGATGCCTAATAGACTTCCGTCATTACGTGGTGTTTATCTATGCGTCTATTTCCCTGCCTCCAACCATTATATAGACCTTGGATAGCTTTATCCCGTTTCCAAGATTGGTGGCAACAGCAAAAAAAAATCCTTATTAGATGGCGTCCATTCGTGTGCCTGTTTTTGGTGAAATCCTACATAACTCCGGAGTGTTTTGATATACGAACCTGATATTTTGGAAAAAAAAACCAGGAAATATCTTTACTCACTGAACATGAGAATTGCTGAAGCCACAGACTTTTTTCAGGAATATAACTTTTTTTTAATAAAGATTCAATTGTATACCCAAAATTAGATCTGAATTTTGCAAATTTTTAAGTTATTAGCATAAATAAAAAAAATAAATACCTTTAATTTCGTCCAACTTTTGCCACGGCACGTTTTTCTCCTGTACTTACTGTTGATTTAATATTCACATCATGTATACATTATGACCATTCAATGAGGCAACTGAACGTAGCTTTTGTTTAAGCTTTTAGACACCATGTCAAGTATTGTTTCATCAGGCCAGCCCAGTTTAACAGTGGGATGTATTGGGTGATGGAGCCTCCACCTGTGTTATGTAATCACTTCAGGCAGCTTAGCTCAGCTATGCCTCAACTTGGTCCAGCTTAGCTTTGCTTCCCCTCTGCACCCCCGCCACACACACAGAAAAGGTGCCTTAAGTAGATGACTTAAAATTTTCCCTATTTAATTCATTATTATTCTTTACTTTTGCTATATTATGGATCATGTATAGTATCACAAGGGGTTACAATGGTAAAAGTACACATTTAGTCGTGCCCACAAAGTAATATATTGCTATAAAAGTATGGAGCATTCCATTAATATCTCTTGCCATACATACCACCGGTACAGTTAATCAAGAATTTCGGCAAACTTTCTTGGAATTTTAATCTTGAGCTCATTTAGCCATATCTTTAAACTGTTTTTAGAATTATAAGTTACATTTACACATTTTATTTATCAAATATATCCTTTGATATAACTGTTAGGCCCATAACCTTTTTTCCCTTATTGCATAATTAAATGGTTTCAGGTATTTATTACAGAATAAAATATATACTTATTAGATTTAGCTTATGCTCATTAGAAGTTGTACCATTCCAATTTTTTTACAGTATTTTATTTCATTTTATAAATTGTGTATTATTATACAACAACTCATCTCCAAATTCTTCCTTATTCTATGACTTACAGGGTTTCATTTATTCTCAGTGGATATTTTAAACACATATTACTTTCACAGTTAAAATACAGATAGTTTTATTATGAAATTTGATCATGAGAGGCTCCTGCATGTATGTTAATGAAGTATTTGTCTTGCATTTCATATATTTTGTATTTGATTATCACCAAACAGCCAGGCCATTTCCTCTAAGCTTTTCAAATGGTAATATGTAAACAGAAATGAGTACATTCCGCATTTGCTAAAACTTTACAAAGTTCAGCTGAGCGCCGTGACCCATGGGTCCCTTGATATTTTCTGTTTCGTCCATCCCTGCGTTTTTGGATACCTTTACATATCTGATGCCAGAAATATGATGAGCACTCATTTGAGAAGACGTTCAATGTTTCAATGTTCCTGTGACTTGGCGGATACACATGGTGGATTGTAACTACCCATGTTCTAGTTGATATCAGATGTTGAGATGTTTACCAGGTTCACAAAGTTGACCCATTTGGAATTTATATTCTATCACTATTCATATTTAATGTGGAACCTGAGTTATTTTACATTTAATGTGAAAGATTATTAACTTGCCCGATCACTGGCACGCTTGTGAAGCAGAGTCGCCGGACTTATATTAGCCATAAAATTTCCGTTCGACATACTTAAACAGGAACTGTTGACTATAATTGCCAACCTAATAAACGTGTAGTCGGTGTAATTCAACATCAGCCCACTCAGTTTACGCTCCAAAAGCAGTGGTAGGCCTAAAGACAAGACTTTTGCTTCCACCACTGTCTTCTGCTGCTCCAGTAGGACGGGCTGGAGTGTCGTCGCCCCCCGAAGGACCGTATATCTTATATATATTGGTGAAATGAATACATCATCGAGGGCCCTCTATAAGAAGAAGAATTATGACGAAGGGTTCCGAGTTGACGGGACCGGTATTATCCGAAAACTACGTGCCAAATCACCGCATTTAGCCCATGGATCTTTTTTTTTCGAGGCGGGAAGAGGGGGTTAGCAAGGGGACATGTCCCGTCAGTTAGAACATTGTACCTTGTCCCAAACACTTTTTAGGGGAGTGAAAAACGTAGTTTAAAATTTCAAAATCATGTGTGTTTGTTCACATTATTACTCGCGCAATCATGAACGGAATCTCGCGAAATTTTCAGTGCATGTCGGGAATGGGTCAGAGAGGCAACGATTAGTCTTTTCATGTGGATCTGTCTCATGATCCGGGTCCAGGAAAGACATGTACATTCACTTTTGCACGAATGAACCTGGGAATATATTGGCCGAATAGGTGAATACAAACACGGGTTGGGGGGGGGGGGGGGGGGGCTGTGGATTGTCCCCGTGGCATTGTGCCAACAAACAAGGCCTATAATTCAGGCCTAATTCAGTTAAATACATTCATGGAGCGTTCTAAACGTAATGACGAAGGCTTGTTTCCAGACCGATTTGACTATATGCTTAATTAATAAGAAAGAAAGTATGTGGTTTCCTTGCATTTACTGGACAAATATATTCGCAATCTCTACTATTTAGATCATGAACGTTTCATATCTGTTAAACATTTGTTCGGATGATGTTAGAAATCTTGCTGGAAGGGTATGATGAGCCCAATCGTATTTTATCACCAAACCCGCTTTTAAAATTATATTAGCAGTATGAATAAGAATTTCTGTAAGATAGCTTATCTTGTACAAAAGCCATCTACAATTCCGTGTTTGCGCATCCCTGCCATTATAAGAAATGT
Source organism: Sipunculus nudus (assembly GCA_026874595.1). Lineage (NCBI taxonomy): Eukaryota > Metazoa > Annelida > Sipuncula > Golfingiida > Sipunculidae > Sipunculus > Sipunculus nudus. The sequence continues at coordinate 45,674,035 of CM049306.1, read as the reverse complement.
TACCAGGTTCCTTTAGAAGTTTGTATGCGGAGATTTATTAAACAGAGGATAAAGCTTGTTTTTATTTGGAACACTGTCTGTAAGAGAGAAATTGTGACTTTTTAATTGATCCATAATAAGTAAAAATCGTACAAACATCTCTCAAGGGGGACGAGAGGGATAAACAAAAACGCACGCCAAAAGGACCAGTATTGTTAATTTTCTTGTACGGAAGACTTGTGGAGCCACCTACATTTTTTTAGGGGTGGTTTCCCTAAAACTGCAACAGAACATGTTAACCATATGACATTTTTATCTACCAAACTATTGTATTATTTAATCTGAGAATACCGATGGGTAATTTTTGGCCTGTTGTTTCTCAGATCCGTGCTCCCGGTTCATGGCTTACGTATTTATTTTTATCACCATTCCTACAATTGGTGACACTTGCCGTTCTTGCCAAATCTAGCTGTTTTCCGATAACTTCCCTGTGAAAATTTGAACATCGTGTTTTTCCCGTTCACTCGACGGTGGCCGGTAGATGGCGTGCTTCATTGGTGGTAGTTAGTTTACATTATTATATACATTCTCTTACAAGTTACACCTTTTGTAACTATTTCAACAGTATTTCATTCAATTATTTCAACAATAAATAGTTTCGAATGAGGCCCAGGCAGGACAAAATTATGAAAATAAAGTAAAATATTCCACCTTTGTATGTAAGTATATGGACTCTCAAAGTCATAAAATGAAGATTTCCTTATTTTCTTATATTAGATGTCTTTACACAGAACAGAAAACCAGGAGCCCCAGCATAAAATGCGACCTAGGCTCTCACCTATAGCATTTTTAAACCTCTAAGTCACAAAAATACCCGCTCTTATTTGCAGCATCAAGGATAACATAAATGTGAACCATTTTTGAGTGGAGCACTCAGTCGTAGCGGCAGCTCCAAACCAACCTTACTTGAACCCGCCAAGATAATTTCCAGCAGAAAAATTGAAGAGAGATTTCTGGTTATGTCCGACAATATTATCTTCAAACAACAGCAGCTGCCGACTTGGCTTCGGGGGTTGAAGGAAAGACCGGGATCAAGTCTTTGAGAATTTGTTAACCTGAACCTAGACCTGCAGGGCTTGGTGCATATTATATGGACTCTAAAGCCGCATTGGTCCGTAACACACATCAATCATTTCTTAAAATAACGCAGCTGTAAGCACAGGACTTGCTGGCCTGATATATGCAGGGCTGCCAAACAGCCTTTCACCTTTTAAAGTTTATCCTATTTGATTCCCTTGACCGACCTGTATCTTAACCTCGGACAGATTTAAGAATACAAACTGATGAATATGAGAAATATATCTGTGGCTAATTAAAAAAAAAGTTCTTTTGGATTTTGTTATTTTAAGGCCGAATTACTCGTGTTAATGTAATGTGTTCAATCAGATTTGGGTCAGAGGATGCTTCTAAAACATGCACAAAAATAAGAACGAATTCTGCTGGTGCGGAGTGCGGTCCGTCGTACGGCTGCGTATATACGTTTTTGCCAACCGGATCATGTAGTTTTCGATATGGAAACGTATACGGAAACGTGCTGAGTGCCATTTGAAGAGCTAAAAGACATGAAAAATCGCAATGACAAACGTATATATGGAAACACACTTTATGTGTGCACATCCATTTCCGCATGCGTTGACTCTATACGTGTACACGTAGCAGGGACGGATATATCGCGTATTAGAAAAAAATAAATGTAAACAAGTGTGTGTGTGGGGGGGGGGGGGGGGGGGGGTGCTATTGTTCACTTCCTGGTTCTCAGGCCAAAGAATTGTAATCAGCCCAAAATGAGAGTGTGGTATCGGATTGTGCATCCAGCTGGATTCGAAGTTTTTAAACCTGCAACAACCCGTTCTTATTGATTTGATGCACAATTCTTGGCCCTATGCTAGCCCTGGTGTAGAAACTCCTAACATTTACCATAAAAATAGAAACCTGGAACACTGCAATGTGTGACCGAGCTGTGTAAAAAATGTAGCACATGTGCTAAGTTAAATGATGGGTTTTCTTTTATTATAGCAATTATTTATTTAATGTGTGACACTTCAGACTATTAATAGTCTCTGCCGTCCAACAATCCGAAACTTGAAGCGGTTTGTTTTGAGCAAAAACGACCTCTGGCGAATGGGTGTTTATGAAGTTTGACTGTTGAGACAAGCAGTCCCGGAATTTTCATATCTCCGAACTGGAAGAGGTCCGTTTTTGAGTAGAAACGACCTCTGTTGGCTATGAAGCCGTAACAAAGACTCTGTAGGCACTGATAATTCGGCTGGTAAGCGTACTTGAGTCGTGATACAAGCAATATCGAGGAATGCAACGCATTGGTCTTCCATCATGTTGCATGCATATGGTTGTAAACAGGGCATAATCTTAACATTATGCTACGAAAGATGAATAACCCAAGATAATACATGTGAACTAACAACCGAGTAACCCGTGTGAGCCATGCTTGTATTCATGCGGTCAGAAATTCAACAAACATGCCGAGGGATTTACCAATATGCTTAATTAGAATGGAATTTTCTCGTTCATGTTCGGTATTGTTACAAAGTACACAAACATGCAAACGATTAGGCTGGTTTATATCAATTGACAGTATATCTGTAGGCCATGAGGAGTTGACAGAAATGACGAAAATATTTGCATCCTCGTGTGGCCTTATAATGCGTTCCTCAGACCTAGATGTAAAGGTGCTCTAGCAAGCCAGTAATCTGGTCGTGATGTCAGAGGGCCGATATGGCGCTCATCAGAAGTAGGGCTAAGAGCAAGGTCATGAGTTCATTTGTCCTATTTTTTATTTGCAAGCACCTTAAACGAATCCCTTTAAAAGCAACATTGGGCCCCTAATTCTTAAATATCTGGTATTCTCTGCATTTAAAACTACATGTTTTAAAAGCAGTTTTATACATGTTGCACAAGCTAATCAAACTTTGTGCATTACCATGCATGGGCCGGATCTAGGATACTGCTTCGTACACTGACTACTACCATAAGTGTGGCTGGCCTTTATTCACCCAACATCACCCATATGCCTGATTTGTTCCGCAAATCTCTCGCGGGTGCTTAAAGTCATTAGGTTTTACAGAGTGGAACGCCAGGGTTTATAGCCATAGATCTGAGTGACACCGGAAATAAACGAGAGTATTTACCTTTTTGTAGTAATCTACCCGGAAAAGGCGAAAAGGAGCGGCAATACATTAACACACAGGGTACTGGTGTATAGACTGTACGACAACAGACCCGCACGACCTTACCCCGCCAGCTGGCAGCTGAGGCCGTTCCCTTTAGACCTTCTGGCTCAATGTCAGCACCTATACACAACTCATACCGGTCTGGGGTCTTCTACGATTCCACAGGTTATGACCGTGCTAAGGCTCCCAGACGACATACATCCCTACCCAGTGACGATACACAACCAACCATGGCCAAAAATCACCGCCATGGGACCCCCCGGGCCCCAGTCAGTTCTACCATCGGACTTTAATAGCGGTGCGTATGATCACACAATGACAGGCCTCATTGAGGGCAAAAACGCCTAATCCTATCGGCGAGGAGTTGTATATGACCTTGCAGTTGTTGCGGAAATATTGCCATCATAAAGCCACTTGTATATTTTCTTTGCTCGCAGTAAAAAAATCCTTTGGCACCCAGATGTTGAGAGTTCCCAGGTCACGCCCCCATGCTGTTTCACTTTCATTACACAAAACGCTTTTATGTCAAGCCATTTTGTTCCCTGTCTGCAATAAAAAGATTCTTCAGTCGCTCATGTAATAAATAGCGGACCCGGGTTTCGTGTTCGTAAACATTGGCTCTAGCCTTTGATGTGCTTATAATGTTTTGTCATAAAGGATGAGTCTTTCATTAAATCTTAATGCTAACTACTTACTAATGGACGGTTAATTTGATATGTTGTAAATATGCGAAAAACTAAAATACCATATATATGCTGGAAAAATAACTCCTATAATGATTATACCAACACATGTATAGCAATTAATCATAAATTGGATCAATTGTGTCTCATATGTTGACATAAATATTTCGGTTCCTCATATTTATGCCTATGTCTGAAAAAGAGGGTAAAATTAATTATTTACAAGGTATACGGCAAAGATGGATATGTTGCTGAGGACTTACTCTGTAAATGTACGCTTGGGAGAATTTCAAATTAAGATATAAGGTTTCGGGAGGTGAATTTGTGATCATTTCTTTTTTATTATATATTAGCACTTGGGAAGTACATGCTCGCCTAAAGCTTAGTTTGTTTTTACCCATTTTAACGGTTACATTCCCCATGAGCTCAATAAAATACATTTTCCTGATAAAGAAGATCCTATGGGGGCCAAATTTCCTTATAAATATACTTTTTTGTTCCTTTATTCATGGGTTTTCAAATAATTTAATAACGTGCTATAGTTTAGTTTGAACATTTGGAAGTCGTGTCATGACTCGAGGTCACGTTCGCCTTACGACATCGTCAATAGCCACATCGGGTAAACTTTGTGTATATAGATATACATTCAACACGCGCATGTTTGTCTGTTTGTATCAGAATGATAATCCCTGCGAGAGACTAGCCGCTATATATATAGCTGTTATTTGACTCATTTCTCGAAGCCTTCTCAGTTTTAAAAAGATGAATGTTTTAGTTTATATTGAAAATTTCTTCATGTGTTACTGAAAGAGATTTTTATTGCTGACTGTATACGAAACCGCCATTCTCCTTTTTGCTAGTGTTACAAGGCAGTCGCATTTTATGGAAAAATATAAAAAAGTTTTGAAGGTTAACGTTAAGTATTGATATGCTTACTTTGCAAGAAAGGTTTGTTGGATGTAAGATAATTTAATTTAAATGTCTTCTTGATATATTACTTTTATTTTACAAATATGTATTTTTCAATATCGTCAGAAAGTTTTAATTACCTTTTATATATTTGTTAATCATGTTAAAAAGATGGAAGTATTGGAACACAGAGTACCAGAGAACAGAAATAAGTTACTTTTGTCCATGATAGCAATAGGAATAAGCTAGTTAAGAAACTGAACATCTACAGTGCACAGATTACCAGCACTTGAGAAACAGATAAAATGGAAGAAAGAAGATGTAAGAGAAAGAGATTAAAATGCAGGTTCTTTTTAGTTCAGACTTTTGACAATATAATACTGCAGAAGCATGGATTCAAAAACTTATTTTTGATTTTAAAACCTTTTGTAATCTCATTAGGCTTTGCTCTATAGCATGTAAAATATTTGACCACAATTTAATCGACCTTTAATTTAGTCGATTTTGAGTTTTTAGAAAGAAAAAAGAAAGAAAGAGAAATTAGATTTGGAACAGAGTCATATTATATATATATATATATATATATATATATATATATATATATATATATATATATAATATAATACCATCATTTCTAAGACGCTTCATGTGATTTCCATGCTTGAAGATTGTTTTAGTATAATTTGCTGAAATAAAATATCACTAGAATGATCTTGGCATTAATGCCAGTTTAATTATCACCATACACGGGCGTACGGGTCATAGGACGGGTGTAGTTGAGTTAGGAGGAATGCCCTCCATTATTCAACAAAATGGTGGAGAACATTAGGGCAAACTACAGTACAACACAAAGGAAAGAGATAGTAAATAATTAGACTAACAATAGCCAATGATGGTAGATTAATCCCTTGCATATAGCCAGCAAATATTTTTTTTTAATCTTAAATTTTCCGTTGTTACATTTTTCAGTGGTGCAGGAATTTATCAGACCAGGACTCATATTTCTATAAACTTTCTCGGGTTTAGAATACGATAGTCGCGGTCATTCTACATAGTCTCCATTGCATGATCAAAACAGTATGTTTTACAAAGACCTAATAACAATATCAAGGGATTCATTTCGTTTTTTCTTATAACGTCATCATGAACATCTGTACCCGTATCAGCAGCTCTTTTGTCCAATATCTGTGTTTCCGGAAATTAACCTCTCTGTCCCATTTAAGAAACTTATTTCCAACATGTATTTTCCGTATTCTTTAAGAGAATGTACAAGGATATTAATGAATGGATGATGTAGGTGCATGTCGCTAATTTATATCTATGTATTACAATTTTAAGATAGAGCGAAGCAAACTGCACCATCTGCTCATTCTGTCTACTTTTTGTAACATGGCCTTTTTACGTCAGTACAGAGACTATTAAGTATCATTAATTTGGCTAAATAAGATACATGACTTAATAATTCCTCAACTAATTTTATATATTTCTTCGTACATCGCCCCCTCTAAAATTGCCCTTTAACCTCTCTCTGGTCCGATGCCTTTCTTTATTTTTATCATATTAGCCCCATTTACACACGTTTTTCTGGAGCGCTCTACATCGTTTAGCGCGCGCCAAGTCCCCCAAACGCGCCAAGTTTCGAGGATTTTTGGTCTGGAGCGCGCTACATTTTGACCACCGGTTTGGGTCGGTTCCAGATTCTAGCGCGCGCCAGACTCAGTCTGGCGCGGCCTACATTTGTGCTTCGAACGTGTGTAAACAGAAGTGGAGCGCGCTACCTATACAGCGCACTCCAGCAAGACTCGGTTCGTCATATGACTAGGATTTAGCCATGCGCTAGATTGCAGTATTTATCTGCGTGTAAACGCAATTGCAGATTCTAGGCCGGGCCAAGTGCAAGGCGGCCTAACTTGACAGGGTAGCGCGCTCTACATGGTCACTTGGTCCGGCACAGTGTGAACGCAAGTTTAATTGTAGCCCGCTCCACATTTTTCTGGACCGGTTTAGGGCGCGCCACATTTTTCTAGTGTAAATAGGGATATTAAGTTATTTTATATTGTATTGCGTCGTATCATATCGTATCGCTTTGTATTGTATATTGTATTGTATAACAAAATATTATATTCTATTCTGTTACATTTTGTTCTATTCTGTGTTATTCTATATGTTTATATTACATTATATCATATTATATTATTTTATATTGTATTATATTATATAATATTATATTAAATTATATTCTATAATATCATACCTCTTAGGTTATTGTCATTACATGCCAGTGGACATGTATAAAATATATAAACGAAAGAGGAAATGAAACCAACAGATTGTCTCCTCTGATAAAATTATTTAGTTTAGTTATTATTTCTAGTTTTGACAGCATTGGGATCACTTAAGTATGATACAAACGTATAATTGTCCATTAAAATTTTCAATGGAAGGAATATTTGCCTGACTGCCTTTGCATCTTAATCTACTGGACTTAAACAATCTATACTGTTGCGAGAAATAAATAACTATAAAGGCAAACAAGGTTAATTCTTTAAAATGAATTACATGTTAATTGAATATAAACACTTACCACATGAGAAGGTTCACCAGAATGAATACACCCATGGGAATAATCTCAGAAACAACAACTGTTTTGTTCATATTTCTGTGTGAATAGAACTCACCCTGACACCATATATTGAGGGCTTTATGAGAAAGCAAACAGCAACAATATGTGCGTCGATTATATGCTACTACGGGGACTAAGGGGTCATAATTCTTGGGCCTGTCTCCCACTTATTTTCCTTCCCACAACGTTTTCGTTCTTTAAATACTAAAGATATGTTTTCGCGAAATTTTAGCGAAAATCAAGAATTTATCAAGAATTATATAGTTTATATTATATATGTGTCCACGTTTATAATGTTCTACTTGTGGCCGTGTTCGATATTGGAGGCATGTCAACGCTTCCTTTTTACCAGGCCATCAATATCATAATCATTTCACATTTTTGTTTGTCGTGTATTTTTTTATTCATATTTTATTTTTAGTTCAATCTTCTTCCCCTTTCTCCATTTTCTCTTCCTTCCTTGTTTCTTCATTTCTCCATCTGGTGCTCGCTGTCTGTCTGTCTTTCTGTCTCTGTTTTTTTTAGTCTGTCTGTTCTCTTTCTTCCTCCTCTCTCTCTCATATAAATGTATATATATATATATATATATATATATATATATATATAAATTTATATATATACATACACTGAAAATATGGTTGTCAAATCTCCCAATTATGACCACCTAACGGCGAGTCAAAGTCTAAAAAAAAAACAAGTTTCAAAATATGCCCTCTTAATTGTCACAGGTAGGGGAATATTATCCCTGGTAATTTCGACGAAAGTCTTACCACGCTTTATTTGTAATATAAAACGGTACAGGAGTTCCTCCGAACGCTAAAAAGTTCTTTCAGCCTCCGTACGTGCTTACACGCACAATTATACATTCAGATCTATAGATGCCAGCTATTGGATGTTTGGAGCAGTTATTTTCGTAAGGCTACAATAGGCCTTTGAATCAAGCCCGACCCAGTGAAATAACACGGTGTCACTTTCTCGATTAGCACACGCTTCGTGTAAAGACAGCGCAGAGCATTGTGTAGATTTTCCAATTTTATGACTGTGCATGGCGCCGGATCGAGTTAAACAGCAAAAGAAATGTAACTTCCAAACACATTAATCACAATGCTAAAACTTGGGCACTCGTCCATTCACTGACGAATGTTTAGAGATCAGGTTTTATATCCATAGTATAATAATATCAAAAACATTGTGTTATTGTAGTCTTTCATCATAATAATATGTATTAACTTACACATTTACATACAGCATGTTGTAACCAAAATTGAGAAAAAATACTCAGGTGCCAGGATAGAGAAAACATTTTTCCAGATTTAATTGTATCAAATTTTCTTTATTCATCAGATACATCTGTTGGTATTCTTAAAAAATTCATCCCCTTAATTGCCCAAAAAACTCTATTGATATTTAAGTTGTATTTATTTATTTATACATATAGTTTTACTAAGATGGCCCATTCATCATGTTCAGCTGTTTTTCGATGGGCTCTTGGAAATATCACAGAGAAATATACATTGGCATATAGATATACATTACATGCTCATATTTAATATAGTCATGAAAATAAAATGTTTAAAATAATTATCTTAACATACACATATTTAAAACATAGATTGCTAATATGACACAAATATAAACATATAAAATTATAAAGGTATAAAAGTCGGAGGTTGCATAAAGGTCAGATGATGTGAAGTCCAGAGTTTGCATAAAGGTTACCTAAAGGTTAGAAGGTATAATGGTCAATAAAAGTCAAAGTTCACAGTTTTATTAGTGTTGAGAAGAGGGGACTGATTATGCAGCGTTCATTATAGCTTTAGAAATCAAATCAATTTGACAACAGAAAACATAACAATGAAACCAGGCTGCGGACTAGCCCCCTCGTCTGTTCGTGTTTCAGGAATTAATTTGCAAGATGGAATCCAATACAAGTAGTGCAGGACAAGCCACGGCAGCAGGTGCACCTAAACATGAACAATATAAGAACGTAATCAAGAAGAAAACAACAGGCCCAGCGGCCCAGTCACACAATGTCGAGACCGCTGACGGACCGAGAGGGGACGGATACACGGGAGCCGGACAGCCTCGTTTCCAGGCAGCCTCATTTTGGACCCAGGCAGAAATTACTTCGCTTCCGTTTTCTTTTATATAACATATTAAAATGCCAAAGAGGATTCAATAGAACGGCAAAATAGCAAATACGTAAAAGATGATTTGATATTGTGTAGTTGGATAGAGAATGTATAAGGCGACATAAATACAATCATATAAAGAAATGGAACGTTCATATTCCATGCTTTGTGTAGAGCTTGTTCGGGGTCAGTAGTTTATTGGAGGAATAGAATATTCAGCAATATTCTGTATACATTATTTTCATTTATAAATGAACTGTTCTTTCCTATTTTTGCATTTCTATATCTGTCCGAGTAGAGCTGGGCTCAATGGACTCTGTTTATGAGACCCTTTAACCTGATTTGTTAGCCTTTAATGTCAACAAGATGCGATTCCAGAGTAGCCTTTATTACGGCTCTCTCTCTCTCTCTCTCTCTCTCTCTCTCTCCTTATTTCATATGTTTGCTGTGTGAAAACCTGTTTAGAAGCAGATAACTAAGCGAGCAAAATCAATTATATCCCATTCTGCTTAATATAGCTATTTGTTTCCAACATACGACCGTTTTTATTGTATTCATATATAGCATCTGTTCTGAGGAAAAATGCGCGCTCTTCATAACAGATGTCGCCCCAGCTAGGAACTTTAATTTCATCTGCACATGTAGAAGCTTATCCCAGGGTCACCCGAGTCAAAAGACCACACCGGAATTTTTTTCTCGAAAAGGTTAACGCAAGTACGGCTGACCTGAGTGCTAATTGAGAACTGTTCTGAAGTGACTGAAGAAAGGCGGCATTGTCGCCTATGTATACGATCGCGCGTGATTAATGCCTCTTAAACGACAACAGCCCGGCTTTGTGCGTAAACAGTTGATATTGGGGAGCAGAGCTCTCCGCGTCTAATCGGCTTACTGCTAGCACTGGGTTTCTTCTGTATCAGCAGTTTCCTTTGTTTTGTGACGCTCTACTGTTGCGTTATTCCTTTAAATCAGAGAACCTTTAAAAATTTTATTTGATAAACCACCAGGAAATATAACTGATAATCAAACAATCCTTTTTGTAATTATTCATAGGGAATTTTGGTGAATGATCAAAATGCTACCATTTGCTATTTATATCTTCAGCACTTTGATTTATTATTAATTTTCGACCTTGAATTTCAACAAGTCTTTGATCAATTTGATCCATACATTTTATTAGAAAAAAGGAAATATGTGACAACTTTTATATGTCTGTAATTAAAAAAATATATATTAAGATGGCTCCTAAACAAAAGAAAATTCTTACTAGAAACCCCTTTTTAAAATAGTGCATGAATGATGTAATTATCTTTACACAAGTTGCAGAGAATAATTTGGTCGCAAACTAACTATGGATTACAGAAAAAAAAAAAATTTCTAACCATCAAACAATACGTATAGAAGAAAAAATAGAAAATAAAAAAAAGGAGCTCTATAAAAAAAACAACGAGAGAGAGAGAGAGAGAGAGAGAGAGAGAGAGAGAGAGAGAGAGAGAGAGACAGCAAGAGCTAGAAGACACAGACAGGCCATGTAAGAGACAAACATGCAGAGAGGAACACAGAAAGACATAGAGAGGGAAGAAAATTACAAAAAAATAAAGGTAAAAATACACGAAAAGATATAAATTATTTTGTTTGATAATATTATTATATATATATATATATATATATATATATATATAGTTAATTGATCATCATTTACTTATATACATATCATTGTCGGTCAGATGATTGCATACAAATATTATTCTTACTGGTTACACAAATAATTTAATCTTGCAATTGTTGTACATATAATGAAAGTTTATCAAGCTTCCAGTTTTAATTACAATTATCGTAATCACGAAGTTATCATTAAGTCTCTAAATAATCATTTAAAATTTCATCTGGTGTTTTCTACAGGATCAACTACATACATATTGGTGTGATTACAGAGGTATACGTCGGCAGTGTCTCATATGTTTTCTTGTAAATATCCGGATAATGAACAAACACCATTCTTTATAAGAAGATTGATAACTGTCGCCAACATAACGTATGTTTTAAGGGCGAGCCGACGGGTTTAATCGATCACGCTACAAAAACGCAATGACAACAGTATTCTGTCAGTATTCCATGCGGAGGTTGTACGTTAGTTCCCGCAATGATACAGGTAGAAGAAAAGTATACCATAGCAATTATTGGTACTTCATTATTTTTTCATGTATTTACACTGTTTTAACATTTTGAACGTACTATGATCTAGCCTTCCTCGAACACAATGGTTTATTAGTTTTTGTGACGTTTTGCCCCACCGTATGTTTTCATATGCGTGTATTAGTGCGGTTGTCAGAAACGGGTCCGCGGAAATGGACATCACCAATTCTCCTGCAAGTTGGTGAGTTTTTCCTCTCTAATACATGAATATGATATGACTCAAAGGCCAGAACTGACAGAACATGAAAACTCACAAAAACATACACGTTTCCGTCGGAAGAAAAAGTATTTACAAATCATGCATTTGGGAAAACCATTTTAGTGCCAGACCCTCTTCGGGTTTTCGAATGACCAAACGTAAAGACGACCTTCCTCTCACTAGCTAACCTCTGTAAGCGTGTAGACTGGCCATCATGGAGATTGGAGGATATTCACTTTTTGTATCCAAAATGAATACAAAATGGAGTTAACATAAGATCAAATTCCACTCTTTTTATCATGTTACATTTCTTTTTTGGGTATTAGCTTATTTTCTGACATTAAAATTTTGTGCAGGTGTAAATTCAGTCATTATCACGATTCTGCATGGTGTCACGTTCAAGCACTACACAAGATTAAAGGTATTGACGCCCCTGGGCTGTGTGGGGCTGCTTGCTACCAGCGCCGGCATTTGTCCACAAGAAGGAATCATATGACTGTTATCATAAATGCGCATGTATCAGGCAGGCACGCGGGAAACAGAAAAGAACCTTCATAATCTCTCGCTCTCTCTCTCTCTCTCTCTTTCTCTCTCTCTCTCTCTCTCTCTCTCTCTCTCTCTCTCTCTCTCTCTCTCTCTCTGTCTCTCTCTCTCTCTCTTTCTCTCTCTTTCTCTCTCTCTCTCTCTGTCTGTCTGTCTGTCTCTCTCTCTCTCTCTCTCTCTCTCTCTCTCTCTCTCTCTCTCTCTCTCTCTCTCCGTTATATATGTCTTTCATTGTCTCTTTATGTAGTCTCTGTGTGTGTGTCGTGCTGTCTTTCTGTTGTTTGGCCTATCTGTCTCCCTCCTCTCCTGTCTCTCTCCTTCTCTCACTCTCTTCCACACTTTCTCTCTCTCTCCCCTGCATTGCTCTTTCGAAACAGCACGGACATGATGGGAAAACACTCAAAATAATATTGAAATAACACTATCGAACGAGAATAAATTGATTTGAGTAGTTTATTCCGATAGAATGTTCCTCAAATAAAGCCTTACAGATAATCTCAACACCGTCTCTTTCTTTTGCTGTCTTAATGGTTATACGGGTAATCAAAAGAAACAATAAAACACAAAGTGTCTACAGTTTAATTTGTGTAGGAAAACGTTTGCTGAAACTCCTAAAATACGCAAAGGCAATGGCACTTACCACTGCAAATCCCAAGATTTTGACAGTATTTCATATCATTATAGGTACCTTTCCCATCTGTAACTTTTTCAGCCGTTTTTTTATAAAGTGATTGGGTTGGACATTTGTCGTTTTTTTTTTCGCTGGCTCTTCAGTGTCGAGTCATTAAATGGGCCTCGACTGAAACTGTCACCCGACTTATCTATTGTTTTGTCATATTGGTGAGTCCACCATAGTGAGACTAATATGAAAACTTAACAAAGATCCCCAGGTACGGGTGATTTAAGCTTCCGAATACGAGGATCGTGTGGCGTTTGTGTTGAACATTTTATCATGCTTGAAATGACACATCTTTGAGATATAAAGAGAGTAGACCTACCGATCACAAAAAGGTTGATTTGTCTACATATGATTTTCCTCTGCATATGGGTGTTTAAAGTGACCAGTTTGTCGAAGACATATTTTCTGAGAAAACCAGAGAAAATTAGTCTGGATGGCAGACAGTATGGTAGAATTAATTATTTGTGAGCTGTCCTCCAGACCGGTCATGTGCGTTATCTTTTTTCTTCCCCGATAATGATTAGCGGATATGTAAATAAGCTATGTTACAACCTGCGTCATAAAGGTTGATGTCACAAGATTTTGCAGACACTTTAATTTTATACACTTGATACATGCAATATGTACTCTGATAAAATTTCAGAGGTGTATGCAAGGATATATTGTGAGTTTATTGAGTGAAACCTCTTCTGGTGGGTATGCGTATAAAGTGGGCACCTTCATTGAGTGGGCAGTTGTTCACAGTCCCTTTTTCATCATCCTTACATTTTATGTTGCGGCTATGACCTCATTATAATGGCCACCTGTACACTATGAGAAGTTTGGCCTAGTCCCAAAGGTGCCTACACTTACCGAATAGATGTGTTAATGTACACAGAGGACCTTTTCTCAGGCTTATCTATATATAATTCGTTTAACAGCTCAACAGGGATGGATTTTTCTCGAGTATTATACTCCCTCACTGAGGATAAGTTTTGTAATACCATCCAGTACTAATATGCAGCATAGAAACCTTTAATCTGGTGAACAGATCCGAAGCGGGAAAATATGTATCATTTATTTAGGTTTCTTTTTCTTCATTTTATAGTAATTTAACCTTCTTTTGCATATCTTTATTTTGTACATTAGACACACTATAATAAAAAGGTGAAAATGGGAAAGGCCTGCTAGGCTCGTGAATTACTTTTACGAAGAGACGCTTCGATTTTATAATATTGATGCTTAGTTATACACGGATGGCCTTGCTCAGATTAATTGTCTCTATATGATTCGTTCCGCTGCTCAATGTTAATTTAACTAAATTATTTGCATTATCGATGGATACAGAGGTTAAGAAATATAACTGTGCTCACATGTTGTTCAGATCTTTGCGTCGGTCAAGGTGTAATTTTAGAATAAGCTCCGAGATGCACGAGAGATTAGACAGAGTATCTTGGAGTTGGGGCGTGCCGTCTCGGACGCCAGCGTCTCGGACAGCAGATTAAAAAGTTCAGCCCAGCAAGGTGATATGTACAGATGGCGTAGACAGCTTCTTGGTCTGGCTGTCACTAGGGGGTTACAGTCATTAGGTCGGCCGTATCACAATGACTAGCCTACAGAAGCTAGGAATATAAAATTTCTCAGGTAATGTAAAGAATGGCAATTTGAAAAACACTCGGAAGCAACGGGTATTTTCTTCCACAGATCGAGTTTCAAAGGCCAGAAAGGCTAAATAATAGTCTGTCGAAATATGCTTACTGCAATTTTTCTCCAGAAAATTCGACAAACCACGCATTGGAAAACCCGATTCTTTTAAAACAATTTTTTTTATTAGGAGCCGCGAACAACGGACCCGTGTGAAGTCTACGCCACAAAGAAGCGGGGACCCATCTATACTAATGGCCAAAAGAAACTCGCCCAGACCTACTTAGATAAATGTATTGTTATTTTGCCGGAAACCCTGCGTCGCTGTTTGAACATGATACGGGGCGGACTATAATTTCATGTCAGATGCTACTCAATCCGGGTCAATATCAGAGAAGCTCACAGGGGAATAGGTATAACCGGCTACGGACCAGGGAAGGCCATTAGCATTATCGTGTACTGGTCATTAACCACAACTTTTATAGCATTATTGGCCCATCACGTCAACAGCAGTGGGCAATACTTTCAACAAAGGCCGTCTCTTGTGGCGATCAATAGTCGAACTGGACATTAAAAGCTTAGCGATGCCAATATTTTTAAGTCTTCAAACGATTTTCTTATTTCTCCCAGTTTTGGATATCGGCAGACTTGACTGAACAGATCTCTCTTTCATCTCGTAATCCAATTCATTGAAATGATATAATTGTAAACGAAACCGTAAATGTCTAAGCCTTTGCTAATTTTTACGACATCAGTTCATTTTCCGCTTTAAACGTATCTTCTATAAAAGCTAATATATCTCTATTTTGTACTTTGTATCGCGAGTATCTCCATATGTTTATTACAAAATAAAAGTCCGTTTAGCACTTGAAGAAAACAAGATTAATCTTAGATGGATCTTAAATATATGACATATCTTTCTTTGCCTATTTATGGTTCCCGTGGGTGTCCTTTGGCCTGATGCCTGTCATGTTGATTTTATTCCCGTTCAAAGACCTGACATATACCTTAGTAATCTAAATGTGATACACAAAGAATAATGGGAGAAATGTTATTTTTGCGCAGACCGCCTCCAAGTCATTTTATTTAGTTTACGACTCTAACAATTTAGATACAACATACTTTATACAAACTGCTTTTATGATGCTTTATCGTGTTCTGATGTCTGTACCGTATTTCCTATCTCACTTTTACCTCCGCCAATTCAAGTGGCAGGGGTTATGTTTTTGGCATCGTTGGTTTGTCTGTTTATCTGTTAGCATGCAAGATTACTCAAAAAGTCCTTCACTGAGTTTGATGAAATTTTCCGAATACCTCGGCAATGATACAAGGTACAATTGATTAAATTTTGGGGGTGATCCATGGGTAATTAAGCGCGGTATGAGCTCTAGTGCTTTATTGGATTTTATTGCACATTTATTTACGCGGGATCGTAGCACGTGACGATATATGACCATCTTTGGATTGCGCGTCGTGACGTCACAGAGGGCAATCAAAGACGTCACTCCACGTGTACGCCCTGTTTCCCTTACAGGTGCCAGTAATGGAGTCCTTTTTTATAAGGAAAAATGTTCTATTTCTAATAATGCCATGTTGGGTAGACCTAATTAGCTGCCTTGGCGGAGGTCTGCGCTCTCTAAGCACATTTCTAGTTATAAAAAATGTTTCTCTTTCCATCTGATCGCTTCACAACAGGAGGATAATTGTAACGCAAGTATATAAACAGTAAACATATATATATATATATATATATATATATATATATATATATAAATATATATATATATATATGAAATGCTAAAAATATTTGTTCTTTTTGTGAAGCACATTAATTGAAGGGCAAGCTGCTTAGGTTTCCATGAAGATTGGTTACAAGAGCATTCTGGAATTCAACTTTTTCTTTTTTCATACAAATGAATATCCTTCTGAAGAATGATTGAAGTACAAATCACAAATTAAATTCATTCCGCTCGTGATGCTGACAGTTTTCAGCAGTACGGGTGGAGCTCCGCGCCTCCCATGCATTATAGTAATAAAATAAGCTGAATCATCTACCCGTGTATGGCATTAATGGAAAGAAAAAGAAATTTTAATTATCGTTGCCTCGGGTCTGCATTGTCAAAATTAACAGGTTATCAAATTTCATGCAAACACTCTGAGCATTTAATTTGTGTACTGTCAGTTTAAAGATGTTTCGTTTTGCTTTTGGTGCAATCGAAATACTTAAGTACTTGCAATGGGGCGACAACTGGTTTTTGATTTACATTGACTTGATAACTGGTTAATTAACTGCCTGTTTGGTTACTACTTCTAATATATCAAATATCTTTGAAAGTTTATGTTCCAATGACAACGTGCCAGCTGTACAATGAAACTCACTGATTTGATCCATGCTTTGAATATGAAAATTTTGATGAATCCTGGTAAAATTATTGACCTAATATATTATAATGCATACCGATTTTTTTTATTTTTGTTATTCATTTTAAACTAAAAATCACGCGAGGCAGAGTACAGCGAAACCGTTTAAATGTGTGTATGTATGTTGGTTGATATGTAAAAGGTTAAAAGATTGTTCATTGTTCAATATGTGACACGGAGCGTATGTAATATCGATAAAAAGATCGTGTTTGTTATATCACATATATT
Organism: Sipunculus nudus; assembly: GCA_026874595.1. Lineage (NCBI taxonomy): Eukaryota > Metazoa > Annelida > Sipuncula > Golfingiida > Sipunculidae > Sipunculus > Sipunculus nudus. Next base: position 45,656,575 of record CM049306.1, on the reverse strand, counting down.
AACAGTAAATAAAACCCTAGATTTTCTACCAAAGCGAGACTCCTGTATATCTGGTTTGAAGTGGTTTCAATATATAAAAACTGCAAATACTGGCTTACAAAGCCTCCAATAAAGCAGACGACCGTTTCGCTCAGTGCGCATGCTCGTGAAAAGGTATATTAAGTTTCTCATCCTTATGGCGGCACTGCATGATCATTGATGAGAATGGTTAATGTACAATATGAATATGTTATCATATCAGCGCCGGGGGAAGTGGTATTGTTTTCTCCCATTGGTTGCGACTTACTGTTAACACAATTAATATATATATATATATATATATATATATATATATATATAAAATTCTTACAGTTTGGGTTACACCAAAAGAACAATTTTGGAGGTAATACAGGTCAGGTCATTTACCACGTGAGTTTTTATGTGATTGGAGCATTGCATTAAGGAAAGAGACAGGGCCATTTTCATAGTTACTGGTCCAAGTGTGCCGTCACGGACTTCCTGTAGAAATGACTTAAACCTGGCTACACATTTTGGGTTCATTCTTTTCTGACAATTTGTTGCTGACAGTAGCAGATATAATAAGCTTTTACTGGAATTTATAGATTTTCACAGTGGGGTAACTGTGACTGACGTCACTGCAGAATTCACACTGCAGACTTGTATTTCAACAGTTATTCAACTAATCAAGCCACCCTTTTTTTGTGTGTGGAGAAATAAATAGGAAAATGTTATTGGTAAATGCGTTAAATGATATTATAATGGGATTTGTAATATTGTTTTCTTGACCTTAATCTTCATGATGATTACAAGCACCAATAACTTCCCCCCCCCAAAAAACCCTTGTGACCGATTAACGAGAAACGCTTGTCTAATAAAAGGTGTTAGCTCAATATTATCTGGAACCACGTTGCATGTTACACTGTGCCACACCTCATTTTAAAGGATATTGTCTCTGCAGTGATCTCGCCGATACGAGAATAAATATTTTTTAATGTTCACATCATTTTGAATGATTTTTTTCTTGGTTTCTAAATTGCGTGGTGGCTACCATGCACCGAAAACAGCCGAACTGAATGAAATGCCTGCGTCGATGGTTATTCACAACACAGGATTAAGGTTGATTGTGTATATGAATTAACCCTGCTGTCAGTGACGGATTTAAGCGTGTTTCACCTGACAATTTTGGAAACAGTTGTATCACGTAAATGCTCCAAGGAAGCACTTATATAAGTTATTTTTCATGTTAACAATCATGGATCACTGATATTCAACCGCAAAAGAGATCCACATATCAATGTATATAATATGCACGGACAAATACCTTCTGTTGTTTATATTTGGCATGGATGTTGTTGATGCATACTTAATATCTGCTCCATTTACTTATTTTTTGTAATGGTCTGAAATTCTTAAAAAAAGGTTGCAACAGCAAGGGGGGGGGGGTCTTGTTTCTTTTTTTTATGAACATCTTCCTTGCCTTAAAACATACATTTAAATCATCCTTCATATCTTCCTTACATTAATTTAGCCCTCGAAAATCTGTATGCTCCCGTGTCCGATTTCGGTTCGCAAATGTAAACACCATCACTGACCAGGTCAAGGTAAACCCACAAGTGTATGGATTCCTAGCTTTGAGCACAGAGCCACAAAATATCTGTAAAAATATTTGTACATATCTTATTGAGACAGGATCCCAATGAAAATCTATGTTTTATTTTAACTTAAAATAAAGAATAAAGAATATGAGACAACATTCTTCGTCTCATTTAATAGGCCTACGTCTCCCCAATCCCGACAAAAAGCCCATTAACCGGGTTTATAAGCTAGTGATTAATAGGTTGGAATGGCAACGTAATGAAAGCACCATGTCGTTTCATGATAACAAAATAACTAAATATTGTTTCAAATAAAACCGCAAGATGGCACTGCTAAGCGCGCGCGGCACGCATCGCGATGCCAACGGGATTTGTTATGCATGCCCGATTTCAAATGTCGTGCAAAATAAGCGAAGTTTCAAAGATATTTTCAAAGCATGTTTTATATTAAAAAAAAAGAATAAAATGGATAAATAACGCATAAAAAACTGCTCTAGTGGGGGAAAAGTCAAATAAATCTACAATGATTTTATGAATGAAAAAAAAATATGAAAAGGTTTTATATATATATATATGTATATATATATATATATATATATATATATATATATATATATATATATATATATATATATATATAAACATAGGCAGGGGCTATTATCCCAGTGGGAATGATGTTCAGCGTAAGCCCTGTCAGTTCCTCAGTTGGGCGCTCGTGTCGCTCCGTTATCTTTCTAACTATGAAATCCATGACAGGAGAAATCCTTTAGGATGTTTATGGTGGGCCTGTATCTTCCGGTTGCGGTCTTTTCTTGGGCATTACAACAGACATCGTGCTAAACTGGCTTGTTTTCCGTGCCCGAGCACTGTGAGCCTTAATTTGCAGCATCAGCAGTTTTTGGGCATCGCAGGCTATACGTGGCCGGTTACATTAAAAAGTAATGGCACTAGTGTCTGTACCGTACCCTAATCAGAGGCCAGGATTATGTTAGTATAAATAAATGGGTAAAGCTTAGGGTTGAGGCCTTCAGAGATCCGTGGCCCCTCTCAGTATTTAATGGGCTCGCATTACCGGCAGGCACCTTGGTGGGTTTAGCAAAACTGATTCATTCCTTGAGTTGGTGATTCGGGCAAGCATATTATACACCCCAGCGGTTTACGACAAGTCTCCTGTCATAAACGTGGCCAGAATAACACCTTTCAAGCATGCCGTAAACGGGTCGTTATCACAAAGTTAAAACACAAGAGGCCGCGGCCCGCCATTATATAACGGCTGGGTCGTCTGATTGTATTAGAATGAGGAGATCCTTCACAGAGGATTGTACTATCCTATGGGCCATTGTCTCCCGGGAGAGGTCATTAATTATACACTGATCCGTACATAAAAGTCCGTGATACGACCACCAATGTCCGCTGCACCGGTGGGATAACATCATAAAAGGTCCTTTTGGACATACATTTAATGCTTTATATATTACCTATGGGTTGACCAAAGAGTTTGCAATTTAAGACACGTTCCTTCTGTTTTCTTGCCTCTTTAAAACCGGTTTTATATGTAAACATTACAATTTAATGCCCACAAACGCCACTGTTATATTATGGGGTAGTTTGCTGGGCATAAAATAAATACGGATATTTGTAAAGGAGAGTTATCTGCGTAAAAAAAACTGGTCATCAGTTAACTTAACGGGACGAATATTGTATGCACACAAAAGGTTCTTTTTGAGTGGCGGACAGGGAACTTTAGAACTGGGACCATATCGGACGGTAAGACAAAGGGGGACTGGAAAGAGTGCGCATGCGCATAAGCATACAAGCGGTGTCATATAGAAAGAGTGGAGGGCGGGGTATACAAATGATAGAGGGATTTAGGTTTACGTATTATAACCCCTTAGTATTCTTTACATGTGAACGGGAAGAAGATCTCACTCTTTTAGAGGTGCACTCAATATATTCTTTTGCATTACATAACATCAGGTTTTCGTAACTCCGATGGGTATATCAGTAAAAGTATTGCCTTTGGTGATACATTTGATTCAGTTAATATAACACAGTGACACTAAACTGTGACTCTAATCTGTACACTGATTTATTCATTACTCATTGTAAACAGCAGTCATTTTGATTATTATAATCATGACACCTGCTCTTGACCATTCACTTGATCATGCCACACGACACGGACACTGGCGTGGCGTTTCAGGTCACAGGGTTGTATTATTTTTTTCTCTGTATATGGCATCCATAAAAACCTTTAAGTCGGGGCTTCTTTCTAAACACTTTACAAAGAAAATATCATATGATACGATTAACCTCTGAGATTTTGTCTTTGTTACGATCAAACAACAATTAAACAAGGGCAAGAAAATAAGTTCTTGATCTTCTCCTTTCTCCACGATCTTGGTCCAAATGCACTGGTGGAGTCCAAAGTTATCCCTAGAACCAGTCCGAAACAATCATTTGAACACTATGTCTATAACTGACCAAAGATATAAGAATAATTGACCATGACCAAAACTGTTTTTTTAAGTCATTGTAAACATTTACAAAAATCAAGTGACCTAAACCATGAATATGAATAAGACCCTTTGACCTGCACTGCTTTAGCCAGCAAGCCTGACAGAAACAAACCTTGCCCCAAATGTGGATTAGACTGTCATTAGTTCGAGGGATTCATTCTTTATTTCTTCTCCAACGGGAAGAGAGTAAAACCATGTGGGTCTAAGTTTATATGGATATACTTTCATAAATCCTCCAGAGTATAGTATATAAAGTATATATTAATTCAAATATATATGCAGTCGTCAACACAGAGAGATTCACTTAATTATTAGCACAAAACAAATGTTAAAAACGATAAAAAGCTTTTTTTATGCAGTATGTTAACCCCCCCCCCCCTCCCCGCTATCCCCCACCTCGCAAGGAGGGGAATTGTAGAGGGGTTAATTGATGAGTTTTTTTTTTCTTTATCGATATGTGGGTCAACGTTTATATGGATATACAGTCCTCCAGACTGCAAAACCATCGATTTCAACATTTTTTTATCTTTTTTTTCTTTCTTCAGCCAATGTTTACGCTGGATCTCTAATATGGCTGTTTTCCAAGCTGGCCTTTGGGTTCAGTAACGGTCGTAAGTGATAAATTTGCAATTGGTACTTAGTTACTGAGTTTGCCCTAATTTCAAAGGTCCTTGGGACGGTTGTCCGCTAAATTGTGCATATTTGCACCTGATTTTTTTCCCTTGAAATTATTTCCATGGACATACATTGAATAAAGAACCGTAGCCTACGGTGTGTGTGTGGGGTGGGGGGGGGGGGGCAGCTGCAGAGATCTGAGCATTCTTGGGCAAAAAAGAAAAAAAGTTTGCAGTTTTTGCAAGAAAGTTCAATTTGACTGGTGACTATCACTCAGTTACCCTTAAGCCTAGCCATGACAACATGACACTCAGGCCTTCTTAAATAACTGATAGGGGTCTGTGAGTCATGATGCAAGTCATAAGAAAACACCCATTCAAAGGTTCAGATCAAAATATTTGCTGTGTGGGTGCTAAATAATGAAGAAAAAATGTTGCTACATAAAATTAATTACATTATTACCTCCTTCCTACCCTATAGGACCGATTCACACAAAGCTGTCAAGCCATCATGATTGCCGCAGACACATACATTCAAAATAAAATCAGCCTCGTTATAAATAACTGCTGCATTAATATACGTAAGTTAATCGTGAATGTAATATTTAATATTTTTCCCGACAGAATAACGTCATTTAATGCCTTACTCTGGAAAAATGACAGTTCAAATGAATATGAAAAGTACTGTTAGAAATGGCGTGTACATCTGCATCTACTAGAATTGATGCGAACCCCATAGCTTGTACTGCCACCCCAACGTCTTCAGCCCATTAAAATTCGACGTTTTGGATAGCACGCTGCCGCTACCTTAAGCCATGTAAAATTTAAGCAAGCAATTATGTTTGGCCCCTGAGCCATCATATGCCTCAGAAATGCCAATTAATAGCATGTATTTTAAAAGATTTCAACACCGTGCATTCCTTCCTCCTACACCCTCATCCCTCGGGGGTTACGCCCCCTCGTTATATTTCGCTCTGATAAAGCATTTACTCCCCCCCCCCCCCGACTTTGCTCAGGCTACGGCCCCGGAATAGCAGAACCACCATCATCGCTAGATGTTTGTGCTGGGTCGGCAATACGACTGATTTGCCAACACTATTATAGTCATATAGGTCATATATTTACATTGGATCTTAACAGAATTTTCAAGCTACCTGGCAAAAGGCCGATGGCGGGGTAACAGAAAATTCAATGGCCACATTTCTTTATACCTTGAGGTCTTGTGTCGAAAAGAAGTTGGCTGAGAAAAATATAAATATTCAGTTAATTTTGCAAGAAGGAAATTAACGGCTATGTGTCTGGGGAATATTTATTTATTCATTTTTTTTACGACACCTATGTCGACACCTATGCTACTTGCAGGTAACTTGGGTGCCGGGCGATTTGCAGACATCTAGGAATTAGTGTCTTAAATTCATCATCTGAATCATGTGAAGGCTTTGCTCGCGATGTCACCATTGACATTCCTCATTATCCCTCCCTCAACTGAGCGATAATAGGGTCGGCATGGGTCATACGACCTTGGTTAATAAGTCAAGATCAGAAGTAAATACTAGACCATTTATTAGGAGATCAATGAAGCGATGTATAGCGGGATCAAATGAGAAGTAAACGGGATGGGGCAGGTCACAATGCAGTTTATACTTCCAAACAATTACATAAAAACAAGCAAAATAAAATTGCAAACTCTGATAAAACTAACTCTTCCTTAACTAAGATGATGAACAGAATAAACAAAAGACATAGTTTTACTTGCGCGTGTCACCCCCTTTCAAGTTGAGAGAGAGATAACAATTCTGGGTTTGTAAGGCGGATCACACGTTTTGAGGTACATGTATATACCTTTTGCGGGTTATTCCATTCCGTGTAAGGTTAATCAAACGTATTTAAATTATTAGTTATGTGTTTAATTACGAGACATGCTTTCGGTTATTGGCTAGATTTCGAATCTCGCTAACTCACCAAGGCAAGTTCCGGTTTTTATTACCAGCCGTTACATACATCACGTGACAGCATGGCTGGGTGTTCATTTTCTTAAATGTTGGTCGGTTTTGGATGCATGGTTTTTTACTTTCATGTTCTGTTAGTGCATTTGTGCTTGGTTATTGGTTACATTTAAATTTCTTTTATAATGTTGCGCCGCCGTTTTTCCATTTGTTATACGTTTGGTTTCTTGAAACGTGTTCGCTTTCTTGTGTTGGTTATAAATTATGTTAAAGAAAACTGTTTTCTTTTTTTATTTCTGACCAAGTTTATTTTTTCTTGAATGTCGTTTTATTGCGCCTTTCAAATCTATGAAACCCTCACTGAATATATGATTACTTCCGACTCATGCATGATTAGCACACAAGCATTTAGCTATTTGAAACATGCCAAATTAATAAATATTTACCAAGGCTAACATGGAAGTGTACAGTTATGTTTATTAATAGATACGAGTACTAGACAAATGTGTTTCATAAATGTTTATGAAATCAATTTTGTATTATGGTTGGATATTTGCGTATTTTTTTCGTACTCGAGATTGATTTCGTATTTTTCTTATAGGGTACACATAATGGCTATATATACATGCTGAATATGTCTGTCAAAACAGGTCCTTCTCATCTGACCTATTCTTTCGGCACTTAAGACCTACCAGACCATCTAATAGCTCCAGTCATGCCGTGGTTGCTTTGTTTCGACATTTCATAAGTCTCTTGTGGCCAATGAAAGTAAAACATTCAAAATCTCTCCAAAAGTGAAAGTTTGACTGGGTCCCATGTCATCATACATACAGTGATCAAATGCATTCCGTCGGCACAACCTTCACTACAAATTCTCTTTGATCAGTAAAATAATGCAAAGGCCGGGCGCTAAACAAAGGAACTTGAAAACATGACAGATCTGTTTCGCTGCCCTAAAGTTCACTTAAGCGCATGACTGACTTGAATTTTCTAGCTGAAAATAAATGTTCTTTTTGCCTGTTTTTTTTTTGTCATGATTTTTTTTGTTGATAGATGCTTCTGTTCTGCTGTGTAGGGAACATTCTTTGTGTTTCACGCTGCCACAATCTCTTTACTCATACTTGTATATAGTATCTTGTTTTTTTTTTCAACGCCTCATGACTCTCGTGACACCGCTCATATCACCTGGCATTTTCCACTTTCAAGTCTCTTTTCTTTGTTGCTTCCATTTTAATATCTTCTTTTCTCACCTTTCTTCATTTTTATCTTCTTGTCTCACCTTTCCTCTTTGATTCTTCTTCTGTTAACTTTCCTCTTTTTCTTTTTCCTCTCTCACATTTCCTTGTTTGTATTCTTCCATCAACTTTCCTCGTTTCTTCTTCTCCTGCTACTTATCTACGTTTCCTTGGTTTTAATTTTCCTCTCTCCTCTCATCTTTCCTCATTTTTATTCTTCTTCTTCTCTCACATTTCCTCATTTTTCTTCTTTTCTCACCTTTCCCATTTTCTTCTTATTTTCTTACCTTGCAAATGTTTATTCTTCTTCTCTCACTTTTCCTCGTGTTTCCTTTTCCTGTTCCTTTCCTATTTGTCTCCCACATACTCTGTATTAGTCGTTCTGATTCCTCCTTTCATATCCATCTGTGAGCCTCTTTGTCCCACTCATGCTCTTCCCTTTTTTGTCTCCTCTCCCTCCCATGGATCGGTTCTGTCTTTCAATATGTCACAACTATATACAGTCTTACATATTCACTCTTTCTTTCCTACACGTATATATATATATACACACTCCATATTTCTCAAATTCCAGTTATGTTTCAACTGTCTTTTTTTTATATTTTTCATTATATATCTCATTTCTCATATTTTCTTTCTTTATCATAACGATTCTTGCCTTCTCCCTGTTATATCATCCCTATTTCATTTTGTTTTACAAAAGTGATTTTATTTTACAGAAAAAAAGAAAAATCTAAATGTAGCAACATACAGGCTCAACAGTGAATGTATATACACACCTATTTTGAACCTTGGACGTCGCAATCCGGTTTTTATCGGTGTCTTATACATCGGAAGCAGAGACTCTACATGGTCTGATGAATGTGCCCGGCGACCTTTCAGATGGTCGGTTACGTACGGATGATATTTTCTTGACAACAATAACGTCTCTGTGATGTAAGCCCCGCGGTTTGGGAGCGTATATGAGCGCCGTGGGCCCGCCAACGGTTGGCTGCGACATAGGACATTGTCCAAGCAAGCCAGACAAATGTTCACTATAAAGCTTAATACCAAGAGAGTTGCCATGGGTTTCCCCTGCGGTCTGCTTCACTGGCTGTACTCGATATATCAGCAACCCCATTCCTCCGTACCAGCGGAAAGCAGATGTCAGTCTGTACCAGATCCACAATATATGGCCCAATTTCCAGCCCCTCTTGCGCTATAAATGGTTGAAGATTTAGCGGGATCTCCAAACCCCTTGTCATATCTGATTTGGACAGTATATATTCATACACCCGCTCCACGTGGCAATTTACATCGTGGTCTTTATGCGAGCAGACGGAAATTACATCATCTCCAGTGACTTGTTGTAAATGGAGACAACAACGGCTTCCATTCGTGTCCGGATGTCTAAAAGTATATTTTATAAATTACCGATATATGATGAAGAGAAGCTACCTCGTGGTCTATAATGATGATGTTGGTAAGCCACCAGATGAATCATAGTGCGCCACATGAAAGCTGATTTTATTCATAATTTTATAATTCCACGTAGTGATTGCAATATACATGGTACATGATTATGACATTAGTATGGTGCTGTAGAAAAAAAATGCACGATCGAGGATTTGCTTTACGAATTTTTTACATTATTTCCCGTGGAAAATCAATGTAAATTGCTCATGTTCGTGACTCGTTTTACGATTTGTACTTCGGATAAATACCCCGAACCTTGGTATTTCTAAAAATATCCGTACCAGTAATGACACTAGTATTCTGGGACTTTTGACATAAAATGTCACAACGTCCTTTCAGGCGTAATAATGCTCTGGGGTTCTGTATTGCATTTGGCCTCAGTGATGTAAAAATATTTTTTTCGGTTTTTCTAACTCTTAAACACATAGTCAAAGTCATAAGAATGAATATGAACAGGTCTTTACTGGTGACAGAATAGAATATCACCTTATAGTATAGATATTTGGTGCGAACCGGATAAGATTCAAACGCCAAATGATTTGCTGTACAATGATGATATTTAGCAAAGCTGTTCGCTTTTATAGTTCAATAACAGACTTTTTTCCAAGTGGCAGCCATTCTCCCTTAAATATATTTTCAATTTTAATTAAATTTATGTTATATTTTGATGCTTATTTAAACTTTAATTTTTATGTCACCAAATTACATATATTCAATATAAATGTACAAAGACCTAATTTGAGAAATGTTGTAGAAATCCTCAGAAATTACTGTAAAAATAAGCATATGAACATCAGGAAACAACCTTTTTTAGGGATATTCTAAATCATTAACGGGGGGGGGGGTGTACTCTAAAATCATTTTAATATTACTCCCTCCCTGGTAACCTGAATGCGTTTTGCTTAACTTAAAGTAATCTATGCTATAGTTTTATTCCTATATATATGTTATGTGCTATGTTTTTCGAAATAAATCGAAATAATAAACTCAAAAATCTCCTGATATAACTATCTCAAAATTTCGAAATAATTTTTCAAGTTCTCGTAATAAAAGAAATCATGTGTCTTAATTCAGCCACTGTAGCAAGTATGTTAAAATCACATAAAAATATCATATGTGGCCAAAAAGTAAGAAATAAAAGTATTATTTTTTTTTCTGGACAAAGTTAACATTGAGTTTCATATGTTAAATGACTGACAGGTTATCCAGGCACTATACTCTATATACAGGGTCGGCAATAACCACAACAGCTGCTGTTTATTCGGTTAAAAAGGTAATTTTATTAAGTAATGTATGAAACAGGAGATTTTAATGGGGTATTTAAACCTTTATCCAGGTCTTTTGAGTTCATAATAGTTTGCTGGTGTTGTAACTTTGTTATATTGCCCATATTCTTAAAAAAGTATTTTTTTAAATGCAGCACTATGGGAACTCCCATTTTAATTTAACATATATATCATTACCGTATTAAAGGTATACCGTAGTCCATTAGGAAAGTTTCCCAACTATAATGAAAAAGTAAAATGAGCCTACTCAAAATTATATTGAATCCAATGTATTCACAACACAATGAAAACCCATTCCATGTTAGTTTTTCATTAAAAACGTCTTGCTTACTGGAAAAAAATAACACCATTAGATACAATAGACTCGTAACTAGATTATCAGGCATTTGGTATTGCTGTATAACATATTTTTGAACACCGTTTCTTGTCGTTCTTGAATATACAATATATAAAATAAGTGTTAAATTTCTCGCCGAGTTATCTATCTCACAGTGCCGTGCTATGGACATATTATGCATTTAATACATTTAAGTGATTTCTGTATTGAATTAACAAGTTTGAGCATTTTAGGAAATCTCATTTTGAGAGTAGAAAGTTAATTCAATTCCTCTGTCTTCCGTCAGCTCTTATCTGAAAAGAAATAAACCTAAGCCCATCTACGTGAAATAAACCGCGCGACATACGCCTAAAGCCGACATGAAAGTAAAACATAAGGGTCCATCAAGCATAATCTCATGTGTTATGGTTATGGCCATACAGACTAGTGCATAAAATCAGATAGCCAGCTTGTATCTAAAGATTTTAAAGTCTGTGGAAACGTCTGGCGAAAAAAAAATACCATATACCTGTACAGATCATTATGATAAACGTTATGATAAAAAATTCATGAATGACACAATTACGAGTTTCTGTCAAATCAGTTATATTTACATGTATAACTCTCTTGCTTTGAAATATTAGAAAGTTCTCCGAAAGCACATGCCTCCACCAGATCCGCATCAAAATGTAAAAAAAAAAATCATTGGCCCTTAACGCGCACTAAGAAAGTTTATTGACACTTAGTTAACCTTAGAATTTTAGGAGATAATTTGTGGACAAAAAAAGCTGAAAAAATGGTAAATATTACCAGATTGATGTAAGTTTTTGCAATTTTCCAATCGTTCTACAAATGACTTATTTGGGAAATTTTAGACTTATTGTGTGGACAAACAGACAAACATGTGGACAAACATGGATGAAAAAATTACTATAACAATCGTCCCGAAGGTAATAAATGGAATTAAATAGAAAACATGATTTCATGACTGAACAGCCATTGACAAAGAAGAAGATAAATCTAGTTGAGTAAAGATTTACTAATATACCAAGCTGTCACGAAACGCTTGAGATTTAAGAAATAATCCCTTCACCCAATCTCTTTTGGTCCCAAGTGCTCAACTTAACAAATAATGCACGGGTGTAGTATGTTTGTGCGTTGGACGCAAGTGATATGTTGTTTATGGCTCATACAAACGCACTATAAAACGATGAAATAGCCGGTTTAAATGACGACGTATTATCCTGGAGCAATATATCCTGTTGAAACACTAGGTTATGAAAATAGCTTTCAGTTTGAATTGTCCTGACTATAAATAATTCAGATACAAGGTTTACCAAAGGATATAAACTATAAAAGATGAAAAAAACACGCACATGATGGGTACAGCTGATTTTTAGGCAACTAGAGAATTCTTCTTTAATATTAGACCCGTCGTCGAAAAGCCTCATACAAAGAGTACGAATATCTGTTTGAAAATTAGAGAAATATATATATTTGAAAACAAACTAAGAAAAAAATCTGATTTTCAAAAATTCTTATTTGAATTATTTTAAACTCTGATACATTTTAATCTTAAAACAGGGCCAGTTGCAAATCAGAGTGAGTGATCTTTTTGAAATCAGATAAGTATATTTTGAAAAGGAAATAAGAAATATTTGAAATCAGATAAGTATATTTTGAAAAGGAAATAAGAAAAATCTTTACACAAGGGGATTCGTATGCATGCGGACCAGTTTCGCGGACACATGTACAGAGCCAATGTGTCTAAATCATACTGCCTAAAAATTTTTAAAGAAGCTTCAGATTAGTGAAAATCCTTCTTTTTTAAATCTTAGCTTCGTACTCTTATACGTGATATAGGTCTTTTTTAAATTCTTTTATATGATTTTTTAAAAAAAACATACTAACAATTAATATTTATTTTTAAAGACATGCTGCTTGTTCTATCACTTAACACTAATTGCTGCAAATGTAAGATTTGATGTTATCTGTAATCAAATATGTATATATGTGTTCATGTAATTTACCATTTTTTTATGAGTTTGATGAAAGACCACCGTCATTCCTGAACCCAAATATGACCCTGTGTATAAATATATAAAGAAATTATAAAACGAATTCAATAATGAAACAAATATCATTGATGATAAAAAAAAATTGATAATAATCCATAAAATGATAATAATAAAGATAATATTACTAATAATAATTATCATCATAATCTTCATCATCAGCAGCATCATGAAACAACAATATATAAAAAAAAAGAATAAAAATAATAACGAAGCAGTCTGGACGGAGCTCAACTCAAAGACACATTATAAAATCAATCTGTCCTTATTGTATATCTACAATGTTTAAGTATGTATATATGTTTTCTATATTTCGGTGTAGGCATATGAAGATTTTTATTTTAAAGAAGGCTTGGAATGAATGATTACGGTACTTCATTAAAAGTAAATAACAGGAAATTGACACCAAATGAAAATAAATCTAACAAAAAAATTAAACAAAATAAATTGTGAGAAAACTGTCAAGTGTTTCTTGTATTATTTTACATGAGAAAGAAGTTTATGTTTTTAAAATAAAACAGACATTTACTGGATGCAGGTCTGAAAAAATAAGATAACATGTTTTTTTTATTTACGTCACCGTGATGCTCGTGAAAATAATCGTCGAGCTCGTAAAACATTAATTTAAAGATTTATGAAGTGGTGACAAATTTCTTCTTCCTATATTAGGCCATAGCACAGGATATATATAAGCAATGTATACGAAAGTACAGGCTTTCGGTCTTAAACTTAAAAGAATTCTTTAACTTGTCAACGCTGTGTCGGCAGTGAACAAACCGAAAATATATGGGGGCTGAGGATTAAAAAGACGTCACATCCGTTGTTCAGAAAATGCTTCAGAGTGAAAAAAATAAGACGTCATTTGTGCCCAGAGGTTTGGTAGTCGCTCATTAAAAGCTCGGTAACGAACTCGACTGGTCAGTGTGTTATGTGTTAACCCCATCACCTTTTTTTTATTCCTGCACGTTATTTCTTTCTAATCAATCAATAGTGTGCACTATAACTGTATATATATATATATATATATATATATATATATATATATATATATATTTATATATATAAATATATATATTTATGTATTTTAACATGTAATTTTTAGCTCAGCTGACCGTAGCTCATCCGAGCTATAGCTATAACCCTTTTTCCGTCGTCATCAAGGTAGGTCCTTGGTAAATCTCCTTGCTTTCCAAATAATAGGTCACTGTGGCCCATATTTGCGAGTTACGCGTGCTTTTGTGTATGTTGTAACTCTTAGAGAATTAGACCTGGATTAATTAGTGTTCTGGGGTGCCAAACAAAAATTTTGCAATCAACCCTAAAACTCAAACATTGTGCATTAACAACACATATAACATTGATGTGGGAACAATTGAAAAAAATAAAACGTTTCAAAAATTAAAAAATTGTTGATGTTTGAAATTCATGCTTTAGTAATGTTTGCATGGATCTTTCTGAAATTCGGCAAGCATGGTGGTCATTGATATAGCCCTTACAACTTGATAAGACTGGTGACCCCATCTATATTTTTCTTTATTTTTACGCATTTCTTTCGTAACCACTTGACCTAGAAACTTTTTTTTAAAAATATCTAGATCCTTGTTATCTAATACCAAAAACTTTGGCACTGTGGTATATTTTGCGAGTTACCCGTGTTTTTAGCACTCTAAAATTTTAACATTACAGACTGTTCAAGTCAGCTGAACGTCATTACCAATGGGTCACTTGTTACATTAGTAAACTAGAATGACGTTCCCTAGAACACGTATCTCCGCCAAAGCAAAAGCTGAAGCGGCTAGAACTAAAAGGGGAGAGGGGTCTAAGGGGTCTAGATCAGCCCTTTCTTAGTCACTGCAGCTTTTTGAGAAATTCAAACTAACTTGGAGAGCGTGACCCCCTCCCCTTACCTGAGTTTTTTAACGTTTTCTCATTAAATATCGTCCTGGGTTGAACCCCTCTATTCCTAAGTCCTGGAATCGGGATCCGCCATAAAATTTAAATGACTTTCTTGTCCACATTGTCGCCCATCATTTCATGCACAGTCTCGTCGAAATCGGTACAGTAGATTAATACGCAAATCTGCTGACAGACAAACAGACCAACATGCAAACAGAAATGTGTGGAACATTTCCTTGGATCATCTTTTAATATATATATATATATATATATATATATATATAATATATACATATATATATATATATAATATATACATACATACTTACCCACCTATACATGCTCTTTAGCATGTTCTGTGTTAATTTGCGCTAAAATTCTAGCTTTGTCTTTAACCATTTTTAAACAGTAGAAAAAGGGATTACACTGTTATATACTTGACAATAAATATATAAAACTGCACTTTATTCATCCGTTTCTTTGAAATGACCCAGAATCTGCTAAGAGATATTAAACGTTCGATGTGATATACACTGCGTGCTCCCTATAACAATGGGTAGTACATAAAAAATACCGTCAGAGGACTCTTATATCAGTAACCATATTAATGCCTTGTTGCGAAACTCTTATAATTCATTCAAATAGAACACAGTCTCTTTGGTTTGGATTTTTTACCATTAGATAGCGCTGGATTGTTGAAAAAGATGTCATTGTACATGCTCAAGTCATCAAATTACAGTCTGGGCCAGCCAAAAACCATAAACCAATAGTAAAAGTAACCACATCAGACGCGTAGGCGAGTGGTTAGCTCATGCGAGCCGCTGACAACGAAGTCTGAGTTCGAATTGGAATATTTGAGGAGATACTGGACAGTCTAGCTTTGTGGTATCAAGATTCACCATAATCGGGAACGCTGGCGGTGACGTCACTATGAGACCAGAGATGACAGACGCTGCGATAAACGCGGTCACTCTGTGCCAAACGAACAAGTGGCGTGACAGTGTTTACACCGGAGCGGGCCGGCCCTGGGCATCCTGGGATACATACCCTGTCAGAAAGGCGCCAAACTGGCCTGACCGGTGAGGGGCAGCCAGCAAAAATAATTTAGTGTAAATCAGATAAAACATAAAAAGGGAGGTGGATATCGCCATCAAAGAAAATTTGTTTCCAGAGAATACTCTGTCGAACACTGATAATTTAGCTAGCACTTTTTATACCACTTTTTTCTATATTCCCGAAAAAGCGTAGGTAAAAACCAAAAATGAAAGTTTTTCAAGAGTGTATATAAATAAAATGAAGTTAGATTCCCCTTTAAACTTGTTGAAATAATAGTTGACGTTATCATGGGATATTTTAAAGTATATTATAAGTATTACTCTGTTAACTGTCCTTCGGTCAATCAACTTGACATGGGCATGAAATCGGGCAATATTTGTTTCATTGCATACTTAACATATAGGTCTGATCCCTATCAACCTGGCAGGGTTTTACTAATAATTGTATCAGTTTACAGATACAGTAAATTACAAAATAAAATTTAACCATTTAGTTAACATAAAAATATATTTCCAGGAAACGGAACTCTGAAAACATTGTGTAGCCTATTTTAGAATAGTTTGCAATTTCTTAAAAGTAGGGGGGCCAAGCGTGTGATGACCGAAACTATGTTCAAGTTTCATATTGTTAGTTTCAGTCCGGAAGTATTACGTATATGCCGTTTGTTGGTTGGTCTGTTTGCAGTTATGAATGGATTTTGATGAAATGTTGGTGAGGTTTACCACACATAAATTAATCAGAAACGGATTAAGAGGGGAGGGCGCCCCCCCCCCCCTTTTTTCAACCTTACCAAAAATCTGGGAAAAAACTCAATGTACACATTATGAAAATTAAAGACCAAGTGTATAGAACAGTTACAATGTATGTCTTGCTTTATAATGCATTAAAGCTACCCCAGATTACACGATGACAACCTATATTTTCAAAAAAATATCTACTCCTCGGAGAGGGGTAGAACCTTCCAACCCCCCCCCCCCCTTCGGCGCTTCGCGCCTCGGATCACCCGCTTCGCTATGTGAGCCCCCCCCCCCCTGTTCTTAATTCCTGTATCCGCCCCTAATAATCCATTGTATTGAGTAACGCATCATAACTGGTATTTGTTTACGGGATTACTTACCATTTCGGGATAAGGTAATTGTTTCCTCGAGGGCGAGCCCGTTGTCTTTCATTTGTATTGGGAGAAACATATAGTATAAAATTCCGAAGGATAACCCTACATGCATCCACAGATGTGATCAAACTGAACCCGCCTTTGTTTTGGTGGAGAGCTGACCTGTGGTATAGCAATCGAGTGGGTGACCCCCTTTACCCATACTCCTTGGCTTGGATTAATAATTTTCTCCTTTAACTTATCACACACACATACCAAATGTTGATCCGGATTCTGTTAATATTCCGGATGCCCTGTAGGCTGATGTATGCGGTTTCTGAGTGCTTTCTGGTAAATGCATTATTGTTTTCGTATCACAGGGGTGATGGTTGGGCGGGATATCACTAAGTGTTAACTGAATCATCCAGAACAATAAAAAGGAGTATGCATCTCTTTATACATCTCAGTTTTATTAGTAATCGGCCTTATCGAATATAACTGACATATTTTCTCCGTCTTCCGTGGCACCCAGACATATATACGAAGAAAGATCATGGCCTAATATCTGTATGGTTCTTTCGGGCGCTTTTATGAAATGTTGCTAGGCAAGCCCTTTGTTTTTCATAAATTTTCATTTTGTTTAACACCTGCAGTCTGTCTGATGTTGTTCTGAATAAAGGGCATACGCGGGTCTTACGTTTCAAAATGCCACATTTGTCCGTGATGAAAGCCCATGTTCCCGACAAGTTTGAAAAACGCATGCGTTTTTTGGTATTTTCTGTGCATCAGCGAAAAAGAGTACTTCAACACTACATTACTACAGTAACGGCGCATAAGTTATATTAATATTTGTCCTCAAAGGTTATCTCTCCTATAGCTCGCCTGATGAAAGTATATACCAGGCCTATAAGAAACAAATTTTGGTTGACAAAGTAACCTTTGTGACGGTATTTAGCGGGTCATAAATAAACTTTCATAAATGACATTTCACCAAACTTGCAAGTGTCCCATGAAACATCTGACTGCTTTACATAACGCAAATGCAGCAAAGTGTAACGTGAACATCAACTAAAGTATAATCTTTTATGTTCAGTATAAAGAGCATTACCTCAGGTTACATGCTATATGGTATTCAAAAAAAATTATGCAATGTACGATCCTATTTGGCAATGGACGAGCCTCTTTCTTTCCTCGTGCCGTCTCTCTATACAATACTCTTTTTATCCGTTATAATAGTATTTGATCATTTGCCGATCTGTGAACAAACAGCAGCATGTGTTATTTATATATAAACTTATATATATATATATATATATATATATATATATATATATATATATATATATAATTATTTATTTTACATGGATTGTACAAATAGTTATTATAATTAATCGCGGCACTCTCCATGACTCAGATGTTGTAGGAGTGGAGAAAACTGGAGAACCCGGAGAAAACCACCGGCCTCGGACAGGCAAGTACAACCTACTTCAGGGATCAAACCCGGGTCGCCAGCGGAGAGAGCCGAGCGTTTTACCACTCGACCGTCCAGACCCCAATTTGTGTTATTGTGTGATTGTTTTTGGTAGGGGAGGGCGAGGTGACAGATATAACTGTGATATTCTGACTGTTATGGAGTAGTTTATTTCTTGTACATCATATAATATTGTACTTCAATATATAGTATTTCTTCAATATTACCACTATTTTTATTATATTTATAATGAAGTTTTCTGTATTTTAGTAACGATGATTACTGCATGATCGCCTTTTATTAAAGTGCGGGCACAATGTAATTCCCTTGCAAGGGAGGAATAAAGTATATCTGATCATATTTTATCTTATCTTAGTCTGTGAAATATCATTAAATGGATATACTCCTTGAACTGGGTTACAGGGTTAAAGTACATCCTGTTAATCATTGTTTTTAGTGATTTCTTTATGTCATATTTAGGCAGATGTCCTTGCGACTCAATGATGTCATGTCGAGAATACATCACTCATCCAGAAACCAGCACGTGCTGCAGCATATAGGTTTGTGGGCTGCACGCTAACAACAGTTGCATCGCACGAACCTTACATCCGACCGTCAAAATAGAAACCTAGTCAGTGGAATCCTGCTTCAGTTTTATCTATACTGCAAGAAACTTTGTATTTTCGAACAGGATATATTTTAAACTTAGAGCTGCACAAATCACTACCATGTCATCATAAAATGGAGCATTTTGGGATTACGATGAAGGGGGTGGTAATGTATAACTGTACAATCATTCATTGTTATGAACAGAATCGTAACCAAAGTCGATGTTCTATCATATTGCCATTGATAATATCCATCTAATACTTATAATAGGAATATCGGGCCCCTTTGTTCGCAATGTTCTCTAAAAGCGCGTTGCGTATGAAACTGCGACATACCTCATTTTTTAAAGTTATTGTTTCCGCATTAACCTCGCCGATATGAGAATAAATAATTGTTGATGTACACATCATGTTGAGGGAATTTTTATGTGTTTTATTAATTGCGTGGCACTAACCACCGAAAACAGACGAACTGCCTTCAGCAAAGACCGGATTGCCTGTGTTGTCGCCTCTATTGTGCATATGAATAACCCCTACTGACGGTGACGGATTTAAGCATGCATGTTTCGGTTGAGGTCACGTGGTCCTATTTGTTTACATGACCTGGGGTCACCAAGCCCTGAACCTGAAGGAGAGTAGTAAATGGTCTGGCTTTCTCTGGTTGGCTCTAGCCATCATGTGCTGGAGCATCAAAAACACCCCATTGTTTGATTTTTAAGTATGTTAAGCATAATTTCCAATAAAATTGACAGTATTGGTCATTTTTTTAAAAATCTATGGCCAATCAAAGAGATGTTGTCCAAATGCTTGTTTGGGACTGCTTGGTGGGGTATTTTGGGCTTCACTGCATTCGGGCCAGGATGGTTAAAAAATGAGATACACAAGCCCCCTTTTTCTTGGTCTTGTTTGACTGGAGAAACAACAAATTCTCAGGTAAAAAAAAGTTTAATATCAGAATTTATTTTGAAAATTATTTTAAAGAGGCCCAAACCTCAGGTGTTTTATAGATGTTATATAGGGAAAATAAATACAGCCACGTGTCCTTCACATAGGACCCAGTCTCTGACTAACGTGCGTGGTCAGTTAATGTGAAAAGGTGGCGGCAGCTGGGAAGGGGGTAACCCCCCCCCCCCCCCCCCGACTCCCCTTGGGTCCGCTTGTGCTACTATAACGAGGTATGCGTTATTTTCGTTTCTTTCTTCAGGAACAGCTTCATTGCCTTAAACCGTGCATTTAAATCATCTTTCATGTCTTCCTCACATCATAGTATTCATTATACGTCTCCCAACAATGACCAGTCAAAGATCGTCGAAAATCTGAATGTCCCGCATATATTCCGGTTAGCAAATGTATACATCATCACTGACCAGATCTTCCAGTTATACATACCGATGTATGAAGTTCTTGCCAGAGCACAGCGCCACAAAATAAAAATAAATGTAAATAAAATATATGTATAAATCTTATTGAGACAGAATCCCACTAAAAATCTATATTTCTGTTTAATTTTAAGAATAATAAAATGAGCCAACATTTCACATATCAGTTAAAACATTTCCCCAACCCCGGTAAAAAGACCTGTATACCGGGTTTATCAACTAGTATAATATACATTTTATCAATGAATTATGAATGAAAAGTTGAAAACATGAAAAATGATATACAATTATTATAATATTACAACGTTTGTCGACTCATACCACAGCCAATCATACATTGTATGAGTTCAGTTGACATGACAGATCGATAAAATACTATCATTTATACATGAGCATAAAAGTGGTTTTCCATGCTGTGAATAGATCAAAACTTATAAATTTGAGAAAAGCACAGATCTAGAATTACAACTGCACATTTTTCATTAAAAAATTCACATATAATAAAGTCAACTGCACGTTAAATTATAACCTGCCTTCGAAACTGTTTCAAACTTTTGAAAGAAAGTTTCTTGTCATGAAACACCCTCTGTAAACTTTTCAGTCGAACAGAATTCTGCTCTTGTATCTCTGATACTCTTCAATCCAAAATAAAGAGTTATATATAATACTTGATGTTTCACGGTTAGCACACAATAGTGGTTGTCTGGAGCAGCCCAGTTCTTAAATATTCCGCATTCAGTGGACTGATTCCATCTTTTTTATGCACCTGCGTATGACAGGCTGCTTCAAGCCTGAAGTCTATGGTTCTATTGTTATGTAAATGCTGCCTTGGAATTTTTAAGACCAGTTGGCGATATTAAAGTTGCTATAGATTCAGACATTTCCATTGAGGTTAGAATTTCCTTTTTAATTCAAACAGTAATCCTACAGACTACAGTATACCGTTAACATAAGGTAACATGCCCCCTCTCCCCCTCCCCCCACACACACAGACTCCCACCCAATACTACCGTTCTACCGAAGGAGAAAAAAAAATCATGAAATTCCTGTCACTGGTTTCCGCATATTTAGGGACTAATCTCAATATAAAGCATGCAGTTAATTAACGTGCAGTTATTTAATGTATTGTTTATTGATAATTCTTCATTTTAATAGGTTTGATCCTACAAATATGATATCTATATTTCTAATTGGAATTCAAAGGCATTATTACAGGTTTGCCTTTCCGCAGAAAAAAATTGCCTTTTGCCTAAAGATGCATAATACCGTCATGTCATATTTTCTGTCACACTTTGCTTAGTGTAAACCTGATTCTGCCATCTTATGCATGCCATCTTAAACATGCCCAGATTCATGCAAACCAACCGAATGTTTTCAATAGAAACACTGTCATATTAGAAATACGATTGTGCAGTGGAAAACAGGGAAATATATAGAAGATGAGGGCCTTAATGCCGGAAAGTATAAAAAAATTATTGACATTGTTTTATGGGAAAATATATAAAATATAACTTCGGTGGAAGACTAGATGTAAAATATTTCGTTGTTGTGTCATGTTTATTACTAATGTGGAAAACAGGTGTTCACTTTTCCTGCGGATTGGTACAAAATGAAAAGTGCCTTTCTGTGCACATGTTTGCCTGTCTGAGACAGGTGGAAAGGCCTTATTACAACCCATGTATATATATATATATATATATATATATATATATATATATATATATATATATATATATATATATATATATACATATAATTCAATTGCCATTGCAAAAATTTTTGGCCCCCTCCCCTCCCTCAATCTTGGCTACGCACTTGCTTGATGTTCCAAAGAGCAAATGAATATATATTGTCGTGAAGATTTTAATATATATAAAATAATGAATAAATAAAATAATTATTAATATATATTAAAATAAATAATTAAAGAATAATGAATTACAATACTTATACTATCAATCTATCAAACTTGTTTTGGGAATACATTTTTAACTGGAAAGTTTATTTTAGACAGGCATCTTGAAAGGTAAATCTTAGGCATGAATTTAATTTACAACAATGGAACAACATGATAACTTCCAATGTATTTATAAAAAATATCATATTAATAAAAAAATTGAAATATCTACCCCAGTCATGGGGTCACATGCAATAACCCTGTAACCATTTGACATGCAGTGACTTCATGTAAACACTAAAAACATAACGGATAAAAGCAAAACAATTAAAAAATAGTATACACGTATAAACTTGAGATTATTTATAAAATTGCACATTTCCATATAAGGTTATAGCTTTCATGGATAGTTTTTTTTATAAAAACATCAAATTTACAGAAAATAATTTAAAAAATGGAAGAAATTAAAGGTCATTCTATTGGGAAGTAGTCATATACGGAATATATATAGCGCAATCGTTTGTGAGTGAATATACGTTACTCATAAATATATATATAATAAATATTATTTATTATATATATATATTATATTTATATTACTTATGACAGTTTATTCCTTTTTCATTATTTGTCGAGGTAACCGCCTCCATTTTTCAATACTTGCTTAACTATGTACTATGTTCATCTGCAGAGGGCTTACACGCGATAATCCTGCATAGTGTCAACTTGTGGGTCCTGGGTGTGTGTTATCCCAGTTGCTGGGTCATAACACCGAGGAGCCCCTTAAAGGCGCACTCGTTTGTAAGTGAAACACGGATGTTGAGCAGATCCATTCTCCCCATTCAGCAATTCAGAGTGCTTACCCTGCATGGGCGGGGGCCGACCGTGAAAAATCTCACCGCCTCGGCTTTGAGCCTTAAGCTCTACCCCTTAGCCCCCGAAGCCGGTGACAGTTCGTTCTTGATAAAATCTAAAATTTCTTTTAAAAGCTCGTTTGGATCTTAAACTAAAATTGATAACCACAAAAATTAAGAACACTACGAATAAATCAGAATCCACAGTAGTTACCCTTCTGTATACGAGTAATATATTTCTATTTGCAAGCATGAATCATTTTAAGAGATGATAGTTTTGCTTTCTTTATGTTACCCTATAATAAATAAACCGTTTCCGCAGACACATATTGTTTTACATTAAATGTAAACTGTCCACAAAACTTGAAGTAATAAGATTTCATTTCCTTAAGTTGAAAATTCTCATTTAATGTAAAATTAATAATTAATCTGACAAAACTTACAAAACATTATTGGGAATGTTTGGCTGTTCTTTCAGTAAAAAACGCTGATATACAAAATAAATCGGGTTGAAATAGATGTAATCATATATTTTAGTGCTTGGCTGTCAATTTTATAACATTTCAATAGGTGAAGCCGTTCCTCCATTCTCCTCTGTACAGACTTATTAAGATTAAAACATTATTTGCAGTCCTATATTTACTGTGTCATATCGTGCAGTGATAAAAGGCACAGTGGAAGCAATTTGAAGTTTATAGTTGCATTGCATTAATGTTTTCAAGTCATCATTGGCTATAAAAGTCCAAATTTACACGTGCATAACCATGTTGACACATGTATAATATCATACAAATGAAAATGGAATTTTTTATTTGTCGACATAAATGTAAGACCAGAACAATCAAGCGTCTTTCATTAATGATAAAAGGAAGAAAATATTTGAATGAATTTATACGAGGATTCCATGTAGCTCGTCGTATGAAGATGGCTAATTACTCCATAAAATGACAAAATAAGCATTTGAGATCTCTTTGAAACCCACAGAAGGTCTAATGTGGAAGCGGTCTGGCATGCAGAGTGCTTGCTTGTTTCTTTTGAAATGTAATTTTTGCAGCAAACATCATCCGGATCAATGCTTTATTAAGATCATTTTAATCCTTAAAAGCTTTGGGTAGCACACAATAAAATTGTCTGAAGGCTTTTCATAAAAGCAAAAATCAGTTAATTCTCTCTCTCTTTCTCTCATTCTCTCTCTGTATGTGTAAGTGTGTGTTTGGACAAACACACAGAAAGAGAGATTGCGAAACAGACATAGAGTTTAAGAAAATGCCAGTTCATTAGTTTTCATAATATTCAATGGGATAAAGCGGCAAAGGGAAACTATTGAGGTTAGGATCTTAAAATACCATAAAAGAAAAGAGAATGAAGCATTTCAATCCCTGGAAATGACTTTATTATGAGCACACATTAACATTGATGACCAGTTAAAAGACCTTTAAATGGATGATCCACTTCATCAAACGTCAGTCATCAAAAATTATTATTCTATGAGCTTACAGTGAAGTCTGAATGGTTACAATCTGATGTGAGCGATCGAAACCATAAACGACTTTGAAACAGAATGAAACTATTTGGTGAAACGTTTGTTCTTCAAATAGTAGATTTGATTTCGTTTATGATGTATGCAGACACCTTTGTATACACTGGAAGAAAAGGAAGAATGGTTGATATTTGGTTAGTTTTGTGATTATTTACTTATGTAGTATGAAAGTAATAGATATTTACGGTCTAATGTGAGCATATGCACTGCGTAGGAAGGCCATGATGTAGTCGAGTCCACACCATCCGAGTCCTAGTGCAAGTCCGAGTCCAGCCCACTCGAGTCCAAGTCCGAGTCTAGCCCACTCGAGTCCAAGTCCGAGTCAAGCCCACTCGAGTCCAAGTCCGAGTCTAGCCCACTCGAGTCCAAGTCCGAGTCTAGCCCACTCGAGTCCAAGTCCGAGTCTAGCCCACTCGAGTCCAAGTCCGAGTCCAGCCCACTCGAGTCCAAGTCCGAGTCCAGCCCACTCGAGTCCAAGTCCGAGTCCAGCCCACTCGAGTCCAAGTCCGAGTCCAGCCCACTCGAGTCCAAGTCCGAGTCTAGCCCACTCGAGTCCAAGTCCGAGTCTAGCCCACTCGAGTCCAAGTCCGAGTCTAGCCCACTCGAGTCCAAGTCCGAGTCTAGCCCACTCGAGTCCAAGTCCGAGTCTAGCCCACTCGAGTCCAAGTCCGAGTCTAGCCCACTCGAGTCCAAGTCCGAGTCTAGCCCACTCGAGTCCAAGTCCGAGTCTAGCCCACTCGAGTCCAAGTCCGAGTCCAGCCCACTCGAGTCCAAGTCCGAGTCTAGCCCACTCGAGTCCAAGTCCGAGTCTAGCCCACTCGAGTCCAAGTCCGAGTCTAGCCCACTCGAGTCCAAGTCCGAGTCTAGCCCACTCGAGTCCAAGTCCGAGTCCAGCCCACTCGAGTCCAAGTCCGAGTCCAGCCCACTCGAGTCCAAGTCCGAGTCCAGCCCACTCGAGTCCAAGTCCGAGTCCAGCCCACTCGAGTCCAAGTCTGAGTCCAGCCCACTCGAGTCCAAGTCCGAGTCTAGCCCACTCGAGTCCGAGTCCAGCCAACTCGAGTCCAAGTCCGAGTCCAAGCCACCCGAGTCCAAGTCCGAGTCCAGGCCACCCGAGTCCAAGTACAAGTCCTAGTTATTGAGGTTCAAGTCCAAGTCCGTTACAAATATCCTTAAAGAGCAATTTAAAATGGAAATTTTAGGTTATTATGTACATTTGTTAATGTTATAGCTCACACATACGTTAACTATAATAGTTAATTACATTTATAACTCCCGATGCTGAGCAAAGCTTGGTGTATATAATGTTATAATTTATTAATTCCCTGCTAGTAGTTCACACATGTACATAAGTCTTTGTAATGTGTGAGAGAGAGGTTTTTCTATTGGAGTCTAGATGGACTATGCCTGATTTCTCGAGTCCTTACCACCGAGTACAAGTACAAGTCCCAGGACAAGTACAATCCGCGTACAGGACCTTAGTCAGGAGTCCAAGTCAGAGTCCAAGTCAGAGTCCAAGTCAGAGTCCAAGTCAGAGTCCAAGTCAGAGTCCAAGTCAGAGTCCAAGTCCCTAAAAATGTGGATTAGAGTCTGGACTTTAGTCCAATTTTTGACATTAGTCTTATTTCACTGATAGAATGATGTGTGTTTTCGGCTCTACTTGTATTGAAAAGTTGGTTCTTTTATGATTGCAAGGAAGTAGAAATTATAGCAGAAACTTACTTTGGTATTTACTTGTTCACGACAGTTAGGTAGATACCAAGAAAGAAATGTCTGTACGTGTTAACAGTTTCAGATATGCATCTCTTAGTGGTTTACCTCTTATAAAGTCTATTATGTTCTTCTGATTGCTTTCTAAAGTTTTCTGTCTTATCGAAGACAATTCTTTATTCAATGCAGGATTTCCCATCAGGCCTTATTTTTATTTTTTAATATTTGTAAAAATTTAGAATGTAAAAGGAATAAGTGCATTTATGCACTTATAACACATTAATTAACAGGGATGATGTTAAAAAAAGTACGAGACTAATGAAAAACTACCCAGACTTGTTTTGCTAAAGAAATGATTGTTTCAGAAAGCGGCCAGTAGATGGTGACAGCGGTGACCTATTCGGACCCAGATCCCCGTCATCCACCTGAGCGATTTAACATGACAAGCATTCATCAACATCGGGAACCTGGAATCTCCTATTAATATATATATATATATATATATATATATATATATATATATATATATATATATATATAAATGTTACACTTGACTTTGTAGGATACTTTTAGCAAAATTTGTTATCCTCCCACAATGAATTTAGAACGTTATTTAGGTATTGCCACTTTATTACTAAGATTAATCAGACACAGTACCTGGCAACCTTCTGACATGACCTCTGCCTGGTATACATGGGCGGATTTAGAAAGGGGCTGGCCCCTTTAATAAATCAATACACGCTTAATACAGAAAAAAAAACAGTTTGCACCATAACCGCTGAAGTACTTAAAACGTTTCTACACTATATATACTATGGGGGGGGGGGGGGGGATACCATCCTTTAAAACCGTCCCCTCCGCACTTCGAGCCTGGGCGGTCCCCTCCCAATTCTAAAATCCTCTATTCGATATTGGTATATTATTCCCTGGTACGTTTCTTCAACTTGCAAGTTTTTGTTTTATTTTGTTAAATGATAATATTATCATACGCACATAATTCTCCCATGATAATGTACAATAAAGCGTGTCACCGCTTCAGTCTACAGCAAGGCTTGTAATTACAAGGGCTTCAGCAGTTTTTGTCATATTGAAACCTTATACATAACCTCATCAGTTTCTTGTAATTTCCTGTATTAATTCCATGTTTAATTGTTCGTTTATTTAGACAATGTACATATATAATTATTTCCTTGATGGGCACCAGTCCTACTGAATGGCCTTTAACGGAGCTGACCTTGAAGACTGGCTGACTTGGTCAGCGTATCTGGCCTTGCTATGGTTCTTATTTGAGGTTCACATATAAATAATTGTTGACATATTTTGTATATTTTTTATTGAACTGAAACGCGACCTCTTTCAATATGTGAATGATCTTTCCTGATTTTCTTATGTTGTATACATGCAGGTGAACTCATGCATACAATTACTGTGAAAATATAAAATGAAATTTTACGAACCCCAATGAAAAGGATTGAGAAGGATATACATAATCATAAGTGATTGATACAGCTCCCAAATAAGAAAGCTCACAAAACACTCATTCCTAAAAACCCAACGTATAAAACATCATTAACTCTACAGTCATCCGAGAGCTGGAGTTTCTACAGGGTAACCACGTTATAACATTGTGTTACAATGGCTTTCTTTGTAGGGCTCTGGGAACCGATTAAATGCGTACAAGTTCTGCACGGGAGTTAATGGCTTGCAGGTCGATAACACTGCTTAATTAGTAGACATTAATCTGTGCCAAATGGGCCGAGGATGTTCTGGGTATAATGCATTTAGTAATGCTTCAATATCCCCGCAATTCACAGCATCGGCGGATCGATATTTCATATATAGGCGCGGTCTGTCGATCGGCACAACATGCGTTCAGTTTCCTACTATATCTAGCTGTTTTGGAGTTTTTGTCATCTTAAAACGTGTTCATGATTCATATATCGACAAGTTTATTTATCTACTAAGCCAATAGATAATATATAAAAATGAGAACACGCATAAAATAAACATAAAATAAACCTGATAATACGTCAGCTGTGCCAGACAATACAATGGCGTTCCCTGATACGGTCTCGATTTCAGCAGGGGAACAACAAACTCATAATAGTAAAAAAAATCCTTTAAATTTGAAAAAAAAACGATGTTCTGGCTTGTCTCTGGAATTTAATAGATTATTTCATATCCTTCCAGAGCAATGTTGAACTCTTGATTTACTGAGACCAAAGCATAACCACACTAAAGGATTTTCCACCTTCTCTCTCTCATTCTCTCATTCTCTCTCTCTCATAATGGATAAATTTTAAATAGACAAGAAAGATAAGATCAGATAGATAAGATAGATTAACCCATATTTGTAGAATCTGTCACAGTCTCTTATTTAACCCATTTTGGTTATATATTCTTAAATGAAAATAACAGCTTTTTATTTTTTATATATTTTTCTTTCTCCATAGATTTAAGGTAACTTTCGGACATGTTTTTCTTTCCTTTCCGCACTGACTACAATTTATCGATCACAATTTATTGATGTACAGTTTTAAACTGTACCTAAACTATAATAAAAGGTGTTGACATTTTTATATTAGAGTCGGTGAATACTTAGTCTTTTTGTCAATGGAAACACGTCAATCGGCTACAATTGTAATTTATAAGAGAGTCTGTTGTATTCCAAAATAAAATGTCTTTGTAACATACTCTTTCCATTTTTTCAAAGTACAACGAATAATTCAAAGAATCTGCTATAGTATACTTAATGCGGCGCCCCATACAGTGTCTATGTAATACACCGTCCGTGCTAGTGTTTGGCAAATCAATCTTCAGACCTTCAGCGGTATACGCGGGACTACAAAGGATGTCAGAAGTCTTAGTAACTTCCGATGGATTCAAGTCACGGTGTTATCAAACTCAACATGCCCTGTTAGTGTGAGCGGCACAATATTGAATTAATTATCAATTATTCAGAACCACTAGACCAGCCGATAATAACAGCCTGTTGGCTTAGATATGACAAGAACTATACTTGGTAAGACGGGCCCGTGTCTGAGCTGCAATAACAATGGCAATAACTACGTATGGTTTGATCGGCTGTTGATTATGTAGTACACCGGGTATTTATTATTTATTTACAGCCTTTCCGCTCATCGCATGGGGACATCGCATAGCATATACAAGGGGTAGTCTGATGAGGATTTTGGAATTGTCCGTACCTGGTTAAAAATATTCTTACATGTTGTATATTGTTTATTTCATAACTGTTTTGGATCTGTTTGAATTATTCTCTTATACTTGAAAGTGATAAAATTAAATTATGGAGGAAATGAGGTTGAAAAAAAAAACCGCAGCGTGGAATACCAGCAGTATTTTTAAGATTTCCCGTTAAAGTTCGATGTGATAGTTACTTTGAACTGTATTTTTTAATTCACAAACCACAAAATCATAAAAACATATATATAATTTAAAATATCTTATGAACAAAATAAGTATATATTTAATATAGACTTTACAATAATGTTTGTACACAGGCGCTTGAATCCCTATTTATAATAAAGTCTTCATATTTCCAATGTTCTTAGAAATAATACGACGGAATCAGGTCAAACGATCCAATAATAAAACGGTCATACCATGCTATCACTTGTATTATGACACAAGGTAAGTAACTCGGCCAGAAACCTTTCGAGCGATAATGAGATAAGTTATGTTCTCGACCCGCTTATACTCGCTTTATCTTCCTTTTATGCGTAATCCATATTGTCGTTCAATGCTACGGGGGTTAAAGAATCAAATCCATCCAACTTCAATTGTTTTCAACCACCAGTACAAGCTGCCTGAATAACCCTTTGCAGCGATATCTGAATTTCGACGTCGTCCATTCCAAACAGTGGCGGAAGCGGGTCCGTCTAAAACGCGGAGAATCCGTGGAGAGATGGAGAATTCGCGGAGAATTCGTGGAGAATTGGCGGAGAGTGTTCATATGCAATGATACTTTAAAATACACATTAAAATCACTTAAAATCTCCAACTATATTACCCTTAACAAAATGGCGCACAGTTAAATGACCGAAATGATTTAAAGAACTGCATAATTCATCATTTTATGCTTAACAAGGTAGACTCTCTGCCGAGTGAATGCTTTACGCAGAAAATATAAAACCCGTCTGATTCACCAGCTGACACTGACAGATCTGAAGACGGAACCACAAAACACTTAATGTTTTAACAGTTTATTAAACACTTAATGTTTCAACAGTTTATTGTGCAAACCATTACAAAACCATATAGGTGTATCTAATTCACAGGTGGTGAACGAAATATATAATATAAGAAAAATAATGCTTTTACCTAAATTTATTGATAGATGAAAACCACTATCACCATTAATAGTGTATCTGGACCAATATACATGCACAAAATTTAATATAAGTTAGCTAATGAATCAAACTGGCAATAGGATTAAATAAAATAAAAGAAAAAAATAGTTAATATATATTGTGATCACAGTTAAAGAATTATATTTTTCTTATTCTGTACAAGATACACCACACTTCTTTCTGACCATAACAATACAGAGTATAATAATCATAAAAATAAAATGAAAAATAAAGCATAATGTACAAATACATACAGCAATAGTACAAGAACTTATTTGTACAATCTTCATAAAACCATTTCATTAATTGTTTTAGTTATTTAAAAGACAAATGCACATTTTAATGAAACCACTTATTATATTTTTTTGCATTCACACCGAATCATGTCTTCGAATACATCTCCTAACCCATATTCACATTCAATCCAAATGGTTAAAGTTGCATTATAATTAGGCTTTGGTATTCTAGAAGAAAGTATTGCAATAGGAAATGCCTGAACTGAAACAAGAAATTAACTGTTTTTGCATTAATCCCTGGTTAAAATGTTCAATTCGTTTAATTTCTGGATTGAAACAAAAATCAAGTGTATTTGCAATCGCAAATGGCCAACAATTTCCTGATGCTAGTCGTTGTCTCTGGCATGGCACAAATAAAATCTTAAGAACCTGCTTGCCCAAACAACTGAGAGAGCTAAATTTTACGTAAATGTGCAGATTTTTTTTTATTTTTTTCGGTCATTTAACAGTGAAAAAAATATTTTCATAGTAATAAAGTTGAACAATTTAAGTGATTTTAATGTGTATTAAAAAGTATCATTGATTATAAAAACTCTCCGCAAATTCTCCACGACTTCTCCGCAAATTCTCGGCGAATTCTCCATCTCTCCGCGGATTCTCCGCGTTTTAAACAGACCCGGCGGAAGCAGCCTTCGTTGACAGGCAAGTGATGACCCATTTTGGAATGGCCGCCGTCGAAAGGTTTTTGCCGAGTTGCCTACCTTGTCATATAATAAGTGATAACTCGGTATAACCGTTTTATTATTGGGTCGTTTGGCCTGATTCCGTCGTAGTATTTCTAAGAACATTGGAGATATGAAGACTTTATTATAAATAGGGATTCAAGCGCCTGTAGTTTGTATTATCTAACACTATTGCTTCGTTTGGCGGAATATAAAACAAACAACAAAACTATCCTGTCACAGGTACTTACTATCTCTAACTCTATTATTCAATTCGTTCTTATTAGGCCAAAGAAAGGTATGGTACTCAGGAATTTTCAGAAATCAGTATAGGCGGGCGATATTTTATTTTTGACTTATTTTGTATGTTTCCATAAAAAATTCATATGATCAGGAAAAAACAAAAAAGTAACAGAATTTTATGACTAAACAGGTTAAAGCACTACATAACAAAGGAAATCTTATCAAAATTATATAATTTTATCTTCTTGAAAGATGACGCGAAAAAATTGACGCGGGCGGTGCCTGAGAATCATACCTTTTTTTCGCCTTAGGGTTCTGTGTGTGAGTCTTTTCATGCGCGGCAACTCCCAAACAAGAAGAAGAAATATGGAAGATGAATTTTCGGTTGCAAGCTTGAACAATCTTGATTTGTAAAAGGGGTGAGTGCACTTTATTTATGTTTTGCACAACTGATAAAGCTCGATTTCATATTTTTTGTTCACTCGTGAACAAGATTACAGTAAAATAAGAACAAAAAAGAACGAAATATCGGGCGATATCATAATACTTTAAAAGGAAAACACTATACTTCATGTTTATTTCAAATACGTAAACTGTGAGTAGGTCTCTTTAAATACAGACAAAAAACATCTAAATTCTGTGCCATATATACTCTTTTCCTATATATTCCCTATGAGTTTGTAAAGGGCAGTTTCATCAGGCTTATCAGTCGACGGATGGCTGGACACAATAAAAGGACACTGCCGTACTATAACCTTGTTTATATACTACACTATACATGGTCTTGACTTATAAAATAACTAACATTGAACCAATGACAAATACATTTTAAGTTTAGATATAAAGAACGTGTATACATAGCGTTAACAAAGCTTAGCCATTCAGCTAGCCATGGATTCGGATAAACGTTATGCAGCAAAGTAGCATTGAATTACACAGACATTGAAGGGCCACTTAGGTTGTGGCTGGCTGCGTATTCCGAGAAACGTGACTAACTGGACCAAAAGGTTCCCGATATGTTTTCTCGTGTCATGGAGCAAGGATGCCGCTTGTGGCTAGATGCTGGGGCCTTTAGTTGAAACAAAACTTACGTTACGTTTCAATGTGGTAGCTGCGTTTTATGATCTTTCAACATTGCAAAATTACTTTAGGAATTCAAGTTTAAACCACTGCAACATTATTCATCCCGGTTCCCAAACCCTATATGAGGAGATAATAAAATAATAATAAAGGTATTAGTTAATGAAAGAATAATAATAATAATAATAATAATAATAATAATAATAATAATAATAATAATAATAATAATAATAATAATGAACAGCATGTCTAAAGCGCCCTTGTCAAATTCTAAACAAAAGAATGCTCTTATGCACTATACAATACATCAAATGTAACTTCTATGAACCTAAAATACAAAACGATATACATTCAGTTAAAAATATACTTATTATTTGTGAAAACAGTACAATATTCAAAGTTTTTCAGAGCTAGTTTAAGCCACCACACAGGCGCACACACCAACTATTCCCCGACATCATCTATATTAAATCTTGTAGTGTACTCTATTTCATGGCCAATATACAATGATATAAAATCCAAGTAATCTTTACAGGCGCCTGAAGGTTAGCTACCAGATAACTCTCGACTACACGATGACTATCGGGTCAACAGGGTGCCATATTACGGTTAAGGCCTCTACCAGGGGTCTTGTCATAGAAGACTGGGGATTTACGTGACTGGAAATATTATTGCTTTCTCAATGACGTCAATGGATTATTGTGTAAGAATGGTAAAACCAACAAGTGGTGTCTTATAAAGGTGGTCCGACAAAAACCGTTGGAAATCCTCAGAAGAAATATACGTTACTGAGATAAAATATAAAAGGGGCGCGATGCATGTTTACCCAATGTAAAAGAAAAAAAAATATCCATTGGATTATTTGGGACCATGTCTTGTTGTAAACAGAACAAGACACTAAAATCCATTCATGGAGAAGGGAATAGATATGATGATAAAATCGCTTGAATTTACAAACACTCTAGGTAATACATTATAATATACAGCGTCGCTGAAGGTTCTCGCAAGACAGGCGATGGTCATCGTGTTACAAAGGTAAATAAAATTCACGGGTTTGTGCATGAAAAGAGAAAAAAAGTATTAGTATTAACACTATGCTACCCGTTAAGTTAACTCGTATCCATTTCAAACAAGACTGTTCCTCAATTAACTGAAGGATCAAATTACGTGCTAATGAATTAAATGAGAATTGCATAAATTGCGGGATTATTTCGCCCGATTTTCTCTTTGAAGAGAAACTATATTATTGATGCAGTTTTTAATGATAATAAAAGCAAGAAACAGATAATTGTTAAATGAGAATAAAAAAATATATTGTTATTTTGATATTCTTGTATGATTTATTTAACGGTCTTTCTGTGATTATCTTGCGAAAATTTGCTGTTGTTTTCTGTGTATAACCCTTTATGGAATCCCTCAAAGGAGCAAAGGGACCACATTTACCATAATATACTGTTTTCACCATACTTGTGGTTTCTGTTCTCAACATCTAACTTTAAGTGTTTTAGATCGTAGTTACTTGTCTTATCTTGAAAGGCCGATTCCTGTCCGCGTCTTTGGGCTGTTGTGTCTTGTTTTTTTTAAAGCCAGCTACTCACCTGCCTCATCTGTAGAAATTATCTTATTTCTTGCTTATAATATTCTCTGCGAACAAATTAATGAAATGTGGGTAATTAATGCTGGAAAAGGTTCTTATACTGCCCTCATGACGGATCAATGAGCTTGTTTTTATCTACAGGCTGTTAATAAACATAAGCCAATGTTGACACACAATAAAACGCATGCAACTTAAATAGGTTGTTTTAAACAGAAAAAAAACTAATCGTCTGACTTTCCGCCAGCTGAGCTTGTTGAATTTCTTTCGGTATGACCCCACGTTTTATAAATATATGAACATAACGAACAACCGTGTACCATGGGATCGGCGTTTTCTGGCCTATTATTTTGAAAGGTTCAACGAATAAGTTGACAGATATGTCAGATATCGGCATAAGCCCCTTTAACAAAACCACAAATGGTGGCTCGCTGGACCCGAACACATCAGACCACGTGACGCATGTTATTATTACTTAATCCTTATTACAATATATCAGTATGGTCCGCATGGATCAATAATCTTGAGCACCCTCAGAAAGAGCAGACCTCCACCAACACTCATTAACAATTCAATAAACACTTCCTTCCTTAAAATCTAAAATATTGAATAATGCAGAGTGATTCTGTGCATAAAATATATAATATTAAACAAATATACCAACATTAATACTTCATCTGCAAGTTAGGGTAAATTATAATCTTTGCCGAATTCCAATGGGTTGTTAGGAAATTAAAGATCAAAGTACCGGTCACCCTCCAGTAAACTTGGGTAACTCTCTTTGCGTGCATCATGTATGCTTTGGGTGCATTTTCCCACTGTGCCACTCTCACTGTTTATTATTTATTAATGTCTTATTGTCCCCCTGTGTTGTATTAAGTATTCATGTGCCAAAAGCAAGAAATCCCATACCCCGGGGTGGCTTCGGTGGAATAAATGGAATTCACTGCAATCAGAGCCGCTCCGGATCGGTTCCCCTGCCCCTCATATATCGGGTTCCAACGGCTCCCACGACGACCAACTCCTGCAACATGGC
Source organism: Sipunculus nudus (assembly GCA_026874595.1). Taxonomy (NCBI): domain Eukaryota; kingdom Metazoa; phylum Annelida; class Sipuncula; order Golfingiida; family Sipunculidae; genus Sipunculus; species Sipunculus nudus. The sequence continues at coordinate 45,620,755 of CM049306.1, read as the reverse complement.
CGACCAGGGAATCCACTTTCATCAAAAGCCCGGGCCACTTGAACACGTGGTCAGGTATTACGGCCTGCCGTAACTGTCGAGTTTGATATAACGGTCTGTCTTATCTCTTGATTTTGTATTCATATATTTTATTTTAATTTTTTAATCTTCGAAGTTTTGATAAATGAGCACATGAAATTGTCAGCGGCATGATTAAACAACCAAACTAGAAGGAAAAATTGAGAAAAAAAGAATAAACTATAATAACGACGGGATATAAGAGAATGAGTTCATATTTTCATGAGTACTGATTTGATCTGATTTTTAATGAGAAAATATATATTTTCATTGATTTACATCAGATACCATAATATTTTAAAAAACCTAACATATTTAAAACGTTCGGGAATAAGAGGCAATAATTTCTTTCATAAGATTTTTTTTGGGATAAATTTGACAGCTCTATAAACAATGTCAAAACTTTTTTGTAATAGAATTGACTGAAGAAATGTATCCCTTAAATAATGATTCGTTTTTATTTAGATTAACCAAAGCTGTATTACAAACAGAGAAAATAATAAAGAAAACAAGGTAAAGGTTAAAGTCATCTCATCATGACGGGGGCTTGAATTAAATCTTTTATAATATAATAAATTTCCATAGTTCTCCATTGAAATAAAAACAGGAAATGTCGTAGTTACAATTTCAGGTATTATAAACATATCCTTATGAAAAAAAAATATAAAAAAAAATAAATAAAATTCGAATTCAGATTTCATTTATTTACCATGTTTTAAAATTGTTAGTTTTGATTGAAGTATTATATGGTAAATAACCTCTTCAGATCAGAACTGAATTGTTTAGGCATATGTCATATATTTATTTATTCACTCATTGCAAGCTTGTTTTGAGTATTATACAGTCTCTTAAAATAAATGCTCTTTGAGCAGTTTTACCTGTATAAATACCAAAGTAATAGCCTTCTGAGTTGTTGATCAGTCTTATTAGCGTATAGCAGCAGCAAATCCCGAGATACTTTAACCTCAAAGAACACGACAGCGTAATTTCAATTACGATGTATCCATATTTGGAGCACTTGCACACACTAAATACATCTTCATCTGACAGCAGCACAGAAAAGCTTTGTTCTCACGAAGTTACAAATAAGTCATCGGTTAACATTTTCTCATTATGGTAACAATATCCCGCCTCGTTTGGTCTGTTTTTCTTCTCGAACAAGCAGTCAAACGTCACATGAAAGACGTTTCCTCTGGTAAGCTCGGCCCCTTCTGAAAAACACTACTTTGAAGATATTTGTAAGTTACAAATGAAAGGATTATTGAATTCTTTATATATATATACAATCATATTATAACGAAAATGTTGATATAATAATAATAATAATAATAATGATAATAATAATAATAATAATAATAAAAACAATAATATTGATAATTATAATAAGAATTATAATTATAATTATAACAGTTACAATAAAAATAACAATAATTATAAAAAATAACAACACATTTATCATTACCTTTACTGTTAATAAATTTAACACAATAACAACGACAGTAAAACAATAACACTGTCATAAGTAGAAATTACATTAGCTGTAGTTGTAATAATATATGATGTAGTAGCTGACATGCATGTCATTCAGATCAACATAATGTAAGATTAACAAATGCATATTGTAGTTTAAACTGACGCGCAATGAATAGGAACAATAGGAAGCAATTTTTTGCATGCTGCATTGCGTGCAAATCCTTTGTAGTAGAAAATGAGAGCAGGAAGGAAGTGGAAACGTGTTGCTTTTTATTGACGTCATATTGATACTGAAAAAGAGTTGGGCTTCTTGCAGGTATCAACGGCCTATACCAGCTGTAACAGAAACATGTGTATAAAACTCACAGTGATGAAAGTTATCTCTCAGACTGAATTTCAATTTTTTTCTTTGTGGTCCTTGGTACGGTTACGTAAAGAGACAGTGTATTTATTCCATTGAGAGGGAAGCGTGAAACACCATATTTGCGTTGCTTGGCACTGGCAGACAGGTCGTTATGAAACAGAGCGATACTATTGTACATTGTATTGCATGTAAAAAAAGAATTTCCCGGCATGCAATGTAGATTTAATATCCGTTACATAAGAAGTCGGTATATTTCTTATGGAAATATAAGAATTAACCAACGAGCATTCTTTGCATGGTTATACGTTACGTTGAGTATTATTTCATTGTGTAACATAAAAAGAGTAGCATTTGTTTATTCCAAAGAGGGTGACTGACACATAACAAGGAAATTCTATTCAAACCCTGGAAAGGGACGCATTGATTATTCCTCTTTGGAGAAAAATAGGGATATATATTATTACCCCTATGTTCACTGTACTGATGGTTTAGTATTTGAAACGTAGACTCAGTAATGTACGATCGATTGACAGAGAATTTATATTGGTAATGTTGATTCTGACGGCTGGCGGAATAAAGGGAGTTAAACTCTTAGGATGATTCTTCGCGGTTTCTTGCTAAGAAGAGAGAGAGAGAGAGAGAGAGAGAGAGAGAGAGAGAGAGAGAGACGTATAATAATGATAAAAAAACTGTATACACTGATTTCATATTTGTTCGGAGGCGAAAAAAAATATAATAATTGGTGATATTCGTTAATAAGATTTTCTATATTGTAAGACTGAACAAATTCACGTCTTGACATCATCGTGGTATGTTTGAAGAACAATTTAACCATCAAGTTGAATGGTAAATCTTATGCAGCACATCTATACACTTTAAGCTTGGGACACAGGTATTTAATCTAATATTATTAATTTTCCTAACGTTACACGTGAACAGCATACTCTCAGAAGCTCAAACCATGCTCTATATCAAAGGAACACGGTCACTTGCTGTTATAACTACTCCCTTAGTGTAAAATATGCACCACCCGCAGTGGGGTATGACTTATTGCACGAGAAAAAGCTATCTTGAAAATTCAATAACTTTTCAAAAGAAGTACCTCTACATGAGGTTGGTAAATGGTATAAGCTTTCAGGCAATACATAGATCATGTCATATTATTCCAATAATTATGGCGATATTTTTGAAAATGCAAGGTTAATTCAGCTTGCCACATGTTAGCACTGTAAGGACGAAGCACGTTGGCCCTATAGCGGGCTTTTGCCACAAAGTCCACGATATCAGAACCCTCTGTCCCTGAAAAAATGACAGAAGAATGGTATATAAGCACGGTGGTCGGCGGCCTGTTTGTTTTCTTTTCTATATCACCCTAGCATGTATACTGCAGGGCGAATAACTTTTAATAAAGACATATTTTAAATGATAAATATGATTACAGTGACATAACTGAATTCAGTAGATTTCAGCTAACTTCTTTACACAACAGTGGCCACCCGTTTTAGCCATATATGATATCCAGAGACCCAGTTTTAGACGAAAATGGGCCGCTTATACTTTACCGCCGAATATTCGTTTTATTTAAAGACTAAATTCTAAAGATTTTCTTAATTGATAGTATAAATAAAACTGTCATGGCCTCCATCCATGAGTGCACCTTCCTCCCCCACGTATTTAAATATTTGAATCCTCCCCTCTCTGAGTTTCACCTGGGTACTCTCGCCACCCGACCACCGTTCCAGCCTGCAGTGGAAAAAAATCCGTAACCGAGACAGCGGAAGTATTTTCATGCTCCGTTTATTCTGATTAAATCCTTAATTGGATTGGTTCACAGTGTTTTCAAGTCCCAAATGTTCCTCTGTTTCTGGCCGACGAAAAAAAGACCGCGTCGGACTTGTTTTTATATGGTCTCGGGAGGGTCTAAATGGACTACTTGTTGCAAGTGAATTCAGAGACTAAATTATTTTTATAGAGGAAAATAGTGCATATATTTACTCAAATGGTCTTTTCTGGGGAATTACAATGTACATGCTGTCTACATTGAACTGAAAGTGGTCTACTTAAGCTCAACGGTACCAGATCCAAATCGTTTGAATCCCACGGGGGTAGCTAAGTTTAAGTTAAAGAATCCATACTTTTTTTCAGGGAAACTGTTATTAGCAGGTATGCTATAGACAACCAGCCGTCCATCCACCTGCGAATTTCGGCTAATGTTGTCTCCGTTTCATCCTTTCATTTGTTTCTCCACCTGAGCTTAAGGATAACTCTATCAAGATCACTGTCTGAAATCACCAGACCTTGCAAATTAACAGAAGCGCTCGACAAAATGGTGTACCCTTAAACCAGTGGCCAAGTTCCAAACTCAGACCAACGGAAATGACTTCATTTATCAATCGGCGGCGGGGCACAGGAGCCGGCAAGACAGCAAGTGGATAACTTTAACTTAATTTGCTCTACCAAACACCACTCCTTGGTGCGCAGAGGTCCCCCGGGCTATACACATCATAGGTGACAGCCCTTGAACTCGCAATAGCTGCCCCCAAAAGTTTTTGCCAAATGTACAGTCAAAAAGTGCCGAAACGCTTTTTGAAGTAACGAAATTTCTTTCCCTCAGGTAATTAACGGAATGTAGTTTGCCCCTTTGCGAGTCAGATACACGGGCCATCTGGGTGACAAGTTGACAAGATACTGGTTCACCTGCAGCAGCCGTCTGGTTTTTACCACCACTTCTTAGGAAGATGAACAGCTTGTCCCTTCCGATTTGCCAAAATGAAACATTTGCCATTGACTTGGGATAACTTCCTCTAAGGAGCACAGAAAAGAACCGCATTCATAATTTTCCAGCCTACGTATACTGTATCGAATACATGAAAAACGTATGTTTGAAAACTTGTACAACAACTGCAATCATTTTCTTGCACTCAGTCGTGAAGAAAGCAATCGCGATGTGATTATAGTCATATGTGTTTAGTATTTATAATACACCATTATCAAGTTATACACATTTGAAACTGAATATATATACATACATATATATATATATATATATATATATATATATATATATATATATATATATATATTAATACAGGTGCTCTTTTTATTATGTGACACGGGCGTAACTCCTGTTGTGGCACTCGTGTCTAGCCGCGTATTACATTCTATTCTATGTTTAATCCGTACTGGTTGAACTCTTGTTGTCGTGCTGGCTTGGGGCGAGATCACGTGTACACCATGGTGTGTAGAGGCACGGCGATGTTTTCTAGAGAATTCCTGAAACGCGTGTTTACTGTTGAGCATAGGGTCCTTATAGACTGTTCGAGAAGTGGAACATTCTGGGCTTGGGGTGAAGAGTATACAAGGGGCTGTGTTTAAGCAAGAGGTCAGAGACAGAACAGCAGAGCAGATTCCAGCGGACGCAGAAGCGTGTGTCAGGACCTTTTCCGACGAATGCGGCAATTATAGATTTTCAAAGACTTATCATTGTGATGGTATTGGTATCTAGGTACTGTGCACATACATTATTTTCTCTGTGATTGTATTGGCTTGTTGCTATACCGCTGTTTTACAGTATAATTGTATTGATTTAGTGTATTGTGTTGTTAGGGTTGTTTTAAGAATAAATTATAGTTATTTGTTAACAAAAAACAACTGACTTCTTTATTCATTCCCCTGGACATTTCACGCTGCCTTGTATTGCAGAATTTGATTTTTTTTTCTTTCTCCGTTACAGAATTTGTGTTCATACGCATACGTGATCTGTTTATATTCGGTTCTGTAACAATATATATATATATATATATATATATATATATATATATATATATATATATATATATAATCAGTTAAACGATTGAATGTTTCAATTGTATAACAAAAACTCAAAACTCAGAAAGTCAGTTCCAGAACAAAGGCGTGCCCTAATACCGTGAATGGCTAAAAAATCCCTACCTAACAGTATTGTAGAACCCTTTAATTAAAACATATAATGGGAATTACCCTTCAAAATGACAAAAATATCTGCACGTAAAGTTCGAGTGATATTCTTGTCAGACAATCCAAATAACAAACATGATAGAACCTGATGAAACATTATCTCGCCACCACGTGGAGGTATAATACACGGAGAATATTTCATTCTCATCCTCGGTACCTGAAAATATATAAAGTGAATGTACATGGACAAGGGATACATGACTGTCACGCGAGAAGGAGGGAGGAATTGCCTCTAATAAGATGATTTATTAATACATGAATGATCCTGGGTAAAACAAGTTAGGTGGCGAAGGGATCAGAAATCGGTACTAGAAGTCCCAGGCAAAGACAAAGAATTATGAAAACTTGCGAGAACCCTTCGACAATTGATGACTTTGAGATTATTTCTAACTCCATGTGTAGATCACCGGAAGGCCGAAAGCACCATTGTGACTAGGCCAAACTGTCCATTTTATAAAGGTAGTAAAAATATATGGAGGTAATGAGAATATGCAAATAGTCTGATGAAATTTGAAAAGATTATTTTCATTATTATGTCATTTAAGGATTAATGATAACGGTTGCAAGTGTGACTACAGCATACGTTAATTAGGCCTACTAGCGGTATGCCCTCAATCCCGACGTCCGACTTAAGACACCAGCGTTTTAGTCTGTAGGCAAAATGGCACGGTGAGGGTTAAATTAGAGCACGGAAGTACGACATGATTGTACTCCGAGAACAGTTTCAAGGTTTATCTGTGGCCATTATACCCGCATCATACAAAAAGAATCCGTGGGAATACTCTGGTGATGACCGCGCCCTCATCCATGAATTATAGTATGATTTGCGAACTTTCAACGGACGTAACCCTTCGCTTTAGAATACGAGGACCTCCCGGTGAGGAAGCAACAACGAATCCATATAAAATATGTAAGAGTAAATTATCTAGCTGATGGGACATACACACGTTTTTAATATACAGGGTCACGTTATATTTGAATTGGGAGGAGATATTCTGACAGTGGTTCTCAGACAGGAAAAGCAATGTGTAAACGACATGAGAAGATTCCATCAGTTTGAACCTGCCCCCCCCCCCCCCGCCAGTATAAAATATTTGTAACGTTAGTGTTACCTATAGAGCAATGGCACCTTACATACATATGTCTATATTGTTTTAGTCAGATTACGATCAAGCACGCAGTGGTGAGAGACATTTGGCGGTAACGTATTTTGATATGTATGTTCGGATGGAACGGAATCAGCGTATTTATATCTAAGTGGTCTGTTCTTAGCTACCGAGAGTTGAAAAAATGTTAGATATATACCTGATAGTACATTCCACTTACCATCCCACATATGCACTAGGTTGGTTATATAAGCTCCCTACGATATATATATATATATATATATATATATATATATATATATATATACATATTAGGGCTGGGTATCGGTCCGCCTCTTCCGGTACAATACGTATTGCGATACAGTCAATTCGATAGCGATATGTATTGACGATACGTTTCATTTTTCTTTGTATATCATTTTTTAATAAAAGCTCTGTTTCTTGTTTTTAATTTTTTTTAACATACAACATATTTAGTATGCTATGCACTTAAGCAGTTTAGGCATGATATTAAATGAATAAACCAACCAGTTGCTTATAATTACTTCTTTGTATCCTTAGCACCCCCCCCCCCCCCCGCCCGCCGCACACACGTGTTTCATTGAATTCTATGGGGAAGAACATAGGCTGTTTTTTATGTCATGTAATTACAAAGTTTTGTATAATTATGTGAATATGAATCCCATTAGTCACACTCCTGTTTGTACAGGAATTGTCCCCAGGCTTTAACCATTTATTTGACATCTGATGTTGAACGCGGGAGTTCCGAGTAACCTATGACCGTTAAAAAAAATTAGAGATTGAATGACATATATAAAGATAAGGTATTTACGTGAATGTACCCTGTTCCTTGTACCAATATGTGAGGTGAATAAAAGTTTCATAAATAAAGAGAAACGTTATTATCATTCTCCTATTATCGCTCACATGCGCCTGCTTGTCATGGAAGTACTGACGTGCATGCGTATATACATTTATTAACAAGTCCTAAAAGCCAAAGCAACAAATATATAGGCTGCAGTGCATTTAGATTTATAAATCATCATGGTTATATGTAAAGTTAGAGTTAGAATGCTAATCATTAGCAAGCAATCGATACAACCAATACAGCATGCAACGCATTTCGGTTATCGTATCGACGTCGTGTATCGATTCGTATCGATATATCGATACAGCCCTAATATATATATATATATATATATATATATATATATATATATATATATATATATATATAAAAGGGGGAAACCCGATATATTCTCAGGTAATTCATTTTATTTAGAAAAAATTCAGTTATAACCTATATATATTCTTAGTTAAAATATGTGTAATCTCTTAATAATACAGAAATACTGCACAAAGCGAGTCGCTAATAATTAGAGCGAAGTATCGCCTACAAATAATTATTAAATAAACAATATATTGCGATATGTTATAGAGTATTGCGATACGTATTGCTATATTTTAACTGTATTTAATTTATGGGAAATAATAAGTTTTTTATACATTTTTTTAGAATATAAAAATATCAATATTTGAAAATTGTATCGCGATACGAAATATCCAAATAACCGTCGCGATATACCAATATATCGATAAAATCGCGTATCCCTACTATAGTCCGTTCCAGCACCCCTGTCCACCTGTTTTTTTGCGATTATCTCTACATAAGACAAACTTGCAAAATAATATTTGCACCAATGGCATGAAGAGGCAAAAGCGTAATTTTTGGTACCTTACCTACTCAAAATATAAATATTATTCACTTTATGGCCTGGTTGACATATCTCATATATCCGTGGTTCATGGCGTCCCTAATAAGTGGCCATTGTTTATTCTCCCTGGATATGGATATATTGTAATGTGACGTAACAGTGAAGCGCGTGCACGCGGAGAATACAAGTCTCGCTGTAAACAGGGGTCGGGAGCTCTTGATTATTAGTCCCATGAATATGGGCGCCTCTTTAGTACGTCACGTCTATTATGACGTCATCACTAATCCCTGATATGCCCATTTCACAGATTAGTGGCACGATGTCGCTACAGAATAGACTTGTTACTCATAAAATGGTTTAAAATTGATTACAGGAAAATGACATAAGGTACGCTAATATTTCCATAATAGTTAATTACGCTTTTTCCTCTTTCTGCCCTAAGATCAAAAAGTTTGGACGTTCTTTGATTATCAAAAAAATAATCACGAAAAAACAGGTGGACAGGGGTGCTGGAACGGACTATAATAATACGTGCTAACAGCTAATGTCATTCGGCTGTGAGCAGTTTGGCCCGTGTCTTCTTGGACCAAAACACTCAATAACTAAGGTAAAAAGAACTTCCTGTTGCCAATACTTTTACAATGCCGGAAAGGTTTTAATGCCACAGTGTCCATGGAACTGTAACACAGCTCCCATTCCCAGATAATACGATCGTATACTCGTGTACAAACACCACTTATCTCTGTATATGGGGAGGCGACGAAACAGTCGATCCATTATAGGTCATGAGACGTATCGTCGCTGAAGGCGGCTTTAGTCTGTCCTAAGACCCATGGCAGCACTTTTTTTTGCAATAAATTTTTTAAAAGACATATTTCAAATAATTTTCGGCACCTTGTTCAAACTGGTCATCCAATTTTTTTGTATAATGTATGTATGTATTTACTTTACGACTTTCGTTATGACAATAGATCGGTAACGAATTCGTTTGCCTATAGGAAATAGTGACGTCACAGAGTTGATTTTGCTTTGAATAGTGACGTCATTAACTTGAATAATCGTGAGTGCAAAGTAAGACCATATTATCTCTCAGGGACCAGAATAATTTTCATATTGGCTTACTTTTATAAATATCATCCAAATTTATACTGTTTTATAAGCTCTGCGCAGATAAGTCATACAGTTAGACAGGGGGATATTTTATTTTGTAAAACAATAAAGTCATTTTGAGATCTGTCGTCATTTTGTTTTAACTCTAGTTGAGAGTGTTTTCCTTTAAATGAAGAGAATGACTAATAATGGACCGAGTTCGTAAAACAAAGCCATGCCACCACCCACGTCGTGTTACAGAAAAGTTCTTTCTTCCAAACACCTGGGACCGGATGGAATAAGTTATAAACTACGTGCTTCCGGAAAACTTTTTCAGTTGTGTAAAAGAAATGTTCGCCCACAAGCTGTTTTTGTTCCGTTCTTTTTAAAAGAACTGATCCTCCAGGAATAAATGAGTGATGTACGCTACAAGGCGATGAAGAGAGCATGCAATCTGTTCCCAAATGTATGTAACCGATTTCTCATGTTATCTACAAAAAATAAACGCAAAAATTAATGGTCTCAACATAGGAGAGAGAGAGAGAGAGAAAGAGAGAGAGAGAGAGAGAGAGAGAGAGAGAGAGAGAGAGAGAGAGGGAGGGATTTACCACTTACATATATACAGACAGGGACACGCGGGGTAGCAGACAGATAGAGATAGAGTAACACACGAACAGAAATAGACATAAATAGTCGACAAAAGAGTAGACAATAGTAGACAAAAAAGTACAGAGAGCATGAGATTGTGAGTTACATAATATAACAACTGACAGAGAAGAATATAAACAGTACATACTTATACACACACACCTTTATATATATATGTATATATATATATATATATATATATATATATATATTTATATATATATATATATATGCCAGTTACACATTTTATGACAAACTGATTTGTGATTTATCTTTCTGATATTACATAAAACATAAGTTACTCAAATGTTATCCATACCATCATATTCAAACACTGCAAACTTAAAGGTTAAAATGGTCAATAACCATGATTTTCATGCGGAGTGACGGTATAATAATGTGTAGATTTTCTGACACAAACAAAATTTGTAGACATGAGCTTAAAATCGTATGTAAGACAATTGATTTTAGGGTTTTGAAGATTAGCTTTTACAGAACAGTATTAAAATACAAACTGAGTTTGTTATAACTATATATGTTCAACAACAAAAAATCATATCGTTTTAACAGAACATATATATAGATCTTCACACGAAGGTGAGATTAGGTTTTTTCCCTTCATCCCCAATCACCAAAGAAGTCGATTGCTGACATCCGGTCTTGCCTGATTAAACATTCACATTATTTATACACTTTTTAATTATTAATGAAGCAATTTGTGTACCGTGCTGAGGAACCCAGCTGGTACTCAAATTCACCTGTACAAGTAGCGACAAAACAATACATACAAGAACAACAGTGGCTATATACCTTTTTATTAAACCAATACAGGAGCAGTCGACACTATGTTTCTTGACTAGTTATGCAAAATAATAATAATATCCAGCATGATAAGTCGTTTTTGTATTTCGTTTTGCAGAACAGGATAAGATCTGCAGTCCCACTATCTTTTTAGTTTCCAAGGCCTGCAACCTCAGAAACCACCTGAACCAATGCCGTCTGTATATATTTAGGAAAATACACAACATATGAAGATATTTCCTGATCAAATACAACCTGTATGCCGGAGCCTGACAACCTGATAAAGAAAGCTTTCAATTTTAAAATATATTAATACTTCCAGGAATTTGACTGATTCATATGAAAAGTAGCTTGTAAATGTCACAAACACAGAGAAACTGAAACAATAGTTTCATTTAGCCCCGCCAACACTTGAGCTTCTTCCCATATATAGCCATGGGCATCATATGTAACCTTGACCTAGATTAAGTTGTAGACATGAGCTTTAAATCGTATGTAAGACAATTGATTTGAGGGTTTTGGAGATTAGCTTTTACAGAAGAGTATTAAATAACAATCTGATTTTGTTATAATTAAGATACTATAAACAATAATTCCATTCAATAGAATATATAGATCATAACACCAAGGTGAGATTAGGTTTTTTCCCTTTATCCCCAATACAGAAATGAAGTCGATTGCTGACTTCCGGTCTTGCGTGATTATATGTTCAAATTATTTATACCATTTTTATTATTAATGAAGCAATTTGTGTACCGTGCTTGGGAGCTCAGATGGTACTTAATTTAACCTGTACAAGTAGCGACAAAAAAAACATACAAGAACAACAATGGCTATATATACCTTTTTATTAGACCAATAGCGGAGAAGTCGACACTATGACTCAAGACTAGATTTGCGGAATATAATTAATACCCAGCATGTTAAGTTGTTTTTTTGTATTTCGTTTTGCAGAACAGGATAAGATCTGCAGTACCACTATCTTTTTTAGTTTCCAAGGCCTTCAGTCTCAGAAACCATCTGAACCAATGCTGTCTGTATAAATTTAGGAAAATACCACAACATATGAAGAAATTTCCTGTTCAAATACAACCTGTATGCCGGATCCTGACAACCTGATAAAGAAAGCCTATAATTATAAAAAATATATACGCCAGATGTTTCAAGTTCAAATTATATTAAGAGATAAGAAAATTTATTTAGAAAATAATATGTACCGATCTACTGTGAATATATGATTAACATGAACATATATAAAGTCATTTAAACATGACAAAACTGCGTATTGAAAAACACGAAATTTCAGCATACAACAATAGCAAAATAATATGTACTCCAAGGCCAAATGTGAAACCATATATAGGTGAGTACGATGATGCCGCTTCTTGCTTTTAAAGAATACAATAATTTTAATGAGGTCGCTTATATCACATCAAATAGGTGTAACATTGGCCACAACCAGAATGTCACCTATATAATTATGGCCCACTTTCATAACAGCTAACCAGCAAACTTGAATTAATATTTATATTAAATAATTTTAACATGACTGTTTAATAATTAGAAGAGTATCAAATATATTGTACTCTGGAAATACTGAAATATATATATATATATATATATATATATATATATATATATATATATATATATATATATATTCAATGTATATAGAAAAGAAACCGTAAAAATCAATCGAGTCTACATGAAAATAAATTCCCGCAGCACGGCTCGAAATTTATACTTCAAGGAAGGTGACTGATTCTTTTGAAAAATAGCTTTGTAATTGTCACGAACACAATGAAACTGAAACAGTGGTTTTCATTCAGCCCCGCCAGCACTTCATCTTCTTCCCGGATATAGCCATTGGCATCAAATTTAACCTTGACCCAGATCTATGAGATTACAAATAAAACAGTTATTTCCCGAATGCGAGATTACCGCAATCATTCTGAGAAACACAACTAAGGTACGGTTTCTATGTATAGATGATGTATTTAATATTTGCATATGGATTATACTGATTAAAATAATTTTTTTTTTCATTCTTATGGCAAAAAAGTTGTAAAATGAATTGGTAATTTTAATTTGATGCATGTTATGTTAAAAAGCCGATTCCGCTCTTGCGTTATAATGGTCACGATATTCTGGATGAATTAGAGTATAAATTTATTATTGAGTATTTTGAAAAAAATATGTCGAAAATACGACTTCCAGCTGGGAGTTGAAACTTTCATATTGAGCGATCTACTGTGAATATATGATTAACATGAACATATGTAAAAGTCATTTTAACATGATAAAATTGCGAATTGAAAAAGACGAAATTTCAGCAAACAACTATAGCATTTATTGCTGTTGTGGGTGTTGGCGAGGGCGCTGCTATAACTATCTCCCATGACTACTATCTGTCGCGTGAGCGGGCGAGTGGGTGGTCGAAACAAAATACTTTTGAACGGATGCTTGTCCATTTCCCTGGGTTAATGAAAAGAATACATCTGTATCTATCGCTGCCAACCATGATTACCTATGTTTTCCCTTTTGTCTAGCAGTCTTTCTGTCTGGGTTGTATGTTTGTATTCTAGTTAATACAGAGATTTAAAAAAGACAGATTAAACTTTAACAGCTGATGTAAAACAAAAGAGGAGTTGATTATGTATTTTACTTTTTCAAAATGATATTATTATATTTTTTATTTTATTTATATTTTTAAATAGATTCTGTTTGTTTTAATCTATTTGGTAAAAGTTTTGGATACAGGGTAAATTTCTTTTATATATGCTTGTACCTGTCTTGTACGCAGGATCAGCCTTACTTATTGACATCTGGTGGGGTGATTTTGAACGGTGATTGGCTATGTGGAACATCGGATTTTTGAGGCAAGAGGAGTTTTTTTTAATCATTCTAAATAATAATATTTAAGAATATGCTCTCAGTGTTTAATCATCTCTACAGCCCTTGGTCGTTTATTTTCCTGGGGCATATTAGGTGTACATGAAGTACAAGATTCTCTCCCGGAAATATAATGCAATGTGTCAAGATTTCGTTCGAAAAAAAATGTCCTACTCATAGAAGTAATAACGCCACAAAGTGTAAACTGAGATAATTGATACAGTCACAGGTTAGAGCAATGAGGTGATTTTAGTAATGAGTTTTATATAAGTTTAGTATTTTCAGTTTGTACAGAGGAATATTTTATAATATTCTGTAATGCTGCAAAATACAATTCTGTAATGTTGACATAAAAATATTTTGATGTTACATCGAGGACGATGCTTATGAAGGGGGGGGGGGCATCTGTCTTAAAGTGTAAACTGATATTTCGATCGGGTCATCCTCTTTCAAGCAGTTGATAATACGTCTGATTGTAATTAACTTTTGTTAATTAGCTCATTCCTTCCTGAAACCAGTGGAGCAAGTTTGGTCATGAGATATGCCACATGCCGTCGTTGGGATTTAATATTTTTAAGTGTAACCATTGGATATGTGGTAAGTGATGGCCCGTAATGTCTATCAAATGTTAGATATAGACAATTAGTCAGATAATACAGTGATTCGAGTCATAGCAGGTAAAGTCAGTTAGTAGAGGGAGGAGACAGGCAGGCCACTGGAAAGACAAGGAGACAGAGAAAACAGAGCGGAGTAACACATTTCCTAGGAAATTGAGTCATAGTCAGTAAAAAAATTTTTAATTTGTAAGAAGATGAGTGACTCATTCAACACAAGAACAATCAAACCAGGATCTCATTTTGTATGTATAGAAGTTATGAACCATAATCAACCATCAAGAAGTGTTCTCAAGTTTACCAGCTGATGAGAACATCGCCATGGCACATCGGTTTCGGGCTAAATTTGAAGTACATGCGTGATTGGTTGAAGACTCCAGTAGCAAACATATCAACCAATCAGAAAGGGCGTCCTCAGTTGCTATACCATGACTGCCAGACCTAACGAAGGGGACTTCTTGCCTGCCTATCTCAAATATTAAGTAAATAATAAAGAGATAGGCCATATAGTGTAAAAAAAAAACGCTAGGAAATGTCAACTAAGTAATAGTTATACGGAAATGACCAAGAAAAAGTAACAAATTTCACTGAAATCTACACTAATAGCAATTCAAGCGCCAGCGCTTAAACCCTGACTAAGTAGGCAACACACATGGTTGAAATACTACTGCACCGTGCGCGATCAGTTTTCACTACTATCGTTAATCAAGATGGCCACCAAAAGTAAAAAAAAAAAACAAGTTGATTTGTGATTCATGAAAAGTACATTATCCTTCCCTAGTTGAAAATTTTCGAGAATTGGCAATGTCGTATTTTCAGCTATACTTGTTATGGTAAACAGACACACTTGGGTCGTATATATCATCACACATGACCAAAACAATATAAGCAACAGGTGAACATGTGATAAAGGGACCCTGGACCTGAAAGCAGGGTGGTTCAGCTAAAAGTATGTTATCAACCAAAATGAACTGTTTCTGGAAAATAATACACATTGTGGTAAGTGGTACAAGGCACCAGCCGAACCTGCTCGGGTACGTTCTGTCCACTAAAAAGATAGATATATCACGTGAACGAAAACCTGCTGTCTCATAGGACAAGAGCACAGCAGACGATCATAACGCTCAGTGCGTACACTTTTGGAAGGGGTCTATCAAGGGATTATGGTTCTCTTAATACCCCTTTCGCACGGCAAATGCAAACCGATTTCAAAACGTTTTGAAAACGTTTTAGAGTGTTCACAAGGCAATCCAAAGCGTTTTCAAACCGTTTTGGTCAGTATTTTGGATCATGCTCAGGAGGTGGTTTCAAACCGTTTTGAATGCGAATCGTTTTATCCGCTTTGCTTAACTGTTGTGTGAACGCTCTAAAACGGTTTTGGACCCAGTTTTCAAGCAGCAACTCGGTCACAGCGCAAGCGCAAATGCTTGTGTCAGCATGTTGTGACATTGTACCACGTGTACACAACACGCATTGGTGCTAGATAGTAGGATTGATGCCCGTGTGAACGCAACAAACCGGTTTGGACAAACCGCTTTGCACATATAGGTTTGAAAACGTTTTGTGTGTAAAAGGCAGGGGTCGTAATAACGCTTTTCCGCCCGTCACAGACAGGCAAACACGTGCACGGAAATGTATTTTTTTTTCATTTTGTACCAATCCGTTTGAAAGTTGGAGAAGTAGCTGATCAGCAGTAACACACACGACACAAAAACGGACTTCCTATGAAGTTTCCTATAAAATGGTCTATAATGTCTTATACGTCCCGGCATTAGGCCCCCCCCCCCCCCCCCCCCATACAACAGTTTATCTAATATAACAGTGTTAGCCTGCTACTGAAAACCTTCAGTTCATTTTGTAGGTAAGTGTGCATGTAGGATGGCATATCAGATGGCAGAATCAGTTATACACTGAGCAAAGTGTGACTGAAAGTTTGATATGAAAGGCAAATTTTCCTGCAGAAATGCAAATCTGCATTAATTCCTTTCCGATGGAAAGATGGAAATTTCAATGTATAACCATCCCTGAAAGGAGAATTATGCATGCAGTTCGGAAAACTTGCCAGATTATATTCATCGTCAACACTGAAAATTAAATAAACACAATAAAAAGCTTGGGATATTTTATTTCAGAAAGCATAGGCTATTTTAGCAAATATCTCAGCTGTAATTCTTTAGTAGAAAATCCAAGTCTCTAAACCAGAACGTATGCAAAAGAAGTTAAAGATTAAAAAGAAAATGAAATTTAAAATTGAAGAAGTTTAAGGTATTTTTTTTTCATTTGTAGATCTTGGCTCCCATGCAGCAAATAGCACCTCCGCTGAATTTTATGTATTTAAACCATTTATGGACAGTTTTGGACACCATTGAGACTATAAAACTGCGTTAAAGCACAAATGCACGGTTGGATGACTCTCCATGCTAACGTCGTCAAGGAACAGCACCCTACATTTAGAGACAAAATTTACAAAAGGCTAAGCGTTTACCACTGGCTAAAATGAAAAGTTGTAGTCTATTGGGTACAGTGTTTCTTTGCTTTTAACTCTCCGTGTAACAATTACTCTTGCCTTTGTATACAAAAGGTCTCCTGCATCCAAAACAATAAAAAATATCGTCTCTGTACTGAAGACCATATTACAGACACCGTAAAATCGTACTGCGTTCTTCAATATGTTCCGCTCATTATTTACTGGAATATTCAATGAAAATACTAAGTCCTTTGAAATCAGAAGAATGCGGTACTCTCTAAATACAGTCAAGTTAAAAAGAAATAATAAAAAATGCAGTTCATCAGATCTGCATCCTTTCAAATTGGCAAAGGGTAGAACTGGCCCATCTCGGAATATACGAAAAAGAACTTAAAAATATAATCCTCTGAGTGAAAATGCATAATATTTGTCAAAGGTTAAACATTTGCGCATGATATTTATTTTTGATCTTGACATAATCTGCATGCAAGGCCGATTGCATATTATCGCTCAGTTGGGGGCGTCGTCATGATTGACTTAGAGTAATAAATCCATGCTTGGTCAAAATAAATTGAAAATAACAGGCGTATATATGTTACATAATATATATATATATATTGTTTTACCCGGCAATCACATTTGACAATAAAGAAATATTAATAACGAATTACCCACTTTGGAATATCGAATTATCCGCTCATTTCAAATAACTATAGAAATAATTATAATCAAGTCTCTGTCTACGTATCTCTGGTTCTCTCCCTCTGTATCTATCTGTCTGTCTGTCTGTCTGTCTGTCTGTCTGTCTGTCTGTCTCTCTCTCTCTCTGTCCCCCTCTCTCTGTCCGTCTCTCTGTGTCTCCCTGTCTCTCTCTTTCAAACAATGCATCTCTTTCTATCTTTATATATAAAAATATATATAAATATAAATAAATAAATAATATATATATGTATATATATGTAAATGTATATATATTGGAGCACCTTTATCACATTCTAGCTGTATGTGTATGCAACCAGTTTTATAATTTCAGGTCAGCAGTTATCTGGCGTTCCCATTAGGATTAGTTGTGGACCCGTTTGTCTACTATACCAGGTGCACCTGTCATGGTTTATAAATCAGAGGATTAGGACGTCACGCGGGTTGAATAATACAATTAGCCCGAAAGTGCGTCGCCCCTATGCCATATATACCTCCTATATTGATACGAATCAAAAGGCTATATACAGTCCGTTACACTAGAGGGCGTACATTGTTTTTCTTGCAATAATTTCTATTCTGTGCGGAACGATGGGATGAGGGAAGGGTATGAGCACTCCGAATGAAATATTAGATTCAAAATTATTTACTGTGAATTCAGTACTGTCTACACTTCTCCATGAAGCGTCGGCGCAGCATGGCGTTTTTAGCTGAAGATATATTATTATGTTATTTATGGCACAAAGCATGCGCAATTACATAATTTATGATACCAAGTAATATATAACTATTTTATTTAAGGTACCAAGTAATATATAGATATATTATTTCTGATACCGATCAATATATAATTATAATATTTATGGTACCAAGTTGCGTATAATTAGATTACTTAAGATACATAATATATAATAATATAGTAATACATTGTATATATAATTATATTTTTTTCTGGTACCAAGTAATACCATTATGCAACTAACGTCTGTGAAACGATGTGCTTCGCCCTGTTACTTATGTCAACATGTCATTTGTGTCAACAAAATAGTGTGTTTTCTTATATATTAAATTCATTGTTTCACTCAAATGCTCTATATCTTAAACGGTATTGGTTTCCTTCTAATTAAGTGATTGCCGGAGTACCTCATCAGTAACTAACAGGTTAATTTTCAAATTAAATTTATTTTGAAAAATGGACATGTCTAAGAACCAATGGGCACTGTTGGGGGAACGGAATTAGTGGTGGGCCGATCATCGAGTTTTTTCGAAATTAAGTCGGTTTGCTGTCACTTTCATGCGCTCGATCACCAAAGGCAACTATCGATTTCATCAAAATAATGTTTGTTTTCTTTCCAGAATGCCTTTATGTTATAGGCAAATATTATTCTTCCATTTTTTACCACATTCCACGCTTCATATAATGAATCTGTGTTCCCAAATAACTTCCGTATGGAACTGAGTATGACACGGTATAGGTGCGAGAACGGAGTACATACTCAACTTATTATCTGTGAACTCGCAGGGAGCTGCAGAATTAGCGGAGAGTTTTCTAACGAGATGTACATTGCAAAATATTGGCGGGATGGCGTTAAAATACCCCATAAATTCTCTAGGTCTATGCCAATTTTGCGAGATTCTCTTTGAAATAATCGATGCCAGGTGCCGCTGTTTAGGCCGTTGTTGGTCTTTGTTGGGGCTAACCCGGCCGGTCGAGTATTTGATTTCGGCTTGAATTTTTTTTTGGACAAGTCTGCATTTTTTTGTATGATCTGGCCCAGACGCACCTGGGCCCGTAAAATCTGCCTACATGTGCTAGAAAAACATCCCCACTTAAGGCCTAATATTCTCAGATGCTGTTAACTCCCATGATGAAAGATATAACCCGACGTTGCCGATCGATTAATTTGATCCTTAAGATTAGTCTGATTTAATGTCCATATACGTGGAATGATCGGTACATTCGTGTGCGTAGAGAAAACCTGCCGGGGAAACGCAGGTACAGTTTCAAAGATAATTTCATATTTCTTTGATAATTGTATATATTTGTCTGAACCGATTAATAATCGATCATCAATCGGTTTGCTCAAACCGATGATCGATTATGAAAAAGGAACCGACTCCCACCACTAAACGGAATATATTGTGATCTAAACAGTGATGGGGAAGGTACCGGAACAATTATACCCAAGAATCTGACAAGAATCGATTAAGGTACAGTTCACATATAGTGATTAAAACAATTGTATTGCATTCAATAATTGCAAGAAGACGACTCCATCAGGACACTGAAGGTAAAAATAAAACATATAGGTTTATCGTAAGCATTACTTTTCACTCATTATTTTAAGGAGTGGATCCAGGGATGATCCAGGGGGTCCGGACCCCCCCCCCCCCTTTTCAGCCGAATCACCATTTTTAAGGGTTTCAGACCAATTTTGCGGGCTGGACTCTTCCCCCTCCCTCCCACCCGGGGACCTTTCTTTTTAGGTTTGTCATTAGTCTTCCTGTTTTGGACCCCTCATTTTCCTAAATCCTGGATCCGCCCTTGATTTTGAGATGGTAAAATCGATTATAATCATTTTCCTCTATTATAAGATAACCGCACTAATAATTGCGGCAATTTTTATAGTTTTTATGGTAGCAAGTCCTTATGATTTCTATTTTCACTCAAATTTGTATAAACAACAACAACAATATTGATTAATAACAATACGACCAGATATATTTATGTATATTTTTTTGCCAGGAAAATGACATACAGTATAAGCTTTTGGATAAACAAATAAATATATTGTTGCTCAGTTTTGCATTTAATACGTGTATGGCAGCAACACAGCACACAGCAACGGTATCATTTAAGCGGACATAAAAAGATTTTATGAGAACGCCCTTTTTTAAAGCCTTTTTGGAAATATGAGCATCTTTATGGGAGGCTAAAACATTACAAAGAGAAGGCGCACTGTCTGGATATAGCTTAAAACACTCGGTAGTATTCATATTATACGAGAAGTCTGTATTTGGGTATAGGTGGAGTCAGTAAATAAAAAATTACATAAAAAATGTCGACCAATCACACTTTAACATACAAAACTCTTGGTGCCAAACTCTGAGCTGTTTAGGAACCAAGACTATACGACTATTCATTTCAGTTAGTTTTTGCCAGACATGATGGAATGGAAGTTTTCGTATATTATGCAAAATGAGCGCCTTTTGCAGCATCATTTCTTCAGCTGAGAATGTCGCAAACTGCCGTAAATCAGCCCGCCAAGGAGAGCCCGGGCCAGCACCGTTTGACCTTGAGGGGTCATCTAGCAGACTTGGCAGTTCGTTTTGATCGGTTATGTCTGTCAAGGCTTTTAAAATATTATATCCGGCAAGCAGTGGCAGAATTTTTTTGCATCTGACTCAGATTGCCGCGGTCTTATATAAACATTTTGGTTCGTTATATCAGACGTTATCGCGTCTCTACTGAATTATTCATAGCAATTATTTTAAAAGACACCTGGTCCCTAAAGGATTAGTAATTCCAATAAATGTGGGCTATATCTTAGAGAGCTCATGTTTTTATTAAACCTGACAAATATGCTGCAACAGACAGTTCCTTCCCGTAAAATAATCCCCCTTCTTACGCATGCTGAGTTGAATAAACCTTTTAAAACACATTGAATGTCATATGATAAGAGGGGTGGGAATGTCGTTTGGCGATTACAAATATACATGGGCCCCGGCGGCCATGTATTTCATAAGGAACGGAAATATGATCATTTTTCCAGGGACCTCCAGTTGAACAACAGCCATAGCACAAAAAACACTCATAAATTAATAATTAGGAGTAGTGACATCTGCCGTCACCAGCTTTCATTGTGGATTGTTCAAAATATCCTCATAACATTATCTAAATATATATATATATATATATATTATATATATATATATAAAGAGAGAAAGAGAGAGAGAGAGAGAGAGAGAGAGAGAGAGAGACAGACAGACAGAAAGGAAAACATACAAAAACAGCTGTCGTTTACTTTAAACTATATATATATAATTTCATGTCTATACAAATGAAAGTATACTATTCAGATGTATTCTTTTATATTCGTTTGCCGATATTCCATAAGGTATTTCAAGTACATATGGCATCTTGTAGGAGTTTTTTGGGATTATTTCTACTATGACTATATCACTATAGATGTGCTAATCATGGAGGGGCGACCTTGTCGTGACGTTGGCGTCCGTCTTGTATACATATCGGTGGCGTTACAGCATATACAGGCCGGGGAGAACTAGGCAGGTTTCGTTTTCTTGGCCCCATGTGCAGAGACCTTCCGGAGATCCTGACGTCTGTACGTAGACCTCGTTCTTCTTCCAGATAACAGAAAGGAAAAAAATGGTGCGGAGCCCCAATGTCGTTTGGCGTTCGACCACTTCAAGTTTCTTTTCTTGGGTCCCAACTCGGCCTGACCCTCGTGTGTCCTGTCGGAGAGATGCATCCATCAGCGTCACATGCGGTTGTTCCCAGTATATAAAGGTCCCGTATGTCCTACAAGACCTAGGAGCTAGCTTCTCACTGCGTAGAAATATCGACTTGCCTGATCTGCTGTCAGTTAGAGTTCAGCCTCTTTGGTGGCGAAAGAAACAAAAGATCAGGCAGGAAAAAATATGGAAGTACCAGATCCGGCCGGGCAACATAGGGAAGTAGCCATTTTACAAACAGTCAGGCACAGATCAAATTCTCCCTGACCAAACGGCTGTCGTCTGCTTGATTACTTTAGACCTTTCTCCCGTCTTCTAAGGAAAGGCCGTTAACATTTCCTGATACAATGATTACCGCTCTCTCCTCTTCTCAATAATTCAGACAACAAGTAGTCTAGATCTAATTGAACCAGTCCTGCAGGACCCAGTAAGAACGCTGCCTGCTTCAGCAAACACGTATCGTCCTCTGATTGGTACGTTTCATTAACCTGTGTTTTACCTGTTTCCTGTTTGGTCCTAGGACAGCAAAACGCGGTCTTTCAGAAAAGACCTAAAATATGGCCCACTGACATGGACTCGTGTTGGGGATAAATATCCTGTTTTTGTCAACTGGAGACCCGGGAGCACTTTCAGGTCACCCAGAGCTTACTCTCACCACTCGACTATCTTAAAATATGAACGGGTTTCCGTTTTTCAGCTCATTTGAAACAAAGGCTAGGCTTTGAAATGCCGACCCTCGCCCTGAGTGGTTAATATAAATCACCAACATTATGTATGATGTTTGTTATCACGTGCCTGTTGAATGTGTATATATATTGTTTTAGGTGTATATTTGTATGTGTGTGATGAAGGTGTATTTACATTTGTGTTTTTTTTTTGGTTACCTGTAATAGTTCCGTTGTTTATATAAACAACAAATAAACTATACAACCAACGTTTATATTTTAAAATAAGCAGTGTCAAACCCGTTTGTGTAGAAACCAACACAAAATCTCATATCTTTATTTAGGTTGAAATACAATATATAGACCTTTATTGAGAACAGGCAGACTTCTTAGTTGAAGAATACGTGAAGTAATTGAACCAATTATGCAGTCGAGCAAAGTGTCCTTATTAACTGTGTATTCCACAGATGACAATAAACGTAAATATCTCACATCCGTATCTGTAACGATGACTATGTTTTTGAGATAGTGAGGATTAATTGAGAAAGACAGTTTTTCCTCTGATCATAAAGAGTCATCTGCCCTCGGAGTGATAAAATTACAAGTACAAATAATTCTCTGGCTGCCTGTTTTGTTGTCGGTTGAAGTAAGTCACGCGATCGGGCTTTGATGCCGCGATTAGAGTCATGAATACACTTAAATCGGGGGTGACAGGTCTTCAGATAACTGGGACAAGACGAGATGTAAATTGGGACATCATTTTTATCACAAACGTTAGATTATTTTCAAATTCACATTTTTCATACAGTCACCAAAAAAAAAATAACTTGCCCCGTTCCAATCCGACACACCCTGGATCTGCCCCTTTTCCTCCAAACGGTCAATTTTTTGTTTTATAGTGTTAAAATCTCGATGCCAGCACAATTCTTCTGCCAGCACGTACAAGATCAGCAAGTAAAAATAAATTGGTTCTCCATCCACATTTATAGGTCTCGAGAAGGTCCTAAATCTACCAGATCTTCCATTCATACATGTTTGTAAACAATACGCAAACACAAAGATAAGGCAGACAAACATGCCAACCACAGGGAAAGTACAATTGCGTTGACAGAGGTACATGTTTAACCCTGTAGGAGGCGCCAGTTGGGAGTTTAATATCAGTGGTATGGTATTTGATAATGTGGGGACAGTTTCTTTTTTGGAGGATCAGCACAATATCGTCACCATAGTCGTACTTCGAACATGCAGGATTAGGAAGAAAGTGTCGCCCAATAGCTGGTCTCTGTCTATACTTAACAATCATTTCGCGCCATTTATTATAAAATATAAATACTGTAAAAGAGTAACAACAAATTCCAGGGTTTAAGTTAATACAGTCGATTTAACAGTTCTTCCACATAGCCGGTTAGACACATCAAAGCTCTTGCAGGTGAAGACATGGCTGGGACAAGCAATTTGCTGACTTGGGAGGAATTTCCCGAATATTTCCGGTATACGCTGGCCAATTAGCCGCGACACCATGAGGCGGGTGTCGCCCACTCCGGGACAGGAGGTGCCAGGGGCAGACGACATCCGGTCGGTTACTGCCGCTTGTTATCCACCCCACGTGACATGGATACATTTGTGTTTTCCCGGGGGTCATTTCCGTTTTTTTTTTCTACCGCCCGGAAGATGTAAACAGTTGTTTATAATGGGGCCAACAAGAAAGAACCCACTGAAAAATAACGTTTCTGTTTTTGACAGTCGCATGATTTTGTCGCAATTTCTTCAAATACATTTTTGTTAAGACCACTCAATGTTTACGTTACTGTGTGTTTTTTTTATAAATGGTAAATGCTAGAAAATGCAAAGGGAAATACTGCTTGGTTGAAAAACATGAGGGTAAAATGTTAATGCTGAAAATACGATAAGAACCAAAACGAAAATCTACAGGTTACACTACTAATATTACTAAAGTAGAAGATACCCACTGCGTATAAACGTGGTATGTTATAATGATGATAGTTGCAGCAGCAGTCGTAAGAGTAATACAAAAAGTAGCAGAAAAACACTTTACAGCTCTTCAAAATAATAGTAATTACAGTAACCGAGATGAGTTATGCGATTAAACCTGAAGCAAATAAATAGATAAACAGTACGATGTAATAATAAAATAAAACTGTGCACAGCCCTCCAAAGTGGCAGTAATAAAATTTTAAAAAGATATTCGCTCATAAAGTAGTAATAGTAGTATGAGGCAAAGTATAAAGGTGCTAGCTATTATTTTGTTCTGTTAAAGCTTCATACCACTGTTAGATGGTCTATAGACTATCATGCAGATGTTAGTTTACCACACAGGTACTCTGTTGCTGCTTGATTAATGCTAGCTCAATTTCTTTGAGTAGACAATCAGAGGTGATAATTTTACAAAGGAATATGGTCTGATGTGTTGGTTCGTTCACTGGGCTTAGTCCTTTGATGCAGTTATTGGTGAGTTTACGTAATATGGTAAAAGGTTATAGTTCATTGCTCGTAGAGACATCAGACTGGAGCTGCTGTGATTGACTTACTTAAAGGGGCCTATTCCGATATCTGAGGTCGGTTAACTAAAAATAATCTCTTGAACCTTTAATAAAAATATGCCCTAAAACGCCGATATCGCAGCACACGTTCTGTTCGTTTTGTTTACATCCACGTGTTTACAATAAAAACGCATTCAGCAAGGACATCAGGCAGCAAGTCAGACAAGCTAGAGTTTTGCAAAAGTCGTTTTTTTTCAACCAGTAGCACACATATTTAAAAATCACCTAAGGTTATATGTTTTTTATCCGTTTGTCAACATTGCCGTGATAACTAACAGCTTCTGGATAAACAGGCTCATACATCCGACACATAGGGCGTTATAAGAACCGTTCTTTAAAGGAATTTCCTAGAGTTAATTAATATGTAAGCAGAGTAGGCCAAAATAATATGAATTCTATAGAAAAAAACTGGTTGAATAGCTGGCTTTAATATACCAAGGAGGTTATGTTTTCCCCTATGTCTGTTTGTTTGCTGATCCGTTTGTCTGTTAGCATTACTATACGTAAAACACTGCACCGGTTTCCACGAAAGCGTGTTGAATGATTGGAATTGTGAAATTTTATTTTAGATCCGGTAAGAATGTTTTCATTGACTAAAGTATGCGGTCTACAGAGTGCAAACCTAGTTTAAGTTTTTTGTGTATATCCTCTTGTTTCCTAGTTGTCATCAGCTATGAGAGGGCACAAGACCCTTGCAGGTAAATGAGACTTATTTTGTCGATATCACAGCTACAGCAGGTCTATGACTGGTCTTTATTAGTTGTTATCCCTGATATTATTTGAAATAAACACTATCATCTGTTAATGGAACACATAATTTAACTTTGCATTAAAAAAAGAAATATGCTTACCATTATCCAGCCAAAAAATCGGGGGGGGGGGGATTAAAGCAGTCCCATATGCTTGACCTCAACAGGCGAAACACCTCGGGTTGTAATTTCAAAATGTGGACAATATGAAAACTGAAAGTGTTAAAACATGGTTTTATAGGCCCTCTTTATACTAGGCAAACCCCTATACAATTGTACTACTTAACGATATATATATGTACTGATATATATATATATATATATATATATATATATATATATATATATATATATATATATATATAAAGAATGATGAACAATTTCAAGATGAAAGTGTATATATTTAAATATCATGCCACATGAATTATAATCATGGTAACTTTAATATAATTATGTATATAGGCATGGTAATCACGTTTTGTTGATCCATTCTGCGGGTAAATCAAATTAATCAAATAAAATATATTTAATTTTAAATTAAAGAATAAATAAATACAATTATGGCTATATAATACAATCATTGACATTTTTTCTGTTAATATTATGAATGTTTCCTAAAATGTACCAGTATATGTAATTAAATTAAACAAAGAATAAACCCGTCATCAATATTGTTGATTCATTCATAAAATTTGTTAAATTAATGAAAAAATATCGTATCCGTATGGATATTCCAAAAGTATTTTGTTCTACCTGAAACGTTTGAAGTCAATGTTGTCCATGTATATCCTTGTATGTATATTCAAATTATGGGTATTTTCTGTAGAGATCAGAGGTTTCTTGCAGAAGTAAGAAGTAATTTACCTTTTAATATATTCCGGCAATTAAAGTAACTTGGTCAGTAATGTTCATCCTAAACCAAAATTCAATAAACAAGTTAAAATTTTCTCGGTATGAGATAATGATTTAAAATTTCACTCTATACGGAGATACTAAGAGTGTTTTCAGTGAATTCGTAACACAAAATCGATAGTTTTATATAGCGGTGTCGTTTCGGGCAACCCCATGTCGTCAAAATAATGGGTCTAAATGTATGACCATAAATGTGGAAGAATGCAAAAGCACATTATATTTCTAAAGAATTATTAGAATTATTCGAAGAATCTGTAGGTTATTGCTATCACATCTTTTGTCTGCTGGTGGCTGAGCAAATATTTACCAATATTTTAACCGTTTATTTTCTTATCTTTAAATGGTTTCAAAGTTTTTGCAAAGGTCAGCACGAGAAATATTTCTTGTAAGAGTGATAAATGCTTGATCATAAAAATTAGGTGATAAAAATAAAACAAATCTTCATGCAAACATGAGATAAGTACTGGCACGATAGTTCAATGTTCCAAAGGTTTCTGTATCACAATGCATTGTAAGAGATACACGAAATGACTATCACAAATTGAATAAAATCACAGCATTAGCATTGTTGTTGGAAGGAATAAATTAATTTATTCTGAATGCATAAGGTTAGGCATTGTTGAAGTATATAAGTAAAATCATAAATTATATAAAATCACAAAATGAACATTATCATTTGGAGTAGTTAGGTGTATTTATTTTTTATGCACTAAATGAAACATTGTAGAGGTTGACAAGTATGTGAAACTAATCAAGTGAGCTAGTATCTCGTTTATCTTGAAACTAATAATAAAGGGAGGAGGCGTTATAACTGTGATGTGCGGGTCTTTGTCTTTTTGTGTTATAGAGTGACGCTACTCAACCAGGGCTGTTTGCCTCTTGCTCAAGATATACCTACCACTAATCAAGGAAAGAGGGACAAGAAACTATAAAGTTGTGAATATTAAATCAAAGAAGAACCTTCATTACAAAAACTCTGTAATCCATTAAGAGGAAATATTTTATAATCTAGGGGGAACGCATGAGCGTTTGGGACATTCTAATGCAAGAGCTTTTTGATACAATTTACTACCGTACAAGTACAGATCCAAATTGTGAATTGTACTATTATGAACGGCATTTGTATAAGTACAGCTGCAAATTTTGATTTGCACCAGTACAAATCACAACTGCCATCTGTCTCGGTACAACTGTCTATCGTAATAAATTTTACCATGGCGTATATATATATATATATATATATATATATATATATATATATATATATGAGATACCATATATATATATATACATATATATATATATATATATATATATATATATATATATATGAGATACCATAGCTTACATTGAAAACTCCAGCCACAGTATAAGCCGATGACGTGTACGGGAATCACATCCATGGATGATTTTAATCTATCTTATAAATTAAACCGTCTGAAGCACATCATTACAATGCTTGAGCTCGAGCGACGTCGTTGTGCCAACAGCCGCTCTGGTTCAGGATTAAAGTAAAAAATCTGATGGCTGTTGGCTCTCAGATGCCTCTCACCATCGTGAGAGATAAAGATAAGCATATGATTGATGGACTATTTGAAGAAGTTTTGAATCTTTAAGGTATTTGCTCATTTGTGTCGTGTCATTATACTGCCATTTTGGATGCCCATTCATTGAAGCTTATGCTCTTGTAGTGTTACCAAGCTCTTCCGGAATATTTAGCTTTGATATTACATGAAGCAAGTTTGGAACCTAAAATTTATTGAAGTATTTGTTCATTTGATTTCCACATTACGACGTCATTTTGAATTCCGTATTGCTGGGCGCAACAAACATATCATTATCACCTGGTTCATCCATAGAAAATAATGTTACCTTTAAATTTGACGTGGAAAAATTCAAAACAGCTTGCCCTGCTTACATTTCAATTTCTAGTCTCAACACCGTAGTTAATTATAATCCCATTTAATCTACGAGCTTGCGCAATGAACATGATGAACTCCCGCTGTGTTCGGGTCATATGAGCCAACAGAACAGTTTCCGTTTACGTTCCGTTGTTTGCAAGGCAGAAAAGAATACTCGTCTATATAATTTTGGATCTCAATGATTCTTCTTGTTACCAGAGAAGTTGCTCAGGGAGTGTGTTGCTGAGTGTCCCCTGTTCTGCCCACCTCCACACTAAAGAAAAAAGACCAAACTGTTTAATCAAGGAAGATAACGTTGAGCGTTAATGCCAAATTAGGTCACATTGGTACTCATTTATATAATAACAATAGCTATTCATAAAGTCACTTGTCAAATGACAAAACTCCAGATGGCTGGTGTTTGGTTTCTACCACACACATGTTCAGACGTGGGCAGCAACTCTTATTTTATCAGAATGGGAATAGGTCTCAGAGAGTGTTCAGATCTTTGAGGTGGTTTCACATATTATACGCAAGATCTACATGGGGCGGATTTATAACACCCTGGAAAATCACCAACGAAACTACACCAGTTTGTATCATTACACCCTAAATTTTTTTACCACCTACCTCCCTAAACAACCCTCAGTCACCCCTACCCCCTCCACCCCGGGTGCTTCGCGCTTCACCTATAGGCTGTACTTCTTGGTCTTGCTGTATGAACTTCCCTTACTCTAAAATCATCTATTCGCCCCCTACTTCTTGGTACGGTGAGTGTAATAAATGCAAACACCAAAAGGAGAAGTCAACTTTATATAATAAACCCAGCTCTCTTCTATACCTATACACAAGTCACAAGAGAAACCACAAATATTGGTCATTTACATGCCAATTACCAGTGTACCTGCATAATGAAATTGTATAAACTCACATGTGCTCCAACTAACATTTTTCAGAATTAATCATCCGGTGGTTTGTATAAACCATCACGTGGGTATAATTCACGTTCTCTATCCAAAATACATGTGCTATAAAACCGCAAAACTTGTTTATCTATCGGCATGACATCAGAGCAAAGCACAAGACCACAAGTTATAGCAGATTGTAAATGCCTCGCCTTTCTTTTGCAGAAACAGATCGTGTCACTCAGTCATTTAATATAATATATTGTCCCATGCCCCGTCAAGGCAGTTTTTGTACAGACGGCCTTCGCCGTATCCAGGGGTACTAATTATGGCCCTGGAATTGCATGGAAAATCACTTAGCCCTTTGTGGTCCCAGGAGTTTTCATCTTATCTAGACTGGTATACATAATCAAGCCGTCAGAATTAACTATCAAGGATTGTCATGAAATAAATTATAATGATATTTTAGATTCGGCGATGGTACGTGGTTCCGCACAAATTGCACCTGAGGATGCTAGAAGAACACTATTTTACTAAACTGCTTTAACAGCGGTCTGCAAGGCTTCAAGGGTCGCTTCTGTCAAATTGAGGCATTCAGAAGCGGATGCAGAGGGTGTGGGTTTTGGCTGGTCGAGTGGTTTTGGACTCTTCATATTTTAAGTCGAATCAACCTTACTATATATAGGGGTTTCAACCCAATTTTTGCTGCCTAGATCCTCACCTTTACTGGACTTCCTGGAATTTTATAAGGTTTACTGATTAGTCTTCTATTTAGAATACACTGACCCCTTTTAAAAAAAAATTATTGGATCCGCCCCTGTAATATTTGTGTACATTTATTATAAATATATTATATATACCAACCAATTTACGTTTGGTTCCTTTCAGAATTCATTCATAGCCTTTCTTCAGGCGTTAGATTTCTTTTTCGTCAGGAGAAATTGAAAGTGGTCATAAAGGGTCCCCTAAAGAAGATATCTTTTGAAGAATATGTACATTTAAAATTTGCTGAATTGATTTTCACATGTATTTTCAATATATATGAATATATGGATAATACATGTTGTAAACCTTTCAATTATAAAATCAGTCTGTCGTTGTTTGCTGCACAAACAGTAATCACAACAGTCAACAAACAAATATAATGAGTTTCCTTTTTAAAGAACCTGATGAAACTCAGAAAAAAATGCTGCTTGTGCTGACACGTGGTGAGGGAATTTGGAACCAAATAAGCGAGTACTCTTCAGGCGAGAAATAAATGGTTAAATAAATTAGGATTTGAGTTTGATAAAAATCTAAAGGATCCTCCTAGTGAGAGCTGATTGGTTCTGGAAATCGAGAACGAGGTACTAAATCTGCAGCATTCCCTCCTGACAGATGCATAGTATATGCCACAAAACACGAATTTCTTTCAAACCAAAACCTGTGGATGCACACTGTATCGTTTACATACAAATACATGGTGACTCCGATTTCTATATGAAAATTAGTGTCTTTATAGAGGATAACATGCATGATGGGGCCGTATTGTCATCCGTTACTTGTCTATAGCATTATAAGATAAATATGATATAAGAACAGAGCTTAAATAAGCACCTGTTATTAAAATGACAGGTCATATAAAAATGTCCATGGCTCCAACCTTACCTGCCACCAAGAAATCATGAAGTCAATAGTACCATCTTTTTATTCATATAACATATATAAATAAAATGTCTATCCCGTCGTCTGCTTCCGATTTTCACATATGTTCTTCATGAATTATTGGGCAATGTATAGATGATATCAGTCGTGTTACAATGTTATTTTTTACCATATTTTATTATGGAATTGGTTGTATTTCTTCTTCCCTGTATACATTATTTCTCCGTTATATAGTAAAAGAACCTTACTATACGTCACAGTAGAAATGTATATATTTCTTTTGGATTTACGGGCTATATCTCCCGTGATACAATAAAATAATAAAATAGACGTCTCATTTTTCTGGGATAATTTGAGGTTTTGTACCATTTTTAATTATGTCATCGCCCTTCTATAGTTATGATAGGTCATCCTAGAATAGTTTATTTGGTCGCCACACTGCCGATTCATGGCATCTGAGCTAATATACAAGGTTTTTCCGTAACTTCTTGTTTCCGTATTGTTTAGACGTCGTAGTGATCTGTACTTTATGTCTTTTGCATAACAATTGAAAAAAAAACACTAAAAATTCCAAACAACTGAAAAAAATCAATATCCTTCCAGTTTTTATGCATTCTAGAGAAATGTTATCATTCCGTCTATAACAGAAGAATTTCATTAAGATTCACCCTTTAACAATCATATGTTTCAGTAATATTTTAAAGTTCTCAAGTTATAACAAGAGTATTTTCCCATCGTTCATAAAGGGACCGCTTATATTCTGGTCGAATAAAATGTGTCATCCGTTTTATTATAAAAGAAATTCTTTTATTAATCCTAGCAGAATTGTTTCCATTCATAACCATCTTCACTAACATTTATTCATTGACCATCGGACTCTCAGGAGTACCGCTTTGCTGGCCAGGAGTTAAATTCAAACTTCACAATGCACTGGGGGCACTAAATACACTACATATATAAATGTAGATAATATAGTCAATTCAAATGCGCGGTTTAAAGGTCAATAACATAAAGGACTTTACTCAATAAGTTATATCTTTTAAGGATAGGCATGTGAAATGTAAACAGAAGGCGACAAGTAGTCCTGGCCGCCCCACAGCGCCCAACAGTAAGCGCTATGTAGAGTAGAAATGTTTTTAGTAGAAACGACTTTCCTCCATTCATGAACATGGGCGTGTTTCTAATTATTGAAAATCTTAAATATTCCATTGGTTAAGAAATATTTGGAACAAATGTAAACCTGTTATAAACATACCAGTGAATATTCAGAAAATAAGATATACAATACAATACGAAAGCTTTGTCTTTGGAAGGGTGTAAACGTTAACCACATTGTGTCGAAAGGAATCCCACGATACCTGCATTATTTGCGCCACGTTTAAACACTAACAATGTATAACCGTTTCTTAATGGTGGACAGGGTCGTCAATATAGGGGGGATGGCGGGGTATATATACCCCCCACTTTTTGGCAAGGGGAGGGGGGATGATCAATGTAATAATCCCCCCACTTTTCAGAGAATAATATTATAATATTGCAAATGAAATATATTAATAATTACAATTAAAGACTTTGGATCTATTTACTAAAAATTCTTATATCTAAGCCTTTCTTAGAATTCACAAAATAACTTATTTTCTAAAACATTATAATTATTTAAAATATGATAATATATATATATATATATATATATATATATATATATATACTTGTATATGCCACTCACAGACGCTGAAAAAGGTATATATATATATATGTGTGTGTGTGTGTGTGTGTATATATATACTGATGGTGGACGCTATGCTAATCAACAAAACGTTTTCCTATCAAGCTTGATATAACAATGACATACTAGTTCACAAATGTTCCGTACAATGAACATTATATGATTTCAGACTATACCACGACAATAAAGACGTTAAAACAGTTAACATTTCACAGACCACGAACCAGCTTGATCTGTGTATAAAGTTTTTGCCGCTTATGAATTACTTCGTCTCTCCCTTTCTCTCCCTTTCTCTCTCTCTCTCTCTCTCTCTCTCTCTCTCTCTCATTATTCATTCCCAAGATCTCTTTTTAGAACTACGGTGAAACATAAGAGCAGTTGCAACAACGGACCATGTACGTGCGTGGTTCCGTGGTGGAACAACGGCACGACAGACGCTGTCGGTTCGGAAATAAGTGCAATTTCTGCAAAACAACTTTTTGTCCGGAGAATCCCGTTCACGCTACACTGCGCAGCTGAAACAAGCAAATCACGCTCTAGCCGGTCACAGAGCTCATTTTTCTCACCCACAAACTCCAGACTTCACGATACACGAAAAGACAAACTTACACTTCTTAGATTGAAACCTTCCAAAATGTCATAGGCCTTGTTTCGGGGGGGGGGGGGGGCGGGGGCAGGGGGCCATGTCCTCCTTACTTTCTAAGGGGGAGGTACTTTTAGCCTTTCAAGTTTTAGAGGAATTAAACAAAATTATATATAAATTTAGAGATGATTCCCTTAGTTTACAGTGTCGTCTTATTCTCGCAATATTCTTTCAGTGTACAAAATTTAGGATTTGCGTCAATTGCTTTTTTGAATTGTCATACATGCTAACGAATGTTTGTGAACGTTTGAAATGTTAATTGTCAATTATATAGTGCTGAAAATAGATTAAGAATTATGTTCGTATAATGCAAATATATATTTCATATTATGTGGTGGAAGGGAAGAAAATGCCGGGGGGGGGGGGGGGAGGGTTCTGTCGGTTGCCCATTGACTAATTCCCCTCACATTCTTTCTTCGTCAGGAAACGAGGCCAATTGTTAAATGTTTATTCAAATTAAGACTTATCAAATACCAGGGACTTAGCCTAGCACATTGCGAAGAATCGAATTTCCAAGAATACGACTCTGCTGGTTAGGGTTTGCGGGCTTCAAAATCAGCAGCCCAGAATGCACCAGGGATTATATAAACACAGATGGCGTAGGTATAAAAAGTTCAAGTAAGTTCCAGTACGTCGTATAAGAATTGTTTCAAATTTAATTACATAAACATCATGTTTTTGTGGAAAGGACATCACGGAATAAGTAATATTGTGTAAGCATGCGCATGTGAAATGTAACCAGAAGGTGTTTCTTTGAAATGTAAATAATTTTGATTTTGAAGTTTGACAGTCGTAAAGTAGTCCCGGCCCTACGTCCAACAGTGCCCAACAGGAAGAGGTTCATTTTGAGTAGAAGCGACCTCTGGCTGAAGGGTGGTAGCATAGTGGTTTAGGCGATGAGCGACAGAGCAGACGCCGGTATGCCAAAACCTCGATAAAACTCCAGAAAGTTTGCTCTTAAGTCGTAAAGACAGGCTCGGATTAATGTTTTATTTCTAGTCCCATGTATGTAAAACCTGAACCCCCCCCCCCCCCCAAAAAAAAGGGGTATCCAAACATCCTCTTTTTCAGCCGCCGCAACTTTTTTTAAGCTTTTAAGACCAATATTAGCGGCCTTGACCCCCCCCCCCCCACTTTCCAGAACCTGAGGTTCTTTTTTTATATGTTTTATCATTAGTCCTCCTAGGTTGGACCCCTAGCTCCCTTTCCTAAATCCTGGATCCGCCCCTGTATTAAGTCGTTACGATATATTATGCTTTCTGAATTATACTTCTAACAATGTGCATGTTAAACCTGAAACCAAAATGGCCAAACAAATATTATGGTTATCCTATGGTGAAATTAAATTAAGGACAAAATATCGATAGAACTCCTCAACTCCTAATCCTATTTTAAAATAAACCTTCATTCAAAAGAGGCTACTATAAACAGGTTATGGATCCATCCCTAAAATAGAAATACCGAAAACAGTATCGTTTTATATAGAGCTCTAAACGTTAAATATAGGTAGGTGTATAAAAATGAAGCAAAGTATTCCTCCTGTTGATCTTATGAAAAATTATTACATTGTGTATTGACCTTGCAGGTAATTTACCGAAGTTTGTAGATATATACTGATATCAATTTTTATTTCTTTGTGTTTATCATAAGAGATACCCCAACACTGGTATTTTGTTAAAATTTTTTAGGAGTTTCACCCAGGTTACTTCAGTACTGTGACCGTGTAACATGAACATTCTTCAAGTCTTCTTTTAAAAGTGGCTCCAGTTATGACGACCAGAAATTTCATTCTCATGTATTAAATATAAGAGATCTCCACTAAGGCTCAGCAGATACCGGTTAACTATGGTTAGGCCCTTCCCTTTTTGAGGTTTATTACTGCAGTTTATGCAGAGAGTCGTATGACCGTGGTACAAATGATCCTTTTATATGTTGATATTATATATATTCTCCAGCTATCTACGTCATAATCACGCCTAATCATGTACATTCCACATGCGTTTCCTTGCTTAAATTGAAATTTTAAAATGTCTCGATAAAAAGACCATTCTTAATTTAGAGAAAGAAGCATGGTAGAGATTTTCATTTTAATTGCCATATAGCTTAATAAAACGCCACTAAGCAGTGGCTTGCTTTGTTTCAGTTGATGCTAAAAATAATGCATATATATATATATATATATATATATATATATATATATATATATATATATATATATATATATATATCATCCGAAAAAAATGAAATCCATTAACAATATTGCCTTACCATTTTTTCCTTATGTCATTTCTATGCAAAATTCTTGAAGTTGGCTTTTCGCCGCAAATGGCTTTGTTCTTTCATAATACGGCTACACAAAATAGGAATTTGATCAACAGAAGTCAACAAATATGAACTGATTAAATCTTAATCAATGTGCTTCCTTTACTTTCCTGGGTAGGTTTCCGGATTAAAAAAAAGCTTAGGGATCAGTTGTCAAAAAAAATATATTAAACCCGATTTACTCGAATTTTCTTTGACAAGAGCATTATATATTGAAATCACGGATGTCTCCGAGATTTATCGTATAAAAGATTGCCGTATATGGATCAAAATGATGGGATCGACAGTCAAGTGAGTGCTCTGTGGACAATATTGGCTTGGAACCAAACTATTGCATCTTCCTGTAAAGTGCGGATATCATATACTAAATCGGGACAGTCACGCTCGTGATGTAATGAGGATGTTTCCGCATGCGTAAAATATAACCTTTAATTGTCTAGAATGGAGTCAAAAGCGGTTTAAGGAAGACTTAAAGGGCTAAAGATATATCTCATGTCTGTCGTTGCCATGGCAATATGAGCCTTGTCAATCCGTGTTCATAAATAAAGCTGTTCCCCTCTCAGTCGATTTATATGACTGGTATTTTCTTTGCGCAGGGTTTTACCTAACAATACGTTTTTGGCTCAACATGGCTTTTCCATCAGAAGTTACGACTGATTAACTGGAAAGCGCCAGCTGCTGCAGCTTTAGTGATAGACTTTTAATATAATTATACAAACAATTACATCGGCAATAACTTACCATCATGAATATCAAGGTCATAACTGTGACGGGCCGCAAGTTCTGCAGAAACCGATCACCACGGTGCACATCACTCCAAAAAAGGTCACTAAGGTCAATATGAAAGAATATTACTACGCAAAAATTGGCAAAAGAGAAGAAGGTATATGGATGCATTTAAAATATAGTGATATAGGCTATATTATAATACAGAAATAAGTGTCCTCCGTTTTTGTTACTGATGCAGATAAGTACTTTGGTGTGGGGGAGACTCCAAGAGAACTGTTTATGTAAAGTCTGACTGGATGATGGAGTGCTTTAAAGTGTTTTTAAGAGAATGAATTGAGTGCTTTGTTTTGGACACGTTTTCCTCCGCTTTACAAGTATATATATAAAACTATACATGATTCATAACACACGGAGGAAACCTCGCGAGACCCAATTACAGAAACAAGCCGGCCAAGTACAATCAACCTTTGAAACCCCGGAGACGACCGGCAAGAAAACAAAGATTAGCTACAACCGGAAACGGAGGAAAACGTCAACCATTTTTGTCTACATTCATTACACTAACGAGACATTCTCACGGTTAAAGATTTCTTTTTTGAAGCAGGTACTTCCATCTGACATTACGCGACCTGCACTGTTAGATGTTGCAAAGTATCGACAGCATTTGGCGCCAAAATCAGGGGTTATGTTTAAGCTTAAAAGTATAAAACCAGACACCCTATCAGACCGGGATATTCCTAATGCTTCAATAACACTGAGAATCATTTTCTATAGTAGTCGTATCTTGAATGTAAATATGGTTCTGATGACCATTCATTGCAGAAATACCGCCCTTTTAAGCTGAGCAAAGGCCTGTCTGTGAGGTCTTGGAGTTTGGCCAAGTGCCATATTGTTCCTTTGAATGGGTTCATCTAACACGTTGGTTTTTGTCAATCAAAGGAGGCTCATTTCCCCGGGCGCTGCACCATCATTGCATACAAATGTTCTATTGTCACGTTTGATTTTGTTGCGAACTGGGATAAAGGTAGGGGC
This sequence comes from Sipunculus nudus, assembly GCA_026874595.1. Taxonomy (NCBI): domain Eukaryota; kingdom Metazoa; phylum Annelida; class Sipuncula; order Golfingiida; family Sipunculidae; genus Sipunculus; species Sipunculus nudus. The sequence goes on along the minus strand of CM049306.1, from coordinate 45,582,572 downwards.
TTGTGGGTCTCCGATACTTGATATGGTGAACCCGATCAAACAGTTAAAGCTCAAATGAGACTCTCCTGGTATTGGAAGATAAATGTAACCCTCAATGTTACAATTTACAATAACTGTAGCTGCCGGTGAGTGGGGGGAGCTGACTAAATAATACGAACCATGGGAAAACCGGTTCCCCATGGTTTTGCTTGGTTTCATGGTTTAAAGGGATACATTATACATAACACCGCTAATCAATTAATAAAATTGACTTAAATAAAGGTGGAAATGTTAGCAAAAGTTGGAGATCCATGTCTTGTCTAACTGTGACCTGGGCAGAGCGTTATTAATATTGACAGACCGGTTTTATTGCAATAATTGTAACATCATGCATCATAAAGTGTTTCATTGTGTCTTAATATTATATCCATTTAGAGATATAGAGAATAAAAAGGGTTGTATATGTATTAATTTGAGCTATACAGTGTAATACCTGGAGACTGTTTACATGTCTGATTTGAATATTTTTAATGGCAACTGACATCAACAGAATCAGTCTATAAAATGATTAAAAACCGGTCAGGAGCGAAGGCAGGATATAGAAAAAGAGGGTTTGACACCCTAGCACAGGTAAACAAATGTTCAGGGAGTGCCGGAAGACTTCATAAATTATCAGAAGCGGATCAAAGACCCCCCCCCCCCCTTTTCAGCCTCAGCAACCTTTTTTTAATGTTTCGGACAAATTTTAGCGCTCTGGACCAGCCCCTATTCCGGACCTGGGGACATCTTTTATAGGCTTTGTCATTATTCCTCCTGAGTTGGCCCATCTTTTCCCGAATCATGGATCCGTCTCACCTGCAGAAGTATATAGGGAAATGACGGCGAGAGGCATAGAATCCGATGCTTAATTTCGTGTTTAAGCGTATATATTTTTCTCTATATTTTGTAGGTAAAATAAGATGGGGTGCCATATATACTTATGGCCATAGATATCGATATCGCCGTTTCACCAAAACCAATTTTATTTCATTGTAATAAGGGAATTTACGACCGCCATTGGGGAATCGGTCAAGTGGTCGCCGAAACGAGTTCTAATATGAAGAGCGAAACGGAATCGGGGCCGTAAAAAGAGGTCGTTGTTTTGAGGTGGCCGATAAACCGAGGTGGTCATAATATTGAGGTTTTAGAGTATTACACCATTGCACACTTATGAGAACATATTCATTTACGCTGGAAAAATCCCACTTATGATGGATACTTTTTGTTATCTTTAAATCCAGAGAGATCATTAAGAATGTTGTACAGTTATATATATGTTTATACAAAATTGTTGGGAATGGTTGGGTCCGCAGGTTATAGCAACAAGCAATACAAGCAATAGAGACATGATTGGTATATGTATATAAATAAAATGTTTGAATGTACAAGTCAATCCAATATCTGAGAAAGATATCCGAAAACACTCATTTTACACTACACTTTATTTAGGTATTTTTGAGGGATTCCCAATGCTTTCTTATACAAGAGGCGGTATAACAAGAAATCTTAAACTACTAACTTATATAAGACGATTTTGAGAAGTAAATTGGCATTTGTTTGGGTTCATGATTCTTAGACTCATATTCAAAGAAAAGCCCGGGCCCACGCACTATATTCCACTTGACCTTTACTTGAAGCTCTTGCATCTGTCTGTGGTCTAATTGAAGGAATTCACTTACATCTTGGCCATGCAATATATTATGGGTCAAGGTCAAGGTTGGGTGCTGCATTGAATGTCAAGGTCACGAATATTGAAATAAAAGAAAAATAACCATGACTTAGAGAGATATATCATACGACAGTTTAATGTCATCAGAAAAGACATATATATTAATTCTCATTCGAAGCATTTATATGCTGACAGTACATTGATTTATACAATGTTATATGTTTATAGCCTGTAATGAAATTAATAAAACATAGAAAAGATATAATACAACATATAATATATATAATATCACATATAACAGAATTTGCCTGTAATGTATTTAATAAAATATAGAAAAGATATTACATATAATATAAATATAATATAACATGTAACAAAACATGCCTACCGCAAGTTGATAAATATATTACCCGTGGATTTGGGTTTAATCATAATATTTATTAAAATAACCAAAACAAGACCGACTTCAAAGAAACACAAGGAACTCCAGGGTCAAAAGCCAATATCTTAACTTAGTAAATAGTCAATAGGTTCTGCGTTCCAAGCCTTGAAAAAAAAAAACATAACGTTTAAGACATTAAATTGATCGAATGACACACAGAGGGTCGTCAAACATCTAATGTATCTTTATAGGATGTAGCAAGCATTCTTTTTTCTTTTTGCAAATAGCCTTACACGAGAATTGAAATCATAAGAATACTTTAATTTACTTCATTAAAAAAGTGATATAAAATAGCCAATTATTTACGAAATGGTTATATGTGCAGCGTAAATATTAAAGTTGATTCCTCCTCAGGTGAACATGTAAGTATTATGTAGGTACTTATAATGTTTCACAAAGTGCTTCTACCGCTTTTATGTGATAAATAATACAGAAGACGCATGCAGGTGGAAAAAGTAATGGCCATTAGGTCAAAGGTGACAGTATTTCTTTCAGTCGAATCGTGACACTAAGAAACTAGACCGCTGAATTGTTGTTTTGTATTTGTTGAAAACGGAGAAGGAAAATTCGCTCAGACTTTTTAGAGTAATTGTTAATGCAATACAATTATCTCATGTAGACCGACAAAATAGGTGCCTGTAAACATTGGTGTACAATTATGAGACACAAATTAATGAAATTAGATGAAAAGAAACGGTTATATGACGACTCTGACGGCATATTCGTGATCAACAATGATTAAATGCAAGTCATTTTGTTGTAAAATCTTTCAAGGTAAATAGGTAAAAACTCTTCAGTTACTTTTTAAAGATTCCATTAGTATTATTAACTATTCCTTAAATGGCCATACATTTTTTCATAGGCTGTTAAGCACCCCCACCCCCCTCAATTTCATTGGACAATAGTCTTCTCAGACTGTAAGCACAGACGCAAAACTAAATAACACTTTCATCAATAGACCTTGCACATTTTAACGTATTTCGCTAATTATAGATAGAAACATATATGATGAAGATTAGATGTTCAGAATGTTAACAAGACAATCTTTTACTCCACATCATTTTGCAAAACTGGTCTTTTGTTGGCGGCTTTAATCGCTGACTTTACATTTGCAAGTATGATCCATAACTACACCATCCATGACAAATTACTATACATGAGAACAAAGTCATAAGAGTTAATGTATTGAAATAAAAGAAAGACATAGATAATCGTTGCTCATTCATATATGATAATTTAAGTGACCGAGTGGCGATCAGCGAAGGCGATCTACAGCTTGTAAAAGGAACCACCTGCAGCTTTCAAAGACAGCGGAACCCAGATTATCAGTGGATACATGTAGCCAGTGGAGACTTGAATGGATATAACATGTTCTGACTGGTAGGCAAAAGTTACACCACATTTACACCACATATTTATTACTTTTTCCTTTACATTAGACAGTTATTGTCTTTTGTATTGTTCTCTTGAATAAGAATTACTTGCTTTAAACATAGACCAAAACTGGGTGACGGCATGGAATGTTATTAACTACAAGGGATATATCCTTAAATCATAAAACATTTGACATGCGACATTCGAGTTTTAGTCTGTATTGTAAGATGGTACTGAAATGCTTGCGTGGAATGAAACGGTCATGGTTTGATAATGGCACAGAAATACGGCACGAATATACACCAATGACAGTGCCAAGGTACGGATCTATCAGCGGGGAGTTTGGCGGCGATTGGACCCATAGCGGCAGAGAACTACGGGATCACGCGTCGACCAAGATGGAAAATTAGAGTAGAATGCACACTTATGCGTGAGGGTTCATTTTTAAATACTCATGCATAAATGGATCAACCACCAGGACTGGCAAAGTAAAGAATTGCAATCCGACCAATGAGAGCATGGTAAAGCATTGTGCATACAGCTCCAACTTTTAAACATACGACACCCGCACTCGTTGGTCTGATTACACCAGTTCCGGCACAGGGCCAAGAATCTTTATTTGTTTTACCTGAAATCCTTGTTCTTTTTCTGTTCTTTGTTTGCAAGGTTCATATGAGACCTTTTCAGTTGTGTTAAATAGTCAAAGTCAGAGAAATATGAGTGAGAAATATGGAACAACAACGATCCCGGAATGTATAAATTATTAAATATGAGAAATGATTTTGAAGGGAATAGTTATTACTTATGGTAATGAAACGAGTAATCGAGTATTCGAGTAATCGATAAGATTTACCCGACTCTGACGCCAGCATTCGTTGTTTAGACAATAATGTTTTATAAAAATATATAAATATCAGGTGCAAATATATTACCTATGACTAATATTGAGCCAACATATTTGAACAGAAAAACAGCAATATTTGAGATCTACACCAAATACGGACAAATAAAGAAGTGAGAATAAATGTTTTTAGTGTTTACACTTCATTCACCTCACATTGAGATCATGAAAGATATTACACGGGTCAATTGTCTTCTTGAATTATATATATACAATTGTAAATATATGTATTTATATGTTTTTGAATGTTTAAAACATAATAATAATATAGCACTGAAAAGTTAAGAAAAATTAATTACGTATAATGAAATTTAATATGTATTATAATAAATGATGAAAGCTGGTGTCAAAGGGGGGGGGGGGGGAGGGTTGTCCGGGCGATTTGAGTGGTTGCTTGTATTAAGGGGGGGGGGGGGGGTTCTGTTGGTATATATTTGGATTGTACCCTCCATTTTTCTAGCAAATAGGGCCGATGATTTAGTATAAAAAAATTCTAACCTCGATATTATAGGAGTAATGGACAGGTTTGTGTGGCTCAGGGGTTGAGCACAGGACTCAAAGCCGGGAGATCGTGAGTTCGAATCTCAGCCGAGGATTTTTTCACGGTCGGCCTCTACCCAGGGTAAGCGTTCTGCAGCTTTAATGAGAAGGCCATGCTCAACGGCCGGGCTCACTCACAGACGTGTCCGCCTTTCGGGGGTTCCTCGGTGGTATGACCCAGCAATGGGGACGAATACGCACCCAGGGCCGCAAGTGCAGTTGTCACCGGGCCTTGTTAACGCCAGGATATAAAGTGAGAGGAAGGGAGCGATATTGTCCTGTCACGTAGTCCATAATTAAATTCTGCAGATGTACATATATGTAGTAAAAATTAGCATTAAAAAATGGAGGCGGTATTTAAAAAATATTATAAAAAAGGAGTAATGGAAAATGAGATCGTTTCGGAACAACAGCCCGTCAATGCTATACAAGGAAATTATTTTAAATATTGTCTTGTATTTCATTCTTTGCTGACGCCATTCATTAAATAACACCGATGGAAAAATCAGATCTTAACGCAGACACATTGTATTTCTACGTGTTCAGCGCCGCTGTTTTCTCTTGGTGCCCTTAAATAAACAGCTTAAATGTAATTAAAAAAGCACACAGTTTGTCTAGAAAGTATAATGTGCCCTACAATGGGTGTTATACTAACCCTCCACAAATTTTTTACAGACTAGGCAAACAAAAAGGTATTTAAATTACTTATGAACCAACAAACCGAGACGAAAACATATACAGGTCTCCTTGCGGAGGTTGAAAACCGGTGAACAGGTGTAGTGGAACGGAGTGTATATGAACCATGGTTTGTATATAGGTTAGTCTGGCGAGGGCCGAAGCTATCAGACAGTGGCTGTAGATTTTAACCATGTATATAATTCAACACTGGTATCACTTATCATGTCCGTCCAATTCACTGAGGGACCATAAGAACATGATAACTATAGAATATGTATGAAGTTATTGCAACAGACCTTGGGGTATTTTGTGGTAAAACATTGTACATGTGCGAATCCAAGGACGGTCTGATGTTACACCCTCAGCTATGACATTACTTATATTACAGGGTTTAGTCTCACAAAGCGCAATATGAATCTGGAGAGCCAATCATATTAATGAATCACATGCTAATTATTTTGCTCACACATTGAATTAATGCAAATATCCCTAAGCCAAAAAAAAATAAAAGGTATGGCTCTCAGGCACCGCCCGCATCAATTTTTACCCCCCCCCCCCCGCATCAAACATTTTTATTTTAGTTTTCATCCTATTAGAAGATAAAATAATACAATTTTGATACGATTTTTTTTGTAATGTAGTGTTTTTACCTGTATAGCAGAAAAAAATGTTATTTTCATGCTTTTCCTTGATCATATGACATTTTTCATCGAAACATACAAAAATGGTCAAAAACAAAATACCGCCCGCCCGCATTGATTTCTGAAAAAAAGTGCCTGAGAACCATACCTTTTTACATTTTGGCCTAACTCTATATATCAAACCAAACAATTAACGAATTTCCTTTACTGTCTAATCGTTTGTTATATACTGTCTCGTACACTCCACAGTACTCCGCAGTACTCACAATGTCATTGGTGTATCGGAATAACAGTCCGTCCATGTTATATAAGGAAATTGTTTTTCTGGTCTGTCCTCATACAAGGGACGACACAAAATAGATTTCAAATTAATAAAATAGATTTAAGACCCTCACTAAAATCTAAATAAACTTTCAAATTAACCTACATTTATGTATAATTTCTTTCTTTTCTTCAAATGGCCAATGGTTGTGAGTATATAGACCGCTAATTTATTAATAATACTAATAGACCTAAGACACCAACATAAAAGAGAAAATCGTTTAACTGTATAGCGATATCCATCCTTAATTGTAAACGGGCAATTCAGTCGTGTTATGTAGGTTCTGTGCACCATGCAGTGATGAATTAGGGCCTATATAAGCTAACTGTATTTTGGTCAGAGTATAACTAAATAAGGAAGGTAATGTGTGACATAATTATAAACAGTTCCACTACAAACTTGCTAAACAAAATTTGAACCAATTGCTGAAAGTTAAAAATGCTTGATTTTTAGTATATGGTACTTGATACCTGCTTATGATATAAATAATATTCGCTTTACGGCCTGGTTGACATGTCTCAGATATCCATGGTTTATGGCGTCCTTAACAAGTGACCATTGTTTATCTTCCTTGGATATGAAGAAATGAGACGTAACAGTGAAGGGCGTGCACGAGGAGAATACAAGTCTCACTGTAAACAGGGGTCGGCAGCTCTTTGATTAATGGTCCCGTGAATATGGCTGCCTCTTTTGTGCGTCACGTCTATTATGACGTCACCACTGTTCCTTGCCATGTACATTTTATAGATTGACGGCAAGATGTCGCTACAGAATAGACTAGTTACTCATAAAAGGATATTAAATTCTTTACAGAAAATGACATAAGCCAGGCTATTATTACCATAATAGTTCATTACGCATTTTCCTCTTTCTGCCCTAGCGACAAAAAGTGTTGGCGTTCTTTGACACAAGAAATACGGGAAAACAGGTTAATAGGGGTAGTCGAATGGACTATAGATGGCATAAAAATAATTATTCAGCTATAATCTTATATGTGGTAGGCTACTCTTGCACGTACCGATACCAAGGTTCTTACCTGAATCTAAATAAACTCTCGGATTAAAATGCATTTATGTATTATTTTTTCCTCCATAAGGCCAACGGCTATGTGTATTATACACACAGACCTAAAATACCATCAAAAAGGAAAACACCCTTTAACTATCAACATTCTTAATTTCGACATACGACATTCGTGTTTTAGTTTGTACGAATGTTAACGCCACATGAAAATTTTTTAAATGTTTGTGAGGAAATAGAATCGATTGCGATTCAACAAGGACCATAAGATGATACAATGAGGACAGTTTTTTTTTTTTTTTGCGAAAACCCATCTGCGGTGAGAATTGTATGGAGAGGGGACATTTAAGGGAAGAGATAACCCTGGAATAACAATATTTGGTAACCACGCCCAGATCGTTTAATTATAATTATTAATTTTTATAATAAATAATAGTTATAAGCAAAAGAAAGGGGGAAAAGGAGAAGGGGTAATTATTTTGCTTATATCCAAGAGGCGAAATCTTGTAATTTCGTCAGAACCTCAGAGATTCGCTTTACCTCTGCATATGTATTTTGCATTATATCTAGCCCCTGCACAGGAAACCTTAATCCAATAAAATGTAAATCACGGAGCAGAAACAGTCTATTATCTAAAGCGAGTAAGACAACCTGAAACCCGAAGAATCCAGGGAATTTATATCAGACTTTTCAAGTGATTGTCTTATCTTCATTCAGCTGACATTGCCTAAGACTATCCTTAAACAGACATTAATAACAGTCTCTTCAGCTCTACCTTAAGTCACAGAAAAAGTCCAAAATACAGGTAACGATACATAAAATATAAATTAAAAAAATTTTAATATTACTACTATTATTACTGTTACAACTACTGCTGCTATACTACTACTACTACTACTGATGATGATGATGATAATAATAATAATAATAATAATAATAAAAATAGAAGTAGCAATAATAATAATAATAATAATAATAATAATAACAAGAGGACAAAGAAGAAGAATTAATAAGTTGAAAGTCTGCCTGTCCCCCTAACTATAAGGACTCTTCCTAGATAATAATAAACAATGATTATAAAAAAAAGAAAATAAGAAAAAAAAAAAAGGAAGCAGAAGAAAAAGAATTAGAAGAAGCAGTAGAAGAAGAAGAAGATGACGTAAGGTGAGAAAGGAGAAGAAGAAAGTCTACATGTCACACATCTCTGCCTTCAACCTCAGAAATCGTAAAATAATGACTGATGACGATGACAATAAAATCAACAACAGACGAAAAAAATAATCATTAAGTACCTCACTCCCTATACATCAGAAATCGTAAAAAATAGTTATATATAATACTTGCAAGAAGACAGAGGGGAGGAGGAGGAGAAAGATAAGAGGAGGTAGTAGAGAGAAGCATTTACAGACATGATCCAGAAATTTTATAAACGTGAGAAAATGAGATTCTCCCGGCACTGGGAAATAAAGAGGACCAGTCTACGGCACTCAGCAGGCTGCAAACATGCAGTATGTATGACCTAAAAGAACGGAAACACAAACTGCCATGGTTTATATTTTATTAAATGGATGGCTACCATTTTAGAACAAACAGCTTTCTATATGTCTAGACAAGTTTTCGACGGGGCAGTCTAGCTGACAGAGTGTAACCGTCACTGGAGACCGGCCAGGCTTATCTTGGCATCCATAAAAACTTAAACACCTATCCCCCTCCTCGCTATCTTTGAAAGCTAAACGCAGATAAAGCTTAATTGCACTTGTTTCGAGACTGTAAATAATGAAATAAAGTTGACTAAGTAGTAATCTTGGGTTAAACGTGCTTATATATACACACACACACACACACATATATATATATATATACATATATATATATATATATATATATATATATATATATAATATTGAGAACTAAACGCATTGAATTGCTTTAATGACTGGTCCTCCTTATCTGGACTGGTTCCCTGTCCTCTTTCATACCAGCACTCGTGTCAAGATGCGGGAAGCAGTCTCATCTCCAGGACCTGACTTAAATCTATGTTTCTCATCTTACGCTTAATTTAATCTAAACTGGCCTTACGTCATACAAGATCAAGCACCAATGAGCTTGACCAGTGGGTCTCGGATTTATAAGCTGAGTAAGGTGCATATGGGGCATGTTACACAACTTACTTATATACTTTGATGTTGTGTAAAATATTGAACGTAAAAAATATGTTTAATTGATATAATATTTTTGATCACTAGTCTTTATTTATATGATTATGCTGGTTTTAACGAAGACTCCGTGGCAAAAAATGACACGTTAATAATCCATAAAGGAAGCTCACAAAACCCTTTTAAACTGCCCATTCGTCAACACGCCATCAACCTGCCAATAATATCAACTATACAAATTTGTGATCAAGCGTTTCCCGTCACTATACAATGCGGTCCATTGGGTCCACCTATAAAACAGTTGAAAAGTAAGGACCCAGGGTCATCAGAGAGGGAGAAGTCTTTTAATTTTCAGGTTGATCCATTACTATTTGTTCTCGAGTTTTATAGAGCTCAGTTGAATAATATGCATATTATGAATGTGGTCTGCATGAAAATATTATAATATATGTATAATTATTACATTGTATTATTATTATTATCATTATCATTAATATTATTATCATCATATAATTATTAGCATAATAGGCTCTGAGCTCGACAAGTGCGTCAAGGTCATCCATATTCGACCTTGACCTAACCCAACAATGGGTATGGCTCCAATAATTTCAAGTTGCTGTGTTGACATCATTTTAGCAAATCATCTCTGTGACCTTAAAAAATGTCAAGGTCATATTAGTCCTCTACGTGGTGCATTAATGATGCAGGTATGGTGATTACCACCAATTCTTTTCAAGTATTTGCGATGACATCATTTTAGCAAAAATCGCCTATGCGAATGTGTTAAGGTCAACCATATTCAAACTTGATTTAGCCCGTTATAAATTATCTGTTTAGTGAACATGGTAAATTTTTCCCAGAGTGAGGTAATTTTTCCCCAGGTTAATGCGTTTTCAGGTCTTAGCCAGATCGATTCTGTGACCTTGAAAACTGTGCGTCCATCAGGTCGTTCATATTCGTCCTTTTCTGTGATGCATCGACGGTGTGAATACTGTATGTCAATTTAGTTTAAATTATTGTGTTAAAACCAGTTCGGACGGAAGGACGGCTTGATGGACAGAAAGGCAGACAGACGCTTACAGTTTCACTTTCCCCCACCGATGGCGATTGCAAGGGACATTAATGAAATACCATGGACTGATTATCTTCGTTTCTAAATATGGTAGTTATAAGATAATATTAATAATTCCTATATCAACAATTGGATAAAGAGACTTTTATCAGTAACAGTAGTAGTAGAAGTAAAAGCAGGAGGCATTCCCGTTATAGTAGCAGCAGTATAGTATTGCAGTGGCTGAATTCATCTGAAAAAGAACGGGCACCTGGCATAAAGCATTATGAAGTTAAAAATTATGAAAAAAAAAAACACATGATTATTCATAATTGCCATAGGATGTATAAAATATTAATTCATAAACTCGTTCCTAGCTAAACATATGTAGCAATAAAAAATATCCGCTTGGTTCTGGTATATACGGTTCTGTAAACAATAGCAAATTCCTGAAGCATTCGGAGACCTAGAACATCGGAGCTTTCCTAGTAGAGCAACCAAGGGCGTTTACTAAAATGATGGGTACCTTTAGAAAGCTATGAGCATATTTTTGTACATAATTTACTAATCGCACGGCATTCTTGCAGCATCGGAATGCTAGTATGGTACTAAAAGGAGAAAGAAGAATGCGATTATTACAGCGAGTCCGGCTGTAATTCAAAAGTTAAAGGCTTTGCCTTCAATCCTTCATTATTCAATATCAGACCAATACATGAACGGAGCCGCCAAACGTTTTTTTAAACCTAATATCCCTGTTATAAATAGGGTTTTCGCTGAGCGACGGGATTGCCGAGCTCTTTTAAGGTATAAAATATTCAGGAATTCCAGAGCTTTTATGTATTGTTGCTCGTCGTCATTGCACAGTGAGGACATAGATCTCTCCATGTTAATATTTCAGTTCCCTCTCTCAATGAAACCAAACTTTTGAGGTAGTCAGGGACTGTATGACCATATGAACTGCAGCAACAGGTTTATCCCATACACGGACGGCGGTGTTCCGCTAGAACCCTACTTACACATTAGCGCGGACAATAAAAAGGCTCTACTAAAGAAATCAAAGGAACTCCAGATCACATCTATTATATAAATAATTAAGGCACCCGTACACCTCCATTCAACAAGCCCGGATACGGTTAGTACGTATGAAAAACTGTAATTACACCTGACTGTGAGAAGCGGCGCGTGTGTCTACCATGGACATCAGTCAATTAGTTGGAATCATTACGCCAGCCATCCGCAGTTCGCTGCCTGCGCCAGATCTTGCACTCGCTATATTTAATTAACGTTTGGGACACTTAAATTATGCCATGGGAACAGATCTTTAAAAAAAGCATTTTATCTGTGGCCTTGTGAAACATTTAAGCTTATGACCTTCCTGGAACCTTTTTTTCAGTTAGAAGCCATGGATGTATTAGTTCGTGCTCTGGTTTTGGGAATATCTCCTCATCGTCTGGGGCTGATAAAAAATATCATCTGACTTATGTTGGAATCACTATATTAAATATAACGACATGAAAGTATAAAACCAGATTGCATAAAAAATGTAAAATATTTACGTCACCACGGCCTGGTTTATAAAATATCTACTGCACGCCCGGGAATTAAACATCAGCTCACGCCGATCGGAATAAATAAGGACATATCCCGCTTGGTGAAAAATTAATTACTACACACACAGTAATTAAAATTACATGATAGATGACGAAAGATCAAACTAGTGTGATCTTCATGTTTTTCTTGACTGAGTTGAGTGACATATTTTTTATGAAGGTCTTAAAAGTGAGCGACACGTTCTGTAACAACATGTAATTTATGTTTAATCGAGTGCAACTGTTCCATTTTGACTATTTATAAAAAAAATATGATAAACCCTTCTGTTATATTAAACAAAACTTAATGTAAAAAAGTTAGAAATATAAAAAAAATATATATATAAAGATCATCTACCTCTACATGCAGTAAAACTTCGTTCGTCCTATAATATGAATTCAGCTTAAGAAACATAAACGATAGTTTACCATTTTACTTCTGTATACGTATATATACTATTATTTTCTAGTTACATATATAAATATATATATATATATATACATATATTAATATATTTATATATATGGTTTATTATTAATTCTCCCCTGCATGGTAGAGCACTGTTATTCCCATGTTGCACTTCTACATGTATGACATAATATATATAAACATATATATATATATATATATATATATATATATATATATATATATATATATATATATATATATATATATATATATATATATATATGCAGCTGCATATAATTTGTCCATCCTACATTACAAAAATTATACATCAGAGCCTCTTGAATAACAAGTCCACTTCACACAATGCTGTATATTGGTTTGGGTATAATATGTATTCAGAGAAAACGCTGACAAATTAAATATTGCCTGTATAATACAAGGGGACAAGCTGCGCTGAAGCATAAAAAATAGATCATCGGCAATAAAACAATATATAACGGGCGGGTCCAGGCAACCGTGGCCTATAAACAGGTCAAATACGTCAACAACGGCCCCAAACGTGCATACACCCGTATCTGTACCCGCAGGCATAAGTTAATACCTTGTGTCATACGTTATAACCTGAAACGTTGTTAGTGTGTTAAATATACGCAAACCATGGGCAATCTGACTCTGTGGATCACAGCATTGTTAGAAATCGGAGGAGTGATGATATTGGTAAAGTAATTGATTACGAATATGATTATACTGTCGGTAATCTTACGGTTAGTTACAAGTAAGATTACACAATATATCTATGTAACTGATTACGGTTACACATTACGTTTACCACGTGCCTGTCATTGTTTAACCATGTAACTGGGCGACTACACTGGCCAGCTGTCAACAAGTTCACCAAGCGAACAATTCATTTGGCTTTCTGCACGACTGCCTCATTTTTAATCAATATGCCGAGTTTCCTTTTCGAATATGTGTACACTTATCCTACTAAATCTAGGTTGAGGATACCGTTAACGATATGTATATTTTACAAGCCTATGGTTAAAAACTTTCCCCACGCTACCACTAAACTAACTTTAATCTTCTCTAAGGCCTTCACCAAAAACACGCTCATTCAAAATACATTTAACGCACTCCATAACTGCACATATGTTTACCTAATTCAAGCTTTATGACTTTCAACTGGCTTTTATTTGTTCAATAAAATGTAATGAGGTCTGTACTACATGTCGGCCGACTGGCTACCATGGTACTTTTTTGCTACATTTTTTAAAGAACTTTTTCTTTAAACCTATAGGCGTAGACTAACACTGAGTGTTTACAGGGGCGGATTTTTGGGGGGGGGGGGGTTGCAGGAGGCGCTCGCCCCCTTTTTTGACCTTTCCAAGAAATCTGGGAAAAAATGCCGTCACGCTTCCAGATACAATATATATCTTCTTTTGTAATGCATTTAAGCTACCAAAAATTTCACGATTACAACCTAAATTTTCAAAAAATTTCTGCACCCCCTCCAAAAAAACCCTCCCCCCCGGGCTTCGCGGCCCCGCATGTGAGCCCCCCTCATCTTAATTCCTGTATCCGTCCCTGGTTAGGTCTTTTTTTATCGATTAAAAGGTTCATATATGTATTTTGCATTCATTATGTAAAAAAATATATATTTATATGGAGTCGAAGTCCCTTTCAGACCACCTGATTTGTATCTCATTTCAGTCCCCGGACATATAGCAGACGATCAGTGCGCATGCTCGCAGAAAAGGGGCATTCGCAGCCCACGAGCAAGAATCGGGCTCTCTAGAGAACGACTCGGCTTATTGAAGTTTGTTATAATTCAAAGTCTGCAGCCCACAATGCACCGGGGCTTCTACATACACAAATGGCGTAGGTAAAAATGTAGTGAAGAATGTAATGTAGTCCGTTTAAGTGCGTTAGATAAGAATTGTTTCAAGGAAAATTACTCAAACATTGGTGTGTTGTTGGTAAGAACATTACGGACTATGTAGTATTTTGTAAGCATGCGCATGTGATATGTAAATAGAAGGTGTTTGAGACAAAATGAGACAAGAAGTCCTGGCCGTCCCACAGTGCCCAACGGGAAGAGGTCCGGTTTGAGTAGAAACGACCTCTGGTGGAAGGGTGCATTCCCTGCTGTTGGCACGATTACATAGAAATACGCCTGATTGTATGGTAACTCAATACTTATAGACACGAACGTTGAAAAAATATAGCGCTATCTGATCATAGCTGAACATAGGTAGGTGCGAATAATGGTGGGTTTATTCAGCGATTTGTTAAAGATATGATATTAATATATTTATACATTTTTTTCTTTTGTTTCAGGGTGCATCAGTAATATTACCTTAGGCTGACAGTAACATGACTTAATGCTATGGCAACAATCGTGACGTCATAATTGTCTACATACCGTCTTGAATGAATTCCCTGCCTTTTGATCAAAGTAGGATTTACGTCAACTCATTAAAAATAAACTCTTTGCCTTGCTTTGATCAATAATATATATCATAACAGGACAGATCTGAGATCTTGTTAATCATCTGACTATTAATATCTCATTTTGACATCTTGGCTTAGTAAGAATACGTTTTGGTATTTTTATCGGCTACATCGTCAAGGAAACTTGCGTACAAAATCAAGGTATTTCGACTTTTGGCCTTCATTTATCTATCACGTGACCTGTTGCCATTGGTAACGGTGGTAAATTTGGCAACACTGGAATTCGGTGACAAATTCATAAATGAATTTGATCAGCCTGTGTCGTCACAGTCGACATGCAGCGCTCCCACAGTGTGTCTTGATATCTTCCTATAAAAGCTTTACTCTTCTATATGGCAGGCTTTATTGTTCGCCGGGGGAATACCCGTGCTACCGAGAGCAACTAGTACACGATATGACATCGTAAAGCCGACTTGTGCAGTTTTACGGTTGATTATTGTGTATGTTTTTACTTTCTTTACAATTTTATATATTTTTATCCAGGAAAGAAAAAGTTTCTGCGTCGTATGCTTTCTGGACAATATATGGTGTCAGGGGAGGTATAAACACAAACATAAAACATGGATTACTAATGCCAATATTCACTGCCGGGACATCACGCTGGCTTTATACAACTTAAGCAATTCATTTATTAGAGGTAAATATTCTAGTGAAGTATTTGGGATGATAGCAGGTTCAAACCTGCTTCCTTGCCTGATATGTAATGATACAGCGCAGAGGACATAATTACTTATATAATTATAGATCAGTATCGTCAAACGAAGATTGGGTTCTTTTGGGCATCCCCTTTTTTATCAATATAAAAATTACTAATAAAAAATACCAGAATACCTCAATAAACAAGTGGTTTCAATACAGTGGGAGGTTCGCGGTTTGGGGTGTATATGACGTCATATCTAACCCACATTGACCAATGATGGAAATTCATTGTGATCAATACTTCTTTCCATGGAAAAAAAAAATCCAGGGGTGTTACCCCCCCCCCCCCCCCCCCCCATGGGAGAAGTTCCTTTTTTGCAGTGTTTCCCTTAACTGTTATGGCTAAATCCATCCCTCTACGGTGTTATCCCATAATCCTGGATCCCGCCCCCTGACAAAGATTCTGGTTGGTTCTTATATTTAAAATCTTACATAAATGTTGAATACATTCTAGTTTGCATCTGTTAGAAAATGTTTTTAGGAAAGTTTCAACTTCCAAGCACCTCGTCCTGATATCATCATCTTCAATCAAATGAAAAAGTCGCCGTTGCTTACAAAATAAAACTGCAAACACGTCCACGTGAAATGAACATGGCATAGAGCGTTGACGACGTCGTCAAAGGACGTTGCGTACAAAAGAACCACCGATATGTATACAGAAAAAAAATGAAAATAGATAAAAAAATTGCCGACATTTTTACACACTCCTTGTTAATCGAATTCCATTCTTTTAGTAAAATCAGGTATGAAATAAATATCACACATTTTACTCTTTCTATTGTGGGTTCAAATGTTTAGTTGTTGTATTTTTACAAAAATATGGTTTGCAGGGACAGCGGAACGGACAGTGATAACTGAATATAAACCCCGACATTCTTGTCGGCCATTCTTAAGATACAAATGCATGCAGAAGCGAATCCGGGGTCCTAACTCCCCCCCCTTTTTTTTTTTCAAGGACCGCAATGTTTTAAAGGGGTTTAGACCAATTTTTGCGGCCTGGACCCTTTTTCCGGCCCTGGTGACCTTTTATAGGTTTTGACATTAGTCACTGGGTTGGACCACTCCTTTCCCTAAATCCTGGATCCGTCCGTGGCATGGACACAAGTTTGTAATGAAGATTCTTCATCATTTTCGTCTGGATATAAGACTTACAAAATGGCGGCTTGTCCCACGGAAGCAGGCAAACTGAAATGAGGTTTTATTCCCAAATGTAATAATGCGAGTGCACAGAGGATGGTGGTGTGTACATCCCCACTATCTGTCTAAGAGGATGATCAATGTAATCATCTCTCCTGGAAAAAGGACGACACATAGGATTTATATCATGCAGAATCATCGGATATACAATACATCCCTTTGTACCAAAACAAAGTAAGCTGCCATTATTGCTTTCTCAGGTCAAATAGTCTATGAAACTTGAAACTTGAACTGTTGATTTACATTTTACAACATTATACCGGATAGGTATTGGCGTTTAAGTGAACGTGAACCCAATCCCTTGTTTACACTTTATAAACTACGTATACACACACACACACACGGGATTACCAGATCTGGAATATTACCAGGGTTCTGCTAAAACTTTGGCGTGTAGTGCGTATACGTTACCGTAGGAAACATGAATAAAAACTAGAGAAATATGTGTCACGCCTCGAAAACCTCATGACTGCATCAGAGATCAGCTTTTCCCACCAGAAGAAAGGCTGTCCCACTTTGGTCACAGATGTGTACCAGTTTCACACATCCTTCCGCCAGATGTCGTTTATACTCAAAACGTACTCTTGTTAGTCCGATTCTGCATGCGCACACTGCTCGAAATTTACACATAAAATTTCCCCTAATAGTAATGAATGACGCCAGTCTTGCCTTGGCGCGGCAGGGATTACCGATGTCCCCAACACTTTATTGGGATCCAGATTACTAGCATGCAAAATTTAAAGGTTTCTTGGCTGATAGCCTAGCCCTCTCTAAAATTATATCAAAATCCGTTCATACTTTGTAAAGTTGCCTACAGACATCCCAACCAATGGCAACAAAACATTACCTCCTGGCGGAGGCTAAACAAAATAAAATTTAGGCTACTGCTGGGAGGTTTGCAGTATTACGACACCCCCGATCAAAATGTATTAGCTGTTAAAGCCTTACTCTATTCAAAACTTATTTGTTCCAATTTAGCTACAAAAACCTACATAAGCAGTGCCTTATGCATCTGAATGCCCCACCTCACATTCCCATATGCCAATCATCACTCACAAGTGTGTACTTAACCATGCAGTAAGCTTTTTGTTGATCCTGTATGGACATACATGTGGGTTTGATAGACCTCCCGGGGTTGTCTGGTCAATCTTAATCACGAATTATATAGTCAAAACATTTTCGTTACAAGATCGATTTAACAATGACAGCCTTGGACGATACTTAGGCGTAAAACATTTCACCTTAGTTTGTGTATGAAACACATCTTTTAAAGTGTAGCTTATGAATCCGTTCTAACTTTCTAACTCTCTCTCTCTCTCTCTCGCTCTCTCTCTCTCCGGACATTTACTTCATACAAGTTTGGACACTGCAATAATCCTGACATAAATGAGCTCGTTTCGTTTTCTTTTATTGACTCGGCCAGGAGGGTGTGCTTTCATCCCCGTTCGTGGGTGTTTGTTTATACCATTACTTACGAAATCTCACGGAATTTTAGAGCACTCCGGGAAAGTGCCAATGAAGAAACGATTAGATTTTGGTGTGGATCCGGCATATGATCCGGACTCAGGAACGTCATGAATGATTATTCACAAATATACAGCCACGTATGCACGAATGAACCAGGGAATATGTGGATGAGGAAATGAATGGATCCAAACACCGTTTTCGGAGCATCCCACAATAGAGACCAACAAGGTTGCGGTGGCTTGCATTCCTTAGAATGCAGATCTCTAGCGCAATGTATATTCAATATATAAAATCCAAAATCTTTGTCTAGATTATTAAACTCTTTAGCGCGTGGGCAAGTTGGTAATAACGCAGACGTGCTTCTTAATATTTAAGCGCCACAACATTGGTCCTAAACAGAATAAATGAATTTATATGATGTCTGCGGGAAAAAATGACGGTTCGGCACGAGTTTTACTTGTTAACACTTATATACGTGGGCATAGCGAGGAGGATATTTAGGAAAGGGGTGCCGGTTGTTCGGCATAACCCGAAGGCAAAGGCGTACGCATGCATCATTCATCATCTCCAGTTTTCTTAGTTGTCTCACGAAAAATGAAGAAAAAAAATCCCGGAAATTAATCTCTTTATATCTGTAACTTGATGCAAATGTTAAAATGTAGTCGTGATACTCGATGTTAACATGACCAGTGTTAATGTATTGACAATTACCTATTTTTAGTGCCAGGAAATACATGTTTTCTCGAAATACTTTGAACAAAGTCGGATGGGGGAGGGGGCGTAGCCCCTCTTGCGACAACCCCATGCTGCGCGCCTATATAAATGCTTTACTTAAGAAAGTCCAATATTTATTACATATTTCGGTGGTGTCTTGGGATAAATAATAAAGTACAGTCACTGCGGCTCGGGGTAAAGAGAAAAACCAGTGACTCCATATATGTGGTCATACCAACAGACAGCTCAGACTGAACCATAGTCTTTATTAAATCAGAGAAAAACTTTTTCTCAATTTAGGTACAAGTGTGAACATTTTAGAAGAAAACTGCACAGAAATGGATCCCATAATGCGCTGGTAAGACAGAATGCTTGGGTGCTAGGGTGGCTTCTTTGCACTGTCTGATAGAGGGAGATAACTATCTTTTGGCTATACAGTGTTCGCTGGCGGATGCCCCGTTATAGGACATTGGGACGCTGTACGTTGAGGTGCGGAGCATCTCTTTGGCATCAAAGTGTCCCCGTGCGCTGGCTTAGTCAAGTGACAGACCAGACAGTCGCCGCAATAATCGTTAACTCCCAGTTCCATTATCATTAATAATTCAAAACAATCTGTCATATGTCGGATGTAATGCAATATAATACAGAGCGAACAGAATTTACTATTGACAGCTTTCGCTGTCATCCACAATCTTCCCTGCATTTGCTATGGCATAAATCCTCTTTTCTTATCCTAAGACTAATCTATCCACTAATCCCAGCGAGCGACTCCGGTTATGGTCGTATGTTTATACGTCCACCGCTTAATTGATGTTAAACACTATATAGCGACGCTATGTCCCTATTAATGTTACATGATCTCGCACAAAATGGCGGGAATATTTCTCAACCGGCTGCGTAGGGTCTTTGATCGCCATGAGCTCGTTTGATGATGAGGCCGTTTGGAGCTATGGAGGTCTTTCTTGATGTAAAAGCCTGGTCCATTATAGCAAACAATCCGGCTCATTCATCGCGCGGTTTCTTCTCCTCCTTGGCTGTGATTTTCCACACAGCTGCGAATATAGTGCCAGATAAATTAAAGTTATTTGACAACATTTCATTGATCGGGGGGAGAGAGTTTTGGACGAGCAATGAATCAAAGACCAGAAGCACAAGCAGAGACGACGCTTGCTTCTCTTTAAATAAGTCTCTATCTTATGGGCCTTTCATTGGTAGCAGGACATGTTTATTAGGAGGTCTTTAGCTAGAACAGTAATAATTAGACCTTTAGCTGAGGAGAAAGAGTAAAAACGGGGCCATTTTCTTATTTTTGGACAGAGATAATTCAACTCAAGGAAAAACGATCGGGGAAGCTCTGAAATGAAATGAATAAACCAACAGAGGACAACGAGCTGTATTGAAGTGTGATATTTGTTTAAAATGAATTAAGGCGAATAAAAAAAGCCGTTTGTGTTATCGTTTCTTTGTTCGCAACGCAGCACGAAACCGGAAGCTGCGGTTTATTGCCGGCAACGCCAGTCGTCATGCTTTGGTCAGCCTCGTGTTTTATTTGTAACATAAATAAAGTATTAGTGCCAAGTTATTTGATAGCGATGTTAGGTGTAACCCTGATCCTTACAATAAGTTCTATGATGCTTGGCCTACACTGCATGTTTAAAGCAAGTCCTATTACTCCTCTGGCCTTTCTCCACGAGTGGTCGGTTCCTCCATATTGGCTGTGTGCTTGTCATGTGGTCATAAACATGGAATTAGGAATAGATCTATTAGGGCCCGACCTTCGTGATAGTCCTCTCCTGAACATTTCATGGCCCATCCGTTGTGGGGTTCATTGAGTATTCTCTCGTTTTGTGACAAAGCTAAACAATGGATCTGACTGCATCGGTGCTGGGTGCTGTGGTTTGGGATATTAAGATTCGTTTGACGACCTTAACCATTAACCCGGTGTATTTCGTTCGGCGTGCCGAGTTGCTTGACAACCCGTCGTTGTAAAAAAAAAAACCCTGCACTGACGAACCCACCTCTTTGCCCACGCATAACAAAAATATGTTTTTAACTGGTCTGTTATTTTAGTCAAATTACTCGAACCCTCTGTATTTTAAGTCAGAATGGAAAAAAAACTCAGGAAGGCTGAATCCCTGTAAATATTCAGCCCACCCTGCCTCCCTCCCGCCCCTTAAATACACACTGAGAGACATCCAATGAAAGACAGAAAGAGAGACAAGGAAAGACAAAAACACCGAGAGAGAGAGAGAGAGAGAGAGAGAGAGAGAGAGAGAGAGAGAGAGAGAGAGAGAGAGAGAGAGAGAGAGAGAATGAGAGAGAGAGAAGAGAAAGAGAAAATAGATTAGTGTATGAACGTTTAGGGAGTGTGAGTTATCACTACTTTATCATCATATCCATAATTACACCTATCTTCCAGTCTTCAACTTGGACTGAAGTCCTGAATCGAGTGAACTTTTTCAAGGAGTCGGGCTCGGACTTGGACTCGACGGCTCTTGACTCGTACGGTTCTGGACTGGGACTTGTCCACGGTATCGGAGGCCAAGACTTGAGAAATCAAGCCCAGTCCATCTCCGGTCCGTGAAAAGAAAACTGTGTCACCCTAGGTCTGAAGAACAGATTGTAAAACACGCCACAAAGACCACTAAGATATATACAAACTTCTGACAGAATATTTCAAGTAGTATTGGTTCTAACCATATGTAACAATCCCCTCCTGAATGTCCAAATAGGCCGAATTCTAGCTTAACGTATAATTTTACCCTTACAGTGGAAAATACCTTAACAAATGTTACAGGTGCTCTTTTATTGTGTGACACGGGCGTAACTCGTGTTGTTGTTACATTTTATGTTTAATCCGTACTGGTTGGGCTCTCGTTGTCATGTGGGCCTTGGGTTTTCACGCCTTGTCGTGGGTCACGTGATGAGCCTGGTATGTGTAGAGACACACGGCTATGTCTTTCTAAAGAATTCCTGAAACGCGTGTTTACTGTTGAGTAGGGTCCTTATAGACTGTTCGAGAAGTGGAAAATTCCCGGCTTGGGGTGTGAAGGTACATAAAGGGGCTGTTTTCTAGAACCAGAGGGGCAGAGCAGAGCAGATTCCAGCGGACGCAGAAGCGTGTCAGGACCTTATCCGATAAATGCGGCAATTATAGATTTTCAAGAACTTTCTCCTGGATTTTATATATTTGGACTTCAGTTTACTTTCTGTGTTGTTGCAAGAACTTTCCACTGGACTGTCATTCTCCGAGAGTTTACATTCAAAAAACTTATCGTTGTGATGGTGTTGGTATCAAGGTACTGTAACATTATCTTTCTCTGTGATTGTATTGACTTGTTGCTATGACGCTGTTTTGCTGTGTAATTGTATTGATTTAGTGTATTGTATTGTTGTGGTTGTTTTAAAAATAAATTATAGTTAATTGTTAACAAAAAAACACTGACTTCTTTATTCATTCCCCTAAACATTTCACGTTGCCAAGTGTTACAGAACCTGATTTTTTTTTATCTCCATTACAAAATTGTGTTCATCACACATACGTGATCTGTTTATATTAGGTTCCGTAACACAATACACATATAATATTATCTTAGATTTCCATGTTTATTTTCTTTACAAATATAATTTTATTGGACTCAGATTAAAATATGGAGTCGCCTTCTAAATGATTCCAACTCGGAGATGGTGAGCTTGGACTCGAACATAAAGGACTCGGACTTGGTTAGTGTTTATTCGAATACAACACTGATTCTATACTCTGTATAGTTTATATGTTATTTTGATATATTCACATCGTCCTTGGTATGGAATGAAGTCACGACTGCTTTCAAAGAGTCAAAGTGAACATAACAAAAATTCTTTATGGTCTGTCAAACCGCGGATGTACAGTTGATCCATGAATCAATGTTATCAATGATGAAGGTATTTGACACGTGCGTGCCGAAGACGAAAGGTAGAGAACGCCTATAGTACACAGACGAACTTGTAATAGCATTCAAACCCGACGGTGTCGGAACAACTCCCGGTAATGAAAAGGTTACTAAAGCTCCGGGGCGGTCCATCAAACTCTATACTTCGCTTCACTTACCATACTGCATTTTAGATGAAGGAACGAATCAATACCTCGTTTTATGGCTATTTGCCTTTGATATGAACGCTCGCCTCTAAGGAAATGATATTTCAGAATAAACGCTAAGGAAATATGATGTATACACAATTTACTAAGGCGAGCCGTAAATTAGGTCCTTTTTGTGCCATTACCAGACACTTAAAGCTAGATAGAGGCGTTTTTCCTCCACCACAAGTCATCTTGTATCAAGACTGAGAACAGAGGAGGACCTCAGACAAGGAGGCAGTGGTTTTGTATCAGGGATGCTGTCAGCGGCCCGGGTAACTTCTGAGTGGTTTGAGCAATGTGATAGATACTGTAAAGGAGTATTTGACGTGTTGCATACTGATTAATACAAAGAAAGAGAAGGATTTTGACAAGGAGTGATAATGTCTCCTTTTCACTCTGTGAGAGGAAGTGAGGTAACGGAAATACCAGCCAATGACAGGCACCTGTTTGTCTGACACGTGATCTGCAGCTATTTCACAGACACACACTTAGTGCCTAGTGTCCTGTATCTTAACTGTGTTGGCAAAGCTCCGCTTTCAGGGGTGGATATGGGGGGAGGGGGCGCATTTCGACCTTAAATTTTGATTAAAAGATTAAGCGTTCAACACAAAACAGAGCCGGATTATTTATTTTAATTTGTGTTAACATTTTTCAGTTATAACCGGCCGTGTGCCAAGAGCAAGAATTTGCTCATGATCCTTTTAAACTAACCGCAAGATTGTGACATTTCAGGAGAAATGATCAAAACGTTCCTGCACTGTCAGAGGGGGTTTCACCCTAACATAACCCCCCCCCCCCCTGTGCCTTCCCCCCCCTTTATAAAATGTTGTGATTAACCTTTAAACCCGATCGAGTGTAATGGGCGACTAAGATCAGTTAGACTTTTCTGAGCTGCATGTCGTCTGCTCGTTTTTCTGTCAAACAAGCCAGTATATAAAACGATTAGGAAGATATGATTTGTAATGCCGAATCCAGGACATATTATGGTCCAACTCGGACATGGACATTTAACGCTATTATTCTTTGACGGAACTAAGATATTACAGGTTAAACCTATCAGACGTACTCTCACTTTTGCAAATATTCAAATAGAACGATAATAGGAGAAACAGGTGTTCATATTTCTTTTATTTAAACATAGGGATTAAAGCACAAAATTAAGACTACCACAAAATTAACATATAAAAAACAGTACAGAAAATAATGCGAAAGGACTATGGTTTGTCAAAACCTTGCATTGAATTATACGATCCCTAAAAAGTAGAATTTGTTTATTGTTAAAAAATGTTAATTAAATTAGTGCTATGGTGTAAGACAAAGGACCAAACCACTAGACAAAAAATGAATATCATCAGAGATATTCTCATTTATTGACGGTGTATACAGCTTGTTATTGTGACATTATCTGGGCCTAATATAGACTGTAACTAAATTAAAAAATAATTCACCTTCATTGTAACAATTTAAAGTCAAAATAATGAGGAGGGCTTGTGTTTCTTATATATTGTCACATTTTTGGCTCGAATGAAGTGAAGCTTAAATTACCTCTCTGTTTATATTCTCAAAATCTTGTCTTTGACCGGTTGTCGTTTAAAGGGGCCCAATCACCTATAAAGCATGTTGAATTAACATGCTTTAAATTTTATATTGCCCCTTATTATGTCGCTTAAAGTCAAATATTCCCCTGACTATATGTTCAATTTATGTAACTTACGGCTGACCCTGCGAACATGTTAATGAACTGTAGATAGTTCCTGTAGAGAAATGTTCTTAGAACGCTCTTGTGACCGATGTATGCGTTTGTTTATCTACACGCTGTAATTCAAACGGTAAATGTACAAAATTGATCCCCCCCCACACACACACACGCACAGAAACATGGTAAAATCTTTGGATAATAACAAAGCGAACAGCCTGTGTAACGTGGGGTCGGTGTTTTCTGGGCTATTTTTATGAAAGGTTCAACTTATCTTTCGTTAATAAATAATAAATATTTATATAAATATAAATATACCAGATATCTGAATAGGCCCCTTTAAGAAGTACTAGGCCATCACTTTCCATTATAAGAGGTAATGCTGAACATGTTAAGTTACCTTCCTCACCAATATGAACCTGTCACTTATAGGTAGAAAACCGGAAATATGAAGGACTATATCGTCATTTTTATCCCGACAACATAGCACACTTATCTGCCATGAACTTGTCCATAAATATTCTTCAGAGTACAAATTCATGTTAACTTTAAAAAAAGTTTATTCCATGGACAGTTGATATGTCCATAATTTTAATGTCACCTATTTAAAATATCTGCAAAAGAGTTCATAATATACAAACCAATAAGGAAAGTAAAATATAACTGTCGCGAATATTGTTTACAACCAGATTACTTATATCTGTTACGACTGTTAGGATATAAGATACAGGCAAACATTCACTTTAGTGATTTCGGAAATATATGAAAAGGCATTTGAATAATGAATAGCATTCTCGAGACAGATTACATCAAACCATTCAGGTTGTTCGTGCAAGTGCAAATAGGGTTTACCACCTGCGATCGAGGCTTTCACGTTTCTTGTCGTTCAAAACAGGTTGATGGCATCCTGTGTTGACAAAGTGCGTGCCCTTAGCTTCGTTGTATAAGCAAAAAGAGACAGATTGTCAGAGGGCACAAGACCGGGGTATGGCCATCTTTACCATGTTATTTCTTGCACGACATACAGGACCGCTAGACAATACCAGAAAGACGGCCGTCTCTCTATCAAATCCGGAAATAATGGGCGTGATTACTTGATATTTGGCTGAACGCTATTGGGGCCGTCTGCCGACGCGAGGGGCACCTGCCTGGCATATTGCAACTTCTTCCAAGTTCAAATGTTCATCTCGTGTCGCTTATTTGTGAAAGGATATTGCAGGTCTGTCTTGTCAAAATTCGTTGACGGCTACACGAGGACAGCTCCTCCCCACGGGTTATATAACCCTGAATTTCCAGGAATAATTAAGGTTATTTTTATCCGTATTTCCTTACGCTAATCATCTGCCGGGGCTTTAATAGCCACAACACTCCGTCTACTAGGGATCATATATATCCAAGCGATTTGCCATGCACCCCTAACAAGCTGAGTGTTGCCCGCCCCTGCTTGCATTTTTAGGATTCTATTTATCATATACAAAGATATGTATTTTCCTTATCCAGTCTCCTGCATGCAAGCGATTGAAGCGAAAATCCTTGTTGTCAGAACCGGGGGGGGGGGGGGGGGGGGGGGGGGCTTCATCCGGACTTGATTACCTTTTTATGTTTTTCCACATCAGTCTTCCTCGGGTTTATCTCCTTTGAAAATCCTGGATCCATTTTCGTTTTCATTTGCTCATGTGACCTAATCTGCTCATGGGTCATGTGACCTGATCTGCTTTATCTATTTCTCTCATACTTTTACTTATTTTTCATCATTATGTAAAACAAAAACGAATTCCCTTTCCAAATATTTATAAAGAAAACTTTGGTCTTTATCAATTTTCAAAGTGTACAGTACAAAAAATAATTTCGTGAATAACTGTTCAGCGTTTGTTAAATATATATACAATCTGATACCCTTATCTCTAATATTGACTCAAGGCGGTGGTTAAAGTTGGAAACGGCAGAGCGATCAACACTTCATCAAGATAATTTGGATACAAGCAGCCGATTTCTGCTGGTAACGATTTTGATAATAATCAAATATAATTGAAAGATATACAAGATCATATAAATGTGATATAATTTTATTTGGGAGCTTTAGTGATTACATTTGCAATCTTAACAAAGCAAACCACTATATATAGTAAGCTTTATGAGACGTTCATGGCGCTGGTACACGGGTAGATTCGACCATGAAACGTCAAAAAGGCAACATGGTAAACAGAAAGGGATTGCATCTTTTGATAAAATGATAAATCTTTTAGAAAGTGATAAACAGTTTTCTTAATTAAGAATGAATACTTAAATAGAAAGTGATACTAAAACATGACCAAAAATAAAGATAAGGCTATAGAGCTCAAGAAACGGACCGACAGCCCAGAACTCAGAAAGGAAGTCATCAGATTGAATCCCGCTGTAACCAGAATACAGGTATTTAAATTTCGCATTATTCGGTTATCCGATGTCATATGCATGGTTTTCCTTTATCCTTTTCAATAGTAGCATGTACAAGAAATGGTATTGACTATTAATAAGGTTTGAGTAAAGAACCAGGCTTCAGAGTAACATATTTGTCCAGCTATCCTTGTTTCTGAAGAATTACTTTGAATCCCTGCAAAAAGAGACTGAGCGTATATTAAGTTCTACCAGGCGTCAACGTCTTTATTTATTTTTTTCAACGGGGCTGAACCCTGCCACATCATAAGCATTAGGTCACACGGCACTCTTTACCCTTATTGGCTATTTTCAGCTTGAAAGTCATACTGGATACATCGAAACTGCGGCTGGTGACGCGTTGCCGCATCCTTTACCAAAGTTCTAACAAGTGGCGTCATATCTTGCAACAATATGGCGTGCCCCAGCGGGCGAATCTAGCGCCTTAGAGGAGCGAAATGATATGTATATTGTCTTGTGGCGGTGCTTGCGAGTCTTTTTTTTTACTGGGCAGTGTTTCCTATTTGGGAAACTACTCGTATAAATGCTTCCTGGTCAATCGTGTTGAGGTGGAGAGGATTTCTATAAAAAGTATATTGTCTTTCATCTAACTAGATGGCCGACTCCAGTGACCTCACATCTACTCGTTGGTGTTGACTCCCTTGAGAATCCCCCCAGTCTCCACAGCAATTTTGGATCGAGCGTAATTTTGGGCTGCACCTAATTTTACCGCTTGATGCACCGACCTACCCTTGTTGCTAAGACCTTGGCGACTTTCAGTGCATAGAGAGTCCGAGATTTGGTATAAAACGCAAGGCGTGTGATCAGGAAACCACCGCCCTTTCCAACCCCAACAACTTACTTCCCAAGGGAGTCTTTTGTGCGAGCATCACAAGAAACACAACATATCCAATATCTTTGAATTTTTCTTTCATGTTGGAGAAGCTGGGTGCCCAAATAGGCGATACGTTATTAAATGCTGGTGTTTGATTGACTCGGTAAAATATGAAGGTTTTTGTTTTATATTGGAAAACCTCCAAGAGGTGTTCCAGTGTCATATACCTTTGGTATTTGCTGGCTAGTTTGTTGGTCAAAGTAGATGCCTAGTTTGTTAAGCACAGCCTACAAGGTTTTTTATATATAAAATGGTCATAGTCAGGACCGTACATGGATGGCCATACAGCTTTTGATACCTAAACTACCTATAAAATGATTCATAACGGGTATTTACTTCATAACAGATAAAATACACCGTTTGAAGTACTTTCTGTCATGAATGTGCTCATAGGATTTGATAAATATTAAAGATAGAGAAAAAATGTTTCTATTTATTGAATAAATTTACATGTTCATTAACTGATAATGATGATAATAATAATAAAGAAACGATATCATGTATGCCCTATTGGTCACTGACATTTCAACAAATCCAACACTTCCATTAAAGAATGCCTGAATAAACTTCCGAGTCAGTGATAAAGTCAAAGGGACGCCGTTTCCAGGAATGTACTTGAAACGTTTTGCCCATCAAGTGTTTTTGGGACTGTAAAACATGAGATCCTTTGAGACAAATCTCGGACAATCAATATGATATGGACATAAGGGACCTGGTGGCTTGCTGGGCGGCTGATTCACCTGTATACGACAACAAACGACCGGGTCTTCTGGTATTATGTAGCGCTTTTAAGAAAGTCTGTGTAATCTTCAAAACGTTTATCGCAATATCAGTAAATCTAGATATCAAAGGGAGTCCAATTTTCTTTGAATTCCCCGAATGAGGACCAGCTCCCAGGAGAAAGCGATGGCATAAATACAATAGTCGATTGTTGGGATAACCACCGGCGCAAATAAGCCCCCTCGCCCGCTCTTTTCGTCACTTTGGTTTATGAGAAACAACAAAAGCGAAAATGAGACAGCGACAAGGATCCAAATAAAACGAAGTTCTGTCTTTGGTTTGATTTGGCAATATTTGGGGTTTGAAGTAAAATCACGGAAATACAGCTTAAGGAAAGGAAAAGGAACTATAAAGTCACATAACTTGACATTTATGTCCCGTTCTCTTTCTTGACAACACAGTCTCGATATTTGCTCACAAATTATCATTGGAATGAGGAAACGCGGTTTTCTGTTTGATGAAAACTGTTGTTCGTGGTCTAAAACTGAACATTTACTGATAAGGAATGTTTCTTCGCTGGTTTTAACGTGTCCCTCTGAGGGAATATATCAAGAGATTTTGGAATAGCCTGTGGCATGTATAGCTAAGACAACAAACACAGGTTGTCAAGGTTGCCTTTTATCAATTTAGCCGACGCAAATGGTAATATTCAGCATATGATGACAGCTAAGATATGACTTTTCCCTTCTGGGAAATAGATAACTTTTTTTCAAACTAATATTCAAACTAGTATTTGATCGAATGTTTTATAACTGTTGTGTTTTTTATCGTTTTTTCCTAAAACCGTTAGTATGCAATATCTAAAATGCATTACCGTTGGAAAGAAAACCTAAAAAATCACATTCTTATTACTTCCAATAAACGTATAACAAGTTAGATATCAGTTAGACGTCCGTGATACTGTTACTTCTTTCGTTTTTCTGTTTGTGATAAGTCCATAAATTATGGATGGGTTTTAGATAATGGGAAAGTTGACAAAACATTAAAATTTTAGGGTGAATTTCAGTTCTGTATTTAGGACAATTGTTTGGTCTGTATACATTTCCCATCTCACTAAATATGGAATGTAAATAAGAAAGAAGTAAGCAGTTGGTCGATTTATGCTCTCTCTAATTTCTGACTATAGCTTACGTTGTAAGTTGTGAAATAATCACAGATTCTTTTCAGAGAGACCGAGACCGGCCGATGTCCCTGTCATGAGCTCTGTTTGATTTCCCACAAATATGGCGCACAGAGCTTAAATCTTCGTATAACAAAAATGACAGAAATCTAGAGCCACTATTTAAATATCTCACTATATGTCGAATACCATCTTTATGGAATGGAATGTGCCAGGTGAGATCCAAATTTCAACCAAACCATGAATTTTCATATGTTTCTATTTTGGCACTTCTAATTGTTAGTCATACCTGACCAATATCTCATAAGAGATGATAGATAATATGATGAAAAAATGTTCATTCAACTGGATGTATACGAAGAGCGATCACCTGCAACTGAGCGATATATGGGAACCGGGTATGAAGTTTACGGCCTTAAGCCCCCCCCCCTCCCCAAGCCCCCCCCCCCGAAATTCGCCCCTGAATAGATTTATCCGGAGTCTGCATTTCAACGTAATCTATTAAATGTTTGAATCCGAGCTAGTGCAACAAATATGTCTCATCAGCCGGGAAGGATTTGTTCAAATTAGGCAAGGTTACCACGGCATACATATATATGAGCGAACTTTAGTGAATAATACCATATAAACTAAGCTATTTAAAGGCACTAAAACGTAACATAAAACCAGACACCAACTTGATACAATAATCAGATGAAGGCAATATATAAAAAAGGAATAGACAACATGATATCAGAAACATTATCAAGTCTATATACCAAAGTGCAAGCACCAGTTAGGCCAAAAAATAAAAAAGGTATGGTTCTCAGTCACTTTTTTTCAGAAATCACTGCAGGCGGGCGGTATTTTATTTTTTACCCTTTTTTTGTATGTTCCGATAAAAATGTCATATGATCAGAACAAGCATGAAAATAACAGTTTTTTTTTGCTAAACAGGTAAAAGCGCTACATAACAATGGAAATCGTATCAAAATTGTATTATTTATGTTCTTGAAAGATGAAAATCAAAATCAAAATGGTTCATGCGGGCCTTGGGGGGGGGGGGGGGTTGGGGGGGCGCGGGCGGTGCCTGAGAACCATACCTTTTATTTTTGTGGCCTTACTCGAAATGATCACCACAGAGCTCGGGTAAGCAAAACCCAGTTTACGGCCTTGGGAATAAGTTCAAGGTGAAAAATTAACATCAGATGCAAACCTTTGACCTAGGACTAATATCGTGCCCAAATTTCAGCTTTGGAAAACCAGCCTATTAGAGATTTAGCGCAAACAGAAAATAAACGAAGGAAAAAACTTGAAATCGATGGTTTTGCACCACGGGGGCCTGGAAAGGTACACTCACAATTTTTTTTACCCAAATATGGATTTACAATAAACTAATCAACTATTATAAGCCTCGGTCCCCTTCCGTAAGGACAGTTTGCCGGTGAAGCTGTGGTAAGCAACATATTCTGACACTTCATATAGCAGGTTATGCGATTGCCCTGACGCGGGGAGTCCATTACTAGGGTTGACATATCATCATGTGATTATAGATATCATCGTGTCATTTAGCATATTCTAAGCAATTTCCTTTGATAACATTCACAAAAAATTATTATTATTATTATTAATCGTATCAAAATTGTAACATTTTATCTCTTGAAAGTTGAAAATCAAAATAAAAATTTTGATGCGGGGGGGGGGGGGGGGGGTTAAAATTGTTGCGGGCGGTAACTGAGAACCATACCTTTTATTTTTGTGGCCTTACTAGAAATGATTACCACAGAGATCGGGTAAACAACACCCAGTATCTAATTATGGAATAGTGGCTTGTATACCTGAAATGGACCTCCCTGGATAACCATGGAAATGAAATGCTGTAAACTGTTAAAGACATTCGAGGAGGCTATTTTATGCAACCTCGTTTTGTATATCCTCACAAGAAAATGTAAACCCGTGCCTTATGTAGTACTGCTGACTGTGTCGGGTTGGCTTACACTATATCAAATCGTGATTTACCTATCCATGGCCAAAGAAACACCCGGGTTCTACGCAAATAGCTATTGGAGAAGTATATTGTATTCTAATTTCAATTAGTAAATGTTTTATTAATTTTAGAACTATTTTAGGGCAGTTCAAAAGGTTTTTTGGTTTGAAATTGTTTCACAATTTCAGTTAACCACTTTTTCTCATGCTTTTTTCAAAGCAAGTTTCATTGTTAGCAATCATGGTCCGTCTCTCGTATGAAGAGTTTCATTATTTTTTTTCATTTTATCTACTTCTTTATATTAAAAATTCTAGATATATATGTATATATATATATATATATATTTATATACATATATATATACATATATACATATAAACATACATATAGTTTTTGACATTACAGTAACACGTTCATCCATGTAAATAAGTTAGATACAGTATCCTGCTCTACAGTTATGCAACAATTCCCAAGCTACCAAACAAACAAAAAAAAAATATTCAAATATAAAAAAAAGTCTCTCTTTGAACATGGTCTGAAACATTCTGTGGACTCGTATATGGGTCAAGTTTGCAGCAGGCTTTAAGAAACACAGGCAGAAGATTTCCCCTGAGATTAAAGTGTGAAAGATTTTATTCCCGTCCCCTGATGCCGATAAAACTGACGCTATCCCTCAGAACTCTCCTATGCTGGAGGGTGAAATTCAAGTTCCGTGTGTACTTAGTCCAACTTGCTATGGTTTCGATATACCTTGCACTATATTGGATTCATGGTTTTACATGTGTTCTAAACAACTGACCCAGGCGTTACAAGCGGCTTTGTTCACTGTTTTTTTTTCATAAATGAAGTCCTTACATTATAAATTTTTCTCTAGGGATTCAGATGTATCAATCCTACACCTCTGAGGTCCCGGTTATACTTATAACCTCCGCCAAACAGGTTATGTTTCACTAGGGCCTGTGTTTTTTTTTCATTTGGTTGTCCTTTAGCAAGAATACACAGAAGCAACTGCATCGATTACCGTGATACATAGGACAATTGACAAGGAAAATCCTGTGCAAAATTATTTTTGATCCTCAATAAAACGGTAGGACTAGAATGGTTGTTATTCTTTGGCAGAAGTATGCGCTCTACCTAGTGCCCTCTATTTCCTTCAGTTGAGAAGCCTTCATTGTATTCGCATTTTCACTACTAAGATTCTGTTTTAACCAAAACAGTACAACTGAGGCTATGTTTTTACACGTTCTTTCATTGCAAGGCCGTGTTTTTCGTTTTTAATTCTTTCATCGTTTCAAATATTGGGTGTACTTATTTCCTCACGTCCTTAGATATCCCATTAATGCAGTGTTGCAGTCCTCATGGCACTAATCCAAGGGATGGTTGCCTCAGTTCATTCTAACCTAAGGCCTAGGTTTCACCGATTACTTCACAATCGAGGTTTGGGTTGTATTACTTCTATTTCTGTTTTGTATTTAATGCCTTGTTTAAACACATAGACTCACTATAGATATAGTTCCTTTTTAGCTCAGCTGACTGAAAGTCATAAGAGCTATAGCAATCACTCTATGTCCGTTGTCAGTCCGTTTGTCTATCTGTACATTAATCAGGCTCAAATTGTAACTGCTGGACGTAGCATCGTCTAACTTGACATTCTGGGAAGACCTTGAAAAATCTCCTTGGAAACCTGAAATTAGGTCACTGTAACCCATATCCTTCTAGCTATGGGACTCGAAACTACCCCCCTGATGATTAAACATTTGATACAAAAGCTAAAAAAATCTGAATAACCAACGATTGATCGCCATGATTCTTTACATGCTTATGGATAATGGTGTGTTTCATCAGTTCCTGTAGACTGGTGGCGCCACCTGTATATCTTTTTAATTTTACGCTTTTTTTCCCTCTATTTCTGAGACCCTCAAAGAATGGTCGTCTGTTCACAGAGCAAACATCATAACCATTGGACCTAGAATCTTCTTACTTGACAACCCGAGAGGTTAATGAGAAAGCTCCCTTGAAACCTGAAATAAAGTCTCTGTTACCCATATCCTTTGAAATATGAAATTAGGTCTCTGTTACCCATATCATCCGAGTAATGGGGCTCAGAAGTACCCTCAAGAATAATTAAAAGTTTGATACAAAAGCTCCAATATCTGAACAACTCATGCATTGATCACCATGATTCTTTGCAATCACCATGATTCTTATCATGGAGTGTTTCATTAGTTCCTGCAGATTGGTGGAACCACCTGGATTTTTTTTGCATTTTTTTTCATTTTTCTCTATCTATGTGACCTCCAAAGATGTGGTTATCCGTTAACTGTAATCGTAACTATTTGACCTAGAATCTTCTTGAAAAATCTCCTTAAAAACCATTGGACCTAGAATCTTCTTGGAAAATCTCCTTGGAAACCTGAAATGTGGTCTCTGTTACCCATATCCTTTGTAACACCTACAAAATTTTGCATTCATGAAAATTCTTTTTGTCAATGTCTTCCTAGTCAGCTGAACGTATTGACCCCTGGGTCACTTGTTTACACTTACCTTCAATTCTGAGTTCTTTTGTAAACCTAACTTCACCAATGAGTTGTTTGCACTTGCACGTCTTTTTCCAGGTACCTTAACGACTGAGTTTTACTTATTTTGTAAACGTGACTGCACCAGTGATTTGTTTTGCACTTGAACTTTTCTGGCACACTTATCTTCACCACTGAGTTGATTTGTAGGTGTACTTCTCTGACATGTACCATCACCACTGAGATGTTTTGTACGTGTTCTTCTCTGGCATGTACCATCACCACTGAGTTGTTTTGTACGTGTACTTCTCTGGCATGTACCATCACCACTGAGATGTTTTGTACGAGTACTTCTCTGGCACACGAACATTCACCACCGAGTTGTTTTGTACGTGTACTTATCTGGCACACGTACCATCACCACTGAGATGTTTTGTACGAGTACTTCTCTGAGTTGTTTTGTACGTGAACTTATCTGGCACACGTACCATCACCACTGAATTATTTTTTACGTGTACTTCTCTGGCTACCGTACCAACACCACAGAGTTGTTTTGTACCTATACTTTTCTGGCCCACGTACCATCACCACTGAGTTGTTTTGTACGTGTACTTCTCTGGCACACGTACCTTCACCACTGAGTTGTTTTGTACGTGCACTTCACTGGCACCCATACCATCACCACTGAGTTGTTTTGAACGTGTACTTCTCTGGCACACGTACCATCACCACTGAGTTGTTTTGTACCTATACTTTTCTGGCACACGTACCTTCACCACAGAGTTGTTTTGTACTTGTAACTATCTGACACACGTACCTTCACCACTGAGTTGTTTTGTACGTGTACTTCTCTGGCACCCATACCATCATCACTGAGTTGTTTTGTACGTGTACTTCTCTGGCACACGTACCTTCACCACTGAGTTGTTTTGTACGTGTACTTCTCTGGCACCCATACCATCACCACTTAGTTGTTTTGTACGTGTACTTCTCTGGCATGTACAATCACCACTGAGATGTTTTGTACGAGTACTTCTCTGGCACACGAACATTCACCACCGAGTTGTTTTGTACGTGTACTTATCTGGCACACGTACCATCACCACTGAGATGTTTTGTACGAGTACTTCTCTGAGTTGTTTTGTACGTGAACTTATCTGGCACACGTACCATCACCACTGAATTATTTTTTACGTGTACTTCTCTGGCACCCGTACCATCATCACTGAGTTGTTTTGTACGTGTACTTCTCTGGCACACGTACCTTCACCACTGAGTTGTTTTGTACGTGTACTTCCCTGGCACCCATACCATCACCACTTAGTTGTTTTGTACGTGTACTTCTCTGGCACACGTACCATCACCACTGAGTTGTTTTGTACCTATACTTCTCTGGCACACGTACCTTCACCACTGAGTTGTTTTGTACGTGTACTTCTCTGGCACACGTACCATGACCACTGAGTTGTTTTGTTCTATACTTTTCTTGCACACGTACCATCACCACTGAGTTGTTTTGTAGGTGTACTTCTCTGGCACACGTACCTTCACCACTGAGTTGTTTTGTACGTGTACTTCTCTGGCACACGTACCATGACCACTGAGTTGTTTTGTTCTATACTTTTCTTGCACACGTACCATCACCACTGAGTTGTTTTGTAGGTGTACTTCTCTGGCACACGTACCATCACCACTGAGTTGTTTTGTACGTGTACTTCTCTGGCACCCATACCATCACCACTTAGTTGTTTTGTACGTGTACTTCTCTGGCACACGTACCATCACTTCTTAGTTGTTTTGTACCTATACTTCTCTGGCACACGTACCTTCACCACTGAGTTGTTTTGTACGTGTACTTCTCTGGCACACGTACCATCACCACTGAGTTGTTTTGTACGTGTACTTCTCTGGCCCACGTACCATCACCACTGAGTTGTTTTGTACCTATACTTTTCTGGCACACGTACCTTCACCACAGAGTTGTTTATTACTTGTAATTCTCTGGCACACGTATCTTCACCACTGAGTTGCTTTGTATCTATACTTCTCTGGCACACGTACCTTCACCACTGAGTTGTTTTGTACGTGTACTTATCTGACACACGTACCATCACCACTGAATTGTTTTTTACGTGTACTTCTCTGTCAAACGTATCATCACCACTGAGTTGTTTTGTCCCTATACCTTTCTGGCCAATGTACCATCACCACTGAGTTGTTTTGTACGTGTACTTTTCTGGCTCACGTACCTTCACCACTGAGTTGTTTTGTACGTGTACTTCTCTGGCACCCATACCATCGCCACTGAGTTGTTTTGTACGTGTACTTCTCTGGCACCCGTACCGTCACCACTGAGTTGTTTTGTACCTATACTTTTCTGGCCCACGTACCATCACCACTGAGTTGTTTTATACGTGTACTTCTCTGGCACCCGTACCATCACCACTGAGTTGTTTTGTACCTATACTTTTCTGGCCCACGTACCATCACCACTGAGTTGTTTTGTATCTATACTTCTCTGGCACACGTACC
Organism: Sipunculus nudus; assembly: GCA_026874595.1. Lineage (NCBI taxonomy): Eukaryota > Metazoa > Annelida > Sipuncula > Golfingiida > Sipunculidae > Sipunculus > Sipunculus nudus. The sequence goes on along the minus strand of CM049306.1, from coordinate 45,545,131 downwards.
TTCACCACTGAGTTGTTTTGTACCTATACTTTTCTGGCCCACGTACCATCACCACTGAGTTGTTTTGTATCTATACTTCTCTGGCACACGTACCATCACCACTGAGTTGTTTTGTATCTATACTTCTCTGGCACACGTACCTTCACCACTGAGTTGTTTTGTACGTGTACTTATCTGACACATGTACCATCACCACTGAATTGTTTTTTTACGTGTACTTCTCTGGCAAACGTACTATCACCACTGAGTTGTTTTGTACCTATACTTTTCTGGCCCACGTACCATCACCACTGAGTTGTTTTGTACGTGTACTTTTCTAGCACACGTACCTTCACCACAGAGTTGTTTTGTACTTGTAATTCTCTGGCACACGTATCTTCACCACTGAGTTGCTTTGTATCTATACTTCTCTGACACACGTACCTTCACCACTGAGTTGTTTTGTACGTGTACTTCTCTGACACGCGTACCTTCACCACAGAGTTGTTTTGTACGTGTAATTCTCTGGCACACGTATCTTCACCACTGAGTTGCTTTGTATCTATACTTCTCTGGCACACGTACCTTCACCACTGAGTTGTTTTGTACGTGTACTTCTCTGGCACACGTACCATGACCACTGAGTTGTTTTGTTCTATACTTTTCTTGCACACGTACCATCACCACTGAGTTGTTTTGTAGGTGTACTTCTCTGGCACACGTATCTTCACCACTGAGTTGTTTTGTACGTGTACTTCTCTGGCACCCATACCATCATCACTGAGTTGTTTTGTACGTGTACTTCTCTGGCACACGTACCTTCACCACTGAGTTGTTTTGTACGTGTACTTCTCTGGCACACGTACCATCACCACTGAGTTGTTTTGTACCTATACTTTTCTGGCACACGTACCTTCACCACAGAGTTGTTTTGTACTTGTAATTCTCTGGCACACGTATCTTCACCACTGAGTTGCTTTGTATCTATACTTCTCTGGCACACGTACCTTCACCACTGAGTTTTTTGTACGTGTACTTCTCTGGCACCCGTACCATCACTAGTGAGTTGTTTTGTCCTTATACTTCTCTGGCACACGTACCTTCACAACTGAGTTGTTTTGTGACTTGTACTTCTCTTGCACGCATAATTTCACTACTGAGTTGTTTTATACGTGTACTTTCCTGGCCTTGTTCTTTCACCACTGAGGTGGTTTTAATTTGTATTACATTTGCACACGTGCCCATCAACGCAGTTCCTTTTTGTATTCGTACATTAATTTATATCCATTGTATACCTTCAATATTGAGGTTCTTCTGGACACAAGTACTTTCAGTGCATAGGTTCCATACAATGACATAAAATATCGATATAATGTAAATTTAATAATGAGATTCCTCTTTTAACGTACCTTCAATACAGTGTTACACACAATGTTTTATGTACGTTACCTTAATTTAGTACTGAGATTAATTATTTACGTCTGTCTTCACAACATGAGGTGTTTAGCATATGTACCATTAGTACGGAGACAATTTTATGACAATAAATACAATACAGAGATTGTATTGTACCTCAAGTGCTGGGGCTACTCAATATACATATACTTTCAGTGCTGAGATTTAATATAGCAAAAGTGTTTTCAACATAGAGGATATACGGAGATTCTTTCAAAACTGAGTTTAATTCGTTCATAGATGTAAATTCAATACTGAGGTTTTTTGTTATGCCCATTCAACGGGGTTAGTTTGTACATGTCACTTCTGAACTGGACTCTCTTGTATATGTTGTTTCAATCCGACGGTTCTTTGTACTTTTTGTGCATGAACCTTTAAGGCTGAGGTTGTTTGTAATTATATACTTTGATGCTATACCTTCACTATCGGAGTTATTTTTTTGAAATTATACTTTTCTTTTTGCATGTATACTTTCAATGCTGAAGATCTTTTATAATCTATTTATTTGTACATATACTTTCATACTAAGGTTATTTTGTAATTGTACTTTTAACATGTATTTTCAGTTCTTAAGCTATTTTGTAATGATACTTTTTGCATGTACTTTCAATACTGATGTTATATTAATTGCCTTTTTACGTGCTTTCAATTCTAAAGTTATTTGTAATTGTAATTTTTTACATGTATTTCCAATACTAATGTTATTGTGTAAATGTACTTTTTTACTTATTCTTTTAATACTAAAGCTAATTTTTATTTGTACTTTTTGCATGAACTTTCAATACTGGGACTTTTTTATATGATTGCCTTTTTTACAAGTGCGCTCAATTCTAAGGCTATTTGTCATTGTACTTTTTACAAGTATTTTCTATACTGTTATTTTGTACACAAAATATACTTTTTACATGGACTTTCAATACTAAAATACTAGGGTTTTGTGTATTAATGCTTCACAATAGGAACTGGCAATGTTGCATACTGCAGTGTAACAGTTCTGAGACTTATACTATTCCAGAAAAAAAGATAATATTATCTGAAAGAGCTTGAACCAAGGCAAAACCACACCAAAACAAAGGACAGTTTATCTGCACTATAATTCATCAATATTCATGTAGTGCATAAGTATTCATGTCTTGCATCGGGTCATTGCAGTTTCTACGATATGGAGTGAGTAAAGTCTACTGCAAAAGAAAAATGCGCCGGGGAATAAAAGCACTTTTTATTGTTATTAAATTACATAAAGCTATAACCCATAAAGTCCATCGCAGTATGGCGATGTATACGTTAATACTTAATGTAAAGTGTACGTCAATTCAGTCTCAGCTGGGCTTACAAACACTATTACCAGCTTTTCATTCATCGGTCATTTTTTTTCATCGCTCGGAGAGTTCCATTATCAAATTAATATTTCATCTGATACCCTAGGCATTGATGCCATGCTCGGATGCGGCCGTTAATAGACCTATTCATAAATATCTGCGGGAGCAATGTAGTGCGACCTAAAAAAATTATACCTGTTATCTGTATCATTTAAGTATGCAATTTGCCGAGGTTATCTTTGATGCCTGCTCATTAAGGAATCATAAATTCCGAGGTGTCTGTGGGTGGAATCCTCAGCCTGGCAAGAAGTTTGTGATCATCAAAGATTTTGTTCTGGGTGGCATAAACAAAATGGACGGAAGACACTTCCGTTTTCCGGTACCATGAATAATTATAACCCTCCGCTTTTTGGTGGTGGTGCAATGCACCTGGAATTGCTAATTTATCACAGGATACAAACTGCGTCATCAAAACGCGCACATTGATATAAGGACAATTAACCATTACTTATAGAATGTTTTCCCACTACCGTAATGTTGCGAAGAGTAGCTGAGAGAGCAAATATAATGTTTACCGTAAATAATGCGGAATAGACACATGACAGGAAGGATATATTTAGACTTGTTGGTAGTTCTTACGTTATTCTTTATTCTTTTTAGTACTATACTTGGAAGGATGACTTGTATCACAGATTTTTTTATGATTTTAGTGGGAAAATATTGGTCCATAACTCACTTAAGCTTCAGCTCGAAAATGTATTGGTGATTAACAATTCTGCAGCGTGTCCTGTACGTATCCGCAAGTAATAAAATTAACAGTATAACAAATAGGAAATTACAGAAGCAAAACATGATAACGAGACAAGTAGTGCATCGAAATATTTTGCACATATGTACTAAAAACTTCAGATTTGTTGTCTAATGATATTTTAAACTGCCCTAGGTTGCGACATTACAATCAAGTATTTAAAAAGTTGCTACACTTGCTATGTTGCTATATTTGGATATACCTAAGCCATTAGCCTCCCCCATCTGAACTCCTTTTATCCGCCCTCCGTCCTCTTACAGACGCAGTGAAATCAGTCGAGCGCTCAGTTTGAACAAACAAAAAGACGCATTGTCCTGTTCTACATATTGTCTGGACCCTCTGACACATGTCCCCTTTGCACACGGACAATCGCCTCCATACATGTCACCCTCATTTTATCTTTATTAAAAATAACATGTGAGAAGGACGTTAATATGGCGTTAACCTGGTACAATAAAAAGAACTTCATAAAAAATAGACGACCAGAGGTCGAGCGCTTCTCGGAAATGACGTGGAAACAGTCGAATGAATGAGCAATGATAAAGAGATTTATAATTAGCCTATTTATTTAAACAAAGGACCAATATTGACAAAGTTATGAAGAAAATAGGAATTTTACCTGTTTTGATGACCTTTATCTTGACCTTTGACCTATATAATTAAAACACATACTGCTTCCATAAATCGGTCCGATGCGTTTAAGTGTAAAACTTTTTCCTGCTAAATTGTGGCAGCAGAATGCTATATGCCATACACAAGAACCAAGAAGAAGGCGAATTGAAGAATTCTGACAAACAGACAGACAGACTGACAATGTGACACAAGGTTGAGACCAGATGACTTGACCATGCAGGTTATGAGGAAGAAAATAAGCTACGGTTTACGATATTAAGACATAAGATGTACCAGTTTCTAAAGGATTCCTGCAAAACTGTGGCCTATAGTATGCTACATATGAGACGCAAAAACCAGCAAACCAGGCGAAATGGAGGACAACTGACAAACAGACAGACATACTGACAAAGTAACACAAGATTAAGACCAGATGATCTCACTAAGTTATGGAGAAGTCACAGAGGAAGAAAATATGCCATTGTTTATGTAATGGAGGATTATATTTTGGAGATATGGCCAAAAAATTATATTTTGTGGAGGATCGAGTGCAGCGTCCCCTACCGGCCACATCCCGAAAATGACAATAAGAGATAAGATGTACCAGTTTAAAAAGGGTTCCTGCAAACCTGTGGCTTGTAGATTGCTAATTGTAAGACGCAAGAACCAGCATGCAGGCGAAATTGAGGACAACTGACAAACAGACAGACATTAGACACATTAGTCCTTTTATTCTCGAACATCATGAATTTTTCCGAAAATGCGTAACCATTGATACGGTAGATTTAAGGCCGCCACACACTAGAAGAAAGGCATTGGATTGACAAAGAAAATAAGCTATTGTTAAAGTCGATATGACAAACAGTGACAAAGATATGAAGAAAAAACCGTTTTGGGAAGTTTTGATGACCTTGACCTTGGACCTATATTGCCTAAAACAACAGGCTACCAGAAATTTTGATTGTCTATCAACTGTGTAAGTTTGAAAGCAATTGCTGCAAAACTGTGCACTCGAGAGTGGAGACAGTCAAACAAACAAACATCGTTACAAACAAACAAACAGACATACGGAACTGATCAACTTGCTAGCCGAATTAAAGATTTCCGGCAAGCAAAAAGCAGGTATTTAGTTCCAGTTAAAAGTCAAACTGACTCATCTCCGATGAAGCAGAAAGTTCTGAGTAATTGTGCAAGATACAGCGAAGCTCATGTGGTAATATGCAGTTAGGTCGTCGAAAATTACATAATCTACTTTACTGGTTATATGTTTAATGGATGATTACACAACGCTTCAAGGCTGATGTTCTATATATGCAAATGCGAGATCATAAGATTTATTTAGGACGTCTCAGACTTGATTGGTTTTGCTGCTCTTGCTCACTGGGGGAAAAAAACAGGAATGGGCCGGTGCAGCAGGCCAGAATGGCCCCCTTGATTGTATATCCGGGTATCATCTGGCCTAGCCCAAACTATACCCGGGATACAAAATGGGCTGGGCTATAGATTATACCCCGGGATATAATTTGTCCTAGTCCATTTTATACCCAATTATGCTAGAATATACCCCCTGTTGCTTTTAATAGCTGTGCTTTGTACCTAAAAAAAGAAAGAAAGATTTTCCTCAATGACTCACCTTCTTCAAGATTTTAATTGATTTAATGTAATTATCAAGTGTAAGTGAATGACATCTGAGGTGATCGGTATGTAAGTGTGTAGAATTGCAATACTACAAAACAGAAGGCCTAAGCCCTAGCCTATTATGTCTCTGAATTTTCAGATATTTTATTATCATCAGGTATGAGAATTAATTCAAACCTACAACAAATTTAAACAACTGTGGCTGACAATAGTAACATGATACAAACTTAAAATTAATATATGCTAATGTTGTTTCATTTGAATAAATAATGGGTTAAGTTAAGGAAGTTACTTAAACTGTTATTCTCTAAAGTTTTTCTCATATCAATACTAATATTGAAAGCTTTGTCGTTAAAGTGTGATAGAGATACAAATGGATGTTTGATCCATGGTATGGAGTAGTGCTTTATCATATTAATCTGATAATTAATAATGTGTGGCAATAGAAAATGGATATTATAAATAATTTATAAGATTATATATGTCTTAAGGGCTGTTGATCAAATAGATGTCCGCACCTGGCATGAAACAAGTCATTTTCTGTGATTTGTGAATGGGGTATAAACTGGGCTTTAGGGGTATAAAACAGACTAGGCTAGAATATATCCCGGGTTATATTCTGGCCAAGGCTAAAATATACCCGGAAAAAAATACCCCCGGAAAATATAAGTGGCGTTCACGCTCTGTTTAGGTTGGCGCCAGTGATTGCTTCCCCCGGCCCACTATTTTTAACACTCGTGGACAGGAGTGTCAACGGTTTCAGTACATTATTTTGCAGGTACCATTTTATATCAAAGTAAAGACGTTATATTCCGTGTTAATTCAACATGCTTTGTATGTGATTTGTCCTTTAAAATATGACTACCCGATTTTGATTTTGATACAGTAAATCTTCCTTAATATGGAGTGACCTTGAGACATCAGGACTTCGAGAAATAATACTTGATATATATTTCATGATAAAAAGTTGTATTATATGTGGTTACAAGTAATTACGCTGTTGAGACCAGGATTTTCACTAAATCAGTACTCTTAGCCATAATCAATGGAAGAAATACACTTTAATATTTACCAATTTGCTTGATTTCGGGAACCCCTTATTTCAGGATGAATAATTTTTGTTTAAGACATACTACAGTCGACGGATTGATTTGCATGTTTGGCATATCCAATTATGATTCCAAGTTAGATTCAATTTTAATTTTAAAAATTAATTTATTATATTTTAATTAAATTTACATTTAAATGTTAATGAAATTCCAGGCAGCATGGGGATTTGACGAAGTGGTATAGGAAAACATTATACCATTCAGGATAAACCTCCATCACAAAATGAAATATTCTGTCCAGTATAATCACTTCAGCACCTTGAGCAGCCACTGCTGTGGGTGACAGCAAGCAAACATGACGTGAGCAGGAGCGGCCAGGGTTCCGGGTCTATTGAAATATTGTCCAACATCCTGTAAGCTTTATAATGAGAGCAATTAGCGGCAGGAAATATTCGTCGTCCAGTCAAAGGCTAGCCCAGTAATTAGAGGTCAGTTCACCAAACTTCTTTACAGATTGTTCTCTGGCTGTAATTCAATTCCAAGTTTCATTTGTTATTGACCCTTTGCAGTATGCCTGGACATCGACCATCAGTTTGGCAAATAATGCCGGGCTTTTTAGTCTGCGTTACGGGATAAAGACCATTGCCACGGATTAGACCGCACTCACGTGTGACAATCGCACAGGACCATCCCTGATACAAAGTAATTTAGGATTTATATGGCCCCTGAACGCTGGTCGATGTCCATACTATCTGTCAGCCCTCGCAGACTTGTCGCCGACCCGACAAGACAACAGATCTACCATCGTGAAATAAGGGTGGGCCACAAAGCAAACCCGCTGGCGCTGGGGTGGAGACGCTACCAGACTGAGCACGACACAATAAGTCACCGGGTGCTCACATATTAGTCCATGTAATAACGATAACGGGCCCATCACCAAGGACGGATTCTGTATTGTAGAAAAGGGGGTTAAATGGATCATATGTTTACTTGAAATAGGAACATTTAAAAAGGAAAGATGTTATAAATATAGGTAATATTTAGCATATATATAAACCTATTTTATTTGATAGATCTGCATTTTTTCAGGAATTTTATTGCCGGTATATGGCGAGGATGGAAACCTAAGGGTTACTGTGTTTATGGCGGAAAATACCTCAATTTCATATTCAAATGTATAATCTATCTATTGTAGGTTTGTAGGTTACTGTTTGATAATATGTATATAATTATTTTTTTCGGGGGGGGACTTGAAAATGAAAGCCATTAGTTTGCCCAAACGTGACCACTAATTCAATCAATTCAGCCAATTTCAGGCTGAAATGTAAGGTATAAGGCAGCAACGTTTGAACTCGATCAGTATATTATCAGATTTAGAATTGAGCATTTAAATTGATAACTGTGACAAGAGTCTCAATACGGAGACAAGTTTACATCTGCGGGGAAAAGAAGAAGAAAAAAACCCATTTTTTTTTATTTCAAAAGACAAAAAATACATAGATAAGATTTATTAATTTTTCATGTATGACCCTTATGACCCTGTATGACCCTAACCACAGAGGTTAAGGAATTAATAAGTCAGATCTTTAGCTCTAGATTATACATATATATATCATGCATCACCGGGGTTACATATTATTTTGGATGCTAAGCCTCATCTCTTTAGTAATGCTGAAACTAATTTCAGATATATAGCAATAGACTCCCGTCCGAGCTTTTAATATAACACCTGTTTAAATATCACAACTCGATCTGGTATACCATACATAGCATTATAAATGCACAAATGTAAGTACGATGTGCTTTAAAAAAAATATAAAAGTTCTTTCAAAGGAAGTTTTGAAAGGAGAACTTGACTCCTCGAGTTCGAGTCATTCTAACTCCATACTCGAGTCCGCCAGCAGGACACGGTTGCTGGCGAAGAATTGAATTTTGAGACATTTTTAGAGTTATTCATGTACTTTTTTATGCAAGTCTGGAAACCACCTTTTTTTGCAAATATAAATAATTAAAGTAATCTTAACATTAAGATGTCGTAGTATAACTTCCAATGCAGTATACCAAATGAAATTGAAATCGACAACCATCATACATTCTTTCGAGTAAGGAGCACATGGGTAAAGACTTAAAAAAAGACGTTAACATTCACCATATTATTATGTTATATATTCCAAATAAATGATTATTTGCAGAGTTTATTAACGGGAGTCCAAATCAGCCTTGTTCAAGAGAATATGGCTGAACTGGCTCCAGCTCTGGCCTTAATATCAAGTGGAACAGGATTCGTTCATCAAAAATTACAAAGGCATAAACAAAATATTTAAAGCAATCTATAACAATGTATAATAAAAAATGTGTAATCCAAAATTAAGGAAGATATTCTGTTTCTGTGTTACTGGAGGAATGTACCTTTTTAATTGAGCAGACAGATGCTCTATGCAGCCTTCCCGTGTCTCCTAGCACAGGATCTTCAGTTGTTTTCATCCTCACTGATGCAGCACTGTTTTCAGAAAGTTCATGGCTGGATTTATCAGTAAAAGTAAAATACGGACATTAAGAACAGTTATCATTTTCTTATCTACTATCCGCGTTTGTATGTTTAAATTTATCAGCAGGTGGTGGTTGTTCGTCCTTCACGGACAATGAAGATCTCGGCATCCTTAGATTTGGGGTTTAGGTAGCGGTATGTCCTGAGGTCCGTCACAAGTCCGATCCTTGCACGGAAGGACCTGGTACATGTAGGACAGAAATATGGAATCAGCTGTTGGTGTGTTGGAAGCTCTGGACTTGCGCAGTTCACGCTTGTGTTGTTCTTTGGCAGAGCGTGTCAGCAGGATTACGTAAAAAAATAAATAAACAAAGAAAAAAGGAGACAACAACACATAAATATTAGTGATCCGATTTCTACTAAACTTTGCGGAGATTTGGACATATGACAGGGAAAGGACGACTCTATTAAATCTTTGGCGGAACCGGAAACAGTTTCTTAATCAGTAGGGTTGTTATGCCCTGGTGGGGGATTTGTACTCTACTGTCATTATAGTTTGAACGATTTTTTTTGGCAGGTTTACGTTAAACCTGCTCAACCAATCAGGAATTTGTAGATTGTGGGACATCGGCAAGGGGAAGACCACATTTTATTCTTTCCGGATCCATGTATGTGTAAATATGGACGGATCCAGTTGGAATTTTGCTTTTTTTTTTGTTGGAGGTATGCCATCTACTGGGTCTTTCTATTTATAGACTGTTATGGATTTTGTTAATACGGCTAAGGGTGGTATGTCAATATGACAAAATAAATGCGGAAGAACAAAAAGATGAATACCATCTTGAGACTGTTTGATTCCTATCTACCACGCTTCAATATTGACAACATGGTGCGATGGTGAGGTGTCCACTATTGGACAGGATCAGTTACAAAACGCGTTTAAAGGAAATTACACTTCTGCTAATCAAAAGTCCCCGAGGTTAATGTCAGGCCAGTAAATTATTATACATCATTCCAGATCCGTATCGTCAGTGAAATGAAGTGATTAACCACAAGCTGGCACGAAGGAAGCATCTGACACAGAACGTGCGTACCATCCGTAACACTGGTAATTAATTCAGCTTGGCTTTATGCTGCGTGATTGCTATATCATAAACATGTGATTAATTTGGAATTTAGTTTAGGGAGTTCCAAAGTCCACTGTCCTCTTCCTTGCCTTCGTCAAACTGATTTACATTTCGTCGTCCTATTGTATTTAAATGAATGATTATTCAAATAATTTTACCCAAGGGAATAAACTGTTCCCTCTTCTTCCGATTATACCTCCTAGGTTAATATATTATATTCATCATAGATAAATGATGACCTCTATCAGAGAGACTATGTTTTAATCAGTATTTTTTGTCTATCAGTAAGATTACGCAAAATGTTTTTGCGTTTCTACTGCAATTATTTTACCTTAGCATAGGTAAGAACTTAATTGAGTTCTATCATATTTCAATCTCTTTGTTGTAATCTTTGTTAAAAATTAACATTTTTAATCAAGATGTTTATCATATAAAAAATAACATATTTAGGTTACATTTTATTAACATTTTTATAAAACTTTGATCGTTTGGTTTTAAGAAATATTTGATGAAATGGCTACAGCGGGTCCTTTATTAAAAGTGATGCAAAATATACCGATCAAAAGGAGAAATTTTCGTATGAAATGTTATTTATTATGAAGTACATTATTTATTCGTGTTATCTTACGAAAAATTAAAAAAAAATTTTGGGCTTGATTTAACAAAATTCATTGTTAATAAGCGAGTAAAGCGAGCCTCCCACTGAAGTGTCGAAATTAATTTAGAACGGAAGGATATTTATTGAAAATTAAACAAATTCCAGTGAAAGCCCCCAATGAATGCATTGTCCGGTTACCGCTGCACCAAAGCCACGTGACAAAGACGTGACGTCATCCACACTCGCGTCTGCTCCAGATTATCAGGGAGTCCGGATCTAAAGAAATAAAGAAAGACCATTGTTGCTAAATATGGCGTAGTAACCGGAGCTTATTTCTTGACGGTAAAATAAGTAGGAGAGAATGGCATGCGAGTAATGAAACGGATCCATCAATACAATGTTTCATCAGGCTCCTTATTTTCTTCGTATGACCTTCTTAGTGATGAATGGATTTCACCACCTTTTTTTACGCTGTACCTGCCGGAAACTGCACCAGCCTGCTCACTTCCTGGTGTCGCGGGATGCATACCCTTCCAAAAAATTAACCTTGGTATTTCTGGCAAGTTCCACGGAAATTTTAAATTCTAAAGCTGATGCACATGACACAGGGGCTTACAATAATGTTAAAAGATAATATGCATATATATTGATAGTGCTTTTACATAAATTATGAATATATAAATTCATATATATATATAAACACACACAAAAAGTTCATGTCTGACGACTATAGACCATTCCGTTTTCTCGTGCTGATGTTGTGCTGTTTACACTTTATTGGTATCAATTTTCAGTGACCTACTTTGAAAAGTTTTGCCGACTGAATTAATTGAAAGAGTTGGACATAAGATCTGGAATCTATGCAATAAACTTATGATGTCATTTACTGTCGAAGTCATAAAAGTCTCGAAAGTACACAGAAAGTATATATTAATAAGCTAGAGAGAGTCCAGGCCTGCCTACTAAAGGCTCTGTCAGAAGGTCACCGGTCACCGCAAGGTAAGACCTGCATATATACACATTGTCTGCTCTGACTCTTTTGCACAATGTATCGCAGCATCTGGTTAAAGTATTGAGTTGCAGTTTCTTCTCACAGTAGTCATCTTCACATGACCTAAAGAAGTATCCCTTTTTTGATAGGTGTAGGTCTAATATGCAGAAAGGATCAAATGTAGTTTACTAGCAGTATAATTTTTAGAAAATTTATCAGAAATTTACACATGCCTCTTATGCCTTGTAAACGAATATATTGACGGTTTTTGTCTAATTTGTGCTGAATCTTAAAAATCATGCTTGAGGCAACAGTTAGTATTATGATTATTGTAATAATAAGTAGTTGTAATTGTTGTTTGTGTGTGTGTTTTTTTCAATACGTTTATTGACAATAATACATCACAAAATATAACATACAAATATTTAACAGAAACATACATATACTTTACACACATCAAAGATGCATACATGTAACATTGATAAAAACATTGAACATAATTGCATTTGTAAGTATAACAGAACATATTCAGATATCATTTCATAGTACGAATATTACAGCATTATCACAGAAAAGGCTTTAATTTTTTCCACTTTTTAAGATACTTATTAAATTTATTTTTATGTTCTACCACTTTATATTCCATACGTTCCAAATTAAATATAATAAAATATTATTGCTCCATATTTCTGTAGAGAGAGTTCATTTGGTGAATTACGGCAATTAAAAACTAAACCTTTGTACAAAAGAAGCAAGTGGTTTATCAATACATCCTGTTGTCTTAATGACAAATCCGATAGCAACTTATTTTTTCTTTGGTATTTTCTGGCATTTTAATATCGAATTTCATAAGCCTGGTATAAATCCGACTATACACTTAGCAACTGTGAGAACATTCTGAAAATATATGAACTAATGTATCTGCATTCAGAGAACAATATGAGCAATTATCACTTTCAACAAGATTCCATCTGTATAAATTTTGTTTAATGGTAAAATATCATTCAGAACTTTATACTGAAAATCTCTAGTTTTGTTTCAATTGTGGTTTTAAAAGGTCTCTCATTAACTAACTGCCTTTTAATATTCGTCCCTACTAGTTTTTGAATCTGCATTCGTGCAGTCGGGCGACCTCCTTTTTCTTTCAACAAATTGCTATAAATTGTTCTTTCCATAATACATGGTTTGTCAGGTACACCGATGGACTCTTTTTGTTCTATGTTATTTAAAAGTTTAAGCCAATCTCTTGTAATAGAATATAAGACAGCGACCCAGTTCATGTACTCCTTCACCTCCAGGCCTGGATCCTGCCATATTTATGTTCATTATTATTTCCTACGATGTCTTTTATAAAGTTATCCGTGTCTATAGATAGCACAAAAAAAGGAGGATCTTTCCCTGGTTAATAGGTAATTGTTCCAGATCGGCTGAACCAACAATGTAGCTCGATTATTGGGTATCGTGGAAATAAAGGTTGCCTAAACATTTAAACAATCTATATAAAAAAAATTGGTAGGTATTCAAGGATCCATCCTCTGTCAAAATTACAATTAACACTTTTAATGTATACCACCAATCTTTCTTAAATATAAGTTTGGTATAATTTTCAACGGAGTATCTGAAGAATTCATTAATTGGTTGACCCATATACGTTACCGTCACTTATATCTACGTTCTACGATTCCATCTCTCCATACATGTAGTGAAGCAAGTTAAAACTTTACCAAAATGGCATTTCTGACTCATAATACTACTGTAATTAAAATTAATTCTAAGAATTTTAAATTGCATTTAAAGTTAAATTTATCAAATTGAAGTGGCCTATTTTCCTATCACTGTTTTTTTTTTAATGGGCCCAGCCAAGAAGCATCCGACTTCTCAAAGTTAATTTTGAGAGAAGAATGTGTTGAAAATTTACTCAGTAATTTCTAAAGGTGAAATAGAGTCTTCATCTTTACAAAAATGTAGAATCGTCTGCAAATAAACACATTTTTATCACCGACTTGGCAACACAAATTCCCCCTATTTTTTCAGTAGTAGAGTAGTTGTTTTTGTAATCTTATTGCTATTTTTTGCAATGACTTATCTCAATGTATTATCAAACCAGTGACGATAGATTCAATCAGGGGCGATTGCACCTCCCAACCAGAATCTCCTTGGGGGTAATTAATGGGGACTTAAAATCCCCCCGTATACATACACACACCCATACACACACGGCCTTTGCAGCGGGGTATACCATTTATACAGCCTCCACACATCCCTCCGACACTCATTTTCTAAATATAAATTTCCTCTTTCAGCAGAGAGGATAGGGTCTGGATAGGGATGTCCCGTTTGAAAGTTTTTTACAATTTTAACTTAAAATATGAGCAGTTCGAAGCATAATGGGTATTAAATAATGGGGAATATTCTCGGCTCAGAATCCAAAAACAAGTAAAAAGTTCTTTCTTAGTTATTTCCAAATACAAAAAAAAGTTATGATTTTAACCGGTTAAATCTGCATTAATGATCTAATTTACTTTCAATGGCTGGGTTCCACAATATCGTGTATATTGGTATAAACGTCATATTATCGTTCATTTTGATACTTTCTTCATTTTTGAAATCTGTCAATTATTGATATTTAAGGTAATTTGCAAAATTGTGACACGGAATTTGACTGAAATTCGCGAACTCGATCTGTAACTGGTCATTATCTGCTAGCACACCAAAAATCAGGCCAATATCTGCAGGCATTGCTAAAAAAAGTCCGTACATGTGTATTTGTCATGAAATTTCTATTTTTGACCCCTGCTGTTTTGGTGCCGGCAGTGCATCATTCCAACCTGTTGTGTGCTGGTTCTGCACTGGGAAATGGATATTAAAAAAAATGAAACACTTCCGACTGAAACGATTATGTATGGTATACCTATTCCTTTCATTCTCTTTGTATATTTAATAAAGTTCCTCAATACAAATTTGTCTTGGTCTTGTTTTCTCAATATTCCCTATTTTTTCACACCTGGTGAAGTTTTCACTCTTCTGGAGTAAGAAATTACTTTTCTGATGAACACATTGAAGTGTAACAATGGCTTTTTTATGGAAAACGGAGGATTTTCCTTAATATCTAAAAGGAACAAAGTCCTAGAGACCCAATTTTCGGTATGGAAGGAGATTTTGGGAACATCTAACTGTGTGCAAAATTTTGGATTCGTAGGTCCAACGGTTTCAAAACGTGCCCTGTTAACGGCCCGACGGACGGACGACAGACAAAAGACGTCTATAGCTCAGATGACTTATAGTCAGCTGAGCTAAAAAGGTCGAAGAGACCCAGTTTTTGGCTTAAAAGGAGATCTTAGAGACATCTAACAGTATGCCAATTTTTGGATTACCAGGCAAAGTTGTAGTAAACAAAAGTTTGGTCATGATGCTAGAAAATACAAATACATTAAGGCCTCTAAAAAACTTAAATAGCTAGACTATTTTTTGAGCTTATACTTTCAAATTTCGAAATTCATCAGATTAAATCCATATGTAAACTGGCTGTGAAAATTAAATCAAATGTACTTACAAGAAAAAAACGTGCCATCGTCAAAGTTGGGCAAAATTAAAGGTACCAATTTTTTTAATTTTGCTATTATTTAAAAAAAAAATCAAAAGATTTTGATCTAATTTTTGGTTTACTATTTAATTTTGATAAATTAAAGTTATATAACTGGAAAAAAAAGGAAAAAAAATATTTTCTTTTTAATTCATTTTAAACATTTGTGATTTAAAGGTAATAAAAATATGTGTATGCATAATTTGACCCGATATGAGCTATACTGTGGATAAATAATGATTGTAACTTAGAATTCTGATATTTTAACTTATATTCAGATTTTTATGCCCCCGCCAGAAAGTGGCCGGGGCATATAGTTTTACCCATGTCCGTCATTCCGTCCTTCCGAAATCAGACAGTTGTACGGACTTTTTTTCGCAATGCCTGCAGATATTGGCCTGATTTTTGGTGTATGGGCAGATAATGCAGATAATGGCCAGTTACAGATCGAGTTCGCGTTTCGTTCCAGTTGACCTACTTTTGACCGTTTTACGGCTCCTAAACTTAGAAAATTTCATGAAAAATAGAAATTTTCATGACAAATGCATATATACGGACTTTTTTCCGCAATGCCTGCAGCTACCGCCCTTATTTTTGGTGTGTGGGCTGATAATGACCAGTTACAGATCAAGTTTGTGTTGTTTCGTCCCGGTTGACCTACTTTTGATTGTTTTACGGTTCCTAAACATAGAAAATTTCATGAAAAATGTACATGTACAGCCTTTTTTAGCCCTCCGCTCATAGGCTGATGGGCTATTGTCGTCACCCAAGCTGTCCGTCCGTCCGTCTGTCCGTCCGTCCCGCATCCGTAAACTTTTACCTTGTGAACCGGATATCTCTAAAAGGATTCACCGTTGGAATTTTATTTCATCAGTGAAGATGTATATCGATAAAATCTCGGTAAAGTTCGAAGATGGGTGACCTTGACCCTTTTTTTTTACATTTTAGAGCTGATTATAGAAAAACACTCAGAAGCTTATATCTCAGGAACCATTGAGTGGATTTTCATAAAACTTACTATGAACATTGGGACTGATGGTCTGTACGTGCTGTACCATTTTGCTGGCGCCACCTGCAATTTCTGATTTTTTAAACAATTTTTATCGGTTTTTTAATTTTTGCCTTGTGAGCAGGATATCTCTTAAAGGATTCACCGTTGGAATTTTATTTCATCAGTGAAGATGTATATCAACAAAATCTTGGTCAAGTGCGAAGATGGCTGACCTTGACCTATTTTCCTTTTTTTAGAGCTGATTATACAAAAACACTCAGAAGCTTATATTTCAGGAACCATTGTGTGGATTTTCTCAAAACTTACTACGATCATTTGCACAAATTTTGTGGCACCACCTACAATTTCTGATTTTATAATGAATTTTTATCGGATTTGTAATTTTGGCCTTTTGTGCAGGATATCTCAAAAGGTATTCAACACAGGAACTTCATTTCGTCAGTGCTATTGCATGATATTTACACTATCTTCGTCAAGTTCAAAGATGGGTGATCTTGACCTACTTTTCAAGGTCACAGAGCTTAGTATAGAAACAAACCAAGAAGCTTAATTCTCAGGAAGCATTTGGTGGATTGTTATGAATCATGGTACATATCTCTCCAATTTAAATTTATAACTGATTATCAGCTTTTGCTAATATTCTAGTTTCGCAATGCAATGCTTACAGATACTGGCCTAATGTTTGGTCTGTGGGCGCATAATGACCACTTACAGATCGAGTTCGCGTTTCGTCCCAGTTGACCTATTTTTGACCATATGAAAGATCCTTAACATAAAAAATTTTCCACAGTGCTTCCAGGGACTGGCCTGATTTTTGGTGTGTTGCTTGATAATGACACGTTACAAATCGAGTTTGCATTTTTCCCTTGACTTACTTTTGACCATACGACACCTCCTGAACTTAAAGAAAATTTACAAAATTTAACAAATATTTCTTATTTGTGCGGGGGCATTCGTGTCGTTCCGACATATCTAGTTTTATTATAATATTGTTGTTTCTTTTAAGCTAAAAAAAACCAGGCCATTTGAACTACTATTTCATTTTTAATCGACTTTTACTTGGTACATTTTGAATGTCCTTTCACTGGCTACGTTGAGTTTTTTAAGGTAATGCAGGTATGGTTCCAATTATTACACATGAAATCCGAACTCCTGCTTCGAAAATTGATCGAAAAAAAGCTTGTACAACGCAAGCTTTAAATTTTGAGTCCGGGGAAATTAGAATTTTCGTTACCAATAATATATCGCAGGCGAACGAATATTAAAGTTAGTTCAAACAGAAAAATCTGAGAAAATGGATGGTAATGAAGGGGGCGGCCCTGAAAATTGGTATACCAAATCATTTCGTCTGTAATCAAAACAAAGTTTTATTATGAACCGTTTTAAATATCTCAGTGCTGCCACGCTGGGTTTAACGGAAACAAGGGACCTATGGGTCACGACGCTCAGCTGTTATATATGATAAAAAAATATTATTTAGAAATGAGGCACATGCTGGTTTTGTGTGGTAATAAATATAAGCTGTATTATGAGTTGTTGTTGTTTAGCTTATGTATGATTTTGATAGTACCTTTGGAGACAGGGAAGAGGATTGATTTCATTTATTTTATTAACAAATGGAGTACTATTGTCACACAGATTTTGACTTGGCCATATAACTTAATAGCAGAACATATTATATAAGAGTTTAACTATTTATTTTAAAAAAATTACAAATATTGTCCCAAATATAATTTTTATTAAAAATAATAAGAAAATCATATGATTTTTTAAAATGAAATATAACTGATATGATTATTAAAATAATATTAAAGAATATATTCATGAATGCATTCATGAATACATTTTGAAAGTATTTGCACGAGTATTCATATACTTTCATTTTTACCTGAATTCCCATTCTTTATGCAAGAAATTTTATAATGGAGTACGTAATCATATACTCGTATTTAAATACAATTACAAAGTATTCGCACCATGTCTGGTATTTATTCAGTTTTCACCAAACAATGATGTTGAGAATCCAGAATATACAAAATTCACACATTTAAATAATGATCATAAGTACCTGGTTTTATGGCTTTTATTTATATTAAAAAAATAACTGTAAAAAATTCATTTTGGACTCATTTCACATCAATGTACACACTAGACACAGTAGGAATCTAGATTAATATTATCAACTGCATCTTTGTCTATCATTAATTTCCTTCATATAATCCCTAATGATTAGTAATGAATAATATGATTTACTTCTTTATTATTAAAATTGAACTGAAAAATGCCATAGGTGACTGCATGGTGTTGTTTGGAATATGTGACATTCTACCCATCGATACAAGATTCTTATATCATCAGTAACTGCAAGTTAATTTCCTGTTATTATAAACTAACAAATTCCTTTTCTATTTTTCTTTAATTTGTTATTAAAATCCAATAAAAATTTATTAATTTATTGTTTATTGTTATGTTGTTGGATAAAACTACTAGATGAGTTGGGTTGGACACCTGGATCAACTGTGGCTGGCCATAAGCTGCCTGGATTCTCGCCTAAAGCGTGCATAATTTGATGAAAGGTCAACAAGGTCAACATACAGGTGACTCAAGAGGGGCTGGAGAGAGCCAAAGTCTGACAGGGTCTCATAAAAAACATTAATAAAAGCTACAATTTTTGGCCAATTTCTTTCAGCTTTCTAAACTAAAAAGCTGAAATCCTTATGTGTGCATGATATGAAAATAATATCAACAGTGCTCACGGGAAACAAACGTGCCATGGTCACAGTTTGGCAAAATTTAAGGTACTAATTTTATATTTATACTAATAACTTATAAAATTTGAAAAATTCAGAACTAATTTTGGGTATTCAATTGAATCTTGATTAAATAATGTTACATCCCTGACAAAAAAATCTCTAGCTTCAGCAATGCCCTTGTTAAGCGAGTAAATATATTTCTTGATTTTTTACAAAGTGCATTATGTTTGGGCCCATAACTTAAAACAATTACGCAATACTGACATCATTCTGGCATGTGCATAGAGAATGAAAAATATGTATATTATTTATGATTAAAGTCAGATCAGTGGTTTTGATATTAGGCAGTCTTGAAGTGTAACAATGGGTTTTTAATGGAAAAATGAAGTTTTTCATTAATATCTCGAAGGTATTAAGTCCTAGTGACCAAATTCTTGGCATGGTAGGGGATTTTGGAGACATCTAACTGTATGCCGAATTTAAGGAACTTAGAGCTGAAGCTGGGGAGCTGAGCTCTTGCAAACTGCATAATACTAGCTTGATGTAAACAATATGTTACATGGTGCTTAAAAACTTGATTAAAATCTACAGTTTTTGATCAACTGGTTTCAAATTTTAGGTGTTAACAGTTGGAATGCTAACAAAAACATGCTGTGAAAATTAAATCCACAGTACTTACAGGAAAAAAACGTGCCATGGTCAAAGTTGGGCAAAATTTAAGGTACCAATTTTTTATTTTTATTAATATTTTAAAAAATTTAAAAGATTTTACAAGTTTTATAAATTTGTATTAAAAAACACTGAAAATATAAGTTAAAATATTAGAATTCTTAGTTGCAATCATTATACATCCAGAGTGTAGCTCATATTGGGTCATATTATGCATACACATATATTTTTATTATTTTTAAATCACATATTTTTAAACTGAATTTAAAAGAAAATAATGCCACAACATGGCATCTACAAGATTATTCCTTGAATCACTATTAAAAAGTTTTGCACATTGGAGTTTTCAGTACATGCTTAATCTTATTCACCAAAATAAAATAAGATTCTGTAAATTTGGTAAAATAAAAACATCTTTTCAAATAAAGTATACACACTGTTGGTTGAATGAGGGACAAACAATATCATTATGCTAATTACAATCTAAGCTTTAATTTATTCCTGGAAATAATAGTCAATTTCACACCTGGTGAAGTTTTTACTCTTCTCAAGGAAGGAATTACTTGTGTGATGAACATCCACACTTTCATAGCAATACACCACTTTGTGGACACAATTAAATGTGCACTTTAATCATTGTAACCCTGGTGGTAAATACAAAATCTAAAATGTAGCAAAGCCAAGAATAAAATGAAATACAGAAAATTATAACATTCATCTAGTTAATGCATCATCTAGGGGGGGGGTGTGCAGGGCAGAGGGGAAGCCTGCTAGTAGTGGCCCAGCTGAGCCAAGACAAGCTGCCTGGGGTGGGTTACATAATGCAACTGAAGGCATTACTACTAGGTGAGCTAGATGTAAACAACACTTGACATGGTGTATGAAAACTTGAATAAAAGCTACTCTTTTCAATCAATTCCTTTGAAATTTCAGATTTAAAAAGATTAAATCCTTATGTATATATGCTGTGAAAATTAAATCAACAGTGCTTACAGAAAAAAAGTGCCATTGCCAAAGTTGGACAAAATTTAGGGTACTGATTTTTTATTTAAGCTAATAACTTGAAAAATTTGCAAAATTCAGATCTAATTTTGGGTAAACAATCGAATCTTGATTAAATAAAGTTATATTCCTGACAAAAAGTCTCCAGCTTCAGCAATTCTCATCTTAGGTGAGTAAATATATTTCTTAATTTTTAAAAAAGTGCATTATGTTTGGGCCCATAACTTAAAAAAAATACGCGATACTGACATCATTTCTGGCATGTGCATAGCGTGTGTATAGAAAAATATGTATAATATATATGATCAAAGTCAGATAAGTGGTTTTGATATTAGGCAGTCTTAAAGTGTAACAATGGGTTTTTAATGGAAAAATGAAGTTTTTCATTAATATCTCAAAGGAATGAAGTCCTAGTGACCAAATTCTTGGCATGGTAGGGGATTTTGGAGAAATCTAACTGTATGCCAAATTTAAGGAACTTAGAGCTGAAGCTCGGGAGCTGAGCTCTAGCAAACTGCATAACACTAGCAATATGTGACATGGTGCTTGAAAACTTGAATAAAATCTACAGTTTTTGATCAACTGGTTTCAAATTTTGGGTGTTAACAGTTGAAATGCTAACAAAAGAATGCTTTGAAAATTAAATCCACAGCAGTTACAGGAAAAAAACGTGCCATGGTCAAAGTTGGGCAAAATTTAAGGTACCAATTTTTTATTTTTGCTAATATTTTAAAAATTTTAAAAGATTTTGATCTAATTTTGGGTATAAAATTTAATTTTGATTTAATAAAAGTAATATTACTGGAAAAAAAGTGCTTAGCTTTAACAAGTTTTGTGTTAAGTGATAAAATTTCTTTCCTGATTATTTACAAAATGCATTATGTTTGGGCCCATAACTTTTTTAAATTATATAATACAGACATAATTTCTGGCATGTACATAGGAATTATATAGAGGATTATTTATAGGAAATATGAGGAAAAACAGATGAGTGGTTTTGATATTAGGCAGTCCTGAAGTGTGAAAATAAGGTTTTTAATAAAAAATTGAGGTTTTTCCTTAATTTCTCAAAGGAATGAAGACGCAAAGACCCAGTTTCCGGCTTGGTAGGAGATCTTGGGGACATCTAACATTATGCTGAATTTCGGATTCCTAGGTATTACGGTTTCAAAACGTGCCACATCTACGGACGGACGGACGGACAGACGGACAGACGACGGACAATGGACCACGACTATAGCTCAGATGATTTATAGTCATGATGATTTTTGTACAATTTTACAGCATGCGATACTTTTGAAGTATGAAAGTATATATATATTCCATTAGTCCATATATCCAGGAATTCTGAAAAACATCGGCAAGATCGTAGAAAAATATTGTCATTAATCAAATGGACACTATAATGAAATATTGACAGAGCATATCTACTGCACTCAATTGGCTCAGGTAAAATGGCCTATAATCACGAGCTGAAGACGAGGATTTTAGAAAAAAGAAAAGTATAAAAAAAGATTGACCCCGAAAAAGTATGAAAAATGTATAAAAAGAAGTCTTGCCTGACAAAAAGTACGATATATAAAGTAAAGAGTGGTAGCACTTATCTGTACACCACTGTTATATCGCACATACACGTCCATGCAAACACGTACACCTCTTTTCATTTTCAGTCACGCAGGGTTAGCAAACCGCAGCGTTAAAATTATGACAGGAATATTTCACGCGATTTGTCTAGTTTTACTGCCTTATTTTACCAACAGAAGTCGAGAGGAGACAGACCGGAGGTTGTCGATGACTTCAAACACATTGCTGGACAAAGGTTATGTTATATTTTATCATCTGAATGCCAAATTTTGTAGATGGTATCACCATTCAACTGAAGCATAGCTCGGAGGATCTGTGTAACAGAGACCTAATTTCAAGTTTCCAAAGAGATTTTCATGGACCTCCCTGGGTGTCAAGTTAGAAGATTCTAGGTGCAATTCTAGGACCACCTTTGAAGGTCTCAACAATAAAAATTTAAAGAAAATACGTAAACATTTGAAACAAAAATTCAGGTGGTGCCACCAGTCTGCAGGAACTGATGAAACGCTCCATGATGACTGTGCATGCAAAGAACCATGGTGATGAATGCATTAGTTGTTCAGAAACTGGAGGTTTTGTATCAAATTTTTAATTATTCTGAGGGGTACTTACAAACCCATAGGTAAGAGGATATCGGTTACAGAGATCAAATTTCAGGTTTCAAAGGAGAATTTAATAGACCTCTCTGGAAGATTCTATGTACAACAGTTAGGACTTATGCTCTGTTTACGGACGACCATTTCATTTGAAGGTCTCAAAAAGAGAAAAAAAAAAAATCGTAAAAATTCACAAAAAAATCAAGGTGGCGCCACCAGTCTGCAGGAAATGATGAATAACTCTATGATCAATATACATGCAAAGAATCACGGTGATCATTGCATTAGTTATTCAGGCACTGGAGCTTTTGTATCACATGTTTAATTATTCTGGGGGTACTTGCGAGCCCTATAGCTGGGAAGATATGGGTTATATAGACCTAATTTCAGGTTTCCAAGGAGATTTTTTATGAACCTCTATTGGTGTTCAGTTGGAAGTTTCTGGGTCCAGCGGTTACGATTTGTGCCTTGTTAACGGAGGCCGGACAGATGAGGACTGATCGCTTTAGCTCAGAAGACTTTCAGTCAGCCGAGCTAAAAAAAAACTTTCAAAAAGTGTGAAGTGGCAGCACTGGTAAGTCGATTGCACACAGGTAGGGCAAAATAAACAAAACGTTGCACACAGATATACCAAAACGAATAAACCGTTGCACACAGGTATGATAAAACGAATGAACCGTTGCACCCAGGTAAGACAAATCGAATGAACCGTAAACACAGGTCGTGTTTGTATTTGCATTTTATTTCCATTCCACCCGGACACCCACAGTTACATGTCCAACATGTCCACACGGCTGACACATAATAGAGTACAAATTACAACTGCGTTACCCTCACACTGTTGTACACAACAGTGACACATAGAGAACACGGTGTGTCCACATTTTATACACAAGTGGTGCTCATATTACTACAGGACTATAAATACAGGCATATCCCGTGCCGCTATACTATACAAAACGGCGTTAATGTTAACATCACTATCATTAACAGGTATACCAGCAGTTTTTGTCCCCAACCCCCTGCCCATTTAACCCCTACCCAACGCCTCGAGCCTGCGTGTGTTGTGTTTTGCACGATATCTATAGCTTATCAGAAGCTTCGAGGATATGAAACGATTTCTATAACCCCAATGCTATACCATATAAAGATTGTACAGGCATATAAATATTCTCACCACTTCTGAACTGATTTTGACGTTTACACTGATACATACATAAAACAATGTGCAAATGGGTCCTTATGATATATATATATATATATATATATATATATATATATATATATATATATAATATATATATATAATATATATATATAATATAGATTTATTTATTATTTATATATATATATAATTCTTGTACGTTACAGACCTAGAAGGTATTTAAATCTCCTTATGCAAATCATTGGTATATGGAATACGAACATGAAACCTGGGGAAACTACTGGACCTCGAGGCGATATGGGAATCTACCAATCAGGCAACCTATTTACAAACCACGTGACAAAACTCGAGTTAACACTGGTTAACATATATGGAACAACTCGAATTCACATTGGTTAAACAGGACTCTAGTGGTAATCTCAAATTTCATTTCAAAGTTTATTACAAGTATGAACTGTCATTACATGATATTATGATAAACACAAACGTTGCAGTTTCACAAATCAGACCGGTTTATTGCCAGGATACAAAAAGAGGTTGGCTGATATTACGGCCCATGGGACAATTATCAGTGAACCCCAAACATCGTATTTAATAAAGGACATTTTCTTAAAACATGCGAGGTACTGGGAGCTATAATGCAATTGTTACTGTGGTCTTGTTGTTTCACAACCAGATATCTTTAGTGAAAGGTATAAAATCTGTCAAATTTACATAGCTTGGAAAGATACAAAGAAAAGGTAAAAAGAAATTCAACATATTTCCTGAGCATTCCAATGTGAAAGAAAAAAACTTGTTATCACAAAGTGTATATTATTCCAGCTAGTCCTCCTACCTTGAAGAATATGCAGGACAAGAAAGCACATTGTACAATTACAATAAAAATGCTGAGGTGATGGACGCGAACCGTCCGCAGCCGACACGGCTGTCACGTGACACACGTGATGATAAAAAATAAACCAGCGATCCCTACTCTCGCGCGACTAGACAATCCGGCCGCCATGATTCCGGCCCAGTACCCAAACTTGCATTTGGCAATTACGCAGGGCGACATACAAAATAATGCTCGGGCATATGAATATAACCCCATATTAAGCAATGCAGGACGCTCACCGTATTATATTATCATTTACAGAAAACGGGCACACTGCGACACCAGTTTCTGCTCACCATGAAAGGACCCACTGGTTAGAACTATAAACACAAAATTACCCAATGCATACAAATCTAAAATTAATTCTAAATTCCCCATTAAAAAATCACTGAGTACCCTCGGTTCAAATTCACTGCTGGGTTTGAGTACATAAATTACAAGATCACTCCCTGGTGAATGAGTCATGCTTTGAAAATAAAACCTGGAAGATCTACAAATTTATTGTAATTGTACAAACCTTTATTCAAATCTTGTAAAAATGGATAACAGTGTCCTGTGCAAAAAGATAACCATCCAAACTGTAATGGATACACATCCAGAAGCACAAAAAGATAACAGCAAATTCGTTTTTTTTTTGCATTTCCTATAGTTTGGGACTACCTGTTAACACAAGGAGTACTCTATTTTGACAACCAAAGTGAGACCAAGGACTGCCACAAGGTAGAACCTCCAGCACTTTGCAGGGTTTAGCAGAGAAACCTCTGAGAGGTTTTTAGGCTCTTGTGTGACTCAGCACTCAAAAACCTGTGCTGGTGGTTAAAAATGATACAGCATTCCCTGGAGTTTTGCAAAGTCTCGGTGGAGTCTAGGTGTAGCGCATGCAATAGGGAAGAGCCAACCCTGGCGAGTTCCTAGCTCCATCCCACAGGTGCATCAATCCAGCGATCAATATCACTTAAAGTGTCCAAACTTAGCTGGGAAACAAGCCAGGAAGCCTACTCTTTAGACAGTGTATGCAAGCCTGAATGCACAGAATTCAGATTCCGTTAGTTACCGGGCCAAAGGGTTACATTTCATCCAACTGATACCGCCGATAACAGTCACGCCGCGTATTAACCACTCCACTTGCAAGACTATTCTGGCTGGCCAAAACAATGCAGCACCGCATCATGTTCTGCTGAAGAACTGGCAGAAGCTTCGGCAGCAGAGTTTCTCTTCTGAGGATCAAGACAATGTGGCTGAGACGGTATATTGTTGATGAGCCATTAGGAAAGCTTTCTTAATGCTTGCCTTCGCTTTCATCTGTCCTTTCTCATATATCACACGGGTTCTCCACAGAAAACATCCAGCAAAAATCTGCCCAAACTTTATCGTTATCCTCACTTCCAAGCTCATGTTTACGCTCCAGAGGATACTACACTCATTCTGTTGCACCTAGAGTCTACCTGGATGGGCAGACCTGGCTTAATGAATTGATGGATCAATTAGAAAACTAGGAACAATACCTCGTATAGTTAACAAGAGGCTCCATATTTTCTCAATGAGCTGACAGGGTAAGCAATTGGAAGCAATATTATGGAGCTTCAGTTGAAACAAGTGCAGTACTGGAAACATATTCATCGCCCTATTTCCCCCCCCCCCCCCCCCCTGTATAACATGTTTAGGTGATTGATTATAATATGTGTCAAGTCTCATGGCTGACATAAAAACAGCAATGCATCACCTGTCAAAATTTATACTGACTGCTGATATACAATGTTTTGCTGCTATACAACGGTTCACATATACTTCAATCCAGTTTATTAAGAGTACCTTATCCACAGGATTTCCTGGTTAATAAAAATGTCTCGCTCACACAGACACGCAAGCAGAACAAGCTACCCACCATATAAGACTAAGAGTCAGGTCAACACTGATGTATATACAACAGAGGTGTCTAACAAGGCCAACATATGCTTATATACAGGGATCTAATGTAACAACTTGTAACTAACATTTGCTACTCTGTTTAACTGTCCAATAAGCCCGCCGCACTTCCAGAGTGAGCTGGTATTTCACATGGCAATGTTCTTCATGAAAGAGCTTACAACAATGTAATGAAGTGCAGATAATATTGCGGATAATAACCAAGAATTGGAAGCGGAGCCTGCTGGAGATATTCACAAACTGTCTGCTGAAGGAAAGTATTTGAGCAAGCCTTCTCAACAATGACATGAAATTTACAGTAATCAACTGTCATATCTGGTACATTTTATAAAAAGAGGCCACATAAAAAACTGGTTAGTCCTCAATGTCCAACCCTTATTTAACTGCATTTCAGAGAAAACGGAACAGATGCCCTAGGTTGCTGAATACATATCTGGTTACATAGGCATTTTGCCTGGGAGCAATCACCAAGCCTGTTCAGAGACACAATCCTAAGTTATTGGTTATAATATACAAACATGATATGACTCCCAGTGCTAAGCTTCCTGGAGACTGAACAAGAATATATATATATATATATATATATATATATATATATATATATATATATATATATTAACACATTTATATATAGCTTTTATTATTCTTTCTCCCCAGCCAATCAAAATTCCAAGAAACAGCCATATAAACACTGATGTAACCAGTGTAGGGTTGTGTCCATTGGGAAGCCTCGGGCCGTTGACTCTCACTACGAGTTCGGCAGGCTTACAGCCATATTTTATATGTACACGCAAGTCCCCTGTCCTTATATTGTTTGTACAAAATCATCTAATCCTGCATATTCAATCCCCTATTGGTCTTCTCCATATCTGCAACAGAAAGAAAATGTGGTATTGTTTAATAAGTGTCATATATTCCTAAATGTTCTTCTCATTTAAAGAAATATCCCTGTTAGTTTACACAAATAGTCATCAAGTCTCTCATATTATGAACCTTAATACTGAACCACAAAATTAACGAAATTTCAGAGAAAACAATGAATCTGAAAAATCATTTGCTTTTCATGACAAAAATGCATCTTATAAATGCAAAAAAAGTATTAATCAATTGATACAATAATCACAGGTATGAAATTTGAAGGTTCTGCAATATATAACTACAATAATGGGTTTCATTGTCACAGAGAAACTTCAAGCAGTTCTTTATATGACACTGACTGATAAAGGTGTGAGGAAATCTTTGAATGAGTAGCAAGGTGGAAAACACAATGCAATTGAAACAATATACAGGTTTATACTTCTATCTGTTAGATGGGCAAGCTTCATTTCCAGCCAGCTTGGAGGTTGACAGGGTCACTACGGGTGTTTTCTAAGGATATAACATATCTGTCTGGAAATTTCACACAAAATAATTCACCGTTCTCTGCCTAGTGACCTGCTCACAGGCCGTGGCATAACCTGCTCAGAGAAAGGTCATAGCCAGGAAAAGGGGCTTAACCCATGAAAATGTTGGCTCGCTTGCCAGATCAATAAGTGTCTCTAAGAAAATGTGCCACCTGTGTTCAGGATTGCTGATCAAACAGACCGCAAGAATTCATGTCCGCTTATTTACAACCCAGTTTGTCATGCTGGCAGAATGTTGTGTAATTACTAGCGATCCAAGGCAATGAACAACTTAAGATCGTTAATGCATGATGTACGAGGCCATTTATTCAAGGATGTGCATTCTCGTCCACCCAGGGGAAGCCTTCATCTCCAGATGACAAGAATTCATTCTGATGCCCTCTTTGGAGCCAATTCATTGGACTCGTAAAAAATCCATTGGGCTTCAATTTAGTTACGTTGTAAGGTATGGCTCACATGGCTCAACCATCCGGGCTGATCTACGGAAATCAAACAGCCCGCATGTTTTTCCCTTATCGTAAATTTATTCCCATTGACTTGTTCTTCCTCGTCTAACATTCAAGTACCTCAAACGTTATTTGCTGGAAATTTTTTAGTCTGAAAAAAAAGAAGATGCCATGCAATGCTAGATTCATTGAACCAGATGAGCATAGAACAGCCAAACGAATAATGTGCTCAAAAAACAAGATCAAGTAAAAATGTTAGTCACTTGTCTCATATCTATGTTAGGAACCTGTGTCATTCCCATGATTCTTAGCTCCCTTACTCCTGAGCGCTGGAATGCCCCCTGGTGGCCAATAGCTGTAAGCCAGAGGAGGTAGTGCTTACTAACCTCATTGACCTTGCTGCATGGGGTACCCAATCACGCCCTGTTGCTGGCTGTTAAAATTCTGTTGTCCCGGCTGCATGGGCATTCCCCACATGGGCATGCCACCGCCACCACCACCATTCCTAAACACACAAATACACAAACATTATCAAACTAAAGCTCTCTCTCGTGAGCCAACTTGCTTGTTTCGTGACCGAATGTTTGTTCCCCTGACATCCCCACTTTGCACAAGACTGCACTGAACAACAACAACAACAGTTGTTGAGTCAATTGTCATCTTTTTATGTCTTTTCCAGAAAGACAAATGAGCAAACAATACTTCAGCAAAACCCCAGTTCTATATTGATATTTGTGTTTTTAGGAAGGCACAGGTAGTAGTTCCATGGTTGAACTTTGGGTCACTTATCAATAAATCCACCTTGATGTTGGTCTAACTGCGGTGACCATACTGGTGGATGTTCCTGATAATTCTTATTGCTATACTATGTGTTAGTAATGCAGCATGCAAGAATCAAAGGTTTAGCAACACCTGTTAATCACAGTAGCATCTCATTTACAGCAACTGATTATTCTCTTGATTGACTAGATTATTCACAGAATTTGTTAGTATGATTAGCATCACTAACTAGTTAGCTTAAACTAATATACAGTAGTCATATAATAGTGACAACTCTGCAGTAACTATATCCTGATGATTGGTTAATGTCCATAAAAAAATAAACAAGGTATTCTGGGATATAAATTAATATTTAAGACTTCTATATGTCTGCTGTAAGAAATTATTTGTCTGTATTAATTCAGTCTGAACATACAATGTACACTTTCAGTGTAAATGATTATCGCTTTGAGCAGGATTAACTTGATTTCAGCACTGAGCAAAATAATCTATTTAAGCTCATGACAAAATTAACTTTATTTAGCACAGAGCAAGATTAACTTGATTTTAGCAAAGAACAACATTAACTTTTATCTATGCAAAGAGCAAAATAACTGAATTTAAGCAGTTGGCAAGGTTTATATGATTACAGAACTGGGCAAGACAAACTTCAATTCTGCAGACATATTTCAGTACAGAGCAAAAGTAACATGTTTTAAGCATAGAGAAATGTTAAATACTTTTTAACAAATGAAAAGTTGTTTTCAGGCATAGAGCAGAAAAACATGTTTCAAGCACAGAGCAGAAATGAATACCTGGATTACAGAGCAAGATTTTATTAGTTCAGGTACAGATCAAGATTACATTGTAGATGGTGCAAACAGTGGCTAAATTAAGCATTAAGTAAAAAAATCTGCTGGTTAAAATTTCTTGTGCTCAGTTTCAATATAAATTAAAATTTGTGGATAAACACTACTTTTTTGCCAAAATACAATTTTGAAACAACAAAAATCACTACTTTTCCATTTTGGTCTGATACCATGACAGGGTCAAATTCAGTTTGATATAATCAGACCCTTGTTATTTATACTGCAGAGTGTCACCATTTTATGACTATCCTTGAGTCTGCGTGATTTCTGGTCTTTACCAACTTACCCGTATCCCTGATAAGCATATTGCTGACCCATGTAAGGCTGCATGTAACCCGCCTGCTGTTGGTAGTAGCCGCCGTAACCACCCCACTGGTTCATGCCGCCCCCTCCGTAGTAACCTGCTTGGCTGTAGGGCTGCCCAGTATACTGTTGCTGCAAGAAAGGATATCCAAAATACCTAATAGTGCTCTTCATACTGGCCAGGGCTATTTACAGGTCAGGGCTGGAAAATGGGCAGCAAATTTTGGACTAACTGAGGTAATTAACTTAACCAATGTGTTAACACCCCCCCCCCCCCCCCAACTGAATACCACTGGGGTAATATGATGACTTAAAATTCTGTTAAAAAAATGCAATGAAAAAATGCAATGAAATTATATATAATCTGCTTGTATAAGAAGAACAGGGTCCAATCTTGGCTGGAAGGATAATTCTAATAATAGTAATATATATATATATTTTTGCAATGAAGCCAAGTACTGCTGCCCCCTGAGCCCATATGTAAATTCAGCACTTCAGAAATAAATCAGAGTCAGTCAGGCCTAAGTAAGAAAGATAAAGGTAAGTCAGGAATGAAGGCCCCTAGACAAAAAGTTATATCCAACATTATTTTTAAAATATTAACAAATATGCCTTGCATGTGAATTCATATGATTTAAGTGTCAGAGAGGTCAAGTTGACATACTGACTATATACTGAGGAGGGACTGTTGGATTTAAGCCAAGTTCCTTCACTATCAATGTATATTGCCAAAACCACAAAGTTAAGTGACATATCTATCTTATAAATAGTACTGATCTCAATGTGAAGGATATGGCTATGAACCATAACATGGAAGTTTCTAAACTGAGCTGCTGTTTTGTTTTTGATGTAACAAATCATTTAAACCTGCATTTGCAATTTTAATGGGACTGTATATGTCTAAAAAATATATAATTTTTATCAAAATACTTGCCTGTGAGACACTGATATCACATTTATTTAATATTATTGAACTGTTGCAATATAAACAATTTAAAGATGTTTTCAGGTAAGCACTGTATTGTATTGTAACTTGTATTAATGAGTGTACCTTAGGTTACACAATGTAAAAAATCATAAGTTGCAGCATGCCTTTACAAGTGTACATTTCTTAATTCTTTTGAGATGATATTTCTGTTCATTCATTTAAGAAACCCTATATGTGCATTTACATTTTTTTAAAATATCCATTACTCCACCAAAAAACAACTAAAACCTGCCTGTTCTTGACAGCCTTTGTAAAGGAAAACTTTGAAACAGATGTTCAGCCAAGTTCCACAGGCATTTACCCAGTTTTTAGTGACGTTAATGTAAATCTAAAATTTCAGAGATTCTGATCAATGCATGTATCTTAATGGCGGACAAAACTCCTTGAAATATGATTCGGCGCCATCTACTATGCATCCAAGTTCTAATTAACAAACCTGAAAAAATAACAGGAAGACTTCAGTTGTCTGTGGGCTGGTGCTACTCAAGTCATATTTATTCCGAGTCTTCTATTTGATATGGTGAGCTTGCATGGGACTAAGCACTCTGGTGGCTGCATTTCAAATTTTTCACTGGAATATGCTTTAGAATAGGAGATATGTTTTTTGCAGGCTAAATTATAACGATTTAACAAATGCAAACCACGACAACCCAAAACAGCTGCAAACTGCAGTGTATTAGTTAGGGACTGCTAAACATGATGTTAACATCTCAGCTTGATTCTGCGCAGGTACACAGAGACTGAACCCTGTCCTGAATATGAATCAACATGTATGGTAACAAGATCCCGACACACAGCTAACCTGCCTGACATAATCCGACTGATCATTACATCAGCGGATGCTGGAATGAACAGAAGAATAAAAGAAAGCTTTGCATGAGACATGTTCTCTAGTTACAAGAATAGAGTACCTAGACAAAAAGAGGCATCTGCCAAACTCCATGTCTCTTTCATGGTTCAGGACTCAAACAAAGTTTCCACAAACACCCCTAAAATTTCTGAACTACTGTAGTCGATTCATACTGCAAAAAAAAAATGCTTAGGGAACACCATTGGAATTATTTGTGCACTCCCTTTGCCTTGACCATATGGATTTTAATACACATTTAAAAATCAATCTCAAGCAAAATCCAATCCACTTAAAATCCAAAATACAACAAACTGTTTTCAAAGAAATAAAAAATATGATGAAAAGATGGATGAGAAAAATATAAAGCAACCTCACTTAGTCAGCTGGAGTCAATGAACTGATATATTAAATGAAAGTAAAAATTATACCAAAATAACAGGCAAAAGCAGAGTATCTTTTTTGAGTTTCCCTCTTTTACAAAATAAAGAAAGTCTCACCATCTTAACAATTCTTATTTTCACAGGTGTTGCCAGCCATGTATGAATAGATTACACATGTATAAATGAAAGAAAGCACAGAAAAAAAGCGAAAACAGAGCAATTTCAAGTGGTTCAGCCTTCTTCATGTCATAATACTGGTTTACTTGCCTGCATTCAATATCTGAAAAGCCCATTTTAGAAGCATCAATCCAGTGCAATGAGTTGTTTGACAGGATAGCTCTAAGTTTACACACAAATTTGTGTGATTGTCAACACCAGGCAGATTTTACCCTCAGACACCCAGATGTTATTTTAGATACCAAAAATAAATGGTCACGCAAATGTTCCTGCTGTCCTTCGATGGAACCTTCTGTCTATTCCAGATGCCCACTTGATATGGATAAAAATGTGGTCTCTCATCATTCAGTAATTTTATTTGAGTTCTTTTTTTATTGTCATTATTTAAACTACTGGGTATTTTATTCTCTTCCAAATTTTCACAAACCATAGGTAACCGGTTGTGAAATACAATAACCATAGGTTTTTGTCATCTACCACAAAATTACCTCTCTGGAGTAATTACAACCCTTGGTTAACTTTACATTTTTGTTGTTATTACCATAAGAATACAGTTATTGGTAGAATGACCAAAGAGAACTTTGTGTGTTCTAGCTATAATTACTTTAACCAAAGTTTTCTTTGTGTTCCAGCTGCAATTACTCAAACCAAAGAGTACTTTGTGTTCCAGCTGTAGTTACTCAAACCAAAGAGTACTTTGTGTTCTGGCTGTAGTTACTCAACCAAGAGTACTCTGTTCTAGCTGTAACTGCTCAAACTGAAGGGTTGTGTTCTAGCTGTAATGACTCAAACCAAAGGATTCTTCTCTGCTAACTGTGATTACCAATTCATAAAGATTCTTTGTGTTCTAGCCGAAATTAGATTAACTCTGACTCCCAAAGGTCTGTGCACCCTTGTTGTTTTAGCCATCTGGAGTAATTTGGGTTTTACCTGTAATCAGAACTATATCCCATAGTATTATATCCCATAGTGCTAATGTTTTGCCTGTAATTACTATATCCAAAAGTCTGTGTGTTCTTGTTGTAATTATTACATCCAACAGAGTTCATGTTCTGGCTATAATTATTACATCTCATAGTGTTAATTTTCTGGATGAAATTACTATATTCATAAGTGTGTGTTTTCTTGTTGTAATTATTTTATCCCATTGTGTTTATGTTCTGGATGTAATTATTATACCCCAGTGTTGATGTGAAATTCTTCAGGCCATAATATTTTTTTTTTCTGATCTTGAACTGTTCTGTCACCATAACCTTTGGAAAGTTAGGCAATTATAAGCAGTCAGTTTTCTGGGGTGCACTTCTTCAGCAATGTAGACCATCTTTTTGGACAAACTTCTTAAAACCTGACTATGTCAAATACCCTGGTTGAAAGTTCTCTAACCTTCAAATATTTGTGTGGTCCAGAACTAGCAGGACAATAAATTCTGTATTATCGAAGCTGCACCATCAATAAACACAATCATCATTCAGAAGGACAGTGGGATCAGACTTAGGGTTTACACTTACCGCTTGCTGGTTAACAGGGCCGACCACCCCTGTGGTGTTTCCGGGGCTCTGTCCCTGAACCCCCTGATTGGCTGGCGAGCTAGGGTCGTTGGATTCTTTGCCCCAAGAGCATTTCACAATATGGCCATTGATTTCTGTACCGTGTTTCTCAACAATGGCTTTGGCCGCTGAGCTCTTGTCTCCAAATCTGAAACGAAAAACAGTGTTTCGTATTTTCTGATACCTAGAACTTAAGCTTGGCATAAAAATACACAAAGTCGATAGAAGAAAATTATCTTAATGAGGAAGCATCACCTTGTCAGAAAAAGAACGAGAGAAGATGACACGTTTGCTGACATTTGGAACCTAACTCCATCAGAAGGAAATCTAAAACACACGATAAGTCCCGCAGGCCAGAGTGCACCCCCCAGACAGTGACTGGAGGTGGCATTGATGAAACCGATCGAGCTCTGGTCAGACTCCCGAATCACCCCCAAATAAAGTAACATGTAGATAACAGATGCCATGGGGATGTGGACTACAGTGAGAAGAACTCCCACAGGACTCTTTCTGTGGCACTGTGCCCTGTCTGCCTGTGTCTGCACCTCCAGTCTCCCGTCTTTTTAGCTGTCTCCTGGGCACCATGCGCTGCTGGCCATCAGCGACTGTAGCCGCAGTCCAGAACCCTTAATCCTGTTGCTGTCCATTCTAGTGCCTTATATTTCTGGGGGCAATGTTTTTGACTAACAGCATTGGGAGATTTAAGCAGTAAATTTTGGCCATAAAATCGTTTAAGCCACACCCTGCAGCACAAGATGGCCCTTTCATCCTAAATATAGACATCTTCAACAGGAAAACATCGACATTAAAGCAACACACACTTTCCTTCTTAGCATCATTTAAGTCCATGAACGTATGTATGATGAAAAGGTAAAGGTTGCTGATCTTAATGATCAAATCAAAATGGGGATCACATATTCATAAACAGACTTATCAGAAAAAGAGCATACAACCTCATGACTATGGATAGATAGTTCAAGCGTATGGACATGGCTGGACAATTCTGGTAAAAATTCTTACAATATTTCATTACCTGAAAATTGAATCTGAAACAATGAAACAATGAATCATATATCAAAAGGTTTCAAATTAAACAGGGCATAAAGGTTTCTGGGCATATGGACCATTGTAGTTACAGGGTATGAAGACCACTCTTAAAATTTGGATAATTGACCACTACAGTCACATTACATTGACCACAACAATCAAAACGGGCACTCAGCTCTCATACATAAAGAAAAGGTGACAGGCACAAAACATTTTGGCAAGAGCTGCGGCAGTGTTATACTTTAAAAACTTGACACAGCATATGAGCCCGAGGTACATCTGATACCCTGTCACCCCAAATAATCCCTGCTAACCATAATCACTACACAGATGACCCGACAAGAAGGGGGCGTGGCAGTTCACCACAACAAGGACATGTGAGACATGTCATTTATGTGCATCAGACCAACAGAGCTGGCACCTCACACCATATTCCACCATTTATGGTGATGGAGTGTCACTCTTTTAATTTCCCGTGGGAAATGACTTCAAAGATGTGATGCTAAGACAGCAGTGGGATGCTTCGTCAGATTGGGGAGCCATCGGGAGGTAGTAAGCCTCGGACTGTAGGGGAGGTTGTCCAATCTGAGAGATCCATTTGATAGTCTCATCATTTCAGGACCCATTTGCCTATAACATTTCCTCATGAAAATGCTTAAAAAAAAACAACAGCTGGTGACGCGGAGCCATCAGGTTAATTCTCATTTATCCGTGGAAGACGGATATCCCTGTCATACAAGCTGTATGGGCACTCTCGCTGCTTGCACCAAGGTGGCAGAGTCTTAACCTTCTCAACCAACCAAACACTTCGAGCCCCATTTCTGGTGATTGCACAACCCAAACGTGTCTCCAAATGAGCCTGTAGTCTCTTACAGTGATGGAGCCAACTCCCTATTTATGACGACGAAGGGGAAAAAAAATTAATATGTTAGACTGGTGTTACAAAAATAAGCCCAAAGCCGCTGTAAGTTGCTGGTGACATCTGCTCAGTGACAGCGCTGTCACGAAGAGAATATGCACGGTGACCTATACCCTGTCATTTATCTCAGGTTCCAGGGACTGGCCAGGTCCTCTGCCACTGTGATGTGTTGCTAACATAACAGTTTATACCTGTCTTCCAGGAAATTCCAGGAAATCAATGGAAGGTGTCACTGCATCGACCAGTTACCAGAGCAGGGTGTGTGCTAAAATTAGGAACTCCTAACTATGCAATAACAGAAAAAAAGTGGTCAGAAAAGGGACATGAAACTTGTACAGAGCAACACTATGTGCAATGAAGTTTCTCAAAAAGACATGCTAAAATTTGATCATGATATAGGTTATATTTTAAACCTTTATCCTGTAACCTGCCAGTTATCTGAACATCAAAGTATCTCCAGGCAAGGAAGGTTATTAACATATGTTAATATATATATTAATATATGTTTTTAGGGACTTATATGGAAGATCATGGCAATCAGGAATAATGATATAAACATGAGTCTTCAATGCTAAGTGATCATTTTACAAGCCTGAGAGCCAATCTGACCCTTGGCTGAACTCTAGAATTCTGTTTATGTTTGGTAAAATGCCACCATCAGTCCAGGGAAAAGATGGCATTCATGGCCCAGATTGTTCAGAAACTCATTTATCATAATTATGTTAATGCTGCACTGCCTAAGCTCCTGATGATCACTGTTTGAACCAAACGTGTTCTTGCACAGCTCAGGTGTCTGTTATGAACTAATCACACTGGCCTCAAACAACATAACAATGTGAAATTTAATTAATGGAACAATCAAAGTTAATTATTAATAATTCATATTTTATATAATAACAATTAACAATTAATTAATAAATGTGTGCACTTAATTATGTGTCGATTTCAGGCATAAAGAACAATTTTAACTTCATTTTATCAATTTAAAAACTTTCATAAAACATTTAAACAGATCACATAATAATATACGAATAGATAAACTAAGATGCAAGTTATCTTGAATTATATACCAACATCTGAACAGAGAATTAACTGCTTCAAAAATATGTTTCCAGATTTATAATATCGGCCATTTTGTGTCTGACCATCAAAAAACAAATCTGGTTGTATATTAATTTTTTTTTAAAATTCCATAATGTCTAAATTCACATTAATTATAAATCATAATTCAACTAAATAAAAGCAACAAAACTTATCCTTTAAGCAATGACCAGTGTCAGGTACAACAAGTTTTTATATTCCCAATCTATCAAAAAGTTGAAACCACCCAAATGTCAAACTTTTTCCCTGACTGGTCGATACTATACTGAAGGGTCTGCTAAATTTGGCTGCATGGAGAAGCAAGTTTGGCTGTGGGATGTTTTTGTTGTCTGGCAAACTCTGTCTGGTATGTATGGTACTTTGTGATACATTTATGCAAAGTCCAGAAGGTAGTCGATGTGTTAGAGACAATGGCACACGATCTCATGTGATTCAATACAACACTGAACTACACCATGATTGTCCCTGCAATAATGAGAACATAGTCCACCTAGCTGGCCAGTCAGTGCAAGACCATTCTTTTATAATCCAGATACATTCCTGACCAATCATAGATGAATAGGACATAAGTATGGCCAAGCCAGGGCCTATGTTATCCAATAATGCATATGATTCAGATGCAATCATCCACCATCAAGCTTCGCCCATCAGCGGTCAGAGTGGTCCTGTGTGCCACCTGTCTTGCGTGCCTGGGGCAATTCATCTGGTACAATGGAAGCGTTCGAGACAAAAGTTGGACAGTCCAGTTGGCTTCGCTTGCCTTCTGACCGGTAATAAATAAAGTAAATGAACTGGTCAAGCTGACGAACATGCGTGCCCAGTGTCCTTAACTGGCAGGTTGCATGATCTGATACGAGCAAAGTTGAGCGAGCAGGGTACCAGTGGCCGAGCTGGTGATAGATTGTGCACTGGTGCCCTCAGGTGCTTTCCAGGTTAATTATAGAGTAACAGTTCTTAACATTATCTCATCCCAGAAACTTGACAATTCGTAATTACGATGGGTGCAAAAGGTGTATCTGTCAAATCATGTCTTCCTAGTCTCAAATGATCACAAATTATCAAATTCACTCCACACCATCACACAGGCCAGCCTTTCAGTGTAATAATTCTGGCATCATTTCTGGATCCTTACATCCAGGGTTTAGACATTTTTTATCTTAAGCGTCCCCAACGTCAAGATAAATAAACTTTGCTATGAATTATTTGAGGAATAAAAGCATTATACTCCATGATTAAATCAAGATTTTCAAGAAAACTTTTGTTTACTTTAAAGTAATATGTGAAGGGCAGCAGATAATTCATTACACTTTTCACCATTTTATTTTATGATAATTCATACTGACACAAATGCCGTTAATGGAAATGTGAATTTCCACTGGGTGAAATATAACTGCCTGACCTTAGTTAATGATATAAATGCAGCCCAGGCAGGAGGGGGAAAAGCTTACAGAATTGCATGGTTCTTAATGGGTAGTTTAGCATCGTGGATGAAGCTTAAGTGCTTTACTTGTTTTGGGTTCAAAATCTGGCTAAACAGTCCACATTTGTGCTGTGGAAACATTATTTAATATTACCCAAAAGTGATTCTGCAGTGTTTTTCAGAGGCATTCATACTCAATCCATCATTCCTGCTCTTACAGGTTATGTCAGTGGATATCTGGTATCTATTTCAGGGATAAAAGAGGATTCTTCTTTCTGTTGAAGACTGTGACTCATACATGTAGTTTTTGGTGGCCTTGGCATTCAACCATTCATTCAAGGGCAAACTGAAACCAACCAAGGACATTTCTCCCTTGATTACAAAGACAAACCCTACCACCTGATAGAAAGAATCCAACCCAATGTAATCAATAGATTGGCTTGTAATACAATAGTAATACAGTTACAATAATTTCAGGATAATGCAAGGTGGCAGGAGCACTTTGTAAAGGTACAGAAACACAGCTACCAATGTGGTTAGCTCTGCTAAGGGCGGAGCGAGGTCAGGCTATCTAGACATAGATTCCACTGGTTACATGGCCTGCCATGTCAGCTGTCAGATTTACAGAGTACTGTAGATTTGACAGGGACCTTGCACGATTCCAAGCAGGAACAACAGGATCTGACAGCCTCATTTGTTACTGCATCACTCATATAGTTATGTGATTCACTTGGTTACTTGATGGACCAGATTGTAGAATATTCAGACACTGGTGGATCTAAAGAAGTATAAGAAAACTCAAAAAGACAGAACAAGAAAGTCTGTCAGCTGTGAGCCCTGGTACAGAAAGTTCCTGAAAATGATGTTCTGTGCACTTATTGAAGGCACAAAAAGCTCCTGAAAATGCTCAGTGCACTTACTGGAGGCACAGAAAGCTTCTGAAAATGCTCAGTGCACTTACTGGAGGCAAAAGAGTTCCTGATAATGCTCAGTGCACTTACTGGAGGCACATCAGGCTGCTGAAATGATAATATGGGAACTTATAAGAGGTACAGAAATCTCCTAAAAATGGTGCTCTGTGCCCTTGTTGCAGGTACAGAAATCTACTGAAAATAATATTCCTGAAAATGGTTTGTGTAGTAATTGGAGGTACAGAAAGCTTCTGAAATATTTTGTGCAGTTTTGGAGGTACAGAAAGCTTCTAAAAATGATGTTATGTGTTCTGTCCAGAGGCAACGAGAGCTTGCAAAAACAAGCCTAATGGAACCAGTCAGAGACAGTAAGAGCTTCTAATGATGAAGTTCTGTCCTCAGGTGAGAAATATTGAAAATTCCCCAAAAAGAAAAGCTCTATGTAGCAGAGAAAGCACCAAAAGTTCATGAAATAAAGCTCAGTGCATTAATCAGAGGCACTGAATGCTCAAGAAAAAGCAACTCAAGCTCACTGATAACTCCTACATACAGAGCTCTGTGACACACACACACCAAAGTAAAACTGAAAGAAGTCCTTGCACCAGTTTAAGCGCAGAATTTGTGAACGAAGCCTTCTGAATTGGCCAGTGGCAGCTAAAACACATTGAAACTTAAGCTCAAAGCACTAGATGGGCTCTGAGATTCTAAAAATGAAGCCCTGCTCACTCAAAGATGCATAATGTGAAGGTTTGTGCAATAGTAAGAGACACTCAAAGCTCTCTAATATGATGGTCTGTGTGGTAATTACAGGGACTGACAGTGCTGAAAATGAAGCACTGTGTTCAACCTGCATAATTAAAGGATTTAAATGATTGACTACGATCTGTGGCAGGTTTCAGACAGCTGACATTTTACCTCTCTACTGGTTGGGTTTCCAAGCAATTAATGATTCACAATACATGTCAAATCCATTTATGTATGAATTTAGGAAACAATGAATCAATTAATCACTGGTATTTTTCCTGACCAGCAAATCGGGATAATACCGTATATTCAAGTAGTGTGTTGTAACATGGCAAGGGGTGTTGACAATAACATAAATGACAATGTTATTACTTTAACCACTGCTAGAAACCAATATTTTCACCTGTGGAAATATAAAAGATACAGTATCATGTGAGCTATTGCATTTTAGTGCAGTCAAGGCAAATCTATAAATGTCTGAAAAGTTCTCATTACGAAAAGGGTAAGCATTGATGGGATAGAGGATTCAACAAGACTGAAGACACCTGCATCATTTGGGAACAGGTACCTTTCCTGACAAGGTCATTAAGCAAATGCAGTGATAAAAATTGCCACAGGCATAACGCATCCCATGGACCAATACAAACCAGAGCTGACAAGGGTCGGGAAAGGCTGCATATTATGTAGCAAAGTGGCCTTAACAATAGTCACCTGGGTTCAAAGTAAAACCTGGCTCTGATATAAAGTTTTTATTGTTGTTATGAAATATCTGCGACAGGAAAAAACTGAATGGTTGGGGTTTGATCTGAGGGGTTGAGTGTATGTGGCATGCGCCAGAAATCGATACAGGGAGTCTATTTATTGTGCTACACCCGGTTTACCTCCTTGGGTCTGCCTATGGATTTCCCTACCACTCGTTCAGAAGACAGCCAACATACCTGGCAAGTTTTGTGTCATTGAAAACACAGTTCAATAATCCCTCATTCCCATTTCCTCGAGTACAGAAAATGATACCCACGACCAAGGTCAGAGAAGATATCATCGTTGGGCTATGAGATTTTACCATTTCCGTTCAAGTAGTTAAAAGGGTCACTCACCTGATGAAGGCAAATCCTTTGTCTTTGAACACTCGGATTTCTTGGATCTGTCCATACATGGAAAATACTTTCCTCATCAATTCCTCTGTAAAAATCAAACGAGAGAAAACAAATTAGCAGAGCATAGCAGTAACCACACGTGTTAATTTTATCTGGTAGTGCACGTAATATTTGATGTCGTCAATATCAAATTTGACACCATGACGATGAAAGTCGCTAGATATAGTGCTGCCTTGTCCATTTCCATCATATGAGCAGGGTGTCATCCTGTGAAATATTAATAATAAAATCACGCATTAAATCAACCATGTCTGTCAGCGTAGCCAAAAGCTGCACAATTTATTGCCCAGATTGAAAGCAATCAATATTAGAGTTTTTTATCTGAAATGTGGCCGCCCATCAGGGGGACTTAATACGAGGGAATGGTTGCCTTCTATTGATATATAGATCTTTTCCACATGGAATAAGGCCTGCAGATACATTCAATTCTATCAACATGCTTTGTGCGTCAACTTCAAAAAGAGTCTTGGGGCTGTTTTTCCCTTCCATAAAACACTGCTCCTAAGTAGTGTGGCCATTATTTGCCCATGCTGAA
Organism: Sipunculus nudus; assembly: GCA_026874595.1. Lineage (NCBI taxonomy): Eukaryota > Metazoa > Annelida > Sipuncula > Golfingiida > Sipunculidae > Sipunculus > Sipunculus nudus. The sequence goes on along the minus strand of CM049306.1, from coordinate 45,502,347 downwards.
GAAGCAATCATAGATGTATTGACATGCTACAAGGGTCAGCAACACCCCTAATGTTCCTTGGTTTAACACGGGACAACAGAATTATGCAACCAGACCACTGTGTCAATAATACAGTATTGAGAAAAAGACAAACCACCAGTCTGTGGCATTGACTATTCCCTCATCCATGATTATCAATTCACAGCTGAAAATATTCTGGTTATTGAGCTGGGCCCCTTCAGATGGTAATATTCTGCCCTAATATTTATCTGTGTAGAATGATTTTGTTTCATTGGGGTTCAGGCCAGGGGCTACAGATGGCACTACATAATAAATATGATGCACATAGCCAGGTGATAAAGGACCACATTTTATCCTGTTTTCTGTATAATGAGGTTTAATAAAGTAATACTTTGATTCTTTGGAATATTGGCCAAGGTCTGTAGATTTCATGGTATAATGATAGAGTATGACAATTGTATTATATTAGAAGGTGTATCATCACAGTTCTACAAGCCTTGTATTCCACTGGATTGTTTTATGATGGTTCTATGTATCTTAGTAACCACTTCAATAAGTATCCTTGTATTTCTTGACCTTTGAACTTTATTACCTCTGCCCCAACCTTTCCAGTTTACAATATAGCTGTTATCACCCCCTGTCTGTTTCTATCTAAAAAGATGCCCTTTAGTGCATAACATTTTTTTCCTATACTACTTATGAGTATTTGGCAATGCCACTGTACTGTCCTCTGTTGTTTTATAACTGCGAGGCTAAAATGTGGTGCAATCTACAGAAAGAAGAACATAGTGGCAAAACAGCAAACAATTCGGATACTGAAGAGCTTTCTCAGTCAGTGGGTGTGCCTTTTATGGTAAACAAAGTATCAACTGTCTGGATATAGGAAGCAAAGACCTTGCACCTGAAGGTGAACGAAGCCACAAAGGTAAAAAGACTTTACTTGTCCATGAGCTGGATCTAGGCCATACAGCTACCAGTGACTTTCATACATCTCTTCAAAGATGGTCTTCTGGATTACATAAAGCCTGATCCTTGTTCCCCAGTACAGCTGTTTCTCCATGTGTGCATATATGTTTGTGTGTGCAAAATCACTCATTTGATATTTTAACTGTGGTGCACATGTGTCTGTATATATGTTTGTATGTATATGTGTGAAAATCACCACAAGAGTGATTTTCACGCATACAGTCTGTATGAACTCTGGGTATAATGACGCCCCTCTACCATCCTGCTAGATCTACTGTACCACTCTATACTTCTGCCAGTTCCTGCATATGTGTTCACACAGAAGCACAGCTTAAAACAACTGATGATCACACTCCATAAGAGGTTAAAAGAGAGCAGTTTAACTGATGGTACCTTATACTGTAAAGTATCATGAAGGTTTTTTTTTTAGCCTTAATTTGGCCAACTGTTGGAGTATTCTATGTTTGTCTCTTCTTTTTCATGAACATATGTATAGCTAATACATGAAAGACATACCAGTGTCATCGACTAGCTGTTGAAGCCTAAAATGTGAAAAAAGTGTTCAAAGTTTCACAATTTAAGATGATATGCTATTACTAAATTTACAAATACAGTACTGATAAAAACTTTAAATGCAAATTCTTCTGACATGTAAAGAATCTGAAAATTTCTGCTGGATTATGATCAACTCAGGTAGATTAATGTTAACTCAAATGAAGTAAGAAATATTATTTGAAATTACTTTAAACTTACATTAACTGCTTTTGCATTTATTTTTAATTTTGCGAATTTAATTTGTCATATAAAAAGAGATGTGCTTGCAGAATCATTCCAAGAGCATTATACCATTTTACAAATAGTTGACAAATACTGCAAAAATCACAAGGCATATGGTTGTTGTTTGATTATGATAAATGAGTAAATGTGGATATGCCAATTTGGTCCCACAAAGGGCAAAGTTCAGTTTGATCATGAAAAAAGGTGCTCCATTAGGCTGCGGTTGTTTTCGCTAAATGGTACCATAGGGAAAAATAATGAGAAAACATTTACACAGTAAACCTCCTGTAAGTGGTAATGGAGAGTTTATTGAGACAGCTTTATTCATCCGAGCTGATATTGTGATATACCAGAAAGTGCTGCTCAAATGGCAATTCATTCATTTATGAAAGCTTCCCTACACCTCGACATCTGAGGAACAGCACAAAAATAATCCTCGATGTATCTGGTCAATACATTGTGCGATTCCAAAGCTCTGAAATGAATTAATACCATCTTGCATGTTAAGAGCTACCTTCTGTATCTGTGCCAGCTGATAAAAAAGTCCATCCCTACCTGGATCCGACTGCAGCGGATCACGTTACCTGTATCACAGAAATGGTAAATATATTAGTATTTCAATGGGTTCCCCTTTCTCGCTTTTTCAAGTGCTGCAGGGGTAAATGTCAGGGGTCATAAAATTTAAACCGGTTTAGATTTATGTAGAATTGAAGATATCCATGAATGTGGATAAAAAGCTGATCTGGGATAGGGATGGAATTCTCCATCATCAGAGATGTTCTCTTCAAAAACAATGTATTTATAAGTTAAATCTGCTACAAAGTTCTTTCTCATGAATAAACAGCTTCTCTGCTACGGGAATGACATGAACTCTTAAATCACTTTTGTTCTAGGATCTCACTTGATTTTAAGTACTCAATTATTGCCTATTTTGTTGCGCTGGTGCCCCAAATGTGTGTACTGGCCTTGGCTATGGTCGAGGGGAAGCTTGGTGTAGCTGGATTGCCCACGACAAGGCGGCTATCAGTGATATGGCCATAAACCATTTAGTGACTTTTCGACCATTGGCAAACTCATCTGCTTGGCTGGTCTTGTGGCAAATCAACAGTGCAAGCTTACATTGGGACAAATGAGGCTGCCCCCTGGTATGAGTTAGTGTTGCGGGCCTAGATCAGTTGTTATAATGAGTGCCAATCGTGGCTGCAAGGCTGGGACATCACAGAAACTGGGGCTTAAACAGCTCAGCGTCACCCTGCGAGCACAGAAATGCAGCAAATCGGCAAGCAAATGTTTCGTCACAGGTGATCAATACCAGTGCGAGACTGGAACCCATAATTTGTCCCTGATGACTAGAACATAAGATGAATCGCGTCTCCAGCTTCTCTTTTGATCTCTTCAAGCACTCCCTCCTGGATGCCACTATCTCTGGCCCGCTGTATCAATAAGGGGAGGGACATCACCAGGCCCCCTGATTCAATATCCTCAACCCTTTTGTCAACCTTGCACAACAAGTAGTCACTGGCCCCCAAACTTGCTAACTCGTCCCAGCGATCGGCAACGATGAACCTGACCATTTTTATATTATCTCCTAGTCATGTGCTGTTGAACACAAGTGCTGGTTCATTTACGGAGGCCATTCACCTATCAGTTTCCATCAATGATTCATGTTAAGATTCTCCAGAGCATGCCCAGCTACCAGCAGTGGGCAATTTAACAATCTCCCAACATTTCTACAGTTACTTAACTTGTCCTGTCTCATTCTCTCCCAATGAACAAGCAGAAGTTGGCGAGATGAGATGAATCTGTGGCTATATACCTCCTATTGCTGTCTGTAATCTATCCACAAACGGTGTCATTTTAAAAGATTTTTTTTTATCTACTCTTAAAGTGCAGAAAACCAGATGGGACTTCTTTGTCAAGCAAATAAGAAACAAGACAAAGATTGAAGAATCAATATCATCTTTAAGCTCAATATCATGTATCAATCAGAAAAAAAAGTGTATTACAAAATATAACAAGTAATTGGATATGTATGGGTTAAATAGGACTAGCTACAGAATGGTACAAGAACACACTGCTATGTTCCTGAAGAATTAAAGGGGTCTTACTGTAGTATCAAATGTGATCACATGACCATCACTGATCACATGACCAATGGTCACATGACTGCAACAGCATGTATTTTATATGTACAAGACTGCACCCACAATGGATGGCAGGTTTGCACTTTAGCTGAAGGTCACCTACTTGCTTAACCATAGCCTTCTCTATGCATACTTAAAACACTTCACAAGTTAACTACATCTGTTAAGCCCACGCAATACTGGCCTTAGTTGCTGACTTCAGCAAACTGCACAATTTCCCTCCTGTTTCTCAAACAGCTCCTGAGGAAACAGCGCCCCAACAAGGAAGTTCAACTTGAATTGAAAGATTTCTGTGACAAAACTGACTTTTGACATTTTTGTGTTTCGCCAACATTTGCAAATCAGAGCAATTCAGGCTGAATGAGACAATAAATAGAGAAAATGGAAACGACACACATTTTTTTCACTCAGCAGGTGGTGGTATGGTTAATGGCTATCGGGGAATCTCAGGGGACCCGCCTGGAGATTGTTTAACAGTTCATCAGGCCCTGGGGACACCCAAGTTACTGAGCATCCAACAGAGGTGCTTTGCTTCAATACTTGAGCTGATGAAGAAACCAGACAAGAGTTATGGCCTTTTGTCACCACAGTTGACATCTAGGAAAATGCCTCCAACCACATTTTCTGTATTTAATCATAGATTTAAATTTGTATGTACCATGTTGCCATATAAGGCACGGGCAGCCATGTTAAGCCACTTTGCTGTAGATCAGAACAGCCCGCCAAGGCAGCCAATTTTGACTCCTGCAGGGAGATTGTTAAAGTCAGCCGATACTTCATTTGAACACCTGGCATCATGGAGCATAACAAAGGCTGGTGGAGCCGATAGCTCATATATCATGTCCGAGAGACACAGATTTATAACAGCGCTTTAAGTCAAGCCCAAGTGACCACGAGTCTGGTTATGAAGAAGACATATTATAAAGGTTAAAGGTTGGGTTTATGGACTAGCATAACTGATGAAGTCAATCTCATGCCACTTCAGTTTTCCTTTCCCCTGTTGTCCATTCTTACAGCTCCTCAGGAAGCAAACAACTGAGCAGCCTAAATGCATGTCATTAAAAGAATGAAAAGATTTCTGGGTCCACTTTGTCTTCCACCAATATCAAATACTCATATGCTCATGGGTGAAGAGAACACGGTCTTGTGGTTAAGATCTTGGCCATAAAGAGTCAAAGAGAAAGAAACCTGTCACTTCGTTTTTACCAGACCATACTCCACAAAAATAAAACACAGGCAATCAAAATAAACAGGCGATCAGTTTAAATAAAACACTGCAACCTTGCAGACATTCAAATAGAACACTGAAGGACATTTAAATTTTGCAAGACCATAAAGCTGCAGAGGATAATTCAGCCTCCATAAAGAGCCTCAACATTTTGATCTCATCAGAAATGTAACAATCACTGTCAGTAAATGTTTTCTTAAGAAACAGAGATGAATTAACCTTTATGAAGTAAAGGAGCTCAGTGCATCAGTGAAATGGCTGCCATGATATCAGGCACATCAAAGGTTTTTAGTCAAAGTACATGTCAGGCCTGATTACCCTTACTGGAACCTTGTGTCAAGTGATGTTAACATCTAACACAGGTCAACATGGCTTTAAGTAATGGGGGTAATTATGGATATGTCAAGCACAAAACAGGCACATTAAAATACAACCATGAGAGCATCTGGGCTTTCAGTTCATCTAGTGCACTACATGCTTATTTTACAGAATATACAGAAGAGATCACCGTGAAATGATTAAATCTAAAAGGCATATTAACAGAATCCAGAAGAAACTTGCAAACCTGTTATCGTCAGGAGTGCTAAGAATGTACATAATATGCCTGTCAAGTCTTGTGACCTCTGACCTCATAAAATATGCACAAATTTTGTTGAGAACTGAACTTGGGTAAATACTTCATTGGTAAATATTCATAGCACTTGAGTTTAATAAAAATCCATAAAATTCCTCATTTTGCAGTGACAGCAAAGATGTCAGGAGACCTCGGACCTCAATAAATCTGGGGTGGATTTTGGAGAGAAACAAACTCGGGCCAGACACTTAACTGATAAATAGTTGAAGTGAGTTACATGACGATACATCATATTACTAGTAAGTTATCAGGGTGACACAAAAGGTTGAAGGTTGATGGATGGAATGCTATAATACAACAAGTCCATTAGATGGGCATATAAAAAGCCCAAGAGATTACCTTTAAGTACTAGTGAATTTCCTGAATTCACTATTACTATGGCCAGTAGTGTCAAGCCTTTATATCCTATGTTTTTCCAGGAAATGGCAAGACCATGTATAACACATATAGGAACTGATCAAGTGAAAATTCAGCATGACTTTGTATTTATATTCCTTTTTTATAGGGAATTATTATTTTTAATTATTTATCTTACCAGTTAAACAATTATTAATTACAATCTATTACTGTAAATTAATGTTTTATTATTCCCTGAATCTTTTTTTACTCACAAGATGATTTTAGGCACATGTACATGCTGTTATTCACATAAACAGTTGCCAAGTTTTGTGCGGTGGGAAAACTGATGACAATGCATTAAATTGGATTTAACATTTTTTCTTATCAACTACCCACAGACACACTACGTCATGGTAAATCAGTGATGACAAAACAACATATATTATTGGAACCAAAATGTTCTGTAAGTCACCACATACCAGATAAACCAATCGCATTTTAATTTTATTTGCAATATATGTCATTTTCTAAGGGATAAAGGCACCTTCAGTCATAAAGATCCTCATAAAAGTACATTAGAGCAATAACAATAGGGACAGAGCTATCTGCCTCATATGGTAAAACGTGAGTTTGGTGCACCCAAGAATATCATAATGTACATGACACAAATCAAGACTGAATGGAAACCTCCAATCTGAAAGATTATGAAAAATAAATATTTTTTCTGCACTTTTAATGCACTGTCCCTATAAACATGCCTTCAACCCCCCCCCCCCCCCCCCCCCCGTTTAACTCTGATTAGCATTCTCAGTGGAACTTGTCTGAATGACCACCTGTCTAATAAGACCACCTTTCTATTATAATTGACTACCTGCAAAATATGACCACTTTTGGTCAGTTAAATTGGTGGTCTTATCACACAAGTTTCACTGCATATACTGTTAATATTTAATGGGAGATGCATCTCCACCAATAAACATCCCTACAAATTACTGCTAATGTCAGACTTGCCAGACTCTGATCACCAGTTTATATTAATTACTGTTTACTTACCATCGAGGCCGGTTGCTACACCCCCACAGTAAACTGTACAGTTGGTGGGACTGGACTGGTTGTAAACCTCTTCGTAAGACAGGGGTTTCTGGGCTGTAATCCAAAACACAAGCTGTATAATACATGCAAGGGCTAATTATGAATACATGTCAGAGCTAATTATGGTTCAGTGCAAAATTTCTCTACATTCTTGGATTCTACCATGATTCTTATTGGGAGAATAATTAATGATAAAATTTAAGTAAATCTGTAAAAGGTGGTATATAAGGAACAACTATGGTTGTCCATATAATGTGGTTCATATAATGTGCTGCTGGTTTGTTCTTCTTATTATGTCAAAACATTAAGAGATTGCTTTTAATAAGGTATCTCAGGACTTAATCAGATCCATAATTGCATAACCTCAGTTCAATAATGAGAAATGCTCTAAACCTCCAAAGTGAGAATTTGCAAAACTGATGAAATTCTTCAAAAGTAATACTCAAATACTTGACTACTTGTGGGTTTTTAGTTAATTCCCTCCCCCGTCCATTCCACCAAGTTTTCCAAGACTTTGTGCATGAAAACATGACTTCATTTTAGGATTTTTAGGATTTCATGAGAAGCTGGGAAACCTTAGTGACCTGCAGCACATTTCAGAAATCAGGTGGCCATGTTGGCAAAAAGTAGGCCTCTACATTTATACCAATATCTGAGGAGATAAACTTAATGTTTTTTAAGATTTTTTATATGCAAAACCACAGGCAAACCCATCAGAGGGCTGAACTAGCCTCGGAGTACTCCTAAGGACTTTCTAAAAGGTCAAATTCCACAATGCAAACAGTATACACATGAAAGTAAATAACTGTAGCAGTGACAGAAAGCACACAGTAACAATGATCCAAATGAATTGTTGACAATACCCATGATGCAATAAAACCTGCCCCATGGGCTGCTCACAGGGTGCTAATGGTGGCATGCAAAATTAACAAGGTTTCAAAAAACTTAAACAACTCATTGATGGCTACGCATACATTATTCAAGAGCTGCCTCCTCCCTCGTGGAGGGACCAACTTTACGACTACAATACCAGTCAAGCTGACATCAAAATAAAGCATGCATTTTGCACAAACACCAAAAAAAGGGAGGGCAAAAGTCTACAATGCATTACGCAAGTGCTCATTCATACGCAATATAACTTGTAAGAGAACAATAATTTCTGATGATAATTTGAATGATAAAAAAAGACGTGACCTCATGAGCTGACCCAGCAGTCTATTATTCCGATTTTGAACAATAGCTTTGGCTTAAGAATGATGAAATGCTTATAAATAGGTCCATTTCCATGGAAAACAAATGTCATAGAGCAGGGAGTACAGTCTACAGAAGTAACCAGGGGTTGAAATGACTTCATCTGAGAACAGGCCAGGCTTATATTCCAGTTTATAAATTGACAATATAATATGTTGTAAATTTGAAGGGGTTTCACAATGTGTACCCATACAAGTAAAAGTTTGCTATTGTGATGGCTAATTTTATACATCCTCATTGTTACAAGAACACATCTAATAAATTAATTTTTTTACCATGTAAATGTACATGAAGGAAAGACACTTAATATCATTACTCACAACTTTATAATATTGGATTTAAAAAAAAAAATAATATTATAATAGTGACACGGATACAAGTGACCTTTTCTTATTTATCATGGAAAAATGAAAAATATACACAAACAATGACTACAGGGTTACAGCTCATGAGGAAGGTGACCAGTAAATGAACGTGCAAAATGAACCTTCCTTTGATGTCGTCCCTCTGGTGGTACAGGAAGAAATAAAAAAAAGCGAACACTCACATCTGGTCATCCTACCTTCCTTGGGTACCGGGGCTGGAGGTTTTCGAGAGGCCCAGTTTGTACGAATGGCCCGGCTACCTATCCACTGTCCATGCATACCAGCAATTGCGCTCTCTGCATCCTGTCAATGAGCGAAAGCAAAAGTGTTAAATACAGCCTCCACAGATCTGATGCAAGATGGGAATAAACAAAACAACGCACATGAAGGGTTCTGTAAAGGCATATAATAACATGAATATGGGCAAGGATAAAAATGAACATGGACAAGATCAACATGAACGTGGGACTTAACAGTGTGGAACATGGGGAGAATACAGCTGAACATGGAGAGGTATGAACATAAATATGTTCACAGAAACAGAAGAATGTCTGATCATTTTGTTGACCACTGCGAGATGATAGCTAAATATGGGGGTGATTAAGAGTTGAACAGGAGTTGAATGCAGAGAACTTGAGGCGTACAAAGCTTTAAATAAACATAGAAACAGGTGAACAAAGGAAGATTACAGTTGAACATAGTAAGATTGTAGTTGAACATATGGAGATCACAGTTGAACATGGTTTGAATGTCTTGAACATAGGGAGATTACAGCTGAACACTGCTTCGATTACAGTTGAAGATAATAAGACAGAAGTTGTACACGGGGAGATTACAGTTGAACTGGGTGGATTAATTTTGAACACAAGGTAGTTACAGTTGAACATGAGAAGATTTCAGTTGAACATGAGGTGATTACAGCTGAACATGAGGTGATTACAGTTGAACATAAGGATACTACTACTGAACATGGACAAGGCTATGCATGGGGAATTTAAATTGTAGCTCAATCATTTGAAAGCTAACCACAGAAAATTCTGAATATTCCAAGAAGAATCTGAACATGACAATGAACTGCTGAACATGATAAAGATAAAAACGGGCAGTATAAAGCTAGGCTTGGAAAAGGCTGAACATGCAGCGTGTACGACATGTGACTGTGAAAAGATGAGCCTAATAATTCACAGGTGAAAATGGGATAATCACGTGGAGTTTATAGCTGTACATGGGAGCATGGGTATAAGAAGTGGAAATCACACCTGCAAATGGCACAGTGAATATCGGGGTTATGCAGCTGTCTACAGAATGCTGATCACACAGCTGTAGCTGGTAGGGCTATCATTAAGTTTTACCAAAAGCAGGTCTTCTTTCACTTTTATGCACCTGATATTGATTGCATCACAATAATGAGCCTGTTTTTCCATGATGTCATTACGTTATAGGCCAAGCAGATTTTATCCTTCTTTTGGAATATTACCTGCTTCAGGAATAAACCTAAATTCTGAAATATCTTCCATCCATATATGTATGATAAGAGTAGTGTGAAAGGACTTTTTACACCTCTGAGCATTGATGGCAAGCTGGAGAATTAGCTGCGAGTTTAAAGCGAGGTTTGATAGGTAGTATTTGTATGGTAAGAGCATGGATTCATATGAAATAATGATCTGAAATGATTATTAACTGATTATTAATTCTTTTGTTAACATGAACCTACTACCATCGCTAGTTTCTGGCTGATGCAGGCTAGGTCTGTGAATTTTGAGGGACTTTAGAATCAATTCAATTATTGTAAAGATCAATTATCAATTCTTTACCTTCAATTAAATTCTTAAGTAGTAAATTTTCAAAAAAATAAAAGTAAATACTTCACCAAAATAGTTGTTATTAATTTTCTGCAAGTAAAAGAAAATGTATCTCTCCTTTTGTTTGTTGTCGCCATTTATGTCTGTACGGGTGGAGTGGTCCACCAGCTAACCTTTTCAAGATTTGGGGCAAATAGATGATAAAGACATTCAAGCTGCTTTGCCAATTTGAGAGCTCACAGGACTTCAGGATGGTACATGCACACCAAATAATAATCGAAACAAATCGATTCGGAGGTTAATATTCAATTACAGTTAAATTGAGGCCTTTCAATTCAATGCATCGATTCTTCAATGCATAATTACACCCCTAATGAAGGCATCAAACTGCTGGATAAGACAAATCAATGGCAAAATATGTGACTTCCCCACTGGCAAAAAAGGAAATCTGAATTTACAGCTAGACCTGTGAAAGGTGAAAGCATTCCTGCATAACTTCAATCATCCATTATTATCACCAAATACAAACTGAACAATTGCACATTCAAATGCACACTGATCATTTTCTAGAAACTTCAATGCATTGAAGAAATGATGTACATAATTAAATCTGTTGCTTTGCGCTCTGCAATAAACACCTATCTAATCTGGGAAACAGCTGACCTCTGACCCTATCATGTGTATATCATGCTGCGAGGACAAGAGGCCTGGAAGCAGATGGCTTCCCTCCAGATTTTGTTCCATTCAGCATAGAAGGCATTAATTACAAGTCATTAGGCAGCTCCATTGATCAGGTGATTGCATGCACAGAGGATCTTATGTTTTGCTTCTCGTATGGACTGAGCAGAGCTCTGCTGTCCCCAGCCAAGAGTGATAACTGTAAGCGAGTGAAAAAGCCACATGAGATAATTTGAAAAAACTCTTGCGGTTATTAATGACCAGTGAAAAGAAACAGATTATGATCTAACAAGTGCCAAATGAGAGTTTTTTGGGGAGAATTATTACTCTCATGTGAAATAGAAACCAGTCTTTCAGACGTGTTGCACAAGTTCCAACTTGGACCAATGGCTAGTTCTTATTTGCAGTGCCAATGTGATTCATTATATATGGGTGCTATTTTTAGCATTATCCTTACTACTTCAGCTACTATTACTTATAAATATGCCTATCAAGCAACAACAAATTTGCCTGAATATCTAACACGAATAAGTGGAACAAATAAAGAGTTCATTGCCTATCAAAATGAACACTATCATGTTTGTAAATTTAACAGATATAAATGAAGCAAGAAGAGTTTGCGGATAAAAAAATATGATATGATGGAAATAGCATTAAGTAAGTGGATCGCAATGAAGAGAAGTGTCAACACCCTTCAAACTTGTATAAAAGCAACGGCAACTCTATCGTGCTTTCACACCTGCAAGTGGTTCAAAACAGGGCTAGGAGCATGGACTAGCCAGTCTGTCATGCCGTTCTTCAACGCAACTCTTTCTTAAAGGTGTCAGATGTTCCAACTGACTTTTGAATTGGCATGAAAGCCTTCATTGATCACTCAACTAGCAGAGGCATAGAGATATATTGAAGGCCCTAATATTTTGAGTGTGCTGGTGAATTTCTGCTTCCTTTTCACAAGAGAATGACACAAACAACTTTGGGAAAATAAAGCGTGATATCATTTCTTGGCAGACCTGCTGACTCTGATATAGAGAAACTACCTGCATCGGAGAAAAGTAATGTCGTGATTTCACAGGGCTTAGGACTATCATGACCGACTGGATCATGGTCGCACAAAAAGCCTACGAGTTGCGACCCAGGCCATCAAGGTTGAGAGATAGTAAATATATTACCAACGTGATATATACTGTAATCAGGGGCACACAGCTTAAACCTAACAAATCAGTAGTTCAGATCAGATGCTGATTGGATGGGTGCTTGGTGGGCTATTGTACCAAGGAGGGCAATTTTGATTGTGCCTCCCTTGTATCACTCATGTCTTTATGATCCATAAACTTAAAATATAATCTAGTTGCTTTGTGACTGACTTAGGGCACCCATGCCATGTATTATGTATCCTGGTGAATCCCGAACCTGATTAACACTTTTTCTTTGTCCAGCAGGTCAATTTGGCGCCTGTCCCGAGGGGGGACCAGGGGCTCACAGGAGCCTAAATGATCATAACTCCATGTAAATATGGTTCTCTGGGGCAGCTTTTAATCATATCCAAGAACAGTTGTTCCTGTGTTCATTGACTACACTGAGCATCACTTTACTTCTCTACATTGTAAAATTCCGCTGTTCTATCTATTCTAATATCACCTATCATCCATCACTCTGCTCTCCGCTCAAAAACTCCCACTTCATCCATCTTCTAACAACTCTTTCCCCTCTTTTTATTTCTTAGCTCTCTAGCTGGTTAATTTGATTGAGGGTGAAATAATACAAACATCAAAATCTGCACACACAGATGGGACATTCTTTATCATATGGACATGCCAAACATGGCACTGTGCATGGTAAAAAGATAACTTGCACATGAATATGAAAATTCCATATAATAATTAAATTGTAGATATATTAAAATAAAAGACACCATTTGCAAATAGTAACCAACCAGAAAATATTAAATATCTGGTCTTCTTCTGGTTTATGAATATAACCAAGGGATACAAAAATTAGGCAAATAAAAAGATAACTAGATATTTCTTTAAAAATCAAAGTGTAAAAAAAATTAAGGATTTGTTAAACATCTGGTTTTCTGGTAAATAAATTTTATGACTGATTTCCAAAGTAGCCAGAATTCACACACCTACAAATTTAGAGCGGCATCTCTTATATATCTAAAACTCGTGCAGATAAATATTACAGGTGGATTTCTGGGTTGGTGTTTTACAGTGTCAGTTAAGCATTTGCTTCTACCTAACTTAAGCAAATAACTCTTAAATCAGGCTTCCACAATGCTGCATTAAAAAACGAGTGATAGGAAAACATTAAATGATTGCTCGAAGCAACATGGTTAGGATTTTCTGGAACTACTATGAGCAATGATTGGGATGAAGATGGGATAAAGTGGGGAGGGGGATAAGGGAGCGCTCGGTCATACATTGTGTGGTTGGGCACGGTGGGTGCGCACAGGCTTACCATATTGATGATGCCTTGTTAGAGGTTAAATTCAGCCAGTGCATCAGAGTTGTCGCCTGACTGACTGCAATATAATACATGGGCTCCCTTCATATTACAGGGCCACCCATTTTTCACGTGGTCACTAAACTGACTTTAACACTCTGTCTGCTTCCCCCGAATCAGGCAGGTTCCTCAGCCTGTCCAGAGACCTATATAATACATCAGACTACGAATCACCCCTAGCCCACGTCTGGCCACAAATGGTGTTGGCCGCCACTCGTCTGCCTGCCCCACTGATAAACAACTCTACTTGTCAGGGCGCGTGATTTATGCTTTAGATAGGCAACCCAAACTATTTTGCCGCTGTCGTTTATTTCAACATTTTCTAACATGTTATGTGAAGAACAAACCGACCGCCACTGATTTTCATGAACTATCATCTGGCTAAGACCACGAATTACCAAATTTGCCGGAAGACGATCTAAGCCATTTGCCAAAACACCTGTATTTATTGAACACTTGCACAACCGCCTTTGCTTTGATGATTTTTTTCTTCCTAATATCATGACTTGCGCTGATGGACTGTCTTTCGTGTCCCCATTTAGATTACTGTATGTGGAATGAGCCCACATGTCCAATGGGAGTAGAATCACAAAACCTTACCTTTTTCTCATACAGACGTCAAAACCGGTCCTGGTGAACGAGCTATACTCTATCTGATTGATATAACTGACAACATACCCTGCATCAGTGGACGTTCTAAATGATCACAAGTGTCTGGGGACTCTGTGAAAACAAGAGCTGTTAAGTGCTGGTTTATAATTACCAGGTAGCGACTGCAAGAGCTTAAGCTTCAAAGGCTTGACAGCACTTCCATTTTATGGTTGTGCAACAAAGCACAAGAAAAAGGTTCAGTGCAGAGTATAAATAACCTTGACACTGGTGCTGTAATACTGTGTGTAACACACACAAACCAGACTGGAAACTAATAAAACATAAAATTTTGGGACCAAGAACCAACAAAGTCCTAGAGGCACATATAGTCCCCCCGCCATGTGCTTAACTTAGAGAGAGTGTCATCACTAATACTCTTAATTTCCTCAAACCTTTGCAAGAACCCCTTTTTAAAGTCAAAAGTACTTGTAAAATACAAACTGGATTTAAATAAGAAAATGCTTGATAATCGCTAAACAGAGGTGGCGCCATCAGCAGGTTATAATCACGTCCGTCATGTGCTGAGTAAGTCTGTAAAATTTGTTGAAGAAAGCAGCAAGGGTCTCAAGAGATATTTGGTAATCCAATGGGCAGAACTGACAGTATACAAAGGTCATTTGTATTACACTGGTAGGGGTTTACACAGTTCATTTGTATTACACTGATAGGGGAATACACAGTTCATTTGTATTACACTGGCAGGGGTATACACTGTTCATTTGTATTACATTGGTAGGGGTATACAAAGTTCATTTGTATTACACTGGTAGGGGTATACACAGTTCATCTGTATTACACTGATAGGGGTATACACAGTTCATTTGTATTACACTGGTAGGGGTATACACAGTTCATTTGTATTACACTGGAAGGGGTAGACACAGTTCATTTGTATTACACTGGAAGGGGTAGACACAGTTCATTTGTATTTAACTGGTAGGAGTTTACATAGTTCATCTGTATTACACTGGTAGGGGTATACACAGTTCATTTGTATAACACTGGTAGGGGTATACACAGTTCATCTGTATTAAACTGGAAGGGGTAGACACAGTTCATCTGTATTACACTGGTAGGGGTATACACAGTTCATCTGTATTACACTGGTAGGGGTATACACAGTTCATTTGTATTACACTGGTAGGGGTATACACAGTTCATTTGTATTTAACTGGTAGGGGTATACACAGTTCATCTGTATTACACTGGTAGGGATATACACAGTTCATCTGTATTACACTGGTAGGGGTATACACAGTTCATCTGTAATACACTGGTAGGGATATACACAGTTCATCTGTATTACACTGGTAGGGGTATACACAGTTCATCTGTATTACACTGGTAGGGGTATACACGGTTCATCTGTATTACACTGGAAGGGGTATACAGAGTTCATTTGTATTACACTGGTAGGGGTATACACAGTTCATCTGTATTACACTGGAAGGGGTATACACAGTTCATCTGTATTACACTGGAAGGGGTATACACAGTTCATTTATATTACACTAGTAGGGGTATACACAGTTCATTTGTATTACACTGGTAGGGGTATACACAGTTCATCTGTATTACACTGGTACGGGTAAACAATACATATCTCTGACAGATCTGTGACCAGCCAATCAGAACGTCTAGCCAGTTCTGGCAGAAATCCCGCTGGTGGATTCACAAACCAAACACAGCCAGATAATGCCTTGGTCTGGTCATTTTGCTCTCACATATATGACTGCTGGCAATATTAATGAACTACTTCAGAAGTACTGGCGGTGCCACAGGCAGCGCCCACAGCAACCAACTCTCAGGAACTGGTTATTTGCTGCAAACACAGCGCCTGAATTTGAAGCTCATCTGTGACACCAAAACTGGCTGCTGGACAAACCAGTCTAATTCACTACAGTGGTTTGAGGTGATGGGACAAAACTGGACCTTTCCTAAGGTCCTAAGGACCAAGAGAGGGTTGGGATGGAAAGATAACTTTGCAAACATAAATTCAACCAGGTGGGTTTCAAGTATTTGGTTAAACTGGCCCTATTCATGTGGATTTCAATATTGGTTTAACAAGTATAGTGGAAGCCCAAATTTTTGTAGGGTGCCAGGGGCCCAAGCGCAGACCACATCTCATAAGCAATATCCATTACTGTCTTGGTAAGCAATCACACAGAGGGAACAATCAAATAAACTAACCTCTTGGGCTTTTAATTATTCATAAAACTGGTATGTGCAGCATAATTTGTCTGTCATAATGTGACTGCTGGTATGCAGATTGAGTGTGCTGCCGAGCGGGAGGCAGCCCCTGCATCTCTTTGGCTGCAGCAGTACTGTTAATTTTATCAAGCCTCCAGAGATATGACTTATTGGACCTTAACTTCAGTAGTAATCTTCCTAATTGGTGATAGATTCTGATAGAACTGTGTACCGCTAATTACTGCGGGCTGCCAGCCGGGTTTGTACATTACTCAAACTTGGCATCGGCGTAATCATGGCAACCCAATCTCATCTCAAGGACAATTCCCAGCTGGTGATGTTAGAAATTTTAAAAATACCTGCAACATTTTACACCTAATTATTCACGTTTGATGATTGATGTTAATGCCACCCCACCTTTTTCAGGCCTGTACTCTATAATAGGCTAATCTTATTTGTGAAATGCACTTACAACAATGACATGCCAATAATTTAATGTATACTGCAATAATTTCTCCAAGAATTTAACAATTCAACACTCTTAACTGTTGATAACGAGAAACAATAAATTTTTTTTGCCCCCTTGGTCTTGAGGGGGTGGCAGAAATGTATAAATGACCAAATTTAGAAACAGTTTAAATGATAATTAGAGTATTTATAGCAATCAATGATAAACAAGACACAATAGCACTGACATTTAACAGTAAATGAACCATTTCACTTCATAGATTAGGTAGGATGGAGGTGTCTAGTTACTGTGAGATAATGAAGAAAATATGCATGAAAATTAAACGCTTACAAAATTAATAACACTTGCAGTCTTGCACCTGCTTTGATGTACCTGCTTTGATGTAAAGCAATAAATCATTTGGGAGCTAAGTCCCACATAAATATGGTCTAGATTAGTTTAGCACCAAAAGTGTGTTTGTTTTAGTGAAGGTTGGGAAAGGGGGGGGGGGGGGGGTTGGCTCACTGATTTACATGACAAGACAGTGACATTGGAGAAATTGCAAAAGAAAAACAAGCTCCATATTGAGGCTGTTCCCGGGGGTCGCCACAAGGCCATATTTATCACCGCACATACCAACATGGATGTCAAGCTGGTGCACAGGATCTGCTGGACTCGTGAAAATAATCACTATGATGTTCCAACCTCATCTCTTAATCAGGCACAGAAGCTGTGTCCTCCAACAGCACTCTCTCAAATGCTCCCAAGTGCTACAAACTGGCCACCTTGAGGGAACTTGCAGGCAAAGGGCAGGCATTTAGGTGGGGTAGCTCGTTTATCATCATCTGGCAATGCTATAAATATCTAGCAGACCCAACAACTGCCCTGTCCCCGTCTCTACTACATTTCCATAATCATCCTCCAAAGCAGCGACTTTGGCCGTCCTTCTGTTCTTATGCGGAGGACTACAAGCGTCTGTGACTTGAGCACACCATTCGATAGGCCAGTTCTGGCAGACAATCGGATTTCATCAGGCAGACATCATCTGACGCAGAGGTCAAGTGAAATAAACAACCAGGAAATCCACAAATAAATACAGGAATAGAAAGAAATCAATTTTGTGAGGATTCTCTTAGTATTTCTGTGCTCACTAGTGGAAAAGTAAATTTTTTTCTTGTGGAAAAAAATTCAAAATTCAGGCAGATAATAACGACTTGAAATATATATACAAACATAGCTGGAAAAAAATTTGGCTCCTTGATTTGCTGCATTCGCCAATAAATGCAATAACAGATAGTATTAATTCCAAAGATTGGAACAAAAGGATAAAATGTACTCTCAGGGTACATGATTTTGCTCTGCTGAATTCTAGATATATTGATAACTAGACTGGATTTTACATTTAGGTTGTGAAGTTGTTCCTCATTTACATATGTATTCAGTTTAAATGGTGTGATATAAAATGTAACACAAAAATACCTGCTTTATGTATTCAATATCCATTCTTGGAATATAACTGGCATAATGTTCAAATGCTGCAAACATTCATATAAAGTACAGCATTATTTTAATGACCTGTATCTGAACAAATCCTCATTTGGGGTCATGACATCACAAGGTGATATCTACTAAACAGTAAAAATGTGGGAGCATCATCAGTTCACCAGATGACATGATACTGGCCTGAGACCTACTTCCCAGATTTGACTGCAAATACTTGTGCTCCATGAGATGATGGGACAACAGGCTCAGAGGATCAACAACAGTGTATCTACTTCACAATGAACAACGGCTCTTTGATTTGTTCTGAAGTCACTTCAGGTTAGGAAGAGTGGGCTCTTGGGCTTGTAGTCCAACCGTAAATTGATTGATGAATGTGAATTTAAGACTATTTGTGATGTGATTTCTTGGCCCATGGTCATGGAAGTGTCTCAACAACAATCTAAACACTCAAGTGTAGATGGATCACACATCCTTAACTACTCGCTTAGTCAAAGTCTTGCCAGACATTATGTACCTGTAATCAGTCTTCAATACTCCTACCAAGCAGTCTTGAAAAAAACCCTCCTGGAATTACCTGCAAAATGTTAAGTATCTTCCCATTTTTTACTGTATTAAAAGAATGGCTGCATTCTTAACAAATACTATTTCCCCTCGTTTGGCCTGGGGGCTGTTTCTACGGAGAGAAAGGACCTGGAAGCCATCGGTTAATTATTGAGTAGGAAACAAACGAGGATAGCTTTGGCTAATTGATCTACTTTGATGGATACATCCCTCCTATCCCATAGATGTCACCCATAAGACTAGCTCATGGCCAGGGACAATGCACTAAATGGTTTGGTTTCAGAAGTTGGATGTCTCGTGCACATGACTCTGATACAAAACAAAGGAAGATCTCTGGTTCTCTACCTATTGTCAAACTGCATAAATGTTCATGGTTGCAGCAACTGCACTGCAACTATAGGCTTGAACTATACAAACTTAAAAATAATTTTTACAAACTCATTTGAAGTTAATGAGATTTGTAACTAATTACAGAATCATTTTGCATTCATATTTACCACTATATATATCTAGATTCTGTTGAGACATTTTCACAAATTCCACTTTCTGTTCATTTTCAAACCAGATCTGCATTTGCACACACAAACACAACACTTAGCTGGTTTTCTAGTTCTTATTTTTTTGTCTGACAAAAGCTGATGATGACAATTGCTGTGGTGCAGTTCATTAAATCAACTACAGGCTAAGTGAAGGTTCAAGAACATAATGACTTCAATGACAGACACCACGTGGCAGCTTAGAAATTGACAATGGCAGGCTGTTCCACTAATTGGTACCTGAAGAAAAGCGTTTCTTCATTTTAACTCGATAAAATTTCTTTAACTGACATGGGATAAGTCTTCCATTGTTCTTTCAATAGACTGCCACTTCGGTGGATGTAAAAGATGTTTGTTACACATTGTGTCTAATAAGGAGAATTTATCTGAACTTGAAACTTACCTCTTTTTTCTCGAATGAAACAAAGCCATAGCCTTTTGACTTGAGCGTCTGGGAGTCACGGATGATTTTGCAATCTCTGCAATGACAGATAATAAGATATAAAAAATACCATAAAATCTGTTGCAGAGTTTCTGAAATATGAAAAATGACACGAAGATAAAAAATTTAAACATTTTAAAATAACAAGACTGACTATCATTAATGTTTTTATAATTGTATCATCAAGTATGATTTAACTTTTCCATGTAGTAAACCTCTTATGGAAAGTCTTGATTAATCATACCTAGTGATAACGATGCTAGGAATGTGCAGCTTAAAATATGTTCATAGGTACAGCAAAGGTAATGTGTTTTCAGAAGAAATGAAGAATATAGGAGAAATTTATACTTTATTTCACATATATAAAAAGATAATAATGAATATTTAGAACCAGAACCCACAAGAAAACCGTACATACACCCAACATAATGCACAAATGTAGATAAATTTGTGTTTATAATAAAAGTATAATCATTACAGAAACAAGTAAAGCCATGCTATGATTGTATACTTAATGTGTGGTCACTTGAATTAGCTGATCCTAATCCATGAATCATAATCTTCCAGGAAATGTCACTAATATGGCAAATAAGACAGAAATAATTGGCTGGTCACAAGACGAGAAAAGTCACTAATCAGAATTAGCCAACCCAAATCCAATTGAGAAAGGAAATAAAGATAATGGTGAGCGAGCAAAAACGCTCGTAAACTACGCAAAAATGCAGCAAAGACAGATAAACAGGCGACTGACAAATATACTGTTAGAACCACAAATGCGTATGGCAAGGCCCAAAAAAAGAATATAAAAAGGTAGAAAATCATGAAAGAATGAAATGCCATACATAGCTTTGTGTTAGGCTGGATTTAAAAGGCCCGGAACCCGGCCGAGCCTGAGATGAATCAGCCTAAAGGAAACAACAGAACATCACTAAAATATTGGTACTGATGCCAGACAAACAGTCATGCACACACACTTCTACAAATGCGACTACAGTAAACCCGAGTTCATCTGAATACCTCCAGGGGACAGGAACTTTGTAAGGTTAAACAAAGGATTGAATATTAATGTTTTAATTCTTATGAGAATTATACGACATAAATATAATATATGAGATTAATTAATGATTATTACCTTTAAATTAATAAATGATATTACCTTTAAACTCTCTCATATATGTGGGTTTACTGGGTAATTAAAAACAAGCAAGCAAAGCAAAAATACAAGCAGCAAAGATTGCACAGTGACATATTTGCTTTTCTTTTTATGATATGCAATTTTTTGTATCATTTACAGCTTATAAATATGTATTAAGTGGCAGTCTTGCCAGAGGTCAGTTCTATCTTTTAACAGGATTCCCAGCATTGCTTAGAAACTATACACACAGCCTTCCCCTAATTTTCCCTGATGAATATTTAACATTCGAGGATATTTATGATGAAATTGAGAAACTTAGGTGTATTGTATGAATAAATTAGGCAACATATTGTGTGCAAATGAGACCAAATATAACAGACTGACCACTCTCTATGGATAAATCAAATTTCCTAACTTCTCTTGGATCAGAAAAAGGGAGACAAATTTTCCAGGTTTTCATCCAACTTCTAATACGGTAGGGAACCCATGTTAAATCATGGATTAATAAATATTTAAGCAAAGTTCTGCTGTGTTACATATTGGACACTGCTCTGTTTCTCTGGGTTCCACTGTGATATGGCACAAGTAAAGGCATCTCCGCTAAAGCTTTTACACGGTACAATATTGTCCCCTGTGGCACTATTAAGTCATTTCTCAGTCAGATAATTGTATCATTGAAAAACATGGCACTCATCCCAAGTGGTATGAAAGCAGCGTTTTCTACAGTGTTTACTTCTATAAAGCTTACATTTAATGAGAAGAACAAACAGACTGAACGTTCTTATGCCAGATAAGCCACACAGCTCTTTGAAGTGCAATTTCAAACTAATTAATTTCTTCAAACAAAAATGTTAATAGAGCTGTTGACAACAATTGGGAAACACCATCTTTTTTAAAGCCGAGGACATTAGTGGGTTTTGCAATGAAACCAAACCTTTTTTGTTCATAAAGAGTGTGCATGTGAGCATTAGGAAGATGAGCCAGTTTTTAAGGCTGTCCAAATGAAAAACTGCAGGCTAGACCTCTGAAGAGGTGCACTTGCCACAAAAGGCGAAAAAGTTATGTACCAATGTTTTGCAATCAGATATATGAACCAATCTATATGAAAGTCAATTTGTTTCTTTTTTGCTCCCTCTGCAATCCGTAATGCTATAAAATCTGACATATATACTGAGGCAATGAAAATATCCCCAGATTAGCTGAGGGTATCCCAGGATGTCAATAACTGGTTCCTGGTTTGATGGACATTGGGATTTATCCCCGCCCGCTGAACAATTTATATTTCCTCAGTAGGGAGAATACTGACAGCATCTCTCACCAAGAACTCTCAAGGACTCCAAAACAGAAACACACACACATTTCATCCAACCAAGAACCTAGTTTCGCTAAATTCAACAGTCCTCTTCTGACCATTTTTTTTTATTTCCCCCCACAGGTATAGCAATGACGGGATCAGTCGTCAAGATTGGCATTTTGACTTAAGATTTTATTTCCAGAAAAAAAACTCAACTTCTGGGTGTCTGCCAGTTTTTCAGTTAAACAAAAAAGGTAGCCAGACACGTATAAATATCTAATGTATCCTCCAGGCAGGGAGGTTCGCCCTCAACTGCAGGTGTTTCTGGGTAAGCAGTATATCAATAAAATACCTAATATTTTATTATTGAGGAGTGTCTGCTGGAGTGATGGGGGTTTATGTCCTGATGGTGAGACTACGAGAAAAGCCATCAAGGGCAGAATTATCCAGCACACCAGCAGGACACAACAATGCCCAAAATTGTTCTTTTTTTTTTTTCTCGGAGTTTCTGTTGAAGATACAATAGTTGTTGATCAAATTTACCTGACTTATCATTTCTGGTTCGATCATATACTTTTTATCAATTACCACCACAATTTTCTCAGAACAGATCCTTGAAATCAGCTAGATGAACAAAGAAGAACAACTGGCTTGAGTAAGTCATATTAATAACTGCTGATCCTTTTTCCATGTCCATAGAAAAGAGAAATAACTCTGACAGTATATTAAATGACATCCTACTGTCATAAAATTCTCTTCCTCAAGAAAAAATACATTTGTAAAACCTTATCCATGCCAATTTTTTTTAAACAAACAAAAGAAAAATATCAATTGAAAATACAAAACCCTGATTCTTATATCTGCATAAGGCACTCTATAGTAGAGAAATAAATCTTAGCAGGTAATAAAGAAACCATGCCAACTGTAGTTAACAAGAATGAATCTGAAACTGATAATTTTGTTGCTGGTTGGCATGTCCTTAATTATAAATGGAATTATAAATTTTATAGTGACCTGACAATTGACACTGGCACAAACTTGAGATATAAAGAATAGCCTCCTGGCTTCAAGCTTTTTCAGATTTATTATGGCTTTTCAATTTAATGATGGTGGGGTGCTGTGGTTTGGCATGAATCAAATACATTGTTGTAAAACTGTTTTTTTCAAATGATCATGCTGCTTGACAGAAAGAACTACGAACTAGAATGAATTATTAATTTAAAAACAAAAATAGCAATTAAATTTGCATTTGTGAAATTTATGGTTTTCCAGTTATGACTGCACCTGCCCTTTTTTATGTTAAAGTGGAAAAGTAAAAAAAAATAAGAACATTAAAAAAATTTTGAAAAAAAAACTTGAAACTGAAAAACATGTTTTTTATTTATCTATTCTTCAGATAGACCAATCTGAAGTGATACTACTCAGAACAATAACTGTGCCATCAAATTTCATCTCTGTGTTCCTCAAATTTCTTTTCAATCACACTCAAATGGCCCAAAGCTTGGATTTCTTTGTGCCACAAAAACTTTTTTTAATCAAACTAATTGTTCCATATAATAACTGACTTTCAATAAGAGCTCACAATAATACTTAACTAAAAATAATAAACTTGAGACACATTGTGATTTCCACAGTGTCTAATGGGGAGAGGCTATCTTAAGCTTATTGTAGTGTAAAATAATGGAAACAGTCAGACCTACATGAAGTACAGAACAAATATTGAGTACTGCTGGTTTACTGCTGTTGGCGGCCTTATTCGAGGCCGCCTCCGGCCCTTCCCCCTCACCAAACAGCAGATGGGATGACAAGCCTGAATCATCAGAAATCAATTGTTTAGATAAGCACACAAAACTTAACATTCTATACGAGTTTTTTTTATATTAGGCTGGCTCTCTTCCCCCAGCCCGCAGCACGACCTCCCCTCCGGTTATATTTCTGCCGTTATTGATAAACTTAGCCTTCATAGAATCAGTATGTAGAAACAAGTCCCGTGACAGATGTGACCTAATCCATCACATATTTATCAGCCCCACAAACATGTATCTATGTGGACATGCATAAAAACTGGCCAGCCGCCTTACTTAGTCTTGGGCTCACAGGCTGCAAATGACGGGTGTGTGGGGTGCTTTAAAATGCCTGTTACACAAACTATGTTTTGTAGTGCTTGTCAAGTCTGTTGGTTGTGTATTAGTCAGGAAACCAAAAGCCCAGGGGGACGTGTCTGAGCAAATCCAGGTCCGGACACCTGTGCCTACAAACCATTAAGCGCTCCGTTGTAACTCCAACCCTCCCCCAATGCACAGTCAGTGCAGAATCAATCTTCCAGTTGAGACAATCGTGGCTTGGTTTTTAGCGGAAAACAATACCCAGCCCACCTGATGGATTGGTTTCAATAGGTACACCCTTTATAATTTCAAAGTGCACGGAAGGTCATTTAAGCATATCTTCCCTGCTGATATACCGAAAACACCGATGAAACAGTGCTCGGTTTCCCTGCCATCCGTCAGCCATACCTCTGCTGGACTCTGTGGTATGATTCACCGTCATGACTTTATTCTTAACCTATTCAGCTCTAATCATGACCAATTCATTTCACTTTCCTGTCCAATTTCATGCTTTGTCTTGCCACAGTATCCAAGCAATTAAATAAAATGACGAACAGAAACTATGAGTCTCCTGGTCCAGCCCAGATTATATTCCTCATGTTCCATTCTATTTTCTAATGGCAATATTTTATGATCAGACATGGCTATTCTCTCTCATGGAATGTCTATCCCCACCACAGGCAATTAAACTGCCAGGATTACCTGGATATAAAGATAGCCTGCTACTGTTGGGCCTATTTTGGGAAAAGTAATATTGTCCTGAATACAACACCCAACCAATCAGGGATAAGTCAATGCTTTAACCAAGCATCTAGTTTTACTAATACCATCATGATAACTATCAAGATCACAAGACCACTGTTACAGAGACATCAAATAATTTAACCCAGTAAAAATATGGGTCCACAAAATGTATGTTCTCTCTAGCAAACACTACAAGCCCCTCATATTCCCTTGCATACACTGCACTTTAATGTCATCTTTATTTCCATAGTCAACCTTACCTTGCATATTCTATGCTGACCTCATCTTGCATACACTGCAAATTTTGCTTCACCTTCCCTTGCATACACTGCAAATTTTTTCACTTTTGAAGAGAGTGAAACTCTCATCCACAATCTAAATCAAGCACAGCTTGTCTGCAGATAACTTTAACCATATGACCTGCCGAACAAACGATTATCCCTGAATATTCATGGGATGCAATGGATATACTGCAAGCCTAGAGTCCTCAGCTAAACATCAGACCACGTTGGGCTTTTAGGAACAGTGATTTCTTTAACTGATACTTGGACCCGACTATTCTCTTTGTGAATTCAGCCTATCATGAGACTCTCACCAAACGGGATGTTCAATTAAACCTGTCGTTTCCGACACAATTTTCAAAGACTATAAAGGAACTTGCATCAGTGGTGCATGGCTTTAAATATCTCTAAGGAGAGGGTACTGTACAAGTGGTAGTAACTGCTAACCTCACACAAAGATCATTGTAATGGACATGTCAGGGTTAAACGGCATAAATGATGTAGATGAACATCTGATGCTGGTCAAACTAAGCTACAAGAATCTGACAAAGTGTGCCTGAAATTTTTAATAAGTTTTATTACTTTGTGATGTGTTTCTGGAAACTGCCTTACACAAAGTTACCCTAGGAAGGTGGGAAGAAGCGGATGAGATGAGAGGAGGACAGGTACTTCTAGAAAATGTTTTTCCTTGAATAACAAAAGAATAGATGCTGAGGAGAGAGGAAATGTGGCACTGAGAGGCACATTTTCAATAATATAATATGAGCTTGAATTGTTGAGACAGATCAATTATATTCAAAGACATACACTGTTGACAAACTGGACAGCACCAGGGGTTTTGGAGGGGAAGTGGTATTTCTAAGATGTCCAAGTTTTCTTGTATATTCATGCAAGGACAGATGGGCTGATGCAATTTTATTTCAGAGACATCCTAGATTTCTTATATTTTCACTCAAGGACAGGTGGGCTGAGGGATTTTCATTCTACCTGACTGCTGACTACTCAGGTGCATACAGAACAGCGGGTTATGTTTTGCTGACAGTGACAGAGAGGCAGACACAGCAGTGGCTGTGAGGTTATTCATTGATAGGGTGTCAGTCCCTGGGGGCCGGGTCTGCTCCAGGTGATAAGACTGTCAACAAGAGAAGTACTGGTCGTTTCTTTTATGTGTCCCTGGCCACTGCGGGTGGTGCGAGCTTGATCTGACATGGGCTGGAGCAGCGTGGACGGCTGTACATAGTGAATAGTTTCAACAAATGACACACTGTAAAGCTTTGGTAGTCTGACACATGCGATGATATGGAATCCTTAAATAATTGGGGTCAAGCCGTATTCAGTGCAAATTTGGCAAGATGCTTTAGCATCATACAACTTTTTTACATCACCTACAAACCTGTCAAGTTTCAGGTAGTTTGTTATAAGTGTCTCGCCACCTGTATTGATTTTCCATGGTGTCAAATATCTCAAGCGCAACCCCTCCCCCTCAAAATAAACGTACCCAGAGTGCTCAAACCTGATACAACTACTAAGCAAAAAGCCCTAGCAAAAGGCCAAATACATACAGATGGAAGCGGGCATCCAATTATAAAACACAAAATACTTACGAGATCGTGCCAAAGGGTGTAAAGGCTTCCTTCAACTGGTGGGTCTCGATGTCAGGACTTAGGTCTCCGACGAATATGTGGTAGTGTTCTACAAGCATAGAAAATACAATAAAGCATACTGCTTAAAAACCCCAGCAAACCTAAGTCACTTAAAATTTACCCACACTGGGTCATTGATGCATAAAAAACGTAATGAAGGAGGCAGCAAAAAACATACCCCACTAACCCAGGGTGTCACCCATGCTCTGTAACTAAGTGATGACATCGCAAGTCATACCACTGTTCAAACCGACTCAAGTTGCTTTGCTCAATCTGTTGTTAAATGGGATAAAACTTTGTTATTGTACAACAGGGCTGGTCTTTAAAGCTATCAGTATCCAACCAGCCATACAAGGCCACCACTGGTCCTAGAAGGATCAACAGGATTTCTCTAAAATATAAAAAAAATATTCAGTAAATTCTAAAAAATGTTTATTATCGGCAAGCACATGTACAAAGGGAATGGCTAGTATCTTTGATTAAACAGAAAATGCATGTACAGAGGAAATTTAATGTATGCTTAATAATAAAACAGAAGGGTCATTAAGTTCATGAACTCCTCTGGCAAAAACCAGGACATTATCAAACTCGGGCCTTAACAAGTCTGTGATTTTCATACAGAAAGTTTTTCATCTTAATTAGTGGAAATGACCCTCCCAGAAAGCCTGGCATGCAATTAACTTAAAGCAATGACTAATAAGAACCTCCCGCAACCGGTCAAAGTATCTTTAATCAAGTATAAATAAAAGGGATTTCTCCATGAAAACTCTCATCTCATCAGCTAAAAAATGAGCTGGGCCTTTTGTCTTCTCCACTGAAAGGCCTGTGTCAGGCCCGGACAAGGGAGGCATTGTACATTAAAGTCAGGTCCCACAGCATGACAATTTGTGAGCTTTTACCTGAATAAAGCAGGTAAAGCTCAGCTCACCTGATCAAGCCAGAGCCATTCTATACCTCCCACAGGTAATGAAGATTAAACATCACATAACAGCTGGTCCATGTTTACTTGTGTTACATTCAAGTGACTTAGCTGATCAAACAATCATTATAATAGATGGGAAATAATTACACATTCACACATTAAACTGAGTTGTGCTCCGAACCAGAAAAGTTTGTCGATACACAGAATTTCCTACCTATTGATAACTGTAGTTACTATTTGTCGTAATGAATGGCACACATCAGCGGCAATTACATGGTGCAAACAGACTCAGTTCTGTGAAATCAATACATTAACAAGGGTATAAACTTTGTGGGTAAACTACTAAATGGGATTATTGGTCATTGGAGGAGATTCCAACAACATGTGGTCCTGTTTGCTGGGGCTGCTATTTGAGGACTTCTGCCAAATGGAAGCTGAAGCCAGTGCTGAAATCTAAAACAAGGCTCATGTTTTTTTCTCTCATTCCACCCAGGAACCTAAAAATCAATAAACTAGCAGTTCACATAGATAAAGGGATGATGCCCGACTACAAAGGGTTTAATGTGTTCATAAAACTCCGATATAGAGTGGAATGGCTAGTAAATCTGGGCAAAACACTCCATATCATCGGCTTATCTTGTGTACCACAGGATGAGCCGGGTCCGCCATACTTCACCCCGCAGGGTACCCTCGTCATCAAAACCCCCAAGAATCCCCCACTGGCTCTCTCCATTGGTGCTATCAACCTCATCACTGGTTGTTTTTTTGCCCCATTAATATTTTCAGTGAAAGTTATCCACCAACAAAACTGACTATGTGACATCTGTTGCTCTGAGTTACTTGCCGATCTTACGACAACTACTGTCTTTACCCGGGTCATCAAGGCTGTATCAGTGGCATGTACTAAATAATCCCTTTTGCTTGTCCTATCGTTATAATATACTGAGTTGCTCCGCAAACTGGTTTCTATAATTAAAGAGGTAGCCAACTTTTTTTTAATTTCCTGACAACTGGTCTGCTTGGGTTTTCAAACACTTACTGAAAAAAAAATTTCTTCTGAAAAAAATCCTTATAATAAAAGAGAAAAAAAGACACAGACTCATATTAATTGCAAAATTAAATACCTTTCTGAATTAAATACTGTAAAGTGTTAAGGTTTATTTGCCTCCCGAGCATTTACCACGGTTTTAGGGACAAACAAAATATTGGAAAAACAAACAATATTTACTTTTTTTTTTTATTTTACACTTGATGTTTTAGTCTTGCAAATAAATTTTAGTCTTGCAAATAAATATATTTATTTAGGGAAGAACTCTTAGAAATAATCCTGCATGAACTTTAAAACAAAGAATTTAAGGATACATGCAAGTATTTGCAAATAAGGCTTTGTTTATGAGAACATTTTGATTATAAAACTCCATGAAGGGAGAGTCAGTCTGCTGGTTACTCTACTGCTGGTCAGTATGACTTCACATGTATCCCTATTCAACGGTCAGCGGTGTGATTACACAAGCATGGCATAAAAGCATGTCATGGACCAGTTAAATTTGTCGTAGTGGACGAGAAGTGAAGGCTTCATTAAGTAGCCTAATGAGGATGGCACGGTTTGGCGATACATGTTGTCCGTGGGCCACCTATATCATGTGTTAATGTGCTAGATTAGCTGGTCACAGGCGTCCTTATGACTGTCTGACCAGGCTGGACTGGCAGACCCTGCAGACTGACTGCCCACTGTTTCAACGTTTACTTACTGCTTGTGTCGGTTTTAGGCTGGTTCCCCGGAGACGTCGCCCAGTTGACTTTCATCTCCTGAAACAATAAGACACTGTGAGAAGATAGGCGATGCTGGGACGGTAAACACCACATCAGGCTGCCGCAGCCCTCAAGCTGGCTGGCTGGCTTCATACAGTCAACATTACAGCAATGGTCATACATACACACCAGTGCATAAAACGAGAATTAATAGCTCCACAAAACATCAACTTATATTATCATCAAGACCACACAGCAAAAACAACAGCAACAGGATGAAAATATTACAAGAACAGCATATCCCGAGGCTGTCCCAGCAAATTCACAGTCACTCTGCTTTCATACAGCCATCATCGGACCTCTCTCAGACCTTTAATGTTATTTTTACTATTATAAAATATTTAATGATATTTCAATAACTGGTAGAACTGGAACTGACTGGGCCTTAAATTATCTTTGTCCTATTGGGTTTTACCAAGTGCCTGCCAATGCTAACTGGTCCTTATTACAAATTCTATCCAGAGTTCAGAGGTCAAGGATCTAAGCTTGACCTTAAGAGGGTCAGGCATAAGGAAACACTGTCAACAAATGAGAGTCAACTTGGGCTTACTTGGGGCTGCCAACCTTTTCCCTGTAGACCACCCGGCTCACCTATGACCTGTATGGACAATATCAGTAATTCCTTCTAATCAAATTTGAATTGAACTATGCGACCCTATCTCATCAGACCTCCCAACCCTGGGGGTAAGCTAGGTGCCTCAGGTGACTAAAACCAATAAGGGCTATTGGAGCCTTGTTTTGTTTATTAGTAGCCTGAGTCTGGGTGGTTAAGGGCAGGTCAGTGGCAAGTGGCTGCTAACATGCAACACTGGCCTGACTGACTGACAGGCTAGGCTGGGCGGCAAGATGCTGTCAGTTCAGTCTCTTATGTCACTTTCATCCCCATCATTTACCTGTTACAGACATTACGACCTAACACATGGTGTCTTATTATCCCACCAGCCAGTGTCCAATATTATCTGTATTTAGTAACAAATTAATTAGTCTGTTTGCTAAGTTTGTATTTCTGTATATATCATTGTGAATCAAATTTTGTCACACTTACCATAAATAAAATTAATATATTTAGGTATACAATATCCTACAAGCCAGTCAGCCATAAATTTAATATATTCAATCAAGAAAAGAGATAATAAATTTAGCTTATGTTTCATATTTAGTATTTCTGTGCCAGTAACATGTGACGAGACTATTTCATATCCGTTGCAGGTGTAGGCTACATATTACATGAAGTCACCACCTGCAACGTGATCTAATTAAAATAGACGAATCATATTTTGCTTACATTTCTATATGTGACTGTAACAATGTTCCATTTTTACCTTTCTGCAAACAATGTAAATTAATTGAGAATCTGCATTGGTCTCTGTACCATTTTATCCTGTCTTGAAACCAGAGTGTTGATCGTTTTAAACATAATTAAAACTTAAGTCTGCTATATTTAAATTATAAAACAGTGTTGATTAATGGAAAATAAAATAAAAGTCTGTACTGAATATTTGAACCAAATGTAACAGGAGTCTGGTAGAAATTCTCATAGTTTGTTATATCAATCTGGACTGGGTGTGTGGGAGGGCAAGGTAAAACTTAGTATGTGAAATATTTTTAGCTAGACTTTTTTAAACATTTTTTTCCCATGGTAGATGACCTGTAAGTAATTCTAATGAATTGTAGGAGTTATCAGAATGAACCCTGGGGGACAGATAGTCCAGAAATATTGCCATACGCTCAATTGGCAATGGTGGATCATAGCACAATAGCTACTGGACTGGCAGATGGGATCCAGTTGCCATGATACAAATGATCCAGGCTAGTGATCCAGTACCTCTAGTTTGCCCATGATATGTTATGACAGGTGAGCCAAAATACTGCTAAATCAGTCGAGCAAAATATGGCACCATGAGCCTGGCATGATTTAGTACAATCACCCCAGCCATGTAATGGTACGATCACCTAGCCACTATTTGCCGCCCAGTCAGCCATGATTACTGATCCCGCAGCCTTCCCGCCGGCATGCCACAAAGTTGATTCTCATCTTTCATGTGTGAACAAAAGGTAGTTCATGTCCATCGCAAGTCTACATCTCCGGCTCTGCCCCACCGCACCTACACCCCACCGATGGCTGGAAGAGGTCACCGTCGGAATGAAGAGGTGGCAAATTGTGTCTTTCGCCTCCTTTATCATGCTTGCCTTGTTCTAGCTGCAGATAATCTACTCCCTCCCCTTGATTTCCGGCCAAAAACACTCATACCCATGTTTTTATTAATATCCTTATTTATGGTGACCAAATCAATACTGGCTCTCTGAAAATTCTTATTTAATGTCTGGTGCGAGTGCAAGTTTTTATTTTATGGATATTGATGAATCTTCATTATTTTTGTTCTGCTGACAGTCTGTGTGGTTGCGGGGCTTTAGACCAGATATACGAGTATTTCTGTTCACTAACTGCTTGGGCTGGGCATATTTTTGATACAATCACATTCTCCATCATACTTTCAACTTGTCCGTTAGTCATACACACTTATTCACAAATGAAAAATAAATCTTGCCGTTAATGAAATTTACTTCCGTTTCTGGAGGGAAACGCACCTCAGTATAAGACTGCCCAGGGTGACGATGGTCTTCATGTCAAAGAGGGTACATTAATACTTCAATAATCTATCAGTGATAACACTTCCGGTGAGTCGTAATGATAGATGGATGATAAATTACCAACCACGCCCTCCGGGATACCTCGGGATTCAGATGAAACCTAGTAAAATGATTGAAGACCATACAATTACCTGTTGTTCCTTCACCAGGTTCCTCTGACGGCCTATTGACATACACCTTCCCATCATGCACTGCTACTTACCAAAAAAGATACTTACCTCGTGTCTACAGTACCGGCGTCCTCACTTAGATCTCATAGCTTTGCAACAATCAACACCTGTGGCGTCCGTCAAAATGGGTAAAAGTGCACACAAAAAACTCCCGTCACCCTAAAGTACCATTATGTAGCTGGACAGGCAAAGAAATACAAGCACTGTGTATGAGACAAGAACTTACAGTGTCATCGTATAATGACTTTTTTTTACTTGCAGGGTTTTAAGCTATCAGCTAACAGGTAGTCTGGCCTACTGTGTCTTCCTGTTCCTGTAGGTTTAATTGTCTCAATAACCTACTGGAATCTGAATGAATGCCCATGTTGTACAGACTACAGGATGTGGTGTAGTTTTTTCTCCGCAAATATGATATAACATGACAGATCATACAAGTCTGGCTCTAAATTCCACAGGTGCTTTAAATGTTATAAGGTGACCACAGAACATATGATCTAAATGTAACAGGTGTTTGAAATAGATATGATATGACAGACAGGTGATCTATACATGATAAGTTCTATTGTCAGTTTCCAATCGGTCCTACATGTGTGCACTGTCACAGGTGGGTAACCCCAAACCACAGCTCCACGAAAAAAATTCAAAGAAAAAAAGACGATTATCTGTATTGCAAGCCCAATCTGTGAGATGTAATTGTAGTCAGACCTGTGTATTAATGAAAATCATTCATCCATAAACATGCTCAGTAGGCAGCCCCCGGCAAACTCGCCAATACGCGCCATTCTGTGTTGGCAATAAATTCTAAATCTGGTTCAATACCCGCTATATTAAGTACCTACGACAATGATGCAAGTAAATAACCTTGTGGAGCCCAAACCTGGAAATTCTATGCCCACCCAGGCCAGGTGGTTTGTTGCTAGGAAATAGCATTTTTCCGAAACCTTGATTGATCAGTAATCCTCTTTCACGTGTATTGTGTGACAATGACTACTTGATTTTCAATGCCACCCAGGTCTCCACTTGTCCTTGTACTCTTAACATCCCCAGGGCACTTCAAAAGTATAGATAGGTATTACGTGATCAGATGTTTCAGGTTTAATGAATATCACGTATGTACCCCCAATCTGATACAATTTTTTCTTTGCTTCCTTCACTTTAAAATTACAAATGTAATTTTAACATTAAACTTAGACAGCTGGCTTCAATTTTACATTCTTATATCATTGTGTATGTGGACCAGCTTATAATATGATTGTCAATGCTGATGTCAGTGGTGACTGAATGTGAAACCTGAGGGTGTGTATAAGTCAATCTATTGACTATGATGGTAAATGCCAACCTCTTGACAAATACTAACACTATGATGTTGAATGTCAACTTACTGACACTATGACAGAGTGTGCCAATCTACTGACACCATGACAGTGTGTGCCAACCTACTAACACCATGACAGTGTGTGCCAACCTCCTGACAGTATGACAGTGTGTGCCAACCTACTAACACCATGACAGTGTGTGCCAACCTACTGACAGTATGACAGTGTGTGCCAACCTACTGACACCATGACAAAGTGTGCCAACCTCCTGACAGTATGACAGTTTGTGCCAACCTACTAACACCATGACAGTGTGTGCCAACCTACTGACAGTATGACAGTGTGTGCCAACCTACTGACATCATGACAAAGTGTGCCAACCTCCTGACAGTATGACAGTTTGTGCCAACCTACTAACATCATGACAATGTGTGCCAACCTACTGACAGTATGACAGTGTGTGCCAACCTACTAACACCATGACTGTGTGCCAACCTACTAACACCATGACAATGTGTGCCAACCTACTGACAGTATGACAGTGTGTGCCAACCTACTAACACCATGACAGTGTGTGCCAACCTACTGACACCATGACAGTGTGTGCAAACCTCCTGACACCATGACAGAGTGTGCCAACCTACTGAAATTAGGCCTGTGTACATGCCAATCTATGATATGATATTTCAACCACTTGGCACTTTGATTTTGCCACTATGGTTGTGTTTTAAAATCTACTACCATTATGATTTTGCATTTCAACTTACTTCCAGTGTATGCCAACCTACTAATACTATAACTGTATGTCAACCTAGTGCCACTAGTGCATGATCTATTGTTATTATCATCCTGTATAATTCACTGACACTATGACAGTGTTTGCTAACTTACTGGCCATATGACTATATTGTCAACCAACTGCCAAAATGATTGTGTATCTGGGCCCTGCTGACAGAATGACTGTGTATTTCACTGTTTGTGTCACCTGTTGACAACAGGTTTACTGAGTATGTCAACTTGCTGTCACCATGAGATTACACTGCTACCTGTTGACAATATGACTGTGTATGTCAACATGCTGATAACATGTCTAGTGGTCATGTATGTTACACTGCTGATATATTAACTAAGTTTATGGAATTGTTGATATTTTACTCGAAATTTCAACCTACAGACTTCACAACTATACATGTTCATCTGTTGACGCATGAAAGTAGACATCAACCTGTCGACTCATGAATCACTGAATGTACAGTAGATGGCAACCAGCTGACGCATGAATGTAGACATTAACCTGTTGACACATGAATGAAAACTCAACCTGTTGAGGCATGAATGTAAACATCAACCTGTTGACGCATGAATGTTTACGCCAACCAACTGACGCACATGAATGTAGACGTCAACACATTGACATCAACATGTTGGGAGCTCAGATTAACATGCTTATGTTTTCCATGTGGATATAATAATACATCAAATTGCACTACTGATTACAGAATTGTATGTTCATACTATATGGTTCATACTGGAACTATGGTAATGTATACATGGGTGGTCAGTATACATCCGATACATTCAAGTGAATAGCCTGTTTGCACCTGCTGTGCAGTCTGACAACTTCCGACAGACCAGCCATAGTTAGCCGGACATGCTGTATATCTGTCTGCATGAAACATGGCAGCATGTAGGTGCTGGAGACTTTTTACATCTTTTGCTTGGCATTGCGACAGATTTATATCACAATGTATTACTTGGGCCGGCCTGGCGGGTCCTTATGGGACCCATAAGCCAGGCACCTGCCTCTGACTAGCATCGTTACTGTCCACAGCTCTCCAGCAAACCAAAAGCCACCTCAAGGAGAAACATGGCACTTCTACGGATGGCTATTCCCGCTGGTTTACTCCCATAATGCATGGGAGACACCTCTTTACTAAAGATAACCTTCAATGTGGTTGCATGTGCATGTATACACATTTACCAATTACTCTTATAATGGCCAAGCCTCTGCACTTATTGAGGATGGCCTGATTAATGAAATCTGTTATAAACAACCCATAATCTCCTGTTCTGGAGTGAGGTATTAACAATAACAGTCTGTCCATAATCAAGGAATAAAATTATCTCTAAGAAAAATTTATAAAGTAAGTTTTAGAAAGTTGGTGGTATACTAACTGAACAATGGTACATCAAAATGGACTTATCACAAATAATAGTCACAGGTTTTAACTACCGTATATACAGCAGTCCCTTGCATGAATGGGATTGGTTTTTGCAAAATTCAAATTAGTTACAATTAGTTATCTAGAACAAATTTTAACCAAAAAAAGTCACTGGTTTGAACCCAAGATTGTAAAAGTTCAGCTGTTTAAGCAAAGTTTAATTCAGCAGCTGTGATGTTTGTGGTTTTTGTTATACTTTTTTGGTCATAAAACTGGGATACCTACATTGTTCTGGAGATAATTCAAATGAACAGTGAAGTGTAAACTGAACATAACCATCCCAGAATTTTTTAAATGGCGCCTAGAGCATTTTAGGGTATAAAGAAAACTATACTGACAATAATAGTCAAACCTTTTAATGGCTGTACTAAGAATTTTTTGGCTGTAGGAAACCTATAGTACTAAACATAATTATAATCTTGTGTTTCATCTATCACTTGCCATGTGAAGCAATGGTAGTATAATGAAAACTAAGGTAAACATAATTATGATGAAATCTATAATATACAAAATTATAATGAAATCTAAAATAAACAAGATTATAATGAAATCTAAGATAAACATAATCATGATGAAATCTAAAATGAACATAATTATAATGAAACCTTAAATAAACATGATCATCCAAGTGTCTGATCTCTAGACTTTTAAAAGCTGAGTGGAGCATTTGGTGGTATTAAGTCATCTATACCTGGCATTTTATTTAGCTTTTAATCAGTTAAATGCCTGGTGGTCAGACATGGTTACACAGCAGCTGCAGTAATAAAACAGTTTCTGCAGCTGTATATTGCAATGTATGGCCTGTCCTGAGACCAGTGAATGACCCACATTTGGACCCCTGGACAGTGTTTGGTGGACAGTGTTTGGACCCCGTGTCTCTGGGGGTAGGGGAGATGTGTCATGTTGTTAAACCCAATAAAATATGCAAGCTGTTTATTCACATTGACTGGACAATCTGCCAGTATTGATCAGAGAGCTAGGTTCTTGTGTGGCCAGGCCTGCACTAATTAAATACACCTAATTCATAGCTCAATCTCCCTCCATGAAGCTGAGTGTGTTAAACATGGCCTACTCCCTTCCTGGATTGTGTACATTCCCTGGTCAAACAGCTGATATTAAACCTACAGCTACATACATGATTAAGTCAGGGGATGGAGAACAGCAGACAATGACTTCAGCATGTCCATGGAATGACAGAACAAGAAAACATTCTGGCCTGCTGTCTGCACTAATTGTAAATGATGGCTTCCCCATTACTGCATGGCCAGACCTACCAGACCTGGCTGGTGTTTAACGCACTGTAGCCCCAAAGTAGAAGTTCCAGATTCACTAAACCCTGCTTAATATTGCCACTTCAATTATAGTCACAAAAATGTTAAATACTTTTGAGAAAAGTTGTATTTTATAAGGAGTACTGTATGCAAAAGATTAAACTTAAAAAAATTAAAATATATAAAGTAAAAATTTAAATTTGTTCCAAAGTGTCCAACATTTAGTCAGTGTTACAGTTTGTGCTGATGGTGAAAACAGTATAGGATGGACCTGAGGAAGAACGTTGGAATGAATCGATCTGTTTAGAGTTCTGATTTGCCTGTCAGAGCAATTTGGTCAAAGTGCTGCAAAATCTAAATGATCAATTAAACAATTCTAAAGATTTTTTTATTCAAAAAGTAAAATGTATGAAAATTCCTCTTGAAAAAAGCACAGACTAAAACTTTATTAATTTTAACTTGACAAAACCTTTGGTAGAAGTGTTGAGTGCAGACATGGTTTTTACTGATAAATCTTTAATTCTTATGTAACTGATTTATCACTCTTTATGTCCAATCACTAATGTTATTTCTTTTTAAGGCATTATTTTCAGTGTATGCCAACAGAAATATCTTGCAATCATTTAACAGAAAATGAACATAATGGGGATTTCTTTACACTTTGCTTATTAAATCATTGTTAAGCTGTGATGCTGCTAAGAAAAATAACTAAACATATGGGATATTCAAGACTAGTTTTATGGACTTTCACTGTTAATTAAGGTTTAATTTTGAAAAAACCTAAGTTCTAAATGAAATAAAAAAGAAATTAACAAAAACCCTTGCCACATAAAAAATTCACACAAGTTTTCACTTGCTTCGTTACAATACTGTACCTATTATGGACGACTGTCTTACGCTCATCTTGCCTTCTTTCTTATGCAGCAAGAGCCATCAAATATTATATTGATGTAATCAGCAGTGAGCCGTTCCTCATGGTTCAGGGGAGCTCATTACTATCAGGAGAGCCCAGATCATAGGAGGCCAGAAATCAGATATCCCAAGATATTATGTAATGACACTTGATGGGAATAAATCAACTGATGATAATTACAGACTGTAAGTGATGGGACCAACACTTTTGCCTGTTGCATTTTTCTGCTGCGAGTCATGATTTTTATGCTGTCTACCAATCAAGAGTCTTGACAGTGTAATTTCTTTAAATCTCCACAAAGTCTGTTAATCCGGATGAAAAAGAAAATCAAATTTGATTCATGATGAGCAGATCTTAAAAATAAACCTAGCTTTATTCTGAGTACCATGGCCTTTACAAGATTAACAAAACCTTCAGTGATAAGCCTCATTTTCAGTTGTGAAATCTAGAAACCAAAGAATTCAGCTTGTAAATCATCATCTATTTACTTGTTATTGAGGGAACTGAACTGCAAAAATGACCAGATAGTGTACTATGGAGTTAAAATATTCTTTCAGGGTTGTAAGTGGCCGATTCAAGGTGATATTTCCTATATTACATTAAATCTATCTACTTTAATGAGTTGTTGGATAATCCACTTTTCAGTCTGAAGCATTCACAAATGTTGCTATATAGTTTTACATATGGCCAAAAGGTGTTTAAATGATGGAATATAAATTTCTTGCCTTACCTAAACCAAACATGATTCTTTTTTGCAAGTTTTATTAAAAACACTAAGCTGTCAAAAAAGGATTATGAGCTAATAGTGGAGCATGGTGGCATAATGGACAGGGCGTGTGGTTCGCGTCCGGTTCTGACAGCGGTCTGTACCAAGGCTCTCAGCAAAAGTTTTACCACAAGGGTACGCTCTCTCGACCTGGGAGTAAATGGGTACTGGTCGTGGGCAGCAGGCAAATGTAGAACCAGTAACCCTCAAGAGCCTGATATGGCTGCTTGGGT
This sequence comes from Sipunculus nudus, assembly GCA_026874595.1. NCBI lineage: Eukaryota > Metazoa > Annelida > Sipuncula > Golfingiida > Sipunculidae > Sipunculus > Sipunculus nudus. The sequence goes on along the minus strand of CM049306.1, from coordinate 45,462,756 downwards.
TGTATGTTCCCCAGAGAGCCGAGAAAAGCTACAAGAAAGAACAAGCCCGAAAGAACAGGGAGGTAAAGTGTAACATCTGATGAGACTGACATCGCCGGTGATGTCTGACTATATACACCCCCTTCTTAACGTTTTAATAGTATGGTTGGCTTTATTTTGGCAAGATTGATTATTTTGGGGATTTCCATTATTTCAATGTTTTTATGAGGGTTCCACTTTCTCAATTTCAGCATGGAGTAACACGATAAATCCATTATTACAACTGTAATTTAATATTTGCAAAAATGATAATTTGAAGAAGAGCATCTACCGTGTGGAAATTGATATCATACAGGAGTTACAAATGAGGCTATAGCATAAACAACATTTCACATGTGTAGATGAACGTCTTCTTCATGAAGAATTCCAATTAGCGATAATATCCCTTTTGTGAATATTGTGAATTCTAAACTGTATCAAACAAAGGCCAACCACTAAGTGGATATTTACAGATTGTTTCAAACTCATTTTCTGTTCAGTCTTTCCAAACTGACTTTCATCTATGGCATAAACCCTAAGCTTACATGCATCTGTCTCTAGTCTATCCAAAATTTTGATTTTCATCTAACACTTTTCAAATTTCTAAATTTAATTTATATTTTTTTTAATTTTCAAATTTTCATCCTGGGCCTTGCCAAACTCTAAATATCACACATTTATAAATTTTAACAACAATCTGTAGCATTTTCAAAACTGCATGTTTCATCCATCTATTGATTCTTTGATTCTATTCTTTTTACATATGGCCTTTTCTAGATTGTTATTTTAGTCGTTTCAATCTATATTCATCTTCAGTCTATTCCAATCTCATTTAAAAGCCTTTACCAAACTCTTTTCTTCAGCTACCTTTAGTCTGGTTGAACAATCTTGGTCCTTCTTTTCAGAAATTCCTCGCTGTAAGACTATTAATGCTTCCCTTCATTTTCAACGGAGTAAAGCCCTGGGATTTCTAGTCTTATGGCGGAAGCTCTACAAGTCTAAGTCTACAATCTGATAATGTGTGTTGAGGACGTGTAGGAGTTGATTGTCTGTGGCAGTGCAAAGGAAGTGCATACAGAGCAAATTCTACTGGTATGGTGTTAACAGACAACAATGCTGAAATAATCACTGAATGATTCTGTACGTGTTATAATCATCCTGCTTTGTAATAACTGTTAATCTGAAGGGCGATGGTTTGGTGTTTGGGTCACTTAAACAACTCTGCCAATAACAGCTGTTTGTGCACGACAGGTCTAACTCCAACCTGTGTCATAGCCGATAGTGGACCAAATTACCTTTTTAGGATACAGTTTGTTATTCTAGCTGACACTCAATTGAGAAATAATGATATAAAAATAGAGCTTTTGACTGTTCAGACTGGTGTTACAAGGCATTGCTGGGTCATAAAGAAGGAGGCATTTTCTTGCCCACAAAGGCTAGGGCACACAGCAAGTTGAAGGGAACCGGAGTTAAATCCAACTGTTGGACCCCAGTCTCTCCATCAATATTGATTCTGAGACGTGCAGCTAGAACCAGCTGATATTCTTTAACCATTTGCAGCAACTTCTGGCAATAGCTCCAACAAACAGTGGGGTATTGAGGAGGAAATGTCCTCTATTTTAGGAGCATTACCAGTCTGCCATGGGCCTGCCTTTTCCAAGTTATAACTCCAGTGCTGTCTGGCTAGTCTGTTAACAGGAAACTGCAGTCCCCCAAAACAAAAGCTTCCATTGTCTTTTAAAGAACGGTTACATGCTTGCAGTTAACTAATCATGGGCGGTAATAATGTATGACCTCCTTTTGTGACCACCAGCCATATTGCATGCCAGACAATGGGGATTTAAAAAATCTAAATCTTCACTGAAGAATCCAAATTTAACTTTGAAATTGAGTCAAATTATCCATTTTTGACTTCTTGTTCATGAAAGCTACAGAATTTAAATTAAAATAAAAATCTCCATCAAGACTTTTTCTCCAAAAATTAGACTGAAATATATTTTCATTCATATAGTTTCATTCTGTGTAATTTCCTACATGACAACAATAAATTCAAGTTCAACTGATCAAATATATTCAAATGGAATTTTGAGGAATTTCATTAGGGTCTTCAGATGGTCATTGATTTTTAGTGATACACCTTTCATACATGAGATCAGGCTTTGCATATATAAAACACATTTCATTTCAAAACTGACAAATCACATATTGATTTAATTTAACAATTTTTTACCAAATTTAACTTGAAGCAGGATGAAAAAGAATGGATATATGGTATTTTTTTTTTTAAATATTTAAGATTCTGAAGGCTACATAGATGAAACAGAATGTTTTCTGAAGATAAAAATTTGTTTACTGATTAACACATACGTAGGGTTTATCTTTCAAAAGGATCTCAACTAGGCTGAGACAAAAGGGGTATAAACCACTAACGGGGAATTGATGATTTCCACTTCAGAGTTCACAATTCTAATTAAGCTGATGCAGATTTTCAAAATCAATACATTGTGATCCTCTTAAACTGCTGCCATGTGTTGATTACATGGCAGGCATTTTATCACTTCAACTCAAATAAACGATAGGACAAATGGAGTGGTAAGCTGTATTGAAAACTGAAGTAAATGAGGAACTCAAGTAATCTCCACTGATCACAATGACTTTTCATTTACTTTAACCAGTTTCCTAAAAAAAAATTTCATAGTTCATTAACATGTTTAAGAAATCCACAAGCACAGCATCAAATCTTGCAGCAAAATTATCTATTTTTAATACTTCATTGACATCTAACATGTTTCTCTGAAATCCACAAGCATTGCATCAAATCTGGCAGGAAAATTATCACTTTCCCATTTTTCATTAAAATCTAACATGTTTCTTAGAAAAGCATAGCATCAAGATTGGCTGCTGGTTTTGCAAGTGCAGTTTTAAAATTTGGAGTTATGTTTTACTGATCACCGGATCAGGTAATACAATCAGTCTGAGAGGGAAGACAGCAATAATCAACATCAAACTGTTTTACAAATTTAATTTGATAAACTTTAATATCAATAATCATCTGTGTCTAAAATGATGAAACTGTTACAGGTATGCTCCACGTAATGTCCAATTTGTTTAACATGGATTAATATTTCGTTATTTTCCTAATTAAATTAGATTGCATTTCAGCATAAAAGGCTAATTGTCATAAAAAATCATGAATATAATCTTATCAGTTTAATGAATATTTGTTTTTCTTTAAAGTGAGAAGAAGTCTATATTGCAGATTATATACATAAGAATTAAAATAGATAATTAATTAAATTGATAAAACAATATTATTAAACCTCTTCTTGTGCATCTGAGCAGAATTGAGTAAGATCATACGATTAAATACTCATAACATCACTGAGTAGTAACAATTACACATGTAACAGCCTGGGAGTGGTCGTCCACCCAGATATATAATATTCATAACATGTCACATTTTACAAAGGAAATTGAAAATATACCACCTTTTACAATTCATCCTATTGACTCGTTATTAAGCCAACTAAAAAGAATAAACATTCACCTGGTCAACTGCAGATTCATGAAGCATCCACCTGAGTGTGTTGCAGAGATAACTGCCACAAAGTATCCTTGTCTTTGGATAATGAAGAACCCTTTAGATGCTGGCAGCAGAGGTACAGGTTACTGCTTCCACTTTTAAAATAATGTATCACCCCTTCTGTGCTAGCTTACTCTGTATACATTTTTGAGAATTTTGTGTTTGATGTGAATGTTATGCACTGGCAAATAGCCCATAGCCAGTCTGTCAGTTATAAGAAAAGACAAAAAACATACTCCCTGATATGGCACTTAATAGCGAGTGAACCCATGATCTGTCAGAGTATATATATATATATATATATATATATATATATAAATATATATATATATATATATATATATATATAATATAAATCAAACATTTCTCCAATTTTCTACACATACAAAGGTAAATAAAAAAAGAGTAATACAAACGTGGTCCTTCACTGGTCTGTGGACCAGTGTCCATTTGTTCTTTGAAAAAAAAAAAAATATACAAATGAATAAATAAAATTATCCATACCTATGCACCTGTTGTAAAACTGCTTGGTATATCTGCAAGAACAAGAGACTATTTATGAAGAAATGGTAAAAACGACACCTGTCCTTCGATGGAACAAGGCCACTGGAGATGGCCCCTGTTCTTTGTATCCCAAAATACAGTCGATCCGTTTCCCCCACAGATTAGAACGTGTCCTGTGCCCAATGCTGACATTGATACATCATGATAATCAGCATGATCACATCATCATGACAAACTAGGAGAGCATTTATAACTTCCAGTTCAATAGAATAGATGAAACTATACCACCTGTTGCCTTATACTCCACGTGTCACTGAAAAGGAAGATTGTGCTGCAATGTCCAAAGAAACAATGACATTGTGGGGTAAACATGATAAAACATTTACATACCACAGGAAGCGGTTGTATGACCGGCTGGAACGGTGCGTCCAAGCACACCCAATACCAACTCATAGCTCTCTCACTGAAAATAACAATTGCATATTTCACTTGCTAGGCAACAGCCAATAAAACAAAATACATTGGCTATACAAGTGTAGAAGAAAACAGGTGACTGTACTGGAAGATACCATCATTTAAAGTGCCTTAGCATGCAGATGCTTGATGGCGGACTTTTATTCCTCTGCAGAAACTTAAATGTGCAAAAAAAGGTACGGGCTTTTAGGTATACAGTTTATCATTTATTAATAGTCATCACACAAAAGAAGAAAAATAAAATTGTTACCATCTGTGTTTAACTTTTGGAGATACCTACAAAAACCAACACTTAAATCAAGCACATTCCGCACTCACACAAAGTCAAGAAAGGAAAGAGTTTACCTGTCGACGTCAAAATCCACACCGACAATAACTTGGAAGACTACTGATACTGCACACAATTTGTGTGTGAGACAATCCTGATCAACCCGAATCCACAACAAGAGAGACAATCATAGAATCAGCACAGAACTATCCAACAGTTGAACAATGGAACAGCACTGTGATGATACCTTCAGTCATAACCTCTACACAAACTGGGAGATCAAGCAAAATCGTCCTAATGTAGAAATATCACAACTCTATGAGGCCAAGGAACGTTAATCCACACTGCAAGGTCCAACACCGTCAACTAATGCACAGACACGCTTCATCAGCCAAGACAGTGGTCCACGATCCACTCCATGACGGGTCCCCCACCTGTCAAGATGACAACTATTTCCAAATGACTCGTCACCTTACTAAGTCATGGGAAGCAACACCTGGGCCATCACATACAAGAGCTTGTGTCAAAGGTTGTGCTTGCACTGGCAGGTGCCCCCTGATTAGTGTGTGCACACAGACACACATGCACACACACTGACTACCTTCAATCAATCGAATTCTTTCCCATCCCACAGCCGCAGGGCTCCCACAAGAAATGACTAAAACCTACAGCACAGCCACATTGATAGCATTTTCGTTCCAATCAGCCTTTTATGCAGTGTCAGAATCGGCGGCCAGGGTGGGCCCTGTACTCTGTCTGGCCAGTGTGCTACATCCACAGCAGGTAGAAACCACAAAACAAGAAAGCGTAAATCAAGCCTATTTGCTCATTTCCTGCCCTGTCTGCTTAAGGAAATGCTCAGATTAGTGGATGACCTGCAGCCAGACAGCAAGCAGTTAGCCTGATCAAGCGCTTCATCAGCTTCCCATTAGATAACCTCAAGTTGGTTCGAATAATGTGTAGGTTTGGCCAGTTCACTTATATATAGATAAAACCACCTGTATGATAGTTGCAGGTGTGAATGTTCCGTGGCCTCTCACTGCAGTATATTTCAATGTTCCGACTGGACCTACCACCAGGCGCTTCAAAGGTTATCATTTCAGCGTACAGACACCAAGAAAGGATGCCTGCTCCTTGTCCCAATGTTATATTTCTGCTAATGAGCACTTTATTTGCCACAGGGTATACCACCTGCGAGTCATGTGAAATGTCAACTGTTCCCTTGACAGTACTATCTTATTCATTTAGGCGATCAGACAGTGTAATGTATAAACATTTGACAGAACAAACACCCAGTAAATGAGATGAAGCTTACATATAGTTGATAAGTATGATCAAAAAGCAGCCCACCAGACCACTAGTCTGTCTCATTAGTAATACATGCTGGTAGTTTTTTTTTTCTTTGTTCCTAACAAACTAGGCTCACCATATATAAAGAAATATATGTATATCATTATGACTACCTGTTACTATAATTGCTTTTTTGTGTACTATTATTTATTATTTAAGCATACTCATTAGTATTTTAAATATTTTTTATGTCATTTAATGTATTCCTTCAAGACTGTGTCATAATGCACTATAATGGCTTTTGTGAAAATGTACTTATCATATTTATTATGTATCATATATTTTATTTATGCTTGGAAGTAGGTAATACTTTGTAGCATTTTTCTACCTTGCAATATGTATTTAATTCCATATATTACACATTGAGATCATTCATACTGTTTATAGTGTTACTGAAATTTGCAGCTGGTAAAAACAGTATCAGCCTGTATTTGTTTGTAAAACAACAAAACCGATGATAATATTGGTCCCTAGATCAATTAATGACATTTTTTTGCCTTTTTCCTCTCCACATATGACACTTTGACAGCTTAAAAAATTGTACTTTGGTGGGTATTTATAAGTCTCACCATATGCTTCTGTTTACCGACTCCAGGTAATAGACCACTATAAATGCTCCTATATTGTTTTTTACTGTGAGAGGAAACATATAAGGTAAAAAGTATACAACTTACTGTACACATCACCACCTGTATAAAACTGACTGACCAATCTCCTGCTACAGATCCAAAATTAAGAGTGATCTTGATTCTGGAAAGTAGTCCTCAGAATTTCTTCATAATCACCGAAAGTATACAGATGACAACAGGACAAAGAACATCTTGGAAAGAAAGTGTCCATTGATCAAAGTATCAGGAATTCTAATTTGCAGCTTTCCCGTCAGAGTTTTATTGTATGATCAGTGACCCGAAGTCAGCCCAAGCCGGGCGCGTTGAAGGAAACTAGTAATTGTTTGCGATGCCCTTCATAAGCTGCGGATTGGTCCTGCCGTGAACTTGGGAAGACACGGGAAGAAATGACTGTTAGACAGGGTGCAAATGTCAGAGAAAGCTCGGGATAATTTATCTTCAGGCCTTCACTGGTTGGCAACAAAAAGCACCTCAAAAAGCCCCAGATAAGCACACAGTGGACGGCACGGTGACACATCCATCTTTTCTTTCAGCATGTCTATCAAACTGGAACAGTGTGGCTGATGATCCAGACGAGATACACCAACCCCAAAGTCAGACCATAAATAATCTGGCCCCTCTGTCCAGTTTGATAATGCCTACCAGCATGGCCTACAACAGTCAATTATAACATTGTGTCAATCCCCGGGCAACAAGGCCTAATTATCCTCCCTGACCACATGACACATGAAATAGTCCCCGCACTCTGTGGCACATGGCCTCAGGTGAATTTCCCCGCTTGATATATAATCCTGCATGCTCTTCACTGGTCTACATGAAAAACCCTTGTTTGCTTGCACGTCAAATTGATCAGGAAACAAGCAGGAGTTGTCTGGCTGGCATTCAACTTACATAAGGCCATTGCTCACCACAAAAGACAGGTCTTATCCTGGCAGTCCAAGGCATAAAGCAACCAGTATGGTCATACATGAGTAATCAACTGGGCATCTTCAAGTAAAGGTGTGTCAAGAGTGACAAAAACTTACTTGCTGAGAATTTATGATGTTCTCTATCAGGCACAAAGTTTACCTAATCTCTGTTAGGGGGTCACAGTCCCAAAGTTGATCAAGTGCACCAGGCATCCATGGTTTGTGAACCAAACTTAATGTGGTAAAAACGTAATTCACATTTTAGTTCGGAACAAGCCAAGAGCAGCAATCATGATGGATCAATCGCATTGTGGATGAAACGTCATCGAAAGCAACCCTAGCCATCAATCTGCAAATATTTTTCGTGAAACTTCAATGAGAAGGGTTGATGAATATTGGTGTACCCAGTTTGACCCTCTTCTGCCTTTGTTGACCCACCCCGGATGATGCCAATGCGTTAGTCCACATCTTCAATCAACTGCCGACCTTCAGTTCTATCATCTCCCTGGCATCTTCTTCCCAAGCCTCAAAACAGTAAACTCAACAGGAGTCAGATTTTGATTAGAATCCAGTTTTTCAGCACCAGGATGATTTTACCGTTCATTTAAATCAGGCTAGTTGAGGCTACTTAATCATGTCTGTATGCCTTTCTGCTGATTAGACCAGCCCATAAGGCCAATTTCCCATGAACACACACAGGCAAACCATTAATTAAATTTTGTAATTACACTTATTTAATTAATAGAATTATCAGCACATGCACATAACCTCAAAGTTTCTTCTCATCTCTAATTGACCCCGCTTTGGACCTTATTCAAAAAGATGGGGCATAGATTTCCTTCCAACTGATTCAGAAATGCAAATGTTTATCTGCTAATGGCAGGGGGAACAACATCAACTCTCATGTCAATACAGATTCCCAAAATTACAAAATCAGAAAGTTTGGTTTTGGATGGTGCTATTTTGCAGCATCCCCCAATGTAAAAGCTCTTTCAAGCTCATAATCCATTTAATATTCAAGAAAACATTTAGTTATTATGGGCATTGAGCAGTGTGCTTGGGCCTTACAATGATTAGAGATAGCTGAGGTAATAAACATGGGTACAAGTATTGACTATGCATCAGATTTCAGTATGAATTCAGTGGCCTCGCATCACATTTCCGTAGGATCTTTTATGTGTTTATCTGAATCAATGAGTGCAAAGTGTGCACTCTCAGTTATTTGCGCACATCATGGTTGAATATTTGACTAAAATGGGATAGAAACGAGGCATATTATACCTGGTGTTGATCCATAATCCCAGCATTATGCAATTACCAATATTATGAACAAATATGTTGATGGCTTAACTAATACAGAAGTAAACTTGTTAATGTCATATGTGAATTAAGAGAGCTAATTTTTACATTATAATGCCAGTATTATTATATAATTATTGTCATTCTATAGTGAAAACATAATGTATTTTGTAACACTAACATCTGTTGCGACTATTTACACAATTTATAGTTTACATACATTTTATGGTAAAACGTGTAAAAACTATAATACTCTGTAATGTATTATTAATATGCTATCACTATCACACCTCCTGGAGGTGGTGAGTACTAGGTTTTACTTTTTGTTGGTTAGTTATTTGGTCTGACTGTTAGTAATGTTACTTAAAATGTTATGAACCAATTTTGATGAATGTTTGTTAAAGGTTAGGTTGTTTTACAGCTTACTTGTGATCTGATCATAGATTTGGTGAACTGTGACATTTTTTTATTAGGATCCTGGTGTAGGCTGCAGTCTAACTTTTTTTCAGTTGTTGATACAATTTAGTATCAATACACTGGGTGTCCTGGCTGAATGTTCTGCCATAAGAATTATTGTTACAAATAAAAGATAACTTTCAGGTTTAATAATTTTATCCCTCCCTTGGGAGAGAAAAAGTGTTTTTTTCATATGTGGTTTTCTGTATTATCTGTGATGGTGATGTCAACATGATTTTGGTGATAAATTTAATGGGATAATTTTTTTTTTACTGATTCATCCCACTTCTCCCTGAAATCTGACACATGAACTGTTTCAACCAAGTTGTTATAAGAACTGGAAAATATATGTCATAATGCACAAAACCTTTAAAAACAGTCAGAAGGGGATATATCCTGTTCGTTTTTGTGCAAAAACTTCTTCCTCATTCCTTAATTAATGTAAATATATATCAACAAATTTCACCTATTCACAAGGAGGAAATGCATGACATAATCTATCAGATCAGTGTCCAAATTCACAATTGAGAACATATATATGATATTTCCTATTAGTGGCTTAATTTTGTGGAACTGTTAAACTAGAGGCTTAAGGCCCAGCTGTTACAATATGGGCTCTGTTCATGGGCAACTATTTTAGTTCAAGTGACACTGAAGTGATTTAAACAAACTGAACACCTGTTGCCACTCCATTGTAGAGTGACATACATACAACATGATATGAGTCTGAGTGGGTTGGTATTTATACTGTAATGATTTTTTAGAACTAGTAAAGTATAAGAAAACATGTCATAACAAATCATCTACAAAAGCTTTGTAGACTAATACATGTGTACTGTGTAGGCAGGACTACAATAATGCTTTTTAAATGATATGGTTAGTATAAAAAAACAGGAGATACTATCATTCTCTGTATTCCCACTCTGAAAAAAATGACAAGTTAGTTCAAAGAGAGAGAAAGGGAGAGAGAGAGAGACTCAGAGAGAAACAGAAAAAGAAACAGATAAATGGGCCCAGCAATCATTGCCTCTGCTAGGTGGGTATGGGTTCATCCCTGTCTGTGAGAGTGATGGTTTGTTCACAACATAACTCACACAATCACGAATGGAATCTCGTGATATTTTTAAAGCATTTGGGAATGGGCCAATGAAGAATCAGTTACAATTTGGTTTGGATCCGGCTCATGATTTGGATTCAGGAAGTTCATCAAGGAATATTTACAAATGTTCAGTCACTTATGCACAGATGAACCTGGGAATATGGGCCGAATGTGTGAATGCAAATAAAGAAGCATCCTACAACAGGGACCCCCACTTAGTGGAGGCTTGCACTCCTTAGAATGCAGATTTATAATTACTAATAAGGACGGTCTAAGTATTCCTTAGACACATCTTCTAGAGAAACAACAATATATATGGTTTTGCTCATTTCTGAAAGAGATGCGTGACCTACTTACTTAAAGAGTTAGAGTCAAAGTTCAAAGTCCTCCTGATCTGTGAAAATGGTAAATTATTAAAATATGATGAAGTCTGAAATAATTCTTCACCTTATTAGAATCAGCATTAACACTGCTCATGGTGCCTGTCGAATGATAAAGTGCTGAAAATGGACCAAAGACAAGCTTAGCTATAAAAGAATCCTTACACAGATAATATAGTGGGCATAAATCTGTCCATTATAGAGAAGTGCTGTGTAATTATGAGCAGCCAATGACAGTGATAGCTCCCCATTGTCACAGGTAAGCTCAGGTGAGGTGAGGGTGGAATGGAATGGACAAAACAATAACTGGGGGAACTCATTAGTGATGACGAAATAAAAATCACTACAAGCCCACCTGTACCTGTTTTGCTGGCTGACTTTCATTTATTTAAGCCCAGCCTTTCTTTCAAGCACAAGGTCTACAGGCTGTTATGTGGAATAGCAGTAACACCTGAACCTTCAAAATATAGCAGCGTGGTTGTGTCTGAGCGCTCAGAACTAGCCAGGTAATTTGATTAATAGGTTATTTTGAAGTTTAATAAAACAAAGAGATATTAAAGTATACTATTTAATCAAACATGTCCCTGAAGCTCATACCATAAAATCCATGTTTTTGATTTTTTTCAAAGACAATCAACAGGTATTGCATACCAATCTGTAATCTCAAAAAGCCCCTTTGATGACTGTTTTGGGTTTGTGATACATGTTTATAATACTCTGATCATACTGCCCTTTTCACTTTTATAATTATACATACAAAATCATGGTTATAGTTCCTGACATGAAGAAAATGATACAGTTCCACCATTGGTCACCCAGAAAAGACCTGTCTCTCTAAAGCTTTTAATTGATAAAATTCATAAGGACCACACTTATTAACTTAATATTGCATTTATAATCTTAAAAGATAAATTTCATATTTACCCATACAAGTGAATGAAAATGTCCTCTGTTTAAGCTGGAGAAACACCAAACAAACATCACCTAAGAAGATCAATTTAGTCATCATGGTTGCAAGTACAGTTTATATCTGAAAATTTCTGGCAAGGATGACTGATGATATTAATGATTTGATGACCACTGATGTCAGAATCTTTAAACATTCAGAAATTCAAATTTATGGCTTTATCTGGACTTTCTCCCCTCCAATTTCATGCAATTAAATTACATATTTGATTAGTTTTCCAGGATTTTAAAGGCATGTGAACCCTTTAAAACATTCATCATGTTTAAATTTACCCTTTTCTAACAGACTGTGTTAACTAAAAGGCCATGGTACATTCTATCTGAAACAGGACCAGTTCGTCAATAGTGATTTGTCTGGACATACAGAGGGACCTGCAGTGAAGCTACGACCATGTGTGTTACTGTGAAGAGTTAATATTTGATGGGTATCCGACTGCTGCTTTTATCTAAAGATTCATAGGTGTAGATGTACTTTAAGGAGAAATGTCAGTGTGCGTGCTTGTGTCACAATACATATACGGGGACTAGACATTTTTTTTGGTTGTGTACCATGCATGAGCAATTTTTTGTTAAACATTTGTGGATGCTGTTGATACTCAATACAGATTCTGATAGTGTACTTGATATATCAACATCTGTGGTGCCATTCATGCAGCATTTATTAGAAAACAAAAAAATTGTATTTTTTACCAACAAGGATGTTGTATCAGAGCAGATGAAATGGCTATAAGCCAGCAGTAATATGAACAAAAGATCCATCACTTTTATTTTAATGATGTTATCAGGTTCCTACCCAAGACAAGTCTCGGATACAAAATCAATCATTACCTGCAATCCAGATATATCAATAGCAAATTGATACATAATCCTGTTGCTGCCAAGAATGGCTCTGAAGCCTCTTACCTTTTTACATAAACATCAATCTGACCTGCTGATCTCAATTTAATGTGCCTTTGTGATTAAACGTGATTTATTGGATCACCTTGTAACTCCCTCAGCACCTCCGACTAATAAAGGTGATGACAGCCAGTCTCTTTTTTTCCCTTTTGACTTGTCGGAAAATGACAAAAGAGATACTTCTCCTCCCCTCACAGTCGGTCACTTGGGATGCCTCGACCATTACCAGAGAATCGGAGAGAGAACAGATAGGCCACCCTTGGCAACTTACCCAACAAACCTCTAACATGGGGTGTTTAAATAAGAGAAGCCACGATACAAGTAAACCATCTCAGATCTTTGGGAAATTCTCACTGGATCAATGATAGCTGGCTGATGAGGTTGGTGTGTACAAAAATGAAACCAGCGGGAGTACCAAAATAGCCAGCCTTCCAAATCTGAGAAGTAAGCTCCTGCAATAGCAAGCCATCAATTACACATGTCACCACGGTGATAAATTCCTCTTGAAGCCGGCAGATTTATTCTTTGTCTATCATTGGTGATGTGATAAAATCGGTGGTCCCCTGGATGAAGAGAAGGTCCACCTTTCACCCGGGTGCGACTATAGAACTGCTGAGTGATGGTGATCCCCCAGCCTTATGCCCAGATATATATTGGCCGAATGAGGCTGGCTCGAAATGAAACAGCAAGGACAGGAGAAATATTGGAAAGCAACAGGCCTGTTAACCTAGGGAATTGACAGCCAAGCAGCTATCAGATGCCTGTGTTATTGCACTACCACCACCTGCGATCAGTTTGAACCCCAGGCCAGCAAAAATATGGCACCATAAAAAGTGGCCACTAGGCAGCTTCATTTGTCACCCCTTAGGTCCTAATGTTGGCATGACATGCACAGGCAGCCCAATGTCCACATAAATCCCAGCAAAACCATCCCAGCCCATCTAACTTGTGTCCTGCTGTTACACAAAAGGCCCCTATTGTAGACTTAGCTGTACGCCGGCCCTTGCTGTGCCAGGACCAATCAGTGGCCTCTTTTGTGGACCAGCAGGAAGACCAGGCCTGCGAGCCAAAGAGTTGTCACCTATTCTAGTACGGAAAAAATCAGCAGGATAGCTGTCCTTGAAAGATTGGCTTTTGATCACATGTAATCAAGCAGGGACAGTTATTTCTACGCTATTGGGCTGTAGTCAGTGGAATGATCCACAGGCTCTGAGAATGTTACATGCACATTCTGTTACAATCAAGCAGCATCAAGGAGCAGCCATCAATGGCCGAGGCAGTCTGCTACAAGCCAGATAAGACGGCTGCGGGGCCAAGCCTCAAATGTGATTATGTGGAAACACTTGTGAGCACCAAACTCTGGACCAGGCCATTGTCAGGCTGGGCTAGATGCTTCGGCTCATCACGTCCATTGCCTCAGCCCAACAACGTGCAGCCTAAAGTCGCTCAGGAAATGAAACAAAGGAGACCAGGGTCTTTAGGGAAAAACCAGACTTCAAGCCAAGGGTTTATCCACCCCACGCATAATGAAGGCCTCAACACACATAATATGTGTAAGGAAGTACCGATCCACCACAGAGACAACTGCTTTGGGAAGATGTTTCTCGATAAACCAAAGGGAAGGATCCATACAAATCATTCTGCTATATTTCAACATGAAGACTTGTAAAAACTGTATCTGATGTATCCTCTACTCGAACCAACTCCTATATCATGTTATCCTGTTTCTCTTAAACTGAGATGCACAAAGTAATTGGTCTGTTAACCACAATATAATATTTTTCTGGCAAATAATAATATGATATTAGACATTCAGCAAGTCTCTTAGGTTTCTGAATTCAGGTTGTAATACAGTTAAACCTCTCTTAGTGGGCATCTCGACAAAGCGGGCACCTTTACATAGTGGGCAGTTTTACAATCCGATTTTACTCTAACATCACTTATAACACCTGGTAGCCACTATGCCATTACCTGTTTTATGTAAGGCAGTGCTATGAAGTGGGTTGTCTGGCTGGGCCAAAGGAGTGCCGACAATGTAGAGGTTAGTAATTTCATCTGGCGGTACTAAAAATGTGAATATTAGTTTTTTTATTTGTACTGTCATATTTTCATTTTGAGATGATCAGCTGCTGTTAATATGTGAATATGATGCCACTGTATACTAAAGCGCCAAGAAAAGTGAGCTTCCGTTATGTTTCCATCCTTCAGAACTGTGTAGTTGTGGCTTGACTCTACCGTGTGGGTGTCAACTGGCTGCCGTTGTTGCGAGCACAGAGAAAACTTGCGGTTGGGGTGGCAAGGATGCAACAATGGCCTCCAGTCAGAGGCTGGGCCTGGAATCAGGTGGTCCCCATCACTTGCCATAGAAAAAATCTGATGCAACATTAAGCTCTATGTATTGTTTTCTCTGAGCAGTCCCTGACAAAGTCAGGACTCTTCCACAGAAATGACATTTCTAGCATTCAAAAGATTCCTATTGGAATTAAACAAAATGTCAGGTGGTATGGTTGATATCATTTCCTCAATGCTCTGTCGTTAGTGCCATCATAAACAAAGCAATGTCTTAAAACAACCTACAATCCCATCTCTTGGAATATTATTGTCAATTTATATCTTATAATATCCAAAGTAAGATTTTCATGATTAAAAAGTAACCATCTGCTGCCATTCTTTGTATTACCAGGATATCTAAGACTTGATATCGGGGGCTTTGTTCCATAGCTCTAGATTCTTAAGGGGGTTTCATAAGACTTCCATGGCTACTCCCCGTGACCTTCCGAGCACAGCTGTATGGTTTGGCTTCCGGATTAGTTCCTACAGTCTACTATAAGAGCTATAGCTTCTAAAATTAGTCTTGGGTGCTATTTTCAAGGATATAATGTCTAGTTTAAAAAGAATTGTCATTTATGGCAAATGTATATGTTTTGGACTAATTCTTATGATATCTTAATTATTATATAAATAATTCAAGATGAAACTCAGGATGAAATTTTAAGCTTTTCCCATTAGGTTCAAAATATACATACTGTAGATTCGTTTAAATAACCACAAATTCCTTGGTACAATATATTTGTGTTTTTACAAGCCCGCTCAATAGTGCTTAATATTATCCACATTTGGTCCTTAAGGTTGCCACCAGGTTTATAAATTGCATCAATTTTGCCTCCTGCGATGTTTCCATTAATGCTTGAGATTTCCACGAGCTGAAGCCTATAAATAAATTAAGCAGTCAGATTAATCATCATCTTCATCACCAGAGACAAGTATATAAATATTTGAATACTGTTACTCTTTAACTGACAGGGAAAATTTATGCCTGTGGAAATCAGATGTGAATCTTACAAATCAGTCAGAGCAACTAATCTATATAATCTAGAATTTAATTCCAGATAAACTGGAATCTACCTAGGAATCCATGCTGATTTGGAGTTTTGTATTACATGGGTAATAAACAACTGACTTTACCCTGCACAGGTATTTTTTATTAATTTTCCTTCAGCACCTGGCTGATTTATTAAGTCGAGGGGTAGAACTAAACAGACTAATCTGAATTCAGTTTGTACAGATCAATAAGATGAAACACAGACAACAGATGGAGAGGCTGCAATGACATGTGCAGAAAGCAATATTCCACCTGGGTCTGGTGGTCTTTAATTTGTGCACCTGCATACCGTCTCATATGTCACGAACAAGCAATGTTCTAGGCTTTCACCAGCCAGCGAGTGCTTCTGGCGAACCAAACAAACTTCGTTTGGATATATTACATTGAGTATCACCTGCGTAACACCGCCACATGGCTCACACTGTCACATGTGCCTGGTGACAAGTCCACAGCCGTAGGAAAGCCGCTGCAGTTTTTTCTTAACAGGCTGCCATTTTTGTACCATTCAGCCGAGTCATAAACATTGAATACATGCAAATACTGGTGATTTAATCAGACACGAAGAAGCGGCTGAGTTTGGCTGGGCTGATATAAACAGCTTGCAATAGTAGGGTTTTGTGCCAAGTGGCTGGGTTTTGCTGGCGGTGTTTCGCCCAATGATAGAGGAGCTACAAGTTATCCTCACCCGTCCTGCACTTCATAAAGCCAACCTCCTCCTGACAGAGCGTTCTAATGAACTCTCTAGAAAGCATTCATGAAATATTAACAGCGGCATCAGCTATACAAGGCTCGGCAGCATGCAACAGGCCCATAATCTTCCTCTCCAATGTTCCTTTATTAGGATTGAATCTGCTGTTCTGTGAGCTGTAAACATGGATACAGCACACTAAAGACTGCCAGGAGCATCTACAGCACAGCACAGCTGTAAAAACACAGCATGCACTCACACTTGTACACAATATTGCACGTTTTGTGAGGTTTTTCTGGTAAATAACCCTCCCACTGTTGCAGGAGCTGCTGTGAGAGTCATCTACAGACAAGCATTTCTATCAGGTATTCTGGCCTGCTGCAGGTGTGCTTACAGCATGTTCATTGTGTTAACGCACTCCCCAATCATGGTAATTATCTCAAAGCCTGCTGTCACTGTAACGGGACAAATTGACATGCAGAGCTATTCAAATGTAACCAACACAGAACCTTACCCAAGAAGATAATAGTGCAAATCCCAAACAAAGTCTTAAATATTCTTCCTATAAATCAGTTTTAACTAGTAACACTACACCGAATTGCTGAGATTACTCCTGTGGCAGCGAAAATGAACTATTAAAAGCACAATAAGAACTACTGTAAGCTCCCCTGAGGAATCGTTGTTTCCTCTACCAAAGCCTAGCCTTGAAACCAAACACTATCTTTCCTTGACTTGCAGTTCATATTAATGAGATGCATTAAAGATGCTGAGGAGGAATATGATTAGGAAGCTGTGGTACAACAGGACACTGCCCCAGGGTGATGGCATCAGTCATCAAAGCATAAGATACAGAGGGCAACCTAATGACAGGGTGTGTAGTCAAAAGTGGGCCATGGTGTCCAAGGTGTGGTCTTAATAAATGTTGGTTGGTTTGTATTAAATGCTGTAAGTGATACAACATGCCACTAATGGCACATGTACCTGAAGGCTGGACAAAAGTACCAGTATTTTAGTCATTTTAGCAAGTTTTGGCTTTCCCAAACTAATATATAAACAAGCATATTAATAAAAGTGCATTTGAGCAAATTTAAGTTTTCCCAATTGCTAATGATTACTTGACTGTCTCAAAAGCATTCAGGACAGGTATACCAGTATATAATTAGGCTATATGAACAAAATGAAAGGTATACTGTAAATGAGGCAGAATCTGTATCCTTAATGACTGTACAAATTAAACAAAAATATTTCACAATTTTTTTCTGAAGCTAATTTATCTGTCATACTTTTCCTTACTTGCCACCTTCCACATATAATGTGCACAGAATGTAAAAGTATCTTTGGATGATTGGTTAAAAACTCATTAGAATCAATCATGCATTTCCCTGAACATGGGAATTTGTATGAATTTACTATTTCATGAGATTTGTGTTTGTCATGCTATCTGACAATGACTTTCAATTGTTCCCATAGTTACCATTATGAATTTAATATTTTACAAAGTGAGAGTAGTGTGCATTTTTATACATAAATTCATTATGGGTGATAAAGAACTTATTTTATGACATGATGCCTGTTTGCATGTCATAATCATATTAAGTTCTACCGATTCACTTTACACTGAAGAGTCATGACCAATCAGTGCATTATTTCAATATACACTTTTAAAAGTTCTTGACAAAATAATATAAAGTAATAAGTATTGTCATGGAGCCATGGGAATGAATTATATTGGCATAAAATGTAAAAACGATGTAATAAATAATGCAATAAAACTCTTAAATATAAAAAAAGAACACTAAGCAGGTTATTTCAAGACTAAATCATACTCAATAAAAATTCTAAAGACATATATATATATATATATTATAGGTAGTCCTTTTTTTATAAAATCATGACAGTAAGTAACAATGGATAAATTACTAATATAAAGAGTATATTTTTTTGTTATATGGAGGGCAGCCAAAGCTCCATCAAGCGCCAGACATGAGCAGCCACTGGCTACCATATTAAAGGTATTCATCTGTTATAGGGATGTTATCTTGTGTACTGATCTGCGGCCTATTATCAGCAGACAGCGGAATCTCCAAATCCATGTAGGAGCCAGAAGGAACCCCAGCAGAATGCTACGGTGGCCCCCGGGACAATGAACGGAAGAAAGAAACTCAATGTGAAGACCCCAGCATGGAAGTGATATTATTTTGTAGGACTGGAGATTACTGGTGGGCTGATCCCACTATTGGACTGTTTTCTTGTATTGATAGTATGTTTATCTTATATACATTGAGAACTAGTTTACCACCTATCACTATCAGGTGAATTTTCAGCATGCTAATGAATTTTATCTACTTGTACAATTGTGTCTAATTTATACACAGATTATGACTGTTATTTGCAAAGTGATTGAACATTATATGTAAATGTTGATATTTATTTAAAGGTTTTCTCTACAGAGAGATAGGAATAATCCAAACAGAACATCAAGGGTCACCCACTATGCACATGGTCTTAATTTACATTGTTTCTATCAATCTGATTACTATAAATATCTTTGTTTGGCATAATCAAATTTCTTCTGGTGTTACTGTTTGCTGTCAAAGCAGCCATTTGTTTAAACCAAAATGATTGAAATTTATCAAAAATATAAAATTTTCTGTCCATTTTCACGATCTTGGACTTTTTTTACAGGTAGTACAGGTAGTATGAGTGCTAATTATGTTGGATTTAATGCTTTAAAACATATTAACACATCTTTCTCTAAGTGGTGGTATCTATGACATGGTGTTCTGATATTTCACTAATACTCCTACTGATTATTCCAACCTGATCAGTAATATGCAACTACTCAGTTTTATCAATAAAGCTCCTCCATATACACATATACAATACAGTGGTAACCTTGTATTAACAGTCAAGGTGATAGGAGAATACACAGAGCCACATACTAAATATTATATCACATTCAGTCATGGCAGACTCACATAATTTTTACAGATTATTACCAGTACTAAAATCTCTGTTTGAGGGATTAATAACTACTGAAGTCACGAAATCGTTAAAAAAAGGTCAAAGCACAGAATCTCCATCTTCCATGATCATCTGCCCTGCTGAGGTGACTAAATCAAATAATTTCATCTGTCTTTATGACCAGCATTATAGTCACAGCTAATCATAGTCAATTCATCTCTTTACATGTACACTACCTCAGAGACACCCTGACAAAACACCATGTTACCCATAATGAGGTGGTACAGTTTACAGTGGTGGATGCAGGTATGATATCGATGGGCGGAGGTAACAGATGGCCAACATTAAAACCAACTTGCTGCAGGTAAATATGTTATGGAGTCAACCCGGTGGTATGTGTCAGCTGGCCGTGACAAGCATTATTTCCACTTGTGTTGCCTGGGTCTACCCAATTATATTAAATGCCATCCCTTTGTTCCGTCCCTAATTTCATTATGAGCACTTTCTCCTTTTTTTCAGATGTTTTCATGTTTGTCTTTGTTCTCAGCTGCATGTTCATATGAGAATAGCTATTATAACATGGGGTGAGATTCCACAATATGGTCAAAGAGTGGCATAAAATATTATGACAACAGTGTAATCTGAATACTGGTTGGACCCTGTCACCTGAAAAATTACCTTGCACTACACAAATGACCACATATCCTGCAGGAGGGGCATATGTTAGTGAAGATAACTAAACTGATATCAGACCTATACCATTTATATATCCAAGATAAAAAGATAAATGAAAATGAATTTTTAACCAATATTCTTTAACAATCTAAGTTCTCTTTTATTTTAATTTTTAAAACTAGGTTCAGTTTCTTAAAATTATTTTATTTGGAATTATGGGGGAGTGTGCAGTATTTTCATGTTTTATCACAGAAAAATGTATAAAAAAACTAAGATGCTAAAGTAAACACACAGGAGAGATATCTTGACCCACTCGAGGTTGTTCTGTGAAGACATAAAGTTAGCTGCACAGTAAAACACCATTAAAGGTCAGCTGGCCAGTAAAACGCTATCAGAGGTTTGCAGTACAATAAAAGACCACTCTGGGGTCGGACAAACCTTCATTATTTACTCTAAGACATGAAAATGGTACCTAACGGCTCACAAGCAGTGCAGGAAGCTCGAGAACCTTATCATATTTAACTAGACCTGCCTAGGGAGTGGCTAGCCAGACTCCAGCGGGGTACCTGTCAATTATATGCCAGGATTTCAAAATGAGGCAGCGTTGCCCAAACAGAGGTATTGTGCTCTCGGAGATTCCTTCCATGAATATTAAAACACAAGTTGGAACCCACCAGCTTATAGTGCTGCTACCAGTAAATTCAATACCTGAAATGCTTTTCTGATGTAGGCAGTACAATATGACCTCATAAAGATTCAGCTGGACCCGGAGATCTGTGTTCAAAGTGGAAACTATCACAATATCTGTTTTCATCCGTCCTTCTACAAAGAAAACCTCTCTGGTCCAAACACAAATATAATATCCACGTATATCAAATGAAACAATATCTAGTGCCTTTTGTAAGGAGTCCGTCCTCCCATAGTCAATATATCCTGTCTGTTCTTTCTGATAGAGCCTGTACTAGAACAGGTTGGTTAAAGATCATGTTGCTGATTTAGATACGTGCAAGTCAACCTAAGATTCATACCAGCATCAGGCAAAAATAATCTGAGTCAGTATATCAAACCTGCATAACAGACAGAAATATGTCCATCATCTACTGTGGACTATTTTCATCTTGCTTATTTACTTGTAACAGCGGAATGGTAGGCTTGTCAACAAACACCTTCGTCCAATCACACAAGAAAAGTAAAGTCAAACAGGGGCTCCCCTTATGTTTTTATCTCCAAATAAAGAATATCTGGTCAACCTAACATAATTTAAGGAATTGGGTGTGGTCCAAAAAAGTGTTATTCTGATCTAATCCTTAGCAATTCACATCCCCTCTCCACAAAACTCTCTTGGTGATTTCTTGCCTGGATGCTTTCCTCCGAGGACTTTTATGTTGCATCAACATGCCCTCATTGAACCCTGACAAGTTTATTTCTCCCAGTTTCCTGAAACTGTTCATGGGCACTGCCATTTTGCATACACACTAAAACTCAGATGTCACAGGTTGTATGTCAAATTATGGGTATACACCACTGTTATACATTATGACTATGGATACCTGACAGGTATATTCTGCATACTGCCCCCCCCCCCCCCCAGTCTCTCAACCAGGAAGTCCTATTTTTCTATTAAAGGAAAATCTCTTTTTCAGGTATTATGCATACTGTCACAAGCTATCAAAATGTAGATTAATAATATCTAATTTTATGTAACTGTCAAGAGTTATGATCAATGCTTTCAGAGAATGTTAGCATCAAGTACTCATAATAAAGGACCATACACAGCAAAAAATACTCAGTGGTTTGTATAACTTAAACTAGGAGATGATACTCACATTTTAGGTCACTAACAACAGGTTATGTTCACTGTTTCTATGACTACTAACATTGAACGTTACCTGATTTCATAATTCTAACAAGAGATTTTATTTCTAAGACTGCAAAAATATGGATATCCAGTTAAAACAGTAATGCTTCAGTACTCTCTGAGACTGCTGACTACAGATAATACTCAATTTAAGGCCACTAACAATAAACTTCACTCAGTGTTTTATAAGACCACTTAAATCAAGTGAAACCTGTGATTTTTCATACTTTTAACATGAGATTGTCATTTTTTGCTAAATTAAAGATATGTAGTTTATACCACTTTTGTAAGGCCACTCAAAATATATTCTGCTTATTGGACTAAAAACATCAGGCAATACCTATGATTTTAAGAATACTCACATGTGATTGTGACATTTTTTATCTATGACTGCTAAAATTAGGAAAAGCTCCAGTACTAATTGGTTAATATTTGGTTTATTTTTTTCCTGATGGTCTACTATAATCTCATGTTATATTTAAAGCTGCTGTTCCCGGGTAAGTCCCTAAACCCCACAGTTATCCACATGCTGAGGGTTACTGCTGCAGCGGGCTGAAGCAGGACAGTAAAGACGGCCGTCAGGGTAGGCACAAGGCCCCTTATGGTGGACGTAAAAAAAAAGATATGGTATTCTCTGCAAAGTTGGTTCTGATGATGGGAATAATGGCATGTTTATAGATGATTTTTATGGTGATTGGGCTTATGATGGGTTTGAGGGGCTGAAGATTTCCTGGTCACAGACACCCGACTGACCTGTCCTGGCCCAATTTCCTGACTGGCAATATCCTGCTATGTGTCACAATGGAGATCGGCCCTCCATTATATGCCATAAAGATGAACAATTCTGTTTAATGAAGACAACTGGCCACATTTAGAGGCCCGTGGTCCCGACCGCGACTGGATACGAGTATACACAGTCTGCCTTGAAACGAAGCACTGAGCCACCCAACTCATTTCCCGACAAATAATACTAGAGCAGCTTAGGTCCCTCTATGCTCTGATATGAGAAGACCTGACTTCCGTTGGAGTGGAATGGGACAAGAAAAATTACATTGGGTCCACGGAAAAAATAGAAAGACTGCCTGCAACTGGCTTGATTGGCCCAAGAAGGATGACTTCTCTTGTACAAGACAATTGGCCTCATAGGCTCGAGCAGGGAGCTGATGGCGTCACTGGACCAGCTGACAATGCTACAGCCTGGACAAAGATCATACACAAACCCTGCTAGAAACGGAAAACTCCTGACCAAACAGTGTAGTGTCAAGCCCTAAAGCAACAAAAAGCCCCGACTGTTCTTGCAGCCCTTACAGTGGTAATGTTGAAGTCTCCTCAAGTGACTGGGACTCCTGATGCAGCGATCTCACCAAGTACATCATGATCAATCGTAAATCTATCTCAAGCACACTGGACGTAGTATGTCCAAGTGACTATCACATGCCCAATAATCCAAGAGTCAATAACCCTTAATGGGCACAGAGTAGCCGACAATACTCAAGAAAAGATAAGTGAACTTCAATATCCACCATCGTTAACAACGGAACCCTGTTCGTCCTCTCCCGTTAACTTGTGTAGAGGAAATATCAAGCAGCACTCACCCACAAGCAGCCAGACAAGATACTAGTGTTTCTATATACAAAGGCTACATACCTTGCTATCACTGGAACACTGTTTATTCCATAAGCAGGAGATACATTATTACTCAACAGGAGATCCAGCTTGTCTGTGTATAGGGCAACACAATGTGTGTGTGTGAGAGGCCCGTAAGCTCCGGCGATACCCAGTCCTCGGAGTCACTCTCGCTCTCACTGTGAACCAGGCAAAAGTATGAATTATTAAACATTGAACTCAGCAGCCCCAATGTCCATCAATAGCTCGAAGTGCTGACGAAACAATGATTGGCTCGGTGGCCTGACATCTCCGGCTCCAACGCAATGTGCACTGGCTATAAAACTTTGTCATTAGCCAATTGTTATTAAAATCAATTGATGCGTTGTGTTCCACATACGTTCCATTGATCTGGCCGGCAGACCGCCCAAACAAAGATAATTGTCCCCACCACCCCTGATCACACCGGCATCAATTTGCGCAGCAGAACAAATTGACAAACTGTTTATCCAAATGTTTGTGGAGACTGGCCTGATGTGTAGTCAGCATATGGGATACTGAACTGTCAAGCCTGAGCCCGTTCTTTGGCACTTGCACCAATTATCTTCATCGGACCAGGTTTGGGGCTGTTATGGCTTACCGTACAGACACCACAAGACGTCCTCCTCATTGTCATGATGTTAATAAGGTACAGTACAATGGTACATAAAACTGTGCTTCCTGCACTCTGGATCAACTGGGAAATATCAATTATTTGCTGGATATGATCATATTACTAACCACAACCATAAAGAAAACAAAATTAGAAGAACTTCACTGAGCTTGTGATTAATTCTGTGAAACAGGTATGTTCACTGACCTGATTCAGATATTTGTATTATCTACAACATGTTATGCTCAGCTGAGCCCAGTTAAATATTTTTT
Organism: Sipunculus nudus; assembly: GCA_026874595.1. Lineage (NCBI taxonomy): Eukaryota > Metazoa > Annelida > Sipuncula > Golfingiida > Sipunculidae > Sipunculus > Sipunculus nudus. The sequence goes on along the minus strand of CM049306.1, from coordinate 45,437,829 downwards.
AAGTTAAAATTCAATTTACAGAAAATCAAAGCCTCGTCATGATACAGCTAATTTTTTATTTGGAATTTATGATTAAAAACACACTGATAAAAATAATCATTAGAATTAGGAGCAATATTTTGCTCAAATTAAATATTAAACAGAAACTGATGCATGGGAATCATGAACACTTAATATTTAAAATATAATAATATTTAAAAACCATAAAGAAAGAGAATTTTATATGTAAATTTTTTTCAAATATTTTTCACCATTTACCGTAAGATGGGCTCTCAAGCACATGGCCTTGGGGGAAGTCTGTCACATTAACAGGTCTGTGAGGAAGTCCAAGGGATTATGTACTGAAAGTAAACGACTAACACAGCACCACTGGACTATGGAAGGTCGACAAGTGCTGAGTAAACATTGCATTACCAGTAAGCGAGTGCTTTTCCTGTAACAGTAATGCTTCATGAATGAACTACCATTATTTGCCCATGGACTACTTGAAAACTATTATCAGGCATGGGTATTCTTTGTTTCACCTGGCTGCCTCTGATACTCAGCCATAAAAAAATTGATAGGAAACAGAGGCAGCCATTTTTATCTATTTCCGATGTTGACTAAATCATGTTCCCTGATTTCCAGTTGTGAAACAGACCTCACCTTATTATAATATCAAAGGTACTGACTACAAAACTGTTAGAATATGAAATAATACTCTAATATAAGGTTACACAGATGTCTGTGTTTCCCAGTGGTTACACATTTTTAGATCACAAATGGACATACTCAAGGTATCGTATTTGAAGGCTAATTCAATTATAATTAATCTTCACAGGCATTAAGCTTAAGTGTATTCTCATGTTCTGTGCCATATGTCAAAAGGTCATGAATGGGTGCAGGGCAAGGTACCCAGTGTCCAAATACTTAATTGGTCATTGATAAACAATTACTGGTATTAGCCCAGGGGGCCAGTCTATGCTTCCCCTATAATGATCTTGCCGCCACCATCATGCCCAGTGTCACTCAAGGAGCCAATTGCCTGACAGAGCACCTGCTCCATGATTAGTTACACAATCAGTGGACAGGGGTCTCTCTTGTATAATCATATCAGTCTGGCCTGATGGTGCAGGATGAACTGATTATCTGAGGCTCTTACTTTTGTGAAGTACTTGCTGAAAATCTTGTTGTGGGTCAAATGGAGATTTTTTTTTCAATTTGATCCTACCTGATGAACAGTATTATTGTGATTTGCGTAGAAATGGGAGACATCTGGCTCAGCAGTTCCCCTTCCTCTAGAGACACCTGGGACCGAGTGATCATCCCCATGACAGCGCTTGGGGAAGATATGTTAATTTAAAGGGAAGAGGACCCATGGGAAATAACCAGGATGGTTCAACTCATCTAATGACATTGGTGGGGTGGGAAACATGTAAACCTTTGGTTTAATAGGAAGGAAAATGTGTTAGATGGTACTATGAGCTCAACTGCAGCCTTAATGAAAAAGGTTCTTGCAATATTGTATTATTAAACATGATGACTGACAAACTGGCCACCTTCAAAACATAAAGTTCAGGCGGTTATGGCAAAATGTCCACCTTAAAAATGTCACAAGCACGGGCTATACTGTTAAACTGGACACCTAAAAATTGGGAATAGTTGGTGTGTTGGATATGTGACCTATCTAACTACATAAATGGCACTAAACCTGTATCTTGCAAAACCTCTGATGAATGAGTTTATTAAGTGTTTACTTGGTATAGACATTGTGAACATATTATATTTAATAAAAGTTTGATATTTAGTAACAAAGTACTAATGAATTTAATAAAATTTTCAGATATTATCACAGTCTATATTACTTGGTTATGGGACCTCCAAATGTTAGTGTTATGGCCATAAGAAGCAGAAAATGCTATATATACCTATTACATACAGGGATCATAATACTTTGCAATTTTCACCTTTCAACCGGAAAGGTATTAATACAGGTTTACCATTCCCCAGATGAAACTGTCGTTCCGCTAAAGATGTATCCTACCATGATGTCAAACTTTCAGTCACACTTCGCTAAGTGTAAACCTGATTCTGATATATTACATGCCATCCTACATGCACACTTACATATGAACAGAACTGAATGTTTTCAATAGTAACACTGTTATATCAGAAACACAACTGTGTAGTGAAAAAAAAGTCTAGGAATTATAGGAGATGAAGGCCTCAATGCCGGAAAGTGTAGGAAATTATGGACCATTTTTATAGGAACATTTAAGGGATATAGGGAGTTGATGAAATATCCTGTAAATTATTTTGTTTTTGTGTCCCTGTTAATTACTACACCTGTACTTATCAGCTACTTATGTGGAAAACATCTAGGTAGTCACCTTCCCAATGGAATGGTACAAAATGAAAAATGGCTTTCCGTGCCCATGTTTGCCTCTCTGGGACAGGCGGAAAGGCATTATTACAACTCCTGACTTATAATCAGCTGTTCAGGTCCACATTAATACATATTATCTTTCTGATTTCAAATTAGGGTCTGCAAACTGTTTTTGGTATTTAAATCACATATATATATATATATATATATAGAGAGAGAGAGAGAGAGAGAGAGAGAGAGAGCTATATACTCACTGGCTTAGACATAAATATTTTGAAGTGTTTTCAATTTATATTAGAAAAAAATATAATAATAGAACAAACTGTCATTTATCTCACAAAACATATTTCAGCCATATTAAAAGTATTTTATATGCTATCTATGGACCAGTCCAAATTTCAAATTAAAATTGAAATGTTTCATGAAGGCCCTTTTATAAACATGTAATAGTACATCTTACAGACAGTGAGACCTGTTACCGACTCTCATAGCTGCATGCCTTTAGTATATTCTGACTGCTTTACAGTAACTTTATCATGAAATATTATTTTAAGGTAACTAAATTTAATCACAGCCAAAGTTTACAACTTTGTTTTTACAATGACAGCTAGATTTATTTTACTTGTATAAAAACTTCTCAAGAATTGGCAGGTGGCACAACTGTTAGCCCTTCAGCTGTTTACTGCCTTTGGTGTATTATTAAGTACTATGGTCCCATATTTTGTCCATGTAATGCAGTTTTGTCGCAAGCTTTTGACTGTAGGTTGCTGAATTAGTCACCACAAATGGGCAAAAGGCAGTAACTCAGTTTTGCAATTCATCAAACAACTAAACTTAATGTCATATAGTTTGGTGAACTGAGAGTAACATCAAAACATCAGCAACTCATAGTCCTACTTAATTATACAGTACTTTTTTCCATGAATGAGATTATGGACAAACTGATATGTTGAACAAATTATGTGTCAAATCTGGTTATAAATGATTTACACATATGTAACTGATTGATTTCTGTTTCTAACACCTTGTCTTGTGATCATGCTTGTAAACAAATTAATATTTGAATTCCAAAATGTGTCAATCCTTTCAACTGACAATTCTGATCAGCGAGTCCCTCTCAAGTGTATCAAGTAAACAAGTTAAATGATGTCCATTCCTACATACGAGTCATTTATGGCATTATCACTATTATTATTATTAGCAACCATTTATTCACTCATTTTTATCTTCATCCTTGGGACCTACATTACTGGAAATTTGTTCAAATCATTATTTGATATTTAGTATACAAAATAATAATGGCAGCCCATGTGCTAAAATTATCAGTCACCAGCAATTCAAAAAGTACAAGCTATATTATGCCAAGTTCCAAGATGAAACACACCTTAATCGGTTGCTCTATATATAAAGTGCCATATTCAATAAAGTCACCTGACTCAGATTCACAAATTCATTAGCTGAGGTTATAATTACAACAAAAATGAACAACTGCATCTGAAAATAATAAGTAAAGAACAATAGGGTAATGGGAGAAATGAGAATTGGAAAAGTGTCCAAATGATTCTAACCAGTGAGGAGGCAAAATTTCAAAAGGTAAAGTGAAATGGAAATAAGAGGAAGAAAAAGGAAGAAACAAAGTTTGTAAACAAGTCCTCACGAACCCATCTATTAAGTGGAGGGTGTAATTACTCATGGTAAACCACACTTTGAAGAAGAACTGGCTGACAGAAGAAACAAGATTTGGTAACAGTCCTCCCTGCACACTTCTTGTAAAACAAATTAGCTAATGTGTATTTCATTTTCATAAAAAACACCCATCCCACATGACATGAATAAACAATGGAGGAGCGGAGGTCTAAAAGGAGACACTCCAGAGGAAACAAAAGACGGCAGAAAGAAACAATTCAACTAGTTAACAGGAGCATTAAGATAGTGAGCTACGATGGAAGATAAAACGCTATTTTCAAATGGGAGAAGTTGACAACATGGTAAATCTTGCAGCTCCGGAGCCGTGTGGAAGGAGAGGAGGGAATGGTGACAAGGCTAGTATCACATTCTCTTGTTTATTGGACACTTGGGACAAAACTTCACCCTGGTCTAATGGCCACCTGCTTCTGGCATAGGCCATTTCAATAAAACCTTTAAGCTGGCACTGTGGTAATGAACCCACAGTGATTGACAAACACAACGTTCCCATTGGAGGAAAGGTCCATTTTTCCCCGACAGTTCACACCTCTCTTCTTACTCTTCCTGAGACAAACTATCTCTCCAAAATGCATTTTGTGCAGAAAAACTAATCCTCCATCGTAAAAATATTACACAGCCATTTAACCCCAACACTGAAGTCGTAAAGGTCTGAACTAAAATGAAATAATGCGAGCACTATCACACAAATCTATTTTAAGTTTTTTAATTATCCCTTTGGCTTTCAGAGGAATACCTCAAAAGAACTGCAACCAAATAAATTACCTCATATTTTTATTAGTTTCCCTCCCAATACCTGGTGGAGAGGAACCTTGGCCTGGAAAAAATCCAGCTTTGATTATTTCCAATATTTCTTCCTTGCTTACATGTTATCTTGTTGCCTCACCTTTTTATCAAACAGAGATTTTCTAAATGGACACACCTGTACCAGCATTGATGCTTTCACTTTTTTTTCCAATCTCACAGAATCACTCACTTTAATTTTTTTAACCTCAGATGCAGAAAAAGGAGTTGTATGCATCTGATCTTCTTGCCATTAGCTGGAGAGCATTGGCAGAAATATAAGACTTCTGTTTATGAACTTGCCAATACTGAGGGAACCCTCTGATTGAAAACAAGCACACACCTCTCAGGTTTTAAAGATACTCAAATTATCTCCTCCATATGTAACTTGAGACACTAAGTGATCAAATATTTGCCAGGGCTGGATTGAGGGTCCCGCATAGAGGGCTCTTTTAAAACGGACCTATTCTTGGTACCCATTGTCATGATGAGTTTGGCAAATCTGATACATTTCCTAGATCTCGCAAAAGGGAACAATTCCACCAGCAGGAAAACCAGGCATCTTATGAACTTGCAGTTTTACAACAGTACTGCATGAAGACAGATTATACCTTAGCATATAATTACATCACAGTCTTTTAGCTGCATCTCAACTGAAACTGAGGAAGACAGTGCTGCTCAAAGCATAGAGGCCACTAGGACACTTTTTGCCAATAAAGGTGACGCGCAAAAGTATATGAATGGTGCAAAAATCAATTCTGGCAAGCCGCTGATAGATCTACAAGTCTAGTTATGAATTAATGAGTTGGCCAACATGAAGGCAATTTTCTGAAATCCAATTTCCTGGCTGGCCTGACAATGCCTGGTGTGGTAAAAGTGGGTAAACCAGCCTGCCTGTGTTCAGCTTGGTTTACCCCCAGCCCTGTGCTCACTGGCGTTGAATCAGTCGGCCATGCCCCGCATTCTGAACAGTCTGACACCTTCTCTATTACCACATCTATATAGCCTGCTGCTTGTTATCCTGACAGCGCTGACTTTCATGTCGGCAGTGCTTCATTACCAGCCAGGCATACTGAAGGTTTTCAAGGTTACTATAAAACACTGAATTATTACTATGTAATAAATACAAATGTCAACAGGTTGATGAAAGAATAAAATATACATTTCAGCTCCCATCTGACCAAGACATGATATTCGTCCACCAATTAAAAACTCATTCATTATGTTATCCCACCATTTGGTAGGTGTGGTAACCTTGATTGGTCAACACATTTAGTGAGACATGATGTCTTCAGCCATGTCTTGTCTGCCATCAGTATGTCTGTATGTGGAGAAGACATCTCAAAAGGTTTAACTGGATTTCTGTGAAATTCTATGCATTGTTGGGACATGAGACAAGGGCAGGCTAAATCCAGATGCATGTCTTTTTTTTAAACTCTCCTGATGGCCTCTCTAAACTGTCAATCAAACCTGAGGTCAATTCAGATTTCCCAATTCCAATTAAATTCCAATTAAGTTATATCAAGAAAGTTCAGTGCTAATTTTGATTAAATACATCACGTAGGGACAAATATCAATTCCATTTCAATTATCATTATTTTTATTAAATTCAAATTTTATTGGCAATTTAATATCTTTTGAATACAACTGAAAATCATATAACAGATTAAGCAGAATTTTAGCTCCTCACAATGCCCTTGTGACATCAATTTAAGGGCACCATGGTTCAACTTTAGGCTTAAGAAAAACACTGCAAGGCTGATCTGTAACGTCTACTACCCAACAACAAGAGTGACTTCTAGTGAGCAACATGAAAAAATGTGAAAGCCAGAACATCATCAATGTTCATCAACTAAGCCTAAAATTTTAATTCCAATTCAATTAAAACCAATACACTTTTATCTATTTTTTCCCAATTCAATTCCAATTCAAATAGGAAATGACTCCAGGTTTTTTTTAAAATTATCATAAACATACAGATTCCAGGTTCTTACTAGCTTGATTCTTAAAAAAAAAGATTCAAACTGATCAAACTCAACCTTTGAGTCAACCAATTAAAAAATTTAGTAAAACTAAAAATGATACATGCTGAATAGACATTTTCAAAGATAATACAAACTTCTGTAATATCGTTTCCATAAATATTTTAAACTGTGTGTTACATTATTCTAAATGTGAATAACAAGAGGACGGGCCACAATTGAGAAAAAAAAATATATATATATTTTTACAGAGTTTATCTCTAAGCACAAACTCCTGTGAGAGATAACAGTACATACAAATATGAACATTGCATTAACAACAGTTTATTCCCCTGTATACATAATGAAAGCCCTCCATGAAGGTTTTCTTGATTTGTGACCCCAAAAAAAAAGAACAGCTGCAGAAATGTCTGTAAAACTCAATGGTCGTTCTTTATGAACAATGAACAGCCGATGATACAGTGGCCCCATTCATAGCTGGGCAAAAATACAGATGTGGGAATAAAAGCAGTTTTAAATACAAGTAAAATGGAAATTTGATTTTCATTTTTATGAAGAAAAAGCAACAAAATGAGGTGTGCTTTTGAGGAATGTTTTCCGATGAACGTATGGTTTAACATACAGCTGCACACAAATTCTACCCACGTATTCTTAAACGAAGTCATTTGGATTGTCTTTCAATAAATCTTTCATAAAATTCTCTTTCAATAGATTTGTCAAAGGTAGGGCCAAAGTGCCAATCAAAGCAAACTGCCACGGGGCCTTCTACAAATCTGTAATAGTTTCCAAGACATTTGACTTTACAAAATCAAGTCGACTCAGCCTGGAAAAAGAATGGGGCTCCCCCAATAAGGACATTTCTTGTGGATAAATATCAATGTATATGAAACAAGCTGCTCACTACAATTATGCGGCTGCCTCCGATAAGGTTGCAATATTCAATCACAGCCAAGGTTTGATGAGGAAGGCGGATGGCAGGTGAACTGGGCACACCGATGGGAGCCCAGTGCTGCACACATACAAACACCGATGAAATTACCAACCAGCAAAACAAACCATTGTCCCAAATAAAAAAGATTGGCCACCAATCAATAGAGGACTCAAGTTGGGCTTTTGCCGAACTCTACCACAGCTGGCGATCCTAGTGAATCACAGTTGTGCTACAAGTCAACCCTTAATGGAGACAGTTTGGGGTCCATAAAACATGCCCCAACCGGCCTTCTGTATAATAGAATGGACCCTAGTGACAATCGTTCTTATTTCATTGGCAGCACCCTTTCTTGTACATGAGACACTGTAGGATTCCTGATACGATTGTGACTTTTTTTCCCCGTCTCCTGGAAGGCTTTGGTACTGCTACTGTTCCACAGACATGATGCACTGTCTATTGTACACTCGGTACCACATACCCCAAAACCTTGGCCTGTTCAAAGCCTTAGGTAAAGATTAATCAAGTTTACCGAGTGGGATTAAGTCCCATGCAACCAACATCAGTGCAACTTAGACAAATGGATTATCCCTTTCTCCATACATGCGGAAATTGTAACCAGATGGGAAATATATGTACTTTGGAGAGGTTATTACTGGTACGGCTCAAAATAATGACAGTCCCCTGATCGCCCACCAGCAGCTGTCGTGTCAGACGAGTGAATGTCATAACGGCAGTCAGGTTAACAAATTAGATACAGACAGGCCCCAAGGTTGGTCTTCACGGAACGGTGAAAGATGAATTATCACAAATTATGCTGATGGAGGGAGTGTGTCTAAATTAGCCAGATATTCTTCATTAAACTGCCTTTGTTCCCATATCTGTGATCAAAGATGTCTGAACACAATGCAATCAAAGCTCTCCATAAAACATTCGCAAACCTCGAAAAAGTGACGGCAGAGGATTTGTAAGTTAATATCATTATCTGCGCTCACTTTTGTGCCTGCGCTAATTAAGGACCGGACAGTCTCTATTTCTAGAAGTACAGAAAGATTAAAGAACATGTTAAAGAAAGGGTTTATATTCAGAGAATGATAATCCACACAAAACCTAGCATTTTTTATCAATGTTCTGAGGAATAGGTAGTTGATCTGCTCCCTTTCTTTATATAGATATTGAATAGAAAGATCATAAATACAAATTACACAGAACTTGGCATATTTATAAAATATGAATGTTCATTCTGAGGACATGTATTTTATGGGGTTTCTATAACATTTTTACTGATCTGGATGTTTCCTGGCACACATATTTAATTCTAATAATTATTTTGTATTACTGTATATCATATTTATTATATATTGGTTTTATTAAAATGTTTCATAGTATTCATGGTGAGAAATTGCAAAATATTTTTAATACGCATTTTTACATAACATTTTAGCAACCTTTGTCTTTAATTTCAAGGAAAGCAAGAAACCATAAGATTGAAATAAAATGTTACTTCTTAATTACTGACAGGAGAGGCATCCATAGTGCAGTGTTGCTAATTTTACACTAGAGTGGGAATTTGGGTGCACTAGTTACCAATTCACCCAAGTCTAACAAGAATTGGTCATTCATGTTTCCTTAATGATTGTACCCAACAAGATCTGTATGAGTATTCCCCAGTACCTGACACTGTTGCTCTGCTGGACAATCAAGTAATCGCTGGTCAAACCTCAGGAGACCACACTTAATGTATCTTGAAACACAGGAGCTCGTGTTAATGTTATTACCACTCCTAAGAAGCTAATCATCAAGTTACAGGCTCCATAGAACCAACCATGAAATACTTGTGCTGACATCTATACTGTAAAGTCTAACAACAATGCAAAATGCTGTTTTTCTGTAAACTTTTTAAAGTGTGGGCTTGAGTATTTTTCAATGAGCTGCAAATATATCTATTCTTGCAACATGGATTCCATTTGCAACAAATGATGGCAAAACAAGTGATTTACTCTTACTGAAAGCCAGGCTATTGATTGCACTGAAAATAATGGCTGTTTGCATAGCTCCCAATGAAAGCAGACTCAGTAGCTACCTGTTCCAGTATCCAATTCTGTGGCAACTGCTGAGTGGCGGGAAAATGTTAGTTCAATATTGCGATCAAATTACACACGGATGTTAGTTTAAGTACAAAAAATACACCATCACCATAGGCAGCAAAGAAAAATTAAGAAATTGAAACGTGGATGAGTGAATAGGGACATTGGACCGGTGCACATGACAAGCTTAGGATGCATCACGGCTCGGGAAATCAATAATTGTTTAATGACTGGAAACAAATTACAGGCCATCACCATGAATCATTAAAGTTTCCGGTCAGCAATGGCGCTGCTTATGTAAATTTTCCCTTCTGCCATACTTGACCGCCGCGCCATTGTGCATTTCCCTACAGTGTGCTGCAACAGGCAATATACAAGCTGCTTCACTGAGTCTACATCTGTAGTACTGTACAGTTTTAACTTCATCCAGCGAGTACCTGGTTCCTTTGAACCCAAAACTAACCCTTCCAGGAATTGGGCCTGTCGTATTTAATCCAAATCATTATATAAATACATCCCTGCAGCGGGAGTTCTAATCGCTGCTGCCAGTTTTGATTTGGTTTGGAAGTACACTGGCATTGAATGATGGTACGCATATTAGCCTATGCATGTGTTGTTGGATGGCTTTCACTGAAGGAGGAAGTCCGATGGGGCAGTCCAATTTTATCCACACTCTAAATCAAGTTCCCCTATCAGAAGTGTCTATTTTGTGTGAAAAATGGCTGAATGGATTGTGTTTATCAACATCTCAATTTGGTTTAGATGACTTGAGCGGTGGGGCTGTAACACAAGAAAACTCCTGTCACTGGCTTCATTTATATTTATGTCCCCCGCTTATGAATTGAGGCATAAGCGTATCAGCAATGGTAAAGATGTATGCCTGCTCGAACCCCATACTTATTGTAGGATACATTGGCACTTCATACAAATGTTTCCAATAAATACTACTTCAAGCTGATAGACTTTCTTATGCGTTCCCTGTCTTCTAATGTCTGCTTCAAACTACTCGCTAGACAAGGCCATTAACTGACTCGGCCTGATCCAGATCACATTTCCTACAACATAGATCCACATCCCGGTTTACTTTCTCACCCTCTCCAACAAGGAAATAAGAAAAAGTGGTAACAGAGCGCTATGCAGCAAATCTTGGTAGGATAAAATTTTTATAAATTATAAATTGTTTGCCTTCCCCCCCTCCCCCATTTTATTTTTTATAAATTGTTTCATTTTGAAAAGTCAAGCTTTTGATAAAATTTTTAATTAATAATCCAATTTTCAGCTTTTAAACAACTCTCTCTTATTAGCCTAATATTAATATTTTAAACTGTGTATTCTTCATATAATTTTATTCCTAGAATTCTTAAATACATGCTATATAAAAAAAACATGAATTTGCATATCAAATATTAATTCCCTTTTTTAGGTGTATATTCCTGAAAATTCCTTAAAAAATACAAAAGCATTAAACATTTTTTTTTCATACAAAGTACGGTATATAAAACTAGATGTGTCGGAACGACACAAATCCCCCCGCCTGGGGCAAATTAGAAACACTTGTTAAATTTTGTAAAATTTTTTAAGTTCAGGAGGTGTTGTATGGTCAAAAGTAGGTCAACAAGGGCAAAATGCAAACTCGATCTGTAAAGGGTCATTATAAAGCAACACACCAAAAATCAGGCCAGTATCTGCAGGCATTGTGAAAAAAAAGTCCATATATGTGCATTTTTCATGAAAATTTCTGTCTTTCATGAAATTTTCTATGTTCAGGATCTGTCATATGGTGAAAAATAGGTTAACTTGGACGAAACGGGAACTCGATCTGTAAGTGGTCATTATGCACCCACAGACCAAACATTAGGCCAGTATCTGTAAGCATTGCATTGCGAAAAAAAGTCTGTACATGTGTATTTGTCATGAAAATTTCTATTTTTCATGAAATTTTCTAAGTTTAGGAGCCGTAAAACGGTCAAAAGTAGGTCAACCGGGACGAAACGCTATCTCGATTGGTAACTGGTCATTATCTGCCCACACACCAAAAATCAGGCCAATATCTGCAGGCATTGCGAAAAAAAGTCCTTACATGTGTATTTGTCATGAAAATTTCTATTTTTCATGAAATTTTCTAAGTTTAGGAGCCGTAAAACGGTCAAAAGTAGGTCAACTGGGACGAAACATGAACTCGATCTGTAACTGGTGATTATCTGCCCACACACCAAAAATCAGGCCAATATCTGCAGGCATTGCAAAAAAAAAGTCTGTACAACTGTTTGATTTCGGAATGACGGAATGACAGACATGGGTAAAACTATATGCCCCGGCCACTTTGTGGCAGGGGCATAAAAAACAAAATAGGGGTTAGGAAGTCACTGTGGTCACTAATTTGTCTCTAAAGGACATCAGAAAACTTTATTACCTAACATTCATGTTTTCAATTAGTACCCGTTACAGCAGGTTTTAAGGCCAATAATAATTTCTAAACATAACAGGGTCAGAGCAGAAGATGTAGTGGGATCATGAACCCAGCCCCCTGGATGACACAGGCCATTTCCTGGTGCTAATGGGACAGAAGTGATTAACTAAATGCCCCCTCCAGGCTTTAACTGTGTTGTATAAGCAGATGGAGGGAGCAGAAATGTGTCGAGCTCTTCTGTAAATTTGGAGCTAAACTTGTTAGTTATATCTGAATCATTGCCAAGCTCTTAACCATATTCACATACATTTTCTGTAGAATTTATATGATTCCTGGCCTACTCTGCATACACTTTAATGAACTCTAGGTTATTCCTATTAACAAAATTCTTACAATGCCTCTGTGACAGATATGGAAGCTTTTGTTAATCTATGGAAAAACCATGTAACCTGAAGTGCTTGATGTATATATGTGCTGAAGTTCAAAGGTCACTAGTTGCAAACCCCCTTTGAAAAATTGATTTGTCTGACTTACTAGGGATCTCCTTGTTAAATGTGATTGGTTTATTATTGGCGAATCCCAAACATGCTATAAACACATTGATATAAACAAAAATAACTGTGTGTGGTGGAATTGGTGTTTCCAGCCTATTTTATAAAAGGTTCAAAGCATTATCTACAGTAAATAAATGTTAGATATATGAACAGGTCCCTTGAACTGATATGTTTTCTCGGATACATACATTTGAAGTGAGTATACTTTGGAAACAGCAACAACATGACTCTCAAAGCACAATTACTCACCTGACTGATGATCAACAAGGGGCAGCCACATGACAAATAAACCAGAATCATATGATAACCAACAGAGAGATAAAAAAAAAATTCCGACGTAATCCCTTTGGTACAGCAATTGGCATAAGAAGATAAACCACTTTCCATTTAGGACTACCATCCATCAGAAGAACATTAACACCTTTAGAAAACCGCTTGATATGAGAAATGTAATGAGGTAATCACTTCATTTCAACTTGATAAAAGTAATATACCTTATCCCTTTTAGATATTCACCAGACACAAGAAATGTAACCTGTAATTGGACAACCATCTGACGGAAGAAACCCTTTCTAAACCTTTAGAACAACCACCTGAGCTAAGGAAAAGAAGCCAATTTAAAAAAAAAAAAAACACCTGGAAGTAGAAAGATTACCCTATTTATCCCTTTATATAAACCATCTGACAGAAGAAAAGTAATCATTTTATCCCTTTTGATTAACCATCTGACAGAAGAAAAGTTACCATTTTATCCCTTTAGATAAATCATCTGACAGAAGAAAAGTAACCATTTATCCCTTTAAATCAACTATTTTACAGAAAAAAAGTAACCATTTTATCCCTTCAGATCAACAATCCAATCAGAGTGACCCTTTCATAGAGTACCAAAATGCAAAAATAATGATTGTTATCCCTTTTAGAGCAACCACTGCCTGAAAACATTTAAATCCTTTTGGGATAACCACCTGACTGAAGAAAAGTAACCACTTCATCTGTGGGGATAACTGACAGAATAATCATAATCTCCATCTCTCACAAGAACAGAGACCACATGAGACCACATCAAAGATGTAACTGAAGCTACAATCGTGCAAATATCTGATACAACATAACTGCCAGATCTTAAACCTTTTGTTATGTTTAAGACACAATGTGAAGTCAAATGTTTTATGAAAAGATGTGATTAAAATAAGGTAACAATCTGTGTTTGAACCATATATATAACTAATATAGTTGCTTTTTACAAAACTGACAAAAAGCAATGAAAATTCATATACAGACTAAATCCCCTGGCCTGTGTAAATTTTGTTTTGTGGCTTCTAAACCAATTATTCTCCTGCCACCTGAAGCATCCAGTGAAACAGTGAAACCAATTACAGCCGCCAGCACCTTTAAGGTTTTCTCAACACTCCGCATTGCTCTAAGCAATTTCCTCAAGCATGCCCTCAGCACCGTCTAGTTACCTGTGCACCTGGGCATGCTCTTAATCCATCGTCACATTCAATCAAACCTTTCCACAAAAAGAAGGCAAGGAAAATTACAAAACAAAGGAAACCCTACCCACTGCATTAAATCATAAACACAACATATAAGCAAGAAAACTGCTTAAAACACAAGCAGATATTTCTGTGTGTAATGAGGACATGCATGCACATTTATTCAATGTAATCATGGGTCCTTAGAAATGAGACCTGTTGACATGAATTAAATTACTGATTAAATGATCTTTTCCTTAGGTAATCATCCATAAAAATGACAATATCTGATTTGAATTGTCAATGACCAAGATTATGGCCTTCTGTTTCATCTCATCTTCTCATTGCTGAACTAAGGCAGACATGACTGATTAAATTGGAACACATTACACAGCACAACATACAATGATACTGCTAAGAATTATTTTGTGATATATATTTTCCTTTCCTCCATTATTTTATATGATGTTTGTTTGAAATTTTCGAAGTAATGAAAATTTCTATCAATTCTATGATAATTTGTCTCATACTTTTGGAATTTAGGTACCATCTGCTTTGTTATTCAATTACCTTGGGGAATAATTATGAAGAAACAAAATGGAAGAATTATAGTAGCCATCATACTGTATTGTAAGAGAAAAATCTGACAGGACTGTCAACTGATACGCTGTGGCTACGGGAATAGGAGCAAGTTCTCAGGTTCTTAGTGTGCGTGTTATGTCAAGACAAGACTTCCAGTTGGAACACTGTGCCACTTCCGTTCCAGACTCTCCGCTAATGCCCAGCTGTAGCTTTGAAGTGACAGCTGAAATAGGCTTAAACAACTTGCCAGTCTTGGACTTTGGCGAAGTCAGAAGTCAGTCCGGTACAAGAGGGACATGTCTTTGCACATGGATTGCACCAATAGCTTCCAGTAAATATATATCAACACGGGTAGACTACCAGTTACCTTGGCCCGTAAAATTTTTTGAATACAAAATTGTCTCAAACATCTTTGCAGACAGTTCATGTAGGTCAGGCTTCAATCATCTAGAACACTGCTTTTGATCAATTTCATCCATATCCAGTGCCTGTTTTAGAAAATGCCTTCAATGAATGAATACATTTTCCTCCCTTCCCCAAATTTATTGGTTTTTTTTTTAACTTATCTTTCACAGTATTATAATGAGTAAAAAAAAAAGTAATTAAGTAAAGTAAAGAAGTAATTATTGATAACAATGAAAGAAGTCTGTTCTGAAGGTTCTAATGTCTAGCTGAGAATGATATCCTAAACTGTTAATTTTACTTCCAGAAAACACAAGAATGGAAGCTCATGTCTGTATTCTGCACAGCATTTTTTTAAAAGAGAGGTTCCTTTTTATTAATAAAAATGAAATTTATATCACCCATGGGACTTCACCACAGAATATATAATAATCCACAGCTACTGAAGCTTTTTTTCATATATATTCTGTAGTTCCTATTCTGTACAATAATTCTAAAATCAGGGGATTGCATAAATTGAAAATTTAACAAATTTAACCTTTTGGCTTAATCAAATGGTAAATTAACCAACAAACAAAGTAACGGAAGCAATATCCTCTTCCAATGGTCAAACTGCTAGGAACCTGTGGTTGATGAATGACATTGATATTACACTCACTCTCCCTGACAAGCTGGACTGAAACAACCCCAGCTGTTACATGGATGTGTGGTCATTGACAATCATACACAGACACTTAATTGTATTTGTCACCTGGGTAGACAAAACTGGTAGTGGAGCATAGTGCATGGGAGTTTGGTCCACTCCAGCATATCAAGTGCCGAGGTGATTATGTGTAAGGTATAAGATTAACAGTGATCTGTACTGGCTCTGTCAGCTTTAAATGGCCCAGCACCTGAATATCGGACAGGGACAGAGGAGTTGAATACAAATTAGAACTTGATATCCACTGCTTCTGCATTTCCGAAACCGCTAAAGCCAGCCTAAGCTGGCAGCCGCTGGCAAACATGACCGATTCCTGCAACACTGCATTCTACTCAGACTCTGGCAAAATCCAATATCCCAAAATGATAGATGTTCAAGTAAGCACAGATTAATGAGGACGGGAATTCATTGTCTCTGACCCCTTAACTATGAAAATGGTGTGACAAATTGATCTGGGGATATTCTTTCAACAGGCCTGGTGTTCTACTGTTTGAGGTCATCAGTAGCCAGCACAGTATACTGCCTCCAGTCGAGCTGAAGCAAACACTAAGTCATATCATCTTCTTCTAGGTATGAACTAATCATTAAATACTGAAGCTCACTAATTGATAAATCAGCGAATAATTAAGCTTGATTGATCCATAATCATCACTCATCTTTTTGTTTTAAACGTCCACTGATTGTACCCGTAACTGCCGAGGCTTCAGCAAACATTCCGCCACTCAGAAATGTACAAGTTGCATAACAGACTTTCATTTCTTCCGTCCACTGCACACACTCATCCTATTATTTGTTTATTTTCCACTTAAATCATGACCACTTTACAATGCCAGCTAATATCTTCTTTGGCGCCAGCTTCCACCTATTCAATGTAATTATCATTTTCTGCTGGTGGTTTGAACTGACAAAAGCAATTTTGCTTTAGAATGCCGGAACGATGGGGTCTAGAACACATACAAAGGGAAAGTGCCAATTTCTCTGCCTCCTGGCATTTCATGCATTCTCTGCAATCAATCTAATTGGGAGAAGAAGTGATCACCCATACGTTTTGCGACCATCAATTACTGGACTGATGGCCTTTTTACTTGGATTAGATCCATTCAAAGAAAACCAATATTATTAGCAACAGGGTTCTCCACCATTTTTATAAGATGGACAAAGGGTTATTTGGAGAGGCATCACAAAGAAGTACATAAGGATTATATAGCCCTTATGTAACACTAACAATCATTTTTGTAGGATATAGTGTGCATGCAATAGATCCTTTCCATTAATCCCCAGGGCAGAGACATGATCTTTAAAATACATTTAAATCAAGGCACAGTTGATACAATCAGTAATAATGATAATAAAAATAATCCAATTATAAATTAGAGGATTTGGGCATGGTAAAAAAAAAATTATTCCACTCTTAACTTTGCCAATGCTTGTCCCATTGCCATAAACTTTCTCCACAGAAAGATTCTCGCCTATCATGGGGGCTGCCATTTTTGTTCACACTAAAACCTGGATGTCATAGGTCACATGTCAATGATAAATATAATAATAATTATAATAATACAGTGCAAATGCCAATATTCAATTCCAGCGTGTTAAGTAAATTAATTTTTTTTTATTCAAATAAAAACATTATGGTCAAGCAAGAATTAGGTTTAAAAGCTCCTTTTAAGCTTGTCATATAGCCAGCTAATGAATGCAAACTAATTAGTGTTGGAAGTCTCACACATTTGCCTGTGTGTTCAAATTAAAATCTGTATAAATCTAGTTTTAGTGGTAGCCATCAAAACTACATAAAACCCATTTCAGGAGCTGTGCAATTACAGCGTCAATTCGTGCCATTTACACTTGATCTTCATTTGTAACTAGCATGATTGTAATTGGAGCTGTCAGGTAATCTTCAGGGAAAACTTGACATGAACCTCTTTTGTCAAGTGACAACTGTGTCTTGTACTGCAATTACTCAAAATAAGCAACAAGTACACAGTATAAGCCAAAAATCAACACACTGGAGAATAACTGATATATCAATATTAATGTATCCCCAATGAAGTGGTACTGGCCAAACTTTACTGATTTGTCTTCTGAAAGGACAACGTATCGAGAATTTCTGGACCATCTTTATACATTTTGTTTAATATCAATGAAATAGACATAATATTAAAGATATATTTATATATTTGTAGTCCTTTTCTCTAAACACACACAATATTCTAGGACTATTCATTAATAACTATCTTTCTTTAAAGACTGATCCTTGTTTGAACATTGTGTATTTTCCTTGTTTTCAAGGTATGCTAAGGTAATCTAATAATTTTTGTGACAATATATTTTTAATTCATAATCATATGAACAGAAATACTAAATTATAACTTAAAACTTATAATTTTATTGTTTGCATTAATGTCCAGGAAAAGCAATTTGTAATGGATTTTTACTCATAGAGTAAGCCTCAGATTTTTATTCAAAATTATCAAAATTTTTGGTTTTTCTCACTATGGCAAAGATCTCAGTAATGTTATTGGTTGAAAACTGTTTTTGTCTGCCTGAAGGCTCTGGCAGCCTGAATATACAGTGTACAGTCCTCACATGAAGTGTTTACCATTTATCACAAATGAAAGACCTGGCATCAATGTTGGCATCAGTGTTTTTTTTCTTTTAGTGTCTGTCACACCCCTGCTTGGCCCGATTCCAGTAAAATGTTCATAGGTGGGTGTACATATCCCTGTGGGAGACCTATAGCCTCAAACTACTGCGAAAATCAGATCCTCCATACCTGGGCATCAGAGTCAATTATCTGTACAGGAAGTCAAACGCTTTTGATTCTAACCCTGACCATAGGAGTTAATCATATCTCGCTGTTCAACATTTTGTCATTGAATGGGCATGCTTTGGCCAAAAAACAAACGAGGAAAGAGGCCGAGTTTGCTCGGAGTCGGAATAACTGCCAAATGAGCGTGTTAATATTTGATGGGGTTTGTGTGCAGCGATGAAGGGGACTGACAGGGCTGATTTCTCGGGGGACCTGGATTAGAAGGTCACCACAGCGTGCGCACCCTGACGGCATGCAGCCCAGCAACTGGTTATCAAATATTCATGCCAGAATGGGGCACCACCTCTCCCTGCCACTTTTCCTTTAAAATGCCAACTATTAACTGTTTTTATTCTGTCCAGAGTAAAAGCTTACCATAGCCCCATCTATTCAGCCACTGTTTCTTCTTTATGTCTGAGCTGCCCACCTTTTGCCCTCTCTTCTTTGCAATCATCACATGAGCTGCCGGGCCTTTATAACCTCGGGACACACTTGCCAGACAAAACTGGAAATGCATCGGTTGATTCGGACACATCAAGTCAATATCCCCCCCCCCCTTTAAAACTTAAGGATCATCGTCATTGATTTTCTTGCATATCCACTTGAATTCTTCCTATCTTATTGCTTTGTCCTGTAAACATGGCAATCACTGAACTATCTCATGCTGGCAGACCAAAATATAAGTTGGCGTTGTGGCATTCAACTGTGATCAGGTGGCAACTCCCCACAAAGGCCTTCTCTTCTCCTGAATATACACATCAAATCACCCATGAACAATATCAGTCTTCCAAGCAAATTTGTCACAAAAACCATCTTGCCAATTATGATATTTTATGACCACATTTCCTGCCAACAGCAATTATCAACTTTTGACATGCTTACAGAGTATTACAAGTGTCCACACGGTAACATGAACCCCTTTCAGTAAAGATTGGCTGGAAGATTTATCAGTTCCCAGTAATTTATATTTTATTGTGGAGTGATCACTTTTTATTTCCATCAATAGGTTGACCTGCCAGCTTGAATTAATGGAAATGAACAAAAGAAAGAACAAGAAATATAATTAATTAAGGTTACATAATCAATTTACAGATAAATATAAGCTTTGTGATTTTATGATTGCAAAAAAATTCATTGCAACTGAGTCAATTTTGAAAAATTTCTTTAAACGTATTAATTCTGGTTAGGTATCACATTTCAAAACATTTGTCACTGTCGTTTTTAGGAATATGCTTTAATTTAAAGACTGATCATTAGTAAAATTTGGTTTACTTCTATTGACTGATAATCAAAACTAATCAGTTGTTTAAAAGTATAAATTTTCTGACCATATTAGATTTGTGTATCATCCATGCTGGTATACAGGCCTACATGTGTGCTAATATGTGATTATTCTTCAGTCTATTTATAGTAAAATTTAGTTATTAGAAAACACCTACTTTTCTAAAGTTTGCTTGCCTAAATATTATGATAACAAACGTTTCCTCATAACAAAGCCCTGGTTATGAGCTAACTAGGACGGTAAAACTGTAATTGATTGTAACACTGCACAATCAATCATCAAAATGTCAGTTTAAATGTCACTTCTGTTGGTTAAGAACTTTTGACATGTTGTCAGGAAGGAAAGTATTTTTATCTAACAATAATTTCCTGCTGAATAAATATTTCTAGTATGCGGATTCTGTATTCAGATCTTTTAGTATTCAGATCTTTTATCATGTTCATTAAAAATTTTATGCAGTAAAATTCACTTCTGGATCATCCTGTGAGTGCTAAATCAAATCAGGTCTCAGGTATCTTTATAATTCATTGATTTGATTTCTTTATTAAAATTCACTTTAAAACAAAACAAAAAAAGCGCAAAGTATGAGAATATGGAAAGGTTGCATATCTTTAAGAAGATCAATTGATATTTGTACCCTTTCCCCCTCCAGATCACTCTAATTCAGGCTGAAACAATTATATTTTAACCTTAATTACCCATTCCCCTGTGCTAACAGGGTTTATCATTCACACTATTAAAACACCCGGATTATGGACTATACAAGCTTAACAACAAATAGATTCAATTGCCCTGGGTGAAAGAAATCCAATTCCCAACACATTTGTTAGCAGCCAAGGCTATTATCAGAACCACAAATGAAAAAGTTAATTCATTTATTTTTGATAACCGGCTTTGGTGTTGATGACATTTTTCTTGTGTGGCTAATATTTTGCCTTATGATCTGGGCTAAATGCATTATACACAATGGCAGTTCAATAAACTTGTTTTAACTGTCATACACCAACTCAGTCGCTGGAGGCCGTTGGGACAGCAACTTGCTAAGCTATCCTTGCTGAGCAGAAAATCCTTTCAGCTTTCAAGTGTTAACATATTAAAAGGACATAAAAAAGTAAATGCGAATGGGGATAAAACAACACTAGGGACCAGCAAATAGAGAGGAATGGCAAATTCTGTCAAGTGCTGGCTTTATCATGGAGCCGATGGATTTATAAACCGAAATACACAGCAACCTGCAGCCAGCTCAAGAGATCAATAGCTGCAGCCCCAGTCTAAAACACAGCCACACTGGCTGAAAGCGCTGAAATCATCCAAACTTCCTGACCAGCACAGCTGGTTTGAACCACTTATTAATTATTGAAATAACCTGCATCTACAATGAAGGAGCTGTCAACCCAAGCTGATGAAAAGCACAACATTCAAAACAGAGTCTGTCTGCCTGATCAACTAAGTGGGACTAGTCAAGCGAAATATTACATCTAACCATAGCGGAGGATGAAAAAAGTGTTTCAAAGAGTTACTCTATTATATATAAACATTATTATCAAAGGCCTTCATTTAGTGAGACAACACTCATCAAATAATACCTGTTGGTAACAAAGGAATGTTTGAGAGAATAAATTTATGATATCCTAAATATTTTCAATGTTCATCCAATGAGCTACCATGCTTTTTTCTTTATAGGTGATTACCAAGATAACTGCTTCATTGGGTAGTTTTCTGATATAAAAAATATCAGTGATACAAGTTCATCAAGTAGAATCGCTTAAATTTATGACAACAGCATTCCCAAAGGAATGGTTCAACGAGTACCTATTGAAATTCAAATGGTTCATTAATTCATTTCTTAATACAGTGATACCCTGAAATTACCACCATAGGATTCATGATAAAGTGGTTGCATTTTTGAAGTGGTTGTCTAAGCAAGGTCTGATATTAGAGCAACCAAGCAAATTTGTGGAATTTATGTCCTCCATTTCCATCTCTTGTTATTTTAGCTTCCTGTAATGTGCATGCTTGCCTTCTGAATATGTTTTAGTTTTTATTTTCCCCTGAAGACATCTCCACATGTCACAGTGCATGTGTTTTAGTTTTCACTGTCCCCTGAAGATGTCTCCATATGTCATAATTTTTTGTGTGAATTGGGAACAAAAGGGAAAATTTTCTTTTGTTTTAGAGCTGGTGATAATAAATTTTCAGACACACACTCAAAAACCAATCCCAACCAAGGTATGCATAAGAAAAATCACTGACCCAAATTTGAAAGAAATCTGACATTTAGAAAAGTTATCGCATGAAAACGAAAACCTGATGGAGAGGCTGACGGACAGACGGCCAAACCCAAATCAATGTCCACCGTTCGGCAGAAGTGGGGACCAATAACAATTGGGACCAAGAAAGACATTAGTTTAGGCATATATGTCAATCCACTGCCGAGATATGAGTGATTTTATCCCATGGCAGACAAACAGAAGGACGCTGTGCAAAAATGGTTGCAGGAGGCGCCACCAGTTTTGCATATGATAAAGAGCTATGTGAGAACTATACACATGCAAATTTTCAGGAAGATACATCAAACCAGTCTGGAGATATAAGCATGGATGTCTGCAGCATGAACGTGAATGTAGGTGACTAAACAACCACCCCCACTACCCAAATAATTTATCAATGAAAATAATATGAGCAGCATTTCCAATGAAATTTTTTTTTATTTTCTCTTTATTTTTAATTGGTGTGGCCTAAAAGAACATTTCAAAGACTGTAACAGCAGAAGCTGCTAATTAGGCCATCAGACTTTGAAATTCTTCTTCGTCTTGATCTAGGTTTTTCTTTCGAAATATTGAGAAACATTTGGCTAAATTTACCTAAGAGGCATATAAGCGATTATTTCAATATATGACCAGCAAAAAAATCAGCTTTTTATGAACCTATAGGTGGCATCACCTGGCACCCAATAATAACAGCATTACAAGCACCTGCCAAAGAATACTGGTTTCTTATTAGACAACACACACTCTATGTAATACTGAAAAATAACACCTGCCAGGAATTAATGATTTTTTCATTCGTCACACACACACTCACTGTACAGTATGAAATACTAAAAATACCAAACAGTGAAGAATGGTATCATTATGACCACAAAAACGTAGCAAGAACCAATCAATGTTTCAATCAGGCCATCAATCAGGACTTTTTCCGATCTGAGAAGCACCTGCGCATACAAATATAAACACCACTACATGTGACAGGAACAACAGAACAGATATATATTATCACATTTTTAAAACTAGCAGCAGCTATTCTCTTCTCTTCCCATCAAATGGCTCCGAGCAATTTTTTTTATAAACTAAGGCATACAATTTCCCGTTGGCAAGTCAAAAACCCTTTAGGTGAAACAAAGATAGAATCCAGTGTTAGCTTCATAGGTGGTACGGAAATGGGGATCGCAGAGGAAGCGATCCCCTCTAGGAGAAGGTGCCAGCAAACACTACATTAATGAGCACTGCCATCCAACCATAGCCATTAATCTTAATGTAACGTAGCAATAATCCTCTTGTGCCTCATAAAGCCCCAGCACTCAATCTACTAATCACCCATCAACATTTCTGGAAACTGCCGCAGTTCCTACCTTTCGAGTGTGGCGAGTTACACTGACCATCTGGGAAGGACTGCCATCAATGTAGCCAAAATGATTGGTTCTGTCTCCGAAGTCCACACAAATATGGATAATTTGTCCTAATTATCACCAATGATGAGATTATGTTCCTTCACAACCTTAATTTATAACTGATCAAATTATAGGCACTCAAGAGGTGCCAGGTCGGGATAGAAAAGGGTTTGAATTCCACAAGACAGGGCCAGAATATGGAAACAGATAGCCCTCTATTGATTTTTGACACAGCTACGACAAATACTCATCTGGCCGCAGCCGGCACTAACTCTGTGACGGATGACTCGGACAAGACACTGAAGCTGACTAACTAAGATTCTACAGACCATCACAGAAAGAAATTGATGTCCCAACAGCTACCAGTTTGGTGCTGTACCAAAAATACGGAGCCTGGCTATTACGCCTTGTTGGAATCTTGTTGTTTCCTACTTTGTCATCATTTGGACGGCTGGTAAAAACAGCGTAATTGACAGCTCTCATCGAGTCAATAATCCCGGCAATGATAAACTGGAGTGCCTTCCGCCTAGCAACAATACCTGAACCAAATGCCATGTAAAACATCTTGCCAACAACTCTGGAGCACATGAAATAAAGAGAAAAGCTCTTTTATATGCATTCCAATGCCACCCTCACTGCTCTAACCTTACATACAGGATAAATTCAATTCACAAGCCCCATCAGTTCTATCCCTATTAATCTGTGCATGAATCTAGTGGTCTAAATTCATTTGTCTGTCATACTGCATGGCAAAGTCGGCATATTTATGTGGAATTTGATTTATTAGCTTCACCATGGAATATGGACATGGATAGAATAACTCTCAAGAATTAGGGGAAAAACTGTGTGGCACAACTCATTTAGCAGGTCACTATTTTTATTCTTATTGGCTTTGGTACATGACAGCTGTCACTTGTATGTACATGTTACATGTCAATTACAGACCTGGGCTATATCAAATGGCTTATGTCAGAAAAAAAAATAGTACTACACTTTATTTTATGTGGAAGACAATAAAACCAATGGTTTACAAGTGGATTGGGTAGGTGCCTTACCAACAAAGGTTGTCATGTTGAATATATACCACTGATACTCTTGAGGGGGGATTGTATTTTCAATTGACTTAATTATAAATAAAATCCATAAAAAAACAATACTCAGTATAAAATATAATAAAAAGGAAAAGTTTCAAGGCCCCATAATCCAGTTATTATTTAAATTAAATATACATAAACATCGAGTATCCACTGGCTCAAAATGAAGTATTACTTTCCACTCCTAATAAATTAATAGTTAGCTTTCAACAATCAGCTAAATTTTCTAATTTTTTTTAAGCTGAAACTGTGGCCAGGAGATGTTAAAATCTGGTATGCTGAGTGCATAAGACATAGCTGTATGCTACAGAAGATGCCATATAATTCAGTATACTGTTTAAATATCCATGAGGCCAGTGACAAGTACTGTCTTGCTATATATGCTCTCCGTGCCATCCACACGAGTGTCTCACATCAGCTATCAGAGAATTTATTTATATCATACACAATGAAAACCCTGGAAGCATACTACAATAAAAAAGAAAATACTGAATTTCATGTTAAAAATGTTAATCTATATGTCAGGGATAGGGATAATTAATTTACTATTGTATTATTACTATTAGTACTAAATACTACTTCTTCTGTTTTTAATACACTGGTTGCATAGGAGGACACAGGTAATGATAAATGATCCCTCTGCTAAATATACCTAATGGCCTACACATAGGGAACGATCAGACTTGCATCGCATCCACACGCAAGGAGTCCAACTATTAACCTTTAGAAAACTGCATTAAGTAAAACTACACAGGCAATCAAATTGTAAAGTCAGGCTAAAATAATGTTGATCAGCATACATTATCCTCACATTCAGTACAGGTTGAACATATTGCCACAATCAGACCAAGATGTTTTAAAAATCGCCCAAGAAGAGTGGAAGTCCCACGAGTGGTGCTTCTGCAGATCTGGAGGACTTTCACCAAAGCACTTCGTCTTTCACACTTCTTCAGACATCTCATGCGTAGATTTTGATATCAACTGGCTTGTACATTAAGGAAATTGGAACGCTAACTTAATCTGGCGGAGTTCGGGCTCCACTCAATTTTTGTCTCCTGGAGTACCACAGATTTAAGGTACATAGGATGCAGGATTAGAGATTTGTTCTTCCTGACCATAAGCTTTGTTTCCCAATGCATCTCCTTAAAAGTGTACATAGGCATCTCAGAAGAACCAGACGAGGCAAAGACATGATACAAGATGAAGATGCATGTATAATCTATCATATATGAAAACCCAAGTTTTTTTTAGGTGTACATTAATAAATGTGCCCATCTTTATTCAAGCCCCAACCCTTTCCTTTTTATGATAAGTTATATGAAACTGTACTGTGAAAACTGTACAGCTTGAAATGAACAGTACAGCACAAATATGTACAGCACTGTACGATCCTAATATCAATGATTAATCATATTTTCAAAACACAGAACATATTATTGCCAATAAATCTTAACTGGCTGGAAACTGAATTCGCATTGAATACTGATACACATGACATATATCTGTAAATAGATTGATTCAAGCATTTTTTAAAAGAACATTCTTTCAGGGACCAAAAAAATGTACATCCCACAAAAACTTACCTCCGTGCACTTAAGTCCCTGCTCCCTTGCCGATTCTCCCTACTTACCCAAGTCCTGATTTATTTTCTCCACTTTATCCGCAGAGAGACCACACCAAGATTACACAGACACAAAAAGAAAGGTAAAAAGTATACATCTGAATGTTAATATCCAGAACCTAAGAGCCTTCAATGAACCCTCCACCTTAAATATCAAAGCTAAAATGTGCACAACATTGAAGTTACAATTTGGCAAATTCTAAAGAATTTTCTGTATAAATCTGGTTCAAAATAGACTGAAGAAGTTTGGGGTAAACACGGAAACTGGATATTCAACCTTTTATAACATGGCCCACGACTACGAGCAGTCTCTGAAACTATTAAATCAAAATGGAGCTGTATAAATAAAATAAAGGGATACATGGTAATTTTCACATCCTCAGGGGCAATTCTTTACTCTTTAATTCCTAGTTAGTAAGCGTCCCATGTTCTGGATATTTTAGACAGATATTCAGAACAGCTGGAATACCTTTTCCATGCATATCCTGCCGTTCATGCTTGCTAAAGCTGTTGCTGCCGAACTGTGTTCTTGAAACTCGATGAAGGCATATGGGTCATTTCCGGACTGCAAAACAGAAAATCAACATTCAGTCACTTGCATAATACATACTAATATCCTACTATACTGAGATAACTGAACAGGTCATCATGAATACAGTTGTTGGTTTCATGTTCCCAAGGTTCAATTTTCACAATTTGTATGTGTATTACACAACAGGTAAATCAAATATGCAGGTATTCTTAATTCATTTGGGTGGAAACTGCCATTAATATTATGAACATATTTTGATAATTGCCTCAAACCTTGAGCTGGTAAAAGACATTTCTCCTTTAAAATAACTGAAATGTTAATTACAGGAGAGGAATGATGTAATTTTTGTAAATATTCTAGATTTCACATTATAGATGTTTTTTATTAATTTATCAACATGTTCTTGGAAAAGATAATGTTCATGATACTCGTTGAGGTAGAAAAATCATCATATAAAACAAGAAACCTCATTCTTAAGAGATGCTTTGAGCTTCACAAGGAAATCAACCAGAGTATGATAGCTACAGGTCACTGTGTCTTTCATTTGATACTGCACGTATTCCTGAACATCTCTTGCTACAATGACATAGTCTTTTCTCTTTCTCTAGCTTTGAAAAAACATCCAAGCAGGGCCATTCGGTGGTTTAAGATAAACTGGCAGATACTGACAGCAATGATGAAGATTGATGAAATGAGTGAAAAATACACCACAGGTGTCATGGACTGTGATATGGAAGCTACATATTTAAAGAATGCTGGGTGAAGTTTTACATAGAGACTATCTTAGATAAACCCTATATGGACAATTTAACAGGTAGTAAAAGCCTACTGAACCACTGTGGATACAATATTTTATAGTGATAGTGGGGGATGACACGTGCTGATTAAATGATTACCGAGATGTGTATTATTAGGATGAAAAATTATTCAGATTTTAATTTACATTTTATAAGTTAAACAGCCATTAGTTATTCTTTTCATAAATAATACATGCTTATAAAGGTTGCTGAAATAAAAGGATCAAAAGGTATGTATTATTTATTTATTTATAATAGTTTAGTGTGTCACTAATTACAACTTGTTATCATAAATCATATGATATATAAACCTACAATTTTGATTTTTGTTTTAAGGGAAACAATCCCATCACAATGGTCAAATTCTTGAATAAATTCTCCAGTTTTAGAGTTTTACGATAATATTTCTTTATATGTGGCATTCAGAAGTATCTTAAGGTGGAGGAAACTACGGAACCAGGAGAAAACAAACAGCCATGGACGGGCCACTACAAGTACAACCCGTACTGGGCACTGAACCCTGGTCAACAGCAGAGAGGGCTGAGTGTTTTCCCCCTTGACTGTTCAGGCTCATTATGTTTTAGTATTACCCAGTCTGTCAGTTTGTGAGCTTTAGGGAGAATAAAACATTACTATGTATACTGGGTTCAGTGGTTTCTATCCACTGATTCAGAAATGACAGGCTTCTCTTGATAAAAGAAAACCCTAAGAGTGGATTCACCCTGCGCCCACAGATACTCAGAGAGCAGTAGCAAGCTGAAGACCTGAGTATCCATGGATGATACTTCAGGGATACATGTGTATATAACAAGCCACACCCTCAAGTGACACCAGCCAACCTGTCTGAAATTTTTAGAGGTCTGTGAGCTGCTGCCGGCAGTTATTGATTTTATTGATATTTCACCATTTTGCCCTTGAAAAGCTGGTGGGGATTGCCCATCAACCCAAACAATTTTTTGTAACTGCATCCTGAAACAGGAAACTGCTATTTTATAACAGATCCTTGTTATAGAACAGTGAATATGTGATGACTGCTAAATTCAACTGTTATCTAAATCTGATACAAACTATTATACAAGGTGCTGAAAAAGAAATTATACAGTATCACTACACTCTTCACTCACACTGACACCGTTTTTAATTGGTCTGATGTAAAATGAGATACCATGCTCTCATCAGTCTGATAAAAATTCTTGGCCCTGTGCCAGCCTTGGTGTAGAAAACACAAAAAACTTACTAAACAAAACAGCATTTAAAGCGAAGGAGATCTTGAACGACTGCAGTGTATAACAGCTGCTTATGGAGCATAAGTATCTACAGCTGGCTCCACATTACTTTACAATCAGTGGGCAAATCAACAAGATCTACAAATTGAAAGCATCTCCAGTAATATCTACCTCAAAACATTTTATTAAAACATAATCACTAGGTATAACCTTTTCTTTAGTTAATAAGTACATGCAGACTCCACCAAAAACAAGCCCAATTTTAGCGTCAGTGGGGAATAATAGATGTATTCTGATGACATTTCCCCATCTGGCACTAATCTGCAGCTATAAGATCCCGACAAACACTGCCGACACTTATCCTAAAATAATAGAAACAGGCAGATTAAAAACTCACAAGTACCAACAGAACAGCTCATTAATAACTGAGGTTCTATCTTGGTTATTAAATCTATACCCGGCCGAATAAAATAGCAATTCAGCAGTGGAGGTAATTAGTTCAAGGCTTAATAATTACTTTTCTCATATTCACAGAGGTACTGAACAAAGTATGATGCCGTGGCCAGGATTCTAATCACGGAGCACTTCAGTCTTCTTTCTCTTTCTCCAAGCATGCAAATGATTAAAATTTGTCTGTAATTGGGCTTTTTCTGCGTCCTGGAGAGTGAATTAGAAGAACAGAAAGTGATTATAATGCTTTAATTATTTTCTGCCACCAGCCAGCAATTAAACTGACCATATATCCAGATGCCCTCTAGCTACCGACTCAACCAGTCTGTCATCCTGATGCAATCCATGTCTGTTTACTCTGGATCTGGCATATTCTGCTGTAATTTTTATAAATTTCAGTTGGAATGCTGCCATCTTGAACAGGCACAAGAAAGCAGAGGAATTCTCAGACACATTAAGACCTCTAACACAAACATGATGTGGCCCTACTGGGGCATCCTGCATTTACTACTTTTGTTAACAATTTTAATATTGTGTACCAACCAAGTACAGTACATTGTGAAAATAGCACCTTATAGGCCTTATAAAATCTACCCATCCCCTGACAATCAATGAATTCATGTCACACTGTCAACATTTGGAAATGTTTTAACTTTTGAACTGGTCTGATTCTTTGACTTTAAAAAAACAAATTTGTCTAAAATAAAACAGATTTGGCTAAAATTAGGTCTAAAACATGTTTTGAGAGGGGAGTGGGCGCAAAATATTGTCCCACATCTGCATAATACTGTTCCACAGCTACATTTTTTTGTCTGGCACCCATATCATGTTGTCAGAATTCACATCCTACATCTACACCAAGTTGTCCCACATCCTAAGAATTTCCCCACTTATGCATGCACAATGTTGTCCAATACCTTTACCATGCTGCCTAACACTCACACCACTTCCAACAATTTTATCCACACCCACAACTGCATGACAAAGCCCACTTCCATACCACCTTTACCAGAATGAGAGTGAGTTGATAACAGCTTCAAGAGGGATTAAATCTGTTGATCCTTTTTGTTAGGTTTAAAAATTTCATAAAAGACACTGACAGCAAATACTAAATAATTCATATGTATGACAGATTATGCAGTAATACTGTCTGCATAATTAATAACAGTGAATTGCAGAGTCTGTTTGATGACAGAATTTCATCTTAATAACTGCTGTGAAGCCTCACAATGGAAATGCTATGTACAGTAAATCTGTTACATTGATATGATATGACTACTCAAGTTAGCCATGATAGCCCATGTGCACACTTGTCAAAGGTTTGGTTTATAAACCTGACACAGCAAATGATGTTTGACAGAGCAAGCACACATGCTAAAAACTGATGTTTAAGTTTGACACAGCCAATTGACCAGCTTGACACACCTTGTGAGATGTAACACAACTAGTGCACATGGCTGACATTGTCTCATGTTTGACACAGCCACAATGAAACAGCTTTTAATTACAGACATTAATCCAAGCACATGCAGTTGACATTTGTATATCAATTGATGTTAGACTGACACAGGTTGTATACAGGGTTGACATTGAACCATGTCTGTCATGTAGCATAGATGGCTAACACTCAACTACAGGTGTTAGACACAGGTAGTATACAAAGTTGACGCTGAAATACTGATGTTTAATACAACAAGTGTTCTAAGTTGACATTAAATAACCAATGTTTGACTCAGCCAGGGTACAAGCTTGACTAAGCTACCAAGTCTGAAACAAGTAAGTGTTCAATATAACATTGAACAACTGATATTGACATAGCAGCTGCTGGGGTACAGAGTATACAGACATGGCTACAGATGCTTGACACAGTGTGTGTACAAGGTTGACAGTAGACTTCAGATGTTGACAATAGCTGCTGCTAGGGCAAAGAGTCTACAGACACTGCTACAGCTGCTTGATACAGTCTGTGTACATGGTTGACTACTTATGTTGACAACAGCTGCTGCCAGAGAATAGTCTACAAATGATTGACACAGTCTGTGTACAGGGTTGACACTAGACTACTGATGATGACACAGCTGCTGCCAGGGTACAGACATAGCTACTGATCCTTGACATGGTCAGTATTAAAGGTTGACAAAGAACTACCAAGTCTGACACAGCTGTTATTTTACAACGCCAGTATATATTCTTCACTACAGCCTGACATTGCTAAGCAGAATCACTATTATCAGCGGAATAATTTCAGAGGCTGGGATAGCCTCACCCATGGCCTGATAACATGACATTCAAGGAAGCGTTATCTACAGCTGCAAGCAATCATTATGTTACACAAAGTGTCCAATTAAGTACTTAACAAGCAACAAAAATTGTTATATGTACCCCAAGGTGCAATGTAAGTAATTAAGAAATACTGCTTCATTAAACCTCTAATAAGCAACTCAAGGGCAGCTTCAAACACCATATATCTATTACAAATTATATCTGGCTTATTCAGATGATAAATTATTAAAAGTTTATATCAGGCTAATTCATACTTTCATGTAATCACTCTAGATTTCAGTTAATGCCCCACTTTTATATTTATACGTTAATGAACAAAGACCTTTTTGAGTTTATGGCAATTCATGTGGCTGTTCGCACTGACGCTTACTGAATAATACATGTCAACAGCTTGTGAACTGGCTGGAGCTGGCAAAGTTATTGCTTGTACAGCCTTCATAAAAAAACCTGTAAATAATTGCACACAGGAGACAGACCAGGTTATTACCTGTTTAACATCAGCTGAGACAAGTCTTAGGCCACAGGTAGTCTGGACCAAACATGTCTGCTCTATCAAATTTTTTTTTGCATTAGTATGTCTGCATGAACATGAGATGATACATGCTGGACCTGTACAAATTAGTTTTGCGAATGTTTACGAACTTTCCTCACAAATGTTGCAGTATTTACTCAATACTCACATTGTTCTAATATAACATTTACACTTCTTTTTGTGTAATTTTAACCATTTTTTATATCAATGATTCATTGTATCCTTAATCCTGATTTTGAGATCCCTTTAACAATCCGTCCACAAATTTAGGGGTTGGGAATTTCTTGGTGGAGTTGCTCTGGTTTATATAAAAAGAACCTCAGACAGGTGGTAAATTTAAATTTAAAACAGGCATTATTAAAAAAAAAGGTATGTTTATGGTCATGCTTAAAGGTGAAGAATATGATACTGGTCTGCTCCCAGAGTTGAGTTTTTAATGTTGTTGCTACTTTTTGTCCTACCTAACTCTGACATAATTGGAATTTTTTTTTTAATGTCTTTTTTCTATATATAACATGACATCTTGGCATGTGCAAACATAATCATGTGAGATTTATTACACAAACGTACAACCAAGTAAATCAATTATGAAAAAAAAAGGAATGATCGATGTCATTTATCTTCAAGAAATTGTGAGCGTTTTGGAATAAGGAAGCAAGGTTACTTAAAGAAAAGATCTCGTCCAGGATCGGGGAAAAAGGGAAACATGGTCCTGCTGACACAGCTGTCAAAGCTGTACCAGTTCTACAGACATGAGAGGTGGAAGTCGGGTGGTAAGTATTACGAATATCAGCCCTAGGTGGTCACAGGGTGAGTCTGACAGGTCACAGGTGTGAACAGGTATTACAGTGCTGGAACCAGGTCCTGTGTTCCAGCAAATCCAAATATCATATATTAAAGTGCTAAAAACACCAGGTAGATGACCAGTTTTGCTACATCAGCAGTTTTTGTGTACCAGCAAACCAGTGCTCCCCACCCCTTTTATAATTATACCTTTCCCATTTACCCTTAACACCCTTAATGACTAACAAAGCACCAGCTTACAGTTGAGGGCACTGGTACATCAGTCCCCCTGCCTTCTCCCATCACCTGGCCATCTACTGAAATATAAATGTGTGCCTGTCATGGAAATGGTCCCCTTCTATTATGGATGCCAGTGGGGCCTGCCTGTTATATTTGCATGCTAACTTCAGCCAGAGGGCACCTGTTTAGTCTCTTTTAATTAAGTTAGTATTGACAGAACCAGCAAAAGAGGCAGCCATTGAACAGCATACAGACAGTAGACTCTCTCCACTTTACAGTACATGAGGGTTAACATAAATAAATTAGGGTTAACTTAATAGTGGACCATAGAAGACACTGTTGACACTTTAACAAGGTTATAATGGGCAGAGCTGTTATTTTAATTCTATATACCTAAAAACATGCAAGATCGGTATTAAGGTCCATAGCAAGACCACCTCTGAGGTACTTAACAGTAATATTACCTGGTACAGCTTTTGTGTAAATTCAAATAAATTTAATGGAACCATATTTATTAAGTAAGAAGTGAAGAAGTGATTACATTAAAAGCGAAAGGACTGGGATCTGGTATCATTAAATAGCCCCCTAAAACAAATAAATAAAAAAAACTGGATAGAAACATTCAGGGAGTGCAGACTTCTGCCAAGACACCTTTGTTTCTTCATGTTGTCATTACTCATGGATTTTTGTTCAACTGAAAAACCATTTGCACTTCCTTAGTCTGATGTGGATTTCTGTTTGACAGCTGTATCTGAATATATATTTGTATTTAATGTCCTGTTGTTATTTTACTGAACCACCCAGACTGGAATATATGTAAACATATACTAACATTTAAGAACTGTGTATTTGTAGTTGTCTTTAGCCAAATGTATATGACCCTAAACCTGGTTTCAGAAGGGGGGAGTCTGTAACTGAAAGATCATCAGACCCATTGTATGCTTAGAAATGCAGAATTGTAAGAAATTCAAATTATTCATGATGAATAAAATTTGAACAGGAACACAGAATTCTTTAATTAGTTTATAATTTTAATATATTCTACAACAAAAGCAAAGATGATATTACAATTTTTAAATGCAAGTCTCATATAATACAAAATTTGAACTGCTGCAATCTCTTGCTTATCTAGGTATAATAATGTATTAATACATGGGTGAACATGAAACTTTTATAATTTATACACTGAAAAGTTCACATTATTATACCTATGTAAAAGCTGAAGAAGACAATGAGATATTTCTATAAGTAAAGTCTAATAACATATTAATAGAAAATATTAAGCCTCTTTCAATAAAACTACTAATAGTAGAATTTTACAAGAATTTCATTTCCATTAAATTCAAAAGTACACAATGATCAAATTTAGAATAATATTTTAGTATATTTTACATGAGACACACAACCGACCATAAACATAGACAAATATGGTTATTTATTGCAGACCTCCAGAAATATCACTAAACAGAAATCCCATCTGGAGACCAAGTCCCATCCCCCATGCTTTTCCAAATCCCGTGTCATATATGTTTGCTAAAAGCTTTACTTATCAGTGAGAAAAGAACATCATTCTTTTTTCCTTCTTACTTGAAATACTTGTTCTTATAATGAAAAGACATCGTGCAAGAGAGATATTCAGACCAGTAACTGCTGGAATAAATATGACTGAGAGAGGACAATGTGCGTCTAAATTAACACAGACTCGCTTTTTTATATTCGCCTCAGCATGTGGCTCAAGGACAAAATTTGCTTTTCCCTTATCTCTCTGAGCTTATGGAAACAAGAAATATTTAATGAGTCTTGAGTGAAATGTCAGAAAATGAGGGATTCTCCGATCTAGAAATAGCCCGGTATTTATTTGGTGTCCTCATGTTTTTCTGTCATACGCTGACAAAACTTGGCACCTTCTCTACAAATTTATTGATAGATGCATGTTTTTGACCATATGAAATTTCTACTGTTGTAGAGACTCGGTTATTTATTTGATATTTTATTTTTGCTATCCTGGTTACAACTGATTACTGTGCTTTTATAATTTAAGGTTTTCTAGAGGCACGGTTAATTTAACATTAGATTCAGAATAATTTGTAGGATTTTTAATAACACTAATACTTGGGTCATCAACTGCAACAGATTCAAGAGTCCATTAAACTTTAAAAGAAATACTGTAAAATACTCAACGACTATACATACTGCTTAGGGCATTTTTTTTAATTTCTGAAATAGGTGTAATTGGCAAAATTCATAATCATGAATAAAACTGGTTATTTCAATACATAACACTTCAGGAACTGGTAAATAAAAAACAAAAAAGTATTTCTCATAATATTTTAAAGAGACATTTACTGGATTGTATGAATTCCATACAACGTAGCTTGTATGTTTAGTTACAGTTAAACATATCTTAAGACAAAACCACACAGTATTGTTACAAACGAGATTTTATAATGGCTTTCTATTGAAAAAAGAATGGTTTATACTTCAAACTCATCACAAAACAACTGTTTTTCACCAATTTTCTAAGCATGCATGGTATTCTGAAAACCAGTTCTTATAAAATACTTGCAACTTATCTGACCTGACTGCAATATTCTGCTTTTCATAAATTTAAGAATTCTTTTTGTGTCATTTTTTACTCATAATATAATATTGTCACATAATATAAAGCAGAAAGTATATCTAGTGTTACAAAGAGATGGTAACATGCAACAATTTTTTTTCAGAAAGTTGCAGAGAACTCACAAAGAATTCATTTGGTGAAATATAAATGAAAGTGCTCAGAGTTCCTTGATATTCATGTGAACGAGAGAAAAATTAACTCTCTTTGATATAATGTGCCCAAAAGAAAGCAAAACTGTAGGCCGGACAGACAGACAGAAAGACAGTCAATGTGATCACCAACGGACACCACTTTTGTCAGTACCATCATATGTACAAGAAGGAAATACTGAGGTAAATATTTGGCTTCATACAGAAACATCAATTATAAAGCCAAATTTAGCAAATACCATTGCAAATTTATAATTTAGTTTAATGTATCAGAGCCCAGAGCTGTCATCTAGGTTCCAATATGAACAGAGCTTGGAGTTCATCCAGGTTCCAATGTTCACATTTTCTTTGACCATCAGTGACCCTACTGCCCTTCAATGTAAGGCCATTTAAACCACAATAAAATAGTCTAACTTCCTTAAGGGTCATGTCTGTAGTGTATAGGCCATGTACTCCGAATGCTGACTGAAAAGGTGACCACAACTGCATCAAGTAAACGAGGGCAATTATCCAGTGTTAGTCAGTGGTCATCTCCTGAACTTAGCCAATATAGCAGCTGTCCGCTACCCTTGGTGAAAACACCTCCTAGCCGCTTCATCATAACTTGTGATGCTCTAGGAGGTATATACAGTCAACCATCCAACAACAACAAATCCAACAAAAAATCTTGAAAAGTGGCTGAGCCCCCAAAACACCCTCAAGTCCTGCTGTCCATCTTTCCTGGGTGCTCTTTCACAATACCTCATACGCCATCACAGGGGCAGAGAAAACCTTCTTTCTTCCCAGGAGTACAATTATCAAAAATACCGCAGGAATGGAGTAACATCTGCTCTTGTTTATGTGCTCGTATTTTCACATCAGTTCAATACAACCCTTGCCCACTTTGGCTGAGCTGGTCGGCCTCTCCATGAATTACAGAAGTAGAGTTCACCCCGCCATCCCAGACTAACGGAACATTGCTGGTGCATGGAGTCTGGAGATGGGCAAACCCTGATGGGGGCCGTGTGGATTACTGGGGGGACAATATGTCTTCATTTCACAAGTTACAATGAAGGTCATGCTTACTATTGTTGGAACTCTCACAAGATTCAGCTGAACCACACAGTTACTTTGCACAATAATGTGGGAATAAATTACCATGAATGATACCTGTTTACATACATAGAATGCTCTATCTGCATATATATTATAAGGAAATTTATTGATTAATTATTAATTACTCACTGATAGTAATTATATGTAGTCATCCGTCTAAGCTAAATTCATCATTTCTAGTAAACAAAACACTAATATGCAATAGAAGCAAAGAATTTTTTTATACATTATAGCAGTTTCCAAGACTAACCAATCTGGCCAAAGAATATTTGTTATTTCATACAAAAAATAATTTAATGATCCATTAATGATGATTAATAAAAACAAATTGCAGATGAGATATCATATTAATAATCACCACTAGAGTATGAATGGTAAATTTTTCATCCTTGGTTGTTTTCTGTGATTTTCTGTTTGCACGAGTGTATTTCATCCTTAAAAGATTTTTATACAAAATATTAAGGGGTTACAAACTAAGCTGATTAAATTTTACATGCAAATGTCACCTCTCCAGATCCCAAATTATTGCTTCACAAGTTGTGCTGAGTAGATGAGTACTCAAGTCAAAGTAATTCTAATTGAGCACTTTAATCCAAAAACAAGGGACCTATGGGTCACTGTGCTCAGCTGACGTTAACCTTGAAGGTAAAAATCTAAAATAATATCAAATGGAGATAAAGTGTAAGAGGAAGAGGTAATAAAGGCCATGGTTGGTTTATATGATTGGTTTGTATTGATGAGCCAGGAAATTGTTGCAAATAATATTTTGTGACCTGACCATGTGTTTCCTAATGTTGAAACTGAAGCATGTGAGCAGTTTGTGAACAAATGATCTGTACAATTACCATGATCATTAGTTGGTTTTTTGATTAACTGTTGACATTTCAGTAGTTTACACATTTGTTCAATCGAACCTTTTTTTGTATAATATATATTATTAAATATATGTTTTTTTATGAAATGTATACAGTTGAAATATAACTAATTAACAACATAAAACATGGCAAACAAAGCCTGATCTCAAATTCTGCTGATGCAGGAAAATAATGAAGAAATGTTTGTAATAAATCCTCATTTTTTTATCACATCAATTTTTTTTTTAATTTAAGTTTATATTTCTATACATTTTCAATATAACATATATATCTGAATATAAAAGTTGATTCATAATTCTCAATTGCATCATCATAAATCTCAATCTTGTCAGATAACACCACATCATGCATTCAAATGTTTATTTATTTTTTACCACAAAAATATATCTTTTAAATCTGCAAAACAATAAATATCTAAAAAAAATACTTGATTTAGATTTCACAATTTTTAATTGTGTCTTTATTTATCCATAATGTGCTTCACTTTTTTTATCATAATTTAAGCATACTGATGGGTTCCATTATGATTGGTAAAAAGATTTAAAAGAAAAATGATTTCTTTAAAAATGCTACATTACACAACATTGCATCTTCTGGATTACACCTTGAATTACTTTTTCAAGGAAAGATTTTGCATATCAGAGTGGAAACAGCATTACAATTAAGGAGATACAGTGAAAACAATAACAATACTGCATAACACTTGGTGGGTTGGGTTTGCGGGGGTGGGGGGGGGGGGGGTGATTGGGGTGGTGATATGAGAATAACTGTACACCTGTCACAGCAGGGGATCTCCCCCAGTGACTGTAACAAATCAGAAACCCTGGCATAGCTGACTTCCAGTGACCTGGAGTGGGACCCTGCATCTGTAACCTCTAATCAAAGCAAATGACTACAATAGAGCCTCAAAAAAAAAATCAATAACTAGCTTAATTTTCAAGCTTTTATTTCCAAATTTCAGATTTAAACAAATTAAATATTTATGTTTACATGCTGTGAAAATTAAATCAATGGTACTTACAGGAAAAAAACGTGCCACGGTCAAAGTTGGGCAAAATTTTTATTTTTATTTTATTGATTTTATTTTTATGCTAATTACTTAAAAAATTTACAAAATTCAGATCTAATTTTGGGTAAGCAATTGAATCTTAATAAAACATAGTTATATACTTGGGAAAACAGACTCTAGTTTCAAAATTTTTCATGTTATGTGAGAAAATATTTTTCCTGATTTTTTACAAAGTCCATTATGTTTGGGCCCATAACTTAAAGAATTTATACTTAACAGACTTAATTTCTGGCATGTACATAGGAACTATATGGAAGAATATTTATGGTAAATATGAGGAAAAACAGATGAGTGGTTTTGATATAAGCCAGGCCTGAAGTGTGAAAATAGGATTTTAATAAAAAATTGAGGTTTTTCCTTAATTTCTCAAAGGAAAGAAGTCGCAAAGACCCAGTTTTCGGCTTGGTAGGAGATCTTGAGGACATCTAACATTATGCTGAATTTTGGATTCCTAGGTCTTACGGTTTCAAAACGTGCCACATCTATGGACGGACGGACGGACGGACAGACGGACGGACGACGGACAATGGACCACGACTATAGCTCAGATGACTTATAGTCAGCTGAGCTAATAAGCACTAAATACTTGTACAGGCCTGCCTGTGGAGATATAAAAGCATTCACTCATGTATTTATTAGTCATATGCCTGTCAATCAATTTTTTTTTCTTACCAATATGAATCAGGTGTACTTTATATTTACTTGTCAAAGTAAACCTATGCAAAAAATAAATACCTTACTGTATGAAAGCAGCTAGAGGGTGATAAGGAAGAAAAAGAGTGATAGAAGAGAGAAAAACCTGCTTAGTAATTTTTGTCCACTTTTTCACTTGTAGCCATGGTAATGTGCACTGGATTATATCTGTCAAGTATTGGGATCCAAAATCAGCTACATGTTTCACACTGATCACAATCACTTCTTGTACCCAAGTCTTACTGATTAAAAGTTAACTATCTTGAGGAGATCTGAAAAAATCTGCAGGGTTGGACCAGTACCATTTCATGTATGTCACCAAAAGAGCAATCAAGATTTGAATACTGCTTAGAGCACAGAAACCAATAATCTAATTTTTAAGTGGAATGCTAAGCCTACACCAAAATATCTGCAATGTAATCAATCCTCATCTTGCGTATAAAACATTG
Organism: Sipunculus nudus; assembly: GCA_026874595.1. Classification (NCBI taxonomy): domain Eukaryota; kingdom Metazoa; phylum Annelida; class Sipuncula; order Golfingiida; family Sipunculidae; genus Sipunculus; species Sipunculus nudus. The sequence continues at coordinate 45,397,585 of CM049306.1, read as the reverse complement.
TTTGTTAACTTTTTTATGCAAATTTTCTCATGACAACATATTCAAAACAACCTCAAACAACTATAAGAGAGAAATAGCAGCAACTGACGAAACTGCTCCATATGACCTACAAATAAATATGAGAGCAAGATTAGTTTGGACAGTGAGGTAGTATTATTCAGGACATTTGCTGACAGATGTGACCAGGCAGGTAGTATCTGGTGACCTCGTCTCAGATGACTCTCAGAATTTGATCGCTGATAAAGAAGCAATAGAAAACCAATTACTAAGACCGACTCACTCTGCCAGGCCTAATACACCAGTCACTGGTCACCGTATTTTATATCAGCGCAATCGCTAGTACACTACCTGATTACTAAATCAATTAAAGAATTGCTCACTGAATAACTAGGTTCTCCCCCCGGTGTCCATTTGCAAGTATGAAGGCTGTTTTCTTCCATTCCCTTGTTATACTAAGCAATATTTGATTTCAATAAATGTAAAAATATGTCATTCTTGGAGGTTAGGAACATAGATTTTTTTTCAACCCTGTAGATGGCACCCCTGGGAATTGCATTTCCACCACTATATATATAGCCATTCCAGGTGTCTGACTATCACTATTAGCAGATTCATCCTTTACTTCCACTGAGTTTCAATTATTCATTGTTCAGCTATACATAATTACAATTCATAAAATATAAACTGAAGATGTATCGTGTTAACATGTTCACATAAATGAGGTCACAGCAACCTACTTTCTCAGTCTTTCTTGGCAAGGAGTTTTCATACCATTACCAATGGTGCATATTAAGTTATATATTTTTGCAGGCTGCCTTTCGCTGTTATTTTTCAAATGTGATTTCTATGCAACTATAATTAACCTTATAATCAATGAAATTATCAGAACCATGCAGGCATGATACAAGTACATCCTGGGGCCTCAAGAATATTTACATTAGTCAGAAAAACAGTAGGTGAACAGTACTACAACCCTCTCAATGTCATAAAATTTTAGAGCATAAAAAGAGTACATCCCATCCTGAGCAGTGTTTGAAAAGAAAAACACGTATTGCATAGTGTAATTCTGTATTGAACAGTAATATCATATTATATTAATTGTATTTCTTACAGAGTGGGATATTATATTATGGCATATGGTATCATATTATACGTTTCATTTCATTGTGTTAACTAAAAGTTGGGTGGTGTTGTATCTTGCTGACCTAATCCTTATAAATGACTGGAGAGTTTGACGTGATATTACAAACAAATAGCAGAAATAGTACATTTTCCATGAGAGCAAATACTGTAGACAACGTTTTTAAATTTCAGAGACTGTCATAATTTTCTTTAATACAAGATATATATATCTGTTAACGGGGTCCCCAGCATTACATAAAAACAATATTCCTTGAATCTTTACCAAAGTTATTTTGGCAAAAATTCCAGGATAATCATTTCAACCTTTTTTTCAGGAGTACCACACCAAAAAGCCACCACAGGTAATCATCCACCAGATACATAGTAGACAAAACCTAACAGACCACTTTCTCGTCAGGACCAATCAGAATCAAGGATTGGCCTCTGGTCTGAGGCATTTTTCTTCAACTCAAAGGTCTTTCCCCTGACTAGAAAACAAAGGAAATTAATTTTTCCAGATTTTCCCATATTTAACAGATAGTTGGGACAAAGCTTAAAAAAATTAGATTTTACTTTTGTTCCCATTGTTTTATCTTTTGCCCAAGTGAACAAGGGTTGCTGAGCCATTAACTGTAATATAGAAATAGTAAAGTGGTATTTATAGCAGTAAAAACAGCTCATGTAACTGATGTCATACTGAACCAGTCCCAATGGGATGGGATTAAATTCTACACGGAAAATGCATATTTGGCCATCCATTATGCCTGGGATCATTCTTATGTTTGACACTAAAACATGATCAAGCAATCAAATGTATGGCATCTGTAAATATGATGAAACGATACCTGCTACCACTTGGGACCATAGTTTTTTTGGCTCCCCCCTGCTTCGCCGCACTGAGCTCAAGTACATTCTACAAAACCCACATCAATACAAGAAACATACAAGCAGTTGATCCTGCGACAAATGTCAAATGGAGCGATATTTTTATTCTGCAACAAATATCATCAGAAAAATACCAACTGGCCTGTTTTTCTTCAGTCCTTATATTGGCTATTATGTAAAATAGGCCACAAGAACCCTGTCTCCTAAAAGTGACCTATTGTATCATTAGCTCACAGATCTATACATAAAATCATTATTTAGTTCTTCTTTTGATACAAAAAAATTCTGGTGTTTTGTTGGAAAGCTAAATCATCTTGAAATAATGTACCACATAAAATGAGAAAGTCATTCCAATAATAATAACTCCCCTTTACAAAAGACATATTGCAATGGGGTATTTAGCCATTATTAAGGTGGGCACATCTTAACTTATTTTTTTCTAATTTTCAGCTGATGTGAGATTCATATCATGATTTTTATTATCCTTATAAATAATCCTGACTTACAAATTTTTACTATCTATATAATAACAGTTACTTAATCAAAATATCCAAACATATTCTTTGCTTCTTCGAACCCCACAACCCCCATCCACTTTAATTAAGATAGTCAATGTGCGTAGAAAATTTCAGTTTTTTAAAATTAAATGTTATTGTGGCAATAAAAAAATTTATTAATCGAAGTTAAATAATAGAAAATACTACACATTTTTCTCCAATTGTCCCCAAATGTCCCCATGTCATCAGCTTCTTGCACAAGATATAAGGTGGGTATGTGAAGAAGAAAACACTCTTAATCAAGGTTTACCCTGTGCAAGACCTTCACTGCCATAAAGAAATTAATTTATCAAGGTCTCTCAGGTAACAGACCTACATCTACCATAAAAATACTAATTTAAGCACAATACAAATGGAAAGCATCTGGGCACTCACATGACAAAGCAACTCTGTTCTCAGACAAGCAGATGCCAGTTATCAGTCATATATTGAGCAGGGAATTTTTCTGAGGACTATTGATGAACTCAGAAGGTATCCTTAGAGGACCAACTGGTAAACAGATTCTGTCAATCAACAAGCTCTTTCTCAGGCTGGCAAGATCAATCTGTAAGAGGAAGCTATTCTTGATCAGTTTTACTTGCATATGCAGAAAAAAACAGGATCCTAACTTTATTCATGAAGATGATGCCAATTTGCCAGATCTGTTCATCCCTGTATGAAATGAACAAGTTCCCAGCAGAGACTAATCAACTCTATGAAGCTAATTGATGTGCATGCACTTGAAACACTTGATCCGATGCTCACATATGGTTTCTGTTCAAATGGATTCCAAAACCTGGAAATGAGACATATCTTTTTTGTTTTTTTGGGGGGGTTAAACTGATATTATTCCCTTTCTTTCAGTTTCAAACTTTCATGACCACCTGGTTTCGACAATGACATAAACCAGTGACGGGTTCAGAGTAATCAGAAAGCAGCATCAACTGTCCTGCAAAGCCCTTATCATCAGAGTACCTGAATCTATGAAAGCCATATCAATCTGTGCTACATCAAAGTTCACATTGTATAAATAAGTATTGTTCAATGCAACAAAGTGGATCACAACAGCCAAGGCTAAATAGCTCAACTTACAAAATTGTACAATAATATTCAATATTAGAATTGCTTACATTACATTTAAACAAACTTTGCCCATTTTTCCAGATGTCCAGGAATACCAGGACAATTAACTTATTTCCATTATACTTCAACCTACTTCAATCTATTTCCATTATGCATCAACCTATATCCACTTTTACACAACTCTAATGTTGTTGCAATGAACAGCAAACTGATGAAAAATAATGAAGACACCAGAAATGCACTGTGGCCACAGACAGATCAAAGGATTGGCACATATAATATAACAGACAGAGAGACTGACAATATTCTCTTTGGAACCAATCAGATTCCCTAATGTTTCCCTGATCTTGAGCATTTACTCTGTTCCCTGACTGAAAAAGAGAAACTCATTTCCCCCGGATTTTGTGGATGGCTGGAAACCTTATCTATCCACTCATCTATCTACCAGTATCTATCTCTATCTATGTACTGACTTGAGATCTGCTTTGGAAAGCATCTTAGTAAAGTATCTCAGTGACAAATTTGAAGTTATGTGACCTGCTGTATCATTATATCACAGACTGTCTTGGCCCCTGGCCTTAATCTAAAGAAGCATATATAGACCATCATATACAAATTGAAGTTAACAAACTTTGACAGTGGCACAAAAAAAAACAACTATTTATTTTGCCTCCTCCACAGAGCAGAGGCAATGTTGTTTGCTGGCACTAGAATTGTTATTACCAACTTTACTCAAAATGTTATGAATGAACTTTGACAAATTTAGTGAGGTGTTACAGTAACACTAAAGAACAATCATAAAATTCCACCACTACCATCTTTGTTTGAGTCTGTCATTATTCACTAGCATTGGGGGAGGATTTCCTAAATGTAAATTTCAAATGGTGCAGTGTCCTCTGCATGAAAGCATCCAAAATGTTGGAGGAGGTATGTGGTCTCTAAGTGCTTTCTAGTTGGGAGTATATAAATTATAATGCTCTCCATTCTAAACCAGATCATGTAACGGGTACTAGTGACCAAATATCTGTAAATGGAGGATTATAAAAGATCCCATGACCGTTACTCCTGTATTTGCAGCTGGGTGAAAATCAAGGTTGCAATAGCCAATAGACCTTTTCCATTATACTAGCTACATCTATCGGAGATATCTGACGTATGATTTGGGGTTTTTAGCATACAGGTGCACAGCAATCCACGGCAAAAGCAATTGTGTTTTAGACCCAGTTGCAGTGACATAACTTATACTATATGTTACATTGTCCTTGGCAACTGTGAGAACCTGAACAAATCAGGGTCCGACTTTGAAAGGCTATATGTTTTGAACGTACCTGTATCTGAAAATCCATGCTACATGCGTCAACAAAAAAATGGTGTTAATTCCTTTACTTTTGGTCAAATAACAAAAATATGTGACTATGTAGCTATAATATAGTTGCATTCTACCTAGTATTTATTAATAGTAGACACCTGAATACTTGATATCATTGTCTCACCTGTCCAACGTGATGGTAAACTTTGTGCCCAGGGAATAAGCTTACCAAAATGAGACTCCTGGGATAATTAGTCTTGTTCTGATAGCAGTCTCGCTAGTGAAGCTTGCTTTTCTAGCGAAGCGGTTGGTACGCCGGACTTGTGCGCCACCAACATGGGTTCGAAAACGGGATCGGCTCAGAATTTTCCCCTGGCAATTGTCTTTGTAACAATATCAAAGGACAGATGAATATGATATGTTTGATCAGCAAATGGTTAATAATGGTTAATAATTAATGGTTGGGAAATATATATGTAGCAGCAGTTTTTATGGTGCAGTTCATATTAACCAATGATAATACACATGGCCAGTACTGAAACAGAATTTTACTTGTGTATTATGTATAAGGATTTGAATTTATGACATTATTAATAATAATCTTTGCAGCTTATCCAGAAATAAGCACAATCACAGGTTCATACAGACAAAACAGAAACAGAGGACAGAATTCCACAGCAGCGAATGAGTGTCCAAGTTTGGGTCAATTGGTAATGGCAGGGTAATCTTATGGATGCATAGCTAATAGCTCGGCACTCCTCTCCAAGCCCAAGCTCACTCGAGGTGCTAGCAAATAATACATCTTCTCTCTTCAAATATTTAGTGCTGACAGGGTTAAGTTGGGTTATGTGGCAGTAATCCTGTATGCTGGAGACAGGCTGCTCGTCCAGTGCTGCTCTTGCAGAAGGATCAGCGTTTCCAGCAAAGCTTCCTGTGACTAGACAGCTTTAACACTGGGTCTGAAATATCCCCACATGGCATTTCTTTTACTGTCAGATCTTACAAAAGTTATTGCTTTAGACATTGTTAAAATCATCTGGGTTTCTCAATTTTCCCGTTAGCTCCTTTTGTGCATCACACTGAAATATTCCGGCACCTTGCCGTTGTGATCTTGATGTTTAGGTGCTGGCAAGCGTGCTGGGTCAGAACAGTCAACGTTGGAGCTGCAAGGTGACTAGGGGCACTTGAAAGTATACTCTTTTTCAAATTAATGCAGTCCCTATCAGATTAATCGGGTAAAAAATCAATGAGAATTTGACACTCTCGGTCTTTCTTCTCCAAATTTAGTAACTATATCTACCATGAGAGTGATAAGAATCGATAAAAACTTGCCTTAATTTTGAAATATGATGCTCCAAAGTCACCATGTGCCATAATAAAACAAAGTGACCAACTGAGAGCGTTCAAAGAGCAGAGGAGAGTATTATACAACGTACAGTATCTCCACAGGAACCAATCCCATATAACATGAATATTTTATTTTTCAATATACCCTTAACAGATGGCTGAGGCGATGACTTTAACAAGCTGTTTACCCCTGCCTATCAACTATAGCTATCTGATTAAAAATAAACAAGTTGCCTCGTGAATTGTGATAATAAAGTGATTCTATTTAATAGTTTAATTAATATTATTAACATTATCATTATCATCATCAATATTTTTATCTATAATAAATCATCATTTAGAAAAATTGCACATGGAGAAGGTACCCACAAATTTAAGAATTTTATTTTAAAAGAAACTTAAATGTATTTTCAAGGAAAGAAATTTGGATTTTTTAGTTTCTTTTATGCGCCACCTCATTTATCATCCCTAAAGCCATTTTAACCTCCCAATTCTTTTTATTTATCATTTATGCACAAGTTGAGTTTACAAAAATTATTAAATCCGTGAAATGAAATCACCATGGCTTCCCCCTCTTGGTCTGCTGATGCTTGACATTATCTAAATTCAAGGTCCTGTCCAAGAATTTTTTTTTTCAAAATTGGCTTATTCCAAGCACTTTCAAGGCATTAAATATGCATTAAATTTTTTGAAGGATTTTCAATGATTTTTTAAGCATGAAGAAACCTTGCTGAACTGCTATCACATTTAACTCAGTCTGCAATCTTTATTTGAACTGTATTAATTATAATATTAAAATACTGATATAATACTGATATAATATAATAAAATATATAATAATATGGTATAATAATAATATAATGATATAAGTCAAATTCCCATTGTTGTTTCACTTCAATTTTCACCAATTCCAAGCAAATACCTGCATGTATTCAGTTCTACCGTGTTTCTTCCTGAACAAATGTGTAAAATTAGGAAATGCAGCTACTGAGAATGAAAAAATCTTATTAGAGGCAATATGTCCCAAATTTGAGCAATAAAGCTGTACCATATTTAACTACAGTATTTTTTATACAGTTATTAACAAAATGGATCATGGAACACTAGTGCTGTGGTCAGGGAAATGTATTGATTTGAGACAAATCAAGTTACGATACAGCCTGGCAATACACAGATCAGTGTGCTAACCTTGTGTCTTACAAGATACACAGCAAAAAATAACCAAATAATTCTATGGTAAGTTGTCTAATGTGTATTCATAATATTTTGTTTTAAATTTGGTACGGTGCCAATAAATCATATGCAACAGTTTATTTACTCAAGTACTTTGGGGACCCCTGGCTTTACCCAGTACAAAAGAAGTCATAGCAAATTACTGGATACTGACTAAGTTCAGTGTAACAGGAGGGTGTTTTAATAATTCTTTATTATTTCTTTAGGTTTATTAGCTTAAATAATCTTATAAAATTTGTGAACCTGCAATACTGCAGTAGACAAATATTTGTGCTGAAATTTCTTGCACAGACTGTGAACATAAGTGTGTTCAGATGTTTGAAAGAGCCCTTAATTTTTTTTTTTTGGGGGGGGGGGGGGGCGGGGGGGGGGGGGAGATTTTTTAGGAGTCATAACCTTTAGTTAAGACAATAGAGCAGATCTCTAAACTTTCTTAAAGATTTCAACATTTTGCTTTTGAGGCTCAGTCTGGTTTTGAACCAGGGACCTTTGTCAAATGATATATCCACTAGGCCATGTTCCAACAATCCTTCAAGTGTTCGACCATATGAGGTTAATGGTGAGTTAAACATCATGAGCAAGGGTTTGTTTCATACCATCAAGTAAAAGGAACTCTATAAGCCCTGCATACAAGGATCAGGTCAATATTTCTTTGCCCAGTATTGGAATATCAAAGCTTTATTGTTATATATATATATAGAGTGGTATGTCATGTATCTGTAAAAAACATATCCCAGAGTCCTACAGGACAGCTTATGCAGTAACTATAACGCTTAGGCCTTTGGTGTGCATCTGGGATATACTGAATATAAGAAAAGTTATATAAAATAAATATTATAATATGAATTGTTTTTTTATATATCATGCAGTATGTAAAACAGATGTCTTAGTCATATGATGTCATAATGACATGTGATTTATACTCAGGAAAGATCATGGAGATATGGGTGGCGGAATAGACCACAGAACACTGTGCTGGATCCAGTACATTTCATCAATTTATGATGGATGGCAATGGATTACTGTGTGAACATATATGCCCCCCCCCCCCCCCTTCCCCGAATGATCACTCAAACTAACTTACGGCTATCAGTGAAATGTCAAGGTAACTGAGCGATGCTTATCATTTGATGATTTAACCACAAGATGAAAAACCACAACCAACCTAGATGTCAGGGTCTTATGTGAACGATGACCAATTACTTGTTATACAACAATGTCAAGGATCCCTGGCACAGAAAAAATCATAATGCCTGGATTAATCAGCCATCAATGTGATGTTACCTGGCCTTGAGCCCTGCAAAAAAGATATCTAGTAACAAATTATTAATGATATCCAGGATACCTATGTTAAGACTGACACAGAAAACATATCTGGAGCTATATGATATTAATACCATTTCTGGGTTTATAAAACATGAAAACCCAAATGATATTCTGAGTTAACTGAATAAAGAACTTTAGACAATAAGTATGATACCTCACAATGTTTAATGGGGTCGCTTACTGTGTTGGCTTTTTGTAATGCAATATATGATATCTGGTATGATACTACTATATTTTCATTGTAATATATATATGAAATAAATGTGTTGTCCGGACCATATTATATACATACCTTGTTTGTTATTATCACATGATTTTTAATCTGGTGACCATAGACCTTTTTAAATATGTGTGAATTTTGATGAGAAGGTAATTCAAGTGAGAAAATTCATTGGTAAAAATGTTAAAAAGAGTTTCATGAAAATCCATAGGATTTTGGCAAGTTACCAAGGTGCCTCCTAAGTGCAATGACCTCCAGCCTCATTAAATATGCATGGATTTTGCTGGATATCCAACTTAGGTAAGATATTTTATTGATAAACATTTCTGCTGAGTTTGATCAAATTCCTCCATAATCTTCATAAGTTATCACAGTGACACCACGAAGTAGCCTAGTGACCAGTGACCTTATTAAATATGCGTGGATGACGAACTTATAACAACTCTACATCATGTTAAAATGACAATGCCAAGTATGTGGCTGGACTTCACAATTAACCAATATGTCCGCAATATTGTGCACCTCTAGATATTTTTTGTGAACCAGAAAGCTTACAAATTTTGAAAGATTTTAAACTGATAATCTGAAGATGTCTAGCTTTTGATTAACACTTCTGAAATATTTCTCAACGTAAGCACTGAACGCCCAGCATATCTGAGTGACAGTGAAAACCAGAAATCTTGGCTGTAATAACTATTACGGAGGATTATTAAATATACTGAAAGAAAAAAATTAAAGTGCAACAAATTGTTTTGGTTCTTTTATCATTACTGCCTGCAAGTCAAATGTCTGTTATGATAAATCAGTAAGAAACATCAAACCTGGAAGACGCTACTAGACTTAAGTATGAAAAAGGAAAGTTATTTCAAACTAAAATCAGTCAACCATATATAACAGAGAAATACAGAAAAGCAAAAATCACCACCTCAGCAAAACACCAATGATCATGTGCTGAACTTTTTTGTACGAACATGTTATCATGCAGATTTAATGTTCAGAATGGGACCAAGTTGGACAATATGACAACATGAAAAAGCCAAGGGAAATACAAGGAGGATTAAAAGTGTGTGACACCCTGTGAGCTGGTGTGAACATGTAGGATTCATGGTTCCCCAAACAATTTTATAATGTAGGCATTAATTCTGGAGCCTCCTTGGGCAGAAGATATCACCGCAAGGAGGGGACTTGCTTGTCACTGTAAGTCACACTGGTGGGGACTTATCTCACGACAGATCACTTCAATACGTGGTTTTTGTCATGACAATAGTGGGGTAGCTTGGTTTCAAGTGATACCAAAACAGCTCCTGGGAAATACACTTGAAAGTCCAATTGCTGCAGGGATGCAGGGCCCCTGTACATCAGAGTCTATATTCCAGTGATATGTATCTGGTAATGTTGGCAGAGAGCTCTAAATCCATAATGGACTCTGTTGCCAGAGTAAAACAACACAGTCATATTTCATGCACGACACAGGCTCTGGTTGGGGCTGCCCTGAATTATTAATCTGGAAACAGGAGTTTGGTTCATTATAATCCAGGGGGACAGCCATAGAACAGTAAATGCTGGGTGCCTAACTAAGCATGTAGTAGCTGTTACTGTAGGCTGGGACATGCAGGCCTCACTATGCTCCATAAAGCCTGTGTCAACAACCAGACTCCCCCAGAGCATGGCTGTGCAGGCATACCCCCGGAAGCAACCAGCTAATGACAGCTCCTATCTCCATGATAAAAACCAAATTTCTTCCAGTAATGCCAAATTTTGATGAGATATTGATGTGGCCATACACATGAGATCAACATGAATACCGGCCAGAAAGTACCAGGAAAATCAAAGAAAAACATCTGCTGGTGGGAATGATATACACTTAATTCCACCTGTCTTGATTATATCTATCATGGTATTTATTAATATTAAACGCTGCCGTATATCTAAGTGACATTTGGCTCAATTAGTCTGCTTTGAGTCACGAACACTGGGACACAGAAACAATACATGAACTGATAGGGAGACTGGGCCAAAACCAGAGCATGGCTGGTAATAGTTGAACCTGGACTTTTTTCTTCTTTAAAAAAATCATTGAGCATTCATGACATTTACAAATTTACAAGCAATTAGCACAGTTTGGGTTGTACATATAAACCATTGCACTGGGTTAGTACATCACAAAAAAGGCCAAATATTATACCGTTACATGCCCCTGTGCTGATGCTGAAGGAGATATCAAAACCTAATCATGTATCTCAACACCCTGTACAGCATGTAATTAATCATTCAGTATTTGTTATTGGGCAAGAATGAGTTGAACAGCATTAGAATGACTAACTGTTTTGAAATAAATCTTACTTATGGTTTGAAAAAAAATTATGACAGGAAGTTTCTATAAACAAGGAAAATAAAAATGGCCATAAATCCAAACTTATATACATATACTATACATGTATTATGACTAGAGTATAAAAACACATATCATATTTTGATATAATGAATCTTTTAGCCCTTAAGTATTTATCATTGTTGAAGAAATCTCTACTCAAAACTGTTATACATGATTTGAAGGCACTTGGGTATCTTTGCTGTTAATAATGAACTGAATTTCAGTGCATTCATATCAAAGACCAGTGAAATCTATACTAATAGTGTAAATGCCATATTAAATAATACATATCCCATAGTCCCCTGCACACACTACACTTCTGTGGTGGAGGAAGCCCAAACAAAAATTGTTATACATCTGGCATTTCCATGAGATTAATTATCATGACTTTGGTTTGTTTATCATTTCTTAATATCCAGTCCCATATGTTCAAAACCAATGAAAAAGAATGTAGTTTTTGTATGTTTCATCTTTTCAATAAAACATTAAAATTTTTTTTAATTCAAAATAAGAGTATAATTGAAATAAGAATTGGGAGTTTACTAGATCAGGTCTTGGATCAGGCTATCTCTAGCTACTCATGGTCCTGGGTAATTTAATGTCACAGAGGGAGGGATATCAGACTGAGGGATCTCTGTGCTAAATGGGGATCAACTATAACAAAATTTTACTGCAAATGGGGATCTCGATCAGGCTATCTCACAATAACCACTAAACAGAGTTGCACGCTAATGATATCTCACTGCTACACTGAGATCTTGGGTCAGGGTACTTGACTCATAATGGGGGATCTTGGATTGATATCCCATCACTAATGGAGATTTTGAATTGCTTGAATTATGATTATCACAATGCTAAATGGAGATCGTAGATGGGCATGTCCAGTCTCATGAATCATGTGATTTTAAAGTGACTGATGTGTCATGATGACCAGCTGACATTCATGTCCTTTACCTGTGACATTATGGAGTGTCATCAACAAATTGTTTTTCCACAATTTTTAAGAACATTTTGTGGAGTTTTGTTCATATCTCGCAGGATGGCAAAAACTTTTCTAAAAGGCATTACTTGATGATGAAAGACCAAAAGATTGCTGATCTAACACTTAAACATGATTGAAACTTTTTCCAGTCTCAAAAAAACTATCACACTTGATAATAACAGATATCAAGTTAAAGCTACAAGTCTGATTTAATGCTATTTATAAAGCTCTCATAAATAGATTTATAAATCTCATATCAACAGACATAATTTCAAGGCAATCCATGCAATAAATATTGAGAAACTGGTACTTTTGTGATTTTTTTTTACTAAAACAGATGAATTGCCATGAAATATCACAACTGGAAGTCCTATATTTTAAACATTTCCAGATTGAGATAGATTACAGGAATCTTTGTCTACTTGAAAGACATTATTTCAAACTGATAATCAATGCAAAATTCAAAAATGCCCTGCAAATATCTTGACATGACTGCTCTTTGTCAGTCTCAAAATATTCATACCAGTCTTGTTATACCTATAAGGATGGCTAAAAGGAAGGCGGACAGATAAAGAGTCAGCACTATAGTGCAGCATGATTGGGAGTCAGCTGAGCAAAAAACTTTCCCAAAAACTGCTTATAGACTTGAACACTTGAATCAACATCTAGAAAGAAATTCTAAAGCTTCTGTCATGGTAAAAAATGTGTGGTTTAAAATCAGCAGAACCAAGTAATTGTTGAATTAGCAGAACCAATTTATTATTGAAATGGCAGGATCAAGTTATTATTGAATAAGCAGGACCAAGTTATTAATGAATAAGCAGGACCAAGTTATTATTGAATAAGCAGGACCAAGTTATTATTGAATTAGCAGGACCAAGTTATTATTGAATAAGCAGGACCAAGTTATTATTGAATAAGCAGGACCAAGTTATTATTGAATAAGCAGGACCAAGTTATTATTGAATTAGCAGGATCAAGTTATTATTGAATTAGCAGGATAGAGTTATTATTGAATGAGCAGGAATAAGTTGTTATTGAATAAGCAGGACCAAATTATTATTGAATTAGCAGGATCGAGTTATTATTGAATTAGCAGGATCGAGTTATTATTGAACGAGCAGGAATAAGTTATTATTAAATAAGCAGGACTAAGTTATTATTGAATAAGCAGGACCAAGTTATTATTGAATTAGTAGGTCCAAATTATTACCGAATTAGCAGGACCAAGTTATTCTTGAAAAATCACATGCATTTCACTAGAGTATCTTATTTATCCATTTCCCCACATAGGGCTGTTAATAGATATTTTACTTGGTCTTTTATATATTTTCTATATATATTCAATGAGAATTTCCATTTTGAAACTAGAATACGGGTAGTCGACAAGCGACTACGTGTATCCGCCTAAATCAGAGTGGAACGGGTGAAGTGAGGCATGGATTGAGTGGCAAGGGGAAATAGAGTGTTGCATATTAGCATGGATGTCTGCAGCCAAATGGTGTATGTAGGTTGCCCCCCCCACCACAAAATCCAGAAAGCCGTCCAAGTTGTATACATATGCAAAATTTAAGGCAGATAAGTCAAACCACTACATGTATATGAGTGATTTTAGCCCATGGCAGACAAACAGATGGACGCTGAGCAAAAATGGTTGCAGGTGACGCCACCAGTTTTGCGTATGATAAAGAGCTTTGTGAGAACTATACACATGCAAAACTTTGGCCCAATCGGTCAAACGGTTCCCAAGATATGAGCTTGGATGTCTGCTGCATAAACTAGAATGCAGGTGGCGCCAACTGTCATAAAATCAAGAGAGCTGTCGGGGATGTATAAACCTGCAAAATTTTAGGCAGATATGTCAAACCACTGCCGAGATACGAGTGATTTTATCCCATGGCAGACAAACAGACAGGAGCTGTGCAAAAATGGCTGCAGGTGGCGCCACCAGTTTTGCGTATGTTATAAAGCTCTCCAAGGGCTACATTTGTGCAAAAAAATTTTCCTGATCGGTCAAACGGTTCCCCAGATATGAGCTTGGATGTCTGCAGCGTAAATATGAATGTAGGTGGCGCCACCTGTCATAAAATCAGAAAAGCTATCCAGGATGTTTACGCATACCGAATTTCAGGTGAATTAGTCAAGTCACTGCAGAGATATGAGTGATTTTAACCAAAGGCAGTCGAACAGATGGACACTGTGCAAACATGGTTGCAGGTGGCGCCACCATTTTTGTGTATGTTATAAAGCTCTCCAAAGGCTACATTTGTGCAAAAAAATTTTCCTGATCGGTCAAACGGTTCCCCATATATGAGCTTGGATGTCTGCAGCGTAAATATGAATGTAGGTGGCGCCACCTGTCATAAAATCAGAAAAGCTATCCAGGATGTTTACGCATGCCAAATTTCAGGTGAATTAGTCAAGTTACTGCAGAGATATGAGTGATTTTAACCCAAAGCAGACGAACAGATGGACACTGTGCAAACATGGTTGCAGGTGGCGCCACCATTTTTTGTGTATGTTATAAAGCTCTCCAAGGGCTACATTTGTGCAAAAAAATTTTCCTGATCGATCAAACGGTTCCCGAGATATGTGGGTTTATGTGTGGAAACAGACGCACAAATGGACGCAGAGCGCAGAGGAAAGGTCAGAGGTCAAAACAAAATCGGGGCGCAGCAGTTCACATGTGACCCGAACATAATCCCGGGTTTTGTAAAATTCCGCCCAGCGGTTACGGCGGAGTTCTCCGGACACCTACGCGGCGGCCGCGGCGGTGGCGGCGTGCAGCTGAAAACATAGTATCCGCAAAACGGATACAATAAAGAACCTGCATTGTACTTGTATTCTTTTCCTGTATTCAATATGCATTTAGTCTAGTTGGTCTGACCTCAAAATTACTGACATATTACCTTTGCAATACACTGCTGTTTTCAATACAGCATAATAATTTGATAGCACAAGCTGTGCAATATTTAATAAGAAACTAGATTAATACTTCATGCATTATAGTAAGAATATTCAACAAAAATTAATATAACCTGATGGTATACTTAATGTTCACTTGGTATGAGATGACGTGATTAACCCATATAGTCCTAAGTTGATGACGAAGCTTTTGTTGTGAACATCGTGTGGTACCTGTACTGTGGAAAGTTTGGCTATCTTCAAACAATGTCTATGAATATCTGATACCATATGACAGTTCAATGTCTGTTATGGATAACAGTGCACTGGTTCAGACAACCAGATAGATAATAGAAATGGAACTGTACAAGAAACATGAGACAATGATAGGATATCAGAAGGAATATTAAAATGATTCAGTACTGTCACTGTATGGTATCACTCTATCCAATTTTTTTATATCATATATATATATATATATATATATTGCGGTCTGTGTCAGCCAAAATTGTGATCGCAGTTCAGGCCGGCCCAAACTGCGATCGCAATCCAGGCTTGCCAGATCTTAGATCTGTCCAGCCTATATTGCGATCACAGTTTAGTCCGGCCCCGATTGCGATCTTGTCTTTCTTGCTTCAGGATCGCAATCTGGACTGGACAGATCTAAGATATGTCCAGTCAAGATTGCGATCCTAAACTTGACCAGCCCATCTTGCGATCCATGCGATCCAAGTGTTTAAGCTTTTTAATTTAGAGTTATTTTAAAATTAAAAAAAAAAAATAAAATATGTCAAAATTTTAAAATTTTACTCAGACAAGTACTGATTAAATATGTCAATATTTATCACCAATAATATTAAGACTCGTGGCTGTATCAGCTGTCACAAGACTATGTAAATAATCAAAATCTGTATTGCTGGTTCCTAAATTTATGTTAATAAAATTAAACTTGCCCATCTCTAGTTTTCTCCTTGTACAATTTATAGGGTGTTCTTATGCTTGAGTTATTTTTTATTCTTATAATGGTTTCATAGCTGAGATTGCTTTTAATTTTTTTACATTTTTTAAAATAAAAATATTTAAATATGATAAAAAATCAGATCTTAGACAAGTTCTCATTAAGATTTCTGTAATGTTGATAATTGTCATCAGACTTTTGCTGTCTAGTGCTTAGATTGATGTGAAAGTAGTCCAAAGTGAATATAATAGTTTTATGTTTAAATATAAATTAAAGCCATAAAACCAGGTACTTATGATCATTATGATCATACTTATGATCAATTTGTGAAATTTGTAAATTCTGGATTCTCAAGAACTTTGTTTTGTTGAAACTGAATAAATACCAGACATGATAAGAATACTTTTGCAAATATATTTGAATGCGAATATGAATATATGTACTCCATAATTTCATGCATAAAAATAGGAATACAGGTATAAATGAAAGTATTTGAATACAAATGCAAATACTTTCAAAATGTAATCATGAATGTATTCATGAATATATTGTATAATATTATTTTAATAATCATTTATTTTGATTATATTATTAAAAGATCTTTTCATATGATGCTGTTATTATTTTTAATTTAAATTATATTTGACACAATATTTGTTATTAATTTATAATAAATAGTTATATTATTTAATTTTTATTCTTGGGTAGGAATAACCAGTAATTATTAAATAAAAGTTCTCATTTGTAAAAATCAGAAATACCATGACTGATAATGGACAGGTTTATTTTTCAAATAATTCTATTGCCATGTAGATAAAGTTATATGGCCAAGTCCAAACCTATGTGAAAACAGCACACCATTTCCAGCTGTATATAAAATAAATGACATCAATCCTCTTCCCTGTCTCCAAGGATATTATCATAATCTTACATACACCATCAGCTCTAATGCAGCTTATATTACCACACAAAACCTGCACTTGCCTACCTCCTCTTCCAAATCATATTTTGTGAACATATAAAACCCATGGGTTCCTTGTTACCTTTTTTCAACAACCATGCAATACTAAATGAGTTGGTGAAACATCCCATGTTTCACTCCAGTGATATGAAGGAGTGAAAATTGCCTTTCTGTATTATAATTGTATTTATTATGGGAAAATGGTACAATGCAATACCAAATGAGTTGGTAAAACAACCAATGTTTCACTCCTGTGATCGTAAAAGCATGGATCGCAATATGGGCTGGTCAAGTTTAGGATCGCAATCTCGGCTGGACTGATCTTAGATCTGTCCAGACCAGATTGCAATCCTGAAGCAAAAAAGACAGGATTGCAGTCTGGGCCGGACTAAACTGCAATCGCAATCTAGGCTGGACGGATCTAAGATCTGGCCAGCCTGGATTACGATCGCAGTTTAGGCCGGCCTGAACTGCAATCGCAGTTTGGGCTGGACAGATCTAAGATCCGTCCAGATCGTGATCTGGGCCTTGACATATATATATATATATATATATATATATATATATATATATATATGTATGTATATATATATATATATGTATGTATGTATGTATATATTTATTGTAGAGTACACTTGGATGATGTTCTGAACATTTCTGGAATGGTTTCTCCTCCAAGAACACTGTTATAAAAGTTTCGAATAAAACAGCCATGATATGATAGAAGATTAATTTGGGTCCACAATAGTATTTTCCAGCAGATATAAAATTTTGTGTTTAATAGTATTTTTTCAACAGATAAAATTTTATATCTTGAGTAGTATTTTCAGCAGGTATAAAATTATGCATTGAATAGTATTTTTCAGCAGATATAAAATTATGTGTTGAAATTTGAATAGTATTTTTCAGCAGATATAAAATTGTGTTGAAAAGTATTTTTCAGCAGATATAAGATTAATATATGTTGAACAGTATTTAGCAACAGCGAGAGTAAATCCCTGATGGCAGTTAAACCAAGAGAAACCCTACAGAACAAATAATGAGTACATCCCTAAAGTTTCTTCCCCTGAAATATTTCGCCTCTGAGGACATTATAAACTTGGAGCCATTAATCTAAATAAGAGCCCGAGCTTTAAAATGGCCTGTTGACTTCTGTTTCTTCCTGATTAGAATGCCGTCCTCAGCTTCAACATAATGATGCCCATCATAAACCAACTGTTGGCAAATGAAAATCTGCAGTGTAGGCATTATGGCCAGTGAGGTCAAATTTCTCCGAGTTGGCGGAGATGACATCAGTAACGAAACATTAAATGTCAAATAATAAACTTAATGGAACTCATCTGTCTCCAAGTGCAGCATCTCCAGTGAACAAATCTCATCTAGACTGCATCGACTTTTTTGCACAAAAGGTTGGTTCGTGGGTTTTAAAGGCCACAGGACAACAGGCTGTGTTAACTGATTAATTCTGATGATTATATGCATGAGGAAAACAGATTTAAATACAACGGGTCTTTACATTTCCTCTGAACCACCAGGGGTGTCCTGTTCTTTCAACATTTGAAATTATTTTACCAAGTCAGCATTTATGTATTTAATCAAATTAAATCATATCAAGTTAACATGGAAACAAGTGAGCGTATGTGTACGCTTCTGGACAATCCAATCAAACCAGAGAAAGTTGCCTTTAGCTGCTGTTTATCAAGCTGAGACAAACATCTGTAATGCTAAAACAAGTTCAATTATCTCTCATGAGAAATATGAGAAGTACAGGTTTATTATTTATGAAATACTTTACCATTATCTGATTTTATTCTGAGGGCACAGCTTATGGATTTAAAATTCAAATCACAAAGGGTATTTATGTTAATACTTACAAACAGTTTCATGAAAGGTTCCCAAACTTTAGTATGGCTCCACTCAAGACATTACTTTCCACATTTAAGTTGTACCATGGCCTTCATTTAATAAAATGGTATTTTTTTTATGCAAGCTAGACCTCATAACTGCCACCATAAAGAAACTCTATAAATTAATTAAACAGGCAACTGACAATACAACACATGTCTAATTGAACTAAGTGCTAAAAAACTTCCTGATTCCTGAAGTGCAATGTATTTTTTTATAAGTAAGCATGGGGGCAATTGAAGGCCATCTTTTACAATATGTATGTGCCATCTCAAAAATAAATGAGGATTTCTGTAATCACAATTTTTTACTTATTATAAAACTCAGAGAAAGATCTCCATTTCAACAGGACAGTCAATTTGAATAAAAAAAATTTATACCAATATCATATCATTAATTTATCATCAGTTTCTTTGTTACAGCTTACAACAAACCAGACCTGGGGTTAATTCAGATATTTTAATTCCAATTCAACAATTGATTTGAATCTTCAGTTCAATATATTAGTTTTTTTTTTGAGGTGGGGGGGGGGGGGGAATTGTGAAACAATACTTATTTAGTTTGTTTGCTTGTGTAAATACAGACTGGTAACACTTTCACTTACTAAACAAGACTGTCACCAGAGGTCTGACCTTCCACAATCACATCAACTCCAAAACAAGGAGAAGGAACATGAAAGGAGAAACACTGCATGGAAGCTAAAAAGTTCTTGATTTGTGGAATTGTGCAGGCCACCAAGATGGTGTTTGCGCTATGCTTATGTTTTGTGCAATGGATGGCATCCAGTGCAAGCTTATTTCCCCTTGTGTACAAGAGTAAACAAACAGTTTAAGAACAAAATACTGGCAGATACCGTATTTTAAAGAAACAACACTATATTTTATGTATATTTAACATACCTAGTATGAGCATAGGTCCCTAGTAGCTAAGTGGGTGGATAAAATAACATAATTTTTACAATTTTAAGATTTTTAATATTATTAAAAATTTCTATGATATAATGAAAATTTTGTCATTACATAAGCGATTAGAAATACCATAGTACCATGTTTAAAGCAAGCACTATAAAAGGGGGCTAATGTGTATTTTATACAATTCTTGGATTGATTTTTATAAAGGTGCTTTTGCAAGCGATACTACTTTAATCCAGGACTGATCATTCCTAGTTCCTATGATGAAGAGTATTCAGTGGCAAACCTGACCTTTGACCACCACTAAACAATGACATGTGCTGATGATTAATGACATCAATATAAACAAGCCTATTATCAGCTTCGGGTGAAACTATGTATAAATATCACTAATGTCAGTACAGTAATGCATGTATAAATATTTGTATATATGTATTTATTAATGGAGTCACCTGACCAGAGATGAGCTCACTAATAAGTTAGTCACATCATATTATAAACAAGCAGTGATGGTCTATAGTGTGTACTGAATGTCATACCTCCATCATGCTTGGGTGGATTGTGTGAAAACTAAGATAATAAAACAATCTAAGAACAAGCATGTTACAAGAACTAACCTGCTTTTCCATCCACAGATAAGCCTATCATTACACATATGTAAACATCCATGTATTACAAATAGTCACTGATGCTATGTGGCACAGTTATATCCCACACTGGGCTTGGGATATCCATGTCATGTTGGTCGTATGGCTTAACACTTAGACAAGAATTAATATAATAAGACACATCAATAAGGGTGAACCAGTGATAGGAACTGACCTATCATACAGATCAGAGATGACCTTACTATCAGATATGTAAACACAACATATTACTAACATAGATAGGTGCCATAGTATGGCTTTCTTTCATGTACAGGATTAGTATTGGCAGAAAGAACCTTTGGATAAAATTAGCAAACAAATAAAACACTTCACTATATAAGACCTGCAGGTTATTAAAAAGATCAGATCTTTACGCTCCTGAGATGAACTCACTATTAAGTATATAAACACAACATATATCCAGCAGGGATTGTTACTGTATGACTCTGACCTTCTATGTTCGGGCTTCGATAGAACTTAGGGATGAAAGTAACAGACAAACACTACACTAAGGACTAGAGAGTAACATTAATAACCCTGTCACAACGTCCACAGATGAGCTCACTAAAAGTATATAAACACAACACATTACCTACAGGGACTGATACTATAGTGTGGCTCTGTCCTTCACATTTTTAACTGGGACACTTTGACAGAACTTAGGGATGAAACAAATAAACAAACAGCCAATAAACCAAGGACTGGTCAATAACAAGAAATGATGTCATAGTGTCGGGAGATGAGCTCTCGTTATAAAGTATGTAAACACAACATGATACAGACAGTGGCTGATACTTTGTACTTGTTATTCTCCGCCTCAGGCCGGTGCTGCGATGTAGGGGGTTAAGGATGTTTAGCCGAGTAAGGGACAGAATAAAGAAATAAAAAACACAAATACGGACCATTAGGTTACAAAAACTGACCTGCCAAACTGTCTGCACGGTGGGCACGTGCCACAGAAGAGGATAGACCACCCTTTGCACCTGCATATTTCCTTACAGTACCTCTCTCTCTGGCTCAGGCACTGCTATCAGCACACAGTCACTGACACAGCAAGCAAGACAGCATGGACAGCAGTGCTGACCAGACCAGGCTACTGTGACCCCTCTGGATGGTGGCACCTGTGCAGAATTCGGGGAGAGGACGGGAGTATGGTAGATCAGGGCCTGGCCACCTGCCCAACACCACAATGCCTGACTGATGCTGAGTTTTGATCAGCCAATCGCCAAGGGAAGCAACCAACCACTTGCCAGAGATGCATGGACTGTTTCACTAGACACTACAATCAATTTAACATGATGGCACTGCATATCACCATAAAGCAAGCCAGTGCAGGGCTAGCCAGAAAATTTCATGTGGAGCCCTCTGTTGTGGTGATCTGCTGTAGTGACATGGGAATTCCATTTGACTAAGTAGAGCTTCTATTAACTTGAACCCCTTTTCCATTGCATTTTTATGTCATAATTGGATTGTGCATTCATCAGGGTCTTGGTTTAATACCCATTTGATCTGACATTTATCTGATAATGGCAAGATCCTATATAACAAGTAATATTGGCATGTTGAGACCATCCAGCCATGGGCTGGCCAGACCCCTGGCGGCAACTGGACATGTCAGGGAAAACTTTCGATCATTAATTACCTAGTGACATCCAACGTTCAGAGCTTAAAGATCAGTCCTATAATGGGGACAATGCAGCATGCTGGGATCACACATCTGAAACACTTGCTAATGAATCTTGATTCATAACCTTAAAAATTCCCCTGCACTTGTGTCCATTACTCAAGTCCATTCAATATCATCAGACACTGGAGGCAGTGGTGGGTTAAATGAACCTCACCTCTGTGGCGCCCTCTAGCCCCTTCAGTGCATTCACGGAAAACAGGTTAAACAGCTGTGTTTATTAACCCAACCTGTGTTCGGTGAAGATAGGGAAAAACACTAGTATGGTTTCTGCAGTGATTTCAGACAGATGACTTGTAAAATGCACCCAGTACTTCAAGCTTTTGTTGGCCTCATGCGATACTGATGGTACAGATAATTAAAACTGAACAGTCACTGTAAGGGAGTATGGTAAGGTCCAGACTAGGTTAAAGCTGAACCCCTTACAAGTGAAGTGACACAAAGACAACGTTCATTTCTCTCTTGATAGCACATTCTTGGCGCGGTGGGAGAAACTAGTCACATTTAGCTGTCTGTCTAGCAGAACAAGAAGAGGCCTCTTTCAGCATCAGTAATGCATAGATATCCAAGTCTATGAAAGAAACATTAGTGTCAACACCAGGCTTACAGTAGTGACTGGAATCACAAATTAATCCTGACAGGTAATTAGAGTTATATACCAGCTCAGATGGACCCAGTGTCTTGTATGGCCACAGGTGCAGGCCTCTTGTTTACAACAAACAAAACCATTTAAGATTTCTGCCAGGTCACATTGTGTGTGAAATACATATGGGGAGGGGGGGGGGGGGGATTCCTCAAAAGCAAGTGGTATTTCTATGATGGAAACTGAAAAGTTTTAAACATATACTACAGCCTCCAGAAGTTGAACTTATATCCATATAAGGTGAACTCTCTATTCTGCACCTTAAGAAGCATGTCTCTTCACAAAAAGAGACATCTTCAGAGTTCTTTAAAAGGTTACAACAGTATCTGGCATCATTTTCCTGTTTACAAACAGCAGGTTTAGACTGGCCAAAGCAATATGCAATAAATAAATAGTTCTCAGTAAAGGAAATAACTGTATAATTCCTATTAAATATTAATAATAATTAAATCTCCTGTCATCAAGATAAATTGAAAGTGTGCCCTTAGAATTCCATTGGTTGCTGTTTAATAATGATCTGACCTACAAAAATATGAATAAACTTAATTACATATTGTTTCTTAAAAATTTTGTATAAAGTGGAGAAAATGTTGAACTGATGCACAATAACAAATATGAGAGGATCACACTGTGAAACCATACTCGCCTGTCTCATGCTACACTATAGGTTCATGGATACTGGTAGTAAGTATGTGATTTAAATTTTGTCTTCAAACATTCCAGGATAACTCCTCCATTCAAGCACATATGCAGCACTTATGATTTTTTTTTCATCTCCACAGGTTGTTCATGTACAGATCAATACTGTTTTAAGCACTGTTAAACACATTTAATACACTAACAAAAAGAATATAGTAATATTAAAAATAAGGAAATATAAAATTTAAACCAAATATTGTCAAATAACCCTTGAGGAAATGGACAAGATTTCTGGAATTTATTTTTTAAATCAGTTTTTTAAAAGAGAAATGGATTTATTTTTTTCTCATCATATCCTGTACAATTCATCATGGCTAAAAAATAATACAAAACCAAGCACAATTTGTAAACAGTAAAAAATATAATAAAAATTGGCCACATGATCCCAAAATCATTAATTTAAAAAAAGTACTGAAGCTGTCACAAAAAGAGTGATGTGAATTAAAAAACATCCACGATGGCTCCATCAGTTAGAAGACCGTACATTATCTACCAAGGATTAGGCGAGCAGCCACACTCAACAGTGACTCACCCACTTGTCAGATACAGGAATTTCTGGTACCCGAAACACGAGGTGGTCCTGTAATTTTAACAGTTTACATTACTCTGTCACCCTGTAGTTGATATTTTATAAATATAATCATTATGATCCCCCCTTTTCTCTTTTCAAATCTATAATTTATCCGACTCATAACAAAACCCAATGAACAAACAAAAAACAAATTATTTGTTTCATACATATAGTTATCCCCTAAATAATCAGTTTTTTTTTTTTTAAAATACAGACCTGAGATTACACAGATATTAAGAAATTTCTTTGCTTCATATATGTATTAATAAAGTCCCCATATTCATCAGAAATTTTTATACACACTCAGGGTTTATACATGAAATGTAATGTAAAATATTTGTTTCATGTATCAATTAAGTTCACCTATATATCCCTGTTGAAACTGTATTGTTTTAAGTACAGAACTATAAGTGCAGACAAATACATGAAATGCAATGTAAAATATTTGTTTCATGTATCAATTAAGTTCACCTATATATCCCTGTTGAAACTGTATTGTTTTAAGTACAGAACTATAAGTGCAGACAAATACATGAAATGCAATGTAAAATATTTGTTTCATGTATCAATTAAGTTCACCTATATATCCCTGTTGAAACTGTATTGTTTTAAGTACAGAACTATAAGTGCAGACAAATACATGAAATGCAATGTAAAATATTTGTTTCATGTATCAATTAAGTTCACCTATATATCCCTGTTGAAACTGTATTGTTTTAAGTACAGAACTATAAGTGCAGACAAATACATGAAATGCAATGTAAAATATTTGTTTTATGTATTAATAAAGATCCCCTGTATATCCCTGTTGAAACTGTATTTTTTTTAATGTACAGACCTAAAGGTGGGGATACATACATGAAATGTAATGTAAGATATTTGTTTTATGTATTAATAAAGATCCCCTGTATATCCCTGTGGAAACTGTATTTTTTTTAATGTACAGACCTAAAGGTGGGGATACATACATGAAATGTAATGTAAGATATTTTCTTTATGCAACATGTATTATTAAGGCCCCCCTATACATCAGCATTGATACAGAGTTCTGACTATTACAAGCAGACTCTGGTGAGTAATTCAGTGATGGGGAGACTGCAGGTGCCTCATCCCTGCATCAGGACCTGCTTGTCACATCATAGCTGGCTGCAAGGAAGACACCTATGGGAGACCTCCATCACACCCCAGGGCTGATGTCAAATGACACCAGCAGGTCCAACTGACAAGCACTGCCCCTGGGGGGACTGGCCACTCCCTACATTTAACACAAACTGCATGAACCATTTGTCTACAACACCAGCTGCCAAAAGGCAGTAGAACCAAGATGAATCCATATCCAAAAAGTGTCATCGTTACAGCCAAACAAAGTTACAAGGCTACGAGGCTGGGTTTTTCAATGGCTGATTGTTTGTACAAGGGCTTCCAGTTGCTGTGTTGTAGATATCAGCAGAGAAGCTGGACAATAAATCTGTTCCCTTGACCCTGTCAGGGCCCGTCTTCAATAATGGCTAAGCCAGCAAATGGCCCTCCAGTGTGGCAGATTCCTTGGGTTTAATACCTGGTAACAACTTCAAAATACCAGGAACACTTGCGCGAGGAGTCATCAAACCACCAGGTTTACTCAAAGACAAATCAAATTTGGTAGATTTCTGGTGCACGCGTCTGCCCGCAATAGCAGAGTAATCCACTGCTAGGATGAGTAGCATTCTGGTCCGGAAGTTGAAGCCAGGAAGGGGAACCCAGGGAGTCTGAGAGGCTGATCTTACTGGACCCACCTCACCCATACAAACCCGCTATACACATCCCAGTACCCCTGTAGGGTGACTTGACCCGATGTCAGGTCATCTTAAACATTACAGTTCAGCCCTTTACATCTGTATAACCAGATCACAAAGAATGGAAATGCTCCCGGCAATGATCTAGAAACGATAAATCGTTAAAGACCACTTTGTGACAAACAAAATGTTTTTTTTTTAGAAATAAGTGGCACTACAACATCTTTATTTGGTTTTATTACACAAATGTTACATTAATTTGTTTTTCTTTATGTTCTATGTTACGTTTATTTGTACTGGTACAGTCTAACATTGTTCTTTGGCCTTATTGAAAATCAATGAAATGCTCATGCATATGTTTGATCCACACATGTAGTGCTTGAGGTATTGTGCTGTCACGATTCATTCAAATTGTACAATTTTCCTGTCAACACTACATGGTCTTTAGTGTGATGGAACAATGATAATTTCAGATATTAATGTTCTGTGAAGCATGTAATACCAAACACTGAGTAACAATAATAAATCATATTAATAAAGCAGAACATATACTGGAATAAATATTAAAACTTTGGTCAATCTGGATAATATAAATGAATTGGAAATACATGGCATATTTCAGGGTTTTTTTGTTAGAGAGACAAAGAAAAATAATACCAGAAAAATAAATACATCTTTTTCAAATTAAACAATTTAGACTTCAGCATTTCTAAATTAAACAAGGAAAAGCTTTGTCAAGCTATAAACAGAACAACTGAAGAAATCCCTGCCCCTAATAAGACAGTGCAAAATTTTCAAGTACCCAGTTATCTGTGTGTAATTGATGTAAGACTTACCATTAAAGCAAAAATGCAAATGAACCCACAAAACAAAAAAATAACCTAGTGTCAGTTTGCCCTGGCAATGCGTGCTTAATGTTCTTAAAGTAGGTTCTAATACACCAGCCAGTTACCTGAGGCAAAACTTGCTACACTTAGCTTACCGCAGCCACTCAAATAAGAATCTCATTTACAAGCTGATTGTCCTAATTAACAGTTGGAATGCTGTAATTGCACAGCAGGTGAGCAAATAAATAAATGATAATGGGCGTTAATTTCACCTTACCTCCTGACCAGAACACATAAGGCAACACTGTTTAATAATTGATCTCTCAATGGACAGGCCACAATGGCTATAGATCAGTAGAATGGTCATGGCTGTAGCTTAATTTGTTAACTACAAACATGCTAAGGCTCCGGCAAGGTATTAATGCTGTCATTGTACTTCCTGGCCTCTTAAGGGGACCTGCCGAGTCCTGGAACCTGTTTAATTGAATGTATTTTAGTAATAGGTTGACCTCATAACTGTAGTGTTAAAATGTTCAAAGTCTAATTTCCTGAACTCCTGCTCCGTTTTCTAGAATATTTCCCCGTCTCCTACTGTATTGCTTCAAAGCACACAAAAACTGCAAAACCAGAGCGCCCTCCCCAAACAGACTCTTGTTTTACCATCATTGGCAAGCAGTGTTCTATAAACCTCATCATCAAATTGGCAGAAATATTCATTTGATCACCTTGTTGACCTGGAAATATATCATACTGTAGTGAGTTATCATTAAGTTTGGTCAAGTATAAAATTGTTAGTGTCTCCAGTAAAACACAGGGTATTCTGACAAAAATATATATTATTATTGCCTGACAACTTTCAGAAGCATAACTGTAAAACAGAACCAATGTTATTAAAAACTTGTGCAGGAAATGAACTCAATAATGCAAAAAAAGAGAGAACACAAAATATATGCTCATAATAACTTCAGAATCTTAAAATACTTATGTTTCAAATGTGACACCATGATATGACAGGGGACTGGTTATTAATACATGGGACAAACAAAAGTCTTGAAAAAAACAGGAAGGTGCTTATGACAAATAACCATACACAAATGCTGGTTATAAATTCAAAAAGAGCACTGCACATTGCAAACTAAACATACAAATTCTCCTAAGAACTATACCAATTAATGTTCAATAATTCATGTTGGTAAAAATAGTTTTCAGATTTTGCCACCAGATGGCAGCATCACCTGGGCCCACCTCAGCATGGCTCATCTCTGTTATAACCTGCCATTACATGACCCTCATTAAATATAAATTCACAGGAGCTTCACCAAGTCACCAACTCCAATCAATACAATAGGAAAACAGTCCGGTGTCCCTCACCTAGCGACCTCTTCAATGCTAACCAAGAACAGGTTCCCTGAATGCAATGGTGACACTTAAGAGACATCTGGTGTTGACTTGTAGAACTAATTTTAAAATGTTCCTTGGGCCTCACATTAAAGTCACAAGTAACAAATTACTCATTTTTTAAAAGAACCTGTTTTTTTTTTATAAAACCTTAAAAAAGTACCTGATTGATGAATATGGAAGCTGAACAAAATGAATAAAAAACAACCAACGCTAATTCAAAGTATATCTTAAAATAAACTTTCAATAAAAAATAAACTTGGGAACTATTTATTGCACGTCTCTCAGACGAGGAGCTTTCTTATATTATTTTTAAATATTGTCAGGTCTATCACTTTTCTTTCATGCCAGCCTTATTAAACACTTGTTTTACTAGTATATTAAATCAAATACTAAATTCACAAGTCAAGTCATTAAAATTTAACTGAGCTGACACTGTCTGGCAGAGGTAATATTTTGCCCTCTCTGTAGAGAAAATCTCCAAAACTACACAGACACATTCCAATTAAATTTCGGATGCATTTCTGTTTTAACATAGTGACCAATCTAATATCTATTCGACTTCTCCATATAACAAAATTAAGTTCCACTGCACAAATCAAAATGTAAAACCACTGAACTGGGTTTAAATTAACATATTTCCTTGATCAGATGCCCTGGTGTTTATTTTTACAGCCCTTGCTTTGACCTGTGTCAAAACAAGACCAGCGTCATTTAAGGCCAGCATTTATCAAACAATGGACCCATTGGTCACTGTGCCTAGCTGAAGTTGACCTTGAAGGTAAAAATCTAAAATAACATCAAATGGAGAAAAAGTCTGAGAGGAAGAAGAAATAAGGCCATGGTTGGTTGATATGATTGGTTTGTATTGATGAGTAAGAAATTGTTGCAAAATATATTTTGTGACCTGACTGTGTTTCCTGATGCTGAAAGTGAAGCATGTTAGTAGTTTGTGAACATACCATCTGTGCTATTACCATAATTATTGGTTGGCTTTATTTTAAACTGTTGACACATTTGTTAAATTAGATCTATTTTTTTATAATATATTGTTAAATTTATATTCTTTTTTTATTTTATTAAATGTACACAGTTGCAATATAACTATCGTCCCCAGTCCACTGGTGCAAGGACCTGGTGCTGGTGTGTGTGTGAGTAGAGTGTGTGTATGTGTTGGGGGGGGGGGGGGGGTTGGAATGTTGGGAGTTAAAACATTAAATGAGAATTTTCTGTACTAAGGATAAATGAGGATCATCTGAACTAGGGATAAATGAGGTTCTTCTGTAGTGGGGATAAATGAGATACTTCTGTGCTAGGGATAAATATGGTTGTTCTGTACTGGGGTTAAATGAGAGTTATCAGTACTAGGGATATATCAGGACGTTCTGTACAAAGCATAAAAGAGAATCATCTGTACAAGGGATAAGATTCATCTTTACAAAGGACAAATAAGGTTGTTCTATACAGGGGATTAATAAGGTTCATCTGTACTAAGGATAAATCAGGTTTTTCCGTAGTGGTGTTAAATGAGGATCATCTGTACTAGTGATAACTTAGGTTCTTCTGTACTGGGGAAAAATGAGGTTCTTGTGTACAGGGGAAAAATGAGGTTCATCTGTACTTAGGATAAATCAGGTTTTTTCGTAGTGGTGTTCAATGAGGATCATCTGTACTCGTGATAACTTAGGATAAATCAGGTTGTTCTGTACAAGGGATAAAAGAGGATAATCTGTACTAGGGATAAATGAGGTTCTTCTGTACTGGAGATAAATAAGGTTTTTCTGTACTAAGAATAAATCAGATTCTACTATACTGGGCATAAATGAGATCATCTGTACTGGGGATAAACACAGTTCATCTGTACTAGGAATACATGAGGTTCTTCTGTACTGGGATTAAATGAGGTTCATTTGTACTAAGGATAAATCAGGTTGTTCTCTAGTGGGGATAATTTAGGTTCTTCTGAACTAGGGATAAATAAGGTTCTTCTGTAGTGGGGATAAATGAGGTTCTTCTGTATTTGGAGTTAATTGAGGGTGATACTATATTTTATTTGTGAATGTAAAATCCACTTACGGTTGATTTTTACTTTGGCAATGGTTAAACATCTTCTGAACTAGGGATAAATGAGGTTCTTCTGTAGTGGGGATAAATGAGGTTCTTCTGTATTTGGAGTTAATTGAGGGTGATACCATATTTTATTTGTGAATGTAAAATCCACTTACGGTTGATTTTTACTTTGGCAATGGTTATAACATCTTCTGTACTAGGGATCAATTAGGTTCTTTTGTACTGGGGAAAAATGAGGTTCTCCAGTTCTAGGGATAAATGAGGATCATTTGTACAAGGAATAACTGAGGATCATCTGTACTTGGGAAAAATGAGGTTCATCTGTACTAGGGATAAATGAGGTTGTTCTGTACTACGGATTAATGAGGATTTTCTGCACCAGGGATAAATGAGAATCATCTGTACTAGGGATAATTGTGGATCATCTGTACTAGGGATAAACAAGGTCCTTCTGTACTAGGAATATATAAGGATCTACTGTATAAGGGATAAATGGGGATCTTCTGTACTAAGATAAAATGTGGTTCTTATGTACTGTGGTTAAATAAAGTTCTCATGTACTAGGGACAAAGGAGGCTGTTCTATACTGGGGTAAAATGAGGTTGTTCTATACTGGGGATAAATGAGGTTCATCTGTACCTTATTATCCCTAGGACAAATGAGGTTGTTCTGTAGGCGTGATAAATGTGGTTCCTATGTAGTTGTGATATATGAGATTCTTCTGTACTGGGGTTAAATGAGGTTCCTCTGTACTGGGTTTGGTTAAATAAGGATATATTATATTAATGTTATGGTACTGAGACAGGACCTTGTGTAAGATCATTAGGTATCAGTGAACATAAAATTATAAATAATGCTGTTCTGGTATAAAATGAGATTCTAATTCACTGAGGATAAATTGGGGTTTTCTCCACAGACTCCACTAAGGTTAAATGATGTCCAAATACAGTCTTCCTAAAATGTGCAGAATGCCATGATTATTTAGTCTTAAGAAATTTTCATTGGTTAGGTATGACTTGCCGACAAGTCCTTAACATGACATGTTATATCTGTTAATTCTTTGAGCTGACAACAAATGTAATTTACCCCCAGACAGCTGTCTAGCACAAGTATTTTAAGTAAATGAGCTCACATGAATATCTGTTAAAAACAAGTCATGTCTGACATACCTAACAGACTGCCAAAACCACACGCTTCCTCTCAACAAAATGACCCATTTTTTGGCTCATGTACATCGCATCATTTCTGACACTGTACATCATTAGCATAAAACAGTAATGCACAAATCACAAACATAAATGTGACTGATGTCCTGCTATTGCTCTCATATATAAACTTTGATGCAGTAGTTAGCAATATTTTGAACAAACTGAGGCCCAAACTAGCATGATTTCTTGAAACATGCAGTAACCTGAACCTTTAATGTTTATAGGTTACAATCACACCTGTACATAAACCATTATGATATAAGTCACCACTATCAATAAGAGCAGACACCTGTGCGCTATCAGGTTTTCCCAATGATTGTGTATGTAGGTTTCTTGCACTTTTAATTGATCTGGAAAAAAAACTACTTCAAAACCCAATTTTCAGCAATATTATAACATTAAACTTCATACTTCAATCAAATTAAAATGAAGTAATTGTTACAGACCAATAGCCCTTAAAGGCTTTATACCATGTCTATGTGACTGGAAGGATCCTCACAATGTGTGGTATATCAGAGGAAAATAACTTAAATAACTCAAATACAATGACACCCAATGATCACTTTTCTATAGTGGAGTAGAAATGTTTATCATGCCATATTCTCCAGGAATACCACACTTGCTATCCTAAACACAACACGAAAGGGTAGATGGGCATATATACTGAAAATTCCTCAACTTTAAAAGGGACCTAAACCAATATCTGAAGCTTATTAATTTAAGATTATCTCTTGAGCCTTTTATGAAAATAGGCCAGAAAACTCAAATCCCACAGCATGCTGGTCACTAGCTGCTCATTTTGTTTACATCCACGTTTACAACATATGGGGAGATCTACAAATTAATCAAAACATATTCAACAAGGGCATATGGCAACAAGTCCGGAGTTTTGCAAAAGGCACTGGCAACAAGTGAATTTCAACATCTGCACATATGCAACCAAAACCTTAAGTTACATTTTTAATTATTTTTTTTCCTGTTTATAGACAACGCCACTGTTTTTACGAACAGCTTGTGGATAAAAAAAAACTCATAATCCATCGCCAAGGTGTTATAGGAATTTTTCTAAAAAGGAATTACCAAGAGTTTATTATATGTATGAAGAGTGAGCAAATAAATCACATAAATTCTATAGAATAGGTAGATGAATTGCTGACTTTAAGAGTCTAAATTTATATTCTATATATTTTCACATTTATATATATATATATGGATCATTATATATATATATATCAGCAGCGAGGCAAGAGTTGACAGACAGTTATATTTCAAACTGCCTGCAATAATAAGCATAGACTGATTAATGAAGCCACAGACAATCACCAATATTGACTACAGAGTCTACAGTGCTTATTGCACTGAGCAGTGGAAGTCAACCCTACAAAACAGATCAATTTTCCTCTCACTTTCCCCAAACTTACAATACATTATTACGATCTTGAACATATAACTTAACAATAACTATAGCATTAAAATTCGCCATTCTACATGCAAAAACATTACAATAGCAGCAACAATCACATGAAATGGCACAACTACATAAAAATATATATAAAACCAACACCTGTGAACTTAAAGGGACATAATCAGGAGCTATATTATGCCTTGTCTTCCACACTATCAGTTCCGTTATGCTTTATACAAACGTTTACAGCAAAAACACCCAAGCACATAGACTCAGTGCCTCGCATACGGCGGTTTAGCACCTTTTTATGGCTCTGCGTGTTGGTAAACATAATCCACGTGTTTGTTTACCAAAACAACCCCGCGTGACCAGAGGTCCACTTGTTAGCCCCAACACGTGATGTTTCAACCAGCAGGAACATGTATTTCATTTTCTGGGACAAGTCAGTCAGGGAATCTGCAGATTGACACATGTTGTAGCCCGGCAATGCATGCGCTGTGTTTATGTTTACACCTGTAATCGCGCCCGGTTCACTGTTTTTAACACTCGTTTACCGGAGTAAGCAAACGGTTTCAGGGAAATTGTTTGGCAGGTACCAAATCATTTTAAAGGGAAGAAGCTATTTTTCGTGTTAATTTAACATGCTTTATAGGTGATTGGGCCTCTTTAACAGGACTGTACTGCAAGTATTGTTAAACTGTTATATCACAGGAATGGATCACACAGAAACAGACAGATGGTTCCATGAACATCCAGCAGATTTTTCTTTTGTCTTACAATAACACAAGGTATCCGCGTTATGATGTCATGAAAGGCTACCAGCAATTTCTTATACCTCACAATAAACACAATATAAGGAGTATAAGCTATAGGTGACTGCAGTAATTTTAATGACAGTAACTGATGGATATCCCCAATATATGCTCCAACTTTGACAGTATCAAGGGACCAATTACACTTAATGAATCTGTGGGGATAAAGCTAACCTGACCTTCTTCAAAATTCAAGCACATAACCAATTACGTCAAACAACTAGAATACGGGTAGTGGACGAGCGACTACGTGTATCCGCCAAACCAGAGTGGGACTGGTGAAGTGAGGCATGGACTGAGTGGCAAGGGGAAATAGAGAGATGTGTGTTGCATATTAGCATGGATGTCTGCAGTTAAAATGTGTATGTAAGTGGTGTCACCTGCCAAAAAATCCAGAAAGTTATCCAAGTTGTATACAACTGCAAGATTTTAGGCATAGAAGTCAAACCACTGCCGAGATATGAGTGATTTTATCCAATGGAAGACAAACAGACGGATGCTTTGCAAAAATGGTTGCAGGTGGCACCACTAGATTTGCGTATGATAAAGAGCTATGTGAGATCTATACACATGCAAAATTTCAGGAGGATATGTCAAACCAGTCCTGAGATATAAGCTTGGACGCTGCAGCCTGAACAGAAAGGAGGTGGCGCCACCTGCCACAAAATTCAGAAACCTATCCAGGATGAATACACATGCAAAATTGCAAATGGATAAGTCCATTCACTTCAGAGATATGAGTGATTTTATCCCAAGGCAGATGAACAGATGGTCACTGTGCAAAAGTGGATGCAGGTGGTACCACCATTTTTTATGTATGTTATAAAGCTATCCAAGGGCTACATTTGAGTGAAATTTTTTTCCTGATTGGTCAAACGAGTCCGAAGATATGTGGGTTAATGTGTCAAAACAGACCAACTGGAGAGAGGAAAGGTCAAAGGTCAACACAAAATATTTTGGCGCCAGTTCACATGTGACCCGATAATCGTGTAAAGTTTCAGAAAATTCTGTCAAGTAGTCTCAGAGTTCTATTCTGGAAATGAACGCCGCGGTGGCAGGGGAACCCAGTCAAAAACATAGTATCCGCAAAACTTTGTTTTGGCAAATACAATTATTTGCCTCCTTAGCATTAGATTTAGACCATGTATGGTATCTGCTCCGAGCCATCAAAGTGCAGACAGGCCAAGTTACATTTACATGGGCGAATCCCTAATATCTAAATACTATCACATCACAAGGCCACTGACAGAGCTGGGAAATTCTTCTCATTCACATAAAAATTAAAATGTATGTCATATTTAATGCAAGATGGATAATGATGGCTAAGGTGATGTAAAAATGGGTCCATAATGAAATTCATTATATCATCTGTTCCAGTGTGTTAGGTTATGATAACAACACAGAAAGTGAAATTTGGATCCATATTTGGTGACTGTACCAAACTGTGTTAAAGGGGCTAAATCTGACAAATGACTTCTGTTAAGTGTTAAATGAAGATCACCCCTTTGACCATTCATAAAGTAAGTAAAAAAGTGCCAATCCCACATTGCACAGACTGTCAGTTTTATTTATATCCACGTACTAATAACACGTGGTAGCCTGACAAAATTCCCTCAAGTCATTACTTAATTATGCCCAACAAGGACATCTGGAGGCAAATCAGACAAACCAGAGTTTTGTAAAAGACAAAAGATTCTTATTATATTCTCACAATCAGCCAAAAGTTCAAGCATTCTGTTTGTCAGCACATGCAGCATGTTTTACTAACAACTTGTAGATTAACAAGCTCAAAATTAGCTCATATCACAGACACAGGTTGTTATATGAATCTTCCTTAGCAGGAATTAAGTCTTGTCCATAAATCAATGTGAACAGACAGTAAGCCAGAAATAACATAAATTCTATACATAAGTGGATGAAAGCTAGATACAATTACTGATACTAGGTGTTTTAAACCCTTGTTGGTTATATGTTTATTAGTGGAATATACAATGACTGAATGACCCACTAAAGGAAAGAGGACACCTTAGGAAAGATCAAGAACTTGTGATGTCACTGGAAAAACACCCTTAGTTCCACCAGGCAGAGACAGGTGGCACTGACTACCAGAGACTAGCCAAGTATGTCTGGTTTCCCCCTTCTCCCCAGTCTTCTTAGGATGCTGGAAAACTATGCAGCTACTTTTACAAAATTTCATTTAATTGATTTGGAACTTTTGGGAGATACTGAGTGGACAAAAATACAGAAACACAGGTGAAAATGCTGGATCCACTATGGCTGTATCAATATATACCGATATTTTGATACATATTGATATGCTACAAAGTACAAACACTTGAGAAGTGTGATGATCAGTGACTGCTTTGAACACGTGAAATAACAGGAAAATATATGTATCTGGACAAACATCAGCAAATAATACTTTAATTCCCAACCAATGCAAGTCCCAGTACACATATAGCTACTACATACTGTGGTTGGCTCCATATTTGCGAGGCTTAAATTTCACCATTTCTTCATTTTAATGTTTCATGAGGGAATCATATTCGCAATATCACCAGAACTATGTCAAATCTTTGGTAAAGCCAAATCTGTGTGTTTTATAAAATGAGAATACGTCATGAGTTTGTGATATTCTTCTCATATAATGATGGTCCCGTACACACAGCACAGGTAGTTAAGTTCAAATTTAAGGGAATGTTTTCCATATAACTGCATTGATGTAAATTATTTTAAAATTTCTCACTGTTCTAACCTATTCCCATTCAAGTATTGGCTACACTAAATAAGAAGGACATACTCAATTGGCAAATTATTCCAGAGGGTTTGATTTTCGTGATTATTTCCAATTTGCTAATATCGCATCCACAGTATATAATAGTAAAACCTTAGCAAAGGCAGGTTGAGGATACCAATCATTATATACTGAGCGTGACAGATGACTGTCAATGTCTTGTCAAAGAACAATAACAACCTCACACCATTTATCCAGATTTACCTAGCTAAAACGTGTGATAAAACCCTAACCACGTCTGTTTCATTAAAAAACAGACCCCAGTTTTGACAAGAAGTTACATCACTTATCACTCTAACTTATAACATTTTCATTATGTGAAAGAACTAACTCTCCCATTACTAATCATTAAGTCATTAAGGATAATTATGCTTGCTGATAATTACCAGGTAAAAGCTCTTACGAAATGTGGTTTTGTAACAGTATTGTAACTGAATAGGTTAACCAATTCCCAGCTCTAGGATCCCCATACAAAAATCACTCCTTAAATGTGATAATTCCACCCTGCAATTTTTGCAACTGTTTTTTTGGCCCATCAGCCAATTTTTCTCAAAATTTATTGAGTAATAGGGATTATTTTGTGTGGGCCAACAGACAGACAGTTACAGGTGTACACAACTTCTTTCTAGAATCAGTTAGCTCACAGTTAATGACTACTGGTAAAACAACCTACACTCATGTTTACAAAGCAATCCCCTAGACCAACAACTGAGTGTAACCATAATAAACCATGGTTTGCAAACTATGTATTAATTATCCATGTGATCACGTGCTTCAAGGTCAAAAAACAGGGGGCAATGATAAAAGTGTGCTCACTATACAGAGTAACTAGCGGGTAGTTACAACCACATAACTTTCATCAAGCTGATAATATTGCAGAATGTATGAAACCAATTAACTTTTCCCCCTAATTAACTGTCATATAACACTCTGCAGACCAACTGATTGAATAAAACAGTAAATAATACTA
The DNA here is from genome assembly GCA_026874595.1 of Sipunculus nudus. Classification (NCBI taxonomy): domain Eukaryota; kingdom Metazoa; phylum Annelida; class Sipuncula; order Golfingiida; family Sipunculidae; genus Sipunculus; species Sipunculus nudus. Next base: position 45,360,026 of record CM049306.1, on the reverse strand, counting down.
AAACAAGAAGGTATTCATTAAGGATTCAAGGCACAGCTGATCAGCACACTAGTAAATATGATGTGTATTGTGTGTTAAACAGATGGGGAGACAAGGCAGTTTTTAACATACTGCCACAACCAGTTTGATAAATATTACATGAAGTAGTATTCTATGATGCTTTCACTGGTGACATGTACATCATGATATTTATTTAATGAAGTTTTCGATGACTCTTGGGACAAGTGAAAGGAACTAGTTGTAAAACCAATTTTGATGAATGGAAGAAACACAACCAATGATCCACTATTCATCAATTATTTCTTGTATATACGGTGTGTGAAAATAAAGAAAAGGCACAGAATGGCACATGGCCCATGTTATATCTAGAGTGGTTTTTAATGGGCCCCTAACTGCCTTTGATTTGCTAGATTGTGGAACTTTTCTACATTTGGGAATGGTTTAATGTCTGCCAGAGGAGTCATATTTCTTCTCTGCATTTGAGGGAGGAATTGCTATTCCAGGACTAGCTTCTATTGATACAAATAAGCAGATGTCAGTAAATGTCACCAACAATCATGTGAAGACTCAATAATCAAACTTTAAAAAAAAAAACAAAAAAGCTCATATAGAGGAATTTGTATGTCAACAAGTATTAGACTTGTGGGTAATATTAAAACAAATGTTACTTACGAAAGTATATTTACGAAACACTGAACGGTCAATGTTACAGCAGAAATGTTGATGTCACTGTCTTAAACTAAAGGTTCCATTTAATACTGCCTCCTAGTATTATTTTGTAACATGCATTCACCACATATAGGCCACCCCCCTCCAAAAAAAAAAAAAACATGACTTCTTGCATTTATATTACGATTAGGTAAATGCTATCCATTTAAGATGGCTATGCATGTATTTTAGTTACTTTTGAAAAATAAATAAATCACTGGTACACATATCACTGATTAAGCAGCATAAAACCCCAAACAATCATAAAATTTGTCACTTACTGATTATGCTGAAAAAATATTCTGGATCTCACAGAAAATATTCACTCAGAAACATGAACAAATGATTTTATTGAAATCAGGGATACCAGCTTCGTTGTTGGACAAGTAACTGGGAAAAGAACAGATCTTATGATAGGGATATAAACATGAGTCCACAAGTATATGTTAACTGTACATGCAACTATGTCTGAAGTGTAAGTCTCGCTAAGGACCTTCACAAATGAGAGGTCATGATGTTTTCCTAGTTGGTCACCAGATGTCACCTCAAGCAACCTGGTCATATTATGAAGTTCAAATCCTAGTGGGAAACCTGCAATCATTGGATCAAATTCCTAGTTTACATAACTTATAGTAAATAAAGATTATAAAAAAAACAATCCTTTCGGGATATTTATATCTGCAGGCCTCCTAAAAATATGATGTAGGTCTATGGGATAGAATGGTACCAAGTCTAACAATCCCTCACTGGTATCACAAAGTTCATGTTCCCAATAGTTCCAGCTAAACTTGTACTGTTAAGAACCACTGCCTAAATGTTTATGTATAGACAGAGTTTACATCACTTGGCAATAGCATACATCTAGTCTGTACTGCTTTTGATGAAAGGACCGATTGTTTTTAACCTACCTCGGTTCTAACAAGCTTCTGAACATTCATATAGGATAAAGCTTGTTGCATTGACACCAGTAACACTAACAGCATACAACTAGGAAGTATAAATAAATGTATGTCACAGGACAAACTGAGATCCAGTAGAATCATCGAACTTACTAGGACAAAGTACGATCGGACTTTCTACTAGGAGAAACTCTGATCAGACTTTCTACTAGTAGGATCGGCGATTCTACTAGGACAAACTCTGATCATAGCCTCTACTAGGACAAACTCCAATCAACCAGAGACCACAACATAATTAGACTTTCTACTAGTAGAATCAGCGATTCTACTAGGACAAACTCCGATCGTGGTCTCGAGGGAAGAATTAAATGTAGCAGGATACTTTAAAATCTATGGAACTCTCCAAATTATGACCCAAGTGTCAAGTGCTGAATCCTTTCTTTTTTGGCTATTGAAACAAGGATGTAAGGAAATGAAAAACCTAATTTTCTTAATTTTGTAACATTATGAACCCTGCAGAAATCATATTGTATTAATATTGAACAAAGATCACTGAAAAAATTGTGATGGAAAATTGACAATGTTGCACAAATTTTATATACAAAATAAATGTTTCACTTGATTTTTTTTGTGCCAAGAGTACAAATTTGAATAAGTTATTTATTGTTGTATTTATGTGCTAAGTGATTTTTTTTGTGAACAGATGGGTTTCAGTTAATGATTGAACATGGCTGTCCAGGGAAATTATCCCTTGTGGGCACTGCTAAAAAATAAAGGCCAGGGAAATACCTGATGCAGATATTTCAGAACATTTACAAACATTCCATCAACATTTTCCAACTGGAACCAACTCAAATATTCTCCAGGGTTTATACACTTTGAACAAATCAAAATTACATGATTTTACAGGACCTGCGACGAAAAAATCATGACCTTTTCCTCATTACGTTGACATGTAAATATTACTTAGTACACTGGCAATGTAGATCATCCTAGATTATTTAAATATAAAGAATATAGCTAAGGCAAAAAAAGGTGTGGTTCTCGGGCACTGCCCACATCAATTTTTTGTAAATAAAAAAAATACATAGGCTCGATGTTTAGGATATTTAACCATAAAAATGAACACATGGAATGTTTAAGTATGAAAAAATCTAGTTTAACAGTTCAGTCTAGCAAAGTTTTATTTATTTAAAGATTTTTTAATATTAAGAGTGAACACTTACATTTAACAAGCTTTCAAAACTGTCAATTAAAATGCTTTCAAAGACAGAGATGCCAACAACCCAAGAATAAAACCAGAAGGGTATATGGTATCAAAAGACAAGCACCCTTTACATCAATGCTCCCATTTCACACATGTGCCTATTAAACTACTTAATTTGATACTGCAAAAGTGTAAGAAATAAAGGTTATTCTAATTGCTTAATTTTTACTTATTATTATTTTTAAAATAATTAACCAATGTAATGTCATTAGTTTGATTTATGGACAGGGTTGTCGAGGAATTACCAGGTTGTAATTCCCTCTTTGGGAAATACCCCTGTGACCAAGAAATATTTGTGTACTTAATTAACAAGAAACGGTTAATAATGTTTAACTATTTCAGCACTGGTAAACTAGTTTCAACCCATTCAATATAATAAATTTAAAAGCATGTTTGCTATCTTCATATAATATGGTACCGTCAGTTGGTAACATGAATGTCAATTCCTCTTTTAAAGAAAGCAACGAGCTCTAAAAATAATACCTATATGATAGAGACGGCTATCAGGGCATATATATTTTGGGATAAATCTGACCTTCAGAGAGGGTTTTCATTAGTCTTGTTTTGTTTGAATTAAAAAGTATGAGGGAAGTGCAAAAAAAATCAGAATCTTACAATTCCATGCTGTCAGTTCTGATTTTATTTACTCAATTACAAATTGTTTATATCTAAATCTCATTTTGACTATCACTTCATCAGTCATTTCTTTTTCTTGTGATGATTAACGTAACTGATGCTAAGGTTATGGTTATATGGTGCATCATATATACTTCTAGATACTGCCCACTGTGTCCATTTAATTAAGCTATTATAGGTATTATGTTAGCTGAAGTCTGGTTCAACAATCACATTGACCTGTTTAGATAATCTTGTTTAGATAATCATAATAGCAGGGGAATTATACATGATAACTAGTACATCTTGTTTAGATAATCATAATTGCAGGGGAAGTATACAAGTACATCCAGGGTTGGGTTTTAGGCTGCCCAAAACCTGTTATCGGCAGGGCAGAGCCTAAAACATGCCTTTAACTGCCTAAAATAGGTTATAACCTGCCTAAAACTGCCTTTAACTGCCTTAAACCTTATTTACCCTTACCTATGACTTTTAGTTTAACTATGTTTTATTGTTAAACATCTAAATGCATTAAAGAAATATGCTCAACAAATTAAAATTGAGGATCACTTTATTCAAACTAAACAAATTAAACCATGACACAAAAAAAGCAACAAATGAATTCAACACTACTTCAGGGATTTCCTTATGAACACAGTTCTCCGACTCTCCTACCTCCATTACTGCCAATTTATAAAAGAATGCTCTTACTTTAAGCTTATAACCAGATACTTTTATTGGCTTTTTGATCACAAGGGATTAAATTTTGTGATAAATGGAAAAGAAGTTTTCCTGGATTTAAAATGTTGTTCCATTTACACTGATGAATAGTCCTTTATACTGTAGCTTCACTAACATAACATGTTTATTTTGTATGCCTGTAGCTTCAATGGCAAAAAGCATTGGATTGGATTTATAAATTATTACATATCTTTTATGCTAGCCATAAAACTAAAAATATGATAATATCTGATAATGAACAAGAATTTCCACTATTTGTTTATTCCCTTAGCTAGGTCATCCCTTGTCAAATTTTAAGATTTTGTGCACATACTTATCTTCTATATAATGATGGATATACTCTGTTAATTGTATGATGAGATTGTGAAAATGGAACCCTCATTAAACACTGTAATTAGTATAAAACTGAAAATGTGAAAATATTTTGCAATGAATATGTTGCAAACCACAGAATATCCATGATTACTCAGGGGCTGTGTTAAACCTGAAGGCCTGAGGGGCACTGACTGCATCACTCAGTAAAATTTTTGCTCAAGAACAGTCTTCAGGGCAAGGGCTTTGATTGCATCCTCCTAGTCATGTATGAAAGTTGACATGAACATCTACTAGGACACAGCAGTAGGACTTCTGACCATTGGGTCTTATGACCCCATCACCCTGATAAATTGTAATTAACTTGTCTAATCAAGTAGTCCTCCCCTCTGATAGTGATACCCTGTCTTACAAGGGCAAACTGGAGGCTGTATTACATCATTCAAGGTAGCTGGGCACTCATCAGGAAACCCAAAAGGTCCTGATAATGTCATTACCTTGGCCAATAAAACTATGTGCCACACAAACATGGTCTCATGTTCAGACACCTATACAGGCTCTTTGAAGACTGCATGGTACCAGCCAACAGGAAATCATGCATTTCTAATACTTGATAGCTTCCAGAAGCCCAGCAAAGCCTTGTGACTGCTTCACCCCAACCAGTATGGTAGTTTTACAGATCTTTAAGTAAAATATGTAAACAAATATAGGTTTTGGGCACTTTTGGTGCCTAAAACCTGTTTTAGGCGGGGCGGTTTTAACCAGGTTATAACCTATGGTTAAAACCTTCATGCCTAAAACTTGCCAACCCTGAGTACATCTTTAGCTGATACTGTCCCCTTATAAAGGGGTGGGGGGATAGCAGCACTGAAACAACCTTTTAAGGGGTTTATATCCTTTCCTGACCAGAGGACCTTTTGTAAGGTTTTCTTTTAGTCTTCCTGGGTTGGACCCCCCCCCCTTTCCAAAAATCCTGGATCCTATCCAGATACAATATTTTTAAGCCTTAAGTTACTTAATTAAGACTAGCCTGTGCATTTTAAACATCCTGTCAGCTCTACTAACAGAAGTGTGGGCAAGTGAATACAAGTGTAGACGGCAAAGATTTCCTGCCAAACCACAGATTGCATGCACAGGCTTAGAAATGTTACACGTACATACAGGTATTTTCATGAATTTTTTTATAAGTCTTTTTCCATTTTTTATCCATTTATTGACTAGTCATGAGAGATGACTGCTTGGGAGTATGAACATTACAAATTAACAATGCAATAGAAGGCTGAAAATGGCAGCAGTTTATATTTTGCTTTCATTTTGAAAAATTACTTTTAATTTACAGTTTTCAATATACGACAGTCTTTCATCCCTGTCAAATATCTTTAAAAGCTTTTTTATTTGTGATTTAACATCTTAAACTTATAGGCTGAACTAATGATTTTTTTTTATTGTAAACAACAGTGAAATACCATTTTTATTTGTCTCATAGGTACAATTTTTAAGCATCTCACTCCTGCATTTGCAGAAAACTTGCCCATGAATAAACCACTACAGAAAGGTTTAGAATTTTGTTCACCTGGTATCCTATGAACAACAGGCAAGTCTTGAAATTCTGTACATCTGGAACACATGCTTAGCTGAATAAAGACTGCCCTGGGATATTTTTTATTAAAGTATCTGTATTAATGGCATGATGGATACTAAAGTTGATACAAAACATTTTAGACAGTGCGAAAATGAAAATTCGTGACTTTTTCATGACCTTTGAGAATTAAAGAAACATGACCTTTTACGTACTGATTTTTAAAATCTCAAAAAAATCAAAACTTTTAAAGGACATACAAACCCTGTTCTCAGAATAATACGTAAAATCTTGCAATTAAAGAATGGCCACTAAATGAGCCATGATGTCATGTACATACAGAATTCATTATGAGGTTTTTTTTTTCAAATTTATATAACTGGTATGTGGACTTTCCTAAAAAATTAGTTTTCATGGTCTTCCTTATTACAATTCTATGAAGCACATGGTCTATATTTTATTTGTATCTAGTTATAATGCATTTTCAAAATGATATGCAGCTTACACCTGCAAATATTTATCTAACTTCATTGATGATATATTTATGTAACCCTAACTAACTCGATGAAATTGTAATATATTTTGTTTCAATTTTATTTATAGTGTTTTTGGACACTGACCACATCTCTGCCAAGATACACAAGAAATATGAAGCAGAACAGAGTCTTTGGATGTAAACAATTTGGCTGTCAGAAAGTCTAGTCTGAAAGCAGACCACATACCAACCTGATGCTCATATTGCAGTGGCTGACTGTCATAATTGTGAAGTATTGTGATCTGTACATCATACTACATATGCATGTGGAGCGTGGGTGCCAAAACAGTATATAAAACTTGCTTTTTTTAATGTTTATGTATTAACTGTCATCAGGGGCCTACCAATTTTTGTCAGAGGGTATCAGGACACATGGATGATTTCATGATATGGGATGTAAAACAATGGATTTCATTTAATTATCTGAGAACTTAAAACTGTCTGTTAAAAGTGAACCGGCTTCAAAAATATCACTATATGTATGAATGTTACAGTGGCCTAATTGGTCTGCCCTACCTCGCTGATAATTTTGCAGCCTTTGCACGCTCCGATCTGTCCAAACAAAGCCATCAGAAGGGTTTCATTAACTGCAGGGTCTAAGTTCCCCACGTACCTACAAAAACAAGATGATTTCACAGTTCTGAATTGGGCCAGATGGTAGCTTTTTCAAAAGTTTCAGGAAGTTATAGAACTTTCCATGTGACAAATACGAAAGCAACTTGAGAATTTCGATGGGCGACAATGAAAGACTAAGGTGGGTTACTTACAGAGTACGTGGGTTCACCTCCTCACAAGCGCCCTGAAAAACAAGTAATCAATCATGAGAATCTCGTATTGCTATGTATTCATGTCAAAATCCGAGAATATCTGTAAAATTTACTCACAAGTGATAGTTCCATCATATTATGGCGACACCAATGCTCTCTGCTTGAAACTGCGCATGCTCAGGAAGTTCTGCAAGCCACTTCCTCATTGCCAAACGGACATCCACGCCATCTGTTGGTCATAAATCTCTGTGCCACGTGGTGGCGCTCACAACAGATATACTACCACTATATATGTACACGAACATAGCTAAATGCTTCCACTTTGTTCAGACTGGAGCATAATGCCGCATGACGGGTACTGACTTACATTCAAATGAAGTCCTCGAAAATGAAAATAATAATACAGTCCAAAGAAATCAATAATATCTTTATTCAAGAGAATAAGTTAAATAACTGTCCTACATGTCGGGAAGGTCTGTGTTCTGAAAGAACTTAAATGTTTGTATTTCAGAGTCCCAGTTTATACCGTATCAGATCACATTTTAATGAGGTGAATAAACAGCCTCAATCCGTGAACATGATTTTTGCGCAGTCAGTCATTTTAGGAGATACAAATACGAAAGAAAATCCTTGACATTCTATCGGTTTTTGTTGTTAGGGTTATTCACGTCTCACGGTGTTAGCGTGGAGTGGCCTCTGCGCACAAATTTAAATTTCGATGGAATGTTGGACTTGCCCCACATATTAATGAACCTTCACGTTGCATGAAAATATACAATTATGATAAAAATGATGATAATAATGATGATGATGATTATATTAATAAATATAACTATTCCCCTTCTATAAAAGCTACATAAAATCATAATTAATATATATAATGTATATGTATGATTATATCATTGTAAAAAAAAATTATAGAAAATACCAAAATAGGTTCAGGAACATATAACATTTTTTATTTTTTTATTTTTTATTCTGATTTAAATTCCTTGTATTTTTTTTTCAATATATTTTAAGGCATTCTAAAATGCTTGTTTGAATTGAATTGCAGTATTGAACATATTTTACCTCGTGGATATATAAGTACCCGCGTTCGTGCCTCTTTCATGTTCCTTCATAGCCATGATCAAATTAATACTAATATTTGCCTTGGTCTGCTAATAAATTTACATACATAAAACATCTGTAATTTCCGAGTCTATTGATATATATATATATATATATATATATATATATACTACACATACTGACATAAATTGTTTTCTATGATTAATGATATAGAAGCGCTTGAACTGTCAATATATATATATATATATATATATATATATATATATATATATATATATATATATATTCCTTGATGACATTCCTGGATCCGGTGCAATTTCCGGATCCAAACAATTGTCCAAGCGACATGTACTTCATTTGCCCTTTCCCGAATCCCCTGACAATTTCATGATATTCGTTCATGATTGCGTGAGTTATGTTATGAACAACACACACACAAACGCACACACGAAGGGGATGAAAAAAAAATTGAATTTTATAATTTTTTTCCTTTCAGAAATACTCGAGCAACTGGAGCTTAAAATCAGTAAATTTATAATCATATCAATATATTTTATCATGGTTAATAGATTTTCGTGCTCGGTATCTGAGAACCAAAAATTTTTTGCCTCCATTTTTTTATATGACCGTTTGCTGAAACTTCCAATTACATGTATTTGTCGGATTAAATTTTTCAGTGCAATGTAAATAATATAAATGTCAAACGCAGACACTTCATATATAAGACTATATCAGTTTTAATACCTATGTTTAATACATACAAGCATGTGCTCAATTTTAATAATGACCTTTATGACAGGTACCTTAAGTCCATGCATAGTCCACCAAAAAAAATAGTCATATATATACAAATTCATACAGTGGCTTTCGATTAGGTTATCACCTATATGGAACATTCATATAATCAATCCGTTTATGTCTGTTTCAGCTATAGGTAAATATTATGAATCCCTCCGTGTCACGGTGTAGGATTATGTTTCATCCATTCTCTTTGTTTGACTGGTAGCACCTTTATGCATTTTTTTCAGCAGCCGCAACCTTTTTAAAGGGTTTCAGGCCATTTTGGGGGGCCTGCCTCCCCCTCCCTTTCTTGACGGGGCGACCTTTTTTAGGCAAAGTCATTAGTATTGGTATTGTTTAGCTATGAACGTTTGATAATTGGTGTAGATAGGCAAAATTATATATATATATATAATATTTTACTGCAAGTATCGAGCTATCCATGTTCTTAATTTATCATGGTTAGGCCTATATCTGATCAATTTCTATGCAGATGATTAATTTGAATGTCAATATTGTATAATTAACAAAACTGAAAAAAAACTTTTTTCTCAAAATGTCCAGTAAGTTATATACATGTTTGTTGATTGAAATGTCGAAAAGGTATTACATGAATACGGTATCTCCTTAACAGTACATGTATATAGGCAAAGCAGCACATTAATAAAAGCTCCACAGGATTCTTGTATATACTTGTAGAATACATGTGCATTATTTCTGGTTTACTCTGGGTACATATTAATGCATTTGACTTAGCTTCGAAAGATGGTTCCATATGTTATGTAAGGTATAGCAGAAGCGCGGGAACGGTAACTTGGCCCCTGCAGTGGAAAAGCCCATGGGTGTGGCATCGTCTGCCTGATGAACTCTACGTAAATCCTGTACAGACAAGTTCTTATAACGCCTCGATGACAGATGTATATATGAGCTTGTTAATATAAAAGCTGTTAGTATATATACGGTACATGCTCCAATGTTGAAGAAAGGGAAACCAATATGTGTATATTCTGAGGTGGTTAGTCGCATATGTTAAAACGTGGGAATGTCATATAGCAGCAAAACACCCTTTGTAAATCTCTGATTCATCTGATTTAACTCAAGATGGCTTTGCTGAATGTGTACGTCTGGATTATTTTGGCGGGCCGAACATAATTTATAAACTCGTGTACATTGTTGTAGACTAAACGAACAGCCTGGGTGCGGTGGGATGGGGATTATCTTTAGTAATAGACGTCAGATATAAGAAAAAGACCCCTTTAGGAACCATGATCAAGCAGGATTGTTTATCGAGCAATACGATGTCTGATTGGTTTTCTGATTTGGTCAATTTGCATATCTCAGTTGTTCAAACTAGCCTGGTCAGAAAAAAATTAATTACAAAGTAATTTGTGATATTACATTTATATCACTTAGACCCTCATGGCATTAATCTAAAGGATTTACGACGATTTAACAGCATCCTAATGCAAACGTCAAATATTCCAGTTAAATGTTTCTGGCTAGAGGCTTCATATATGTGTATGATTATATATGCGTGGACGGACCTTGATGCGTCTCAGTATACATTTTTTTACCTAAACTTTAACCTTTATATATATATATATATATATATATATATATATATATATATATATATATATTATAACCTGAAAATCAAATATATATTGAGTATAGCTTAGTTCTTCATCATAAATCACCAGCAGACCATGTGACATTCTTTATGTGGGGCCTCTTTCGCAGCTGCTTCGTTTAACTGTTTCCGGTGAAACTTCTAGATTTCTAGCCCCTGAACGGGTCTTTCTGTATATTTATAGGATTACGTGCGAACTTTTGCCTATAACAAAGAACGCAAGGTGCGCGCACTATAATCCTTTTTTTCGTAGTGTCCATCTGGTCGTCTTTTTCATGGATAATAGACACCTGGAATTTTGCATATCCATAGAGCTTTGATAGCTTAATTTCATATACTAGCCCGGTGCGGCCACCTATAATCTTTTTTTGCATAGTGTTCATACATTTATCTGTTTTGTTGAAAATTACACATATCTCAGGAGTGAATGGACGTATCAGCCTAAACTTTTAGCATGTTTATCCATCTTGGATGACTCTGGGTTCTGACATGAATAGTGGCGCCACCTACTTTCACGTTTTAATACAAAATATTGATGCTCTTATCTCCGGAGTGGTTCAGCGTATGGGCCTGAAATATTGCATATTTATTCAGCTTGGGTAGATTTCACAAGATTGATGGCGCCACCTATATTCACATATAAGTGGAACACATGAATGCATTTATCTCAGGTGTGATTTAATGTATCAGTTTGAGATATGTCATGTCCAAAGATCTTGATAAGCTGTTTCTTTTCTATAATACTGGTGGCGCCACCCACAGAAAGTATCATCTGACGGCCATCTGCAGGTGTTTTTTGGTGAAAAAAATATCTTAGGAGTGGTAAAATGTATTGGCCTGAAAATCTGCATGTCCATCCATATTGGATAGTTGTCTTATATCCATGCACTCATGTTATCGTGAAATACATTCATGCCTTTATCTCAGGAGTGGTTTGACGTATGTTTGCATAACCATAGATCCATGGCTTTATCTCTTGTGCAAGATAAGTGGCACCACCTTCAACCGTTTCCCCATGCTTTTCACTTCATGTATATATTTGGTGAAAATCACAGGTATCTCATGAATGGTTTGCTGTATCAGCCTACGATTTTGCATGTCTATTTATCTTTGATAGCTCTATCTTTAACATTATCGAGTGGGACCACATACATATATATTATGTTATGTCCTCTCCGTGCGTCTTGGAAGACATTCAATCCCTTACTTTATCCATGACTCTTTGATTCGGCGAATATCAGTAAAGTATCTTTTATCGACTGCCCATATTTTATTTTATTAAACTGATTTAAATGTTCTAATTTCGAAGCATGCGTCCAAACAATTGAAAGGTTTTGGCTGAAATGCTGTATTCTCAAAAGCGTAAATAAGTGCTTTTTCACTTTTTACGCTGATTTATATAGCATCATACTATATTCATACTTCAATATGAAGAAATAGTATTCATAGTCTGTTTTTATCTTCTTTCGTATGTTTAGGCAAACCACAACGACGTCGACATATACTATTATACCATTAATTAATGTATGAACAAATTTACAGAGTTTGCTTTCCATTCGGTTTTTATCGCTTTTAAATGCTACTACTACCGCTACTTCTAATATACTTTATTACCGCTACTATAATACTATACTTCTACTACTACTAAGACGACGACGACTACACGGTTGTGGCTGCGGTCGCGGTATACATATGCGGTTGCGGCCGATTCCTTTTATACGGTCGCGGTTGCGGATAAAATGTATGTTTGTGTGTATAATATATACACATTTGTACATATGATATGTATAATATTTATGTAGGATATATATTATATATGTACGTATCCCTGCATTGTGAAATGTAAAAGATCAAGAAACCAGCTGCTTGAATAGAATCAGATACATGTAGATCACTCACCAGTGTTTCACATATTTACAATGATTTAAATCGATGTTAACTAGCGAAGAACTTTTTTTTTCGTGCCATACACTGTTAAACACGTTAATCCTTGGGAAACCCGTGTGGCGTATATACAATTCAACGGGATTCCTCGTCCGACCCCAACCGTTTAAATTTTTTTGGTCGAATCGGTCGCTACATGCTCCGGATGAAAGGTCAGATACGTATACAGCGAACCGCAACCGAAAAAAAAAGAAATCGGCGCTATACCGGACCGTACCGCGGCCGCAACCACGTAAAAAGAATAGTAGCTTTAGTCTTTCAGACAGGTTCCGCTGTAGGCCTACACCTTCTTCTATATACTACCACAACATCAAGCTACTGCTGCTGCTGCTGCTACTACTGTTACTGCTACTGCTACAGCTACTGCTACAACTACTACTTCTGCTACTCTTAATTATTACTCCTACTACTACTACTACTACTACTTCTACTACTTCTACTACTTCTACTACTTCTACTACTACTACTTCTACTACTACTTCTACTACTTCTACTACTTCTACTTCTACTACTACTACTACTACTACTACTACTACTACTACTTCTACTACTGCTACTACTACTACTACTACTACTACTACTACCTCTGCTACTACTACTACTACTACGACTAATACTATTACTGTTACTACTACTCTTATTACTACTACTACTACTACGACTACGACTAATACCTCTACTGTCACTACTACAAGTACTGTTACTACTACTGCTACTACTAATGCTACTACTACTTAAACTACTTCTGCTACTACTACTACTACTACTACTACTACAGCTACTACTACTAATATTACTACTACTGTTACTACTACAACTACTGTTACTACTTCTACTACTACTGTGACTACTAGAAGTAGTACTACTACTACTAATTATAATAATGATAATAATAATAATGATCATGAATAATAATAATAAGCAATAATAAATATTGTCAAAGCCATTTTATGGAGTCTCGGAGACGACTTGAGAAAAGAATTGCTTAACATCAAGAAAATGTTTTATATATTTATTTATAGAATTTTATAAGTCGTGGGAAAGAATTCGTAAGTCGTCATGTCGTCTCTGGGGCTCCATTCCATGCCAAACAAAATAATGTGAAAATAATTTTGTAGAATCTTGGATTTCTTTGAAAATTAAAAACCAAACACATTACTGACAGGCAAAACAATAAAAATATATACATTAGATTAGAGAAACATTTGATTTTTATATTTATGTGGTTTAAGTTCCACATCTTGTGCAATTATTAACTTTGACTCGGACCTGGACAGGTGAAATACTAGGGGGTGCGCAACCCAACGAGGGTTTATAACAACGTTGGTCGGCGGCATGTTTTGCCGTTTATCGGAAGCGCCATGGCTCCGGTTGAGCTGGACCAAGATGATGTCCGGCGTGTTTTATCTGGTTCCCTTGACAACCTGCCGCAGCAGCAGTCTGATACCATCCGCATCTTTCTGTCATCTACATTCACAGGTTAAGTTTAGAGCGAAAGAAATGCATATATTGGCACTTAATGTTGAGATAAACGTGAAAGGAAATTTGTTTACTTTCGTTGCTACCAACGCTAAGTAATGAATTGATCATATAAAGTGCTTTACTAAAGCGCCCACAGCCCCAGTAACTTTTATGAATCGGGACTTTTACCTCATGGTTACAGAGGTTTATAAATCCAGTGGTACCTGTCATCTTGACGAAATGAAACATGAAAGTTATATATACTCAACCTTTAATGTGAATTTAATATCATACACTCCTTATAGTTAATTGTTATATTGAATTATTTGATATGGAACTGACTAATCACAACAGGTTACTGAACACCTCTTAAACTGTGAAGACTGATTGCCCCCTATCCCTGTTTATATTGCTTCCCATAAACATCATTGTTACTCTGTGGGTAACTGTTTAAGATATTCCTATCATATTATGAACTCCCTCGCATATTTTAGCTCAGCTGACTGTAAGTCAACTGAGGTATAGGAATGGCGCTTTGTCCGTCGTCCATCCGGCCGTCTGGCCGACCGTTAACAGGGCACAAATCGTAACTGCTGGACCTAGAAACTTCTAAGTGAATATCCAGGGAGGTCAATAAAAAAATCTCCTTGGAAACCTGAAATTAGGTCACTGTGACCTATATCCTCCAAGCTATGGGGGCTTTAAAGTACCCCCCAGAATAATCAAAAATATAATAAAAAACCTCCAATATCTTGATAATTAATGCATGGATTGTCATTAATCTTACCTTGAATATTGACCATGACTAGTTGTGTCAGTTCCCATAAAGTGGTGGCGCTACCTGTATTTTTTTGTTATTTTAACGATTATTTTTTTTTAATTTTTACTATGAAATGACAACAATCATGTCAGTTTCTCAGCTGTAATTACATCTAGTGTCCCAAAACCTGGTGTGTTTATTAATCACAAGTGGATGCCATATAGTTATCACCCTGTCTGTCTGTTTGTCTGTCTGTCCATCTGTCCATCCACACAAATTAGTTTCCAGATGATAACTCCAGGTTGTATTGACACATGGATTTCAAACTTGACTTACATATGGCCCACCACTAAAGCAAGAACCTATATGATTTTGGGGTCATGAGGTCAAAGGTCAAGGTCACAGGACCCCCCTTTTTTAAAAAGATTATGGCTGCATTTTAAACCAAGCTTTTCATCGCAAACTTTCCATTTTGCACATTTAGCTGACTTGCCAGTATGGGGAGAGCATAAATGAATTTGGGTTCACATGGTCAAAGGTCAAGGTCACAGGGGCCATCTGTTCACAAATTAGTTTCCAGATGATAACTCCAGTTTAGTTTGACATATTGGTTTCAAACTTAAATTATATATGACTCACCACTAAAGTACTAACCGTGTGGATTTTGGGGTCCAACGGTCAAAGGTCATAGTCACAGGACTAAATTTCTTTAAAAAGAATGCATATGCATTTGAAGCCAAACTTTTCATCCCAAACCTTGCTAATCATCAATTAGGGGAAGATTCTGTTTAATTTATGGGTCATGAGTTCAAAGGTCAAGGTCACAGTACCCACTAATTTAGAAAGGTTGTGGATGCATTTTAAGCCAAACTTTTCATCCAAAACCTTCCATCTTGCACATATAGCTGAGCTGCCAATAGGGGAAGAAACTGACTGATTTGGGGGTCACAAGGTCAAAGGTCATCGTCACAGGGGCCCATCTGTCCACATATTTGTTTCTGGATAATAACTCCAGTTTGGATTGACATATTGGTTTCAATTTTGACTTATATATGACCCACCAATAATGTAAGAACCCTTTTGATTTTGGGGTCATAAGGCCAAAGGTCAAGGTCACAGGACCCACATCTTTAAAAGATTGTTGATTATTTTTAGCCAAACTTTCCGTCCCAAACATTCTATCTTCCACATGTTGCTCACCTATCAATAGTGGAAGTAACTTATAGATTTTGGGGTCACAAGGTCAGTTCATGGGGGCCATCAATCCACATATTAGTTTTCAGATGATAACACCAGTTTGGTTGGAAATATTGGTTTCAAACTTGACTTATATATGGCCCACCACTAAAGTAAGAACTGTTGATTCTGGGGTCATGAGATCAAAGGTCAAGGTCACAGGACCCACTACCTTAGAAAGATTGTGGATGCATTTTAAGCCAAACTTTTCATCTAAATCCTTCCATCATCAACATGTGGTGCACCTGCCAATAGGGGAAGTTTCCTTTTGATTTTGGGGTCACAAGGTCAAAGGTTAAGGTCACAGGGCCCATCCATTCACAAATTAGTTTATGGATGATAACTCCAGTTTGGGTAGACAGGTTGGCTTCAAACTGATCACAGGACCAATATTTTGGAAAACCTCAAAAACATATATCCTTATAGACAAATGCAGCTGAGCGTCGAGACCCATGGGTCTCAGTTTATGACTCGATTTGGGATATGGCAACTTTTGATTATTTGTTTAGACCTATTTGTCCATGAAAGACAGCCACACAGGATTTACAAGCAAATGTTCCAGTTTCACCAATATTTTATGAACTTTAAGCATATCAGTATTGGGACTTTGATAACTATTCATGGGCCGATTGAACACTCAAACACATTGTTTTCTAAGCTTATCTAAAATTTGCCTTTGACTGATTAATGGATTTGCTACCAAAATTTTTAGTATGTTCAGAGGTCAAAATGTTGAGAAAATCTTACATTCCCTGCCTAGAAAGTGATTTGTTATGTTACTTACCTGAAAAATAAAAGCTTTCTCTGGTAAAGCCATGGTAAAAATTGATTTCTCTGATTCAAAAATAAATTATACTCTTATATTGATGGTAAATCATCATGGAAAGGTGTACTGTGGGATCTTGGGAAACTTGTGTACAGTGGGAAACTTGCCCAGTCAGGGCTGAGGATTCTGAAATAACAAAAATGGTTGCCCCCAAATCGCATTGAACAGACGAAAATAGCCGTTTTTTCTGAAATATTGACAAAAAAGAGGAGAGAACTTTGGGAAGATTGTATAGATCTGATATGATATGATAAGTCATGTTAGTTCTGCGGGAAAGTGACCTTTAGTTTTGATTTCCCAAACAGTTTTTTATTTCCTGGTCTTTTTTCAAAGCTTTCCCTGCCAGGAAAGTAAAAACTTGATATAGCCTTCCCACGGGAATGTGGGAAATCAACATTTGACCCTTGTAATGGTCCAAACGTAATAAAGTGTAAAATTTTGATGCCCATCCTCAGTTTTGTGTGATCTCATTTGGTGGTGTTGAAAATAGAAGGCATTTAGTCCTAGATTCATTGTATGAACTTATTTTAGATTACAATGTCAGATTGTGATGTGATTAATGGTAAAAATAGAGAACTACTTACAAAATTGTATTGATAAGATTATATAAGTGAAAAATAATATTTACCCTTTCTTAGTTATTGAAATCAATGTATGAGAAAATTCTACATCTTTTGCAGCATGTTTAATCAGACAGGAGATAATTAAGAAGGGAAATCAACTTATCATATAATGATGGATGGCTCTCTGGTAGAATAATAGCATATATCAATGCAGTACTAGTTTAAAGTAACTTTTTACAATCCAGTGAAATAAATAAAAGAAAAATGAATAACTTCAGCCGATTTAGGTTTTGTGTTTTTTTAAAACAGTAAATTATATAGCAGTAAATTCTTTTCCTGAAACATGCCAAACAGTTTACATTACATGAGTTATGTGTCACAGTTACCTCATCGTAAAACATCCAAGACAGCTATGGGAAGATATCAATCAATTTTGTTTATCATAAAAAAAACTCTGCAGCATCAGAAGGTACTTTATACTTCATATAAGATTACTTCTTAAATAACTGGAAGAGCAGCTACATGTATATTGATCATCCATATAAATTTACTAAACAAACTGGTCAAAACTTTATCATGAGAAAAAATGGTGAATTCATAGGACTGTGGAATCAGCAGAGTGAATATATTCACTTTCGTAAGATGTAATTGATTGACAGGTGAGCCCTAGGCATTTGATCCCTTGTTTATTGATCTGTTTTATTTTCTGCCGTCAGACTGGAGTGTCGAGAGAAATGCCATCCACAATGAGGCTGTGCCGTACCTACAGAAGTACTGCCAGGAGAAAGGTTATGACTTCCAGGTGTGTCATTCAAATACAGGATATATCATGTACTTAGAAATAAATGATAGTAAATGCAATATTTAACTCTTTGTTTTTAATGTTAAACTACATTTATTTACATGGAACAATGGTGATGTTTGTTTTTAAAATCTTCAACCTTTATTTAATCTCCCTGATTCGAAATTTGATATTCATAATGGTCTTGTTTGTCAGTTCATGCTTTAAAATATACTTTCCTATTTCTGCACATAAATCAGCATCCATATTTATGGACTCATTTTATGTGACTGTGCGGTCATGTTAATATCTGGTTTTGAATTTTAAAAAAATCAGTATCTTTTTACTTGTTTATGGAATTTACTAAAATTTTGTATGACAAGTAAAGATTTTTCATTAGAATTATATATAAACATTTCTCATTAAATATTTTGTGGATCATATGAAATTAACTTATTATCATAAAGATTTTGTCTTGATTTTCATAAAGGTATGTCTTTATCATCATAAAGATTTTGTCTTGATTTTCTTTAAGGTTTTGTCTTTATTATCTTTAAGGTTTTGTCTTTAATATCTTTAAGGTCTTGTCTTTATTACCATGAAGGTTTTGTCTTTATTATCTTTAAGGTTTTGTCTTTATTATCTTTAAGGTTTTGTCTTTATTATCATTAAGGGTTTGTCTTTATTATCATTAAGGTTTTGTCTTTAATGTCATAAAGGTTTTGTCTTTATTGTCATAAAGGTTTTGTCTTTATTGTCATAAAGGTTTTGTCTTTATTGTCATAAATGTTTTGTATCTATTGTCATAAAGGATTTGTCTTTATTGTCATAAAGATTTTGTCTTTGTCATCTTGATCATGCATACTTTTTTTTGTTAGCCTTTGTCATATTTTAACTTCAGGTTTGACCAGATTTTAAAGCTACCATAATCTGGCATCAAACTGTTCTTCTTCCTGCAGGTGGCTGACATGAGATGGGGAATCAGGGATGATGCCCAAGATGACCACAAGACAACAGAAATCTGTCTTCAAGAAATACAGCATTGTCAGAAGGTTTCTGTGGGCCCCAACTTTGTGGTAAGACTCTCTTGGGGGATAAAAAAGTGTAATTACTAGAGCTCATATACCTCAACCAAGACCAGACACTGAAGGGTATTATTTCTTACTGATGTATATAATAAAGGTATGTATAAAATATTCACATTCCATTGAATCTCTCAGGGAGACATCTCGAAACTTTTATTTGTTTCAAAGCTATCTGTTGAGAAAGAGTTTGCTTGCAATCCGACATAAAAACAAGAAAAATAAAAATTGTCTCACACTGGTGATTATACTTTTTCTTGAATGTAACATGGATATTTTATTTATCTATTTAGGGGGGGGGGGATAAGACTTTGTCTGTCGACTGAGGTTTTTAGAGTTTGTTGCTGAAAATCTTCAGTCTGAGCTATATCAATATCTTGAACTCAAGTTGAAGATGAACTGATTCAATACCAATAGGATTTGCTCTAATGTTTTAAATAAAGATTTTTGCTTATTGATAAGTCTCCAGAAGTGATGTCTTTGTTGATTTATGCTTTGATGTATGCTGAAAAGTTTGGAGTATTTAAACAAAAAGGAGGATTCAATACATGAGTCTGAGTAATATCTTAATGCTGAAGTTTGTTTGACCATGTGCAAAAAAAGGCTTTTGATAAATATTCAGGATTTTCTTCTCATAAATAATCCATACATAGAGAGATCTCTTTGTTTATTTCAGTCCCTTCTTGGTAACAGGTATGGAACTCGGTCCTACCCCAGCACAATTGAAGCCTCAGAGTTCCAGATCCTCTACAAATCAGCACAAGCCCTGTCACGTGACGTGACTCTGCTAGATGATTGGTTCTGGTTGGATGAGAACATTGTACCTCCAGCTTATGTCCTACAGCCCATCACCAGCAAATTTGTCTACTATAATGATGAAAGTGATGAAAATGAAGATAAAAGGAATAAGGTATTGAAAGACTTTGCATGATTTCATTCCATTCACTGTGGTTGGCTTTTTCTTGGTGAGGATTTGAATTTTGTGATATTTGAAAGAGGGGAATCACTGGGACATTAAACCCCCGCGAAGAAAACTCCCCATCTAAACATATGAGAAGTCATTTATGTTGTAGTATTACAGGCAGATCATTTATTTAACTTGTAGCATCAGTCATTAAAAACCAAAAGACTTATTTCTTAATTATTAATAGATCTTTCTCTTATACTAATATCAAAAATTGATATTATTAATAATATTAAATCTTTTAAAATATCTTATAATGAAAAAGAATTCTTCAGATTCTTTTATGATAAATAATTCATAGAATAATACCTATACACTGTGAAGTTATATTACAGAGAGATCATGAAAATGGAACCCTTGCAAAACACTAAAAAAATGAAAATTGCAAAATGTTAACTCCACGAATATGAGAAACACCTGTGGTCAGATGATGAATTGTGCTGAGCAGTCTAATTTTTTGCACAAATGCCCTCCCCCGGGTATTACCAGGGAAGAACCCTATGACATCATTGGAACCAGGGGAGTTTCCTTTGGTCATGGTGTCACTAGATGCAGCTCTGGGGTTTACGTCAGAATTGGTGATGCAGGGCTAGAATAACTGAAACATGAGCCGGGTTTTATACCCTGGCTGGTCAATGTATCAGTCTGGCCAGCTCTCTTGGCTTGATACACACTGTGGCAAGTGTGTGAGTACCTTTAAACTTATCCATACCTATCTAATAAATCTGGAACCTAGCTGTAATTTACAGTTACTTTCACTGTTTTGTTTTTTTCGCACCATTTAGGACAGAGATGACTGGAATGCTGTGTCAGAAATACTGACCAACACACTACGAGATGCTGCTTCACACGCCTACAAGTGCGGTCAGATATCACACGAAAAGAAGCAGGACTTCTTCCAGTCAGGTCTGTGTGCATGCAGTACATTTAATATTCATTACTAAAAATGTTTGGATCCCAGGGTTGTTCGGGAAATCCCAGGGTGGGAATTCCCGGGTGGATTCCCACCCTGGGAAATACAGCTCAAATACTACCATTCAAAATCACATATGGGTCCTTGTGGTTTCTTATCCAGTCATGCATGCTATCACAGGTATTATGTTAGCTCCAAACCAAGCCATCAAAGACAAAACAGCTTGCTTCGACTGCCTGCTTTGATGATTATCAAAGCAGGCAGGGTAAAGAACAATAGTTACATCATTAGTTTATACTACCCCAATATGAGGGGTTTCTGAGACCTCGGAGTTGCTCAGTAGTACTCAGTTACTGCTCACGTATATGGGTCCTTGTGGTTTCTTATGACATAATTACAACAAGGTTACAGTTGGATTGTTGATGAAAAACAAAATCAGAAAACAGGTGTCTTTTGTTTCCTAAATGAACTTAATGAATATATTTGATATATCTCTGCAAAAACAAGCTAAAACAAAATACAATTAAGAAATATGTGACTCAATTACTATAATCCCTTTATTTCCCAGTATTTCCCTGGAAATTCCAGGAATTCCTGGGAATTCCCACTGCCCTGGGAAATATGCTTATTTCCTGGGAAATAAACCACCCTGTTGGATCCACACCAAAGATCCAGTAGTAGATGTGATGGATTCAGTAACTGTTTGCTATTAGGTAATTGTATTCTGTACTAAGATAAGACTGGGGCTGGCTTCATATTTGCCTGATGTCAGCTACATTAAGCCAGAGGTCCAGACACATGGAGGGTAGCACATCTTGTTGATCTCAAAAGATCACGTGGCATGCCTAACCCCAGTGCACTCATGATAACCAGCTCATGATATTGGCTCACAATCTTGCATTATATTGTGTAAACAAAATTTAGCCTGTTAACGGTTGAAAACCTGCCTTATTGGTTTATAAATAAGAAAGGGGGATGGAGGTGGGGGGAGGGGAGCATGTCTATTACAGTTACTTAGCCCTTGTATTACAGTGACTTATCAGGTGTATAACAGTTTCTTACCATGTGTTTTATTATGTAAACATAATTGTGAGCTGTTTCTGTATTAATGAGAATTTTCTCCGTTTCCTGTAATCACATTTTTCTTCTGGCGTCAGCCATGATGGAAGTGTGATCACGCTATGCGCGATTCGTCCACTGTTTTGGTTTGTACAGTCGGGTTTGCCAACTGAACTGTAAGCTGTGTTTCTTTTTCCTTCCCACCATGGAGAACCCCACTTATTGTGCTTCTTGTGGTTCCTTAATCCCTGCTTGGGATTCTCACCCCACTTGTTTCACCTGCTGTTCTTACATTGACTCTTGCCGGGGGGACCCCTGTATCTACTGTCAGACTTGGTCTTCTGATAAATGGGCCTTGTTTCACAATAGGTCCCATTCCCCGGTAGTTGGGGGTTCCCCTTCCACGCTTACCTTATCTGGTATCTGGTCCGGTGGTTGCCTCCGGGGGGGGGGGGGGGGGGGGGGGGGCTACCTTGGGTGAACGCAACACGGCCGTGTTACGTTCCCCATACATTACCACCGGTGCCGTTACCTCCCCGGTAGTTTTGATGGCAAAGTCATTACTTTCCCATACCTGTAAGCGGAAATTTTCCCAAGGCTCCCAGTTCCGATGCCCCGTCCCCTTATTCCATCTTGCATAAACTATCTAGGTTTTGCTCTTCACTGATGTGGGATCTAGACGATTCGTCTAGACTTGAGTGCGTTTGTCCGGCGGCCTCCCCTGTTCCCCCAGTGCTTTCCCCGAGGCCGTTGTCTTCACCCCGGCCCCTAGCCGCTTCCTTCCTTATCCCCCGAGACGACCGGGGCCGTCCCGCTGGATCGCCCAAGCCTTACTGGTGTGGAGGTAGGTATTTCAGGCCCTCCTGCATCCCATTCTTTTTAGCCGCCCTCGCTTCTGGTGACTCCGGCTGCTTCAGTGGTCCGTTTGGCGTTCCCCGGCTGGCCAGCCGGCTCTTTCTTTCAGTAGAAAGAACCAAAATTTCGATGATCCTTCGTCAGCTTGGCACGTTCTGGCCCTCCCTAATGGTTAGTACCGTTACGGTGCTACAAATTGCCTGGTTCGTGCTTTATGTTACTATCTTAAAGCTACTCATTCTTTACGGGGGGTGGGGGGGCGCAATAAGGGAAAATTTTCGGTTGGCTTACTCTGTTTACTAACAAAACCACCATTCACAGATAGGGAATGGGGGGGGTTCTATATATACAGCATCTTAACCTGTGTATTACAGTGACAGAGACTGAAGTGGAGGCTGGTCTGCTGAATGCCAAGGATGTGGATCAAAAGACATTCTGTTTCCTCAGAGAACTGAAGGACATCAACATCAAGGACATTAAAGCTCGTAAGTATTATCTGAACAGCGAGGATGTCCTTTATTTAGCAGATCTATATATCATCTGCAAGACCAAGAATTTGTTTAAATATAATTTTGAAATGAGTGTTGATAATGATCAACAGCAAAAAAGTTTGCAAGTGAATTAGTTTGATGACTTGATGAAATCAATTGTAATCAATAAACAAATTAATCAGTCAATGAAAATATAAACAAATCTATCCATTCATTAAATAAATAGATAAATAAATATTTCTTTCTAACTAAATATGTTAACTCAAAGCTGCACATGGAAGTTGCTGGGTTTAATGAAACTAAAGAGTAATCCTGTTCAACCATTCTTGTATACACCTGTACAACAAATATATTCTTTAAAAGCAGTAATGCTTCTGCTGTTAAAGATCATCTTTTTGAGACAGAGCTACATATGCCAGATAACATCACCCTAACATTACTATAGTCTGTTCCACAAAAGGGTACCCATTGAAATTTGGCAATATTTTCATAAACTGGCAGATTAATTTCAGATGGGAGGTTTCAATAAAGGAATACTATAATTAAATTATAATCATACTTAGCAGAATATTAAAGCAATGCAATTAAATTGATATCTGAGAAAAAAGGATGTTTTTTACAACAGCTCTACCCCATTCATGAAGGTTAAGGTCACTGGTCACATGCTCAAACAACTGCACTTGAAAGCTCATGATTGGCTAATAACTGGTCATAAATATTATTATTATTCAAAATTATTATTAAAAAATACAGTTGTCTGCAACCTATGGCAGACGCCATGTCACTTGCCCACAAGATTCAGAAGAATCAGAGGGTTCAAAAATATAAATGGTGTTTTTTTTGTTATGAGGTTTTACATCTCATATTAGGCCTTTGGTCCCTCATCAGCTTTAAGGTCAGACTGTGTGATAATATTTGAGTTTAAGAGAATAATTGCCAAATTTCAATGGGCACCCTTTTGTTGAACAGATTATATTTTGTCAACTTATATTTACAAACTATATACAATTGGTGCAATAAATGTTTTCTCTTTACTAGTCCTCTAAAATCAGGTTTCATTTTGTTTACTGAGAGCTTGTAAAATATTTTCATGTTGTTGGTATAGTCTTATGATATCAAGCACTGACCCGTTACAGTCATTTGGAGGGTGGGGAATCAATGATGAACGGTCCATCTGACACACAACAAACACAAAGCTGTCTGTTTCACATCAGTGGTGGCCACTGGCCAGACACTTCACAAAATCACTAAAGGAACCTTGCTTGAACTCTTAATGACTTGTATGTCCATGGACAAAGAGACACTGAGTCTGAAAGCCAGGTTGCCAGTTTCTGGAGAAACTTTTGTATTCAGTCAGAATGGAGTGATTGTCAAAGATAATGCACTGTGGCAAATGAGAATGTGTGATCAGTTGTCAAATGATTAATAAATGGTCTGCTAATTCAATATACCTTATGCTCTTTTTCAAGCACACACTTTCAGTTCCTGAAGTTTAGATGAAGTGTAAATAACTGTTATTCCATAGCAGATTGATACTTTCAGATTTTTTTTTTTTAATTGTTAACATAATATACTCTCATGGTCAATATTTTGCATATACAGCATTTTTTTAAATAATGTGATTTGTATTCACTTCTGGCTAACATGGTAAATCTGTCAAATTGTTCTGCCATCCTGGGTATTTCGTTTTGTTTATCTGAAGGTCAACTTTTCTTATGTGAGAATTTGTTAGGAGATAAGTTACCCAGCCAAGTATCTTTTTACATTAATAATAGACCCAATGAAGTATATGTAATATTAAATCCCATACAATGTTGTATTCCAGAACTGCACCAAGTTAAAGCACCAAGTTGAAACAAGCCAATTCTTGAGAGGTTCTTGTTGGTACAATGAACATTTGGCAGTTTGATCTCTCATGTTTCTTTGTGCAGAAAACTGAAAATTTAAGTTTTGTGTTTAAAAAAAAGTTCATTAATCAGTAAGAAAGAAAATTGGTAGATGAAAATAAAAAAAGCTTTTGGTTGAGCTTTGACCATTTCTGTTTTTTTTTTTCAAATATTGCAATTTATTTTTGAAAAAAGTGCTAATGTCTAACATTCAGAATTAAAAAGGGGCTTTAATTTGCATTAATGTACATTGCTGACTGTATTTAATTTATAGTTACTATGCTTCAGGTCGGTTTATAGATTTGGAAGGAAACATGGTCGATGATGAAGCCAAAACACTTCAAGACACTCTCAAACAGACAAGTGTACCAAATGTGCTGTCTGCCGAAAACATAAAAAAGTATGAAGTGGACTGGTCACCGATTGGAATTGATTTAGAGATTCCTGAACATAAAGAATATGAGGAGGACTTTATAAGCAATTTCAAGAGATGCATGGTAATGCTGATAGACCAAGCGATCGAGTCAGACAGGAGGCCTTCTGAGGATAAGATTCTGTATCTCGAGGTGCTGCATCATTCTCATTTCGCTCTGAGTAAATGCGTGTCCTTCAAAGGTCGTGAGACACTTTTGGCAACGATACATGCTAAGATGGTGAAAAAGTACAAATTTGAACCTCCGGTCCCAATGGAAGCGAAGGAGTTGGCTGATGGCGGTGGAGAACTTCAAGATCAAATAACCCAAGAGTTGGAACAACAGAAGCAATTCTCAGAACAAAACGGGACTGTCTTTGCTGTAGAGGATGTTGAGGTAACTATAGAGGAAGCCCGAATGAAAGAGTTAGACTCTGTGCAGATCACAAACGAAGTCAACAAACCAGTAGTTGTGTATGGTCCATCAGGGAGCGGGAAAACAGCTATGATGGCCATGGTTAACAAGTTAGTTCCTTCTTGGTTGAAGAAAGAACCTGTGGTGATCACACGCTTCCTCGGAACCTCCATTGGAAGCCTGAATGTAAGAACAATGCTAGCCACTCTGTGTCATCAAATATGGAAGACGTACAACATCCAGATGCCCTTAGACACTGACATTAAGAACGACTTCTCTTATTTGACCATGTACTTTTTTGCTCTGCTCTGGCGACTTGATCAGGAAGAACTGAAGCAAAAACCTCTGGTGATCTTACTGGATTCCATTGATCAGCTCCGAAGCACTGATTACGCTCATTCAATGTCGTGGATCCCTAAACTGCTCCCACTCAATGTGTACATGGTTGTTTCTTTCTTACCAGAGGTGCATAACTGCATGGCAAATGCGCGTCAAGTCTTTGCAGGTGAGGGTCAGCTTATTGAGGTGCCAGAGTTACCAAAAACTACGGCGAAATCTGTGTTGGAGATGTGGCTGAGTAATATCAGTCGTAAACTGACAGAGGAACAGGAAACAGAAGCTCTTCTACAGTATGAGAAGTGCCCTCACCCTCTCTTCCTGAAGCTGTTGTATGAACAAGTATATCAGCTCAAATCCTACACCCCTGTCAGTGAAATTGTCCTGTGCCTGACCGTGCGCGAGGCCATCTACAGGCTGTTTGACAAACTAGAACATATGCATGGGAGCATCCTGGTCTCCAGGGCATTAGGTGAGTTACTGTGTTAATGATCAAGATTTAATGTCCTTAAATATGGTATACCTCCATTCTCTCAATAAGACAGAATCACAGAAATCTTTGGTGGAAGGTATATTGACATAGGGAAGCTAAATAGTGCATGTATGCCTTAATTCACCATTAAACACAAAATTTGCAGTATGTTCTCTAGGTGTGCCTCAATACATATTTACCTGTTTATTTCAGTGATGCATATGTGAATATAAATATGGCACACATACAATATGAATTTTATTATTATTATTATTATTGTTGTTATTATTAACATTATTTATTCATTTTTATTTCACTGAATAACTTTTTTGTTTGTGTGTAATGTTTTTATTATTATTATTATTATTATTATTATTATTATTATATTAATTCTCCAGGATTAATTGGGAAAAAAATTAAAATAAACTCCTCTAGGACACACTAAGCATCATTCCCAACACTTCAGGACCAAAAGCATGCATTTCTGAGGTGTGGCCTCAGAGGAGTTGCATGACAACAGTTTAGTGGCACCACCATCATCTATATACTACTAAAATTGTCCTGTCTGTATGTTTTTCCCAGAACTTCTGCAGAAACAGACCATGACAGTGGGCCAGTTTTTCTATCAATGTCAGTCATATGCCCTTATTTAAAGAATGCCACATCAACTTACACCCTCCACTCTCACGCTCAATCTCAGCTCAGTCACCCAACATCACACCGTGCTCGCCATTGCTGACTTTAACCTTGGCTCATTACCACAAAGATGTTTATAGGTTGGTTCCGTATTGACCACCAGACATTGCTTCCTTACAGGTCTGGGAAGTTTGCTATCTTACGGGTCTGGCCACACATTATTAGGCAATACTGTGGTTGCCTTTTTATTCACGAGGGTTTTAATTTTGCGATATTTGCGAATGTGAAATAATTGCGAATATGAATCCCTCAGGAATAAGATGCCTGAACAAACAAAGATGACCTCTGAAAACAACCTCATTGACAACCTTATTTGTGCCTTGTTTCAAAACTGGCCCTTGCATTAGCAGTACACACAGACTGTGATACATATCGGCTGTGGTACAAGTCCTAATTTTAATGACTGAACCAGAAATTAGATAGATATTGTAGGATTTTTTTCTGAACTTTAAATCAATACAGATCCTGCTATACTTAGATTTTACAGGTTCTGGTGCAATCGCGAAAATCAAACCCTCGCAAAACGTTCAAAATGAAGAAATCGTGAAATTTCAGCCTCGCCAAAATAAAGCCAACCACAGTATACAATTCCACTGCAATGGGACCCATCAGGTTCTCATTTTCTAGTATATAATATAGATCATTGTTTATCACAACTGATAGATGAGACTGTCTATTCTTCACAGGGTACCTGACAGCCTCAAAGACAGGTCTTAGCAGCAAGGAAATTGAAGATCTTCTGAGCTTGGATGACGAAGTCCTCCAGGACACCTACCTGTATCACCTGCCGCCGAACGAGAACGTCATCAGACTACCCCAGTTGCTATGGCAACGTGTCCGCTACGATCTCTCAGAGTATCTGACAGACCTTAAGATAGGATTTACAATTCTGAACACATGGTATCACCGACAGTTCCTCGAGAGCGCACATCAAAGGTACGTGGAGGACAATAAACTAGCATTGCATAGTGTACTGGTGGAGTATTTTACCGGAAAGTGGAGCAACGAAGTGAAACCGCTCGAGTTGTACAAGAAGAAGAAAGGCAGCTACCCAAACGCAACACGGGGAGTGCCCGAGCAGCCTCTCATATATAGAGAACATATTTACAACATGAGGAAGCTGGTTGAACTTCCGTATCATCTCGTCCACTGCGGGCAGTTCCAGGATTTCTGCAATGAAGTCTGTGGTAACTTAGATTTCTTGATGTGCAAAATCAAAGGGCAGTCACTGAACACGGTCTTTGAAGACATCAGGCTGGCACTGGATGAAATTAAACTCCAGAACTGTGAGGAGGAATTCGCTGATGAACTGGATGCTATTGTCAGAGTGCATGACCTTTTGACCTTGGCTTCTGATTCTGTGAGGAAAGATGCCACCAACCTTCCTATACAGGTATTGAACATTTTCCTATGCAAATCAATATATCTTTTAAAGGGACATAAACAGGAGCAATACTATGCCTATTGTTTTACATAATTACAATATCAGTTCAGTTTTTCTTTATACAAAAGTTTCCCAGCAAAATCATTCCAGCACATAACCTCAGTACCTCGCATATGGCTGTTTAACACCTTGTTATGGCTCTGCATGTTTGTAAATACAGTCCATGTGTCTGTTTACCATAACAAGGCGACGTGACCGGATGTCCGAATATGAGCCGCAACACATGATGTTTCAGCCAGTGGGAATATGTGTTACATTTTTTTACCAAATTAGTCAAGGCATCTCCTGAATGACACGTGTTATGCCGCTGTGATGCGCACAGCCCCACGTGCTGTGTTTATATTGACACCTGTGATCGTGCCCGGTTCACTGTTTTTAACACTCGTTTACAGGAGTAAGCAAATGGTTTCAAGGCAATATTTTGGCAGGTACAGATTAATTTTAAAGGGATGAAGCTATTTTTTGTGTTAAATCAACATGCTTTATAGGTAATTGGGCCCCTTTTAAGGTTCCATTTTCTGCCCATAGGTGTCACTAAGTTGAAAATGTGAAGTACAAGTTATTAATATTTGATAAAACTAAAAGATCTTTGACCCAAACCTAGTCACTTTTTATACAATTTATTCATTTTTAATTAATTTGATTAATGGTTCATTTTATTATAATCAGCACAATTGTGGCTATTTCCTTTAAACTCTGAAAAAAACCCCCACTTCATATGGTTTTATGATCATTATGAAATATGTGATCAGGTGAGGACTGTTATCATTATGAATTACCAGTGTGTGACACATTAATTATACTAGTTGTTACATATGGACAGATTCTGGGCCAGCTGGGGTCAGGTGAGGGCTGTACATCAGTCCTGTGGAAGCTGCGTGAACAGGCATTATCTTGGTGTCAGAAGGCGGGCACAGAGGTCCTGCTCCCGGTCTCTCAGTGTCTTCCTCGTGCCGGAGGTGACCTCAAGTTCTCCATGGACATCACCATAGCTTACATGGGAGGTAGGTTACACAAACATATGGCTACACACATATTTAAAGAGCCCCCCACAAGTGTGTAGCACTCGCAACACGAATATAACCTCAAGATTGCACTCACAACATGTGAAAGGTGTATGTGGACATCATATCTACCTGTCCTAATGGTATGAAAGTTGTTAACCAACTGAGTAATGCATTGTCTAAAAAGCCTGTTTTGTCCTACATGGCTTGTTGTTGTTTTCCCAAGCACAATACTAATCTGGTTTGAAAATGAAGAAATAGCTGTTCAAAACGGCAAAGTTTATGGTAAATGCTGATTATCCTGTCATACACCTGGTTCCAGTTTTAGCATACAAGTTGCAAAGTCACAGCAAATATGTCAGATACATGGTTTTGTAGTGGAGTTAAATAGAATAAGACACCTTTGATAGGTATGTTTAATTCTTACTACAGGTGGAGAATGATCTTTTAATCTGATTACATATTCTGGCATTATACTCTTAATTGCGACATGCGACTTTGAACATCAGTGTTTTAATGTAAAGAAAGGATGACAGCAAATTGACAGTTTTTAACTGATAAAAATGAATCAGTTAAAGTTAGATTATGGCACATTTTGCTTATTAAAGGCATAATATTTTGGAGTAAAAATTTTGTGCTGATTTGTATCCATGAAAGATATGGCAATGATGCATTTGAGTGGTTGGTCAAAGTCAGAATATGTGGTACTTTCACTGTTATTAGTCATGAATTACAACAATGAACAATGTAATAAGTCTGGTTGTTGATTCATTTTGTAATTTAAACTTTGGAACTATATATATTACAGTATGTATTGGAAGGCACATTAATTCATGATTCCATTAATCTAAAAATTCCCACGGCTGAAATTGTTTTTTTTTTAGGGGTGGGGGAGCAACAACCCATCTAATACACATGTTAAAAAATAATGTGTATGGCATGCCTATGATAATTATGCATGCAGGTACACTGCCTCTTAGTCATGCTTCAGACAAAAACATCTGCTGCCAGATTAAGCAATATGCTTGAGGATTTGCAAGTAAGGTTAGTGCTGATTACATATAAAGTGATTACCATAACAGATCATGGAATATTAGAGTATTTTTCAGGGGAAATGAGTATCACATTTAAACATGAGGAATGTTCATGATCACATCACCTAAAGTTGTTCATCATTGTTTTATGCAGATCACCCCTCGATTGAAAAGAAGGTAGCCTTGTCCTCTGATGGCTCCATGGTGTATGCCATTCATCGTCAGAACGGGAAGGACCTGCTCAAACTTTATGACCTCAAGAACAGCGGAGAAGTCAAAGAGACAAAACAACTTAAACTGGATGTTAAAGCCCTGGAACTCAGTGCCAATGATAGGTATGTGAAAACAGTGTGAGGTGTTTTGTTATAGGCAGCTTTTAATGAGCAGAGTCTTGCAGTGATAGACTGAAGTTTGTTCAGATGTTTTTGTTATATCTATATGGAGGACTCCTGCTATAAAACAATCCCCTCATTAATGTGGTACATGTTGCTTGTTTGGAAGCATCACATACATTAAAGGTGCCCATTCACCTACCTTTGAAAAAGAATTTATGTGATTTCTGGCTTCCTCTGTGTATATATTAGTGATCTCAGGGCAATTATGGTTTTGTTAAGTTCTTATAAGTCCATCATGAAGGATGTACAAACTTGTTTATCAACAACATGTTTGTAAACACAGAAATATTGACAAACGGGAAAAACATGTAACCTAAGTTGGTAGGTTGCACATATGCAGAGGTTGAAAGGTCACTTGTTGAAACGCCATTTGCAAAGCTCTGGCTTATCTCACTTGCTGCCAGATGCTCTTGTTGAATTGTTTTGATTATTTTGGCGGGCCCCAATATATTATTAATACTTTAATATAAATAAAACAAGGAGCCTGTGTGCATTGATATCCAAGTTTTCAGGCCTATTTTTATGAAAGCTCCCAAGGAATTGGCTTTAGTTAATAAAGGTCAGATAGGTGATTGGGCCCCTTTAAAATCATATAAAAGTTGCTCAGTTGAACATTGACTATAGCTGTTTACTAAAGTTGTATCTGTGCTAGCAAATAATATGGATCATGAATTGATTTACATTGTCCTCTGATACTTATCCACATTAGTTGGGTCTACTGCATACCACTTGAAAGGTGGTGTACAGTAGTTTGGTTTATTTTAGTCTGGTTAAAGTAAACTGGTTCCTAATGCATACAGGAAATCCATTTCCATTATGCGAGAGGTCAGTTTTACTACAATTGGAGCCATTTCTTCCTACAAAATATCACTTTCTGCAGCACCGTTATATTAACAACCAAGTGCAGATAGCAACCTCATGTTATATTGCTGTTATAACTATTTTAGGCTTTTGAAAAGCAGACTACTTCAAGACTAAAGTAAATCGTTTTTGTATAACCAGTTTAGATGTGAACTTGGTGTAGTTTTGGCCTTACTTTATTTCAGACAGTTAGATACTCATGTATTTCAAGTATTTCCTAGTGACAGAACTGCAGTTTACATAGAATTTTTTAGAGATGCATGTTATTTGCAAACTTCAAAAGCCAGGGTGACATTTGCATTTTATTAAACTATAACATGATATATGTATCCGCCAAAAGAGTTTTGCGGATACTATGTTTTCAGCTGGCCGCCGCCACGTAGGTGTCCGGAGAACTCCTCCGTAACCGCTGGGCGGAATTTTCCGAAACCCGGGATTATGTTTGGGTCACATGTGAACTGCTGCGCCCCGATTTTGTTTTGACCTCTGACCCTTCCTTTGCGCTCTGCGTCCGTTTGTGCGTCTGTTTCCACACATAAACCCTCATATCTCGGGAACTGTTTGACCGATCAGGAAAATTTTTTTGCACAAATGTAGCCCTCGGAGAGCTTTATAACATACACCAAAATGGTGGCGCCACCTGCAACCATGTTTGCACAGTGTCCATCTGTTCGTCTGCCTTGGGTTAAAATCACTCATATCTCTGCAGTGACTTGACTAATTCACCTGAAATTGGGCATGCGTAAACATCCTGGATAGCTTTTCTGATTTTATGACAGGTGGCACCACCTACATTCACGTTTACGCTGCAGACATCCAAGCTCATATCTCGGGAACCGTTTGACCGATCAGGAAAATTCTTTTGCACAAATGTAGCCCTTGGAGAGCTTTATAACATACACCAAAAATGGTGGCACCACCTGCAACCATGTTTGCACAGTGTCCATCTGTTCGTCTGCCTTGGGTTAAAATCACTCATATCTCTGCAGTGACTTGACTAATTCACCTGAAATTGGGCATGCGTATACATCCTGGATAGCTTTTCTGATTTTATGACAGGTGGCGCCACCTACATTCATGTTTACGCTGCAGACATCCAAGCTCATATCTAGGGAACCGTTTGACCGATCAGGAAAATTCTTTTGCACAAATGTAGCCCTCGGAGAGCTTTATAACATACACCAAAAATGGTGGCGCTACCTGCAACCATGTTTGCACAGTGTCCATCTGTTTGTCTGCCTTGGGTTAAAATCACTCATATCTCTGCAGTGACTTGACTAATTCACCTGAAATTGGGCATGCATATACATCCTGGATAGCTTTTCTGATTTTATGACAGGTGGCGCCACCTACATTCACGTTTACGCTGCAGACATCCAAGCTCATATCTCAGGAACCGTTTGACCGATCAGGAAAATTTTTTTGCACAAATGTAGCCCTTGGAGAGCTTTATAACATACACCGAAAATGGTGGCACCACCTGCAACCATGTTTGCACAGTGTCCATCTGTTCGTCTGCCTTGGGTTAAAATCACTCATATCTCTGCAGTGGTTTGACTAATTCACCTGAAATTAGGCATGCTTATACATCCTGGATAGCTTTTCTGATTTTATGACAGGTGGCGCCACCTACAATCAAGTTTACGCTGCAGACATCCAAGCTCATATCTAGGGAACCGTTTGACCGATTGGGCCAAAATTTTCATGTGTATAAATCTCACATAGCTCTTTATCATATGCAAAACTGGTGGCGCCACCTGCAGCCATGTTTGCACAGCTCCCATCTGTTTGTCTGCCATGGGATAAAATCACTCATATCTCGGCAGTGGTTTGACATATCTGCCTAAAATTTTGCAAGTTTATACATCCCCGACAGCTCTCTTGATTTTATGACAGGTGGCGCCACCTGCATTCTAGTTTATGCAGCAGATATCCAAGCTCATATCTTGGGAACCGTTTGACCGATTGGGCCAAAGTTTTGCATGTGTATAGAGCTTTCTGGATTTTTTCGTAGGTAGCGCAACCTACATACACAATTTGGCTGCAGACATCCATGCTAATATGCAACACTTCACCCGTTCCACTCTGATTTAGGCGGATACAAGTAGTCGCTTGTCGACTACCCGTATTCTAGTTCCTTTTACATCTTTGAAGATACTATATATAACACATGCAGGTATAGAACTTTCAGCATTAGACTCAATGTTTCTGAATTAAACTTTCTTCCTTCCTTCAATCACTCATTCATGTTTTATATATTCAGGTACATGCTTCTCCAGGTGTACACCTACAGAGATGAGTACAACGCCAAGTATTTTTCTGTCGTGCAGGACTTGATGAGTCAGCAGTTTATTCCCCTCCCTCCTGACACCCAGGATGTGTTCTTCTCACCTGACACCTCTAAAATCTTAGTGACAGTGGGGCCACCAGGTGAGAATAACAACCCACCTTTTTAAGTGGGTAGTTTTTGTAATTGTTGAAACTGATTTTTTAAATTATCATTTATGCTTTTTAACAATTTAGATTATATAAAATTTTGATAAGTCAGCAACAGTCCTGTTTTATTAACACACATAAATAGTCATGTTTTATTGATATCTGACACAAACAATCATTAGAAGTTTACAATTAATGAGCAGTGACGGAGAAATCCTGTATGAGAAATCCTTAACTCTTCTATTATCGCCCACCTGCTGATTCTTGGTGTCAGATGATCTACATTTCTTCAATATACTATAAGTATTGACCTGTTATATTTATTAATCATAGAATCTTTATGATGCCCAATAATTTGTAACTAGATTGCACAATAAAACAAATGACAATTTTATAGTTAAAAAAAAATTTGAGTGTCATCAATGTCAAAAACGAGTGGCCAGTCATACAACTCTTGATGGTAATGTATGTTGCTTCAGACCTGTTTTTGACCCCCAGAATGGCTTGGAAAATTGTTACCTGATATTTACCCTGAAAATGTATACTCAATTTATATGCAAGATGGACTTATATGCAGGCTTTATGGTATTACATCAGAATGGTTGCACAAAGTAATTTTAATGATTCACAAGGTTAGAATCGGGGTCAGTTAAAATGTGATATATAACTATATAAATGTAATTCAAATAAATTAAATTCATTTAAATTATATCCTATAAAGTGAAATTGCCATAAAATTATTAAAACCAAATACAAATGCACTCACAAATACATTTATTTTTTTAACAGTTTAGTTACATGATTAAGAAATCAGGTATAGCTTAACTTTAATGATATTGAATTTATAACATATTAAATACTTGTAAATATTAGTAAAATATTTCAGTGAGTCAAAAAATGTTATATTTAATTACATTAATTACATTAAATACTTCTTCAGCAGAAGATGACATTGAATTTATTGAAACTATCATGTTTAAAGTATTTATGCTACTGGAATATATCAACATGATGCATAAAAGTGTATACCAGTCATAATATATTGAATCACATAGATCTGTTGGCACATCAGGCATCTATGATTTGTTTTTTATAAATTTTATATGTGTCAAACAGAGCCTGTTAAAGAATTGAATGGACCATTAACGATCCCAAAGACAACACAAGATGAGGAAAAACAGGAAGAGGAGGAAAAACAGGAAGAGGAAGTAGACAAAAACTCAGAGGACGAAGAAAGAGAACTGGAAAAGAAACAGAAGAAAAAGAAGAAGAAGAAAGGAAAAAATGCAGCACAGGTATTACCAGTGTGTGCAATCATACTGGATGGTGAAACAGGACAGGAAACACAACGCTTACACTCCACCAATACTGGAGCTGTACATGCAGTGTTCTCATTAGATTCTAAATATGTGTTGCTGATGTACAACAATGGAATGAGGGAAACTTTTGAAATTTCCAGCGGAAAACAGTGGGTTGTCCAAGGATCTCCCTCGTCTTCATTCGGATTTGGCAGGAGAACTGAGATGTGCCGATCCATTGTTGCTCTACCTGACTGTAAAATTCTGTGCCCAGGGATGGGGTACCAAATGGACATGGTCCTCCAGAATATAGACATGAAAACAGGAAACGTGGTGCAGACATATGAAGGACAAGATTACGCAATAACTATCACTAAGGTGAACCGTCAGCACACTCAAGTATTGACCTTGAACCAGTCATCTGGGGTTGTCAATGGCAACCGTAACAAACCTGTGCTTGTCCACCAGGTGTCCACAGGTCAGGTGGTCAGCAGGGTTCAAAACAGCGATTGGTATTTTCGGAGTGCAGAGCTGTGTGGCACCCATGATGAATTCCTCCTAACCAATGAATGTCGTGAGAAGACAATTAGCATGTGGTACCTGGGGAGTACAGCCGACCCTTGCGCAGAAGGGATACTCATGCAACAGTTCATTGGCCACAACAACTCCTGTGTATACTTGGCACCAACAGAAAATAACTCGCTGCTGGTTTCAGCATCACTAGATAACACAATAAAGATATGGGACTTAGCAGCAGCAGAAGCTGAATGCAATAAGTACATAGAACAGGCGGGGAACGACCATGCCGTGCTGAGAGAAATGATGAAGAAAGACTTAGATCGGCCATGTGAAGAGGGAGAAGGAATGATATTTACCACGGCTACGGCTGTCTCCAAGTAAGTTTTAACACAAAAACGGGGGAGGGGAGGGGCTTGGTACACCATTGACAAGAGACTTTATTAATTATGGGTGTGGAAATAATAAACTGGTTCACTGGTACTTGCCTTCTCAGTAAAATATAGCATCAGTATCATTTTGAAATTGATATGTTGACTCTATTAAACACTGTTCTACTGTTTTTATATTTCCAATTGTACTGTGTCCTAAATTTTCATGAAGATGCACTGGATAGCCTCTATGGTGTTAGTGATATTCCAGAGATGCCTGCCGTTGTGAGTACATATAAATAAATGCATCCATAATGAGTTTATTTGACAATGTTTTTATTAATTTCTTTTATCAGGAATGGCAAGGTTGCTGCAGTTGGCACAGAGCCTGGTTGGATCTTATTTTATGACCTTGACACCATGAAAAAATTAGGTCATGTCAAAGGTCATAAGTCACCTGTACAGAAGTTGCTGTGTTCCCAGAATGGAGACTACTTTGTCAGTGCCTGCCAGGAAGTCGCCAAGTCCTGGAAATCAAATGTAAAGTCATGTGAGTATCAACAGAGATTGTTTATTTTAAGACAACTTAACCAACCTTTCAGTTACAGTGAAAGTATACCACCGCTTTATAACAGTAAAATGTACTTCAATTTATAATAAATGCCCTCTGGTGTTCATTCTTTGAA
Organism: Sipunculus nudus; assembly: GCA_026874595.1. Lineage (NCBI taxonomy): Eukaryota > Metazoa > Annelida > Sipuncula > Golfingiida > Sipunculidae > Sipunculus > Sipunculus nudus. Next base: position 45,321,925 of record CM049306.1, on the reverse strand, counting down.
GGAGATGCAGTGGTTGCTTTTTATTTTGGCAAGGATTTCAAATTTTCAGGTAGTCAAGCAATCCTACTTTTCCTACTTTTTTAGTCTCATTCCTATTTTTCCCACTTTTCTAGAACATTCCTAAATTTTCCTACTTTTCTAGAACATTCCTTAATTTTCTACTTTTTCCTACTGCTTTTGTTTTAGACCATATAAAGCAGTGTCAAAAAGCTACTTATCTACTTGTTAGTAAAATAATATGGGTGATTTTGAGCCCCACAGGATCTTAAAACTGCAGATACAAATTGAGCATCAGGTAAAGTTTTTTTAATATGTTTTCATTAATATAACTTTTTTTATTCCACATTGTTTTTTTTTTTAAGAATTAGCATGAATATTGTGTTATATATGTGGTTTCAGTCCTACTTTTGTGCTAATATTTCCTATTTGTGTCCTACTTTTCCATAATTACATTCCTACTTTGATCTGCTTTCTCATGAGTGTGTGATTGACAGCCAGAGTTTGTTATATTTCAGTGATAAAGTTTTTTATCTACTATTTCATTTTTTTTACAGAATTTGAAGTCTTGATAGTCAGCAGATAACACCCATGTCATTGAGACAGGCTGTTTAGCAGTATTACTTTTCATACTTTTCACACTCTTTATATCTTTGTCCCATTTTTTCTCCTTTTTTCTTAAACACCTGCCTTTTCCTTCTTTTTCATACTTTCTGGGTTTTCTTTGTAGCCTGCACTAAAAAAATGCTATGTATTACTGTGAAATTGTTATGCTTATTTAATAAATAACCTAAATAGGCAATTGACCTATCCACCACAGTCCAAATGTTCTGCCCTTTTAACTTATTATTATAATGAGCCCCCAAAACGCTCCTACACATATAGACTTCCATGCCCATGGTAGCGAGAGCTAATTATAACATAATAATGACGTCACTAAGGGCGATGGCGCATGACGTCGTATTAACTGATGTCTTCAACTGGTATCACCTGACCATTGTTTACTATATCGCAGTCATATATGTCGTATTAACTGATGTCATCAACTGGTATCACCTGACCATTGTTTACTATATCGCAGTCATATATGAACTGTGTTGCAATATATATTGGATTATTTGTCCCTTATGAATTATGTGTCAGGTAAGACATTTTTATTCACTCGGTAGTCGTAGGAATGGCCCCCGCAACCTATAGCTTAGAAGCTTTTTATACTGTCTCCTTCGTATAATAAAATATCCCGGGAAACATGCCGACATGGGTACTGATAGTATTTACAGAATACACGTGTTTTGTTTGACACAGCTCTGTCAAATTATGCAAAATTTTATTTTTGTCAGATGATTGACGCTTTACTATGTTAATGGTCACCTGATTGGTTGCTCCTTAGTCCCATGCTAATGTTTATTCATAGAATGAATATGCAATTAAGGTCGCATAGAGTTCATGGATAGGTCAATTAGGGAGCACCATGCCAGTGTGTTGTTAACCTTATAAAAAAAAGGTAAAAACTGAACTCCATATTAACATTTTTAAATGTTCTCAATTATATCAACTTTTGGATCTCATGACTCATGTGCATCACAAGAATGAGCATGAATATTAATAAGGTTGTAACAGATGTGTTTTAGCACTTCTTTTGTTGTACTTTTTCCTTTGATTTACATACTTTAATCCTTTTTTTATTCATTATTATGGGTCAGACTAGGAACGAAAAGGACCAAAAAGCACAAAGATCATCACTTAATTCTACTTTCAAATGGTCTTAAATAGTACGTTTGATTGGATCTGGTACAAAATCAGCTTGCAAAAATGTGTAAACTGAAATTGTCAACATCACCAATATACTGATAACTGTGATCGGGCTTACAGTGATTTTGTCTGTATATGGGCCACCAGGTGTCAGCAGTGCATAAAGGCACTAGATGTTGCTGGTGAGAGATGATAATGGTGGTGACAGTTGGCAGATTATTTTGACAATAAAGTAAATATTTGTACATATTCAACAAAATATCTTTTTTTTAAGACCATAAATAAGTAGAAATAAGTGAGAATACAGGAGCATTTTTGGTGCTTTTTAGTCCTTTTTCGGTGCTCTTTGGTCCTTTTCTGTTATTAGTCTGACCACATTATTATTATCATTACCATTCCTACTTTTGTCCCAATTTTTCTTAGATTGTGCTGGATGGCCTGTCAAGATTCCATAGTACACTTAAAATTTTACTGTGGTATGCTCCATACATATGGAGTTAAAATTTCAAGGTTTTAACTTTTTCAGTGTTTCACAAAGGGTTCTATTCTCCTGATCTCACACTATAAAAGACTGTACACAGTGTATAACCCTTATAATCTGAATTAATTATATACAATACTATATGCATAAAATGTTATTAATATATAATAATTTTAATAATATATTTTGTGAATATCAAAAATTTGAATCCCTCACAAACAAAGAGGCAAACAAAGTATACCTGTGTTTCTTCATTTACATGAATTCAAAACACTCGTTAATTTAACATTATAATGTTTATTTGTAGTGGAGCCTGTGCACACATTCCATCCAAGTTCCAGGTCAAAGATTAGCACCATCGTTGAAGCCAACAATGTCCTGGTTCTAGGAAACGGTGGTATGGAGGGCAAAGGTTTCATGTTCAACCTTCTCACAGGTAAATAGCCCTAAGTACAAATATAAATATACTTCATGGGGTAGGTAATATTTGTAATTGTATTTGCCAAAACAGAGTTTTGCGGATACTATGTTTTCAGTCAGATGCCGCCGCCGCATTAGTTTCCGGAAAACTCCTCCATTACGACTGGGCAGAATTTTTTAAAATTCGGAATTATGATTGGGTCACATGTGAACTGCTGTGCCCTCATTTTTGGTTGACCTCTGACCTTTCCTCTCTGCCCAGCATCCATTTGTGCTTCTGTTTCCACACATAAACCCACATATCTAGGCAACCGTTTAACCAATCAGGCTAAAAATTTTGCGCAAATGTAGCCCTTGGATAGCTTTATAACATACTCTAAAAATAGTGGCACCACCTGCAACCATTTTTGCACAGCGTCCCTCTGTTAATCTGCTTTGGGATAAAATCACTCATATCTCTGCATTGGTTGGACTTATCCACCTGAAATCTTGTATGTGTATACATCCTGGACAGCTTTCTTGATTTTCTGACAGGTGGCGCCACCTACATTCACATTTACACTGCAGACATCCAAGCTCATATCTCTGGAACCATTTGACCGATTGGGCCAAAATTTTGCATGTGTATAGACCTCACATAGCTCTTTATCATACACAAAACTAGTGGCGCCACCTGCAACCATTTTTGCACAGCATCCATTTGTTCATCTGCTTTGGAATAAAATCACTCACATCTCTGCATTGGTTGGACTTACCCACCTGAAATCTTGCATGTGTACACATCCTGGACAGCTTTCTTGATTTTCTGACAGGTGGCGCCACCTACATTCACGTTTACACTGCAGACATCCAAGCTCAAATCTCTGGAACCATTTGACTGATTGGGCCAAAATTTTGTATGTGTATAGATCTCACATAGCTCTTTATCATACACAAGACTAGTGGCGCCACCTTCAACCGTTTTCGCACAGGGTCCCTCTGTTTGTCTCCAGTAGGATAAAATCACTCATATCTCGGCAGTGGTTTGACTTATCTGCCTAAAATTTTGCAGGTTTATACATCTTGGATAGCTTTCTTGATTTTATGACAGGTGGCGTCACCTACATACAAGTCTACACTGCAGACATCCAAGCCCATATCTCGGGAACCGTTTGACCGATTGGGCCAAAATTTTGCAGTGTACAGATCTCACATAGCTCTTTAGCATACACAAAACTAGTGGCGCCACCTGCAACTGTTTTTGCACAGGGTCCCTCTGTTTGTCTGCAGTAGGATAAAATCACTCATATCTCGGCAGTGGTTTGACTTATCTGCCTAAAATTTTGCAGGTTTATACATCTTTGATAGCTTTCTTGATTTTATGACAGGTGGCACCACCTACATACAAGTCTACACTGCAGACATCCAAGCCCATATCTCGGGAACCATTTGACTGATTGAGCCAAAATTTTGCATGTGTATAGATCTCACATAGCTCTGTATCATACACAAAACTGGTGGCACCACCTGTAACCATTTTTTGCACAGCGTCCCTCTGTTTGTCTGCCGTGGGATAAAATCACTCATATCTAAGTAGTGGTTTGACTTATCTGCCTAAAATTTTGAATTTTTTTATATTTCGGATAGCTTTCTCGATTTTGTGGCAGGTTGCACTACCTACATTTACATTTACGCTGCAGACATTCAGGCTTATATCTCAGGACTGGTTTGACATATCCCCCTGAAATTTTGCATGTGTGTAGATCTCACATAGCTCTTAATCATACAAAAAAATTGTGGTCGCCACCTGCCACAATTTGTTCACAGCGTCCTTCTGTTTGCCTGCTGTGGGATAAAATCACTCCTATATAAGTAGTGGTTTGACTTATCTGCCTAAAATTTTGCAGGTTTATACATCTTGGATAGCTTTCTTGATTTTCTGACAGGTGGCACCACCTACATTCACGTTTACACTGCAGACATCCAAGCTCATATCTCTGGAACCATTTGACCAATTGGGCCAAAATTTTGCATGTGTATAGATCTCACATAGCTCTTTATCATACACAAAACTAGTGGCGCCATCTGACACGGTTTTTGCACAGGGTCCCTCTGTTTGTCTGCAGTAGGATAAAATCACTCATATCTCGGCAGTGGTTTGACTTATGTGCCTAAAATTTTGCAGGTTTATACATCTTGGATAGCTTTCTTGATTTTCTGACAGGTGGCGCCACCTACATTCACGTTTACACTGCAGACATCCATGCTCATATCTCTGGAACCATTTGACTGATTGGGCCAAAATTTTGCATGTGTATAGATCTCACATAGCTCTTTATCATACACAAAACTAGTGGCGCCACCTGCAACCATTTTTGCACAGCATCCATTTGTTCATCTGCTTTGGAATAAAATCACTCACATCTCTGCATTGGTTGGACTTACCCACCTGAAATCTTGCATGTGTACACATCCTGGACAGCTTTCTTGATATTATGGCAGGTTCAGCCACCTCCATTCACATTTACTCTGCAGACATCCAAGCTCATATCTCTGGAACCGTTTGACCAATTGGGCCAAAATTTTGTATGTGTATAGATCTCACATAGCTCTTAATCATTCACAAGACTAGTGGGGCCACCTGCAACCGTTTCTGCACAGGGTCCCTCTGTTTGTCTGCAGTAGGATAAAATCACTCATATCTCGGCAGTGGTTTGACTTATGTGCCTAAAATTTTGCAGGTTAATACATCTTGGATAGCTTTCTTGATTTTATGACAGGTGGCACCACCTACATACAAGTCTACACTGCAGACATCCAAGCCCATATCTCGGGAACCGTTTGACCGATTGGGCCAAAATTTTGCAGTGTACAGATCTCACATAGCTCTTTATCATACACAAAACTAGAGGCGCCACCTGCAACTGTTTTTGCACAGGGTCCCTCTGTTTGTCTGCAGTAGGATAAAATCACTCATATCTCGGCAGTGGTTTGACTTATCTGCCTAAAATTTTGCAGGTTTATACATCTTGGATAGCTTTCTTGATTTTATGACAGGTGGCACCACCTACATACAAGTCTACACTGCAGACATCCAAGCCCATATCTCGGGAACCATTTGACTGATTGAGCCAAAATTTTGCATGTGTATAGATCTCACATAGCTCTTTATCATACACAAAACTGGTGGCACCACCTGTAACCATTTTTGCACAGCGTCCCTCTGTTTGTCTGCCGTGGGATAAAATCACTCATATCTTAGTAGTGGTTTGACTTATCTGCCTAAAATTTTGAATATTTCTACATTTCGGATAGCTTTATCGATTTTGTGGCAGGTGGCACTACCTACATTTACATTTACGCTGCAGACATTCAGGCTTATATCTCAGGACTGGTTTGACATATCCCCCTGAAATTTTGCATGTGTGTAGATCTCACATAGCTCTTAATCATACAAAAAAATTGTGGTCGCCACCTGCCACAATTTTTGCACAGCGTCCTTCTGTTTGTCTGCTGTGGGATAAAATCACTCGTATATAAGTAGTGGTTTGACTTTTTGCAAATGTATACAACTTGGACAGCTTTCTGGATTTGGTGGTAGGTTGCGCAACCTACATACACATTTCAGCTGCAGACATCCATGCTTATATGCAACACACCTCACTCTATTTCCCCTTGCCACTCAATCCATGCCTCACTTCACCCGTCCCACTCTGATTTCGACAGATACATGTAGTCGCTTGTCGACTACCCGTATTCTAGTTTATAAATGAATTTTTGCATGCTTGCCATATAAAATATTTTCAATAATCTGTTCTTGTGGTAACAAACATGAGTTGTAAACTGTGAGTTACTTATATACAAATTACCTTGTCTTTTACTGAGAGACTTAACTGAAAAAAACGCATTTTTTAAAGATAATCTTTTTAAGACAGATTGATATTCATCTTGATGATAAAATAAATTATGACATAATGTGACTGTACATAATCAGATTAATATGGGCACATGCTTATTCAATGGTGCTCTTGGGTGGTAGCTAGTGTATAATAGCACTGTATACAATATTACAACTTTATCTACTTCCTGTGATAATACTACCAATCATGGCATGAATTCTCTGTCTGCAGGACAGAAGATTGGTGAGCCTTTGCAGGGACTGTATGGATTCTCTCAAGTAGCCATAACATCTGATGCCAAAGTGGTAAACTCATGTTTTGATTAGTACTCTGTTATAGCTAGTTTTTGGTGTTTAAACAGTCAAGTTGGATTCCTTACTCTGTAGTAACATTAAGCAAATCATGGTTCCACTTATATATATATATATATATATATATATATATATATATATATATATATATATATATATATATATATATATATATATATATATATATATATATATATGTTTGTACAAATATTTAGCATATACATGGATTCTCAAGGTAATTAATAAAATTATATCACATTACTGAGGTTCATATGGCATTATTTGAAAATGTGAGTAGGAGAAAATAAAGGTAAAGTATACAAAAAGTTAAATAAATAAATAAATTAATAAAATTTTGCTTCACATCCTAAAAACCATTCTTGTCAGTAAATATATCATCTATATCATGTAGACATATTACAAGGTTAGCGTACTCTTATCATTTCAAGGTGGCAACAACCATGTTTGACTACCCGATGCTGTTTGATGTTGCAACTGGCCAGCCGCGTGACATGATGCAGCCAGACACAATGATGTACGGCTGTACATGCTTATGTTGCAGTGATAACAATAAACTCCTGGTGTCCTGCAGCTCAGATGGGAGTGTTCGTGTCATGGAGGTAAACACAGGAAGATACGTTTTCCGAATGCAACAGCGATCATCTGTAAAAGAGGCCTGCTTTAGTCCTGACAGCCAGTATCTCATCACAGCTGGCTTCCGAAGAATCCTTGTGTGGTCGATGAAAAGCGGAAAGCTCGCACACACCCTGAGTCGCCATGACAACTTTGTTCATAGACTGAAGTTTGCTTGCAAAGGGCGTTTCTTGATCAGTTCTGGGGAAGATAAGCAAATCATATTATGGGATTTTGAGAACATGAGCTCTCTCACGTCTTTCACCGCACATTGTCCCGTGACAGATTTCTCTGTGGCAGAAGATTTGTCTTCCATCTTGTTTCCCCCACAGAGTGTATCATATCTCGGAATTCTCAACCCGAACCCCAAACTTAAGGAGTTGATTCAGCGGGACCAGCAGGTGGACGTGCCAGAATCGTTACAGCAGGCCCAGGCACTGGCGTTTGCTTTTTCCGGTCGACAAGTCACCAGCAAAACAAGCAGATCCTGTGCTGTTATGTAAACAGCTTGCACAGTGAAAGTTGTCTGGACAGTGTGCATGTGTAACATGTATTTTCTTTTATCTTTCAAATGTATAAATTTTATAGATAGACTGTAAAAAAGTGTGATTGGAATTAACAGAAGTAAATTTGATCATTCCACAAAACTCACTTTCTAGAATTCAAGAGAATCAAAGCATAATTCACTTTGATGAAGAAATTGATTCCTCGAGATTCACAGTTGTTATAATATTATGTCATTCCTAAACATTCTTCAGTATTAAAGAGGTCAGTACAGGCATCAATATAAATAAAAAATGGCATCCCGGTCCTCATTTTGTTCTGAATGTTTTAGTTAAGTTTTGAAATGAACTACCAGTACCATGTATGGATGTGCAGGTGCCCATATGGATATACATCACCATAGGAATTTCTCAGAAAACACATTAGAACTATGTTTGGAATCAGCTTCTTAGTTATGATGGTAGGTTAGCCAAATCTTTTATGAAATATTTTCTAGGGTTAAGGTGAATGATAAGACTTGTCATGCCTTTAATCAATCTCGGTTATATGACAGCCAGTCCAGGTGCCTTAGTACATGTTATATTATAGAACCCAATCATTGTTTATCTTCCCATTGAAGTAAAGTCAATTCAGGAGTGGGATTTTCTCTGAAATGTGCAAGTTTTTGGATGGTCTCGTTTAAATGTTCTCTTCATAAGTTAATATGTAAAATGTAGATTGTAATGGCAGTTTGTCACCACCTTGACTGGGAATGTGACGTATCCTGGTATGCATAAAGCACAGGATTAAGTCTAATCATTTGGCAGGTTGCACATGGGTCTGTTAACCAAGTTTATGATTCATTGATCCTGGTAATTTTTATTTATGCATCACTTTACCTCTGCCAAGGTGTTGTTGTCATCCTTGTCTGTCTGTATGTTGAGTTGCCTGTCTGTTAGCAGTATTACCAGGTCACTGACAAGAAAACCTGCACCAATTGCCACAAATATTTCTGTGGGAAATGTGCCTCAGTTCAAGAGCACTGGCATTTTGGTGTTCATCCAGATAAAGTGGTAGATCCAGGAGGATGTTTGTCACGGAGTAAAGTATGCTCTTTACTCTGGGACTGCTCCAGCTTGGATGGGAATTCACAGGTGGAACAATGGCATAATTAAGAAAAATAAGTAAAAACCCTCTTATCCTGCTCATTATAACAATAAAAGTTGTGTATGTTTTCATTTGTGAATAAACCTCATTCTGCTAAATGTAGTTTATAATATTCAAATATATTTACTAGCTGAAATATATGGTTTAATTATTAATCTTAAACGTTTGAATTTGTTTATGCTTTTAGTATAGACCTTGCAGTGAAGTATAAGTTTTGTTTGAGCTAACATGTAAATAAACTATGCATGTTATAGAGTATATCAATATCTAAGACTTAATAAGTTTGGATATAAGTTTTGTTAACATTGCTTCAAGTCATAGCTTAATTTTACTGTTTAACCAACAGCTTTTCACAAACTGCTGACAAACCTGTAATCAGCCTGCGACTACTGATTTTGTCAACATGATTATACAGAGACATTCAAGTAAAGTTTGGTTTACCATACAGTTATATCTGCACTAAATTGTATGTTTGTTTGTAGTATCTTGGGGATGGAGGGGGCAGGCAGGGGGGGGGGGGGTGTTCTCTTAGCAATCACATTTAAAAAGCCCACATTCCTTGCTCCTTCTATGTAATGTTGCTATATCATATATGTATATATATTATGACTACTCAATTCTTAAGAGATATTATTGATATTATATATCTGTGATGCTATTGCTTATAATGTGATATTGTGTTTTGGTTATATTGTCCCATTTGTTTCTGAAGATCTCACACCAGTTACATTTTTACGATAAAGTATCAATACTATCAATAAGTTACAGTGCTATGGTCTTACAGGGCTCAGTATAAATAGTTAACACCATGCCTGAGGAAAGTAAAAAAAGTGGACAGGCAAACAAATCATTACCTACTTGCATGTCTGGCTAGGGAAATACATTATCCTTATGTTTTGATTTGTATATTTTTTTAAATGTTCAACTACACCTCTTTGTCTAAAATTACTTTAAATGTTTTGTATCAAAAACACTGAAGAGAAATAAGAGAAAAAAATATTTAAACTTATTTATTGTCTAAATGCAGCAATACCTGCAAACCATTATGTTGAACACACTGTGTTTATGGCCATGATTTCTTATTTTGATAGACACGTGAAAATTTATGTATGGCTAGGAAAAGCTACGTGTCTTGTCTAATGGGGCATGAACTTTCAAAAGGTAACATAGCCTTGCCAGGGCGTTAGTATTTTTGTTTGCTATTAAAAAGCATAAATAATATGTGATTCCATGTGCTGATACACATGGGCCGTGTTGGCTCTTATAATATGAAATAAGAGGGCCAGAGTGGTAAATAGTTTTAGAATTTGCCGCAAGGTGGCAGTACCGACACTAAGCATTACAAGACCATGAGAGAACATTTTATTTCTCTTTCAGAAGCAACAATTAAGTCTTAATCTTTTCATGGACTGGGCCAGTCTAAAGGTAACATTGAGTCAAGCAGACCTTTCAAAAACTGTCACTGTCAGTGCCTTAACTTGGTTTTATTTATTCTTAAATATGGATTTATAGGAAACAGTCAGTTAGTTGAGGTAAAGTCTTTTTATTCCATATTCAGTGCAATAATTGATTATGGTAGTGTGCAAGATCATAAATGCAATTTTTTCTAAAAACAGTTTGCACTTTTAAATTTGCAAAAGCCTCTATGTACCATCCTCCCCCTTCACTCAGCCTTTTCATAATACATTTATGCATAATGTGGACTTTTAAATTTACTTTATGAAAAAAATGTTTAACCTTATATGTGATTTGATTTTTTTATTTACAGATTAGAGCTTTTTCTACATTCCAGCTTTGTTTATCTTTATAATAAATGTTTTTCAAGTTATTTTAACAATGGAGTTGCTCTTTGATTGTCAGTGTAAAATTATTCTTAATAAGTTGTGTTGTTGAGTTGTGTACTGAAATTCATGCTGTATTTGTCATCATTGTCACAGAAGCTTTTAGAAATCCTGTTGTAGTATTGTTCTGCCTTCCCAGACCCAACTGTTTGGGAAAAAAATTTGCCAGTTATCATCCCTGTTTTATAATATGGGTAGCTGCACATAATCAGGACTGTTATATTTGTTACAGCCAGCTTTAAACAATGGTGAACAATGCATCCCTTTATGCAGCAGTAAGGGCTACATGAATTAGGACCATGGGCTGACAATAAGCTCTCATGGACCAAAGCAAACAAATGAAGCAACAAACATAAAAGAACCAAATTTGTGCAAGCACGTAGATTTCATATCAGTTTGGAGAATTCCCATGGTTTATGCACAAAGGGCTTGAAAAATTTTAAACCAAAATAAAATGACACATTGAGTGTGCATTTAAAATACTGTTACCTTATAGGATTTTCCCTACAGATAAAACAAATGGCTCATGCACCATGGCGCTCAGCTGATTTTGACTGGATGCTCATTTCTTTTATTAATGTTATATATTGTCTGTGAGAATAGCCTATGGCTAATGTAACTGTGTTGAAAAATGGACAGAAAATAAAAAATGTCAGGATTCATAGGAAACCTGCCCAGAACTCCCCCCCCCCCCCCCCCCCCCCCCCCCCCGATTTCACAATAGAAGGTTCCAAGGGAAATGGATTCCATTTGTACCCAGTCTGTCTTGGTGCTCAAAATCATGTATCTGGTCGACCCATAGCTAGCAGAATATAGGTCACCATGACCCAATATCAGTTTTCCGAGGAGAATAGTGAAGGACTTCCCTGAATGTCATGTTAGAAGCGTCTAGGGCTAATGGATACATATTATGCCCTGTCTGACTGCTCAAAATAATGCTTTTGGCCAGTAGCTTGCAGAATATTAGTCAACATGACATAATTTCAGGTTTTCAAGTGGATTTGCCTAGAACATCCATGGTTGTTGCTTAAAAAGATTCTAGGCCTTAAGGATACAATTTGTGCCCTGTCTGACTGTCTGGGTGCTTATGTGAAAGCTTTTACTATAGGCCGCAAAATATAGGTCATGGTGACCTTATTTCAGTTTTCAAGGACATTTGCAAAGGACGTCTCAGAATGTTACATTAGAAGATTCTAGGCCTAACATATACAATGTGTGCCCTATCTAACTTTCTGGGTGCTCAGAATTTAGTTTTTGGCCTGTAGGTCACAAAATATAGGTCAACATGACCTATTTTTTAGGTTTCCATAGACATTTGACTCAGACCTCCCTGAATTTTATGTTAGAAGATTCAAAGCCTAATGGATACAATTTTTGCCCCGTATGACTGTCTGGGTGCTTATATGACATCTTTTCTGATAGGTTGAAAAATATAGGTCATGGTGACATAATTTCAGTTTTCCAAGGACATTTGCCAAGGACATCTCGGAAAGTAACATTACAATGTAGCTGCTTATGTATTCTGGGAGGAAATTGGGCTTGGGCAACATGCACTCACACAATTTAAAGAGATAAAATAACACTTTTTTACTGGAATAAAATTTAGAGCCTAAACCTTTAAATAAATAAATGGAACAGAAAGATCCTTACCAGGCTAGATAAAAGGACTGCTCTTTGGTAGTGGGTGGCTCTTCACCTGGGTAGCCGACACTGTTGTAAAACCAACCCCAAGGTGAAAAAGAAGCCATATATACCCTCTGCCTGCCACAGAGGGCAGGCATAGGGGTCCACTGCTCGATGATCCAAGAGAGAGAATATTTGACTTATTCTCAATTAAATACAGGCTACAGAAGGCAGGGTAGAAACCCTGCATTGTGTTTGGTAATGGGGCATCTCTATATTGACAGTCAATCAGTGTTGATGCTCCACCCCTGGCCTACTGAGGTCCAGGTCAAAGGGCAAGAATGTTATATCCTGCCCCCCTATAGGTAAAATTTTACACTACAGTGGAAAATTTTGCGATAGCAGTCATAATATCTAGCCTTTGGAGATGAGGATTTGTTTTTGTTTGTTTGTTATATACCAAAAGTATATGACTGGTAGGCTGTGTATAGGCTGTTAGCCGGCTACCCAACCCCTAACTCCCATGTTTGGAGGGGGAGATAGGTTTATCCAACGCTGCAGCAGCGGGTAGGGAGTGTTCTCTCCCAACACAGTACCTCCAGTGATTAGGGACTTTGCAGTCTGATAGTTGTTTTGAAAGTTCAGGGATTGTGAAATTTTTATTAGACATTCAAAAATTATATAAAATATTCAGAGACGCATCAATGACATTCAACATGCACCAGGTAGAGTAAGTTGCTACATCCTATATTCCATAAGTGAGCCAGGTGTCCATATAGGATTTAATGAAATATCAGTCAAGATGGTGGCGCCACAGGCCTCAGTATTTACTCAAGGTGTTCTGCATTTATAAAAGCGTCCAATATCTGACTGTAGTGGTATGTTGGCTCAGGTTGCAGCTTGCTGTAGCAGAAGAGCTGAGCCGGACCTCACTGGGAAGGTTGCACTGATGGCTGACAACTGGTTAATGCAAGAATGGAGCCTCTGAAAATAAAATACAACAGCGGCAGTACCTATCCTCATGACACAAGCATAATTTTTGCGACAATTACCTAGACATGAATGTTTAGAAAATAGCTCTCACAAAAATTTACACAAAATCAAACATAAAGAATGCTGATAAGCGGCCCCTTGATAAAACATTAAAAGAGTTAAACACTTGATCTAAGTTTTCAACTATACTTGATAAAATATATTTGACAATGGTTACATAAAGGGACACTCCAATAGGCATAATCTGGGCTCGTTATTCATTTTCATATGGAGTATATAAAACTAGGGGTAACTATGGTCCCCAACCCGTGTAAAGCAAGAAGACACAAGGTGGGCAAAAGTAACCACTGTATCAGATTAAATGGACAGTATTTTCTTTGTGCCCTGTCTGGCCTCACAACTGTAACGGTATTTATTTATGCCCTGTCTGGCTGAAACATACCCCCTCACTGGGCTAATTAATATTTCGACCACTGGTCTACTAATACAGCGAGATTCACTCGCACACTGTATCATCATCTGATCAGTGTTAAGACGTCTATATGCATTACACTCGGGTAAGCTTTTCATAATCAGTATTTATTCTGTGCCCTGTTTGGCCTAAAAATATAGACGGTATTTTAAGCCCCGCACGGCTGAAACATGCCCTCTCACTAGGATGAAATTTTAAGGCCATTGGTCGATTAATCTAGCGAGATTCATTCGCATACTGTATCATCATCTGATCAGTGTTTAGACATATATGCATTACCCTCAGGTAAGCTTTTCATAATCAGTATTTTTTTCTGCGCCCTGTTTGGCCTCAACATCTAGACGGTATTTTAAGCCCCGCTCGGCTGAAACATGCCGTCTCACGGAGCTAAAATACGAACTACAACTGACCAAGTAATAATAATCAAGTAACAGCTAAATGTAAGATCACCTTATACTATTAACTTAAGCATAGTAATACAGGGAATAATACTACCAGATAATTCAAGGGTTGCACAGTAGTTTTTATCAGTTAAAGAAAGTCTGTACACTGTTAAAAATTGCCGTAAAATAACGGCGCATAAGACTGTAAATTTACGCCGCTTTGCAATGTAGACGCTCTAGTGCGTTGAATAACGCGCAAATGCAACGTCAAATGATGAGCGTCTGTGAAAATGGTGTGACACGTGTGTAAAGCAGACGGTACAGATGAAATAAACCGCGCGTCATGTGATCAGCGGGGCTACTCATGACGTCAACATCCTGGATCTTTTGACTCCACGGCGGGAAGAGAAGCCATTTTTGTCCGTCCGCTGGCTGCTGAAAGTCACAGAAGTTACCCAGCATCTTTATTGGTAAAATGTTCTTCTTTAATATGTAGCCATAAATCTGTATACTGTGTTAGTTGTTATTTTAATACTGTGTTAAAGTGTACGTTGGTAATGGTATAGTGGTACGAGGCTAGTCTCGTTCATGTGTTCCCTCAGTGTTTGGGGGGGGGGGGGGGGCGATTGTCACTGGCAGAGGTAGAAGAGTGATTGAGTTGGAAATATATATTATGTAGGCTATATATGTGTATATATATTATATATATACACATTTTATAATGTGTGATATTTGTGTGATGTTTATATTATATATTAATTAAGTGCAGGTTTTATGTTTCCATTAAATGTCAACTCTAAACCATGTTTAGATTATTAGATAACCTTATATTTCAGTTAACTCAGAAATGGAAACAAAGTCAAGTTTTCTAATTATTAATATAATACATGTCCAATATATAAAAGTAGTTGTTACTTGCTCAATATCAGTGTTGGGGATGATTACATTGACCAATCCCCCCTTGTTAAAAAAGTGGGGGGGGGGGGGGGATATATAACCCCCATTCCCTGCATTGATGCCAATGTTTATCATTAATGATTAAGTCTTTTTTAGTTTCAGGGAATTGCCAATTAGGAAAAAGGAAGCAAACCCCCCCCCCCCCTCCCCCCTGACCCACAAACACACTCACCTGGCCATGTCTGGGTATATATCATGCATGAATGGTATAAATATACATGTCATATATATATATATATATATATATATATATATTTATATATATATATCCCTTAAAGGTGGAATATTGGTAAAGGCACCACTGAAAACAGTTTTGAATTATTTATTTACTAGATTTTAAATGAGGCCTTGAATAAGGTTTTCCCACTTACATGTCAACCAGAGAAATTAAGATATCAAAGTCCCTTTATTTTTTTTAAATATTTTTAACAGATCTATGCTTAAACAGAGAGTAAACACAGACCAAACAAATAATTAACAGCTTTTAGACAATTTCCTAAATTTCTTAACATGTTTTAGAAGAAAAAAAACATACCATGCTGGCCAAAGTGCTAACATTTTAGCCAGTCTTTTTGAGAGAGAGAGAGAGAGAGGGAGAGAGCCTAAAAATTAAGGCTGCTAAGGCACAGCCAAATACTGTTTATGTTTTCAGAAAATGGTCAAGCATTTCCATCAGTGTGGCAAATTCAAAGAAGATTTGGATACCATCATGGCAACTTTCCTATTTCTTAAGAATAGGAATTATGTAAGTTTAAACATCACATAATAATATACTGCCTTTTGAGCTCAGCTGACTGTAAGTCATTTGAGCTATAGGGAAGACATCACCTCTGTCACTGTCGTTCACTGATACCAGTACTAAAGTTGGTATTGAACTTTTGTTGGAAAACATAGCTGGAAATTTTCCAGAGACCCCCCCCCCCCCCCCAAATCTGTTGTACAGGGTTGCAATTTCCATTCATAATGTGGGTTGGATGGGGTTTTTGACACCCCCTCACTCACATATAGGCCTTTGTAATGGGGTATACCACATCTCATCCATCAGTATGCATCAGACTGAGCGCATTTATACTTGTACTAAGATTCAAAATTGGTAGAACTTGCTTTATACATGTACTTGTCACACCTTAAAAAATAATAACTTTTCAAATAATAGTCAAGTTTATCATCAGGGAACCTGGAAAGATAACGCAGGTTTGCTTTATGCCTGTAGCCCTTGTTATATTATAATAGCTAGTATATGTAAATGCAATTACAAATGTTACATCATTTTGTAATATAAAGGCTGTACTGCATATATATTGCTTCCTATTTATAAATCCTCGTACACATGTGATGCTGTTTTTGCACCTTTCTGTTTATACACTGAGTAAAAACATTTGTTGACCCAATATTTACCATTTTTATATGCAATATAGCACTTTTGTTTATTAATTTATATACCTGCACTTACTTTGTAAATATTATTAATATGCCTGGTGCTGAGATTCTCTTTCGTTGGTTACATGTTTATCAGTTTTGTTTTTATATACTCCTAGAATTTGTTCTACTTGTGCAGGTGTTCAGAGAGCCATAATTGCATCAATGATTAGAGGAAAGATGACGTAAATGTTCCACGCCTTACCAAACTTAGAGCTGTGTACAAAGTACAAATGCAAGATGTGCAAGGTGCACAACTACACTGGCAAGCAGTTGCAGGGTAAATTCCTAGCAGAGAACATTGCAGGAAAGGTACACCAAGGTAAGTTTGAATTTTATCATATTTTCTTTTGTAAAGTCCATGGCAATTTGAATAAGCTGATGAGTTTAATAATCTGTGAAACAAGTATCTTACATATTGAACATTAGCAGTGATGCTGACCTGAATTCGCCTGCCTGTTTCTCATTCTCTCCATTCATTTTTATTCTAATAAACTTTTTGGCTTGCTGCTTAATGGAGCTGAGCCACGCTAACCTGACCATCTCTAACCTTACAGTGTCATTTGTCAAACCTGCTGATTATTGGCTATTTTTTTTAATTTTTTGCAGTTTGGAACATGTTTACTCCCTGTAAAACATTGCAGATATTCTGGTTATCAAATATTCATAATATAATTATTTACAGTTACAATAAATAAATCCAGGCCCATAGCCTTACTGTTAATTACTTCATATTTACACATACTTTCATTTGTACCTTTAAAAATACATTGTCAGGTCTATTGTCTGTAGAAATCATTCTGGAAAAGGACATTTCATAATTAAATCATCAAATCATGTATTTTTTTCCCATAACCTTTCATATACGATAAGGTATGCACATTCAAAAGAAGTCTCTTTATTCCAATGAAATATTCTAACTCTTCTTATAGATTTTAGAAAGATGGGCACTTAACAGGAAACAGTATTAATGTTATCTTTATGCAGTGAATAAGTATTAACAAGTATAGTCTTGACCTTTCAGTGTGATGTACATGCTAGGCTTAATTTACTCTGTCAATATTTATTTATCTATACAACAGATTTTATGTTAATAATATGGCACATAAAATGAAAAAAAATGATTATTAATCGATCAACTTTCAGTCATTGAGTATGATATTAAAACTGATTCGTATCACATTTATATATATATATATATATATATATATATATATATATATATATATATATGCATGCATTGTCTGTGTATTTGTATTTGCAGAAGCAAAGCTCCTTTATACAGGATACTGCCTTCACTGTTTGGAGAATGCAAGGATAATATGGGATTGCAGAAGGAGGAGAGGTAATTCTTTCAAAACTATTATATTTGTGTTAATATATTCAACAAGTATTAAAGATAGTTTTAATCTTTTTTAAGTAAATACATATATAAAGAAAAATGTTGAAATTGTTATTTTTTTGTGGAGATAGAACAAAATCTTGGCCAGTTATTGTCTGTAATGTAAATGTAAAGATATATTTGATATAATAATGTATAATTATTTTCACTTCTAAAGGTTCCAATTGACCATAAGAAATCTATTTTTGTAGTTATTGTTTAAATTGTGTGAAGAAAGAACAAAATTTTATTTTCTGTAATGTAAATTGATAGAGCGTCAGACTTTGAAAAAAATCTAAAAAAATATAAAAATTAAAGGGATAATTGTACTGAACTATATTCTTGAATATTTCTCTCATGTTTCTTACATTTACAATCTCTCTTTTCTGTTTATTATTTTGTATGCAGGGAATGAGATCTCCAACACCTGTGAATGTTCAAGATTGGGACTGTAACATCACTGTAACATATGGTGGATGGCCAGAAACTGTCAACCCATGCAAGTTATTTCTACTTCCACTGGAGGCTTGCTATGCGTCATTTTGGATATTTACCCTGGAGTATTCCAAGGGACTAAAAAGACCTTCAGGTTTCTTGATTTTGGGGTAATTGAATGCACCTCTAACTGCCCTCCCACTGTCAATAGAGCTGGTTGGTCAGATTTAATGTTTTAATGCTGCATTTTCCTCTATAATATATCAACAATATAGGTAATATCATTTAACGACTATTTCACTTTTAATATTCTTGTGTTTAAGTACCTTAATTAAATCAGGTAATTATCTTATTATTTTTATGGAAAACGTTACATTTGCACCCTTGTTACAGCGTAGGCATTCTCTTCAACTCCCTCCAGTTCGAATTTAATTGATGCAAAAATCATTTATTTACCAAGGACCTTTATTTTGGAATTCATTATCAGAAGCACCACACAAAGTAGATACCTTTACTGTAGAAAGATTTGGTGACATATAAGTTAAATCCATTTCAATTGTTTGACTTGTGTTCTGACCATCTTTTACTTTAAAGATACCATTAATTTACAACACTATAAATTTATTGAAGCACTTTTATCTATTTTTCAAAGATACATTATAAATAGATTTGGGTCCCATTTTTTAAAAGATCATCTACCTTAATGAGATAACACACAGCATTCATAATAGTAATCATAATAATATTGCACTAATTGCCAAATTTTATATCTTTAGTTGGAGATGATTTAACTGCCATGCAGTGTGGTCAAAATGTTTAAATATGTTTGCTTCCTAATGATGCCTTTTGGAAGATCAGTATAATCTGAATAACTATATACATTAAGTACACGTGTTATACATGTTGATGATCTGTTGAATATTTTAAACAATAAAGAAGTGGTGTGATATTATGTGTGAGCTTGCATTTTTAATGCCATTTCCCAAATTAGCCAAGATGCATTTCCCTCTGTCGATATCCTGATTTGATTTTCGGGACACTTGACTGTCAAACAGAAAGTTACAACTCTATTATCATAAGGAGGTCTGACTTCGTTCGTAATATTTTTACTGTTAACTCTAAAAAACATGTTATGAGAAACTTGAAGTACACATATAAATAAAGGGTTCGTCCGGAGTGACAAGACAGAAACGTTTTGAGAAAGATTATGGAAACCTGTAACAGTGTATAGCTCCAAGTGCAAAGCACTGTTATTTATTATAAAGTAACAATGTTTTGTTATTCTACATATCAAAGCACCGTGAAATAACGGTGCAATGCCCTGATTCCAGTTGAAAACACTGTTTATTCACGTCTCTTAGCACTGTAAAATAACGGCATATTGTCCCGTAAAATAACAGATGCCCGTTATTTCCCGTGGCTAAGCACCGTTTATTTACGTACCAAAGCGCTGTAAAATTACGATGCAATGCGACGTTATTTAACGCACTGCGTTATTTCTTTGCACGTAAAATAACGGTGCATTGCACTGTCAACTTTGCTGCCAGTGCAAAGCACCGTTATTTTACGTGCAACTTTTAACAGTGTATGTAATATACAAAATCTATACATGACTTTAATTTAGGTAAAATGGTAAGCAGGTTAGCCCAAGAATTTGTTAAATCAAAATTATTTATTACCCTACAAGTATCTTTAAATACGACATTCAAATTAGATATAAGGGTTAGTTACCTATTCATTAGTTTATTTGAATAATGAGAATTTCTTTCTTTAATTTGTTTCTAGCATATACCGTTTACTGTTTATATTTTAATACATCATTATTTTATCTTCAACAACATCATTATTCTGATTATTATCATAATTTATTTCTTTTTATTAAGCTCTGTAGATTCAGATTATGTGTAATAGCTAACTTAGTTTGTTGTACTCGGATTTATACCACATCCTAAGTATTAATTTACTCAAATCCACAGTGAAATATGTATTTTGGTGACAAAAAAATGTTCACCCCAACACAAGTGTATATGTGATTTGTTATTTTTATTAGATATCATTAATCTCAAATGCAATATAGCTTGTGGACATGACCCTGAAGTTAGCTTTATTTATTCATTTTATTCATGTATGTACTCAACTTAGTATTATGGTGTGTAGCTCACCTATTAATATTATTGATAGGATTTCAATGAAATTAACCTAATTAAACAAGTTAAGCTTCTAAATGAGCAATGTCATTTTAAATGGTGTGTTAAGTATGCACACTGATCTAATTTATTTTAATTACTCCCAATACTTAAGAGAGACAAATTTGTGCTGGTTGATGTTATAGCTAGGTTAAGATATGATGACAGGTACAATCATATGCAAGTGGCGCCATCATACCAGATACAAAGTACTCTAGGTGAAAGGTGGTACCCTGCCAAAATCGAGAACTCTCTAGGCGATACGCAAAACCCACAAGTCAGACATGCAGCAATGTCAGACACCAAAATCATTAGGCAAAAATTGTTTCCATGCCGGAGAACATCTCCTTAAAAAGCGACTTGGAACTTTGCCAGCGACAAAACACTGCATAAGAAGGGACAACCACGCCGGGTACCACACAAGGCAACTGGTATATATTTTATGCCCTTATATGCTACACTAAAAAAAGATACTGAGATCTAGGCAAATAGAATACTAATAACAACCCTTCCAGATCTGTTACATCCAGCCAATAGGAAGTTAATTTCACCAGAGAAATTCAAAGTTATACTCATGCATATCTAGTCCAGCAGTCTGTGCGGCAGAATAAAATGTTTTAAATTAAATTTGAATATAATACTATTTATTTGTATATTTGTCTAATTTTGTAGAGATATGTGTTTAACACTATAATTGGAATGAACTAGGTTTGTAAAAGTTTTATTTCAGAATAAAATGTCATAATTCAAATGTATTTTAAAAGTAAAGGTTTGTGAAAAGTTTAAATAACTTTGAGGTAATAGTCTACAAATTGTATTACAATTAAATGCAGTTAAATTTGAAAGGGATAATTTTTTTGGGGGGTCCAAATTCAACAAATGAATTTAGCCAAAGTGTAAATAACATATGAGCATGTCTCAGAGGTAATCCTCTGAGAAATACTAAATGTCTATTTAAATTATTGAGTGTTAATCTTTTTTTATTGTTATATTTTTAACATTATAATTCATTATTAATTGTAACAAGTTATTAGGATTATCTAAAGGCAAGGGCAAAGTATTTGCTTGTATCAGCTGGACATATAAGATAGACCAACAGAAAGATAGGCCCAATTATTAAATAATATTTTATATGAATGTTATTTTATTGGTGTAATTAATTTACTAGTTTTATTTATTTATTATTATTATAATTTGAAGTGGTTTACCAGCACCTGAAAACATGTTAAAGGTACAAATTTTCAGGTTGGGTATAAGCTAGGTACATGACACATGACATGGGTTCACATGACATCACACCAGGTCACTGGTGTATCTAAATACTTGTGGTGTGTTAGGTAACTTGTTTGGGCTCTTTTGACAGAGTTTTAGTGTTGATGGCAAATCTCAACTTATCCTACTCAGTATGATATAACCCCATATGGGGCACTGAATGCACCTAGATTATTAATCTGACCTGCCAGATAAGGGGATTACCAGCAGGCCCTGTGAGACACA
Source organism: Sipunculus nudus (assembly GCA_026874595.1). Classification (NCBI taxonomy): domain Eukaryota; kingdom Metazoa; phylum Annelida; class Sipuncula; order Golfingiida; family Sipunculidae; genus Sipunculus; species Sipunculus nudus. The sequence continues at coordinate 45,299,616 of CM049306.1, read as the reverse complement.
GCTAACTTTGAAACCCAAGGGTGATGTTTACACACCTGGGGATTATGCAATAACCTGTGACCAGGAGATGAAACTTGAGTAACGGGTCCGTTTGTATGAATGACACACTAAAATGTATCTACCAGGTTGTGGATGCTGGAGTTTGTGCCCTTTCTGTAATTTAAAACTAGCCAAACAATAGAACACTAGGTACGGTAATTTAAGGATTTAAAGCCTTGTTTTAAAACCAGCATGTAGGCTAAATTTCTTTATTTTGTTTAAACATAAAGATCACTGAATATCGAGTTTTTCAATAACATTTGAATGTAGATCAGGCTTATAAAATATTTTTAACTGACAATCCTGATTGGATAATAAGATATTAAATTGATGTATCTATCAAAATACATTCACAATAACCAGTTCAGTGGCATTCATTCATTATGTACATGCAGAACATAACAGTTTAAATATGTACCATTCTACAGCATCTATACATATGTACAAAATAAAAGCTATGTTACTTTTATTCAAGAGACAGCCACGAATAATAAAAGGTTGAGCTGTTACTCTTATTTTAGTATTATCCAGCTAATTTAGATCAAGTCCTGAAGGTTTTTATTTACAAATTATCTGATAGGCTGATTAATTTTTGCAAAGAAAAAGTCATTCATTATAAGTAAAATATGACTTGAACAAATGCAGGCACTAGTAGCCTGGCTGTTTACATGGGAGGCATTAAATATTTGCAGATTACGCTTATGTAATAATAAGATGCGTGTTACAGTTTTTACACACATCACATAATGGTACATACAGCACCTGTTTCTTCTCTTGCGTTAACATTTTAGTCACACATATTTTATATACATATTTATTATACCCTTTTTTTTTACATTTTTTTATATAAGCTCCTAGTGAGAACACACAATTCAAGTTAAACACTGAGGGATTTAATTTCACATAAGAATTGAAGTAATTAGAAATATAATGATAATAAGGCATCCATTTCATAATAATGTAAAATAGTATGACATGTTTACCTACAATGAAAATTCCCTATGGCCATGGTATTTACTGTAAATTGTACAGATAAAGGTTCAATACTGTGGAATTATTGTACACCTACCAATGGTTTTGAACTTAGAAGATGATTATTGAAGCATACACTGTTCTATAATGTATACACCGCTTCATAGCAAAAGAAGAGCAAATTACTATAATAGTTTATCAAAAGGAATCTAAAGTAATACTATCCTTTTCAGGTAAAAAACCAGAATTAACTCAAAATATGCAATTTATTTACCAGAATTCGTCTCCTAGCTGTTAGTAACAGCTGAAAAGCATCGCTCGCCGATTGTAGCTGCTTATTTATTCTGGGAGGAAATTGGGCTTGGGCAACATGCACTCGCACAATTTATAGAGATAAAATAACACTTTTTTTTACTGGAATAAAATTTAAAGCCTAATCCTTCAAATTATCAGGACAGCATATTATTATCTAAACTTATAAATGGAACAGACAGATACTTACCAGGCTAGATAAAAGGTCTGCTCTTTGGTAGTGGGTGGCTCTTCACCTGGGTAGCCGACCCTGTCGTAAAACCAACACCAAGGTGAAAAAGAAGCCATATATACCCTCTGCCTGCCACAGAGGGAAGGCATAGGGGTCCACTGCTCGATGATCCAAGAGAGAGAATATTTGACTTATTCTCAATTAAATACAGGCTACAGAAGGCAGGGTAGAAACCCTGCATTGTGTTTGGTTATGGGGCATCTCTATATTGAATGTCAATCAGTGTTGATGCCCCACCCCTGGCCCACTGAAGTCCAGGTCAAAGGGCAAGAATGTTACAACAAGATTCTATGCCTAACAGATACAATGTATGCCTTGACTGACTGTCTGGGTGCTTATACAAGTTCTTTTTCTATAGGTCCCAAAATATAAGTCATGGTGACCTAATTTCACTGATCCCTGGACATTTACCAAGGATGTGTCAAAAATTTTAGATTAGAAGATTCTAGGCCTAGCAGATACAATGTATGTCCTGACAGACTGTCTGGGTGCTTTTATGACACCTTTTTCTATAGGTCGCAGTGACCTAATTTCAGGTTTCCAAGGACATTTGCCTAGGACCTCCCTAAATGTCACGTTGGAGGATTCTAGGCCTAATGGATACAATTTGTGCCTCATCTGACTTTCTGGTTGCTCAAAATCATGTTTTCGGCCCGTAGGTCACAAGATATAGGTCACCATGACTAAATTCCAGGTTTCCAAGGAGAGTTGCCTAGAAACTCACAGGATGTTGTGTTAGAAGATCTAGGCCTCACGGATACGATTTGTCCCAATCTGACATTTAGGGTACTCATATGATATCTTTTCCCTTTAGGTCGCAGAATATTGGTCACAGTGACCTAGTTTCAGGTTTCAAAGGACATTTGCCTAAGACCTCCAAAAATGTCAGATTAGAGGATTCTAGGCCTAATGGATACAATTTGTGCCCGTCTGACTTCTCTGGGTGCTCAAAATCATGTTTTTGGCCCGGTCACAAAATAAAGTTCACCATGACCTAATTTCGGGTTTCCAAGGAGATTTGCCCTGGACCTCCCCGGATGTACGGTTAGAAGTTTCTAGGTTTAACGGTTACGATTTGTGCCCTGTTAACGGCCGGCCGGACGCCCGAACGGACGCTGGACAAAGGGGGTTTGCTATAGCTCAGGTAACTTACAGTCAGCTGAGCTAATAAAACAACACAGTAACTTCAGTTTTAAATCAGCAAATGGTCAAAAGGTCCGACTAAATTTGGATGGTTTTTTAGCCAAAACATAAACTGACTGTATATTAGTTAAACAAGATGGCGAAAGAGGCATAATTAACAAACGCGGCTGGTAATATATCAAACGATTTCCCTGATATATTATATATATATGTGGGGGCCCAGATTAGAATCTGGCCCATTTTAAAACTGGGCCAGCCCAGATCAAAATTTTGATTTGGACTGGCCCAGATCAAATTCTAATCTGGGACAGACCAGTTTTAAACTGGGCCAGCCCAGATTAAAATTTTGATCTGGGCCGGTCCAGATTAAAATCCTGTGGTGAAGACTTCCTGATTTAAATCTGGTCTGGACTGATTTTAAACTAGGCTTGCCCAGATTAGAATTTTGATCTGGGCTGGTTAAGTATACTATCCTGTGGTGGACTGATTTTAAACTGGGCTGGCACAGATCAAAATTTTAATCTGGGCTAGTCAAGATTACAATACTGTGGTGGACTGATTTTAAACTGGGCCTAACCAGATCAGAATCCTATTCTAATCTTAGGCTAGCTTGATTTTTACAGTAAACATTTATTCCAGTTACACCATTTTGAAGGGCACAAAACACATAATGAACAAGATTATTTATAATTTTTAAGTGAGGAAAAAGCTAACGAACAAATGTTAAATGTGCTTTTTTGGTTTCATCATTTCTTCAAGCATGCAAGTTCACATTTGAACTTCACCTAAACCAACTACCATAATTAATCACAGTTTAAAATATGTGTCAGTTCTGTTGACTTAATATCAAAATTTTCAACTTAACTAAGATAATTTTCTGTTCTGAATATCAAAATTACATGTGTAATATTAAATATATACATGCATAATTAAATACCAGCTTTACTCATTTATAAGTGAACAAAAGTAATTTATCAGCCTGATGCTCATTTTGGTAAGCAGCATGACATTGTACCCTAAAATGGGGCTATGCAGAGGTTTGTGATACCATTACTGTATTTTCAATAGCAGAAAATCAACAGCTGAGAAAATGATATGATTGCTGTCATCTGGCAGTCTCAAAAATAGAGGTGAACATGCGTGAAATTGGATTTAAAATTTTATTTCAGATGGTGGAGGTTTCACTTTGGAGTTAATAACTTAAAAAAAGCTAATCTATTAACTTATAACTAATCTTAATTGAAGATAGTTAAATGCTGCAATACACATATTCTCTACCTTCAATAGTTAAATGCTGAGTTGGTGATTATTGTTCCCACGATTCTATCTAAATACATTATGATCGTGTTAAAAATCCACACAAATTAGCAAATATCAACCTAAATTATGTACACTATAAATATATTTTTCTGGTTGCTATATTTCAGTAATCTAATTTCAATGACTTAAGTTCAGGTATCTTAATAGATGTTTCAGGACCTTTTTTCCTTAATATGTATAGTATGTTATAAGTTCTAGGTCCAATGTAACAACATCTGCAAATTTTTTAATGGGTGACTGGGGGGAGTGGGAGGTCACAGACCAAATACTCCAATTTATGATAAATGATAAATAACTTTAAATAACAAATAAAATTTTGAATTTACAGGTCTTGGATCACAAGCTTAACATTGTGTAACATATATATTAATAATTATTGATTAAATATTGTTTTAGTTTGTTGAATTAATGCACATGTTCTGCATATTTGTAGTTTTTAGCTGTAAAATACCAATGTTTAACATGATTATTTTATAATTATATTTTAGACATCTCACATTAGAGGTAAAATTTCAAAATAAATATAACAAGAGTCAAACCAATGATATTTTCATAGAATATGAATTAAATTAATAAAATATTTATTATTATTGACTTACAATTTTTTTTACAAATTCTTTGAATTGATTTAAGGCCAGCTAGGTTAATATAGTGTAATTGAAGCCAGCCTAGGAGTAGATTAGGATTCTGATCTGGGCTGGTCCAGTTTAAAATCAGTCCACCACAAGATTGTTAACCTTGTTTTAAATTGGGCCAGATTCCAATCTGGGCCTCGGCATATATATATTGACTTGACTAGTTGTCTTCTAATGAGAAGCAGGCATATCAGCCAGGTAAGTAACATTCACCAACATTCGGATAGATCCCCCCCCCCCCACCAAAGGACAACATGGTATACCATAGGGGAGGCATATTAATGGGTCAGTCATAATTAAGGTAAAAGGGGTGGTAGGTAAGACCGATGTCTAACAACCTGTAGTTGCTGGCATTGTGTGAAAGGTGTAGTGCAACTGGCAGTATGCCCAGAATTTTGGGAGAGGGGATGCAACATCCAGGTGAGAATCTCACTTTGGAGAGAGTTTTGTGGCATGTATTTTGCAGAATTACACATATTGGACCATGCCCAAATCCAAAATTTATTGGGGGGGGGGGGGGGCATTTTGTCTTTCAAGTAAATTAAAAATCACAAACCAATAGCTCCATATATAAATAATTTATACAGACATTCCCTGATATACAAAATCTCAGATGTTTTTAAATGAACTTATTTATAATGAAATTTAATTATATTTGTAACAATTTATTCAATTAATATTGTCACAAATATCATACAAATAACCTTGATTTTTTTTAAACACCACATTCATGTCCAACTCTCTTTGTGCATGCATCAATTTAACAAGTGACCCACGGGTCATGACGCTCATCCGACTGACATGTTGACAATATGTCCTTTCACAGGCAACTAATTAAGATAATGTAGGTGGTATCATCATTTCTGCCTAGTAGCAATAAGGTTTATTAAGACCCATAACACACAAAATTTGATGAAAATCCCCCTAACTATTCCTGAGAAACCTGGCCGTTTGTGTGTATTTTACATTATTTCTGTGGTGCTAAAACATCCCCCGTTACTCGGAGAATATAGGTCACAGTTGCCTAATTTTAGGTTTCCATGGAGATTTTTCATGGACATTTCTGGATGTCAAGTTAGAAGATTCTAGGTCTTATGGTTACGATTTGTGCCCTGTTAACGGACGACTACATTTTTGAAGGTCTCAAAATAGAAAGAAAAATTTGAAAAAAATCCAGGTGGCGCCACCAGTCTACAGAAACTGATGAAACCCTCCATGATAAATATGCATGAAAAGAATCATGGTGATCAATGCATTAGTTGTTCAGATATTAGAGCTTTTGTGTAGGTGGATGTATCAGGAATTTCAAAATTATCATATGCGAAATATTCATAAAATATGAATTTAATGATTCTGATAATACTAGTTATTTTACCAAAATGCCTCAATAAGTTTACTCATTTCTGCCTAGCGGTAATGTACACTTGATACATTGTCCCTGTAATATGTAGAGGCAACAGATTTAAGCAGGCTAGTTGTGCTTTGCAGAAACCACTATTTTAGGTCATGGTGTTAGCCAGTTTGGGTATCCAGGACAGACCTGAATCACATGATGTATATGCATGAAAATGCATTGGGAGGTAATTGTTTTTAATGAGTATATTTTGTGTGTGCCAGTATAGCTCGTAACACATGTTTTCAGTCTATTTCAGTATCTGTATTTGTAACTGCATTTTTAATATCAATGTCATATTTAATAAAAAGACCCATAAAATTAAGACAGACAGGGAACGTTTTTAATGTCATGACCCAGAAGTCTTGGTATGAAACGGCCAACAAGGATCGGACCCTCGCGTTGGCCCACTGTCTGTAAAAAGGGCTACAAGCAGCTTGAGATAAGGTAAATGTTTCTGACTTATTCAGCTACTGTTTTTATCTAAAGCGTTTTTCTATGTTCCTCTTAATGGAACAGAATATGCTTTACCTATTTACTCACGCCTATGACGAAAAAACTTGCTAATCCGGTCTAAATGGCCGAAACTGCTAGTATAAAATTGCTTTCCGTCTCAAAGCTATGTCGTCCACATATTGGGTTGCTTCTGCCTTCGTGGCTGTGGGGCTGTAGCTTTCCTACAAAAGTCGCCGTGCTGAATTTTTTATATCTATAAGGTGAGTTTTTATTTTAAAATTGTCTGAAAGGTTTGTATAAAAATGATTGTTCATTCAAATTAATTACATTTGTGCCCATACCTGAGTCTGTGGAACTAAATATGTTTATAAGTTCCCATAAAAACTAGCCTTTTGTATACAGTCAGCTGAGCTAAAAATGATCATGGACATTTTTAGCTCAGCTGACTGTGTCATCATATTTTGTGTATGGAAAATATGATTAAAAATAAATCTCTTTCTTCCGATGCATTTTGGTGTTTATTTCATATTATATTAAAACCTAACAAAGCTATGGCCTGCTTTGAAAATTTTATAATTTCTGCCAAAATTACCATGGTTGCCGTTGAACAGGCTGATATTAAACAGTAAGCTACCAGTCACAAACTGCTATCATGCATTTTTGTAATATATGGATCAATGCCTTTAGAAAAAGTAATGATAGCAATTGCCCCTCTGTTGGTACCGACAGGCCTTATTTTAAGGGTCAGGCTGTGGAATAATATGGCCAATTTTGTCTCTGACACATGACACCGCTCTCTGCGAGAGAGAGAGAGAGAGAGAGAGAGAGAGAGAGAGAGAGCGGGGGGGGGGGGGGGAGGGGAGGGGGCAGTTCTGAGCTATTAGAACGTAATGTCAATAGCTATCTGGCTGTAACATCAAGTTCCACAGACTGCAGTACCTTGTCGCTCATGTTGTACACAGACTGGGCCATTTAATTGTTCAGGTAGACAAGCTGTAGTAACTAGCAGTCATATCCCAGATAGGTTTACTGTATTTTCTGTTAAGTGTCAATTTATAAGTATAATTAATTAATAAGGCAAATAATATCTTGAATCATTTTTGTTTTGTACAATATCCATTGATGGTAAATTCAATAACTGTGGATTAAATGTAATGCTTTACTAGCTTTGTAAATTGTAATCTTAAAGGATTTCTCTTTGGATTCAGAGGCTATAGTGCAAGTCCAAGTAAATAAAGATGTAACCTTGTATTGTTGGCATATAGCATATATGGCGGAGCATGTTTTAGGACTTTTATTGTGGTTACTTATGTTTTTACTAGACTTGTAGGTGTGTTATTTCATAAATGATGTCAAGTTTCATTGTCTGATACACACACACACTTTAAATCATCTGGTACATGTATTAGTAATGCCGAGATAAGTTTAGGCAGAGCATGTTATAGGACTTTTAGTGTGGTTACTTTAGTTGTTTTACAAGACATGAATATAAATGTCTATTAATTATTTCATAGATGTGATGTCACGTTTAATTATCATATATTTATACACACACACACATACACTTTAAATCATCTGGTACATGTATTAGTGATGCCGAGATAGTTACATGCAGGAATCAAGCTTATCATTATACTATTACAAGATTTTATTAAAAATGTAATAGGGTCCTGGTGACTGAATGTCTCATAGGAATTTATGCGTAGTTAATAAGTAAGTAACAAACTTTTAGAAGGTTTATCATTCAATTTTTTTTATTATTTTGATAAGCCTCCCAGGGTATAAGTAGTTCTGTAGTGTTTATATGTATTATCCGAGATAATAAAGGTTGTTAGTTCTTATCGATGTAAAAGATACGAGAAAGCATACCTGTACAGATCGATTTTTCCGGACATTTTTTGTATGTCTATTAGGTTTTGTTCAATATATCACGCTTCTTATTGTTTTCATTATGGTATATTTAATCTTTTTAGACTGTAATCAACCAAAAATATTTTTTAATATTCAGTTAAATTCTTTAAATAGTAAAATGCTCTTCTTCAAGTTAAATTAACAATTGTTCAGATATTGCTAGGATTGTTATACGGTATTCTGAAGTGTTTTTTGATAACATATATGTCGCAGGAGTAAACTTAGATTATGGTTATAATTTTGAGAGTTACTCTGTCTTTGCTGTTGTATCGACTCATTTATTCTCGAAACCACATTTATCGATAATTGGTTATATAGGAGTGTACGTGTCATGCAAATTTTGTAATCGCAATTGTACCTCACTTTGTGTTATTACGTCTATCTAATCATTTCTTTTGTATTTTATATGTTTCAGCTGGTTCACCAGCCATGGACCAAAGCCATAGACTTTCAGCCGAAACAAACAACGATGCTAATAAACGGATTATCGCTACATGGCCTTTGAGCTGACCTTTGTCTCCGACTTTGTCAGAAGTGGGATACCTTGTCGTTTCAGCTTAGGTGGTGGACATTGGTTATCTGAAATGTGTGCGATGGTGTAATACTCAGGGATTGACAGTCAGGTTGTCCTTGATGGCTGGCGGGAGCGGAGTGGACCAATGAGACTGGTGTAACTTCAGCTGGTGAGGAGTCAGGAACCCTTCAAAACAGATTATTCACTTGCTCACTCTGCAGAGGAAGCAACAAGCTCAACTAGAGAAACAGCAGCTTCTTGCTAATTGGTGGATGATAACCAGACCTCAAGGGGAACCCAGGGAGATAAAATGTTACTTTTGCAGAGAACCTGGACATATGAAGAGAGACTGCTCAAAATGGAAGACAAAGAAGGAAAAGCAGTAAAGAACCCAAGCTGCTCATCACTTCCAGTGATAAACAACCGGATACTAGTTCCTCCAGGGAGTACTGACCTCCGTCAGTGTCTACTTGTAACGTTCAGGGATTACAGGGAGCAGCACAAGGGACTCCTTTGATGTACCGACTCCACGGGACAACCACCCCTTGTAGTCAGAGGGAAAATAAATCAAAAGAAATCAATTTCTGTAGCGACAGTTGTATCGGTCAAAAGAACCCAGGGGTATCCGATTTCGAGAAATTGATGATCCTCAAAACTGGAAACTGCAGCACTTACTTCTCCTCATGATACTGAAAGAAAAAGTTCTGAAAGAGTGTCATGATCACTATGGACACCAGGGTGCTGAAAGAACAGAGTTGCTCATTAGAGAGAAATTTTCTGGCCAAAAATTGCACCATGAGATAAGAAAATATGTACAGTAGTGTGAGGGGTGTGTACTTAGTAAACCAGTAAAATACGTGTCCAATTGGAAGCCTTTTAGCCTCACAAACATAAGATATAGTTGCCATGGATTTCACTCAGATGGATAAATCTTCCAATGGGTACGAAAATGTATTAATCTTTAGAGAATTCTTTACAAAATATGCTTTTGCTATTCCAACTAGAGATCAAAAAGCAACAACTGTGGCAGGAGTGTTGATCAACCACTGGCTCAGGAGGTTTGGTCCCCCTCAAAAACTTCATTCGGACCAAGGGGACCAAGGCGAGACTTTGAAGGAGAGGTTACGAAGGATTTGTGTGACCTATATGGCGTCACGAAAACTCATACAGACCACAGGGGAATACCCAGTGCAAGAGATTTAATAGGACTCTGCATAACTTACTGAGGTCGTTATCACCCTAAAAGAAATGAAAATGGACGGAATACATTGAATAATAAGTAATTTTCTACAATACCACTCCCCATGGGTCTACTGGATTCTGTCCATTCTTCCTGTTGCATGGAAGACAAGCTCACAGTTTCAACAGCCTTATCCGAGATGATTTATTGAACCATCCAGCAACATCAACACCAGAAAAGAGTATATCTGATCGGGTTGTGAAGCATCAAGAAACCTGAAAAGTTATTTATCGAATAGCACAACAACGACTGAAACTAAAGGCCAAGGTGCGCAGGGCATATTATGATCGAACTGCAAAAGACCATCAACAAGCAGTTGGCATGGAAGTGTTTAAACGAGACAATAGTCAGGAAGGAAGGAATAAGTTCCAGGACGCATATTCCTCTGAATGATACACCATACTGTCTTGCAATCATAAACAAATCATTTATTTAATCGAACTTGTGAATGGAGTTGGAAAAGCATAGTGGGTCAACGGAAGTGAACTTAAACTTTGTCCAGCTAATAAGCCTATCCAAAAAGCATCAAGGACAGCTAGGGAGCGATGAGTCAAGTTTCTCAGGAGCACTCACTACTCAAAATATTTCAGATGAGGACGACTTACAGATAAACATCCATTATTTCTCAGGAAATCTTTGAAGGCAATTGATGGTACAAACGATGCAGACTTATCCCACCCAACATATAACGAATTAACACCAGAGAGGGAATCTTCAGGAACCCCGCAACCTCTAATCAGAACAACTGTAATAACAACAACTGACAATCACAGTAATCCCCATAAATCGCAAAGATCAGTGTTAGATCGACATGTACCTAGCCAACTAATGCAAAGAAAGAGACAACAGTTTTAAGAAATAGAAATCATATTCTTTGGGTTTTTATGTAACGTTACGACCTTAACAGCATATTATATAACATTATTATGTTTGTTTTAAATTGCTGATTTGTTTTTTGTGTGTGTACATTAGTTTGAACATTCTAGTTTTCTTAATGTTGATTCATTTTCATCATGTTTAAAACATTGCTCAAGGACGAAGCAATAAAAAGGAAGAGGTGAGTGTAGGTGGATCTAACTGTTCCAGGAATTTTAAAATTATCATATGCAAAATATTCATTAAATGTGAATGTAATGATTCTGATCGTTCCGGTTATTTTACCATAATGCCTCAATAAGTTTACTCATTTCTGCCTAGCGCAGATGTGCACTTTATACTTTGTCCCTGTAATATGTAGAGACAGCAACTTTTAGCAGGCTTGTTGTGCTTTGCAGGACTTCTATTTTAGGTCATTGTGTTAGCCATGTATATGTATGAAAATACATTGGGATATAATTGTTTTAACTGAATGTATTTTGTGTGTGCCAGTATATTGTAAAACATATTTTCGGTCTGTTTCAGTATTTGTATTTTTAATTGCATTTTTAACACCAATATCATATTTAATAAAAAGACCCATTAAATAAAGACAGGGGATTTTTGTGTCATGACCCAGAAGTCTTGGTATGTAAAGGGTGGGACCCTTGCCTTGGCCCACTGTCTTTAAAGAAAGCTACATGGAGCTTGAGATAAGGTAAAAGTTGAATACTTATTCAGCTTGTTTTTTATCTGGAGTTTTTCTATGTTTCCTCTTGATGGAACAGGATAAGCTACATTTACACCAAGTTATATATATTTTCTATTTTGTATCATTGATGTATAATGCTCATGTCCCTTTTGATACAACATAAAGCTGTACAAGTTCTGTTTTTCTTTTTATTCTGACAAAACAACATATATACAAAGGTATGACAATAACAAACATTGTACAAACAAAAGCACAGTCAGTTTGTACAATACACACTATCATTGCTGATTACAGTGTACACCCGACACCGCATCGCAAAATATACCAAGACTAGTACAGACTTAGCTAAATTTTAGAGACAATATACAATAAATTATTGATGTTCTTTGGTGTGTGCTTGGGAACACAAGCTATGCCAATGAAATCCGACAATTCTAAATAGCACTCCAAAATACATAAATATATATGAATACATATATACATATACATATACATGCAATATATACATGTTGTTAACTGTTCCTTAACATAAACTGCACTGTATGTGGTAACATCTAACTTACTATACAAACTTTCTGAAACTCTTAAGACTAAGTAGAATTAATCCTTTTTAAAGAACATTTTAAAGGGGCCCATTTATGGTCAAATTGTTTGATTTTACCATTTTTATTAGCTATATTTTTCGGGGGATTCTGAAAATATTGGTTGTAAACTTTTGTGAAAGCTACACTTATTGATGCATGCATCTTTATGTTGTTCAAATAATGCATTATATATAGATGAAGGCCCCACGTTTAACATTATTAATAACTGATACCTTACAAAATTACTAATAATAATCATAAAAATAATGCACGAACTAACAATATTTGATATGTTTAGTAGGAGACAATTTTACAGCCACGCAGTGTGTTCAAACAAGTTTAAATATGCTTGCTTCCTACTAATAGGGCTTTGTGGAACATCAATATAATCTGAAAAAATTATATATATATATATATATATATATATATATATATATATATATATATATATATATGACATGTCTAAAAGACGCAGAACAGCCCCCTTCCCAACTTTAGGGCTGCGCCCTCTCTATTTTCAAATCCTGGATACGCTACTGATTATTTCTTGCCAAGTGATGAGGATCGATCTTAGCTGGCTGTTGTAGCTCAGAAAATCTATGTTAACACTGTTTTTATTGCAAAAACCTTCATGGTCCTGCCAAATTCTTTCTGAGTTAGAAATACACATCAAATTCGTCTCATTTTTTATACCAACTTTATACATATTTTTGTATAATAGGACTTGGCCATCTACTTAAATGTGTGAATTAAACCACAGTAACTAGGATAATATATCCGTGTATGAGCTTAGGGTATAATAATGTATATGCACCATGAATGCAGTTGTTGTTTTATGATCTAGTCTTCCTGTTTACATTACATATTTGAGGAAAACAAAATGCTAAGAGGCAGGCCCTAATATTCCTTCACAGACGAGTACAATAAAATTACCATATAATGCGCATTTGAGATCTATTCCTGTAAGAATTTATGATTGTTGATCCCTGGGCAGGTATTGTCTATTATCTGCCCGTTTAACATAACCCTTTTATACTAGAATTTTATTACATAATAACTAAGGAGAATAAAGAAGGTTAAGTTTGTATAATGCTCTCTTCAGATCAAGAAAAAGGGAATTTGCAGACAGTGTAAGCATATAAATTTTACTCCATGGCGAGTTTTTATCTTTTAATTGTCTGAAAGGTTTGCATGAAAATGGTTGTCTAAATGTACATTCAAATAAATGCTAAGTGTGCCCATGCCCGAGTCTTTTGAACTAAATATGATTACTATATACATAAGGGTGAGCCTGGGCACGAGCTTTATTTACCCTCTAGGTATGGCCCATTTTGTCTCCGACGAATCACACCCCTCTCTTTAAGAGAGAGTGGGGGAACAGTCTCCGACCTATAAATGTGCAAGGTAAATAGCTATCTGGCTGCAACATCAAGTTCCACAGATAAGGACTGGAGAACCTCGCTCTGTACAAAGACTGTGCCATTTAATTGTCCCCGCAGACAAGCAGTATTAACTAGCAGTCATATATATACCCGTTAGGTTTACTTTATTTTCTGTAAAGTGTCACCATAGCAGTCACAACATTTGACACTGTTGCTTGTGGCCTGGACCACTCAACAATGACTAAGTGTACTGTACCAGTGCTAATTAGTTTATTTGGTCACTTTATAAGTATAATTAATTAATTAGACAAAGAATTTCTTGAATAATTTTTCTTTTGTACAATATTTATTGATGGTAAATACAATAATTGAGGACTAAAGAGGTTATTGTGCAAGTCCAAGGGAATAAAGATGTAACATTGTATTGTTGGCATGCAGTATAAAGTTTCGGCGGAGTACTTTAAATGTGGTTACTTTTGTTGTTTTACCAGACTTGTAGGTGTATTTTTCATTAGTGAGGTCACGTTTAATTGTATTTTATATATATATATATATATATATATATATATATATACATACATACATACATACAACTGGTACATTGAGTAATGCCGAGATTAAGTTACATGCAGGAATCATTTTACTATTACAAGATGTTATTAGAAATGTAATAGGGTCGTGGTGACAATGTCTCATAGGCATTTATGCGTAGTTAATTAGTAAGTAACAAACTTTTACAAAGGTTTATCATTGAAGTGTTTTATTATTTTGATAATCCTTCCTGGACATAAGTAGCTAAGTAGTGATTATATGTATTATCCGCCATAATAAAGGTTGTTTGTTCTTACAGGTGTAAGAGATACGAGAAAGCATACCTGTACAGAAAGAGTTATTCCATATATTTATTTGTTGTAAGTTTTAAATTCCATATATCAAGCTAATTATTGTTTTCAATATGTTTTCAATATGTTAAATAACACCTTTTAAGACTGTAATCAACCAAAATATTTTTGAATATTCAGTGAACTTCTTTAATGATGAAATGATGGTTTTCAAGTTAAAATAACAATTGTTCAGATATCGCTAGGATTGTTAAAGGGTATTCTGAAGTATTTGTTTGATCACATTTGTCTCAGAACTAAACTTACATTATGGTTATAATTTTGAGAGTTAGTCTATCGTTTCTGCTGTGTCGACGCATTCAGTCTCGAAACAACAATTATCGATAACTGGTTATGTAGGGATGTACGTGTCATACAAGTTTCGTAATCGCTAATGTACCTCACCTTAAAGTATTACACTTATTTTAACATTTCTTTTGTACTACATATATTTAGCTGGTTCGCAAGCCTCGACCAAAGCCATAGACTACAACTAAAGATGCTCATAAATGGATTCTCGCTACAGGCCTTTTGAGTTGACCTTCGTCCCCGACCCACGGGTACATTTGTATCAAATATTTAATTATTCGGGAGGGGGAGGGGGATAGTTCTGTGTCCCATAGCGCAAATATGCTGACAGAGACCTAGTTTCATGTTTCCAAGGAGACATTTCATGGGCCTCCCTGGATGTTAAGTTAGAAGATTCCAGGTCCAATGGTTACGATTTGTGTCCTGTTAATGGACGACTATTTTTTTAAAGTCTCAAAAATAGAAAAATATTGAAAAAAGTCCAGGTGGCGCCACCAGCCTGCAGGAACTGATGATACACTTCATGATGAATATGCATGCAAAGAATCATGGTGATCAATGCATCAAGGGGTGTTTCCATGTGCGCGTACATGTTTGAAAAATCGCTCATGTGATTTTGTAACTGGGGTGTTTCCATGTGTCTGTCAGCGTATATGCGTATATGCGTGAAAATCGCCACAGGAGCAATTTCCACGCATAGGGTCTGCGTGAACTCGAGGATTCGGGGTTAAATGACGCCACTTCAACATCTTTTTAGTGTCCTGTTAACAGAAGACCGCATCTTTGAAGGTCTCAATAATAGATAAAATAATGCGTAAAAATTCGAAAAAAAAAAAATCCAGGTGGCGCCACAAGTCTGCAGGACTATGAAACGCTCAATGATTTAATATGCATGCGAAGAATTATGGCGATCAATGCGTTGTTCTGATGCTGGAGCTTTTGAATCAATCGGACGGACGGAACGACAGACGGAAGGACAGACGAACAGACAGATGGACAAAGAGTGATCGCTATACCTCAGATGACTTTCAGTCATCTGTGCTAAAAGATGCCCTTTGTATATCTCCTCCAGACAGCGAGGTATGTTGCTTAGTTTTTCTTCTTTTATTTGCTACTTCTTTTTCACTAAAATATATTGGTTTTTGATTAAATGTTTACATGACACCCTAAAGTTCATCATTCCATCAATTATAAGTAATCTGGATTGCCGTAATATGTTTAAAAGGGATTCTTTACCATTGTCAGATACGGTAATTCCTTTGTCCAAGCTGAAGGCCAGAGTCATCGGTTGTATTAGGGTACAGAACCATCTTTGTTCTATAGCTAACCTGTGATCCCATAAAGAACTTGGTGGATGGTGACACACAATTTTATGTTTGGCACAGCAATTTGTGATTAAGAACCCAGTGGAGGTAGATATGTTGTCTAAGACTACATCTCAAGTTTCATTTTACATGTTTCCAATCTTGACGTGAGATGTCTCTCAAAGAGTTTGGTATGAAGACCATATTCATGAAATCAACAAATTATTTCTATTTAAAAGTAAAAAATACATGAAACCTGCCTGTGTCAATGCTTTCCCGTTGGTCCCATACATTTGAACACATAGGATTTTACTTGTACTTAAGTTAAACAGGTGCTTTCTATTTTGAATATTAAAATAGAGTCCGTGATAATTTTTATATAAATGCTTAGCAAGAAGAGTTACACATCCAGATATCACATTTGGAAAAAGTAATATGCTACTGTATGCTACAGTAGGCTGCATGAGGCTGTAAATGTCTAATGACAGTGATTTTGCAATGATTTTACATTCAAGCAATTATCAATGAATGTACCAAGATAAAAATGTCGGATAAACCTGTACAAAAATATGTATTAAAAGGACAGCTTGATGGAATGTAATCATCAGATAATTTCTTGAGAATATATATTAATACAAATGTTCATAGGTAAAAAAATGTACATATCTCTGTGTTCAAATATATACAAAGTAAATGTTTTAACATAAACATTTCAATAACATTAACATATCTATTCCATAGAAAATGCTTGTGTTAAATATTTCCAAAAAAATGCTCTAAGCAATTGAAGAATTGCATAGTGAACTTTTCAACTGAAAGCAAAAGAGATTCAAACTGAAAAAACAAAAACAAAATGTGCGTTCAGTAATAAATTATCAGTTTCAAGGCACTTATGATTATCTGTACTCCCCTAGGTTTTTAGCACTAATAGAGCCACTCTGTGAATCCTGATAGAAGATTAAATAACTACAACAAGAACATATAATGTTTCAAAATATGAAGGCACTCTGTTATACTGCAGTTCACCCAGGTATCTACCAGTAATTGTTCTTCCTTCCATAAGAACTTTGCATACAACACTGAACAACATCAGATGAAATACCCCTGATAAAAAATTTTGTAAACAAAATCATACAAAGTTGAAATTCAAGAAAACTATGTGCTCACACTTCACAATCAAAGTAAACTTTGTTACACAGGGCAAAGTCGATTTTATAAAATAAATCTAGAATTACCATAATAAATACACTCTTTTATAACAATGTCATATTGTGCCTCAGACCTAATTATCAAAAACCCCTCTCTCTCACTTCAGCCCATCTGTGGTTTAAATTTTGCATAGTCTTTGCATTTTTCTGCTCACAGAATCATACAAAGTTGAAATTCAAAGAAACTATCTTCTCACACATCACAAAGTAAACTTTGTCACACACTACACAGTCGATTTTATAAAAAAATCTAAATTGCAATAATAAATGCACTCCTTTATAACATGTTTTATTGTACCTCAGACCTAATTATAAATAACCCTCTGTATCATTTCAGCCCATCTGTGGTTTACCGTTTGCATAGCCTTTGCATTATGTTCTTGCATTTTTCTACTCACAGAATCATACAAAGTTAAAACTCAAGAAAACTATGTGCTCAAACATCACAAATTAAACTTTCTTACACACTGCACAGTCGATTTTATAAAAAAATCTAAAACTGCAATAATAAATACACTCTAAACAGCTATACAATAGCTTCTGGCATTATAATGGAAAAAAAAACATCCTCAATATCAAGCAAGTATTAAAGCATCCGAGATCAAAACATTATAAGCGTCCTATATATCATGGATCAAAATGTTAAATTTTACATATTATAACAATGTTATATTGTGCCTCAGACCTAATTATCAATCACCTTCTTTATCACTTCAGCCCATCTGTGGTTTACCTTTTGCATAGCCTTTGCATTATGTTCTTGCATTTTTCTGCTCACAGCCTGTAAATCAGTGGTTTGCATTTTCTTGACAAGATCCTCAGCAGATTCAAAGTATATGATATGAGGCCATTCATAAAAATCAGCAAGTGCTAGCCAGTCCCTAATTGCAAACTCGTCTTTGTCATTATTTGGATCATGTTCTCTGATCACACCTTTAATCGATGATTTTTGTTCTACTTTATTAAGAACACTCTTCCAAGTCCTCTGGTTCACCACATTGTATTGTGCATGCCAGCGGGAGAGTAGATCCAAAGACGGAAAGAACAACGGTATATTCATCCTGTATTGTTCACATATACTGTATGTGGAAACTTGATATGGGATATGTACTATACCTGGATGAGAAGCCAGATTCAAATACGTATATTCCTTGTACACTTCCCGCAAGGGACGCAACTGTATATTTGATTTTGCTTTCAGAGAGGCATCCCAGAAAAGTCTCAAGAAATGGTCTTGGAAGCCTTCCTTGAATATCTGGTTTAGAAGAAACTCCTTTTTTGTCGGAAAATATTTTCCAGGAACATATGAACACATACTTGGAATTAACACCGGTCGAATTCCAGTGAAATGCTGAATATACTTTTGGTCATAACGATTATTGGCAGCAATAACATTTTTCTTGTGTTTGGCAATTTCCTTCAGGTTGGTATTCAGAGCTTCCCATCTATCATGCTCAAGTCTACCTTGTTCATAACGGGTAACTGCAATAATAATAAGAGGTTTGTTGAATTTCAAATATGCCTCACACATAGCGACAGGGTACATACACAAAAATGCATCTACTTTCTTAAATTCTTCATCATCTTTGTAAGCTTCATAGAACTGCTCTGCTACATGTGAAGGGAGAACCATACCATTATCCTTAGTGATCACTTTCAGACCTTGTGCACAGGTGCCAACTTTTTGACAATGCCCACTCAAGCTATTATCAATAATTTTTACACCAAGTGGTTGAAGTATATGTTTAACATCTTGTATCGGGCTGATGTGAAAATCCTGATTCCATAAAACTACCTTTTTCTTCAACAAAAGGGTTCGATTGTCAAGGGTTTGGCTTGCGTCGTAACAAGCCAATGGATCAACATGGTTGGCTAAAGCTGTAACATCTTTTTCATCTAAGACTTCGGAAGCACCATATTTCTGCCCGATGTATTCCCCCTCTCTGCGGTATCCTGGGAAGGGAGATGCCTCTGGTAAAGAATCGCATCCAATACTATCATGGCAGATTGCATCCCCCTTCACTTGAGACCAGACCACCTGGTTAAGGAAATTCTGTTCAGGAGAATCATACGACGTATATTCTTGCATAATTTTCTTCCACGAGTCCTTGAGAATCTTCCTCAGTTCCAGAGCTTTCCCACCGATAAGCCCTGGTTGCAAGACCTGTTTAGCATGGTCTGGATGGTCTCTGATGCAGTGAAAAGATCTCCCGGAGTTTACCCAGGCATTCACAGCTTGTGCCTCTCGCTGATTTAATCTGCTGAGGACATCCCTGATTAGAAAATACTCCACATTAGGCTCATCGGCGACCAGGTATTTCCAGAACGCTGGTGCTAGTGTCTGCACTACCTTTGGTTGAACGTAGTATATTTCAGCACCGTACTTCTTCAGCAAGTTTATCGTCCTCTCTGGCACTTTCTCATATCCTAATTGTGAATTCTGGTCTTCTATATAGAATCTTATTTTCCATTCTGGGAAATACTGATTACGTAATATTGTATTTCTTACAGCCCCCATTGTTGTATTTAAGTCTGAACCGGTTATACTATATGAAATCACTTTTCCCTCACCGACTTGTTTCTTGGAATGTTTCTTGTGTTCATATGCCTTCAGCCATGACAAAAGTGTATACTTATCCTTATCAAGCTGGGCATCTAATATATCTGCACTTTGGTATGTTACATTGTAACGTCGAATTACCTGCCAGCCATCTTTGACACCTGTATACTGAGTATGTGTGACCAGGACATCTTTTAATTTCACTGACCTAGCTGGCTGATACACATGTGAAATCCAGTCATCAGCAAACCAATTACGAAATACTCTTGGATAGTAAAATCCGAATATATCAACATGAGTCCTGTGGACAAAATCATAAGTAAGTATGTAGTCACTCCCACCCTCAAGGGCTACAGTAGTGGGTCCCACAACTCCTACATTTGTAGGATCAAAATGGAGTAGGATTTTAATAAAGGCCTCTGTCCAGCCTGGTCCATCCAGCAGTGTGTCATCATTCACTCTGTAAAAGTAGGCCATGTCATCAAGATACGCCTCTATCATGGCGTCGTTCTGAGCCTGAGCAGGGTTACCAGAATGGCTACACTGGATTAAATGCAGTTCTACACTGAAGGTGTCCTTGCAATTCTTGGACACAAAGGCATCAAAGTACTTTCTAAATTTTTCATGCTGCACTGGTAAAGATAGCAATGGGTCGTTATAATCATATGAAACATAAAAATGGTAATGAACTTTATCAGTGGCAGTTTTACAAAATGATGGCATAAGCTGCGTCATTATGGGCGATGACGACACATTCGCGACATTGCGCATGCTCACTGCACAGCCTATTGCCACTTTGGGCCATGAGATGTGTATGTTCCCATCTGGAGATTCCATCATTTCCACGGCAACAAACTGAGCTGCATATGAATAGGGTGTCCTGTATCTGAATATGTTGAAGAGAAGTAATCCTACACAGACTGCCAGGCAAAATGTGAATATGGTGACAGCAGGGTTCCTCCTCCGTCTCCAACCCCTCCTAGAAGACATGATTTTTCGTATACCATGCTTTATCATAAGCTTCATGGCTATTATTTCGGTGTCGGTTACCTAAATTGGAGTTCTATTGTATGGACAGGCACTGGTTCATCTGAAAAGAGAGGGATACAAAATGTTATATCTTACATCTTGACAGGATCTTTTCATAAATATTCCATAAAAAAGTTTATCTAAAAAGCAATAACAATTTGTTCTTTTAAAAACAGTGTTAAGTTAAGGTGTGTAGTATCATCCTACTGCCAGTTACTTTTCATAAATATTCTATAAAAAGAATTTGAATCTTTACATCAATAAAAATTTTCTATTACAACAGAAGACTTGGATAATATTAGTATGTAAAATATATATATATATATATATATATATATATATGTAAGCCCTTAGAATCACATTCATGTAGCATTAAAAACACATTTATAAACAAGGGACCCATAGGCTACGTCGCTAATTTTGGAAAATTGTTCAAAATGCAAAATATACTTATTATATATATATATGTGTGTGTGTGAGAGTGTGTGTGTGTGTGTGTGAGAGACGAAATTGAAATCCAGGCGGATTTTAAATTCGGCTGGACGAAAATGAGATCTAAAGATGTCATCTTATTTAATGATATATTTTGCTGATCTAATTTCCTAATATATTATGCAGTGTAATTGATATATAAAAGATGTTTCAGTCAGACTAACACTAAATAATTATGTATAGTTCACAAGTTATTAATAATATTTAAAGAATATTATAATATTAATGTAATAATTAACATTAATTTTTTAAATGGAATTTTTTAATTATATAATTTTTTTTATATGATTTAAATAGTTCACAAGCAATATATTTATTAATATTTACAGAATATCTTATTATTAACGTAATAATTAACATCAATTTTGAAAATGGATTTTTTTTAATATATATTTTTATAAATATGGTTAAACGAATAGTTCACACGTAATATATTTATTAATTTTTACAGAATATTATATTTTAAATGTAACAATTAACCAAATATTTAGAAATTTTTTTTATTAGCTAACTTAATAATAAACTTACAGATAAGACATTTTCATGGGTATTGGATATGGCACATTTAATTTATATATGATGTGGGCTGCTTCTGATCATTTACATATAATTTTGCTGACAATCTTTATTTCAAGTGAAACTGGTAATAGTAATATTAGTAAAATAGTATTTTAAAGAGGAGACTGAATATAACTAATTTGTTATTTATCAAAATATTTCAATGGATGTTCACATGTATAAATGATCTATTAATCTAAGAATCTAGAAATCATACCTAATCTGTTATGATATTACTATACAAATAAAGCAGTTATCTTGTACCACAGATATACTGAAGCTTCACAAAATCCCTAAAAAAACTTTAAAAAGATCAGAATAATAATATATACGTTAGAAAAAAGACTTCATTAGACAAAACATATTTATATGCATACATCTGTGTATCAACCTTAACCTATTCTAATATGATGTTTAACTTAAAAAAAAAGAAATGGTGTATCAAAGTCAATCATAAATACTGATACCCTGCATATTTTGTACCATAAGTGTACATGTTTTGACTGTTGAATACCTGGGTGAAAATAAATATTTGAACTAGATCAACCAGCTGTCAAAGCTGGATTGGCAAGAAAACAGCTCTGCTTTCATACTTAAAGAAATGCATTTCAGTACTGATATTAAATCCAGTTGTTTGCATTAAAACTTATTCTGACACGAGCTCACAAATGAGCTTAAATATGCCACTTGTTACTCTCTAATTGCCATATGTTAAATACAATTACATTTTTTAAATAAAATATTAGTGAAAAGGTTGTTAAGAAAACTGGGAAAAAGTACAGATAAACTAGACATTTCTTGGCACCACTGGTGCCATAGTATCGCCAGACAAATGAGGTTTGGTAAAGAAGTCTTGTAAACGGTACATGAACCAAGCACATGCAGTTTGACAAGTTAGTGTTTTGATAGCAGCTAACAAATATAACTTTATATTGTTATAAAAGGAACATAACGAATTATTGTGTGCAGGCAAGCAATTGTTACTATTATTTTAACTCATTATTATTAGAGATTTGTGACATGTTGGTATTGGTAAAGAAGTCTTGTAAACACTACATTAACCAAACAAATTTTATATATTTTATTGTTTTGATACCTGCAAATATTACATGATATTGTGGTCCACTGTTAGTACTTAGAAAACAGGCAAGTCTTCATGACATTTGAATGTGATTTATAAATATTATTTATAACTAATGTGTCACATGAAAAATGTATTAGCTTACACATTTTGCAAACATATGTCACAATCCTTTATGTTCATTGAAAGTTCAAGAGATACACATGGAAGTATTGCTATATAAATATAAACTTATTTATTTTACATGGATTGTACAAATAGTTATTATAACTAATCGAGGCACTCTCCATGGCTCTGGTAATGGCGTTCGGTAGTCTGCAGAGGTGGAGGAAACCGGAGTACCCTGAGAAAACCACCGGCCTTGGACGGGCAACTACAACCCACTCTCATAGCCACGCCGGGGATCGAACCCGGGTCGCCAGCGGAGATAGCCAAGCGTTTTACCACTTAGCTGTCCAGGCCCCTTTTTATATATGTGATTAATGGTATAAATCTGAATTATATTTAATAACTAGCAATAATTATATGAAAAGACAAAACAAATCTCAAACACTGTTATAAAAAACTCAAGTAAGTAATTGTAACAGTAATATCATGTTATCAGACAGAAGCAAAGATTTGAGTAATTCTACAAACATCAATATGTAAGTGAGGTATATTGTCTGAGAATGAAATAATAATATCTGTTATATTTTGTTTCACATCATATTTTGTTCTTTGTAATAAATTGTTATATTGTCATAAAAATTGTCATTTGTTCCTTATCAATAGCATAAATTGTGGAAAAACAAGAAAATAGAGTAGGGGGTGCCACCATGCAGTTCCCAGCAAATGACTCATCACATTACCCATATCTATCTATATGCATAAAATGAAAGATATCTGCCAATTAGTTTCCAGCACATGACAATACTATCCAACAACTTTTTAATTTTTATTTTATAATGCTGACAATACTGTCAAGTCCCATATAGGCAACATTCATGAGCCATTTTAAATAGTCTTCGTCCAAAGGTCAAGACCACTCTCAAAGGAAAATGATCTAGTTGTGACTCTGTGGTACACCTAGTGCACTAATTCATTTATCACTGACCATCATATCTATTTATAGAATCTGACCATGGCCCAGAACTGCTGATGTTTGGGCAAAACATGATGCAACACCATGTGCAGACCACTAGCTGAAGCAATCCCCCAGGTTCACTGGAGATTTTTCATGATTGTTGGTGATTTTTACCATATATGGCAATATTTAAAGTCAAGTCCACTCTCATATGCAAGGTCAGGACCCAAATTTAAATATATCTCATCCCATAATCCAAATCTATGTATATGCATAATATAAAAGAAATCTGTCCATTAGTTTTTGACTTATAATGCTCACAGTGCTGTCAAGTGGCCCTTTTTAAGATATTCATGATTTTATGTTTTTCACCAAATATGGGAATATTCAAGGTCAAGGTCACTCTCATAGTCACGGTCATGACCCCAAATCAATAAACTGCATTCCAAAATATCCAACATTTGAAAAAAAAAATTAAATTAAAAAAAATAATTTAAATTAAATTAAATTTTAAAATAAAATTTAAAATAAAATATACCTCATTCCATAAACCATATCTATATACATGCATAACATGAAAGAAATCTGTCCATTACTGTTTGACTTATAATGCTCACAGTATATACTGTCAAGTGGCAATGATGGGGTATTCAAAGGCGCAAAAAACAAGAAAAGGACAACAGGTGGCGCCACCTATCTTCTGCAAAAGACAAAACTATCCAAGATCTTCCGTCAACTTGATTTTTGGACCAATCCATGCATCCATTTTTAAGATATTCATGATTTTATGTGATTTTCACCATATATAGTAATATTCAAGGTCAAAGCCACTCTCAAAGGAAAGGTCATGACCCCAATTTTAATATACATCATCCCATAACCCATACCTATGTACATGCATAATATTAAAGAAATCTGTCAATCAGTTTTTGACTTGTGATGCTAAAAGTACTGTCAAGTGGCAATGATGGGGGTATTTAACGGCACAAAAACAAGAAAAGGATACTAGGTGGCACCACCAGTTTCCGGTACATGACATCACTATCCAAGATCTTTGTCCAACTTGATTTTTGGATAAATCCATGAAAGATTTCTTGAGATATTTAAGAATTTGTGTGATTTTCCCCAAAAATGGATCTATTCAAGGTCAAGGTCACTCTCCTAGTTGGGGTCATGACCCCATTTTAAATAGGCTTCGTCCTCTCACCTATATCTATAAATGTGTCAAGTTTGAAAAAGATCCTTGAAATATTTTTTGAGTTATTGTGTCCAAAAGAAATCTCTGCGGCGGCGGCGGCGGCGGCGGCGCAACCGTGCCTAAACCATAGTATCTCCAGACTATGTCTGGCGATACAATTAATTTTAAGCAAATAATTGGTATGATATGGATGTTGTAGACCACATGAAACACATCAAAGGTGCACGTAATCAAATACCTTTTTGATAATTCCATTTCCAAAACTAATGTTAATTATCACATTAATAATTATAATATTACTGTAAAAATTAATATTAATTATAACATTAATATTAAAATATTCTGTAAATAATAATAAATATATTGCTTTTTTAACTATATATAATATATAAAACCATTCAGTGTAAAATTTTGAAAATCTGACTGAAAACATCTTTCATATGTCAGTTACAAAGCATGATATATCAGGAAATTAGATCAAATCACTTTCATAATCTCGCCTGAGCAAATTTAAACTCGCCCAAGTGATATAAAAGGCGCATGTATACCAGACGGATTTTGAACTCACCGTGGCGAGATTAAAATCAATGGAAACAGCTTCACAATAACGGAAAAACATTTCAAACAATAACAATTTTTGCTTTACACTTGGAGGAGCGGGTGGGGGGGGGGGGGGGGGGGGTGAAAATAACTGTACAACTGTGACCCCTGCTTTCAAGTGACCCATTACGAATCAGGTAAGCAGAGAGCTGCACTGAATGGCCTCCAGTGACCAAAGTGGGCTGCTTGACAAAGCAAGCATGTAAAATGAAACTCCTACTTCCGGACAACTCAGTAAGGCGGACAGCTCACTAATGCGGACACTAAATCTCAGTTCCTTCAAATTTGCCTCTATATTATGTTTACCGTAAACTCAGTAAAGCGGACAACTCACTCTCCCGGATAACGGACAAGCTTTCCCGTCCCGCCTGCATATCCAGTACATATTGCGACCCTCTAAAACGGAGAGACATCGCGAGTTCTATTTTTGTTCATATATCTGCCGGGAGATGGCACTCTGAGGTAATGACCTCGTATGACCTGTGTTGGTCAAAGCGACAGTCCGAGGACAAGCGTAATTTGGTAAACCATCGTATGTTACATGTGAAAATACAGTCGAAATTGTTTATTTCTATAAATTTGAAGATATCATAGTCATTACTTTATTAAGATTGGTCGGTCAATCAAAAAAAAACTGAGATTTTAAACAGCTTTTCATTTGACATGACCATGCACCATTGAAGAATAAAGTTCGTGCATTGTGATCGGCGTCTGACCCGGGGAGCCATAACTAGTTATGTTGAATGCGTTGTGAAGACTATGCCTTAAAAAATAATCAAGCTGTCCGGATGCTGTCAATAATCAATTTTCAATAAATCTAGTGCAACCATCCATGGGGGAACTATGCTTACTTAGAATATGAAGCATGGTACGTCGAAGCGAAACTGCCTAGATTCGTGTGTGAGGTCTAGCTGATGAAGTTCAAACAGAGAAAGAAACTGTTTGTCTTTCCTTTTTTAATATTTATATTTTATAAATAACAAATGTATATTTAAGCTATTTTCGAAATTATTTAATTAAATTTATGTATTTCGAATTAAGCGTAAACATAATCAAAACAGAGGATATCAGTAACATTCAATGAAGACTTGACGTAATATGCCAAACTCCTCTAAACACACTAATACGGACAAAATCTTCCAGTCCCTTGAGTGTCCGGCTTAGAGGAGTTTCACAGTACATACTATTACCTCGAGTATTGGAAGATCACCGGCATGCTCAGTGATTCATATCTTACTGAATCGGTTCACAGCTTAGCATGAATATTGTTATAATATGAAATAGATTAAATAATAAATGTATGTTATTTTTTATTGAAAATGTAAAGAAACTTAGAACAGAATAAAAGCACATTATGAAAGATCAGAGAGAAGCGGAAATTGTAGTCATGATTATTGATTGGTTATGTGACCTGTTCGGGTATTGTTTAGGTAGATGATTAAAAAATCATATGGGACCTGGAAGCAGCACTGAGGCCGCTTCACTAAGCAATTTCTTGTATCCAGTATGTTAGTTTTGATCTGACAACATTGAGGATAAATGAAAGTTTCGTCTGAAGACACTGTTATTCAGTGTGAGCGTGCGTCATATCTGAATCCCATATATAACAGTAATTTGGAGTATTCACTGTGTGGACAGCTTATAGCATGTTCAGGATACAAGTTTAGAAAGGTAAAGATAATATCCAGTCATTGGATCAACTCGTCTCTGTAACAAAGGCGAATATATTTTAGGTTGGTAGCTATAATGAATTGAATGACTTCAATTGGGAAAACCAGAAATAATTTGTAGACATACATGACAGCCCTCACCATATTAGGCTGTAGAACAAGTGTGACGTCAGAACAGGTCATGAGTGAAACCGAGCCAATAGGAATAAATTATATGATCATATTTGTGACCAATCAGGAAATATAATGGTGATGAAATGTTTTGTGATATCACTCTGTATGTGATTAAAAGGGTGTTGCGGGACTGCTGCGCAACTTAGGGCGCTTTTCCATGTACGCGTTTTGCGAGCGTTTGCCGCGCGGCTGCCGCGCGGCGAAAATCCAACCAGTTAAAAAACAAGGGACCTATGGGTCACTGTGCTCAGCTGACGTTAACCTTGAAGGTAAAAATCTAAAATAGTATCAAATGGAGATAAAGTGTAAGAGGAAGAGGTAATAAAGGCCATGGTTGGTTTATATGATTGGTTTGTATTGATGAGCAAGAAATTGTTGCAAAAAAAATTTTGTGACCTGACCATGTGTTTCCTACTGTTGAAACTATAGCATGTGAGCAGTTTGTGAACAAATGATCTGTACTATTACCATGATCATTAGTTGGTTTTTCGATTAACTGTTGACATTTCAGTAGTTTACACATTTGTTCAATTGAATCTATTTTTTTGTATAATATATATTATTAAATATATATGTATTTTTTTTAATGAAATGTATACAGTTGAAATATAGCTTATTAACAACATAAAACAGGGCAAACAAAGCCTGATCTCAAATTCTGCTGAGGCAGGAAAATAATGAACAAATGTTTGTATTAAATCCTGATTTTTTTATCACATCAATTATTTTCTAATTTAAGTTTATATTTCTATACATTTCCAATTAAACATATATATCTGAATATAAAAGTTGATTCATAATTCTCAATTGCATCATCATAAATCTCAATCTTGTCAGATAACACCACATCATGCATACAAATGTTTATTTATTTTTTACCACAAAAATATATCTTTTAAATCTGCAAAACAATAAATATCTAAAAATAATACTTGATTTAGATTTCACAATTTTTAATTGTGTCTTTATTTATCCATAATGTGCTTCATATTTTATAATAATTTAAGCATACTGATGGGTTCAATTATATTTGTTAAAATCATTTAAAAGAAAATTGATTTCTTTAAAAATGCTACATTACACAACATTGCATCTTCTGGATTACACCTTGCATTATTTTTTCAAGGAAAGTTTTTGCATATCGGAGTGGAAACAGCATTACAATTAAGGAGATACAGTGAAAACAATAACAATTACCGCATAACACTTGGTGGGTTGGGTTTGCGGGGGGGGGGGGGGTGATTGGGGTGGTGATATGAGAATAACTGTACACCTGTCACAGCAGGGGATCTCCCCCAGTGACTGTAACAAATCAGAAACCCTGGCATAGCTGACTTCCAGTGACCTGGAGTGGGACCCTGCATCTGTAATCAAAGCAAGTGACTACAGAAAAAAAATCAATAACTAACTTAATTTTCAAGCTTTTATTTTCAAATTTCAGATATAGACAAACTAAATATTTATGTTTACATGCTGTGAAAATTAAATCAATGGTGCTTACAGGTAAAAAACGTGCCATGGTCAAAGTTGGGCAAAATTTAAGGTACTGATTTATTTTTTATGCTAATAACTTAAAAAATTTACAAAATTCAGATCTAATTTTGGGTTAACAATTGAATCTTTATTAAACATAGTTAAATACTTGAGAAAATAGACTCTAGTTTCAAAATTTTTCATGTTAAGTGAGTTTTTATTTTTCCTGATTTTTTACAAAGTCCATTATGTTTGGGCCCATAACTTAAAGAATTTATACTTTACAGACTTAATTTCTGGCATGTACATAGGAAGTATATAGAGGAATATTTATGGTAAATATGAGGAAAAACAGATGAGTGGTTTTGATATTAGGCAGTCCTGAAGTGTGAAAATAGGATTTTAATAAAAAATTGAGGTTTTTCCTTAATTTCTCAAAGGAACGAAGTCGCAAAGACCCAGTTTTCGGCTTGGTAGGAGATCTTGGGGACATCTAACATTATGCTGAATTTTGGATTCCTAGGTCTTACGGTTTCAAAACGTGCCACATCTACGGACGGACGGACGGACGGACGGACAGACGGACGGACGACGGACAATGGACCACGACTATAGCTCAGATGACTTATAGTCAGCTGAGCTAATCATGTGCTATTTCCATGTATGCGATTGCCGCGCGGCAAACGCAGGCGTCAGTTTGGGAATCCAGCAGTGCTAGGTTTCTGCGTTTGTCCATGGAAAAGGACTGGCCGCGCGGGAAACGTTTTCCATGTGAGCGTTTTGTAAGCGTTTATATATTTTTATATAATCAACTGCAGCCTTGTCTATGATAGATTTGCTTTATATCATCCCTAAAAGAATAAATTAATTTTATTCAATTTTTGTTTCATTATTAAGTTTGAAATGAAAAATACCCAAAGGTGACTACATGGGGTCCTATGGAATGCACTTAGGGCCATTCATACAAGATCCATACAACATAAGTAATTGCAAGGAAATTCCCTGTTACTCATTAACTATAAATTCCCCATTCCATTAATTTTTTAAATTATTATTATAAACGAATAAAAAAATCATAATTGTATATCGATAAATTATTGACCAAAACAACTACTAGAGGAGGGGGGGGGGGGCACCTTGGCTAGAAGGGGGGTTGGGCACCTGGGCCAGATGTGGCCTGCCAAGAGCGAGCTAGCTGTCCAGTATACCCCGCTTGAAGCGTGTATAATTAGCTTGAAAAGTCAACAAGGGTGACTTGCAAGCGACTGAATAGGACTGGTGAAAAATATTCAAAGGTTTTTACTGTTCTGATGTAAGGAAATCCTCATCTTATAAACATCAACAATTTAGTAGCAATTCATCACTTTGTGGACATAATTAAATGTTCACTTTAATCATTTTAACACCTTGTGATACAATTCATAATCCAAAATGTAGAAACATTTTGAACAAGAACGAATTAAATATAGAAAATTACAATATTCATCTAGTTGACACATCACCCTGGGGGGGGGGGGAGGTGTATGGCAGAGTAGAAGCCCATCCAAGTTGAGCTAGGACAGATTCCTGATTCGGGTTACATAACACAGGGCTGTATAACTCAGTGTACTGGGTGAGGTTGATTAAAAAACAGTTGACATGTTTGTGTAAATTGAAAAAAAAATATATACTTTTCTAAATCAATTCTTTGAAATTTTTAATCAATTCCTTTGATATTTCATATATTAAAAGATTCAATCTTCATGTCTGTATGCTGTGAAAATGAAATCAACAGTGTTAAAAGGGAAAAAAAGTGCAGTGGTCAAGATTGGGCAAAATTTAAGATAATGATTTAAAATTTATGCTAATAACCTACAAAGATTAAAAATTTTTATCTAATTTCAAGTATACATACAACTAAGTTGAATAGTGATATGTGCATGAAATAAGCTCATTAGCTTAAATAATTATCACGTTAAAGGGACCCAATCACCTATCTGACCCTTATAAACTATAAGTAATCCCTTGGAGCTTTCAGATATCACCGCACATAGGCTGCTTGTTTTGTTTATATCAACGTCTTTATAATATGTGGGGGCCCGCAAAAATATTCAAAACAAATTCAACAGGGGCATCTGGCAGCTAGTCAGATAAGCCAGAGCTTTGCAAATGGCGTTTTGCAACAAGTGACTTTTCTAATCCGAATAAATGCAACCTGCCGCCTAAGATTACATGTTTTTGCCGTTTGTCAACATTGCTGTGTTTATAAACATGTTGTTGATAAAACAAGTTCACACAACCTTCACGAAGGCCTTATAAGACTTTTCACAACCAAAATTACCCTTAGATCATTAATAAATATACAGAGGAAGCCATAATCACTTAAAATCTTTTTCAAAAGGTAGATAATTAGACACCTTTAAGTGAGTTTATATATTCCCTGATTTGAACATTGCTCCCATTGTCATTCTCACTGTCTTCTTCATAATTATCAATATCGCTCATGTCTTCATCCTCTGTCTCATTTTCCTCATGAAACAGGTTATCCGGAACTCGCTCTCCATCAAAGAATTTAGGGATGACTTTCCTCCTTCATCAAACCATGTTTCAGGGGTTCCAATCATTTATCAGAGCCTTTGCGCATTTGCCGAGATGTGGTTAAGAAGTTTGATCCTGGAGATTTTCTGCTCAAGGACATAGATGCAGCGTGGAAGGAAGTTGGCGGGGTCAAAGGAAGTGAGCTTAGACAGAGTTTGCTTTGCTTTTCTCTGCGGAATCTTGATGGGAAGAAGTGTGTGCCAAACACGGTTCATATCTTGGCACTTAATCCTAATCCCCAAAAGGGCGCAAAAGTACTAGTTCACTGTCTTCAAAACTGCGACTGGTACTGTTTCAGAAGCCCGAGAATAAGAAGAATTAATTAATATTTTGAAACTGGTTTCGAATATTTAAAGTGTACGTTTATTCCGCAAGTGAAAAAGAGAATCACCTCATAATAGATCAGATAAGTATACTCAAACTTGTCTGTATTACCATACAACGGATCAACCTAACCCTATTTGTTTCGTGTAACTGATGACCTTGACCTTGAAATAAGTTACTATGCTTTGAGAACTACTTTATCGGAACCTCACTTAATCAATCTTCCACTGATTCCACTGAAACTGTGAGATTGTGTCAAAATAATAACATTTATATATATTTATTTCGTGCAAAATTAGGATATAATCTGCTTTAAGGGCCTCAAAGTGACCTTGACCTTGTGCCTTAATTGTGACCTCAGATGGCCATGAAATCATGCTTATCATGTCGGCCATGCTTGAAAACATACAACTAGATACCAAGATTATCCAAATCTGCGAAGGCATTCCAGAAATATTGTGATCCGAAGGTTGCATTGCACGATTGTGGCAAATCACCGATATAGGGGGAGGGGTTGGCTTTTTTTTGGGCTGCAGGGCAGAACTACCGTCTGTGCAACTTAAGACTGTCATATTCTAAGGTCCCAAAGTATACTTCAACGGAAAATACACCTAAGATTAACGATAAAATTTTGCAATTAAATCGATGTATCCCGGGGACTATTTGTCGCTCGGCAATCGCATACATGGAAATAGCACATGACTTTTTAACTAGTTGGATTTTCGCCGCGCGGTAGCCGCGCGGCATACGCTCGCAAAACGCGTACATGGAAAAGCACCCTAAGGCAGATCCAGCACACAGGCCAGTGTACATCGCTGTATGTTCTACTTGGAATAAAAAACGATATTATCAACTTGGTCTGCCTGAATTACATTGCATCATGCGAGCCTGAATGAAGTTTGTGTTTTGAGCGGAAACAATTTAAACCCGATCTTAACAATATAGCTGTCCATACAAGTGTGAGCTCTATCCACCCTTACTGGTCAATCTGAATATAAACCGTGGTGACCACTGAACCTTAAAGGGACATAATCAGGAACAATATTATACCTATTCTTTCACACTATCAGTTAAGTTTTGCTTAATACAAAAATATTATGTTCTGTTGTTGATCACTTGAGGAACAACGCATTTTAGCGAATAACAACTTTTATTAGCAGCACTTAACAATATTAAGCAACATGATATGGACTGATCTGAGTGGCCCCCATCCGGTGTCACGTATTAAATGATTTCTAAAAAAGTTCCCCGGGATATCCGGCATATACACAGCTATATGCTGTTACAACACAATTACATATCCCAGCAGATCCGTCCCAGCACACAGTCTCAGTACCTTGCATACGGCTGTTGAACACCTTGTTATGGCTCTGTGTGTTGGTAAACACAGTCCAAGTGTGTCTGTTTACCATAACAAGGCCGCGTGACCAGAGGTCCGTGTGCGTTACAACACGCTTTTTTTACAGCCAGCGGGAACATGTACCACAATTTGGGTCAGGTCAGTCAGGGCATCTTATGATTGACACGTATATTGGCTCTGCGGTGCATGCACACGGCCCCATGCGCTGTGTTTATGTTGACTCCTGTGATCGCGTTAGCTCCACTGTTTTTTATACACGTTTACATGGGAAAGCAAACGGTTTCAAGGCAATATTTTAGCAGGTACATATTTATTTTAAAGGGAAAAGGCTATTTTCGTGTTTGTTTACATGCCTTATAGGTGAATGGGCCCCTTTAATGCATGAGGAAATACCAGACCGGTGTCGGTCACTTGAAGAAACTTATAATAGACTCATTGAGAACCATCTGTAGCCACCAAGATCAGTAATTTCCGGGTGGAACCTGTATATACCAGTTGTATAGTAATTATTCACATGAATATGCATTAATCTGTATATCCGTTTTGCTGATGGCAAAAATGCCTAAATTTCCCAAGAGTGCCCCGGCGCCAGGTCACCGGGTGCATTTAAAATAAAACTGTGCAGGTGTGCAGTTTCAAAAGAGGCATGCGATTTCAAGGGTATCCACAAGAAATAAATACGTACTCATAGAAAGTTTTTTGCGGACTCCGCAGTATATATAGAGCGTGCGTAAGTCTTTTGCGGATACTATATTTGCGGATAAATGGAAACACAGCTTTAAGGAGGCTTTTTTTTTTTATCAGGACGCGACATCGCTGTTTGGACTGGTGCCGTTATCTGGGTTAACGAATTACTGTTTGTGTGTATTCATTGAACTGAACCGCGAAGCTCCAAGCAAACATGTTTGAGGCCTTCCCGGCCATAGTTAAAGCACTCTTTATAATACAATATTCCAAATCATATTTAATTGTCAGCTCTTTAATTCAGTCATGCAGATAATTTAAAGTCATGCATCGGATTTCGGAAATAATTAGTTTTGCATCATTCGTGACAAATATATGCGGACGGACATTTAAACTTAAGTTTTGATGTCGAAAATGAAAATGATTATATATATTCCGTAATTATACTATTATTTTTCGCGACCTACACATATGTTTATGGGGTTGTTTTCATTACAGGGGATCACATTAGGTGCCTAACCTGGAGAAACCTAGCCATGACAACATTACACTCGGACCTTCTTAAATTAAGTGATAGGGGCCTGCGGTCCACGTACGTCTTCAGTTAATTTAAAATCGACGTTGGGTGGCAGGCTGCCGCTAGGAGACAACCCGCTTGTGTGATATATTTTAGCTGTTTCGTGCAGCCGAAAATATAAAGTTATTAAATTACATAAGTCGGGGATCCATGAGAATGTATTTAACTCCCCCCACCCTTCTCTACCCCACCTGCCCCTTCTCTCTCTCTCTCTCTCTCTCTCTCTCTCTCTCTCTCTCGCTCTCTCTCTCTCTCTCTTTCTCTCTCTCCCCCCCTCTCTCACACTCCATCTCTCCCTCACACTCTGCATGTCTCTTCTCCCCGCCCCCCTGCGCACCTCTCTCTCTCAGTCGGACGAACAACATTTATAAAAGTTATTAAATGTTATAAAACATTATATAGAAGAATAACAACAACATGAACAATATGCTCCTGTATCATTGTATTAAAGTAAATCATTAATGGTTATGCATGCTGATTCAAAGTCTTAATCAAATTTTCATGGATTTGACACTGGGGGGGGGGGGGGGGGGGGTAAGTATATTCTCATGGATCTCAGACCTATTTCATTTATCCGATAACGATATATAGCGCGTCTATAATTACATAACTCCTTTCAAGTACATGTACACAGAGAGAAAGAGCATTAAATTATCATGGTTTCCAGACGTCTCGTTAAGAATTTGTTATATATGTTGTTTGTCCTATAATTAAACGAAATATTTGGTCTATGATTACATAACTGATTGCAAATACATATTGAGAGAGAGAGAGAGAGAGAGAGAGAATAATAATATTGTTCGATATACTAGTATATATTAATGTTTGTAGAACACTTAAGCCGGGTGCTCATAATACCCGATTTTATCGGCTGATTCATAGGTTGCCCGACTTAGTACCTACAGGGGTGGGCCTACACTATCGTGTAGTGTGACGGCCCCAGCGACGCGAAAATGCGGCGTCGCCAAGAGTCTGGCACTGTCAAAGAAAAATGGCCAATTTTATCGGGCGATTAGCGGAATCGTGTAGTGAGCCGATCCGTGCGACAAAGTCGACCGATTTTTGTTTATTTTGGTTTGGCTAGAGTGCACATTCTGCGATGGTATATCTGCCCTACTCTCTATTCATCATTGTAAATTCATTACCTTTGGACCCGATCACTTCCCAGGGGCGTCAATACAGGTTGGGAGGGTGTATATATTCCCGATGTTTTAACAAGGCGCATAGACAATGTAACTATGTATTGATATTTATACACTTTGGTTCCATTTCTTGGTTAATTATGAAATGTTATATATCTGTACCTGTTTTAAAATTTATATAAAATGGAAACATGATATCTCACTCCTTATACTCGATTGTAATATATTTGAAATACAATGAATGTCACAGAGACAGTAATATATATATATATATATATATATATATATATATATATATATATATATATATATATTGTTACGGGGTGCACATAAAAGCGGACCGAACTGTCTCGCTAATGAATTAAGCTTGCTTTTTAGCCCTCAGCCTTTAGGCTGATGGGCTATTGTCGTCACCCAAGCTGTCCGTCCGTCCGTCCGGCGTCCGTTAACTTTTACCTTGTGAGCGGGATATCTGGAAAAGGATTCACCGTCAGAATTTTATTTCCTCGGTAAAGATGTATATCGACAAAATCTCGGTCAAGTTCGAAGATGGGTGACCTTGACCTATTTTTCTACATTTTGGAGCTGATTATAGAAAAACACTTAGATGCTTATTACTCAGGAACCATTTGGTGGATTTTCACAAAACTTACTATGATTATTGGGATTGATAGTCTGTACCTGCTACACAAGTTTGGTGGCGTCACCTACAATTTCTGATTTTTAATGAATTTTTATCGGATTTCTCAATTTTGGGCTTGTGAGCGGGATATCTCTAAAAGGATTCACCGTAGGAATTTTATTTTTTCGGTGAAAATGTATATTGACAAAATCTCGGTCAAGTTCGAAGATTGGTGACCTTGACCTATTTTTCTACGTTTTAGAGCTGATTATAGAAAAAAACATTTAGAAGCTTATTTCTCAGGAACCATTGGGTGGATTTTCACAATACTTACTACGATCATAGGGACTGATGGTCTGTAACTGCTGCACAAGTTTGGGGGCGCCACCTACAATTTCTGATTTTTAATGATTTTTTCTTGGATTTTTCAACTTTGGCCTCGTGAGCGAATATATCTCTAAAATGATTCACAATAGGAATTTTATTTCTTTGGTGAAGATGTAAATCGACAAAATCTCGGTCAAGTTCGAAGATGGGTGACCTTGACCTACAATTTCTGATTTTTAATGAATTTTTCTTGGATTTTTCAACTTTGGCCTTGTGAGCGAATATATCTCTAAAAGGATTCACAATAGGAATTTTGTTTCTTTGGTGAAGATGTAAATCGACAAAATCTCGGTCAAGTTCGAAGATGGGTGACCTTGACCTACTTTTCAAGGTCACAGAGCTTATAATAGAATAAAACTTATTTTTCAGGAAGCAATTGGTGGATTGTTATGAATCATGGTACATACCTCTCCATTTTAAATTTATAACTGGACATGTACAGATATACATCCATGTGAGAACAGATAGGTAGTACTTGTTACTGTTACCACCTTTAAACACTGTTCTTTTGGCTGAGGGCTTTTGTCAGCTTCTGCTGATATTCTAGTCTAGCGAAGCGGTTGGGACGCCGGACTTGTAACAAAATGGGGGCTTGTCCGACGGGACGGTTAAACTTTGTGGCCCAGGGAATAAGCTCACCAAAGTGTGACTCCTGGGATAATTAGTCTTGTTCTGATAGCAGAACGCTCTTAAGAGGGGATGTGTTACGGGGTGCACATAAATGCGGACCGAACTGTCTCGCTATAGTGAAGCTTGCTTTTCTAGCGAAGCGGTTGGGACGCCGGACTTGTAACAATATATAAATATATATATATATATATATATATATATATATATGTGTGTGTTTACTGGTATACACAATACCATTCATGGGGCTGGATCCCTAGCACACTTTATTCATTGAGCCACCGGCAAGGCTTTCTCATCGTATACAAGTATATATAGCCGTGTTGTACTTAAATCCATTTCTGAATATATTTGCCATGATCTATCATAGAGAGTCGCCTGATACATTATAGATCATCCCACTTCTACGGCATATAACAATAAAGATAAAAAACTATTAATCATACAAAGTCTCTGCTGCTATTGACGTTTGTTGTTATATGCCGTAGGAGGGAGAAAGGTTGATTAAGTTTAAACTGATTTATACACAGGACAGAAAAGTACATATCCCTTCCCTTCATTCCTAGAAACAGGAAATCCTAAAAAAATCACAAAAACGTGCACGCAGAATATCATTTTCTAAATTTGAGTTTGATGATTATACTTATTGTCCAAACCGTGTGTGTTATTGCAAGCTTCTTTGCCTGTTGAAATGGCCCGCGGGTATCTGATATCCTGATGCTGGATGTTGGGTTTTACCAAATCCACCAGATGACTGAAGATATGCGGAGATAACCTAGACTACCTAGTAAAATTGATGATGGGCGGTTCATTCTCTTCTCTCAGTTCGCATACACGTAAATTGTATGCCACTAGTTCCTCTCTTCTCTCAAGACTTAACCCGCAAATCAAGATTTTAATAGAGCATAAAGCCGGGTGCTCACTATCTGATTTTATTACGCGACATTTTAGGGCGATTTTTACCCAGATTTTCTCAAAATCGGTTTCGATTTAGGTGACCGATTTTCGGTGTCACATATACCGACGCGCACGTTCCAACTTTTCGATTATCGTTCAAGCTCGCGATCTGCTACTGAGCTGGCTACAGCAGGATTACCAAAAGGATATTCTTTTTTCGCTTTGTGGCTTGTCTGCAGAAATATGCTTTGGCAGAATCTTGATTTGCAGGCTTTAGAGAATCTTTTCGCGTCAGAGTGGTTTCGGCTACACGAAACCGCTAAATTATATCACACAAGCGGGGTTTCTCCAGGTAAATGTGATCCCTTCTGATGAAAAAAAACCCGTTAACATATTAAGGTCGCAAAAAATAACAATATATTTACGGAATATATATAATTATTTCATTTTCGACATCAAATATCAAACCAGTTTTATTTGTCCGACCGTAGATATGTGTCAAGATTGATACAAAACTAGTCATTCCCGAATACCGAAGATCGAGGTATCTTTATAAAAAACCTGAAAGACTGAATTTAAAAGCTGACACAAAAGATATGATTGGGAAAATTGAATTAAAGAGTGCTTTAACTATGGCCGGGATGGCTTCAAACCTGTTCGCTTGGAACGTCGCGGTTTAGTGAACACGACCATTTAGTAATCCTTTGCGCAGTTCAAGGCACCAGCCCAAACAGCGATGTTGCGTTCTGGTAAAAAAGTCCTAAAAACGCTGGCACCTGTATTTTTTATTTCCTAGGTGTCTTCTTTCATCTTAATTCTTTTTCCAAGTAAGTTGCATATGTCGAGGCCCAGATTAGAATCTGGCCCAATTAAAAACTGGGCCAGCGCAGATTAAAAGTGTGATCTAAACCGACCCAGATCAAATTTTTATCTTGGCCAGACCAGTTTTAAACTGGGCCAGCCCAGATTAAAATTTTGATCTGGGCCGGTCCAGATTACAACCCTGTGGTTAAGACTTCAGGACTGAAATCTGGTCTGGACTAATTTTAAACTGGGCCATTAGATTAGAATTTCGATCTGGGCCAGTCAATATTACAATCCTGTGTAGGACTAGTTTTAATTTGACCAGCCCAGATTAGAATTTTGATCTCGGTCGGTCAATATTACAAACTTGTGGTGGACTGATTTTAAACTGGGCCAGCCCAGATCAGAATCCTTACCTAATCCTATGCTGACTTGGTTTGTATCATCTTAATTAGATTTTTCAAGGGCCTTCCTTTCTAAATATTTAGTTATAAGTTCTAGGTCCAACATTACAATATACATGTGCAAAATTTTCTAATGGGTGGCGGAACAGAAAGATGACAGACCAAAGACCCCAACCTCGGTAAATTTTAAATTTACAGGTCTTGGATAACAAGCTTTACATTGGGTAATATATATTTATAATTACTGAATAAATTTTAGTTTGGTTTATTGATTAATACAAATGTCCTGTAAGCTATATTTATAGTTTTCAGCTGTGAAATACCAATGTTTAACATGATCATTTTATCAGTTATATATTAATTATTTCACATAGAGGTTAAATTACAACATAAATATGACAGGTGTCATTTATGCAATAAATTTATGAAATAGTAATTATTATGGACTTACAATATTTTGCAAATCCTTTGAATTGATTAAAGGAAACTTAGGTAAATATATAGTGTTTACAACCGAAGCCAGCCTATGTGTAATTTAAGATTCTGATCTGGACCGGCCC
The DNA here is from genome assembly GCA_026874595.1 of Sipunculus nudus. Lineage (NCBI taxonomy): Eukaryota > Metazoa > Annelida > Sipuncula > Golfingiida > Sipunculidae > Sipunculus > Sipunculus nudus. Next base: position 45,259,351 of record CM049306.1, on the reverse strand, counting down.
AGTTTAAAATCCGTCCACCAAAGGACTGTAAACTTGACAGGCCCAGATCAAAATTCTAATCTGGGCTGCCCAGTTTAAAATCAGTCCAGACCAGATTTCAATCCTGAAGTCTTCACCACAGGATTGTATAATCTTGACCGGCCAAGATCAAAATTTTAATCTTGGCTGGCCCAGTTTAAAACTAGTCTGGCCAAGATAAAATTTTGATCTCGGCCGGTCAAGATCAAAATTTTGATCTGGGCTGGCCCAGTTTTAAATTGGGCCAGATTCTAATCTGGGCCTCGACAAATACATGAACTGTACATGGTCATTTATGACAGCATATATATACGCCAGGGGCGTAGCCAGGATTGAGGTAACCGAAACATTAGGTAAAGGCAATTGCTACACAAACACACACACACATATATATTTCTAAATTCACCGGATGTTGGCTCAAACAGTCAAAGAAACAAAAAAGAGGAGAGGTATCAACGCCATAATGTGATTGATTGAAATGTATGACTATATATAAGTAGAAATGGTCTGCGGCTATGCAGTCTTTCCTCCGCAGTCACACAGCGCTCTATGTATTGCAATATATATATATATATATATATATATATATATATATATATACAAAACACCAAACAATAAATCCACACAGCATTCTAATGCTTAATTCCAAATAGAAATATAAGTTGTACAATGTGAATGAACAATGAACCCATAGGTCACGGCGTTCAGCTGAATTTTGTAAAAATTCAGCAAATGCAAAATTTCCTTATTTCCATTGTTTCTGTAATATATATAGAAATATAATATCCTGCTAGTTGCTGATAATCGAGCACTAAATATATGATTGTCAAACTAATACTCGTGACATGACTGCCATGGGAAAACCACTATAGGTTTTTTTGTAGATATTTTGTTGCATATGAAATATTTACAGATAGACACAGGTGGAATGAAAGAAATGATAACTTTATTTAACTTTCTGCTGAGGCAGAGAAATAAAGATCTTAAGTTTATATTAAGCCATTTTTTCAGCATGTCCTTTTTGGGCAGGAGAATAACGATTCATTCAATGAATAAATTTTATCATATTGAATCTTTCAAATTTGCAAATATATATATGATAAATCTGCAATAGGCCTACCAAAATGAAATCTGCAAATATAAGCGTTTTCTTTTATTATTAGCTGCATCATTATTTATCCTTAGTTTGGTAATGGAAATTTATGCATACACATATATTCTACTTTTTTTTATTTAAAAAAATGCTTAAACTAAATTTTAAAGAATACTATTTTTTAAATAAAATCACTAAAAAATGCACCTTCTAGATTATTCATTAGATCTCTATTAAACAAAAAGGTTTGTAGATTGGGGTTTTTAGTTTAATGTACATGAGGTTTTGAGTTTAATGTACATGCTTAATTTTAATAACTGAAATAAAAAATCAGTAAAATTGATTTAAAATTGCCTGTTCAGATCACGTATACACACTGTTGACACATGTTTATGAACACGCTTAATTTTAATAACTAAAATAAAAATATCAGTAAAATTGATTTAAAATTGCCTTTTCAGATCATGTATACACATGTTTATAAAGAAAGCAAACATTTTCCACTCTTCTGAAACAAGCAGTTCCTCTCAACATGCACATCCACACCTTTTTAGCAAAACGTAACAGTGATAATTCCATGTGCACTCATTGTAACTCCTTGTAGTACAAAACAAATTCCAAAATGTAGCCAAAGTCTAGAAAAAAGTATAAACATAGAAAATTATAACATTCATCAACATGACGGGGTTGGGGACGGGAGCAGAACCCTAGTTCTGTTGAGAAAAGGGAGTTAGCTCCGTGGACTGAAGGAAGTTAAATAACAGGTGACCAGGCGAGGGCTCCGGCACTCACTACTACACACCATCGTGCTTGGTTGACTTGAAATAAACAATTCCAATAATTGACATGGTGTCTTAAAACTTGCATAAAAGCTACTGTTTTTGACCAGTTACTTTCAAATTTCCGATTTCAAAAGAAAAAAATTGATGCGTACATACTGTGAAAATTCAACCATCAGTGCTTACGGTTATTGATTTTAAATATATGCTCATAACTTGAAAAAATATCAAAATTTGAATCTAATATCTGGCATACGATTAAAGTTTGATTAAAGAGTTTTATCCTTAAAAAAAAGTTTCCAGCTTTTACATTTACCATGTTAAGTGAGAATATATATTCTCTTATGTTTTGACAAGGTACATTATGTTCAGATCCATAACTTCTAAAAGTTACTCTATATTGACTTGATTTCTTTCATGAACACAGGAAATATACAGAGAATTATCTATGCAAATATAAACAAAACAATATAAGAGAATTTAATAAAAGGCACTAAGAGTACAAACAGGCCTTTACTGGAAAACGAAGGTTTTTTTCCTTCACTTTTCAAGGGAACGAAGTCGCAGTGACTAAGTTTTAGGTTTGGTAGGAGAACTTAAGGACACGTAACTGTTTGTTTAATTTTGGATTCGTAAATCGAACAGTTTCAAAAAGTTTCCCTGTCAACCGATGGCCGGCCACCCGGATGAAGGACCATGCTATAGCCCTGGTGATTTATAGACAGCTGAGCTACATATATCGTATTTGCAGGATCAAACCTAATAAAATGTAGAAATAGGTCCAAAATCAGCGGATACCAGTGACAGGATTTTTCATGATTATGTTTTAATAAATTTAATCATTATCAGACTGAGTGAAATTTGGGGGAGTAAGGGGAGAACTGGGTGCCACGGGGGGGGGGGGGGCACGGCCCCCTGCGGCCCCCGTCTGGCTACGCCCCTGCATACACTCACACGCGGATATATCTGGGTTCGCAGATATCTGGGAAACGGATAGCCGGGCCTGAACCTATTTGAGTACAATATCCATATGTTTCACAGTCATTGATCTCTGTTCAGGCCTGCAGGGACATATGTCCACAGAGGAATAAACTGAATATAGAACGGGGGGGGGGGGGGGGCACATACAATGTGGCTTAGTTGGAAAGGGGTGTTACAGAAACTATAAAAATATGAAAGAAAAATATGGCCCTGTTTTTTTTTTTAGATTAAGCTTATTTTATTCTATTTTCATGAATTCTAGCCTATTAAGGTGACTCACCCCAATAAAACTGTCCCTTGTGCATATAGTATACACAACAGCTGTCAGAATCAGCATACATTAAGATCAATGAATGCTGACCCCAATAAAGATGGATCATTGATCTTAACCAACAGGTGTGAGATACCACAAGGCCTACAATTAATTTTTCAGTTGTCACCCTAATGCTGAGTGCTATGCCAAACAGCGGATAAAACATGCTTAGCAATTAAGAGAATAAATGTTTAATCCTTAATGAATGATTACAACAATATCCTGAATAACTTGCCTCTAAAAATGTGGATCCAGCCGAAATGTGGATCCATGTATTTTTTAAATATATGAATGGATAACTATTTTATATTTGATCATCTATCTTGTTCGTTAAAACTTAAAAAAAAACAACTGACGATCTTCTAAGTTGCTGAGAACCAGAAGGCCATATAAACTGAAGACAGAGAGCTCGAGAGCCAACAGACCATCTCCAAGCTTGGTGTAATCACAGGCGCTTGAATTGCTATTAGTGTATAGATTTCGGTTAAATTTGTTACTTTTCTGGGTCATTTCCTGATAACTATTACTTATCTGACATTTCCCTCGCGTTTTTTACACTATATAGTTTATCTCTTTATTATTAACTTAATATTTGAGATAGGCAGGCAAAAAGCCCCCGTCGTTAGGTCTGATAACCTTGGCTTAGCAAGCGAGGACGCGCTTTATGATTGGTTGATATGTTTGTTATACTGGAGTTTTCAGATTGTGACACCGCCAACGTAACAAAGGTCAAACCAATCACGCATGTACTTCAAATTTAGCCCGAAATCGATGTGCCATGGCTTTCCGGCCTGAAAACGGGGGTTTCTTGCATGCCTATCTCAAATATTAAGTAAATAATTTAGAGATGGACCATATTGTGCGAAAAACGGTAGGGAAATGTCAGATAAGTTATAAGTTATAACAGTTATACCACTTATAAGGAAATGACCCGGAAAAAGTAACAAATTTAACCGAAATCTAGACTTATAGCAATTCAAGCGCCCGTGGTGTAATTTAACGTCTGGCGACCTATATAATTATTATCCAGACACAAGAAGTATTATAACAATAGTATCTTCCATGCTTGATGTGGAAACACAATAACGTAACTGAGCAGTGTAGCTTAATAATGAACTACTTGACCATGGTTGCCATCGACAACAAACCTACCATTGTCAACAGTCACGGGAACATACAGTGTACAGCTATAAGCAGTGATGCATTCAATAAAGTTGACCTACCATGCAAATAAGTCACTAATATGAATATAATGAATTAAGTGTCTGGGGTGATCATTCATTATGGATAAAGAAATCGGCCTACTGACTAAAAATGTTACCCAATATACTCCAGTGGATAAATTTTAAGCCCTTCAAGGCATGACTATAGAATAACTCACGCACCACTCTGGGACATGCCACTTGTTTGAACAGAAAACGTTTTTATATCCAGCTGTTTGTTCTTGATTTTGCCACTTATATTTATTCTGCCTCTTACTCCTCGATTATATGAATTCTAATCATCATATCGTCCGTCCGTATATACTGAACAGGCCCGTAGGCTGACTGCTGAGAGGGAGGGTTCGTTTCACTGATGGTGGAACCTTTACATATATAAATATATATAAACATCCGATGTTTTCTTTCAAAGGAATAAAAACAATCCAAATAAGCATACAATTTTTAGCGAATTGTCCTTTTTCTCGCCGTGTGTACTAAGAACGTCCCATCAAAAGCGTTTTGCAAGCGTCTGCTATAGCATAATTATGGTCATAAGGTGGATTCGGCTATAATACGTGCACACTAAACATGCAGCGGCATGACATTTATTTCATTTCAGATTTGAAAAAGGAAACATCTATATTTATTGTCAAACTCACACCTCAGTCATCTGATATTCTCCGGTGTCTGTCCATTTGAGTGATCATTACGTTAACTGACAGTTAAAAGAGGTTGCTTGAAATTGATATATATTAAATGCAGATAACTTGAAAATTAACATTCTTGGATAGAAATGAACTGGGTGATGTTTGGTGTCAAACAGAATACTGTTTACTGTTTTTAGCTATACTTGAAATTTGCATAAATTAAAAAAAAGGACCAAAAGGCGAGGCAGTCAGAAGCTGAAAGAGTGAGAATTATATTGAAATTCTTTGACAAATGAAGCAGTTCATAGGACAGAACTGGGCCGGAGCTTGAACTTTAAGGGATAAATTAAGATTCCGGGGCAACTTGCGAGTTCCGAATAAAAAAAAACTAATTAGGTATATACATTGTACTGTATGATAAATGAAATGTGTAGACTGACCTGGATTACTTATAAATTATATAGTATTACCCCCCTGAAAACTCCCATACCTGACCAAATTTTTGGGTAACTGCCTTAGAATTTCAGAACCAATAGCTTAAATCCATGTATTCATGGTATTTGGAAATTATATCAACAGTGCTTACGAGAAAACAATATGCGAAAGTAAAAGTATAGGGTAAAATTCATGGTAGTGAATTTACATTTGTTGATTACTTTAAACATACATTGAATTTCTGACCTGATCTCCGGTGTATACCTAAATCTAAATTAACTGTAGTTATTTTCTGGATGAACTGAGCTCAAGCTCAAGCGGTTAACATACTAATTGAGTAAAAATATTCTCGACTAAACACATGATCCAGTCCATACATTTTTTCTAATTACTCAATACTGTCTTAATTTTCCTTATATACATCGGACGTATAATGAAAAGCCCTGTGCCTTTATCAGAACAATACAAGCTAAACATTTTTTATATAAGGCAGTCTTAAATTGTTATGATAGGTTTTAAATGCAAACTAGTTTAGTTTAATTTTTCAAAGGAACAAAGCACAGTGACCTAGTTTCCGGTTTGGTAGAACTTCTGTACATCGTACTGTATGTAAAATTTCAAATCCGTAGGTAACGATGTAAATCATGCAAATCTAACGGGCAGACAAACTGCCGATAGGACGACAATAGACAGTGGGTCATCCCAATATATATATCTTATGAACTAACGAAGCAATAAGCAAGGCCCTCATTTTATTTGCATCACCAACAAATCGAAAAGTCCCATAAGCTCATTTATTAATCTCTATATGATATATTTTTAATTTTTGTTTCGTTTCTTCCTATATTTATAATTATTATGTCAACAAGCTTAGTTTGGACCTTTGACACGTATGCCCCCTGCACTCTATATTGGCAAAGGCCTTAGTCACATCTGTTGGCCCGGAAACAAGAGGGTGCTAATGCCCTCTTTGCATGAGAGGGGGCAACCGACAATTTTCTCTCTATCTCCTCTCACACGGCAACAAACATCCAGTTCTGAACTATAATCAGAAGCGAGCAGTGGACTGTTTGGCCCGAGTACAAAATCCGGTCTTCATTTCCAAGATGGGTCTTAACTAACTGGACCGTCTCATATTAGTAGTAATCAACATAAGCCTGATGTCATGACATCGACATGCCTCTTACTTCTCAATTACATGATACCTTAACATCATTACGTCCGTCCGTATACACCCATAACCTCGTCAATGCAGACCGGAATCTATACTCGCTCCGACGGTTTTATTTAAAGCTTCCTTCAGGGGTGATATTAAACATTTTGAATTGTACTTGCAATCTACGTCCCTAACAGAGCTAAAGAAAAAGAGGCCGCTTTAAACAATATTTATACTGAAAGATATGCATGGAACAGGACAGAAGGGGTTAAAAATAATGTTCTGTATAATTTTCCCAGATTATAGCATATCAGTATTCGTGAGGTGGAACCTAGCCGCCGACGACGACGCAACAGGTTTCAGGTTTCTGTTGCGTCGCCGGCCCATCAAAGGGCTAACTGGGGTTATAGCACGATACGATCTGTTACTCTTAGAAAGAAAATTAAATAAAAATATTTCCTATGGTTTTAGCAAACCAAGTTCACATAATGTTGTATGTCGAAAGGCCTGTAATAAAAAATCACAATTCTGGAAAGCATGAAGCACCTGTAACATCAACAACTGATAGTATTTGTCCAGAGAGAATTGAAGCATTAACAGCCCCGGTAGACATCTTGCATTTGGTGGCAGTCCTGTATAAGGCTTTAGGCCTGTGTACAATTATGTTCATATTTTAACTTCCTTGGTGCAAAATAGGGCTGAGAAGAGAACAGTAATGTTTTCTTGTGGTCAAATAAACAATACACATAGATGTACTGAACATTAATCAATGGATATATGTTAAATCTCACAGTTGTGTATGGAGTGTTATAATCACAGTTAACAGCAGGTGCAATCTATGGACTCCACAATGCGTCAGTCACTGAAAAAAAAGCAATTCAGGAGTTCATTCTTATGGGCTAGGTGCAACCCAGATTCTCAGCGTCCGAACACCTCCCCCCCCCCCCCGGGAAGCCTCCAGAAGCACATACCTTGTCATGACATTGCGCGAGTGATTCTTTAGTCCGTGTTTTACAATATACGTAAATCCATATAAGTGACGCTTTAGTGTACATGCACAAAGAACACATGCAACTCCGCTTGGCGCTGGCTGTGTGAAGCGCAGGTGAATTCATGCATGCGGGTCTTACCTGAAACATCGATCGCGGCCATGTTTAAACTCTGTAGATCGTTGACCAGGTGTCATGGATTGATCACTCCGCTTGACAACGGCTCGGCTGGATATGTTTTTACGAATTATCTATACGCTGTCCGTCACCCTGCATGCGAAGTTAAAACACATGATGGCCTCATTTCGGTTCTGCCCTCAACCGGCTCCAGTACGCATGTTATATCACTGTAATTATATAAATAATACCGTCACCACCGGTCGGCGGTCAGGTGTGACAATGGTTAACCGAGTACAGTTTTGTGTTTCTTGCGGGCAGTGCGCATGCTCGATCGAGGCACACGTGGTCGTTGAATAGCTGTAATCTGGTCACAAGGATATAGATACATGGAAAAGATTAATTTGATGTGCCAGTGACACAGACTGAGTTAGTTATATAGACAAAGGTCGCGTCGGCTGCCGGCGGCGACGAAACGTTTTATACCGTTAGCGGACGACTGTGTAAACTCTATGATATATTTAACATTTTAATCACCCTTAGTGGCTACGTCGCCTGTTGACCCACACTTACTTTAGGCGGCGAAACCGGGGGCCAGGGCACCGGGGGGGGGGGGCACTCCACAATAATATTGTTGTGGTGGCTGAGCCCCCCCCCCCAACAAAAGGATGGATATAAAAACATACACTATTTTATTATTGAGTATTTACATTCTCACATATATATATCCTCCTCCGCTCGGGCGCTTCGCGCCCTCAGTACTTGGAGTACTATATATACAGGGCCGCAGCCTCCGGGATTGAGGTGGAAACAATCATATTGCAATGTTGATATTTTGTGTGAAAATGCGTCTATTGCCAGACAAATAATAATCTCTTTACAAGGAGGTACTGTTTCACTAAATAAGCATTGACCAATAAATTGCAGCAAAAATGCACCAGAATGCAGTAGTATACATACAGAGTTTAAAAATTTTCCACACTGTGGAAAGTGGACACCACCTCCACCCCTCTCGGGGAATGATTGCATTTAGAGTACAATATTATAAATATTGATCTACCCCTCCCATGTAAGCACTGTTAACTGAATAGATCTGCCGGAACAAAGTTTCGCGATTTCAAACTATATTTTCAGCCGGGTTCAGCGCCGTTGTCGTTTCTGGAGAACAACTATAGAACCATTTGATAACATAACCCGAAACGTGGGATCCTTACAGCGTCAAATGACGTGAACTGGTGACCTACCATTTTCATGAAACCTTTAACTTTTCGTCTGTCTGTGGCTCCCATCTGTCAATATTTTGCATATCTCAGGAGTGGATTGACGTATTGACCTAAAATGTTGCATATCCACATGTATTGCCACCAACTATATATACAATCGTGATCCCTGAATATCATATGTATAAAATTAGCCTAACATTTTATGTATCTGCACATGTTGGTTAGATTTTTCGTCCACATTTATTTTGCTCATCTTCATTTTACCAAATGTACCAAGTCAGTGGCATGACCAAGCATTCACAGACCTGGGTCGGGCTTTTTACCGAGCGCTACCGAGCATACCCGAGATCTTTTTACCGAGCGCTATTCTGGATTCAGGCATTTGCTATGACCCGTGTGGGGCTACCGAGCGCTCAGACTTTTTACCGAGCGCTGCCCTGTGTTCACACCAGGCAATGCTCTGACCCACGTGGGGCTACCGAGCGCTGGGGACTTTTAACCGAGCGCCTCCCTGCTCTTACAACGGGTATATAGTGTTCTTACATACTTCAAACGTCTTGGGACTACCAAGCGCGAGAGACTTTTTGCCGAGCGCTACCATCGCGCACATGACAAATGTAGTTTTACTGCATTCAATAAAAAAATCATATTCAATTATTTACATTAGATTTGTTTATAGACCATGAATAAGTATATGCTTATGTTATCTTTCCCAAAGGTTCACATAAAAAATCAAAATAAAGTAACCAATCCCCCCCCCCCCGAACAAATTTAAATAAAAACTAAACTAAAAGGGTGTGGGATGAGTTTCCTGCAGTCCCGGCTGGGTCGTGGGTATCCATCCGACAATACATCCCAAAATATACAATAGAATAAAAATATTAACCCCCCCCCCTCTCAACAAATGTAAAGCAATCAATTAAACTAAAACAACCCACCCCACCTCCTAGGAAACCAAGATCCCTGAAGAAGGTAAACATCAGCTACAAACTACCATGAAAACCTGGACCAAGGGAGACTGTAGCTGCAGCTGATGATACAAGTACCAACCAAGGGAAGTCCTAAATGTTGCACCACAACAATGAGCCCAACCAAGGGGGATTGTAGCTGCAGGAAGAGAAAACCAGCACTACAACAGGGCAGAGAAGAAGAAAGAAGAACCCCCCCCCCCACTCCCCCATGTACATAAAATAGTTATAGCCAGTAGACGATAGAATAGAACTAGAAAGAAAAAGAAAAAAGAAAAATACATAAAACAAAAAATTAGAAAAAAAAATTTAAGCTGCACTATTAGATCCTGAATAGTAAATACCAGACTATTCCCACTCATCTAGAATGCACAACACAAGCACAGCACCAAAATACTATGCTTGCACGTAATTTTTAGTTTAGTATATTTCAGGTACTACACTCACCATGTCAAGAGGTCTGGATTTCTCTACATACCCCACTGCATATACACACAAACATCATATCACACTTTCTTTTTACCCCCACACAAAAATATGCAGGGAATTACAACATGCAACGACGGGAGTACTCCGAAGAAATATGTGAGAACATATTTTGATGACGGACTATTCTTACCAGCACAAATGTTGAATTCTCACCACTGCTCACGACATATAACAAACGCAAAATCACCTTGCACGAGGCACCAATAATACAACAAAACGTATTTAGCGAAAATATTAATTAATAGAAGCCTCACGCCACCATAAATTCAAGCATACACCTTTGCAGTTTTTATAAATTAAATTAAGTAATAATAAAATTAAAAACACAACAAGACACTAGCAGCGAGGTTGCCGATGACGAAAAAACTTGTAAACTTGCATAACTGGGAAACTGGTTAAACGGTCCAAATGACCGAAATCGCAAGTAAAAGGGCTTTGCGTCTCGAAGTAAGGTCGTTAACAAGGATCGAGTTCGGTTCTCGAATGGCATGGCTGGGTCTCCGCTGCTGGGATCGGTGGAGGGAATGCGGGTTGCTTCGGGCTTTGTGGCTGTGGATGCTGTAGCTTTCTAACAAGGACTTCAACCCAGGAGAGAAGATGGCGCCCTCTACGGCTCCTTGCTTGGCTTGGCGTGGCACTGCGACTGTTGGCTCAGAGAACATGCTTAAGGAGCGCACAGGGCTGAGGTCTTGACCGCAGCAACCTGTAGCTGCTCGATGAGCGTATACTTCTTTTGGTTTGTTATCTTTCCCACTCATTCTCTCTCTCTCTCTCTCTCTCTCTCTCTCTCTCTCTCTCTCTCTCTCTATATATATATATATATATATATATATATATATATATATATATATATATATATATATCTGTACACATATATGTATATATATATATCAATGTAATCTATATATACCAAGCGCTAAATCATGCATTAATTTTAAAAATATAACATACCCTCTTACAAATATTATATACATTCAATATATATGTATTTTTGATAACAGTCCCTCCTATTCCGCTTCTTCTCTCTCCCTTTCTTAGATTTGTTTATAGACCATGAATAAGTATATGCTAATGTTATCTTTCCCACTCATTCTCTCTCTCTCTCTCTCTCTATATATATATATATATATATATATACACATATATGTATATATATATCAATGTAATCTATATACCAAGCGCTAAATCATGTATTAATTTTAAAAATATAACATACCCTCATACAAATATTATATACATTCAATATATATGTATTTTTGATAACAATCCCTCCTATTCCGCTTCTTCTCTCTCCCTTTCTTAGATTTGTTTATAGACCATGAATAAGTATATGCTAATGTTATCTTTCCCACTCATTCTCTCTCTCTCTCTCTCTCTCTCTCTCTCTCTCTCTCTCTATATATATATATATATATATATATATATATACACATATATGTATATATATATCAATGTAATCTATATACCACGCGCTAAATCATGTATTAATTTTAAAAATATAACATACCCTCATACAAATATTATATACATTCAATATATATGTATTTTGATAACAATCCCTCCTATTCCGCTTCATCTCTCTCCCTTTCTTTTTTCTCTCCCTTTTCTCTCTCTCTCTTAGAGTCTCTCTTTCTTTCTTTCTCGCTCCCTTTTTTATCTCTCTCTATATTCTCTTTCTTTCTCTACCTTTATATATATCGGATAAATATTATATATAGTATAGGTCTTTGTTACCTTCCCCTCCGATTAACGTTTTTCTTCTTCTCTCTGTCTGTCTGTCTTTCTTTCTCTCTCTCCTTTATATATCGGATCAATATTATATATATGGTATAGCGCTCTCTCTTTTCTTCTCTCTATTTTTCTCTGTCTCTTTCGCTCGCTCTCTCTCTCTCTCTCTCTCTCTCTCTCTCTCTCTCTCTCATATATATACAAATATATTCTGATATATTTAAATATGTAGCATAATTTTTTATTTTATATCATATTTTAACTGGTATATGAATAAATGTATTTATATATATATATCCAATTTATATGTATGTATATCGTTTTATATATATATATATATATATATATATCTTTATATATATATCTTTATATATATATATATATATATATATATATATATATATATATTTATATATCGGTATATAACCGTCAATTAGAGAAGCGTGCTTTATTCTAAATATGATATTATGTGCTGAATGCGGTAAAAAACTAGTTGTCATGTGCGCTCGGTAAAAAGTCCCTAGCGCTCGGTAGTCCCAAGTATGTAAGAACACTGCCTGTTGTAAAAGCAAAGTAGCGCTCGGTAAAAAGTCCGAGCGCTCGGTAGCCCCATGCGGGTCAGGACAATGCCTGGTGTGAATCCTGGGTAGCGCTCGGTAAAACAGACCGATCGACAGAGCTTTATCTCGCGACCCTCTCTGGTATCTATTTCATGAACAAGGAATCAGGCAATCACATGCCTTGCGTTCACTTGTTTTACGCGGACGTCTGGCGCGATGTTTTGATCCAACGTGTAGAATTGCCGGGAAGACATCGGGAATCTAAAACTCAAATCAGTCTGTTCCATGGTCTTGTCTCCTTGTTCAGACGTTAACAATCTTGTTAACAATGTATTGCTTACATTCTATTGGTTGAGTTGGATGGATAGTTGTGATTTCGGCCCGAACAGCCTTAATTGTTAACTATTCATTAAATTAAATGAGCAGCGTCCGTCCATGCAAATGTAGACCTTATGAATGGTTTGACGTTCATTGGCGGGTCCAAAGGTGGAGTCCAGGGGGTCCAACCCCCCATTTTAAGACGAAGCCACCTCTTTTTATAGTTTCATACCAAATTTTGCGACCTGGACCCTTTCTTTCCTGACCATAGGACCTTTGTTTTAGGTTTTCTCTTCTGGGTTGGATCCTCCCTTTTCTAAAATCCTGGATCCGCCCCTGACGTATCATTTTCCTTACATCGATATCCATCGGACACCATTCCACCATTCCCTTTCTACTCTTGTGATTCTGCGCAGTGTGTCTATCGAATTCGAAAAGTAGTATCTCAGCACATGGCGCCATCTACAGTTGTTTTTGTGTATCATTCATCTGTGCGTCAATGTTGGATGAAAATCACACAAAACTCTGGAGTTGGTCGATGCACTGGTCTAAACGTTTGCCTGTTCTTGGTTCTAGGATAGCTTTCTAACATTGAACTCAACACAGGCGCCTGTAGTGAGTTCAGTGGCTTTCTTGTGCGTAAGATTGGTAGCGCCACCTACAGTTTTCTTCGCGTACCATGTATCATCAGGAAAGGTTTGGTGTGTTTTCCGTAAAGTTTGCATGTACCTTCAGTTATCACATACACGAGACTGGTAGGTAGAATATGGTAGCGCCGTCTATCTTGTGCTCACCTGTTTTGGGTGACAATAACACAAATATACAATGACATTTGCATGTCAGTTTATTTTTTATTTTTTTTATACACAGGATATGCCAGGAAAAATGCAATGCCTAACTAAGTCCTTGTCCCTTTGTGTTGGCGGATAAAAGGAGTCGCTTGTCGACTGTCCGTAACTCAGTATTCTCGTTAATATATTTATTTCCATGAAACCTACTATACATATCCATGAATTGAACATTTTTGTTGTTAGTGATAAACAAGTAGCGCCCCTATAATATTTTTTAATAATATTGTTGAGACTGATATATACAAAAATATTTTCAATTTGTCGGCTGTGGATTCACGTATTGATTTTACTGATTTATTGTATGTTTATTAAACATAGAAGGTTTAATCAATTGCATATTCGGTTATATATTTTTTACAGTTTATTATATACACCGGAAGTACTAACCCACACAATATATGTAATCCTGGATGTTTTGCTGTTTGTCCTTAATTCATACACGCCTTGCTGGATGGGCCATCGAGTTTTTTTTCAGCTTCAACATGGACAACTTTCTATCCGGAAGGTTTCAGGATTGTTCCCGCTTTCACACACAATAAATGTCGGATTTTGATGACACTTTGTTTAGGAATGGGTTACAACTCATTGTTTGAGATAAAATATGTCAAAATAAAATTTTAAGTTTTTGTCCAAATACTTGTTAACCATTTCAAGCTATAGCAATTTGTTTGTGCCGTCCCAGGGAAAACCAGAAAACTTTCCAGGTTAAATTATATAACGCTTTGTGACAACTGACTGATTAAAACTTATCCGGTAAAAAGGGCGGCTGATATTATATAGTGTAACAACAAAGGATGTCAAACCTTCGAAATGCAGTTACAAAGAAAATATACCTAGTACGCCAAAAACCGGTTAAGAAAAGATCATAGCTTGATCGACAAGATCAAGATTTTATTCTGGTGGCGATATACAGCTGGATACTGGTTCACGGTTTTTTTTTGTCCGCCGTTCCGCGGATGCGGGGGACATTGATCTGGGTTTATCTGTCTCGTTGTCCGTCCGTCAGGTTTTTTCGTTTCCGTGCGATAACTTTCCTAAATTGTATCCGATTTCATTCAAATTTGAAGAACCCATAGCGGGGGACATTAATTCTACGAATTTGCTTGTTCTAAATAGGCTCAAAGAAAACCTTATTGGAATTTAAAACCAGTAATAAATGTGTAAATGTGTAATAAACAATTACAAGCAAAATCCCGTGCTACGCACGGTTTCGGGCGAGCACGGCAATCCGTACGGTGGCATCAGAGGAGATACAGAAAATCACACATATCGCGTTACGCTATTAATATATAGATCCATTATATGTTTGGTGTTATGCATAAAACTCTTATTGAGGCCAAGAGACTGGCCGAAGAATTTTTCGGAGAAGTTGATGTGATAAATGAAATCCTTTTTATATGAAAAAGATATTATCTTGCATGAACATCGCTTTTTAAAGTCGCCCTCCGATTTTTCTTGCGACTGTCGTATGCGACAAAACGCACCGTGTAAAAATCTGATGACACATTCCAACGTTTATTACATTCGATCATCGGATTAGTCTAAAATTTTTGGACACTATAATTTCAGTTGAACATGGCACATACCTCCGGCAACGATATCAGCTGCGATCAACGCATGCGTTTATCACAGACGTTGAGCACTGCTCGATTTTTTGCGATGAACGCATCCGTTAAACGCACAGGGGATTCCACTAGTGGAATCGTGGATCATCGCATCCGTCATCGCACCCATCTAAAAATATTAGACAATAACATTTCAGTTGAGCATGATACATACCTCCGGCAACGATTTTCAGCAACGATCATCGCCGTATGCATTTAACGCAGTTATTGTGCACTGTTCAATTTTTGCGATGATCGCATGCGTGAAACGCACAGGGGATTCCACTTTATACCGTAAAATTAGGAAATCCTCAGTTCCATTATCAAATATGAGTTTTAAAGTTCATTATAGGAGAATTACTATAAGGAAGCATCACCATGTCTTTAACACTCAACATGCATCTCACTATTATATATCACTGAAAAAGTGCAACATTGAATTTGATGAAAAAAAGTGACATTTAAAGCGGAAGCAAAATTAAGCGTTAAGCACGGACACCAGGATAATTATTTTAGAGATGGGGTCCTATCCAACATTAATTAAATTTAAAACATAATTATTTGTTATGTTTTTACTGAAATATCATTTGCGTTTACAGGCATAAATCGTGACCTGAAAGGACAAAACGACGTATCGTCACCTTAAAATTATTTTAATTATCAATTATGCAAGTAATACTGTTACGGGGTGACATAAAAGCGGACCGAACTTTTAGCTTCTAGCGAAGCGATTGGTACGGCAGACTTGTGCGCCACCGTTATGGGTTCGAATCCCGGATCGGCCCAGAATTTTCCCCTGAACAATTTGCCTTCGTAACAAAATGGGGACTTGTCCGACGTGACGGTTAAACTTTGTGGCCCAGGGAATAAGCTCACCAAAGTGTGACTCCTGGGATAAGGCGTTATTACTATGGGATGCTCCCCAACTCGTGTTTGTTATATATTAATAGTAAAGTGCATAAATAGAAATCTGCATTCCAAGGAATGCAAGCGTCCGCAATTCTCTTATTCTCATATTCTCAGGTTCATTTGTGCACAAGTGCTCTAAATTTGTGAATATTCCTTGCGTTCATGAATCCGGATCATGTTAGGGATCTATACCAGAATGCATTCGATTCTTCACTGGCCCATTCCCGAAATAAACGAACATTTCATGAGATTGGCTGTAATGTCTTTTTTTTTCATTGGACGGCTTCATTTAAATCGGGGCTCGTAGGAGAGGCCAACTGTTTGATGCTTGAGGCAGCTTGCCACTAACCTCGGAACTGAGAGTACTGGACACCCCAACTCCAAAGATCTGGGAGCGCGACCGTGACCTGAACAGGTAGGCAGGCTTGCGTGGCGCATGAGGCACGGCGTGTTTGCATTCACTAATTTCTTGGCCAATTTTCCCAAGTTCCTTCGTGCATAAGTGACTCTATACACATGTGAATATTTCTTGATAACTGACCCAGGAGCGGATCCAGGATTTTTACAAACCCCGAGGGGGGGGGGGGGGGGGGCAGGGTACCTGGAGAAAAGCGAAGGCGAACAAAACTTAACTTATTATCTTTTAAAGTATAATTATACTTTGTAGTGAGAATGAATAATTTTATTCTGATATATGTGAAGTTGTGTAAACCTCTGTGGTCGTTTTTCCTATGGTTATTTAGCACATTGTGAACATGTAACTATTCTGAGGGTACACAATACACTGCAATGTTTACTGGCATGTAGCATGAGGGCATGGCTTCACGAAACAAGTTGGGTCTATAATCAGCAACACAGTAACCACAGCTTATTATTTTATTTTATTTTTTTTCACGTAATAAAACTTCTCTAATGGCAGTCTCTTGTTTTTTTATTGTGTTGCTTTTTTTTTAATGTTTAACTGCCAGTTCCATATTCAACGTTGATCCAGGCAGGTAGGATCCACGCCACAAAATAAGACTGTATCAAAGCATACACTGAGCCAATTTATCTATCAGCATTGCAATTCTAGTATTTTTGTTTCTGATCTGGCTAAATAATATTTCATATGATATTTTACATGAGTTTTTTTACATGTTACACAAGGTTCTTCGTTTTTCCTTTTACACTTGATTTTGTAATTATAAATTGATAAAGCTGTTACTGATATAGTTTCTTCTATATACTTTATATATTCACCTTCCTGTTCAAAGCCAAAAACAATAGTTCTCCAATTTAATTTACTTATTTAAATGTAATAAAATATTGCCATATGGATCTTACCATACGACATGAGTAAATTACATGTTCTATATCTTCCAACGTTGCACATTTATAACAATTTTCATAAACAGTCTTTTCCATTTATATAAATCTAAACCAGAAACTGCAATGTTATGTAACATTTTATAGTTTAAATCTGCTACTTTAGCAATTAATTCCCTTTTTACCTTTCTTAAATAAATGTTCTTGAAAATATGACAATTATTTTCTAAATTAAACCTTGCTATCCACATCTTTTGTGATAATGGCTTCAAACTTATGTTTAACAAAACAATCATAAAATATCTTTGTTGTTAATACATTAATATGTAACAATTTACCATTCATCAAAAACAATTAAGATAACCTTGGATTGCTGAATTTTGCCTCTGAACAATTAAAAACATTTTCTAATTGTTTGAAAGCACTTTTCATAATTACATATTCACATAGCTAATTTATAATTTTATTTATGACTCACTGAGAAAAGAATTAGCACTCATGTCACATATTTAATATGATTATTTATTATTTCAATTGAACATATAATAGTGCGGCCACACACTGAGGGGGATTCATCTGAAGTACGCTACCGGTCTTTGCGGACCTGAAACTGATATATCAGAGCTCTTCCTGATAACACAGGTTTCGTGTTCCATTCATGAACAACCATGCGTTTAAAGTTGGCAATAATATAATTACCTAAAGAAATTGTTGATTACTTGCACTTCAAGCAACTCCAGGTACAAACATGATGGTTTTGTAAATGTTCTTATTATACTTTTAAACAGGATACACAGATGGAATAAATAGCAAATATAAGAATATTAATAAAAAGTGAGACAAAATTGTAACAATACAGATATACAAAAACACAGTAACTAAATCAGATGTGTGTTATGCCAAAAGGTGATGTGAAAATACGTAATCAAGAAATGGTAAAACAACGAGTAAAAGGGGTCCGTGGGATTCGTGAGGTCCGTGCGCCAGGGTCCTTAGGTGTTAATTATCAAATTTTGTTGCATACAGACTATTCTGGTATGTTTTTTAACCAATCATAATATAAAATAGTCTTTAGATACTTTATGCTGAAATATCTGAACAAATTACCATGAGTGTTTTAAAAATTATGAATTATTCTTGCGGTCCGGGAACCGGAGTCCTTGGGGTCCGGGTTTTACACACTGCCAGTGTTGCTCAATGTGTGTTAATTACACTCAGTCACTCTAATTTAAGTCAAAAGTAGTGTTACAGATGTCTGTTACATATGTTGTTGACACTTGGTTCGTTAAGCGCACGCATAGGTCTTTGCTATGGCAGCATCGCCTGGCCGATTGCTGGCACACATGTGAACCCAGGCGTGTAAAAACACAGCGCTCGTCTGGAATATTGTGGGCTTTTATTGTTCTTTGTGTGTATAATGTATTGTTGGGTTGTTTGGAGTGTTCGTGAAATAAAAGTTTCTAGGCTTTGGGGTGAGAGTCTATTAAATAGGGGCTGTGTTTAGAGCCGGGAGAGAGAGAGAGAGAGAGAGAGAGAGAGAGAGAGAGAGAGAGAGAGAGAGAGAGAGAATATTCCAGCGGACACAGAAGAGTGCGAGTCAGTTTGTGGACCTTTCCAATAATTGCAGCAGTTATAGATCTTCGAAATTTGTCACGGATTTTATATAGTCTTCAGTTAACCTTTAGGGTCACTACCAGAATTTCACTTTTGGATTACAACAGATTGATTTTGTGATTGGACTATTATTCTCTGAGAAGGTTTATGTGAACTGTTCCTCTGGATTATATGCTTTAAAGGACTTATGAGCTGTGACAGTGGTGGTATCCAGGTACTCTACACTTCATTTATTATACCGTGTAATTGTATAGATTTGCTGTTGTACTGTTGTTATACTGTGTAATTGTATTGATTTAGTGTATTGTAATGTTAGGGTTGTTTTAAGAATAAATTATAATTATTTGTTAACAAAAAAACCACTGACTTCTTTATTCGTTCCCCTTGACATTTTACGCTGCCTAGTATTACAGAATCTGATTTTTATTTATCTCCGTAACAAAATTTATAGCTCGTCACGACTACGTGATCTGTTGTTAGTAGGTTCCGTAACAGTAGCAAATACATTAATCCTCTCGTACTGACATAGAACTTTTCTCATGAATTAAAATGATCATACAATCCCTTCATATTATGCGTTGTTACTGAAACTACCACAGGTAAGTGTTTAGTATTTCATCGACTTTACTAATGGTGACAAGAACGGTCTTATCAAAAACGCGGTCTCCCCCCCCCCCCCCCCCCCATTCCCCCTTGAATCCGTGACTGTGACCTGTGGACCTTTTCCAAGATTGCTCATCACTCTACCTGGCTTGCAACCAATCCCTTCCCATGCCCTGGTTCATATGCTTTCGCGGTCTTATCTCTTTTTTTTTCCACCGCCAGCTGTACCAACCAACCACCCGCGGGTAACGCTCTCAATGTAATGAGCCATTCAATCGTTAGGTGTCGCCATATTTGATTACCATTGCCTGCCTGCCTGACTTTTAAACAGATGAAATGTGAGGGTTACTGAAAAACAATTTGAACGAAATATTTAAAATTATGAAGTTTAAAAGGGGCAGATTCCGTCCTCCTTTTAAAAAAAATCATAAGTGATAAGACTCCAACAGTAGTTTATATATGTTCTATTTTTTTTTACATTATATTATATTATATTATATGATATATCATTAAATTATATTATATTTTATAATATCATATATCATATTAAACACTGCTTTCAAACAACCTCCATGGTTATATTTTGATCGTACTGTTATACTTATACTGATATATATTAAGGATTTTCCCTGATGAAAGAACACTTCATGAATCATTTTATATATATATAAATATATATATATATATATATATATATATATATATATATAGTATTCGTTGCCATATAGGTAATGTACACCCCCACATGATGTTTTTGGCGTGTTTTTGTCCAGTCATGTATACCGGTATAAGCTCTTGTCAATAAACGTAATTTTAAAAGTGAAAATGTTGAATAAATTATACAGCATGATTACTGGACTTATTCGAAGAACATTATAGCTACAAAGTTCTACCATGTATGCAACCAAGCATTAAAAAGCATGAAGATTTAATAATAATCGATAATTTAATTAAAACATTAAATCTGTCCATCATCCTTACAATAAAAGAGTGAAATCAGTTATAGAGAAGAAGGGATTCTAGGTTTCATGTACTCAAGCAGGGTCCTTTGAATCCAGATGAAAAATGATGTTTCCGGATGTCAGGCATGACGAGACATGGTTATATAATCTAACATCTTAATATAGTTGATTATTGAGGAGTCATTTATAACTTGAGGGGGTCTTGAAAATAATCATAACAGCTTACAGGCATCTTCTGCAAAAGAGAAGCTCTGAAGGGCCATAACGTTTAATGCTTCCTGATTTCCAGCTGAGATATGTTGTAAATATAATTATAGCTGATTATCCATTGGAAAGATACACAAGGAAAGTACGCTCTTATTGGTGTCCACATACAGCTGGCTAGCGTATGACGAACATTTATAGATATAGAGGTACAATTATGTCAGACCTACCTCACAGAGTCACGCATCAGTAGTGTCAACACCAGTTACCACATAAGGTAACAGTGATAACATAATTGCGAGTCACAAATATGAGTCATGCGGACAGTTGTTATTCAGTCGTTAGGTGTCGCCACTATGCAATAGATAACCTTTAACCATCATAACAAGGGCGGAGTGGGAGAAAAAAGGCCTGGACAATTAAATAAAAGGCGGCTCAAAGCTGATACCACCTGTCAACTTGCAACAAAATTATGTTCTAATCTTTTACACACCGACAAAATAATGTTTATGCCATTTGCCAATTGCCAAACGTCCCAGCAACACCACGGTAAAATCCACTTCTGTATGAGAATAAAACTAATGAAAATCGGTCTTTTGTTCGGATTAAGAGAAGACAACGACAGAGGACGGATGTGTGAAATAATGAATTTTTACTTAGAAAAAAAAAATCAGAGCAAGCATATACCATACTGCCCTTTGACTTAGTCCAAAACCGATATGGAATTTTGCAGATGTAAATACGTGGTTAAGTTAGCATTGAAACGTGGAGGCGATTACCTCATACAATTAAAAAAAAAATTGTATTGAATTTGACAAATAACCTACAGCGCACTTCCTCTGATTTTTATTCAAAGAGCATTGGAGTCAGAAAAGGGACAAAAATTAATGATTTAATTGATAACATTTTATTTGATTTATCCGTCATCTCTTTATCAACAACTGTTGCAGACCTCGGTAGGTGTCAAGTTTATTTTAATACATTTCAACAAAGTAGGTGTAATTCCAGTATAGTTCATTATGATTTTCTACGAATTAACGGTATACACAATCTATGTTTTTGGGTCAGAGGATGTGTATATCGTTTATTCTTCTAAAATCTACTGAGTTTTTCTGGATTTACACCTAATTAAGGTATTAGATTAACTAAAATAAGGGATGGTTTTATTCAGATTCCCACAATTATTTTTAATTCGAGAATATTTATAGTAATAATGTACATAACAATTTAGTGCAAAGCTCATTCAAGCATCTTCAAGGTTACATATTCATGTATGCAAACAATTTTATACATAAAAAACAGTAGAAATGACGACAACAACAACAATAGCAATAATAATAATAATAATAATAATAATAATAATAATAATAATAATAATAATAATAATAATAATAATAATAATAATTAAAAATTAATAATAAAAGTAATAATAATGATAATAATATTAATAATAATAATAATATTAATAATAGTAATAATATTAATAATAATAATAATGATGATGATGATGATGATGATGATAACAACAACAATGATAACAATATCAATAATAATAATAATAATAATATTTTTCTTCAAATGCATTAATGAAGTGGATTCTGGAGGAACGCCAACGAAAGACGGTATTCCATTCTGCTGGTCTGTTGTTCCAACATATGAAAACATTTCCGAAGGTATTCCCTAAGCTGACACCGACAGCGTTTCCGGCTTTCAGACATCTTTGGCATGTGCGCCCAGTTGTGGGTGGCATATATGCCGTAATGCTATTGGTTAGAGGGTGTCGTGATAGTCATGTGAATAAACAAATTATATACATCATCTGATCGTTCATACAAATATGTATCGCTACTGTCACTCCTCACAAACACAGAGAACAAGAATTGAGTTTTATTACATTAGAAACACTGATGAAATTTGACTGTGATATGCTTTTTATCAGATTCTCTTGCCAGCTCATTCTCACGATTTGACCAATAAGAAGCCCCGTTATGGAGCTTCGAGAGCCGGAAGTTACATTTTGACGTCACTGGTTTCACATGGGCCACACGAAAAGCACGAAAATGGAATAAGCAAATTGCTCAATCTGGTGAAACGCAAGTGTTTTGTTTACGTATATTTTGTAGTCAATATAGTAAATTCCAAAACAAGGGAGAAGGAACGCAGCATTTAACGATCTGTAAGTAAAAACAATACGATTTTCAGCAAAGCCGGACGGAAAGCGAAGGCTTGAGCCAGTACGCCGGCTGGTAACAGTGACAGTATTTCAACAGACGTAGATAGACACGAGAAAAATAGTTGAAACCACCACTGGTGCCGGAAATCAGTATTTGATAGCAATATGGCAGACACCGAGACGAGCGCGGATCGCAATGTGGAGATGTGGAAGATCAAGAAATTGATCAAAAGTTTAGAAGCAGCACGAGGGTGAGTCTGGCACAAAATCTGGACAAACCGTGAAAACTGGCCTTTTTGTTTGATTAAAATCGCATATGTCATATTTGTATAAATGTCCTGTGGATCTGGCGTCTGTAATTTTTTTTATTGTTTTTTTTTTCATGGTGCATAAGGTCGCATTTCACGTGGTCCGTTTTTGAAAAATTGTGGTTTTCTTTCTTTTAAATAGTAATGCTAAATTCATTTTTTTGTGCTACATCCACTATCAATATATAACTTGAAAGCTATCAATATACTCTGTCCAACTGTATCACAATTGGTGAGCTTGGGGAATTCCCCTGGGCAGCAAACTAGCTCCAAACTTTCTGGCAGATGTCATTTTTGAATGTCCCGTGTTACATGCTGAGGTACATAAATAACAAATAAAGTTGGAGAAGTCTCTGTCTTGATGATGTTGCACAATATAACCTTAAATTTGAAGATGCATGTCTTGAGCTGCTTTCAGACTGATTTAAAGACCAACATCTGGAATATTGACCAAGTTGTGCATCCATATACCACACAAGGCAAAGCTGTCCCGTTTTTGTTATTTGAAAAACTAAATATTTTAATGTTATTGTTATTCAGAATACATTTACAGTATTAGTTTTTCTGTTCCACTGCAGAAATGCTCATATCAATTAGCTTTGATTGATGTATCAAGTTATGGAGTCCACACAGGCATTTGTCTGTAGCAGGCTCTTCATTTAATCTTAAACCTATGTAACGCTGTACATTTTGACCAAACTTTAGCAGTGGTTCAGTTTACTTTTATTCCTCTTTGCTTTACAAAGCATATTAGGGTTGATGCAAGGGTGTCAGCCAAATGCTCATTAAATAAGTTTAATTTTGGTATATAATATGGTATGCTTAAAATATATTCTTAGTTTAAGCACCTTAAATAATCTTGAACTTTTGTAACACTGCATTTTAAGACAGGTCTAAAAGTAGTTTTGTAAAATATTGATGTTTATGTTTATTTTTATGAGTTAATGTTAAATTTTTCAGGGTATCTAGTTACTTCCCAAAGGTCCAACTGTGTTTAGAGGTCACTATTTTGTTTTTCTTACAGAAATGAAACCAGGATCTCAGTATAAGTTAAGCAGGAAAAAAGCTTTTATAAAAGTCCATGCAGACTCTGTTTTATGTGAGTAGGCATAAACATAGAAGGTTGTTTTCTAAACAATGCTGACCATCAAGACATAATATGTGTTGTTTCAAAGTGCTCAACATTTGTCTTATGATTTTTTTTTGTTACAATTTAATGAATTTAAAACACATATAGTCACCGATGCACTTTTTTTTGTAGGCGGACTTCCTGTAATGCACAAAATTTTGTACTAAAACAACTAAATGCCATTTTTTTTTTTGCTTTCAAGTACAAATATTATTTTCACACTTAGTGTAGATCCACATGTTATCAGTTAATTCTGAAAATTTGGAGTAAATAGCATAAAAAACTTAACTGTGCTGATATTTAACAAAAAAAAACAGGAAAAAACGGCTTTAAAGTTGCAGATTTACAATGATTTACATTGTATATTAATGTGTAATTTATTGGTCTTAGCCTTAATAAAACAGATTTGAGCTTGAAACACACTGTTTCTAATAGGTATTATTAAGGTGAATCACATATTAAATTTTAAAAAAAATGGTAGTTTTTGCCCATGTAACACTTTATGGACCACCTTGTGAAATGTGACCATTAAAATAATGAAGGACAGCTTTTTTTTCAGAATCTGTTCAGACTTATGTCAGCTTTATCAAAATGGATGTAATGTTTAATTATGTTTCTTCAAAGATGGCAATTCATTTTTTTTTTTTAAGAATTTCCTTACTGGAGTCCATTAATGGCATAATATTTCAGGAGGAGGGTCTGGGGAGCCTGCATTCCTGGCCTGCCAGGGGTGTGGGGACTACAGTACTGGCCAAGGTCTGGCCCAGTGCATTAATTTTTCGGAATGGTTCATTTGATTGGGGGGGGAGTGGGGGCTGCTTACTTATGGTGTAGCATTTTTAATGTATGACCGCCATGGTTTTTTTCTAAACCTGCATAGTGTTTCGCTTACACAAACATTTAGGCGGTCATAAGACTCATAATGGCCAAGCTTTTGGTCACTACTGAACTCTGAGCCACTGCATGTTTACTCGCGCACTGTCTCTACAAAGTTATGAGTGTATTAGATGGATGGTATGATGTTTAGGATTCATGTATTGGAAAAGTAAGATAAAAATAAGTGGAAAAATTAAGATACAAGCAGCTGGACTTAGAAATGTTTTCTGTTCACAGAAGTGTTGTGCCTCAGAGAGGTGCGCGAGTTATTCTGCAGTCCTGCCCTGAACTCTTAGATGTGAGAATATTGTTGTTATCCACAACAGTGGTTGCAAATGTTCATTCAAGAGACTTGGTTTGCTTAAATAAAATATGTACATGTTAACTGGTTAATTGCATATAAATTCAAATGACAAAATAAAGTAGTGTTGGGCATCAGTTGTAAATGTAATTTCATGATCAATCATCAGTAAAAAATGAGTTGATCTCTACTCTTTTCCAGAGACTTAATGAGAGCATACATTTCCTCATCGCAAAAGCATAAGTTGTGGGTAAAATTTTGTAATCAGTTATTGCACTGCAAGATCAATGATCAAATTGGTTTGCATCAACTGACTGATCAATTATGATTAGCCCATCACTATAATAAAGACCATTCCTTACAAACTATATTCGCAAACTTGCATACAAGAATTATAAAGTGTCACACATTTTAATCACTTTGCTCATTCCTAATCCCTTTGTTCAATGTGTAGTGATTATTGTAAATTAACTACGATCCTAGACCTCCCTCGCACAAAGCAGGCTTGTTCAAGTGACCAATTTGCAGGTACCCTGGTTTGCTCAACTATGCTGAAGCATGTTTGGTCACATGAAGGGGGGGGGGAGTAGGGGAGGCTTCTCCCTGAATTCTAAAAAACACCCCATTTATTCTTGATTTCAAGGGAATATTATATTTAGGAAGTGTTTATGTCCACCTCCACTATAATTATACTAAAGAAAAAAAAAGATAATATTTTAAAAAATAAAATTTAATTTTCTCCTTTTTTAAGATGACATTCCTGAAAAAAATTAGCAAACATTAAGGTCATTGGTCTTATCTTAAAGGACCAAAACTGGTGACAATACTTTTTTTAACGGTCTTATAATTATATGCATCCTACTTTGCTTTTATTTTTTTATTTTTACGTATTTTAGTAACACTTATTTTGACATCAGAGTCATTTCATCCTGAATTTTGTGGATCAAATCACATATATGTACCTAAATAAACATGGAAACATGACTATATGCAAAAGGTATTATATGTAGGTTGAGTCAGACAGACAATAGTTCTTTACCATGTCAGTGTATTGCAACATCATACCAGGTAATTATATGGAAGTCCACATGTCTATATCAAGATGGCATGTCTAGATATCATAGATTTACATCTGGGTTTATCAGTCCCGGAGGATTCTCTGTTCACCAGAATAAGAAAGATAAAAATGTCTGGTAAAATTTACATTTTTATCTTATTCAGGTATTGTTACTCCATTTATCAGGTAACAATACATGAATTTGATAAAAATGTCATGTGTTTCACCAGGTTATTCATGTATCAGCAGGATTGACAATATTGTCAGGAAGTGACAGGTTCTTGTGTTCATGAACACACTAATTTTCTTACTTTTTAGCTCAGCTGACTATAAGTCAACTGAGGTATAGTTATGGTGCTTTGTCTATTGTCCATCTGGTCGTCCGTTAGCAGGGCACAAATAGTAACCGCTGACCCTAAAAGCCTATAACTAAAAATCTAAGGAGGTCCATAAAAAATCTCCTTGGAAACCTGAAAATGGGTCACTGCGACCTATATCCTCCGAGCTACAGGGCTTGTGAGTACCCCCAAGAATAATGAAAAATTTGATACAAAACCTCCAATATCTTGATAATTAGTGCATGGATTGTCATGAATCTTGCCTTACATATTGACCATGACTAGTTTTGTCAGTTTCCGAAAAGTGGTGGTGCCACCCGTATTTTTTTCTAATTTTTACAAATATTTTTCTATTTTTTTTTTTTAAACTATAAAATGACAACAATGATTTCAGTGTCTCAGCTATGATTCCATCTAGTGTCCCATAACCTGGTGTGTTTTTAGTCACAAGTGGATGCCCTTTTGTAATTACCCTGTCTGTCTGCTTGTTCATCTGTCTGTCTGTCACTAGTGTCAGTCCACCCACACAAATTTGTTTCCAGATGATAACTCCAGGTTGGAACGACATATCGATTTCAGACATAACTTTCACATGGCACTACACTAAGGAAAGAACCTGTATGATTTTAGGGTCATGAGGTTAAAGGTCAAGGTCACAAGAATCACTTATTAAAAAAAAATGGCTGCATTTTAAGCCAAGCTTTTCATCCCAAACTTTCCATCTTGCACATTTAGCTGACTTGCCAGTATAGGGAGCAGCATAAATGAATTTGGGATCACAAGGTCAAAGGTCAAGGTCACAGGGGCTGTCTGTTCACAAATTAGTTTCCAGATGATAACTCCAATTTAGTCTGACATATTGTTTTCAAACTTAAACTTTTATATTTTCAGAAATGGAACCAGCATGATTTCACTTATCATCCCACCAAAAGACCAAATCCCCCGAGTGGCAAAAATGTTGGCTGATGAATTTGGGACAGCGTCGAATATCAAAAGTCGAGTTAATCGCTTGTCTGTTTTGGGAGCTATTACCTCCGTACAGCAGAGGCTCAAATTATACAACAAAGGTGGGTTTCTGCATCCTGTGATAGGACTCCTTGTCCTTTTAGTGTAAACCTTTAAATTCCAGAAGATAAGAAATGAAAAAAACTGAGATATTAGAATATTACAAATAATGAACAGTATTGTTTGTTTATCAGGGTTCCCAGGTTCCCAGGAAATCGGGGAACACCTGGAAAATCCTTTTTCTGGTTATGGAATTTAACTTTTAAGGAAATTGTGAAACATAAGAAAAGTCAGGGGATTCTTATTTGGTCAGTGAGAAATTGGTCAATGTGTTAAGTTTTATCTCATGCTCAAACAGCATACCCACTGGGTGATTGACTATGGTAGTATTTACTTTTTTAGTGTGGAAACGGGTAGAAAAATATTATCGTGGAAACTGGAAAATTCCTCATTGAAATCTTAAGGAAAAAGTCACGCTATTTCATTTTCACGAAGTGCTTTTAACCTGGTTCATAAGGAGTGTGTTAGAATTGGTATAAGATGAGCTATTATTTGAAAATTGATCTTTTTATATCCAAAATAAAATAATTCAACAGACTGCTCTTTAAACTCGTTTGTGTTTTATTTTGTTTCCAGTTCCTCCAAATGGACTAGTTATCTACTGCGGAACCATTGTCACAGATGAGGGGAAAGAAAAGAAAGTCAACATTGATTTTGAACCATTCCGACCAATCAATACATCCTTGTACCTCTGTGACAACAAGTTCCACACGGAAGTAAGTTCACGACCTGTAGTCCTGTAGAATGAATGTGTCGTTGGTTTTTGTTTCAACTCAAATACAGTAGAACCTCCCCAGTAAGGACACTGACAGGACCTGAGTGTTTGGCTGTAAAAGAGAGGTACCCAGATTTTAGAGGTCACTAACCTTCAAGTCTACTTCCAATGGGACTGACTCAAGTGTTCATAGCTGATTGTTTTTCATGAGTAGAGTTTCCCTTGTACTTGCAAGTTGGTAAATGATATGATTCATGTAAATGTAGTTTGCAGATAATGAAGAATATGAACATGTGCAGGCCTGTTGTGAATCAGTTATTATAATTTGTTAAATTAATTAAAGACTTAAAGTAATATATTTCAATTTCTTTTTACACATGAGTGCCATTTATATGAACGCTATTGAAAACCCATGTATCTGAAATTTGCAAACTAGGATTGAGAACTGAACTTGTTATGTTTAATACAAAATTTTCATAAAAGTGAAGTTGTTGATTTGAACTAAATATTCATTGCACATATTGATAATTCTTAGGCAAAGCTGTTAGTGGAGATAAGGCTTCATCAGCCAGTGTTGCACATGCAACCACATGCACTTGCCGTTCTGTTGTTTGTTTGCCCCTGGTGATTAACTATTATTTATAAAAGTACCTTTTGGTCCTTTTTATCATTTTTGACCATTGAAAGGTAAGGATTGGTAATAGTTACACCTTACAAGTTACAAAGATTGATGGAACTGATACTATGATGGAATTACTGTGGTTGCCTTTTTTATTCGCGAGGGTTTTATTTTGCGATATTCATGAATGGGATATAATCGTGAATATAAAAACCTCCGGGGAATAAGCTGCCCTTTTATATATTGAGGATAAACAATAGGGTATGATGCATCTGCACATATGGATAAGATATCACACCTCTGAAAACATGGTTTGTTAATCAACAACATAATCTGTGGATGGTATAGCAACTTTCGCTTGCAAACACATAATGATTAATGTCAAAACATCAACAATATGATACAGGTCATAATACAATGACTATTATGGTAATGTACCAAGATTTCATAGATAGTGAAAATGAAACCCTCGCAATATTTCAAAATGAAGAAATCGCGAAATTTCAGCCTCGCAAATATGAAGCCAACCACAGTATATGGTGCACTGCACAGCCATTTCTCCCAGCAAACTTTCTTTTGGGAAGTTCAGATAAATGATGTTTCACAATATTATCACCTGATTTGATCTGTTTGATGTAATTTTTTTCAGGCCCTGACAGCACTGCTAGCAGATGACAATAAGTTTGGTTTCATTGTTATGGATGGTAATGGGGCACTTTTTGGTACTTTGTCTGGCAACACAAGAGAGGTTCTGCACAAGTTTACTGTTGACTTGCCAAAGAAGCACGGTAGGTTTTCAGCCCACGTATAGATGATGTAGTTGGATTTTTAGACTTTGCACTAATAGGATCAACAAACCAGAAAATGGCTAAAATGTATATACGTACTTGTACAATTATTGCATTGTAGTCTAAACCAGAAAAAGTTACATCAGTATAATTGTTAGTAACAATATTTATCTGAGAATGAAGTAACTGGAATTCAGAAATTTTGTTTACAAAAGAATTCATTCAGGGAAAATTGTTCTGTGTTCTATTATACATACTAGTGTGTAAAACATAAATGGATTTTAATTTACATTATCATGCTGTATCTTTTACAATTTCATAGTAATATTATTATCAGCATGTACATGTTGATAGGTAATTTGATAAGCATGTACTGCTACTTGCACAATTTAACTGGAATAAATAAGTTTAAAGCTAGATTAAGTATATAATTCTGTGTATTTTAAAGATAAATGATGCTTTAGGTAAGAAGATTCTTTGGATTAAAATCATATTAACAATGTAAAGATGATTTGTGGTTTTATATTTAATTCTGTGTCATATACAGGTAGAGGAGGTCAGTCTGCCTTGCGTTTTGCTCGTTTACGAATGGAGAAGCGACACAACTATGTCCGAAAAGTGGCAGAGACAGCTGTCCAGATGTTCATAACCAATGACAAAACCAACATTGCCGGCTTGGTCTTGGCCGGGTCAGCAGATTTCAAGACTGAGCTCTCACAATCAGATATGTTTGATCAGGTGAGCTTGTAGTGTCAGTCCACCGTCAGTACATTAATTAATATCAGTACAAAACATTTAATAAGTAGGACTGTATTCACTGGTGCACTGATACTTCACTGTACAAAGTTAAACATCATATTGGTATCATCAGATATCTCCCTATAGATATGTTAACAATATATAACCTTCCAACAGAAAATCTGACATTTAATTTGTGACCTCCGGCCTTTAATAATAGTTGGTGAAAAGGGAAACATTGGCCAGAAAATAGCCTATCACCACCTGACAGATTAACTGCTGCATGATCAAACCAATCGATTGGGCTGTTTCATTGTTCATCACAAACAAAGGCTGACTAAATAGGAAGGCATAGGCATGCTGAAATTAAACAAAGGAGGGCATGGACTTGGAATGTAACCCTGATAGTATATGCATCGTATTGTATCATGAGTGATGTATTGTAATCTGCATTTGGATCATGTATAGTATTCATAAGTAGGGGTGGGACGTAGTAGTTAAGGCCTCGGCATTTAGAGCTAAAGGTCACTGATTCATTTAGATCAGAGGCATAATGGTGAAGTCTCAAAACCCCAGGAATTAGCTGTAATGTCTGAACTACAGGTTGTGACTTCTGGATTTGTTTTGTAGACTATTGTTTGTAATACCTGAAATCCTGTAGGCTTTACATTAACTTTTCATTCTTATCATATGGTTATCTTTATTCTCATTGAGTAGACAGTAACCACCATTAGACTATGGACCTATACTTATTACCCTTTGATTTTAATCAAAACAGGTATTTTTAAAGCATAGTTTTATTGTTACTTCTAAGATTAAGCCCTGTTTTGGATACTTGGCTTCTGTCCACAATATATAAATCTTTTGTTGCACATGTTCCACATCATCTATGTTGTCTGTAACTATTTCATACTTTTGTTATATTACATTTCCAATCCTTTCTGTTCCAGCGTCTGCAAACCAAGGTATTGAAGATTGTAGATGTGTCTTACGGTGGTGAGAACGGTTTCAACCAAGCCATAGAGCTGGCAGCAGAGTCACTGGCAAATGTTAAATTCATTCAGGAGAAGAAACTAATCGGTGAGTCAGTTCTCATAGGCCTAACAGTTCAAGTTTAAGATCTCATGTTTGATGGTCTCCCATTATTCTGTTTCATGCCACTTGAATTATTTAAATGCTGAACCAGGAGTCTTTTCATAGAAAATTAAACTAGACTACCATAGGTCTAACGTTTGCCGGAAATCGGAAATCAAACACAGACGGACAGACAGAACATATTGTCGGTTTTCTATTAATGGAATGACTCTCAGGGACATTGCTGAGAATATGTGGCCCGTAGAATGACATATGAGACAAAAGAACAGGCAAGCAGACAAAGCTGACAACAAAAGACGAACAGACAGACATACTGACTTTGTGAGACAAGATTGACACCAGATGACATAACCTGGTGATTGAGAAGATTCAAAGGAAGAAAATAATTTATGTAATTTAGATTTATTGTTTTGGAGGTATGGCGAATTAATGATATACTTGGGAGGCTCGACTGTAGCGCCCTCTAGCAGACACATTCCGAAGACGACAAATGCGTTTTGTATTATTAGTGTATGACATGAGATGTCCCAGTTTCAAAAGGATTCCGTCAAAGCTGTGGCCTGTAGAATGCTATATGTAAGGCGTAAGAACCAGCAAGCAGGCGACTTTGAGGATAACGGACAAACTGATGGACACACTGACAAAGTGACAGAAGATTGAAACCATATGCCTTAATCAGGTTATGGAGAAGACTCAAAGGAAGAAAATAAGCTATAGCTTATGTAACTGAGGCTTTGGGTGTAGAGATATGGCCAATACAATGGTATGTGTGTGAAGGTTGTGTGCAGCGCCCACTAGTGGCCATATCAGGAAAATGAAAAATTTATTTTTAGAAATTAGTGTAAGACATAAGATGTAATAGTTTCAAAAGGATTCCATCAAAACTGTGGCCTATAGAATGCTATATGTGAGACGCAACAACCAACAAGCAGGCGAATTTGAGGACAACTGACAAACAGACGAAAACACTGACAAAAAGATTCAAGATTGAGTCCAGATGACTACTCCAGGTTATGGAGAAGACCCAAAGGAAGAAAAAAGCTACAGTTTATGTTACTGAGGTTTATAGTTTTGGAGATATTGCCAAAGCATGATATGTTGGGAGAGGTTCGAGTTCAGCGCCCCCTAGCCGCCATATCCGGAAAATGAAAAATTGGTTTCGAGATATTAGTGTAAGACTTAAGATGTTATAGTTTCAAAAGGATTCTTTCAAAACTGTGGCCTATAGAATGCTATATGTGAGACGCAAGAACCAACAAGCAGGCGAATTTGAGGACAACTGACAAACAGACGAAAACACTGACAAAGTGATTCAAGATTGAGTCCAGATGACTACTCCAGGTTATGGAGAAGACCCAAAGGAAGAAAAAAGCTACAGTTTATGTTACTGAGGTTTATAGTTTTGGAGATATTGCCAAAGCATGATATGTTGGGAGAGGTTCGAGTTCAGCGCCCCCTAGCCGCCATATCCGGAAAATGAAAAATTGGTTTCGAGATATTAGTGTAAGACTTAAGATGTTATAGTTTCAAAAGGATTTTTTCAAAACTGTGGCCTGTAGAATGCTATATGTGAGACGCAAGAGCAAGCAGGCGAATTTGAGGACAACTGACAAACAGACAGACACACTGACAAAGTGTCACAAAAGTGTGACCAGATGACTACACTAGGTTATGGAGAAGACTCAGAGGAAGAAAATAAGCTATAGTTTATGTAATTGAGGCTTATAATTTTGGAGATATGGCCAAAATATGATATGTTCGGGAGGTTCGCATCCAGCTCCCCCTAGCGGCCCTATTCAAAAAATGAAAAAACTATTTCGAGATACTAGTGTAGGACTTATAATATGTCAGTTTCAAAAAGATTCCTGCAATTATGTGGCCTTTGGCGCAAGATGAATGAAATCTCGAAATATCTATATTCACGAGATATTTTACGAGATACTGCAAGACTTGTAATAAAATCTTGTTGTACTAGTTGAATGCTACTTGATGCAAAAAAACTAGATCACTCTAGCTTTAAAACTGACAAAGTTAGAAAAATAATTTATCTTATTTTCGAATATCATGAGTTTTCCCCAAAATTTGTAACCATGGTTACGGCATATTTGAGTCAGCTACACACCAGATGACAGGCCTTGGAATGACGATTAAAATGAGCTATCGTTGAAGTAGATACGACTAATAGTCACAAAGATATGAAGAAAAAATCGTTTTGAGAAGTTTTGATGACCTTGACCGTTGTCCTATTTTGACCAAAAACAATAGGGCACCTAGAAATTTAATTCTCCATCATCTCTGAAAGTTTCAAGGTGATTGTGGCAATATTGTGGCCAGGAGAGTGCAGACAAACAAACAGACAAACAGACATACGCAACTGACCAATATGCTTGCCGAAATCTTTGATTCTGGCAAGCAACAAAATATGTGATCGTTGATGTAAATGATAAAAATTATACTGAAAATGTATTGTAGGTTTTTAGGCATGATTCTTTTCAGGGCTTGTAGAACCCAAAACTTATTTGCCCGAAATGCCTTTACACTTGTATTTATGTATTATCGTTATTTTATATTGTGTGTTACATATTGTTTATATATATAAGTGAATTTTAAAGTATTTATTGTATAAAATATTTTATGAGATCTGTTAGAAGCCCTTATTATTAACACGGGAACATCTGCTTTCATCAGCACAGTTGATCTATCACCAAATAAGTTTTGCCTGTTTCTTAAATTATTTATTCCATCTGGTAATGAAATATGAATTTATGTTGAAATTATAAGTGCAAGTATGAAAGTTACTATTAAATAATAAAATGAGAGACATAATTTAAAACTTGTTTATATGTGATATTCATGTAAATTTAATTATTTTAAATTTGCTGTTTGCAATTTTACTGTCAAATCTGAAAATGAATGGCATGAAATTAATCCATTTCCAAATATAAATTACTCAATTCACAGAGCTGAAAAGAACTACAAATTTTGAAATTTTATCAGTCTCACTAATATGATGAACAGATCCTAGTTGGCAACTTCCTTTTTGTTGTTAATTTATTACTGGTAACGGAAGTATTAATTGAACAACTCCAGAAATATTTGTAGACTGTTTTATTAATAATTAGATAGATTTGAGTACAATTCCAGCACTTAAATATGAACCCTATTTTATTACATGAATTAACATTACAAAAAAACAAATATAAATCGGTGACAGAACAACTGTGTTGACTAACTGACTAAAATCCTTGATATACTTGTTTAACGCATTTGTATAAATGGACAGGACACAAACAGCAAGAAAGATGTTAAATAAGTATCATGGATCTAAGTACCTGAAAAGTGTCAAGAAAAAAAATTTATCGAGATGCAGCCAATCAGGGTGTCTGGTTTTGTTTTTGTTTTATATATCATGTTTGACAAGCAAGGGGAAACATCCTGTGCCATCCGTCGACCAATCACAGGCTACCTTGTCACATGGGCGAGCATTGATAAACATTTTGATTGCAAAAATAGGGATAATATACACAGCAGATATAAAAATGTGTCAAAAGCAATAAAATTTTCACTATTCATACTCTGATTTTAGGTGAGAGATGTTTACTTATTTACTCCCCTAGTGACATAAAATATCCATGTTTGTTGCTGAAAGGGCTGGGTAAACATGACCCTAGTCGTCCTAAGGCAATTGAATGCATTGTCTCATTGCCATGACCCCTCTGGGCCACGAGTTTTCCAAAACATGAACAGGTGAATACCTCAGAGTGCAACATACAAGAACATTTCAGAATACTTGAATATTGCAATTAACTTTTTTTTTAAAATTTTATGCCATATTTTGCAGTTTTATTGAATAGATTTACTTGAAAAACCCAATTCGAATCAAATGAGACTGGCTACCATAGACTGGTAACATGCTCTCACAGTGTTTTGTCCGTGTTTGGGCTGTTTTGCTGAAGCTTTGTTGGATGGTTTGTCAAAGGAACTAGTCCTAGATAACCAGATTATTTAAGAACATGAACCAATGTTATCGCCCAAACTTCAAAAATTTTGTGACACTCGGGCAAAAGGCACTGATACGCTTCTGAGTGTCATATTGCAGGAGAAAACATTGAAACTTGTTGCTGGCAATATCAGCATGCTTCTCGGAGTTGTTACCTTTGTTGTTACTTCAATCTAGAACCCGTTTTAGTCGTCTGATCTGACAAGTATCATAAAGTTTTACTTGTCCTTGCCAATTATTTGGTCATCTCTGATGATTGGACATAGGATTTTTTGAGCCTTTATTATTTTGTATATCATACATAATTTACATAAACATCATAATTGTCATATACATGCATCCCTGAACATGTTAAATTTTGGTGCTAAATGCAAGAAATTTTACAAAGACTTCATGCCATATTACCATACTTGTGATACGTTTGAAATGATAAGCTTGCTTTTCTGAATTAAGTAAGTGAAAATTGAATACAGTTACCAAGCTTTATTATTATTTTGTTGCATCATTAATTTAGCATAAGACCTGGTCTTTCGGAGTTAAACATTTATTCTTCTTATATGCGTGTCTACAGGACGTTACTTTGACGAGATCTCTCAAGACACCGGAAAGTATTGCTTTGGTGTGGACGACACCCTCAAGGCGTTGGAGATGGGTGCTGTAGAGATCCTTATAGTTTGGGAAAACCTGGACATCACACGATACGTCCTCAAGAACCACCAGACAGATGGTAAGTTAAAACTTATTCACCTGCCTTATATGTAGAATTAATATAAAGACTTACTCTGAGGACATACAGACCTGTACTTTCTTGGGAGAAATTTTCATGTATAATGTCCCTGTGTTGGATCTATGAAGTTGTTTATCCACAAACTGTGTTGGATCTATGAAGTTGTTTATCCACAAACTGTGTTGGATCTATGAAGTTGTTTATCCACAAACTGTGTTGGATCTATGAAGTTGTTTATCCACAAACTGTGTTGGATCTATGAAGTTGTTTATCCACAAACTGTTATTATACACAGTGTATGCTCCCATTTTGACCAACAGGAAGGTTGGTTGTGCATTTGTGAGATACCTGTAAAGGGTTATTAGTTATTGTAGGTGAGCATGTAAAGAAAACCTTTCTCTTGCTGATTGAAAATTGTGAGTCCTTATGTTTATGTTCCTTGTTAGACTGGGAAATGGTTAAGGTGCCAGACTAATGGGTTGTAAGTTCCAATCCTGGTCAGACCCCCACCATTCCAAGCCCCTCAGCAAGGTCCCAACCACAGTTGTGCCTCTGTCCACCAAGCAGTAGATAAGGTTACCAGTAATACTAGGGAGGTAACCTGCGATGGACTGGCATCCCATCCAGGAGGAATTTAACTCCTTAAGTTGCTTCACACCAGAGAAACCAGGATAAACTCCAGCCTATTGAGCCACTAGCCCAAGTGTAAAAGCCGGACAGACCTTGTTAGACCTGTTCAGATTATGATCTGTGGTCATTTTAGTGGGCCCCTAAGGTGTTGAAAATACATAAACAATAAACAATACAGAAAACCTTGCACTGTTTGATCAGCACATTTTAGCTTCCTTTTATTGAAGGTTTAAGAGGTTATCTGTATTTAATGCATATCAGTTATAGGAAGAGGCCCTTTCATTATTGATAATGTATATCTAATTAATTAAAAGGCAAGATGTTTAACTGGTGAGATGATCCAAATGGGATTAAGTTTTCAATTTCCAAGCATTTGTTCATTATTGAAGTGTATATGAAACTGTGTATGTGATTTTCCATCGAGGCTTTAAGATGCTAGGTGGCTCTACTGGGAAAATAAGGATGTAAATATCAATAAAAATGATGCTGTTTTGTGAACTTAGCAAAAGGATAAAATTGATAACATTCTAAATTGATAATTGATTCACTCAGGATATGTCCCTACCTTTTATTGCATTTAAATGTCTGCCCTGTCTAGTGTAATTTCTTGTGGAGAACACAAGGATTATAATTTGGTATTTTTCAGAGGAGAGAGTTTTGTACCTAAAACCAGAACAGGAAAAAGATAAAACATACTTCACAGACAAAGAGGTGAGTGGATAATTGAATAATAATATTCATAAATAAAGTTTCCTTTTGGCTGAACTTGCTGAAAATTGAAAGAAGCACCTAATATAAAGATGCAATTCTTGCATGGTACCAAGAAATATTCAGACTCACTCCTGTTACTGCTTTTACTTTTGCATTCAATTTTGTGAATCAAAGAAGAAAAAATAATTGTCCATATAGTTACAACTACTGACAAAAGTGATGAACTTGTCAAAATGTAAATCTTGTAAAATGTTAATTAAAAAAATAAAAATAGGATCATCAGTGACTTGCTGTTGTAGATATAATGGTCTTCCCAAAAATATTCTGCAAGATCTGATGGTGTTCTTTTTAATTATAGGTGTTTGATTCATAGTGGCCTCTTTGATCTGTACCAGGGATGATAAATAATATCACTCAGTCTGTAATCTATGTATATGGTCATAGATGACAGCCTGATCTGATAAGATCTCCATGTCATTTAATATAAAGATTTATTTTGTTTTGTTTGGAAGATATCTCTGACTCATGAATCCCTAACCGAAGGCTGTCAGAACACAAATGTTTCAATCAAGTGTGAGAGGGATAAATGTAATTTGAAGATTGCAGAATTAAATTTGGTTACCTGTTTGAAACAATTAGTCAATCAAACATTTCACACATTCCACAAAATAATGTTTAGAAGATTTGGCCCTGTTCCCTTTTATTCTGTGACTGATTCAACATGGTAAAATATAGCCAGAAGTTAAAAATTTGTTTATTTTCCATTCCCTACCGGTAGATATAATTTTACTTTAAAAAATGTTTCTGAATGATAGATGTTTTGCAGTATATAATGGTATACACTGTTTTTGTGTGTAATCTCTGCCTTTACTATAGCATGGCTAGTTTGATAAAAGCTTATGACATCCTATTCATAAAATGTTAAAGGTTCCAATCACCTATACAGCATGTTGAGTTAACATGAAAAATAGCTTCTTCCCTTTAAAATAAACTGTACCTGCCAAAATATTGCCTTGAAACTGTTTGCTTACTCCTTTAAACAAGTGTTAAAAACAGTGAACTGGGCGCGATCGCAGATATCAACATTAACACTGTGTGTCAGGCCGTGTGCTACCAACATGCGGGGCTATAAAAAGGTGGTAAATGAGTGTGAGGAAATGAGACTGTGTACTGGAATGGTTTTGCTGAGAAACTTTTGTATAAAGCAAAACTGAACTGATAGTGTGAAAGAAAAGGAATAATATTGCTCCTGATTATGTCCCTTTTTGTGAGAATTTGATGATTCTTTTTGCATTTTATTTTAGACCGGTGTTGAGATGGAGCTGGCAGAGAGTCAGCCACTGCTGGAGTGGTTCGCAAATAACTACAAGAGTTTTGGTATGTATTAGATAAAACTTATGTTGTCAGTGATGTGTGGCTGAGCTTGTGTCACCAGTATACTAAATTTACCTGTAATGAATTGATAGATGGAGGCATTACTGTAATTACATTTATCCAGGGATGTGTAAAGGTAGTGGAGAGACCTGGGGTAGTTAATTTAAATTTAAGAGACAAAATTAAATGATTAGGAATTGAATTAGAGTTTAAGTCCACAGTCAAAATTAAATTTAGCTGAATTAATGCTCCATTTCTAACATCCTTTTTGCTGGTTGCTCATTAGAACTAAAATTTGCTCTTACCTGAGGGTAGTTCATTTCACCCCTTTTCAGGGTTATACACAGGTGCCCCTTATTTTGTGTCAGCATATTTGCCCATGATTTGCCTAATTTTCTTAAGGCTTCAGCTCACTTGAATTGTAATTTTAATAAAAATATTGGAATGTAATTATCTTTAAAAGTTTGAATTTTAATTCTTTCTAGTTTATAAATCTTTTTTAACCCATACAAGTCTGGTTCAGAATCACAGGCATACAGAAGATTATTAAAATATACATATTAAGAGGATTATGTAAAAACAAATTAACAGCTGGTGCAGACCACTGCATAGCACAGTGACAGCCATCCTATGTGTGACATATGACATCCTAAGGGCAGTTAACTGGCAGTGTGTGACTATCCTAGTTTTACTGGATCTCAGTGCAGCTGGACCCCATTGATCTTGGGTGCTTGTTGCACAGTATGTCTAGTTAACTTAATATTGGGGACTAGGCATTAGAATGGTTATGTTCATATTTGCATTTAAGATCCCAAGTTTTTGCCATCGATGACCAAGTGTCCAACAGTTGTCACTTAACTTATGGTGTCCCTTAGGGTTCTGTTCTAGGACCGATGCAGTTCAGCATTTACATGCTACCTTTTGGTAATTTACTCAGAATTCTTGGTATATGTTTCCATCAGTACACAGATAATACTCGGCTGTATTTGACCTTTGCACCAGATGCCAGAATGAATTAACATCAGTAAACCATATTGGTGGGTGTATTAAGGTTATAAGTTATGGATGTGCTCCAATATGCTCAAGTAAAACCCAGAAAAAAAGAGTACCCACTCATTGGAAATTCTTACAATTTAGCAAGAAATAATCCCCTCGACTACATCTTGAGAGATTTGTCGTGGAACCGAGC
This sequence comes from Sipunculus nudus, assembly GCA_026874595.1. Lineage (NCBI taxonomy): Eukaryota > Metazoa > Annelida > Sipuncula > Golfingiida > Sipunculidae > Sipunculus > Sipunculus nudus. Next base: position 45,218,450 of record CM049306.1, on the reverse strand, counting down.
AGTGCGGAATCTTGGCATCGTCTTAGATTCAACACTAAATTTGGACAAACATATTACAACGATTTGTCAAACTGCAAACTTTCACTTGCTGAACTTTGGTAAGATAAGAAAGTATCTGACACAGGAAGCAGCAGAGCATGCAGTTCATGCCCTGATCACATCATGGTTGGACTATTGCAATTATATCCTATATGGTCTCCCTTCAGTGCAGTTGGATAGGCTACAACGAATTCAAAACAAGGCTGCATGTCTCGTTACTAAGACAAAAAGAAGTGAACACATTACTCCAGTATTACAGTCACTACATTGGTTGCCAATAAAACAGAGGATCTTATATATATTTTTTGATGTTCATCTACTGTGCCATTAACAACATCGCTCCTGAATACATTTCCGAACTGATATCTATTCAGCAGCTAAGTCGTACTCTGAGATCCAGTACAAGTATTGTTCTTTGCAGCCTAAGTCACAAACCTTTTCATAAGGTGATAGAGCTTTTGCATGTGCTGCATCATCAAAGTTGAACAAGTTAGCAGCTAGTATAAGATATGCTGAATTCATCAAATGCTTCAAATCAAAGCTGAAAACATATTTGTTTGCATGTGCTTACTTGTAATGATTTTAAATATTTAGGCTTTTAGTTTTACATCATAGCATGTTATGATAGTTATCTATTAATAATAATGTTCTGTGTTATGTAATGCACCTTGAGTGGTTTTATTACTGGATATGGTGTGCAGTATAAATAAATTATATGCTTATGCTTTGATAGCAAAATCTTGTTGAATCTAATGATCAGCCAAGGCAGGGGATACACTTATAAGCACCTTTTTAGACCTTTGACTTATATTGTTAGATTTTTAGCTCAGCTGACTATAAGTCATCTGAGCTATAGTCGTGGTCCATTGTCCGTCGTCCGTCCGTCTGTCCGTCCGTCCGTCCGTCCGTCCGTAGATGTGGCACGTTTTGAAACCGTAAGACCTAGGAATCCAAAATTCAGCATAATGTTAGATGTCCCCAAGATCTCCTACCAAGCCGAAAATTGGGTCTTTGCGACTTCATTCCTTTGAGAAATTAAGGAAAAACCTCAATTTTTTATTAAAAACCTATTTTCACACTTTAGGACTGCCTAATATCAAAACCACTCATCTGTTTTTCCTCATATTTCCTATAAATAATCCTCTATATAATTCCTATGTACATGCCAGAAATTAGGTCTGTATTATTTAATTTAAAAAAGTTATGGGCCCAAACATAATGCATTTTGTTAATAATCAGGAAAGAAATTTTATCACTTTACACAAAACTTGTTAAAACTAAGCACTTTTTTTCCAGTTATATTACTTTTATTAATCAAAATTAAATTGTATACCCAAAATTAGATCAAAATCTTTTAAATTTTTAAAAATATTAACAAAAATAAAAAATTGGTACCTTAAATTTTGCCCAACTTGGGCCATGGCACGTTTTTTTGCTGTAACTGCTGTGGATTTAATTTTCACAGCATGTCTTTGTTAGCATTTCAACTGTTAACACCAAAAATTTGAAACCAGTTGATCAAAAACTGTAGATTTTATTCAAGTTTTCAAGCACCATGCCACATATTGCTAGTGTTATGTAGTTTGCTAGAGCTCAGCTCCCGAGCTTCAGCTCTAAGTTCCTTAAATTTGGCATACAGTTAGATTTCTCCAAATTCCCCTACCATGCCAAGAATTTGGTCACTAGGACTTAATTCCTTCGAGATATCAATGAAAAACTTCATTTTTCCATTAAAAACCAAATGTTACACTTTAAGACTGCCTAATATCAAAACCACTGATCTGACTTTGATCATATATAATATACATATTTTTCTATACATTCACTATGCACATGCCAGAAATGATGTCAGTATTGTGTATTTTTTTTAAGTTATGGGCCCAAACATAATGCACTTTGTAAAAAATCAAGAAATATATTTACTCCCTTAACAAGGGCATTGCTGAAGCTAGAGATCTTTTTTGTCAGGGATGTAACATTATTCAATCAAGATTCAATTGAATACCCAAAATTAGTTCTGAATTTTTCAAATTTTATAAGTTATTAGTATAAATATAAAATTAGTACCTTAAATTTTGCCCAACTGTGACCATGGCACGTTTGTTTCCCGTGAGCACTGTTGATATAATTTTCATATCATGCACACATAAGGATTTCAGCTTTTTAGTTTAGAAAGCTGAAAGAAATTTGCCAAATATTGTAGCTTTTATTAATGTTTTTTATGAGACCCTGTCAGACTTTGGCTCTCTCCAGCCCCTCTTGAGTCACCTGTATGTTGACCTTGTTGACCTTTCATCAAATTATGCACGCTTGAGGGGAGAATCCAGGCAGCTTATGGCCAGCCACAGTTGATCCAGGTGTTCAACCCAACTCATCTAGTAGTTTTAACCAACAACATAACAATAAACAATAAATTAATAAATTTTTATTGGTTTTTAATAACAAATTAAAGAAAAATAGAAAAGGAATTTGTTAGTTTATAATAACAGGAAATTAACTTGCAGTTACTGATGATATAAGAATCTTGTATCGATGGGTAGAATGTCACATATTCCAAATAACACCATGCAGTCACCTATGGCATTTTTCAGTTAATTTTTAATGATAAAGAAGTAAATCATATTATTCATTACTAATCATTAAGGATTATATGAAGGAAATTAGTGATAGACAAACATGCAGTTAATAATATTAATCTAGATTCCTACTTTGTCGAGTGTGTACATTGATGTGAAATTAGTCCAAAATGAATTTTTTACAGTTATTTTTTAATATAAATAAAAGCCATAAAACCAGGTACTTATGATCATTATTTAAATGTGTGAATTTTGTATATTCTGGATTCTCAACATCATTGTTTGGTGAAAACTGAATAAATACCAGACATGGTGCGAATACTTTGTAATTGTATTTAAATACGAATATGATTATGTACTCCATTATAAAATTTCTTGCATAAAGAATGGGAATTCAGGTAAAAATGAAAGTATATGAATACTCGTGCAAATACTTTCAAAATGTATTCATGAATGCATTCATGAATATATTCTTTAATATTATTTTAATAATCATATCAGTTATATTTCATTTAAAAAAAATCATATGATTCTCTTATTATTTTTAATAAAAATTATATTTGGGACAATATTTGTAATTTTTTTAATAAATAGTTAAACTCTTATATTATATGTTCTGCTTTTAAGTTATATGGCCAAGTCAAAATCTGTGTGACAGTAGTACTCCATTTGTTAATAAAATAAATGAAATCAATCCTCTTCCCTGTCTCCAAAGGTACTATCAAAATCATACATAAGCTAAACAACAACAACTCATAATACAGCTTATATTTATTACCACACAAAACCAGCATGTGCCTCATTTCTAAATAATATTTTTTTATCATATATAACAGCTGAGCTTCGTGACCCGTAGGTCCCTTGTTTGTTTTGTTTTCCTTCTGTCAAGCACCTGGTGGGTCTAAAGTAATTCACCTGAGATACGCTCCCGAGGCAGCAGAAATCTTGCGCTTCTAAAGAAGCAACTGATTTTCACGCTGCCAGCTTTGACCGTTTATGATATATTTAGACACCAGATGGCGGTTTGTTGTCCACTGAAATAAACGTGCGAACGATGTGACAAGCAGCCAATCAGATGCCAATAAACAAACACTCGACAGGCATCCTGGCTCCGCCGATTGCCGCGCTTCAAGCGCCGCTTGAAGAGTTTCCGGCCGAATTTAAATTGCTCCCTCTGCATTCTCGCATCATCGACCGATTCGATTATGACATTATGACTGTGTTAGCGTAGCCATGTATCTGTTGTCTGCAGAACTTAAACCAGCCAGCGAGGTGTGCACGCAGCCTTTGTTGTTACATTTCGTTTGAATTGCAGCTCACCGGCCGAGCATATCCTATGTGCCCAAGGCCCTAAGCAAACCATGTCAGGGGCAATTCTCTCTGAGCCTGTGGCCTGTTCAGACGGTTACGCTGGGGGTTGAGCTGTCACTGAAAAAGAAATTAATATGATTGGGTCCTTGTATTCCTCGCTGGGCTTTGTCTTCCAGCACAAGGTCTCATCTGATTGGACAAAAATACAGTGCTCCCCTCTGCTGTTGCAATTCAGGATACGAGGTCATAACAAACAGCGCCTTACGATATAGGAAGTAGCCCTATAGGTAAAGCGCTGTGTAAAGAGCGTACACCTGAGATAGATGAGTCTCTGCTGTACAACCTTCACTCTGCAGTTTGTCTCTTTTTAAGTACACTTTAAGGGATGGTCTGCTTACATTTACATAATTTCAAATGAATATAAATTTACATAATTTTAAATAAATAATGTTACTTTCAAAATATGTTTCCAGGAAGGCTTAGGGCAGACTTGTAATTTTTCAACTTATTTCAGCCTCAGTGTGTATTTAATCTATACTCTGTTCTCTTCAGGTGCCACATTAGAAATCATTACAGACCGATCCCAAGAAGGCGCTCAATTTGTCAAAGGATTTGGAGGAATTGGAGGTACTGTAATATTTTATGGCCTATACTATTACACAATAAAATCAGTAATTGTTTTGTTCTGTCTTGCTTGTCTTATCCATTGCCATAACTTGTTGTTGTTGAGTGGTTAAAGGTTGTATTGGAAACTGCTGTTGTTTCAGGATTTTCCCCCAATTTAAAGAAGTCCCCCCCCCCTCTCCATTTTTTAAATGCCTTTTCTTGGAAGGTAAGGTATCATAATATTAGGAACCATCAAATTGATTTTTTATAAGCCCTAGTAGCTTAAGATCCACCATTTATACCAACAGTCATGCATATGTCCAGAACTTACTTAATGTCATTAACATTTTAAAAATATTTTAAAAAATATTTTGTGCAGGCATCCTCCGATATCAAGTGGACTTCCAAAGCCTGGATGCCTTTGATGACCTTGGAGATGACTTTGACCTTGATGATTATTGAATGGGTCTCATATGCAAAGATACCTTGGTGTTACAGTTGGCCATTGCTTTTCATGACATGGATAAAATGGCGGGATCATCACAGACTACAAAACAGCAAAAAGTATTCAGACTCTGTTCAAACCTGTATAACATGTAATTTCCGTTCATGTTTTGTATCCCCGGTTGCTTCAGAATTCCTCACACAGTCATCAAGTTTTTCACATGTAGCACTGAAACCTATATATGTGTATTTGGTCATACATTCTGTACTGTTTTCAGTGTACTGTCATGTTTTCTCAGGCCCAGTCATGACCAAACAGGAATATAATGTTGATTACAAGGATGAATTGTATCCTTGAATGATGTACATTATTTAACTTGATCATTCAACTAACTGCTAAGGGACAGTGAGTCTGTAGTCACCAGTATTATCAAGTATGTGTCACAAATGTAAAGAAATAAAAACTCTGTATTCTATGTTCTCGGCTGATGGGTGTAGATTTTCAGATGAAATACAGTCTTGACTGATTCTGAATATAATATTTAATTATTCAGTTCTCTCATGAATCAGGATTGCTGGGACAAGAGGATTGGTTTGAACTGTAACTGTAGGAAATGGCTGCATGCAATGCAGAAGTTGTTGAAATTTTAAAGGATAAGTTTTTTTTTCTTCCTTTTCTTGGGTTATTGTTGACTTATTGTTCTGGGTAGAAACTATCCCTGCAGAATTGTTTGAGTATAAACTATTATTACTGTTCTTAATGAAAACCAAGAGGCCCTGTTCTCAGGTCAGTCAAAATATATAAAATGAATATATAAAAGCAAGCCATATGAGATGTGTGCAGGAATATAATGTCTGGAAAATCTGACTGTTGTCTTGATTGGTTCTACTTTCCTGTAGTCTCTATGTATTATATGGAATACTAAGACGTACTGTTCATCATTTGCAATATTAGAAAACGAGCAAAATTTTATGATTTTCACAGTTCCCACTGTCACTGTTTGAGAAATAGTCTTGGAAAATAATATTGAGGGACATGCTTGGTATGACTTCATGAGACATGTTGCAGGCATCATGTATGATAGTCAAGTTGCACTATTGCTCCCATTATGAATATACTCAATTACCGAGCAGCAGTTTGTCTACTAGACCCCCCAGTCCCTGTCAGCTCATTTAAAAAAGCCTGTTGGTTAAGTAATTAAAAAGCCTGCAAGTCATACTACATACCATGCAAATAACAAGAATTTAATAGAATACACAAGTAGTGATCTCTATATGAATCTGGACGAGTCTCAGGGAAGAGTCTAGTAGACAAACTCAGATCTAAGGTGAACATTCACAATTTATCCGTCAAGTTCAAGGGTAAAATTTTGCAAGGTCATAAAGGGATCTATGTTCATTCCACAGTCAAAGTTGTGAACATTATCTAATACATAATCTGGATTTTTCATTTGATTAAAAAAAATGTTGCAGATTGTATTTGCAGTGAGATAGGATAGGGAGTATAAAATGTAATTTTCATGTGCCATGTTTAGCAACGGTGAATACCAGTGGTCCAATATCAAATTTATAAATTGACAAGAAATAAACAGAGGTAGAGCCAGTGTTTAATATATTCCGGTTTTGTCATGGGCAGGTATATTGAATTATTTGAATATAAATATTTAGACATGTTTTGACGTTAGAAGCATAGAACAGGACTGGCTTTGTAATATTTTACTGATGCCATGTTTCGGCAGATTCTTGATTCTGAGCTCATGATTCATTGCTTGATTTCAGTGTAAAAAGGGTATCTGTGTTTGTAGTTTGGTAGGTTTATATAGAGGAACAAGGTTGCTTTAAATGGTCCTTGTAAAGGAGATGCTTTTCCTTTATGTTCGTTATTAAAATGCTTCACACTTTACATACAATGAAACCTCTCATCAGGACACCTCTCCATCATTAAAACTGCACTAGCTGGCGGCAACATGGTTTTCAGAAAAAATGCACTGATCAACTTCTTTCATGTTTTGTTGTAAATAAAACAGAACTTTAATGGTTAAAATAAGTTTTCTTTTAAAATCATGAGCTTTGAATCTTACAGCACTTATTCTTTCCATTTTGTCATAATGGCGCCCTATTATGACCAGGTAATATTAAATACTACCTCACTAGGTAGTTACTGACAGTACACAACAATACTTATGTTGATGATCGCACTTTGACGCCGTGTCCCATCAGTCACGTGGTCTTGGTCACGTGGTCTTGGTTCTCTCATGCACCTCCTTTTTATAACATCCACTATGTGGGTGTGCATTTGTTGGCATTATTCTTTAAAACAACAAAACACAAGAAGGAAGACTAAATCAACTGCAAAATGTTCAAGTTGATGGCCAATTAAAAAGGTTTATCATATTATGTGGTTTGTTATAAATTTCGTGAATGATATGTGCAGGTGTGATCGTTAGAACTGATAAGAACCTGTATGGGATTGGGATGGCAGTCGCATCGAGGTATGTACTTGTAGTTCATACTTCTTATCTTATATTTGAAAAAAACCCAAATATACAATCTTCAACATTTACCAAAGGAGGGAGGATCACTTAAATGGGTTGCATCTGGCTTGCTGTTTCCCCTAATATTTCTCAACTCCCGTCGCGTTTTTCTCCACATTTTGATAACATTTTGGTTACATGAACTATGTCATTATAACCTGCAGGTGCAATCCCTACACTCTTTACAACTTAACTTCATAAAAATCTATTATTAACTCTAGAAAAACAGCTTTCAAGTCTTATATATGGATTCCTCGAAGGGGAAATTTATGAATACTGAATTTTTTTTTTTTTTTAAATAAAATGCTTGAATGGGACTTAAAATTTTTCTGGTCATGAAATATAATTTCACAGTATTTAGTTATATAGGAATCTGGAAGGGGTTTTGCCTAGGTTTCGGAAAATTGTGGCACTTCACTATATAAACATATAACACCATATATTTTAATTCCAAATCGATATATCAGTTGTTCAAGATGAATAATTAAAAAAATATCACATTTGCAGGATCAAACCTAATGAAATTTAGAACTATCAATAAACAATACATTGATTACTTCATTTATAATGCTTTATATTGAAACAAGTGAAATTTCGGGAGGACGGGTAGCACTGGATGCCATTTAGTGGCTGGTGTGGTAGGACTACCGCGACGTTCGTTTTTCCAATTACTCAATCAGCGCAATGAAAGACTCCGGCGTCTTTGGTAGTTCCTTATGAGTAGAAAACTTGTACAGCGTAGAATGACTTCGGTAGTGCTCAAAATCATGCATTTGGTGCACAGTCCTTACAAAATAGGTTACAGTGACCTTATTAATATGGTTTCCAAGAAGATTTTGCTAGGAACTCCCTAGGTGCTAAGTTTCTACGTATTACTGACTATCAGATTAGAAGTAACATTGACATTATTACCGGCTTCCAGGGAATTTTTACAAAAACCTCGAGTCTTAATCAAATCAGAAGTTTCGGCTCAACTGCTTCATTTGAAGGTGGGAATTTTATATGGACCTCCAAGGATGTTGAGTTACAAGTTACAATTTGTGCCCTGTTAACCGCCGAACGGAAGACCGGACGGCTGGGCGCCGGAAAAAGAGTTATCGCTATAGCTGCGATGAATTTCAGTCAGCTGAGCTAACAATAATTCTCTTGCACTGCACACCTAAAACCAAAGCTACTCGACGGAAATAAAGTGAAATTCCACGTCCCTGCTTCAGGCTTGTTCTAAAGGTATATAATCAAACCTTCTGGCGCGCAGTTACATCTTACAACGGAGAGGGCCTGGTGGTGGAACGGATGTGCTTGGTTGAAGGAAACATCCCGTCATAGGATGGTTATTTGTAAAAAAATGGACTTGCGATGAGCAAACGGACCGTCATAGCATATAGCTTTGAAGCGTAAACTGTTACCACCGAAGAGAGTTTCAGCCGGGTTCTTCCGCCGCAGCAGCCATTTCAAAAGGACCACTATGCACCACCGGATAAAGATATAACTATAAACTATAACATCATTGTAGGGTCACATGTGAATTCGTGCCATGTCGTTTTGATGTGACCGCTGACATTTCATCTTCTTATGGCGTCAATCCGTGCTTCTATTTTGGATGAAATGCACTCATACATCAGACGTAGTTGGGTATACTATAGCCTGTAATGTGACATGTCTACTGATAATCCCTCTTTGATAACTTTATCTCATACACACGACTGATGGCACCAGCTTCAATAGTTTTTGCGTGGCTTCCATCTAAAATCTCAGGAGTTGTTGAATATCTTGCTTGTCCATATCACGGATAGTTTTATATCGTACACAAGATATTTGGCGCCACCTACAATTCTTTCCGTGCTCCTGTATTTGGCAGAAATCACTCATATCTCAGGAGCGGTTTAATGAACTGGTCTAAATTTAACACATCCGATGCCACCTATATATTTTTTTAATTTTGCCCGGATTTTTTAGGAGGGTTGGGTGTATTGGCCTGAAATGTTGCATGTCCATAGATAATGGATAGCTTTTTTCCGTATAAAAGACTATCGACAATTGTTTTCGCGTATCGTCAATTCACGAATCTAAGGAGTAGTTTGATGTATTGGCGTACATTTGTACATGTCAACAGAATTTGGATAACTATATTTCGTACACAAGCGCCACCATCCGTTTTAATGAAGTTTTAACTCTCTGGTAGCTAATAGCCATGTAAACTGTTAAACCCATAAACTGGAGTAAATTGGTTCTCATATCTGTGGATCCAGACATAAGCAAAGGCTTTATGGATTTGCATTAATTACATTTTGCACATATATTAATCTTTAAAACATTAGACCACTTGGTGAATTTTGTGAATTTTTTACATTTTAACCATTTATTGGAATTTGTCTTTTTGAGCTCTTTCCGATGAACAGCCATGTTAAAGTTTTCTTAATACACTTCTATCTCTCACCATTTAGGGAGAATAAAGTGATGCCAATCATCCTTACATATTTTCCTAAAACCAACTTGTGTTTTAATCAAATTGGTTTAGTCAGGTCTTCGGAGTCAATGCAGACAGTTCTGCATATTGTATTTGGGTTTCTGCAACCTTTAGTCTTCCGCCAGTATCTGCTCGCTGACATGGTATTGATCAGACCCATTTCGTTCCAGTCGGGTCTCTGCGTTGTCTTGTCATCTGCTTGTTAGCTTTCCCTCAGAAAATATGTTGTGTTAATTTGACCGGGCCAAAATTTTCATCGATTTCAGTCTAAGTGGAAGTGAAAATAAATATATATATATTTTTTTGCTATATTTATATAGGCCTACAGTGAACACTAGAATTCCCTCTGCTACCACATGCAGCAAAGAATAGCTGAAAAAGCGTCGATTCAACTCTTGTGTGTTAAGCTACGTGTCCACTAGTACGGACGCGGTGCGTGTGCGTGTGCGGTGCGGATACGTTTTTGTCCGTGTCCATTACATACGTTTGTCAGTGCGGTTTTAGGTCTTTCGCCTCTTCAAAATGGCCCACAGCACATCCAGATTACACCTTCTGTACCTTTAGGAAAATGAGCTGACGTCATCAGAGGGGAAATGTCCGTTCGGCAAGCAAGGTCCTGTGTCCACTTTGCGTTTCTGCATGCATTTCCGTACCCGCGGCTACATGGTCCGGTTGGCAAAAACGTATCTGCAGCCGCACGCCGCACCGCACAGCATATATGGACACAGTCTTTCTTTTTTCCTTGGGCGCAATATTAGCCGCGTCCGCATCCGTATCCGTACAAGATCAAGAGGCCACGCAGCTTTTAATGAGTTAGACTGGTTCCCGTGTCCAATAACGTGACGTATATTTAGGGAGAGAAAAAAGGGGAGGGAACCAGCCTAGCGTGAAGTGTGCCTCCGTACTGACGCCCCATCTGGGGTCGCCACCGTCAACTATTTGAGTTTCCTCTATCGAAGGTGAAGGTCGCTGTCATCAGTTTCTGACCTGTGTGTGCTTCAGGCCAGGCTCACTCTGACACAGTTTATAACGTCCTGCGTTATCGGTGTTTATTATCAAATCTCGAACTCAAGGTAAGTCTGTCACATATGTCAAACACGAGGAACTTCGTTATCAACAAATTACCAACCTTGTTATTTGTTGTCAGTCAGAGGTGAGTCCAAGATTCAAGAAAGTTCCTTTGCTTTGTAAGATCATGAAAAATGGGGAAGTTGAGAATATCATCAACACATTATTCATTTATCATTTTCACTGTATCACGTTACTTGCAGGCAGTACTTGAACGTGACCTTGTTCTTTGGGACAGATGAGAATTACTTTAACCGATATCTTACTGGGATTTTAAGTAAAACCATTTTTGCCAGCAAGCGCCAGCTGACATTACTTATAAATTCAATCTTGAAAGAATTTATTAGATTAAGAAAAAAAAGTTTCTTGTTTAAACCAAATTAACTAAACTGAAGTATATATATGATAGCTGTTTCTGTAATTCATTTATTTTAATTTTATTAGGAATAAATAATTAAGGAATTATACTTGATCATAATGAAATCTCCCAGAGATCCCTTGTTTCCCTCAATAAATACAAGGTGGCGCTGACGGGCACAAGTGGTATTACTGTTAATAATAATTTTTTGGTAGGTTCACTATCAGTGTTGTTAAACTGAAGGTGTTTGGATCTCTACAAATGTAATACTTTAATTCGCTCCACCCTTGTCCTCAATGTTCTCGGAAACTGAGTTGCATTATATTTATAATGACACTGTGCCATACCTCATTTAAAAGTTTATAGTCTCTGCAGTGACATGGTCGAAATGAGAATAAATAATTCTTATGTACACATTGGTTTTAGTGATTTTTGCTTGTTGTCCAACCTAAGTGGAGAGTTTACCACTGAAAACAGCCAAGTGCCTTCTGCGAAGCCTGTAATGCGGCCTTGTGGTCATAATATCACAATTCAATCAATCAACCATGCAGCACGGGATTAAATTCTATTGTGCACATAAATAAACCCAAATGTGACTGACCCACTTGCAGGGTCAATAAATGTGAGCAACTGGTGTTTCTCGATCGCTTGGCACTCATTTCTTAAACATGTCTGCATACAAGAAGGGTAGAAGTGGACCCAGGCAGGGTTTGGGTGGCTGGGGGCCCTCCTTTTCAGGCCCCACAACCGTTTTTAATGGACCTACTGATCTAGAGGGGGGCCCCTACAATATGAGCTCTAACATCTCTAATTTTTATCCATTTTTACAGTAATTTTAGTAAATTTTCATTTTTATATATTATTTTGTTCCAAAGCAATAGTTATTACACTATGTTCGATCATGACACCGTCAACACACCCCCCCCCCCCCCCATTTCACCTGTGAATGAGATCAGGCCTTCCCAGTTAGGGCTGTAATTTCATGGCTCCTCCGCATCTCTGCTCTGTTGAGTCGGGGGGGGGGGGGGCTGCTGCTTAGACCACAGAAGCCAGTGAATTGCACGCAGCTTCAACATGAAACTTGAACATATCAATTATACTACCAAGAGGTTTGCATTTAAAGTATGATATTTTGCACGTTATAAACCTAGGAGGGTGTTTTCACCATAGAGATATCAACATGAATAAACTATTCAAAGTTTGGACTTTCAAGTTAATATCCAAATTTTGGAGAAATATAAATATATTTAGCCCGCCACACATAAAGTTTGACAACATTATGCAAAGAAATTTAAGAGAAAAGAATTTCCGCATATTTTGTGTGAAAGGTGCTTCAAATGCCCTCATTTCTTTACATATTTAAAATATTCTCTATATAGCAGAGGACATCTGGATCTGCCTCTGGTTCCCACAGTTACCTGTAGATATGAAAATAAAATATTTTCATAAAAACGTCGTTGGGAGTGATTTTTGAGTGGTTCCTAAATTATGTGCATGCTATCCCCGGAATGGCCCAACTGGTTTTGGCAAAGATCGGAATGCCTATAATAATGGCCACATGTTTACATATTTCCCCCCCAAAAATCCCACAAATGATGGTTTCCTTCCCTCTATCTACACTATCTATTTTCCAGCTTATGCCATTACAGCCAGATATTTTCAGTATTGCAATTCATACATTACTATCAACCAAATCTGGACATCTGCATTCCTCTTGATCTGATATTATGTCGAAATTACAGACTCAATATTCTGGACAACTCTGGTTGAATTATTAGTTTATTACCAAATAAAACCCGCTTGTGTCAAACCTCGCATGTGTTGAAGTTTTCTGAGGGTCCCTTCAACTTCAACCCAACGAGGTTTCACTGTATATGAAATCTCTTTTCATTACAATTTACATGCACAACATTCCTTACTTCATCTCTAGACTCCCCCCCCCCCCCCCCCCCCGAAAAAAAAGACGTAAAAACCTCGCTAGTCACAGCTAGTTAAACAGGCCTTCTTTATTGAAGCTTGGGTCATATTTTGCTCATACAAACAGTACAAATACAACTTTGGAAAGTGAATGCTTACTACTACCAGCACCATGAGCATACTCCCTCTGTATTTTACACTAATAATGCATGCAGTGAACAGTGGTCACTTTATATTTGTTCTGTAACTCATTTCATTAAACCACTGCTTTCATTGGCAGGAAATTCCATCCAGGAAGGTGTAGAGAAACTAGAATGTTTCAACTGTGCAATGACAGCTGGGTATTATCTGGGTCTGATCAAGTTTTAAACCGACAATGCCAAATTACAGATCTTCCAGTTCCAGACGTGTATGAACCATGCAGTAGATGACTTATGGGGTCCATTACAGATTTACATGGCTTAAATATCTGATAGCAGGGTGAAGGCTATGTCTGTCCGTCTGAGTTATCAGCTCGCAAATATACAAGACTGGACTGTGACCTCAGGCCAGGTCACGGTCGCTGAGATCAGTGGACTTATGTTTATATGTTATGTTCCAGTGTGCTGTGTCTGAGGTGAGGGTAACGTTTGACATCAGGTGAGACTACAACATGGCAGAGCGTGTCGAACGGGTGCTCCAGCACCTCAAGGCTCCAGATGTAAATACACAGGCTGTATCCTTGAAAACAGTGTCCATCTGGGTAACACATACACACACACACAAAAGATTTAACAGACAAACACAGCCACTAAAACTGACATACAAACATACACACAAGCAGAAGTATGAAGATGCAAAAAGAGACACACAGACAATCAAGCAAGCTGTTTATATTTAGGCAATACACTTGTACACACACACTGACAGAGGAGAACACTCAACCAGAGACATGCAGACAGACATAAAGATATAGACATACAGATACAGACAAACAGAAAGCCACACAAGGCTGGATCCTTTTTAATATCTGTTTTAACGCACACCAGCTGTAGAAGTTCTAGTGAAACCTGTGAAGCCATTAATTTCATGTGTATTCAAATGAAGCACTAATCAAGTGTGTTTATAGTCTGTTCCATCACACCTGTCCACCTGTTTTTTTTGTGGTGGTTTATTTGCGGGTCAAACACGGCCAAAATTTTTTGTCCCTCTGGCAGAAAGAGGAAAATGCATAATTTACTATTTTGGAAATACTAGCCTACCTCATGTTATTTTCCTATAAACAGTTTAAAGCCATTTTATGAGAGGTTATTTTCCTATAAACAGTTTAAAGCCATTTTACGAGAAACTAGTCTATTCTTTAGTGACATTTTGCCACCATACTTAGAAATGTACATAGAAGAGAACAGTGATAGACTTCATAATAGGTGCATCCATATTCACAGGACCAATAATCAAATAGCTGCCGACCCCTGTTTACAGTGAGACTTGTATTCTCCTTGTGCATGCACTTCACTGTTACATCACTTCACTTCATATCCATATCCAAGGAGGATAATCAATGGTCACTTGTAGGGACGCATGAACCACAAATACATGCCAGCTAAGCCGTAAAGTGAATAATATTTAAATCATAAGCAGGTAGGGTCCTGGAAATTACACATTTTCCTCCTTTTGGATTTGGTGCAAATTTTGTTTGGTAAGTTTGTTTTACGTGGAGATAATCGTGAAAAATCAGGTGGACAGGGGTAGTGGAACAGACATGAGTACCAAACAAATGTGGCAGCATGGTATTCTCCTTATTTGTAACCTCTAAATATTTGCCATCAGTTCTGACTTGCCTTGCGTGATTAAACATGTAATTGTGTGTGATGGGTCTAATATTGACATCAAATGATCCTTGCATTGAATCGAAGCCAGTCATTTATTGATAATCAAATTGGGCATGAAATAATTGATTAATTTCAAGTATTGCATTTTCATTCATTTTCATACCTTTTCGGTCTCTAGCTCTTACTCAGGAACAGATAAACTGCATACATGGTGAAGTAGCACTGTTATTCAGTAAAGAAATCCACCTTATATCCTTCATTTGATGTTTTTGCACAATAATTGATAAGAAGATTAAAATATTACTTATTCTGCATAAATTCACAAGTATTAAATAAACTGAATCTTATAACATCATATCATTATGGGATGAAAACTTCTAGTAGATATATGTCTCTGAAAGAATATTTTGACTGTATACAATAATCGAATCGAGAATCAAATTGAAAGGCAATCATTGAATTGAATCGAAGACCCCTTAGCAAAACACAGGCTTATCAAATATTACTTTGATTGGGATATTACACCTGAACTGTAGCAAGTAGCCAAAGTAGTCAGGTTGAAAAATTTGTCACCAGCAAATGGATTCTTGTGATTCTTGTAAACCCATCTTGAGGGATTCTTGAAAAATATCACAAAATTGTACCCCTGTGTATCAAACTGAGTTTCACATGTAAAATTTAATATCTAATATAATATATATGTAAAGTAATATTTATATATTAACCATTAGCCTTGACCCATACCCAGGAGACACAGAGTACGTCCTTGGCAACCTCTATCACACCTGGCCACTACAGGTTCACGCAGGATAACTTTGTATTGACGGAAAGACAGCGGCAGTTCTATGAAGAAAATGGGTACTTGGTCATCAGGAATTTAGTACCCAAGGACAGTCTAGAAGTATACAGGTAAACATATATGCTCTACAAGTTTTGGGTAAAGGTGTATATAAATATATAAATGTGTATTGTGTATACTCTGTTCCAGTACCTGTGGTAGGTTTCATGTGTACAGGTAAATGTGTTTACTGCATTCCATCACCTGTGACAGGTTACATGTGTACAGGTTAATGTGTATACTCCATTCCACCACCTTTGACAGGTTACATATATACAGGTTAATGTGTATACTCAATTCCACAATCTGTGACAGGTTACATATGTACAGGTTAATGTGTATACTCCATTTCACCACCTGTGACAGGTTACATAAATACAGGTTAATGTGTATACTCCATTCCACCATCTGTGACAGGTAATTTTTTTTATATGACTTTTTGTGTTTTAATGACCCACTGCTTCAGTTTTTTTTCTGATGCTTTTTACAAATATTATGAATATACTCATGAATAAACGAAGGAAACCATGTGTTGAATCATCTGATACCCTTTCATTTTGAGAAGTGAGTGCTAATTTATTACTTCAGCCTCTGTGATATCACAAGTACCATATTTATTCTAATTTGGCCACCACTTAAAAATAATTAATTTTCTCAGAGGTCGAGATAATGGAGGATATTTGAAAATTATCTTCATGCAGAATTTGTGGTGGTGGAGATATTAGAGGCATACGGTTTGATAACCTTCCGTAGAGACGCAGAGCCGCTCTGACACTCAAGCTGTCATATGAATTGAGTGATAATTTGGTCGTATATAAGTTTGTTTTGTTAGCTTAACAGTATTTTCTACAAACGGGCTTCCAACCGTTACATGAATTATACGCAGTCCGCAAATGATTAATCAAACTGAGCTCAATCACTTTACAAAATGATCACTACTTCGCGTATAGGTACGATCACTTGACATCGACGGCAACTCGTGTAACCACCAGTTGTTTCAAGTTAACCCGCCAGGCGGCGATATCGGCGGGCCGAAAAGGGACAAGCAGCTGCATCAAGTTGGAAGAAGACTTTATAAAAAATAAATGCCTATTATCAGATCATTTTTATTTGCATAATACGTAATAAATATAGGAAAGTAAAGGCGCGTTGAAATATATACGACCGGAAATGGTCCTAGCTCGCGTGCCCTCGATCGGGCCCCGTTTGGTACGCGCGGTCACCCATCCAAAAACTAACCGGGGTCGTTTAAACTTAACTAAGATGACAGTTCCACCTGTATCACAGTTGTTCGTTCACACGTGCTTTGCAGTATTTTGTAAATATTATTGCTGAAGGTCCCACGTAAATTGCACACGAGGCACGTGCGTACCAGGAATGGTACACAAGTTTGCTTCGTCACGGACACCCATTTAGTTCTTGAATGCTTTATCATGTTTATATATTATGAAAAACGCATCTTTGTATCTTCATAAATTTTATTGGAAACAAGTTTGATGTGGATGCTCAATGTAATAAGAATCTAGTCAGATACAAACTGTGGTGCCCGTGAGAGACGGAGGCATTTCACCTTAACATCGTCGACAGAAAACATCGTCGGCAGTCGAGAAATAAGAGTCATTTTAGAAATTATGCTTTCAAAATATTTTTTTGGGTCGAGAAATAAGAGGGATCGCCAAACTGGAATAAATACAGTACCTCATCTAATACATGCAGAAAGAGTAAATATAATATCAAATGAAACTTGTTTTTAGGTTTTGGAAGAGAATTTCTGTTTTTTTTTTTTTCAGTCATTTTGAATAAAAGTATAACTTTCATTAAGGGTAAAAGTTTTTTGTGTATGAGGTGTCACTTAATTTATTTCTACTTTGATCCCCCATTACAGTGTTTGATATCAATACTATACACATGACATATGGTTGTTGCCTTTAGATTCGCAGGGTTCAATTAACTTTTTCATTCTTTCGCAAGGGTTCCATTACACCGCCTTAAAATTCATTTATCTTCAGAAAACTTATTTTTATATTAATTAATAAATTAATTTGCTCCCAAAATCTTATTATTAACTAAATTCAGAGAGAATATGTAAAACTAGAGGAATGGAATTTCTTGTTCATTATTGGCATATAATACAAAAGATCTTATGTCATTTATGATATCAGATTTTGTTTATGAATAATATGAAATTATGTTATTATTCATCATATCAATCTTTCAACTTTTATGAACAACTTAAATTAGATGTAAGTTAAGCTTTAGTATAAAGCTCTGTTCACCTGTGTTGATGGGACATATTATTTGTTAAGGTTTAAATATTTTCACTTTTGTGAAAAAACTGAATTTGAAACCGTCCTGAACAAAAAGCCAACCACTGCTTTATTTGCTGCTTTATTCTTCATACAGAGACCGTTTTATGGCCATCTGTAATCGTGAGGTGGTCGTTCCTGGTATGATAGTAATGAGAGACATCGCCATCGTCAAGTCAGAGTTCAAGCCTGGAGAGAAAGCAGTCACCAAGATACAAGACTTCATTAATGATGAGGTCTTGTTTCAGTACTGCAGTTTACCTGAGGTGATTAAAACAATAGAAATTTGAATTTTAATTGCCCAATAAAAGTCACTGGTCTCCTCATATAACGCACTTAAAGCGAGCTCTGTAATGCACAATGAGATGGTGGGATGCATCCTCTGGTACCATAAATGTCAACCTATATTAAAATCTGCAGGCATTTTAACTGAACCTAAAAAAGGGAGGTGTTGCTAAAGGCGAAATGTAACTTGTGACTTCCAAACCTTTGGCACAGAAATTGTTGTAACTTAAGTTTACTATAACATTGATATCCAGTTTCCTGCACATGTATTATAGTATTGGTAAAAGGGGACCCCTATTTTCTTTGACCTCTTTGAATTATCTTTATTTCATGTCATATATGATGTAAGTTTTGTGCCAGAGGTTCAATCATCAGTTATTATAGAGTACAATAAATAAAATGTGGGAAAATGGTAACACAGCTCATGATAACTATTTAGCTTACACCTTGCACTGTAATATATATTTTAACTTTAACTTAATGTGATAGCTGTATAGATTATCACTGGCCCTTTTCTTTCTATTTAACTGATTTAAATTTGTACATTAAACTATTTGTTTTTATCTCTGTAGAGCTTTAGTGGCTTGCTAATGTGTTTTTCATCTAAAAGAGCAAACACACATCACATTGACGTATTACTTGTCAATATCTTTGCTTTAACACTGAAGGTTTTAAATGCCATTGTATCTTATCTGCAGGTGACCAGATATGTTGAAGCCTTCACTGGTCCTAACATCATGGCCATGCACACCATGCTGATCAACAAGCCTCCAGATCCGGGTTAGTGTACCGCAGATTGACATGATCTGTCAAACCATGTTCATCACAGATAAGAAATGCTAATCATTTAGTTAGTCCATCACAGCTGATGACAACCTCAGTATCCTGATTTTTGGATGTGGGGTAGCTGTAAGTTTGAAGATAACTTGAGAGATGAGAGATCTTTTTCAGCTTTTATTTCATTACAAAAACAGACATACAGTGATAATGATAACATGGTCCTATATACTATTGTCCCTGGCTTCCTTGAAAGGAACGATGGACATTGATTTGGGTTTGTCTTTCAGTCAGTCAGGTTTTCGTTTCCATGGGATAACTTTCCTAAATTTTTTCTGATTTCATTCAAATTTGAGTCAATAATTGCTCTCATGCTTACCTTGGTTGGGATAGGTTTTTGAGGGTCTGTCTCACAAGATAATAATACAATATGATATTTCATTTTTAGCGAACCTGTGAGCTAATGCAATGGTGTGGCGTCGTCTGTCATCCGTCGTCTGTACGTTAACCCATATTATCTCGAAAATGACAGGTGTTAGCTTCATGAAATTTTATGCAAAAAATTAGCCATATGAAAAACTATATAGGATTTTGTTTTGTTTTTGGCTAACTGCATTTTCTTAGATTTTATAGATAACTAAAAAAACTTTTAAAATGTTCTCCTCCAAAACAGTCCAGCCATAATATAATCTCTTATACCATCTCTCTCAAGTTTGTTCCAATGGTTCCAGTTTGATGATTTTTTGCTGAGTTACAGGAAGTTGAACTTAGTCATCTGTCAAAAAAAAGCATACTAAAATTTCAATCTCAGAAACGGCTGGAGCTATCATCACCTAAATTTATGCCAATTAAATGAGTCATATCTGAAATTGAGGTATTGGTGGCGCCACCTGCATCGGCCGTTTTTGTACAGGGGTCATCAGTGCCTGTATCATACTGAGGGCTACAAAGAACTTCTTCTCTGAAACCATATGGCCAAATTGTTTAATATCATACAGAAATGATCCTAGGGTAGTGCTTTCTGAAGTTTGTTCAAATGGACTCTGTTTAGTGACTTTTGGCTAAGTTATGACTAGTTGAATTTAGTGATATGCCATAACAGCCCATTTAAGCTCAGTGGCTACAAAGATCTTTTTCTCAAAAACCACTGGGCCAAATTCCTAAATCTCACACATTAATTATCTTCAGATGTTTATAATTCTAGTTTGTTCAATTGGTTTTGGTTCAGTGCTTTTTGGTTAAGTTACATGAAGCTGAACTTGGCTAGTTTGATGTATCTTCGTATATGAGTGATAAACCTGCCAAACATTTTTCGGCTGACGCCACTGAAGCCAATTTGTTTAATATTTAACAAGAATAATCCCCACAGTAATTCCTTTAATAATTGTTTTTAATGGTTCCACATGAACGATTTTTGGCTGAATTATGGAGATCAATTTGAGTCATTTTACCATATATGTTAGCTGTGTTGAGCAGTTACATCTAGCCGGGCACCAGTTTATCAGCATCTATAACAACATGCCACTAGAATTCAGGTTAAATAGCTTGACAAACTGCCAACTATTTCAGATTTTGCAACAGGCCAAAGGTCAGCCTTGATCTATTTATTGCTTTGGCAGACTGGCAACATCAGATTAGGCAGTAGCTTCAGCCAGCAATTTGTCAAGGAGCACTCAGGGCAACTGCCTTTCTCACCTAAGCCTGGTCAGCCCAGTGCATCATATTCGAAAGTTTGATGTATTGGCCTGATATTTTGTCTATGCATCTTTGATAGCTTTCTTGTTCATAAGACAGGTGTTGCCACCTTCTATGACTTTTGCACAGTGTATGTGCCTGCTTATTTCTCCAGAGGAATTTGATATATCAGCCTGATATTGGGCAAATTAATACAAATTGTAAAGCTTTGTCGTAAACAAGACTGGTGGCACAACCGACAATAATTTTTGCTCAGTGTATGTCCCTGCTTATTTCTCATGAGGGGATATCAGCCTGAAATTGGGCATATGTATACATCTCAGATACCTTCGTCGTATACAATACATGTAAGCCTACTTGAAAAGTAATAGCCCAGCATTGAAGCATTATACCTGGTATTTAAACCATTGCACAGGTTTGCATTAGGCCTGTAGGCCTTGTTTATGTTATGAATCAGCACATTTAGTTCCACTAACCACCAACAGGTTTCACTAGCAGTGGACATACACACTTGAATTATTTTGCAGTAACTGCCAGGTGCTGCCATCTTTTGAGCATGGTTAAAACTATTTGCACTTAGTCACCACAAACTTTAAAAATATCCTGAAGGCGGAAGTTGAGGACATAAATTCCTTGAATTTGCTTGTTTCTCTTAGTTTTTGATGTAATTAATAAAACTCAATTTTTCACAGCACAACTTATCAAGATTTCCATGTTTTTGCAACTTTGATATCACCCTTAAGTTTTTAGGGCTTAATGAATTGGGGATACCCCATCTTCCTTGTTTGAAAGGCCCCAGCCAAACAAACACCAGTTGTGAACAACAGTTTTCCCATGGAAAGTCTTACAGTTAAAATGTACCTTGATCAAGCAACTACCTGCCTTATGTGTCAGCAAAATATTGGTCATATTCACAATTTCACCTGCTTTGTAAGACCATTTTCAAAACTAACTGACCTCTTCACTTGCGCAAGCAAGTAGTTCTAAGGCATAACAGCAATTGTTTGGATTGTTGCTGATTGCAATCAGCAGTTGTTGGCTCTGTTCATGCTCCCACCATGCATTTTCTATTTTGGCTGATTTGCAAATAACAATGATGCTAAACTGCCAGATGAAATGACATGGACAGTCACATTACTCTTCATATGAAAAATACTGATCAAGAGATCATATTTAAATTAAACAATGTTTTTTGCAGTATAAAAGAAATATGAAAAAATGATATACTTGGTAACTTGATAGATTATTACTGAGATACAGCTGTACTTGGTCATAATAATATGATGTAAATGGTAATCAGTTTTCACGTCTCTGTATCAAACAACCACCTGCAATTACTGACCCATTTCTGCGGTAGAAACGGTGGTCACATAAAGCAGGGACTGCTGTATATTACTGCCACAAGAAATAAAATCACTCGTTCCCCATCAACTGTAGACATGCAAGTGACTTGTTAGTTTAAGATTGAAAGCATTCCTTAATCTTGCCCTGTTTGAACACATCCAGGGCAATCTTCAAAATTTATAAAAATTTAAAGTTTCTGGGGTATACCTGGGTACATATTATTTGGAGAAGAAATGTCATTGAACATTTGTATTATATCATATTAGTTTTAGTTTGAAGTGTGATTTATACAATATCTTTGGCAACTCCCAAAATAAAAAAAACAAAAGGGGCTTACTTATTCAGTTTCATACTTAAACATTTGTTTTTTATGTCCTTAATTAATTATCTAATATTGTGAATAATCTTGCAGGCACTAAGACATCCCGCCATCCTATGCACCAGGATTTGCATTATTTCCCATTCCGCCCAGCTGACCGTATAGTGTGTGCCTGGACTGCCATGGAGAAAGTCAACAGGCAAAATGGCTGCTTGGTTGTTGTGCCTGGCACCCACAAGGGGGAGCTGTTGGAGCATGTGTACCCCGAATGGCAGGTAATGTAACATAAATCTCCTGTCATTCTACCGTCATATCATTGATGGAAAGGTCTATTGACTAGGTTTAAGCAGAACACTCTGCAAATGACCAGTCTTATAGACAGACAACAGATTTCAGAGATGTTTTCTTGCAAAGCTTTTATCCACTTTTTGTTGAAATTTTTAAAGAAGGCCTTTCATGTTGTATCTTGTTGATGGATAGAAATGGGTTAACAGTGCTTCATTTTACTGGTGTTATTTCAAGCAGATGACCCTATTTGGACCATAAGTGGATGCTGTGTGTGACTGGTGTGTATAGCATGCATCATGCATCAGCTGAACATGGATAAACACATTGAACACAAATTTAACATTTATGAAAATTTTATGAAAATGAATATACATACATATATCATATTTGCCCTTATTGTATACATTTAGAAGTGTATATGGTTACTGGCCCTTAATTTTTTAGCTCAGCTGACTGAAAATCATCTGAGCTATAGCCATCACCCTTTGTCCGTCGTCTGTCCGGCCGTTAACAGGGCACAAATCGTTACCGTTGGACCTGGAATCTTCTCCCTTGACATCCTGGGAGGTCCATGAAAAATCTCCTTGGAAACATGAAATTAGGTCTCTGTTGCCCATATCCTTCGAGCTATCCTTCGAGACCCCCCAGAATAATGCAAAATTTGATACAAAAGCTCAAGTATCTGAATAACTACTGCATTGATCACCATGATTCTTTGCATGAATATTGATCATGGGATGTTCCATCACTTCCTGCAGACTGGTGGTGCCACCTGTATTTTTAGCTCAGCTGACTATAAGTCATCTGAGCTATAGTCGTGGTCCATTGTCCGTCGTCCGTCCGTCTGTCCGTCCGTCCGTCCGTCCGTAGATGTGGCACGTTTTGAAACCGTAAGACCTAGGAATCCAAAATTCAGCATACTGTTAGATGTCCCCAAGATCTCCTACCAAGACGAAAACTGGGTCTTTGCGACTTCGTTCCTTTGAGAAATTAAGGAAAAACCTCAATTTTTTATTAAAATCCTATTTTCACACTTCAGGACTGCCTAATATCAAAACCACTCATCTGTTTTTCCTCATATTTACCATAAATATTCCTCTATATAGTTCCTATGAACATGCCAGAAATTAAGTCTGTAAAGAATAAATTCTTTAAGTTATGGGCCCAAACATAATGGACTTTGTAAAAAATCAGGAAAAATAATAACTCACTTAACATGAAAAATTTTTGAAACTAGAGTCTATTTTATCAAGTATATAACTATGTTTAATCAAGATTCAATTGTTTACCCAAAATTAGATCTGAACTTTGTAAATTTTTTAAGTTATAAGCATAAAAATAAAATCAGTACCTTAAATTTGCCCAACTTTGACCATGGCACGTTTTTTTGCTGTAAGTACCATTGATTTAATTTTCACAGCATGTAAACATAAATATTTAATTTGTTTAAATCTGAAATTTGAAAATAAAAGCTTGAAAATTAAGCTAGTTATTGATTTTTTTCTTGAGGCTCTATTGTAGTCAATTGCTTTGATTACAGATTACAGATGCAGGGTCCCACTCCAGGTCAATGGAAGTCAGCTATGCGAGGGTGTCTGATTTGTTACAGTCACTGGGGGAGATCCCCTGCTGTGACAGGTGTACAGTTATTCATATCACCACTCCAATACCCCCCCCCCCTGCAAACCCAACCAACCAAGTGTTATGCAGTAATTGTTATTGTTGTTATTGTTTTCACTGTATCTCCTTAATTGTAATGCTGTTTCACCTCTGATATGCAAAAACTTTCCTTGAAAAAAATTCAAGGTGTAATCCAGAAGATGCAATGTTGTGTAATGTAGCATTTTTAAAGAAATCTATTTTCTCTCAAATGATTTTAACAAATATAATTGAACCCATCAGTGTGCTTAAATTCATAAAATATGAAGCACATTATGGATAAATAAAGACACAATTAAAAATTGTGAAATCTAAATCAAGTATTATTTTTAGATATTTATTGTTTTGCAGATTTAAAAGATATATTTTTGTGGTAAAAAATAAATAAACATTTGTATGCATGATGTGGTGTTATCTGACAAGATTGAGATTTATGATGATGCAATTGAGAATTATGAATCAACTTTTATATTCAGATATATATGTTATATTGGAAATGTATAGAAATATAAACTTAAATTTAAAAAAATTGATGTGATAAAAAAATGAGGATTTAATACAAACATTTGTTCATTATTTACCTGCCTCAGCAGAATTTGAGATCAGGCTTTGTTTGCCCTGTTTTATGTTGTTATTTAGTTATATTTCAACTGTATACATTTCATTAAAAAATACATATATATTTAATAGTATATATTATACAAAAAAATAGATTCAATTGAATCACAAACTGCTCACATGCTTCAGTTTCAACATTAGGAAACACATGGTCAGGTCACAAAATATTATTTGCAACAATTTCTTGCTCATCAATACAAACCAATCATATAAACCAACCTTTATTACCTCTTCCTCTTACACTTTTATCTCCATTTGATATTATTTTAGACTTTTACCTTCAAGTTCAACTTCAGCTGAGCACAGTGACCCATAGGTCCCTTGTTTTCCAATTTTTATGAATATTTTTCTCTTTTTTTCAGACCTGCAATGAAACAGTCATCTGTTAACAGGGCACAATTCGTAACCACTGGACCTGGATTCTTCAAACTTAATATCCAGGGAGGTCAATGAAAAGTCTCCTTGAAAACCTGAAATAAGGTCTCTGTTACCCATATCCTTCGAGCTATGTGGCTCTAAAGTAACCCCCCAGAATAATGCAAAATTTGATACAAAAGCTCAAGTATCTGAATAACTACTGCGTTGATCACCATGATTCTTTGCATGAATATTGATCATGGGATGTTCCATCACTTCCTGCAGACTGGTGGCGCCACCTGTATTTTTCCAATTTTTACGAATTTTTTGTCTCTTTTTCAGACCTGCAATGAAACTGACATCTGTTAACAGGGCACAAATTGTAACCACTGGACCTGGAATCTTCAAACTTAATATCCAGGGAGGTCCATGAAAAATCTCCTTGAAAACC
This sequence comes from Sipunculus nudus, assembly GCA_026874595.1. Lineage (NCBI taxonomy): Eukaryota > Metazoa > Annelida > Sipuncula > Golfingiida > Sipunculidae > Sipunculus > Sipunculus nudus. The sequence continues at coordinate 45,192,382 of CM049306.1, read as the reverse complement.
CGAAATTAGGTCTCTGTTACCCATATCCTTCGAGCTATGTGGCTCCAAAGTACTCCCCCAGAATAATGCAAAATTTTATACAAACAAAAGCTCCAGTATCTGAATAACTAATGCCTTTATAGCCATGATTCTTGGGATATATTTTGATCATGGAGTGTTTCATCAGTTCCTGTATACTGGTGGCACTACCTGTATTTTTTTCAAATTTATACGCATTTTTCTTTCTATTTATGAGACCTCTAAATGAAGTTGTCATCTGTCCAACTGAAACCCAATTCTTAGGACTCTTTACAAAATTCATGATTTGTTTGCTCTCTTGCAGTCATTTTGCTCATTGTTCAACATTCCTTGAATTCAGCTGAGCTTCATGGCCCATGGGCCACTAGTTTTCCTGATCTGAGAGACAGCCAAAACACAAAAAATATTATATAATCAGAGCTGCATTTTGCAAAATAATTTTGGCAATTATTCAACAATGTAAATAGAATGAAAAAATGACTCTGTAACATTTTTTCGACCTGGAGCAAAAACATGACATCTTAATGAATGGTCATGTCAGCTTTATGAAATGTGGGAGCTCAATTATTAAAAAGTTTGACTTCTCATTGTCAGATTCCAAGGTTGTTGGTTTGTGCCCCATTCTGACTGCCTTGCGTGCTAAGACACTGAGTTAATGTCTTTACCACAAAAGTGCGCTCTCAACTGAGGAGTGAATAGGTACTCATTGTGGGTGGCAGGCAAATGTAGAATGAAAAACCTTCTAGCGCCTGATATGGCTGCCAGGGTTGTATGCACCTCAGTGGGCTGAGTAAAGCTACAAGAATGAACAGGCCAGAAAGACCAGAAAGTCAAAGTGTAAAGTCAGATGACACTGACATCATGAATTATATCAGACTATATGCCCAAAAAAATACATGTATTTAGTTTCTAATTCATTCACTTATATGTTCAGGGTGGTGTGAACAAGCTGTACCATGGCATCCATGATTACGACCCGAGCCGGCCTCGTTTACACCTGGAGATGGAGGCTGGAGACACCGTTTTCTTCCATCCCCTCCTCATACACGGATCAGGCATGAACAGGACCAGTGGATTTAGGAAGGTGAGATCTTGCACATAGCATCGTCTGTTTTGCCCACAACAGCACAATCTTTGTGCTAAGCACCTCACTTTTTTTTTTCAAGGAACCACACAGCATCACACTTTCTGCACACAACACCTCACATTTTGCACACAGTACCTCCCTGTTGCTCAACACAACATTTTATACACACAGCACCTTACATTTGTCACACAGCACCTCATATTTTGCATATAGCACCTCACCTTTTGTACACAGCACCTCATATTTTGCAAGCAGCACCTAACATTTTGCACACAACAACACATTTTGCAAACAGTACTTAACATTTTGCACATAGCACCTCACATTTTGCAAATAGCATCTCTCATTTTGTACACAGCACCTCAATGGGTCAAACATTGACCATTGCCTGACTGCAGGTAACAGATGACCGAGGCTTTTGAGCAGCTGAAAACATATGGTAGCTTTCCCAATAAGGCAGGCAGAGGGTCAGACTAATCTTTTGATAGTAAAGAACAATGGTTTATCCACATGACTGGTGTCACTTAAGTCAAACTGTCATGAAAAACATACTCTTTTCTCATTTGAAAAATTTCATGGTATCCCATTCAGTTATTGTCAGGATAACCAATGTATTCACTGGAAAGTAATTTTTCCATTAAGAACTCTTTGAAAATCTGTCTCTCCACATATTTATCAGCACCCCTATGAGTGGAACTACAAATATTACTCTTTAGGAACTAGTTTTGACAATTTTATAATATAGTGACTAAATTTGGGCATGTGACATAAAATTGGGCAGGTTAATTTTATCAACCAGCTACCAAACTTGACAGGTAGGAAATATAATCAGGGTCTAATAGTGGTGTGCCAATTATTTGATCATATTGATGATTGGTCATTTTATTTCATAATCGATTAAATTGATTCCATCTTTGCATGAGGGATCACAAATGATTATATATGCACATCCAAACAATATCCTGATAAAATGTTCTTATTCTGTCAGAGATATTACAGAGATTGGCCTAAAACAGCCAACAGCATTATAATTTAACCTTGTGCAATAGGTGTCAACAACCCAGCCATTATCTTGAACTTTCAGAGTGATGTACAGGTTAGACTGATTTCCTTGGTCTATATTTGAGGTATAATTCTATGCAGCATATTTCATTGTAATATAGAAGGTATATAAAATAATTGATAAATAATCGATCATCTGTTGTTTTTTATCATTCAGTCATTGAATATGAATTCACAACCAGTTCCTAACACTAATCTCTGTCCCTGTTTCTGAACTAAAATCAAGAGTCAGCTTATGATAATGAAACACTGCAGTTTGAAAAACATTTCTGAAACCTGCCTTACTTTTTGCCAAGTACTTGAAGCAGGATCCTTCTGATATATGCTGACACCTAGTGGCGGAGGAAAAAACAAGTGTGTCCAGTCAAACTGAAGTACAGTGTAAATTGCCACTGAGTCACCCATCCCATCAGTGAGATCAGTATGTTATTATTATTATTATCTTATTCTTTAGTGTTATTAACATACAATAAAACTGTACTTAATCCTTACTTTATCATACCCCACTGCCATTTGTCTGTTTGTAAATTTTCATATCTAACACATTTTCCTCCAAAATCTCTTCCTCATATCTTGTTCCAGTTAGGTGGCTGGTGTATGTTTTGAGTATACACAAAAATCATAAGTACATGTATAATTTTCTCCCTGTAGAACCTGGCAATAGACTTGGTCTTCAGATCATCATATGTCCACTTTTCTTTGTAGTGGATCCTACCAGCAGTTATGGGTCGGATCCAGGATTTCTTTAAAAGTGGAGCAATTAGGTTTGCTGGCGACTTATTCATGACAAAATATGTTTTGGGAAAAAACTTTTTTACAAGTCATATAATACAGTAACAGGTAAGGCAAAAAAAAGATATGGTTCTCAGGAACTTTTTTTTTCAGAAACCAGTGTGGGCAGGCAATATTTTATTTAACCTCTTTTGTATGTTTCTATAAAAATGTCATATGATCAGGGTAAATCATGAAAATTAACAGAAATAACAGAATTGTTTTGCTGAACAGGCTAGAGCACAACATAACAAATAAGATCTTATAAAAAATGTATTATTTTATCTTCTTGAAAGATGAAAATCAAAATAAAAATTTTTGCGGGGGGGGGGGGGATGTTAAAATTGACATGGGCGGTGCCTGAGAACCATATCTTTTATTTTTTTGCCTAATTTATGTTTTTTTTCTAGTATAACTTAAATAAATATACATTTTAATATGTTTTGAGCTTTGGAGAACAATAATGTATATTGTAAGGTTTGTAAAGTGGATAGAGGGGGGCAAACCCCCATTAACCCCCCCCCCCCCCATCTAGATCCAGCCCTAAGTTTATTGTTTATCCTTGTGGTCATGGTAAGATCCTGTATGATTGTGATTGACAAAGTACTTGTAATCATTTATTTTCTTTTTTATTTACCAATTACTTTTTAGTCCCTTGATAGTGATTAAAGTTTTCCAAACCAGTCACCTGACATTGTGTATAGTGAGTAGGAAAATTATGGCCAGATCTTGGGTAAATTGGTAGGTTTTAGTCTGAATTAAATGTAATTTGTTCCACCCAATTATTTGGCCTATAACATATGTCCTTTCAAAATACTAACTTGTTTTCCAAATTATCATACATTTGCAATGTATCTAGTAATTGACCATATAATTTGCTAATAATGTATTGCCTTGCACAATTCTGAGGTAATTCCAAGTTACTGTAACATATGTAAATATTTTTGTCATAAATGACTTTTCATAATAACATTTGGTTGTTTCACTTACCAGTGGCTTTGTATAAAATAAACAGTGTGTTTTATGCACTTGCTTGCTTTTCTGGGACAGATTTCCCTGATACATAACACAATCAGCAGAATTTTCCAGACAGCAATGCCAAAAAAAAACATTTTTCTTGCTATATATGAGTACAGGTCTAACTGAAAACCCAAAGGCCAGTAATCCTCCAGTCCCCCAGGAAACTTGAACCTAACTGGAAATATGTAAATCAGTAAAGCCAAAAAAATAAAAAGATATGGTTCTCAACTTCTCAGGCACTTTTTTTCAGAAATCACTGCGGGCAGGCAGTATTTTATTTTTGACCTTTTTTTGTATTTTTAGATAAAAATGTCATATGATCAGGGAAAAACATGAAATTAACAGATTTTTTTGTTAAACATGTAAAGCACTTCATAACAAAGTAAATCGTATCAAAATTGTATTATTTTATCTTCTTTAAAGATGAAAATCAAAATAAAAATGTTTGATGCGGGGGGTTAAAATTGACACAGGTGATGCCTGAGAAGCGTACCTTTTATTTTTTTTGGCCTAACAGGAGAATTTTATTTTTCCTGTGCTCATTTTCCAAAAATAATCATTGTCTGTGCTATATATGGGTGCAGACCTAAGTGAATACCCTGAAGCCAGATCTTCTGGGGTTTCTAGGAGAAGTATCAGTAATGCAGCAGGCATCAGTGATTGTTATTCCATCAGCACTGAGTCCTGCTGCTTGGCCTGAGGCTGTAATAACTGACAGCTCCCACCAGTGTCTGCTGACACAGCACAGCACCAGCATGGGCAGCAAAAACTGTCATTGGACTCCTACCTTTCAGATATGAGAAGAAACTAACACCCCACTTAACAGTATGTGTGAAACTATATTTGGATTATTAAAGCCAGCTATTTACTTAGCTTTTCTATGCAACACATGTGAAAGCTGACATACTCTGCATACATATCAACTTTGGGTAATTCCTGTAAAGAAACATTCTTAGAATGCCTCTGTGATGATGTATGAGCTTGTTTATCTACAAGCTGTTAGTAAACACAGCAATGTTGACAGTGGAATTCTCTGTGGCCTAAGGTGTTTGGTTGCATATATTTGCAGGAGTTGAAAGGTCACTAGTTGCAAATGCCCTTTGAAAAAATCTGATTTGTCTGACTTGCCGCAAGATGTCCCTGTTGACTTAGTTTGGATTATTCTGACTGACCCCCCAAATGTTATAAACATGTGGATATGAGCAAAACCAAACAGCCAGACTCGGTGGGATTGACATTTTCTGGCCTGTTTGTTTATAAGGTTCAAGGTATTATCTTTAGTTATTAGATGTGAGATATCAGAATAAGCCAATTAAATACACAGTATTATAAGTTTATGTTGTCCAAATGAAAAAAGTAAGACATACTTTAATGATTTGTTGGAACACTCAAGTACACTGGGCATATGAAGTTTTAAAAAGTTAAAAAAAATGAAATGAAAATATGTTGATTAACGGTTATCTTTAAAAATTCCATTGTTTTATGGGGGTTTAATGACAATTTGGACATAGATGCAGTTATCAAAGGACAGAGACTCAAAGAAACAAAAGGACTCAGGCTTGACTGGTGTGGACTCACAGTAACTACAAACTACAAGGCTTCTTTTATGTATTGACTTTTGGTCAGTTCTGAATTAAAGTGCAATTGAATTTAAAATGAATGGACTTTTGTACAACTTTGAACCAACTGTAATCAATTTAAATAAAACTGAAATGAAATGGAATTGAATTAAAACTGAAGCCAACAGTCTCAGGTGAGCTGAGCTGATAAGATTGTTAAGCTCTCATCTTTCTAAGTTCATGTAATGTTGATCAGGATTAGCTTGTGTGTTAGTGTTGTAAATTTTGTGGGTCATTTGTCAGGTAAACATTTATCTTGATATTTGAATTTGTAAATTCCCTGGAGTTTGAAGGTACATATTTTAAATCAAAGTTACAATTATATATGGTAATACAAGTTGGCAAAATTACAGAATTTACAGTTTTCTTGATGCATGAACCAAAATTGATTGAAGTTCATAACAGGCAAACATCACTCAGCTCTCCTCATTCCTCCTTGCTCCAGTGAATTTGTCACATTCTTTCATAATTCTTCTATCCGTATTATTTTATTTATTTTTTGCTCCAGTTGCCTGTACCAATACTGCAGAGTCATCACCTTTGTGTCCTGCTTAAAAGACAGGTGTCAGTTAGGTACATGTTTCCAGTAACTCCTGCCATTTTGACGTCAGACAGGCCATGGAGTCCTGATATGTATACCAGCAGAGGATCAACAGAGCCTTAATATTCTTATCATACAGACTGATCAACTCTGGTCCCATGTGGGGGTGCTGCACACATTGCCAATTAAGGCGGGGTCTTATGTCAGGATGGAGAGGTCTATCTGACGTGTCCCTGGTTATTTCAGGATCCCAGGTGTGTACTCTGTAAGAGCAACAGGCAAGAATCAAGGGCACACCATGAGGATCACTAGATCAGTAGTTTAATCAACTGGCAATCACTTGTGAGACTGTTAATAATACTGAAATGTGCCTTAGCGAATTGAAATATGCTCTGGATCTATATAGGATCTAGATTTTGATTATTTCAGGTATTGATTGTGACTTCCAGTTAGCTGTCCTGAGATTTTGCCTTTAGTTAGTTACCCTTCAGGTTCTTAGCAAGGCCTGTATTTTGCCATTTAGGCTAGATTCCTGTAGTTTGGGAAACAATTGTATATAGGATGTCATAAAAACTTAAGGATAAGATCACCCCTTTGACCTAATTTTGTGAGCTAAAACCTTGTTTTGAACAATTTAAGCTAGAACCTTTTACTTTAGAAAGCAAACAAAAGTACCATACTTTGTACTCTGTCATACAATGTTGATTAAATATACTGTGACTTAATTACTTACACCTGTAAAGGTGGCAGATGGGTGTATAATCAGCTTGGTATGTATGTTTGTTTATGCAACATCTTCAAAAGTTCTTAATGGATTTCTTTGAAATTTTGCTGAAATATGAGCCATGGATGAAAGTACTGCAGCTGAAATTTTGAGATAGATTGGTAAATTCAAATGAAGATCTAGATTTGGGTTGAGATAGATTTGTCCCTTTTTGTCTGCTGTATTTTTTAGTATAACATCTCCAGAATTATATCAATCAGTCTGAAATTAAATACTTGCTCTGAGCCTGTGTTCCAAACCACCACAGAATTTCATTCATATTCTTTAAGAACCTTTTGAGATATTTTGTGGAGAAGCAAGTACTTTCAGAGGCAGCTGGAGTGAGGAAACAATGTCTTCATTGTGGTATTTTCTGCATGGAAATTGGCTGCAGTTTAAGATCAGCAAGGGTGGTTATATATTGATAAAATTATAAAATGATTATATTAACTTGACAAGCTTTTAGGAATATAATTTGGACAAATATATACAACAACAAGGTGTTTACATCTTTCCAAAACTTCCACCTGTGAGAACCTAAATAAAGCTGCCAGTGAGAGCCTGTCCACTCTGTCTTTTGGTCTGTCACAGAGGATTTGAGACATAATGGCTGCTGTTTGCTGGCTGGGGATGCATTCAGTGACAACTGTGGGGTACGATAGATTAAATATGGCTCACTTCCAAACGCCTTCCCCATCCCTCCTGCCTCATCTTGGCCTTGCATTTTTGTTGGCTTTTTTTTGCTTTTGCTTTTATTTTTTTTTGTTCAGCTGAGGGAGCTGCCCCCCCCCCCCAATTAATTTACATCTGGTGGTCTTACAACACATAAAATTTCAAACTGAATTTCATGTAATTTCTATGGGAGGATGGGCAATTTGCATTTTCCTGATCCCATGTTTCATGTTATGTTTGTCAATGTTATCAATGAATTTCACTGTTTTAATGTAGAATGGTGGGCCATGTTTCAGTTAAATTTTGGGATACAGCTGAGTGTCTTGACTAATTGTACAATGGATTATCTTATCCTGTATATATAGAACTGTATTTTATAATGATCATTCTCTATATTTTAGGCCATATCCTGTCACTATGCTGCAAGTGACTGTCACTACATTGATGTTGCTGGGACAACACAAGCTTCCTTGGCAGAGGAAGTCCGAGAACTTGCTAAGAGGAAGATGAAAACTGACAAGATAAAACTGGAATACAGGGTAATGCAGTTTAATATAGTCTTGCTTTAAGTAGAAGGCAAATTATATCATGCCAGAATATCTAACTCTTTCCACAGATGCTGTCCTCGGAGTACTTTCTTGTTCCATCCCCATGCCCTTTTTGAACCATGGTAGGTCTGTTTCTTCCAAGTATCTGGAAACTGCTCATGGAGGCTGCCATTTTGCATCCACACTAAAACCCGGTTGTCACACTTCTCATGTCAAAATTATGGTTGTACAGCCAGTAAAGTAAATCCAGTGATTCTCCTTTTCAGCCTTTCATATGGATTTTAGCCTTAATATGAAAGCACACACAAAATACAAGAATATAAAATGAGATTTATGGTGATTTTATTCGACAGGATATATGGCAGTTGCGGGCAAGGCTGGTGAAGGGAGAGTCAATCAACCTGTGATCAGAGGGACCACAGAATCTTTGTTATGGCAACCTGGATGACATGTTGTCAGTTCTACTGCATATCAAGGAATATTGTGCACAGTCATAAGATAATGTGTCTTGCATAAATAAGTCATATTCATAGTCATATTTTGCAAAAATATTTCATATTCAGAACATTGTCATAAGTTTACATGTTATATATAAATCTGTTATATTCAGAACTTTTGTTATATGATGATGGTTAAGGCATAAATCTGTTATATTTAGAACTTGTTTTAAAGGTGCCCATTCACCTGCCTTTTGAAAAAGAATTTATGTGATTTCTGGCTTCCTCTGTGTATATATTAATGATATAAGGGTAATTCTGCTTAAGAAAAGTTCTAATTACACCTCCATGAAGGATGTATGAACTTGTTTTTCAACAACATGTTTGTAAACACAGCAGTGTTAACAAACGGAAAAAACATATAACCTTGCTGCCTGATGCCCTTGTTGAATTTGTTTTGGTGATTATTGTTGGGACTCACATTGATATAAACAAAACAGGCAGCCTGTGTGCTGTGATATCCACATTTTCTGGCCTATTTTTTATAAAAAGCTACAAGGGATTATCTTTAGTTTATAAAGGTCAGATGGGTTATTGGGCCCCTTTAAGGTGATTATGACATGTTATACTTAACATTGTATGGAACTTATGTTATAAGGTGATATGTTTATTCATAAATCTTGCATATTCAGAACAGTAAGATAAGTTTATATGTTATATGTAAAATCTGAAATTATCATAAACTTCTTTAATTTGATTTTGGTGGGCAAAATCTGTTGTATTCAGAATATATGCCCAAGCTGATACATATATATATGTTATATATAAGGCCAATGTTGATGACATTTTAAGTCGCTCGTTAACATCTCCACATGTAAATCCATTTTAATGTATGTGTAAAAATCATAAGCAGGATAGGTTACATAAAAATGTCTTTTATTACTAAATTTTGGTGTTATAGCTTCTGAACTTCTGCTTCTCAATGTCATCTTGTGTTCACTCAGTGAAAAACACTACACTCAAACTTGAAAGTAGAGGGACGGAGGTGTCATGGTTAAGGTGCCAGGCTCATGATTGAAAGGTTGTGAATTCGAATCCCGGTCAGTCCCCACATTGCTAAGACCCAAGGTCCCAACTGCAAGTGTGCCTCTGTCCACCCAGCAGTATAAATGGGTACCAGTAAATACTGGGAGGGTAACATGCGATGGACCGGCGTCCCATACAGGAGGAGTTCAACTCCTAAGTCACTTCATGCTACAGAAACCGGGTTAAGATCTGGCCTGATGAGCCAGTAGGCTCAGGGTAAAAGCCCAACCTACTTTATCTTTACCAAACTGGATAGTTGCTTCTCATACGGCAGAATGGAAATGCTGATGTGAACGACAATATTTAAGTTAAATATTCAAGCTACACTTTGGTGCAAATGAGAAATATTCAGTACTAAAACTTGATATTTAAATCATTCAAAGATTAAACACTAGATGGCACTAAGAAGCAATGGCAGTATTGCTGTAAATGTCAGTGCATTCAAATGTCCACACTAAACAAAGAAGATATGCAGGTTTTTTATTTTATCCATGACAAGAACAGCATAAACAGTTTTATCCTAAAACCACTGTTGACACTCTCTCCACTATTTCCATTTATACATGTACAATCATTTGCATTCAACCATAATTGCCCACCCCAAATGTGATATGAAGGGAAGTACTAAAGTGTCAACATATTCAGCTGTAATAAGAATCAGATATCCTCTACTGAATTGATCTTCCATGAAATTTTCTCTTTGAAGGACAGATCATAGGAATTTGTTTTTCATATGATATTGGCATTTCTATTAAAAATGTGATTTATTATCATTCCTTAATCATCATAAATTAGGGGCAAAGTGTTTGGATTTTATATGTATTTTTTATCTGATTGATTTCAGTATAATAAACAAGTTACATAATTAAGTGCATTTGTTGTGTTTGCTCTGCTATAGTGATCGATTTCTGTCCAGTGTGTGTCCTCTGTTATCAGGTCACAATTTTTCAATTTTGTAACTTATAAAATTTGGACCATGTTCTTGGAGGTCCTGTAGAAATCTAGGTAACCTGAAGTTTTGTCACAATAAGCTATATTCTATGCAGAGGCTTTGATTTATCTTCCAGGTTGCAGGGGGGGGGGGACTCGCAGACACACACATATAAATTTATATAAGCACGCAAACCTACTTAGACAAATATATATATATATATATATATATATATATATATATATATATATATATATATATATACATGTATCTTTTTAGCGTCTGTATGACACATTTCAAATATACATACTTTATCACATTTCAAATGTTTCACAATTAAGTGCAAGTATTTTAGAAAATAAGGTTTTATGTTTCCAGTATAACCAGATTTACATATCTAATATTTCATATTAAACAATGGAACCAAAGTATATAATTTTTTTTATTGATATATTTCATTTGCGATATACAAATATTCTACTGTGAATAGTGTTGGGGGAGGGGAAGATAATTACATTGACCAGGGGGATGATGTACATATACCCCCATCCCCCCTATATTGACACCCCCCCCCCCCCTCCCCCGGATTCTGCGAGCAAAAGCTTTTGGACACATTGGAAATCACACTCATCTAAGCGTTGTTCTTGGTTTCAGAACAAATAATTTGTGTTGGTTCATTGGCTATTTTGTACAGAAAACTACCATATATAATTACCATCTATAATTGGTTTTCCATTTTATATGCAGTTTACATAATTTTCTCTCTTTCTTACTTATAATGACTGTATTATACCAAAAAACTTATTAACTGAATTTCTTTAATTTTTATGTGCATTAATGTTGTTTTCAGAAAGAATCCTATATAAATTTCATTCATGGCTGAGATGACCTTGTCCTTTAATAGTTCAATATTTGATGAAAACTTATTAGATTTTTCAGGAGTTTGTGAAAACACCAAAACGGTAAATTTATGTTTCATTGTTTCCATATGTATATGTTGAGTTCTTCTTATATTAGACTCTGTGTTTGAAGGCTACAGGTCAATTGGGTCGTGTAAAGTTCTGTGGAGGGAAAATTAGGACCAGATAAATACCAGTCTGATGGAGCCCCAGGCAAAGAATTGGCAATCCTGGGGCTGTTCATGCAGGACACTGCGGGAGTTTAACCTTTCTGGTGTTAGCACTAAATAGAAAACGTCTCTTTTAGCGCTCGTTAAAGCAGCTCGGGCCAAGTCTAAATCACTGCAGGCAACTGTTATGTGGTCGTTTACCATGGAAAAGGGCAAGCCAGGGCATATTGTGGAGTTATATGACCCCGTGGTGTAGACCTCCCTGGGTTTCTCCGGGCTGGATATGAGAGCAATGAACGCTGGATGAAGACACAAAATGATGAAAGAGAATTATTGCTGTATGGCTTCCTAGGGTCTCCACGGCCCTTGGCATGCGACCACCGAGTAATAAGTCGCCCACTATAGGCCCACTATAGGCCTAACATGAATATATGTTTTATATTTTGAAAATATCGGCAAGTGAATTGCTGTTGACAGGCTGCCCAAGTGCATTCACGGCAGATTGCAAATTTCTTGTCTTTAGCGATGAGAATAAATGTAACTAACTAGATTCCCTGATAAAAATTTTGACATCATTCTTCTATATTATTCCTGGCAGAAGGGGGAAATACGCTTGAAGAGACACCATGGCAACATTTATGATGTCACAGCTATTACCATGGTATTTCTGGGCCGAGGGCTGATATAGTGTCAACCACATGGGGCTCTGATTTTTGTTTGTTATATTGTCCAGTCCTTACGATTTTTGTTCAATAAAAAAACATAGGCATAGGCTGAAAAGATTACCAGATCTGGGTTAATTGGGATTCCCCTTTTGTTACTAAAAATGTTATTTTTAGCTCAGCTGATTATGTCATCTGAGCAATAGTGATGGTCCGTCAGGCCGTCCGTCCGTTAACAGGGCACGTTTTGAAACCGTTGGACCTACGAATCCCAAATTTGGCAAAAAGATGGATGCCCAAAATCTCCTACCATACCAAAAATTGGGTCACTTGGACTTAATTCCTTCGATTAAGTAAAAACTTCAATTTTCCATTAAAAACCCATTGTTACACTTCGAGACTGCCTAATATCAAAACCACTGATCTGACTTTGATCATATTTAACATACATATTCTTCTATACATTTGCTATGTACATCCCAGATTATGTCAGTATTGCGTAATTGGTTTTAAAGTTATGGGCCTGAACATAATGCACTTTGTAAAAAATCGGGAAATATATTTACTCTCTTAACATGAGAAACTGTTGAAGCTAGAGACTTTTTTCCTGGGATGTAACATTAACTAATCAAGATTCAATTGTACACCCAAAATTAAATCCTGGCCAGCTGTCATTGTCTGGTATAGGTGAGCTAGGTCCGGTTGTTTAGAGTAACTACGCCTCTCTCTTTCTCATTTTCTCTCTCTCTCTCTCTCTCCCTCTCTCTCTCTCTCTCTCTCTCTCTCTCTCTCATTCTGTTGACAGACCTGTACAGTAAACAAGATAAATCTTATAATTTCACAATTTTTTAGCAACCAGTTGTAACCAGAGAGCCTCCTCCTCCACCCAACCCGTCAATACACTCGATAAATAAACCAGATAAATATTATAATTTCAAAGTTAAATTCATCTTTTTGTTGAATATTTTTGCAAATTTTGAAATAAAAAATGTTCAGGATTTGACTACTAATATTCAAATGTGATAAAATATTAGTGCCCACTGACATGTTAAGATTTATTAAGATATTTTGTAAGATATACTTTGTAGCATTTCATTCACATCATTTAAAAGTTGGCTGGGCCTTGATATGTATAACACTGTTAAACTTAGTTAATCAGGAATATTGGGCAAACTTCTGTTTTTCAAATTTAATTAAGTTATTATCATATAAATGTAAAGTCATTAACTTAAATTTTGCCAAACTTTAGCCACAAACCTTATTTTTACATATAAGCACTGTTGATTAAATATTCACATGATGGACAAACAAGGTTTTAAGCGTTTATTATCTGTAATCTGAACGCTGTTGTTCAAGAACTGCAGCTTTATTCCATGCTTCAGAAGACTGTGTCATATAAATAACTGTTACATCAGGCAATTTTACTGTCTGGGTGGTGTATATTCACTAGCCATGTACTTGGGGCTTGTTATGTAACCTACTTGGGCATCTAGGTGACTCAAGATCAGGGTTACTGAAGTAACCACAATGAATAGCCCCCTCCTACCTCTCTGTCACTCTCTCTCTCGTATTAGTTCTCGTATCATAGTATTTGATATGTAGATAGCAGGTCCATTTCCTCCTAGCTTTTCAAATACTTATTTATATTAAAAAATCCAATACAAATAAGTATGTTTTGCATTTAAATTTTAAAAAAACCTGAGCACCGTGACCCATGGGGCTTTTTCCCTTCCATTCATCAGACCGTCAAAAGACAGCAATCTGATCAGTTTCTCAGCTGTGCTTTCATCCAGTGTCCTGAAACTTTGCATATACATTGATCATGGCTAGTTTTAGCAGTTGCGGAAGACTGGTGGCACCATCATCTTTTTTTTCGCCATCATAATAAAAAGCCTAGATATTGCTTTGATATTGTAACTTTCGCATCAAAATGAATAATATTTGATCATTTTATAAGATTTTGAATGTGTAAAGCTAATACCAACTGCTCCAGGAGCTGTCCAAAGGTTAAGGGGGGTTTTCAAGGTCAAGGTGAAACATTTTCAAAAATAAAATTTTGTTTTGAAAAGCTAATTGCATAAATTTACAGTAGACAAAGCATTGTCGCCATTAAGTATACATTCTTACTGCTTCTGGCATGGAGGTTATGAGCATTACGACCCGTGTCTTCTTAGACCAAAATACGCAATAACTAAAGTAAAATTCAATTACAGTTGCCAATATGTTGCAGTTGTATTGAAAATAAAATACTTTTGCCATGGTGAAGATGTTTTAATGTCACCCATCCGTTAAACTGATAATAAAACTGCCTTTTTCCAGAAAATACTTTCGTATCGTGGTCAAACACCACATCTCAATATATGGGGGGCGACGAAATAGTCGTTAACGGTGCAAGACGTTTCGTCGCTGCAGGCGGCTACCTTGATATCAGACTGTGACGCGTAAAAAATTTTTCCACACAAAATTGCCCATTAATACATGTGTGCGATCACTCGCTTGGTTTAACTCAGTGTTCTGGCTGAGCGAGCGCTCATTGTAATTCGGCAGACCGGAATCGGTCGCTCGGGTCTGTAAGTTCAAAGGTCACCAGTTCATAGGTGAAGGGGCACCCGTGTGTAAATGGTTTAAGTAAGCGTGTCGAAGCTAATGAATATTCATAGGGCTACCAAGCACTTTGCTTATTGTTAAGTTTTTGTAATTCATGCACCTCATGAATAGTCAGTAGCTTTGAGTGGAGTCCAGTATAAAGAGGTTCAATTCTTGTGTCCATATCGCACTTGATTTCAAGCCGCCATTGAGGAGAGATCGCCAGCTGCACAGAAGTTTTGGTTTCATATTCTTTGATGTTAGTATTGGTTTCTCATCTCTTGATCTTAGTCTTGGGTCTCATATCTCTTGGTCTTGGGTCTCGTATCTCTTGGTCTTGGATCTCGTATCCCTGTTTCATATCTCTTGTCTCCCTTATTTTAATATTTTAAGTCTCTGTAGCGCCCACTCTTTTTTTTTTCTTCCTACCTTCTTCACTTGGCGCCCCTTCTTTTTTTCTTCCCCACTTCCTCGCTTGGCGTCCCTCCTTTTTTTCGCCCCATTCACTTGTCGCCCCTCTTTTTTTTTTTCTCCCCCTCTTTTTTTCTTTCTCTCTTCTTCCTCCCCTTTCCCCCTCCCTTTTTCCTCCCCTCCCCTTTTTAACTTCCCTCCCCCTTTTTACTGCCCTCCCCTTCCCCCTGTGGCGCCCCTTTTGTGGCGCTCTCTTCTCTGTTCTTCTCCGTGGCGCCCTCTCACTCTCTCTGTGGCGCCCCTCGAAAATTCTTCCCCTCTTCTCTCTGTGGCGACCCATTTGGCGCCCCTTTTTTCTCCCCTTTTTCCCCCTCCCCTTTTTTCGCCCCTTTTTTCACCCTCCCGTTTTTTCTCCCCTTTTCTTCTCACTGTGGCGCCCCCTTTCTTTCTGACGCCCCCTTTCTTTCTTTCTTTCTGCGGCGCCCCTCTTCCCCCCTCTTTTATCTTCTTCCCCTTTTCTTCTCTCTCGGGCGCCCTTTTCTTCTCTCTCGGGCGCCCTCTGTTTTTTTTTCTCCCCCTCTTCCTCTCCTTCTCCCCCTCTTCTTCTTACTCTCCTTCTTCCCCCTCTTCTTCTCGCTCTCCCCCTCTTCTTCTCGCTCTCCTTCTCCATGTGGGGCCCCTCTTTGTGATGCCCCTCTTCTTCTCTCTGGCGCCCCCTGTGATGCCCTTCTCCTCCCTGTGGCGCCCCTCTTTTTCCCCCCCTCTTTTCCCCCCCTCTTTTCCCCCCTTCTCTTTGTGGCGCTCCCTCCCTCCCTCTGGCGCCCATCAAAAACTGTTCTTCTCCCTCTCCTTCTCCATGTGTGGCCCCTCTTTGTGATGCCCCTCTACTTCTCTGTGGCGCCCCCTGTGATGCCCTCCTCCCTGTGTGGCCCCTCTTTGTGATGCCCCTCTTCTTCTCTGTGGCGCCCCCTGTGATGCCCTCCTCCCTGTGGCGCCCCTCTTTTCCCCCCTTCTCTCTGTGGCGCTCCCTCCCTCCCTGTGGCGCCCATCTTTTTTGTTTTCCTCCCTTCCCCTCTTCTTCTCCCGGTGGGGGGCCCCTCTTTGTGATGCCCCTCTATGGATTTATGAGACATGTCAAGTAGGCCGCAAAGTAAATATTTTATATATCGTGGGTAAGGTACCAAAAATACGCTTTGCCTCTTTATGCCATTAGTGCAAATTTTGTTTTGGCAAGTTTGTTTTATGTAGAGATAATGGCGAAAAAATCAGCAGGACTGGGGATGTGGAACGGACTATAAACACAGAAATGCAGCTGATATCATAGCCACAACCAAATCAACAGTCAGCTGAGTGTCATGATCCATGGGTCACTTGTTTCTCAAGGATTGTATTACAGATGCAGTATTCTTCATATCATCTTTAATAATATTTCCAGATATTGATACTGATACCAGCTGTTAGCTGGTGAGGTAATAATTGTTCTTTAAAGGGGCGCATGTCTGTGTTCCGTCAAATCATAACACTGTGGTCTAAGACGAGATCGCTGACGGCATGACGTTTAACTGTTCAGATACGAAGTTCAGGTGGTCCATCGAGAATTTTTATCTTGCTCAGGTGTGCACGTTCGCTTATATTACGAGAATTCATTATACTTCAGATATCCTGAGAGGGTTGCAAGGAATTTTTAGTAATGATATTGTAGGTATCATGTGACCTTTAACAAAGCTCAGAACTGCAGCACCTGAGTGATTCAAGTGTCTGCATTGAACATACAGAATCATACCGCCACAGTTCTCTTAAGTCAACAGTTCGGTATGATTTCACAGCTAGGTCATACAAATTTAAATATTTGTTATTAGCTTTTCTGTTTTAGCTTTTTATATAAACATGTACTAGGCTGCGGGTCATACCGCTGACCAATAGGTCATTATGAACGCACATTTTGAAGGCCATATTAATCGTGGTACCTATATCCGTTTGATACATCTGTTCGGCCAATTATGCACATTATGAAGACCATTATGAACGCACATTATGAAGGCCATGATGAACGCACATTATGAAGGCCATGATGAACGCACATTATGAAGGCCATGATGAACGCACATTATGGAGGCCATTATGATTGCTCATTATGAAGGCAATTATGAAAGCACATTATGAAGGCTATTATGAACGCACAATCAGATAGATTTTGGTTAAATGACCACGCATGTTATAAGCGGTAAACATTTACTTGTATTTTTAAAGTAAAAATAATTTTAATATGCTTAAATATGCTACACTAGCAAGACACCTTGAAAACAATGATTAGGAGAATAAGAATTAATAATAACCACGGTGTGATACCGTATAAATCGTAGAACCTATATACGTTTGATACATCTGTTCGGCCAAAAGGGCCCCACAAAAAATTGTTCTAGGGGAAAAAATATTGTAAGTGCCACTTTCTTTTCTTTCTTTACCGGTTAACACACAAAAGATGGAATTTGCTAGCTGGACAAGATAATACAAATATAAGCTTCACTTCTTAAAATGATGTATGTTCAACACAAAAATGATGTATGTTCAACACAAAATTAAGTCAATGTTTTATACCTTTCGGATACCATTCACCTACCATTTGATAAAGAATTTAATTAATTTCTGGCTTCCACTGTGTATATATTAATGATCACATGGTAATTTTGATTGTAAAAAGTTCTTATAACGCCTTCGTAAAGGATGAATGAATTTGTTTATCAACAACATGTTTGTAAACACAGCAATGTTGACAAAAAGGAAAACATGTAACCTAAGGTGGTGGGTTGCATATATCGGAAGAAGAAAGGTCACTTGTTGCAAAACGCCATTTGCAAAACTCTGGCTTATCTGTCTTGCTTCCAGATACCCTTGTTGAATTTGTTTTGATTATCTGGCGGACCCCCACACATTGTAAACGCATTGATATAAACAAAGCAAGCAGCCTGTGTGCGGTGATATCCAAGTTTTCCGGCCTATTTTATAAAAGCTCCAAGGGATTATCTTTACTTTATAAAGATCAGATAGGAGACTGGGCCTCTTTAAGCAATTGTGCCATAGCACAAATAAGCAGCTTTACTGTGGGCCTAGGCTTCATTTGCAAACACAAAATAATTGTCCATGATAAATCGGAGTCGCGAAACCGTAAACCAAATTTTCTCTGTATGGCCTAAATGTGCGTACTCAGGCATGTAAATAACAAGACATGCCTATGTTCATAACAGCATCGTAAGAAATGGATAGTCTGTACACAAACAGAGAAACAATGGAGGTGTTCCTTATGCCAGATTTGAAGAAAAAGAATGTTAGCTGCTATTCTATATCTGTAAAATGGGTTTGTTTATATAAATGTTTGTTTATGTTTATATATATATATAAATGATACATGTTACTAAAAGAATTCCTAAGTAAATGTTGGTAATTATAAAACATATATTATATAGTTTACAATGTCACTCATGTAGATTCTTAATACCTCTCCATGCAGAACTGTTTTGTTCTTAAATTTCTTCAAATCACAGTGATGGCACTCTGGGATTTATGGGAAAAAGTATCAACTTGTCTGAAAAAAAATGAAATAAAGTAGAAATCAATGCCAAATTGCGCAATTTTTGTACAATTTTACATGTGATACTTCCAAACAAGCTTAATTCGGTTATGGAATCTGTAGTAATGTGGCAATGTATGGCATGCCCTGAGTAGTCCATATATCCAAGAATTTTTAAACAATGGCAAGATCACAAAAATGCCACTTTTATGAAATATTTACAGAGTATGTCATGTGGACTTAATAAGTTCATGTCAACAGCTTAAGATCACCACTTGTAGAAGATCATTTGAGAAAAAAATATAAAAGTGTATTTACCCCATAAAAAGTGTATTTACCCCTAAAGAAGTATGAAAAAGTATAAAAACGGGTTTTTTTTTAAAGTACGTTATTCTTAAAAGTACAGGATTGCAGCACTGAAATCAGGCATATCACCGAACATGGAAGGTATCCGACATGCCATGCATGAAAGACAGAAAGATTTTTGAAATATATATATTTATAATAATATTTATATTGATATAATATAAATTTAAAATAATGATTTAGATTGTGTTAATATTTGTCCTTGAAAATTATGCACTCACCACTGGTCTCCGCATATCCCAGGAAATAGACTTGACCGTCAAATTAAAAGGTTGACTGTAGCATAAGCCGGTCGTCTGCTTATCGAAATGTACATAACCAGATGCACTCCGGCCACACTCAAACACTTCTGTGACGTCATTACCCACTAGCTGTTTATTTCTAGATAGGTCGAAATAATGAATAAATCAGTTACTGCCAGACCTGTTGCAAATTTAAAAATTGAACGAAAGGGCTATCATAGAACGGAAGACGCTGCAAACGGAAAATTGTTTACACATATAGAATATTGACAGGCTTAAGGGGGGTTATCATGTGGCGTTTATGCGTATATGCCTGAAAAAACGCTGATATGATTTTGTAACTAGGGTGTTACCATGTCCGTCAGCGTATATATGCTTATGTACTGCGTATAGGCGTTAAAATCGCAAAAGGAGCGATTTTCACGCATAGGGTCTGCGAGAAATCAGGGATTCAGGGTAAAATGTCATTTTTTTTATGGAAGGCCTGCTCGATCAACTGTACAAATATATTAGTCTACAAGTTCACGCATATGCGCGCACATGGAAACATACCTTAACAGTGTCGGGTTAAAGGAGACCAAAAGCCTCAAGAACTTAATTTGTGGTCCTCCTTTAAAAGCTTTTGATAATTTAGATCTTTGATTATCTGCTCAATGAAAGTTGACCATTGATGTTATTTAAAAAATGATAACAATGATTACGGCTGTATTTCCGTCCACAGTGTCTGCTTTAAATTGCTTGCTATACTTGTTTAATGCTTCAAAATAATTTTGGCTAGACAATAAAATCATAGGCGACCGCATTAACAAGGGAAAAAAACCTGAACCGGGCCACCAAACATAGCATGCACGCCACTCGGTGGCCGTACCGAGCAGCTACACAAATCAACATTTTTCAAGCTTCCAACAGCTGTTACTTCTGATTTTCTTCTATTAATTTTTTTGTCTTGTTTTGGTGAGTTGTCGCGCCAGCGCAAAATCCTACAGCTGATCACTCATTCTTGTTATGGTAAATAAACAGACGTGGATTGTGTTTACTCACATTCAGAATCATGACAACGTATTAATCAGATGAATAGTATTGGTGTCCGTGTGCTCGGATTGTTTGTAACGTTTGTATTAAGACTAAATGAACAAACGGGGTAAGATTATACACAATGGCGAATACCGGGGTGGGGTGGGGATGAGGGTCGGGAGGGGGCAGTTTATTACTTATGAATTTATTCATAATATAAATTAAAAAAAAATATTTATATTTTCAAAGGGTGAAAATATATTACGCATTGGTTATAATAACAATAACTATATATATATATATATATATTAGAAAGTTTTTTTCATCCCCACTTCCATCTGGATCCAGATAGTCTGTGTTTATGACTTACCATAACGGAAGAGAAGGATTCGGCACCCGTCCTTCGTTTTCTTCGGAAGCGGCAGTACAAACCTGGGATAATGGAAAAATTAGAAAGCACTTGAGAACAGCAGTTTACCTCAACCAAAGCGGCCCAGAATTTAACACTTCGCAGAGTGCAAGAAGTTATGTCTTATATTAAGTCGTTACCTCCTTTAAGACAGAATTGTATATTTAAGCCAAGTTTAAGACCTAGTGACTCATATTTTCTTAACAGAATACCTGCTAATCAAGTTTTTTATGAAGAACTTATATATCTTTAATGGGCCTCGTACATGGCGTGTTTGACCCAACAGATGCCTGTATAAATGTGGCAGTTAAAAATGGTATTACCTGAGGCACCCGCTCTCCAGAACCTTGAGAAGTTTTGATTCTTTCGTATCCGAATGACCAAACTATTCCGGGATATTTGTGAATAACCTGTACATTCCTTCAGCTGACAGAACTTTGCTCCTCTCAGAAACATCAATAGGTGCAGTGTATCTAGGTGAATACATTAATAGTAATAATAATAATAATAAAAATAACAACAACAACAAAAACAATAATAATAATAACAACATCAATAATAATAATAATAATAACAATAATATTAATAGTAAAAATAGTAAAAGTAATAATAATAATAATAATAAAAATAATAATAATAATAATAATAATAAAGTAAATAATAATTATATGATTATGGTGATGATAATTAGTTATAAAAGCAAAAATGATGAAATTGATTATAAAAAGAAAAAAAAGAGAAAAAATGTGAGGGGGATAAGATAAGAGGAAGCAGAATATACGATGAAGAAAAAAGTATCAGATGAAGATAAAAAGGAGAAGAAAATCAATATAAGAAAAAAGGAAATTGAAAGAAGAAAAAAAGAAAATATAAAAGAAGAGGAAAAGAGGAAGTAAAAAAAAGAAGGGAAAAAGGGAAACAGTAGGTGAAGACGAAAAAAAGAAAAAAATTGAAGAGAAAAAGAAAATGACGATTCAAAAGAAAAAAAATATAAGAAGAAAAGAAGAAGAAGAAGTAAATAGCCCTTTAAATTCTTTATTACAAAGAGAAAATACATTATGTTTCCGTTTTAAAGAATTGGGAAAACATTAAGGATCAGTGTTCCTCCTCTTGTTCTGTATGTAGCGTACCACTGACTCCTTTTGGAAACGTACAGAAGGAAGAATCAGCCAAACGTTTATAAATTCAGAACATAAAACATCCTGTTGATGTCTGGCCCTTTAAATAAGACGCTCTATCAAATCTTTGCACGAAAGTCCCGTGTCTAAAAAGTCACGGGGGGTTTCTCTGTCTTCAGGGAATGTATCCATTGCACGTGCTTCGTGTGTGTGTGTGTGTGTGTGTGTAGGGGGGGTTATGTTATATCAAGATAAAAAGGCTTTCATTCTTGTTGCACACCAATATATTTTTTACACTGGATGTTTTGACTACTTCTTAAATGTATCCTATATCAGTCATCTCGCAATATATCTAGTATCTTTTCGGAATTTTGACTTCAGTATGGGCAAGAAAAAAGAATACATAGTGAGCGAGAGAGAATCTTTTTAATCAAAGGAAAACAAGGAGTTAATCAATAAGCTGCATAAGGGGACTTTAACTCGTATTTTAGGTTTTTATTTAAGAAACTCAGACTTTCTAGTAGTCAAATTATCAACGCAGTTTGTACACCCATAAATGTACGGGGGTCGAAAACCGTTTCCCCAGTGCATAAACAACAGGAGGAATATTCACGCGCATGCGCATATTAACAAACGTACAGACACTAGTGCACGAATGTACCTGGGAATATTGCCGATTTGGCTCAGTATGCAATAAACAAATTCGTGGACCTTATGCACGAATGAACATAGTAGTGTGGGCCGAATAAGAGAATGCGTACAAGTTTCGAGAGCATCCCACAATAACGACCGCACACATGAGGAAGGCCTGCATTCCCAAGAATACATGTGTTTATCTAGTTATAATTATAATTAGCATATTTTCCGATCTTGCTCTGGGACAGGTCCGCGCGATTTCAGCCACCTTCGCCAGGGTCTGGTTTCCCAGGAGTTAAACCCCTGGATACAATAGCAGTGGCGTCAATTTATCTTTAAAGGTGTGTCTCTGTGACACATTTCAAATACATTACAATTAACTAATTTTTTTTTCAGTATATGTTAATTCTAAACCAGGTTTGGATATAATATATATATATATATATATATATATATATATATATATATATATATATATATATATATATCCATATATATATTTCATAGTTGTTACATGTTTCTGTTTTAGAGTTTTACATGTATCTGTTTATTATGCGCCTGCCATTCTGGTTCGTGTTGGGCTCAGGCCCTGGTTGTTGCTATGGTAACTGTATTTGCTGAACTCCGGCTTGCTCGCAGAGTGAAGAGACACAGCGCTCGTTGTAGTCTGGAAGTTTCGAAACTGTTCATGCGCAATAGGCGCGTGCGTATTGTTGTGTTTGGAATGTTCGTGAAAATGGAAGTTTCTCGGCTTCGGGTGTAGAAGCTATAAATAGGGGCTGTGTTTAGAGCCGGCAGAGAGAAAATTCCAGCGGACACGGAAGAGTGTTACGCTCTCGTCAGTGTTTTTTTCGGACCTTTCCGATAATTGCAGAACTTACAGATCTTCAACGGATTTTATACAGACTTTATAAACGGATTAACTCCAGTTTGCCTTTAGGATTATTACCAGAACTTCACTTTTGGATTACAACAGATTGTTTCCGAGTTAAAACGGACTGTTTACGTGGATAATTTGTGTTAAAGGACTCTTGTTGAGCTGTGATAATGATGGTATCCAGAAATCAAAGCCTAGAATCCGGACTCTAGTACTGTACATTTTTATTATTGTTATACTGTGTAATTGTATTGATTTAGTGTAATGTAATGTTAGGATTGTTTTAAGAATAAATTGTAATTATTTGTTGACAAAAAAAAACACTGACTTCTTTATTCATTCCCCTAGACATTTAATGTTGCCTAGTGTTGCGGAATCTGCTTTTATTTTATCTCCGTAACAAAATTTATGCTGGTCACGTCTTCAATCCTTATTATCAATATATTTCATTTTCATCATAAAAATATTATTCTATTAATATCGGGTGGATGATTGCATTGACCACCCCCCTTGCTAAACAGTGGGGGATATACCCCACCCCGTCCCACCCCCAACCCCCTCTCTCCAATAATTTATTATTGTTACATTTCCACAACATTTTCAGTATTTATGTGTATAGTTCAGTAAAAGTTTATGAATAGACTGATGTACAAGGCAAAACAATATTTAATTTAATTTAACAATTGAAACACGACATATATATATTTTTTTCAATTTTTAAATTCACTACAACTCTCTGCATCACCAGATTGAAACCCAATATCTTCTTTCATATATTAGTGGGCGAACCAAAGTTGATTTTTTCACTTTTAAGGGCATTACTTGTTTATAGCAGGCATCTATGCTAGATCAATCAGTGATACCGAAAATACAGTGAAGAAAAAGGTGTGGGTGGATGACACCTGAAATTTTGAATTTCCAGGTCATTTTCAAGGTCAAACTGGAAAATGCGCCAGCCAAGGTCAATTTTTCACTTTAAGGGACATTGCTTGTTAATATCAGGCATCCATGGCAGATCAACCAACCAGACGGTGATTGAAGGTGTGGGTGGATGCCATCCTACATTTTAACCTTTACGGTCATTTTCTAGGTCATTTTCAAGGTTAAAACGAATAAATTTGAAGCTTAACGGGTATAGTGTTTCTCCATCAATAAAACCAAGGTATATTCTGAAACCTTAAGTTTTATAGATATTTTTGTGTCAAGAGCAACGTACCAAAGCTACGTAATAATAATGTTCATCATTTCTTACACTTAAAAGTATGGAAAGTGAAACTTAAAACTATTTACACAGTAACGTGTTACTACTCTGAATCAAGACATATGGAAGCGGAGTAAAGGGGTACTATTTATGTGTTCCTCAAAGTGTTTTAGCACACTTTAAATTATAACAATAAAACATGGTCGCATTTTATAAATTGTAGGATACAGGTCTATGAATAACGGATATTTGCTTATAATACTGCTGTGGGAGCGAGTTGTTGGTATCAGAACAGGGGCGGATCCAGGAATTAGGAAAACGAGGGGCCAGCTCAAGAGGACTAATGATATACATTTGAATATTAGGATTCAAATCCAGAACATTTTTTTGTTTTATAAAATTCAAAATTGCTACAGTTTCAACAAAAAGATGAAATTAATTTTGTAATTAAAATATTTTTCTTGTTTATTTATCGGGTATATTGAAGGGGTGGGTGGGGGAGGAGGCTCTCTGGTTATTGCTGGTTGCTGAAAAAAAGTGAAATTATAAGATTCATCTTGTTTGTTTTACAGGTCTGTCAATAGAATGAGAGAGAGAGAGAGAGAGAGAGAGAGAGAGAGAGAGAGAGAGAGAGAAAAAAAAATGAGAAAGAGAGAGGGGTAGTTACTCCAGACAGCCGGACCCAGCTCACCTATAGCAGACACTGACAGCTGTCAAGGATCTAATTTTGGGTGTACAATTGTTTCTTGATTAAATAAAGTTATATCCAAGAAAAGTCTCTAACTTCAGCAGTTTCTCATGTTAAGTAAATTTATTTCCTGCTTGTTTCACAAAATCCATTGTTCGGGCACATAACTAAAAAAAAATACGCAATACTGACATAATTTCTGGGATGTAAATAGCAAATGTATAGAAGAATATGTATGTTAAATATGATAAAAGTCAGATCAGTGGTTTTGATATTAGGCATTCTTGAAGTGTAACAATGGGGTTTTAATGGAAAATTGATAATTTTTATTAATCGAAGGAATTAAGTACTAGTGACCCAATTTTTGGTATGGTAGGAGATTTTGGGACATCCACCTTTTTGCCAAATTTGGGATTCGTAGGTCCAACAGTTTCAAAACGTGCCCTGTTGGCGGACGGACGGCCTGACGGACCATCACTATAGCTCAGATGACTTATAGTCAGCTGAGCTAAAAAGTACAGTTTAAGTAACAAAAGGGGAATCTCAATTAACCCAGACCGGGTAACCTTTTAAGCCTAGGCCCATGTTTTTTATTGCACAAAAATCGGTAGGACTTGATAATATAATAAACAAAGATAAGAGCCCCATCTAGCTGACACTCAGCCAAGAAATACCATGGTAATAGCTGTGACATTATAATGGTTGCCATGGTATCTGTTCAAGCATATTTCCTACTTCAGCCAGGAATAATATTGAAGAATTTTGTCTAAATTTTTATCCGGTAATTCGGTTAGTTATATTTATTCTCATTGCTACAGACAAGAAATTTGTAATCTGCCGAGAAAGCACTTGGGTAGCTTGTCAACAGCAGTTCTCTTGCTGATATTTTCAAAAGATGAAACATATATTCACGTTTGACCTATAGCGGGCTAATTGTTACTGGGTGGTCGCATGCCAAGGAACCAGGAGACCCTAGGAAGCCATACAGCAATAATTCTCTTTTATCATTTCGTGTCCTCATCCCGCGTTCATTGCTTTCATATCCAGCCCGGAGAAACCAAGGGAGGTCTACACCACGGGGTCATTTAACTCCACAATATGCCCTGGCTTGCCCTTTTCCATGGTAAACGACCACATAACAATAGCCTGCAGTGATTTAGACTTGGCCGGAGCTGCTTTAACGAGCGCTAAAAGAGACGTTTTCCATTTAGTGGTAACACCAGAAAGGTTAAACTCCCGCAGTATCCTGCATGTACAGCCCCAGGATTGCCAATTTTTTGCCTGGGGCTCAATCAGACTGGTATTTACCTGGTCCTAATTTTCCCTACACATATACGACCCAATTGACCTGAAGCCTTCAAACACCGTGTCTAATATTAGAAGAAATCAACGTATACATATGGAAACAATTAAACTTCCTTCTTAACAATGAAACATAAATTTACTGTTTTAATGTTTTCACAAACTCTTGAAAAATCTAATATCAAATATTGAACTATTGAAGGACAAGGTCATCTCAGCCATGAACCAAATTTACAAAGGATTCCTTTTGAAAACAACATTAACGCACATAAAAATTAAAGGAATTCAGTTAATTAGTTTTTTTATATTATACAGTCATTATTAGTAAGAAAGAGAGAAAATTATGGAAACTTGACATAAAATTGTAAACCAATCATAGATGGTAATTATAGATGGTTGTTTTCTGTACAAAAAAAGCCATTGCACCATCACAAAAATGTTTGTTCAGGAATCAAATACAGCACTTAGAAGAGTGTGATTTTCCAGGGAGTTCAAAATCATGTTTTTGCTCGCAGAATCAGGGACGTCAATATAGGGGGGATGCAGTAGATGTTTATTATCCCCCCTTTTTGGCCAGGGGGGATGGTCAATGTAATTATCCCCCCCTCTCCCAACACTATCCACAGAATAATATTATTATATTGCAAATTAGATATATAAATAAATATAATTATATACTTTGGTTCCATTTATGAGTTTACTATGAAATATTAGATATCTAAACCTGGTTATACTGAAAACATTAAACCTTATTTTCTAAATTGTGATATATTTGAAATGTCATGAAGTATATATATTTGTAATGTGTCATACAGACGCTAAAAACATATATATATATATACAGATAAATATAAATATCGGCCTAGGTATGTTTCAGTTCCTTATACATATTTTTATGCCTGCGAGTCATCTCCCCCTAC
This sequence comes from Sipunculus nudus, assembly GCA_026874595.1. Lineage (NCBI taxonomy): Eukaryota > Metazoa > Annelida > Sipuncula > Golfingiida > Sipunculidae > Sipunculus > Sipunculus nudus. The sequence goes on along the minus strand of CM049306.1, from coordinate 45,164,758 downwards.
CCTGGAAGATAAATTGACTCCAGTGCATAGACTATAGGTTACTGTGACACCACTTCAGGTTACCTAAATTTCTACAGGACTTCCCAGAACATTAAGTCAGAAGTTTCTAAGTTACAAGATGACGAAGTGTGCCCTGATAATGGAGAACACACACTGGACAGAGAATGATCACTATAGCAGAGCTAAAACAACAACTGCAGTTAATAATGTAACTTGTTTATTATACTAAAATCCATCAGATCAAAAATGCATATAAAATTCAAACACTTTGCTCTGAAATTATGATGATAAAGGAATGACAATAAATCACACATTTTATCAGAAATGCAAATAACATATGAAATACAAAATTATGTCAGAATATCCTTCCAACGATCTGTCCTTCACAGAGATCATGGAAGACCAATTCAGCAGAGGATGTTTGGTTCTTATTTTAGCTGAATATGTTGACACTTTTGTACTCCACTTTGTAATCACATTTGGGGTGGGCAATTATGGTTGAATGCAAATGATTGTAAATGTATATATGGAAATAGCGGAGAAAGTGTCTACAGTGTTTTTTTTATAAAATTGTTTATGTTGTTCATGTCATGAAAAAAACCCCTGCATACCCATATCTTGTTTGTTTAGTGAGGACATTTGAATGCAATGATATTTACTGCAGTACTGCCATTGCTTCTCAGAGACATCTAGTGTTTAATCTTTGAATGATTTCTCATTTGCGTTAAATTGTAGCTTGAATATTGAAGTTACTGTAGTAAAGATACTGTTGTTCACGTCAGCATTTCCATTCTGTGGAAGTGGGGATGAAAAAAACTGTCTAATAAATATATATATATAAAGTTATTGTTATTATTACCAATGCGTTATATATTTACACCCTATGAAAATATAAATATTTTTTTAAATTCATTTTATGAATAAATTCATAAGTAATAAACTGCCCCCCCCCCCCGACCCCCATCCCCACCCCACCCCGGTATTCGCCATTGTGTATAATCTTACCCCGTTTGTTCATTTAGTCTTAATACAAACATTACAAACGATCCGAGCACACGGACTCCAATACTATTCATCTGATTAATACGTTGTCATGATTCTGAATGTGAGTAAACACAATCCACGTCTGTTTATTTACCATAACAAGAATGAGTGATCAGCTGTGTGATTTTGCGCTGGCGCGACAACTCACCAAAACAAGACAAAACATTTAATAGAAGAAAATCAGAAGTAACAGCTGTTGGAAGCTTGAAAAATGTTGATTTGTGTAGCTGCGCGGTACGGCCACCGAGTGGCGTGCATGCTATGTTTGGTGGTCCGGTTCAGGTTTTTTCCACTTGTTAATGCGGTCGCCTATGATTTTATTGTCTGGCCAAAATTATTTTGAAGCATTAAACACGTACAGCAAGCAATTTAAAGCAGACACTGTGGACGGAAATACAGCCTTAATCATTGTTATCATTTTTTAAATAACATCAATGGTCAACTTTCATTGAGCAGATAATCAAAGATCTAAATTATCAAAAGCTTTTAAAGGAGAACCACAAATTAAGTTCTTGAGGCTTTTGGTCTCCTTTAACCCGACACTGTTAAGGTATGTTTCCATGTGCGCGTATATGCGTGAACTTATAGACTAATATATTTGTACAGTTGATCGAGCTGGCCTTCCACAAAAAGACTGTGGTGTGATGTCATTTTACCCTGAATCCCTGAGTTCACGCAGACCCTATGCGTGAAAATCGCTCCTTTTGCTATTTTAACGCCTATACGCAGTACATAAGCACATATACGCTGCGATTTTTCAGGCATATACGCATAAACGCCACATGATAACCCCCCTTTAGCATGTCAATATTCTATATATGTAAACGATTTTCCGTTTGCAGCGTTTTCCGTTCTATGATAGCCCTTTCGTTCAATTTTTAAATTTGCAACAGGTCTAGCAGTAACTGATTTATTCATTATTTCGACCTATCTAGAAATAAACAGCTAGTGGGTAATGACGTCACAGAAGTGTTTGCGTGTGGCCGGAGTGCATCTGGTTATGTACATTTCGATAAGCAGACGACCGGCTTATGCTACAGTCAACCTCTTGATTTGACGGTCAAGACTATTACCTGGGATATACGGAGACCAGTGGTGAGTACATAATTTTCAAGGACAAATATTAACACAATCTTAATCATTATTTTTAAATTTATATTATATCAATATAAATATTATTATAAATATATATATTTCAAAGATCTTTCTGTCTTTCATGCATGGCATGTCGGATACCTTCCATGTTCGGTGATATGCCTGATTTCAGTGCTGCAATCCTGTACTTTTAAGAATAACGTACTCGAAAAAAACCCCGTTTTTATCCTTTTTCATACTTCTTTAGGGGTAAGTACACTTTTTATGGGGTAAATACACTTTTATATTTTTTTCTCAAATTATCTTCTACAAGTGGTGATCTTAAGCTGTTGACATGAACTTATTAAGTCCACAGGACATACTCTGTAAATATTTCATAAAAGTGGCATTTTTGTGATCTTGCCATTGTTTAAAAATTCTTGGATATATGGACTACTCAGGGCATGCCATACATTGCCACATTACTACAGATTCCATAACCGAATTAAGCTTGTTTGGAAGTATCACATGTAAAATTGTACAAAAATTGAGCAATTTGGCATTGATTTCTACTTTATTTCATTTTTTTTTTTCAGACAAGTTGATACTTTTTCCCATAAATCCCAGAGTGCCATCACTGTGATTTAAAGAAATTTAAGAACAAAACAGTTCTGCATGGAGAGGTATTAAGAATCTACATGAGTGACATTGTGAACTATAATATATGTTTTATAATTACCAACATTTATTTAGGAATTCTTTTAGTAACATGTATCATTTATATATATATATATATAAACATAAACAAACATTTATATAAACAAACCCATTTTACAGATATAGAATAGCAGCTAACATTCTTTTTCTTCAAATCTGGCATAAGGAACACCTCCATTGTTTCTCTGTTTGTGTACAGACTATCCATTTCTTACGATGCTGTTATGAACATAGGCATGTCTTGTTATTTACATGCCTGAGTACGCACATTTAGGCCATACAGAGAAAATTTGGTTTACGGTTTCGCGACTCCGATTTATCATGGACAATTTTTTGTGTTTGCAAATGAAGCCTAGGCCCACAGTAAAGCTGCTTATTTGTGCTATGGCACAATTGCTTAAAGAGGCCCAGTCTCCTATCTGATCTTTATAAAGTAAAGATAATCCCTTGGAGCTTTAATAAAATAGGCCGGAAAACTTGGATATCACCGCACACAGGCTGCTTGCTTTGTTTATATCAATGCGTTTACAATGTGTGGGGTCCGCCAAATAATCAAAACAAATTCAACAAGGGTATCTGGAAGCAAGACAGATAAGCCAGAGTTTTGCAAATGGCGTTTTGCAACAAGTGACCTTCCTTCTTCCGATATATGCAACCCACCACCTTAGGTTACATGTTTTCCTTTTTGTCAACATTGCTGTGTTTACAAACATGTTGTTGATAAACAAATTCATTCATCCTTTACGAAGGCGTTATAAGAACTTTTTACAATCAAAATTATCATGTGATCATTAATATATACACAGTGGAAGCCAGAAATTAATTAAATTCTTTATCAAATGGTAGGTGAATGGTATCCGAAAGGTATAAAACATTGACTTAATTTTGTGTTGAACATACATCATTTTAAGAAGTGAAGCTTATATTTGTATTATCTTGTCCAGCTAGCAAATTCCATCTTTTGTGTGTCAACCGGTAAAGAAAGAAAAGAAAGTGGCACTTACAATATTTTTTCCCCTAGAACAATTTTTTGTGGGGCCCTTTTGGCCGAACAGATGTATCAAACGTATATAGGTTCTACGATTTATACGGTATCACACCTTGGTTATTATTAATTCTTATTCTCCTAATCATTGTTTTCAAGGTGTCTTGCTAGTTCATAATGGTCTTCATAATGTGCATAATTGGCCGAACAGATGTATCAAACGGATATAGGTACCACGATTAATATGGCCTTCAAAATGTGCGTTCATAATGACCTATGGGTCAGCGGTATGATCCGCAGCCTAGTACATGTTTATATAAAAAGCTAAAACAGAAAAGCTAATAACATATATATAAATTTGTATGACCTAGCTGTGAAATCATACCGAACTGTTGACTTAAGAGAACTGTGGCGGTATGTTTCTGTATGTTCAATGCAGACACTTGAATCACTCAGGTGCTGCAGTTCTGAGCTTTGTTAAAGGTCACATGATACCTACAATATCATAACTACAAATTCCTTGCAACCCTCTCAGGATATCTGAAGTACAATGAACTCTCGTTATAAGCGAACGTGCACACCTTAGCAAGATAAAAATTCTCGATGGACCACCTGAACTTCGTATCTGAACAGTTAAACGTCATGCCGTCAGCGATCTCGTCTTAGGCCACAGTGTTATGATTTGACGGAACACAGACATGCGCCCCTTTAAAGAACAATTATTACCTCACCAGCTAACAGCTGGTATCAGTATCAATATCTGGAAATATTATTAAAGATGATATGAAGAATACTGCATCTGTAATACAATCCTTGAGAAACAAGTGACCCATGGATCATGACACTCAGCTGACTGTTGGTTTGGTTGTGGCTATGATATCAGCTGCATTTATGTGTTTATAGTCCGTTCCACACCACCAGTCCTGCTGATTTTTTCGCCATTATCTCTACATAAGACAAACTTGCCAAACAAAATTTGCACTAATGGCATAAAGAGGCAAAAGCGTATTTTTGGTACCTTACCCACGATATATAAAATATTTACTTTGCGGCCTACTTGACATGTCTCATAAATCCGTGGTTTATGGCGTCCCTAATAAGTGTAGCAGAACGACGTTTTCTTAGCAATTGAATAAGATAGTGCTTGCCTTCATTTTATTTGCACTTAAGCTGACATTTTATTTGCACTTAAGCTGATGAATGAATGCAGGTTATATTTGTTAATGAACCCTGGGAAGAAAAAAAAAATAGAGGGGAAAAAAAGAGGGGCGCCACAGAAGAAGGGGGGGGGGGAAGGGGGGCGCCACAGAATGAAAAAAAGAGGGGAGAGAAAAGAGGGGCCCCACAAAAAGGATCTAGGAGCGCCACATGTGAAAGAAGAGAAAAAAGGGGGCCAACAGAAAGAGCGGGAGCGCCACAGAGAAAAAAGGGGAAGAAAAAAGGGGGGCGCAAGGAAAGAGGGGCGCCACAGAGAGAATGAGGGGCGCCACAGAGGGAATAACAGAGGAAGAGGGGCGCAACAGTGAGAAGTAGAGGGGCATCACAAAGAGGGGCCCCCCACCGGGAGAAGAAGAGGGGAAGGGAGGAAAACAAAAAGATGGGCGCCACAGGGAGGGAGGGAGCGCCACAGAGAGAAGGGGGGAAAAAGAGGGGCGCCACAGGGAGGAGAAGGGCATCACAGGGGGCGCCACAGAGAAGAAGAGGGGCATCACAAAGAGGGGCCACACATGGAGAAGGAGAGGAAGAGGGGGGAGGAGGAGAGTGAGAAGAAGAGGGGGAGAAGGAGAGGAAGAGGGGGAGAAAAAAAACGGCGCCCGAGAGAGAAGAAAAGGGCGCCCGAGAGAAGAAAATGGAAGAAAATAAAAGAGGGGGGAAGAGGGGCGCGGGAAGAGGGGCGCCGCAGAAAGAAAGAAAGGGGGCGCCACAGTGAGAAGAAAAGGGGAGAAAAAATGGGAGGGTGAAAAAGGGGAGAAAAAAGGGGAGGGGAAAAAGGGTAGAAAAAAGGGGCGCCAAGTGGGTCGCCACAGAGAGAAGAGGGGAAGAATTTTCGAGGGGCGCCACAGAGAGAGTGAGAGGGCGCCACGGAGAAGAACAGAAAAGAGAGCGCCACAAAAGGGGGCGCCACAGGGGCGCCACAGGGGGAAGGGGAGGGCAGTAAAAAAGGGGGGAGGGAAATTAAAAAGGGGAGGGGAGTAAAATTGGGGAGAAAAAAAAGGGAGATGGAAAGGGGAGGAAGAAGAGAGAAAGAACAAAAGAGGGAGAGAAAAAAAAAAGAGGGGCGACAAGTGAATGGGGCGAAAAAAAGGAGGGACGCCAAGCGAGGAAGTGGGGAAGAAAAAAAGAAGAGGCGCCAAGTGAAGAAGGTAGGAAGAAAAAAAAAAGTGGGCGCTACAGAGACTTAAAATATTAAAATAAGGGAGACCAAGAGATATGAAACAGAGATACGAGATCCAGGACCAAGAGATACGAGACCCAAGACCAAGAGATATGAGACCCAAGACTAAGATCAAGAGATAAGAAACCAATACTAACATCAAAGAATATGAAACCAAAACTTCTGTGCAGCTGGCGATCTCTCCTCATTGGGGGCTTGAAATCAAGTGCGATATGGACACAAGAATTGAGCCTCTTTATACTGGACTCCACTCAAAGCTACTGACTATTCATGAGGTGCATGAATTACAAAAACTTAACAATAAGCAAAGAGCTTGGTAGCCCTATGAATATTCATTAGCTTCGACACGCTTACTAAACCATTTACACACGGGTGCCCCTTCACCTATGAACTGGTGACCTATGACATTACAGACCTGAGCGACCGATTCCGGTCTGCCGAATTACAATGAGCGCTCGCTCAGCCAAAACACTGTGTAAAACCAAGCGAGTGATCGCACACATGTATTAATGGGCAATTTTGTGTGGGAAATTTTTTTACGCATCACAGTCTGATATCAAGGTAGCCGCCTGCAGCGACGAAACGTCTTGCACCGTTAACGACTGTTTCGTCGCCTCCCCATATATTGAGATGTGGTGTTTGACCACGATACGGAAGTATTTTCTGGAAAAAGGCAGTTTTATTATCAGTTTTACGGATGGGTGACATTAAAACATCTTCACCATGGCAAAAGTATTTTATTTTCAATACAACTGCAACATATTGGCAACTGTAATTGAATTTTACTTTAGTTATTGCGTATTTTGGTCTAAGAAGACACGGGTCGTACTGCTCATAACCTCCATGCCAGAAGCAGTAAGAATGTATACTTAATGGCGACAATGCTTTGTCTACTGTAAATTTATGCAATTAGCTTTTCAAAACAAAATTTTATTTTTGAAAATGTTTCACCTTGACCTTGAATACCCCCCTTAACCTTTGGACAGCTCCTGGAGCAGTTGGTATTACCTTTACACATTCAAAATCTTATAAACTGATCAAATATTATTCATTTTGATGCGAAAGTTACAATATCAAAGCAATATCTAGGCTTTTTATTATGATGGCGAAAAAAAGATGATGGTGCCACCAGTCTTCCGCAACTGCTAAAACTAGCCATGATCAATGTATATGCAAAGTTTCAGGACACTGGATGAAAGCACAGCTGAGAAACTGATCAGATTGCTGTCTTTTGACGGTCTGATGAATGGAAGGGAAAAAGCCCCATGGGTCACGGTGCTCAGGTTTTTTTAAAATTTAAATGCAAAACATACTTATTTCTATTGGATTTTTTTTAATATAAATAAGTATTTGAAAAGCTAGGAGGAAATGGACCTGCTATCTACAAATCAAATACTATGATACGAGAACTAATACGAGAGAGAGAGTGAGAGAGAGAGAGGTAGGAGGGGGCTATTCATTGTGGTTACTTCAGTAACCCTGATCTTGAGTCATCTAGATGCCCAAGTAGGTTACATAACAAGCCCTAAGTACATGGCTAGTGAATATACACCACCCAGACAGTAAAATTGCCTGATGTAACAGTTATTTATATGACACAGTCTTCTGAAGCATGGAATAAAGCTGCAGTTCTTGAACAACAGCGTTCAGATTACAGATAATAAAAGCTTAAAACCTTGTTTGTCCATCATGTGAATATTAAATCAACAGTGCTTATATGTAAAAATAAGGTTTGTGGCTAAAGTTTGGCAAAATTTAAATTAATAACTTTACATTTATATGATAATAACTTAATTAAATTTGAAAAACAGAAGTTTGCCCAATATTCCTGATTAACTAAGTTTAACAGTGTTATACATATCAAGGCCCAGCCAACTTTTAAATGATGTGAATGAAATGCTACAAAGTATATCTTACAAAATATCTTAATAAATCTTAACATGTCAGTGGGCACTAATATTTTATCACATTTGAATATTAGTAGTCAAATCCTGAACATTTTTAATTTCAAAATTTGCAAAAAAATTCAACAAAAAGATGAATTTAACTTTGAAATTATAATATTTATCTGGTTTATTTATCGAGTGTATTGACGGGTTGGGTGGAGGAGGAGGCTCTCTGGTTACAACTGGTCGCTAAAAAATTGTGAAATTATAAGATTCATCTTGTTTACTGTACAGGTCTGTCAACAGAATGAGAGAGAGAGAGAGAGAGAGAGAGAGAGAGAGAGAGAGAGAGAGAGAGAGAGAGAGAGAGAGAGAGAGAAAATGAGAAAGAGAGAGGGGTAGTTACTCTAAACAACCGGACCTAGCTCACCTATACCAGACACTGACAGCTGGCCAGGATTTAATTTGGGTGTACAATTGAATCTTGATTAGTTAATGTTACATCCCAGGAAAAAAGTCTCTAGCTTCAGCAGTTTCTCATGTTAAGAGAGTAAATATATTTCCCGATTTTTTACAAAGTGCATTATGTTCAGGCCCATAACTTTAAAACCAATAACGCAATACTGACATAATCTGGGATGTACATAGCAAATGTATAGAAGAATATGTATGTTAAATATGATCAAAGTCAGATCAGTGGTTTTGATATCAGGCAGTCTCGAAGTGTAACAATGGGTTTTTAATGGAAAATTGAAGTTTTTACTTAATCGAAGGAATTTAGTCCTAGTGACCCAATTTTTGGTATGGTAGGAGATTTTGGGCATCCATCTTTTTGCCAAATTTGGGATTCGTAGGTCCAACGGTTTCAAAACGTGCCCTGTTAACGGACGGACGGCCTGACGGACCATCACTATTGCTCAGATGACATAATCAGCTGAGCTAAAAATAACATTTTTAGTAACAAAAGGGGAATCCCAATTAACACAGATCTGGTAATCTTTTCAGCCTATGCCTATGTTTTTTATTGAACAAAAATCGTAAGGACTGGACAATATAACAAACAAAAATCAGAGCCCCATGTGGTTGACACTATATCAGCCCTCGGCCCAGAAATACCATGGTAATAGCTGTGACATCATAAATGTTGCCATGTTGTCTCTTCAAGCGTAATTCCCCCTTCTGCCAGGAATAATATAGAAGAATGATGTCAAAATTTTTATCAGGGAATCTAGTTAGTTACATTTATTCTCATCACTAAAGACAAGAAATTTGCAATCTGCCGTGAATGCACTTGGGCAGCCTGTCAACAGCAATTCACTTGCCGATATTTTCAAAAGATGAAACATATATTCATGTTAGGCCTATAGTGGGCCTATAGTGGGCGACTTATTACTCGGTGGTCGCATGCAAAGGGCCGTGGAGACCCTAGGAAGCCATACAGCAATAATTCTCTTTCATCATTTTGTGTCTTCATCCAGCGTTCATTGCTCTCATATCCAGCCCGGAGAAACCCAGGGAGGTCTATACCACGGGGTCATTTAACTCCACAATATGCCCTGGCTTGCCCTTTTCCATGGTAAACGACCACATAACAGTTGCCTGCAGTGATTTAGACTTGGCCCGAGCTGCTTTAACGAGCGCTAAAAGAGACGTTTTCTATTTAGTGCTAACACCAGAAAGGTTAAACTCCCGCAGTGTCCTGCATGAACAGCCCCAGGATTGCCAATTCTTTGCCTGGGGCTCCATCAGACTGGTCCTAATTTTCCCTCCACAGAACTTTACACGACCCAATTGACCTGTAGCCTTCAAACACAGAGTCTAATATAAGCAGAACTCAACATATACATATGGAAACAATGAAACATAAATTTACTGTTTTGGTGTTTTCACAAACTCCTGAAAAATCTAATATTTTGTATGTTTTCATCAAATATTGAACTATTAAAGGACAAGGTCATCTCAGCCATGAATGAAATTTATATAGGATTCCTTCTGAAAACAACATTAATGCACATAAAAATTAAAGGAATTCAGTTAATAAGTTTTTTGGTATAATACAGTCATTATAAGTAAGAAAGAGAGAAAATTATGTAAACTGCATATAAAATGGAAAACCAATTATAGATGGTAATTATATATGGTAGTTTTCTGTACAAAATAGCCAATGAACCAACACAAATTATTTGTTCTGAAACCAAGAACAACGCTTAGATGAGTGTGATTTCCAATGTGTCCAAAAGCTTTTGCTCGCAGAATCCGGGGGGGGGGGGGGGTGTCAATATAGGGGGGATGGGGGTATATGTACATCATCCCCCTGGTCAATGTAATTATCTTCCCCTCCCCCAACACTATTCACAGAAGAATATTTGTATATCGCAAATGAAATATATCAATAAATAAAATTATATACTTTGGTTCCATTGTTTACTATGAAATATTAGATATGTAAATCTGCTTATACTGGAAACATAAAACCTTATTTTCTAAAATACTTACACTTAATTGTGAAACATTTGAAATGTGATAAAGTATGTATATTTGAAATGTGTCATACAGACGCTAAAAAGATAAATGTATATATATATATATATATATATATATGTTTGTCTAAGTAGGTTTGCGTGCTTATATAAATTTATATGTGTGTGTCTGCGAGTCCCCCCCCCCCCCCCTGCAACCTGGAAGATAAATCAAAGCCTCTGCATAGAATATAGCTTATTGTGACAAAACTTCAGGTTACCTAGATTTCTACAGGACCTCCAAGAACATTAAGTCCAAATTTTAAAAGTTACAAAATTGAAAAATTGTGCCCTGATAACAGAGGACACACACTGGACAGAGATCGATCACTATAGCAGAGCAAACACAACAAATGCACTTTATTATGTAACTTGTTTATTATACTGAAATCGATCAGATAAAAAATGCATATAAAATCCAAACACTTTGCCCCTAACTTATGATGATTAAGGAATGATAATAAATCACATTTTTAATAGAAATGCCAATATCATATGAAATACAAATTCCTATGATCTGTCCGTCAAAGAGAAAATTTCATGGAAGATCAATTCAGTAGAGGATATCTGATTCTTATTATAGCTGAATATGTTGACACTTTTGTACTTCCCTTCATATCACATTTGGGGTGGGCAATTATGGTTGAATGCAAATGATTGTAAATGTATAAATGGAAATAGTGGAGAGAGTGTCAACAGTGGTTTTAGGATAAAACTGTTTATGCTGTTCTTGTCATGGATAAAATAAAAAACCTGCATATCTTCTTTGTTTAGTAAGAACATTTGAATGCATTGACATTTACAGCAATACTGCCATTGCTTCTCAGTGCCATCTAGTGTTTAGTCTTTGAATGATTTAAATATCAAGTTTTAGTACTGAAGATTTCACATTTGCATTAAATTGTAGCTTGAATATTTAACTTAAATATTGTCGTTCACATCAGCATTTCCATTCTGATGTATGAGAAGCAACTATTCAGTTTGGTGAAGGTAAAGTCCCTTTGGCTTTTACCTCGAGCCTACTGGCTCATCAGGCTGGAGTTTATCCCGATTTCTGTAGCATGAAATGACTTAGGACTTATAATGGGGCTGTCCCACTTAGGCGAAAATAGTCTACGACAAGCTACAACAGGTTGACGACTGTCTGACGACAAGATACGTCAAGCTGCCTACATCCGGCGACACAATCGCCGCCACAAAGGACAGTCACCTACGACAACCTACGACCACATCTACGACAACTTACGACTTCACTGGCGACAACCTACGACACCACAATTCATGCTACGTCCACCCGCGAAAAGTTTCGACGAGTCTCTACCCTGTGCTATGTGAGGAGCCGGAGACAAGGATAGGCCCTTTATTAAGTACACCAGCCCACGACAGGACCTACGACAACCCACGTCACCTGGCGACAGCCTACGACAGCACCAACGACAGAAGATAACAGGCTACGCTCACTGGCGTCAAAAAAGATGTCGCTTGAGAATTTTGAACATGTTGAAAATCCAGCGGCGACAGGTTAGAGGCCACGCGTCTTTGGGCGACACCGGCGTCTATAGGCGACCATACAAACCACCCCTCGGCGACCACGAGGCGACAGCCTGGTCGCCTGTAGTCGCCTGTAGAGTCGCCTAAGTGGGACAGCCCCATTACACTTCTCATGGATGGGACACTGGTCCATCACTGGTTACCTTCCCAGTATTTACTGGTACCCATTTAAACTGCTGGGTGGACAGAGACACACTTGCAGTTGGGACCTTGGGTCTTGGAATGGTGGGGGTCTGACTGGGATTTGAATTCACAACCTCTGAATCATGAGCCCGGCACCTTTACCATGACACCACCGTCCCTCTACTTTCAAGTTTGAGTGTAGTGTTTTTCATTGAGTGAATACAAGGTGTCACTGAGAAGCAGAAGTTCAGAAGCTATATCACCATAATTCAGTAATAAAAACATTTTTATGTAACCTATACTGCTTATGATTTTTACACATACAATAAAATTGATATACATGTGGAGATGTTTACAGGCAACTTAAAATGTCATCAATATTGGCCTTATACATAACATATATGTCAGCCTTGGTCAAATATATTGAATACAACTGATTTTGCCCATCAAAATCAAATTAAAGAAGAAGTTCATAATGTTTTCAGATTTTATGGATAATATATAAACTGTTGTGAATATGCAAGATTTATGAATAAGCATGCCATCTTATAACATAAGTTCCAGACACATTTAAGCATAACATGTCATTATCAACTTAAAGGGGCACAATCACCCATCATGACAATGCTCTGAATATGAAACATTTTTGCATAATATGACTATGAATATGACTTATTTATGCATGACACATTATTTTATGTCTGTGCACAATATTCCTTGATATGCAGTACAACTGACAACATGTCATCCAGATTGCCATAACAAAGATTCTGTGGTCCCTCCTATCACAGGTTGATTGACTCTCCCTTCACCAGCCTTGCCCGCAACTGCCATAAATCCTGTTGAATAAAATGACCATAAATCTCATTTTATATTCGTGTATTTTGTGTGTGCTTTCATATTAAGGCTAAAATCCATATGAAAGGCTGAAAAGGTGAATCACTGGATTTACTTTACTGGCTGTACAACCATAATTTTGACATGAGACCTGTGACATCCGGGTTTTAGTGTGGATGCAAAATGGCAGCCTCCATGAGCAGTTTCGAGATACTTGGGAGAAACAGACCTACCATGGTTCAATAAGGGCAAGGGGATAGAACAAGAAAGTACTCCGAGGACAGATTCTGTGGAGAGAGTTACATGGTAAGGGGACATTTTAAGGCAAAGTTTATATCAGAATAACACCTTTTTGGGCCACACCCAAATTCTCATAGAGGGATTTTCATCAGGGTTTAATAGATCCAATGATCTGCACAACTTGTGCCCTGCTCACAAACAGCCAGAAGGACAGCGGTCCAATATCACTTTGCTACAGCTCAATATGAATGAAAATAAAGATAGGATTGGAAAAGATATAACTGAAAGGTATGGTAAAACAATTAGATATTCTGGCATGATATATTTTTGCGTTCTACTTAAAGCAAGACGATATTAAACTATATTACCTTGTATTTCAGTTTTGTCTTGTCAATTTTCATCTTCCGCTTAGCAAGTTCTAAAACTTCCTCAGCCAAGGAAGCTTGTGTTGTCCCGGCAACATCAATGTAGTGACAGTCACTCGCAGCATAGTGACAGGATATAGCCTAAAATATAAAGAATTATCATTATAAAACACAGTTCTATACAAACAGGTTAAGTTAATCCATTATTCAATTAATCTCTCAGCTGTATCCCAAAATTTAACTGAAGCATGGCCCACCATTCAACATTAAAACAGAGAAATTCATTGATAACATTGACAACAAACATAGTGGGAAACATGGGATCAGGGAAATGCAAATTGCCCATCCTCCCATATAAATTAAATGAAATTCATTTTGAGAATTTATGTGTTGAAAAAAAACCAAAGTTAATCAATTGGGGGTGAGGTGAGGGCAGCTTCCTCAGCTGAACAAAGAAAATAAAATTAAAAGCAGAAAAGCTAACCACAAAGCAAAGCCCAGATGAGGCAGCAGGGGGGGGGGGGGTTATTGGGAAATGGGCCAAATTTAATCTACCCCACAAGGCTGTCACTGAATGTATCCCCAGCCAGCAAACAGCAGCCACTATGTCTCAAATCCTCTGTGATAGGCCGAACGACAGACTGGACAGGCTCCCACTGGCAGCTCAATTTAGGTTCTCACAAGTGGAAGTTTTAGAAAGATGTAAACACCTGTCTGTTGTATATATTTGTCCAAATAATATTCATAAAATCTTGTGAAGTCAATATAATTATTTTATAATTCTATTATTATGATATCACCCTCGCTGATCTCAAACTGCAGTCAATTTCCATGCAGAAAGTACCACAATGAAGACAACATTTCCTCACTCCAGCTGCCCCTGAAAGTACTTGCTTCTCCACAAATTATCTCAAAAGGTACTTAAAGAATATAAATGAAATTTTGTGGTGGAGTGGAACATAGGCAGCAGGGCAAGTATTTAATTTCGGACTGATTGATATAATTTTGGAGATGTTACTATACTAAAAAATAAACAGAAGACAAAAAGGGACTAGGTTACCTTGACCCCCATCTAGATCTGCATTTTAATTGACCAATCTGTCTTAAAATTACAGCTTCATTTCTTTCATCCATGGCTCATATTTCAGCAAAATTTCACAGAAATCCATTAAGATATTTTGAAGATGTTGCATAAACAAACAAACACACCAAGCTGATCACACATCCATCAGCCATCTTCACTGGTGAAAGTAATTAAGTCACAGTATATTCAATCTACATTGTATGCATTGTACAAAGTTAATTATAATGTTAAGTAACAGGTTCTAGCTTATATTGTTAAAAAGAAGCATTTAGCTAAAAAAAATAAGGTCACAGGGGTGATTTTATCCTTAAGTTTTTATGACATCCTACATACACTTGTTTCCCAAACTACAGGTTTCTGGCATAACACAGGCCTTGCTAAGAACCTGATGGGTAACTAACTAACGGCAAAATCTCAGGACAGCTAACTGCAAGTGACAATCAGTACATGAAATAATTGAAATTTGGATTCTATATAGATCCAGAGCATATTTCAATTAGCAAAGACACATTTCAATATTATAAACAGTATCACTAGTGATTGACAGCTGATTAAACTACTGATCTAGTGATCCTCATGTTGTGCCCTTGATTCTTGCCTGTTGCTCTTACAGAGTACACACCTGGGATCCTGAAATAACGAGGGACACGTCAGATAGACCCCTCCATCCTGACGTAAGACCCCGCCTTAATTGGCAATGTGTGCAGCATCCCCCACATGAAACCAGAGTTGATCAGTCTGTATGATAAGCACAAGCTAATCCTGATCAACAATACATGAACTTAGAAGGATGAGAGCTGAACAATCGTATCAGCTCAGCTCACCTGAGACTGTGAGCTTCAGATTTAATTCAATTCCATTTCATTTCAGTTTTTATTTATATTGATCACAGTTGGTTCTAAGTCGTAAGAAAATCTGTTCATTTTCAATTCAATTATACTTCAATTGTTACAGAGGTCTGTCTTATGTGCGCAGGGGTGTTCCATGTGTTGTTGACATTTGGTTCGTGTAGCACGCATAGCTCGTTGCTATGGCAGCATCGCCTAGTCGAGCCGGTCCGGCCCACGTGTGAACCCTGACATGTAGAAACACAGCGTTCTTTGTTCTAGTCTGTTCTTTGGGCGCGTGTGTACTATGTATTGTTGGGTTCTTTGGATTGTTCGGGAAATGGAAAGTTCTCGGCTTGAGGTAAAAAGTTATAAATAAGGATCTGAATTTGACTGTTATTCTCTTAGAAGATTTATGTGAACTGTTCATCTGGATTATACATTTTAAAGGACTTGTTGTCGCTGTGACAGTGGTGGTATCCAAGTACTGTAAACTTTATTTATTATAATGTTTAATTGTATTGATTAGCTGTTGTACTGTTGTTATACTGTGAAATTGTATTGATTTAGTGTATTGTAATGTTAGGGTTGTTTTAAGAATAAATTATAATTATTTGTTAACAAAAATCACTGACTTCTCTTTATTCATTCCCCTAGACATTTCACGCTGCCTAGAGTTACAGAATCTGCTTTTTTTTCATAACAAAAAATTTGAGCTCATCACAACTACGTGATCTGTTGATATTAGGTTTCGTAACACAATTCAGAACTGACCAAAAGTCAGTACATAAAATCAGCCTTGTAGTTTGTAGTTACTGTGAGTTCATACCAGTGAAGTCTGAGTCTCTGTCCTTTGATAACTGCATCTATGTCCAAATTATCATTAAGACCCCCATAAAACAATGGACATTTTAAAGAGTACAGTTAATCAACATATTTTCATTTTTTTTACTTTTTGAAACTCCATATGCCCAGTATACTGATCAGATCTATAAGTTATATGCTTTAGAGTGATTTTCACTGTATCCAAATCTAATCCTTCATTACAAGAATGTTTTCAAAGCCATGAACAAGTAAAATTTATGCATACTTTTTTTTATTATTATTACAAAGAAAACATACATACATATATACACAATAACATATAAAAACAGACAATATATAACAAGTTGACATGAACATTAACAAACATGAAGAATATCTTTCATCACCATGCAAATAATTTTTTACATACTTATAATATAATGAAAAATGCATGATATTATGTATATTGCATAAAAAATGTGTCAGTAGGTATGTAGCATATGGCAGACATCAATAAAATAAACTAAATCTGACCACAATAGTCAGTTCACATGCAAAATTCAAAGTATTATTGATTTTTAATTAATTTTCTGAACCCACAATCATTTTTAGTCTGGTCCAGATGGTTTCATGTTTTAAAAGTTTTCCTTCAGATATTGCCACCTGTTTTTCGACAGAGTAATAATTCTTAATCAGTTTAACTGCACTCTTAATAGACAACGATTCTTCTTTGCATTTTGTAATATATATATATATATATATATATATATTACTTTACAAGCAATATAACTTTATCCAGCAACTGATCTGTACTTACATTAAGAAGTATCACTGTATGTGAAAGGGTGATTGGAAGATCCAAATTCCTTAACCACTTACATACATCATGCCATAACTGTTTCACAAAACTACAGTCATGAAAAATGTGTAACAGTGTCTCCTTCTCTTTTTTACAAAAGGAACAGTACTCGTGCTCTTTAATACCAGCTTTTACCAGAAATGGATTTAATGCAAGAATTCTTTGTAATATCTTAAACTGAAAGTATATTTATGCATACTTTGCATCAGTAAACAGTATTGCCAAGGCAATGAGTACCAAGTTTGAGTAGGTTATGCCTGGCAAGTACTCAAGTCCAAACTTTTGTTCCTGTTTCAGCCATAATTCGAGGTACAGTCACATGCATCTCCGATGGATGCTGCCCAGGCTGTCGCTGTGCTGTGTCAGCAGACACTGGTGGGAGCTGTCAGTTATAACAGCCTTAGGCCAGCAGCAGGTCTCAGTGCTGATGGAATAACAATCTCTGCTGCCTGCTGCATTACTGACACTTCTCCCAGAAACCCTGGAAGAACTAGCTTCAGGGTATTCACTTAGGGCTTCACCCATATATAGCACAGACAATGATTATTTTTGGAAACTGAGTTCATTCCAGAGGGGTTCAAGTTCTATGAGGATTACTAGCCTTGGGGTTTTCAGTTAGACCTGTACTCATATATAGCAAGACTGATGCTTACTGCTAATCGCTGTTTCGAAAATTCTGCTGATTGTGATTTACGGCAGGGATATCTGTCCCAAAGAAGCAAGCAAGTGCATAAAATCCATTGTTTATTTTATACCAAGCCATTGGTAAGTGAAACAACCAAATGTTATTATGAACTGTCATTTATGACAAAAATATTTACATATGTTACAGTAAGTCGGACTTACCTCAGAATTGGGCAAGGAAATACATTATTAGCAAATTATATGGTCGGTTACTGGTTACATTGCAAATGTATGATACTTTGGAAACCACTATAGTTAGTATTTTGTAAGAAATTATGTTATTGGCAAAATAATTGGATGGAACAAATTACATTTAATTCAGAAAAAAATTAATTCATTTAAAATCTAAAGACGCACACCTGGAGTACCAATTTACCCAATATCTGGCATTGCTTTTCCTTCTCACTAAACACAATGAAAGGTGACTGGTTTGGAAACTTTATTTACTATCAAGGGACTAAAAAGTAACTGGTTAATAAAAAAGAAAATAAATGATTACAAGTACTTTTTGACTGACCAACAAACTATACAGGATCTTACCATGACCACAAGAATAATCAATAAGCTCAGGGCTGGATCCAGAGGGGGTGGGGTTTGTTGTGATAGGAGGATGCATTCAGATACGAGCAATTCATGAGAATAAATGAACTCAAGGCACGGAGTAGAAAAGCCATGT
Source organism: Sipunculus nudus (assembly GCA_026874595.1). Lineage (NCBI taxonomy): Eukaryota > Metazoa > Annelida > Sipuncula > Golfingiida > Sipunculidae > Sipunculus > Sipunculus nudus. The sequence goes on along the minus strand of CM049306.1, from coordinate 45,146,088 downwards.
TTTTAGATACATCACACAGAACTATATGACCGAATATCACTCCGCCTCATGCGCGTTACACGCAGTTATGCGCGGTACAACATATTTCCCAACATCTCCCTCTTCCAAATTGGAAGTTAAATTTAAAGGTGTTACAGTCTATAGTAAAAATGTCCGCAAAATTAAACTTCTAATACTTGAGAGAATGTCTATGAATGTTAGATTAAGTTAGTCAAGATATCTAGCTGGCTTCTTGATTTCTCTGCCATAATGTGTGTTTTTCTGTCTTTGCAGGGGCTAGATATTTGGGTGTGGCTGCGCATTGGGTCGTATCTGTTCAGCTGGTTGAGGTTTACCTTGCTCAGCTATATCTTGGTTTGGTTGGTTTTGCTGGTTACCTTCTGGGTTATGGCGAAATTAAAATTTGTCTGCAAAATAAACACGTCGTGTTGGGTTCATTTGTTGTGCATGTCTCATAATATTTCTGTTTAGGTGTTCTGTTCGTATATCCCTTCTGTTTCTCCTAACTGTGTAACCGTGTACGTACCCTATATGACCTGGACTCCCTACATACCGTAACCACCTCCCCAGGCATCCACCTGCCCTTTTCTTTGTCTAATATGGTAGCGTGCTGTCCAACTCTCAGTGGTAGAAGGTCCGGCCCAGCTGACTGATTGTATCTCTGTGTCATCCGCTGTGTGCGTTCTTGCAGATGATTGGTAATGTGTTGGTACTTATGGTCGGCCAGTGACTGGTTGCTTGGCAGATTTGTGCGAATCTGTCTGTTGAATAGTAACTGGCTTGGTAGGTGTGAGTCTATTTGGGTAAACCTGAGGTGTTGCATGGCTATAGTTATATCATTGCTGGTCTTTCTACTCTTTTCATGTACACCCTTGATTGTTCTTATTTGTCTTTCCACAAATCCATTGGATTTTGATATCTCGGTGATGTTGTTGTATGTTTGATGTTCCATTTCGTGCACATATCTTTGTAGGGTTTTCCACAATATTGTGGCCCATTGTCAGTCACTATTTCGAGCAGTGGACCAAATATTCTAAAACACTCAGAGGTTTCATGTGCTATATCGCAGCTTCATGTCTTGCCAATTCTCTTAACATGTGGAAACTTTGAGTAATAATCGACAATTATCAGGTACTGGGAGTTGTTAAGTTCAAACATATCACTAGCTAGTTTTGTCCAAGGAACACCTGGGATCTCGTGACCAATCATAGGCTCTTTGGTTTGTTGTGGTTGGTTTTCTTGACATACTTGGCATGTTTTGATCATAGTTTCAATGTCTTTATTGAATTGGGGCCAGTACACACTGCTTCTTGCTAACTGTTTGGTCTTCTCTATGCCTAAGTGTGCCTCATGTAACTGATCTAATATGTATTTACGTAATGTCTCTGGGATAAGCACTTGTCTTCCCTTGAACAAGATTCCATTTGACATGCCTATTTCCTCTCTGTAGGACCAGTATGGCGCTGGGTAGGTCACTGATCTTGTCCGGCCACCCTTAAGCGACTACATCATGTAGAGCTTCGAGCACAGGATCGGCAGTGGTCGTCCACTGAAAGTTCATCAACATGGTCATCAAGAGGGATTTCATCACACTTATCCGGATTTGGTAATTTCTAAAGAGTATCAGCCAGGACCACTTGGCTGCCTGGTCTGTATTTCAGTTGAAAATCGTAACCCTGGATCTTGACTAGGAGTCTCTGTAATCGGGGTGGTGCACTAGTGAGTGGCTTGGCATGTATTATGACCAATGGCTTGTGATCAGTATTTGCTTTGAACTGCTGTCCAAACACATATGTATGGAACTTCTGTATCCTATAAACCAGTGCGAGCGCTTCTCTCTCGATATTCGAGTAAGCAGACTGTGCTGGTGTTAATGTTCTTGATGCGAACGCGACTGGTTGATTGTCTTGAATAAGACAGGCACTAAGTCCTCTTTGGGATGCATCAACTTCTGTGGTGTCACTTTTCTTTGTGTTGTAGTATGCCAGGCATGACTCTGCATCGACGCTGGCCTGTAGTGCTTCGAATGTATGTTGGTGATCTTTCTGCCATCAGAAAGAGGTATTTTATTTCAACATGTCTCTATGTGGAGCTGCCTTATCTGCAAAGTGTGGAATATGTGGCGAGAGGTAGTTCACCAGACCAATGAAACGTTGTAGGTCCTCTCTATCTTGAGGTGTGGGTATTTTATGAATGTCCTCGATTTTGTGTGGATCAGGCTTGATCCCATCTGAAGTGTAGATAGCTCCAAAAAATTCGATACTGTTAGTCTTGATGATGCATTTTTGCGAGTTAAACACAAGTCCTTCACTGCGGGCTATGTGCAGCAAGTTGAGCAAATTCTCATCATGTTAAGCCTCTGTTCGCCAAAGAACAGCAACATCATCGGCAATAACAACACAACCTGGTGCTTTCTCTAATATACGGTCCATAGCATGCTGGAATAGGTCCTGTGAGACCGACAATCCGAATGGCTAACGCGTGAAACAAAATCTAACAAACGGCGTACGAAAGGTTGTCAACTCCTGACTGTCCTCATCTAAGTGAAGTGACCAGTAGCCTGCTTTGGCGTCGAGTTTTGAAAAAAAACCTTCGCTTCTGCGAATTCAGGATTGAGTTCTTCAAGTGTGGGAATTTTATGTGGACAACGTTTGAGACACTGGTTCAAACGTTTCGGATCAAAGCAGATCCTTAAATTGACATCCTTTTTCACACTTGTAGCGATTGAAGAGCACCAGTCCGTGTGGTGATCCACTTTTCTTATCACACTTTGCTCCTCTATCCTATGTAGCTCATGCTTTAGTTTATCTTTTATGTGTATACTGCACTTTCTGGGTGCATTAATAAATGGCTGCGAGTCTGGTTTCTGGTGCAGTTTATCTGATCCCTTGAAGTTACCAATATGATCAAATCTATCAGGGAATAGACTCTGCAGGTCTGCCACTGTGTTGATTAGAGGTGCTGTGTTCTGTCTGATAGTGTCTGTTATTATAGGGCTACTGGCTTCTTGTGGCAAATTTCCGATTGTAATATTGCTGCTTATATCGTTGATAGTGACTATGCTCAGTTGCTGACATGCAGCTAAACCTAGAACAACAGGTCCAGGTACTTCAACCACGTAAAACTTATACTCGTGCCATGATGAGTCTTGGTACTTGCACGCAAGTCTGATTGTTCCTAGGCACTTGGTGGTCCTTTCATTGTAGGCCGTCAGTTTAATGTTCTTGGCTGGCACTTTTTTGTTTTCCCATTTGCTGCCATACATATCTTTCAAGATTCTGACAGGAATGGTGTTGCCCGAGGCGTCAGTGTCTATTTTCAATCGTAACTTATGCTGACTATAGGCAGACTATATTCAAGGTGGTGTAAGCTTCATCTCTAACACATACTGCGTCCATACACAAGTCGGATACCTATATGATACTGAAAGTCTGTGTGTATTGTTCACCATCTGTTCATAACTGTCAGTTTCATTACTGGCGAGATCTGAGACTGTGCTAACATTTCTGTCTCTGTTGTGCTGTCTGTTGAAATGTCGTTCTCTTGATGGTCTTCTGGCTCTCTGCTAGAACCTCTGTCTTGATTTGCTGCGACCTCGGGGGTTTCCACGAACCTTAGATTTACGGCAACATTTTGCCCAGTGACCAAGTTTGCCGCATTTCTTGCACTTGTCTCTGTACGCTGGACAGCTTCTTGGTTTGTGTGTAAGACCACAATTTTGACATGACCGTCTAACAGTGTGAATGTCAGCAGAGCTGCTTTCTAGTTTTTTTTCAAAGATTCTTTTCCTTTCATGATAGCTTCGTATTTGCGTCCTTCTGCGAGTAATACATCTAGATTCATACCTTTGTCTCTGTCCAAAAGGTATTTCCGAAAGGCTTCATAAGGGGTGCTGACTATAGCAAGCTCTATTATCCTCTCAGTGAGCTCAGTAGGCTGAAAATCACAAAGTTGGCCCTTTTCAGTACAGCGGTTTACAAAATCCTCAATAGTTTCCCCTTGTTACTGTTTATACTGCATCAATTCCACCCTGTGTATAAGAAAGTTTATCTTGATATCAAGCTGATCTTCAAAAAGTTTGAACTCCTTTTTTTTATGTCTGCCTCAGTCAATGCTGAAGCGTTAATTCGTTTCAGTCCTTCAATGCCAGCAGCGATCTGAATCTTAGTGGCTTGCTTAGCCGGGTCAGTGACACCCTCATCATCAAAATACAAGTTCATACGTTGAAGCTTGAACAGAGCTTGAACATCTCTGCGTGGTCACCATGTGACCAGTCCATCACGGGGTATCTAGACATACTAACAGGTTCACAGACTTACTAGCTACTACGCAATACACTGTGGTGAGCGATATTTTTTATAAGGAACGTCCTCACTTACGTTACGATAATGCACGGTACCCGGGCGATATTGGGGTTGGAAAGTTCATGAGTTTGGTGACCAGAGCGCCACCTCCTGGTGTCACGTGAAACTATCAGTGATAAAGTTTTAAATTTATTTATGATGAATATATCATACCGTGTTTGACTTATAATGGGCATAGAATGTCAGCACTTTACCTTGGGAAGGCAGAAACATTTTTTTGATAACAGGATATAACAGGTAAATTGTCCGTGATATCGTGTACACAAATTTTGTCAGCAGGTCGCCATTGTTGCGCGCGTGATTTGGAATATGGAAGTTTTTACGATCGGAAAAAGTCCAAGTTTCGCTGACTGGATGTAATGTCACTTCCTAGAAACGTTCCGGGCGTGTTAAGTGTTCATTCTCAAACAGCTGCCACCATGTTGTGATAGGAGGATGCATTCAGAGACGAGCAATTCATGAGAATAAATGAACTCAAGACACGGAGTAGAACAGCCATGTTTTTAGATACATCACACAGAACATTTTGACCGAATATCATTCCTCCCATGCGCGGTACACGTAGTTATGCGCGGTACAACATAGTTCCCAACAGGGTTAATGGGGGTTCACCCCCTCTATCCACTTTACAAACCTTACAATATTCATTATTGTTCTCAAAAGCTCAAAACAAAGTAAAATGTATAATTATTTTAGTTATACTTGAAAATTATACTTTTGTTTTTTTGTTTATATTCAAAACATACACCAGCCACTTAACTGGAACTAGATCTGAGGAAGAGTTTTTGGAAGGAAATGTGTCACATATCAAAATGTACAAACATGCAAATGGCAGTGAAGTATGATAATGCCAGGATAAGTCAGGACTAAGGAAGTACAGATTTACTGTATGTTAATAACACTAAAGAATAAGATTATATCAATAACACACTGATCTCACTGATAAGATGGGTGACTCAGTGGCAATTTACACTTCAGGGGTGAAAGTTTGACTGGACACACTTGTTTTTAACTCTGCCACAAGGTGTCAGCCTATATCAGAAGGATCCTGCTTTGAGCACTGACATAAATTTAAGGCAGTGTTTCATTATCATAATCTGACTCTTGGTGGTAATCTAGAAACAAGGATAGAGATTAGTGGTAGAAATTGGTTGTGAAATCATATTCGATGATTGAAAGATAAAACAAGGCCTACAGGCCCAATGCGAACCTGTGAAATGGAATATACATCAGGTATAATGCTTCAAGGTTTGGGTGACATGTATATGTACAATGCAAGCAATGAACATTTTGAATCTCAGTTCAAGCACCAATTACATTAACATCACTGCTGAAATGCTGGTATAGCTGCACAAAACACAAAAATAAATTTAAGTGGCACCACCACTTACGAGAAAACCATAAAAAATGTATGAATATAAACAATTTCAGGCTTCAAACCCCTCTTCGGCTATGTGCACAGATGCATGAAGCAACTAGTTACAGGTACTCAAAAGCAACTATGTGCATACGCTGAAATCAGAGTAGTACTGGTAAAGTGAGGCATGCATTGAGTGGTATGGGGAAATCGAGTGAAATGGATGTCTGCCACGTAAACATGATTGTAGGTTGCACTACCAGAGGCCAATACTGCAAATAACTCCTAAAAAAGGGCATTAATTTATACAAAAAAAAAAGAAAAGGTAAGTGGTGCCACCTGTCTGGTATACGAGAAAAATTTCTAAGATTAATGAACATGCCAAATTTCAGAGCAATACCTTGACCAATTCCCGAGATATAAGCATTTTTCACCCAAAGCACATGTACGAATAGACACCCGGGAAAGCAATTGCAGAAAGCACCACCAGTCTTGAGTATAGGAAGAAGAAGTCCAATATCTATAGATATGCACAATTTCAGGCCAATACTGCAAATCACTCCTGAGAAAAGGGCAATAATTTATTCTATGAAAACCAGAATATAGATGGCGCTACCTTTCTTGTTTACGTGACAACTTTCAAAGATGGATGAACATGCCAAATACCAGAACAATACCTTGCCCCACTCCTGAGATATGGGCAATTTTCACTGAAAGCGCAAGAAGAGATCGACGCCTCATAGTATTTTGAGAAAAGAGAATGTTTTTTATGTCAGGCTGACAGAAGTGACACCAGTCATGTGGATAAACAATTGTTCTTTAATACCAAAAGGTAAGTCGGACCCTCTGCCTGCCCTATTGGGAAAGCTACCATGTTTTCAGCTGCACAAAAGCCTCAGTCACCAGTCAGGCAATGGTAAATGTTGATCCACTGAGGTGCTGTGTACAAAATGAGAGGCGCTATTTGCAAAATGTGAGGTGCTATGTGCAAAATGTTAAGTATTTTTTTACAAAATATGTGGTGTTGTGTGCAGAATGTTAGATGCTGCTTGCAAAATATGAGGTGCTGTGTACAAAAAATGAGGTGCTATGTGCAAAATATGAGGTGATGTGTGCAAAATATGAAGTGCAGTGTACAAAATGGGAGTTGCTACGCACAAAATACGAGGAGCTCTTTGCAAAATGTGAGGCTCTATATGCAGATTGTGAGGTGCTGTGTGACAAATGTAAGGTGTTGTGTGTATAAATGGCTGTTTTGAGTGAAAATGAGGTACTGTGTGCAAAATGTGAGGTGTTGTGTGAAAAAAAGTGAGTTTCTTTGCACTGCGCTGTTGTGGGCAAGGCAGGTGATGCTATGTGCAAGTTCTCACCTTCCTAAATCCACTGGTCCTGTTCATGCCTGATCCGTGTATGAGGAGTGGATGGAAGAAAACGGTGTCTCCAGCCTCCATCTCCAGATGTAAACGAGGCTGGCTCGGGTCGTAATCATGGATGCCATGGTACAGCGCGTTCACACCACCCTGAACATATCAATGAATGAATTAGAAACTGAATGTATTTTTTGGGCTTATCGTCTGATACCACTGATGATATCAGTCTCATCTGACTTTTCACTTTGCCTTTCTGGTCTTTCTGGCCTGTTCATTCTTGTAGCTTTACTCAGCCCACTGAGGTGCATAAAACCCTAGCATCCATATCAGGCGCCAGAGGATTATTCATTCTACATTTGCCTGTCACCCATAATCAGTAACTATTAACTCCTCAGTGGAGAGCGCACTTTTGTGGTAAAGACTTTAGCTCAGTGTCTTAGTACGCAAGGCTGTAAGTATGGGACACAAACCTACATGCTTGGAATCTGACAATGATAAGTCCAGCTTTCTAATCATTGACCTACCACACTTCATAAAGCTGACATGACCATTCATTATGATGTCATGTTTTTCCTTCAAGTCAAAAATATTACAGAGTCATTTTTTCATTCTATTTACATTGTTGAATACTTGCCAAAAATATGCAGCTCTGATTATTTATCATTTTCTGGTGTTCTGGAGGTCTTTCAGATCAGGAAAAAAATTTAAAGGTCAGTAATCATATACGCTTCTAAATGTATACATTAAGGGCAAATATGATATATATATATATGTATATTAATTCACATAAAATTTGCATACATCTCAAATTTGTATTCAATGTGTTCATCAATGTTCAGCTGATGCATGATGCATACTATACACACCAGTCACACAAAGCATCCACTTATGGTCCAAATACGGTCATCTGCTTGAAATAACACCAGTAAAATGAAACACTGTTAACCCATTTCTATTCAATCAATAAGATACAACATGAAAGGCCTTCTACAACAATTTCAACAGAAAGTGGATAAAAGCTTTGCAAGAAAACATCTCTGAAAACTGTTGTCTGTCTATAAGACTGTCATTTGCAGAGTGTTCTGCTTAAACCTAGTGAATACACTTTCCCATCAATGATATGATGGTAGAATCACAGGAGATTTATGTTACATTACCTGCCATTTGGGGTACACATGTTCCAACAGCTCCCCCTTGTGGGTGCCAGGCGCAACAACCAAGCAGCCATTTTGCCTGTTGACTTTCTCCATGGCAGTCCAGGCACACACTATACGGTCAGCTGGGCGGAATGGGAAATAATGCAAATCCTGGTGCATAGGATGGCGGGATGACTTAGTGCCTGCAAGATCAATAACAATATTAGATAATTACTTAAGGACATAAAAAACAAATGTTTAAGTATGAAATTAAATAAGTAGAACCTTTTTCTTATTTTGGGAGTTGCCAGAGATATTGTTTAAATCATATCTTGAAAATAAAACTAATATGATATGAAATAATGTTGTATAACATTTCTTCTCGAAATAATCTGTGTCTAAGTAAATCCAAGAAACATTTAATTGTTATAAATTTGAAGATTGCCCTGGCAGTGTTCAAACAGGGCTAGATTGAGGAATACTTCATATGTAAACTGACAAGTCACTTGCTTATCTAAAATTGAAGGGGAATGAGTGATTTTATTACTCAAGGCAGAAATATATGTCCCTGCTTTGTGAGACAAAAAACAGAAAATGGCTCAGTAATTGCATGCAGGTGGAAATTGATTACCATTTACATCTTGTTACTATCACGGAGGACAGCTGTATCTCAGTAATAATTTATAAAGTTACCAAGTATATCCCATTTTTTATATTTCTTTTATACTGCATTAAAGAAAGAAAACCCATCGTTTAATTTAAATATGTGTTGTTGATTAGTATATTTCATATGAAGAGTAATGTCACTGTCCATGTCATTTCATCTGGCAGTTTAGCGTCATTGTCATTTGCATATAAGCCAAAATTAAAAATGCATGTTGGGAGCATGAACTGGGACAACAATTGGTGATTGCAATCATCAACAATCCAAACAAATGCTGTTATGCCTTAGAACTACTTGCTTGCGCAGGTGAAGTGGTCAATTAGTTTTGAAAATGGTCGTACAAAGCAGGTGAAATTGTGAATTTGACCAATATTTGTCTGACACATGAGGCAGGTAGTTGCTTGGCCAAGCTACATTTTAAATGTAAGACTTTCCATGCAAAAGGGAAAACTGTTGTTCACAACTGGTGTTTGTTTGGTCCCGGCCTTTCAAACAAGGGACCTATGTATAATGCTGTCTTGAGTATGCACATGGGAGACGGGGAATCCCCTATTCATTAAGCCCTAAAAACTAAAGGGTAATATTAAGGAAAATCATGATAAGTTGTGCTACGAAAAATATAATTTTATTTATTACCACAAAAACTGTGAGAAACAAGTAAATTCAAGGAATTTATGTCCGCCGCTTTCGCCTTCAAGTTCAGGATGATTTTGAAGTGTGTGGTGACTTAGTACAAATAGTTTTAACCATGCTCAAAAGATGGCAGCACCTGGCAGTTACTGCAAAAATTAAGTATTTTATGTCCACCAATAGCAACACCTGTTAGTTATTAGTGAAACATAATGTGCTGATTCCTCATATAAAAATGAAATATCATATTATTATCTTTTGAGACAGACACTCGAAAACCAATCCCAACCAAGATAAGCATGAGAGGAACCACTGACCCAAATTTTAGTGAAATTGGATAAAATAAAGGAAACGAAAACCTGACGGACAGGACAAAATTTAAGGGACCATGTTATCCTCACTCCATGTCTGTTTTTATTGTACTAAAATAAATCTCTCATGATCTAAAAAGATCTCTCATGGATTTCATGGAACTATCCTGGGGCTGCTTCATTTGGCCATTTCTTTTATAATCCCAACCCAGGTGAACGGTGTCTGAATGCCTAATGATTACATCATGAAGTCGCTCTGGTATGGGGAGCTCTCACAGAAAAAGCTCTCATACAGGGGGCAACAGAAAAAATAAAAGATACAATGAAAGCCTCCCTGAAACCAGTGGATATTGACCTGGTGACCTAGGACACCACTACACAGGACCACCCAACATCTGCATCAACAAAGGCTGAGAACTCTGTGAAGCAAAAAGATTTCCTGAAGCAAAACATAAGTGTGAACTGCACAATTCCCGACCTGCCAGCACAGCAACTCAGAAGATATTGTATGTTTGTTCCACGTGGTCAGAAAATGTGTGCCTGGATGAGAATGGTCAGTTATCTCCAAACTTACAGCTGCCCAGCATCCAAAAATCAGGATATTGATGTAGTCATCAGCTGTGATGGACTAACTAAATGATTAGCATTTCTTATCTGTGGTGAACTTGGTTTGGCAGATCATGTATATCTGCGGTACACTAACCCGGATCTGGAGGCTTGTTGATCAGCATGGTGTGCATGGCCATGATGTTAGGACCAGTGAAGGCTTCCACATATCTGGTCACCTGCAGATAAGAAATAATGGCATTTTTAACCTTCAGTGTTACAGCAATATACTGACAAGTAATATGTCAATGTGATATATGTGTTTGCTCCGATTGATAAAAAAAACACATTAACAAGCCACGATCGCTCTACAGAGATAAAACAAAAAGTTAAATGTACAAAATCTAATCAGTTAAAATAGAAAGTACAGGGCAAGTTATAATCTGTATAGCTATCACATTAAGGTAAAGTTATAATATATATTACAGTGCAAGGTGAACGCTGAATGGTTATCATGAGCTGTGTTACCATTTTCCACATTCTATTTATTGTACTCCATAATAACTGATAATTGAACCTCTGGCACAAAAGTTACATCATATATGACATGATATAAAGAAAATTGGGGTCCCCTTTTACAAATATTATTACAGGTGCAGGAAATGGATATCAATGTTATAGTAAATTTAAATTACAACAATTTCTGTGCAAAAGGTTTGGAAGTCACAAGTAACATTTTTGCCTTTAGCAACACCTCCCTTTTCAGTTCAATTAAAATGCCTGCAGTTTTCAATATAGGTTGATATTTATGGTACCAGAGGATGCATCCCGCAATCTCATTATGATTTAAAGAACTTGAGTGTATGCTCTATTTAATGTGTTATATAAGGAGACCAGTGACTGCAATTAAAATTCAAGTTTCAGTTAATTTATAATCACCTCAGGTAAACTGCAGTAATTAAACAAGACCTCATCATTAATGAAGTTTTGTATCTTGGTGACTGCTTCTTCTCCAGGCTTGAACTCTGACTTGACGAAGGCGATGTCTCTCATTACTATCATATCAGGCACGCTCACCTTACGACTACATATGGCCTTGAAACGGTCTCTATATGAAAGAATAAAGCAGCAAATTAAGCAGTGGTTGGCTTTTTGCTCACGTTTTTTTTTTTAAATTCACCATATTCACAAAAGTGAGAATGTCACAAAATTAAAACCTTCACAAAAATATGTCCCATCTACACAGGTGAACAGAGCTTTTTACTAAAGCTTCATTGGCATCTCATTTAAGTTGTCCATACAAGTTGAAATATTGATATGATGAATAAAACCTACATTTTATATTATTCATAAACAAAATCTGATATCATAAATAACATTAGATCTTTTGTATTATCTGCCAATATAAACAAGAATTTCCATTCCTTTAAGTTTGCATATTCTCTCTGAATTTAGTTAAATTGGTAAGATTTTGGGCCCAAATTAATTGATTAATAAATATAAAATATAAATATAAAAATGGTTTCACTGAAGATAACTGAATGGTAAGATGGCGAAAACGGAACCCATGCAAAACAATGAAAAAGTAAATTGAACCCGGCGAATATGAAGGCAACCACAGTATGTCATGTGTATAGTATTGATATCAAACACTGTTATAATGGGGGATCAAAGTAGAATTTAATTACGAAATGACACCTCATACACAACAAAATTCTTTACTTTTATCCTTAATGATATTTATACTTTTATTGAAAATGATTAAACAAATAAAATGAACAGGAATTCACTTCCAAAACCTGAACAGTTTCATTTGATATAACATTTACTCTTTCAGCATGTATAAGATGAGATATCACAGAGGCTGAAGAAATTAATTAGCACTCACTTCTCCAAATGAAAGGGTATCAGGTGATTCAAAACATGATTTCCTTCATTTATTCATGAGTATATTCATGATAATATTTGTAAAAAGCATCAGAATACAAACTAAAGCAGTGTGTCATTAAAAAACACGAATTGTCATATTATTTACATTAAATTTCTGTTGATCACTTTATCACCTCAATGATAAATCCAGGGTTGTCATGTAAAACAGACTTTCCCACTAACATTATATTATTTTTTATGGATGGCCAACAAATAGAAAAAAATATAGATTTTCTTTAATTTTCAGTTAAAATTATTTTGATGAAATCCATTCAAGGTATGATATAGATATAATTTCAGAAAGTAACCTAAGCGGGTCCTTTAATTCGGTATCAAACATTTTTGTTAGAGTTAACAGTATAAAAATGGGATGCTGGAGATTTTTATCTGAACACATGGGTGGTTGAATGGGGAATACAATTTTACCTTTAGTTTATACTTGTAACCAGCCATGGTTGGTGGAATGGAGTACATGTACATGCATTTGTCTGTGCCCTTGTAGCCTGTCACTAGTGAAGGAACAGACCACAAAAATTTACCTATGCCTGTCAAAGGTCGTGAACTGGAGTATACATGTTTAACTGTACAATTGTAGCTTGTCATAGGTATGTAATCAGGTATCACTCACAGGTCATGAAACTGAGTACCATTTACTCATTACTCAAGAGTTTAGTTATAACCTGTCTCCTGTGGCTTAAGGTAGCATCGCTGGCAAAATCCCCTGGTATAAAAATCACAGATTTAAGATATCTTAAGAATCCCTAAAGACAGGTTTACAGTATTATTATGAATCTGATTGCTGGTTACACATGTAACCTGTTACAAATTCACAGAATGGAGTATAAACATTTATCTGTACACATGTAACCTATCATAGGTGGTGGAATGGAGTATATACGTTTACCGGACACATGTAACCTATCACAGCTGGGGTAATGGAGTACATATATTTACCTGTACACATGTAACCTGTCACAGGTGGTGGAACAGAGTATACATATTTATATATTTATATACACCTTTACCCAAAAGCAGAGCATATATTTTTACCTGTATACTTCTAAACTGTCCTTGGGTACTAAATTCCTGATGACCAAGTACCCATTTTCTTCATACAACTGCCGCTGCCTTTCCGTCAATACAAAGTTATCCTGCGTGAACCTGTAGTGGCCCGGTGTGACAGAGAAGGCCAAGGTCGTACACTGTGTCTCCTGGGTATGGGTCAAGGCTAATGGTTTATATATAAATATTACTTTACATACATATTATATTAGATATAAAATTTTATATGTGAAACTCCGTTTGATACACGGGAGGTACAATTTTGTAATATTTTTTTTAATATAAGAGATTATAATAATATAAGAGATTTATTATAATAAGACGGGTTTACAAGAATCACAAGAATCCATTTGCTGGTGACAAATTTTTCACACTGACTACTTTGGCTACTTGCTACAAGTCAAAATAACATTTGATAGGCCTGTGTTTTGCTAAGGGGTCTTCGATTCAATTCAATTATTGCCTTTCAATTTGATTCCCGATTCGATTATTGTATAAAGTCACAATATTCTGTCAGAGACATATATCTACTAAAAGTTTTCATCCCATAATGATATGATGTTATAAGATTCAGTTTATTTAATACTTGTGAATTTATGCAGAACAAGTAATATTTAAATCTTGTCATCCGTTATTGTGCAAAAACATCAAATGAAGGATATAAGGTGGATTTCTTTATTAAATAACAGTGCTACTTCATCATGTATGCAGTTTACCTGTTCCTCAGTAAGAGCTAGATACCCAAAAGGTATGAAAATGAATAAAAATGCAATAATTGAAATTAATCGATTATTTCATGCCCAATTCGATTATCAATTGATGACTGGCTTCGATTCAATGCATCAATTATTCCATGCATGGTTACAGCCTTAATATTTAAGCACATGATCCCACTGATGAACCGTTTCCTGCTAAATAACCTGTCTCCACGGTTTTTGGTATCACTGATGTCGATGACACCAAATTCCCAAGGTTATGTCTATCATCCCTGTCATAGCTTTGCCTATTTTGCCACAGCACTACATCATAGTTTTTCTGTTTACATCTGAATTTGATATTATCACACTGGGTGTCAATATTAGACCCATCACACACAATTACATGTTTAACCAAGTGAGCAAAGATAGAACTGATGACAAATATTTAGAGGTTACAAATAAGAGAGTACTATGCCGCCACATTATTTTGGCACTAAAGTCAACCAGATTTTTCACGATTATCATCACGTAAGAAAATCTTGTCAAACAAAATTTGCACCAAATTTGTAATTTTCATGACCCTACCTGCTTATGATATTACAACATTATTCACTTCAAGGCTTGGTTGGCATGTATTTGTGGTTGATGGCGTCTCTAACAAGTGACCATTGTTTATCGTCTTTGGATATGAAATGAAGTGACATAACAGTGAAGGGCGTGCACGAGGAGAATACAAGTCTCACTCTATACAGTGGTCGGCAACTCTTTGATTATTGATCCCGTCAATATGGATGCGTCTTTTGTGAGGAACGTCTATTATAACGTCATCAATGTTCCCTTTTATGTATATTTCATAGTATGGTGACAAGATGTCACTAAAGTATAGACTAGTTTCTCATAAAATGTTTTGGCGGTATTTGACCCGCAAACACACAATCACAAAAAGCAGGTGGACAGGTGTGGTGGAACGGACTATAAACACACTTGATTAGTGCTTCATTTAAATACGCAAGCAAATTAATGGCTTAATTAGAAATTCTACAGCTGGTGTGTGTTAAAAACATATATTATAAAGGATCCAGCCTTGTGTGGCTTTTTGTCTGTCTCAATGTCTATCTGTTTGTCTATATCTTTATCTGTCTGTCTGCATGTTTCTGGCTGTGCGTTCGCCTCTGTCACTGTGAGGGTGTGTGTACAAGTGTATTACCTAAAATTAAACAGCTTACCTGATTGTCTGTATGTCTCTTTTTGCATGTTCATGCTTCTGCTTGTGTGAATGTTTGTCTGTCAGTTTTTTAGTGGTTGTGTTTGTCTGTATGTATGCTGGTGTGTTTGTTACCCAGATGGACACTGGTTTCAAGGATACGGCCTGTGTATTTACATCTGGAGCCTTGAGGTGCTGGAGCACCCGGTCAGCACGCTCCGCCATGTTGTAGTCTCGCCTGATGTCAAACGTAACCCTCACCTCAGACACAGCACACTGGAACATAAGTTAAACATAAGTCCTCTGATCTCAGCGACCGTGACCTGGCCTGAGGTCTTGTATACCTGTGAGCTGATAACTCAGATGGACAGACATAACCTTCAACTCACTATCCGGGGGGGGGGGGGGGGGGGGGTTCTCCGTGGTTGGCGCCGAAAAAAATTACCATGGACCTCGTTAGTTTTCATTGCATGTGACAGCTTTGTCCGTCCGTATGTACACCCTTCATAATACACTCTACAAAAAACTTACATAATCTTTTGTTACTCATGTCCCCTCATATTAAATGCAAACACATACCTAACCAACAAGCATATTATTTTTATAATGTGTAACAGCTGTTTACCAGGACGTTTGATCATCTCATCTTCATTTATACCTGAGTGTTTAATTAGTTTAATTTATTACCCTCGATCTGCAGAATGCTTTGGAACAAACGTACTGACCAAATCATGTGTTCAGTATATTTACGGTTTTTTTTCCAATTGGACAAAAAACACATTGAAAATTGTGATCATTATGACTAAAACAATACCACAAATGAATTTTCTGGTTCATAATACCCCAGAAAACATGTATTGGATGACCCTCTTTGTCAAATGTATAGGTAATTATGTCATTTTGATATTTTCGAAATATATTGGCGGCCATTTTGTTTTATGCTGATTAGCAAAAATTGCCCAAAGCTGACAGAGGGCCAACCAACATATTTTTCACAACTGATATGTGGGAAAACAAAATCTACAAAGAACAAGACTTAAGACCATTAAACATGATAAGCCAAAAAAAAATGACCTCTAGCTGCCGGACTATTATAAGTATTAGATTTATAGGGATCCAAACACCTTCACTTTAAAATGAGGCTGCTGTTGAACCCATTCTCTGAGGGCTCTCACGGCACCCAGCCTTTCCTTGGGGTCCACGTTCAGTTCTTTCTTCTCCTTGGCCATGGAGGCCGCGTCCAGTTTACACACGAACTCTCTGTCCTGGATCTCAATTTTGGAATGACTCATTGTGCTGGGATTAATTAACTGTCGCAGGTGTGATGAAAAGTTATAATATAAATTAGTTTATAACATGTCTCTTGATACATTTGTTACTATATGTTGGTCTACAATCATTCATATATATATATATCTATATATATATATTCATAGTGTGTGTCATAACATACATTTTAACACCCATTCAAATAAATACATAGTAAATAACATTACAACAGACCAATAACTTCTTCAATCACTCAGGATGGCTTCGTCAAATTTGTGATAAGTTTATGAGTGTATCATAAAAATATGTTGTACTTAAGCTAACAGTAAATAGAAGGAACTTTATAGAGATCCTCCTGAGATTTTCATTTACTTACCCAAGGGAAGACAATTCAACAACGGTACCGTGGTGGTCTGGATCACCGTTGTATCAGGCAATTTGTATACACTTCAATGCTTGGATTTCATGCATGTTGCAGACGCAAAGACCTTGACCTGAACCAGGCATCACCTCGTAATTTGGGTCAAGACTAGCCACCCATACAATTTGCGAGGCTTCGTTTAACTGTTGGACTGTTGTGCCAGGGTATATTTGAATTAAAGGGATCAAAACTGTTTGAAACCCCTATATCTAAATTCAATTCAAAAGTGCTTTAAATTCATATTAGACCCCAGTAAGTATATATTAGTTTACACCTGGTACAGTGATCTTTCTGATAGTATACTTATATTTGAATTTTTGAACAATTAATTTAATGACAATTTAAATTTTAGATTTAGGGTGGATAGAATCAGGATAGAGGAAAACGGTGCTTGAGTTCGTGGAGCTGTATCTAAAGTAATGGGCGAAAAGACCGGAAATTACGCCCACCATGGGGTGGTAATTAAGATAAATTCTTAAAATTAATATCGCCAAAATGTGGTGAAGATGCAAGAGAACCCTGGACTCAGCGGTGCTATAGTTATGTTTATACTTTGAAACAGTCAGATCATACGCCGCCATTAGCTCTCATCGAAAATCCAGTGTAAAGTTGGCGGTAAAGTTGAGCGGAATTTGTCGTGACACCCACGGATTTCTATTCGTTTTCCGTGTTCAGCGACCAAACGTCTCCCTACCTCCGTCACTCTCCGACCTTTTCGTAACCTATCCATATTCTTAATTAATGTAGCATCCTTGGCAAAAATTCGATCAATTAAAATTAAAACCAAATTAATTAAAATCAATAATACACCCATGAAATAAATATAATTTTTAATTTTATTCATTTGTATTCATATTCATATTCATATTCGTATGTACTGGTGTTTTTCTAAGTAACAGAACATGCTCTATGACCCATCTTTGTTAACTCCATGTACTTAACAGGGTTTGACACCAAGCCTAAGCGCAACGAAACAACCTTGACGACCAGGGGTTGAGTGCAGTGCATCACAGTCTTCCCATTTAGTCCGCAGAACACTTGCCGTGAAAAATCTCAAGGCTCGACGGCTAAGTTTCCCCGGCTTTGAGTCCTTTGATTTACCCACAGAACTTGGTATTAATTTAAGTCTTTATTGTTATACTACACAACATAGCAGTCAAAAATATACGAAACAAACCGAGATGATGCACTGATAATAATTTTATTTGGGTAATGCTACCCAGCCACGACAGAAATAAAAACAGAAACCCTTTCCTGCTTCAGATAATTTGTGCATAATTTTATACGTTTATATCATTATTGTATGTTTAAACCTGTCTCCTTGTTTAAAGGAATTTATGTTTAATCAACTGAAAGTCCATTTTAAAACACAAAAGTCGCAAATTAAAGACTTACCTATTTGCTGAGTTCTATTACTCTTGTCATAAGGAACCTGGTCATTTTTAACCAGTTTAGTTTCTTATTCAGGTTCTATTAAAATGTCCGATGTACTTGTAATGCTTATACTTAGTTATTATTATATCATCTTTTAGAGCATGCGAAGCATGGATTTTACGCTTTATCAAATAAATTATTATCATTATCATTATTATTTTGTATCATTTACACTTTAAGTACTCTTTTATGTTTAACCCTCAGACTGATCACCTATCAACTATCAGCCTAACAAGTGAAGTTGGGATACTATTTTATTTATATTTATTGCCATACGGTCTCGCCCACGTATAGGAAGGTAGATTCTAAACCAAATGATTCGTGACTGAAGTTCTAAATCTCGATAGTATTTCTTCATGAAATTTAATGAAATATTTTATATATGTATTACCATAATTTTTAGTACATCACCGACAGGTAATTAATTCCGGTACAATGAGTCATTCCAAAGTGGAGAACCAGGACAATGATTACGTGTGTAAACTGGACGCGGCCTCCCTGGACAACGCGAAGGAAGAACGGACTACACTGTCCTCGTCTCTACATTTATACCTACGCCGCTGGTGTATTTAGGAGCACCGGTGCATTGTGGGGGTCAGATTGTGACGCCAACAAACCCTAAACTGTAGAGTCATACTCCTGCATGTGAGTCCGAGTATGTGCAGTGTAGAATTAGCATTGTTTCAAGGCATCTAATACTTATAAAAGGAATTCAGTTCACGTTTGTTCGCAATGTTCTCTAAAACCGCGCTGTGAACAATATTGTGCCATACATAATTTTAAAGGTTATTATCCCCGCAGTGACATAGGCGATATGAAAATAAATAATTTTTAATATACATATAATTTTGAGTGATTTTTCCGTTTTTTTACCGAGCACAGCCGAACTGCCTTCGGCAATCCCCGGAATGCGTGCATCGTGGTCACTTAACCTCTAACACTAAGGACCATTGTTCATATGAATAACGCTTGCTTTCAATGAGGGATTTGACCCACGTGCGTGATCAGTAAAAGAGAAAAACACGTGTTTCTCGCTTTATGAAATGGAGAGTTCAACCCAGGAGGATTAATGACAAAACCTAATTCAAGGTCCCAATTTCAGGAACAGGCGTGGGGTTGGGTGGGGTGGAGTGGTGTCTGGTGTTTCAGGCCTCAAAATTTGTCTGATACGATGAAAAAAAAAGCATTGCGGCGGCTGAAAATGGGATACGGAACCTCTGCATGGAATCCCATTTGGTCCGCTTCTGCTACTTTGGAGTTATGCACATTTCTGTTTCTTTCTTCAGGAACACTTCCTTGTGACGTACATTTTATAAATCATTCTTGTGTTCCTCACATCAACCTAATCTTTATGCGTCCACCGATAGAATCCAGTCAAATATCATCGAAAACCTGAATGCCCCCACGTCTCATTCCGGTTCGCAATGTCAACAACATCACTGGCCAGGTCATCAAGGTAAACATACCGGGGTATAAATTTCTTGCCACGAGGACAGAACCACAAAATAAATGTTAAAAATATTGGAGCGACTGCAGGATCACTCACGCACTGTCTCCACCAGATTATGAGTTTATACGGATGGACGGTATGATGTTAAGGATTCATGTAATTTAAAAGTAAGTGGCAAAATTAAGATACAAGCAGCTGTACATAGAAACGTTTTCTGCTCACAGAAGTGTTGTGCCTCAGAGAGGTGCGTGAGTTATTCTGCAATCATGCCAAAATGTTTATACATATCTTATGGAGACAGTTTCCCACTGAAAACCTATATTTTCTGTTAACTATTAGAATAAAAAAAATGAGCCAACATTTCACATCTCAGTTAATAAATCTCCCCAACCCCAGTAATAAGCCCGGTATACCGGGTCTATCAGCTAGTAGTACATAAACATGGGTGTTTTTTAGGAAGGATTTCACGGAATAAGTAAAATTATGATAGCTTACGCTTATAAAAATAATTAAAAGATGTTTACTTGTACCTTACTTCAATTTTGTGTTTACTTGTACCTTACTTTAATTTTGTAAAGCTCGCTTTCATCATTCAGCTCATTCGACTCAACTAGGTTTATTTATTACCTTTATGAAAACATTAAACGTTACTCCTACTTATATGGCGACTTTAAAATGTACCACAAAATGTGTTCTTATAACACAAGAAAAACATTCACATGGCATGGTAAAGATGAGTCAGAAAGTGATAAGTGAAAATATCAATATATTCTCACAAACATGATAATTACTAGAATAAGGATGATTAGAATCCATCTTGCATGAAATTACTATAAATATCAGCCATTATGCAGATTTTTTAGACTTAAACTACATAAGCTATATTTGCTGGTAGGTCCTTTACAGTTTTGCAACAATTTTGAAGTTATAGCACTCATCAAAGTCGTTCTATAGGTAACCCTGATGGTTTGATCTACTGTCCGTTTACTCTTAAAACGACGAGTCGTTGAGGTTTTTTGAGCTACACCTGCTGGAACCATTGTACATAATTAAGACTAGGTTCGCCGGTACAGATTGTACAGTCCTAAAATTTGATAATAAAATATACTAAACCTTTTCACATAAAAAGTTGTAAAAACTTTGCTCTGGATAAAAGAGCATACCTGAGGTGTAAAATTTTGATATGTCATTCCTGGTCGATACAAAGCATTTCATTTCTACAACATGGGTTCTGGTATGGAAACTATTTTAACTTCATACTGAGCTTGATGTCCAGCAAAACAGGGCTAGGATCTTATTATAAATGTTTAAATGTTGTGAAGGTCAACCGTGCATGAGTCTCGGGCGCTATGTTTCTTAGTACCAGAGAGTTTATTGGATAAATGAATTTTTCATACCAAGAAGATATCCCTAAAGTAAACATAATATTCTTTTTATAAGTAATTATCATTATTATCATTACTATTATTTGTAGTAGTAGCATTTTTTTTACTTATTTTACTTATATTACGTCTCCTTATTATTTTCCTTTTGTCCTTCTTAATGTTTTAAATTTTATTATTATCGTAATTTCCATAAATAAAAAAATTCCATATAAATTTATTTATCATAATCATCCCTTTACGTATTAAACAATATTATTATTATTATCATTATTTCCCAGATCTTTCTTCATGGACATTCACTTGATGGTCTATATAAACACATACCAATGGAAGTTTTACAAGAGGAATATCTGCCAGATGAATACACGGGATTATACACGCGGGCACTATCAAAGATATTACAGGTAAAACACTCACAAATAGGATAGGAAGTTATAAACTGAGTGGTTACCTAAGAAAAGTAATAGGAACCCTTAATATATGTTTATATTTGATGCGAAAAAAACGGTTAAAAACAATAGTTAACGCTTATGAGCTCCAGTTTGGAGGTCATGGCGCTATACAGACTTAAGTAAACCCGATATGGTGCTTGTAATTGTAAATGTACACCGTAACTGTTATCCTGTATTTTAACTTGCAGCGAAGTTCCGTGACCATGTGACAGAATCTGACTTCCCTAACCGCTTGCTGCGCAGGACAGATGGACGTTATTGAGTCAATGATAAACTTCGTCCGGCAGCCACTGGCATGGAGGCCTCGTTCAGCGGTTCAGGAAACTCAACGTGGATTACCCTGACCTGTTATAACTACATGAGATGCCTAAACTATATATACTTCCACAAATCAATTTATTTTTATTAAACTTGTGCGCTTGTTTAGTTTAAACAAAAACTGGACTGGCCCATTGGACAATACAATACGCGTGTCCGGAGATCGAGTTTTTCCCGTTACTAACGGTAAACTCTTTTAAAGTGAAGGCGAGAAATGTCATTTACGATTTTGCCAGTGTGAGGCAAAAATTAAGATGGTGGGAAGGAATACTCGCCTCTGTGTTTTTATGGGATTTTTTTTTCAACCGGAATCAAGCCGTAAATCACAGCTTTAATATGCCATGATGAATGTATAGTTTATATATATTTATATGATTAGAACCAGGATCAGTATATGCTCATTTAGAATTCATACAGTCATTTCAAGCGTGGTTGGTAGCTGGGAAATCTATAGTACAACAATGTAAAAGGATAATAATGTAATTAGTTTCCACCTGCTGTCAATGAAATTTCTTTTATTCTATATGTATTCAAGCCAGTTCTGTTGCCGAAGCAAGTTTGGTTTCTCCCTATTATGGTCCGTTTCATCCCCTCATGTCCTGATTTTTTGCTATGAAAATTTTTATTAGGTACATTTCAAGGGAAACAATTATAGTGTAGAGAAGAGGATTACAGAACCTAATTTCCAACTAGGTAACTAAATTCCTACCTTAAGCCATATTTGAGTAACAGAATTTTCTGAAAATATGAGAAATCAGTCTACATTTTAACACATATCAGACCCACTAATGGCGGTCAAGGTCATTGGTCACATGCAACAACAGCCTCAACTGACAGCTGCTGATTATTTGATCTCATGTAAACACTCTAAAAAATATAACCAGCTAAAACAAAAATGGCTACTTATGGAGGGACACACCATATCTGCCAGATCATGAAAAAGAGACTAAAATGTTGTGAAACATAAACGGGGGATTTATTGTAAAATTCTTAACTGCCATATTAGGTTGCCACTTCCATATGTTGTTTACTTGGAAAACATTGGAAATATAAACTTTTAAGTAAATCATCTACAAAAAAACAGGTGGACAGCAGGTGGTGAAATGGACTATAGGGTAACCGTGTTCAGTGTGAATCATTATGAGGAATGACGGATTTTTAGCGAACGCCAGGTTTAGGGAGTAAATTTAAGTTAGATTCGCATGGTATTTAATAAACTTTATTTTTTCAAACCGCGTTTCTTTGGGTTGTTACAGTAAAATTAGGATTAGGGTCGCCGCTTTATCAGCCTGGCAACCCGCGGTGTGTCATACGCTGTGTTTCAAAGCACTGGTAGACTTGTGACGTCATGCCAGAGACGCTTTTAAATTTCAGTCACACTCCGGGAGATGTAATGCTGGGCATGTACATTTCAAACATGTATATTTCACTTTAAACCATTGGGACAGGTGGCTTGATGTTCGCTGGCATGTTCACCGCAAATGTCAATGTCCCTAATATTTGTTACTATCTAGGCCGGGGAATGGTTGAATATTTTGTGACGTAGCATCGAATAACAACAGATGCACGTGCACCATGAGTAACCAAGGGCCAAAAATAAATGTGTAGCACGTTTAAACTGCTTGCCGCCATGTTGCTTTTTTTACCCACACTGATCAAAAGTCCATGGCTAATCTAACCTCCTTTGCTAGAGAGCAGGGATCCCTGGACACGCGTATTGATTCTTATAGGTTGTCTTATAAGAAAGGTCCATTATAACCGGCGTGAATGCTTTCGGTTCACTTAAGGGTGGATTTATAGACAGGTTACAGTAGCACTACAAGATGGTAGGCCTATATGGCATATGTTTCATCATAATATTGAGGTCCATGTGTGTTCTTAGTCTGAGTAATACCATGTACCTATCTATAACTATGTCTTGTACATCAAAGGAATTGATTTGTTTAAAACCCAGGTGGCATAAGTAAAGTTGAATTATCTGTTCTGTAATAGTTGTCGTTATATGATCAATTTCAATTATGAGATATCGAATCAGGGCAGCTGTGACAGGCCAATGAAAGTTCGGAATCATTGGACTCCTCTTTCATTTGTCGGAACACTAATCTATAGGCCAGGTACCAACTACCTTGCGAGAATCCTTGATTTGCAAACCTTGCTATGACTTTGCACCGACTTTAAAGGCGATTTGAAAAGCTTGACAGCTGTGTGAGTGAAGGTTATGCGCAACATCCCGGGTATAATGGATAGGCCTATGTCAGTAAGTACGGACAGGTCACATATGGAAACATAAACCCTGTTAGTTAAACAACAAACTGAAGTCCAAATTCATAAAAACCATGAGAGAGTCTTTGAAAATGTATAATTGCCGCATTCGTCGGATAAGTTCCTAGAATCTGACACACTGCGTCCGCTGGAATCTTCTCTGCTGCTCTCTGCCCGCTTAAACACAGCCCCTTTTATACACTTCACCCCGTCTTCACGCGTTTCAGGAATTCTCGAGAAAGACATCGCCGTGCCTCTACACACCATGGTGTACACGTGATCTCGCCCCAAGCCAGCATAACAACAAGAGTTCAACCAGTACGGATTAAACATAGAATGTAATACGCGTCCAGACACGAGCGCCACAACAGGAGCTACGCCCGTGTCACACAATAAAAGGAGCACCTGTAACAATATTTATTTACCATAGTCGATTATTTGTCTACATATATGTTTTTTTTTTATTCAGAAATCCTGTTATGAATTATTTGCCTACAGTAAAAAATTATTTCAGTATTAATTTACTACGTAAGATTGCTCTTATGGAGCCTCTGATGTGTTTGGTGGACTCTGACATGATGGGGTTTCATTGAATTTATGTGTCAAAATAATTGAAAAATACTACAAGCAATTTAAGCAAGAACTGTACACGTGACTAAAAACAACACGTGTGTGTGAGGTTTATTTAGAAGTCATGTTGCACAGGTGTTGATCCAAGGGAACGTGGGAAGCCGCCGACGGCAAGTTTTACATATGTATATGGACCAGCTGTGAAAAGCAACGACCAGTTTAAGCCTACAGGCATTTTCTACATGATAACCCCTGCTTCACACGATTCACTCATCTTATATACCATTTGTTGTCCGCTATGAGTTCGTTCAATAAGTTTGTCAAGGCCATAGTTTCAAAGTGAAAAGTAGTATTCCATACACATATATCCATAGACATATTATCAGGTAAGAAAAACAATCAGAGAAACAAAGAAATTTCAGGATGTTATTAGTGACTAAGATTTGATAGACGCGTGGCGGGAATATAACACATCTAGGAAGGAATTCTACGGTGGCTCGTATAGGACATGCACAAAATTATTTTTATCTCGTTCCCACGAGAGAGTATCTCGTTCCCAAGCGTGAGTATGGGAAGTCATAAGTCATATTCTTTTTGTGTTTAAAATATTATATTTTTAAATTGACTGAATAGAAGACTTTTATATAAAATTTTCGACGTTACTGGTTGATTAAAAATAGCTTATTATTGCACGTTAAGCATTTCCACTGGTAACAAAAGGTTTGCATGCTGCTTGTCCAAAAAAAACCTTTTTCACAGAAATCATAAGGTTATCATTCTCTTTCCCGCATCGTTATTACAAGCGAAATAGTGAAAAAAATATGAGTATTTCAAGCTCAGAGGCATTTACAGTGTTTGCAGTGTTGAGATGTAACTGACAACCGTAAGATTGTGTTATCTTATCCCATTCGGACCCGTCCTTGAGAAATGTTGATTTTCGAAGCTTCGCGGCACGGCCACCGAGTGGCGTCCATGCTATGTTTTTTAAACACTGGTGGCGCACGGTTCAGGTTTTTTTCCCACTTGTTAATGCGGTCGCCTGTGACAATATTATCTAGCCAAAATGAGTTTAAAACATTTAAACACGTTCAGCAAGCAATTTAAAGCGACCTGTGGACTGAACTACAGCCGTAATCATTGTTTTTATTTTTATAATTTCCCCAAAGGTAAACTTTCATTGAGTAGATAATCAAAAATTTCAGTTATCAAAAGCTATTAAAGTTGGACCTAAAATAAAGTTCTTGAGGCCTTGGGCCCCCTTTTAACTCAACACTGTTAGACTGTTGATTTATATTCTATATTTGAAAAAAAAATTATATTCCGTTGCAGTGCCTCCCGTTCTTTGATAGCCCTTTTAGTTTACATTACAATTTTCAAATTTGCAACAGGTCTAGCACTAGCTGATTTATTCATTAATTCGACGTATCTTGAAATAATCAGCTAGTGGGTAATGACGTCACAGAAGTGTTTGCTTGTGGCCGGAGCGCGCCTTGTAATGTACATTTCGATCAGCAGACGACTGGCTTTGGCTAGAGCCAATCTTTGAATTGACGGTTAAGTCTATTTCCTGGGATATGCGGAGACCAGTGGTGAGTACATAACTATCTAGGACAAATATTTACACAATCTAAATTAAAATAAATATCATATCACCTAAAATATTATCATAAATATATATAAAATATTTTAAAGTTCTTTCAGTCTTTCATGCCTGGCATGTCGGATTTCTTCAATGTTCGGTGATTTCAGAGCTGCCATTCTGTACTTTATTTGAAAATAACGTACTTTTTCATGAAAGTCTTCTTTTTATACTCTTTCATACTTCTTTAGGGATGAATACACTTTAATACGTTTCCCTCTGATTATCTTTATCAAGTGGTGATTTTAAGCTGTTGACATGAACTTATTGAGCCCACTAGACTTACTCTGTAAATATTTCATAAAAGTAGTATTTTGTGATCTTACCATTGTTTAAAAATTCTTGGATATATGGACTACTGAGGGCATGCCAGACCTCGCCACATAACTACAGATTTCATAACCGAAGTTTGTTTAGAAATATCACATGCTGTAAAATTGTACAGCAAATACGCAATTTGGCATTGATTTTAACTGTTTTCATATTTTTTTCCAGACAATTGAATAGTTTTTCCTTGTAAGAGTTTATACTTTTTCCAATAAAACCTAGCGTGGCCACACTGTGATTTGATGAAAGATAAGACCAAAACAGATCTGCATGGAGAATCTGCGTGAGTGATATTGTAAACTATAATATATGATTTATATTTATCAACATTTACCAAGGGATTCTTTTATTAACATGCATCATATATATATATATATATATATATATTTATATATATATTGATATTTATTTGTTCATTAATATATACATACTAGTATACAACAAACCCATTTTACAGATATAGAATAGGTGCCAACATTCTTCTCTTCAAATCTAGCATAACTGTTTTTACATTATTTAAATCCCCAAGGAACACCACTGTATTTCTGTCTGTGTACAGACTATCCATTTCTTACGATGCTGTTATGAACAAAGATCTGTCTTGTTATAAACATGCCTGAGTAGGAACATTTAGGCCATACAGAGAAAATTGTCAACGGACTCGCGACTCCGAATTTTCATGAACAAAGTTTTTGTGTTTGCAAATGAAGCCTAGGTCCTCAGTAAAGCTGCTTATTTGTGCCATGGCACAAAAAGAATTCCGAAAGGTATAAAATATTGACTAAAAGTTTTGTTAAACATATACCATTTTAAGAAGTGGAGCTAATTTTTGTATGTTATTGTCGAGCTAGCAAATTCCACCTTTTTTGTGTTAACCGGCAAAGAAAGAAAAATGGTCGTTCTCATTAAATTTGTTTTTATTCCAAGAGTCCCCAGAACAATTTTTGTGGAGCCCAATTGATCGAATTAGTGGATCAAACGGATATAGGTATACCACGATTAATACGGTATCACACCGAGGTTATTATTATTTATATCGGCCCCGTTGGTCTATACATTCTGGTCAAGCGCATTCAAAGAGAAAACTAAGAATTTTATTCTCCTAATCCTTGTGCTCAAGGTGTCTTGCTAGAAAAGCCTATTGTCCAAGTTATTTTTAAATTTAAAAATATGAGTAAATATACACGGCATATAACATACATGGTCATTTAATAAAAATACTATTTAACAAAAATCTGCGTCCATAATGGCCTTTAAAATGTACGTGCACAATGGTCTTCGGGTCAGCGGTATGACCTACAGCCCAGTACATGTTTAAATAAATAGCTGAACCGGAAAGGCTAATATCATATAATTTAAGTTGTATGACCTAGCTGTGACATAGTAGCGGTATCGCTGACTTATGAGAACTGTGATGGTATGACTGTGTATTTTCAATGCAGACCCTGGATTCAATTAGGTGCTGAAGTTCTGAGCTTTGTTAAAGGTCCGGTCATACCTGCAATTTCATAACTACAAATTCCTTGCAACCCTCTCAGGATATCTGGAGTATAAAGAACTCTTGTAATATAAGCTAACATGCACACTTTAGCAAGGTTAAAATTCTCGATGGACCACCTGAACTTTGTATCTGAACAGTTTATCGTAATGAAGTCAGCGATCGAGTCTGAGGTTACACTGTTATGATTTGACTGAACACAGACATGCGCCCCTTTCAGAAAAAGTTTATTACTTCACCAGCTTACAGCTGAGATCAGTATGAATAACTGAAAATATTAATAAAGATGGTATGATAAAATTTTCCTCTGAAATATAATCCTTGAGAAACAAGTTACCCATTGGTCATGACACAGATGACTGATGATTTGGTTGTTGCTATGATACGAGATGCATTTATGTGTTAAGTACTGGTTGTCCTGAGGGCACTTTACTTAAGCCTGTAATTTATGCAAATGAGAACATGGTGACCTGATTACCCATGTGTAAGTTGGCATTGAGTGGGGTCATTATGTGCGAAATTTGCATGATTCAGCACCATTTATTGTCATACTACTTATATATATATATAATATATAATATTTACTTATGGGTTTAATGGTGAAAATAATGCTAGCAGAATATAGGCCGCAGTGTCTTTATTTGAGTTATTCACATATTTTACCAGGACCTTCATGGATATTTAGTTAAATTTTCAGTCGAACAATTAAAATTTATGCTTTGCAGTACATTTAAATTTCAGAAATTGAGGGGCTTGCACGATTGGTGTAATTGCAATGTCAAAATGTAAATGCAATGTAAAAATACGGGTGGTGCCATCCGTCACTACCATACACCTGGCACCACAATCATGAGAAACTTACGAATAAAAAAGCAATCATGGTTTGAGGACACTAAACGAAACCACAGTTGAGAAATTACACAATTGCTATTATTTGGCATCTCAAGTTTCAGGACACTAGATGAAAGCACAGCTGAGAATCTGATCAAAGTGTTATCTTTTGACGGTCTGGTGAATTAGAAGGGAAAAGGCGAGGAAAAAACGGGGGAAAACAAAGGACACATGGGTCACGGTGCTCAGATGAACTTGATGTCCTCTGAAGCATGGAATAAAGCTGCAGACCTTGTACAACAGCTTTCAGATTACATATTATAAAAGCTTAGAACCTTGTATGTCCATCATGTGAATATTAAATCAAAAGTGCTTCTATGAAAAATGCCCAAGTAAAGTTAGGCAAAATTTAAGTTAATGACTTTACATTTATATGCTGATATTAACTTGATAAAATTACAAAATACTGAGGTTATTTCTTGTATACAATTAAATCTAAATTAAATACAGTTCTATGCTTGGAGATTTTTCTCCAGCCTCAACAGTTATCATGTTGACTGATATCTTTCCTGGTTTTTGAGTAGGTACGTTTTGTTGATGTAAATAACTTCTACAAATCACGCAATATTGACCTAATGTCTAGCATATACATAGGAAATATATTGAGGAATAGTTATGCAAAATACCGCAACAAAACAGCACTGATGGCTTTTATGGTTGGCAGTATGGAAGTGTAACCAGCCTAGTTGAAAAACAGTGCTTGAGACCTGGTCTACCAAAACTTGAATATAAGTCAGGTTAAATTAAAGGTATTGATTTTACATTTATGCTAATAAATTCATATTTATCAAAAATATATTTAATTTCTGGTACACAATTAACACTTAAGTAAATATAGATATATGCTTGAAATGGGATGTTTAGCTTGAACAATTATCATGTTAAGTGGGTAAATATATTTCCTGATTTTGATAAATGTTCGGGCCAATAACTACTGCACATTAAGCAAATTTTGACCTAATTCCTGGCATGTATATAGAAAATACCTGCAGAAATAATCATACCAAATTTAAATAAAACAGCACCAGTGGTTTTCATGGTGGACAGACTTGAAATGTAATAATGGATTTTTAATGGAAAATGGGGGGCTTTGAAGTCGCAGTTAGTCAGTTTTCGGTTTGGTAGGAGAATTTGGGGGCACCTAAATGATTTAGAATTTCGGATTCGAAGATCCAACGCTTTCAAAATGTGCCTAGTTAACGGACGGACGGCCTGACGGACCATCACCATAGCTCAGGTGAGTTGTAGTCAGCTGAGCTAAGAATTACATTTTTAGTAACAAAAGGGGAATCCCGATTAACCCAGATCTGGTAATCTTTTAAGCCTAGGCCTATGTTTTATTGCACAAAAATCGTTAGGGCTGGATAATACAATAAATAAAGATCAGAGCCCCATTTGGTTGACACTATATCAGCCCTTGGCCCGGAAATACCATGGTAATAGCTGTGACATCATAATGGTTGCTATGGTGTCTCTTCAAGTCTATTCCGATTTAATAATAGGAATAATATAGAAGAGTGATGTTCAAATTAATATCAGGGAATTTAGTTAGTTACATTTACTTTCATTGCTAGAGACAAGAAATTTGCAATCTGCCGATAATGCACTTGGGCAGCCTGTCAACACCAATTCTCTTGCTGATATTTTCAAAAGATGAAACATATATTCATTTTCAGCCTTAAGTAGGCGACTTGTGACTCGGCGGTCGCATGCCAGGGACCGAGGAGACCCTAGGAAGCCGTACAGCAATAATTCTCTTTTATCATTTTGTGTCTTCATTCCGCGTTCATTGCTCTCATATCCAGCCCGATGAAATCCAGGGAGGTCTACACCACGGGGTCATTTAACTTCACAATATGCCCTAGCTTGCCCTTTTCCATGGTAAACGACCACACAACAGTTGCCTGCAGTGATTTAGACTTGGCCGGAGCTGCTTTAACGAGCGCTAAAAGAGACGTTTTCTATTTAGTGCTAACACCAGAAAGGTTAAACTCCCGCAGTGTCCTACTTGTACAGCCCCAGGATGGCAAATTCTTTGCCTGGGGCTAAATCAGACTGGTATTTACCCGGTTCAAATTTTCTCTCCACAGAACTTTTCACGACCCAATTGACCTGTAGCCTTCAAACACAGAGTCTAATATCAGAAGAAATCAAATTATACATATGGAAACAATTAAACTTATAAACAATGGAACATAAATTGCCTGTTTTGAGCTGGAGTATAATCAAATGGGCAATGACACCATCCATATGTTTTGCTGAAAATCAAATATTTTGTTGGTTCATTCATCAAATGTTGGACAAGGTTATCACAGAAATAAAAGCCATGATCCAAATTTATACAGGATTCCTCCTAAAAACAACATTAATCCACAAAAAATAAAGGAATATATTTATTACGTTATTTCTAAAACCCTATACTTAACTGTGATATATTTGAGATGTCATAAAGTATATATATTTG
The DNA here is from genome assembly GCA_026874595.1 of Sipunculus nudus. Taxonomy (NCBI): domain Eukaryota; kingdom Metazoa; phylum Annelida; class Sipuncula; order Golfingiida; family Sipunculidae; genus Sipunculus; species Sipunculus nudus. The sequence goes on along the minus strand of CM049306.1, from coordinate 45,114,437 downwards.
AAATGTGTCATTCAGACGATAAAAACATATATATATATATATATATATATATATATATATATATATATATATATACAGATATCGGCCTAAGTAGGTTTCAGTGCTTATATATATATTTATATGTCTGCGAGTCATCCCCCTCCCCCTCTCCTGGAAGATAAATTGATGCCACTGCATAGAGGATAGGTTACTGAGACACAACTTCAGGTTACCTTGATTTCTATAGGACCTCCCAGAACATTAAGTCAGAGTTATCTAAGTTACAAGATTACGAATTGTGCCCTGATAATGGAGAACACCCACTAGACAGAGAATGATCAATATAGCCGAGCTTAAACAACAAATGCAGTTTATAATGTAACTTGTTTATTAAACTGAAATCCATCAGATCAAAAATACATTATGCTCTGAAAATATGATGATTATGTAATGATAATAAATCATTCCTTTTATATCAGAAATGCCAATACAATAATGAATACGAAAATATGTCAGAATATCCTGTCCTTCAAAGAGAAAATATCATGGAAGACCAGGATGTTTGGTTCTTATTATAGCTGAATATGTTGACACTTTTGTACTTCACTTTGTTATCACATTTCGGGTAGGCAATTACGGCTGAATGCAAATGATTATAAATGGAAATAGTGGAGATAGTGTCGGAGGTATTGCATAAAATTCCGTTTTATGTTGTTCATGTCAGGGATCAGATAACAAACCTTCATACTCACATCTTCTCTGTTTAGGGCGGACATTTGAATGCAGTGATATTTACAGCAGTACTGGCTTATTTACAGCAGTACTGGCTCGCTTCAAAGTGCCAACTAGTGTTCTATCTTTGAATGATTTAGGTATCACACAAGTGGAAGTTTTGGAAAGATGTAAACACCTGTCTGTTGTATATCTTTGTCCTAATAATATTCCAAATAGTCAAGTCAATATAATAATTTTATAATTCTGCCGTCAATTCCCATGCAGAAAATACCACAGTGAAGACATCATTTCCTCACTCCAGCTGCCCCTGAAAGTACTTGCTTATCCACAACATATCTGTGGAACACAGACAGCGGAGCAAGTTTTTTATTTCGGAATGATTGATATAAATTTGGAGATGTTACTGTACTAACAAAAGCAGATAAAAAGGGACAAACTTGTCTGGACCCTGATCTAGATCTGCATTTAAATTTACCAAATTGTCCCAAAATTACAGCTTCAATTATTTCATCCATGGCTCATACTTTACCAAAATTTCAAAGAAATCCATAAATAAATTTTGAAGATGTTGCATAACCAAACACACACACCGAGCTGATTACACACAAATCAGCCACCTTTTTTGGTGAAAGTAATTAAGTCACAGTATATTTAATCTACATTGTATGACACTGAACAAAGTATGGTTCTCTTGTTTGTTTTCTTAATTGAAAGGGTTAAGCTTAAATTGTTAAACAGATTTAAGGTCGAAGGGGTAATCTTATCCTAAAGTTTTTATGACATCCTTCATACACTTGTTTCCCAAACTACCGGTTTCTAGCCTAAATGGCAAAAAGCAGGCCTTGCTAAGAACCTGAAGGGTAACTGCAAAATCTCAGGACAGCTAACTGGAGGTCACAATCAATGCCTGAAATAATTGAAATCTAGATCCTATATAGATCCAAAGCATATTTCAATTAGCAAAGGCACATTTCAGTATTATAAACAGTCTCACAAGTGATTGACAGCTTATTTAACTACTGATCTAGTGATCCTCATGGTGTGCCCTTGATTCTTGCCTGTAGTTCTTACAAAGTGCACACCTGGGATTCTGAAATAACGAGGGACACGTCAGATAGACCTCTCCATCCTGACCTAAGACCCCGCCTTAATTGGTAATGTGTGCAGCACCCCCACAAGGGACCAGAGTTGATCAGTCTATATGATAAGCATATTAAGGCTCTGTTGATCCTCTGTTGGTATACATATCAGGACTCCATGGCCTGTCTGACATCAAAATGGCAGGAGTTACTAGAAATATGCACCTAAATGACACCTGTCTTTTAAACAGGACACAAAGGAGATGACTCTGCAGTTTTGATACAGGAATTAAATTTGGAACTGTGGCCAATAATGAATAAAAGAGTATGGACTGAAGACTTATGTAAGAATGTGAAAAATTCAATGGAGAAAGGAGGAATGAGGAGAGGTGACTGACGTTTGCCTCTTCTGAACTTCAATCAATTTTGGTTCATACATTAAGTAAACTGAACGATCTGTAATTTTGCCAACTTGTATTACCATATATAATTGAAACTTTGATTAAAGATATTTACCTTCAAACTCACATCCAAATATCAAGATAAATGTTTACCAACAAATGACCCACCAAATTTACAACACCCACACACAGGCGAATCCTGATCAACAATACGTGTACTTAGAAGGATGAGAGCTGAACAATCTTATCAGCTCAGCTCATCTGAGACAGAGGCTTCAGTTTTAATTCAATCCCATTTCATTTCAGTTTTATTTAAATTGATTACAGTTGGTTCTAAGTCGTACAAAAATCCGTTCATTTTCAATTCAACTGCACTTCAATTCAGAACTGACCAAAAGTCAGTACATAAAAGCAGCCTTGTATCTTGTAGTTACTGTAAGTCCACACAAGTCTTCTTTGAGTCTCTGGCACTTGATAACTGCATCCCAATTGTCATTAAAACCCCATAAAACAATGGATTTTTTTAAAGATTACAGTTATTCAACATATTTTCATTTCATTTTTTTTTTTAACTTTTTTTTAAAACGCAATATGCTCAGGGTACTTGAGAGTGTTCAACAAATCATTATAGTAGTCTTACTTTTCTTTCATTTTGACAACATAAACTGTGTATATAATTGGCCTATTCTGATATCTCACATCTAATAACTAAAGATAATCCCTTGAATCATTTATACAAACAGGCCAGAAAATGCCAATCCCACCACTTCAGGCTGTTTGGTTTGCTCATACCCACATGTTCATAACATTTTGGGGTCAGTCAGAATAATCCAAACTCAGTCAACAAGGACATCTTGCGGCAAGTCAGACAAACCAGGCATTTGCAATTAGTGACCTTTCAACTCCTGCAGATATATGCAACCAAACACCTTAGGCCACAGAGAATTCCACTGTCAACATTGCTGTGTTTACTAACAGCTTGTAGAAAAAAAAAATCTTACATCATCACAAAGGCATTTTACGAACGTTTCTTCACAGGAATTACCAGGAGTTGATATGTATGCAGAGTATGTCAGCTTTCACATAAGTTGTATACAAAAGCTAGGTAAATAGCTGGCTTTAATAATCCAAAAATAGTTTCACACCTACTGTTAAGTGAGGTGTTATTTTCCTCTCATATCTAAAAGGTAGGACTCCAATGACAGATTTTTTAAATTTAAGAATAGGTTCATGGCCTGTTGGTTGTACTGTCTATTGAAGATGAAGGTATCCATAAGAAATGAATGATATGTTATTATTAAGCCTTCAGGATTTTAGGTTTTATATACACAGATTTGGGAATAATCCAGCATAATCCATGTATGTACATGCTATAAGAATATTACTGCAAAGTAACAGACAGTCTATATTAAATGAATACAGTAGAGCTTAAACCTTTGTTAGTCAATTTATGTATAATAGTTTCATAATATAAGTCTATATGCCATCAGAATATTACTGCAAAGTAACAGACAGTGTATATTTAATGAATACAGTAGAGCTTAAACCTTTTTTAAGTCAATTTATGCATAATAGTTTCATAATTTGTACAGTAGCTTATTTGAAAGGGAATCAGTTCTATAGGTTATATGCTTTTGAGTGATTTTCCACTCTATTTACATGTATTCTTTTATTACAAATTTTCAAAGCCATAAACATGTCAAATTTACGCATACTTTGCATTGCCAAGTATTGCCAAGGCAATGAGTACCAAGTTAGAGACTGCCATATACTCAAGTCCAAACTTTTGTACCCATTTCAGCTATAATTCCAGGTACAGACACAAGCATCTCCTGTGGGTGCTGCCCAGGTTGGCACTGTGCTGTGTCAGCAGACACTTGTGGGAGCAGTCAGTTATTACAGCCTCAGGCCAGCAGCAGGTCTCATTGCTGATGGAATAACAATCTCTGATGCCTGCTGCATTACTGATACTTCTCCCAGAAACCCCGGAAGAACTATCTTCAAGGTATTCACTTAGGTCTGCACCCATATATAGCACAGACAATGTTTATTTTTGGAAACTGAGCACAGGAAAAATAAAATCCTCTTTGGCCAATAAAAATAAAAGGTATGGTTCTCAATCACAACCTGCGTCAATTTTAACCCCCCGCATCAAACATTTTTATTTTGCTTTTCATCTTTAAAGAAGATAAATGAATACAATTCTGAGACGATTTCCTTTTTTATGTATTGCTTTCACCTGTTTAGCTAAAAAAAACCCTGTTATTTTCATGCTTATCCCTGATCATATGACAATTTAATCGAAAAATACAAAAAAAAATGTCAAAAATAAAATACCGCCTGCCTGCAGTGATTTCTGAAAAAAGGTGCCTGAGAACCATATCTTTTTATTTTTTTTTGCCTTAATGATTTGCATATATGAAGAGGGGTTCAAGTTTCCAGGGGGACTGGAGGATTACTGGCCTTGGGGTTTTCAGTTAGACCTGTACTCATATATAGCAAGACCGATGCTTACTTTTTGAATCGCTTTCTGGAAAATACTGCTGATTGTGATATGTAGCAGGGATATCTGTCCAAGAGCAGCAAACAAGTGCATAAAAGGCATTGTTTATTTTATACCAGGTCACTGGTAAGTGAAACAACCAAATATTATTATGAACAGGCATTTATGACCATAATATTTACATATTTTACAGCAACTTGGAATTACCTCAGATTGTGCAAGGAAATACATAATTAGCAAATTATATGGTCAATTTCTGGTTACATTGCAAATGTATGATACTTTGGAAACCACTAAAAATAGTATTTTGTAAAGAAATCAGGTTATTGGTCCAATAATTGAATGGAACAAGTTTCATTTAATTCAGACTAAAACCTAAAGACGCACACCTGGAGTACCAATTAACCAAAGATCTGGCATTTTTCCCTTCTCACTCAACAAAATGAAAGGTGACTGTTTTGGAAAACTTTATCAACCAGCAGTAAATTTAAAAAAAGGTCATCTGCGCACCGTGACCCATGGGTCTTTTGCTTTTTCCTCATTTTTTCCAACTCTTCCCCCCCCCTCCGTTCATCAGACATCCAAAAGACAGCAGTCTGATCAATTTCTTAGCTGTGCATTCATCTAGTGTCCTAAACCTTTGCATATTCATTGATCATAGCTAGTTATAGCAGTTGTGGACAACTGGTGGAACCACCTGCACATAATCTTTTTTTTCACACATCGTTTCCTGTATTTTTTGAGAATGTCAAATAATAGCAATTGTGTAATTTCCCAACTGTAGTTTCGTTTAGTGTATTAAAACCACAATTGCTTTTTGATTCGTAATTTTCTCATGTTTTTGGCAAGAGGTATGATAGTAACGGGTGCCAACACCTGTATTTTGACACTGTATTTACGTTTTGACATTGCAATCACACTTATCATGCAAGCCCCTCAACTTCTGAAATTTAAATTTACTGCAAGGCATAAATTGTAATCGTTGGATTGTAATTTTTAACTTAATTTCCAGGGAGGTCCTGGTAAAATATGTGGATAACTCAAATAAAGAAAATGTGGTCTATATTCTGCAAGCATAATTTTACCATTAAAAACATAAATAAAATTGATTAATAAGTAGTATCAGAACCACTTGTGCTGAATCATGCAAATTTTGCACATAATGACCCAACTCAATGTCAACTTTCACATGGGTAATCAGGTCAAAATGTCCTCATTTTCATAAATTACAGGCTTATGTAAAGTGCCCTCAGGACAACCTGTCCTTAACACATAAATGCATCTCGTATCATAGCAACAACCAAATCATCAGTCAGCTGAGTGTCATGGCCAATAAGTCACTTGTTTCTCAAGGAATGTATTTCAGATACAATTTTTGTCATATCATCTTGATAAACATTTTCCGTTATTCATACTGATACCAGCTGTAAGCTGGTGAAGTAATAACTTTTTGTGTAAGGGGCGCATGTCTATGTTCAGTCAAGTCATAATACTGTGACCTCAGACTTGATCGCTGGCTACATGACGATTAGCTGTTCAGACACAAAGTTCAGCTGGTCCATCGAGAATTTTAATCTTGCTCAGGTGTGCACATTCGCTTATATTAAAAGAGTTCTTTCTACTCCAGATATCCTGAGAGGGTTGCAAAGAATTTGTAGTTATGATATTGTAGGTATCACGTGACCTTTAACAAAGCTCAGAACTGCAGCACCTGATTGATACCAGGGTCTGCATTGAAAAAAAAAATCATACTGCCACAGTTCTCTAAGTCACCTTTACCTACGATTTCACAGCTAGGTCATACAACTTAAATTATATGTTATTAGCCTTTCTCGTTTAGCTATATATTTAAACGTGTACTGGGCTGTGGGTCATACCGCTGACCCGAAGGCCATTATGAACGCACATTATAAAAGCTATTATGAACGCACATTATGAAGGCCATTATGAACGCAAATTTTTGTAAAATAGTATCTTTATTATATGACTATGTATGTTATCAGTCTTGTACATTCACTCATATTTTTAACTTAAACATATCTTGGACTATAAGTTATTCTAGCGAGACCCCTTGAGAACAATGATAAGGAGAATCAGATTTTAAAAAAATGCGCTTGACCTGAATGTTTACACCAACAGCGCCGATATAATTATTAATAACCGTGGTGTGATACCGTATTAATCGTGGTATACCTATATCCGTTTGATACATCTGTTCGGCTAATAGAGCTCCTAAAAAATTGTTCTAGGGACTCTTGGAACAAATATTATCATGAGAGCGACTGTTTTTCAGCCTTTACCGGTTGACACACAAACTATGGAATTTGCAAGCTGGACAAAAAAAAAAATACAAAAACTAACCTCACTTCTTAAAATGGTATATGTTCAAAACCAATTTGAGTCAATTTTTTACCTTTCGGAATTCTTTTAAAAATTGTACCATACCACAAATAAAAAGATTTACGTAGGACCCAGGCTTCATGTGCAAACACTAAAAAACTTTCCATGAAAAATCGGAGTCGCAAATCCGTAAACCAAATTTCTCTGTATTGCTCTCAATGTGCCTACTCAGGCATGTAAATAACAATATAGGTCTATGTTAAAACAGCATCGTAAGAAATGGATAGTCTGTACACAGACAGAGAAACAGTGGAGGTGTACTTAGGGGTTTTAAATAATGTAAAAAAAAAGTTATGCCAGATTTGAAGAAAAAGAATGTGAACTCCTGTTCCAATATATGTAAAATGGGCTTGTTTTTACTTGTATTTATACTTCTTCCTGCAGATCTGTTTTTCTCTTTACTTTCATTTAAGTGTTGCCACTCTGGGTTTATTGGAAAAAGTCTATATTCGTAAAAGGTATCAAACTGTCTGAAAAAATATGAAAAAAAAAGTAAAAATCAATGCAAATTGCGCAATTTTTTCACACTTTTGCAGCATGTGATACCTCTAAACAAGGTTCGGTTATGAAATCTGTAGTAATGTGGCGAGTTTTGGGATGACTCCTCAGGAGTCAATATTATCAAAGATTGCTTAAACATTGGCAAAATCCAAAAATCCTACTTTTATGAAATATTTACAGGGTATGTCTAGTGGACACAATAAGCTCATGTCAACAGCTTACAATCACCACCTGAAGAAGATAATTTGAGAAACACATTTGAAAGTGTGTTTACCCCTAAAGAAGTTTGAAAAAGTATAAAAAGAAGACCTTTTTGGAAAAGTAGGTTATTTTTAAATTAAAGTATAGAATGGCAGCACTGAAATCAGGCATGTCATCGTACACGGAAGGTATCCGACATGCCAGGCATGACAGACTGAAAGAACTTTCAAATAATGAATTAGACTGTGTAAATATTTGTCCGAGATAGTTATGTACTCACCACCGGGCTGTAAATTCAAAGGTTGACTGTAGCCAAGGCCTGTCGTCTGCCTATGGAAATGTACATAAAAAGGTGCGCTCCGTCCACACGCAAACACCACTGTGATGTCATTACCTGATTACACTAGCTGATTATTTCAAGATACAACGATATAATGAATACATCTGTTACTGCTAGACCTGTTGCAAATTTAAAATTGTAATATAAACTGAAACGGCTATCATAGAACGAGAGGCACTGCAACGGATTATCATGTTTCAATTATAGAATATTAACAGGCTAACAGTGTCGAGTTAAAGGGGGCCCAAGGCCTCAAGAACTTATTTGGAGGTCCACCTTTAATAGCTTTTGATTATTAAAATATTTGATTATCTACTCAATGAAAGTTCTGAAATTAAAAAAAAAATAACAATGATTACGACTGTATTTCCGTCCACAGGCACACTATAAATTGCTTGCTGTACGTGTTTTTATTGCTTTAAAAAAAAACTTTGGCTAGACAATAAAATCACAGGCGACCGCATTCACAAGTGGAAAAAACCTAAACCGGGCGCTATCAGTGTCTAAAAACAGCATGTACGCCACTGGGTGGCCGTACCGCGCAGCTTTAAACAGCTGTTACTTCTGATTTTCTTTCATTTTTTCTTGTTTTTGGTTAGTTGTCGAGCCCGTGAAGCTAATCACTGAATCCGACAGCTGATCACCCGTTCTTGTTATGGTAAATAAACAGACGTGGATTGTGTTTACTCACATTCAGAATCATGACAACGTATTAATCAGATGAATAGTACTGGAGTCCGTGTGCTCGGATCGTCTGTAAATTTGTATTTAGCCAAAATGAACAAACTGGGTAAGTTTATACCCATATTTTTTGCAAATGTTTATGTACATTTAATTTAACCGATTAATTTGCTTAGTCTCTAGCATTCTTTAGCGAAAATGAGGAAATGTTTTCCAGTTTCATCTTTCGGTAGAGTGGGCTACTCAATGTGCACTTTAATTAAAACCGCCGGCTGAATGTAGCCAGCCTATATACTCATTTCTTGGTTTCCCTACATAAGGTCTTAATATCGTCTAAAAATCATAAAATGTTTAGAAAACTGCCGTCAAACGTTGGACGAATCTTTCCAAAGGATCATACATTGTCAACCCATCGATTCAGGTGTATCTGACAATACTGATTCAATTTATAAATTCTTGTAGGTGCACTGGTGTACTGTTTGAATCCGACTTTTCATACAGAACAGGCTTAATTTAAAAAATGCACTTTTCGAATCCTTCGTCCAGCGACTTTCATTTTTTAAAACCCTGTTTCTTACCCGAACCCCCTTCTATCGACTAAGTTGATATTTTTTTATTATATAAGAAAGTAACTTATTTACTGTACAAACGTATCAGCAAATATCACATTAAGCCATAACATGTCACAAAAATTCTATTCGACCAAATAATTGATATACTTCACAAACTTCTTTCTCACTTACTGTAGTATTTTAAGGCACCCTTAACGGTTGACCTTATATGTATAGAATATATATTCGTATATTATTATAAAGCTAACCTTTAAAAGGCAAAACTTTCGGGAATGTGACAATTGGAATGCATGTTCAGAGATTTCATATTTGTACAATTTCTGCATGTCTTATCTGTTATTAAATGGGGAACCGGTAAAACTCGCTACAGCTAGCGATCCGAATGCCTGATCCTTCATCCCGGATCTCACCTTTTTAATTAATCATTATCGACTTTTATCCGCATCCAGGCTCCCCTTTCCGAGCATATGGAATCATGTCATTTTGTACATCATTGAAAACTGTAAAATTGAAACCTCTTCCATTTATATAAAAGTCTTCAATTCAGTCAGTTTTAAAATATAATATTTTAAACACAACAGGAATATGACTTAACCTTCCCTACCAGTGTATGGAATACTTTTTTTCACCATTTATTATTCAAGATACATGATACTTCATAAATAATATATAAGCACGAAGTATTTTCTTTCCAGAGTTACTAACACGTTCACCTAAAAAATATTATATTATAACGGTTTCACATATAGAATAGATATCTCCTTTCTAACTAAGATGTAAGTCAACTTGATATGAACATCTGCTCATGCATGGTTCTCTGATTCGTTATTCGTATTCCCGTAGTTATGTTTACTGATGTACATTTTACTAAAATAATATAAAGGTATGTATTTCCAGGTTTCTGGGGGTATTTTCAAGCAGTCGCATGGCTAACTTAATATGCAGAGCGGCTTGCATAATTTTAATATCTATAAAGTTAAGACCACCTGCTTCATTATTTGATGTTATTGTGTTTCTTTTTACTTTTTCAATTGCTTTTTTATTATTATATTTTTTCCTTCCAAAGAGTTTTATATACATTTATATTATGCGATTAAGATTCGCGAAAAATGATTCCGAGGCCCGTAACGCTTGTAATATGCTTGTAACTGATATATAATTTGAGAAACAATGAAAGTATTAACAACAAGTACCTTTTCCATAATTGAGAGATTTCGTTTCCCCCAATTCTTGTACTACTAAATTTTATCCCGAGAATTTTTATTGTGTTTTCCCGGTAAAGTTTCCATGTAACACTGTATTTCTTGCTGCCCAGCCAAAGTCCTTCCGTCTTAGATTGATTTAATTCCAGGCCCGACACTATGGTTAAATCGTCTATTATATTTAAAGCATTAATAACGTCTTGTTTAAGAGTGTTGTGTCGTCCGCTTATTGTCCTTCTTTTAAAATCCTACGTTCATGGTTTAAACTGGGAAGATGTTTTCCTTTTATGAGAGGTGATTGTCTAATTTTGCAGGCTAATATTACCACTGCAATAATGAAGGTAAGTAGCGATAGGGGGCAGCCCTGTCTAACACCACAATTTAGGGGAATCCATATGCTGAGCCAGCCATTTTGCTGTATGCAGTTTTGTGCATCCGCATTTACCACCTCAAGCCATCTCACAAACCATTCCCCGAAACCAAAAATTTTGAATGCTTTTCTTACATATGATTTGACAGACTGTCATAAGCCTTTTTAAAATCTAGTGCCAGAATAGCCCCCTGTGTGTTTTCTAAATCTGTATATATTGTTGTGTCATCAATATTAGCAATATTCCGGCCTTTTACAAATCCCACTTGGTCAGAATTCTCAACCGTTTTAGTGATTTTTTGTACCCGAGTACCAGTGTTTTCGCTAGAATCTTGTAATCAGTATTAGTTATGGTAATAGGTCTATAGTTTTCTAACTAGGCTTTATCTAATTCTTTTCCTTTATGAATTAATGTCATCACCCCCGCCTCTGAGAGGTCGAAAGACACCCTGTCTGAAAAGCGTAGTTATAGGAATCAACTAAAATCTTTGAAATTTTATTCCAGAAAAGCTTAAAAAATTCGGTTGTTAGGCCATCAAGTCCTGGACTAGATTCATTTTTCATGCCTTTCAGGGCTATGCTAGCTTCTTCAATCGATATAAGGCCTTCACAAGAAAGTTTTTCGTGTTGATTTAGTTAGGTTAATTTGGTGTTTTTTTAGTAATTCATTTAACGATTCATTGCATACTTTTTTTCTTTTATATAGTTCAGCGTAATACCTTTGTTGAATATCCAAATTTCTCTGTAATTAATTCACCATTATTTAATCTTATTTCATTTATTTGTTTTATCGCTCCCCCATTCTTCTCCAACGCAAGGAAGTATTTAGTGTTTCGCTCGCCTTTTCCCCCCGCCAATTAGCTTTAGACCGTATATATGCCCCTATTGCTTTGTGTATTGATATTAACGTAAGCTGCTGTTGCGTATGTGACATTTTATTATTCAGGTTCATATTATTGGGATTATCAATTAGGTTTTGTTCTATTTGTTTCAACCTTAATGTAAATTTGTTTTCTTTGTTACTTCTAATTGTTGCTTTGTCATTACTATAGGCGGCACTAAAGGCCTTTATGTCAGCTTTGCACATTTCCGTACGAATTTGCAGGTTATATTTGATCGTCTTACTTACGAATAAGTACGATTTAATAATTTCCGATTTTTTTTCAGTACAAAATGTATCTTTTAATAAAGTGTTGTTAAGTTTCCAATATGATGGGCCTCTGCGGGGTTCACTCGTCGTAAAAAAATTTGAAACTGCCTTATGATCTGTACATGGTTACGTTTGGAGATAAACGTCCTTAATTTTGTTTTTCAAGGTTAGATTAACAAATATATAATCAAGCCGCCTGGCCGTAAAAGGTTTAACCCTGCTCCATGTGAATTCCTTCCTAGATGGGTTATATTCCCGCCAGGCGTCTATTTAATCTTAATCACTAATAACATCCTGAAATTTCTTTGTTCCTCTGATAGGATGGTCCTTACCTGATATGTCTATGGATATATGTGTATGGAATACTACTTTTCACTTTGAAACTATGGCCTTGACAAACTTATTGAACGAACTGAGAGCCAACAGCAAATCGTATATGAGATGAGTGAATCGTCTGATGCATGTAGAAAATGCCTGCAGGCTTAAACTGATCGTTGCTTTTCTAAGCTGGTCCATATAGACATGTGTAACACTTGCTGTCGGCGGCTTCCCACGTTCGCTTGGATCAACACCTGTGCAACACGACATCTAAATTGAGCCTAACACACACGTGTTGTTCTTAGTCACGTATAATATTCTTGCTTAAATTGGTTGTAGTATTTTTTCAATTATTTTTACCAATAAATACAATTAAAAATAAATCATGTCAGAGTCCACCAAACAAATCAGAGACTCCATATACGCGATCTTACGTAGTATATTACTGAAATATTTTTTAATGTAGGCAAATTGTTAATTACAGGATTTCTAGAAATAATAAACTATATTGGTAGACGAATAGTCGACTATGGTAAATATATATATATATATATTGTATTATGAAGGAGGCTACAGATATGTTGTTTAACAAACAAGGTATATATTTCCATATGTGACCTGTCCGTACTTCAACTGACCTACCTATAATACCCAGGATGTTGCATAGTTAATTAAACTTCACTCACACAGCTGTCAAGCTTTTCAAGTCACTTTGAAAGTCGGTGCAAATTCACAATACCACTCTCCTCCTTTCAGTCTCGTTTTATTAAAGGTATAAATTAATTATCTATATGAAATAACATACAGATGAATCCTTGCATGTTTAATGTAGTCCACAGGTTCATTTTATAGTGTATGTCATTGGTAGTTCCGCTGAACTTAAATGATCTGACAATTTCTATCTGACCCGAACATGTAATATACTCTTTTACACCGTTATAATGTATCTTTCAACTTAATCACCGAGTTCCATAGCAAGGTTTGGAATCAAGGATTCTCGAAAGGTAGTTGGTACTTGGCCTATAGATTAGTGTTCCAGACGAGTCCGATGATTCCGAACTTTCATTGGCCTGCCCTATTTCGATATCTTATAAGTGAAACGGATAGTATAACGACAACTATTACAGAACAGATAATTCAACTTTACTGATGCCACCTTGATTTTGAAAAATCAGTCATTTTATATACAAGCCATAGTTATAGGTACATGGTATTACTCAGACTAAGAACACACATGGACCTCAAATTTAGGATGAAACATATGCCATATAACATTTTGTAGTGCATGTGTAACCTGTCTTTAAAGTCCACCCTTAAGTAAACCGAAAGCATTCACGCCGGTTATAATGGACCTTTCTAATAAGACCACCTAAGAATCAATTGTATTGTACAATTGGCCAGTCCTACGGTTGGTCATATCACACGTTTCATTTTACTTTCGTTTTGTTGTTTTCTTTTAAACTGAACAATCACATAAGTGTCACAAAAATAAATTTATTTGTGGAACAAAGTGTATATATTTAGGCATCACATGTAGTTTATAACAGCTCAGGTTAATCCACATTGAGTTTCCTGAACGAGGCCTCCATGCCAGTGGCTGCCGGGCGAAGTTTATCATTGACTCCATAACGCCCATCTGTCCAGCGCAGCAAGCGGTTACGGAACTCAGACTCCGTCACATGGTCACGGAACTTCTCTGTAATTTGAAATACAGGATAACAGTTTCGGTTTATATTTACAATTACTATCACAATATCGGGTATTACACAAGTCTGTAAAGCGTCATGACCTCCATACTGCAGCTCATGAGCGATGAAAGTATTGTTTGTGATCTTTTTTTTCGAATCAAATATAAACATATTTAAAGGGTTCTTTCTTTTCTAAGGTAACCACGCAGTTTATACTTTCGTATTGTGAGTGCTTTACCTGTAATTTCTTTGATGGTGCCCGCGTGTGGTCCCGTGTATTCATCTGGCAGATATTCCTCTGGTAAAAGTTCCATTGGTATGTGTTTATATAGGCTATCAAGTGAATGTCCATGAAGAAAGATCTAGGAAATAATAATAATAATCTTTAATACGTTAAGTGATCATTATGATAAATAAATTTATATGAAATTTTAAATTCATGGAAATTACGATAATAATAATAATATTAAAAACATTAAAAAGGAAAGAAAAGGAAAATAAGAAGGAGACGTAATATAAGTAAAATAAGTAAAAAAATTTTATAACTACAAATAATAGTAATGATTATAATGGTAATTACTTATAAAAAGAATATTATGTTTACTTTAGGGATATCTTCTTAGTATGAACAATTCATTTATCCAATAAACTCTCTGGTACTAAGAAACATAGCGCCCGAGACTCATGCACGGTTGATCTTCACAACATTTAAACATTTATAATACAGAGCTTGGCCACTCACCCTGCTTTTCAATTTGCTGGACATCAAGCTCAGTATGAAGTTAAAAATAGTTTCCATACCAGAACCCATGTTATAGAAATGAAAAGCTTTGTATCGACCAGGAACGACACCCTACAATACAAAAAATGTAATGATTCCAGAAACAGATTACAGTTTTGGAAGCTACAAATTAGAGGACTTCGTCTTGTTTATCAAAATTCAACACCTCAGGCAATGTTCTTTTATCCAGAGCAAAGTTGTTACAACTTTTTATGTGAAAAGATTAAGTATATTTTATTAACAATTTTTAAAACTGTACAATCTGTACCGGCTTACCAAGTCTAAATTATGTACAATGTTTCCAGCAGGTGTAGCTCGTGAAATGTCAACGACTCATCGTTCGAATAGTACACGGACAATAAAGAATGTATCAAACTCTCTATAGAACGATTTTGATGAGTGTTATAAAGCACGTCAAATTGTAAATGACTTCAAAGTTGTTGCAAAACTGTACAAGACCTAATAGCAAATGTAGCTTCTGTAGTTTAAGTCTAAAAAATCTGCATGATGGCTGATATTTATCGTACTTTCATGAAAGATGGGTTCTAATCATTCTATTTCTAGTAATTATAATGTTTGTGAGTATATATTGCTATTTTCACTTATCTCTCGCTGACTCATCTTTACCATGCTGGGTGCATGTTTTCACGCTTTCTTGTGTTATAAGAACCCATTTGATGCAGTATTTTAAAGTAGGAGTAGCTTTCAATGTTTTCATAAAGGTAATAAATAAACCTAGTTTAGTTGAATGAGTTGCATCTGAAAGTAAGCTTAACAAAATTAAAGTAAGGTACAAGTCTACACACCTGCCAGCAGTTGACCCACTTCCTGAGGTTCTCCAAGCTCCACCTGGTGTTATGTTTCAGAGTCGTTCCCGTCAGATCAAAAATAAACACAAGTCCGTTTACCTGGATACCTTCATCCCATTCATGTTCATTTGTGACTATGCTGTTCAATCTGACCTCGATATCCACTGATAGATCAGGTTTGATAGCTCCTGAAAACCACCAAAAAGTCACCTGCTGAATTTCCAGGATATTGATATTTTGTATATGCAATATGCTTGGGAACTCACGTGGCAACATAATCATCTTGCAACAGGCATCGTCGTCCTCAGGTAATATATTGATGATGTAACAGTGAACATACCCAACGTATTTTGTGGTCAAAGTTAAACAAACAGTTTCGCTGTCGATTTGTTCGCCGGGGCTACCCTTCCTCCAGAGGTCATTTCTAATCAAAACGAATATCTTCCTGACTGGCACTGTGCTTCGGTTGGCACTACTTAGCTCTTAAGTCATGAGATCTCAGGAGTCGAGGATATTTAGGTTTTCTATATTGAGCAGTTTACCTTAGGGGGGATATGGCATTATTTTTTACATTCACTTCCGTCTGGATCGATATAGTCGGTGATTTCGACTTACCATAACGGAAGAGAAGGATTCGGCACCCGTCCTTCGTTTTTTTCGGAAGCGGCAGTACAAACCTGGAATAAAGCGAAAAATGAGAAAGCACTTAAAAACAGCAACACACCTCCATCAAAGCGATCTTTTTACATTTCCGTTCCTCAAAGCCCAATTCGCTGCAAAATGATTTTGTCTTGGTGCAAGGAGAACTGAATAAACATATATTGAGCTTAAAAAGTTTTGTTCTCTCCATGGAACTTATAATCTAACTGAATGCAAAATTTGACTCATTAAATAAAAGAGGATCTCAGTAACAATGGCCGCTAGCAACGTCAAGAACTTATGTCTTATATTAAATCGTTACCTCCTTTAAGGCAGAATTCCATATATAAGCTAAGTTTAAGACCTGGTGGCTCAGATCTTCTAAACAGAAAACCTGCTAATTACGCCTTTTCATGTAAAACTTATGTACCATTAATGGGCTTCGTACATGGCGTGTTTGACCAAACAGATGCCTGTATTAATGTGGCAGTTGAAATGGTATTACATGACGCACCCGCTCTCCAGAACCTTGAGAAGTTTTGGTTCTTTCGTGTCCAAATGACCAAACCACTCCGGGATGTTTGTGAATATCCTGTACGTTCCTTCAATCATTTTTCTTGCCTTGAGTTGACTGAACTTTGCTCCTCTCAGAAACATCAAAAGGTGCAGTGTATCTGGGGGAACACAACAACAATAATAATAATAATATTAATAATAATAATAACAATAATAATAGAGATAATAATAATAAGGCAAAAAATAAATGAAACACTGCTTTTTTCTTTTCCCCCTGATCATAGGAGAGTTTTATCAAACATACAAAAAAAGGACAGAAATAAAATGATCGCCCGCCTGCACTGATTTCTGTAAAAAGTGCCTTAGAACCATACATTCATTTTTACCTAATAATAATTATAATAATAAATTTAAATAATAAAAAGGTAATAAGAATTATAGTGATGATGATGATTATCAGTTACAAAAGAAGGGGAAAATTGAAAATAACAAAAAAAAAAGAATAATTCAAAACGATAAGAAAAAGTGATATAAAGAAGAACAAGAAAATAATAAGAAAAATGAGGGTGGGAGAAGATAAGAGGAAGCATAAAAGACGCTGAAGAAGAAAGTATAAGAAGAAGATTAAAAGGAGAATAAGAAAAAGAAAACATAAAGGAAAGAAGTTGAAAAAGAAAATGGAAAGAAAAAAATACATGAATATAAAGGAAGGGGGAAAAAGGGGAAGTAAAGCGAAGAAGACGAAAAAGATAAAAAAAAAACAAGTCAAAACGAAGAGACTAGAAAAAAGAAAGAAAGAGAAGAAGAAATGAAGGAGGACAAGTAAAGTATATATCCAAATACTTTATTACAAGGGAACTTAAAATATATTGCAGTTTTTTTTTTAATTTAGAAACATATAAAGGATCAGTGCTCTTTCCCGTTATGTTTGTCGCGTGTTACTGGCTCCTTTTAGAAATATACAGTAGGAAGAATCATAGAATTAGGCAAACGTTTGTAAATTCAGAACACAAACTAACCTGTTGAAGTCTGGCCGCATTAAATCGAATGCTCTATCTCTGAAGTCTTTGCCCGAAAGTCCCTCGTCTATACAAAGTTACGGGTTTCCATAGCACGGGCTTCATGCATGTGGGTGTGTGGGGGGGGGGGGGGGGGGAGGTTATGTTATATCAAGATGAAAAAAGGCTTTCCTCCTTGCTGCACACCAAAATAATTTTCTACATTGGATGTTTAACTACTTTTTAAATGTATCCTATATTAGTCCTACATCTAGTATCTTTTCGGAATTTTGATTTCAGTATGGGCAAGAAAAATAGAAACAGTACGCAAAATAATACTTCCATTAGAAAGAAAAATTTTGGAGGGAAACAAAGGGAAATAAGGAGTAACATTTTTAAGTTATCTGCTGCGAAAAGAGGCTATTTCTCGAGTTTTAGGGTACTCTTCGAGTTAAGCTAAATTGGGAAACCTTGAATCCATATATGCACTATATGCAACTAAAGTGTTATGATAATAATTGGCTTTTGTCAGGAATGGAATGCCCCTGGGACTAATAAAGATTAAATAATAAAGCCACTTCAGCCGTGTTCACTATACATCCGTATTCAATGAACACGGTATCAAATCCGGTTATATTGCCTCCGAATCCGCGTTCTGTTCACACTACAACCATATACATTTCGATTGGCATTGGCATCGGGAGTATTCGCATCAACGCGGTGTGAAAACGCAGTAAAAGTATGGATCACACGAGTGTAGTGTGAATAGAATGTGGATTTCATCCGTGTTCACAATACCCCATACATTATTCTCCATGTTCTCTGAATACCGTATCGAATACCATTTTACTGACTCCAAATTAGCATCATACACCCATGATATATTAGCATTGCGCTAGAACTGCAAACACGAGAAATAGTACGAGAATGAATTTCCTTATAAATATAAATTTCCTTTTCAATATAACTTCAATGATTAACTAAGTAAATCAATACCGTATGTTGAATTAAGTATTAGGACAACAGTATTCGACATGCTTGTCGTGTGAAAACCATTCAGTGCGCCAATTAATATTCCGGGGGGGGGGGATCGCCCACGCACACACATGAGTATATTTTAATATTTTAATATATATATATATATATATATATATATATATATATATATATATATATATATGCCTTTTTAGCGTCTATATGACACATTTCAAGTTCGAATTCTTTACAATAAAGTATAAAGTTATAGAAAATAAATGATTATGTTTCCAGTATGAATTAATTCTAAACAAGATTTAGATATAAGTTTCGTAGTCAATTCAGAAATGGAACCAAAGTCTATTTATAATTCTATTTATAAATGTATTTCATTTGCAATATATAAATATTATTTTCTGAATAGTGCAGCTAGGGGGGAATGATTACATCGACCATCCCCTCGTCGCCGAAACGGGGGGGGGGGGGGGATATATGCTCCCTATCCCCCACCCCCATATTAACGTCTGTGCCACAGCTGAAGCATGTATTATATAATTCGCTGAAAAGGTATAATACATTGGAGACTCAAGAGCATGTTTAGTAATACCCGACTGGAACTCGAAGGTGGAGGGGTTAAACGGGTTCGAGTGAGAGTGGGTTCTTGTTGCCCGTCAAATTTCAGTGGTTTTCTCGGGGTTCTCCGGTTTCCTCCACCCCAAAGATAAAGACTGATAAAGACTGCCGAACGCCATCATCTGAGTCATCAAGCGTACAATAACTATTTTTATACATCTATTGTTACAGGTGCTCTTTTTTTATGTGACACGGGCGTAACTCCTGTTGTGGCACTCGTGTCTGGCCGCGTATTACATTCTATTTTTAATCCGTACTGGTTGAACTCTCGTTGTCATGTAAGCCTCGGGTTTTCACGCCTGGTCGTGGGTCACGTGATGACCCTGGTGTGTGGGAATACACACGGCTATGTTCTTCTCGATAATTCCTGAAATGCGTGTTTACTGTGTTGTGGGATCCTTAAGACTGTTCGAGAAGTGGAAAATTCTCGGCTTGAGATGAAGGTATATAAAGGGGCGGTGTTTCAGAAGAGAGAGAAAACAGCAGAGCAGATTCCAGCGGACGCAGAAGCGTGTGTCAGATGCTAGGACCTTATCCGACTAATGCGGCAATTATGGATTTTCAGAGACTTTCTCATGGATTTTATGCATTTGGACTTCAGTTTACTTTCTTGGTTGTTGCAAGAACTTTCCAATAGACTGTCATTCTCCGAGAGTTTACATTTAAAGGACTTATCGTGGTGGCGGTGTTGGTAACCAGGTACTGTGCACATTATTTTCTGTGAGATTGTATTGACTTGTTGCTATACCGCTGTTGTACTGTATAATTGTATTGATTTAGTGTATTGTATTGTTAGGGTTGTTTTAAGAATAAATTATTGTTATTTGTTAACAAAAAAAAAAAACACTGACTATTAATTCCCCTAGACTTTTCACGCTGCCTAGTGTTACAGAATCTGATTTGTTTTTATCTCCATTACAAAATTTGTGTTCGTCACGCATACGTGATCTGTTCATATTAGGTTCCGAAACACTATATAATTATCAGTATCATGTCTACATTCAACCAGGGAACATTTAAAGTGAAACACATCATTGTATAATCTTATTTTCTATTATCTATGCACTTCTCACTAGTGAGATGGTCAAAAGGGCTTAATTGAATCTTTATTAGGACAAAACGAACTAGGTTTACATGATTAATTAAATAAACATCTCAAAGGACAGTACTACACAAATACCTAGTCTTGATTGCGGACCAAAGGAATCGGTTATAGAACTCGAGTAATCGAGTACTCCTTTTTGTACTAAAACGATAACGAGGCTGTGCAATATATATAGATCATGTCACCTGTTCTGCATTTGATATGAGGCTGCTGTTGAACCCATTCTCTGAGGGCCCTCACGGCACCCAGCCTTTCCTTCGGGTCCTCGTTTAGTTCTTTCTTCGCCTTGGCCAGCGAGGCAGCGTCCAGTTTACACTCGTACTCACTGTCCTGGATCTCCACTTTAGTATGACTCATTGTGCTGGGTTTAAGGAACTGTCGGTGTAATAAATGTTATATTATAAAATATATAAAATATTTTATAATAATTATGAAGACATCCAGTTTGATATCAAATTACCAGTAAGTAAAAGGAATTTTGTAAATATGAGATACATCCTGAACTTTTCATTTACTTACCCACAGGAAGAGTTTTTATCACGGTACAATACCCCTCTTGTACACCGTTGTTGTAAACACTATTTATACTCTAATATCATCAGAAGTTCATGGGTGTCGCAAAGACGGTCACCTGAGCCGCACCGGATAGTTCACGCATGACCTGGTACACGGGGAAGATCAGCCACCCGTAGAATTGG
Organism: Sipunculus nudus; assembly: GCA_026874595.1. Classification (NCBI taxonomy): domain Eukaryota; kingdom Metazoa; phylum Annelida; class Sipuncula; order Golfingiida; family Sipunculidae; genus Sipunculus; species Sipunculus nudus. The sequence continues at coordinate 45,093,163 of CM049306.1, read as the reverse complement.
TATGAACTCCGCAGACTTTGGTAACTATGCAGGGGCTATATTTTTATGTTTTTACGTAAACATTTTTAATTACATTTTTATGTAAACATTGATGTCTGCAATCGCCGAGCATTCGCAAGGGAAGCCGCTAGACCCAGTCGTGGCCTCTATACTACAGAGCTACAACTGGGTCTAGGGAAGCCTCTACCAAAGGGAGCAAACACTAGGCTAAAGAAAAAAAAGAAAGAAAGGAAAAAAGGGGAAAGAAAAAAATTGTAATCAATAGTTATGCACTCGGTAGGGGCCCTGAGAAAATCCATCCACAAGAAAAATTGACTCATATATTAATAAGGAATCAAACTCATAAACTTCTTTTAGCCTAAAAACTAGATATGTGTAGTCGCCGAACACTAACAAAGACAGCCTACCTCGTTGAACATTAACAATGCCTCCTCCCCGTTACCCCAAGTGAGCAGAAAAGCTTCCTCGGCTAAAAAGAGCTCGGATGGGTTTATCTAGCTTGAAAATTAGGTCAAAAATATGTTTTTAGTAGAAACGATGTTTGACAGAAGGGCGCTATGTCTTATTCTGTGTTGAAAGATCATCTTTTGAAAATCAGCCATATATGAGATGTACGACCTTGGAAATAAGTTCCAGGTCAAAACTAAATATCAGTGCAAATTTGTCACCTATGACTACTACTCTGCCCAAAGATCAGTGTTAGAAAACCTGTCATATTGGAGATCTAGCGGAACCACTTGAGAAAGAAAGAAAAAAAAAAGAAAAGAGCATGCTGGATTTTATGCTGTATGAAATAATTTATTATTATTATTATTATTATTATTAGCATATTACACGATCTTGCGTTGGGACAGATATACGCAACTTCGACCAACATCACCCGAGGAAGGTTTTCCATGGGTATTGTTCACCCGCTTGGTACAATTGCATAGTTTCTGATAGATGGCCCTTTGCAATAGTTACCAATCAATGTCCTCAGGAAAAATATGAAAACGAGCACTATCCTTTACTGACTGTTTAAAAATCCTAGAAAACGGGTATTTCCGAGGCGCTGTCAAAGAGGAGTGACGTGGCAACGGTTTTAGTGCCAGCGTGAGATATAATTGTAATTATTATTATTATTATTATTATTGTTGTTGTTGTTAAATATATTTCGGTATATTTATAAAATTTTATCACATGAAACACCTACACAGTTACCCAAGGCCACACCAGTACTACGGGTGGCTAGTCTGCCCCGCATGACAGACCATGCATACGGGTGGTGCCCTGGGTTCAGGTCACGGCCTTTGCGACCCGCATGAAAACCTTAAAATATACACATTGCCTGATACAGCAGTGAGCAATATAGTACGGTTACTAAAGTGGTGAGTGAATGAAATTTAAGGATTTAGGTCATATAAAAAAGTTCTTTTTTCTTTTTTATTTTTTAATTATTAATACAATTTAATTCTGATAATAATCCATCGATTGCAGTTGTAGATCCGGGTGGGAGGGGGGGGGGGGTCAAACCAGTTTTTTTGCAGACTAGACCCCCTCTTTTCTGGAATAGAGGATCTTATTTTAGGTTTTCATTTATTCTTCCTGGATTGGACCATCCCCTTTCCAAAATGCTTAATCCGCCCTGGTTTGATATGATTTTTATACGACACATAGCGTGTATTTTCAACAAGGGCTTATGCATCATGGATCCACTTTTTTATACTCTTCATTTGTAGATAAATGGTTAAATTAATGAATTAAGCAATTTGCATAGTCTTATTAAATAATCAAAGGAAGAATCTCTCAACATGCAGGTGTTTTTACCTAGCTCTTGATCACATATTATTAAGGTTATTATGTTTAGGACACCACGAGAAATTACTATAGAAACAAGTTACACAGGAACCCATTTATTTATTCTAAAGTCACACAAACATATACATATACACTGAGATACACTGAGGAAAAATGTATCAAAATGCACTCATTTAACTCTGTCAAGATCTATTTCATTAACTGCAGAATACATGATGCCACGAACTTGAGAGAGAAAAACTTTTATTACCTCAAATTTCAGGAACACATTATGTCAGAATGGTGGTTTAGATTTTCAGAATATTTTCCTCTTCTCAGCTTACCTGAATCTTATGTGTATTAACCCCTAAGATAAATAATAATTAATTCACTCTACATTGTTTTGAATTTGTTTGATTCAATAAAGTATTTTATGCACTTGTGTTATAATATTTAATTAGCACATTTAAAAAACTTTAATGATTCATATTTGCCTTTGTTTCAACAACCTCCTTTTAACTAAAACTAACTTATTATTTTAACAGAGCAACGATATTTACAATAGTTATGTGTGATTGTACATGAGGAAAAAATATATAAATATGAATTTAACAATTGTAAAAACATAGTAACCGGTAAGTGAAGTTTTCAAAATCATAAGATTCAAAGTAAAGACGTTTGTGAACCTAACTGTCTCCAACTGACATTCACATCCATTAAGAGACAGCTAGATATCGCTTTATGTAACTGCAATGAAAGACTTCGGGAAAAAGAATTGCTAAATGCTTTCTTTTGAGGCAAGATATTTAAAGTTTTACATGTATATATATATAATTACTTACTTTGAGCACGTCCTGAATCACTCTGGTCTTGTATAGTGTTAAAGATACATAATCATTTACAATAATATGTGTTATATCTGAAGCTGTCAGTTCATTCTGGATTAATACAAAAGTTTCCCAGCAATCCATCCAAACAGACGGACATACTCACTCCAACGCACCTGTTTTATACGTCGTTATTGTTTTATGTGTTAGTAAACACAGTCAATGTGTGTCTGTTTACCTTACCAAGACTGCTTGACCCGAGGTTTAATCCTGAGCATGCGCAACAACTCCCGTAAAGAGAAGAAACATGAAAGAGGAAACACAGAAGAAATATATGGAGCCCCTAAAGTGACATACGTGATATTTTTTTCTGGGTAAATATCGCATTCCCTCGCGATCTTTTCGCATTCCCTCGCGATCATTTCGCGTTCCCTCTCGATCTTTTCGCTTTCCCTCGCGATCTTACAAATGATCACTAGGCTGGTTCCTCCTCCCCTATATCTAGCATACAACATCTAGCATACAAAAAATTGGACGCAGGAACCAGTACAACAGTTATTTGTGTCTCGTTCTGTGTCTTTAACACCACCATGCTCTACCTCTTAGATATACACTCGATGTCAGGTTAACAAAGCGATACTTGAATAAGAAAGATTAGCCTTTTTGCCATGTTTCTGATATATGTTATCTATTCCCAATTTAATTATTTTTAATTTTTTTTTGCAGACCTCTTTTAATTTTTTTTAGCAATTAGATTATCAAATTATTCGTTTCTATCTCTTTGTTTATTAGCAGTCAGACCCAACAACGGATCAACAATGTCAACCTGGAACAGGCCCATATCCCGATGTAATTTACGGAAATTGATAATATTTTTCAACTCAGTTATTGGTTCAGACCCATTTTAAGATGGGTCAGGCCAAATTACCAATCAACAATATCAACTTAGCACATGCCCATCTCCCTATATTCATTTACTGATATTGGAAATATTTTATACACATTTGTTATCTATAAAATAAGACAAATAATAAAAAAAATATACACATATTTAAATTTATTTAAATTTATTTAAATTTATTTAAATTTATTTAAAAAATAAAAATAAAAATCATTGTACAAAATATAGAACCTTTGCAGGTTTATATTTCCATCCATCAGCTACTTTCCACACATAATACCATAAAATATACAAATTATAATACTCGTAGATGAGAAACTATTATTTATTTCATCTTTTTTTCCCTTTCTTTTAATTCAAAGCTGTAGGAATGCATCGGCAGATCATGATGGGATATTTGGTCGGTCGTTCTTAAGATCGGAAGATGGCGCGCGACATATATAAATATATATATATATATATATATATATATACACAATGAAACCTCGTTGTGAAGAAAACTTCGACACATAAGAGGTTCGACACAAACGGGTTTTATTTGGTAACAATTTAACTAGAGTTGTCCGTAATATCGAGTTTGTAACTTCGACATAAGCGGGGTATTCGACTTAAGCGAGTTCGACACAACGAGGTTTCACTGTATATATATATATATATATATATATATATATATATATATATATATATATATATATATTAACACATAAAAAAACTTAAATGCGAATTTAAAAACTTTATTTTTAATCATACCCATTAATGACCTTCCACCCCCCCCCCCCCCCACCCTAAATTCTGAAATTTCTGGGTCCCCACTGGTTTGAATTTATTATTCTGAAATGTTCTGAACTTTTGATGTCCTAAGTTGTGCTATACAAAGTGCGACCCGAAAGAGACCGATTTGTGCTCGGTCGGACAAGGGGTGATCACTAAAGCTCTGATGACCTATGGTCAGCTGAGCTAAATAAATGCATGTATTGTCCAAGAAGCAAGCGGAAGGTCCAATTTGGTTTGGTCAGATTCACTGAAATGTTTTTACTTTACCAATTAATTCTGTTTTACGTTAACGGCTAGGGAAATCTGTTACATTATTGTTTGATTTCGCATTACATTATTGGTGAGTGATACGTTATCAGTCATTTACTTATTACGTTATCATTTGGTTTTACATTATCAGTTGTAACAGTCCCATAATTATACACTAGTATGCAGATATTCCAGTTTCCAGACGGTTGTTTACCCTGGATCATTTTTATACCCACCTTGTCTCATTAATGTATTTTTGTAAATGTGGTTCTCCATTAAGAAACATAAATATTAAACTTATTTGCCGACCCCACATCAGTGAATACAAAACCACAAGTGTGCCCCGGGAGGACCAACACATTTTTCAATTGCCAGTCGATAAACAAATGAAGCATAGAACCGACCTTTAGAGAATGAGAATAAAAACTGCTTATTTTGATATCTGGGCCCTGTTTCCTGACTTTTAATTTGTACGAGCTAGGTGGACATTTTCCTGGATTGTTGTGCCTCCTTTCGAGTTTGACATTTGCAAACTTTACTTTTGGCATTTATAATTACTCTTTTATTAAAGATTTTTTTTGGTGGAGGTAACCGCCACCATTTTCAATATTTTAATATTAACATCTGCAGAATTCCATTCCGCTTCCGGATTACGTGACACGGCATTATCACACGCTTCCTCTGTTTTTTTTTCCCTGGCGGTAACCAGGCCCGGTGACCACTGCACTTGCGAGCCCTTGGTGCGTAATCTATCCCATTGCTGGGTCGAACACCCGAAGCAGGGCCGGCGAGCACGATCTTCCAATTAAGTCTATTTTAGTCTCTTACACCATCTTCAGAGAGATATTACTCACAAAACATCAATTAATAATTATGGTTAACATTTTGTTTCATATAATTATTTCATGCGTTTTTTTAATAGAGAATCATTTGTTAACTTTTCCGCAATTTTAAATGAAGAAATATTAAAAGGAAAGACGATAAATATATGATAAAAATGCCTGAAAATGTATGTATGTTCTAAGATGACATTATTGTTAAATATAATCGGGATATGTGATATATCCTGTTTCGTAATTAAAATCATAAGACCAAAAACGAAGGCGTCATTTCTATATAGCAGATCTAATAATTTTAAGACATTCCGATTATTTTAAGTATGTCTTAGGTTGTTTCCTTAATAATAAATAGCAGATATGTGGGGCATGAGGCACATATATATATATATATATATATATATATATATATATATATGTATATATATGTATATATATATAGTTTTGACAGTGGAAGTATCAATTTTCCAAGAGGAACTGTGTCCAGTATTTTAAGTATTTGATAAAATCTGGCCTAATATTAATTTCTTGTCAGGTAAAAGTAAAAAATATAAAATATTAATGAAAACATTTATACCATATATATATATATATATATATATATATATATATATATATATATATATATATATATGTTATCAGACCATTTGAGATCATCCTGAATAATTGTAGCAAGCTACTTTTAATTATTAACAATTAACTCCAACATTGTTGATACACACTTTAATTACTACATTACACCCTTTCCTAAAATCGAATAAAACTTCCTTTGTTTTTTTTTTCATTTAAAAGAAGATTATGATTGACAACATTTAGTCTGATATAATATCTCTTGCCTATAAGGCAGTTCATTGTCATCAGAAATGAGTCCTAAGGTCACTGTGTCATCTGCATATTTAATCATTTTACTAATCTAAAATTATACAAGTATCGTTGTGTTGACCTGACATCGAGCGTATATATTATTGGAGCGTAGTGGTATTAAAGACACAGAGAACGAGACACAGTACTGTTTTACTGGTTTCCGCGTCCATTTATTTGCATGTATGCCAGATATAGGACAGCAGGGAACCAGCCTAGCCGAACAGATCGCGAGGGAACGCGAAAAAAATCGCAAGGGAACGCGAAAAGATCGCGAGGGAACGCGTAAAGATCGCGAGGGAACGCGATATTATCGCGAGGGAACACGAAAAGATCGTGAGGGAACGCGAAAAGATCGCGAGGGAACACGAAAAGATCGAGAGGGAACGCGATATTATCGCGAGGGAACGCGAAAAAGATAGCGAGGGAACGCGAAAAGATCGCGAGGGAACGCGATATTATCGCGAGGGAACGCGAAAGGATCGCGAGGGAACGCGAAAGGATCGGGAGGGAACGCGATATTATCGCGAGGGAACGCGAAATTATCGCGAGGGAACGCGATATTTACCCAGAAAAAAAATATCACGTATGTCATTTTAGGGGCTCCATAGAAACACCAGTCTGAGGGTTGAACAATCGTTTTTTTTTCAGTTTGTGCGGTACGGCCTTGGTGGCGTGCGCGCTATATTTATGCCCGATGCCAGCTTACTTGCGTAGCGATACCAGGTCCTTCGTTGCACGAAACAGGCCTTCGAATTCTTGCGACCGTATGACGATAAGATGGTTTATCAGTTTCATGTTATAAAATATATTCTAACTTTATTTCATCACAGGCAGTTCATTAATCCCGACACAAATCATGAGTCATTCCAAAGTGGAGATCCAGGACAGTGAGTATGTGTGTAAACTGGACAAGGCCTCCCTGGACAAGGCGAAGAAAGAACTAAATGAGGACCCCAAGGAAAGGCTGGGTGCCGTGAGGGCCCTCAGAGAATGGGTTCAACAGCAGCCGCATATCAAATGCAGAACAGGTGACATCACCTTTTTCTTGTACCGCCTCGTTAGTGTATTAGTGCTGAAATGTGGACAAGAGTACTCATATTCACCAGTAATTCTATAGTCGAGAATTCCTGTCGGAAATCATGGCTCGAGTGCTTCTATATCCTCGCTCTTTGTGATATTAAAGCTGTTATTCATGATTATTAATTATGCCTTTAAATCTAATTTGTTTCGTAACAATAAAAAAAAGATGTTCTGCACCTCACTACAACAGTCTGCAATACCAGATTGAAACCAATATCTTCTTTAATGTATTACAGTGGACCAGCCAAAGGTGATTTTTTCACTTTTAAGGGCATTACTTGTCAATAGCAGGCATCCATGCTTGATCAATCAGCCATAGAGTGAAGAAAAAGATGTGGGTGGATTACCCCTTAAAATTTTGAATTTCGAGGTCATTTTCAAGGTCATTTTCACTCTAGGGGACATTGCCTAGTAATATCAGGCATCCATGCAGACCAACTATATGCAGATATATGGATGATATTTCATTGCATGTCTTTACCTATCACTAACTGCAGGGCAAGGGCAAAATAATATTGATTCCCATATATCTCTATAAACCAGTGATTCCTGGATGATATTTCATTGCATGTCTTTACCTATCACTAACTGCAGGGCATGGGTAAAATAATATTGATTCCCATATATCTCCATAAACCAGGGATTCCTAGATGATATTTCATTGCATGTCTTTACCTATCACTTACTGCAGCGCATAGGCAAAATAATATTGATTCCCATACATCTCTATAAACCAGTGATTCCTGGATGATATTTCATTGCATGTCTTTACCTATCACTAACTGCAGCGCATGGGCAAAATAATATTGATTCCCATATATCTCTATAAACCAGTGATTCCTGGATGATATTTCATTGCATGTCTTTACCTATCACTAACTGCAGGGCATGGGCAAAATAATATTGATTCCCATATATCTCTATAAACCAGTGATTCCTGGATGATATTTCATTGCATGTCTTTACCTGTCACTAACTGCAGGGCATGGGCAAAATAATATTGATTCCCATGTATCTCTATAAACCAGGGATTCCTGGATGATATTTCATTGCATATCTTCATCTTATTCTTCTTTCTATGCTTAATTTTGGATGTCTTTTTTCTTCTCCCTTTTTTCTTCCTACTTTTTCTTCTTATCTTTTACCTTTTTTTGTTTTCTTATGTCTCTTTTATTTTTAATTTTTTTCTTTTTCTTCTGGTTTTCATTTTCTTTGTCTTATTATTATTATTGTTATTATCATCATCAATATCAATTTTGTTTCGTTTTTAATTATCATTCGCTAAGCTGCATTTCAGCCAAGCTAAGCTGTGGTCTTTTATACATGGCGTAAAAGTGAATGTAAGGCACCATTGTCTCAATAAATCGAATTAATTGCCTTTAAATATGCTGAGCGTATTGATTGTAGAATCCAATATATGACACTGTTGATGACTTTTTTTAAGTTTTTTTGTTGGTTTATGGATATTTTGAGACTGGCAGATATCAGTCATGTCACAGTTTTGTCCAGCAATTATATTTATTGCGCTAGACTACTACCATGCATGTAATGTGCCTTAAAAGAGACTATTATTCCTATCTGAAATGAATGTCTTCAAACATCTGACCTACAATTGTGATTGTTTGGTCATGAGCTATAGATCACTTGCTTTTATCATAATTGTTCTTCTTATTTTTCTCTTTTTATTATTATTATTATCATCATCATCATCTTCTTCTTCAACTAGATACACTGCACCTTTTGATGTACCTGAGAGGAGCCAAGTTCAGTCAACTGAAGGCAAGAAAAATGTTGGAAAAAAGTTATTATAATTATTATTATTATTATGATTATTATTTATACTATTATTATTATAATTTTAATTTTTATTATTAACCAGATACACTGCACCTTTTGATGTTCCTGAGAGGCGCCAAGTTCAGTCAACTGAAGGCAAGAAAAATGTTGGAAGGAACGTACAGAGTACATACGAATCTTCCACAATGGTTCCGTTATTTGGATACGACTGACCAAAAAATTCTCAAGGTTCTTGATACCGGGTTTGTCTTACCGTTATATCGTATACAATAATGTGTCAGCTGTAAAATCAAAAACTGTGTTTTATCAAAACAAGTAGTTATAATACAGCAGGTCTTGAAAAATGCTATTATTAGGTTTTCTGTCAGGTAAACCCGTAGCTTGGCCTAAAAATGCAAATCTGCCTCCAGGGACATACGTTTACCAACAGTTGCATAAGATTGATCATGGTGATGTCAGCCCACTTGTTTGACTTCAGGTTGGATTCTCTTAACTCCTGAAGAATTTTTACCTATTCCTAATTGGTTAACAGATTTAAATAAGATTTTGTCACGAATATTTACTGATAAAATAGAAAATATGCCAACATAGGTGGCGCCACACACTAATAACATTTCTATGACAGTAACACTAAGCCTGTTAAGAGTGACATTGTTTACTTCACCTATTTTACAAGAAATTTTGGGGCAGACAAAATGTTTTGTAGGGACACATAACATAGTCAAAGTTTGTGTTATTTGATAGGAATTAAGATCAATTAATGCTTATTTAACTGTTTTTGTACTAAGAAATATACTATTAGAGGCTCAAAATTTCATCAATGAATGTACATTTTGAGATATTGTGCCTTTCCGTATGAGCGAATATTATGTCCGTGCGGGACGCGCGCGCAACCCGCCCATGCAGATTGTCCCTTTCAATAAATATATATATATATATATATATATATAAGTAAAATGTTTTGATTCAATATTCAATTCAAATATTTACACTGGGGAGGCAAGTCGGGGAGGCAAGGTTTTTTTTCCCGAGGACAAGAGCATGTACCGGCAACTTTATATACCGCATGCGACATCCTCATGCGGGCCCCGTAAACAATCCAACCCTCATAGATTTTAAAGATCCAAATGTAGAACCTGCGTATGGAGGATAATGATTTTTTATGCCGCTAGTGGAGGTAAATGCGCTTTTTAATTGCTTTCTGTTTGCTTTATTATAGGTTTATGCTGCCACTTCCGAAGAGAACGAAGGACGGCTGTAGAATCCTTCTTTTCCGCTATGGTAAGTCACAGCTACAGCCAATCTGGGCTAATAAAATAAGTATAAAATATCTTTATTGTAATTTTGGATAAAGGACATTCGGTTAATCAGCATAGATTTACCTGTTCCTGTCTGTCTGACCATATATGCAGACGAAATATCCCAACAGCTCTTTGTAAATTTAAATCAATAACGGAATTGACCAATATTCATTCGTGATTCCTTAATCTACTCTGATAGATTCCGTATCGGCTTCAGGCAATTTTGAATTAAAATGGCAATAACGCTCTAACCGTATGATTTTTATTTTTACATGTTATTAAAATTGTTGTTTGGCATTGTCTTCGTGTTGGCCTGAGGGCGGGGGATCGGTCCTGCGTGCCTCAGGCCAAGGGATGATACGACTGCAAAAGTAGAATTTGAAGGCAATCCTCAACACCCTGGTACATGATATCTTTACGATCACGCATGCAGTCAACACAATCAACCGTGTACAGTCGCTCTGTTTCATGTTGCATTCAAGTGAAACACTTCAACAGTGCACATGAACCTTCACATAACCACGGTTTTAGTATGTTTTCTGTATCATTCCTGGGCGGTGCGTCACTATGCAGAATGATATTACATGACTTGTTACGTTTGTCGATTTCATTCCGGGGCGGTGAGCCAAAATGCACAAGTCAAGTGCCCTTTAACCGGTTGATAACACGCGTCGTTGATTAATAAATATAAAATGCACTATATATAAAGTAATTTTTCGAAAGACCTCCTTATCCTGAAATTCTAGCAGGTGGCATTTTTTTCTCTTTTAGGAGCTATTCCGGCTGAAGTATCAGTGGATCTCGAAGTCAGACTGAACACAATAGTCTCCCTCGAACATGAATGGGACGAAGGGGTCCAGGTTAACGGACGTATGTATTTTTTTGATCTGACGGGAACGACTCTGAAACATAACACCAGGTGGGGCCCAGACAAATTAAGGAAGTGGGTCAACTGCTGGCAGGTGTGTAGACTGGTACCTGGCTCTAATTTGTCAAACTTATTTTCATAATTTACGTTTCACGAAGACATGATGTTCCGCAATCGTAAAACAACTTCCTGAGGTCCTAGGATGAAGAGGTTATGCCTCCAACAATGATGCTCGGCCGTTTTTGTTGCATGTGTGTGTGTATCCGAGCCATATCTTCGAAAGTACTGGATGGATTTCGATGCCATTTTGTTTAAGGATTGGCCATAAGCGAATTGGGAGAGAAAAAAAATGGACGGATTGGTCCAATTGATATGCGGATCTGGATACAAATAAATTCAGCCCCACCCCCCTTTGCCCGCTATATCTCGTGTGTTTTGTTTCGTACAACAGGGTTTGACCTAAAATTTAATCCTTTTTCCAAGCTCTATTTCCCACTGTTCAACAAAATTTCATGAGCATCCTTCATTGACATTAAAGACTGAAAATCGCTTGTAATAAATGTAAATTCTTTACTTGTGAACTACCCATGAATATTCACATGGATATGTTTGTTTCTCTTAACCTGGTCTGAAGTGAAAGCCAAGGAAAAGCTTTTGGAGATACAACTACACGTAAAAACACGACACGGAATCCTTAATGGATCGAAAGACTCTTCTTTGGTAGACTCGGAATGGCAAGAGGGATTAAACTTCGATACGTTAAGCTACAGTTTGTCTTCATTCAACATGTTATTTAATGCTGTTTTTATTTTGTATTGCAGGGTAACTTCCCTGGACGATACAAATCATTTCATTTCTATAACATGGGTGCTGGTGTGGAAGCCATTGTCAGCTTTATGTTGACCATGATGACCCCAAAACTGAAAAGCAGGGTAAGTGGGGAAGTTCCGTATAAGAGACTTATCTTAGAGATTTCATCAGTCTAATTTATTTTTTAAGCTTGTATCAACCACAGTTCTTGAGCTTTATGTTTGTTAACAGTTGAGAATTGATGAGATGAATGCAATTTCATTTTTTAGAACATATCCATACAAAAAAATGAATAACAATAAATGAATAATATTAAAATTATAATTTTTTGTTTAATTATTGCTATTATCTTTTCCCAGGTCCATCTGCATGGACATTCGCTTGATGGCGTTTATAAACACATACCAATGGAGCTATTGCCAGAAGAATATCTTCCCGATGAATACACCGGGCCACACGCGGGTTCCATTAAAGAAATTACAGGTAGACCACATTGATATAAACATTATTGTTAAAATCCTAAATTATCATGCTATACCTGCTTTTGCAGACAAAACAATCCTTTTTGCCTTCATACCATGCCGGTACGTATATTTTAAAGGCTAGAACAAAATCTTATCTATTCAGTTTAAATAATGGCAATAAGCGTTCCTCGAAATTTCTCCTAGCTGCACTTTGGGATTATTACAAATTAAACTGTTACGCATTGTGAAAGTATAAGCGTAAATTGTCATATAATTGTATTGAATTTCCACTCACAGCCAACTTCCGTAAGGAAGTGACTGCGGCAGAGTTCCGTAACCGTCTGATGCGCTGGACAGATGGGCGTTATGGAGTCAACGATAAACTTCGTCCGGCAGCCACTGGCATGGAGGCCTCGTTCAGGAAACTCAATGTGGATTAACCTGAGCTGTCATACTGCACGTGATCGTTAAATTAATATACTCTTAAATAATATATACTAATAATATACTGTGTTTTTACGACAAATTGACCAAAGCCTTATGAGACATTCAAGAGATTAAATATCCGAATTTACGTTTCACGACATTTTGGACTCTTTTCCGTGATCCCATGAGTGTTTACATCAACCAATCACCAGCTTCCAAAAGTGTTTGTTTTTTGCATGAGATTAATGAGCTTGACCGGCATAAGTGTGCTTGCAATCTTGTGCTGCAAACATTGCTTTTGCAGCTTTTTAATTGATTTGTTTACTTAAATATAGTGTAAGATAGGCATTTAGTCCCCATGTTGAAATCAGGTGATACCTAAGGTTTGTCTTGCGAGTTATGTTTTTAAAGTGGACTTTTCAGTTGCTTAAACATATATTCCCTTAAACATGGAGACAGGTTTCAACATACAATAATAATATACACGTATAATATTAGCACAAATTATCTGAAGCAGGAAGGGTTTCTGTTTTTGTTACAGTCATGGCTGGGTAGCATTACCCAAATAAAATTATTATCAGTACATCATCTTGGTTGGTTTCATATATCTTTGACTGCTGTGTTGTGTAGTATAACAATTAAAACATAAATTAAATACCAAGTTCTGTGGGTAAACCAAAGGCCTCAAAGCCGGGGAATCTAAGCCGTCGAGCCTTGAGATTTTTCACGGCCAGCGTTCTGAGAACTTAATGGGAAGATTGTGACTCAATGCACTCGACCCCTGGTCGTCTAAGTTGTTACGTTACGCTTAGTCAGGTTTGGTGTCAAACCCTGTTAAGGACATGGAGTTCACAAAGAAGGGTCATAGAGCATGTTCTGTTACATAGAAAAACACCAGTACATACGAATATAAATACAAGTGAATAAAATTAAAAATTATATTTGTTTCATGGGTGTATTATTAATTTTAATGTTTTTTTTTAAATTTTATTTACCGAATTTTTGCCAAAGATGCTACATTAATTTAGAATATGGATAGGTGACGAAAAGTTCTAAGAGCGACGGAGGTAGGGAGACGTTTCGTCGCTCAACACGGCAAACGAACAGAAATCCGTGGGTGTCACGATAAATTCCGCTCAACTTTACCGCCAACTTTACACTAGATTTTCAATGAGAGCTTATGGCGCCGTATGTTCCGAAAGTTTCAAAGTATAAACACAACCATAGCACCGCTGAGTCCAGGGTTGCCTTGCATCATCACTACATTTGGGCGATATTAATTTAAAGGACCTTATCTTATTACCCCTTGGTGTTCGTAATTTCCGGACTTTTTCTCCTATTTCTTCAGGTACAGCTCCACGAACTGTAGCACCGGCATGGTCTAGCAGTTAATGACGACAGTTCTGTGAAATATGAATTAACCAGGACACAGTAAAATTATGAATCCCGAAAAGCAACTGAACTTAAAAGGGACTATCTGATAAAGGACGTCTATCAACTATAGATGATTCCTTGAACCTTTCATAAAAGTAGGTCAGGAAACACCGATCCCACGGTACATAGGATGTTATAGTTAAGTTTATAACCTCATTTTTATAACAAAAAGGGAGGGGTGCCAAAAAATAATCCAAACACGTTCAACAATGACATCTGGCGGGCAAAGCAGACCAGTTTTGCAAATGGCAGGTTTACAGCTTTTGACCTTTTCAGCTAACGTACATATGCATCGAACCACCATCAAGTTGCATGGGTTTTCTGTTTATGAACATGTGCGCATTAAGCGTGTTTACTAAGAGCTTGTGGACAAGAAAGGTCATACATCTGAGACAGAGGTATTATCTAAGAACCTTTCTTAGCGTGAATTACCTAAGTTCGTTAATTTGTACGCAGAGTAAGCCAGAAATCACATAACTTCTACAGATAGGGAACCTGAATAGCTGACTTTAATATATGGAGACTAAAATAATCTTAGAAGCCCCATCTCCTGATCGTCCTTGTAGCACCACCATTGAAAAAACACTGTTTTGTCCTTGATTAAATAATTTAAAGGGGCCTAATCACCTATCTGACTTTTATAAACTGTAGGTAATCCCTCGGAGCTTAAAATAGGCCAGAGAACGTGGATATCACCGCACATAGGCTGCTTGTTTTGTTCAGATCAACGTGTTTATAATATTTGGACCCCCCATATAATCAAAACAAATTCAACAAGGGTATCTGGCAGCAAATCAGATAATCCAGAACTTTGCAAATGGCGTTTTGCAACAAGCGACCTTTCTACCTATGCATATATGCAATCTTCCCCTTAGATAATATGTTTTTCCCGTATATCAACATTGCTGTGTTTACAAACATGTTGTTGATAAACAAGTTCATACATTTTTCACGAAGACCTTATAAGAACTTTTCACAACCAAATTACCCTTAGATTATTAATATATACACAGAAGAAGCCAGAGATCACATAAGTTCTTTTAAAAAAGTATGTAAATGGGCACCTTTAATTTCACGCATAAAGGCTATGTACGCTATGTATTTATCCCTGGTATAAGTTTGCAAACATTCTGTTGTATTTCTGTAATAATTAAAAAATATTCTGTCATGTTTTTATTCATAATTCATTCATAATATTCATATTTATATGAATAAGCTATGTTTAATTACTCGAGATCGTCTGAGAATGTATAAAATTAAAGGCCTCTGTCTCTGATGACTCTTGATCTTGCCCGATACAAGATAGGTCTCATTTTTTTATGACAGATAAGGTTTCCTTACAAGCTAGTGCAGTTCTAAACATTCCTTGAATTTTACCCTGATATACATCATTCATACTCAGTTAAACAAGGCCTCTCGATTTGTATGGATGGCTAGTCTTCACCCTTTATACCAGGCGATGCGTGGTTCAGGTCACGGCCTCTGCGTCAGCGACATGCTTGAATTCCGAGCATTGAAGTATTGAAGTGAAGTACACATTGCCTGATACAACGGTGTACCAGACGACAACAGTACCGTTGTTGAAGTGTTTTCCTGTGGGTAAGTAAATGAAAATTTCAGGAGGATCTCATTTCTATAAAGCCCCTTTTATTTACTGTTGGCTTAAGGTTTCATGAGGAAGTACAGTTTATTTTTTTATGATACACTCATAAACTTTTCACAAAATTTGACGAAGCTGTTCTGGCTAATTCTGAAGAAGATATTGGTATGTTGTAATGTTATATTCCATGTATCCATTTGAATGGATGTCGAAATGTATTTTATGACACACACTATGTATATATATATATATATATATATATATACATATATATATATGTGTGTGTGTGTGTGTGTGTGTGTAGTAGATGAAGGATTGTAGACCAACATATGATAACAATGGTGAATTTATTCATGTATCAAGTGACATGTTATGGACTTTTTAAATTTAATTTATGTTATAACTCTTCATTAAATCTTCGAAAGCTAATTTTATCCCAGCACAATGAGTCATTCCAAAGTGGAGATCCAGGACAGTGAGTATGAGTGTAAACTGGACAAGGCCACCCTAGCCAAGGCGAAGAAAGAACTGAACGAGGACCCGAAGGAAAGGCTCGGTGCCGTGAGGGCCCTCAGAGAATGGGTTCAACAGCAGCCTCATATCAAATGCAGAACAGGTGACATGATCTTTTTCTTCTACCGCTTCGTTACCGTATTAGTGCTGATATGAGTACTCGAGTACTCGAATCCGAGTAATTCTATAACCGAGTCCTCCTGTCTGCAATCAGGACTCGATTCTAGTGTGTCATGTGCACTTTGAAATTTAAGTATTTTAGACCAGGAAAGGTAAAACCAGTAAACCTTTTTTTTATTTAACTTTATCTTTTCTATATCTTTATATTACTAGTAGTGCTATTTCAGCAAAATAGTTTCTATTTGCGCGCTTCATTCATAGTTAGGCGATATTACTATCGATTCAAGCGCCTGTGTCTGGAATCATATCAAGATTTCAAGACTGGTTAGGGTTTGTGGGCGTCAAAATATGTTACCCACAATGCAGGGGGCCTTCTAAATACACCTAGGTATTAATGTAGTGAAGAGGGTAATGTAATTCAAATATGTTGGATAACAATTTTTTTTCAGGCCAAGTTAAATATACATGGGTATTTGTAAGCATATCCATGTAAAATGTAAACAGAAAGTGTTTCCTTGAAATGTAACGGATTTTGATTTTTAAGTGTAACAGCTAAGCCATTCTAGTCCAGGCGATCCATACTTACTAACTGGGAGAGGTTCATTTTAAGTATAACCACGTCTTCGACTTAAGTCTGTCCGTCCGTCCGTCGGTAAACAATTATTATATGCGACGCGATGTCTCGAAAAGTTTTACTCGGATCTAAATTGCAGGAGAAGGTGCATCTCACGGGTCTCAATAGTTGATTAGGTTTTTTTGTCATACTTGAATGATTTTTTTTTTATTTTTGTTTTTAAATTTAGAATTTTTATGCAATATCATAACATTTCATATGCGACGCGATATCTCGAAAGGTTTTACTCAGATTTACTTCTAATTGTAGTAGCGGGTGTACCTTATAGGTGTCAAGAGCTGATTAGGATTTGGTCACACTTGAATGATTTTATGATTTTTTTATGATTTTTTTAATACAAATATTTTACATACCATATGTGACTATTTCTCAAAAAGTTTGACTGCATGGATCTAATTCTAATTATAGTAGCAAGTGCATCTTAAGGGTCTCCAGAGTTGTTTGGGTTTTGGTTACACTTGAATGCATTTTGGATTTTTATACGCCTGGCTATGACGGGACGTATTTTGGTAAATCCAAAGTCCGTCAGTCCGTCTACCTGTCGTCCATCCGTCCGATAACTTTTAGTATCGCCGCGATAACTTACCAAGGTTTGATGATTTTTTCTCACGAAACTCACCATTACTACCTTCCAATAGATTATCTCATTTATAGGCAAAATCCCAACCAAGGTTTGATGATTTGACCATTACTACCTTCCAATAGATTATCTCATTTATAGGCAAAATCCCAACCAAGGTTTGATGATTTGACCATTACTACCTTCCAATAGATTATCTCATTTATAGGCAAAATCCCAACCAAGGTTTGATGATTTTTTCTCACGAAACTCACCATTACTACCTTCCAATAGATTATCTCATTTATAGGCAAAATCCCAACATATTTAATGAGGTCAGAGGTCACAAGGCTACTTTTTGGTGTCGCCATGATAAAAACAACGAGGAATACGATGGATTTTGATCAAACTCGGCAGAAATATTAATCAATATAATTCCTCGCCTAATTTTGATTTCCAGCAAAATCCACGCACATGTTATA
Source organism: Sipunculus nudus (assembly GCA_026874595.1). NCBI lineage: Eukaryota > Metazoa > Annelida > Sipuncula > Golfingiida > Sipunculidae > Sipunculus > Sipunculus nudus. The sequence goes on along the minus strand of CM049306.1, from coordinate 45,074,848 downwards.
AGGCCAGAGGTCACCAAACTTGCTGCACCTTGGTTACTTACCAAAAACTGGTGGATTTTCATGAAACTCAATATACATATTTACCAATAGAGTTCCTCACCTGAATTACCTTCTCATCAAAATTCACGTATATTTAATGACATCAGAGGTCACCAGATACACAACGGGCGTATTATACATGTTTGCAGTGCTCTTGTCATGATCTGTTTTGTACAATTTTTTTTATCATTTCACATGAAAAACTACTTCTAAATAGTTTTACAGGTATCTACTTCTAATTATAATAGCAGGTGCATCTTATGGGTCTCCCGAGCTGATCAAGTCTTGTTCATACTTGTTTCCTTTTGGGATATTTAAATAAATTCTAAAATTATTTTCTGTATAATTTTGAAATCCTTACCAATTCATATGCAATGCAAGATTTAAAAAAATCTCTCAAAAGCATCTTTCATTTAAATGACGGGCATATGTTAAAGGTCTATTTACCTGAACAGGTCAAGGTCACAGTTATATGGATTGTGGGAGTTTTTTTAAGAATTTTCATACTTTTCATTCAAACATAAATATGCAATGCAGTGTCTTTAAATGTGTAACTAAAACCCATTTCATATTTACCATATTTAATCGTTATCCTCGCTTGATTAGGTTTAGGTGCATTCTTAGTATATTTTGTGATTTTTTTTCCGATGAATCTTTGTCATATTTCAGATTCGATTACAAAGCAAAGTACACATATCTCACATAAGTCCTTTCCGTATTGGAAGCAGATTAGGCTCTCTAATTTTGCTTGCATAAAGTGGACCGTTATTGACTTTGGTCAGATCTGTGACTGTGAGGGTGTATGTGTGTGTGAAAGTCTGTATACACATTTCTCACGTTCCCGTTTTGCGGTGGATCTAGTCTTCTGTTTTTTCATTATTGCCTAGCAATAATGAACTTTGCCCTGGACTGCCTAATAAAGCACTAAATATAGAAAAAAATTACAGTCTTAACAAAATCTGGAAAAAAGTTATATATATAATTATTATTATTTTCATTATTATTATTATTATTATTATTATTATTATCACCATCATCATCAATTTTATCTTTACCATCATCTTCTTATTCTTGAACTAGATACCCTGCACCTTTTGATGTTCCTGAGAGGAGCCAAGTTCAGTCAACTGAAGGCAAGAAAAATGTTGGAAGGAACGTACAGAGTGCATACAAATCTCCCACAATGGTTTCGTTATATTGATACGACAGAACCAAAACTTCTGAAGATTTTGGATTCCGGGTGCGTCTTACTAAATACCGTATAATATCGCTTTAACGTGCATATTAAAAAGCATGTGTTAGGTCAAACAGGTCGTGTATGAAGCAATTATTTATTTCTGCCAAGTGAACTTTAGCTTTCTCTACACATGCATATCAGATATCTAGCAATTCGCGCAATTTTGAATGTGTTTAATGAGTTAATTGAGTGCCCTTAAAATATTCCATTACTAGCTTCACTTGTTAATTCTTTAGATACTTTAGAACAGACAAAATGTTATGTATGGAGACATAATATCTTAACATTTTGCTTCTATATAGAAGGCATTTAGCTCATCTAAGGTTTATTTATTTTTCTCAAACTAAAAAATGTACTTAGAAATGTTTAAATAACGCCTAATAATATTCATCGATGAACGTATATGTAATTTTGTTGTGAGCTGTTGTTTAAGGGAAAGTAAAATAAATGAAGTCTTGACGGTGAACTGAATAAACAAAATCCTGTTTAGCGGAGGTACATGCGCTTTGAAAGTGATTTCTATTTTCTTGCTTTATTACAGGTTCATAATTCCACTTCCGAAGAGAACGAAGGACGGTAGTAGAATCATCCTCTACCGCTATGGTAAGCTTCAGTCAATCTGAGGCTTACAGCCCTCTAACACTTGAGCGTTGTGCAAGCGATTTGGGGGCGATATAGACCACATTTTCAAGACACGGCTGTCCGCTTTCCTTTACTTTTTCCTATGTGATCTTGTGTGTTTATTTTTAACGTTCTCTTTTTTAGCGAAATAACCGGAAGTTGCGAAATAGGCGCCCGGAAGCGTTCTTGTGGCCCATGTTTGCTGCAGAATAATGTGTGTTTACATTTTGCTGTATATTCGTGTGCGTTTCCTTACGTTTCTTTACATTTCTATGCCTTATTGTGGAATATGTTGCGATTCCTTGCGTTTCACGTGCCATTACACGAAATATTTTGAACACACTGCGTCTCTCCCCACGATATCACGCACTATTTCCATGCGTTTGTGAGCAATGTGATGCGTTAATTGACATTCCATTTCGTCAAACGATTTTAGACGGTTTCGCAAAATGCTAAAATGTGAGGGCCGCACATGTGTTACCATAAGGCGGGCCTGGCACAGTGTTTTTTCCCCCTGCGGTATTTTACGATTCTCTGAGTTAGGAGTCAGTGGAATAAAATCGCAGGGAATTGCAAGAAAACGTGTTTTTTGCATGTTCATAGATGTTATTAATTTGGGATAACCGTATCAATTTGAGTAGTACATTTGGGGTAAGCGTTTAAGTTTGAGGAGGTACAAGTCTACTGGAGACGCTGTATAGACGAGAGTGGAACAGTGCAGTTTTGTCAAGACGGACACGAAGTGTTCGTTTGGAACCTAGGAATATGCAGCAGTACACTGTTATTTGGCTCCTGGCAGGCTATTAAGCTAAGTACTACTTTGCTGATACGAAAATGTTGTTTCGTGATGCAATCTAGTGTTGACACTGCCTCTCGCCTCAGCCCTAAAAAAAATGTATAAATATAAGAAGGTAATAAAAGCGTATTTGGTCGAGTGGTCGGAGAAAACATATAAATACGTATTACAATTAACAAGAACCTACGCTGGTACCCTGTCTCTTGTACCCTTCGTTAATTTATGTTTATTTTTTGAGGATGATGTTTTGACACGGCCTTTATGTTAAGCAGATGTATATTTAATGACCCGGCACGTGATCAAGGAAATACGGTAACCGACCATGTATGTCATTAACTGATTCGAAGCGAAATGGCAGATTAGTGTCGGTACTGAATAATACAGGTAATATCAGCCCGGCTGGTGTCTATATCGCCCGCTTTAGGACACACGGGTCAAACGCGCAGAGCACTAGGGCTTATTTAACATTACAATAATACGGGGGGTGGGGGTGGGGGAGGGGTCTCGGTGGGGGGGGGGGGGACTGTAAAAAATATGTGAATGTACTTAATGTATATGTAGATTCATAATTCCTGGGCCATTCACTTCCTATAAAGGTGTGATGGACATTTTTCTAGCGACCTTCAAGGTCATTTCAAGGTCCGTATTAATTTGCTATATCAAAAGTGCTATTTCAGCAGTTTGTTTGTCAGCATCCCTTTCTAGATTTATTTGAAATGAAAAAAAAAACTTGGTTCTAAGAGGGCATTCAACATTTAACTTTAAAATGTTGTTGTGTCATATTTTGGGTTTCAGTATTTTAGTTTTAGTGGCTGCAATTTTGCGTTTACGTAAAGACAATCCAACAAATGTGTGGATATAAAAACATGTATGTGTGTCACATGAATTCTTAGTTTTTTTTGTGTCAAGAAATTCAATCTTCGACATTAAAGTGAATATTAGCACATTATATCAGTAACGCCTTGTAGCCAAAGTAACATGTGACCTTCAAGGACAAATTTCAAGGTCACAAGGTCAAATATGGGCAGCTTTTATTTTTATACATGGGTTTATTTCTGGTCAAGAAATTCATTCCTTATCATATAAATCAATGACGCCACTTTGTCAAAGTACCATGTGACCCAGCTGGGCAGCGATATGTCCATTTGGTAACACGCGTCGACTGTCAATAAATATAAAAATACCCTGTATATATTAAATCAATACTGAAAGGCCGTTATTCCCAAATTCTAGCAGGGGACTTTTTGTCGCTTTCAGGAGCAATCCCACCTGATCTTTCAACGGACTTCGAAGTCAGACTGAACACAATCGCCAGACTTGACGAAGAATGGGACGAAGCTGTTCAGGTTAACGGAATTGTGTTTATTGTCGATTTCACGGGAACGACTCTGAAACACAACACCAGGTGGAGCCCTGATGCCCTAAAGAAGTGGGTCAACTGCTGGCAGGTGTGTAGTCTGGTACCTTGCTCTAAATTGTCAAAATAATTTTCATCATTTACGTTTCATGAAGACATGACGTTCCACCAAAGCTAAAACAATTTCTTTGTTTTGTGATAAACAAGTAATTCAAGTGTGTTATTAAGATGTATCCCTCAGATTATGTATAAAATAGTTATGTGAATATGATCTTCAAAATAAAGTAACCCCTCCCCCCCCCCACAAAAAAAAAAAAAAAACAAAAAAACAAAAAAACATTATCATCAAGGCACTCACAGATTTGAAAGTATTTACAAACGGGGTGGAAGGATCAATCAGCAAGCATATAGATAAATAGATAAAATAAAAATATGTGAATTGTAAACTTATATGTTAGTCTCTATTGTAACCCGCTTGTTTTAATTACAAAAAACTTAATTAAATCTAATCGTTTTTCAAAAGATACGGACTTGAAGGAAGTGCCCTGAGGCTATCAGTTCATGGATTTTGATTTGGACCTGGCTACCATAGATTCGGACTCAGACCCAAACCCGCTTACAACATTGATGATTATTTTTGCTCAGAAATAAACTGTATAAACTAGATGGTATTAAAGAGGGCATGCATACCTCCGTTTCCAATCCCTCCTAAGAATTAAATCAACCCACTCTCCCGACATTCCACATTAATTCACAGGTTTTCAGTAATATCGCTTATTAACATACATGGAATTTGATACAGGTGCCTACTGTCAATCTTTCCACACAAGTTCATTTCAAAAGGGAACGTACGGAGACGTTGTATTGTGGACAACTTATAAAGGTGCAGAGTCTCTGTCGTTTTAAAATAATAATGGATTTACCGGGGACACACGGGTTGATTGCACCTCCACCCCATTATTGGCCAGTCATATATATTTTACTATATATATGGTCATAAGTTTAAAACTGATTAGGAGTGTTCACACTCACTTATTTCCTCCTCCAAGGTGCAGGAGTTATGTTTTTGCCGGCGTTGCATGGTTTGATTGTTTTTTTCTGTTTGTTGGTCTGTTAGTAACATTACTCAAACAGTTATTAAAAGGATTTTCGTTAAAAAAAATTCATTATAGCTCGGTAATGAAAAAGAAACGATTAAATTTTGTGGGTGATCCGGATCACCATCTAGATCCTGATTATTTTAAAGGAAAAATGGTACATTTCTGACAACGCCATATTGGGTTAATGAGCTGCCTTGGCGGCGGTCTGCGCTCTCTTAGTGTTTTCTATCATTTTCTAGTTTTTCTCTTACCCTTGCCCTAATTGAAAGCTAAAGAATACTAATAACCCCAATAACTTTTTAAGATGCATCCTGCTCGTAGAAAGATGACTAGATAGGCATTATAACAGGATTGAAAAAGAACACTTTTGCAGATAAGGAGGGGTCACAGTGTCACTTGAAACAATCTCGAAACAAGAAACAATAAATCTGTTTTAATACCTTTCGCTATATCATTTTGTTTATGTTTTGTAGGGTAACTTCCCTGGTCGGTACAAATCATTTCACATCTATAACATGAATACTGCTTTTGAAGCCCTAATCAGATTATTGCTGAGCATGATGACCAGCAAACTGAAAAGCAGGGTAAGTGGCAAAACTCTGCAAGTATCAAAATCTGTTATATAATAACACCATATAATAGAAAAGACATGGGGTATCAGTCTAATATGTCTTGTTGGACAAGCTTGCATCAGCCAGAATTCTCAGGCATTATGTAAGTTAGCTGCAAGATATTTTATGATATAAAGGAAACTTATTTGAAGAATATGACTATACAAATAAAATTGGTATGGTAATAAAGGTAAAAGTAGTATAAGTAGCAGTAGTTTAGTGCTTTTGTTGTTGTTGTTATTTTTATTACTTTAGTATTACTTCTTTTTTTTCTTCTTTTCCTTTTCTTCTCTTTATTTTATTTACATTATCACGTTCATTATCGTTATGACCGTTATTTATCTAAATCATCACTATTATACTCATTATTATTAATATCATTATCAATTCCTAGGTCCATATGCATGGACACTCGCTTGACGGTCTATATAAACACGTGCCAATGGAACTTTTGCCAGACGATTATCTGCCAGATGACTACACGGGACCACACGTGGGTACCGTCAAAGAAATAACAGGTACAGCAACATACTAGACAATGGTGAAAAACGTCTAAGCAAATATAACGTTTGCACCACGTTATATAGAAATCAATGTTCGTGAAGTTCCAAGAATACTAAAGACAGGGTAGTGACCGTTTCGATAACTTCTGCACAACTTCATACGAATTCATTTGATTTTGCCTTTACATCATTAGACATGCCCTTGCGTAGCGTATTTTTTAAAAGGTTAGAACAAAAAAAAACAAATCTGTTCAGTCAAAATAGTGATCATAATTGATATATTTGAATTTCTTCTATCATGATTGTGTCTTATTGTGCAATACAAATGATTCGTTTTATACATGTATTGTCAAAAGATAACAATATATTTTACTTTAGTTTTACTGAATTTAAATTTTAATTTAAAGCTAAGTACCGTGAGCATGTTACTGCGCCCGAGTACCGTGAACGCTTGATGCGCTGGACAGATGGACGTTATGGAGTCAACGACAAACTTAGTCCCGGATCCACTGGTATGGAGGCCTCGTTCAGGAAACTCAATGTGGATTAACTTGATCTGTTTTCCTGTGAAAGTTGAACTAATATAGTAAAACTCTGTTCCACTAAACCGTGTATTTTTACAATATTGTCATAACCCCCTTACGTGTATGTTTAATCTTTTGAAACAACAGATCGGCGTTGTGTCATCTTATAAGGTTAATTCAATAATTTGTGTATACACTACAATTTCGACTCCATCTCATGATCTGATGAAGTGTTTAATTAATTTGATTGGAAACGACAAATGGAACTGAAGAATTAAAAAAAATTGAAGTTGACGTTTAACTACATTTAAGACTCTTTCCCATGGTCTGACAATTCATATGAATCTCTAAACGAGTAACTGACTTTTTGTCTGGTCATGCTTTTAAAATTGTTCACGTTAGTCATCGGATCTGCAGCTTTTTTGCATGTGACTATTGATATTGACACTGAAATATGCTTACGATATTGTGCTACATAGGTTTTATTAAATTGATCACTTAATATTGTGTAAGATAGGTATTTTTTTCCATGCACACTTTGTTTTGAAAGTAAACTTTCCATTAGAAAAATATATGATCTAAAACGTAGACACAGGTTGATGTAACATACAACAATATTATACAATAATAATATATACTTTGCATTGTATCGTGCACGAATTATGTGAATGAATTTCAGTAACCGGAAGTAGGAGGATTTTATGATTTTATTTGTCGTATGTGATTGCAGGATTGCATTACCCAAATAAATTTCTCTTCAGTGAATGATGTGTCTTTTTCGTATGTCTCTTCAGTGAATGATGTGTCTTTTTCGTATGTCTCTTCAGTGAATGATGTGTCTTTTCGTATGTCTCTTCATTGAATGATGTGTCTTTTTCGTATGTCTCTTCACTGAATGATGTGTCTTTTTCGTATGTCTCTTCAGTGAATGATGTGTCTTTTTCGTATGTCTTTGATAGTAGAGCTTTAACGTATAATTTTACATTCAAACATGAATTAACACCGGCTTCGGTGGTCAAGGGGTGGAGTATAGGACTTAGAACCGGAAGATCAACAGTTCGAATCTGTACCGAGATGCGATGTGATATTTCACCGTCTTTTACTACCAAGAGTCAGCGATCTGTAGACGTAATGACAACGCTGTGCCCCACTGCCAAGAACCACCCCACGCTAATCACGCAGCGGTTATACTGTGCAGTCGTCCCAGATCTCTTTTCATGCAACTTCTGCTTTGTATGGTAACATTCTCTGGGTTTGACCACCAGGGTGAGCACAGAGCAAATAAGTGTGATCATACCAATGAGGGCGTGGTTTCTGCATTGTGCATCCAGCTCAAAGTGTTTACCCTGCGGACGCCCTGGGACAATTGCAGTGTGTTACTGCTGCCTGAGGAGAACAGGGGGTTCCTAGTTATTAATTCCCAGCATTGGGGGAGGTTACCACACCAGGGGTTGTTTCAATAAACTGACTTAAGCCCGAAAATGACCGATTTTGACTTAAGCCACCAAGCTGAAGAGTTAAGCCCGATTCAATAAAAATACCAAAAATGACTTAAGTCCGTTTTGGGGGCTTAAGCCCCAAGCCTGTCAGGTAGCAGGCTTAAGTCCAGAAAACATGGCCACATGACACACTGTTTTGAGGCATATCCGGCGCAAAATTCAACTTGATTGGCGCATTTTAAGGAAACCTAGCAAGCCTTTCGGCATATTTGTTAACAGTGAGGTGACTGCCTGTCGCTGGTTTCCCAGAACGGTCACTCTGATGCTCGTTGTGCAGCTGGCATCGGTACTCATCCCCTCGATGCGGGGCGGAGCGGGCGAGGTACAAACTAGATACTAAAGAGGCGTAAATCAGCACTTAAAACAGTTCCAAATGTCTACTGATTTAGCGAAACTGACAGTTGTTTTTACAGAGGCAGGTTGCTAAATAAAAGTGTAGCGTCCTTGACATTCGTGTGAAAACCTGAACGAAACAAATTTTTTTCTGAGCTGTCATAGTTAGCATTTTTATAGCTACATAATGATCGATATACAGATGATTTATATCTTACAATAATTATCTTACTGATTATTATAAATATTTCACTGTACTAATATCTTTGATATGACTATCCATCCTGACTGGCAAATAATATTGAATATAACAATAAAGTGAAATTAATTAAGTACATCCCAAATGGAGAAAAAGTTTAAAAACAAGTTTTTGATATTTTGTTAGCTACTGCATGGTCTCTGTCACGAATATAAATCCATGTGAATTAAAATAAAAAATCAACAGCTTTCATTGAAATGAATTCTCTAGAATCTTAGACTTTAACATTTAACATCATACTTCATAGAACAGGGGCGTCAATATAGGGGGGATGGGGGGGGGGGGGGGGGGGCACTATTCAGAGAATAATATTTATATATTGCAAAGGAAAAACATCTAAAAAAATATATTTATAGACTTTGGTACCATTTATGAATTTACTATGAAATATATATCTAAACCCGGTATGTTTTATTAATTTAAGGTATTATTAATACCTTATTTTCTAAAACCTTATAATTCATTGTAATATGTGTGTGTTTGTGTGAAAGTCACCCCCCCCCCTCCCCCTTGATAGAAAAAAGACGCACTCGTACTCGTGAGCTAAAAGCTTGGTATAAAACTATTAAAAGGAATTATAATTACATATAATAATACTATTAATAGTACGTGGTTGTACAAGTTTCCATAACATGTCACTTGAAACATCTAGTCAGACAAATGTTACGTAGCCTAATTTTTCTGATCCACAACCATTGAAGTTAAAATCCTGTATTCACATAAAAGAAGTGACACTATGTGTTAATGTGTTCACTTCTGTTCCGAAAGCATGGCCCATTCCCCGCGTTCTGCCGGCCGTAAGGGGGCGCTGAAAAGGGGATTTCCCAGGCTTAAGTCGGGCTTTGTTAAACCAGCGTTATTGAATCGGACTTAACTCTTGGACTTAGGCAAGTCGGTTTCCGGGCTTTAGTCCCGGGTCTGGACTTAAGTCATTTACAATGTTATTGAAACACCCCCAGGACCCGCAGTTGCGTTGGTTACCCGGCCCGGGTGCCACTGGGATATAAGAAAGTGGAATTGTGTGCTATACCGCCCTTTCACTCAGTTTAAAAGCGAAACATAATTGTAGTTTGCAAATTGAAATGCAGATGTACATAAAGTTTAAGGTTAGTACCGGCTTCTGAGGCTCAGAGGTAGAGCTCTGGACCCAAAGCCGGGAGATCATGAGTTCGAATCTCATCCAGGACGGTGAGATTTTCAGGGTCCCGTCCAGGGTGGGCGCTTTGCATGCTTAATGGGAAGGCCATACCCAACGGCCGTGCATCATTCACAAAACGAGTGCGCCTTTAGGGGATTCCTCTGTGGTATAACCCAGTAGTGGGAAGGATTTTACACCCAGGACCCGCAGGTGCAGTACTCATCGGGCCTGGTTAACAGGATATATAATGAGAGGAAGCGTGTGATACTGCCCTGTCACGTAGTCAGTAACCGTAATGGAATTCTGCAAATGTACACATACTTAATTAAGCCAGTTTAAAACATGGAGGCGGTTACCTCCAACCAAAAAATATTCAAAAAAAATTTAGGATTAGTTAAGTGAGCATTAAAATGGAGGCGATTAGTGATGTACGAAGGACACGAGTCCGGACCCGAGTCTAATTTTTTTACGGACTCTGACTCGAAGGAAAGGACTCGAGAAACCAGACCGAGTCCATCCCGAGGTTATTGACTCGAAGGAAAGGACTCAAGAAATCATACGGAGTCCATCCCGAGGACTCTGACTCGAAGGAAAGGACTCAAGAAATCATACGGAGTCCATCCCGAGGACTCTGACTCGAAGGAAAGGACTCGAGAAACCAGACGGAGTCCATCCCGAGGACTCTGACTCGGGGGACAGGACTCGAGAAACCAGACGGAGTCCATCCCGAGGACTCTGACTCGGAGGAAAGGACTCGAGATATCAGACGTAGTCCAACCTGAGGACTCTGACTAGGAGGAAAGGACTCGAGATATCAGACGGATTTCATCCCGAGGACTCTGACTCGGAGGAAAGGACTCGAGAAACCAGACGGAGTCCATCCCCAAAACTCTGACTCGGAGGAAAGGACTCGAGATATCAGACGTAGTCCATCCCGAGGACTCTGACTCGGAGGAAAGGACTCGAGAAACCAGACGGAGTCCATCCCGAGGACTCTGACTCGGAGGAAAGGACTGTGATATCAGACGGAGTCCATTCCGAGGACTCTGACTCGGAGGAAAGGACTCGAGATATCAGAGGGACGTCATCCCGAGACCAGCATTAAAAAATTCTATATACATGTCCCAAATACTCACAAAGTATTACAATATATATATATATATATATATATATATATATATATATATATACCAAGCTATTGCTGTGCATCGGGAACTAGTCAAATAAAAAGCACGTGTATAAGCTAAGATAAAAATATAGATGACAGTCTCGAATTCCATTTTCAATATATTTTGATAGTAGGTTTGTATTTAACTCGGACTCAGACACGGACTCGGGTTCCAATTGGCTCGGTTCGAGGAAGTTGGACTTGGATTAGAACTTCACGGGCTCAGACTTGCACTCGGACTCGAATGGTGCATGTGGACTCGACTATACATATGCATAATGGAAGTGGTTATCTCGACCAAAATCAAATAAATCGGGACTGACCCGGCAGGGACTTAGTGCAGGGGTGGGCAGTTATCCCCCGGTCTGTGTGTGCGCCCACGAACGTAATTTGTTATCTTACTTAAAACGATCGCAGACTTTCTTGTGTAGAATTACACGCTTAAAAACTTAATTAAGGGTGTTTTCTAAACAGAAACGGGCGATGACGATGGAAGGATGTATAGAGTATAATTTTGTGAATAAAATGTTAGTAATATTATTTTATTTATTATTTATATTATATAAATATAATATAAGATTATAAGATTAGCCCCGAACCTTTTCAAAAGAAGCTATGTGTTTGGAAAAATAGTTGTATATGTGCCTGCTAGAAACCTTCCGGTTATCCATGTGTTCCATGGCAATAAACATTACTGACATCTAATTTAAGATTTAATGTATAAATAACATGAAAGTTTTTTTCAGAAAATACTGAGCGAATTCCCCCAAAACCTTATACCAATGCTTTGTCGGGCAAGTCCTCCGCTAACCAAATCTGGTATCGTAATCTATAATTTTTGAATATTTTTATGCGTCGGTGTGTTTAACATAGTATTTTAGGAGGTCATTTTACTACCAACCGCAAAAATGAAATATTCATCCACACGTATATCCCAATTCAAAATCAATATATTAAGAATATCGGCCCAACATATTTTACGTACGTTCCGTCAGAATATACAATTAGATCTGACAATTTTTAAGTCTCTGTTCACGGGACACTGTATAGTTAAAGTGCTTTAAAATTTCGGTATAAAATATTACCTAATATTGGGGCTCTAGACTACAATTTTCTGTTTTAAAATGTCAGATTTACTCCTGTTTACTTAATGATTTATTACGTAAATTGTAAATGTTATCCTTTTCTGTATTGATGAATGTTTGTAATACAAAAAGCTACATTTGTTTACTGATAAAACAACAAATCAATGGGGGCGGGGCAGTTCTGGGCTTTATTACGTAAACTATAAATGTTAGCCTTTTCTGTATTAAGCATTTTCTCCTTCAGGAAATCCATCGCCAGATAGTACCAATCGAAAATCCAGTCATAATGGGCCCATTATCGCTCACTTCCGGCCCACTTTCGTCCCACTTTCGGTCTCCTTTTCATATTTTCATCGTAGACAGTAAAAAAGTGCCGGGTGGGGCAAGTGTTTGTGATACAGAAAACCTACATTTGTATTGTCACAAAACCATAAAATCTATGGGGGGATTTATGTTTAAAGAATACTTCACAGTATTCTACCATAATTGATCATCAACAAACATTACTCATGCGTCTTCTATGCCCCTAGTGATAAAATAAATCACCACCAAAGAATAGGTTCACGCCTTTAGATTGTCCACCAAGTATCTTCCTGTCATACTTCCTTTGCCCTTATCAATCCATGACGGAAGCATATTAAGTCCAAGTGCCGCCAGATTAAAACCAAGGTGTCACAAGCTGCGAGTCGAAAGGAAGGGTTTACCGTTATTTCGTATACATCTGAAGTGTTTAGAGTACGCCTGATTTAATGTTGTGTATAATAATAATAATTATTATTGTTGTTGTTGTTATCATCATCATTATTATTATTATTAATATTATTATTATTATTATTATTATTATTATTATTATTATTATTATTATTATTATTATTATTATTATTATTATTATTATTATTGTAAAGCCAGCTGTGCAAGTTATTGGAAAGGGGACTTAAAACCTGCAATTTTCCTTTTAACTTTATAATTATCATTAATATATTGATGATGATTATTATTAATAGCATACTACACAAGCATGCATTCCGACAGGTCCCAATATATAGTGTTTGATAGACATATAAGTGATTCACCCTTACGATAGACACTTGCCAAATAATGAAAAATTCCTCAGGATTTATGAGGAAATATGGAAATTTCTAAACAGGTATCGGTATGTTTATGAACTGTGTTTATTATATCACATTGAGTACATCAGCCATTCACTGTTACCCAAGTCCGAGGCCACACCATTTGTATTGTGGTGACCAGCCTTCCCCGCATGACAGACCATGCATACGGGTAGTGCCCTGAGTTCAGGTCACGGCCTTTGCGACACGCATGAAAACCTTAAAATATACACATTGCCTGATACAGCGGTGTACCAAGGGGTTTCTTGTGGGTAAGTCATTTCAAATTTCAGGATGCATCTAATATCTATATTATTATCTACAAAGCATTTCTACATTTATATATATAATCATATATATATATATATATATATATATATATATATATATATATATATATATATATATATACTTAATCATATTTCAAAGAATTATAATGTTTTATAAAATATGTTATTTTGTGAATTCTAAGCAAGGTTTAGATATAACATTTTTTAGTAAATGGGCCCAAAGTCTTTAATTCTATTTATTAATATATTTCATTTGCAATGTTATAACATTATTCTCTGAAAAGTGGGGGGATGATTACATTGACCATCCCCCCTTTGCCAAAAATATATATACCCCCCCCCCTATATTGACGCCCCTGTGTGTCCGCTTTGGATGAATTGACGAAAGTGTAGGTCTGTTTTCTTGTTAAAGCAAGAATTAATTTGAATATCTATCTTTACATACAATCACACAGTGACACATTCATAAACACACACAAACCAACGTATATGAATAAAGATATAAAATTCTATCGTTTCTTCATCAGGTTCTAAACTATTTTATATTGTTATAACGTTTATTACATCACGGACAGTTCATTAATCCAAGCACAATGAGTCATTCCAAAGTGGAGATCCAGGACAGTGAGTACAAGTGTAAACTGGACAAGGCCTCCCTGGACAAGGCGAAGAAAGAACTGAACGAGGACCCTCAGAGAATGGGTTCAACAGCAGCCTCATATCAAATGCAGAACAGGTGATAGTCACGTGGGTCTCATATTCTTTCTGCACGAGAATTTTCTTCATCTTAAATTGATCTTCTTACTATTTGCTTTCCTTCCCCCTTTTCTTCTCCTTTTTTCTTCTTCTTCTTTCAACTTCTTACATTTTTCTCCTTCTTATTGTCATATTCAATTTTGCCATTTTGTTATCATAATTTTTGTTATTTATGATTATATATTATTATTATTATATTATTATTATTATTATTATTATATTCACCTAGATACGCTTCATCTATTGCTGTTCCTGAGAGCAGCCAAGTTCAGTCAACTGAAAGCAAGAAAAATGTACAGGGTATACACAAATAACCCACATGTGGACACGAAAGAACCAAAACTTCTCAAAGTTCTAGATAGCGGGTGCGTATATAGTATTGCTACAAAAAATACGTAAAATAAAACGTAATTCCATGAATTCCATAAACCGGTAGTCGTAAATAGAGAGCCGTAATTTCGTCGTATAAACTGCCGCGAGGTGGCAGCACCGCGACACAGCAAGAGTAAGTGTGATGGCTGTGTTTGTGGGAGGAATTAAATGTTAATCATTGCATCGACTACGCCAGTCTAGTACGTATTTCATTTCAATTGTCAAAATAGTAAGGATGTGTTCTCTCAAACATGCCATTAATGAAGTCCAGTATTAATACAGCGGTTCCTCTTAGAAAGAAGAGTTCCTGATGTTTCCTGTCAAGTAAATGTTTGGCCTGTAATTGCATACGTTTAGCCATTACAAGATTACTTCGTTTGGTTGATATGAAGCAGTTTATATAAATTCCTACATGTGTAAAAAAGTTAAAGGCTATTATAGAAAAAAAGAGACCCAGTGACTCAGGCATTTACTAAGATAGCTGGTTATAATTACATATTTTGTTAACTGGAAGCAATTAGATATATGTGGTGAAACATACAGAATATATCTGACTGCCAATTTTACCATCAATATACCTGGCGCATTTGGTGTCGATATTTCTAGGCTTTCCTCACTTGTTAGCATATATTCATATTAAACATCAACTACTATAATCTTACAATAATTTGAAATACAGTGTGCATAACGCACAACTTAGTTTATATAAATTTAATTACCCTTGAAATAAGCAAACATGAACTACGGTATATAAATAGTATATGACATGTAACATTTAATTACTATTATGGACGAAATAGAAAATATTCTTATGTCCTTTTGGACGCCCACAGCGTACATTTACATATAGGTTATATTAAGCCTGTGTGGCGTTGCTGGCTGTGGCTTTAAAGCCTTCTTTTTTTGCGTTATTTTAGGTTTATACTGCCTCTACCAAAGAGGACGAAGGACGGCTGCAGAATCCTTCTCTTCCGCTATGGTAAGTCACAATAACAGGCAATCCTTTGACTGGGTGTTGTCATAAAGCTAGGTCTACATCCTACTATAGTCAGTTGGTTTGGGCGTGGTCGCAGAAATGCGTTATGCCGATCTATAGTTTTTCGGTACACGCCCCATTGACATATCGCAGGCGAAGCGTTATATATATACATACCCGGCTGCATGCAGGCCTCCCAATCCCATGGTGCGATTTTCTAGATTTCTTTGCAAAAAAATCGTGAAAATTACATGCCCGCAAATGTTTCCGGTTTCACGGTGGTTGATATAATGTGTCGTCGTTTAATAAATTAGTTTTTATGAATCAATATGCTTGTGACTTTTATGAAGATAATGCCAATAAAAACGTTCAATTACATTTAAATATAACCTCTGGACGTTACTTTTGGTCGCTTTCAGGAGCTATCAAGCCTGATCTATCAGTGGATATCGAAGTCAGACTTAACACCATAGTCACAGCCGAGAACGGATGGGACGAGGCCATCCAGGTTAACGGACTTGTGTTTATTTTTGATATGACGGGAACAACGCTGAAACATAACACCAGGTGGAGCCTTGAAAACATCCGGAAGTGGGTCAACTGCTGGCAGGTGTGTAGCCTGGTACCTTGCACTTACTTTGTCAGATGTATTTCAGAATTCACATTTCACGACGACCTGCAACCTACACAACAGTAAACCCACTTCTGTTGATATTTATAGGTGTTATTAAGATGAAGCCCGTCAAAGTAAATGAGATAGGTACATATGATCACCTAAATGAAAACGCCCCCATCACATTTTCATAAGGCACGTGCCTTTTTTAAACATTTCCAGACGGGGATAAAGATTTCTAATCCTGCATGTGAATTTCAAATAAATAAAAATAAAAATATGGTGATTAAATTCTGACTCTTTTAGCTTAACTTGTAACCTGATTGTTTTAATAAAAAAATGGACTCGGACCTGGAATCGCATTCAAAATACTTGGAATCGTACTTTGACTATAAGCTTAAGGACCTTAGACTTTGAATCGTACTTGCACGCAGACTCAGATAGGCTGGACTTAAAACACTGGTGCTTACCTTCACGTTGCACAGAAGCAGCTTATGAATAACCATTATGTTAAACTCATGCATAATTTATATGCATAAACATATTAATATATTGTGCTGACATCCGTCTACATATTTCACTATGTATATTGTCATTGTCATTGAACGTGCTTTGTTTTAAATGGTTGTAGGAGAACTTAATAAAAATTATTGGTTCTCGGCTACTTTGTTAATCATGTTAAATATAACAATAGCGGCCCCTCATTAAGAGCATTATTTTGTATGTTTTATATTAAATATTACAAAATTTACACTAATCAATTCACGCCTGCCAAAGGTAAATGACAGAAATAATAGGTGCTCTGGGAAAAAGGGCCAAAAGGAAGTAAAATCAGCGATAATTCCCCATTTTCATAATAATCTGAAGATAGATCTGCTTCACATAGTACGAATATATATATACGTATATATATAACTCTTAAAGTCAGAAGCATGCATGCTGTTCATGCTCTAGTCTGAAGATTAGGACATTTTTCCAAATGTGGTGGCACACGCCAGACAAATGCTTACACAAACTTTCTACTCAATGGACAGTCATAGTAAAAGGGAAATTATCGATGTCGGGACCCTTTACTGAAAAAAGAAGAGAAAAAGAGAGCTGCTGAAGAAAGGGATGAAAAATAGTTATTAGCGTCTTTTTAGTAAATCTTAAACAAAAACATTCACTCTTTAAAAAAAAATGATTTGGCATGCCTGCAATTATTTTTTTCCAGTAGCAAGAACACTTTAGGTGCCCTTGCTTTAAATATTTTCTTGCGCAATCTACTCTGGCATCCAAACAACCAGTTGAGTGTCTTGCTTTAAAGAGGTAAAAGTTTACCAACAGTTTGTTTAAATTAATGAAATTATATCAATATTATCAAACGTTGTAGGGTAACTTTCCTGGCCGATACAAAGCATTTCATTTCTACAATATGGGAGCTGGCATGGAAGCTATTTTCAGCTTCATGCTGAGCTTGATGACCGGTAAACTGAAGAGCCGGGTAAGTGTCGAAGCTAGAGTGTCAGAAATTTGGAGACCTTTGTAAATACGTTAGATACCAGTCTAGTGAATATTGTTATGGTCAGCCCTGCGCCAGCCAGAAGGTTAATGGTATAGTAATGATTATGCAAATGATTGATAAGGTAGATGAAATTTTCATATAAGAAGATATATATATATATATATATATATATATATATATATATATATATATATGTGTATGTATAATTATTATAATTTATTATTATTATTATTATTATTATTATTATTATTATTATTATTATTATTAATATTAATATTACATATATTACTCCTTCTTCCCTTTTCTTTTTCATTTATCTTGTTTTATTTTTGTTTTCAAAATAACTTTTGTTATTTACAAAAATTAACACTTTTATTATCATTAATATTATGATATATTATTATAATTATGATTTCCAAGATCTTTCTGCATGGACATTCGCTTGATGGCCTGTATAAACACGTACCAATGGACCTATTGCCAGAGGAATATCTTCCAGATGAATACACGGGACCACACGCGGGCAACATCAAAGAAATTACAGGTAAAACAATTATATATATATATATATATATATATATATATATATATGTGTGTGTATGTAATTTATTTTGCCTTTACATCATTACACATGATTTTAACAAAATAAAACATGTTCAGTCAAAATAATGATCGTAAGAGATCTTTTAATTTACTCCGAGAGGGATTGTG
Organism: Sipunculus nudus; assembly: GCA_026874595.1. Taxonomy (NCBI): domain Eukaryota; kingdom Metazoa; phylum Annelida; class Sipuncula; order Golfingiida; family Sipunculidae; genus Sipunculus; species Sipunculus nudus. Next base: position 45,056,247 of record CM049306.1, on the reverse strand, counting down.
TTGTTACTGCGCTAAACGAATATTTACATTTTTTTTCAAATTTTCATTAGAAATCGTAACTTTCATTGTACTGAATTTCCGTTCATAGCGAAGTTTCGTGACCATGTGACGGAGTCTGAGTTCCGTAACCGCTTGCTGCGTTGGACAGATGGACGTTATGGAGTCAATGATAAACTTCGTCCCGCAGACACTGGTATGGAGGCCTCGTTCAGGAAACTCAACGTGGATTAACCTGCGATGATATACACTGCATGTTATAAAACTAACACACTTATTATCAAACTAATGTACTCTTTTTCCAGTTACTCATGTAATTTTTACGTTACCTTTCTTAAAGCTTATATGTTTGTTTAATTTTATTAAAAACAACAGATGGAGGTGACTATCTAATATTCAAGAATTTACGTTTTACTATAGTTTGGACTCTATCACATCATCTGATAGATCAAATGTCGCTACATGTAAAAGGGAAAGGTATCATTGGGTCTGCGGCAAAACATTGGTCAATGACATTAACACTGAAGTGTGCTTGTGATTTTGTCCTGCTTATTTTCTCCGGCTTTTATTTATATGAGTCCTTAAATATCGTGGAAGTTAGGGAATGTATTTCCGTGGCAAAATAAGGGTAATTTCCCCTGATTGTTTTTCAACCTTTATTTTTTAAAGAAGCTTTCCAGATGAAATAAACAATATGTTCTCAAAACATAGATACAGACTGATGAAACACACAATAATTCTGTAAATGATCGCTGCGACAGGAAGCAAGAAGGATTTTATGTTATCGTCATCTGTGATTGCAGAGTAGCAGTAAGCTGTGTTCAGCTTGTCCGGACACGGATACGGGTACGGTTGGCACTATAATATGATAAAATAAAAGGAGTGTGTCTACTTGCCGTATGCGGCGCCATACGGCGTTTTCAGAACTCTTCCTGTTCGGGCACTGCCGCAATGACGTAATATTTCGGAAAAAGCCCACAGACACGTGCTCTCAAATGTATATCAGTACTCCTTTACTATATGACCATATATACAAATAAACAAATAAACATAATAAACCTTATGAGACTATATCTTTAGCCGTACGTACGACGAACTTATAAGTAGAAACACACTAAACGTATCCATGGAAAATGGAAACGCATCTTTACCCAAATAAAATTCTTATCAGTAAACAATGTGTCTGTTTTATACATCTTTGATATAAAAGTTGTGTAAGTTTAACAATAAACATTTGAAATACTACGGACTTTTGTGGTCAAGAGGTAGAGCATGGGACTCACGCCTGGAGATAGTGAGATGTTGTATGGTTGGCATTAGTTAAGTAAGCTATAACAGTGGTGTGTTATATCGACCAAAATTAAATTGATTAAACGGGGATGACATTAGCATTTACACATGGGGGCTGCCTATAAAGATAACTTGTAATCTTACTTCGAGCGATGCCATACTTTCTGGCATAAAATTTATGAAATCAATTTGAGATCTTTAGGCTATGTTTAAAAAAGGAACGGACCAATAGCGACTGTGTAGTCAGGCCATGAGTACTACAAACAATAAATATTCCTATGTTAATTGGCTCTGCGGGATTCACAGTTCTATTGTGTCTTGGTTGATTCAGATTGCAAAGATCCTAGGCCATGCTGAAGTTACAGTTTGAGGAACTTTTAAAGACTCTCATCTGTTGTACCTGAAGCAATAGGCGAAAAGACCGGAAATTACGCACAGCAAGGGGTTATAAGATAAATTCCTTTACTTTGATATCGCGAAAATATGGCGATGATTAGTACACTGTTGTCAAAGCAACTCTGGACTCAGCTGTGCTATGGTTATGTTAAAATTGTGAAACCGTCGGAAATTTCAAGGCCATTAGCTTTCGCTCACCGAAAATTCTATGTCAGAGGTAAAGTTGGACGGAAATGGTCGTGCCACCCACGGATTCAGTGACAATACGTCTCACGTAATGATGGTCGACATTTTCGTCGCCTGCGCATATATCCTTACTTTAAGGAACATAATCAAGAGCAATGTTATGCCTGTTCTTTCATACTATCAGTTTACTTTTGCTTTATACAAAGGTTTCCAGGCAAAACCTCCCTAGCACACGGTCTCAGCACCTCCCTTTGAGCTGTTTACAACCTTGTCATGGTTAGCGTGTTTGTAAACACAGTCCACGAGTGTCTTTTTATGATCCAAGGCCGCGATGCCGGGGTCCGATTTTGCGCATGCGCGACAGATCCCAAACAGGGAGTTATTCAATTTAGTTCTTACATGGACCTTCATGTTCTCTGATATATCTCTACTGGATGGACTTTACGGTCCATGGACCTAATGTAAATTCATTCTAAAGGCTGTCCAAACAGATTTATACGATAGGTTCAGGGGCGGAAATGACGTAGGTAGCGCAGGTCTTGTATCGAGTCCCAGGCCACCGTAACATGCGATGTTTCAGCTAGCAGAACAAGAATGACATATTATGGGCCAAGTTTGTCATGGTATCGCCCGATTGATAGGTTTTTGGCCCAAGCGGTGCACGGTGTCCCATGCGTTGTGTAGTACTTCAGCCAGACCCCAAAATTTGGATCATTGGTACCATTTTGGTAACAAATTTTCACCATGTGTGCTCGATAGGTATACATGTGTAGGTAATAAAAATGCCTGATAGCAGTATAAAAGTGGTAGCTTTCAATAAATAAATGGATGTTTTATGTCGGATGACGTATATATATATTTTTTTATTTCAAGGAAATCGACTTCAGAGTGGTTATAAGGCCCATTCTACTTGATATGCAAAACGTATCCAGTCAAATTTGGTCTCAAATGATAGCTAAAATCATCCGCTTCAGTATGACATGCCGTTTATGACCCCTTGGTATATACTGCTTAAGTAATACATTCTTATACTTATACCCACCCCTAGGATAAACGACAAAGGAGTGGTTATATAAATTTACTGTATAAAACTTTATATGCCAAACTTATATCAAGCGAATTAATCTTTTCAATGATGTATCATTTATGATCAATAGGTGTATGCACCTACAGTTATACTTTCTTATGCCCTCACATGGGCAGATCCAGGATTTAAGAAGGGCGGGGTCCACGTCAGGAATAATGACAAAACCTAGAAAAAAGGTCACCAGGTCCGGAAAAGATGGGGGGGGGGGGGGGTTCCAGGACACAAAACTAAGTTTGAAACCCTTAAAAAAAGGGATAGTGACTTGAAAAGGGGGATTCGGACCTCCTGGACCCTCCCCCCCCCCTTCTGCCATACCCTTAAAAAATACTCCATATATAGAATACATCAACAGATATAACGTTTTGTCGGTAACCGAAAACAGCAGGAACTGCCGCAACTGTCAGCTCCAAGTTCTGTTGAAATATTGATTATTTTATTGGACTGGTATTTTGTTTGTAAGCTAAAGGTTGTCCTAACTTGTGCAAGCCAAAAGATATAACTCTTGTATAACTTTTGGCTTTACTTTATTTTACCTTTGCTGATCACAAGTGTTTACAAGTATTCATAATATTATGACCAGTACCCAGCATATTGATCACATGACTTGGATGTCAGCGTTAGTTGCAAGTATCGCCACTTATGCTGATCTGAGTCAATATGATCTTTTTCAGTTCTTTCTACTCAAATAAGGATATAAAAGAAAAATAGCTGTATGTGAGGGATAGCGTTACCTTAGCTTAGTTACGCTTATATTCGCTTATTGTTGTATTTGAAATTTGATTTTACCTACAATATGTAATGTGCTTTACCAAATATTGATTATGTGACTTTACGAGTATATAAACTACAGAAGGCACCATTTATGTTTACCTTTCTTCTGCGAGCAAAACCATTACATTTTTAGGTGTTTTTTTCTGAATGATAAGAAAATTAAATCTACAGGCCTATGTAGCAGCTGACCGATTATAATGGACTAGAGCTGAAATGGTATTTCTTATTTTCACTCTCTATTGTTCCATCATTATTCGCGATCCTAAACAATGCAAAAAGATAATGTAAGACTGAAGTTTGTTTTGTGAATGACAGACTACAAGTATCAGTGTGATATATACCTAGGCACAACTAGTAATCGCTTGAACTTGGATGTTCAGAAATTGTGAAAACAGGTTCTCTTAAACTCTCCTGAGTAGATAAGAATTAGATCACTGACCAATATAGATTCAGCTGAGCGTTATGACCAGTGGGACACTTAGTAAAGTTAAACATTTAAAATCAACAGAAGAAGTAACAGATTATAATGTATTAAACATAGATAATTTGTTTACTTATGTAAAGTTTCACTATTCAGGGTGAATTTTCGCTGTGTGATAAAGACTCTTTAAAGAATTGTTTGTTACATTGATTATTTCACAATTAGGCCCTTTTTGTATTTTGAACTTTCATATTCAAAAAGAAAACTATCCAAGTAATATTCAGTGTTAGGTTTCAAGGGAAAATAAGCAATATCAGTTTATAAGATCATAATCATATAAATATGGAATCGCTCTCTGACAGAAAAACATCAGATCTGTGAGTTCTTTTTTACATGGTTGGAAAGATTATATCGAGTAGAATATGGAAATCATTGTGTCATTTTTTATTTTGGATTATAACCGGGGCTTTCATAAGTCTATTATATTTTTTAGTTATTTCAAGCCCGGCTGTCTTGCCAAATGAAGTCATGAGAAAGTTAGCACTTGCAAGGAATTAAAATAGAAATCACCAGAAGAATGACTAATCAGTTATTTTCATATTTATTATCATGTGTGTTTCTAGTGAAACGTTTAAATAAAAGAAAATAATATGAAAACAAAACATTTAGAATATGTATCTACATCTCTAACAGTTACAATTATATCCTAGTAAGCGAGAGATGATACATTTTTAAGGGCAAAACCATAAACCTCATTGATATTATAATTGTTAGGCCAGTACAACAGTAAGTGTGATTATCATGATCTCCCTTAAACCTGGGGAATGACAGGGCCACATTTTGCTCTGACCGTTAAGTGAAAAATTGCATTTTAAAGAGAAAAACAAAACTCTATGGTGCAAGTACATAGCCCAAGGCGAACCATGTATGCCTTCCAATCCGGAAAAGTTCGCTGATACTGGACTGCTAGGGTTTCGTTTGAGACATAAACCCTGAACTCCTGAGTCAAAAGCAGGTTAGAATTAAATTAGATTTGTTCAACAACTGATTTTATTAATTTGGGCTTATCACTAGCATTTATTAGACTTTGTCTTATCATAAAACCGGAACAGGATGAGTCATTGCACTTACTGGCAATATAGCAAACTGGTATATATTCAAGGTTAAACTCTGTTTGCCCCACGGTTCAAATGAACATCCAGTTTCCGTTAAAGAAAGTGGTATTTATTTAGAAATCTCTCTCCTGTAAGAAATGTTAACAGTATAAACAGAGACAACTCAGAATGAATAACTTACAGCTCTGCTTCACATTCACAGTAAGTCCTGACACAAAGGCAAACTGCAATATCTATCATTTACTTATGGTGCAACCTAAGCAAAATGTTGTAGGTACATTAACTGCTCTTGCCTTGATTGTTTATGTTAAGTTTGTAGGAAATATTTGCATGGAAATATTTCAGCAGACAACAAAGCCCTCTCTCAGCCGAAGGCTCTTTTATATTTCGTGTAAGAAAGCGAATTTGGCCAGAAGTGCAGATACGGCGGCAAAGTTTGAACGATATCACAAGTGATTTAGGCATAAATATATAATAAAAACTTACAAATAAAAATATACTTATAAATATATAAATATACAAGTCAAAATGACTTGTCGCCCTTTTTTTAAGCGGAGACATGCAAAAACATATATTTAAACAACTAGCCGAGTACCCGGCCTGCATACCTGTCATGTGTGACATTCGGCTTGCGACATCCGAGTTTTAGTCTATATATCGGCCAACGATAGCAGCCGAGTGGAATAATTTGGAAGATTAACCAATCATGGTTCACTTAGTGCGTGGGTATAAAAGTACTCAAAAACATCAACCAGGCATTAATTGTTTCTGCGGACATTTGGTGGCAATGGGACATGTATCGGCTAACTGAAGAACGGAATAACATCATTCTATGACCACGCCCAAAACCTCAAACTGTAGTTGGGTGCCAGACATGTTTTTTTTTCAGCTAAAAGACTTCAGACTTCATTAATCATTTCATTTAAACCAAACTGGTCACTGTAGGTCTAATTAGAAATGCACCTCGTCTTTTTAATAAATGAGCTTTAATTACACTAATTGCTATGATACAGGGTGAGGAAAAGTATTCATATCTGTGGAATTTGGAAAGCTATATACATGAATAACACACCAGATGAAAGCCATAAATGTCTACTATCAACTGACATCAAATTTGTTTTTAAATAAGCATTATATAAAATGTTATACCTAAATAATATATATATATAACAGAATGTACCGCAAAATTGCCATTTCGTTGCTAGTACATTTCAAAACAGGCTGATATTTTACAGAAAGCTACCACTTTCATACTGTTTTCAGGCATTTTTATTATCTACAAACATACATCTTAAAAAAAACCATTGATAGCAATTGTCACCTGTTTGGTACCGATGAACCCTCTGGCTGATGTACTTTATGCTGACGCCTGTGATCGTGCCCTTCCTCTGTATTTAACACTCGTGTACAAGATTAAGCCAACGGTTTAAGGGCAATATTTTGGCAGGCACAAATTTATTTCAAAGAGAAGACGATGTTATTCGTTTTAATTCAACATGCTTTATAGGTGATTAGGCCCCTTTAAGGCACCATCCCTGGCAATAACCAATTTTCATTTTCATAGGATATTTTAATGTTATTAATATTTTTTCACAAGTGTGCTGTTTTATTAACCCATCAACAAGAGGAAGATGCTTAATGGGCTAATTAAATAGGAAACTTTGTGACATTATTTCATTAACTTTTTTTACTATTCTAGGTTTTTTTTATTTTAATGAAATTTTTATTAATTACTGGTTTAAAATGTTAGATGTTGTTAATATGCAGAGAGTATCTCAAAAGTAGATTTAAACTTACTGCACCGAGCCTTTTGCCTTTAAAAAAATGCTGTTAAAACCACGAAGTTGGTATGAATTAAAGTGCAGCTTTGTATGCGTCTGTGTTCAGGGGCGGACTGGGGTGGGGAAATAAACCCCGGAAATGTAAGTGAAAGCGCCTCAAATTTAATACAATCAGCCAACCGGCATCAACATTTAGTTCATACCATCGGTCAACAGGCATTAAGATATTTTTTTTTCGTATCGGCCTCCCGGTGGCCCAGTCCGTCTACCTGTATGTGTTATTGTATTTTTTAGACCCGATGATGCTCCATGACCCCTCTTTGCGAACTCCTTGCCCTTAACAGGTTTTGCCCCAAACCTGACTACGCTTAAAACGCACACATGTATATAGGTATTAACTGTTATATATATAGGGTGCGCATGTGTTCCGGTATCACAGACCTTTTTTTCAGCACACCACCAGCTTCTGTTGGCGACAACTGACTCTAAGTTTTCGGGGTCGTTATATCGACAAAGAAAGATCGCACCCTTTTCCTTAAAGGTACATTAACATTTGCAATAATTTATACAGTATCTCACGCCATTAATTCATTTTGGCTGAAAGCTAAGCTTACTAACAAAACAGTCCCATTATACGTACTTACTATCTCAATTCATCCGTTTTATACGTTTTTATGTTTCTGTGTTTGAGTAAACGCAGTCCACGAGTGCATGTGTATCATAACAAGATAACATGACCAGTGCCCAATCTTGCACATGTGCAAACAGGAAGAAGTAGCATGAAAGAAGAAAATTTATGTTTCTGTTCAATCTTATTACTCGGATGATAAAGAACCAATCTGTTACTTTAATATTTTAACCTTAGTCTTTTTTTAGGCCTCTGTGTGAAATGACGGCGCTAAGTGACGGGTTTATAGAGTATTTACGGTACCAAGATCTGATCAGGATATAGGTTACGTTAACGTGTTAATGTTGCATGCAGATCAGAGACTTGGCCCTGATGTGATTGACCGTTGCAAAGTCTGACGTCACGGACAAAATTATTACTGACTTATTTCTAGCAATACATTTTGTTTCTATTCTTCCCTGAAATTTCGGGTTACATGTGTCAGAAATGCTAGGCTTTTGTTGAGATCTAGAATTTTTAGTCACGAAAGGTTTCCCTGTTGCTGACGTCACTGAAAAGTTGAGAGTGCTCTTAGCTGTGCTGATAGCTTTAAACCGATCAACGACTTAATGTGTTTTGTGGAAAAATAAATAGAAAAACTTTTTCTTAGAGGAATTGGGTCAGGTTTATGTAAATCTATATTAATATTTTTATAGGAATGTTATATGACACGCAAGGTGAGCAAAGAGCAAAGAAGTGTAATACGACCAATGCGAGCGTGGTATCGCTTTGTGCATAAAGCTCATAATTCTAAACATGCAACACCAGCACTCGTTGGTCAGATTACACCAGGACACCAGCTCTCGCTGGTCTGATTACACTAGGACAACAGCTCTCATTGGTCTGATTACACCAGGACAACAGCTCTTGTTGGTGTGATTACACTAGGACCACAGTTCTCTTTGGTCTGATTACACCGGGACACCAGCTCTCGCTGGTCTGATTACACTAGGACAACAGCTCTCATTGGTCTGATTACACCAGGACAACAGCTCTCGTTGGTGTGATTACACTAGGACCACAGTTCTCGTTGGTCAGATTACACCGGGACACCAGCTCTCGCTGGTCTGATTACACTAGGACAACAGCTCTCATTGGTCTGATTACACAAGGACACCAGCTCCCGTTGGTGTGATTACACTAGGACCACAGTTCTCGTTGGTCTGATTACACCGGGACACCAGCTCTCGCTGGTCTGATTACACTAGGACAACAGCGCTCATTGGTCTGATTACACCAGTAAACAGCTCTCGTTGGTCTGATTACATTAGGACAACAGCTCTCGTTGGTCAGATTACACCGGGACACCAGCTCTCGCTGGTCTGATTACACTAGGACAACAGCTCTCATTGGTCTGATTACACCAGGACAACAGCTCTCGTTGGTGTGATTACACTAGGACCACAGTTCTCGTTGGTCAGATTACACCGGGACACCAGCTCTCGATGGTCTGATTACACTAGGACAACAGCTCTTGTTGGTCTGATTACACTGGGACAACAGCTCTCGTTGGTCTGATTACACTAGGACAACAGCTCTCGTTGGTCTGATTACACCGGGACACCAGCACTTATTGGTCTGATTACACAAAGACAACAGCTCTCGTTGGTGTGATTACACTAGGACCACAGTTCTCGTTGGTCTGATTACACCGGGACACCAGCTCTCGCTGGTCTGATTACACTAGGACAACAGCTCTCATTGGTCTGATGACACTAGGACAACAGCTCTCGTTGGTCTGATTACACTGGGACAACAGCTCTCGTTGGTCTGATTACACTAGGACAACAGCTCTCGTTGGTCTGATTACACTAGGACAACTGCTCTCGTTGGTCTGATTACACCGGGACACCAGCTCTCGTTGGTCTGATTACACTAGGACAACAGCTCTCGTTGGTATGATTACACTAGGACCACAGTTCTCGTTGGTCTGATTACATCGGGACACCAGCTCTCGTTGGTCTGATTACACTAGGACAACAGCTCTCGTTGGTATGATTACACTAGGACCACAGTTCTCGTTGGTCTGATTACATCGGGACACCAGCTCTCGCTGGTCTGATTACACTAGGACAACAGCTCTCGTTGGTCTGATTACACTAGGACAACAGCTCTCGTTGGTCTGATTACACTGGGACAACAGCTCTCGTTGGTCTGATTACACTAGGACAACAGCTCTCGTTGGTCTGATTACACTAGGACAACTGCTCTCGTTGGTATTATTACACCGGGACACCAGCTCTTGTTGGTCTGATTACACCAGGACACCAGCTCTCATTGGTCTGATTACACCAGGACAACAGCTCTCGTTGGTATGATTACACTAGGACCACAGTTCTCGTTGGTCTGATCACACCGGGACACCAGCTCTCGCTGGTCTGATTACACTAGGACAACAGCTCTCGTTGGTCTGATTACACTAGGACAACAGCTCTCGTTGGTCTGATTACACTGGGACAACAGCTCTCGTTGGTCTGATTACACTAGGACAACAGCTCTCGTTGGTCTGATTACACTAGGACAACTGCTCTCGTTGGTATTATTACACCAGGACCACAGTTCTCGTTGGTCTGATTACACCGGGACACCAGCTCTCGCTGGTCTGATTACACTAGGACAACAGCTCTCGTTGGTCTGAATACACCGGCACACCAGCTCTCGTTGGTCTGATTACACTTGGACAACAGCTCTCGTTGGTCTGATTACACCGGCACACCAGCTCTCGTTGGTCTGATTACACCGGCACACCAGCTCTCGTTGGTCCGATTACACCGGCACACCAGCTCTCGTTGGTCTGATTACACGGGGACACCAGCTCTCGCTGGTCTGATTACACTAGGACAACAGCTCTCATTGGTCTGATTACACTAGGACACCAGCTATCATTGGTCTGATGACACCAGGACACCAGCTCTCATTGGTCTGATTACACCAGGACAACAGCTCTCGTTGGTGTGATTACACCAGGACCACAGTTCTCGTTGGTCTGATTACACCGGGACACCAGCTCTCGCTGGTCTGATTACACTAGGACAACAGCTCTCGTTGGTCTGAATACACTAGGACAACAGCTCTCGTTGGTCTGATTACACTTGGACAACAGCTCTCGTTGGTCTGATTACACTAGGACAACAGCTCTCGTTGGTCTGATTACACTAGGACAACTGCTCTCGTTGGTCTGATTACACCGGGACACCAGCTCTCGTTGGTCTGATTACACCAGGACACAAGCTGTCGTTGGTCTGATAACACTAGGACAACAGCTCTCGTTGGTCTGATTACACCGGCACACCAGCTCTCGTTGGTCTGATTACACCGGGACACCAGCTCTCATTGGTCTGATTACACCAGGACAACAGCTCTCGTTGGTGTGATTACACTAGGACCACAGTTCTCGTTGGTCTGATTACACTGGGACACCAGCTCTCGCTGGTCTGATTACACTAGGACAACAGCTCTCGTTGGTCTGATTACACTAGGACAACAGCTCTCGTTGGTCTGATTACACTGGGACAACAGCTCTCTTTGGTTTGATTACACTAGGACAACAGCTCTCGTTGGTCTGATTACACTAGGACAACTGCTCTTGTTGGTCTGATTACACCGGGACAACAGCTCTCGTTGGTCTGATTACACCAGGACACAAGCTGTCGTTGGTCTGATAACACTAGGATAACAGCTCTCGTTGGTCTGATTACACTAGGACAACTGCTCTTGTTGGTCTGATTACACCGGGACAACAGCTCTCGTTGGTCTGATTACACCAGGACACAAGCTGTCGTTGGTCTGATAACACTAGGACAACAGCTCTCGTTGGTCTGATTACACTAGGACAACTGCTCTTGTTGGTCTGATTACACCGGGACAACAGCTCTCGTTGGTCTGATTACACCAGGACACAAGCTGTCGTTGATCTGATAACACTAGGATAACAGCTCTCGTTGGTCTGATTACACCGGCACACCAGTTCTCGTTGGTCTGATTACACTAGGACAACTGCTCTCGTTGGTCTGATTACACCGGGACACCAGCTCTCGTTGGTCTGATTACATCAGGACACAAGCTCTCGTTGGTCTGATAACACTAGGACAACAGCTCTCGTTGGTCTGATTACACCGGCACACCAGCTCTCGTTGGTCTGATTACACCGGCACACCAGCTCTCGTTGGTCTGATTACACCGGCACACCAGCTCTCGTTGGTCTGATTACACCGGCACACCAGCTCTCGTTGGTCCGATTACACCGGCACACCAGCTCTCGTTGGTCTGATTACACCGGGACACCAGCTCTCGCTTGTCTGATTCTTTGCCCTGTGCTAGAATCGGTTTTATCAGACCATCGAGAGCATGTTCAAGGTTTGGAGCTTTATGCACTTTATATGATAATATAATGAAATTTGAAAAAAAGTTTGATTGACTAACATTACATTGACTAGTTATGAAGTGATTGTTATTTTGACCTCGTCACTGGAACCAACGTGTGTGATTCTTTTTTTTCTGAAATACAGAAATATTAATTTAAATTGATTCTTCTGATAGGCGTCGTGTTGGTTTCCTTCTAAATAATTTCCGTAGTAATCGTTTTTATCAAGGTAATTTGTCCGGAATTTAGTTAATTAATTTATATACATACATGTTCTTATTCTGATTTCTGGACAAATTTAACATAGATGCCGCGGAAAATACCATGGCGGCAATAAATTATTAAAAGAAATGCTTTATCTGCTACCGAAAGGAGCAACTCGCCGTGACCAGCTAAATTATATATATACAGAGTATACACAACCCCGGCGATCCATCGATTGCCCTACAAACCAGAATTATGACTTCTTTGGGATTTTACCCAAATTTCTGACAGCGAAGTGAAGTCTCACGTTCTGTTAGAAGGTTGTCTCTTTATACAAGGCACTCATATCTATAAGAACATCTAAAGGTCTGTCCATTCTCGTTTTTTATAAGATTGTTTCATTCACCGGGGGAATATTATCAGATGACACCTTAACCCGATGTCCAGAAAAAAGTACTTTATAGGCCAGATGTCTAAAACCAGGCCGCTGAGGCCAGGAGCGAATTGAATATAGTATGGCGGGTATGACAACTAAAGGATAGTTTATCACTGGCCGTTACAGCACTAAGTTGGCTGAAAGACCTGCCTTCAGGCTGAGTCAGGTCCGCCCCGGACAGCCTTATAAGAACCCTGCACTGCACCCTCCACACGTGTGGTGTACTTGAGGGAGGCTGCTTGGGTAATATAGTGTCATTTATTTTCTGTCTGAAGTTACGTCCCCTCCAGCGACAAGATCATTATTACAGATTAAATTGGATTTGTCGCCGCGGTTTGTGTCAGTGGCCCATGCTTCACTCAGCCCAGCTTGTTTCATGACCGATATGAACCAGAACTGACCACCGTCCGCTTTACATCAAAATATAATAATCCAACAAAGTTTATACATGTATATACAATTACATATACATACAAATACTTTACATCCCCTAGTCCCTGTCCTGTCTATAACCGTGTTCCTGTATCTCTCACTTTCACTGTTTTTGGTTTTCTTTAGTCTTTTCTTCTGTCTCTAAGTTAATCTGTGTGTTTGTCTATAGTATTCTTTATCCCTCTGTATCCCTGTGTTTATCTATATTTCGGATAGTCTTTATCTTTGTCTGTAAGTTTATCTCTCTTTTTATCTTTGTCTATGCTAATTTTTATCCAGAACTCTATGTCTATCTCTTTGTTTTCTTTGTCTATGATAATGTTAATCCCTATATAGGTAACAATATTTTTCTATATGTTAGTCTTTATTCCTGTCTGTCAGTACACCATTTTCTATGTTAGTCTTAATCCCTGTCTGTAAGTACACCATTGTCTATGTAAATCTTTATCCTTGTCTGTAAGTATACCATTGTCGATGTTGGTCTTAATTCCTGTCTGTAAGTACACCATTGTCTATGTAAGTCTTTATCCCTGTCTGTAGGTATTCCTTCGGCTATGTTAGTCTTTATCCCTTGTCTGTAAGTATACCCTTTTCTATGTTAGTCTTAATCCCTGTCTGTAAGTACACCATTGTCTATGTTAGTCTTAATCCCTGTCTGTAAGTACACCATTGTGTATGTTAGTCTTAATCCCTGTCTGTAAGTACACCATTGTCTATGTTAGTCTTTATCTCTGTCTGTAAGTATACCATTGCCTATGTTAGTCTTTATCCCTGTCTGCAAGTACACCATTGTCTATGTAAATCTTTATCCTTGTCTGTAAGTACACCATTGTCTATGTTAGTCTTAATCCCTGTCTGTAAGTACACCATTGTCTATGTTAGTCTTAATCCCTGTCCTATAAGTGCACCATTGTCTATGTTAGTCTTTATCCCTGTCTGTAAGTACACCATTGTCTATGTTAGTCTTTATCTCTGTCTGTAAGTATACCATTGTCTATGTTAGTCTTTATCCTTGTCTGTAAGTACACCATTGTATATGTTAGTTTTTATCTCTGTCTGTAAGCACATCATTGTCTATGTTAGTCTTTATCCCTGTCTGTAAGTTTACCATTGTCTATGTCAGTCTTTATCCCTGTCTGTTAGTATACCATTGTCTATGTCAGTCTTTATCCCTGTCTGTAAGTATACCATTGTCTATGTTATTCTTTATTGCTGTCTGTAAGTATACCACTGTCTATGTTAGTCTTTATCCCTGTCTGTAAATATACCCTTGTTTATGTTAGTCTTTATCCCTGTATATTACTGTCTTTGTTTATAACTGTCTTAATTCCGGTCATTCTGTAAATCTATATTTGGCTTTATCTATGTTTGTCTTTATTGTATTTATGTACGTCGGCCTTTAATGTTACTATACAACGCATATTTTACCATTAATAAATTCGGGGTTCCAACAAACAGTATCTGATATTGCAGAGTACGTAAATGCAGAATTAATTTAAATTAACAAGGCAGAGATAACATTCAGGTTAATCATGAGGTTAATTTTGCCGAAAGGTACCGGTGAACTTATTTTCAATACTTCTAAAACCTTCACTAAAATTGTTTGAAATGGAACGGGTGTGACCAAGATCTATATATTGAATATATTGTTTTAGCGAATGAAATTGTAAGGATCTAGATAATGCATGAATTGAACGTTAGACGGAAAAAGTGCTTTGGTCACAGGATAATGCATGATATCTGATTAATGCAGAGACGTGAAGCGACATAACTCTCTCTGTTTGCGTGGTATTTTGACAAGGCCTGAGTTGGGTTCCCAATATTTTTGTAAATAATTCAGGGCAGATTCTGGAGAAATCAATTACCCTTCTCATGAGCGCTTTGCATGTTTCGCTGTAGCAGATAGGCACCTGTGAATAGAGACTTTCCACGTGCTGTTAACCCGGCTTGTTACCAAACCAATTACGTTATTACAGGACAAGATGAGAGAGAGAGAGAGAGAGAGAGAGAGAGAGAGAGAGAGAGAGAGACAGAGCGAGAGAGACAAACAGACAGAAAGACGAACCGACAGAGAATGACAGATTAACAGGCAGACAGACTGCAGAAACAAAGAGTATCTATAAAACGCCAACCCCTAGCATTATTATTCTTTGAGTCAAATCAGAAAAAAAGTCTATTCCATAGTAATACGCGCAGGTTATGAATTCATTTCGAAGTGTACCGAGGGAGTTACGTTCATAGACAATTTTTACGGTCAAGTATCGATTTAATATGAATATTTAAAAGAGAAACATATGTATTTTTTAAATTTAAATTCTAAATTTCAAATACCTTTATAGATTAATTTTAATTTCCATCCAACCACATGGAAATTGTTAATACGTGTTTTATTTTCTTTTCTTCCTATCACATATGCTCATACAATTTGTATTAAAGGGAATGAATCCAGAGAATTTTAATACACAACTTGATCCTTCTTCTATTTACAAATTCCCAGACATAAAGTTGATACTCCCGTGTGCGTAAATATACACCTCAGGTTTTTATGGTTTCAACGGCATTATTTGGAAAATCGTGAAATGTCAAATACGATGACTGATATTGATTTTATCCCTTGTGTTTTTGTACACCCGGGCCAAAGTACACGATGTTTTTTACTTACTTTTAGCTCTGAAAGGTCTAGACCTATTCAAAGACACCAATAACAGACCCGGCCGTATCTGTCTGATAATATTTCAGAAGGGGGAAATGTTATCAGCGATTTTTCTGGGTGATACATGCCATTTAGTATCACATGGCGTGATAACAGTCTGCCCTCAGGAATAACTAGTAAGATTTAACAACATGTCATGTTTCTTGTTTAATATCAATATGCTTTGTTTTATTGCTCACAAGCTCCGTGTTTTGACTGTTTTTGCGTCATCAATCGCTTGCTGTAAGACCAGCTGGGACAAATTAGCTTGCTGTACCTTGGTCCACAGACTTTACCCACGCTGAAACATATGTTAAATGGCCCCCCTTGTCATATATACATTTATAATCATGCCAACTATAGAGAAAGACCATATCGTAGTCAGACTACCAGGAGGACTGTTTATTGCCTCCCCAGGAGGGTATGCGTTCATCCCCGTTCGTGTGCGTGTGTGTATGTTTGTTCACAACATGACTCACGTAATCTTGAACGGAATCTCATGAAAATGTCAAGGCATTTCGGGAATGGGCCTAAACAGAATCGATTAGATTTTAGTGTGGGTCCGGCACATTATCCGGATTCAGTGATTCACGGAATATTCACAGTTGTAAAGTCAACTTATGCTCGAATGAACTTGGGAATATGGGCCAAATAAGTTAAAGCAACAAAGTTTCAGGAGCATCCCACGAAAGGGTAACCTCAAACATGGCGGAGGCTTGCATTCCTTAAAATGCAGATTTTTAGTAGGAATGTGGTTTACAACAAATTTTCAGTACACTAACATCATTTTTCAATTAATTTTCTACAGATAAGATATCCTTATCTTAATGTTCATCCATTGAGAATATTAACATGTATACATATGTTTTATGCATTACCGATTTCATTTATGTACTCGTTTTTGCCAGCTAAAATATTTGTTATGATTAAGTGGAATGTGAGATTAATATGATCTGAATGGTTAGAACACAATGAAACGTATTGTTTTAACCTCCTGTTTTATCATGGATTTTGGTGGAAAACATAATCAATTATTCTAAATTATAGTGAATGGGTACATTTTCGTCACAGAGCCCTTAAAGGGACCCAATCACCTATCTTATAACGGTTAGAAACTAAAGGTTATCCCTTGAAACTTTCATAAAAATAGGCCAGAAAACGTTGATAGCACCTCACACAGGCTGCTTGTTTTGTTTATATCAACATGTTTATAATATGCGGGAGTTCGCCTAAATAATCAAAACAAGACGACCAGAGGTCACGCGCTTGCCGGAAACACTCTGACCCAGATTGGAAGACAGATAACCTGAACATGTCATAAAGAAGACAAAGAGGAAGAAAATGAGCCATTGTTTGTAAAGGCTGGACCAATATTGACAAAGTTACAATGATAATAATAATCTGACATGTTTTCATGACTTTGACCTTGAACTTTGACCTATTTAAAAATACATATACAGCTTCAAGAAATCGTTTCAATATACGATAGGTGAAAGTTGCAAAGTGATTCCTTGTAAACTGTGGCCTATAGAATGCTATTATAACAGAGGCAAGAACCAGCAAGAAGGCAACATTTGGGACAACTTGCAAACAGACAGACATATTGACAAAGTGACACAAATTGAGACCAGTTGACTAGACTAAGCTATGTAGAAGACGAAGGTGAAAAAAATGAGCAAAAGTTTGTGAAGATAGGACCAGAATGGACGAATTTATGAGGAAAATAACATTTCGAAGTGTTTTGAAGTGACCGACATACTCACAAAGCGGCACAAAGTATAGACAAAAAGACTAAACTATGTTGTGAAGAAGACAGAGGAAGAAAACAAGCTACAGTTTATAAAATTTAGGTTTAAAGTCTTGGAGATATGGGCAAAAAATGATATGTTGTAGGCTTTCAAGTGCAGCGCCCCCTAGCAGCTATTTTCGGAAACTGAAAAATCACTTTCGAGATATTAGTGTAGGACATAAGATGTATCAGTTTCAAAAGGATTCCTGCCTGTAGAATGCTATATGTTAGACAAAGGAACAAGCAAGAAGGCGAAATTGATGACAACTGACAGATAGACATACTGTCAAAGCGACACAAAGCTAAGGCCAGATGACTTAACTAAGTTATGGAGAAGACTCAGGGGAAGAAATTAAGCTATAGTTTATGTAATTCAGGTGTATAGTTTTGGAGATATTGTCAAAAAATTATACGTTGATGAAGTTTAATTGCACCGCCCCCTAGCGGCCATATCCCGAAAATGAAACATCAATTTTGAGATATGAGTGTTAGACATAAGATTCACCAATTTCAAAAGGATTCTTGCAAAACTGTGGCCTGTAGAATGCTATATGTAAGACAGAAGCAAACAAACAAACAAACATTGGGACAAACAAACTAGATGACCTGAGGTCACGCGCTTGCTGGAAATGATGTAAAGTTAGTCAGATGAACGAGCAGTATAAAAGTGAAAGAAAATAATCCATAGTTTGTGAAGAAAGAACCAATATTAACAAAGTTCTAAAGAAAATAAGATTTTGATATATTTTGATCACCTTGTCCTTGACCTTTGACTTATTTGAATAATAAACATAGGACTTCCAGATATCATCATGATATATGACAAGTGTAATTTACAAAACGATTCCTTCAAAACTGTCCAGTAGAATGCTACATGTGAGAAGCTAGCACCTGGAAGCAGGCGAAATTGAGGACAACTGACAAACAGACAAACATACTGACAAACTGACCCAAGATTGAGACCAGTTGACTTAATCATGTGATGGAGAAACCTCAGAGGAAGATAATAAGCTATAGTTTATGTAAATGAGGTTTATACTTTTGGAGATATGGCCAAAAAATGATATGTTGTGGACGTTTGAGTGCACCGCCCCCTAGCGGCCTTATCTGGAAAATGAAAAATCCGTTTCGAGATATTAGTGTAAGACATAAGATGTAATAGTTTTAAAAGGATTCTTTCAAAACTGTGGCCTGTAGAATGCTATATGTGAGACGCAAGAACCGGCAAGCAGGCGAATTTGAGGACAACTGAGAAACAGACGGACACACAGACAAAGTGACTCAAGATTGAGACCAAATGAATACACCAGGTTTTTGGAAAGACCCAGAGGAAGAAAATAAGCTATATTTTATGTAAATGAGGTTTATAGTTTTGGAGATATGGCCAAAAAATGATATGTTGTGCAAGTTTGAGTGCACCGCCCCCTAGCGGCCAATTCTGGAAAAGGAAAAATCCGTTTCGAGATATTAGTGTAAGACATAAGATGTAATAGTTTTAAAAGGATTCTTTCAAAACTGTGAGCTGTAGAATGCTATATGTGAGACGCCATAACAGGTAAGCAGGCGAGTTTGATGAAAACTGAGAAACAGACGGACACACTGACAAAGTGACTCAAGATTGAGTCAAAATGACTCCACCAGGATTTAGAAAAGACTCAGAGGAAGAAAATGAGCTATAGTTTATGTAATTGAGGCTCACAGTTTTGGAGATATGGCCAAAACATGATATGTTGGGGAGGTTTGCATACAGCGCCACCTAGCGGCTGCATTCAAAAAATGGAAAAACAATTTCGAGATAATAATGTAGGACTTACGCTATGTCAGTTTCAAAAAGATTCCTGCAAAACTGTGACCTCCAGGGCAAGATTACTGAAATCTCGAAACATCTCGTTTGACGAGACATTATACGAGATATCGCGAGACCTGTAATAAAATCTTGCAGTACTTGTTAAATGCTACCTGATTAAAAAAACTAGACCTCTCTAGCTGTAAAACTGCCAAAGTTAGAAAAATAAGGCCCCTTATTTTCGAATATCATGACTTTTTCCCAAAAATTCGTAACCATGGTTACGGCAAATTTGAGTCAGCTACACACCAGATGACTGGCCTTGGAATGACGTTTAAAATGAGCTATGTTTGAAGAAGATACGACTAATAGTGACAAAGATATGAAGAAAACACCGTTTTGAGAAGTTTTGATGACCTTGACTTTGACCTTTGACCTATATTGACCAAAAACAATAGGCTTCTTGCATTTTTGATTATCTATAAAGTGTGTAAGTTTGAAAGTGATTGGTGCAAAATTGAGACCTGTAGAGAGATGACAGACAAACAGACTAGATGACCAGAGGTCACGCGCTTGCCGGAAATGAAGTAAAGTTAGTCAGATAAACGATCAATGTCAAAGTGAAAGAAAATAATCCCTAGTTTGTAAAGATAGGATCAATATTAACAAAGTTCTGAAGAAAAAAAATGTTGATATGTTTTGATCACCTTGACCTTGACCTTTGACTTATTTGAATAATAAACATAGGGCTTCCAGATATCGTTACGACAAGTGTAAGTTACAAAGCGACTCCTGCAAAATTGTGGCCAGTAGAACGGTATATGTGAGACGCAAGAACCGGCAAGCAAGCGAATTTGAGAACAACTAAGAGACAGACGGACACACAGACAAAGTGACTCAAGATTGAGACCAAATGAATACACCAGGCTTTAGGAAAGACCCAAAGGAAGAAAATAAGCTATAGTTTATGTAAATGAGGTTTATAGTTTTGGAGATATAGCCAAAAAATGATATGTGTGCAAGTTTGAGTGCACCGCCCCCTAGTGGCCAATTATGGAAAATGAAAAATTGATTTCAAGATATTAGTGTAAGACATAAGATGTAATAGTTTGGAAAGGATTCTTTCAAAACTGTGGCCTGTAGAATGCTATATGTGAGACGCAAAAACCGCTGAGCAAGCGAATTTGAGGACAACTGAGAAACAGACTGACACACAGACAAAGTGACTCAAGATTGAGACCAAATGAATACACCAGGTTTTTGGAAAGACCCACAGGAAAAAAATAAGCTACAGTTTTATGTAAATGGGGTTTATAATTTTGGAGATATGGCCAAAAAATGATATGTTGTGCAAATTTGAGTGCACCGCCCCCTAGTGGCCAATTCTGGAAAATGAAAAATGGGTTTCGAGATATTAGTGTAAGACATAAGATGTAATAGTTTTAAAAGGATTCTTTCAAAACTGTCGCCTGTAGAATGCTATATGTGAGACGCCAGAACCGGTAAGCAGGCAAATTTGAGGACAACTGAGAAACAGACGGAAACACTGACAAAGTGACTCAAGATTGAGTCGAAATGACTACACCAGGATTTAGAAAAGACTCAGAGGAAGAAAATAAGCTATAGTTTATGTAATTGGGGCTCACAGATTTGGAGATATGGCCAAAACATGATATGTTGTGGAGGTTTGCATACAGCGCCACCTAGCGCCTGCATCCAAAAAAATGGAAAAACAATTTCGAGATAATAATGTAGGACTTACGATGTGTCAGTTTCAAAAAGATTCCTGCAAAACTGTGACCTCCAGGGCAAGATTACTGAAATCTCGAAACATCTCGTTTGACGAGACATTATACGAGATATCGCGAGACCTGTAATAAAATCTTGCAGTACTTGTTAAATGCTACCTGATTAAAAAAACTAGACCTCTCTAGCTGTAAAACTGCCATAGTTGGAAAAATAAGGCCCCTTATTTTCGAATATCATGACTTTTTCCCAAAAATTCGTAACCATGGTTACGGCAAATTTGAGTCAGCTACACACCAGATGACTGGCCTTGGAATGACGTTTAAAATGAGCTATGTTTGAAGTAGATACGACTAATAGTGACAAAGATATGAAGAAAACACCGTTTGACCTTTGACCTATATTGACCAAAAACAATAGGCTTCTTGCATTTTTGATTATCTATAAAGTGTGTAAGTTTGAAAGTGATTGGTGCAAAATTGAGACCTGTAGAGAGATGACAGACAAACAGACTAGACGACCAGAGGTCGAACGCTTGCCGGAAGCGGAAATAAGAAAGTCAAACTAGGATACAACATACAGCAGACAGTCAGTTTACGTTTGGAACTGGCAAAATGAATTACCCCAATTATGGCGGAAACAGAAGCACAATTTTGTGTGGTTATGCTGATTTTCAAAAGTCGCAGATGAGTAGACAGACAAACAGACAGACATACGGGAAAAAACGCCATGTGAAGGCCATGTACTCCTGTCATGGAGAATAGAAAACCGTCTATTAGAATAAAACTCCATATTTTGAATTTTAAGAAAAAGAAGAATATAATTGAACGTATATTAGGTCCCCATGGTAATGGAAGAATATGACAGAGTCCCCACGAGGATAAACGCATTAAATCTTGTTTCAAATGCTGCAATCAATGTTGTGACACTGTCTATAGTTTTCGAGATATGGCACAATAATGATTGCTGCAGCGCCATCTGGCGGCTTATTTCTAAAAGGAAAAAAAATAAGTTCCCAGATATTTTTTTATTATATATATATATATATATATATATTATATATATATATATAAATATATATATTATATTTATAATTAAAATTTAACCCCTGTAGAATATGACAGAGTCCCCAGGAGGATAAACGCATTAAATCTAGTATCAGATTCTGCAATCAATGTTGTGACAGTGTGTATAGTTTTGGAGATATGGCACAATAATGATTGCTGCAGCACCATCTGGCGGCTATTTTCTAAAAGAAAAAAATTAGTGTCGAAATATTATATTTTTTATTATAAATATTTGATGTATAATTAAAATTAAATCCCCTGCCCCCCCCCCCCCCCCGCAATTGCTAAACCAGGGATCCGCCCATATTTTGACACACCCAACTTCAAAATCCGGGATCCGTCTCTGGTTTGAAAGATTTGCCAGTGGTTCCTGGCAACACAAGTGGCACCACAAGGGGGCACAATGAAAATAACAGGTGTGTTCAATTCAAATTTAGCGGCTTTTGTCCTCTTTTCAATGCTGCTTTGTGAAATTCATGGACGACCGCGCACGCCAACTTGCAACTGTAATGGCCTTGCCGGCACTTACCGGTCAACCCTGAAGCCACTTGTGCTCACAGCAATTGGGTGTATCTTCATCATTTGATAAAAAACGAGGCGAGATTTAACGAGAATTCCAATATAATCACATAATTTAGCTGAGAGTGTCAGACGCTGTCATATGCTAAAAACTATATGTCTGTAGTGTAAAAAATGACAGCATTATAGGCATTTCTTTGAATGGTTCCATGTTCTTGTTTGACGATAAATAGTGCCAGATAGGACGAGATATTCACTTGTGTCACTTAAAACTAGTCAAATGATTCTTGAACAATAGAAAAATAAAATATCTAGCATGAAAATGACCGAGATAAAGACATTTGTTTAAAATCTAAAATATTCTCGTTTGGCGGGAGATGATACGAGATTTGCAGTGTAATCATGTCAAGCTTCTGAAATGCTACTAAATGCTGAAAACTGCTCCAATTTAGCTTTAACGTGATCAAGTTATAAGCATTTCTGTGAAATCTCGTAATTTCTCGTTTGGCAATAAACCGAGCGAGATTTGAGGAGACTTGCAATTGAATAGCTTAGAACCAAGAGAAAGCAGCCTTATGAAAAAAAACTAGACCCTTAAAACATAAATATTAACCGAGATAGAAGCCAAAAACTACATATTTTCAGATCGTCAAGTTTAACCCCAAAATTTGGTAACCATGGTAACGGCACCACAAGGCTATATGTAGGAAGGAATAAGGCAATGATCCTAGTTTAAGATGCGACCAAAAAATTTTTTATTTGCTTAATAGTTTTTAAGATATTGCGGAAAAATGATAAGTTGTAGTGTTTCCAGTGCCACGCCCCCTGGTGGCTATTTCCGAAAAATGAAAAACATGTTCGAGATAATGCAGAACAACAGAAAATATGTCACTTTCAGAACCTCAGCTGTAAAACTGCAACCTCTAAATGGTATTTCATGAAATCTCGAAAAGTCTCATGTGACGACAAATGGCACAAGATTTTGCGAGACTTGCATTAATTTAGCACAGAGCGTATAAAATGCTAGACAATGCATAAAACTAGAGCTCTCTAACTCTAGTCTGGTAATGACAGCTCTAGCCGTTTCTGAGATTTTAATGTTAGTTTGCTTTTTTGGACAGATGACTAAGTTCCACCTCGTGTTCAATCTCCAAACTGAAACCATTCGAACAAACTTGAGATAGATTGTTCCAGAGATCATTTCTTAGCAATATTGGACAATTTGGCTGGACAGTTTCGCAGAAGAAGGTTTTTAAAGCTTTTTTTAGCTTTTTCCCTTTAAAATCCCAGTAAATGCAGATAGCCAAAAAATAAACAAAATCCGATAGAGCTTTTCAGATGACTGTTTATTTACAAAAAAAATTGGTGATGCTTGTTCCTGACGTTTTTGAGATAGCTATGGTTAACCTACAGACGACGGACGATGCTGCACCATAGCATAAGCTCACTGGTTCGCTAATAATCTGTTTCGAGATATTACTGTAGGACATTAGATTTAATAGTTTAAAAAAGATTATTTCAAAACTGTGTCCTGTAGAATTCTATTAGTGAGACGGAAGAACCAACAAGCAGGCGAATTTGAGGACAAATGACAAACAAACAGACATAGTGACAAAGGGACACTAGATGAAGACAAGATGACTTAACCAGGTTATGGGGAAGACTCAGAGGAAGAAAATAAGCTATAGTTTATGTAATTGAGGTTTCTAGTTTTGGAGATATGGCCAAATAATGATATATTGGGGATGTTCGACCACAGCACCATCTAGTGGACATATCCTGAAGATGATGAATGCGTTTTGTGATATTAGTGAATGGCATGAGATGTAATCGTTTCAAAAGGATTCCTCCAAATATCTGGCTTGTTGATTGCTATATGTGAGATGCAAGAACCAGCAAGTAGGCGAATTTGAAGATAATTGACAAACAGACGGACATACTGACTAAGTAACACAAGATGGACACCAGATGACGTTACCATGTTTTGCAGAAGGCCAAGAGAAAGAAAATAAGCTACAGTTTGTGTAATATAGGTTTACTCTTACGGAAATATGTGCAAAAACTGATTTGTTTGGATGGGTCTAGTGCAGCGCCCCCTAGCAGCCATATCCGGGAAAATGAAAAAGAACTTTTGAGATATTCATGTAAAAGATAAGATGAAGGAACAAACATACGCGGGTCACGAACATGCTTGCGAAAATCGAAGATTTCCGGCAAGCAATAAAGTTGTGACTGTGCCTCCAACATGTATCGTGGTATGGCGAAAAACGGCGCGAGATTTGACGAGACTAACAATGTGACCCCTGAATGTGACTGCGAGTGTCAGCCGCTATCCAGCGCTGCAAACCATGTGTCTGTAGCGTAAAAAATGACAGAATTATAGGCATTTCTTTGAATGGTCACGTGTTCTCGTTTCACGAGAAACGGTGGGAGATATGACGAGACTTTCGATTGAATGGCTTAGAACTAGAGGGATGCTGTCTAACGGCAAAAACCAGACCTGTCTATCGCAAATATCAACAGAGATAGAAGCCGGAAAACTCCGAATTTTCAGATTGTCAAGTTTTACCCCAAAATTTGGTAACCATGGTAACGGCAGCACGAAGCAACATGTGCGAAGGGATAAGCCAATGTTCCTAGTTTCAGATACGACCAAAAAAAAAATGGTGTCACGTTTAATATTTTTTGAGATATTGCAGAAAAATGATATGTGTCAGTGTTTCAGGTACCACGCCCCCTGGTGGCTATTTCCAAAAAATGAAAAACTGATTTCGAGATATTTATAAATAACACTAAATATATCAATTTCAAAGCCATTGTTAAAAAAATGCAACTTGCAGGTCATATTTAATGAAATATCGAAAACTCTCGTTTGACGAGAAACGGTGCGAGATTTTGCAAGATTTTTGATTGGATCACCGAGAACTCACCAAGGGCTACAAGATGCAAAAAAATTGACCTCTCCAGCATAAAAACTGACAGAGTTAGAAGCTGAAAACTGCATATTTTCAAAATTCAAAAGTTTTACCCCGAAAATAGAGAAATCTGGCAATAGCGCACTTTGGCACCTATGCGCCAAAATAAGCCCATGGACCCCAGTTGAAGGTGCTGCGATGGAAATGGCCCAATGTTTAATAGTTCTGGAGGTATAGCACCAAAACAAATTTTCATGTTTTTTCATCTGCAACGCCCCCTGGCGGCCATTTCCAAAATCTGGAAAAACAGTTTCAGAATCAGTACGATTGCTGCAAATTTGAAAAATATCACGAAATCCCATGATTCCTCCCCCCAAAAAATGTAACCATGGTAACGGCAAATTTAAGTGAGCTACGTGTCAAAAGAAAGGCCTTGGAATGCCGATTAAAATGAGCCATGTTTGAAGTGGCTATGACAAATGGTAATGGAGATATGAAGAAAAGAGCACTTTAGGAACTTTTGATGACCTTGACCTTGACCTTTGACCTATATTGACCAAAAACAATAGGCTTCTTGCATTTTTGATTATCTATAAAGTGTGTTAGTTTGAAAGTGATTGGTGCAAAATTGAGACCTGTAGAGAGATGACAGACAAACAGACAGACATCCGCGACTGACCAACCAGCTTGCGAAAATCGAAGATTTCCGGCAAGCAACAAACAGACAGACATCCGCGACTGACCAACCAGCTTGCGAAAATCGAAGATTTCCGGCAAGCAACAAACACACAAATAGACATACGCAACTGACCAACATGCTTAATAATTCAACAAGGGCATCTGGCAACAAGTCAGATAAGCCAGAGCTTTGCATACGGCTTTTGCAACAAGTGACCTTTTTACCTCCGCATATATGCAACCTTCCATCTTAGGTTACATGTTTTTCCCATTTGTCAACATTGCTGTGTTGACAAACACGTCGTTGTTAAACAAGTTCATACATCCTTCACGAAGGCCTCATAAGAATTTTTCACAACCAAATTACCCTTAGATAATTAATATATACACAGAGGGAGCCAGAAATCATATAAATTATTTAAAAAAGTATGTAAATGGGCACCTATAAATTAACAAAGTACGGTCTCCTCAAGGAAACCTCACCTAAACGATAACTATAAAAATGCGACCACTGTAGCAAGGTTCCGTTGTTGGTCATAATTCCGAGGATTTAATATATATATATATATATATATATATATATATATATATATATATATATATTAAGCCCCTTAGGGCTTCGGGCCCTAATGCGTTAAATACAATAAAAAAATAGGCCCTAATGAGCAAATGCGTTATTTGCCGTTTCGATAAAATTAGTGAGAACACGGCTGTAATATGTAATTTCACCTGGTCGCACTAGTATATATTTTACAGAGAAAAAAGAGATGAACATGTCAATACGTACGATAATCATCTGACGTTTAGCCGAGTCGCAATTTCGGATACAAAGAGGTGCCCTTTTTTCACCCGCCGCAACCTTTTTCATGAGTTTAGACAGATTCTGGCGGCCTAGGCCTCCCTCCCTTCCCTATTCCTGACCTCGGAACCTTTTTAATATTTTTCAATAATCATTCTGGGTTGGACCCCTCATTTTTCTGGATCCACCCCTGGATAGTTAAATATCGTTAACTACTTGTGACGAAGGCTCAAGGGCTTTTGTTCATGTGTTAATGATAACGTTATCTAAGGCCGGTTACTGGGTTAGACACAGACGGTGCCAAGTCTCCGACACCCAAACAATCAAAACCGAACAAACACGGTCTGAAACCTCGCCCGGCAGTAAATTAACCAACATGTCTATCTGTTGCCACAACCTAGCCGTCTTATTTCTCACAAACCTGTTACAAATAAAGTATGGGACTAGAGCAATTGGCGGTTAGGGGGAAATATTAGATACTTTACGAGCCCTGTTTCCTGCCCAAGCGGAAAGCTGCCAAGTAGTACTGACCAAGATACCCGGAAATCCTGCAAGGGTCGGAAGAACACGCGTACCAGAGAGCGAGTGGGCCGCCCGGGGGCTAAACACGCACAGCCGTAACTCAGATTTTGTTTGACCACAATATTATTGTTTTAAAATAGAGACCGGTTTTTGCGGCTGAAAAAAAAGGTAACAGAATAAATCAAACGTTGTCAGTTATATCCTTAAAACAGTACATACCTAATATAAATATTTATACATTATTTTCTGGTAAACCCTTAATACAAGTATTCTTTACTTATTGATTTCCATTTTATATTAAGATTTCAATTAAGTAAAAAATACACACAACATTATTACCATCGAGCATGCGCATTTTGTTTTAGCAAGTTTCGGCGTAAACTACAGATATAGACACGCAGTACGTTTTATATAAAATAAATAATAATAGATATTGTAGGCTATTAAATGGGGGATTTTGAGATATAACTAAATATTATCTTAGTCTTTTGAGGCAATTGACCTAAACACTCAGTCATCGTCGACAGGTTTCGCCATTGTATTGGGAATGGTCTCGATTAGGAATATATTATTTGAGCAGTCGGACAAGATCGATTTCCTCTATTTTATTCAATATTGTAACAAATTTATAACAATCTGTGGGCTTATTCATTTTTCCAGTGACAATGGGGATTGATGCATGGCGGGAAGAAAGCGCGGAGAAAAGAGCGCCACCAATCGGCTGATTGGTGAAATAAAAATAAATTAACTCCTGCAGAAAACTGAATTACATATTGATACCTTCGCAAAATGAAATTTAACACAAGGATAAAAAAAACGAGCTGTACTCGTTTTTCTTATTAATCACCGGACCTGCTCTTTTTGTTCAATAATTCACAGGGAGCCGTGCTTTATGAAAACCATTGGCACTCGACAGGTCTGCCCTATCGTTGTTATTTGCTAATATTCCATATTTATATCAGCGTGCGCCTTCCGTGAATATGATTTATGATATACGGTATAATTTCCTGACAAATCTGCATGCATATATGGCCGGTCCTCAAACAACTCTGCAAAAAGCAGATATTATTAATAGACAAGGCACTCATTGTGTACCGGTGATTGTGTAAAGGACTTCATGTTACCCCCCTTTCAGGTACCCCCCCCCCCCAATAATCTGAAATCAATTGCGAAATATTCCGATTAGAAGCTAGAACCTGATTTCACCGACTGACAATTTTTTGTTGTTCCATAATGCAGCACTATTTTATATGAACTGTCCAAATGATGAAACATTCATAATATTTAATACAGTACATATATTGATATAATTATATCTGTACTAATATTCTCTCTTTATATTTCATTTGTGTAAATTTTCAAATGGATATTTGTACTCTTCACTATTGAAGAAAATAAAGAATCAATCGAAAGCGGTGTCAAAATGTTTGGGAGGTCAGGATTTCACAAGGACGCGGATATACATGCGACACAGGGCGTATATAGGACCTAGGACAAACTGAAGGTTGGAATCTATCCACAAAAAGAATTTTTTTCTTTTTACTATGAGACCCGTATCTTCCGAGTAGAAGCCGAAAGAACGCTCAAGGGTCACCTCGCCCTCATCCGCAAATATAAGTAGAATATTGACTCATACCTGAACCAAACCGCATGACACGTTACATACGAATGCAAGATGTTTAAAGAACTAATTTGGGAATTCAGGAGAGAGATTACACTCACAATCAGTGAATGGACGATTGTTTTGAAGGGTAACCTTAAAACGTGTGTGTGTGGGGGGGGGGGGGGCTCCTGGATTGGGAGGGGGTGGGGTTAAGTTACCGAAAGGTGTAAGTTGAAATTCTTTTCATCTTATAAAATTAACTTTCATCCTATCTCAACAAATTTGACGTTAAGCTCCTGGTTGGGGAGGGGGTGGGGGTTAAGTTACCGAAAGGTGTAAGTTGAAATTCTTTTCATCTTGTAAAATTAACTTTCATCCTATCTCAACAAATTTGACGTTAAGCTCCTGGTTGGGGAGGGGGTGGGGGTGGAAGGGTGGGGGGGGGGGGGGTATCTGGCAAGGGGTAAATCTGAAATCTCTACACCTGTGTGCGGAGTCATTGATCGGACTAGCTTCTGGCTCGTTTGTCAAGATGATGCCTCCGTGATGCTCGATGTTTGCTCCGGATTAGCCCTCCGATCAAATGAAATGGATCATCACCCGGGTTACCTGGTAGATCCCAGCATGCCCTGCGCCGGTAAGTTCCAACTATTAATAAAGAATGTCATACAGTTATTTTCACACTTAATAATTCTTCTGAATGATCTTAATAAAAACATATGGAATAAAATGTACAGTTGTTACTCTATAAAACAACTGTGTGATGATATATAAAAACAATGGTAATAATGGCTAAAGTAATTATGTCAGTTGTATAATGGGTTTGAGAATGAAATAACTTACTTGTGCACTACTGAACTGCGTACACTAAACACTGAGACCTAGATTAAACATTGAGAAAAACAATATTATCAAGGTAATTGATGATATATTGTACAAAATGTTATACGTGTAATTCATATACATGAATATACATGATGGGAAAATAAAATCTTTTAAAGATTATTCTTTAAAACTTTTTGGATTTTTTTCTCATGCTCTAACTGCAGTATCAGTAGTACTGATCTAAAGCTCGCTTGCATACAAAGAAATCTGACTTTAAGCTAGGTCTGTTTACGAAGAGTTTAAATGATAACTGTCAATCAACCACTGGTTGAGCCGAAGTATAGTAAAAAATACATGTTTAATGAGATTTATTTAATAAAAACTCTCGCATTCTTTAATAAGATTATTTCCCACTTTATATTGACAATACTAACCAGATGATATACAGAGGATGATACAGTATAAGACATTAATTAATTGTGATGCCTTATTTTTTAGCTAGGGCGATAATACTCGATAGCTCCGGAGGCTAAATGAATATGGCCATTGTCATTCCGCGGACGGTTTAATTATATATGTAAACCTGTCTGTTTACATGCTAAGATATGGATATTAATCTATAATATTACGATAATTACATTTCTAAAAAGCATTGATTACTACCCACAGAACGTTATGTTCTCAGCTGAGATTATGCACAAGCTTTTGGGTTTTTTGGTGACCTTATTATATGGTATGTTCCCTTTTTTAATCGCACCCACTCTGGCGATGATATGTAGTCATTGTTGCCGGCAGATTAGAGAATCCTGTCACCTTTCAACCCCATTCGCCTATTGTTGAATGATTTAATACTTTTAATTTCACACGTCTTTAATTCTATATTATCCAACCCACGTTCGTGCATTTTCTCCAGAAAAAAAGTACCCAACTTAAACTGATTCGTCACCATACACGGTAAAATGGCGTTTTTCTCTCTCTGATGGGTTTCTGTGGTGTTAATAACATGGGGTTTCAATGGTCCCTCAAGCTTGTTTAAGTTAGCAATGATGCCTTTTATTTTAGTTTTAGTTGTACTTTTTTCATTCAATAAGAAGTTTATATAAACTTTTTGGTTTCAGTGATGGTTCCTGATAAAAAAAATATGGCACATCGCCATCATGTTATATCGGATACTTCGATTTTCTGTTAAAGTTAAAGATTATAGAGGCATGTTTCGATTGTACCAATAGGTATGATTTTATCCTGTAGGACTGTTATCTATTAACTGACAATTTCAATACGTTACAAGTTAGACGATCAACGTTTACATTTATTTACCTGAAATAAATCAATACACAATATGTGTTGTGTACTTATTTCTTTTATGAATTCTAAGAAATCGAGTTTGAATTGAGTATTTATTTTGCTAAGGGATTCCCAAGTGAACGGCTCACTCTAGCCATTAGGATCCTACGGTTATGCTGTTCTGTTCAAGTTTAGGCTGAATACCATAGATTCTGTTCCGGATGCATGTATAAAGATGGTGTATTGAATGTAACATAAGTCAACCACTTCGTGAACTATCGACATATTTCTGTGGCACTAAAATTCATTTACTGTTCAGGTCAAATGTAATATTCCTCTGTAGTGACTGGCATGAGTCTGATGATGTGTTGCAAAGTTTAATGATTTACTTTTTTTTACAACAGAAAACATTAAATATTACGCTTTTTACATAGAGCTATACTTACACCATTGTTGATAAAGTAATCCTTTCCCCGCAATGCACAATGGTGTAGGTATATACCATTGTTGTAGAAATAAATGTTGTAAAGATGTAGATCATTGAAATATACATTGGAAAAGAATTGTTTCAAGTCAAAGTACATGAAAATGATTGTTTGGTGGGGAGGGCTTATAGGAATAAAATAAAATTTAAAACAGAAGGTTTTTCCTGGAACTGTTTCAAATTTTGATTTTTAAGTTTGTAGTTGAGACAAGCAGTTCCTGCCGTTTAAAGAAGCATTCCCTAGCTGCATAAAAATCAGCTGTACCCATCACGTGCGTAATTTTTTCCATCTTATTCAGTTTATATTCCCTAGTAAATCTTGTATCTGAAATATTAGTCATGACAGTTCGGCCTGAACGCTATTTTCATAACATGGTGTGGCAACAGGATAAATGGCTTCGGTAAAAAACGTCGTCATTAGTCGGTTATTTAGTCGTTTTCAAGTGCGATTGTATAAGCCACGACCTAGCTGATCATGCAAGAAGTGTTGCTGTGTTTGTAAACTACAGATTACTTGCGTTGCGTCCAAAGCAAAAACATACCACATTCGTGCATTATTTGGCCAGTTGAGCACCTGCGACCGAAATTGGCTGGGCGGAGGGATTATTTCTTAGATTTCAAGCGATTCATGACATCTTCGTATGTAAGTAAATTGTTACCCAACTAGATTTTTCTTCTTTAACAATACGAAACATTTTGCGGAAGATTGGCACCCAGTTTACCTCCCGAGGTGGTGGATTTCGTAAGGGAAAAGTGGAAAATTTGAAGTGCTATGTAAAATTGCGTATTGTGAGTGGGTTGGTCAAGAACCACTGATGTCAATTACGAGAAGCATTTAATAACGTCGCTAAGAAAAGCTATGTATAATCGTATTTGAATTGCTAATAGTTAGGTAGTTCAGTCGCTTTGCCATCTGTTTCCAATATATATTAATAGTTATCATATCCTCCGGCAGTTAATATAAAAGGCATGTGATAATAAGTGACTTAGCGTTTGCGCGGGAGCGAATTCATATTTTTAAAAGTCATCATCCGCAGCTGGCATAAAAATGGAATCGAAGCCTTTTTTCAAAGTCAGGTTCCTCAATAATCAGGCTGTATATTTGGTCCTTCCTGGCCTGTTCTGAGTCTCTGAGTCCCACACGTGCTATCAGTTCTTTTTGACAAAGACAGTAGCGGCTTCTTTTCTGTGAACTCTTTATTGGTTCATTAGTCAGTTTTTAAACCACAGGCAATCACAGCTAATTTTGTTGAGTGGTTCTTCGTCGTTTTTGTGGGGGAAAAGCAAAAGAGTCTCTTCGATCATCAGTGACTCAACCCCAATATTCGGATCTTTTCCTGTTTCAAGCAGTTCCTAATCTATGCTATGTCTTGTTTAATATTTTCTAAACAGGAGGTCTGTTTGGCACAAAAAGGAACATTTGGAAACTTAATTTCACCATAGAATTTACGATGAAAGCCCATACACACTCCTAAAATGGTCAAGAGCTCTATGTTTCCATCTCATACGGTCGATCATTTTACGAATTCAGACATTAATATCTAACAATATACTGCAATAAAACAAGCGCTAATCCAAAGATGGCAATGTTAAAGAAACTTTCTGTATTTCTTAAATTCATCTGAATATAATAAATAAACTCATCCAGATCGAGTCTGTGACTTTGTTATATCAGCGACCTGTTCAATACATCGTGCTCCTCAATTCTCTGACAGATCGACATGTTTTTTCTTTTATTTTATAGAGGAGGGTGTCAATATTGGTTAATCACTATATAAATTCACTGCCCTTCTGAATTCCTATAAGGGCTAACTATCGTGAGAAACATCAATGTCAATATTCGACCCTAGATTGTTAATAAGAACATTTCGATATTTTGATGACAAGATATTCTGCACAATTTATTTAAATAACCGCTATTGGCAGCGAAGTTGTAACCGAAGTTCTCAAATTGGTGTTTTTGTAACATGATGATATTGTACAGGATTATCAAATTCATCGGTAATCGAATGATTCTTGTCAAAGCCATCGGTATTCATATTGATTATTGACTGAGTCACCGGTATTGGTATTGATTCTTGTCAGAGCCATCGGTAGTCGTATTGTTCCTTGTCACAGCCACCTAAAATCTCACTGCCCTCGCGATTGCTATCAATTATAGCAATAGGTTTTTATTAGACCCATAGGTATTCTTCCTTCTCAAAGCCATCAATAATTGTATTAATTCTTTTCAGAACCATTTAAATTTCATTTATTCTTGTCAGAGCCATCCAAAATCGTTTTTTTTTGTCAGAGGCTCCTAAAAAGCACATTGTCCTTGCAATGGCCATCAGTTATAGTATTGTTTCATATCTCTTGTCAGATCTATCGATAATGATATTGATTCTTATCAGAGCCACCGGTATTCAGAGGTTTAAACTTCTATCACTTGATATATCAATATATCACACCAGTCCTAGTGGTTTTGTGCTGAGGGGCATGGGTTCAGTTGCTGAGTAACACATGACAGCTTCACTGTATCAGACATTATTTGTTATGGCCGTTGTTGTGACTCAAGCTGATCTCTTTGAGGACCAAGTATTTATTAGCTCAGTTTATGTCCGAACACTTGTAGCTGTCCTAAATACTAAATATAGGTTTTCCTGTAGACTCACTTTGATTATCTTGCTGACGACCCCAGGTAACATATGTACACTTATGTCAAATGGGCATTTCTGTTGTAGGCTGAAGAAAACATTTATAAATAATCATTAAATTACAAAGGTATAAATTAATTAAGAAAAGGTTCAGGGTAAAATTTGGGGGTTTACATCTTATATCAGTGACGTCACTCTCATCCGACTTGACATTTTGCCTTCCTGGTCTTTCTGGCCTGTTGATTTTTGTAGCTTTCCTCAGCTCCCAAGGGAACATACAACCAAGCAGCCACATAGGCCCGCTCGAAGGGTTTTCTCGTTCTACATTTAGCCTGCCGCCCTTGCTTGACCATTACCCATTCACTCCTGGGTGGAAAGGGCGCACCTTAATGGTGAAGACCTCGGCGCGGTGTCTTAGCGCAGAAGGCGGTCAGACCACAGCCTGACTGTCACGAATCCGGCGCACTAACCATTACCCACCACGCTCCACACAAAAATGAATATTTATAAAAAGGAAATAAATGTTAGATTAGATTTATTATGAACGAATGGTGCTGGTAAGTTCATACAATATATGAGCTCATAATATCAAATTATCGGGCTTGTGAAAGAAAATATTTAAAAACATCGTGGATATATTTTTCCCTTGACTTTGATGTAAACGATAATAGGTTGGTTTATCGCCAGAGGAAGTGATTAAAAGTGAAAAGATGCAAAAGATTGGACCTGCACAAATTTAATATGTGTATCGACACATTTGAACTAAAACAGCTTAAAAACACTAGTTATAAGACACTTATTGGTACTTTTTCTGAAACGGCAAATATTAGAGCAGCAGATAATAATACCTTTACATTCCTTACAGTAATGGTGATGAATAATCAAGGTTAGCTTTTTATATACTGTACGGTAAGCTGATTAAATGCCTGAACCAATTACAAAGGAAGATCGGGTATTAGCCATGCCATTCAACCTAGAGATACTAATTCACGATCATTGTGTAGCCGCGGGAAGATGGGCGAGGAACACTTGGTCGCTGCCGCAAGTTAATGTATTTCTGGCCTACTGTTATATTCCCACTACCCTTACATCGACTAGTGTGCTGGTAATCAATAGGCTCAGAGCATCAATTAAGACAATAGCGAAGGGGTCAGAGCGTGCTTGAAGAGTAATGTCAATTTAACTAAGGACGGGGTTGTAGGAAGCCTGTCAGTTTTGGTTGGTGGCACACTATGATCTGGGGCGCCTGTCAACTTTCATAACTCGGCGTTTATTTTAAACCGGAACCAGCCCCGTATTGCCATAAACACTGGTATGCTTGACAGGAACCCCCGGCATTTTAACGGTTGAATATGAGAGGACATATCTCCAAACGATACCTGTGTAGAAAGCTTAGTGAACGGGGTTTTGTATGAAACACAAATATTCATCTTTTTTTTCATATTTTAAATTACAACGTTATGCAACACTAAAATGTAAATCGTTCAACGGAACATGGGGCCAAGAATAATAAAATAATATATATAAATAAATTTATTGTTACGGAACCTAATATAAACAGATAACGTATGCGTGATGAACACAAATTTTGTAATGGAGATAAAAAATCAGATTCTGTAACACTAGGCAGCGTGAAATGTCTAGGGAATGAATAAAGAAGTCAGTCGTATTTGGTAACAAATAACTATAATTTACTCTTAAAACAACCCTAAGATTACAATACACTAAATCATTACAATTATGCAGTAAAACAGCGGTATAACAACAAATCAATACAATCACACAATAAAATACACAAAGTGCACAGTACCTGGATACCATAACCGTCACAACGGTAATATAAGTTCTTTAAATGTATACTCTCGGAGAATGACAGTCCCATGTAAAGATCTTGCAACAATCCAAAAAGTAAACTTAAGTCCAAACAAGACTCGTCATAAAATCCAGGAGAAAGTCTGAAAAACTCTGTAATTGCCGGATAAGGTCCCAGAAACTGACACACAAGCTTCTGCGTCCGCTGGAAATCTTCTCTGCTGCTCTCCCCCGGCTCTCAAACACAGCCCCTTTGTATACTCTTCACCCCAAGCCGAGAATTTTCCACTTCTCGAACAGTCTAAAAGATCTTACACAACACAGTAAACACGCGTTACAGGAATCATCTAGAAGAACATCGCTGTGTGTGTCTCTACATACCAGGGTTCACATGTGACCTCGCCCCAAGCTAGCATGACAACGAGAGTTGAACCAGTACGGATTAAACTGCGAATGTAACAAACGGCCCGGCGAGGGTGTCACAACACGAGCCACGCCCGTGTCACACAATAAAAAGAGCACCTGTAACAATATATATATATATATATATATATATATATATATATATATATATATATATATATATATAGTGGTAGGTTTTGGTTGTAAAATGTTCAATGTTCCGTGATTGAAAAATGAAAACGACCGATGATCTAATATTAATTGATAACTGATTTACCTTAAATTACGTATCTGCCTTTTAGAATTTTACCAAAAATATTGACCATGTGAATTCAAGCTTGAAATATCAAGCTAACGGCCAGGTCTTAGCCGTGTTGGTCTGTAGTCGAAGTGTAGGTTAAGAGTTGACTTGCTAGAATGACTAGCACATATATTATAACAAAAGCTTTCTAAGTGCACAGGCTATTTCGTCAGGTGTTAGGTGGGAACCTGACGAATATGACTGAGCGCTTCGTTTTATATATATACAATGCTCATTAATTCATGAAGTAATTTATTTAAAAACACAAGATTAAGTTCATTTTCTCATATGTTTATGAATTATTTGGAGGGATGTAAGGCAAGGGCAGAAAAAAAGCAATAATAATAAAGGATTGGGGATAATTCACCAAAAATAGAGAGAGAAAACTTATCCAAAAACAGTGCATGGGACTGACTTATTTTTTTTTATATGGCCTTGTGTGAAACTGCTTGTTTGTTTTTATTTCATATCACCTTCTTTATGGCTCAACAGTCCTAAGCACTTGCTTTTACCCACTAACAGATAACGCAGAATCCCCCTTCCCTCTCTCTCCCTTTCTCTCTCTCACTCACACACACACACACACACTCTCTCTCTTTCTCTCTCTCTCTCTCTTCTCTCTGTCTCGCTCTCTGTCTCTGTCTCTCTGTCTGTTTGTCTATCTGTTCCTCTCTTTCTCTCTCTCTCTCTCTCTCTCTCTCTCTCTCTCTCTCTCTCGGGTACGCTTTCTAACGGACAAAATTAAGTTCTATTTTGAGCACGTATCAGCAGTGCAGAGGATCAAATGACACCCGGGAAGGTAATTAACAAAACGGTGGTTAATGCTTTTTACGAGTACATTAAACGTTTCCTGGGTGTATGAACACAATCGATTTTACTAATCCCCCGCTTAATCACATCATCCGGTATTTCAAATCATGGCGCCGTATCTTCAAACGTGCAGGATGTGCCGTATGGAAATTTGCGGATGGCATAAATATATTGATCTCTTTATCACGGCACCCTTAAATGTTTTCTTCCCGAAGCTACGCAGGCCCCGCGTGCCGTGACAGGGAAATCGATCGCCTTTCCATTCAGCTGCCGTTTGACACATTCAGGGAATTTCATACTGACATCCCACTCTCTGGTTGGCAGGCGTTTCTTTGGACACACACTCTTTATTAATTCTGTCACGTTATGGGTGACAGCCCGTGTTCTTTATTTCTGAGGAAGCTGTTAAATATTCAACAACTCTCTCCGAACATAACGAATTATTTATTTCTGATTTTTTATATGGAGAACAGCCGCCCAGCTAATAAGAAACTCAGCTCAGATAAGGAATTCCAAAATATGACCGAGTACAATGACTGTAAGAGCTCGCATTCGGATTAAAGAAATAAACTAACAAATCAGAGTATGAGCTGAAATTTGAGTTCTCTCTGAGAACTTTCTCTCTGAATATTAATTTGTATGACCGACGTCTATGATGGGCTGACTGTTGTTCTCTGTCTTTCTTCTTTCTTTCTCTTACTTTTTGTGACCTCTCTCTCTCTCTCTCTCTCTCTCTCTCTCTCTGTAACTCTCTCTCTCTGTATCTCTCTCTCCCTCTCTCTCTCTTTCTCTCTCTCTCTCTCTCTATCTCTCTCTCTCTCTCTCTCTCTCTCACGCACACATATCTTCTCCCTTAGGCTAATCGTTGCCCTCATTCTTTTTTCTTTCTATTTTCTTTCTTCCTTGCTCTGACATCTCTCGCGGTTTTTTTTCTGTGTTTCTCTTGGGGTGTTTCCCTTTCCATCTCACTCTCTTTTAAAACCTGTTGCTCTCTTCCTTACTCTCTCTTACCTTTTTTTACTATCTCTCTCTTGACCGTCTGTTGTTTTTTCTCTGTCTGTCTATCTCTCTGTCTCTGTCTCGATCTCTCCTTCTCTCTCGCTTGTTCTCTAGAGTTCTCTAGAGCTCCATTCGATGCTAGAATGTAATCTTTTTCTCGATATATAATAGCATAATTTTAATTAAAAGTTTTATTTGACGTAACCTTGAATAGTTCCGAATACTGTCATTGTTTTTAAACTAAACATACTTAGATATTGCATATAAAATAGACATAATAAAGTCAACTCTAAAATTTAAGTCTTACGGGCTCATTTGTAAGAAGTGCGGGTCTTGAGCCCCACGCCAACCCAGGTGTCAAACTTGAGCCAGCCAGCACTGTTTTACTGGTCCGCCGTTACCCGTTTAAATTAGGGCCTGGTCAATACCAGAAAACATGACCCCCGGGTATCTTACACATTATTGTCTGAGTCTGGGTGACAGTCCAGCATGGGCAGACACTTATATCATTGTTTGGACGGAACTCACACCTTAGCAGGTCAGGCACGCCACAGCCGACGTACCACATGTACTATTTAAAGTTTCCTTGTTACTTTTAATAAGAAGACCTTACAGCATTTATACTATGCTGCAGAATTTGCATGTTCGCCGTTACCACGAATAGGTCCTTAGTGTACAGTTCCTGTTTTGAAGTTCTGCGTACATGTCTGGGTAAACGTCTAGGGTTAAATTGTATTGACCGGTCATCAACCGGTTTTACATGTTACGATATATATATATATATATATATATATATATATATATATAAATCATCAACCGGTTTTACATGTTACGATATATATATATATATACATATCATCAACCGGTTTTACATGTTACGATATATATATATATATATATATATAAAATTTATGTATATATGCATGCGTGTATGATGTGTATATGTATGTATATATATATGTGTGTGTATTTATATATGTTAATCGTTACAGGTGTCCCTTTTTATTGTGTGCAGCAGTCTTACAAGTGTCTTTGTAGGGCTAGCATTGTCCGTTGCCGTGGTAGACGCGCTAGCCGGGCCGGCCCGCGTGGGGGGGGGGGGGGTCTGATGTGTAGAAACACAGCGTTCTTTGTTCTAGTATGTTCTTTGGGCGTGTTTATTATGTATTTTCGGGTTCTCGCAATTGTTCGTGGATTAATTGTTTCTAGAATTTTCGGATGAAAAGTTATAAATAGGGGCTGTGTTTTAGAGCCGAGGAGAGAAATAATCCAGCTGACACGAAAGTGTGAGTCAGTTTTTGGACCTATCTGATAAATGCAGTAGTGCCAGAGATTCTACGAACTCTATGCAGATTAAGTGCGGCCTGTCTCCAGTTTGCTTTCGAAATTATTACAAGAGCTTTACTTTGGACTATTTGAACTGTTACGTGGATTATTGGTTTTAAAGGACTTGCTGTCGCTGTGACAGTGGTGGTATCCAGGTACTGTACACTTTGTTAATTATACTGTGTGATTGTATTGATTTACTGTTATACTGTTATTATACTGTATAGTTGTATTCTTTGTTCATTCCCCTAGACATTTCACGCTGCCGAGTGTTACAGAATCTGATTTTTTTTCTCCATAACAGAAATTGTGCTCGTCACGACTGCGTGATCTGTTGATATTAGGTTCCGCAACATTATGCGCAGGTAGGTGAGTGTATGTATGTATATGTATGTATACATGTATGTGTGGATGTGTATATAATTGTATACCTATGTGTATCTATATTTTTTTATTTCTTTATATGTGTATGCATATTATGTGTATATTGACTGATATATGTATGTATATGGACCGTGAGTCTGCAATAAACATTATCTATCTATACACACATATTGGCTCTCCACATAAACAATTATGGAGGTAAACTTATCTGGCGGGCGTTCGACGAGTTTAAATTTGCAACAATTTCAACCAGCTTTGCATAATTTCATCTTTTTTTTACGGGGCGGCAATCTCTTAATATACACGAAAGAATAAAAGGAAATATATTACTCTGTCACTGAGTAAAATGTGTCACATATTTTCACATGGCTGTCGGGCTTTGCAGTAAGCCGCTTTGCATGTCTATCCTAAATAGATTTTAAATAATGAGAATAGGACATATATTATATATATATATATATATATATATATATATATATATATATATATATATATACACACACTGTTTTTAAATATATGGAAGATTAAAAGGAAATTATTTCATGACTGAGTGAAATGTTCCACCGTTAAGCATAAATTTTATAAACTGGGGCTTCGGGCAGAGAGCCTAGTGTGACGTTATCACAGAGATATTATAGTAATCAGGTTCCCGGCCGACTCTAAATACAACAAATTGATCGAGTACAACCCGTAGTAAATGCCTTTTCAATAACAGGGACCGCTTGCTATTTTTGGCACGATCGGTCTTTTGAAGGTGAATAATGTTTCAACAAAGAGCTTTTATTGCCAAACCATAAGGGTTCTTTCAGCCAGCCAATTAGGCAGTTAATTTTGAGTTTTCACTCAATTACTGCAGAGATCGTAAGAAAGAATTTTCTTCAATATTCGATTTGTCCACCGGTTTCTGAAATCTTTTCCCTCTCATGACTATATGGCAGCATTGTCGGAAGCGGATCCAAAGGCCGGGGGGGGGGGGGGGGGGGGGGCTGCTGGGTCTCGGGGGTGTCCTTAGGTCCTGGCCCCCACTTTTTCAGCCGTCGCAATATTTTTTAAGTGTTTCAGACCAATTTTGCGGCTTGGCCCCCCTTTTCTCCGGACCTGGGGACTTTTCTTTATGTTTTATTTTTTATTAGTCCTGGTCAGTTGCACCCCTTCTTTCCTAAATCCGCGATACCCCCCCCCCCCCCATTTGCGGCCATTTGGGAAGAACTGGATCTCGAGCCATTGAACACTTGTCTTTATCTCGCAGAAAAAATAAGACCATAAATGATTCGTAAAACTTTATATTCTGTATCATTTACTTTTTGCCCGTCATGTTTTTTGTATTTCCGGTTTTATCTGAAAATTGAATACTCACTCTCCAGAGCCCCCTGACATTTTAACGCGTTAACGCTCGAGGCGGGACATTAATCCAAATTTTCTTTACATCAGCCAATGCATTCACAGCTTCTGCGGCTAAGTGCAATGAGCCTAATCGTCCTTTGGGCTATGCCAATAAATATGCCCGCCAACCTTGGCCGTATCGTATAATGTAACCATTTTTATTTTCTCTTTGCAGCTTGGAATCAAAATTTTATATATTTTCTACAGTCAAAAATTACGCTTTCATCACAATGAAAAACATTTGATACCTTTTATCTTTAGCCAGTTGCATTGAGGCTTTCTTTATCATGAGCTCAATACTTTCATTTTTTTTAAAAATTAATTTCTTATTTTCATTTTTATAATAGTATTTTTAGGGGCCGTTCAAGAATTTGAGACTAGGGGTGCAGAGGGGGAGCTTAAGAGAGGATTTCCCCTCACCTGTATTAGACGCATTTTCAATTATTTCTTGGGTAATTTAAATGCATCGGGGGGGGGGGGGGGGGGTAGGGTCCATTCTGAGTATACTCAGACTAGGAAGTACTAAATTCTTTCCTCAGTTTTGCCTCAGTTATAGTCCTATCATATGGATATTCAACATGATTCTTCAAAATAAATCTCTTGTAGATATACCCCTTATTTTCGTATGACCATATGTGTACTTTGCAACCTATAAAACTTCAGTTTACACTGACTGTCAATCACTTTTGCTGCCTTAGTGTGCTTTAACCGTCATGAAATTTTCTTATGCTCCTATCGAACTCTGACAGGAAACAAATTCCGACGTCCATAAACGATATAGATCAGACAGGAAGTGCTGAACTAAAACTATTCTTAATTTTCTCACTATATCAGCAAACATTCAAAACAAAACTTTCCTGTATTTCTCAACAAAATAAATAAGGATAAAGGAGTGCATTCATAGAATGTATATAGAATCATCCTACTTCAATATCCTTGTATCATTTAAGACTGAAAACATGAGGAAAAGTGTGTACCTGCATATGAAAGAATACAGTAAAGAAACGTGACGTAAACATGACTGGTGTCGCCATATATGTAAAATTACTTGCTTACACTTATTTTCCTAGCAGATATTAGTGTCCGGAAAGTTTTTCCCGAGTATTACAGGCAAAATCAGATGGAGGGGGAGGGCGTGGCCCCCTTCGGCACCCCATGGATACGCCCCTGTTGCACACATTAACTGATGTTAACGGTGTGTGCTAGTGCTTTCTCTTAGTCTATAAACTGGAATTAAACATCGATTATCCATGTTTAAAGTCCCCCCCCACTACTCTTTCTCTCTCTATGTGGATATTATTGAATGTTTAGTTCGGTAATGTTTGGAGATCTATTCCTTTACAAACTGTGCAAAGAATCAACAAGGAAGACGGCTGCAATTAAGACGGCTAAAGTGTCCTTATTGTAAGTTGTCCGAATAGGTACCCTTGTTTAGATTGTTCCCGGCAGTTGCTACACATTCAGCGATATTTAATATAATTTGCTTATGATTCATTTTAAGTGTTGAAAACATTTGAAATGTAAAGAAAATGTAATTAAATGCTATAATTCCGCATTGAATACGGAAGTTAAACTAATGCTGCAGTGGATCAACCGGATATCCATAACAAATAACTCTCTATTACTTCTTGGCGTAAGCATAACCCTGTGAGACAGACGCCAGTATTCTGTTTTGAATTGGATATCATTTCTATATTTGACTTAAATCTTTTATACCTAAAATAACAATAACTCTTTTCAATGACCACAATTTTCCACAATAGTATTTAAAAAAAAAATAAATAAAAAAAAAATAAAATAAAATAAAAACACTGTTAACCACCTCACCAAAGTCAGAATCCGGTACTGAGATGGTTTCATTTTTGTGTTGGATACCAAGAAACTGTGATGCTTAAGATTCCAGTCTTAACATTTGATATTTGGCCATTATTTCTTTTGTCTGCATGCCTTGTATGCATGTGTATTTTAAATGTTAATCGATTATGTTTCAATTCTAGTAATATCGACAACAATACGGTCTAAGTCAGCTTTTGTAGACACAATTTAATAACATCTCGTTTTATAAATTAAATAAAATGGTTTTCGCCCCGGTAATACGTGGTCAGGCTTTGGAATATACATATTGTCAAGAGTTAAATTTCAAATCCCCGTTTATAATAAAGGCTGAAGATGATGGAATCCAACGCCAGTCCCTAGAGTAAGAACGAGGCTTTGAACTTTAAGGTGAAGGACGACATGTTGTGAATGCCCATGCCTCTGGGATCGCGTCAGCTGCAGTGGCGAATTGGAGACTTGTCGTTTTACAAATTACACAAGCGCAACGGTGTCTGTTTACTTTCGAGTCAACAATTACCGGACATTCTATGAACAGTGACACAGGCTTTGCGTGTCATTGATGGAATACGCCTGGAATACTGAGGCTGGGCACATGGTAAAAATTTGACCTTGCCCTGGAGATCCGTCGTGAAATCTTAGTTACAACAGTGAACCTGAGATTCATAATGACCAGTGTATACTGCATT
The DNA here is from genome assembly GCA_026874595.1 of Sipunculus nudus. Lineage (NCBI taxonomy): Eukaryota > Metazoa > Annelida > Sipuncula > Golfingiida > Sipunculidae > Sipunculus > Sipunculus nudus. The sequence goes on along the minus strand of CM049306.1, from coordinate 45,011,817 downwards.
CAGATTATTATTCTCATCTTCGTTCACGAATGCTTTTAGCCATATTCCTGAGTTTAAAATGATTATAAGATGTATTACTAGAGTCATTATCGCAACATTACTTCGGCGTCTTTTTCCCATATTAACGCCAGCTATTCACCGAACTTTTTCTATATAACTTTACGATTAATGGCTTACTCTGCGGACATATTATTTACCTCTCGGTAATTAGAAAAGTTGTGGGGGTCACCGCCTCCATTTTTTTATGCTGATTTATAATTCTTAACTAAGTATTTACATCTGCAGAGCTCCATCTTGGTTTGGGACTACACGACAGGCCGGTAACACTTGCTTCCTGTCATTTATTTTATATACTGGTGTCACCCAGGCCCAGTGTCTACCGCACCTACAGGTCATGTGTGTGTGAAATCAACCCCACTCCTGGGTCAAAACACCGAGGGACATCCCAAAGACGCACTCGTTTGTTGGTGATACACGGCTGTGGGGTGCAGCCATCCCATTAAGCCTGCAGAGCGCTCACCCTGTGTTTAGACCGACCGTGAAAATCTCATCGCTCCTCGGCTTAGATCTGAACTCACGACCTCCCGGCTAATTTGGTAATTCCTTTTATGAAAAGTACTTATAACACCTCGGGGATGGCTGTATGAATTCTATACCAGGTGTCAGTAAACCCGGCAATGAAGACAAACTGGAAAACTTGTTACGGATTGCATATGAACGAAAATTGAAATGTCTATAGTTTAAAAACACCTTTTGTAAAAACTGGTTCGTCTGTGTTGCAAAAAGATGTCCTTTTGAATGTGTTTGTATTTTTTCGGGGGGGGGGGGGATGGGGGTGTCCCACATGTTAAAAAATCGATATAAACAATAAGAACAGAATGTAGGTACTGGAATTGGCGTTTTCTGGCGGTTTTTAGTTAATAGACCGCAGATATAGAAAAAGGCCCTTTTAAAATTCAGAAAGAGTTTAGATGATTTTCCTGGTCGTTCCGCATCACGTCTGTATGGATAATTCTCAAAATTTGAATGGGGTCAGGACAAGGCTCAACTTGGACATGGTTTGGGTAAAACTGCCGAAGAAACAAAGTAATTCCACCGTAGCTTCGGAAAGTCTTTTCAATACAACCCACGAGAAAAAAAAAAAAACACCCGATGTCTGGTCTAATACAAGGATTTACGTTTATATTTGCGATCATGTGAGAAACGAACGCTTTTTTTACAAGTTGCCGGATCTTTACGGGCTTGACAGATTTATATCTTTGGTAACAATCCATGTTGAACAGGTCATAAGTAACCCTGAGTCTAATGACTTCCGTAAAAAAAGTCATCGTGAAGCTGAGGCATGGAATATTAAAACGGACAGGAATTCAATTCCTGTATTGCAGTAAAAGGCCGCTGTCATAACCAGCTGACTGCCTGGGTGGCGGGTTTCTCTGTAGCTTACGTGGAAGCTCGGTGCCTGGATACTCTTTCATCACAAGGCGGCGTACAGGGCGCTGTCCTCTAATACGTAGACAGAATGATAAAGACCTTAAAAACCAGGGCCGGCCAGGGAGAAAATCCCCCACGGCAAAGAGGGGACGCGCTTTGGCCTTTCATCATCCATTAGTTATTCGAAGATTTCTTTTTCTTCTATATCAACTCCTCAGTCGTACTTTATTCTTGACCGCGTACATCTCCACTTTGTCCCTAGCTATGGAGAAATATGTTTATATTAACTTTACATAAAGCCTTTTACTAATAAAAGTTAGCTCGGCTCAGATATTCTATCAATGTCGTTTTGCTAAAGGAAACATCCGATCCCTAGCTTTCAGATGTCCGTTTATTATGCCACTATATCAATTCAATTTTCAGGCACGTGGTTTTCTTATCAGAAGTAAGGCGGTAAGATATGATCATTTGATGAGACATGGAGCTGGTTAACTGCAAACCTAGAGACAAAACAAAAGTAATACACTAATAAAAAGCATAATTAAGCAAACTATAAGCAAGATAACGCATTTATATATATATATATATATATATATATATATATATATATATATATATATATATATATATATATATATAATTTGACTATCGATAATGCATACAGTCTTTGGGTAGACGGTTCTATACTTGTATAGGGTGGTATGCAACCCGTTCACGGGATTGGAGAAAAGTTTATCTTAAAATATATTCAAACGAAAAAACGGTGCCAAATCTTTAATGTTATATACTGTGGATTTATAATTGTTCGTTGGCTTTCTATATTCGTGGAATTCGTGGGTAACCCTTATCCACGAAATTAAATACCCTACGATCATTTTATAAAATTCTTGAAAGACCATCAACCCTAATTATCTTGTTGGCCCGCTTTTACCGTCCATGCTTGCAAATGCTAGTCATTAACAATCGCAAAGAAAACTTTTTTTTAGCCCATACATTAAAAAAAATAATTATATTGTGAGGAAAGATATTCAGTTCCATCTGGGGGAGCAAAAAATCAAGTTTTAATCAGTGTCGGACTTACAAGTGACTGTTAAAAAGTGCGTCTGCACCTACACTGGTATATTTGGACTTGCTATCTCTCTCATACAATCTCGCTAAAAGTCGTAGTATAACATTTAACCATCGAGATCGACTATTTAGGATATTAGGGCCAAATTACAGTAACTCAGTCGTAGCGTTTGACAACCAATCTGAATACACAAAGACCCAGACCAAAAGCTAATACCTCGGAACAAAAGACATCTAGACTGTAGAGACGAGACACTCAAAACCCCGCATCTTGTATCCATCTGTACTATCCCGTAATACACAGGCAGCTAATATCATCTATATCTTCATCTGTCTTGTCTCATCAGCAGGATGCGGGGGCTAGTTCCATCTTACCTATACAGGGGCGGCTACAAAATCTTACTAAAGGGGGCTCTGCACCCAGACAAGGGTGAAAAAAATGTTTAAAAAATTCGCTGATTACGTTTAAGTTATCATCCTATATATACACTTCAGCGCGATTATATGCTCCATAAGAGATATACTTGTACAAGGGAGAAAAGCTATAACAAGCGCTCGTATCCCAGTTTATGAAGACTTGTTTCAGTAAGGGTAATAACAATACGCATAAACACTCAATTTAAATACGTGTGTATCCCTGAATGATATAGGCATAGTACTCAGTCATGTCGTCACAAACACATTCTGACTGCTAATGCTATAGCGCCTGTGAGCGCAACAGCCCGTGGCTTCTTTTTGCCAAAATACGCGATACCTGAAGTAAAAACACTTCTTGTTGCTAATAGATTGCAGTTGGGTTCTAAATAAGGTACACCATGGTGCAAAAGTTTTAACAATTAACATTAATAGATAAGCTTCCTTTTAAAGAGAATTTGGTGGTATCGTGTTATATTACCACTCGAGAAAAGACAGTCGAGCCATTATAGGTCATCAGAAGTTTCGCCGCTGGATGATGCTAAGTGCTCCTATAATTTACATGTTACCCCAAAATGCAGGGCCAGGGAAGAAAACTACGCGATACCCAAAATTCGGCGCTGGAAAGCGGATATAATTATATTTCCCAGATATTTTGGTTGAATCGAGGGAGCGTGCCCCCCCCCCCCCGCCCTCCCCGTAAATCCGCCCCTGTCATAGGTCAAGTGCCGCCTCCTCTAAACCAATAAGGAATTAAGAAATAAGAATAAAGCTGCATCTGCCGGTCTAAGCTCCTGAAATAAATAAGACAGTAAAAACTGTCTGCTGGGCTGAATGGCTGATGTGTCCTCCTGAATATGAAGACCTATTAGATCTACCGCTTTTTCCGTGACTATATATATTAAAGCTTCACCAGGCATGTTGCAGGCTTTTTATTCAGTAATGTTGTTATGACTGTCTGCAGTTAAACCTGATGTATTTCGCAGTTTACTGTGCCCGTGAATGTTTGAGGGGTCTTCGGTTATAGTTAACAACTATCGATTTTCGATTCGATTCTCAATTAGAATTTTGGAAACAACCATAATAATTTGGAATAGAGGTATATTTACTAGAGGTTTTCTTTCGAGATGAAACCAATATTAAGGAGGTAATTAAAATAGAGTAATTACATCACGGGCATTGTTTCGGAGGGGAGGGGGGCGGGGGGGGGGGCATATTCCCTCATCTTTAAGGAGTGGGGCGGGTGGGGGTGGGGGGGGGTGGGGGGGGGGGACAACTACCTTTTCTTCCCCTTACTTTTTTTTTTTAATTTCCTGGTAATTTCCTCAATCAGTGTATAGTTTTTTTCCTTAATAATGTTTCAATTATGCGGCTCATATTGATCAAATTTAGGAAAATGTCATCTGAATCATCATAAATATAAGCCCGTCTCGTTGCATGCCTGAATGAAATGTAAAATAAAATTGTTTTGGTTGAATATTTAGAAAGAATTATCATTTTAAATGTATATGTAATAAAAATGACAGTTAGTGAAGAAAATGTTATTTTTAGGGGGGGGGAGGGGGATTTTTGTCCCGTTTGTCATAAGGAGATGGCAAAATGTACGGGCAGATTCTTTACTGTTGTTCTTATTTCCGGGAGGGAGGGTTATGTCAGTATTCCTTTTGATTGTACCCCTCACCATATAGACCAGGTAATAGTTAGATCTTCCTTAGACGTGACAACCCGACTCAGTAGGCAATGAAAATTGTGTTGGTAAGCCTACTTGAGTTGTGATACAAGCAATATCGAGGAATGCATCGCAGTGGTCTTCCATCATGTTGCATTCGCATTGTGGTAAACAGCGCATAATTTTAACATTATGCGACAAATGACGAATAAACACAAGAGAGTACATGTGAACTCACAACCCAAACTGAAATCCCGTCTCTATGGTAACGATTCATATCGTGTATCGCGTACAAGTTGGCTGCGTCTAGTAACCCGTACGAGCCATGCCTATATTCATGCGGTCACAATTTCATTAAACATGCGGAGGCTTTAACCAATAGGCTGAGGTAAAACGGAATTTTTCATGCTAATGTTTGGTGTTGTTAGAAAATACGCTAAAATGCCAACGATTAGTCCGGATTATGTCAAGTTGTCAAAAATGACGAAAATATTTGGATCCTCATGGGGCCTTATTTGGCGTTCCTCCGACCTTGATGTAAAGGCACTCGGACAGCCTGTTATCTGGTCGTAATGTCAGAGGGCCGATAAGGCGCTAGCTCTTCCTATCCATCAATGTGCAAACACCTGATGCAGGGTATAAGGTGACCTTCCTTGTCATGGGAATGACTACAGATTAAAAACTGAAATTATTTTGTCTCCGTTTCTTTCCGTTTTCAATGCCATGAAAATATTCGGTGCGCAGTTACAGCCGTAAAAGTTACACGGTGTGCCCAGGAATTTTTAAGTTGAGAGATGACCTGGTTAAGACGTAACAACATCGTTCATATTTGTTTTTGATACGCAGAAACTGTCTGACTTTATATACCTTATATTTAAATGCTATAAATTTGGGATGACCAAACATTTTGTTAAAAAAAGGGATGATCATTTCACATAACACAATGATAGGCAAAACTTGTCAAAATAAAACATCGCTAAGCAAGCGTAGTTTTAAATAGTAAAATATAGACTTAACCAGGCAGATCTGATATATTCATTTAATATTTAGTTTTATATTCTATATATACTAGCAGACGACTGGTTTTGAATTATGAAAATTATTATATTTTATAATATTTATATATTAATACACACACTAAGGTTCCGTTGCCTCCGACGGGAGTTAAAATTGCAAAAAGGGAAACATTTCCATAGCGACAACAATATTTCTTTACTTTTTGGTCTTTATTATAAATGATATTATAAAATATTGATCAAGTAGGACATAAGTATATATTAAATGCATTGATGACGATGACGATGATGATGATGACGAAAACATCATGTTCCTGTTATGCAGCCCCTGCAATGGAGTGACCGGAGTAGATGTTCATTGTGTGTTATCGTTCTAACGTAGGAAGCCAAATGGGATAGCCACACCCCACTAATCTGACAGCATGTCTGGAGTTCACACGTCAAGTAACGTGAGATGTCGCCCTGAAAATATATCTTTTTAGGTTCAAAGTCTAGCGGGACAGCCTAAACACATAAATAAATGTTTAGTTACCATTAATCTTTCACTTTTCGTACACTCCAGCTTGGGTGTATAGAGTTCATACAAAATAATACCACGTATAGAGCTACCGTGTGTCATTCACATAGACCTGTATACAACTAGAGTAGGGATACGTACTTTTAGTTTTAATCTAAAGTCAGCTGTTATAATATACATGATTTGCACCTGGACTTAATTAATGATTGTAGAGTTTGCCCCTTAAAATAAAGTAAAACCGCTAGCAATATTCTTGTTTATTGCGCAGGAATCTTGTATTATCTTTTCCTACTTTCTAATCCAGATTTTTATCTGTCTATACTTAATACAAATAGTCAATACATGGATGTATAGAGATTAAGTGTTATATGTCTGGCATGCTGTCTAATTGATCAGGCACTGCAGTTAATCAAATATAATATATGGCAATAATATGTTAATATATGGCAATATATTTAACGTACAAGTATTTGCAATGGATTCAACTAAAATATATTTTAATGTAAATTATTGTACAGATGTACAGACGGTGTATATAAAAACATTTACGCAGGTTGCAGCAGATAACAAACTACAATTTTCCAAAAGCGGTGGACTATGATCTGCCAATCGTGTGTCGTTCACGAAGTGTCTCGGGGCATGATGGGACGGTCACGTGTCCCTGCATCTGTCCTATCTGACCTGACCTGATTCAGTATATTTATAGGGGTTAGACGCGGAGGCCATTATGGACGTCACTGGATTCTGGCAGTCATAGACGAATGGCTATCATCTAACAAGCTTGTCTCCGAACAGGAATAGAATAAAAAATAACAAAGGTGTCCATAAGAAGCATATATGTGCTGTTCTGGCAACTCAAATGCAATAAAAACTAACTTAAAGACCTATTCCTGCGTCACAATTTACCACTAAGTTTATTTCTCTTGCTAGCACCGGACGCTTAAACCTCCAGTAAGTCAGCTGTCGAGAGAACCGTTCTCATTTATAACAAGCCATGGTTTGGCCATTAAGGTGAGGTGTTTCCATAACAAGGAAATCTATAAATTGCCAATTATTCCATATAATTTTCTAGTGGTTACACTGGCACGTGTAAAGTTTTTGTCTTTCACTAGGGTCATGTTACTTTCAGTACGGTATAGATAATGCCACCAACAGGTCACGGACTTGTCCTTTAAACAAAGACTACAACTACAGACATATCACTACCAAAACATAGATTACATTTCCCAGCATCTGCACTTTTGAGCCAATCATCTGAGTTAATTTTCTGATAAATTATAACCAAACATATTATGTTTTTTAAAATATGTAAAACATCAGGTCTGAGGAAGATGCTGAACCGATTCTGGAAATTAATTAATCTGGAGATTATAGTATCAATGTGTCAGGAACCAGGCGGAGCGTGAACGTACGGCAATCTTATCCGCCTCCACGTGCATGGCAAAAGTAAAAAGTACAAATAAAATGAATACTTGAAATTAACTAATCATGTATACATTTCATGGACTTTAATCAGCAAATGCGATTGTGTTATGATCTGATATGCATTTTCCTGCATTTCAGTCAGTTTTAGGTAAAACACTTGCGTTAATAAAGAATAAATTAACTTTTATACTTTAGGCTGTTTTTCTTAAGATTATCACTCCGAAGTCACAAAAGCCCTGTTAATATACACAGATAGAAAGTAGCACATTACCAATGTATAGATGAATTAAAACAAGAGAGAAAGAAACGAAAATGTATAGAAGCGGTTAATATTAAATTATAACTTTTTACTGGCAATCAGATAATATTACCTTTTACCTGTTTCTAATAAAAACTTAGCAATAAATGAATTAATTCCTTAATTCGAAACTTACCTAGTAAACGCTATACACAGTGAACAGTGGATAGACAGATTGATTTATTCATATATTCACTCCTTATCCCATCAAAGTTTCACCATTAAAATTGCAATGCATTCATAATGCATTGGACACATGCAAATATTGATATACTTATTAGACGTAAAATGTTTATTATGTTTATAATAATAATTAATAAATCATCAATAATACATATTTATACATGGACATTATAATAAGAATTAAATATCAATTATACATATATATATCATTTTTCAATTAGATTGGTATATATATATTTTATATATATATATATATATATATATATATATATACTCTCTATATATGTACAATTGTATAATATGTATATATATATAAACGTGCCATTATATTTAACATTGTAATCAGAATATAAAACATTAATTTATAGAGTCAACAGTTTCATAAACACCTAAGAGACAGTGCCCTCTAGTGGCCATGATCACAACCATTTAATCTTAAAATCTTTGAGAGTAATTATTTAAATGAAAAACTATTCAGTCTGACCAGATCGTTTTGAGCATAGCTGAAAAATATATCTATGCCTTTCGCTACGTGTGAAAATACCTAGAATTATACTGGCTGAGTTTCTATGTGTGAATTAGATGGCATGTCAAAACGAGGCATTCCCATAATTCTTTGCGGAAAATGAGCACCACCTGATACAGACTATCACGTTTAACGCTAGGCCTAATGATAGCTGTGCCACGTGAATTAAAACCATTAACAGTTTCATCCTCACCTTATACCATCTGCGCTGCTGAAAAGATATAAATATTTCCGTCAGTTATTTGCTCTTATCCAGCTCTAAGAACACTAATCTCTCAAAGTTAGTTCGTTGTAGCAATTTCAGATAACCCTGCTTAAGTTTACCAGGGAAATCTGAAATCGATTTAAGATTACGTCCCCAGTAACCTATAATCGATTTCAGATTACCCCTTCAAAACAGTTGATTCTTTATGTTTATTGAATTTACATTAATAAATATTTTTTCTTTCGTTTGGATTTCTCAAATAAGTTTGATTCTTTGTGTATTTATGTTGGTATTAACATGCCATGCGCTTTGGTAAAGTTTATGAGTCAATATAAATACAAAGTAACAATATCATTAAAATTTTGCGACAACTTTATTTTTCATAGACTGATTCCATCTTTTAAATCTCGGATTATTGAATTTATATATCAAGAGTTAAAAGCATTGGAATTTATCATTTAGGTAAATCAGCGAGGGGGTAATCTGATCACTGCGGTGGTAACCTGAAATTAGGTTCAGACTCCCCCGGGGTAATCTGTAATTGATTCAGATTACCAGGGGGTAACCTGAATTGGGATAGCCGTGACAAACACGACTCAGTTAGGACCCTTTACTGAGTCGTGACACAAGCCAAAATTGAGAACCGCCCTGCAAGTCCGCGCCACGCTTTATAACCATATCTCCGCATACAGTCGGCAGGCAGACCGCAGGCAGAAATCTCCCATACATGCAAAACAATATACGAATATATTGGGTTATAACGGAATATTTCACACACATGGTAGGTGTCGTTGGAGAGATAAGAAACTTATTAAAAGGTCTAGTGGGTTTATTTGAAGTGACACGATACTTGTAAGCAATTAGGCGTTGTCAAAAATGTCGATAATATTGGCATTCTCATAGGCCTTATAATGCGATCCTCAGAGCTAGATGTCCAGGCACTTTGGAAAGCCAGTGATCTGGCCATAATATCAGAGGGCCGACCTGGCGCTAAAATAGGGGTAGCCTGAATTCTTAACACAGACAGTTTTCCCCTTAACGCAGACTTTTTAAGGGTTATTTAACCAACACCGAATTCGGTGCTAGCTTTGTAGTGATTTTTTTACAATGCTGTCAGCTCGTATAAAAAAGAGCCAATTGGTCGTCACCGGTGCTACTGAGTGCCCACAGAGTACTCAAGAAGGGGAAAAACTAAATGACGCCCTCGATTGGAAGTGACAAGTAGATCAACACTGGTGCAGTAGATGATTTAGTCGGCCGTGGACCGCTTTACATAATTGAAGACAGTTCTCGCCGGCTGTGATGGTCAGGAAAACTGATGGGAATTTGTATCATGTGTCGTCATACACAAGACTTGGTTTGGCAAGGTTTCTCAGAAAATATATAGCTAGATAGTGCTTCAGGTCTTTTAAAGGTTCAAGCGAATAAATAAATTGTATTTTTTTAAACATTATGCACGTTCTCAAGGAGGGGGCTTCAGACGTATGTTATTTATCTACTGGCGTTTTTAGGCGTATGGGTCCAGTGTGAATACTTTACAAGAAGGTAAAAGCGGAAGCCAGTGTATGAATTAATCACGCGGAACTGGCTCTGAAACCAAATATTACATTAGCTGATGAATTCTTTCCCTGCTGTCTGGAAACCAGGAAAGGAAATTGACGAGAAAACTATCATAATTTGCTTCTGTCAGTTTCACTCGAAATAACAATAACATACGACCATCCGTAGGTGTACTGCCGGACATGACATTTCATCATTGGAGCTGACAGTATAACGCCAGAATGCTTAAAAATTAAAGACTGGAATTTAATAATAGTGATGTACCGCTATAATATCGTAACATATTTTTATGATTTTTTCTGTCAGAAGATTAGGAGAAAAAAAATAAAATAACAAGTATGTTTCTAGTTGGGCCCATTGTGATTTACTTTAAAAATGTCGGAGACAGGTTACATATGTACCGTGTCACATGGAGGGTATCCAAAGGTATAAAAAAATTATGAACCAAAATAAAAAAATAATAAAAAAAACAAAAGAAATAAATAATACAGACTTTAAATAGTCTATCTTATTGAAAACAATGATTAATTATCGGGCTGAATCTTTATCTTAAAATATAAGCTCCAAGACAAAAAAAACCTTCCGAATTCCTGTGGTTAATTTAATGAAATATAGATATTTGACCCATGGTGCGTTTTAGTCACTTTTCTACTGGCGTTTTTCTTCAACCGAGCCTTTGTCCACGATTTACAACCCCCATAAATCTTATGATTTGCGAGATAAGAAGAGAAAGTTCAATTAGAGTCAGGTTTATTTACCCAGCGGGACCGAATGAAATATTGGGCTTTGTTTGCTTACAAAATACCATAATCATCTGTAGACTGGCTTCGTCTCATCTTCCTCTCTCGAGCTGGCCTGCTGATGCCGTGATCATCCATTCTCCAACAGAACTCAGCGTGCGCAGAGAAATCATTATAGACCGTCAACTGATAACTGATCCTTGCAATGACAAAGATAAGTATTCCATATGCAAGTAAAATAAAATTTGCCGCGACAAGAGTAAAGGTTAAATTCCTGAAAACAGACTGGTTCAAAATAATAAGTTCTATATATACATATATTCCATGGGATATATACATATTTTCCTTGGAAACCCAGGGTTAATACATATATTAACTTGACAATGATGACGGACGGTGCTCTTGACACAAGATATACCAAGTATATAAATAAATATTTGGCCTTCATATCTCTTTCTCATCCTCCATTCTGCTTTTACGACGAAGATACCCGAACAAAATGGATAAAAATACCAATGAAGAGAGAGAGAGAGAGAGAGAGAAGGAGAGAGATAGAGAGACCAATGTTTATGTAGAATTTAGAAATAACTATATATGCATATCAAGAATTAATCTTTACAACTCAATGTAGTTCATATTTAATAAGAAAACAGACTGGTTCAAAATAAAAAGTTCTATATATACATATATTCCATGGGATATATACATATTTTCCTTGGAAACCCAGGGGTAATACATATATTAAATTGACAATGGTGACGGACGGTGCTCTTGACACAAGATATACCAAGTATATAAATAAATATTTGGCCTTCATATCTCTTTTTCATCCTCCATTCTGCTTTTACGACGAAGATACCCGAACAAAATGGATAAAAATACCAAATGAAGAGAGAGAGAGAGAGAAGGAGAGAGATAGAGAGACCAATGTTTATGTAGAATTTAGAAATAACTATATATGCATATCAAGAATTAATCTTTACAACTCAATGTAGTTCATATTTAATAAGAAGAAAGCAATAAATGAAGCAGGTATCGGCAGGTATCAGTGCTTCAGAGTTTTTATTGTAAGTAACATGAACGTATGCACTGCATCATTAAAATTGCATTAAAATATACTTTATGATCTTTTTTAATTACATATAAATATGTTTGTTTTACGTTTACTTAACTGATATTGAATTATATATATATATATATAAAACATATATAATATTTATATATATGTATATAGATACCCCTTTGTTTATTTTTTGTTATTTATTGTAACTGTTCTTTATATCAGGGTTGTTCCTGAGTATTTTTAATGAGGGGTCCTTTTGTTAAGGAGGAAATGCTTTTTCGTGGGGGGGGGGGGGGGGTTCTTTCCGTACACCTGTGAATTTTTACGTCACACTTTATCAGCAAACAAGGTTCATGCATATAACTTAAGATACTTATTATTTGTTAGACAGCCAGTACCGTTAATTGGTCAAAGACCAAAGAGCATTAATTAGATGTATGCCCCTTGTTCAATTTGTGAATTACATCTTATCTTTTGTTATATTTGAGATTTTCATGAACATAAGCTCCTGGTGATACTTGGGAAAGTGAAAAGCTGACTTTAAGAATATTTTTTGGAACAGTTGTCAGCGGTTAAAAAACGAAATAATGTTTACCGGTATATTAAATTTCGATTTACAATGTGCTTTCAATGTTACTATTTCAGTTATACTATAATTTTCTGAAGCTATCAAGATACCATGATTTACTCATTTGCAGAATTATCCATGAAAACACGTTGCATATATGTATTTTGTGCGGGTCATATTTGATTTAGGCATTACATGCAATAACATAATGCATTTTTAGAATATTGTAAGATCGTGCAAAATGGCATTAGTCTCATAAAATCAATTGGCCCCACCAAAAAGGGAACCACATATGGAGTCTTATTAGGTCCTTGCTAAACTTTGCTAATAACATGCCTGGGAATCTTCTCACGAAATATATGTTTCAATGGAAGAAACATGAATTGAAAACTGGGACCAGTGATGTTTCAGTTGATGTTTCATTATTGCAATGTTTCTTAAAGGAACATGTCTAAGCAATTTTAAAACATGTCGCAAGACATGCCTCAAAAGAAATATGCCTGGAATCATGTTTTATTGATGATACATGTTTCGAAAAATGGGACATATTGATGTTTCAGGTAATGTTTCAGGCTGATGACGTCTCGTATTGAACATGTCATGCTGTTTTTGAAACATGTTTCATGTGAACAATTTCCGAAAAAAATTGAAGACATGTTTCATATCAAATCATGTCATATGGAAACATTTTTAATTTTGAAAACTGATAAGGGTCTTTATTTCTGAAACATGTTTGATAAATACACATGATTCGTCTGATTTAAAACACGTTTCATAAGATGAAACGTGTATGAAACATGAGACATTATTAACACATATTTCGAAATTTTGGACAAGTGATGTTTAAAATGGAAACATGAAACATGTTAAGATCCGTAGTCTATAGGGACGGTGAAACATAAAACAATATCACCAGTACATCTTTAAGTTGATAAGAAACTAGTATCTGCAGTCAGGGCGTACAGACCTCCACCAGAATCTCCTTGAATATCAGTCATGTGTTCACGCGTATGCGTTTCATGTATGAACACTGTCATGCTTCAGTGGGTGGCTTCCACACGGGGACAAAGGAATGGTCCTTTGTCATAATGGTTTAAAGAATATATATATTGTGGGATATGTCTTCACCCTAAACCTCTACAAATGTCACGCTTTTTTCAGGAGGCGACCTGTTATCCCCACTGAACCCCATTTCCATTATATCGCCTGTTAAGGAATTTAACTCTGTCAAAAGGAAGTAAAATTTTAAATTCAAGAGCGGAACACATGTCCTTATGAATCTTTTAAAAGGGAGCACTTTTCCGTTCAGTGGACACAAAGAGCTGAGACCCTTTACAAGATCACCGTTTTATTGGTTTACAGGTATGTTTATTTTTTTACATTCAGAAGTATCTTTCCATGATAACCATGGTTTTAATAGTTCGGCCGATTTATGGGCTGTTTAAAAAATGTTATTTCAAAAGGAAGCCCTGGTGGTGGGGCGTTGGGGGGGGGGGGGGGGTTGCACACACTTCTAAGGGTTCTCAATCTCTTCGGGACTTTGAAACCCCCGCAAGGATCTACTAATCAGTCATTCGTTCATACGTGCACGTTTCATGTAAAATATGGTCATGGTTCAGAAACACAGGTTCACCAGCTGAGTAGCAGAACAACTTCATACGAATGGGCGGCTTCTACTCGGGGACAACGGAATGGCCCCTTATAATTATTCCTTTGTGGAATTGTGATTATTGGACTTAAGAAGAAATGATTTAAAAGAAAAGAATGCTTCTTTATACAATCGTTGTATCTACGATATTTCCCAAGCAATGAAGCTGTCGGACATATTTTGTTTATCGGAAAAAAGAACTTCTCACTTAAAAATTCGTTCACCTTGTATATGCCTCACGTCTCTTTCCAAACTTTATTTTTTTGTGATTTCTGGAATAGAATATTTTTTCCTTCTATGTTGATATTTTGGGGGAGGGTGTTCCTGGAGAATTCTAGCAGAGGTAATCTTTATTTCATAAACGTTAAACACATGACAAAAGTTCCTGCAAAAACCTTAGGATTAAAATATGCGTCGTTTAGTTCCTATCAGCTCATTACATAAATATGCATCAGATAGAGCCGTGGATTTACCACGGGTGGAGCTAGTATCAAAGAATAAACGGAATATATCTTATGTGTAAAGTAATTGATTAAATATTGGAATGAACCTGAACCACAACTCTCCGGGATCAAGGAATACAACGGTATGTGCCTTATGGTAATGCAATGAGTAAGGTTATGTAACTTCAATCACAGCAAAATTTTAGATTATACGCAGACCTTCCTCTAGTAATCATGATTTTAGATACATATCTTATAGCTACAAATCTCTTCTAATTACTTGAATTGTAGCATTTCCTGGAGAGGGCACCATTTTTTTTTCTTCATCACGTGCTCATTGTTGGCGACCATTATAGACTTAATCTCCACAGTCCTAGCAATAAGAAAAATATGTCTTTACTTTTTGGTCTTGAGTTTTATTGACCTTATTCTGAGGGCCAAGGTTATTTTCGCCATATTTACACCTGGTCAAGGAGTTAATCTATTACATTCAACTGAAAAAAAAATCTAATTTTTTCCTTATTAAATTTCTCTCTGTTGAAACCTGTATGTATTTTTTATACACAACATACCTGTGCACATTTAATGTTTATATCTTGCTAAATTAAAGAGATAATTTAAATATTTAAAACTGTCAATAATTTTTACCTTAAAAATTTGGTCACTAGGACCGTAGAGAATGTAATGGTGTAATGGTCTCCGAAAAATAACATCACGACGAAAGTTCTATAAGTTGCAAGCCTTCCGCTATATCAATTCATAGTCACATTTTCACCTCAGGTAGCCTGACCCCAATTCTTAACATCTGTTTCCGTTTTTTTTTTATTCTACAAGTTCCCGCCATCGTATACGAGTCACTCTACCACTGCAGTTTAAAGAAGTATCTTTTGACGCTAGCTTTATTTCCTGAGTCACTCTATATAAGGAACCGTTTTCAGATTAGGCCGTAAGTATATTTGAACATTAACTTCCGACTGTCGCCCACAGGTGCTGTTTTGTGTCCCCACGCAAGATAATTATCATTCAGGGAGGTCTTTGGAACCTTTCTTTATGTCTGTACTATGTAAAAAAGCGATTCGTCATCTCGCTATCAAATGATCCAACCATACCTGCCGACCGAGCCCTCAGCAAATTCTTTTATGTTGACAAGGCAATCGATCCAGTGTTGTATTTATTAAGACCTTGTGGTGTGTCTCCCGTGCGGTATTGGTTTTCAATTTTGGTCTGAAGCAACGAACGACCGTCCGTGGTTAACCCTGTGACAAGTCAAAGTTAAGTCCTGCAGTTTTATCTGACTCTACAAAGGGTGGTCGGTGGTGAACGAGGTCAGGGGTATAGTGAACGGTAGGGGCTACTCGGTTGGGTAGCTCGGGTGTTCTGGTTAAAAAGAGCTGTCAATGTCAAAAAATGATTGTCAGAATCTTGAAAACAAACGGCAGAGGTCTTCGTACACTAAATAGAAAAGGAACTTAATTGGTAAAAATTTGTCGTTTCAAGCTACTTTGTTAGACCAGAAAGATTTTACGGAGACCTTTATAAACTATATTGGACGCTGAACCGTTGGATTCCTTTGCGAGTTTAAAACCCTTTTACGAGTCTGCATCAAATCTGTTTTCTCTTCTCCCTTAAAGCAGGTGTTTGCGGGCGGTAGGCAACTGATGAACGTATAAACTCCCGTACCGACAAGTTTGCCATATGATGTTATTTACAGTGAACTGAGAAAAGATTAAAGAATGAACAGGGAATGAAGACTGAAGTCATTGGTTATACTACAACTCTCTAACCATTAGGCAAAAAAAAAATAAAATAAAAGGTATGGTTCTCATGCAGGCACCGCCCGCATTAATTTTAACCCCCCCCCCCCCGCATCAAACATTTTTATTATGATAAAATAATACAATTTTGAAACGATTTCCTGTGTTATGTAGTGTTTTTACCTGTTTAGCAAAAAAACCCGTTACTTTCATGCTTTTCCCTGATCATATGGCATTTTTATCGAAACATACAAAAAAAGGTAAAAAATAAAATACCGCCCGCACGCATTAATTTCTGAAAAAAAGTGCCTGAGAACCATACCTTTTTTTGCCTTAATTGTTTTCTTTTTGAAGGTGTTGAAGGACGAATATCGCACAGGTATATACACCCTTCCCACGATCCTGCAGTATCGTCCGCTGTGTGTGCTTTGATGACGTCATTGTCAACACTGGGGTGGCAGTCCAACCCATATGGTTTCGATTAATTTTAAGTCAAGCATATGTACGCGCCGTTTCTGACTTATCATGCTCTTCTTGCTGTGACACTTATTTTGACAACTTGAGAAAAAAAAGTTGACACATCCCTATCAAACTAAACACTGTCACATTGTAGATAAACTTCAATATGTTCATGTAGTAGTAGCTGATAATGAAAGCTGTTATCTTTAAATCATTGCTCAAATATCACTTGAGTAAAAACTTGATAATTGGATCGAGATCGCAGTGGACTTAAAACCAGCGCAGATTACGCCACCATAAAGCCGACGAACAAGGAAGGTTTCATAAGGAAGGGTTCAGTCTTAAACACTGGAGCACCCCAAGGTTGTGTGCTTTCACCAAAATTGTACTCTCTATTCACCTATGACTGTGTCTCTACCTCTGATGATTGCCTCATTGTAAAATTTGCAGATGACACAACCGTTTCTGGGCTCATCCGGGAAAATAACGAAAGTGTTTAACGCAATGAAATTAAAACTTTAACTTCGTGGTGCTCTGAAAATAATCTGGATTTAAATGTAAAGAAAACCAAGGAGATGATAATTGATTTTAGACGGAAGAAAACTGAAATATAACCTTTAGTAATTGAAGGCTCCGAGGTTGAAATCGTTGACTGTTTTAAATTTTTAGGAATTTTTATTCCTTCTGATTTGAAGTGGGCCGAAAATGTTAATTACTGCGTAAAGAAGACACAACAACGTTTGTTCTTTCTAAGAAACCTAAAAGATTTCGGGCTCAGTCAACCGATTTTATTAAAGTTTTATCGGGCGGTAATTCAGGGAGTCCTGACGTTGTCAGTCACTGTATGGGGAGGCAGTATCAAGGTCGAGGAAAGGAACCGTCTTTCAAGGGTAGTTAGAACAGCTGAGAGGATCGTTGGGGTTCCTTTAACCAGAGTTGACTCATTATTTCAAACACGATTGTTGAAGAAAGCAAACGACATTATAAAAGACTAAAGTCATCAGACGCACTATTTGTTTTAAAAAAAAAAAAATCGGGGGTTCGCTATAGGTCTCTATCAGGCAATTCCAAAAGAACTCAAACCAGCACTTATGCGTCAGCCGTTCGGGAATTAAATATATCACTTGCTGCACAATAATCTAGTCAAACATTCTTAGTCATACGTCTCTTTTCTATACACAACTTTATTTTATTATTTCTTGTTTAATGTGTTTGTTTTAGCAAGCCAGTCAAGCCAAATACTATTGTATGTGATGATCTTATTACATATATATAGCAATAAACTATATCTTATCCTATCTTATCTTATCTCTTATCTTAAAAAAAAACAAGGCGGCGCCTAATTCTGAGAGATAGAGAAACACTTATTAAATGACAAAAATACGAAGTGTCCCCGTGGGAGCCTCCTAACGGCTATTACTTATAAGAGTTCTGCCATCAGTTGATAAAAAAGGACTGTGAGTGATGAGTTCATGGCTAAAACTCTCTCCAAACATCAATTTGTGCCATGTCCCTATCTTTTTAATATGTTCGTGTCGTATTTCCGAGACCTCGTCAATTATCATAATTACTCCTTGCAAACGTTTCAAAAGCCTTCCCGCATTCTTTATTTTTGTTTATTCAGATGAATTACCGGAAGTCCAAAGTCGGAAATAAGCGCGGACGTAAACTCAATTGTAGGAAGGGTATGGATATTGTAAGTATTGTGTAAACAGTATTCGAATTCGCGTGTAGTGTGAACCCGTTCAAGAATAAATAACAATAATTTGATTTCCGTGACAGACGTGCACGTGTCCGATTGAACATGTCGGATAATGCCTTCGAGTTATTCAAAACACCCTCCAGTGCTGACGATATCCGGTAAGATTTTGTTATCTTATTAAAAAATCATGACCCGTTCTTTGTATACTAATTTGGAAACGCTGGTTGTAGAAACACAGAAACTACTTTACAACTATGGTTTTCACCCCCTATAGGGCCAACGTAGGAACCTCGCCCTCTTGTTTTCCTGACCCGGACGATCATGTCACGGCTTGTCATAAATGTATATCATATCTTCCTTGGAAGAAAGAGTACGCGGGACTTTTAAGTTTAGATGTACTATACCAGTAGGATCCAGGTTTTAGTCAGTACGGAACAAGCAATGGCGGATATAAAAACGAAAATGTTACGATGCATGACTCACTCCGCTTTTTATAGGGGCAGACAAGTAAGACACTTTAGTACTCAAGAGAACAATGGCAAGGAGTACATCCATCCGCAGAGACATTTTTGGTTTAGGCTGATTTCACAGGACAACGTTTTGACCGACGTTCACCGACGATTGGGCAAATATCTAGTGCCGTTGGTAAAAGTTGATGAAAATTGATGTTCGATGGAGAAACGTCGTGTTCGTTCAAAATTTTCAACATGCTGAAAAATTGCCTACATTTCCAAATAAATGTTGGTGAAATTTGTGCTTCGTTTGTAAACGTTCCTGAGTGCTGGGTTAAGTTGTGCAGAGCTTGCCCAGGTTGAGGTCCGTTGGCGAACGTCGGCAGCATTATTAAGCAAAACAAACAAAAAAAAAAAGACAAAGTGTACGTCCAAGAATGGAGACGGGGAGATGTGTACTCTCCAAATGCTCCTGAATGCCAGGAAGCGTCTACTAACGCACAGCTTTATATTTGGGCTTACGCTCTTAAATCAGAGCTTGACCTCCTGGTGACTTTCCACATATACGCTGTGAGAAATAACAGGTTTCTTCAGGTTTGGCAAAGTGCCAAACACCAATTCAGTTTGCGCTGGATAAACAAAATCTGATTAGTTCTGCGCTTAAACAGAGCTGCAGTATTGGTAGAAAAAAATCTGATTGGCTTAGCGTGTAAACAAACATGGCCGCGCCCGTGGCAAGCCATGTAGAACTGCAGGAGAGGAAATATGCAGAGAGTGGGGGATAACGGATATCAGAACCACACCAGTCAGTCGGTATAGAGAATGTGTTGAAAGTTGACGATTGCATCGTGTGTATTCCAAAGGAGGGTGGAAAAAGTCTGTGCTACAAAGCTCTTACCCGAGGTGCAAAGTGAGCGGTACCTCGAAGAAAATTCGATTGTGCTGGTGATACCTGCAATGTGATTGGTTAAATATTACGGGAATTCCACAGAGACAACACCGCGTGGTGGTCAAACCTGACCGGCAACCACGGTTTATTGCAGCGGGTAGTGTAGCGAATAGTTGAGACTAGCGTAACCGCCGCTTATGGAGCGTTATATGAGCGTCGTCTGACGCTGAGTATTCGTTTCCCTCAGTTCTCCTAAGTCGACGACCACTGCACACACGCGAGGCCTAAGCAGGGAAAAGTTCGCCTACGCTTATAAAAAATTAATGCAAAGCTAGTAAATGATTCCAGACGCTAGCAAACGTAAGTAAAAATAGCTATGTGTTTGACTCAAAACGTTCGTACGGTGAATTAAAAAATCCTTCTGGCGAACGTAATTTCGCCGATGTCTGGGCTCATTTCTCTTTTCAAACGCTGTAGGTCTAACGCTGGTACAAACGGTCGAAGTGTGATTTCCCCATTGCGATAGAGTAATCGGCAAAAATCGGGTCGGCAGAGATGAAATAACATTAAAAAGAGAACCTTGGACTCAGTTTACGAAAAAGACGTAAAGTGGGAATTTGTGAAATATGCCTACATGAATAGTCAAAAGAAAAAAAAAAAGATTCCTGGAGTGCGATGCTGAGATTACTTCCTTCGGGAGTTTCAGCTACTAGGATAAAACGGCGAATCAATATCGTTCCTGTGAACAGGAAGATACATGACGTATTAAATGGGTTCAGCTACTCCGTCTAGAGAATACAGTTATGGCATGAAATCCGTTACATAAATACCCACGGTAAAAAAAAAAACAACAAAAAAAAACAACAACAAACAGGAGCATTTTTTCATATATATATATATATATTTTATAACGAACAGAAATACGATGACAGTAATTGATACATGTATATATACAAGACAGGAAATATGCTTTTTACCCGTTCTTTGGACAGATCTGTGAACGGATCCATGAACGGATTTAGTTAGTTTTAAGCGGCTGCTCCTGTGTCAGTGGGAAGATTATTAACATAAGTGACTAAACCGTGATGAAGAACGCCCATTCTTTAAAACCATCACTATTCGTTTCCCGGTATCGAATCGAGAGGATATATGTCTTATCAATAACGTTAAAGGTATTTTATAGACCACATGACATTTTATTATTATTATTATCATCAACATCATAAATATAAAATATTGACATGATATGTGATCTATCTTCAATTCGTTACCCGTGATTGTTAATCCTATACTTACATGAATGGCAAATAATGCAAGGGTACACGTGCGACCTCGAAAATAAGGTTTAGGTAAAAATAAATACCAGGTGCAAATCTGTCTAATAATGTGCCAAAATTTCTGCTACAGAAAATCAGCAATATTTGAGATATAGTACAAACTGGGACAGAAATGGCCGATACTGTAGAATCTTCTACGGGGTGTACGGTCCCGGGAATAAGGTTATGGTAAAAAGTAGCTGCAAGTGTGTGACCTAGGACTAATATTTTGCCTAAATGTCAGCTTTAAAAAATCATCCAAATTAGTGATCTAACGCATAGAGAGATTAAAAAAATGAAATGAATTTGCACACAGGATGATCTCAGAAGTTCCACCAGCAGGCCTTTCGTGATTTTATTTGAAAACATATATTGACTCAGACCGTATACCTTTGTCAATTTTCGTGATGACTATTCCTGAAATGTATAGAAAAAAAAGGAAATGCTTGAAAAAAGTAAAATCTTAAATGTTATTTCTTAAAAATGCCTTAGGGGTTCATCGTTCGATAGAATGATCAATTGACCAGAATTCTTATTCTCAAATTTATTTCTGTTCGTTCGTTTATACTTTTTTCTTTTTCATTTTAAAGTGGATAATTAACTTTGTCTAGCACTTTACATTTATCCTTCCATTACGGGGACAGCCAAATCAATATTTTATACCCTTATTGATTTCAAACGTTAAAATTACGCCAATTTCAAATATGAATATTTTATTCGAATGTTTCAGCAGCAATTGACCATAGGGTCATAATGGCTTCTTTATAGTGGAACAGAAACTTAAAAAGGGACTTTAATTTGCAAAACTCAGCACCAAACGATGGAAACAAGTCATCATTCACAGCCTTATCAAATTAGTGTCTGATCACCATTAACAGTAAAAACCTTTATTTTTAATTTTTAATCAACCAACGGATTATTGTTAATCTTTATCACCTGTCAAAGTATCGTAAATAGCTTTGACCCGAAAATAATAATAAGCAGATATTGCAAACAGGATAGGATAGGTTTAAATTTACACCCTGCAAAACTACACCCTGTTTATACAAAGCCCAATAAGAGTTGTGGTCTTTGGGTCATATGATGCTCCATATCTCATTGGGTATGTTAGAACATTATTCACTCGATGGCAAATTAGCGAAACAGATGTCTTATGTCGGGCGCTGGGAACATATGACTAGAATGCAGCCTCCTGACATTGATCGTTTTCAAGTTGAGATGTGCAAGGAAGGTCGTACGCTCTGAACAGCGCGTGACCTCCTTGTGACCTTCCACTCACACGCTGTGAGAAATAGCCGGATTCTTCAGGATTGGCTAAGTGTTTGGTAGGTTTTGCTAGGTGCCAAACACACAGGTCAGTTAGCGTTGGTAAAACTAAAATCTGATTGGCTCTGCGTTTAAACAAATCTGCAGAACTGGTAGAAGAATTCATCTGATTGGCGTAGCGTGTAAACAAACGTGGCAAGCTCGTGTAGCACGGCGAGAGGGGAATTATGCAGACAGTGGGGGATAAATGACCTCAGGCCGGACCAGCAAGTTAATACAGAGACTGTGTTGAAAGTTGACGATTGCACCGTGTGTATTCAAACGGAGGGTGGAAAACGTCTTTGTGCTACCAAGCGCTTTCCACCGCAGTGCAAAGTGGCCGATATCTCGAAGAACATCCGATTGTTTTGGTGATTCCTGCAATGTGATTGGTTATATATTACGCAGGGGAAATCCACAGAGACAGCACCGCCTGGTGGCCAAACCTGACCGGCAACCGCGGTTTAATGCAGCAGGTAGTGTAGCGAATAGCTGAGCATAGCGTAAACCCTGCTTTTGGAGCGAACAAAGGCCAGGACCACTTGTCTCATTTTTCAAACTTAAATATAAAAATTTGTTTCATTTAAAAGAAACAACTTCCCTTGAAACTTATCTAATGTAGTTGAACGGGCTATATTACCCTCTTCATCAGAATTCTATTTGTGCCACTGGTGTATGTAGAACTCCTAGTGCATTGTGGGCATATTATTTCTATACCTAAAATCCCTCACCTGTAGCGAGTCCGATTCTGCGCAGTGTGACTGGAATGAGGCAAACACGCCGCCTATCGATCTCCGTCAGAACTTGCATATGAATAAATGGACCTAATTATACTACGGTATCGTCAACATGGCATGCTCTTCAGTGTCGCTATGGTTTACCTCCCTAACCATTAACTAACCAATAACAGTATTGTATACAATCGGAGACTCCCAATAAAACAATATGCCGCATCAATGAAATATGTCGGTGATTTGCTGCAGTATACAGTTGGTTCAACAAAAGAACAATCCCAACAACAACAGCGATGAATATCCAGGGTAAGCGTTGCTTTTTTTATTTGAACATTTATCCTTGTACTATTGAGCCATAAGGACCTGACAACGTTAGTTTGGGAAATACTGAAGTTATGACTAAAAAGCATCAGCCACAGAAGAAAAGTACATACGCCTTGTGCCAAGCGATCCTGTAAGAGCCCTTGGTCTTTGGCACAGTAGTTTTACCATAAGCGGAAACAAGATAAGCGTATTTGAGGACATGGGCGGTATTTTTAATCTAAAGGGTTAATAACTGTACATCCACGGCTATTAGTTTCTCTTATCGTGCTGTCCGTTACGTGTGACTCAACATCCGTCCCTTTAAAAACAAGAGATGAGCAAAATCATATGTAAAAAGTCTTACTGACAGAGGAGATCATCAATAAGATGTAAGGGCTGGTTTGTAAAAGATATTGGTTTATTTCTATATAACCCATAAATAACTTGGAGTCATTGGCAAGAGAATGTTACGGCGGATTATTGGTCCGGGTTTCGAAGGACTTTTTTTTAATCAAATCAGGGCACGCTATCAGGAGAAACTGTAAATATAGATTATCGGTAAAAGATTATCGATAAATTATTCATATTGACTCTATGACAGAAGATTTTAAAGTTTACTTGAATAACCCGACCTATTAGAAGAGTAACCGCATTATCAGTGCGCAGGTTTACTCGTTCTGGGTTAAGGGCAATGAATCTGTTAAATCGATCATTGTCAGAGCCATCGGTAATCTCATCAAATTCTATCAGGGGTATCGATAGTCGTATTGATTCTCGTCAGATTCATAACACTCTCACTCTCCTTCAAGTGCGGGTGTACTTTCACTCTTTAATACTATTGCTATTTTTTTCCCCACACTACTGGTATCCCCGATGTTCGATTTCTAAATCCGTTTTTCAGCCTGGCATTTTAAAAGGACAGATGTGTCGGCGGATATTAAATTTAATTTAAGCGTGAAATGTAATTTCCGCTGCATTACCATTCAGAGGTAAGTCATAATTACATGTTACTGATCATGGGTGGAGTTCATATATAGAGAACGTGTGAAACCTTGGATTAAAGCTTTCAACATCCAATGGTGTTTTATAAGCAATCTTCTAAGACCCCATGCATCACTGAAACATGAAATGAAGAAAATTGCAATGCAACATTTGTCCAAGTTTAAGAACTGCACTTTCCGTGAAATTTAATCATGGCAGGAATAAGGTATATACTAACAGCCACTATTGGAACTGAAATGAAAGTTGTCTTCATGCCGCCGTAACTATTAAACAACTCTCTGATGATACATTATACGTTTTTTTTTTTGGCAAAATGTCAGACAGGCGCATTTATGAATATTAAAACATCATCTGTCCTTTCATATGCTGAAACTATTTTTCATCTAGGATTTTCGCACTTTTGCACATGACGGCGCTTTTACGAATACTGAATTTCCTATTACATGTATCTTATTTGGTCACATATGTTTTATAAATTTTTAATGCATTTTAAATTACCACGACATTTACTCCCATTGCCTCAGCTATCGTCTAATAATAATTAATAATTATATTCCAGAATAAAAGTTTATTAAATGCATATAAAATGTATAAAATATACCCCCCGAATATATATATATATATATTTTCTTGTATTATGTAATTTCGACATAGAGATAAGGCAGAATTGCAGGTTGCGTCATACGGTGTTTGCATGTGTGACTTGATGTTTGTTTAACGTTCTCATTTCCTTAGCAAAGAGCTTGTGCATTTACAAAATTTGCTTGTCTTTCTAGCAATATGACACCAATATATTACGGAGGGTTAATGAGAGAGTAGATGACAACCGAGGAAAATAGGGTCTGGAGGTCTTGGTTTCGGATCCCTTGGTCCCATCTCCATGTCTTAGTCTCGGACCCCCATGGTCTCGCTCTTTTCTTGTACCCACCGGTCTCGCCTACCTCACTTTCAATGATGCACAGACTTCTGCGTCATGGTGTGTCTACTGTATGAGTGAAATGCATCGATTTTTTTCTTTTCTATTCCGTTTTTGTAACGGTGTTCTGTAATTTACTCCGAAATATGCAAAAGAAAAAAAAAACATTGGCGCAGGCATTGAAAGAGAATTGATGTAGGAGGGTAGTGGTGTGTGACATTATTAGAACTTATGCACTCTAAAAACTGAGGACATGTTTCACGTTTCTATTTAAAACACAATTCTGTCCCATTTTTCGAAACATTTTTCCAGCATGTTTCATGACTCACTGATGTTTCACCTGCGAAAACATGTTTTTAATCCTCTTGAAACATGTTTATATATAAAACATGTTTCACACACAGAGAAAATTTCATGGACAGTAAGATAAAACATGTCTCTGTGTTACATGTTTTTATATGAAATATGTCGCATATAAGACATGTTTTAAGACATGTTTCACTTTCATAAAACATGTAACTATTCAAAACGTCTGTTCAGCCTTAAACGTGTATTTGTCCCATTTTTCGAAACATGTGTTTTCCAAAGAATCATGTTTTTAACTTAGAGTAAAACATGTCACTGTGTTTCATGTTTTTATATGAAATATGTTTCAAAAGAAAGTTTCGTTTTCCTAGAAAAAAAATAACATTTGCCCATCGAAGGGACATCTGCATTTTAATCATGTCTCAAAAATGTCTACAAAATAAAACATGTTTGAACAATATTTAAAGTCGCAGAAAATGTTCTTTGTTGTTTGTCTTTGTCGTTTTATGCCCACTGCAACCATCATGAAAACCTGACGTGGTGCTTCTGATGAAACAACTCATAAATTTACTGGAAAGATAACATTTATTCCTTAGACAATGCTTTCTAATTTGGAGGATGCACTGAACAGGAAACGTTTCCAGTATGGGTTATCAGTTATAGGTTATTATATAAAGCTACCAGGAACCTTCATTAATTGATTGTCTCCTTAAAATTCCCAGATCAAATACATTACCGCCAGGTGCTGAAGACGAAATCTTATCTGTCATAATAATAGAAACATATACGAAAACAGAATTACTTATTGTGGGTATAAAACATATTAAAGTGATTTAAAATACCATGTATAAGTCTAAGACTTATAACTCGTCCCATATCATTATTTAAGGCAGGAACTCTTATCTCAAAATATGAAAAAAGAATATTTTATATATCAATATATTTAAAATGGGCAATGCTGATAGGCTGATAGTCTGATGGCAGTTCATGGCTTCTACAAAATTTTCGTTAGTTTAAAAATGCTTGGCATAAAATGTGGAATACATAATGCAGACCTTTATCAGAAATGGCCATGTATATTATATTTGAAATACACAGTTTTCTGTAAGTGTTCTTTTACAATAGATGCAGTCATGCAAATTAACAGCAATAAGATAAGGTTCATTTAGTATCTACTTAAATATCTGTTGTCTGCATGTATTCATTTATCATATCAATACTGGATGTACCAGTACTAATACAATTTTGTCTTCCCCATAGCTGTATACACAAATATTATTAACCATGAATTACAATAATAATAAAACCTAGCAAACCTAATCTAATCTGCTGCACAATGAATAACAAGGAACTTGTGGGTCATGGCGCTCAGCTGGAATTGATAACGAGAAAATTTGTATAAAATTCTAGTAAATGGAAATGAGGCAATATTTTATTTCTTATTAATATTTTAAAAACGTTCAGCATATAAATATACACATAATATGCTTTACCGAGTTGTATTACTTACACATTTGGCGTGTTTGGTGTGGACTTTACAATTTTATGGACAACCTGAAAGATGCTGGAGCCTCTCATAATTACACATTTGTATAAGTAAAGATTTCATATTCTGACTGTAACATGCATGTAATAAATACCCACTTGGACTGTGTAAAAACCCTTTTAAATATACAATTAGGAAGAAAGTGGAGGTGAGCTACAGTATAATAATACACATTTAATTTAATAATTGCAATAAGGAAAAAAATTGGTGATGAAAGAATCCATTTGATTAAGAAAAATCTTAATTATTATTTCTAAAAACTGGTTTAACATACTTCCAGTCTAAAAATGAAATTATATGAACGATTACTCAATATACCTGACTGCAAGCACCAGTGTTATGCTCAATAATGCCCAGCCAGCTTAAGAGATTTGAATGAAATGCTCTAAAGTATACACCAATTTGCAAGTTTAGTTTCAATATTTAATTTCAGAAATTTAATTTAATTTAAAAAATCAACTAAGTTGACAATTGAAGAGAAAACAGATTCAAAATATTTTAATAATGGCTCAAAGTAGCTGCTCTCATAGCTTTAATATATAATAAATAAGTTTAAACCTATTTCAATTTACAACTGAAAATTTAAAATACAGCTTGCATTTAATTCTAAACACTTAAAAGCCAAAGAGTCTTAGTCAGCGAGCTAAAACTCTAAAAGTTGAATAATTATTTGATAAAAACCTCTTAAAAAGTTGCTCTTTAATTTTCTAATAGCTATAAGAACATTTAAGTGTATCAAATTTTTCTTAACATTAAATATCTTTCTTCTTCCAAAAGAAAACTTGAAACATGCATTATATTCTACGAGTGTTAATTTATTTATATGAAGTATATTCCTTTTAGATATTTTTTTTTATGTTGGACTGTTTTCTACAATCTAACCAAACACATCCTGAAGCAGAAAACAACTTAGGTTTACTAGCATGAAAAAACTGTAAATAAAATGTCCCAATACTATAAATTTTTGCATGCACTGTGTGTAACAACTGCAAGTATCGCAATTATATAAAACTGACTGTATAATATTTATATGTTTTATAAGGTAGCAACACTGATCTCAGATCATGAATGAGCATTTACATAATTCAGACATGCCAATATATTTACTTTCAGTGTTTCTGGCTTCAGTCTGACTACAGCCAATTTTTAACAGCCAGAAAGGGTAAAAGAAAATACAGAAAAGGCTGGCATCAACAAAGTCTCCCATGACTGAAGATTTCTCAGCAATTCAGCATAGTTGAGAGGCACATCAGCTGCTATTCTGATAAGTGTATCAAAAGAATCTATCAGAGCAATACTGAAAGCACCCTAATTAAACATCTAATATTTTCATAATACCGAATCCTTGGTTGTATCACTTTAATATAAACTTGAAATTATAATCCTAAAACAAGGCCTCCATCTGTAAATACTTGAAGCTTTACAAGGTTACATTTATGCAATCAATCATGACAATTTCTTACAAATTATACATTTGCCAAATATAGCCTGTACCATCACATTTGGAACTTTAACATAAATACAAGTTTGGTGCAAATGAAGCCTCATACAAATAATGAAATACATGATAAATCAGCCAGATTGTACAAGAATAAGTAACTGCTGTATGTTTTTAGTGATTCATCAAACATTTCTAAGAGTTGGAAAAATCCAAATACCATAAGAGTGAAACATTTAATATATGTGAATAGTAAAATTCATAAAAGATTTCTTAGAAAATATGTAGAATACTAAGGATGTAACAAAAGAACCAAATAATAAATTATTTTAATGCAGCCACAAACTGTGGAAGAAGTTGACTTGTCCTTATTGGGCACTTTATTTTCAAGACACTCTTCCTGAAGTGGGTTAAGAAGTTGCATGTATTGTGCTGGTTAGTTATATTAAGAATAGAGTGCGAAGTAGGTACGAGGTTTTCCATACTGAACCATTCTCAAATAAACATATCTTCATGGAGTTGCTCAAAATAGCACCTGACCTCACTTCTCCATTGTCTATGATAAAACAGGTGTTGGTTCTGTACCCTCTTGTGTACAAAATGAATCTTCTTTGACATCTTTCTGAAATAGGTGTAGCAATTTATCAGTAGCTAAATTGTGTTATTTCCATAGTCAGTTTGGAGAAAAAGATGAAATAGTATTAACTGTCAGCAACACAGCTGACAGTTCTTAAACATGCATGCAGCTGCATGGAATGCACTGACATCAGCTAGATACTGACACAAGTCCAAAAAGAATTTATAACAGTTATTTATATGGAGGTTTCTTTTTATAAAAAGAAAATGTCCACTTCTTACATTTTATTCAAATACTGTTTACATCTGGTAACATAATGATGATATATAAGAATAAGGCCTCTAAAAGTTATACCTCTTTAATGGAATAATATGATTGCTTACAACAATTGAATCAAAGACCTCTAAAGAATTTAAAGCTGCTGGTTAGCAAAATATGTTGCAAGCATCTGTCATTTAATAATTCCGTGGCATTGACAATAACAAAATAAAACATCACATGTACTTTATATTTAATCAAGGATTAAAAATATATTACCTGCAAATATGTTCAACTAGAAAACTTCAACTATTACCAAAAATTATACAAGAGGGAAAAATTTGCATACTTTTGTAATAATAAAAAAATTTGGATAAAGTGAAGCAAGAATTACTAAATTAAATATTCACTCTCTCCCCAAATTCACTCCAGGGTAAACTGGAACCACTATACCACCATTACCACCAATATACCCACATCCAGCCTTGGTACCCTGGAAACCATCCCACCACCAATATTTACCCATCCAGCCTGGGTATCCAAAGCAGTCCCACCACCAACACCCATGTACACACATCCAACCTGGATACCCTTGACCCAATTCCAGCAACCTCATGTACACATATCCAGCCTTTGTACCCTGGACCATATTCCACAAACATCCATGGTCACACATCCAGCCTTTGTACCCTGGACTCCAGTCCATTACCAGTCATGTAATAACACATCCAGCCTTAGTACCCTAGACCCAGTTCCATCAACACCGTGTGCACACAACCAGCCTTGGTACCACCACCAGTCATGTTTTCACACATCCAGACTTGGTATCCTGAACCCTATTCCCCAAGCACCACCCATATGCATGCATCCAGCACTGGTACCCTGGACCCTATTCCCCCAACACTACAAATGTGCACACATCCATTCTTGGTACCCTGAACCCCATTCCACAAACACCCATGTACATTCATCCAGCCTTGGTACCCTGGACCTAAGTTCACCATCAGTCATGTATTCACACATCCAGACTTGGTACTCTGAACCCAGATCCACCAACACCCATGTACACACACCCAGCCATGGTACCCTTGACCAAAATCCACAAGCACCACATATCAAGCATTGGTACCCTGGACTCCATACACACATCCGGCCTTGTTACTGTGGAACCTATTCCACCATCACCACCCAGGTTCTCACATTCAGCATTGATAAGATGCATAAATTACCATTTTGTTTATAATGTGCTCATGAGGTAATTTTTGAACATGCTGCACACATATTATATTGTATATAATAACAAGTTTTGAATTTGCGAATTTTATCATTCTGATCATAAATGTCTTCCTTATTCATCTTCGAATTCAAGGTTTCAGTAAAACTGCCTTGAAAAATTTAACAAAATTATCTTTGCACAGCCTACTTCTTGAAACAGCAAAATTTTCATCATGCATCACATTTGATAAATAAATATCTTACCTACTCAGCAGCCTATACATGTATACTTGGGTCCACAATGCACCCAAAGATGGGTCATGGTTATGCTGAACCAAACTGAATTTTGTACAGTAGTTTCTAATAAAAAGCTGCTAATGACCACTTGTTTTACTTTAAAAAATATAAAAAAACAACATGTCTATTTTAAAGCAATTTTTTAAATATAAAAACTCCAAATTTCAAAGACTGCTACAGTCATTAACATTCCTGCTTGCTTGATTGCCACCTCTTAAATGTACTTACTTGCAGGGGCATCAATATTGAGGGGGGGGGGTCAACCCCCCCCCCCCCGAAGATAAATTAATTGACGCTACTACTTACTTGTGTTATGGACTCACATGGAATAAGTGCACTGGAAAGTATTATATTCAGGGGCGCGGCATTGTGGGGTTGGGGGTTCCAAGGGGTCAAGAAACCCCCCCCCCTTTACAATGACAACCAGTGAATTATTGGCCCTTCAGAGGGCTGTATCCCATCAGCTTTTGAAAAGTAAGGACTTTTATTTTGGAAATCCCCCCCCCCCCCCACCCTGAGTCTTATATTCAGGGGCGCGGCATTGTGGGGTTGGGGGTTCCAAGGGGTCAAGAAAGCCCCCCCCCCTTTACAATGACAACAAGTGAATTATTGGCCCTTCAGAGGGCTGTATCCTATCAGATTTTGAAAAGTAAGGACTTTTATTTTGGAGATCCCCCCTCCCCCCCCCTCCCCCATCTTTCCAAAATCCTGTACATACCCTTGTATATGAATTGTCTCATAAGTGACATTACTACACTGCATATTAATTCTGTTGAAGGTAAAATGTCGTTGTAATTTATATAAAGCATGTATATTTTTATCTCTATGAGCGATATTATGAATATATATACTGTTCACAAACTAAACGTTTGACTCACCTTTTAATTTCTGGCAAATTATATTTTGGGTTGCTACAGGAAAACTTCTCTGCGCCCAAGACTGAACATCATCCAAGGTGGACCTGGTAATTGTTCAAAACCACGTTCCGTTTTCTCGGAAGTTTTCATCTTTCCCGCGATCACTGGCAATCAGTTTATCATATGAATGGGGAGAATATCCGGTCATGTGATCAGTGGCAAAAAATAACGGCGGTTAAAACAAGTAAAATGTAATTTCCCGCGAGACATGTCTTAAAACATGTATCAGACATGTTTCACACATGTAACGACATAGCATGATGTTTCAATGGACCCAATTTTGAAACAAACGGTGAAACAAGTTTTGAAACATGTTTACAATTGAAACATGTTTGCATACAAAACATAATAAACATCATGTATAACATCTGTGAAACGTAATTTTTTAGAGTGTGCTTAAATGGAAGCAAATGGAAGAGTCAAAGCACGTTTCACATATATTTTTAATACAATGCAAAAATATTTTGAGGATACGGTGAACGGAATTATTTCCAATGAATACACAAGCCTTTACCACGCCAAAATAAAAGTGCATGTTGGCGGATACCAGTATCACAAACAGAACTACATAGATTTTTACTTCCTTCACGCCACTGTATTTCCTGTCTATTGCATTGCCAAAGTGTCCAGAGACAAGCGTGATGTATTTTAGTAACCAATAATAGTTAGATGGAAGGCATCAACGGATGTTTTTTTCCGGCGTTGCTTTTTTAGCAATGATTCATAATGATTTTGAAGAAATTTCATGTTTGGCTATCAACCAAGGAACACCATTCTAAATATTATAGGCAATTTGTATCACAATAATGATTTTTGGTTTAAAGAATTCTTAAGCATTACGAGATCGAGACTGTCGTTATTCACCACTTTTGAGAGAAATCTCAACAATAAATTTTCAAAACGAGGTGAAACTTTCCAGCGTTTTTAATGGGCAAAGGTGTGACCTATTTGCGGCCGCCTTTGTTCTGGCAGTGCTAACCTGTTATGCAACCATCAAGACAAATAATTATCTCGACTTAGGTTGGGTTATTTCCTGAACTGACCCACCACACACAAACGGCTGATCAGGACCCTGGCAATATTTATCACGGGCTATGATTGCTTTATTGTTGATTTTAAGAGTAGTATATTATTTTAAGAGTTTAGAGTATAAATTAGTTCAGATGAAAAATTTATCATCCTAAATAAAAAGATTTGAGAAAAAAGTATAAACAAGTAC
The DNA here is from genome assembly GCA_026874595.1 of Sipunculus nudus. NCBI lineage: Eukaryota > Metazoa > Annelida > Sipuncula > Golfingiida > Sipunculidae > Sipunculus > Sipunculus nudus. Next base: position 44,978,438 of record CM049306.1, on the reverse strand, counting down.
AATACCTGAGTGACACCGCTGTGTGTGCGTGAGAGAGAGAGAGAGAGAGAGAGAGAGAGAGAGAGAGAGAGAGAGAGAGAGAGAGTAAAATATGTACTGATTGCACCATCATACATTCATTTAATCAGAACTGAAATGCCATCCCTATAGGTGGAGAAGTGCACAGAAGTTAAAAGGAGAACTCCAGACATGGCCCTGCCCAAAAGGTCCATGAACGCTTCAGCAACAGCCAGACAAAAGCCATGACACAGTGATCACCAGCGGCGTCAGATCAAAAACAAACTCATCTGATTAGCAAGAACCAGGGGTGCAAAGCCATCAGTGGGTTTTAAACAGGTTTTGGCCGTGCTCTTGACGAATGGACGCTAATACCAAGGGTCCCCTGGGAGTTATCGGTAAGCACACACAGACTGAAACAATAATGCAATCACTGAATGCTCTCCTCTTTACGTGATTTCCATAATACATGCCCTGCAAATGGCGTGTCAAAACCATACATCCTTGCCTAATATTTTCATTACGTACTGATACAAATAGGCAACGCTGCGCCAAATGAACAATGAAACTGGGATTACATCCCCCTGCATTTCAATTATTAAATTTATCATCAGGGTTAATTAGTCACCTTTTTGCGGTTCGCAGTTCGAATTCTGCGGTACATAATAACACATTGTAAAGGCTGTGTATGAAAACAATTAGGATTAGTAATGTAAATATGTACTACACAGAGTATCATTCGTATACGTAATATAATATAAATGGTAATCAGCTTTTTACTTGAAGAAATTATTAAGTCCAATTCTGTTGGACACTTAATTGCCTTATTACATATTCCCCTCAAGCATGACTGAGCATTACATAAGGAAAATTATCTAAGGTGCGGCCCTCACCAGGGTCACGGATATAATAAAAGGATAAATACCCGATATATGAACCATTTAGAGCAGATAACTTACTGCGATGGAAACCGAGGATGATATATGACATTATGGTTGCTTACTAACTTCTTCATATGGCTCATTGTTCATAATTTACGGCTGTAATGTCAGCCAAGTCGAACGTATTTACTTTTCCTTTCATGCTGGAACACAACCGTCTCTGATTGGTTCACTGCTTTAAATATTACCGTAAGAAACTTGCAACTTGTCAAAACTACGAGACTGGTCCCTGTGTCAAACAACGAAGCCGATGTTTTGGAGGGGAATAAAAGAAAAGGGGAAAACTAGAGTAAAGAGAATAACATAAGCTAGCGCACAAGATAAAGTATACGCATATAAATCATATATGTATTTGTTTGTATGTATGTATTTTCTCTCATTGTAAAATACTATATATGTCTATGGTATATTGTCCCTACAAGGTGTTTATTGGACATATTTTTGACTATTTAGTGTTTTCAGATGTATTAATAATCTTAAAATCTTATTAATCTTATATTTGGAGCAATGTCTGTCTTGTGTGTGATGTACAAATTATTGTGTGTCTATATTTTTACGTATTTTATAGAATTATATATGTAAACATATAGTATTTATTGAAAAGTACACTCATTAGCACGTTGTGTACAATTCAAATGAGATAAATATGTTTAAAACAAACCCCATACATGGCGGCAACAATGAGGCAAGGGCCATACGTTCACGTGTATAATGTTGAGTATACACTCAGGTGGCATGTGTCATAGTATCAAATAAAACCATATTGGACCATGTGTTTGCATTATGTGGAATACATATAGTTTATTTCGGTAATTCAAATTTTATTTGCGCGTTTTTAACATAATACAATGGTTCCTCACCCACGACGTTTTGGGACTATAAATTGTGTAAGGACTTTCGACTCGTGATCACGACAATATGATATGAGACCACAAAAATTGAACCACGCGAAACGCATAAATATACGAAAATCGCAAAAGTGACACCTCACAAGGAAAAAGTCTACCGAAGTGTTTAGGACAACAAATGATGATATTTTCAGAATGGAGTGCCTTTCTTTGCAATAAAATCTTTTATATCAATTAAAGGGACATAATCATGACAAACAGTCAGTTTAGTACTGCTTTATATAAAGTTTTCCAGCAAAACCATACAAGCAAAAGTTCTCGACTCTCAAAAGACTGCGACTTTTTATGATATAAACTGACCCCATCACACAACAAGAAACCTTGGGAATGTATGCGTCCCATGTAGATTTATTCAAAATCATTTCATGCGATTATTTGTGTAAGATTTCTGTGACCATTCCACATAATTATATATATATATATATATATATATATATATATATATATATATATATATATATATATATATATATATATATCTTTTCCAATGACAAATTACTGCAGTCATTCATTTGTGAATCCTCAAAAGAAAATAATATATAACAAAATCTTGGTTTATGATTACTTTGAAGATCAAATGTTTCTATTGAATTTATCCACATGGCTAATCACATTGTCTTCTAATTAAATCCTGTGGTATCACGTAGCAGCACCAGTCAACGTAAGGTTTCCAAGATAATAACTTAATTATCTGATGACCCTCCTGAACTCGTAATTGAATTCCAAGTGTGGACACAAGAGAAGTCATGTTCTCAATGTTAGTGATAATGCGTCTGTGATAGGATTTAGGCAGATCTTAAAAAGAATAAGATACTGAGAAGAATCCTCTTTCTTCATAGATAAAAAGGAGAATACTTTTTGAAGAAAATATGAATAGTCATGATGTTAATAATTTTCTACTGGCTTACGCTAATTAGAGATAGACCTCCTGACTTAACAAGGGACCCATGGGTCAGCTGAGAATTTGAAATTTCTGCAAATGCAAAATATGCAAAGTAATCTATTGTAATGTTTTTCATATATATAAGCATATGAGAAGCTAAGACGAAAGGGGCCCTTCTACTTGGTTATTGTAAAGTTCAAAATATGACTGCAAAATTTATACTCTGACAACACTGTCATGAAGAAAAACAGTAAATGTTTTGAGATACTGTGATACATATGAACAGTTTTCAGATGGACAGGCAAATAGACAGAAGGGACTAATACCTTTATTTCACTTTCAAGGGAATAATGCATTAAAGTTTATATTAAAGCCTATTTTTTGCATATCCCTTTTTCCATTAATAGTTTTATCAAATTCAATATTTTTATTGTCAATTTTTTTAAAATTTGTGATAAAAAAATCTGAAAATATAAGTTAAAATATCCGAATTCTAAGTTCCAATCATTATTTATCCAGAGTGTAGCTCATACCGGGTCATATTAAGCATACACATATATTTCATTATTTTTAAATCACAAATGTTTAAACTGAATTTAAAAGAAAATAATGCCACAACATGGCATCTTCAAGATTATTCCTTGAATCACTATTAAAAAGTTTTGCACATTGGAGTCTTCAGTACATGCTTAATATTATTTGGCTGAAATAAAATATTAAGTAAATTTGATAAAATTTTCAAATAAAGTATACAAGTTGTTGGTTGAATGAGGGACAAACATTATATTGTGCTAATTACTATCTCAGCTATAATTTAATACTGGAATTAATAGTCATTTTCACACCTAGTGAAGGTTTTACTCTTCTGAAGTAAGGAATTACTGATCTAATGAACATCCACACTTTTATAGCAATACACCACTTTGTGGACACAATTAATTGTGCACTTCAATCATTGTAACCCTGGTGGTACAATAAAAATATTATATGTAGCATAGCCTAGAATAAGAATGAATCATAAACAGAAAATTATAACACTCATCTAGTTTATGCACCGTCGGGGGGGGGGGGGGGTGGAGTGCAGGGCAGAGGGGAAGCCTGCTATAAGTGGCCAAGCTGAGCCAAGGCAAGCTGCCTTGAGTAGGTTTCATAACGCAAGTGAAGGCTGTACTATTAGGTGGGCTAGATGTAAACAACACTTGAAATGGTGTATAAAAACTTGAATAAAAGCAACTCTATTCAATCAATTCCTTTGAAATTTCAGATTTTAAAAGAATAAATCCTCATGTATATATGCTGTGAAAATTAAGCAGTGCTTACTGGGAAAAACGTGCCGTTGCCAAAATTGGACAAAATTTAAGGTATTGATTTTTTATTTATGCTAATAACTTAAACAATTTACATAATTCAGATCTACTTTTGGGTAAATAATTGAATCTTGATTAAATAAAGATATATCCCTGAACAAAAGCTTTCAGCAATTCTCATGTTATGTGAGTAAATATATTTCCTGATTTTAGAAAAATTGCATTATATTTGGGCCCATAACTTCAACACAATAAGTAATACTGACCTAATTTTTGGTATGTTATAGAAAATGTATAGAAGAATATGAATACTAAATATGATCAAAAACGATCAGTGGTTTTGATATAAGGCAGTCTTGAAATGTAACAATGGATTTTTTATGGAAAATAAAGGTTTTTCCTTAATATCTCGAAGGAACGAAGTCCTAGTGACCCAATTTTGGGTATGGAAGGAGATCTTGGGGACATCTAACAGCATGCAAAATGTTGGATTCGTAGGTCCAACTGTTTTTAAAAATGTGCCCTCTTAACAGACAGACGGCCGGACGGACGGACGACGGACAAAGGACCACGACTATAGCTCAGATGACTTATAGTCAGCTGAGCTAACAAAGAAAGAAACAGTTAGGGGTGAAAACATAACCTCCTTGCCAGAGGCAATAACCATCCAATTATTTTCTTCATTAACAGAAAAATGAACTAGTGATAAAGTTTCTTCCGCACATTCTTGAATGTAGTACTTAACTATCATCTGTAGTTTCTGTTGATCAATCATTTAAAACTTTTACCACGGAGAGCCATCATAAAGCTACACTGAGGATTTGTTCAGAGAACACCTGTAATATTAAGCTGAGAGCTGATATGTCAAATCAGCATTTTTTTAAATAGGTCCATGGCCTCTTTGTTAATGAAGATAAAAGTGAACATTTGTGAAAGGGCTGTAACAATGCATCAAATAATTGATGCACTGAATCGAAGCCAGTCATTAATCGATAATCGAATCAGGCATGAAATCATGGATTAATTTCAATTATTTCATTGTCATATCCTTTTGATCTCTAGCTCTTACCTAGGAAAAGTTAAGCAGCCAACATGATGAAGTAGCACTGTTATTTAACAAAGAAAGTAATCTTATATCCTTCATTAGATGTTAGCAAAATAATGGATGAGAAGATTCAAATATTATTTTTCAGCATAAATTCTCAGGTATATAATAATCTCAATCTTATAGCATCACATGGGATGAAAAATTTTAGTAGATATACATCTCTGACAGTATATTTCGAAGGAACACAATTATTCATAATCGAATTAAATCAAAGACTTCTTAGCATTTCACAGGCCCCATGTATGATCATAGTGCTATTTAATCTTCTGGAATGGGGTTTTTCTGTTCATGGTGTCAGAAATAATCCTGAAGAAATAACTTGAAGTTAAAACATTTGAGTGAATCTCTGAGGTTCTTACAAGATTTAATCATTTATAAATTGTCCTACATTTCAACAAGTGGCCCATGGGCCATGACGCTCAGCTGAATTCAGGAAGCCTTGAACGATGGGCAAAAAGACTCCCAGATTCAAAATCATGTATTTTGCCAATAGCCCTTAGATATAGGTTACAGTGACCTTAATCTACATGCAGCTGCTACCATTTATGAACTCCTGACTAATTTAGTGTTAAAATCAAGTTCTTTCACACAGCTTGTAGAAAATGGGTCAGAGTGACATATCAGGTTTCCAAGGAGATTTTGAGGGACCTCCCTGAAAGTCATATATGAGGATTTTAGGCTAGATGGATACAATTTGTGCCCCACCTGACTCACTTGGTACTTAAAATCATATTTTCTCCCCTAATTTACAAAATATGGTTAACCATGACCTTATTTCAATTTTTCAAGGATATTTTCATGGAACTCTAAGGATGTCAAGTCAGAAGATTCTAGGTCCAACACTCATGATTTATGCCCTCCTTAATGGACAACTGCTTCATCTGAAGTTCTCAAAATAGGCATAAAAACTAGAACTGCTCATTTTTGCAGTGCAAAACAGATATATGTCTCCCCCTATAGGTCATCCCAAAACATTAGGGGTAAAATATGCAATATCTCAAAACAATGAATCTAGATCTCAGCAGATTAAACTTTGAAGTTCAACGTCACCGCTGATGACATTTTGGCACAACAACTTGTGTGTCAAATTTGAAGAAAAATCTTCAGTACTTACAAAGTTATTGGGGTCACAATAAGCCTAGAATTGCATATGTTCTGACCTTGAAGATCAAGGTTCAAGGTGACATTATTTCTATCACGTCCAAGATTTTGGTAGGAACAATGAGTGTTTCAAATTTTGGAGGAAAATATGCAGGCCTTCAAAAGTTATCTCGTCCACAAGACAGTAACTACGATTCCACTGATTTAACCTTGAAGATCCTGGTCTAGGTCACCAGGTTTGAAACTCGTCCGAGAGCTTGGTAGTAACAATTGTTGTACCAAATTTGAGGACAAAATTGAAAATACTACAAAAGTTATGGGGTTCATAAAAATGTTACATTTCGGAATATTTACATTAAAGAGACAGGTCAAGGTCACCAGGTTTTGAATTTGTCCGAGAACATGGTAGGAACAATAGGTGTATCAAACTTGAGGACAAAATGTTTAATACTTCAAAAGTTATGGGGTTAAACACATTTTACATTTTGGCAGATTTTACCTTAAAGATGATGGTCAAGGTCACCAGTTTTCAAAATTTTCCAGGAACTTGACAGGAACAATATGTGTACCAAATTTGAGGAAATAATGTGGAATACTTCAAAAGTTTTGGGGTTCACAAAAAAAATTACATTTTGGCATATTTTACCTTGAATATGAAGGCCAAGGTCACTCGTTTTTAAACTCCTTCGTATGAACAATTGAGTGTTTCAAATTTTGGTGGAAAATATGGAGACCTTCAAAAGTTAACGCGTTCACAAGATATCCTTCAGATAAGGACGACGATTACAGACGATGGCACTGAAAACAACATGCCTCATGGGCGGGGGGGGGGGGGGGGTAGCCATCAGTAGCCACAGCACTCCATGATCAAAAAGCATGCAAAGAATCATATCAATCAATGCATTTGTTATTCAAATACAGAAGCTTTTGTATCACATTTTTAATTATCCTGGGGGTACTTACGAGCCCCATTGCTCAGAGGATAAAAGTAACAGAGACATAATTCAGGTTTCCATAAAGACTGGTCATGAACCTCCCTGGTTGTCAGGTAAGAAGATTCTAGGTCAAACAGTGAAGACTTGTGGCTTGTTAACAGATGGCTGCTTCATTTGAAGGTCTAAAAAATAGAAAAAAAAAATGGGTGAAAATTCGAAAAAAAAGAGGTCGGGCCACTTGTCTACAGGATCTTATGAAGCACTCCATGATGAAAAAGCAGGCAAAGAATCAAAGCAATCAATGCATAAGTTATTCAAATACATAAGCTTTTGTATCACATTTTAATTATTCTGGGGGTACTTACAAGCCCAATATGGGTAACAGAGACCTAATTTCAGGTATCCATGAAGACTTTTCATGGACCTCTTTAGATGATAAGTAAGAAGAATCTAGGCCAAACAGTGATGATTTGTGCCCTGTTAACAGATGATGATTTATTTGAATGGTCTTAAAAATAAAAAAAAAATGCTTGAAAATTAAAAAAAAATATATAGGCGGCGTCACCTGTCTGCAGGAACTGAAGAAACAGTCCATGATCAGTTAGCATGCAAAGAATCATGGTGATCAATGCATTAGTTTTCAGATACTGAGGTGTTTGTATCAAATTTTTAATTAATCTTTTGGGTACTTTCGAGCCCCAAAGCTTGGAGGATATATGTAACAAAAACCTAATTTTAGGTTTTCAAGGTTATTTTTCAATGACTTCACTAGATGTCAAGTTTAAAGATTCTAGGTCCAGCGGTTACGATATGTGCCTTGTTAACAGATGAGGCTTTATTTGAAGGTCTAAAAAATAGAGAAAAAGTGCGTGGAAATTCGAAAAATACAGGTGGCACAACCAGTCTGCAGGAACTGACGGAACACTCCATGATGAATATTCATGCAAAGAATCATGGTGATCCATGCATTAGTTATTCAGATACTCTGAAATTTTTATTTAGTCTGAGGGGTACTTACGAGCCCCGTAGCTCGGAGGATATGGGTAACAGAGAGACTAAATTTCAGATTTGCACGGAGACTTCATGGATCTCCTTTGATGTAAAGTTAGAAGATTCCAGGTCAAATGTTTTTAATTTATTATTCTAGAGGGGGGGGGGGGGTGCTAACGAGACCCATAGCTTGTAGAAAATAGATAACATTGACCTGATTTCAGGTTTCCAAGGAGATTTTTCATAGACCTCCCTGGATGTCAAGTAAGATGATTCCAGGTCCAGCAGTTACTATTTGTGCCCTATTTACGGACGGCCGGACTGCCGGACGGCCATACGGACAAAGAGTAATCGCTATAGCTCAGATGACTTTCAGTCAGCTGAGCTAAAAACCAAGCATATAAGTAAAACATTGCCAGTTTAAGGTGAAGGATTGAATTTTAAAGTCTTTTACTCCTTCCACATTAGCTGAGATTTGATTCCTTTGTTTACAATATTCTATGATAAACCATAATAGGTGCACAGTTTTAAACCCACCAAAAACTTTGTAATTTTTAAGTTTTCCTGAGGTTCCCTACGAATATTTTCTAAAGAAAAGACACCTTTCGTAGATGCTCCAAAACGCCACGAGTTCTATACTTACGATTCCTTTTCTGCGGTTACGATTGCGCTCGCTATTGCGGATGAAGTCAAATATACTATATTATATAGGGCCGATTCCTTTTATGTGGTTGCGGTAATTGGACATCTCATCCTACACAGGTTTTATCGGAAAACCTAGCTGAGGGTATGACGTGGGCGGACAAGAATTCCCGCTAAATTGCGCAAATTAGCAGTGTCCCAGGATTTCACGTGTTAAACAGCAGTTGCCAAGAAAGCAGACCCTGTTCTCCGCATGAAAACGGATAGATCATATCGAAATCAAACACACAATCGCAAAACAGGATCGGCCTTGACGCGACCGCTCGCCCTACCCATTAAGGTCTTTTTCCCGCAGAAAACCGCTGAAAATAGAAGAAAATCGAAGGACGTATTATTTTGCGTTTTGTCGTTAGTTGGTCGGTGGTTACGTTGGTTTTGATTGCATGGTGTTTACCCCAAAAAAGAACGGATTTTGATGAAATTTGCTGGAGGGCAAACCTTGCAGATCGAGAGCCGTGATACATTTTCTGTTTTCAGCAATGTGCACACATAAATAAAACACATAAATCTTTGCGTAGGCATATGTGTAGTCTCTGACAGGTTTCTAGTGTTTCACCATATCATCATGAGCAGATATATCTCAGGATAAAACGCCCTGCTTCTTTGCTTAGTGAGCTCTCGAATGACTTATTACCAACCTTATCTTTTTTAAAGGCGGGCTATTCCTTTGCGAGATGGCAAGGATTACCGCCATAAATTAATATTCACGAAGTTAATTTCTTTTCTTTTTTGTGATTATTTAACTTTTTGAACCGCGTCTGTTTATCATCCGTGATCTATATAGAATGCCCAGGTCAGGAAATAACTCCTGTGGCTTTGTTTGAAGACTCAGTTCTCGTGCTCGATGAGCCCATCAAGCGTTACCAGGTAAAATTTATGTTTAAAGTATTGTACCATTCAGAGCCGTTAACAAAGGCTATATATAATCTAAAGAACTGCCTGAGATATGCTACAACCTCAGGAACACGTCCACCTTAATTGCCTCCGCCAGGCATTCCCTCCGCAACGTTCATCCACGTGCGTGCATGTCTGTGTGTGTTACTGTTAGGTCATAACATAACTCACGTAATCTTGAACGGGATATGATTACATTCTCTGGCCTTTTCGGGAATCGGCCAAGAAGATTCGGTGTGGGACCGGCACATGATCCGGATTCAGGCGGGTCATCAAAGGAATATTAACACATGTACAGTCATTTTCACACGAATGAACATAGGAATGAAAGAGAATGCAAACATGTTCGCATTGTTGGGTGCTTCTTAACACGTGTTTGCATTCATTTATTCGGCCCCATTTCCCATTTTCGTTCGTGCATGAGTGACTGTATGTTTGTGAATACTCTGTTAAGAAAACATCTTTACTTAAAAAGCGTCAGATTTACAACCCCTATCTTCTACAAAGTCTGTACCAAAGATAAAGTACCGCTATCATAATAGCCCATAATAGTACGTAGTACACCGCAAGCCATGCCTAACGAAACAACATTCTAGCAAGATTAAAAAATTAACACAACACAGGTGTACAGTCACTTACGCACGAAAGAACATTGGAGATAAAGAAAATGCAAACACGTGTTGGGAAGCACCAAACAGTACGAACGTGTTTGCATTCACTTATTCGGTCCCATTTCCCATTTTCGGACGTGCATGGGTGACTGTACATTTGTGAAAAAGATTAACACATCACAATTGTACAGTCACTTACCCACGAAAGAACATGGGAGATAAAGGAAATGCAAACACGTGTTGTGAAGCACCAAACAGTACGAACGTGTTTGCATTCACTTATTCGGCCTCATTTCCCATTTTCGGACGTGCATGAGTGACTGTACATTTGTGCATACTTAGTTAAAAAAATATCTTTATTTAAAAAAAGTCAAATAATACGTTATCACGAACATAATAGTACGTACTACAGCACAGGTCTTGCCTAACGAATCAACAGTCTAGATACATAAACACAGCAACAGATACTCAAAAAGCTTAACAAATAAAATAATTAAAATAACGGTATTTTTAAACTCAGAGCCAACTACATTTATTTAAAGTGAAACTGAAAATTGAGTCGTGCAACATAAGATGGGAAATTACAGTCCGGGATTTTTTTTAATTTTAAGTACAATAATAATATATATGCAGGGTATGATTATTAACGAAAAAAACATCTTTATGCCCGATTGGATTTTAAAGGTTAGAATCTTTGTTTCACATATTCATTTCATGTAACTGTCAAGGGAGCCAGGAGAAAACATCCTCGTATAATTAGCATTGTATTTTTATCATATTGGAACACTGGAACAGTTTCATCCTTTTTGAAGATTAGATTCACTGCCAGGTTTTAATCATAAACTGCTATATATGTACATTCAGTCACGGACGCCCGAGTAAATTGAACTAATTTAGTAAGAAAAACAGAGAGAACTCTGACGTTCATTTCGTTCAAAAGGTCTGGCTTCAAGGCATTACTTTCAATTACTTCTTGTAAGACATTCTGTATTCTGTCTTCATAGGCATATATATATATATATATATATATATATATATATATGGAAAGTGCGGCTGTTCGCTCTCTCACCACACTGGCACAGCTATACTTATCTCTTACACCGGATGTCTGATTATAAGGATGTTAGAAATTGGCGAAATGAAGTACATACAGAAAAACATGGATTACTTGTGCAACGTGCGAGTAATTTAAGCACAAATAATCACTCAAAAACGGATGACTAAATTAAGCATGGTTGCTCATTCAAGAGAAATTTTGAATTTTGAAAAAAAAGTAATTGAAAATTGATATATATATATATATATATATATATATATATATATATAATGATTGAATATTGCATGATATTCTTAAGGTACTTATGCAAGATATACTTTAGGCACTCATACTTTCGCAAACGTGTGGATTAGTTTAATAATTTTAGAAGATTGATCATATGCATGACTGCATTCAAATATAGGCTGATGCTGAACACGTAGTGGTAATCACAATTTTTTTTTATATTGTTATATCAAATGTAATACATTAGACCGACATGTCTTGTTCGTCAAAGTCAGATGGAATATATTACATGAAATTGACAAAATTATTCAGATGATGATATTCCTGCTATAGAAAGAAACTAAAGTATACAGAATATAACAGACGGCAGAACCGTTAATAACATCTGTCGCGTACAGATCCATTATGACGCATTGATCTCCGGCAAATTCTTTATGCTATATTTCAATGCAGGCACGTTTTGTCGCCAAGACGTATTCCCATTAGAAATAAAAGATCATATTATCTTTTTTCATATGAAAAGAAAGCAGAATAACGAGAAAAGGCTTTACAATATATTAGGCTTTGAAACATCAAACCATGATATTCCTAGCGCCATGTGACAAATTTCACAGCCGGGGGTGGGTGTCAGACAAACTGAGTAATTCATACCATGGAACATCTTTCTCTCTTTGATACAATGGGCCATCTAGCTTCCTTTGTTATCTTTTGAAAATCTGGAGAAAAGGATTTGCCAATTATTGCAGCAAGGCAGCACATTGTCAAAGGATTTGTGGAAAATAATAAGTACTACAGGGATTGTGCTCTTTTATTATTTCTCAAGCACGGCCCTCCTTCGTGAATTATGAAACGTTGTAAGTGAACAAATAAATATCGTAGGTTTGACTCCCCCTGAGAAATCAACAAGTAAATATTCTATATTTTAGTTGCTACCGATATGTAATAAAGAGAGGAAGTCCAGGGATTTAAACAGAAAACAAGAGGATGAACTCGAGTGATGATCATGTGACATTTTAAATGTAATATTAAATGGCGCGTGAGAGTAAAACGGTTAGCCCTGGATAACTCTTTGATATTCCGTGTCTTGTAATCCTTGATCTTGAAGTTATCAGAAAACTCACGGGACAATAGATTCTAGCTCATGTCAAAGGTAACCTTATATGTTTAAATGTCAGAAAATATTTTCAGATGCCTTTTATTATGAAGAAGCTACAACTCACGTAATGTTATCTCGCCTTCAGGGGAGAGCTAAACTTTGTAGATGTATAGGAAAACATCCTCATGTTTAAATATGAACAGTAAAGCGAGACAATAGCTATCAGGTGCCTAACTGTCCGCCAAAGACGGATTTAGGTTACACTGAGCCTTTGGGTTTAATCCAAACACGGGTACTTCCATCAATATGATTAAGAGTGCAAGTAAACAAGAAAGACTGTTGAATTGCATTGTAATTATATTAAATTTCATCCACGTACTTATTACATCGTGTGCTTACGAGGATTTCGTCATTCCTTCCTCCGCAGCAGTCTATGCTTTAGCTTACACAAACTTTTTCTCACAACTACTTTTGGGGCCAAGTAAATATCGGGGCCATCTGGCTTCAAGCGGTTCCCTTACCCTTTGCGTCTCACAGGGGTAACAATGGTAAAGTTTTGAATTGACGTGCTAGTCTGTTATTTTCAAAATAGTTATTAGGATCTGAGGAAGAGGGGGCGAATACCTAAAGGTTGTGTATAAGAAATCTACACAAAGCTAGTCTCCATTTACATCTTTTTGGTCTGGTGTAGTTGGTTGTTGCGCTCTTTCGTTCTTTCGTGTCGCAATTTCGACTCTTCCTTTTGCGTTTGCTCCTTTAAAATATCTTTTTGCGTTCCTTCGCTCACTTTGTTCTTTGTTTCTCTTGCTCTGTCGTCGTACTTCCTTTTTAAGTTTATTTAATTCTCGCTTGTCTTTTTCTGTCTGTTACTCTCGTCATACTTTCCTTTGTTCTCTCTTTGTTTTGTCCTATTTCTTTGTCCGTTCTTTCAGTTCTTTGCTTTGTCGTTCTGTTACTTTATCTGGTGTTCTTTATGTTTCTGCATACTTGTATCTCTTCATTTTGCAGTTCTATCTTTGAGTCTTTATCTTTCCCCTCTTTTACTTTTATGAAGCTCTTATCTTGAATAAAATTGGCTGACTATAATTTTTAGCAGCCGATCCCTCCTTGCTACAGGTAGGATATCCATTTCCGAACTATATCAAGTGGACATCACACCAAGTGGGACATCCAGATTCTTTCATTTTAAAGCAATAAAATATTATAGAATTTACAAGATATATAATTATGAAATATGTGATTAAAATACATTCGGTCTAATGATGAACTACGGTGGATAATAGTGATGAATAATATTGTTTTTTTACAGGTGCCCAGGGGCGTAGCCAGGATTGAGGGAGGGCAGGGGGTCATGATCAATCGCGGATCCAGAAATTCGAGAACGTGGGGGGGGGGGGGGGCTTATATGTATGGGTAATTATAAAACTAAGTGTTATATTTATATGGTATATGTAGGTATATTATAATTATTATTATTATTATTATTATACGTTGTATATTTTAGTGTATGAAAATATATATATTTTTTATTTTCAGTTATGAATAATGGTTATATTAAAGTTAATTACAGGTAAATGGGAAGGGTATGGGAGGGGGTGTCACACGAATGTTCCATGTGTTGTTGGGGTTTGGTTTGTTTGCCACACTTAGCTCGTGTTGTGGCGGCCTCACCTGGCGAGAGAATATTCCAGCGGACACGGAAGCGTGTCAGTCAGTGTGTGGGACCTATCCGATTATCTAGTTCTTTCAGGGATTCTTTTATTACGAACACTTTACAATTAAGTGCTGCTAGTATCAAGTTTACTTTCGGATTGCTACAAGAGCTTTACATTGGACTGTTATTCTCCAAGAGAATTTTTGTGAGCTGTTCGTCAGGTTTATACATTTTAAAGGACTTGTCGCTGTGACAGTGGTGGTACCCAGGTACTGTGCACTTTGTTTATTTTACTGTGTAATTGTATTGATTTGTTGTTATACTGCTGTGATACTGTGTAATTGTATTGATTTAGTGTATTGTAATGTTAGGGTTGTTTTAAGAATAAAGTATGGTTATTTGTAAACAAAAAAACACTGACTTCTTTATTCATTCCCCTAGACATTTCACGCTGCCTAGTGTTACAGAATCTGATTTTTTATCTCCTTGACCTCAGCCACTCTCAATACAGTTTCGTCGCGGGAAAACGCCTTTCTAATGTACAGTATTAAAAAACGGGAACTGTCGCGACTGTACACCCTAAAGACAGCACATTCATTTAATGGCCTTGTGGCCCAGGGGTAGAGCACAGGACTCAGTACTCAAGGTAGAGCACAGGACTCAGGACTCAAGGTAGAGCACAGGGCTCAGGACATTAGGTAGAGCACAGGATTCAGGACTCAAGGTAGAGCACAGGACTCAGGACTCAAGGTAGAACACAGGACTCAGAACTCAAGGTAGAACACAGGACTCAGGACTCAAGGTAGAACACAGGACTCAGGAATCAAGGTAGAACACAGGACTCAGGACTCAAGGTAGAGCACAGGACTCAGGACTCAAGGTAGAGCACAGGGCTCAGGACTCAAGGTAGAGCACAGGGCTCAGGACATTAGGTAGAGCACAGGACTCTGGACTCAAGGTAGAGCACAGGACTCAGGACTCAAGGTAGAGCACAGGACTCAGGACACAAGGTAGAACACAGGACTTAGGACTCAAGGTAGAGCACAGGACTCAGGACTCAAGGTAGAGCACAGGACTCAGGACTCAAGGTAGAACACAGGACTCAGGACTCAAGGTAGAGCACAGGACTCAGGACTCAAGGTAGAACACAGGACTCAGGACTCAAGGTAGAGCACAGGACTCAGGACTCAAGGTAGAACACAGGACTCAGGACTCAAGGTAGAGCACAGGGCTCAGGACTCAAGGTAGAGCACAGGACTCTGGACTCAAGGTAGAGCACAGGGCTCAGGATTCAAGGTAGAGCACAGGGCTCAGGGTTCAAGGTAGAGCACAGGGCTCAGGACATTAGGTAGAGCACAGGACTCTGGACTCAAGGTAGAGCACAGGACTCAAGACATTAGGTAGAGCACAGGACTCTGGACTCAAGGTAGAGCACAGGACTCGGGACTCAAGGTAGAGCACAGGACTCAGGACTCAAGGTAGAACACAGGACTCAGGACTCAAGGTAGAGCACAGGACTCAGGACTCAAGGTAGAACACAGGACTCAGGACTCAAGGTAGAGCACAGGGCTCAGGACTCAAGGTAGAGCACAGGACTCTGGACTCAAGGTAGAGCACAGGGCTCAGGATTCAAGGTAGAGCACAGGGCTCAGGGTTCAAGGTAGAGCACAGGGCTCAGGATATTAGGTAGAGCACAGGACTCTGGACTCAAGGTAGAGCACAGGACTCAAGACATTAGGTAGAGCACAGGACTCTGGACTCAAGGTAGAGCACAGGACTCGGGACTCAAGGTAGAGCACAGGACTCAGGACTCAAGGCAGAGCACAGGACTCAGGACTCAGGACTCAGGGTAGAGCACAGGACTCAGGACTCAAGGTAGATCACAGGACTCAGGACTCAAGATAGAGCACAGGACTCAGGGGTACAGCACAGGGCTCAGGGGTACAGCACAGGGCTCAGGGGTACAGCACAGGGCTCAGTATTCAAGGTAAAGCACAGGACACTTGACTCAAGGTAGAGCACAGGACTCAGGACTCATAGTAGACCACAGGGCTCAGGACTCAAGGTAGAGCACAGGGCTCAGGGTTCAAGGTAGAGCACAGGGCTCAGGACATTAGGTAGAGCACAGGACTCTGGACTCAAGGTAGAGCACAGGGCTCTGGACTCAAGGTAGAGCACAGGGCTCAGGGTTCAAGGTAGAGCACAGGGCTCAGGACATTAGGTAGAGCACAGGACTCTGGACTCAAGGTTGAGCACAGGACTCAAGACATTAGGTAGAGCACAGGACTCTGGACTCAAGGTAGAGCACAGGACTCGGGACTCAAGGTAGAGCACAGGACTCAGGACTCAAGGCAGAGAACAGGACTCAGGACTCAGGGTAGAGCACAGGACTCAGGACTCAAGGTAGATCACAGGACTCAGGACTCAAGATAGAGCACAGGACTCAGGGGTACAGCACAGGGCTCAGGGGTACAGCACAGGGCTCAGGGGTACAGCACAGGGCTCAGTATTCAAGGTAAAGCACAGGACTCTGGACTCAAGGTAGAGCACAGGACTCAGGACTCAAAGTAGACCACAGGGCTCAGGGGTACAGCACAGGGGTTAGGACCCAAGGTAGAGCACAGGGCTCAGGGGTACAGCACAGGGCTCAGGGGTACAGCACAGGGCTCAGTATTCAAGGTAGAGCATTGGACTCAGGACTCAAGGTAGAGCACAGGACTCAGGACTCAAGGTAGACCACAGGACTCAGGACTCAAGGTAGAACACAGGACTCAGGACTCAAGGTAGAGCACAGGGCTCAGGACATTAGGTAGAGCTCAGGACTCAGGACTCAAGGTAGAGCACAGGACTCAGGACTCAAGGTAGAACACAGGACTCAGGACTCAAGGTAGAGCACACGACTCAGGACTCAAGGTAGAGCACAGGGCTCAGGGGTACAGCACAGGGCTCAGGACTCAAGGTAGAGCACAGGGCTCAGGGGTACAGCACAGGGCTCAGGGGTACAGCACAGGGCTCAGGACTCAAGGTAGAGCACAGGGGTCAGGACTTAAGGTAGAGCACAGGGCTCAGCATTCAAGGTAGAGCACAGGGCTCAGGGGTACAGCACAGGGCTCAGTATTCAAGGTAAAGCACAGGACACTTGACTCAAGGTAGAGCACAGGACTCGAAAGAACATTGGAGATAAAGAAAATGCAAACACGTGTTGGGAAGCACCAAACAGTACGAACGTGTTTGCATTCACTTATTCGGTCCCATTTCCCATTTTCGGACGTGCATGGGTGACTGTACATTTGTGAAAAAGATTAACACATCACAATTGTACAGTCACTTACCCACGAAAGAACATGGGAGATAAAGGAAATGCAAACACGTGTTGTGAAGCACCAAACAGTACGAACGTGTTTGCATTCACTTATTCGGCCTCATTTCCCATTTTCGGACGTGCATGAGTGACTGTACATTTGTGCATACTTAGTTAAAAAAATATCTTTATTTAAAAAAAGTCAAATAATACGTTATCACGAACATAATAGTACGTACTACAGCACAGGTCTTGCCTAACGAATCAACAGTCTAGATACATAAACACAGCAACAGATACTCAAAAAGCTTAACAAATAAAATAATTAAAATAACGGGATTTTTAAACTCAGAGCCAACTACATTTATTTAAAGTGAAACTGAAAATTGAGTCGTGCAACATAAGATGGGAAATTACAGTCCGGGATTTTTTTTAATTTTAAGTACAATAATAATATATATGCAGGGTATGATTATTAACGAAAAAACATCTTTATGCCCGATTGGATTTTAAAGGTTAGAATCTTTGTTTCACATATTCATTTCATGTAACTGTCAAGGGAGCCAGGAGAAAACATCCTCGTATAATTAGCATTGTATTTTTATCATATTGGAACACTGGAACAGTTTCATCCTTTTTGAAGATTAGATTCACTGCCAGGTTTTAATCATAAACTGCTATATATGTACATTCAGTCACGGACGCCCGAGTAAATTGAACTAATTTAGTAAGAAAAACAGAGAGAACTCTGACGTTCATTTCGTTCAAAAGGTCTGGCTTCAAGGCATTACTTTCAATTACTTCTTGTAAGACATTCTGTATTCTGTCTTCATAGGCATATATATATATATATATATATATATATATATATATATATATATATGGAAAGTGCGGCTGTTCGCTCTCTCACCACACTGGCACAGCTATACTTATCTCTTACACCGGATGTCTGATTATAAGGATGTTAGAAATTGGCGAAATGAAGTACATACAGAAAAACATGGATTACTTGTGCAACGTGCGAGTAATTTAAGCACAAATAATCACTCAAAAACGGATGACTAAATTAAGCATGGTTGCTCATTCAAGAGAAATTTTGAATTTTGAAAAAAAAGTAATTGAAAATTGATATATATATATATATATATATATATATATATAATGATTGAATATTGCATGATATTCTTAAGGTACTTATGCAAGATATACTTTAGGCACTCATACTTTCGCAAACGTGTGGATTAGTTTAATAATTTTAGAAGATTGATCATATGCATGACTGCATTCAAATATAGGCTGATGCTGAACACGTAGTGGTAATCACAATTTTTTTTTATATTGTTATATCAAATGTAATACATTAGACCGACATGTCTTGTTCGTCAAAGTCAGATGGAATATATTACATGAAATTGACAAAATTATTCAGATGATGATATTCCTGCTATAGAAAGAAACTAAAGTATACAGAATATAACAGACGGCAGAACCGTTAATAACATCTGTCGCGTACAGATCCATTATGACGCATTGATCTCCGGCAAATTCTTTATGCTATATTTCAATGCAGGCACGTTTTGTCGCCAAGACGTATTCCCATTAGAAATAAAAGATCATATTATCTTTTTTCATATGAAAAGAAAGCAGAATAACGAGAAAAGGCTTTACAATATATTAGGCTTTGAAACATCAAACCATGATATTCCTAGCGCCATGTGACAAATTTCACAGCCGGGGGTGGGTGTCAGACAAACTGAGTAATTCATACCATGGAACATCTTTCTCTCTTTGATACAATGGGCCATCTAGCTTCCTTTGTTATCTTTTGAAAATCTGGAGAAAAGGATTTGCCAATTATTGCAGCAAGGCAGCACATTGTCAAAGGATTTGTGGAAAATAATAAGTACTACAGGGATTGTGCTCTTTTATTATTTCTCAAGCACGGCCCTCCTTCGTGAATTATGAAACGTTGTAAGTGAACAAATAAATATCGTAGGTTTGACTCCCCCTGAGAAATCAACAAGTAAATATTCTATATTTTAGTTGCTACCGATATGTAATAAAGAGAGGAAGTCCAGGGATTTAAACAGAAAACAAGAGGATGAACTCGAGTGATGATCATGTGACATTTTAAATGTAATATTAAATGGCGCGTGAGAGTAAAACGGTTAGCCCTGGATAACTCTTTGATATTCCGTGTCTTGTAATCCTTGATCTTGAAGTTATCAGAAAACTCACGGGACAATAGATTCTAGCTCATGTCAAAGGTAACCTTATATGTTTAAATGTCAGAAAATATTTTCAGATGCCTTTTATTATGAAGAAGCTACAACTCACGTAATGTTATCTCGCCTTCAGGGGAGAGCTAAACTTTGTAGATGTATAGGAAAACATCCTCATGTTTAAATATGAACAGTAAAGCGAGACAATAGCTATCAGGTGCCTAACTGTCCGCCAAAGACGGATTTAGGTTGCACTGAGCCTTTGGGTTTAATCCAAACACGGGTACTTCCATCAATATGATTAAGAGTGCAAGTAAACAAGAAAGACTGTTGAATTGCATTGTAATTATATTAAATTTCATCCACGTACTTATTACATCGTGTGCTTACGAGGATTTCGTCATTCCTTCCTCCGCAGCAGTCTATGCTTTAGCTTACACAAACTTTTTCTCACAACTACTTTTGGGGCCAAGTAAATATCGGGGCCATCTGGCTTCAAGCGGTTCCCTTACCCTTTGCGTCTCACAGGGGTAACAATGGTAAAGTTTTGAATTGACGTGCTAGTCTGTTATTTTCAAAATAGTTATTAGGATCTGAGGAAGAGGGGGCGAATACCTAAAGGTTGTGTATAAGAAATCTACACAAAGCTAGTCTCCATTTACATCTTTTTGGTCTGGTGTAGTTGGTTGTTGCGCTCTTTCGTTCTTTCGTGTCGCAATTTCGACTCTTCCTTTTGCGTTTGCTCCTTTAAAATATCTTTTTGCGTTCCTTCGCTCACTTTGTTCTTTGTTTCTCTTGCTCTGTCGTCGTACTTCCTTTTTAAGTTTATTTAATTCTCGCTTGTCTTTTTCTGTCTGTTACTCTCGTCATACTTTCCTTTGTTCTCTCTTTGTTTTGTCCTATTTCTTTGTCCGTTCTTTCAGTTCTTTGCTTTGTCGTTCTGTTACTTTATCTGGTGTTCTTTATGTTTCTGCATACTTGTATCTCTTCATTTTGCAGTTCTATCTTTGAGTCTTTATCTTTCCCCTCTTTTACTTTTATGAAGCTCTTATCTTGAATAAAATTGGCTGACTATAATTTTTAGCAGCCGATCCCTCCTTGCTACAGGTAGGATATCCATTTCCGAACTATATCAAGTGGACATCACACCAAGTGGGACATCCAGATTCTTTCATTTTAAAGCAATAAAATATTATAGAATTTACAAGATATATAATTATGAAATATGTGATTAAAATACATTCGGTCTAATGATGAACTACGGTGGATAATAGTGATGAATAATGATGTATTGTTACAGGTGCCCAGGGGCGTAGCCAGGATTGAGGGAGGGCAGGGGGTCATGATCAATCGCGGATCCAGAAATTCGAGAACGTGGGGGGGGGGGGGCTTATATGTATGGGTAATTATAAAACTAAGTGTTATATTTATATGGTATATGTAGGTATATTATTATTATTATTATTATTATTATTATACGTTGTATATTTTAGTGTATGAAAATATATATATTTTTTATTTTCAGTTATGAATAATGGTTATATTAAAGTTAATTACAGGTAAATGGGAAGGGTATGGGAGGGGGTGTCACACGAATGTTCCATGTGTTGTTGGGGTTTGGTTTGTTTGCCACACTTAGCTCGTGTTGTGGCGGCCTCACCTGGCGAGAGAATATTCCAGCGGACACGGAAGCGTGTCAGTCAGTGTGTGGGACCTATCCGATTATCTAGTTCTTTCAGGGATTCTTTTATTACGAACACTTTACAATTAAGTGCTGCTAGTATCAAGTTTACTTTCGGATTGCTACAAGAGCTTTACATTGGACTGTTATTCTCCAAGAGAATTTTTGTGAGCTGTTCGTCAGGTTTATACATTTTAAAGGACTTGTCGCTGTGACAGTGGTGGTACCCAGGTACTGTGCACTTTGTTTATTTTACTGTGTAATTGTATTGATTTGTTGTTATACTGCTGTGATACTGTGTAATTGTATTGATTTAGTGTATTGTAATGTTAGGGTTGTTTTAAGAATAAAGTATGGTTATTTGTAAACAAAAAAACACTGACTTCTTTATTCATTCCCCTAGACATTTCACGCTGCCTAGTGTTACAGAATCTGATTTTTTATCTCCTTGACCTCAGCCACTCTCAATACAGTTTCGTCGCGGGAAAACGCCTTTCTAATGTACAGTATTAAAAAACGGGAACTGTCGCGACTGTACACCCTAAAGACAGCACATTCATTTAATGGCCTTGTGGCCCAGGGGTAGAGCACAGGACTCAGTACTCAAGGTAGAGCACAGGACTCAGGACTCAAGGTAGAGCACAGGGCTCAGGACATTAGGTAGAGCACAGGACTCAGGACTCAAGGTAGAGCACAGGACTCAGGACTCAAGGTAGAACACAGGACTCAGAACTCAAGGTAGAACACAGGACTCAGGACTCAAGGTAGAACACAGGACTCAGGAATCAAGGTAGAACACAGGACTCAGGACTCAAGGTAGAGCACAGGACTCAGGACTCAAGGTAGAGCACAGGGCTCAGGACTCAAGGTAGAGCACAGGGCTCAGGACATTAGGTAGAGCACAGGACTCTGGACTCAAGGTAGAGCACAGGACTCAGGACTCAAGGTAGAGCACAGGACTCAGGACACAAGGTAGAACACAGGACTTAGGACTCAAGGTAGAGCACAGGACTCAGGACTCAAGGTAGAGCACAGGACTCAGGACTCAAGGTAGAACACAGGACTCAGGACTCAAGGTAGAGCACAGGACTCAGGACTCAAGGTAGAACACAGGACTCAGGACTCAAGGTAGAGCACAGGACTCAGGACTCAAGGTAGAACACAGGACTCAGGACTCAAGGTAGAGCACAGGGCTCAGGACTCAAGGTAGAGCACAGGACTCTGGACTCAAGGTAGAGCACAGGGCTCAGGATTCAAGGTAGAGCACAGGGCTCAGGGTTCAAGGTAGAGCACAGGGCTCAGGACATTAGGTAGAGCACAGGACTCTGGACTAAAGGTAGAGCACAGGACTCAAGACATTAGGTAGAGCACAGGACTCTGGACTCAAGGTAGAGCACAGGACTCGGGACTCAAGGTAGAGCACAGGACTCAGGACTCAAGGTAGAACACAGGACTCAGGACTCAAGGTAGAGCACAGGACTCAGGACTCAAGGTAGAACACAGGACTCAGGACTCAAGGTAGAGCACAGGGCTCAGGACTCAAGGTAGAGCACAGGACTCTGGACTCAAGGTAGAGCACAGGGCTCAGGATTCAAGGTAGAGCACAGGGCTCAGGGTTCAAGGTAGAGCACAGGGCTCAGGATATTAGGTAGAGCACAGGACTCTGGACTCAAGGTAGAGCACAGGACTCAAGACATTAGGTAGAGCACAGGACTCTGGACTCAAGGTAGAGCACAGGACTCGGGACTCAAGGTAGAGCACAGGACTCAGGACTCAAGGCAGAGCACAGGACTCAGGACTCAGGACTCAGGGTAGAGCACAGGACTCAGGACTCAAGGTAGATCACAGGACTCAGGACTCAAGATAGAGCACAGGACTCAGGGGTACAGCACAGGGCTCAGGGGTACAGCACAGGGCTTAGGGGTACAGCACAGGGCTCAGTATTCAAGGTAAAGCACAGGACACTTGACTCAAGGTAGAGCACAGGACTCAGGACTCATAGTAGACCACAGGGCTCAGGACTCAAGGTAGAGCACAGGGCTCAGGGTTCAAGGTAGAGCACAGGGCTCAGGACATTAGGTAGAGCACAGGACTCTTGACTCAAGGTAGAGCACAGGGCTCTGGACTCAAGGTAGAGCACAGGGCTCAGGGTTCAAGGTAGAGCACAGGGCTCAGGACATAAGGTAGAGCACAGGACTCTGGACTCAAGGTTGAGCACAGGACTCAAGACATTAGGTAGAGCACAGGACTCTGGACTCAAGGTAGAGCACAGGACTCGGGACTCAAGGTAGAGCACAGGACTCAGGACTCAAGGCAGAGAACAGGACTCAGGACTCAGGGTAGAGCACAGGACTCAGGACTCAAGGTAGAGCACAGGGCTCAGGGGTACAGCACAGGGCTCAGTATTCAAGGTAGAGCACAGGGCTCAGGGGTACAGCACAGGGCTCAGGGGTACAGCACAGGGCTCAGTATTCAAGGTAGAGCACAGGGCTCAGGGGTTCAGCACAGGGCTCAGAGGTACAGCACAGGACTCAGGACTCAAGGTAGAGCACAGGACTCTGGACTCAAGGTAGAGCACAAGGCTCAGGACATTAGGTAGAGCTCAGGACTCAGGACTCAAGGTAGAGCACAGGACTCAGGACTCAAGGTAGAGCACAGGGCTCAGGACATTAGGTAGAGCTCAGGACTCAGGACTCAAGGTAGAGCACAGGACTCAGGACTCAAGGTAGAGCACAGTGCTCAGGATTCAAGGTAGAGCACAGGGCTCAGGGGTACAGCACAGGGCTCAGGGGTACAGCACAGGACTCAGGACTCATGGCAGAGCACAGGGCTCAGTATTCAAGGTAGAGCACAGGGCTCAGGGGTACAGCACAGGGCTCAGGGGTACAGCACAGGACTCAGGACTCAAGGCAGAGCACAGGGCTCAGGGGTACAGCACAGGGCTCAGGGGTACAGCACAGGACTCAGGACTCAAGGTAGAGCACAGGACTCAGGGGTACAGCACAGGACTCAGGACTCAAGGTAGAGCACAGGACTCTGGACTCAAGGTAGAGCACAGGACTCAGGGGTACAGCACAGGGCTCAGGGGTACAGCACAGGACTCAGGACTCAAGGTAGAGCACAGGACTCAGGACTCAAGGTAGAGCACAGGGCTCAGGACATTAGGTAGAGCTCAGGACTCAGGACTCAAGGTAGAGCACAGGACTCAGGGGTACAGCACAGGGCTCAGGGGTACAGCACAGGACTCAGGACTCAAGGTAGAGCACAGGACTCAGGACTCAAGGTAGAGCAGAGGACTCAGGACATTAGGTAGAGCTCAGGACTCAGGACTCAAGTTAGAGCACAGGACTCAGGACTCAAGGTAGAGCACAGGACTCAGGACTCAAGGTAGAACACAGGACTCAGGACTCAAGGTAGAACACAGGACTCAGGACTCAAGGTAGAGCACAGGGCTCAGGACATTAGGTAGAGCTCAGGACTCAGGACTCAAGGTAGAGCACAGGACTCAGGACTCAAGGTAGAACACAGGACTCAGGACTCAAGGTAGAGCACACGACTCAGGACTCAAGGTAGAGCACAGGGCTCAGGGGTACAGCACAGGGCTCAGGACTCAAGGTAGAGCACAGGGCTCAGGGGTACAGCACAGGGCTCAGGGTTACAGCACAGGGCTCAGGACTCAAGGTAGAGCACAGGGCTCAGGACTTAAGGTAGAGCACAGGGCTCAGTATTCAAGGTAGAGCACAGGGCTCAGGGGTACAGCACAGGGCTCAGTATTCAAGGTAGAGCACAGGGCCCAGGACATTAGGTAGAGCTCAGGACTCAGGACTCAAGGTAGAGCACAGGACTCAGGACTCAAGGTAGAGCACAGGGCTCAGGGGTACAGCACAGGGTTCAGGACTCAAGGTAGAGCACAGAGCTCAGGGGTACAGCACAGGGCTCAGGGGTACAGCACAGGGCTCAGGACTCAAGGTAGAGCACAGGGCTCAGGACTTAAGGTAGAGCACAGGGCTCAGTATTCAAGGTAGAGCACAGGGCTCAGGGGTACAGCACAGGGCTCAGTATTCAAGGTAGAGCACAGGGCTCAGGACATAAGGTAGAGCTCAGGACTCAAGGTAGAGCACAGGACTCAGGACTCAAGGTAGAGCACAGGGCTCAGGGGTACAGCACAGGGCTCAAGGGTACAACACAGGACTCAGGACTCAAGGTAGGGCACAGGACTCAGGACTCAAGGTAGAACACAGGACTCAGGACTCAAGGTAGAGCACAGGGCTCAGGGGTAGAGCGCAGGGCTCAGGGGTACAGCACAGGACTCAGGACTCAAGGTAGAACACAGGACTCAGGACTCAAGGTAGAGCACAGGACTCAGGATTCAAGGTAGAACACAGGACTCAGGACTCAAGGTAGAGCACAGGGCTCAGGGGTACAGCACAGGACTCAGGAATCAAGGCAGAGCACAGGGCTCAGGGATACAGCACAGGGCTCAGGGGTACAGCACAGGGCTCAGGACTCAAGGTAGAGCACAGGGCTCAGGACTTAAGGTAGAGCACAGGGCTCAGTATTCAAGGTAGAGCACAGGGCTCAGGGGTACAGCACAGGGCTCAGTATTCAAGGTAGAGCACAGGGCTCAGGACATTAGGTAGAGCTCAGGACTCAGGACTCAAGGTAGAGCACAGGACTCAGGACTCAAGGCAGAGCACAGGACTCAGGACTCAAGGTAGAACACAGGACTCAGGACTCAAGGTAGAGCACAGGGCTCAGGACTCAAGGTAGAGCACAGGACTCTGGACTCAAGGTAGAGCACAGGGCTCAGGATTCAAGGTAGAGCACAGGGCTCAGGGTTCAAGGTAGAGCACAGGGCTCAGGACATTAGGTAGAGCACAGGACTCTGGACTCAAGGTAGAGCACAGGACTCAAGACATTAGGTAGAGCACAGGACTCTGGACTCAAGGTAGAGCACAGGACTCGGGACTCAAGGTAGAGCACAGGACTCAGGACTCAAGGTAGAACACAGGACTCAGGACTCAAGGTAGAGCACAGGACTCAGGACTCAAGGTAGAACACAGGACTCAGGACTCAAGGTAGAGCACAGGGCTCAGGACTCAAGGTAGAGCACATGACTCTGGACTCAAGGTAGAGCACAGGGCTCAGGATTCAAGGTAGAGCACAGGGCTCAGGGTTCAAGGTAGAGCACAGGGCTCAGGATATTAGGTAGAGCACAGGACTCTGGACTCAAGGTAGAGCACAGGACTCAAGACATTAGGTAGAGCACAGGACTCTGGACTCAAGGTAGAGCACAGGACTCGGGACTCAAGGTAGAGCACAGGACTCAGGACTCAAGGCAGAGCACAGGACTCAGGGGTACAGCACAGGGCTCAGGGGTACAGCACAGGGCTCAGGGGTACAGCACAGGGCTCAGTATTCAAGGTAAAGCACAGGACACTTGACTCAAGGTAGAGCACAGGACTCAGGACTCATAGTAGACCACAGGGCTCAGGACTCAAGGTAGAGCACAGGGCTCAGGGTTCAAGGTAGAGCACAGGGCTCAGGACATTAGGTAGAGCACAGGACTCTGGACTCAAGGTAGAGCACAGGGCTCTGGACTCAAGGTAGAGCACTGGGCTCAGGGTTCAAGGTAGAGCACAGGGCTCAGGACATTAGGTAGAGCACAGGACTCTGGACTCAAGGTTGAGCACAGGACTCAAGACATTAGGTAGAGCACAGGACTCTGGACTCAAGGTAGAGCACAGGACTCGGGACTCAAGGTAGAGCACAGGACTCAGGACTCAAGGCAGAGAACAGGACTCAGGACTCAGGGTAGAGCACAGGACTCAGGACTCAAGGTAGATCACAGGACTCAGGACTCAAGATAGAGCACAGGACTCAGGGGTACAGCACAGGGCTCAGGGGTACAGCACAGGGCTCAGGGGTACAGCACAGGGCTCAGTATTCAAGGTAAAGCACAGGACTCTGGACTCAAGGTAGAGCACAGGACTCAGGACTCAAAGTAGACCACAGGGCTCAGGGGTACAGCACAGGGGTTAGGACTCAAGGTAGAGCACAGGGCTCAGGGGTACAGCACAGGGCTCAGGGGTACAGCACAGGGCTCAGTATTCAAGGTAGAGCATTGGACTCAGGACTCAAGGTAGAGCACAGGACTCAGGACTCAAAGTAGAGCACAGGACTCAGGACTCAAAGTGGAGCAGAGGGCTCAGGATTCAAGGTAGAGCACAGGGCTCAGGACATTAGGTAGAGCTCAGGACTCAGGACTCAAGGTAGAGCACAGGACTCAGGACTCAAGGTAGACCACAGGACTCAGGGGTACAGCACAGGGCTCAGGGGTACAGCACAGGGCTCAGGGGTACAGCACAGGACTCAGGACTCAAGGTAGAGCACAGGGCTCAGGACATTAGGTAGAGCTCAGGACTCAGGACTCAAGGTAGAGCACAGGACTCAGGACTCAAGGTAGAACACAGGACTCAGGACTCAAGGTAGAGCACACGACTCAGGACTCAAGGTAGAGCACACGACTCAGGACTCAAGGTAGAGCACAGGGCTCAGGGGTACAGCACAGGGCTCAGGACTCAAGGTAGAGCACAGGGCTGAGGGGTACAGCACAGGGCTCAGGGGTACAGCACAGGGCTCAGGACTCAAGGTAGAGCACAGGGGTCAGGACTTAAGGTAGAGCACAGGGCTCAGTATTCAAGGTAGAGCACAGGGCTCAGGGGTACAGCACAGGGCTCAGTATTCAAGGTAAAGCACAGGACACTTGACTCAAGGTAGAGCACAGGACTCAGGACTGATAGTAGACCACAGGGCTCAGGACTCAAGGTAGAGCACAGGGCTCAGGGTTCAAGGTAGAGCACAGGGCTCAGGACATTAGGTAGAGCACAGGACTCTGGACTCAAGGTAGAGCACAGGGCTCAGGATTCAAGGTAGAGCACAGGGCTCAGGGTTCAAGGTAGAGCACAGGGCTCAGGACATTAGGTAGAGCACAGGACTCTGGACTCAAGGTTGAGCACAGGACTCAAGACATTAGGTAGAGCACAGGACTCTGGACTCAAGGTAGAGCACAGGACTCGGGACTCAAGGTAGAGCACAGGACTCAGGACTCAAGGCAGAGAACAGGACTCAGGACTCAGGATAGAGCACAGGACTCAGGACTCAAGGTAGATCACAGGACTCAGGACTCAAGATAGAGCACAGGACTCAGGGGTACAGCACAGGGCTCAGGGGTACAGCACAGGGGTCAGGGGTACAGCACAGGGCTCAGTATTCAAGGTAAAGCACAGGACTCTGGACTCAAGGTAGAGCACAGGACTCAGGACTCAAAGTAGACCACAGGGCTCAGGGGTACAGCACAGGGGTTAGGACTCAAGGTAGAGCACAGGGCTCAGGGTAACAGCACAGGGCTCAGGGGTACAGCACAGGGCTCAGTATTCAAGGTAGAGCATTGGACTCAGGACTCAAGGTAGAGCACAGGACTCAGGACTCAAAGTAGAGCACAGGACTCAGGACTCAAAGTGGAGCAGAGGGCTCAGGACTCAAGGTAGAGCACAGGGCTCAGGACATTAGGTAGAGCTCAGGACTCAGGACTCAAGGTAGAGCACAGGACTCAGGACTCAAGGTAGAACACAGGACTCAGGACTCAAGGTAGAACACAGGACTCAGGACTCAAGGTAGAGCACAGGGCTCAGGACATTAGGTAGAGCTCAGGACTCAGGACTCAAGGTAGAGCACAGGACTCAGGACTCAAGGTAGAACACAGGACTCAGGACTCAAGGTAGAGCACACGACTCAGGACTCAAGGTAGAGCACAGGGCTCAGGGGTACAGCACAGGGCTCAGTATTCAAGGTAGAGCACAGGGCCCAGGACATTAGGTAGAGCTCAGGACTCAGGACTCAAGGTAGAGCACAGGACTCAGGACTCAAGGTAGAGCACAGGGCTCAGGGGTACAGCACAGGGCTCAGGACTCAAGGTAGAGCACAGAGCTCAGGGGTACAGCACAGGGCTCAGGGGTACAGCACAGGGCTCAGGACTCAAGGTAGAGCACAGGGCTCAGGACTTAAGGTAGAGCACAGGGCTCAGTATTCAAGGTAGAGCACAGGGCTCAGGGGTACAGCACAGGGCTCAGTATTCAAGGTAGAGCACAGGGCTCAGGACATTAGGTAGAGCTCAGGACTCAAGGTAGAGCACAGGACTCAGGACTCAAGGTAGAGCACAGGGCTCAGGGGTACAGCACAGGGCTCAAGGGTACAACACAGGACTCAGGACTCAAGGTAGGGCACAGGACTCAGGACTCAAGGTAGAACACAGGACTCAGGACTCAAGGTAGAGCACAGGGCTCAGGGGTAGAGCGCAGGGCTCAGGGGTACAGCACAGGACTCAGGACTCAAGGTAGAACACAGGACTCAGGACTCAAGGTAGAGCACAGGACTCAGGATTCAAGGTAGAACACAGGACTCAGGACTCAAGGTAGAGCACAGGGCTCAGGGTACAGCACAGGACTCAGGAATCAAGGCAGAGCACAGGGCTCAGGGATACAGCACAGGGCTCAGGGGTACAGCACAGGGCTCAGGACTCAAGGTAGAGCACAGGGCTCAGGACTTAAGGTAGAGCACAGGGCTCAGTATTCAAGGTAGAGCACAGGGCTCAGGGGTACAGCACAGGGCTCAGTATTCAAGGTAGAGCACAGGGCTCAGGGGTACAGCACAGGGCTCAGTATTCAAGGTAGAGCACAGGGCTCAGGACATTAGGTAGAGCTCAGGACTCAGGACTCAAGGTAGAGCACAGGACTCAGGACTCAAGGCAGAGCACAGGGCTCAGGGGTACAGCACAGGGCTCAGGGGTACAGCACAGGGCTCAGGACTCAAGGTAGAGCACAGGGCTCAGGACTTAAGGTAGAGCACAGGGCTCAGTATTCAAGGTAGAGCACAGGGCTCAGGGGTACAGCACAGGGCTCAGTATTCAAGGTAGAGCACAGGGCTCAGGACATTAGGTAGAGCACAGGACTCAGGACTCAAGGTAGAGCACAGGGCTCAGGACTCAAGGTAGAGCACAGGGCTCAGTATTCAAGGTAGAGCACAGGGCTCAGGACATTAGGTAGAGCACAGGACTCAGGACTCAAGGTAGAGCACAGGACTCAGGACTCAAGGTAGAGGACAGGACTCAGGACTCAAGGTAGAGCACAGGGCTCAGGGGTACAGCACAGGGCTCAGTATTCAAGGTAGAGCACAGGGCTCAGGACATTAGGTAGAGCTCACGACTCAGGACTCAAGGTAGACCACAAGACTCAGGACTCAAGGTAGAGCACAGGGCTCAGGGGTACAGCACAGGGCTCAGTATTCAAGGTAGAGCACAGGGCTCAGGGGTACAGCACAGGGCTCAGGGGTACAGCACAGGGCTCAGTATTCAAGGTAGAGCACAGGGCTCAGGGGTTCAGCACAGGGCTCAGAGGTACAGCACAGGACTCAGGACTCAAGGTAGAGCACAGGACTCTGGACTCAAGGTAGAGCACAGGGCTCAGGACATTAGGTAGAGCTCAGGACTCAGGACTCAAGGTAGAGCACAGGACTCAGGACTCAAGGTAGAGCACAGGGCTCAGGACATTAGGTAGAGCTCAGGACTCAGGACTCAAGGTAGAGCACAGGACTCAGGACTCAAGGTAGAGCACAGTGCTCAGGATTCAAGGTAGAGCACAGGGCTCAGGGGTACAGCACAGGGCTCAGGGGTACAGCACAGGACTCAGGACTCATGGCAGAGCACAGGGCTCAGTATTCAAGGTAGAGCACAGGGCTCAGGGGTACAGCACAGGGCTCAGGGGTACAGCACAGGACTCAGGACTCAAGGTAGAGCTCAGGACTCAGGACTCAAGTTAGAGCACAGGACTCAGGACTCAAGGTAGAGCACAGGGCTCAGGACATTAGGTAGAGCTCAGGACTCAGGACTCAAGGTGGAGCACAGGACTCAGGGGTACAGCACAGAGCTCAGGGGTACAGCACAGGACTCAGGACTCAAGGTAGAGCACAGGACTCAGCACTCAAGGTAGAGCACAGGGCTCAGGACATTAGGTAGAGCTCAGGACTCAGGACTCAAGGTAGAGCACAGGACTCAGGGGTACAGCACAGGGCTCAGGGGTACAGCACAGGACTCAGGACTAAAGGTAGAGCACAGGACTCAGGACTCAAGGTACAGCACAGGACTCAGGACTCAAGGTACAGCACAGGACTCAGGACTCAAGGTACAGCACAGGACTCAGGACTCAAGGTAGAGCACAGGGCTCAGGACATTAGGTAGAGCACAGGACTCAAGACTCAAGATAGAGCACAGGACTCAGGGGTACAGCACAGGGCTCAGGGGTACAGCACAGGACTCAGGACTCAAGGTAGAGCACAGGACTCAGGACTCAAGGTAGAGCACAGGGCTCAGGACATTAGGTAGAGCTCAGGACTCAGGACTCAAGGTAGAGCACAGGACTCAGGACTCAAGGTAGAGCACAGGGCTCAGGATTCAAGGTAGAGCACAGGGCTCAGGGGTACAGCACAGGGCTCAGTATTCAAGGTAGAGCACAGGGCTATGGGGTACAGCACAGGGCTCAGGGGTACAGCACAGGACTCAGGACTCAAGGCAGAGCACAGGGCTCAGGGGTACAGCACAGGGCTCAGGGGTACAGCACAGGACTCAGGACTCAAGGTAGAGCACAGGACTCAGGGGTACAGCACAGGACTCAGGACTCAAGGTACAGCACAGGACTCAGGACTCAATGTAGAGCACAGGGCTCAGGGGTACAGCACAGGGCTCAGGGTACAGCACAGGGCTCAGTATTCAAGGTAGAGCACAGGGCCCAGGACATTAGGTAGAGCTCAGGACTCAGGACTCAAGGTAGAGCACAGGACTCAGGCCTCAAGGTAGAGCACAGGGCTCAGGGGTACAGCACAGGGCTCAGGACTCAAGGTAGAGCACAGGGCTCAGGGGTACAGCACAGGGCTCAGGGGTACAGCACAGGACTCAGTATTAAGGTAGAGCACAGGGCTCAGGACATTAGGTAGAGCTCAGGACTCAGGACTCAAGGTAGAGCACAGGACTCAGGACTCAAGGTAGAGCACAGGGCTCAGGATTCAAGGTAGAGCACAGGGCTCAGGGGTACAGCACAGGGCTCCGTATTCAAGGTAGAGCACAGGGCTCAGGGGTACAGCACAGGGCTCAGTATTTAAGGTAGAGCACAGGGCTCAGGGGTACAGCACAGGGCTCAGGACTCAAGGTAGAGCACAGGGCTCAGGACTCAAGGTAGAGCACAGGGCTCAGGGGTACAGCACAGGACTCAGGACTCAAGGTAGAGCACAGGACTCAGGACTCAAGGTAGAACACAGGACTCAGGACTCAAAGTAGAACACAGGACTCAGGACTCAAGGTAGAGCACAGGACTCAGGACTCAAGGTAGAACACAGGACTCAGGACTCAGGACTCAAGGTAGAGCACAGGACTCAGGACTCAAGGTAGAGCACAGGGCTCAAGGTAGAGCACAGGACTCAGGACTCAAGGCAGAGCACAGGGCTCAGGGGTACAGCACAGGGCCCAGGGGTACAGCACAGGGCTCAGGACTCAAGGTAGAGCACAGGGCTCAGGACTTAAGGTAGAGCACAGGGCTCAGTATTCAAGGTAGAGCACAGGGCTCAGGGGTACAGCACAGGACTCAGGACTCAAGGCAGAGCACAGGGCTCAGTGGGGTACAGCACAGGGCTCAGGGGTACAGCACAGGACTCAGGACTCAAGGTAGAGCACAGGACTCAGGGGTACAGCACAGGACTCAGGACTCAAGGTAGAGCACAGGACTCTGGACTCAAGGTAGAGCACAGGACTCAGGGGTACAGCACAGGGCTCAGGGGTACAGCACAGGACTCAGGACTCAAGGTAGAGCACAGGACTCAGGACTCAAGGTAGAGCACAGGGCTCAGGACATTAAGTAGAGCTCAGGACTCAGGACTCAAGGTAGAGCACAGGACTCAGGGGTACAGCACAGGGCTCAGGGGTACAGCACAGGACTCAGGACTCAAGGTAGAGCACAGGACTCAGGACTCAAGGTAGAGCAGAGGACTCAGGACATTAGGTAGAGCTCAGGACTCAGGACTCAAGTTAGAGCACAGGACTCAGGACTCAAGGTAGAGCACAGGGCTCAGGACATTAGGTAGAGCTCAGGACTCAGGACTCAAGGTGGAGCACAGGACTCAGGGGTACAGCACAGGGCTCAGGGGTACAGCACAGGACTCAGGACTCAAGGTAGAGCACAGGACTCAGCACTCAAGGTAGAGCACAGGGCTCAGGACATTAGGTAGAGCTCAGGACTCAGGACTCAAGGTAGAGCACAGGACTCAGGGGTACAGCACAGGGCTCAGGGGTACAGCACAGGACTCAGGACTAAAGGTAGAGCACAGGACTCAGGACTCAAGGTACAGCACAGGACTCAGGACTCAAGGTACAGCACAGGACTCAGGACTCAAGGTACAGCACAGGACTCAGGACTCAAGGTAGAGCACAGGGCTCAGGACATTAGGTAGAGCACAGGACTCAAGACTCAAGATAGAGCACAGGACTCAGGGGTACAGCACAGGGCTCAGGGGTACAGCACAGGACTCAGGACTCAAGGTAGAGCACAGGACTCAGGACTCAAGGTAGAGCACAGGGCTCAGGACATTAGGTAGAGCTCAGGACTCAGGACTCAAGGTAGAGCACAGGACTCAGGACTCAAGGTAGAGCACAGGGCTCAGGATTCAAGGTAGAGCACAGGGCTCAGGGGTACAGCACAGGGCTCAGTATTCAAGGTAGAGCACAGGGCTATGGGGTACAGCACAGGGCTCAGGGGTACAGCACAGGACTCAGGACTCAAGGCAGAGCACAGGGCTCAGGGGTACAGCACAGGGCTCAGGGGTACAGCACAGGACTCAGGACTCAAGGTAGAGCACAGGACTCAGGGGTACAGCACAGGACTCAGGACTCAAGGTACAGCACAGGACTCAGGACTCAATGTAGAGCACAGGGCTCAGGGGTACAGCACAGGGCTCAGGGTACAGCACAGGGCTCAGTATTCAAGGTAGAGCACAGGGCCCAGGACATTAGGTAGAGCTCAGGACTCAGGACTCAAGGTAGAGCACAGGACTCAGGCCTCAAGGTAGAGCACAGGGCTCAGGGGTACAGCACAGGGCTCAGGACTCAAGGTAGAGCACAGGGCTCAGGGGTACAGCACAGGGCTCAGGGGTACAGCACAGGACTCAGTATTAAGGTAGAGCACAGGGCTCAGGACATTAGGTAGAGCTCAGGACTCAGGACTCAAGGTAGAGCACAGGACTCAGGACTCAAGGTAGAGCACAGGGCTCAGGATTCAAGGTAGAGCACAGGGCTCAGGGGTACAGCACAGGGCTCCGTATTCAAGGTAGAGCACAGGGCTCAGGGGTACAGCACAGGGCTCAGTATTTAAGGTAGAGCACAGGGCTCAGGGGTACAGCACAGGGCTCAGGACTCAAGGTAGAGCACAGGGCTCAGGACTCAAGGTAGAGCACAGGGCTCAGGGGTACAGCACAGGACTCAGGACTCAAGGTAGAGCACAGGACTCAGGACTCAAGGTAGAACACAGGACTCAGGACTCAAAGTAGAACACAGGACTCAGGACTCAAGGTAGAGCACAGGACTCAGGACTCAAGGTAGAACACAGGACTCAGGACTCAGGACTCAAGGTAGAGCACAGGACTCAGGACTCAAGGTAGAGCACAGGGCTCAAGGTAGAGCACAGGACTCAGGACTCAAGGCAGAGCACAGGGCTCAGGGGTACAGCACAGGGCCCAGGGGTACAGCACAGGGCTCAGGACTCAAGGTAGAGCACAGGGCTCAGGACTTAAGGTAGAGCACAGGGCTCAGTATTCAAGGTAGAGCACAGGGCTCAGGGGTACAGCACAGGGCTCAGTATTCAAGGTAGAGCACAGGGCTCAGGACATTAGGTAGAGCTCAGGACTCAGGACTCAAGGTAGAGCACAGGACTCAGGACTCAAGGTAGAGCACAGGGCTCAGGGGTACAGCACAGGGCTCAGGGGTACAGCACAGGGCTCAGGACTCAAGGTAGAGCACAGGGCTCAGGACTTAAGGTAGAGCACAGGGCTCAGTATTCAAGGTAGAGCACAGGGCTCAGGGGTACAGCACAGGGCTCAGTATTCAAGGTAGAGCACAGGGCTCAGGACATTAGGTAGAGCACAGGACTCAGGACTCAAGGTAGAGCACAGGGCTCAGGACTCAAGGTAGAGCACAGGGCTCAGTATTCAAGGTAGAGCACAGGGCTCAGGACAAAAGGTAGAGCACAGGACTCAGGACTCAAGGTAGAGCACAGGACTCAGGACTCAAGATAGAGCACAGGACTCTGGACTCAAGGTAGAGCACAGGGCTCAGGGGTACAACACAGGGCTCAGGGGTACAGCACAGGGCTCAGTATTCAAGGTAGAGCACAGGGCTCAGGACATTAGGTAGAGCTCAGGACTCAGGACTCAAGGTAGAGCACAGGACTCAGGACTAAAGGTAGAGCACAGGGCTCAGGATTCAAGGTAGAGCACAGGGCTCAGGGGGACAGCACAGGGCTCCGTATTCAAGGTAGAGCACAGGGCTCAGGGGTACAGCACAGGGCTCAGGGGTACAGCACAGGGCTCAGTATTCAAGGTAGAGCACAGGGCTCAGGGGTACAGCACAGGGCTCAGGGGTACAGCACAGGACTCAGGACTCAAGGTAGAGCACAGGACTCTGGACTCAAGGTAGAGCACAGGGCTCAGGACATTAGGTAGAGCTCAGGACTCAGGACTCAAGGTAGAGCACAGGACTCAGGACTCAAGGTAGAGCAAAGGGCTCAGGACATTAGGTAGAGCACAGGGCTCAGGATTCAAGGTAGAGCACAGGGCTCAGGGGTACAGCACAGGGCTCAGGGGTACAGCACAGGACTCAGGACTCAAGGCAGAGCACAGGGCTCAGTATTCAAGGTAGAGCACAGGGCTCAGGGGTACAGCACAGGGCTCAGGGGTACAGCACAGGACTCAGGTCTCAAGGCAGAGCACAGGGCTCAGGGGTACAGCACAGGGCGCAGGGGTACAGCACAGGACTCAGGACTCAAGGTAGAGCACAGGACTCAGGGGTACAGCACAGGACTCAGGACTCAAGGTAGAGCACATGACTCAGGACTCTAGGTAGAGCACAGGACTCAGGGGTACAGCACAGGGCTCAGGGGTACAGCACAGGACTCAGGACTCAAGGTAGAGCACAGGACTCAGGACTCAAGGTAGAGCACAGGGCTCAGGACATTAGGTAGAGCTCAGGACTCAAGGTAGAGCACAGGACTCAGGGGTACAGCACAGGGCTCAGGGGTACAGCACAGGACTCAGGACTCAAGGTAGAGCACAGGACTCAGGACTCAAGGTAGAGCACAGGACTCAGGACATTAGGTAGAGCTCAGGACTCAGGACTCAAGTTAGAGCACAGGACTCAGGACTCAAGGTAGAGCACAGGGCTCAGGACATTAGGTAGAGCTCAGGACTCAGGACTCAAGGTAGAGCACAGGACTCAGGGGTACAGCACAGGGCTCAGGGGTACAGCACAGGACTCAGGACTCAAGGTAGAGCACAGGACTCAGCACTCAAGGTAGAGCACAGGGCTCAGGACATTAGGTAGAGCTCAGGACTCAGGACTCAAGGTAGAGCACAGGACTCAGGGTTACAGCACAGGGCTCAGGGGTACAGCACAGGACTCAGGACTCAAGGTAGAGCACAGGACTCAGGACTCAAGGTAGAGCACGGAACTCAGGACTCAAGGTAGAGCACAGGACTCAGGACTCAAGGTAGAGCACAGGGCTCAGGACATTAGGTAGAGCACAGGACCTAGGACTCAAGATAGAGCACAGGACTCAGGGGTACAGCACAGGGCTCAGGGGTACAGCACAGGACTCAGGACTCAAGGTAGAGCACAGGACTCAGGACTCAAGGTAGAGCACAGGGCTCAGGATATTAGGTAGAGCTCAGGACTCAGGACTCAAGATAGAGCACAGGACTCAGGACTCAAGGTAGAGCACAGGGCTCAGGATTCAAGGTAGAGCACAGGGCTCAGGGGCACAGCACAGGGCTCAGTATTCAAGGTAGAGCACAGGGCTCAGGGGTACAGCACAGGGCTCAGGGGTACAGCACAGGACTCAGGACTCAAGGTGGAGCACAGGACTCAGGGGTACAGCAAAGGACTCAGGACTCAAGGTAGAGCACAGGACTCAGGACTCAAGGTAGAGCACAGGGCTCAGGGGTACAGCACAGGGCTCAGGGGTACAGCACAGGGCTCAGTATTCAAGGTAGAGCACAGGGCTCAGGACATTAGGTAGAGCTCAGGACTCAGGACTCAAGGTAGAGCACAGGACTCAGGACTCAAGGTAGAGCACAGGGCTCAGGGGTACAGCACAGGGCTCAGGACTCAAGGTAGAGCACAGGGCTCAGGGGTACAGCACAGGGCTCAGGGGTACAGCACAGGGCTCAGTATTAAGGTAGAGCACAGGGCTCAGGACATTAGGTAGAGCTCAGGACTCAGGACTCAAGGTAGAGCACAGGACTCAGGACTCAAGGTAGAGCACAGGGCTCAGGATTCAAGGTAGAGCACAGGGCTCAGGGGTACAGCACAGGGCTCAGTATTCAAGGTAGAGCACAGGGCTCAGGGGTACAGCACAGGGCTCAGTATTTAAGGTAGAGCACAGGGCTCAGGGGTACAGCACAGGGCTCAGGACTCAAGGTAGAGCACAGGGCTCAGGACTCAAGGTAGAGCACAGGGCTCAGGGGTACAGCACAGGACTCAGGACTCAAGGTAGAGCACAGGGCTCAGGACTCAAGGTAGAGCACAGGGCTCAGGGGTACAGCACAGGGCTCAGGACTCAAGGTAGAGCACAGGGCTCAGGGGTACAGCACAGGGCTCAGGGGTACAGCACAGGGCTCAGTATTCAAGGTAGAGCACAGGGCTAAGGAGATTAGGTAGAGCTCAGGACTCAGGACTCAAGGTAGAGCACAGGACTCAGGACTCAAGGTAGAGCACAGGGCTCAGGGGTACAGCACAGGGCTCAGGACTCAAGGTAGAGCACAGGACTCAGGGGTACAGCACAGGGCTCAGGGGTACAGCACAGGGCTCAGTATTCAAGGTAGAGCACAGGGCTCAGGACATTAGGTAGAGCTCAGGACTCAGGACTCAAGGTAGAGCACAGGACTCAGGACTCAAGGTAGAGCACAGGGCTCAGGGGTACAGCACAGGGCTCAGGACTCAAGGTAGAGCACAGGGCTCAGGGGTACAGCACAGGGCTCAGTATTCAAGGTAGAGCACAGGACTCAGGATTTAAGATAGAGCACAGGACGACTCAGGACTCAAGGTAGAGCACAGGACTCAGGGGTACAGCACAGGGCTCAGGGGTACAGCACAGGGCTCAGTATTCAAGGTAGAGCACAGGGCTCAGGACATTAGGTAGAGCTCAGGACTCAGGACTCAAGGTAGAGCACAGGACTCAGGACTCAAGGTAGAGCACAGGGCTCAGGGGTACAGCACAGGGCTCAGGACTCAAGGTAGAGCACAGGGCTCAGGGGTACAGCACAGGGCTCAGTATTCAAGGTAGAGCACAGGACTCAGGATTTAAGATAGAGCACAGGACGACTCAGGACTCAAAGTAGAGCACAGGGCTCAGGGGTACAGCACAGGACTCAAGGAGGGTGAGAGTATTCGCCATCGTCTGCTAACCAGGTGAGGGCTCTGCAGGCATAAGGGGGAGACTGGGCCTAATAGTCGTGTTTCACTCAAAACCAGTGCGCCTTTCTCGGTGTTATGACCTAGCAATAGGGATGACATACACCCAGGACCCGCCTGAGTGCTACAAAGGGGCCTGATTGACTGCAAGATAATCGCGTATAAGTCTCCATCGAGTAGTTCGAAACCGGGATGACACTCTGCAGATGTAATGATTTCATATAGTTAAGCAAGCATAAAAAATCGAGGCGGTGACCTCCACCAAAAAATCGTTAGAAAAGCCAGTTAGATGATGTATGACCTTGATAAGAGTTGTTGGTAATCGAGCATAAATAAAAAATTACAACTGCATATTTTTCATTTATCTGCACGAATAGGGGTCAACTGCACGTTAATATATACCAGTTGGAAGTCCAGAGTTTGATCCAGATCTCACATTTATAGATCAATAAAGCGCCCTTGCGAGATGTATGAAGTTATGTACCATATGATCATTTCCAAATTACAAAAAAAAAAAAAAAATCTCCATGCCAAACAGAGGCAATTGATTTTTCCTCGGTATCGTCGCTCAGTGATATTTTTGTGGCACCTTACCCTCGGTATATTTAACATGTAGCTAATTTCAATTCTTAACTTAATCTTTGCAAAAACGAAGAAGACTATGTATTAATAATTTACATTTACTGAATGTATAAATGACAATGGGGTAAACTTTTATCATTCATACACCAGTTTTGAATCTTTCCTACAACTTGCAAAACTTATTATACGTTTTTCGTTTTAACTGGTAAAAACATTCATTATAAAGAGAGAAAAAAATAAAGCTCACCTACAAAATACATTTTAAAGTTTTCTGTTCCATTATTGGTTCAATGCACCTAGGGCCCGCAGGTGCAGTAGTCGTCGGGCCTGGTTGACAGTAAGATATGAAGTGAGAGGAAGCGTGTGATACGCAGTCCGAAACTGGAATGGAATACTGCAGATGTACATATACGTAGTTAAGTAAGATTAAAAATGGAGGTGGGTATCTCACCATAAAATGTTTAAAATAAAAGTCTGAATTATTTGTGTATGAAGATTTAATGTATTTGATGATATCTATTCCTGTTGTTTGGTAATGTGCAGATTAGAGGATTTTAAGGCTTAATTTACTATTTTCACGCATTATATAATTAGGATAAGTTTATAATTTTATAAGATTAAGGCTAATAGAGATTGGTAACCATACATTTGAAATGTAATGACCAAATATTCTCAAATATATAGCTTGTACTATACATCAACATCATGCATAACGTTATGACAGAGGATCAAAGGTCGAGACGATCAATTTGATTTAGAAGAAACAATTACTCTCAAACAACTCCACCTTTCATTATATAAACCTTTTTTTTTAAGTATACCGCTCTTGTATATTACAGGATATTACTTTTGTTTAAAATTTGCGTTAAATGTTGTAAAATAGGCCATTGAAAACCCTTCTTAAATACACAATTAAAGAGCTGCCGGTTTATAGAAACAGGAAAACATCTTGTCAACTTCAATGTATAACTCCAATGATAAATTAGGTGACAACAATGGCATGTCCTAGACGTGACAGCATTCATTATAACTGATACCGCATAGCTGCATGTCTGATCAGGATATGCCAACAATAGCGTTTCTGTGGCTTCCAGATTGAATACCATGACAACAGACATTTCCAATCAATTTCCAGTTGATACACTGGTATTTACAAGACAGATATGTTCATATCTCGTGCGCCTGGGGCAGGCTGCTCATACATCAATGCTAAATTAAGTTGTTTGTTGAAATGAAAACCTTGGCACATCCACTGACTGTCGTGCTTTTCGTGCATTTTTCGTCTACGGCCAACTTGAGCATTAACACATTCGAGCCTCACGTGTCTTACCCAATGATATCATTTTTACATGCAAAGAAGATATATTCTATGATTTTTAATATTTTTATTAAACATGTTTTACCAGTACAGCTAGCACATATATAGATTGAACATGGAATGCAGTGATACCGAATACAAAACGTGTTTACAGGTGTAAGCTTAAACACAGATGTGTCACATCTGTAACAGATAAATGATTGTTCAAGTGATTGTTCAAGTTCTTAGGCGTGTTATCAACATATAATTCCGTCCTGTGCCGTGCCTTAATAAACGGATTGGCTTCGGGTTATTAGAAAAATGATTTATTAGTCCAATTAATAGGGAGTCAACTATCGTCCGCAGCTAAATTGTTGAGTCTGCCTACTTTGCTGGTTTAGACGTGTAGAAAATATGCATTATTCTATTTAGCCTCATTTTAAGTCAACTATTAGTAAACTGACCTATTTTCCAGACAGAAGATGTATTTTATATTTGTTCCCGAAAGACTTTCATTTCGCAGGAACGCATAATAATCACACCTAGCTCTCTATTGGTGGGAAAATGACATTTCCTCTGTAAACGTTTGACAGATTCAAAGCATTGCATACACGGTCCAAGTGGGCTAAGGCTGTCATCATGAAATTTGCCTTAAAGTGCGTCACATTATGAAATTGTCCCACAAAACCTGACTAGAATGCTACCACGGACAACGTAGAAGAAACTGACACCAAGTACTGTGTTCTCCATAACAGGTATGCCGCGTCTTTGATATAACGGGCACCTAAATACATGGGCACCCGAAAGGAAAATGGTAAAATTAATTCATGACAGGTAGTGTACAAAGAAGTGTATGATGAGGCTTTCAATAACGTGGGAATAAGCATCTGTAAAGATCGATATATTTTTGGACGCTCGCTTTTAGATGTCCGAGTGTCCGTAGGATAAACTGATCAAACTAGGCTCATGCATCAATCGGTTTCCGTAACCGACTATCTCCAATGTACAAAAACTATGTTATCCAATAACCATATAGATGAGACGATACATAACCATATAAAGGTACGATACTGACGTAATATTTTGACAAAAATTTATTAAATTTTACATAACCATCTAACCATTTGACATAGTTCCCTTCACCTTAATTTTAAGAATCTCCAATATCCTATGTGACCTCTGAAACCTTGGCCTGAGCGTCCCGGACTCTTCATTTTTGTTCAAATTTAAAGCTCCACGTATATTACATAAAGCTAAGGCCAAAAAAAGGTAGGGGTCTCAGGCATTTTTTTTTTTAAAAATCAGTGCGGGCGGGCGTTTTTTTTTATTTCCTTTTTTTTTGCATGTTTCGATAAGAACAGGTAAACGCACTACATAACAAAGGAAATTTTAATTAAATTATATCATTTTATCTTCTCGAAAGATATAAATCAAAATAAAAATTTTTATTGGGGGTTGGGGGGTTGGTTTAATTGATGCGTGCGGTGCCTAAGAACCAAATCTTTTTTTGGGCCTTAGTATTTTGACCATTTCAAACAAACAAACAAATGCTTTATTCCGGAAATGAAGGCCACAGGCCCATAGTTCCAAATATATGTGAATGTAAAGTCAATACAAAAAATAATATTACATGTATCAGTATTGCATAGATGTTACTTATATATAAGTTATTATAATCATGACTTACAATAATTTGATAAATAAATAAATACATTTCACAAGAAAATGCAATCCATTCATTCTGTGCAATATATTCTAATATGCATTTTATAACTGACCTGAAAAAAAAATAATAATAATAAATTGAATACCTGGTTAAATATTTTATTAACTTTGCTTTAAATGTTTACTTCGTTTTTCCTCTAACTCATTCTTTACTCAACTCAAATATACCGATGTGTACTAAACTGAAATTGTAATTAATAATAATAATAATAACATCAACACCAACAACAATAAAGACAATAGTAATTCATGTCAGTTGAAGTGGAAAAAAAAAGAGAGAGAGAATAGGCAACACAAAGAATTAATAACTAATTAAATAATAAACAAACAAACAACTGACAAACACTCACCTGGAATAAAATGTAGTACAAGTCTGTTCGGTATACATTTTATAAATATTAAAGGTATTCTTCTTCTTGTGTTCATACTTAATTTAAATAGAATTACATATGATCCTGAATGACAATTGTGCATTTACTATTCATTATATATCATCTTAAGCAAAACACAACATGTGAGTTAAAAATATTGTACGCTCATAATGTTAATTCTGCCATCTGTTCAAAGTGTGTTATTCAACCATAAAAATTCTGTCGAACATTGAATGACTGATAAACAAAAATTGCTAATTTTGATATATGTGTTGGATTTTCTGAATTTAATATTTCTTTAAAATTAATTTCATTGGTTTCATACTTTTCAGCTCCCAAATATTTTTTCCTAAGTTCTGCATACATTGGACATTCTAATATGAAATGGATCTCATCCTCTGTAATGTTGTATCCATGATTTAAGCAGTACATACATATTCTTTCTTCTATGTTAAGATTTTGATGT
Organism: Sipunculus nudus; assembly: GCA_026874595.1. Classification (NCBI taxonomy): domain Eukaryota; kingdom Metazoa; phylum Annelida; class Sipuncula; order Golfingiida; family Sipunculidae; genus Sipunculus; species Sipunculus nudus. The sequence goes on along the minus strand of CM049306.1, from coordinate 44,934,605 downwards.
CTGCCTGTTTCTATGGCTAATTTGTGATTAGAGCATCTAAGTTTAGCTAATGCACATCTGTGATTTTTATTTGGAACACAGACAAGATATTTTTCTAACGTTAACATAGATTTAAAAACACCATATGAGTACAATTTATTACAGGAGTTAATGTCATTTTGCCAATCTTGAACTGCTATATCTGTGAGTCTCTGTCTAATACCAGATAAAAACATTTTCTCATCTCCTACTTGTTGTGCCATCCATACATAGCCATAACCTGCTTGAAATAATAATGATCTTACACCACTGACCCAGTTTTTTTCCATTATTATCTAAATTAAATAAACATGAATATATATGTTTTGGGAATCTGTTTGTATCCATATGTAATAGTCTTATCCAGTATTTCAGGCATTTCAAAGAGTATTTAACAAATAGTGGTAATCTACCACATTCTCCTAAGGCAGCTGCATTAGGTGTACTTGCACTTATTTTAAGAATATACTTGCAAAATTTATACTGTACTCTTTCTAAAATCATATATTTTGAATAACCCCACAATTCACAGCCATATAATAATATAGGTATCACCATGCTATCAAAAAGATAAAAAAGTTGTTTAACATTTAAATTAGTACATTTCCTATAGAAAGCTTTTATAACACATAATGCTTTGTTAGCTTGCATAATTTGTTGCTGATGTGTTTTTGTCCATGACAATTTTGTTGTGAGGAAAATACCAAGATATTTGTAATTATTTACCACTTCTAACTTTTTGCCTTGGAAATACCAGTTTTCATTCTTTCGTAGTGGGCCGCCTCTTCTGAACACCATGACTTTTGTTTTTTCCAAATTCACTTTCATACCATATTTAACACAAAATTGCTGAAGCTTCTCTATCTGCTTTTGTAGTCTGCCGACAGTATCTCCAAAATTAACAACATCATCAGCAAACATTAAAGTAGTTATATTTGGAAGATTCTCATTAACATATACACCTTTACAGTCAGAATTGTCTAATATTTTTATATATTCATTGATAAATAGAGAAAAAAGTAAAGGACTGACCATACAGCCTTGTCTCATCCCTACTGAACATTGAAAGTACTCTGTAAGCCCACTTTCTGATAATACACATGACTTCATATTTGTATATAATGATTGCAAAACCCTTAAAATATTTCCATTAATACCATGGTTTATCAATACATTCCATAATATATTATGTTGCACTGAATCAAAAGCTTTAGAAAAATCGACATACAAACAATAAAATCTGCCTCTTTGTTTTGTTATATATTTTTGGACCATGGCTTGTAAAATAAAAATATTATCAATAGTACAGTACCCTTTCCTGTACCCTGCTTGTGCTTCTGACATCAAATTATTACTCTCAACATAATCTACTAATCTACTGTATAAGATTTTTGTCAAAATTTTCCCAGTTATATTTAGTAATGAAATACCTCTATAGTTACCTGGATTATTAATTGAACCTTTCTTGTGGAGAGGAATTATAATAGCTTTACACCACTCATCAGGAAAAACTCCAGAATGTAAAATTTTGTTAAACAAAGATACCAATAAAGGCTGCAGAACTGGATAGTATGATTGTATAATTTCCAAAGATATTCCATCTGGACCTGGTGATTTCCCTTTTTGCATCTCATTCAACGCTTGTATTATTTCATCTGTAAGTATAGGTTTGTTGAAAGTAGGTTCTGCAAAGTGCTCAATGTTTATGGTAATGTCATCATTTTGTAATTGGTGATCATTTTCAGTTTCATTTACACTACTCATAAACAGATCTTTGAAGTAGTCGAACCATTGCTTAGCATCTATACTTGGAGTTCTCTTTTGTCTCTTATACTGTTTTACATATTTCCACATTTCATTTATATTTTTACTATTAAAAACTTTTGTTATCTTTGATTCCTGTTGAATTTTCTTCTTAGTATTGCATATATGTTTGAATGTCTGTTTTTCTGATTTATATTTATTTAATTCTTCTAGATTTCCTGATTTTCTGTATCTGTTTAATGTTGACAATTGTATTAGCTTTGCCCTGTTGCATTCTTCATCCCACCAATATGGTTGACTTCTTTTATATGTATTTCCCTTTTTCACTTCAGATGTGATATTATATATCATGTTATTTAAACATTTTACTGCTTCATTAAGATCAATATTAATAAGATTATTGAATTTTTCAATATATTTAAAAGTGATATTCTTGTCAATGTTTGTTATATTTGTACTGTCATTACATGGTAATTTATATTTTACCCATGGGTAGGTTTCCATGTTTGCATTAGTTTTTATTATTTCTGACTTAAGTTCCAGAGTAAATTTTATGGGATAATGATCTGAAATATCCTCAGTAAGGACAGCAAATGATTTAACAAAACAGAACAACTCAGTACTAATAATTATGTAGTCCACTACACTTTGTCCAGTTTGTATAACGCAGGTAAATTCACCTGATAAATCTGGTGCAAATCTGCCATTTAAAATATGGATATTAAAAGCACAACATAACTGCTGCAAAGAGAAGCCAAACTTATTAGTTCTTGCATCTTTGGATATTCTTTTCATGTTAAATTCATCAGCAAGATAAGCATCATTTATACCTACAAAATTCAAACAATCATTTTTTATATAATCTATCATATTACCAATTCTTGCATTGAGATCTCCCATCAAAATAATATTCATATCTCCATACTTTGATGATATGTCAATAAAAATGTTTTCAATTCGTAATATTCCATCACTTTCTTCAGTCTTATTATATATTGGTGACCCTTCAGGGGCTATGTAGGCTCCTATCAAAATTATATATGAACCAGTGTCAAACATTTTACCTTCCAATATTAAAACAATAATATCAGTAAACATATACATTTCTAAAATATTAATATAACAAGACTTCCTAACACATACCATTACTCCACCCCTTTTCATATCACTCCTGGCTTTACTAAAACAATGAAAATCTGCAAAGTTATCAGAGTAGTCATCTGATTGTACAGCCCAGGTTTCAACAATACACAAAATGTCACCTTCTTTCATTATATTTTGAAGTTCTGTTGTATTTAATTTAGATCTCAATCCCCCAACATTCCAAGAAATTAAGTGCAAATCATAACTAATATTTGAATCTTTGTGTAACTAAATATTGTTAGTATAAGTGCAATAGTTATTTGTTAACATGCTTACCTGGTTTCCTTGAGAGGTATTAAGGTTGGTGTGTTGAGACTGGGGTGAAGTTAGTCTTTCTTGTGAGGTTAGTTGTACACATACTGGTTCCGAATTTACAACACAAGAATATAAATTATTAGTACGTCCATGATTATTAATGCAATTAAATGAATAGGTACTTGGACCCTGGCCTGACTGCTAGAATTTTCTAGGTCTTGTTATTAACACTTTACTGTTGGTTTTAACATCCCATTTGACCATTCCCGTATAATATCAGTGCATGCGCACTCATTGGTATTGGGTTTGTCACAACAGCATCCATGACGTAATCCTTTCAACGTCACGTTCCCAAGACAAGCATGTATGGAATATGGAATGTCTTTTAACATTAACAATGAAGACTTTGACTTTGTCAAATAGTCATAAAGCGTGAGAAAAACTAATATCAAATCAAGGACACAAATCCAAGTTAAAGTGGTCCGAAAATATAAATAAAGTGAACGGTGGAGTGGTAGAACGCTCGGCGCTCTCCGCTGGCGACCCGGGTTAGATCTGCGGCGTGGCTATGAAAGGGGGTTGTAGTGGCCGGTCGTTTTCTCCGAGTTCTCCGCCCCCGGACACTGCTGAACGCCACTTCCTGTGCCATGGAAAGTACGTTGTATTAGTTACTTTTATTATGTGTACAATTAATGTATCATAAATAAAATTTATTTTTTTTTTGCTGCAAGATAAAATAAATAAAGTTGTTGTTACATTAATAAGGAGAATAGTCTAACATCACATCCAACTTCAATTCTAGGATGTGTGATTAGAAAGTACATATATTTCATTTCCACGTTGTACAACCGCCTGAGAAGAAAAATCCATTTACCTGTCGCGTGTACTGTCGGCATACCCTGCGATCAACATGTCTTTTAGTCATTTTTATGTAGGCATATTTCTGAGGTAATCACATCAAATAAGACCTTGATAAAGGGAAGTATCTATTTATCATGGGAGAACTTGGGCGTACCGCTCCGGGAATGCTGCTACATCAATCATACAGCATCTCTGTTTAGTCACCCTCATTGACATCACGATAAGGCATGGACTGCTCAGCGCTGTCACGGCCGGCCCAGACCCTGCCACAAAGCGTATCATCTTCTTTTATCCGGTCGCATCAAAGTCCCTGCCGAAGCTGTAAGCTTTAAATCCTTGTATTGAACAACCTGGTGTAGGCCTTCAAAGGTTTCATGCTTAAACCTGGTCACTGTGTATTCAAAGCGACACGGTGGTGATTGGTTGTAGGTTTACATGTTCTCGCTGATCTGTGCCCGGTCTTCTTTCCACCGTTTAATGACCGTATATCTTCAACTTCAGGGGACTCTGACTCAAACTCTGACCACATGTAACCCCTCATGTAAGGACCCGAAGGTAAGGACCTAAGAAAAGGAAGCTCACAGATTTGATGTGCGCCGACAAAAAATCTGTTTACCTTAAGAAAGGAAAGTTGCTCACTACATCTTTGTAACTTTACATGGATTTAAAAAAAAACTTTCATTCCCGCGTTTCTTTTATATAATCTGCCGCAGGCGGTCTCCTGACTGCTGTTAAATAAAAACTTGTCTGGGATGTTCTTAAGCCAGTCCCAGAATGTCTGGAAATACTTTGTTTGAAGAACAGAAATTGTGAAATGCTTTGAATATACATTTTTTTTGTTTTGTTTTGTATTTAAAAGAAAAGTGGCACTGATGTAAAACTGAGATGATAACCAAATGAAATATAGGTAATTTTTTAAAATCTTTATTTCAACAAAAATATACCAAGAATAACAAATATAATATTTTTACATTGCCATGTTCACAATCGATTGTCATCAACTTTTTCAGTTGGTCTCCATTTCAAATAATACAGCTGTAATCTATCCTTCTTCTTCTCTCAATGTTAAATATTTTAAACAAAATCTACTTTTGACTGAGACGCTTTCAAGCTCAATTTATCTGCGTCCCTGTTCATATAAACATATTGCTTATATATATTTACCAAGGTACTAATGAGACAGCGGTTGTCACTTTCAACGATATAATCACTTACAATAACTAACTCTGAGATATCCGGCATCGTTACATTAAACGTCTTTGCCCATACCATGATCTGAAAAGACATGTTTTTCGCATTATGAAAACTACAAAATAGATGATTAACAGTTTCTGGTTCAGTGAAACAATATGAACATAATCTGGTCTGTATCATGTTCCATGAACAATTTTTATCATTAACACCTATATAGCTGTGAATTAATTTGAACTGGAACTCACGAGAATAAGTTTCATAAAAATTTTAATATATGTTATTACATATTTCTGACCAGTCTACTCAATCAAATTTACTCACAATGTTTCTTTTTGCCGATGGTTCATAACATAAATGGTATAGCAGCACCTCATATATCTTTATTAGATTTTAAATTTGTAGGTTTGCGAACTATATTTGTTAACTAAACCTTGTGTAACATTATTAGCAGTAAGAGGAATCCATTTTGGTGGAATAACATAATAGCGAATTGTATAACATGACACAGCTGTTATATGTATTGTCTTCTGGGAATATTCCATTAGGTTGTTTTACACAACCATTTCCATTGACTAAATCTGCTATATAATTTTTCTTATCTTGCCCAACTAGCTAAAGTTTACGGACTGGTTATTTATTTTTATCAATTTATTTCGCCAGAGAGGTTGGACTTGTACTTCGTCTGGAGTTTCTGGGGTACAGCTTGCAAACCGAGACCATATATGAAACGCATTCTTATAGAAAGACAACTTGTATGACACTAAACTGTCAATATGACAATTAGTTCCTACGTTCAATATATGGGCTCCAGTTTTCAAAACCCATTTCAAAACCGATTTGACCATCTAATAATTTTTTAATCCATATGATTCGTTGAGTTTTATATTTAAATAGGAAATCTGGTAATCTTATTCCTCAAATACTATAGTCCCAAATTAATGACTTATATTTCACTTTTGGCCGTGCCCATTCTAGATAAAGTTAGTACTAAGCTCTTTAATTTTTTTGATATTCTTCACCGGAAGAGCAGTTATATTGCTAACATAATATATTTGTGACAATAATAATTGGAATATAGGTAAAGTTGAATAGAAATTACCTTTTTGAAACTTGTTTGATTACATTTACATGCATAAAAATGTACTTAAGTATTATCGTTTTGTTTGCTGATGTTTTTCTCAGTATTTTAAATTTACACAATATAAGTTTCAAAACAGCCATGTTTGTTAGCAGATCTTAATGATTACATATAACCCCACAACGTATCTATTGCGGAACAATTTGATTCGTATAACAATGACACTTTTTCGACCTATAATAAAAATTAAACTCAAAAGACCATATCTCCTCGAGTTAATGTATTTAGGTGTTGTTGACACCAGGAAATACTGTGATATAGATCAGAAAAAAATGAGGAAATATTCAAAACATCATGCTATCGAATTGCAATAGGTTAAGCTTATTGTTAGTCGTGGTATTTCAATCATAAGGCATGTACACTGACCCGCTAAACAAATCGTGCATGGTGATGTACATTCGATTTGGTTTTCAACATCATCGCCGCATATAATGTCGTGTTATATAAGGTAGGAATATTGGCGTGAGAAAAAGAAAGATAATAATCAACAGGTACGTCCCATTCCTCGTGCCATAGTAGATGTCTCAGAACCAAAGCCAAGCAAGTTCATGACGAGGCAGGGCATAATTTGTTTCCTCGCTAACGCACTCCCCACGCTTGACTCTAGTGAGATTCTGCTGTTTAGGGATTGTTGGAGTGGAAATCTGACCCCCACAATACACCGGGGCTTCCAAAATACACCAACGGCGTAGGTATGACTGTAGATAAGTGGACAATGTATTTCTTTCAAGTGTATTGGATAAGAATTGTTTAAAGGAAAATTACTTACACAACGGTGTTTTTGGGTAAGGACTTTACAGAATAAGATATATTTTGTAAGCAAGCGCATGTGGAGTTAAAACAGGTGTTACCTTGAAATGAAACAATTTTTTTTTATATAGTTTGACAGTTAGGATAAAGAGTCCCGGCCATCCCACAGTCCCAAACAGAAAGAGAATCGTTTTGAGTAGAAACGACTTCTGGCGAAAAGGTATCTTGAGCGACTGTTTTCGACTCTAGAGACTCTTTCAAGTCTTCCTTTATCGTGTGTTATCGGCAGATAATATATATATTTAAGAAATCGTCACCAATGACAGCCTCATGGAGAGTTTTATTACTTTTGAAATTGTGTCCAAGAAATTTCTTTGTTCCGAGCACAGACAGTTGTCTTTTATGTAAAGTATATTTTAATTAACGTGTCTTTTTTTCTTTTCTTCACTATTCTAAATATATCGATGTAAATGATAAAGTGTTAAAAAAAAAATGGCGAGACACGGAATCTACGAAATTCTTTGTTTAAACAAACACCTGTAATACCTATTCCAGCGAATCTTTGATTCGAAGTCTCCTGCTCGCCATAACACGGAACAAGAAAGTCAAGCTATCACTAACACTACCTTTTTTTTACGTCGGACGCCTCGCCGCTGATGGTTTCTTTGTTAAATGTCATGTTTATCGAAATTCTACATAAGAAGAAACCTGCTCATTTCGATCTTACATTTTTAAATCCGCCGTGCTCCGGAAGACTTTCTATTTTTACCAGACTTACTAAAGCTTTGATATAAGAGAGACAAGGGATAAAAAGTATGACCAGATTTTAAATGAAAAACTGGGTTACCAAATTGTCGCGAGGAAATTATACTTATGGCCCCTTGAGCAAAACGTATATCTTCTGAACAACCACATGCAGGACTTGGTTTCTATGTGCAGCTGTACATTTACACGGAAAATATAACAAAACCTGTGAAGAAACTGCAGATGATATTTGATCTTTTTTCAATACTGTAACTTAGAATTTAAGTTGGTAGTTTATAATGTTTCTGTATGGTTGTTTTGTCGTAAGGTATAACTAATCGTGTTTTTGGCGAATTAAAAGTCACATTTATGGATTTTTATACTACAATATGTCTCAGTTTTTAAGGTTATCAGAAAAATTTCAATCGAAACCACAAACGGATTAAAAGCTGTTTTTTTTAAACGTCGGGCCAGTACCCTTATCCTCTGTTTTATTGAGATACTGAAATACTTTTATACCAACACTTTAATATATACAATTTTTGTTTCAGAGAAGGCAACCCCCCCCCCCCCCCAAAAAAAAACAAGGAAAAGTTGCGAACTACTATTAGTATTATAGTAGGGTAAAACTATGCTCTTTACCGTTTTCATGCGAGTAATTAAACGGAAACATGAGAACTCAGTCCATATTAAGTTTCCTTGACGTACCGTATATGAACGTTTTTATCCTGAATGGAAGAGGGGTCAGATTACAAAACACTAGGAGTTGCTAATAAAAATATCAGTGCTTGATCATTTTATGTTTATTGTTAACTCTGTGCATGATTGTACTTGCTTGATCTCGCTATAATATGATCTGGGTTACTATTCTGATCTCTAAAAATTCAGGTTTTATTAAGTATGGGTTATAGATCGAGCCCTTATATATGCGATTTATATATAGTAAATTGTCCTTTCCTAAGAGGAGGTATATCTGTCTGTGTGTTTGTATGTTTCACTGTTAGCAACGTTATACTAATTTTTATGAAGGGTTTACTGGTATTTCATGAGAAAATTACTTTTAAGTTCAAACAAATGTATTCCAAATCTCCTTATATTATCATAAAACACAAAATTATTTATATAATACACTTTCTATTTATTGTTCTAAAAAATGAGATTGTGTGTTCAAAAGCTATTAGCATACCTATGAGCAATGTCAACTCGGCAGTGACGTCACCCGCAAGAAAATCCCCTGTGACTAAAAATTCTAAATCTCATCAATAGCTTACAATTTCTGAAACTTTCAGCCCAAAATTTTCAGGGAAAAATGAAATATCATGTATTGCTAGATTTAAGTCCAAATTTTGCCTGTCATGGCAAACTTTGCACCAGCCAATCACTCGGCGCCAAATCTCTGTTCTTGATACAATACTCCCTGCACATAATAAACAAATGTCCTAATAGGTTTACCTGACCTTCAGGTTACGGTCTTGCTCATGGTCACCTTTGTCTGAACTAAGTCTCGGATCTAATGGTCTTGGTTTAGTCTGTCTTTGATAAAATCATTGTGTAAAAGTGATAACATTAAATTGAAGAATAAGCATTTATATACATCATACAGGTAATAAGTAAATCTTACTTGAGTACATGTATAATATGAATGTTCACCTTTAACGAGAAACATTTACCAACAATTAACAAGAAAACCATTCTAAAACAGTTACCAATATGCCAATATGGTGAAGAATCTTAAAATAACCTGGCGGATGGTGTCAAAAGCCTCCGAAAATTCCAAGCGTACAAGGAAACACCCTTTTACAGGGCTATGATTTCAGGTTTAGATTTTTTCAGATTTAATTGCCTCCGCCTTGAGGGTATGTGTTCATCCCCGTTCATGTGTGCGTTTTTGTGCGTGTTTGTTCACAACCTAACCGGAATCTCAAGGAAAATAAGGGAATCGATTAGATTTCGGTGTGGATCCTGCACCTGATACGGATTCAGAAAGTCATCGGGGAATATTCACAAATGTAAAATCACTTAGGCAAGAATGCACCTGGAGTATGGCTTTATAAGTAAATGCAAACACCCGTTGGGGGAGCGTTCCAATACATGAACCCCACATTGCGTAGGCTTGCGTTCCTTGGAATGCAGAATTCTAGTTTGTGATGCAACCATGTTTTCAAGATATCTTGTACAACATTTAAAATAATCCTTTGTTTCCTTTTACGTTTTGAGACCAACACATTTGTACTTTTGGAAATAACCAATTGGGAAGTGATGTATTATCCATTCCTTTGATAAATGGCCAAACCGTCTGACAACCTGACTGTAGGCAGGACCTCAGGGTCGCAGCCCTTGTCTGCGGAGGATATTATCGGCCTAGTGACTTGATTGTCAAGGACAGCGTCAATGTCACATAGTAAGTAAGCAGCTGTCGATGAGGTATCGTTACAGAGACGGTTCGATACAATTATATTTTTCTATACATTATCTGAACAAAAACGGATCCTGTATAGACCTGATAACACAAACAGGGATCTGCTGACTAATATATTTCCTAATACGTATGTATATTTTCCTGTGAAAAACAAATCTGCTATAATTTCCTATACTTTCAAGCTTTATACAATAATCCAAAATATTTCCCTTTATTCTTTCACTTCAAAATCTTGTTTCTGATTAAAAAAGACTGCTCTAACTGAATAATATTTTTTTATAAACCTATTTTTCTGGACATCATTCAGTTCTTTTGCAAAACTTTTCATGTAAATGATACAGTCATCCAAGTACAACCATTTTAACCAAGTAAACAGACCTTTGGAAGCTGCCGGAATAATATAATCAATCAAACGATTAAACCACAATCGTTCATGGAAAACTCCTAAATGTTTTTCAGAAAATTCTTGTGAACGCCCATAATTTGTCTGATGTCCTACTTCAAAATTCCTTTATTTCTTAAGGAGCTGGTTCGAGATCTGTGCAGACTTTTTTTCTTGTTTTATATGTCATCTGTTATGCCTTTGGAAATAAATGTTAAAGTTCAACAATTGTTTATGCATTGGTATGCCAATTGACGGGAAATAAAATTTGAACGGTTCCAGCGAACCTAGGGACAGGGGAGAATGTAATTATAATGTATCAAAATTTTGTAATAAATATTAAGTTTTCTTTATTTTTATCTCATTATTTTATTCATTTGACGAAACCAGGTTGGTTTCTCATCTACAATATACAGGAAAGAAATTAGTGCAGCGGTTAACGGCAAAATACAGAAGAATTGTTCAGATTGTGATAGTACCAACTTTGGTGGAGATGAAGTTTGGATAATAAATTTTCATTTTTTTTATTAGTTCCACCAAATCTTCTCAGTGTAACGGGGGCGGATCCTATGTTAATTGTGGGGTTCTCAAATTTATATGAAAAATACATGGAAGATCATCATAGTTACATTACATCTTATACATTCCTTATAGATAGGGAAAAATTTTGAAATATTTGGTTCTATTTAAGTAACATCATCATTAGAAATGTAAAATTACCTTTGTGATCTCATTCATGTAAACATTTGTAATTAAAAGATGACTATTTGCCACTCAACGAAATGTAGTTAACTGAAATTAATTTATTGTTCAATATGACATAAATATTCTGTTTTAAAGTAAGGTATATAGTCACTATTCTCAATTCACATCTCGTCGATGTCTCCTTTGATGAATATAGGAGACGGTGGGGGAGGGCAATGAGGAGGGGGGGGGGGGAATACTACTCACGTAGAATGGGTTCGCTGTATAAACATTATAACATATTTCACCATACAATGTGTAAGTTGCTTCGTGCATAAAAATCATGTACAGTTTTATTGTTCTTAGTGCAAAATATCTGTTGTTTGTATTAATGAGCTTATGGACATTTCCATATGAGCACTGAAATAAACCCCTGAATTCCCAGGGGCGGATCATATTTAATTATCAGGGGCGAATCATATTTAATTATCAGGGTACATTCTTTTAAAATGTTATCGTAAATGTACAACTAAACAGCGTTTTAAAGTTTTATTTCTACAAACAAATCTTGAAAACCAACAAACTCTATCTCCTTGCGTATACCTTCCCTTTTCAATCATAAAATCATGACATGAACATCTCAATCTGGCTAGCGCTTGTTTATGCTTGGTATTTGTCACACACAGATTATATTTCTCCATTAATTGAGAGCATGGATTTAGAAGTACCATATAAATTTAATTTAGTATTTACTTCTACATCACAAGACCAATTTTGTTCTGTCATATCAATAATTCTTTCCTTTATTTTAGCCAAAAATATTCTGTCTCCTACTTCTTGATTCATCCACACATACCCAAAACCTGCGCTGCATATTTTCCTTCTTATATGAGTAACCCATGTTTGTTTTCCATTCATATCTAGATTAAATAGCATGTTATATATACGCTTTGGATATCTATTATTGCCATAATGTACTAGTTTTGCCCAGTATTTTACACATCTTAATAACTGACCGACATACATTGGATGCTTATAAACTCTCCCAATAATGCTGCGTACGGAGCTGAAGAGCAAATTTTTAGAATGTACTTGCAAATTTATATTGCACCTTTTCAATTATTTCACATCTATCCTAGCCCCACAGCTCTGAACTATATATAATGACCGGTGTATCCATACAATCAAATAGATAAAATAGCTGGCTCACTGATAAAATAATATATTTCCCATAAAAGTTTTTTGTGAGAGTCGCTGCTCTTTCAGCCTGCATTGCCTGCGCTTTCTTTGTTTTATACCATGACAATGTACTTGTGAATATTACCCCTAAGTACCTATAGTCATTTACCGTTTCAATTTGAGTATTTTTTGATAGTGCCATATCTCTATTCTTTTTAATGAATCCCCGTGTCTAAAAACCATAATTTCTGTCTTTCCTAAATTATTTTTTAAGCCATAATTGACAAAAAAAACTTGCAACTGGTTGATTTGTTCTTGAAGACGTCCTATTGTATCACTGAAGCATAATAAATCATCAGCGTACATTAATGTCATTAAGTTTTAGCAAATATTAATCAGTATTTATACCATGACAATCTGTTTCATTAATTTGTTCATGAAATTCATCTATGAATTAAGGAAACAGAAGGGGACTTACCATGCATCCTGGTCGAGTTCCGTTAGTACATTCAAAATAATCTGTTAATCCTTCCTCTGTGAAAAGAAATCATTTCATTTGACTCTATATTGACTGAAGTGTCTGTAAGAGTTTCCCTTTTATCCCAGATTTAACTGAAACATACCACAATAAATCGTGTTGTACACTATCAAATCAGTTTAAAAATCAATAAAAGTGTAATAAAACCTTTTCTTTTTTGTTAAATATTTCTGCACATATCCCATTAGAGAAAATGTATGGTCCACTGTTGAATAACCTTTCCTATAGCCAGCTTGTGCTTCACATAATAATCCAGCTTGATCAACATAATTTTGAATTCTGTTTGCCAATATTTTTGTAAATAGTTTACCCACGGTATTAAGTAATGAAATACCTCTATAATATTTTAGTATCTATGGTGGAAGCCTTTTTGTGAATTGGTACAATAAATGCTTTGCTTCAAGAGGCTGGGAAAAATCCATTTCTTAATACACTATTCAATAATTGTAATATATGAGACGATATGTGACGATATGTATCTTTCAATATACCTACCGTTATCCCGTCAGGCACTTGGGCCTTTCCTCTTTTCATTTCATATATGGCTTTCTGTACTTCACACGGTGTTAATGAGTCCATCGAGCTCTGTATCATTTTCAATTTCTAATACATTTTTTAAATATTCCAGAGTATGATTCTTAAACTCTTGATTAACTTCATGTGTTGATGAATTCAAAAGTTCCTTAAAATGTTTGTACCAACGTACCGGTTCTGCTGCTGTAACAATTTTCTTTTTATTAAAAAATCTCATGTTTTTCCACATGGAATCAGTGTCTTTTGTACCTATCACCTTTTGCACCTCTGAGGCTTGGATGATTGCCTTCTTTACTTCACATAATTTGTTAAACCTCTGTTTTGTTTATTAATAATTAAGTAAGTCGCCATCTGGTATTTTACATCTATACTTATTCAAAGCTATCTATTTTTCATTTTTCCAAAATTCACATTCTTTGTTCCACCATTTTGTTGCTTTAGTTTCATGTTGTCTCGGAAGTTTTGTTTATTTCTGTAGGATATATTTTGATAAATACTAACCAATGCCTCACTTGCTTGGTCCGGATATGTTTCTAAGGTTTCATTAAATGTGATGAAAAGTAACGCACATTCTATTTGTTCTTATGATTTTGGAATATTTGTTTTATCTTCATCAGTCTGATAAAATGTTAACCATTTTGTCAGTTCGCAAATGTGTTCATTCGAAAGCTCTTTCCTTGGTCTAATAATATTGAGTGGACAGCTTAAAGGAAAGTGATCGGACGGATCATCTGATAATACACAGGATCCATCTACCTTATGAAGTAGGCAGCTACTGACAATTACATAATCAACTACACTGCTACCAAAAGAAGTTAAATCCATAATTAAGTCTCCTGGTATATCTGTTATATTTACACTTCTAGCATTATAATCACAAAGGAGAATTAAATTAAATTCATCAAATTCTGCTTAAGTATCTGCCAATAAATTTTCCAGCCTGTTGATACCATTTATTTCATCTTCGTCCACATAGAATGATAAACCTGCTTGCGCAATATAGCAGCAAACTATGGCCAAATCTTTATTTTCATTAATTAAGGTACCATCATACCCTTTAATTTCTGTTGCACGTTAACTAAGACCCCTCCTCTCCCTGTACTCTTCCTTACTATACCATAACCATAGTACTCGTGGAATGCATGAGAAAATTCATCATCCGTGGTTGCCCAAGTCTCAGTGATACATACGATACCTGACTATTTATCAATTCTTTCACTTCTAGTGATTTAATTTAGTTCTTAAGTCCATGTGCTTCCAAGTTGCTATTTCTGAATTAGCATTTCTGCTAGTGCTGGACTAGTTTACATATGGGTGAAAAATTAAGTTAAAGTTGAAAAATATGACAAACAGAAACAGGTTTTTATCCATATGTATGAGGGAAAAAATCCTACTGGTTCAAATAATATTAAAGCAGATATGTCTGAAATGATGTGTGCCATAGAAATGACGGAATCTAGTCTGTTGGCTATATTCGATTTTGAGCAAGTCTGTATTTCAAAAGGTCAGAAGCCCTCATAGGCACCAATGATCCCTGTGAATTTGAGAAAGATCAAGCATATTGTTGCAAAAGAAAATCAACGACAGTGCTCTGGTGGCCATATTGGAGTTCCGACAGGTCTGCAGTTCGATAGAGATGGAGGCCTTATAGGTGCCAATCATCTCTGTGTAATGAGATAGATCAAGCTTGTTCTTGTTGTTTTATCGCGCTTAAAAGAATATACCCAATTGTGCTCTGGGAGCCATATTGGAATTCTAACAGTTCAGTTATTGGGAAGGGATTGAGTCCGCACGAGCAACAATGATCCCTGAGATAATGATAAAGATCAAGCATGTTCTTGTTGATATATCAGGTGCGAAAGAACATTACCCATTATGATCTGTTGGCCATATTAGAATTCCGACAAGTCTGTAATTCAATAGGTCCGAAGCCCTCGTATGTACCAATCATCCCTGTTAATTTGGGAAAGCTGAAGTATGTTGTTGTTATCACATGCGAAAGAAAGTCAGCGATTGGGCTGTGATGGCCATATTGGAATTCTGACAGGTCTGTAATTCAATAGGTCTAGAGCCCTCATATGTACAGGAAAAGTAGACAGGCAGAGTTCCGAAACATTTTTACTAAATAATTAACTTGCTCTTTAGTAGGCTGATTGACAAACATAAATAGTTATAATTATATACATGTAATAATTTACATTTAGTCAATTATACAATAAATGGTAAGCCTACGTTTGTTATAATCTACATTAAACATGTTTGCGATATATACATGTTAACAAAAATAAAAAGGCGTGCTAAATCGCGTTAGTTCTGCACAATACTTAATAAATAAATGCATCCTGCTCCATTATAATTATTGCAGATCCCTTGTTAAATTGAATTAACTTCACTTCAAAGTAAAGTCTGAGCATAAGCAGTCTTCTGTATTCCATGTGCTGCAAAATAAATGCCTTGATCGAACACTTTTAGATTAGACATTATTTTTATTAATTATTTAATTTATTCATCGGTACCCCAAAAGTAATTGCAGGATCCACCCCTGAAATACCATGAATATTTCGTGGAACTATTTCTTCAGTGAAAGCCAGTGTACAATACTACAACTGTACCAAATTTGGTACTTTTATCACAATTTGAACAATTTTTCCATTAGCCGCCGCACTAAATGGAAAGATATGGTCGAAATGATTAAATGCATTTGCGAATACCCAATTATACATCGTAAAAATCTTCGAATTTAGACATTGAGTAAATAGAAATTCAAAAATATTTCATTCAAGAAACTCAGCCAGTTATCCTTTCTGTCTGAAAAAAAAAACAATTACTGGAAGCAGGCGAAGGACCGCTGGCCAAAAGTAGGGGTATCACAAAAACAGTGACGGGATCATCCACCTGGTTCCTGGACGGGGCCGCGGCCCTGGAATCCAGGGGGTTAAACCGCGAGAATGTCTGCCATAGACAAGGCTCGCAGTGACAAACCGTCCTTTACAGCATGAGTGATTGGAAAATACGGCTTCACATGGAATAGAGGAGTGCTTTTCGATGAGGTCAATGGACTCATTGTTTCATAATTTATTAAAATTTCACCAGCACAGTAATCGATCGCAACTTCTGCATGCAGGGGCGTCAATACAGGGGATTGGGGTATCTATCTCTAACATTTAAGCAAGATGGGGGTGGGGTGGTCAACGTTATAATAACCCCTCATTTAGTGAGAATAAGTACCATATAATGAAAATGAAATATATTAATAATTAGAATAATACTGAAAGACCTTGGTTCCATAAATGAGTTTTATCTGTAAAATTTATATCTAAAATGGTTTAAAATCAGCATTTGCCTTATTTTTTATTATGTCTATATTGCACAAACTTTGATAACCTTCCCATGCTTATCGCGGTGTTGTCGACTAACTAGTATTCTAGAGTTTATAAGGAAAAATCGAATTCAAATCCGTCCACACTCATTTTATGTATCGTTTATATGTAGATATACAGAAGCAGAAACAGAAAGACAGGAAAAACGAAAAACACAACCTGAGTCCTATACAGAAGTCAAAACTGAAAAACAGGAAATCGAAAATAAACACAACCTCTGTCCTATACAGAAGCAGAAACAGAGAGACAGGACAAACGAAAAACACAACCCGTGTCCTATGCAGAAGCAGAAACAGGAAGACCGGACAAACAAAAAAAAACAACCTGTGTCCTTAACAGAAGCAGAAACAGAGAGGCAGGACAAACAGAGAGACGGGACAAACGAAAAACACAACCTGTGTCCTATATTAAAGCAGAAACTGGGAGACAGGTAAAAAAAATACACAACTTGTGCCCTATACAGAAGCAGAAACAGGAAGACCGGACAAACAAAACAAAAACACAACCTGTGTCCTTAACAGAAGCAGAAACAGAGGGACAGGACAAATAAAAAAAAACCTATGTCCTATACAGAAGCAGAAACAGAGAGACGAGACAAACAAATATACACAACCTGTGTCCTATACAGAAGCAGAAACAGGGAGCGAGTCAAACAAAAATTATTCAACTTGTGTCCTATACAGAAGCAGAAACAAGCAGACAGACGAAAACACAATCTGTGTCCCATGTAGAAGCAGAAACAGAGAGACCGGACAAACGAAAAAAAAAAAAAACACAACCTGTGTCCTAAGCAGAAGCAGAAACAGAGAGACAGGAAAAACGAAAAACCACAACCTGTGTCCCATGTAGAAGCAGAAACAGCGAGACGGGGAAAAACGAAAAACACAACTGTGTCCTATACAGAGGCAGAAACAGACAAACTAGAATTCCATAAAAACTTCTGTCCTATACAAAAGCAGAAACTGAGGAACAGGACAAACGAAAAATGCAACCTGAGTCCTATACAAAAGCAGAAACAGACAAACTGGAAATAAAAAAAACACAACCTCTGTCCTATACAGAAGCAGACACAGAGAGACAGGACAAACGAAAAACACAACCTTTCTCCTATACAGAAGCAGAAACAGACAAACAATAAATCGAAAAAAAACACAACCTGTGTCCTATACAGAAGCAGAAACAGAGAGACGGGACAAACGAAAAACACAACCTGTCTCCTATACAGAAGCAGAAACAGAGAGACAGGAAAAACGAAAAACACAACCTGTGTCCTATTGCAAACCCGGAGAGAAATATATGCGTCAGAAACGGCTGATAAACAATCGTCCCACAGTTCTAGTTCAAAGTCCTGAAAACAGGTGAGACATGAAGAAACAAAGCCAACTGGACACAAATAAAAGTGAAACTGGTGCCCAAGGCGACGATTTTATTACGTACGGAGAACACTTAACAGGATACTTCACACTCCGAAGCACATAGGAGGTTCCGTTACCTGGATAGCCGGGATATAAGTCATCTTATTATTCTAAGGTGGCCCTGCAGAAGGCCAGCTGAGCATATTTTCATTTTGAATTTAGGGGGAAATAGTCTATAAAAGCCCTTTCAAGTTGTGTAACACCCCCTTGGACCGTGCCATTCCTGCCATACCCGAGATATTAATGACATATTAATTTATGACATACCCTTGACGGTATAACATAGAAATCGAGCCACAGGCATCACGTCACGCGATTGTCTCCAGGGAAGAGCTTAAAATAATAATAATTATTATTATAATTATTATAATATTTGTTTAACTTTTTATCCAAATAGAATTCTTACGTCGGCGCTGTACAATAGAAAGCACAAAAGCTACAATGAAGATATGGAAAAAGACTTAACTAAAAACAATGAGATACACGTATACCTCATTGGGAAAATATTTTTAAAAATGCCAGGGATTGAATCCCCCATATACCAAACACTAGCGGCAGCCTGCCTTTCAAACGTCGAAGTTTAATCAAATGAAAACGTTGGGGTGCATGGCAGTACAAGCTATTGGTTTCGCATCAATTCTAGAACATGCAGATGTGCACGCCATTTCTAACAGTATATATATATATATATTTATATATTTATATATATATATATATATATATATATATATTTCATTTTTACCTGCTTGTCGAACTGTAATTGTTTTCTGAAGTAAGATAAAGTTAAGTTATTCTTTTGGGAAAAATAATAAATAGTACATTCACGATTGACTTGCGTATATTCATGCACCAGTTATTAATCACGAGGCTGGTTTTACAAAGATTGTTTGTCTCTTTGTCGACAAATACCAACAACCTCAAATACAAAAAAACCCCAATATACAAAAGAAAAACATATACCAAACATCCCAATATACCAAACACCCCAATATACCATACAACCCCATAAACCAAACACCCTCCATATACCAAACAACCCCATATATAAAATACCCCCTCCCTCCATATTCCAAACACCCTCCATATACCAAACACTCCCATATACCAAACACCCCATATACCAACAGACCCATATACCAAATACCCTCTCCCATATACCAAACACCCCGATATACCAAATACTCTCCCCCATACACCAAACACCCCCATATTCCAAACACCCCCATATTCCAAACACCCCATATACCAACAATCCCATATACCAAACACCCCCATATACCAAACACACTCCATATACCCAATACCCCCATATACCAAATACCCCCATATACCAAACACCCCCATATTCCAAACACCCCCATATTCCAAACACCCCATATACCAACAATCCCATATACCAAACACCCCCATATACCAAACACCCCCCTATACCAAACACCCCCATATACCAAATACCCCCCCCCCCCCATATACTAAACACACGCCATATACACAATACCCCCATATACTAAATACCCCCCCTATACCAAACAACCCCATATACCAAACAGCCCATATACCAACAGACCCATATACCAAATACCCTCCCCCATATACCAAACACCCCGATATACCAAATACTCTCCCCCATATACCAAACACCCCCATATTCCAAACACCCCCATATTCCAAACACCCCATATACCAACAATCCCATATACCAAACACCCCCATATACCAAACACCCCCATATACCAAATACCCCCCCATATACCAAACACACTCCATATACACAATACCCCCATATATAAATACCCCCCCCCATATACCAAACAACCCCATATACCAAACACCCCCATATAACAAACACCCTATATACCAAACACCCCTTATACCAAAAACCCCATATACCAAACACCCCCATATACCAAACACCTCCATATACCTAATACCCTCCATTTTCCAAACACCCTCCATATACCAAACACCTCAATATATCAAACACCCTATATACCAAACACCCCATATACCAAACAACCCAATATACCAACCCCCCCCCCCATCCCGCCCCCAATATACCAAACACCCCCATATACCAAACAACCCCATATACCAAACACCCCCATATACCAAATACCCCCCCATATACCAAACACACTCCATAAACACAATACCCCCATATATAAATACACCCCCCCCCCATATACCAAACAACCCCATATACCAAACACCCCCATATAACAAACACCCTATATACCAAACACCCCTTATACCAAAAACCCCATATACCAAACACCCCCATATACCAAACACCTCCATATACCTAATACCCTCCATTTTCCAAACACCCTCCATATACCAAACACCTCAATATATCAAACACCCTATATACCAAACACCCCATATACCAAACAACCCAATATACCAACCCCCCCATCCCGCCCCCAATATACCAAACACCCCCATATACCAAACAACCCCATATACCAAACACCCCGATATACCAAATACCCTGATATACCAAACACCCCCATATACCAAATACCCCCCCCCCCCCCCCCCAATATACAAAACATCCCCATAAACCATACACCCCAATATACCAAACAACCCAATATACCAAACACCCCCATACACTTAACACCCCATATCCCAACCAACACCATATACCAAAACCCCATATAACAGACAACCCCATATACCAAAACCCCATATACCAAACACCCCCAATACCAAACATCCTGTATACCAACAATCCCATATACCAAACAACCCCGTATACCAAACACACTCCATATTCTAAACACCCCATAAACCATACACCCTCATATTCCAAACACCCCAATATGCCAAACAACACCGTATACCAAACACCCTCCATATTCAAAACATCCCAATATACCAAACACCCTCCATATATAAAACACCCTCCATATACCAAATACCCCAATAAACCATACACCCTCATATACCAAACAACCCCATATACCAAACACCCCATATACTAAACACCCCCATATACCAAACAACACCATATACCAAAACCCCATATACCAGACAACCCCATATACCAAAACCCCCTTTACCAAACAACCCCAATATCAAACATCCCATATACCAACAACCCCATATACCAAACAACCCCGTCTACCAAACACCCTCCATATTCTAAACACCCCATATACCAAACATCCCCCCCCCCCTCCTATATACAAAACATCCCCATAAACCAAACACCCCCATAAACCATACACCCTCATATTTAAAACACCCCAATATAACAAACAACACCGTATACCAAACACCCTCCATATTCCAAACACCCCCATATACCAAACACCCTCCATATACCAAATACCCCCATATACCAAATACCCCCATATACCAAACAGCCCCCCCCCCCCCCCCCAATATTCAAAACATCCCCATAAACAATACACACCCCATATAACAAATAGCCTCCATATTCAGAAACACCCCATATACCATAACCCCTTATACCAAACACTCCCATATACCAAACAACCCCATATACTAAACAACCCTCCATATACCAAACAACCCCATATACAAAATACCCCCCATATACCAAACACCCCCATATACCAAACAACCCCATATACTAAAACCCCATATACCAAACAACCCCATATACCAAAACCCCATATACCAAACACCCCCATATACCAAAAACACCTCCATATATCAAACACCCCCATATATCAAAAACCCCCATATACCAAAAACCCCAATATACCAAACACCAGCATATACCAAACACCCCCATATACCACAACCCCATATACCAAACACCCCCATATACCAAACACCCCCATATACCAACAACTCCATATACTAAACACCCCCATATACCAAAGAACCCCATATACCAAACAACCCCATATACCAACCCCCACCCCCCCCCCCCCCCCCAATACCCAAGATACAAAACATCCCCATAAACAAAACACCCCCACATACCAAACAACCCCCATAAACCAAACAATATAATGCTGCAAGATAATACAAGATTTATATGCATATCACGACCGTTTATGTGAGCCAGATTATCAGAATTATTATCCACTTACTTTCAGAAACGTGGTTTCTTAATCAAGGATGGTCTCAGTAGATCCCTATTTATTGCTTCATAACCACCAATAGAAACATGTGGTAATGGTGAGTTATAGCGTGACCGGATTCGTTCAGCTGACGTCTCTGACACACAATATAGTGCCTTAGTTCCTAGATGAAAAGCTACGCAAATATGATATTGGGGATAAAGAATTATCAATATATATAAACATTTTGCAGTGGGCAATCATGAATTAGAAGCTAACACTACACACACACATCACACACACAAACACACACATGTATCCAACACAATGTTGCTGATCTCCCACAAGGACGCAGCGATCTTTTCAACCGATGTTCAAGTGCTTAGGGCCCCATCACACTAGATGAAGACCTTACGGCGACCACGGCGACCTAGTAGATCGCCGTTGGTCGCCCTAAACATCGGAAGGCCCCTCCAAGTATGACTGCAAAGCCGCTCCCGCCCCGCTGACACGACGTGTGCTGGCGCCGCGAGCTTCTAATCAGAGGGCAGACGCCAGCACAAGTCGGATCGAACTGGGCGCAGAGGGAGCGCAGCTCTGACGTCATAAGCGCAGCGGCAGCACCGTGCGAAACGTGTTAAGTCTCACTAGGGTCACCGAGGTCTCGGCAGCAGCGGGGTAAGTGTGCTGAGCCAGCGCCGTGGCACGGGAACGCCGATACTATCATCTTTACTGGCGATCGACCTGCGCTGTCAGAAAGCTGGTACTGCGCTGCTGGGACACTGATGGCGACTGAATTCCGATCTGACTGCGCTTTTAATCCACGGCGACCCCGCGGCGGAAATTTTGTCCATGTTCAAAACTGGTCGCCACTCATGGCGTTCATGGTGACCATATGACCACCAAAGGCGACACTATCTCGCTCCTACGAAGCTCATGAAAACTTAAGGCCACTCTGGCTGCGTTCTACGGCGTTCTGGCCCAATTCGGTGATCGCAGCGAGATCGCCTTCTCGTGTGACGGGGGTGTTAGTTCCCACTTTGACCATACTGAGCAGAAAAAGTCTGACAGGTTTTCTGAAGGGTTAGACAATTTTATATTTTACCCCTGTGAGCGCTCCTGAAGCTTTTTGGCACGCATACAAAAGAAATTTTTATCCAAAAGGGAATTTCCTAGTGGCGCTAGGTAAAAGTGATGGATAACGATCAGATTCTTCCTAAATACAAATCTGTCCAAAATGGCACATGTATACTGTATGAAATTTTTGTTTTACATTTACGACAAAACACGTATAAATATGCTGTTGAGAAGGGAGATATTTGATACGGTCTGACTAAGTTTCGAAATAAATATTTCTCTTCATGTAAATAGTGGAACACGCTTGTATAATAGTTAGAATCAAAGTTGTGTAATTCCACCACAAAGCCAATTGTTTGAAGCTACTGTTATACCGGGCATACAACTATGACTATAAAGCCATGACGCATATACTCCCAACAGTTAATTACACAGAGAGGCGCCATGTTTTCATGGTTTCTACCATCCTAAATATATAACTAAGCCAATTAATCTTCCCAGAGCAGAGGCGGAAAATGTTCTCAACTTCGCTGGTCTGGAGCGGAATATTTTCTGGATATGTGGCATACTTCTGTGCAGAGGCGGAAATCCCTGCTCCGCGTGTCTGCAGCCTCGCATGGACTAGACAGAAGCCACCGGCCGTGGTTTGGCTCCCAGCATTGACAAGTATTTGATATATTTCATTGAGATGTCATGGATATTGATAGGTCCCTCCGTGGCCGGCTGCTGGTCAGGCGCCAAGTGCATCTAGACTACGGGGCTTCAATCATACTGGATTATCGCCATGTTTTTTGCTCCATCTTCTCTTTCTGACTGTCCCTCCCGGAAGCTCATATAGATAGTTACCGTAAATATGCTTGGACGTTTAACCACGAAGGTATATGTTGAATATTCATATATGCAGATAATGGTGCGTAATATACCTTGAACTGGACTGAATCTTTAGCAATATACAGCTGAATAGAGATTTGGAATGTTAAACTATAGTATATAATAAACTGTCTTACAAACAAATGGTGGAGAGTTTAACACAGATAATATAATAAAACCCTTTTCAATGTGTTGCTACCATGTTTTCGTTCCTTAATATGAAAAAAATTAAGTTGATGCCTGCACATTAATATAGCAAATACTGGCAGCAATCATAAATGAAATCTTGCATCCTTGCAGGGGAATGCCTCAATCACAAAATAAATGTGTATAAATAAACATATATATATATATATATATATATATATATATTACATAATACAATCTCAGACAGCATACAAAGAGCAGAACGCATCACAAGTTAATCAAAATATGTTTATTACAGGAAGATCAATAATAAGATTCATTTATATGTCATTGTTACATGAAAAAATAATTTTTAATGCCCTGCAACACTTTATGGAAACTCACTCTCCACCAATCACCGAGCATTGTATACTTTCAAGATATGTCATGTAACATCACTTAGTGCATAATTATTCACGGATTTCTGATCCCCCCCCCCCCCCCGTTACTCAAAAATTCTTAATTTTGCATACTTGCATACAATTGAAGCAGGGATACCTATCCCTGAATTAATATTCTCAATCATTTACTACTCATAATTCATTAAAT
Source organism: Sipunculus nudus (assembly GCA_026874595.1). Lineage (NCBI taxonomy): Eukaryota > Metazoa > Annelida > Sipuncula > Golfingiida > Sipunculidae > Sipunculus > Sipunculus nudus. Next base: position 44,909,485 of record CM049306.1, on the reverse strand, counting down.
TCTGTTCACTTGGTATTGTACAAAAAAGATCATAAAAATAATATATGTAAGCAGACCAGTCAGAATATTTATTGCTTCCTTCATCAACACCGATGTCAGAGCAATAACACCGAACATCACTATTGTCGTTTGTATTTTTACATTTGTATGTCTACCATGGTATATATAACCACGTACAACCAGATTACTACACAATCTGATTACAGTTATCAGACCAAACTGGTGCAAGGTACCGACAGATCAGAATCACTCTATTTTACTCCCAAATCAGTGTTAAAAAAGGGTATTTCTCGGATTTTTTCTACCGTTAGACTCTTTTTCACGTCATATGGCTGACATTTGTAGGTAGACAGATCGAGGCCTACATGTTTACGTAACAAGCTAATGGTTAATATTGTTGAGAAAATATTTATCCTTTATCGTGCCAGGTCTGAGGTTCGGCTAACGAGTTGCTTGTACAAGCCTGAGTCTTCACAGCTGTAGATTAACATTGCAACCGGTATACTAAGTATGCTTTGTGCTTAGATACCCCTAGCTCGAAACACTTACAAACGAAAACGTGTACTTCATAGCAGGTATACAAGCGCATACACAAAAATATATACTGTCGATTCAGAATTGTTCGTTGGGTTTTTATTTTCGTGGAATTCGTGGTTGACTTTATCCACGAATTTTAAACCCAACGATCATTAACTTTGAAAGTTAATTGTTTAAAATTCCGTCGTCCCTGTTTGCACATTGAGTTATGACATCGTGAAAGCCCGCTGTCGCCGTCCATGCTCTCAGTGGTATTGGTCAATAAAATGCACAGAAAGCTATATTTAGCCTATAAATTAAAAAAGTACTTCAAAATGTTAGTTAGTAAGGAAAGATAGCTAGTTCTTCCTTGGGCTGAGTAAAAAAATCAAGATTGCAGCACTGTCGGACTTACAACTTGTACCAATGACGGTTTGAAAGTGCGTCTGCACTACCTCACCTTAATGGTTGAGATTGTTGGGAACAAACAGATAACTGCACTCTGTAAACAAACCAACATCACCCTATAGCTGTATCCCGTTAATTACTGGCCGAACAATAATAGCTCAACCGTGCGGCAGAGTTAATCTAGTTAGTCCCCGGGCTGGGTGATGAGTCGCGGTCAGCTGAGCACAATTTTGAGCGGGGACCCAGTTTTACCGTGGCCTCGTTCCGGAGGTGTACTGGTCCCCACTGCAGTGGAAACGGGGTTTCTTCTGATCAAACGATCAAACTTGCTCTCATTAACCTAGTTATGCATGACTTCATTTGATGAACTCAGGTGGAATTATCCCTGAGAAATCTATCGAGATTTATCTAAATATTTTCACTCATGATTCAGATAAGTCAAACGATATTTTAGTTGTTGTGTCATTGAGCCAAAACCGCTTGCATGGGGATAGCATGGATCTGACATTTGATTTAATGAGTTTTAAAGTTGTAAACTTTCAGTGCATTTTTAAGAACAATCACGGATCTTTGGTTTATTTTCAGGTCTGTTCACAAATGAATTTTGATAAAATGCATAACCAAGAACGATTATTCCACGAAAGTTATAACCCACGAATAGTGTTTAAGGTCAAAAACCACGAAATTTAAACCCACGATATACTCTGAATCCACAGTATTAGAATAGACACTTGCACACCGGGCAGGGGCGTACACACAACATAGTACTCACGCCCGCGCGCACATGCACATGTACCTCGTTTCCGCTGATTTTGCAAGATCAGCTTAAAGTCAGTTAGTAACATGATAAGGCATATATAAGCACATACACACATTCACATATATAAGTTAATGTATATATTAACATGGACATTCATATATAAACATATGAATAAATAACGAAAGAGAATATATAGCCCTAACATTATAGACACCTTGTAACCATGCATTGTAATACTAATTTCGCTAAAGATCACTATCAACATTTACTAACCGTATTCTCCTGGGAATTATCCAGTGATAAAACATTATGTGCACGATTATCTAGCGGTTTTATCAAAACCATATGGAGGCCGCAAGTAAGACAGGATAGGAAAGGACACTGGGTTTTTTTTATCTGCTAAATCCATATGATCATGCGTGTGAAGTGTCATGCACAAGTACTATATTCAAACAATTATCAATAAATGAATTGTCGTGGACAACTGACATTGCAGGCGTCACGTTACAACCTCTGTCGACGGAGACGGCGCGGATGGTATTGATGGTCCTTCTGTGAGGTAAGATAAAGAAAACTACATTATTTGTAGGCTACTGCCATGAGAGCTGACGCGGATACAAATGAAGCTTCTGGAGGTCGTGAAACTCGCTTTATATGTTTTTATTTCTTGGGATCTATCAGTGAAAAACTACATGATTGCAGTTAGTTTTACAGTGCACGTGTTTTGGACGAATCACGTCAGGGCATGAAATTTTCATTCTATGCAAATGGTGACTTCTAATAAGTCGACAGCTGTACTTCCTCAGGTACACGTTACTTTGTTAATTTCAACAAATATATCATTTACCACAACTGAAAACAAAACATAATTTAATTGAAGTCAAGTCATATTAGATAAATGTATATTCTAATGTATTAGAGATATATATACACACACACACACATATATATATATATATATATATATATATATTAAATGGATGTCCGAAAATCTCTTTAACATACTTGCTTAAAACATATATACTCTTACGAGACCCATAAAACCATATAGTGTATGAAACGTTTTTCTACAGAAAAATGAGTATAGATTTGTCATTCAAATTAATATTCATTTAAAGTTTGATAAGGCTCATAAAGAGGCTGAAAATACTGTTTATACCCCCCTTTATACTGCCCAAGATTAAAGCATATAAAAGTATTAATTCCCTGCTATAGAAATTTTCTGGTTCAGACCATTAAAAATATTGTACATTTATTGCATGATAATGAGTTTTTTTCCCAGGATTCATTACACTTAAAGATTATATCAATATATGATCTTTTAAGTTTTCCTGTTAGTGACATTTATATGTATATATATGTATAAAACATATAAATATGTTTATTTAGGCATGTTGAAAACTTTTTCCTATAAAATTTTATAGATCATTAAATCGGAAGTCAAATGATGTTTATTTGAATGGATCATTTTATTACACGAACTTCACTCATCATTTCCTGAGCCTAGGAAACGGCACTTTGATGTGGTTTCTTAGAAGCAGCCATTTATGTTTGCTATAATAATTTCTTTATATAATCAATTGAGAGGCACAAAAATAATGTATGGAATATATTCATCCTCAGGTTGTTCATGAAGTGTAGGTGGAATACCTATGATACCTGTATATTACAAGATTTTCGTTTAATTCTGTCTGCATGATAAATAGTAATCAATACACACCATATGGCACAAATGATTGAGCGGGAAATTATAATTAACCAGCTCACAAATAACTGATCAGTTTCGAATCTGTCATCCCTGGAAAATAAAAAAAATATATGACACAAATTACCAATTCCTTTTTAAAGTTGGCTATTTTGTTTGATGAGATACCATATTTAATATAAATTCTGAACACATGGAAGTAAATGCTTTTGACAAGTTACTCATGAAAAGGTTTATCATAATGTTTGCTTGTTCTGTTACTGCTATTACTTAATTTAAGATTCAATTCCCCGCACCCTAATGTTTCAGAGATTTAGAGCGCCACCATGGATTTTCGCGAAATTCTCCAATGGGTGTCATGGTGGCACCCTACGAATTTGAAGTTTATGGTATATGGGCAAATATATTCCATTTCATGAAATAAAACTGTAATCATATCGAGTACAAGATACAATGATGAATTGTAATTTCTACAACCGCTATATTACATTTATGCACTAAAATGCCAAGGGGTGACATCAATTCGATACCTTTCTTATGGAGCTCCATTTACAATTTTATGTTAAGAATTGTAATCTAACCTTAGATGAAAATTTAAGAGAAACATTTTAAGTGAAAATAGTCTTCTTAAATTAGTTTAATTTTGTGTTTCACCTATATGTGCTGCTCATATCCAATAATGTATCATTTACATTTAAACTCATAATCTTTGCTTAACATGAATCGTATTCATATTATTCATAAACATTAGATTTACAAGCAAATGTAATAACCACATGAATTATAAACATGCCGAAACATCTTAAAAAAATCAGGCTGACACGAGTGCTGGAGTTCTAACTTTGGTATCGAATAATCTGTCAAAATAACTCGGATGTGAGAACTCGAGTACTCCTTTCTGCTTTAACACACATGGATTTGTGGGCGAATAAGGGAGCGCGTATCTGAGTATTTCATTTGTCCCTGCAGATATCATTGGCTCATTCAGATCATCAGATATTTGACAAAACAATGAATTAATTGAAAAAAATAATTACCTGTCCGATACCTTTGAAACCTTTGTGCTGGACTGGCTTAATTTGTAACATGAGTATTCCGTTTGTAATATCATTATCTCAGTAATTGGTTAATCTATCACCATGGCGACGGGCTGCACAATTTAAAACTTTAATCGTCATTCAATTTACCTGATAAAATTTTAGAATTAACAAGCGGTTTAATTAATTCAAACTTTTTGCTTCTAGCACTACAGAGAATATATTTTCATTGGATTTGATAACACCTAAACTGCTGATATGCTGTTGCTAATATAAATTTATAAAGGAGCCCTCTTAATCTTTTAGGCAGGTGTATGTTTAAATTTAACAGAGGGTTTAACAGAGGTATGAAAACAGTTAACACTATCATTTAAACATTTATTAAGGTCAATTGTTCTTATTTCAAAAAATTAAATAATTTCCAATTTAAATCTTTAATTGCTGAAATTGCGATCGGCAAATATGCTTCTAGTTTTCTGTCGTGTAATTTCATTTTTTTTAAATTTTTAACGTAAATTATCGCATTTTCAGTTCGCCAAAGAGAGCTAGTGATTGCCGGATTGATGAAGGCGACATTAGACGACCATTTGGCTCGGTCTATGCCCGCCAGTAAAAATCGGAAATGACGAATCCACGGGGAACAGACCCTGGTGTTTGGATCACGTAACATAATCTTGATGCCTGCTACATGAATGTATAACACAATGAATGTTTCCCCTGGTCCGTCATAGATATGACTGAGCATGTGACACGCTAATCACGTGGCCTGCTGACGCTATCCGTACCTATCATGTAATTAACATGCTTCAAGGGTCAACCCAGGCTGCGTGTGCACGAGGCAGTTTCACGACGAAACGTGACTTGCTGGATGACGAAATATTGCGACCCAGACCCACGAAATACTGCCGGAGAAGGGTTGTTGGGATGGGAGAGTGTATATGCCTACATATCATCCTGCCAGAACCCCTCTAAAATATTTTGTAAACTCCCCTAAATACCCAACCTCTTCTAAAATATTTGAAAAGTTTCCTAATCGTTTGACCGATTTTCGGGTATTGATGTCGTATTCCGCAACCTCTTTTCCCGGTTCCATAGGAGAGAGAGAGAGAGAGAGAGAGAGAGAGAGAGAGAGAGAGAGAGAGAGACAGTGGAATACAACCTTTTGTTTAATAATCGTAGGTTAGTGTCTGGCAGGCAATCTACCAGTGTTATAGTAGTGTAAGAATATCCATACACCTTGCAATCAGAGGTTATAGGATAGGCCAGTGGGGCAAAGCCTAGGTGTTCACAAGGACAAAATAAGGTTTGACGATGAAGTCTCATTTGTCATAAATAACATTAGCCAGTTTATATAGTTTTTAATCCGGAGGCCCAAAGGGCCTGGGCGTGTCAGTTCTTTGGATCTATTAAAATGCCTGGAAATGCAGAAATTCCTGAGTGTTTGGAAACTATGGTTACTGTTATATCAAACTCGCCAGGCAAGTATAACAGGCTAATAGTTTGGGACGACGCATATATCCATTAAAAAATAACCTAAATTAATATTTATTTGCATTCATTCTAGAGAGCCCTAAGGGCCGTGGAAAGCGTTCCGTTTGGAACGGGAATTCTAATTAAATTAAAATATATTATATTGTTATTTCTTCAAATCATACATTTGCCAAAGTCAAATATCAATTTCAGACCAGCAAATACAAGCCTGGCCTTATTTATTATTAAAATATTAATTATACATGGTGAATGTCTTTATAAAAAGTAAACAAGACGCTGACGGTTGCTTCGATCTGTTTGATGGAACATGGTACACCCCGATATATGTAAACAGTGAAAAATTGTATATAAAAACAAAACAAGATTTTCACTAAATCACTGAGTCATCGATGTAGTTTCTACTGCCATCTTGAAACTGTTATATATATATATATATATATATATATATATATATATATATATATATATATATATATATAGAATAGCAAACCTTTGCTGCACACTATACCGAAGAGATGATCTTCTGAAGCATCTGCACTCCACCTTAAATGCGGCGGTACGTGGTGATCCATCAAAGTATTTTAACTGCTTATTATGTTCATGTGAATTAATTTTTGTTCTGCAAAGTTTCACCTGTTTTATTTCCGCTATTGTGAAGACTATTGTTGTCGATAGGACGACAGACATAGACTGTAGTGTGGGTAACTTTCTGTACGTTGCTTGCCTTGATGTTACGGAGTGCCTTCTTAATTTGTTTTGATAACAATTTTAAATAGTTTCTTTTTTGTTACTAAGTTACTTAGGCCTGCTTTGTCATCTGAATGTTAATAGTCTGAATGAAGTTTAAATCATATAAATAGAAATAAAGAAGCCCTCATCCCTTTTATACACAAAACATGTCGCACATTCTCACTTTTTCATTAGACCTCCATATGACTGTCTTTTTTAATTTATCATTATGGACATGTAAAATATATAAATATGAGGATGTATGAGGATGCATGAGGATATAAATAACCTTAAAGACAGAATACCAATTAAAGCGGTTCAGTACATCCTTCTCTTACAGTCCATTCTTTATTACTGCTTCAACAGAACTGACGGCTTCGAACTTAAAATGCATCAAGTTGATGTATTGTGATACAAATCGTGTCCGGTGAAAGTCTGTTTCTGTACAGAACTTGGATAACGGGTTTAGAACGAAATATTAGTAGAAACTGTAATATCTTAAGATGAAAACACTATACTTCGTGTGTATTTAACATACACGGTATGTGAATATGTCCCTTTAAAAATATTTTCCATTAGATAATAAAAACAGTAATTAATGCAAACATCACCAGTATGTCAAATTCAGCTGAGCGTCATGGCCCATGGGCTATTTTTTTTCATTTAATTTACCGAGTAAGACACATATATTTTATAGATGTTTAAATAAACCGTTAGGAAGCATTTCCTACACAGGATGCATCTACCCCATGTAAAAGGGTATCTGTTCTGCAATACCTAAATTGTGCATGTGTTCAGGTACAGTTGACCCTGTAACTCTGAAACATCTGAAGAGCCTATTACCTGAACATGTCAATTTTTGTATTTTCTTTGCCCTTAAGTTTCGAATCGCTTACGGTGTATACGGCATATGATTTCAGTATTCAGTTTACCGGTTTCGTATTTGCGTGTCACTGTCACGTGGAATTATCTTATATAGAGATAACGTTACCACCGATACACTACATGAATCCGTATTGATTAGTCTGGCGGGGACAATTTTATTAATTAGAGATGTATAACGCTCGCTAGAATGAGCGTATCACTGTGGTTACCATAGTAACACACGAAGGTAATATATTTCTAATAGAACAGCGTACATTCATATTTTCATTTACACGAACCCTGGATGTAAAGAATATATAAGGCAGAAACGCCCAAGGTCGGCTGACTCGCGCCAGTCACAAAGTCTGTTGTTTGTTGCTAATCTTTGTACAGGCAGTCAATAGCCAACACAGTTTGGCGTTACGCATTGAACCCATCGCCTTCTATTAGCCCGGCGAGACCTGCCCTGGGCCGGGGATATAAACAGCCGGTGCCCCCAGGATTCTGCATGGAAATCGCCTCACACCCCGCAAGCCCCAAAAAAGTATTAACCAGACTAAGATGCCAAAAGCAGATGCGTGATTTGGGAGTTAAGCGTTGTTATACATATATCAAGAACTCCAGACAACAGCCAGATTTGTACGCCGGGGTGCTGTGTGTAGGTGTTTATAGTCTTATCAGGGATAAACTCAAAGTTCAACCAATCTTTTAGATCAAGGGGCCATTCCCTGTGTTACTTTATTCCCTGTAAGGCTGCATTTTGAGATGTAGGCCTTTTACTTTGCAGTGTTGTTATAACTGAGCATTTCAAAACTTATATCTTATAGCTGATATATGTAAATATATTCCTTTAATCTTACTATTGCTGGTAAGAATATGATGCTTAGAAGTGTTTCTTTATGACGTCATCTCAGAAAGGGAGGTTATGTTTTCGTTCGTGTCTATATTTTACGTCAGCAGGACTATGCAAAACTAATATTGAGCTGTTTATCTAGTAACTGTTCGGAGGTGTTGGACATTGGCCAGGGGGGACCCAGATGAATTAAGGGACGGTCTGTTGTTACTGTTTTGTTGGAGGTATGCGCTCTCCTGCGTGTAACTGCAGTCGTTTATTGAACCCTGGCAATGAAACATAGCGGTTCTGTTTTTATGCATGTGTTGTTTGTTGTTTCGGAAATTATATGTCCCCAGTACATAAAGAGTATTAAACGGTATGCATGCGGAGGGTCCAGTTTAGATGAAGACCAATATTTCTTTCCCAATAAATCGCCGATCCCTGAGCTATGATCACATTGAGAGTTTGGCCCGGCACATGCGGAAAATATTTGGTTAAAACTCGGGCACTAAAAGGTACGCTCACCGGTTCCTAAGCGGTGAGTCGTTAATGAGGAGGTGCGGCTAACGTTTAAAGCTACTGAAAACTCTCTGGCACCGTACTCCTAGGACATTTTCCTGGATCACCATGCAGATCCGCAGTATTACCAGGTTTTTTACCATAGGAATGTGGGAATCCAAGCTGCATGAGGAAAATGTGTCACGTTTTATCAATTCGAAGATTTCGTAAAAGATTGGTCCTGTCCACCAGAAAAAAGGCGGCCCCACTGGGTCGCACCTGTGGCTGTGGCCTGTAACTGTCGCGACTTTTGGACATTTACCGTGTCCCCAAATATTAGTAAAACTACAATAAAATCAAAGTACATTTATAGTAACATTACAGTAGCATTACAGAAAGGTTATAATAACGTTACCGTAACATAACAGTACATGACAGTAACATTAAAGTAACATGCCTGGAACATGACAGTAACATGGCAGAAACATGACAATAACATTACAGTAATATTACAGTAACATTACAGTCACATTACAAGAAGACTACAGTTAGTGTTTGCTCGTCTGACCTGTAAAAAAACAAACGATCAGTCAAGCACCTGTACTGCGCACGCTCTTGTAAAGGAAAATGTACGTAAATATCTTTTACAATGCACTATAAATTTGGGGTATGTCTTGAATATTCTTTTCAAGGCCGAAATGGTTCTAACCGGAGCCTCTTTAACTGTTTTTTGTAACCGGTGTTGCGCTTCCTACTGATGCATTTTTTATTTTTGAACGGATAAACCTTGTGGGCCAAATGTTTCCGACCGCTCACGATAATATATGATGTGAGACTGCAGACGCACAGTGAGCAACACAGTTGCCATCGTCTTTCCCTACTTTTTTTGTGGATGATTGCGTGGTAATCCATAAAATGGCCCTCAGGCTTCTACTCGGAAGATTAGGGTATATTGGCCCTCGTGCTCTTCGCATATATAGACTCCAACTATGAAATTGTCCTCGGTGTACTTTTCTATCAGAAGTCGTTATCAAGCCTGACCTCGATAAACGGCTCTTCGGGGCTTTCATTTTGCGCACAGACTGTAATCCAGTGTACAAGTGACATCGGATTTAAGAGTATACTGTTTATCTGGCTGTCAGAATAAAATTGTATAGTAAATGTACGCATTCATGCACGCACATACATACACACCCACAAAAAAATGTATATACTGCAGGGTTTGATTTCTTAACCATAGGTTAAAAAGGAGTTTATAGATCTCATTTTTAGAACAGGCAATTTTTTCAAAAAACCCTTTAGTGCATGTTAATTAACAGTTCAGAGTACAAAGGAGTCACGTGTGTCTCACACCTTCAGATATGAAACATCATTAAATGCGTTCGTTTCCGGTAAAATGTAAGGGGCAACCACTTGACACTTGATCTTGTGAAGAAAACTTTGAAGTACTCTTAGAACAAGTCAGTTTACGGGCAAAGTTATTAGCTGAGTTGTTCTTCTAACAAGGTTACCATGGTTACAATGTAATCAGAAAAAAGGGTGGCCAATTTTGCTCGACGCTGTTAGTTGAACCGACTGTGTTCAGTTGAAACGGTTAACTTGCCGTACCGGCGGGGAGGGTAAGGACATACGTGAACTTCTTTCCAGGCAATACTCGGTATCATTTTCCTATTTCAATTACGCTCATCACATGAAAGCCGGGTATTGCTGGCTGGGTCTAATGAACACACTGATACAACACTTGTATATGTCTGTATACTAGTACAACACGAGGAGCATGCAAAATTGATTGTATTAAACTTGAGGTATCACTTGACTTTATGACTCACTTAATTGATACGGAAATCACGAACCTATCCTCTGCATCCGAGCCTGAATAGCACCAATAATTCTCCAAAGTACGAAGTATGAAATGAGAAATGTTAAGAAAATATTGATAATAGAACAGTAAGAAAATGTTAACAATAGAAATATAATTACTGCTATATGTTTTTTTTTTTGTTTATGACTTGATACTAAAGGATAACTGGGAATCTTTTCAATATTGTGCGCTGAAAAAAAAAAAATTGAGAAATCTTTTTCATGGGCGTTGTACGGTCGTCTGCTGGATACAACAGGTAGGGATTAGGTAAATGTAATTAATATTATGCGCAGTAAATATTCGAAATATATATAACATGCTGTGATTCGGTTTTATAAATGAAACCAGATACCGTGGTCGGGTTTATGTTCGCGAGGATTTTAAAATTCGCAATATTCGCGAACGGAAAAGTATCGCGAATAAAACTATACATTAATAAGACGCTCCAACTACACAGCTGAATATTCGTTTAAAGTGAAGCCTCATTGATATACCACATACATCATCTATGTCTGTAGCTTACCGGGACATATATTATTGACATATATTTGTTATTAACAGATGTATGTTATACCATCCGTATGCCAAAGACTGATATTATGAAAAATATGACATATATTTTTTTTTTCATTTTCTGCCTAAAATGAACACGAATTCCCACTTCTTCGACGATTTCTTGGTCCTTCTCAAAGAGTAAAGAATTTTGCGGACATATAAAATACAATAGTGTAATACAATGTCATACAATAGTGTACAGTTTACTGTGTATTGTGAAATGAAGATGAAGATGAAACCCTCGGGATACACAGACAAAAAGTGGAAATCGCGAAATTATAACCTCGCGTACATGAATTCAACACAGTACATGCCATACCCTCAGGCAGGCACCTCCCCTTCGAGGATAAAAAATATCAGACTATCAGAACTATCAGAATCTGAGATATATATATACAACAGATACGATCTTTCTTTGTTGATACAACTGACCCGAACACTTACTCTCAGTTGTCACCAACAGATGTCGCCAGTGTAGTAATGGGTCAGTTGAGTTGGACAGCTGAGGAGGTGAAAAGCTGACGGCAGTTTCTTTCATTTTTGTTTTATATTTTTACATGTATTTTCAATATAATTGAAAGTGTGGATTGGCGGTTTTTACACTCGCAACGTAGGTGTCTAATCGGCTTACTTATAGCTTAAGGAATAAAAAGCATACCGGCAGTCTGTATGCAGTTTATTTTCAAGACTGATAAAACCATGCGCATTAGAAAAAAACAACTAAAAATTTACCTTTGTTATCAATGTCGCTTTAATTTCACCTTGTATCTTTAAGTTACAGCGAACAATTAAAAAATGTTGTTGAGGTTAATGTAGACACTGTTTAAAAATAAGATTTATTACCCAAGACATGTAGATCAATGATCAGGGGTGGATTTATGGGGGGGGGGGGGGACTTTTCGACCTTAAAAAAAGGAATATACAGAAAACAGAACCGGATTTTTGCGTCACGATGCATTTGAAAAAAAATGCGCCAACACAACCTAAATATTAGTGGGAAATCCCCTGACTTTACCTTCGGCCCTTCAACTTCCCCGCCGCCTTCTACAGATTTTACAGATTTAAGCCCCAGTCATATCACGTCAACGAGCCCCTACCGAATTGTTTTTGGCCAAAATGTGGACTTTTCGGTCGAGCTTTGGCCTAACATTGTTTACTCGGACGAGCCTATTCAGTATTTAAACAGCTCGCTGGGGAGCTCGTCGCTCTTTAGCGCGGAGTTAAAGAGCGACGACTACTCGCTTGGAATTCGGCGAAAGTTTTGCTCGGTAGCAGCTCGGAAAGAGATCGCCGAGGCCCGCTTGGGTATCTTTGGGATCGTCCGAAATTTCCAGTCGCGTGAACTCAGCCAGGACACAGCTAACAGGTCTAAACTGGCCGGGCGGACCACTTAGAAGCCTCGGTCGAGTTATAAACGTCGGAGGAGTTCCGAACGATGATCGGAGGAGGCTCAGACGTGCTTCTAACGACGTCCTGTCGGGCCCCTTCCCATTTCAGGTGCGGAAAAAAATCTTTAGGCTCGGCCGGGCTTCGATACTAATGATACCATGCACAATCTATAAAAATCGACGGAAGTCGGCCGGATTTTTAGAATGGGCGTGGAGCTTGCTGCTGGGCCGATTTTAAAATCCACCGGAGCTGGGGGGGGGGGGGGGGGGGGAACCGGTAATGTTACTTTGGCTTAAAGGTGCCCATTCACCTACCTTTTGAAAATGAATTTATATGTTTCTGGCTTCCTCTGTACATATATATTAAAGATCGAAGGGTAATATTGGTTGAGAAACGTTCTTATGACGCCATTGTGAAGGATATATGAACTTGTTTATCGACAACATATTTGTAAACACATCAATGTTGACAAACGAGAATGTTATACAAGATGGGTTACTTATTGCAATACGCCTTTGCATAGCGCTGACTTATCTGACTTGCTGCCAGATGCTCTTGTTGACTTTGTTTTGATTATTTTGGCAGGCACCCACATATTATAAACACATTGATATAAACAAAACAATCCACGTTTTCTGGCCTATTTTTATAAAAGCTCTAAGGAATTACCTTTAGTTTATTAAAAAAGTCAAATAGGTGATTGGACCCCTTTAAACGCAAATGACTAGACAAAATAGATAAGCACCCGTAGGGGATCCGTCCTTACAATTATTTCCCCCGCGTCTCTTATCAAACAGATTTGTCCCTGTCAACCAGTCCTAAAATACACCAAACCTATCCGAATAACGGATGATGACAGCTGAAGAGGTCATATTTCTGACCCACTTTTTGCCCATGGACAGGCGGAATAAGTCTTTTGACTGGTCCTTTGAAGCTTTTTTTGCTCACATGCATGGACTGTTTTAAGGTTGCCACGGGGAACATTACCGTGGTGCTGAAAATACACTACGTAGTTCTCTTTGTGAAAACTTCACCTTTATGGTAGATGGCGTCTACTTTGATGATAAGGTTTTCATTTTTAATTGATTTAAGCATCGCGTGAAGCGATGATTTTTAACAGTTAAACAAAACACTGACCTAGATCGGTCTGTGCATGAAACGCGTACAATTTAGGTCAATACGTTACAGGTGGAACCGTCTATTGAATGATGATGAGGTTAGGCCATGCAAATATTTGCGGATTCGCTGTTCCCATATTTTGTGGATTCTTTTCTTCGAAGCAAATGAAAATGTGGTCCTTGGTATAACCGCAAATTGTGCCGTGGCAAAAACCCCTTAAAATATCCTTATATAGAAATTGACAATTGAGTAAATTCTATGCTGATCATATACCCCATTTCAAGAACTGATGCAACGTTTTGTGTTTTCTAGGCTAGCTGGATGAGTTTCACATGTATTCTGTCTAGATTGGTAAGGACAAAAAGAGAAAAGTTTCTCTCGCTCTCACCATATTTGAGTCCGTAAAAAAACTTTTTTTTGTGTGACCTTTACATTATAATGAGAATGATGTTATTATTAAGTCTTCTTGATTTCACATTTTATGGGCACTTGGCCTGGAATTATCAAGATGTCATTAGCTGTTGTTAACACTTCTAATAAATCTCCGAGGTTCAATCGTGAATTCACTATTTACCCAATTTACAGCTCGGGGATGTGTTCCAGAACTCAGAACTTTATTACACTCACGACTCATGAAAGACATATAGTCTTTCATACATAGTAACTGAGGAAACAATACTTCTGGATTATAATTGCACTCATTAAGTAACCATACATAACTATACTCGTGTAAATATAAATATCAAAGAATTGTTAATGATGAGATCCTTAATAAACACAATAGTAGCATATAAAATAGTTAACCATAATTGTGCGAGACAATGCATAAAAAATGTATAAAAAAATTAACTGTAAACAATATACATGTATATATAATTATACATACAACGAAATCATCAATGTTTTTTATCCATAAATGCTGTAACAAATTTAGCCAATTTACAGAGTTTCCTATAGTTAGTAATAGACATGAGTTGCTCATATTTAATAATATGAGGGTTAATTGAGTACCATGTTAAAATAAATTGTTTTCTTTCCTGGAGACACTTGTTACATCAAAATTAATAATGAAATTCATCACCTAACACATTACATAATTCACATACTCTCTGGCTTCTTTAAATATTATAAAATCGACCCTTATAAACTGGTAGGGACGTTCTTCTCTGTTATCCAAAACCCTCAGTTAACCACGAGGCTACGACCTACCATAACACGTAAATGTTGTTTATCACATTGCTCCCATTGTACATGGATGACACATCTTCATGAATATAGCGTTGGTTGGATCCGTGCGGAAGGCAGCATTTGTAATTAGTTGATATCTATCTTGTACAGGTGGATTTATATTGCCATAGTTACACAGAACTGACATTAAATTAAAAATTGAATACATAGTTACCTGATCAGTTCATATAAATTTTTTTCAAGGCCCGTGGGTGTGTGCATGATATTTTGTTGCTTAAAAACGATATATTTAGGTATTCTTTTGAGATTCTATGTAAAATCTGGGGGGAAATATCTATATCCAAGCTATAACTGTTGTTTTATATATAGCTTTTGTTTGTTATTGTAAGTCAGTTTTAAAATCATGTTTACGAGGGTGTCACAAGAGAATCCGTCCGAGAAGGTCAAGGTCGAATGTGGAAGAACGTGATTATCTTCCAGGGGTCTTGTCTGAAGAATTGGACCATACACTGACTATAAGTTTGGCAGTATTATGTCTAGCATTATTCGTGTATTTCCAGATGGTCTCAGGCAATGTGGAGAGATCCCTCAACCAGCGCCGACTGGCATTGATTTTATCGGTCGGCCCCAGGCACAATGGGAGTCATACCGAGATTTGATTCGTGTGTTTGATGACTTCGTAGGAGCTCGGAACAGTTGCGAACTCTAGCTATCGTCTGCTGAACACACGGGCAGTGGTACTGTACACGGACGCACAGCGCCCGCGCCATCCTGGATATATCTAATGGAAGAATAGCTCACGTACGTCATAGAGGCATTAAATCAGGTAAGTACGTGTTATGTACATGTCGGTGACTTGTCCTAGTGTAGTTTACTGAAATTCAATTAACACGAACACTGGGTCTTTGACGTTTTTGTTTCAAGTCAGCAAATTGCTGTGCGGCAGCCGATACCAGCGGCGTTCCTATCAGTACAGACACCCAGTCAAGAGGCGCTAGAATTTGGTGGTATTTTCCAGAGTTCTCCATATGTAGCGCATATAAATTTCATACAACAAATCTGTCGCATATATGACTGTAGTTTGCCTTGTTAAAGTTATTTGAACGTAATATGATATTTAACTTCGCCTCTTATGTACGGCTGCTGATGTTATTTGCAGTCCCCCACGATTTTTTGACTGTTGTACACATTCATAAAAACCAGAATTAAAACGGCATAAAGCTAGCTTTCAAATACTGATTCTACCGATATAAAGATAGAAATATATACAATAAAGCAATTGCAATCAGTTGGAAGAGCACGGTTTGTTCCACAAAAGGGTGCACATTGAAATTTGGCAATATTTTCATAAACTGGCACATTTATTTCAGATGGCATGTTGCATTGAAGGAATGGGGTGTTGGCCTTATTTACTATAATTAAATCATAATCATACTTAGAAAATACTCAAGCAATGCAATTAAATCGATATCTGAGAAAACAGTCTATTTTTACAACAACTCATTCATGAAGGTCAAGGTCACCGGTCACATGCTCAAACAACTGGACTTGAAAGCTCCTGATTGGCTAATAACTGGTCATAAATATTCTAAAAAATACAGTTGTCTGCAACCTATAGCAGACGCCATGTCACTTGGCCACAAGATTCAGAAGAAAATATAAATGTTGGTTTTTCATATGAGGTTTTACATCTCATATTATATATATATATATATATATATATATATATATATATATATATATATATATATATATATATATAATGACTAACAAGGCAATTCAGTATTCCAAAATATTTTTCAAGACTTCTTTTAAATCCAGTTTAAATGGCAGTGACAGAACTAATCATCCACACCATTATCCGACCAAATTATCCTGTATGACGTCATCTTTGTTACCTCATTCTGTGTGACTCTTATGTTAGAGCTAATGTCACACGTCAATAATAATCCTAATAGGCCTATTTTCCTTTACATTTAGGGCATTTATTCCCTTTTATTTTAATTGAACCAAATTTCTCCGTAACAACTGTTGATCAGTCAGTTGACCAATATTGATCGGACTTGGAATATATTGTAGATCAGTTGACTATAATGTTGGTCGTCAGCTGTCCAATTTGATCGGCTAGTGAACTGATATTGATCATTTGATTGATTTTATCTTCCAGTTGAATCATGTTGATCTATTGACTAATTTTGATCGGCCCTTTGATGTTGGTCGGCTAGTGGACTTGTTTATAAGTGGTGAATAAGGCTTAATCAGTTGACTAGTGTGTAAATCGGCCAGTTGACTAATGTACATATGTGGATAAGTGGTGAAGTAATGTTGATCAGTTGACTGATGTATATCAGTTGACTTATGTTGATAGGCAAGTGGATTAATGTTCAATAAGGATGAATTAATGTTGATAAGTTGACTTATATTGATCGGCCAGTGGACTTATGTTGATCAGTTGACTAATGTCGGTCAGTATAACTAATGATGATCTGCCAGCTGGCTTACATTTATAACCGATTTGACTGATGTTGATTTACTGTCTGACGAATGTGCTTGACTTATTGTGATCCACATTATAAAAAATGGTTTTATTCATCAAGTTAGCCTGACAACCTGTATTTACTGTGCAAGACACGAAACAAACGACAACTGAACATTACTGGGAGACGTGTCATATCGTGTCATCAGGAGACGTGTCATATTGTGTCATCAGGAGACGTGTCATATTGTGTCATCAGGAGACGTGTCATATTGTGTCATGTCAAATATATCTGCAAATACATTCTTAAATTCGATCGTGGGCCAAGCGATAGCAAAGGAAGGCCCCCAAGGAGTATAACAATTTTCGTTTTTAAAGAAAGCTCGGCAAATACTTTAGTTTGACCATTATAAAAGATATGGGAAAACTTGTTTATTAATTCACTGGCCGACTACGAACCTTTGGTTGAATGCACTGAAAATATAGAACTGGGTCATTGTCTTGGGTTCTTGCCCAAACTGTTGTAGCATATATTCCAGTTTCGGGTTGCAGCCTGTACTGGAAAAGTACGTATTGTAGTGAAAATGTAATTGTACCGACAACCGCTTATAACTGTGTGATTAAATACCGGCTCACGTGCTGTTAACATATAGCGCTGTGTTTGCAAGCTCTACACGCAGATATAGGGCATCAAATGTAGCTGACTGCTTCATGCGCACGCCGATATAGGGCATCCGGTGTAGCTGACTGCTTCATGCGCACGCAGATATAGGGCATCCGGTGTAGCTGACTGCTTCATGCGCATATATATATATATATATATATATTTAATATTTTTTGGTGGAGGTAACCGTGTCCATTTTTAATGCTTACTTAACTACATATATGTACATCTGCAGAATTCCATTCCGGTTTCGGACTACGTGACAGGGCAGTATCACACGCTTCCTCTCATTTAACCAGGCCCGGTGACTACTGCACCTGCGGGCCCTGGGTGTGTAATCGTCCCCATTGCTGGTCATACCACCGAGGAGCCCCCGAAAGGCGCACTCGTTTGTGAGTGAAACACGGCCGTTGGGCACGGCCTTCCCATTAAGCCTGCAGAGCGCTTACCCTGGGTGGGGGGCCGACCGTGAAAAATCTCACCGCCTCGGCTGAGATTCGTACTCACAATATCCCGGCTTTGAGTCCTGCAATTTACCCCTGAGCCACAGAAGCCGGTTAGGGATCATCAATAGGATTATGCATAAAAGTTTAGCTCAGTCCACTAGAAAAAGGCGGCCACTAATAGGTCACACCTGTGCGTGCACGCGGATAACTTTCACCCTGTCCGTCTGTTACTTGAGAATGAGACCATGGTTTTAATTGGTCAGGCGTATTGATTTATTCTCTTGGCTAAAGCTTTCTTTGTAGCGCATCATTGTACATTTGCAAATGGCCAGGCATTAGTCTTAATCCAGTTTGGGTTATCGTACTTGCTTGTCACAAGTTATTCCTGACAAGAAATCACTGCCTTCTGCGGGAGTGACCTTGGTGTAGGACTGCAGACGAGACTTCCGTTTTTTTTAAGTTTCATGAAAAAATGGACGTCAAATAACAGACCAGCTTTGGGGATGTGGAGCGCGACGTGTGTCTTTGTATGAGACTAAAAGGTCTCCACAAGCATTAGAATACACAGAATACAATCAGTCAAACACGCGAACTGCACATGCTTACGAAAACATTTGTAAATATCACTCAAAACAGAAGGGTCTTCACGATGGTTTTCAGAAGCGAAGTGGTCCAAATTGCATAGAGTTGTGGTCCCTTCTGTGACTTTTTTTTCTTATGTTATGATTCCAATGGTTGTATTGAGGGTTATTTTCTGGATGAAGGGTTCTATGGAAATTCTTTGGGTGCCGTATGTTGGGCCTGTGCCTGATAATGAAAAAACACAGTGCAAACCTACGGGGAACACCTATGTTAAAATTAAATTCATCAGAAACACGGAAATCTTGCTAACACATGGATTCGAACCCGTAGCTCACAAGTCAGTCGTTCCACCGCTTTGAAAATGAAGCAATCTTCACTGTCGAGGCCAGTGTTAACGCTTTTGTGTTCACGCTCAAACCCTCTCCGGCTCCGTGAACATTCTGGTCCCATAGCAATTAAACGGGAACCATTCTGGGGGTCACACAAGTGGACTAGATAGGGCATAACTTCACTACACCAACTCCATGATCCCACTTTTGACACCATTGTAACGTGTTAAACGAGAAACAGGGTTGAATGGGATTCGAACCCGTAAGCTGTGACACACTAGTCAGACATTTTACCCGCTTCGCTGGGTTTCTCTTTTGTGTGTATGGTAACATATATATATATATATATATATATATATATATATGTGTGTGTGTGTTTGTGTGTGTGTGTGTCTGTGTGCGTTAATTCGCTATGTGTCGCTATGTGTACAGGACTCGTGTTCGATCCTTCACCGTCACAGCACGGCGAGGCACTTGGCACCACTGAGGAACCACTCTGTCCGTTTCAATGCCAATCATTTAACAAAAAATTAATTAAGGCAGCCGTAATTAATTGGAGCAGTTGTTCTAGGGGTCTAATTAACACATTCGGTGACATCGCCTGGAAGCCGAGATTAATGGCTGTGTCGATGAAAGGTTTTAATGGTCCGCAAGACTCGTGCAAGCGAGAAACCAACACGGCTGTGCCTGAATCATTAAGTATGGCAGGCTCACTATATACTTGTACAACTCGATTAAATGAAAGAAAATAAGAGAATATAAAATTGAATAAGATATTAAAGAAGTTTAACATCATATTTTTTTTCAATTTAAAGTTAAAGTGTATGGTTATTAATTTAATATCTATTTTGAATCAAGATTCACCCTAACTGATCCACTTAAGCAATTAAATAATAAAATATATGTTAAGCCCGTGACACATACCAGCGGTTATCGCATGGCGTTTATTTATCACACGTCATGAACGGACGAAAACCATGCGACAACACATGACACAAACAAATCTCTTCAGATCAAGGTATATGCCTTTAAACCTCAATAATATTTAATGAAAAATATTTTGTATTAAATCTATGCCCCCCCCTACAAAAAAAAATCCTACGAAGCCTATGCTTGCTGCTTATTGTGTTCCAAGGTAACTTTTTTTGCATCAAGGGCCAATAACCACATCCTATTATGCCGACTGCCAATTATTACATGAATTTTAATATTGACACGCCTTCAGAGACAAAACCCTAAGAGAAAAACAAACTTAACGGGTGTTGATCCTTTGAAATCTACAACAAACAGTCGTTACTATAGAGACCGCCAAACAGAGAACGCTTTCACGGAATTAAAATATACTGCAATTAACATCAAACGAGGCACGTGTTCCCCCTAAAGCCCCCATCACACGAGAAGGAGACCTTACGGCGACCATGGCTACCTAGCAGATCGGCGTTGTTCGCAATGAACATGGGAGAAACCGTCCATGTGTGACGGCTATGCCGCTGTCAATAGGCTTGCACGACGTGTACAATTGCAATAATCGGCCGTTTTATGCCGTTCCTACCACGTTGTATGGCGCTGCTACTCGTTTATGATCAAACTGCGTTACCCTTACGTCCGCATGAGGTTCCTACTACCCACTGAAGAGCTCGGTCGGCGACAGTGCTGCGATCATGATGATTCCGCAGCAACCGGCCCCCGATCCGTCTGCGCTCAAGACGACGGAACTGCGCGCGTGGGTAGATGCTAATGCGCTGCTTCAGACTGGCAGTCGGTGTTTGCCATGGTCCCCATTGTTGACTAGTACACATAACATCACCGGTGTAAGAAGGTTTAGTGAAGCAAAACATGTTAGCATGGACAGCTATTACATGCTACAACTGGCCTGTCTGCAAGGCCAACATATCATGCTGCCCCACGAACAGCTGGCAGTGGCCAAAAGGAGGCAGCAGGAGCGAAACGGATAGACCGATGTTACCATGTTTACTGGCGATCGACTTGCGCTGTCAGGAAGCTGGTGCTGCGCTGCTGAATTCCGATCTGTCTGCGCTTTTAATCCACGGCGACCCCGCGGCAGAAATTTTGTCCATGTTCAAAACTGGTCGCCACTCATGGCGTTCATGGTGACCATATGACGACCCAAGGCGACACTTTCTCGCTCCAACGCAGCTCATGCTCTACGGCGATCTGCCCCAATTCGGTGATCGCAGCGAGATCGCCTTCTCGTGTGACAGGGGTGTAACTAAGGTTCTCACGCTAATATCTAAACATGATACTCCATATAAAAGTACAATAAATTATCAACACAATCATCTGGTTATACTCCCTACTTGAACATGCAATACAATATCTAAGTCACAGTCCTCTGGTTACATACACTGAATAACTGATCCCCCATTATCGCTCAGCTTCGAGCGTCGGGGGAGGTTTCCTGTGACCACTGAGCGACTGCAAACATCTAGTGTTCATATTTATGACCGGTTACAGATAGATGATCGACAGAATATTGATTTGGAAGTTCGTGTTTATACATTTATATGTGTTTGTACATTTGCGCAGTCAATACAAATCTTAAAACAAATGCCCAAACATACACAATTCAAATAAAAGAACAAATCTACGGCCAAAATAATATGGGGCTTATGATATAATATGTTTAATTAATTGTTAATCTGTATAAACGAATTCGGCCAGATCCATATATCACTTACAAAAAGTAAAAAAAAAACTTTATAATTAATGATATTTATCTTTCCTTTAGTGGAATTAGATTAATATGCTCTCATTGGTATCTTTACACCTCACTGCGGTATTTCCATTTCCCGCTATTTAGGTATCTACTTACTCTCCCTCATAAGGCACACACCCATAAACAGTTAAATTATTTAATAACCTGGAGAGAAAATAAATGCTGACCACAACTACTTGTAGTTGCGCTGATGTTGATATGTTTTTAAATGAGACGGGATCCATTAATTTACAAAATAGAAATTGCTTTTTTAGGAGAAAAAGACCCGAATCACATATGAACTCGTTTGTAATTTTAAAGCAAGATATAATGGCCTCCATTTCCGAATTACTTCGCGTGATAAATCATTTAACAGATAGCTTCAAGGAAAGCAAGCTAATGTAAATAATCATTTCCAATATAAGCGTTTAATAATGTTTCGCAGTGTGCAAGCGATACTGATATCATATAAAGATGTTTTGTTAGCTATGCATGTCCACATAAACCCTGCAGCCTAGATTGGTTAATAAATGTAATTTGATGATTAATTGAATAACGGAAGCATAAGTTATAGTAACAGGAAGGGCCTATTGGTGATTCAACAGAAATCCATTTAAGTTTTTATTTTCCTCGGATCTCTATAATACGAAAGGGTTTCAACATCTACAATTACTTTTATTGTCTCCAGTGATGTAATATCATATTCTCACTTGAGTAATTAATTGAAAATTCCAAATGCAAATGCACTTAAAATGCTGATTATTTTGAAGGATGATTAAATACGTTCCGAGAAATTTGAGATCTGAATAACTAAATAAATAATGTATAGCACTCACAGTATTTCCAAAGTGAATTACTTTAATTGCTGAACGTTTTATTAGGTATTTAGTCGGGCGGCAGATTTGTTAGTTTCAGATCGTTAGCGAGTAAATGGTTTCCACCTGTTTCAAGATACGTACTTTATTCTCTGCAAACCCATGCTCTTTCTTTAAAGTGACCCATCCACATGCCGGGAATATTAAATATACATGAAGTATAATGTTTTATCCTTAAATTATTACGGTATCTGGCTATGTATTTACACCTGTACACAACTGGAAAGAAACTTGCGCTGGGCGCGAATAGTGACACAAAACAAACACAGCGGGCTGCCACCTGCTGGCTGTACCGCGCAACTTAACAAATAGAGATTTTTCAAGCTTAAACCAGTGTTTCTTCTTTCATGGACTCTCAGTCTTTCTAATTGCATTCCTTTAATAGCTGATATGTCGGGCCCTTAAAGATTCATTGAAACAGAATCCGTCAAGTAAGATTGTATATAAAAGCAAATAGGCTAGAAATTAGCATCGACTTCTGTCCTTATAAATATCGAGATAATGATTATTTAGATATACTTAGTACATATATGTAAATTCAGCATTTGGAGTAAAAATAAAAATAAACAAACCAGTCAACCAACTTCAGCAAAAACATGGTGGGGGGGGGGGGGGGAATAAGAAAAATTAAACAAAACAAGTCTAAACAAGCTGCTAGTTAAACATCACTTCTCTACGTGTACCCATGGCTATGGACAGTGGTCATTCAAAGATATATATATACAAAAATGATACACGTTTCCCCTGTACAAACACGAACGCTAATAAGAAGTTTTGCACAAAGATTTGCACATTTGAGTCCTCGGATCTTATAGTTAAGCTTAAAACGTTGCTGTATATATATGCTTTTTTTTTGGCTTCATCACCTGTTCCAGGTTTCAAAATGTCTGAAATATTTCGGCAGACATGTAAATGAATCAGACGAGGTCAGTGTTCACTAGTTCTTGGAAGTTCATGGAAGAAATTCAATTCGGCCTTCAGTTATAAAGTTATGTTTTAATTAAACATGTTTTTATCAAAGGTCCATTGTTTGAGATCAAACAATGAGAAGCCTTTGAAGAAAACTTCCCCATGAGAAAGTAGAAACTTGAGATCCCCTCTCAGCGACAGATGGACCAAACCCAAGGTGCATCTAAAATTTACACTTGAGCGTATAGGGAAAAATTTTTTCAAGTCGCCGCAGTTGTCTCACTTAGGTTTGGGTGCGAGTAGAAGCCGCATCACATCCTGCGTTGCCGTGGGAGCAGCAGCTACAAGATGCCTAATTAATGAAGGTTCACCTTGTTTAGTTTTAAACTTTCTTTAACATGTAGATTTTACGGCCTGGGTACCCGGCTTAAGTCATTCCACTGATTGCCAAGGGTCAAATCTGCCTGATGTTATTAGAACTGAGGCTGTTTGACTTCCCGACTCGATCGTTCTCACCGCTCCCCCGAGGTCCCAACCCTCGCCCGATAATTATCTCTCATTTCTTAATTAGCCACATCATTGTACACATCCTGGGGCATACCGTTGAACTTGAAAGGTCAATTTACTTGCAAGAAATTAGGATCTATCACCGGGAGAAAATCTCACCCAAAGTGCTATTGTGTGAGCCCTGGACCAGAGGGACAGAGTTAAGACGGGGTCTCCTTGATGATCTGGCGTCATATGTTTCTGCTTTGAATGTCCGGTAGGGACGGTTATTTGGCTATAAGATTTTACATCAGTGTGAAAAAAGAGTTAAAAGATTCAGATATTAAAAAAGTATACCCCGTTTAAAGTTATGTTACACTGATGGATAAATAATTAAAAAAAAAAACAAAGTTGGAAATATCAGGATATATATATATATATATATATATATATATATATATATATACACACACATATATATATATTTATACACACACACACACACACACACACACACATATATATATATATATATATATATATATATATATTATCGGAATGATCGTGTTACAGAGTGTCGTATTATTGGGATGATCGTGTTAGAGGCTGGTCGTGTCATCCTCGAGTTCCTCAGGATGACGGTTGCTGCAATAAATTTTACTTTGTTTCTTCCACTCATTCTTCTCAAGCTCACATGTATTTGATACATTCTCTGGTATTGCGTGAAATAGGCAAAATATTATTTAAAAAATATAATAAATACGTAAAATAAACGGTGTTATTTAGATTTTACATATATAGTCATACTCCATAAAATGTTTAATTTCCATAAAGTCAATTTTGGTCAAATTTTATAGTTATTACTGATTGTAAACTTATTTGCTCATTCATTCCTGTTACGAGATTCATCAAATGCGTCAACTTTTTTGATAAACTGTACTTTTAGATCAATCAATAAACCACGAGAGATTTGGACTGCTGTCACCTGATTGGCTTCAGAGAAATAAAAAAAAAGTTGTTTCGGTGTGTCAAATATGATATATTAATCACTAAAATTCACTTGTCATGATTTAGGAGTCAGTAATTATCATTAGTTCTTAATCTGACGCAGACGGGATGGAGTGTTGTTATTTAGAAAAGGCAAACTGGAGTGGATCACGGTGAGGCATACAGTCAATATTAAACCAACCTGTGCGGAAAATTAAATTTCCATGACACCCTCACGTCTGACGTCATCAAGCTCCGCTATGGCGGAAAGCAGTTCTAACTGGTGTACTTCAACTGACAAAAGTTTGATTTCACTTGCGGACTGCGCCTGATGTATAACCAAAATTGTTTTTTTTCCATGGTTGCTTATGAAAATATTAATTTTTGACCAATAGGCCGACCTGTTTCCATTTATTACCGTATGACCATCCTTTAATCACAATCGGATAGGTCGATCTTACGTTACACAACTTTCCATGGAACGCTTCAGCTTATCCCTGTTTGCGACCGGAATTGTTCCAAATAGCTATCACAGAAAACGAAGAAGTTTAGAGAACATTGGAGCAGCGATAGTTTAATCATTTATCTGTCAGACTATATAAAACCATTAATCGTTCTATGGATTCGCTGCTCATATTTTAAGTGTATCATTTTTTTTTCAAAGGAAGATCAGATCCTTGCTAATATTGCTATAACAGAAATTCCCTAAAAGATTTCTTTAAGGTAAAGATAGAGTTAAATTTTTGGTTGATCATACACATCATTTCATGAACTAGAGCAAAAGTTTTTATTTTTCTAAGCCAGCCTAATAACTTCAAAATGTATAAAAGGACTGGCCCCTCCGCGTATATTTGAGTCTTTTACCAATGCAAAAGCCATATAAAGCTGCAATTACGTTATCAGTAGTGTTTCTTAACCTGTAAGTTATTTTTAACAATCAGTTGATTGGTCTCCTTTTGACTTCCTAAACGTATATCTGTTTTTTTTATACGGTACCTTTTACAAGTAAGAACATACATTTGGCATAAGGTTTAACATAACCCCATCTAATAGAGGATAGTCCGAAGTGAGGACAGATAATGCCAACACCTGCTAGTTCCACGGTATTGAAGGGTATATTTTAACGTGCAGTTGATCTTTATTTATGCAACTGTAAATGGAAATTGTGCAGCTGTAATACTGGATTTTTGAAGTTCTAAAATTTTAAGTTTTGCTGTAATCACTGACTGTATTTCTGTTTAAATCAAAAATAATTTTTCATATTCTCATTTATAATTCACTGATGATATTTATATCATTTAAATACATGTATGTTCAGTGACAATATAAAAGAGCTTCGAATTTACTTTTTATAATAGCTTTTTTATTATAATGATTGAATATACTTTCATCATAAAAACGGGAAGACAAATGCATTAACAAGCAATCAAACACCCTAGTCAAGAGGAAGGAAGTGTTCAACACGAGTAACGTATATACTCAATCAATGCTGGTTCCCTTTTACAGACAGACAAATTGGTTTAAGGATACAACTAACGGGGGTTCCTTAACAAAGTCCATAGCTCCCAGGGATTTCGGCTGTTAACAGAAACAGTTTTTCGGCTTGATTTACATTAACCATCAGGTTGATGACGACTTCAAAAGTGCCGCTGGTGTACCTTTCGTATGACGCACGTGGCCCCGTTTTACCAGAAAGTTTCGACGTGTGGCTGCGACATATAGACTCGCTGCTCTCCCAAATCACGCCAAAAAGTCTAACCCGTCTAATATCCCAATCAATTAATTCAATTTAGCTAGTATGTGTTGAAATAAACGGTTGGCTATCGATCATTATGTGAAAAACGGCAGCGAATTCCATGGTACTCGCGCCACATGTAGTTGTTTAAGCACGACTGGGTCTATTAGTGGTGCCGGGCCGTTTACGTTCGTGAGCACCAGCGTCAGCATCATTAATTCCCTTTTGTGACTTAACGAAAAGCTTTCAGGATTTTACTGAAATGCATTCTGCTTTAAAAGCATCGGATTTTAGGTCTTACTTGCTACAAATTATTTAATTTACATTTCTTTCCAGAACATGTTCCAGCTTGCTCCTATAATATCGATCAAATGTGATAACCCTGTGTTATTCAAATTAGTCATTGTTTTGATTATCTTCTTTGCCTGTCTGTCAATCTAGGGGCGGATCCGAAGAGGTGGAAGAAGGAGGTGCATTAAGTAAAACCCTTCATACATAAAGACATTTCTCAGTTTTTACTGCTTTTCGCAGTATGTTAAGTCAACCCATTTCTTGGAATTGTCGATATTTTAAAGTGTGAACGATGAATCCATCCCATCCGTAGGTCATGGATCCGCCCCTGTAATCTGCCCCAGTCTCCCTGCCGCTGTGCATAGTGCGGACTATTTCGTGGCTGTTTAGTGGCTGAAAGCACGCGGATACGACTGGACAAATATTTTTCAGAAACAAATATGGTTTCCACAGAATAGAGACACGAGCGATTTCTGCTGTAATTTGATAGGGGAATAGAAAAAAAAATAGCTCCAATCTCAATTAAGAGCACTATTTTGATCGAAAATGGTTTCCGTCCACATCACGTGATTCCTACTTAATAAGGAACAAGGTTAGTTACATGTTAAGAGGAAACTGAATTAAATATGAAGAAAAACATGATTAATGGACGACGGATTGGTAATTATTTTTCACCTTTTCAGTCACAAAAGTTGAGTTCAGTTGAGTACAAAAGGCTGAAATACAATAAAAGCCATGATTAACTCCCTATTAAAGTATTTTACAGTATGTCCTACCAGAGCGTGTGACTCGAAAACTTAAAATTATTGTAAAGACTTTGTTAAGAAAAAACTCCACTACACATTAAAACTGAAATGATGGAACTGTCTTGAGGATTGATTCCATTGCCTGTTGATAGCATTCCTGTTGAATGAGTATGCAGCTACCTAGATACATTTATTAAAACTGTTATCTACCTTAAACACATCTTGGTACCTGTGCGACATGTACATTTATGATGTCGCCCGGGTAACAGGATGACCTTAAAATTGAAAATAGATTGAAGGGGAGACTAGTCTACAACTCCCGACCGTTGGACAAATTCAGATGACCGATACCGGTTGAAATATCTGGTCACATAAATGTTCTTATGAAAACCTTTATCATGCCAGGAACCTCACCTATATCAACACGTACTTAACCATGATTTTTAAAGGATAGGTCCATGGCCTGTTGCAGGCTCGGACAATTGAATGAGGATGAAGGTAGGCATGCGATAAGAAATATTTGCTTCATTAATAATTCTGAAATTAAAGTTTTATACAACGAATAATCTAAAAAGCATTACCTGGTGTGAAGGCATTTGAGGCACTGGCGGGTTCGAAACGGGGTTTAACGCCTTAACCACTAGGCTACGTCATATTGCCATGATTCTTCTCCGAACCATACGGTTTTTGAAAAAAAGGAAAAAAACCTTTATCTTTCATTTAATCCCATTAATACAGATTTACATCTGCAGTGAATCTTGTGTAATAAGACCACCCCACCAACTGGAATGACCTAAAGTGGTTTAATTCAAGGCGGTCTTATTAGACCGGTCATTTATAACCAATGTGAGCGCTCTCGGTTATATCAAAGGTGGTCTTTATTGACAGGTTGTCTTGTTAGACAGGTGGTCTTTAATACAGGTTTTACTGTATATCATACCGGCTTCTTTTTTAATTCAAAAACATATATACATAAAGCACCCCAAAAACATTATTTACACATAAGCACATAACTTCCACATAAAACAATATGTAAACAACAACATACAAATAGTATATATCCAATAAGGCTAAATACCAATAAGAAAAGAGATACTAATTATATAAAAAAAAATCATTATTTGTTATTATTCTGTATTTGCACATTTTCCTCTATACCCTTAAACCTACATATGCATATACATGTACATACATATAAATACATTCATATGCCCGTACAAACGCATCGCCATAGTTTTATGTCTATACACACATTACATCCACATCTTTTGTAAACTGAAGTATCTTCAAATACTCTTATTTTAATATTTAGTTAGCTGCGAAAATTCCAAAATGCCAATATACCCATCTTATCACTGTCATACATATGATTTAAGTACAAAGAAAATATAAAAATCTTTCACACTTAAGAATAAAAGCTAAATCTATTTGTAAATAAAAATCAATAAAGTCTTTTTACCGATATCATTTCAACTTCTGTGGTTAATACCAATCTGAAGAACCGTTATAGGAGCATCCTTAAAATACTGAACCAAAAACCCGCAGTCCTCTTTCCCAAAATATTATACCAAAGCAAGCAAACATGGTAAATTTAAACAGCATTCCACGTTACCTGCCATCGACCTCAGATTAAATAAGCCATAACGAAAACAAAGGTTTATTTTATTTGTACAGGATTATCTGGAATAATCCACACAGTAAGTGGCCTAGATGATATTTATGGACAGCTACGATAATCGTTGGTTTCATGTACGTCAAGTGTTCTACAGGCCCCGTTATTTACAGATCGATTTGTCCGACGTTAAATAAACACCGCACACTGAGAGCCTTGGTCCACGTCGCCCTGCGACACATAGCTACTACAAGTTAAATGACTGTTAAATCAGACCGAAGTTGTCCTGTTTAACAGAGCAAAAGGGGACTGAATGGTGTGATAATGAAACGATAAAGGCTGAAAACAAAGTCTTAAATTATCATCAATGAATCCCATGATGAATTATCGTCTCTCTATATTTAAATATATAATCCTTATATATGATTTTATAATCTGTTTATATGAATATATAATCCGTATATGAATATTAATTCCAGACATGTGAGTATGTGAGTATATATATATATATATATATATATATATATATATATATACGAATATATATATATATATATTTATATATATATATATATAGAAGAATGTGATAAATATGTTTGATCCATATATATATATATATATATATATATATATATATATATATATATATATATATATATATGCGTGTGTGTGTGGCTTTCTAAATTTCTATCTATCTATATAGATCGGCAGATAGACAGATAGATAGATATAGATACTTTGAGGAACTTTTAAAGTTAATAATTTATATTCATTTATTCATTGAAATTAAAAAGTAATTCCATGATGAATTATCTTCTCTTTGTATATGAACATTTAATCTTGGGGCGAACAGCCTGCTATAACGAACAAAATCATCCGGTCCCGTGTCTATCTGTAATAGAGGAGTTTCACTTATATAATCCATATATATATATATATATATATATATATATATATATATATATAATATCAGTATATTTCCTGTTGTATTTGTGTGTGTCTATCTATCAATCTTTCTATCTATCTAGTTACCTTGAGGAATCTTTATTAAATCATTTATATGTATTTATTCATGTAATCAAAATTAATCACGCTCTTTATAAACTATGAAATATTAAATGCCTTATTTGGATAACAACTTATAGTAATAAGGAAATGAATGACAGATGACAGACTTTACAGATAAGAGACAACCACAATAAATATAATTAATGGAAAAAATAAACATAAAATGTAAAGTGTACAGACCAAGACCTTGTCCATTACAGGATTCAACACAAGCAAATGGTAAAAAAAAATGAAAACTTGGTTGACATATCTTATTTTCCTGTCTACACAGTGTGTGACATATTTATTAAATCAGGACATCCGTACACGTAGTAACCTTCTCGAGAATGGCTAACTGACAAATTACAATTTAATTTTCATTCATACAGCTAGGAAGCAATCAATCCGGATTTGCCATTCTCGTTTGATCATGGAGAAGAGCCACCTTATATTAATCTAACACTATATTGATATTGATTAGGTGACCAGATTAGAATCATACAGCTTTAATATTAGATAAATGTCATGAGTACAAGTGGCTGAAAGGTCATACGCTCTGTATGTACCGGAAACATACGCAGACATGCCAAAGATAAATGGCCGAATAAAAAGATGATGAGCAACAGAAAGAAAATTAGTATGCTTTGAAAATCCCTGTAAAATTTGCGACAGCAATTTTCTCATCTGTCTCATTTTAATTAAAGATTGAAAAAAAATATGAAGATAATGTAAAATTATATAATTTTAAACAAATTAAGTGTGCGTTTTACACTCACGACACGTGAAAGGTCCATGGGGGCATTATATCTACCTGACCTAATTTTATGAAAATTGTAAACCGGCTGCGTTATGCCGGGTATATAATGTCTGCTTTGTCCTACACGGCTTTGATGTTGTTTTCCCAAGCACATACTAACCCAGTTTGAAAATGACGAAATAGCCGTTCAAAATGGCAAAGTTTATGGTGAATGCCGATAATCATGTCTAACACCTGGTTCCGTTTTAGCATACAAGTTGCAAAGTCACGACAAATATGTCAGATATATGTTTTTTCTAGCGGAGTTAAATATGATAAGACACCTTTGATTGGTATGCTTAATTCTCACTACAAGTCGAGAATGATCTTTTAACACTGGGAACAAAGGTCGAGGTTATGAAAATATTAAACAGTAATGGTTAATAATCAATTAGTAGTCAAAACAGTACTTAATGTCTTGAATATAAAGGGAAAAAAATATCACAGAAAAGTTAGTGGTTGACCATACATTACCTTGAAAATATGGTTAAATCATACTCGTGTGTTTTGTTCCGAGGAAAATGTCACATTTTCTTGAATATGGTAAAGGTAACCCTTGTTTAAGCCCGTAATGGTCCAGAAAATAAGATTGTAGACATAGTGGTGATGCTATATTAATTTGTGAAAGTAAACCTAGGATCAATTTGTTGGGTACGCGCCCAGGTCTTTTAGCAGCCTTGATATAGGTTTCATCTAACTACCGGTTCCCTCATAAAAGCCCCGCGTGCGGCTGGTTCCCCTGCTTTTTGTTCAACATTCTGTTAGCAGGATCGATCTGCTTGCAAAGTGCGGTCTGAGCACCCCGGTAGGTTGGACGGTGTGGTTCGATTTTCCGACGCTGTCAGTTCTTGGACTATTCTATTGTTAAGTTGTTTAGGCTGTGGTCGGTACAATTGACAATCTCACACCTTAAAGGCGGTGGGATCAGCTAAAAGGAACTTGTTATGTAAATATTGTTCTCCCAACTTTTCAGATGCGGCCACTTGACGGTAAGAGTGAGCGAGTCTTCCGCGGAAGCCGGGCCAAGTCCGTGCAGCGCTGAGAGATTTGCTGGATGTCGCGGATCATGGCGGGGCTACGCACATGGTTTTGTTTCATGTTCATGACAGGGGTGTCAGTAGAGACTGACCCACATGTAGTTAAAATTGACGGTGATATCATCCTTGGTGGTTTATTTCCGATGCACGAAAAGGGCACCGGAGGAAAAGCTTGCGGGGCCTTAAAGGAAGAAAAAGGGATCCAGCGTATGGAAGCTATGCTCTATACCATAGATAAAATCAACCGCGACCCGAATCTCCTCCCGAACATAACCCTGGGGGCGCATATTCTAGACACTTGCTCCAGAGATACATACGCTCTAGAACAAACCTTGGATTTCATCAAAGCTCATTTAACCAATCTTGACATCACAGACTACCGATGTGCCAACGGTACGCCACCAATTTACACCCCAGCGAAACCGGTGGCTGGAGTTATCGGGGCCGCCGCCAGCACTGTGTCTACAATGGTGGCCAATATCCTGCGTTTGTTCAAGGCAAGTACATTTATTTTCCTCTTACGCCCCATCAACACAGCCCGTTCCCACCCATAATCCCATAATGCTAACAAGAGAAGCCCGGTCCGTAATTTGTCATTTACCTTATTAATTGGTTGGTTTATTGACGGCCTTTTTTTCTATAAATGGCTAAATATATGAGACATAAATAAAATAATGGACATGCATGCTTCAATAACACACGAGAATTCATGATTTACATATAATAATAAAGAAAATATCTATTTTAGAATATATGCTGACTTTCAAGAGAGAGAACAAGAAGTTAATGTCGTAATGTCTCAAGTTTGTCTTGCTGTTCAGGGGCGGATCCAGAAATTCGGGAACAGGGGGCGCTAATACTGCATTGGCTATAGGGTTGATGGGTATTAAGAAAAAATTTCTTCAGTTGTGTATTTAAATTGTTTTGTAAATGATATATGTATAAATATTTATTATAATTATTATTATTATTATTAATACAACCTATGAAAAATGGATCGCCTCTCTCTATATATTAATAACATTATTGATGTAGCAAATCACAGAGCTGTTCATTAATATCCTAAATTTATACATTAGAAAATGATAAACTATGGATAACTTAATAATCTTATTGCCAGGGAATGGAAAAAAAGATGTATGAAAAAAAATTACGAATAACGAATAACTGGGAAAATAAATAGATAAAATGACAGATGTTATGGCTGAACGGGGGGATCCGCCACTGTTATTTACCAATAAAATACGCGTGTTTTCGACAAACTACATCGCTCAGTCGTCTTCATATGTTATTTCCCCGGAAAAGAAAAGATCTTCTAATATTGACGCTAAATGCTAAATTTGCGTGTCAGTTATTTTTCTGATGCAATTCAGTGACTCAATAAAAAATAGCTTTTGTTAATGGAAATAACACTGAACCACCCATAGATAAAGCATCTGTTTTTAGGGGGACTCGTGGATAAAATGAATGTAATAAAAAGTATAATCACATAAAAAATTCTGTTTCTAGGGTTACTTAGATTAATATTTGGTCATATGCTTTTCAAAGTTATGCTTATTCTTTTTCTGCAACTTGACTTTAGGAAGTCAACGGTGCAAAGTTAGACTACATTAGAAATAAAATGTCAAGAAAACTTTCTGCTATTCATGTATATTTTTTCATATTACGACACCAGGGTGAGTTTTAAAACATTATCGCAAGTTACACGCAACCTGTTTTATATGCCCAATCTTGTAGAACTCTAGAGCACAATTGCACCCTTACTCGTACCGGGGGAATTTTCTGGGCTGCGTGGTTTTGCGACAAGCAGTTGACAACGTGGGTATGGCATTATTGTCCTTTTACCGTCAAGTTAGTGTCGCAGGTTCGCCTTGTATTATCGCTTATCTGTTGAAGCAGGAGTCCTTTAATCGACAGAGTATGACTGGGAGATGCTCAAATCTATAATACGTTACACCGGGCACTGAGGTTTCCGCTCGTTGATTCCTCTACCAACTTTTCCGTCCTGATATAAAAGAACAGTCAAACTAAATAATGGCTCATCCCCAGAAGGTTGGGTAAAGCCCATGGCCGAGGATTCCAATCTGCACTGGGTGTCTTATTAGTAGATTGGTTACAGCCGATGTGTAAATTAAGTCATCCAGGTGCGGTCTGTCTCCGTCGTATTATGAAATACCACAGCGACCCGCGGGATGGTTACTGACAAGAGGGAATATGTAATTACAACTGAACAGAACCTAATTCATTACCAAACAAAGAAAGGTATGGGTTGTAATCTTAATTACATTTCTACCTGGGATTATAGGTGAGGGTCACCCCTGCTGTTCAAACATGGCCAGCCGCTATATAATACTCGAAAAGGGAATTCTACACAAGGATAACATCACAGCTAATAAATGCTGACATCAGCATTATGTGCCAACAGATGTCGATGTCAACTGTCAACATTGTAATTAGTCAGTGGCCATGAGAAAGCAGAGTATTATGTAAATTAATATCGCCAATTTTCTTTGTGTCACATCATCTCCATTTGAACTGAATTTGCATGAACAATAACGCTGTAAAAAAATTGATTATACTCTAAAAATTTAATCAGTCACTTTAATTAATTCCAATTAAATTACCAAATACGCGCGCTGTAAAGAGTTTTCAATTACTTTAAGAACGGAAGCGCTAAATATCATTTGACTGAAATGTCGGTTGTGTCTTAATAACATCAACATTTGCAAGATGTACGTCGTTTATACAAAGTAATGCGGAAACGAAGGCTTGAATAAAATTAAAATATTAATACCGAGCCCCGTGAGGGAATATACACCATGCTCTATTTCTCAACGCATTTTAATGTAAAGCTTTTGGCAAACTCATATATTTTATACAATTTAATAAATAAAGATTGTGTGGCGACTGACATCACGATAAGAATCTGAATAATTCCTATTCCTACTTTCTGGACTCTTATCTGTGATAAGTACCTGAGACTCGTTTATGTTTTTGCATGAGCCAAGTGATATTAAATGTCGTAAATGAAAATGGGATGTGAAAATTAGATGATAGTTTGATAAGTTTCCTTAACAAAAAACTGACATTCCCTGAGAGATCGTTAATTGCTGTCCTATACGTATAAAGCTTTATTTGCCTTACGACTTTACTTCCATAATGTCCTGTTAAATAAGAACAAATATAAAACTTGAAATCTGCATTCCCGTTTATGCAGGATTCGCCATTTACTTACACGACCCATAATAAAAAGTTCGTTCGTGCATATATGAGTGTGCATTTGTGAATATTCCTTGATGACGTTCCTGGATCCGAATCATGATCAGATCCACATCCACGATCTGAACCTAATCGATTCTTTATCTGCCCATTTCCTAATGCCCTAAAAATTTCTTAAGATTCCGTGCATGATTGCGTGAATTCTGTTGGGAACAGACACACAAACAGACGAACGGGAATGAATACATACCTTCCTGGCGGAGGCAAAAACATGTTTGACTGGGGGAGTAGAAGCGCTTGACCATCTATGTTTGTCTTCTCAGGAAGAAAATGTGGCCTTTCTGACTTGTCAAAAATCTAAATGATTAACAGGGGACCACTGTATAGTCGGTTACAAGACTAGACAGTCGCGCTTTGGTTTCCTCAGCTTTCTTTAATTATAAACGGTTATAGGGTGGGCATTTGAGTAGACTCCCATGATACTAATATTGGGCAGGGAACCAGTCTAGCTTAAGCAAGTATGAGAAAATAAACTAGTTAGCAGTGCTGTTATAGTCCCGCTGAGCTTCCCACTGATCATTCTAGGTATAACTGAAACATATAAAAACTCAAATGTTTTCCCAGGACTTTGTAACAAACACTTTCTGTAGAGCAGCCCCACGCGTTTTATCCCACTCACTGCCAAACAGAAGAGGCGCTTCGGCAAAAAATATTTTACCGGGTCGTCTAAAGCCCAAAGAAAAATTTTTGATATAGCAAAGACAGTCATATTATTTCAATATAGGCGATGAAAGATGAAAATCATTAAATATGGTAATTATCCGTGAAAGTGATATGGCGTTCGATGTGGCGTAATAATGGCGAAGGGTACCAGCCTAATTGGAAAATATAATTATATAGCAGATCCGTGACTGACTCTAAAAGAGCAGGGTGAAAGTCAATGGTCGCATGCAAATGGTCGTTTGTTTGCGTTTCTCCTCTTTGGCTAGAAACTGGAAGGCCAGAGTTGAGTGGAAACAAGGATAACTCAAAGTAAGGATAAGAAAGTATTGGAGCGTAGAACATAGGTTGTGGGCTGATTGTGATACCGACCTGGAACTACAGGGGCGGATCCAGGATTCTGGAAAAGGGTGGGGCTGGTTCCAACTCAGGAAGATCCATGAGAAAAACCTTTGAAAGGTCATCACGTCCGGAAAGGAGGGTTAAAACCGCACTGACAGGTTTGAAACCCGTAAGAAAAGGTTGCGGTGGGTGAAATGAGGAGGGTTGAGACACCGAGGAACCCCATTTTTTGATCCGCTACTGAACTACTGACCGTTACCGCGAGTGAAAAATAGTCCTTTGAGAACGATCTGCGGGATGAAGTTTGCCAGAAGGCCTCATCATATTTGTTTATTCACTTCATTGAATCGACCCATGGCACGCAACGACTCGCTGTAAGACACTGGCCGTATCCAGTTACCAATCTGCATTTTAATCACTGGAGAATAAAATGGAGTCCAAAAGGGAAAACTAGTCGGCAAAAAATGTAAATTTAAGACACATTCACTGTTAAATTCAAATAAGGATACGTTATTATTTTGATACCTGTCCTCTGTTTAATCAAATATATAATTCACTAATGAATCTACAGGTAGTAGATTATACGCGACCAATGTAAATTACCTGAGTAGCGAGAAGAAACTCAAAAGTACGCTAAGAGAGCGACAAAAACATACATAGGTGCATATATGGTTAATTTTTCCGTTATGCCTAATATTATATATTGTTACGAACTCACTAGCGAGACAGTTCGGTCCACTTTCATGTCAACCCGTAACAATATATAACAGTTAAACCTACAATCACTAACGGGACCTCGATAAAGTGGTAACATTTTCTCGGTGGTCGTCTAAGCGAGATCTGCCATAAAGAGCAAAAGATAATTAAGACCGTGAAAAAGTGGTCTTTCTTTTGAAGTGGTCGCTAAACCGAGGTGGTCTCAGGCGATTTTTATATGATATAACAACTGGTGCATCTAAAGGCTGTTAATGCTACGAACATTTATCGAATACTTAATTAAAAGTATGTCATGTACGCCATACAACTTGTTTGCCCCATGTGTTACTGTACAGAATTTATTCAAATTTTAAGGTTTTGGCAAATTTCACAGGATAATTTAATAGGTTATAAGATACATTTATATGGTATAACATACAATTAACTTAACTGACCCCAGAAGAAAAAAAAAAAACATTTACGCAAGTCTATATTGTCCACAGTGAATCAACATGGGGTTTACATTTTGGGGCAAGTTTTTTGGGCACCTCAAACACATTTGTACGCTTAACAAGGGAAACCCGTATAGTTTTTTTTTCTTCAGAAATTACTCGATTTGCTCCTTTGTGAGCCATTATTTAGCGGAACTTAATATACCAATGTCTTGTTTATGGTATTTGTGTTTTTTTTCGGGACAATAAAATTCCCCCGCGATAATTGGAAAATATCTTCCATAAACAGATGAAAGGCGGGATAAAGTGGCTTATATACTGCGTGGTATACATTATTGTGTTTTATATCTGCTCAGTCTAATGTATAATAGACTAATCGTCCTCAAAACAGGAAATAAGGTACACAATTAAACACAAGAATAAGTGATTGACAGTAAACATATCGATTGGAGAAAAGATGTATTAGTGACTTGCATATTCCCAAGTCCCAATTAATCGTGTCATATTGTCTGTAACTTTCACAATAGCCTAAGAAATATGAACAAAAAGACGGAATTTCTTCCATTTGGAAAAAGAATGGGAAACACTAGAAGCCATTTTCATCAATA
Organism: Sipunculus nudus; assembly: GCA_026874595.1. Lineage (NCBI taxonomy): Eukaryota > Metazoa > Annelida > Sipuncula > Golfingiida > Sipunculidae > Sipunculus > Sipunculus nudus. The sequence goes on along the minus strand of CM049306.1, from coordinate 44,870,759 downwards.
ATTTTAATACAGTCGTGAACAAAGTAAACTTTCCCTTTTGATTTGCAAAAGAAATATACCTTGTATGAAGTCTGTACAATATCTAAATAAATGTACGTTAAGCTGATACCAGTGTTAGTGTCAGAACTGCAATCATTAATGCAACCGACAACCCTCCACATTAGCAGGTTATATTCACACTGTAAGTGCACGTTTGAGTAACCACACGAACAGAAATCTGACCATCTAAATTACCCGGAATAAATACCATAAATATAATTCCGCCACTTATATATTTCCACTGTTTTCATGGGTTTTCTTGTATTCTTAATTGTTTCCTGGTTCGCCCGTATTTGCCTCTATGTTGCGTGCCTTACTAGTTGTGCTTGATAATGACTACTGGTAGGTCTTAACGTATCAGGATTAATCTCAATATAACTGTATGTTAAAATGAACGTACCCAATTATGACCGGCTTAGGAAATAAGTAGAACGCCGTGTTTTCGATTAAGCATAATACAGTCCAACATACGGTCAAACAAACGTTTTACAAACGATGTTAAACTGCACGTTATATAGGATAAATAAACTTTATTTATTTTGCATGGTTTATACAACTAATTTAAATAAAATAACAGATGCATGCGAATAACTCTCCTTGGCTCGGATAGTAGCGTGCGTTTTGTCGGCAAGGATATCGGGGGGGGGGGGGGGGACCCGTAGAGAGGTACCGACCTTGGGCGGGCCACTACAAACCTATACAAGACTATCAAATACTTGTTTGAATATACAGTTCTTTTCATAATGTTTAGGAAGGATCTGTTTCAGTATGGTCACGATGGGCGCTTTATAGAATGTTGTTTATTGAATTTAGGACAAAAGAAATAAAGGTATGGTTCTCAGGCACCGCCCGCGTCAATTTTAACCCCCCGCATCAAACATTCTTTTTATTTTGATTTTCATCTTTTAAGAAGATAAAACAATACAATTGTGATCAGATTTCCTTCGTTATGTAGTGATATTACCTTTTTAGCAAAAAAGTTCTGTTATTATCATGATTTCCCTGACATTTTATAGAAACATACAAAAAAGGTAAAACTGAGAACCGTACCATTTTTGGGCCTTATCCTTTTGTCTTACATAAAACACCCTTATATACGCCGGGTCTCAGTTTAAGCCTATATAAAAGTAAAGATATCAAAACAGTAACCAGTCCATATAATATTGTTACGGTATATTCAAATTACTGTTATTCCTTGTGAAAGTTTTTTTTATTTAAAAAAGGCCCACACCGATCTGTTTTACATAATTTCCTTCTCGCTCTGTTTCAACTATGCATATTTATTACAGAATGCTTTTCAATGTAAGGTATAGGGTCCTCAACGGTAAACTGACCATTATTAGAAATATTACATATGTCATGAACTGATTGTTAAGAAAATATTCAACGGCCACTCTGTACATATGCGCCGGCTGTGAAATCACTTTTAATTTCATATGATATACCAATATGATTCATATCTTCATGTTATATTTTAATGTCTTATCGTAAAGGCCTTTAAACTCTTATTGCCACTAATATTTTTAATTAGATGGTAGAATGAATGTGTTTCTGATTTATAAGATTCATAAGTCAGCAGTCTCACGTAAGTCGACACATGCCTGACACACCTACAAGACATCCGGTGCAAGCCTCGCTCTAGTGGTCTCGCGAGATTCACACGTGCGAGTGTCATGTACAACCCTCAACGTCTCCAAGTCCTTAAATTCTCAGATATCGCTGTCAGAAAAGTTAATTATACGTTTCTGCCTCTCACCACCAAGTCAACTTTGTCAATAAGATGCCGGATAATATGCCATACTTTATTTTCCTTTGAATACCCGGCACGTGGCGGCTACTTTATTAAGCAATAAAACATTTCAGACCCACAGGGGGGCTTGAGAACATCTTACCTAGATGACAACCTGAAAACAAAATGGTGCCAGTCGAGGCCTGAGCTACGTACCGAGTACTGAGTAAACTGAGTGAACCTTCACAGATACCTCCTTGGTATTAAATAAATATAGGTGAAAAATGAATATATATATATATATATATATATATATATATATATATATATATATATATATATATATATATATATATATATATATATATACAGTGAAACCTCGCCTTACGACCATCCCCTTTTTAACAGGCACCTCGAACCAACGACTACTTTTTGCAGGTCCCTTATCCTTTTCGCTCTTTATTTAAGATCTCGCTCCAAATATCGAGATCCGGCGGTCGTTATTTCGAGGTTTTACTGTATATATATATATATATATATATATATATATATATATATATATATATATAAATTTCATAATCATTCCTTGATAAAACCAATGATTCAGTTTCTGGTGTTACTTTCAATATTTTGTTGTTTCATACATTTTCCAATTACTTATTGGTATGTATTTCATGTGCACCCTAAAATTTGTCTGTCCCAAGTATCTTATTGTGTATAATTTATTCACATGTATAGGTTTTGGTAACATTCACAGAATAAATTTAATAAGCAAATAATAATTTCCCTGGCTTGTAGGTAATAAACGTCTCTAAATATCTACATGACTTGTTAACCTTTTAACATTTAACCAGACATTTAATTGCTTGGATAAAGCTGGGCAAATGTAACCTTCAATCTTTCCTAAGGTTCCTTAATTATCTTTTATTTATTTATTTATTTTCTTTGTTTATTTTTTATATTGAGAAACTGTTATTGTTAGGACTGTTTCTTTTCGTTATTATATCAGCATGCATATTTTAATACTGAGGTGGGGTACTAGCGATGCCTGGTGCTTAGTCTTTTGGCGACGTACACATGTAAAACACTAAGTTAGATATATACCATGCATGTATTATCATTTATAATGCTCTGTGATCAAATCGATTTACACATTCCTGTACAATATTTGCGAGACCCGTTCTCTCCCCAAATGGCTCAGTAATCTAAATACTGCACATTCATTAACATTCGGGACAACTTTCAGTCCCTTCGGATTGGTATCGAAGAAAGGCTTGAAAATTTCATCTGCGAAAAGCTGTGATTTAATTTTGACCTAGCGCGGTGAAGTTTAAACACATGATCCGATTGCTCTTCTATTTAGTTGGCATGACGATTTACTGTAAATAATGAATGTGACAGTACAGGTCTGTTTACAGGTTAGTTGGATCGCAATATTTTGTTCATAAATAATTGAAGGTGATTTGTTTTCATGGTTATTTATTTAAACAAAGGCGCATCACTTTCATGCAGAAGTATGACTAAATACGCTAAGTCAAACGAGAATTGCTAGATTGTTAATGGAATGTTGATCTATGACCACTTATGTGTTAAGAAAATTGAACAAGGAATACGTTATTTAAGATTTTAAGCATTTCTCACAATCCTGTGACGTCACGATTACTGGTCTTCTGCATGTACATGTGTGTTTTGATGGTGGTCGGATTGCGACCACACACGCACTAAAATATACATGCTTTCACGTTTAAATGACCTCAAGCCAGAACTGGCCTCTGACCTGGCGCTGATCTTGAAATTCTTGGTTTCCCAGCATGCCTTGTTGACCCACCCTGACACGCCGCGTCCATCCAGGACAAAGTCACACCAAACAACTTGTCTCTCCGATCGGTCTCTATTAACGGGCATTGATTGTTCCCGGGGCCATGAAGCCTCTTGTTTATCATCGATAAACAGTCCCTCCATCTTTATTGTGGACCTTAAACTTTCTGGCACCCGACGATACGATAATTTGACCCATGTTAAACCTTACACAAGCTGGTGAGTGCTCTTTCATCCATACATGGTCAAATTACAATAGCTTGTGTCTTATTTTAGTATTTATGACTTCTGCATTCTTAGACTTGCTGGTAAATAATTAAACCTGCCCGGCTAACAACCGACAATACAAGTCTCAATAAGTTCTCATCCACTCGGCCTTTACCGGAATAACACTTAATGCGAAATCCCTGATTGAGAAAGAAAATAAATTACAATCACTCATGTTATTTTGACTCCACCAGTCAGACAAGTGTTCTAGATTCCCTTTTGCTTTGTCCATTCATTTCCACTTTATTACATGTAGTAAGGGACATAGCTAAGAAATTACGGGGGCTTAAAGTCGGTTTTAGTAACATTACATCCATCTTCGCTTGGGGAGTAGGCATAAATGCCATGGAAACTATTATGCCGTCTTGACATTTATTCTAGCATCTGGTTCTGTCCTCACCTAGCATAAGCCAAAAATAACTATTTTAGTATTTAGTAATTTTTCAGTAACAAACTTTTGGAAGTTAATGAGAAGAGATTATATAGCTTGTGTACGCACAGTCCTGGATATATGGTTAAACCAGGTGTTGTTAAACCAGTCCGAAGAATATGAAATGTAACATTATCTTAACTAGAAATCTGCATTCTAAAGAATGCAAGCCTCCGCCATGTGTTTGCATTCACTTATTCGGCTCATATCTCAAGGTTTATTCGTACATAAGTGACTTTACATTTTTGATTATTCCTTTATGCCGTTCCTGATTCCGGATCATGTGCCGGATCCACACCAGATCCTTCTTGGCCCATCCCGAAATGTCCTGGATTCCGTTCATGTTCACTCGAGTTGAAATTTGAAGAAAAAAATCCACACACGCCCAGATACGCATACACTCCTGGCGGAGGCAATTGAAGGGGAACATTGCCTTGTCTTTAATCGCGTGGTTGAAGTTCCCGGATCGAACCTCTCAAGAGCCTCTCAAAGACGGGGTGGGTAAATTTATATAGAGTTTACAGTCGAAGGTAGTATAAGAATATTAAAAAATCGAGAATCTTCTCGGGAAAAATGCAATACTAATCCTTCCGGAACAATGAGAATTACAGTTAAGTAATTTTACTTGAATTCAGGTATTGACATCTGCTGATGTGCTGCCCCACTTGCCAGCATAATTTGAGTACAATTACAGCAGAAATACAGCAGCTGCTCCAAAAGCAGCATATGCTGATCTTTGGTACGGGTACCTTCTTATTATCATTCGGTTGATGTTGAAGTGATGTGTTTATAAACAGTATAATTTACCTCACCTGCAACTTCCAGAAGACTGTTTTCAATCATCACATTAAGCCATTGCTAAGAAACATTAAATGTAAAAAGAGATTAAGTGTTAATATGTCCATCTCAACCTTTGTTATCAATAATCTAATGTATACACATCCGAAGTGTTCACCGGGCTACTTGTACTGTGTATCATCTCAGCCTTATGATGTTGAACCTAAAATGCAATAATCTGAAGTGCTAATCTTGCAACTTGAACCTGTGTTAAGAAGCATGGATGTGGGCTGGTGTTACATTTATATGAGCTTTTATAAAGTATTAGAAAATATTTTAACAAACAGTTGTTTTCTTCATTGCTTCATTTATCACAAACTATGATATTCTTGTAACAGTTTTGTACTTTGGCCTGGTAGGATAGGAATCATTACACAATTACATTTAATTCTCATTCTTTCAAGAAAATCAGAATTCTCAATTCTTCATTCATCTTTATATATATATATATATATATATATATATATATATATATATATATATATATATATATATAATGTTTTGAATCTTAGTCTTTTTACCTTGCCTTAGTTAACGAGACCAACCATTGACCTATAACCTCGACCCCTATATAACCGACCAAGGGAGACTACTTAGCATCAGCAGGATAACATCCACGGTTATTTCAGGAAGTTTGGAAGTCCAAGCATTTGGGGCATCTCGGTTGATCCTGGCACCTGACAAAAACCATTACCAAACAGTCGTACAAACAGTACACAGATCTAATGGGGCACGGAGTGTGACGCACAAGCCTCCCCCAATTTTCAACAGTCACGTCCTTGGCCGGATCTTTGAATACGACCGCCTCCATTGGGAATTAAATCCAGTTCAACTTCTGAGTCGTCCATAGTTCTACTGAACGGGGTTACTAGTTCAGCTGTCCATCAGCACGAGACTAGAATAAATCATATTATACGACACCCTGAAATACTAAGTCAGACGGAACGCTGTTCAAAGCTGTACTAAGCTATATGTGGCTGAGTTCAGCAGAGGCCATAGATAACCCAGGGTACAAGTCTACAGTTTTATCTTGTCTAAAATGTCGGCGGTGTCCATCTTGTCTTAGTTGTTAGGAGGATATGCATTCGTCCCTATTCGTATGTGTGTGTGTATGTGAGTGTTTGTTCACAATAGAACTTTTGCAGTCATGAACAGAATCTCATGAAATTTTCAAGGCATTTCGGGAATGGCAAATGAAGAAACGATTAGGTTTTGGTGTGGATCCGGATCATGGATCATCAAGGAATATTCACAAATGCAGGGTCAATTTTGTAATAAGTGAAAACAAACACGGTTTGCGAAGCGTCCATCAATCCCCAAATGGTGGAGGTCGGTATGCTTTAGAATACAGCTTCCTAGTTTTAAATATATCGTGTTACAGGTTTATTAGTGTTACAAATTACTTCTTAAGACCACATCACTCATTTTGGTATTATTTAAAAAAAAAATTGCTCTTCCTTGCATTCAGAATATAAACAAAATGTGCAAGTGATGTTATTCGGTCAGACATCTCAGTTATATGAGCATTTGATTATGTACTTCAGATCCGATGCAATAACTGTGGCTTATAATACTGGAAACGCTCACTGGAGCCGAAATGCTGGAGTCATTAATACCGAGGTCGATTTATTCGAAAAGCCGCTTAATTAGATCTGCCCCCAGTAGGCTGTTAAGCCGTATAGTTGATAATGAGTATTTCTATATCCATATTCGGTGCAAGAATTGTTTTAGGGATTTTCTTAGTTCCTTGAGGTTCAAACTCACTTGGTATTTTTCTCGAACCTCAAACCATAAAGGGTCTTTTCCTTGGCGTACCCACACAGGTGTTGCGTGGTAACGATATAGTGCCACCACCATCAGTTATAATATAGATTTAGGGTGCCAAGAGATATATATTTATCTGTGAGTGTTTGAAAAATCTTTACCTAACATCTCTTAAAATTTTCCTGTGTTTACCTTAGCAAACAAACCAGCAACAGACAAACATTATGGTAGGAAAGATACGCCTCCAAATTCTTGGGAGACAAAAAAGGCACTTTGTTTAACTTTGTCAGGTCCCACAGCCATATCATTTTAAACGAGATATCGGGTTGCTTTTAGAATCTGTGGTCCTGGAAAGGTCAGATATTTGCAGATGGGAATCATTTCTTTGTCGACATCTACTGATAAATCTACCCCTCAAACAGCAGAAAATCTGCCTGCTGCAAACACATGTTGCTGATTCCATACACGTTTCTTTGTAACATTACCACCTCGTTAACGTTGTGGGCATAACATTACCGGCATGCCGGGCCAAGCGGTTCACAGGAATCCTATGTTTAGACGACAAGTTGACAGGAATGACACTGCAGAAATAGCATCGCAAACAGAAACTTGTTTTTGCGCAGGTATTAATTACTCACGAAACCTATCGATTTCTGGTTCAGGAAAATTTTCTATTGAAAGTGCCAACAGCAATGTAGCGTCCCTTCGTTCTTCTTACTCAAAATAACAAACATCCATTTATTAATCTTATTCTCGGGGGGGGGGGGGGGATGCTAATTTTCTCTGAAACTTACATGTTGCCATTTTATCCAGACACAATTTATATAAATTCCATGTGCCTATCCCTCACACTCTTCAAACTTTCCCACAGCCGATTATTCAAACAGATTACCTCCAGCAAGGTCACGTTTTACACCCGTGATTTCCTTTTTGGTGGTTTGTTTGTAAATTAGCCAAATTAGTGGATTTATTTTAACGTACTTATTCAATTTCCAAAAAAAATCTCTGTGGAAAAAGAGACGTAAACCAGGAAAAAGAGCAATTAAAGGTTTCGTTTCGGTCAGGTCAAAGGGACCGAAGAGGAGAATAGTTTTGATGGTCCAGCGGTGTGTGCTCTCCGGATTACCATTTTAATTTTCATTGGTATAAAAGTGTTTTATCATTTTCCCACAAAAAAAAATCTCAATATTCGCAGTGCGTGTGTATCTACAATTGTAAAAGGTTTATAATAGTCCCTTGTAATAAAATATTTAAACCGCATACTATGGTATGCACTTCTCATTGCTGTCTCTCCATCCTGATATCAATTTAACGCAACTCTGAATTTTGTGTGAAATAATGGTGTAAAGGAATACTCTAGAGCCAGGCCTTCCATTAATTGTCACGGTCATCCTACATCCTTGGTCACAGGCCAATATACGGGGCCTTCATGCGTGGAGCTAGGGAAAACATTACGGGGGATCCAAGCTTAATTATTCAGATCCGGTATCTACGGGGCCAGTCATGGTGAAATCTCCGGTCCAAGATTTGAGCTTCGCATGATCACGTAAAACATGATACGGGCAGCTCGCCCACTGTGTACGGCAACTCACCAGACTGTAATTTGCACGCTCAGTGAAATAGGGACGGAATTTTAACAAACTTACATCACCATGACTTTGAAATGGTTATTGTGAAACCTAAGCCTCTAAGATACATATTATCTGCAGAGCACGTAACTAAGATAACCACGCTCGCTTAAATCTTTCGGTGCGAGCGAACCCTCTGACCTCTAAAAATTCGTAGTCACAGGACTACAGATGATCGCCTCACTGATGATGTGAAATGTATCGGAACACCGGACTTACCTCGCGTGACTACACTGTAATGTCATTATACTTTCCTGTTTATCATTTCGGAGCTGAATTACATGAATTTCTTCAGTTCCTTTTCTTTTTACTGGTTTCACTCATGCCCTACGTGAGCCTGACTGACTGTTTTTCCCATACACCACATAGATAACAGTTTTAGGGCTGCTTGGTGTCAAATTCCCTTTTGTAGAATCTTTAATTGTTGGGATAGCAACGTTGGACTGATGTTAAAAGTATTGTTCAGATAAATATTATGCCTTTTTAGCATTCTTTACTCTTTGTGTAATGTTATGCCTACGAACAGTGCCGGATTTAATATGAGCTGAATGGGCTACACAAAGGGCCTCATAATCTAAGAACCTCGGCCTGTTGTAAAAAAAAATTAGTAAATAACAAAAGTGGATAATAAAAAATCACTTATTTTATTTAATTTATAAAGGATAAATGTAGAGCGAAACAAAATCAAAATAACGGGTAGGCACAAATGCAAAATACAGACACACATTGATGAGAGAACCGAAGGCATTCGTCATTGATTTTAACATCCAGGCCTTGTTGCTTGGTTATATTAACCATGGACCATTTTACAGTGGGCGCTATAACAAAAGCCATGCATATTTTATGTGAACGTATACATGGAGTCGTACATGTTTGTAAACATATTATAGGTCATTGGTTTATAAAGATAACAGGTTATTTATCCTTTTAAAATTCCAGCAATGTAACAACTGTCTTTAATTTCCGGAGAAGAGGACGATGAAATCGTGAAAAAAAGAAACGTTCGTGAAAAAAGACACGAAATCCATATTATTTACTCGCTTAACTGGGAGGTGATTCCTGATTCTTTCATAAGACACTTCCCGCTCATCAGCAACCTACTCTGCATGTGCATGGATTTGTGACCAACTTAGAAAACTAGGAAACCAACTTAGAAAAACTCTATTATGGACATCCGGTGAGATCGTGAAATATACCATTTCGGAAGACTAGAAACTGAGATATATCGCGAAAGTTTAGCCTCGCAAAATATGCAATCAACTTCATATTATAAACAAATAACAAGACATATTCAATAAACCCCACCTGACGGCCATCCCCGTAATACAACTACCCCAGTATTACGACCACTCATTTTGGTCCAGAAATAACGTTCCATGATTTGTCATTTATGCTAGGAAAGGTGTAACTCCACTTTGCACGACTACCTACATAAGTCCAGTTATATGCGTGGTAGCGAGGCTCTATTTTATATTTGTTTATCTCTTTTCTTTGGAAATATTAAAAAAGACTTAAACAAACGTCTGCTGCTTCACCAACGGTGTCGCCTGCTTAATAGCAGTATCTACATTGCTTGAAGGATGTTCAGAGGACGGAAGCCATCAAACATACAGACAATAGGGAAAGAAAACATTATTTTTCGTCAATAAACATTATTTTTCGTCACTACTGAGATTACTTTCAATGCAAGGCACGTCGGTTGCTCGTTGGTTTCATTGTTTCAGAGAGATCAGCAGTAATGGGTACCGGATATATTTCCCAATATCGTTCTACCATGCTTAAAAAAATGTTCATACTCTGTGAGACGGAATCTAGGGTGACGTATGACACACGGCAAATAAAAAAAAACCGTAATAATTTCCACGACACAGATTAATATATGTATGACAAACATTAATTGATTGAAACTTAGACTCAACAATCATAAATATTTAATAAGATATTGTTACGGAACCTAATATCAATCGATCACGTAGTCGTGACGAACATCAATTTTGTAATGGAGATTAAAAAAATCAGTTTCTGTAACACTAGGCAGCGTGAAATGTCTAGGGGAATAAATAAAGAAGTCAGTGGTTTTTTTGTTAATAAATAACTATAATTTATTCTTAAAACAACCCTAACATTACAATACACTAAATCAATACAATTTCACAGTACATCAACAGTATAACAGCAAATCAATATAATCACACAGCATTAGGCCAAAATAAAAACGGTATGGTTCTCAGGCACTTTTTTCAGAAATCAATGCAGGCGGTTTTTTTGTTTTTATTTTTTTGGTATGTTTCGATAAAAATTTCAAATGATAAGGGAAAAGCCTGATAAAATCAGATTTATTTTGCAAAACAAGTAAAAGCACTATATAACAAAGGAAATTGTATGATTTTTATCTTCTTGAAAGAAATGTCCGAGCGGCTGCAGCTCAAAATTGGTAAGTTTCTATTAAAAATCAAAATAAAAATTTTTGATGCGGTGGTTTAAAATTGATGCGGGAGGTGCCTGAGAACCATACCTTTTTTTTGGCCTAATAAAGAAAGTGCACAGTACCTTGATACCACCACTGTCACAGCGACAAGTGCTTTAAAATGTATATCATATAGTGCCGGATGAACAGTTCACACAAATCTTCTCAGAGAATAACAGAACAATGTAATCTCTCTCGGCTCTAAAACACAGCCCATATTTATAACCTTTCACCCCAAGCCGAAAACTTTCCATTTCTCGAACAATCCAAAGAAGCTAACATGACACACAGTACACACGCGTTACAAGAAACATCTAGAACAACATCGCTGTGTTTCTACATATCAGGGTTCACAAGTGGGCCGGCCCGGCTCGGCCAGGCGATGCTGTCATGGCAACGAGCTATGCGTGCTACACGAACCAAATGTCAACAACACATGGAACATTCCTGCACACAGACATCTGTAACAATATACATGAGGAAAGTGTATGTTTAACATGGAAACAGAAACTGCTACAACTGACTAAAAGAGTTAACATAAGACCAATATAATAAATAACTCCACCGGCGTCTGTGGCTCAGTGGTAGAACACAAAACACATGGCCTGGAGATCGCGAGTTCTTATCTCAATCGAATCAGTGAGTTTTTTTTTTCATGGTCGACTCCTATCCATGGTGAGCGCTCTGCAGGTTTAATGGGAAGGTCGTGCCAAACGGCCGTATTTCACTCACCAATGAGTGCCCAGCAATGGGACCCGCAATTTCAGTAGTCACCGGGCTTGGTTAACACCAGGATATAACATGTGAGGAAGCGTGTGATACCGCCCTGTCACGTAGTCGGAAACCGGGGTTGAATGCTGCAGATGTACATATACTAAGTTAAGCTAGCTTTACATAATGAAGGCGGTTACCTAAAAAAAACACACACATAATTACTCCAAAAATTCACAAAACATATGGACGACGAACTTTTTAAACATTTACCTCTTAAAAAGCTGACAAGAGTTAAGGATACAAAAATGCTATTGTTTTTCTTGGAATGAAGCACACTACTTTGTTAAAAATAAGTCGATTTTCCAGGAGGTATTTATGATTTTGTGGAAGGATGGCAATACCTGTCAGCAACATCACTGACGACTTTCCGTTCACTCAGAAAAATCCATGATTTCATGGCCTTTTATTTAATATGTTCATAGAATACAACTGATTTTGTTCTTTTTTTTTTACTGGAAGCATATTCAACGAATAATGAACATGTTTTCCTATGTTTTATCCATTTGATGGCATTAGTTAAATATATGTAATTATAAATCTTAGTCAGACCGCACAAGAAATATTGTTCTATAGACTCTGGGAACGAAAAATAGAGATCGAGCGGGCGAATACATTTCTTATTTTTTTTTTGCTCATCGAGACACAATTGGTGGGATTGCCAGCTTCCCAAGAAAATACAAAATCATTGCTTTTTGTGCATCAGGGAAAAAGCACAAATGATCAACATTATCTACGACCTGGTCTTCACTTTGCAAAATTAAATAAATGAATAAATTGATCCACAAAAAAAGGAAGGCGAATCCGTAGAGTATTTTTTTAGCATTCACTTCCGGTTTGTTATCGCTTTTGACCTTAGTTCTAATCCTGAAAAATGACTTTCGCAGTAAGCAACCAATTGGACATTAAAATGATATTGTTCCTGATTCATTAGATCCATCTTAGTTTTTTGCCTTTCACAATATTCGTCAAGCATGCCTATTGTTAAATCGCAACCAGCCTTCATTACACGAGAGCTCCTGAAAGGATAGTCAGAAAATAATGCATAAATAACGCAAGCACGATAAAGATTTTAGATTGATCTGAAAAGAGGAAACATTTATCTGTAGAACCTGTTAAAAACATAAGTAATGTAATTATGAAATAAACGAGTCTACGAAAAGATTCAGTATAGATTGATTCCCTTAATTTTATCTAGCAAAGTAATATAGCAGATACAAAAGAATCCCGTTAGACGAAAAGCGGTCATTAACATCATGACTCAGCTGTCTATAGGTATATCTCCTTTGAAAGGTTTATGGCACAACACGCTCGAAGTCCACCTGATGAATATTCATTAATGGTTATCCTCGGCGACCAACTGCACACAATTATGGATTTTCTGTCTGCAGGGATATATTTTCAATATAAATTTCACATATAATACGTTTTAAGATTATCTCAACCAGTATGATGGCGGCAGCGGATGAGCCTTAAAAAAGGATATATCCCTTGATTACTTATCATCAGTTTCTTATGACTGTCGAAGAAAACGGAACAGTTGAAGGTTTAGTCCTTGCAAACGTTAATTAGAAAACTGGATTAAAATGCCTAACGAGTTGCTGGACGGAGTAAAGTTTGAAAAAGTAGACTGATCCCCTCCCATTTTTCACTTGATTATCTACCATAAAGCTGGTTTTCACCAAGCAGCCTTTTCTAGAAATGTTAGAAATCATCGCTGAAGATTTGTTTCCGGGGGATTTAAAAGTTGAATGTATAAAGTTCTTCAGTTTGTGATACTAAAAGGAAAGATGTGTGCGTTAAAGGAGAGTTGCTTGGCCTGTTACAGGGGCGGATCAAGGGCTTTGGGAAGGGGAGGGTTTCAAAAGTAGTTAGAAACCACCAACAAATGTTGTCGTGGCTTAAAGAACGAGGATGACGGTAACAATACAGTAGGAGTGATATATTCTTTTTAAACCTTCAGTATATTATGTTTTTATTTGCACGGCGCGAAGAAACATTCCAGAAGTCATAACCAGTCGTTCAGACAATGACGGAATCTCTAAACATGGAATATTGGACGAAAACGTGAATGCAAACACTTTTGGGGGAATTTATGCACAAAAGAACCAGAGAATATGGGTTTAGAAAGTTAATACAAACACGGGTTGTTGAGTACGAAAGATTAAGGACAGCCCACATGTCGGAGGCCTGCTTTCCCGAAAACGCATATTTTTATTTAGATACTGTTTTATATTTCTATAGATCAAACATCAACCATTAAATACCTTGTTATTGCATATTTCTATTTTTCAGTATCATTATGGTGAGCTTTGGAAAATGTATCCCTTACCCTGATCGCCGTTCCTCCCTCCGCGGCCATAGTTAACGCATTCCCCATGCGACCAATCGAGATTTATTTATGACATTTGGCATGAGCATGTGCAGCCCTAACAAGAAGCCGCAAGAAGGCAATCTGAGCCGTGGACGACCAGGCACTGCACGCTTCCTGATCTCCGGGGAACAAGTAGTGTTTTGGCTTGGGATTTTTGTTCGTGTCAAATTCAATCAATAAACATAAGAAGGAAATAAGGTATTAAGACCTAACTGAATTATCGACAGACAGGATTATTTGGAATAGCCCCAAGTGAATATCGTTAAACAGTAATTATGCGGACATCCCCGTGCTTGCGGGGTTTATCTGTCGCATTCACCATTTACACTTTGCGGAGGGATCATTAAGTTAAGTATTTTACAGGCAGATGGTTTTTGTTAAGCCTTTAAGCAGGGTCATAGAGTATAGAAATACATAAACCAGAAAATGTAGTTCCGTGACGAAAAAAAAAAAAAATCAGTCAGGTTAGCACGTACAGGCATTACTGCGCGGGTACTAATGCTGGTTTAAAATGTACTAAAGGACCCTGAGTAGTAAATAAACATGAATTATTGTTCATGTGTGACGACACCTCCTGTTTATTTTGATACCCTGCTCACTGCCCTGTGATACCAATTTAAGCAGCTGTTTGCTGTCGATACGTTCCTCGGCCCTGCGTGAGTTGGAGGTGTGGCCCGGCTTCTGCGATGTTCAGTGCGGGCCCCCCGGCGCCTTCACCGGGCATCAATACGTTCACCGTTCATTAACGTTCACACTACGCCATTCTTTGATGCTGCAACGTTATATCCTTGCATCCTCTCTTAATAAACTATTTTCTTTGACTCAACAACTGGTGACTTGGTGTTTTCATACTCTGTTGCTTGTTAAATATAATTATTAACGATCTTTTGAACTTTGCTGGTATTTGTATATTTTAAAAATTATTATATACAATATATATATATATATATATATATATATATGTATATATATATATATGTGTATATATATATATATATATATATATATATATATATCAGATTGTGAGTACAAGTGCCGATATCAGCAGAGGAGCCATGAGTATTTGTTCACGGTCAACCCCAACCCAGGCCCGGCGCTATTCAGCTGTTCACAAATATCCTCAAATAATGAATTTAAAGGTTATAAAATGTTGGTAACTTAAATAAAATCTAATTGCTTATTAATTAAAAATAAAAAGAAATCTGAAAAAAAAGAAAATTATTCACGGAAATTGGGTAAATGAATAGATAAAATGAGAGATATTGCAGCTCAACGGTTCGGGGGGGTCACTTGGTAATTTATAGCAAAGGCAATTTGATGAAAGCCAAACTCAGATCTTACTAATTTTTCGTGAGCGTCCCGACCGAACTCAATCATGTTCCTATTGTAGAATAAGTCCTATAATCCTGATAAGTCCTATAAGATACATGCGATAGAGCCATAATTTTAGTGCAAGAGAAAAAAAAAACACGACAAGATGTATTGACATTTCCGTGACAACTATTTCCATCTGGTACAGTCGGCCCGAGTTAAATGCAAACTCTGTTCTGAATAATTAAATCAATAGAGTGCCACAGCAACCGGTCACATTTGACACATTTAGCGCTGTATAGTGTAAGCCGGTATTGACATGCCTCTATTTACTTACAGAGAACATCTTCAGGACGGGAAAAGTTCAGGAGTTTCAAAGTTAGAATCACAAAATAAACTGTTAGGCAAAAAAAAAAAAAAATAAATAGATAAAAGGTTTGGTTCTCAGGCACCACACGCGTCAAATTTAACCCCCCCCCCGCATAAAAAAAAATTTGTCTTTTTATTTTCTTCTTTCAAGAAGATAAAATAATACGATTTTGATCAAATGTCCATTGTTATGTAGTGCTTTTACCTGTTTAGAAAAAAATCTGTTAATTTCATGCTTTTCTCTGATCATATGACATTTTTATATAATAAAATATCGCCCGCCCGCACTCATTTCTGAAAAAAATGGGCCTGAGAAGCATACTTTTTTGGCCTAAGTGAAAATCAGGGTATATAGAAGGATACCGTTTCCAACGATTTCCCGTGGGGCTTTGTTTTAAACCCCATCGTCGCGGGAAACAAGTGTTTCTTGATTGATAAAGTATGTTTTATTGATGGATATAAACTCGTCCAAAAAAATGGCGGGCGCGTTTTAATGTTTATAAATCAGACATCACTTCGGGGCCTAGGGACTTGAAAACGACGCCGTACATTGCCGCCTTTACTGCGGCTGAAATAAGTCCGGCTAGTGTTGCTTTAAAGCAGACTTTACACTTCAAGGCTTTGGATCCAGCGTAAGATGTCAACCTGTCACACATCTCAGATAACTGTGATAGATGACAATCAACCGGCGAGTTGAAATAGCGGTCGGGTGGTAACGGCTCCCCTTGGAAAAAGTGAACTCTTTTATCTAACTTAAACTGTCATAATGCGTGCTAAAGCTGATCAAAGTGGCCCTACGGGAGAAAACACCTGAATATACAAGAAACATAGATGATTCTTTTGAACATTGCACCGCTAGCGTATTAATGTTGTTAATTTTATTTTTGTCATGCGCAATCGGTTGATCATACATATCGGGTGATGGGTGTGCGCAATCCGCCAATCCAGGCCTGGCCATCCATTTGACTGACAGGAAAACACATTAACTCTACCATAATTGGCTCACACTGCACAGAATCGGACTCTGCTGGTTAGGGTTTGTGGCCGTCAACCTCTGGCACCCACAATGCATCGGAGCTGCTAAATAAATACCGGCATATAGGTATAAATGCAGTGAAGAAGGTAACGTAGTCCGTTCAGATATGTTTTACAAGAATTTTTTAAAGGCAAATTACAGAAACACGGGTGTTTTTGTGGTACGGAATTCAGGGAATGAATTATCTTTTGTAAAAATATGCATGAAAATGTAATCAACACGTGTTTCATTGAAATGTAACAAATTTTGATTTTTTAAGTTATTTAAGACAAGAAGTCCTGGCCGTCCCACATTGCCCAGCAGGAAGAGCTTATATATTTTTTATTAGAAACGACTCTGAGGGAACGGTACTATTGGCTCTCTGGAAATTGCATCGCTTTCCATACCTCTTCAAGGAGATGTCCTGTTTTAAACATTTTCCATGTTTGCTTATTTGGCTGGTCTGTGAGTTAGTCGTTTTATTTGTCGTTTAAATTGATGAACGACTTTGATGAATCAAACTTAGTTAGGGTTAGAGCAAAAAAGTAAAATTAGTTTTATTTTTAGGTAACCTCGAACAACGTAATATGTTTTGTTGAAATCTTCCTTTTTCGCTGCGATACGGGCCACTTCCCAGTCGAGGGCGATAGTCGTCCCTCAGTATTAGGGACGCTTTTGTTCTTGCTGACCTGTGATACAACCATCTAGTTGGTGAACCGTGACACATAGTATTCTTTGACTACACTTATGTATTTCCTGCACTTGCGTGACACACGCAGATATTTGATCAATTAATATGGGATTTGGGTCATGTCTAGTTGGCTTTTGCAAGAGATCATGATACCCGTTTCCCTGCCTGAGAGAATTTCGAACCATTTGACATCGAGTCAACAATAAAAGCTAATACGTTTACTCTGCCAAATATCTGTAAACAATTTAATCTATTGGGTTGCTTATAAGAAATGTAAGCAGGGTGAATAGAAATGAACGTAGTGTTTTATTTTAGATAAAATATTTATAAACTTATTGTTTTATAATAAAAAATACACTATTATTTCTGATATTATTATATATTACTACTGCTACTGCTACTTCTACTTATCATTTTTATCATTATTATCATAATCATTATTTAAATATCATCATTTTTTATAATCATTATTATTAAACGATTATTTCAATATTATCATTTTTATAAATGTAAAGGTCGTCCTGATATGGTGATGATATATATTACTTAGTGATGTTAGAGAAAGTCACCAGCCAACTTAACTTTTGCATCCTTCACCTGTGTGGTTGCCCAAAGTTCATAATACTTAATAATCAGCAGAAGATATAGTTTATGCCCAGCTGCGTCTCGTGTGCCTTGGTGGATCGCCTACCCAAGATAATAACTGTAAGCAGGTGCCCCGAAGCTTTGATAAAGGCCGCATGAGACCACAGATGTCATGTGGTCGCATCATGTCAGGCGGGGCAGAAATCTACAAGCTCATGGCATGTACTCTGACATTCGGTCGAAACTCATCTACTAACCGGCTGTCCGCTTCCTAATGGCCCGCAGTTGTGTTTTTAATATACTTGAGTGACGGCCCAGCCGCTATACATATTTATGATGATTTGTGTATGAAAATCATTAATACACATGCCGTGTCGCTGAATCCGTCCTGCGGTAAGCGCTAGGTATATTATAGTTATGTAACCATGTTGTGTGATGACATTTTGCATTAATGCACTTGGTGCAATTAATTTAGCATATACTGGCAAAATCATGCAAAATGGATTAAAGGCACGCATTTCTCCATTCAAATTCAGTTTGCTCGCTTCTATGCCTGTGTTGCCAGTCAAAGTCTTCTGTCTTCACTTGTAATCCGACCACCTGAATGTATAATTAAAGTCTTGGGTCAGAAATGAAATGGCAAAATCCATTTATTCATTTTTTGTTTGTTAGGAGACAAAAGCATTTCTGTCTATACTTGGATGGCGGTAAGAAGTGTCACTGGGAGACCTATGAACCAATTAAGCCTCATCTGTACTACTCATGACCATGCAAGATGACTGTTGTATAGTATGTTCGGATTACTTTGGCCTTGGGGTTTCCATGTCAACCGGGAGTTATGCTAATACCACAACTTTTACGGGATCATTTAACAATAGATACGACCTCTGTTTGCGATGATCTTTGCCGGGTCTGTCAAATCCAAACTGTTTTAGTGATATTAAATAAATTCTACCTATACTGTTAAAAATTTCATACCCTACCAGGACGTATATTTTTCCTAGACTCCTCGCACTTTCTTCATTAAAATGATGTATCCCAGGGATCGCGTCCACAAGATGGCCAACACTCTTGTTTTGTGACGTAACTAAGACATACAACCTGTTGCTTTCTTATTTCTTCTCTCTCCCGGAGAAGAAAAAAATCACAACGGTCAGCAATAGAGCCTGGTCGTTGCTGAACGAGAGACAGTGTAAATTACAGCCATAAGAATCACCTTTAGAGCAGAAAGAAAAAAAGTCTATTAGGACTGTGCTGACACATTGCCTTTTTTTATGAAACGTATTTATATAGGCAGACTTATGTGATGAAACAAACACCGAGCAATACTTAAGGAGTACCACTAGATCTATGTATGTGAACTTTTTTGTGTGTAAAAAAAGAAGAGCGATGCATCATGCAAAAAGGGCAACGTTTTAGAAAAATGTGGCAAGTCTGGTGATTGAGAGGTTGAAAGAGACGTATAGACCTGTTTCTTGCGCTGAATAAATGCACCTCGTCTCAAAAGAGAGACGTTTGTGGGCTTTAAAACATGAACTAATGAATTAGGGACCTAATGGGCCCCACACCAGATAAGACGGGCTAATGAATTAGCCAACTAATGGACCCCGCACTAGATTAATGGCTTTGACAGATAACATAATTTTGAATTTCCTCTTCTTCAGTGAATGATATAAAAAAGACGTGTAACCAATAGGATTTGATTCGAACCTGACCGTCCTATAGATGGTTGTTCTACATAGACCTGACCAGAACGTTTGTCTGGTATAGTGTCTGGTTGGTCAACTAAAAACCTTCGTCTTTTTCTTTCCTTCCTCCTCTTTTTCCTCCAGCTTCCTCCCCCCCCCCCCCCCCCTTATCTCTTTCTCTTTCTGTATGGTTGTCCATCCCTTTCTCTCTCCGTCTCTGATTCTCTGACTGTCTGTTTTTATCTCTCTGTCTCCCCCTCTCCTTCTCTTTCTCTCACTATCAACATTCAAAATAAAAAGCATAAAATATATAATCAAAAAGAATCTGACGTGTCAGGTATTTAACAATCACTTTATTACGAATCTGACGTGACAGGTATTAGGCAATGATGTCACAAATGATTTGAGGTTTCAGTCATTTAGCTTTGACGCATTTAATGATCTAACGTGACAGGTATTAATCAATGACTTCATTAGTCGGGTATTGGGCAATGACGCTATCCAAGGTAAACTTCCATTAAATACAAAAATATTTTTCTAAATGATGGACAAAAATAAGAAATAACTTTGAAATTTTCGTATAATTAACTTTTTAAACATTCTGGTGGGGGTAAGTGTATCAATTTTGTTCAATGTTAGCTTATTCAAGTATGTACATCTGCAAAGTTTCAACCTGTTTCAGAATACTTGACAACACGGAAGCATACGCTGTCTCTCAATATATATGCCTCGCCTGGGGGTCCTGGGTTTGAAACCATCCCCACTGCTTGGTAATAACACCCGAGGAATCCCCGAAAGGCGCACTCTATTTGTGAAGAATGGCCGTTGAGCACACCCTTCCCATTAACCCTGCAGAGCATGCACTTGCCCTGAGGGGGCCGATCGAGAAACATCTTGGCTAAAATTCGAGACCAGGATGTCCCGGATTTTATTGACATACATACTCTACCTTAAGACCACAGGAACCGATTAAATTTACTTTTATGCAAATGAAATTCTTCATATTTCTTAGATGATCTCAGTATGAGGTAGTGACCGGCATCCATTTATAGTCTGAAGTATAATCCAGACACAACTATTAAAATATAAGATGGTTCTGATGGTAGCATTCATAAAAAATCATATATGACAGTTCTAAAGAAACATCACAAAATGATAATTTAATTAGATATTTGGGTGTAGTGAAAGTCAGCATCACAAAGACTGTTTTGTTCATGGAAGATGAGGTTTTCATGATATAATTGAGGTTTTCAGAAATCCAGAATTTCCTTTCTTGGCCTAAATTATCGCCTGTCTATTGCGAAGGGTTGTGTTCGCTTGTGATGAGGATACTCTGAGCTTGTATTTGACCTGGATAAGACAGGATTTCATGCCCTTTCGTTAACTCGAATCAGGTCATACTCCGGGCAAGTGGTCCGATCTGGACTAATCTGGATGATTCCAGATGATCTATTCAACATCCAGGCTAATCCGGCCCTTCATAGGAGTCTTGTATTGTGTGGAAATATTAACAATGGATCTGCTGTAATTAGTGTACCAGCACTTGATTAATTAGAATCAAATATGCGAGTAGGAATATTAGAAATCTTATGATTGATTGGTCGATATACTTGGTAAAACCTAATACAAATAATCAAGGGTTTAAAACAAGGATAAATGTTAAAGTAAGGGTTAAAATAAGAAGGCTTTACGTGGCAACTTGTAAAAAGGTGATAAATCAGTGTTCAGGCGCATGCATTCAGTCAGAAATAAGTAAATATGAATTTTATGAATACACTGATTGTTCGCAGGTTAGAGTAAATGCAAGGAGCATTTTGCAAGCGGTGACCTTGTCAACATTTCGGATGTACCGTGGCGCTTGTAGATAAATAAGCTCATATATGAAACTATCATAGAAGTGTCATTAGAGCATCACTTGACAGGAGTCTCCTTCAGCTCTGCAGTGCAAGCCAGGATTCCTTCTACAGAAAGGGATGGCTGGTTCTAAGAAATTACAGCAAACCTGACGAGATCTTCGAGATTTTACAAATTTATCTAAGGAGCAATGACGGGGATCGAACTAGATACCTATACAACGCCTTTACAATCGCAATCATGGGTGGACAATATTTTATCAAGGTCGACACATGAAACAGCATTAAGGTCTCTAGCGGGCCGAATATATATAAGACACTAAACTTGCTATTAAAAATAAGTTATTTTTACATATTAAAGCAAGCATTATTCAAATAGCTATTTGTTTTGTACTATTAAAAGTGATAAATTATAATGACTACACGGTGTGTTGCTGGACAATTGATACTTTATTGATACGGATTACTTACCAAACTGATCTTTGCTTCAAGCTTTAAAACAGGCACCCCCAATAAAGGCTTAATTCGATGCGAGGTTGTTTGGATAGGCACAAATTGACACCTATCGTCGTGAATGGAAGTTTGCGGGCTGCATCAAGTTACTCCGCATGCGTGGTTTGCCCGCCCCTGGTCTAAATCCTACCTCTGCAACAGTGTGTTGAAAGGATGATGTATTGGCTTGGCAACAAGCGGCAATATACGTCCGTGTCAGTGTACGGTGTTAATAGGGTTAAGGGAGTTCTAACTCGTCCGGTAATGTCATTGTTGATTCAATTTTATGACTTTTATAGTAGTTGTGCATGGCAGTTTATGATTATTGGTCTCCGGGATACGAGTATAACTGACCCTTTAACAGGCTCAACAGGTCGCTTGACAACTTCGAATAGGGAGGGCTATTATAAATAAAATGACAAATTAAGGCCAAAATAATTAAAAGGGGTGATTCTCTGGCACCGCGCGCGTCAATTTTAAACCCCTGCATCAAAAAAATTTATTTTAATTTTCAATAGAAACTTACAAAATTTTGAGCTCAAGGGGATCGGATATTTCTTATTTTTTACAAGAAGATAAAATAATACAATTTTGATAAGATTTCTTTTGTTATGTAGTGCTTTTACCTGTTCAGCATAAATTGTTCCTTTTTACAAAAAAAGTAAAAAATAAAAATCGTCCGCGCGCACATATTTCTGAAAATTAGGGCCTGAGAACCCAACCTTTTTTTTGCCTAATATACGTGATTTACATTGCTGCCCTGACCACGCACTGTGACGGCTGCCTCCAGAGTTCATAAGTCACCACTTCAGACAACTCTTTCAAATCCATCCCACTATGTATGTTTTACTCCGATCGTTACTTTGGTTCACACCCTCTATAGAATAAAAAAAATGTCGAAAGTGTACATATACTCCATAGATCTCTATGTTTTAGCTTTTTCAAGATGAAAAACCTCTTTTACGAGCATGCGCGCTGCGCGGCACGGTCGTCTGCTGTGTACAGGTCCAGTGACCCAACATTTAGCCGACATGGTTTTGATTAGTAAACAAGATACATGCTTGCGACTCCGTCAGCTCACACCTTTGAAAACATAATTATCATCGGTGTCTTATTTAAATCATTGCGGATTAAAAATGCAACCTCTCTTCCTCAATTTAGCAGAGCCTAACACATAGTGTCAATTGTCGCAAGCAGACACCCCTTGAGTTTTGAAAAAAAGTCCATAATATCTAAATTATAACATCTTCACATAGCTTAGGTTTTTGAAATGCCAACGCAGAATATGAGGGTACAATTATTGTGTTGAAAGGCTACTATATGTGAAAACATTTAGATTACTGGATATAAAGTCTTAGAAGTACGTTGCGTAAAAGTTTAAAACCTGACGTGCTCACTCTGAAGGAACGGACAGATGGAACACTAATGGTAGCTGTGAACCCAACGTTAGAGATACGTCAAGGGCATATAGCACGTCTTTAATAATAAAGTCCCTGTTCTGAGTTTATCTAGCAGGAACAAGCAAGGAAATTTGAATGCATGCAGCCACTGATGGAGTTCATATGAATAAACCAGTGTCCCCACTTTTTTATAATTCCTAATTTCAAACCAAACAGAAGCTGTTTTTTCTGCCTCTGTGCAACGGGTTTCTTCTTAAAGCGTTAGATTCTTCACATAATAGGAATGAATGGAATTTGCCGCCCGTTCGCTGGTTTCAAATGTGACGTTTTATAGCAGTTTTGGTGGTCTTTCTGAGCGCCCGCTTTGATCAAGGCCAGTTAATGGAGAAACATCATTACTGCCACCAGTGTCATGCAGAAACAAGCAGACATCAGAGGGCGACCTCCGTCTCTCTCTCACCAAATGACATTAACTTTTGTGATGAATCCTAGAAATATTCGACACAACAATCTACACAGCAGAGTCGATATTTGTTGTCAGTGCCCTCTTGACAACCGTCAGTCCACACTGCGCAGAATCGGACTCACAAGAGTACGACTCTGCTTGTTACGGTTTGTGGGCGTCACAATCTGCCACGCGCAACGAAACGGGGCCTCTAAACACACAAGCGGCGCAGGTATAAATGTAGTGAAGAGGGAAATGAAGTCCGTTCAAATATATTGGAAAAGAATTGTTTCAAGGCAAATTACCTAATTATCACTCTTTATGTGGTTAGGACATAAGTTATAAGCAATATTTTGTAAGCATATATACGCATGGAAATAAAAACAGAAGAAGTTTCCTTGAAATATAACAAATTTTGATTTTTAAGTTTGACAGTTGCGGCATGTAGTCCCGGTCGCCCCATGGTACCTAACTGAAGAGGTTCGTTTTTAGTAGAAACGACTTCTTTCGGGAGGGGGTGGGGGTTGGGGGATGGGGGGGGGGGGGGGGGGGGGGTAGGCTGTTCATGAATTAGTCTGGTCGTACAGAAATGTTACATGACATCGTTGCATATTATCACGTGATTTCCATTGTCTCATGTCAATTGGCATCCGTGTTTTCAGAGACGAAAATTGCAACCAGTCTGGCCTTTATACACGCCTGCAGGTGATTTTTTACAGGGAAAGTTATCTCAGGTAAAAGTGCAACTTGAGTGTGTTTAGGGCAAATAAGTTTTATAGACTGTTACTCTATAGGTTCATGACTTGTGACATCATCGGGGGTAATGTGAAATCGAGATACAATCAAGATACAATTTGAATATAGATTTAAAGGGGGGGGGGCAAATCCGAAAGTTACCCCCCCCCCACCCCCAACCCGGGATAATATGAAGAGGGGGTAAACTATTAATACTTGTAATAATACAGAAATACTTTCAAAGCAAATCTTGGCATTTTGAAGTTCGGGAAAATCAGGAGAACTAGTACCGCACGGTAGTCTAACCTCAGTGGACTCTGGGAGCAAAAAGTATGTCGAGTTTTTTCTTTCGAAAACTTATAGGATGGGTGGTTGTGTATGTTCGGAAGCTGAAAGGTCACTATTTGCAAAACCCCTTTGCAAAACTCCGGTTCGTCTGACTTGCCGTCAGATGTTCTTGTTGAATCTGTTTGGATTATTGTGGCGCCCCCCCATGTTATAAACACATGGATTAAAAACAACACGAACAAACTGTGTGCGTTATGATTGGCCGTTTCTTTCCTATTCCTATATATAAAAGGAACAAGGAATTATTTTTAGTTAATAGACATATATTAAATATCCTCCTCTAACTTCTTGATCCTACAGTAAACAATTTCATCTACGGGCTCATGAATGTATGCCTTTAACATGATATAACCACCTTTCAGTTCGATTCTGATAATCATATAAACCTGATAAAAAAAAACGGATAAAAAAGTAATCGAATGAACAATGTGTTGAACATATTGAGAAACAATATAACTATAGTTATATTTAAAAAAGGGTAGCTTCAGAATAAGTGTGAAATTAAAATGTTATGCACAAGCAGTCGACGATGCCGTGCACAAACCATTATATCCATAAACTTTCTTCCGTCCCTCTGTGAATCCGCGTTTGCGCTGGAGGTCGTTTAGGCGTGACACCAGGATACTAAATGAAAACATCTGTAACCCGGGTGTGATAGAGGCCACCTCAAATTGCTCACCGGGGAATGTAATATTCCTTTTGTTGACACCTGCTTAAAGCAGGGGTGTCTCTCTGTTTTACATAAAACACGGGAGAGCCTCGCAAAGACTGCAAACATGCATGTATAATTGATGAACGTTGTCTTCATTTTCCAAATGGATTTGGAGGGGACACATGGGAAATGCATGGACTTTGTCAGCTCACATTGACATGCTGGTCTCAGGGGCCAGTCTCACGCCAACATAAGGTATCATAGAAAAGAAAATCAACAGATGGGGGTCGTTGAATATGTGTCTGCTCAGTCCCTGGTGTTGGCACTAGACCCTGAGAGCTGTCCGCCATGATCTATGACCTGTCGCATTTGTAAGTATAAAAACCTTACCACATGTCAGAGCCATTTAAACTTTGTAACTTTAGGTCTATCCGAAGGTCCTAAACTTCTGTACGCAGCCAACGTATGGCCCCTCTCGGAGTTCAACAACATATATACATTAAAAAATGTATAAAAAAGCTGCACGTGTTGTAAAGGAAATGGCGTTAAAACTACTTTACTTTCTGTAGACGTGAAGGAAAGCACTCTGAAAGGTAACTTTTTAACATTTTTACGCTAATTACAAGTAAAAAGAGACTTTTCGGTGTGCATTTACATTATCTTCAGCTGTGTAAAAAGGATGTTTATACATCAACGTGTAATAAAGTGTATATGGGGGGGGGGGGGGGAGGGGGTGAAATATGAAATAATCAAATTATATGATAATTAAATAATAAAGAAGGGCCTTGATATATCAGCTGTTAAAATATGAACCCTTTTCTAATAAAAATAACCTCATTAAAAAAATCTGTTGAAGTCGACTTACAAATAATATGTATAGTATATTCGGCTCTGAACGTTCTCCCTAATGAAAAAGTGTTTTTCTGCTGCCGTACATGTAATCTATAGTCATTTACATATAAGATTTGATATTTATCAACGTTTAAGCCAAGGCTCCATTATTAATGCACGGCATGCATGGTGAGAGATTTCATATATACCGGCACGGCCAGAAGCATCTTTTTTTACGGGATTTACGGAAGGGGGTGGGATGGGGGGGGGGGGTGGTGGTTACAGCATATCCGTTGGCCAAGGAGTGCATATATATATATATATATATATATATATATATATATATATATATAGAGAGAGAGAGAGAGAGAGAGAGAGAGAGAAACAGCTTACTTCAATATCCTTGTACCATTTTCAGACTGGAAACAATTGTTTTCAATTGTTTCAGGAGAAAAATCTACATATACGTTCATGCTTTCATTTTCTTAGTAGATTTTACTGTTTGGAATGTTTCCCTCAATATTACACGCTATAAGTCGAATAGAAGGGAGGCATGGCCTCCTACGGCAGCCCCTGGATACGCCCCTGATATTTTATATGTGTCGCTCTGTTATATCGTGTAGAAAAGACAAAAAAATCTGCTACCAGACACGCGTATATGGGATATTTTATTTATTTGGAGGCAAAATACCTAGAAACTAACTCTTCTGAACTTTTGTCGTGGTTGAGGGAGCCGAAGCAGGCCGGTGCTCGCTGGAGTCAACGTGATCGGCTCGAACCCGGACTCCGTTTACCGTTCGTCTGGTTAATATATACATCTTATTCAATATCGAGGTTTATCCGTATTCCACATGCCGGATCCGCATTACGTGCATATGAAATTTATTAATTAAAGTCATTATTGAATTACTCATCCGGATACTGGTTAACATATCTCGATTGATCTCATCGGTCATACACATATAATGGATTGTAATGTGAAATACCGATAAATATATGATTAAATGAACCATTAAGTAATTTGACTGTAACTGAAATGGAGAGCTTAATATGTTTGATATATTGTTAATCAAAAGTGTTAAATCATATAATGGGCCTATATAAAGTGATTCTCTGCTAATCGTATACGTCATGATACCATACAAGCCGGGGCGTGGCGTGTAATATTAATAGTAAGAGCTCTCTTGGTGATGATACAAAGATCAAAATGTAAATATTTCGAGGCTTAATTTTTCAGGCACAGGGGCACTGCAAAAAAAAGCAATCTTCTTATTTCCCATCGGGATAGAGGGCATGCGGAAAGTAATTTTGAGGACCATCCTTCAGACCGTGTTAACCGTAGCCTAAAGGTTATGTAGCCTGGAGGGGGAGCGAGACCCCGGCCTTATCACCAATAACAACCGTGTAGTGCGCTGGTCCCCTCCTCAATCACGTCATAATGGCTATGTCTATATGTACGCTGTCCAACTTTGGGACACGCATGCGCCCTGGTCGTTCCTCGTGGGAATAGAAAAAAATATATCTACAAGGAACCCCTTTGCACTGCTGTAAAGGCCCGGCTTGGGCGATAACCTTCACCGCCGACTGCCCAGTGGAACTGAAGTGCCGCATCTCGATACTTATTCCTTGTCGCATGTGTTAAATGTTCAGTGTTCCACCTGTGACCTCAACATTTTATTATCTTCTTTTGAAGAAAAGAAATGAACGAACTGCGTTTTGCATATAAAAAGTAATATAGAATCCTTACTTTCAAAATCATTTTACGACATATTTTATTTTTCTTTAATTCCGTCGGCGACAGTGATGAGATGTGTATATAATTCGCATGTGTTGATTGAGTGTTAGTTCTGGAAATATTCCTTACAACAGACGACCGCAATATTCCATACGGTCAGTGCGAAGCTTTGCCAAATTATGATTTTTCTATAGATATATTGGAAAGCTTAACCAAATTATATGCTATTTAGAAACATATTGTAAAATAAATTCTGAATGACCAAAAATCCATTCTGAATGACCAAAAATCCAAGATAACATATAGAAGAGGTTATAATATGTATACATTTCCCCCCATTAAAACATTACAAAACAAGTTTACCACCGCTACATTCAGGTTGGAAAATTTAGCGGTGCAATGCTTCTTTGAATATATTAATCACAGTCTTATCGGGCAGTTCAGGCCTGTAGAAACACCCAAAGAGCATAGTTTGAACATTACTGGACGTTCACATGCTCAAAATCTTAAATAAGATAACTTTGAGTATAGTAAATTTGTTTTCAGAACAACATGTACGATAAAAATATAGTTCAGCGGTGACATTTTTATATGCCTGCCTCGTGTGTCATTAGGATCCCTGCTGCCTGCAGTATCACTTTCTGTCTAATCTACTCCACAACTCTACATTCAGGGATTCTGGGTAAAAAAATAATTTCCCCAAGATGCAATGGAGCTTCTAAATGCACCAATGACCTTGGTATACAAGACCTACCGCAAGAGAGCAGATATATAGGCCATTAAAATGTTCTACAAGGATAGGCCATTAAAATGTTCGACAAGAATAAATTCAAGACAAAGGCACACGCATTTATTTTGTAATAAGGGCTCAAGAAAATAATTATAGGCAATGTAAAAATTTAGGAGCTTTTTGGGATCTTGATGGATTTTGATTTTGAAGTCAGATGTTTGAGACAAGTAATCCCACAAGCCCAAACTGGAAGAGGTTTGAGGTCTGAGCAGAAACAAATCTTGTTTGAAGGTTACGCACTGAGACACGACGTGATATTACCTAAATTGATGCCCGTCATGACCTTATTGCAAACTATATATGATTTCTCACCCGCACACAATCAGCTAGACTGCAGTGACGTCACAGTAATGTGTGCAATACCTGGCCACTTAGCAGATGGACACTACATTCATTTTATATACTTTAAGACAGAATTGATACTTCGTTCACAGAGCAGGAACTTGTAGAACCCCGGTTGGTAGAGAATTGCTATTGTTTAGCACACGTTAAAAGCCACGACACAATATATTATTGACCGCCGACACCCTAGCAGTTGATCTTACTTCCAACAGGTTTGCGGCCAAATATATCGATTAAATAAACACCGGTTTGGTTCTCAATGGCGGCCATGGAGGTATCAGATCTAAGCAAGTCCTGTATGTAAACGAAATGTTAGAATATAAGGACATTATGGTCAATACATGCATCAATACATTTGTGGGAATACAACCATGGCCTTCAACCCTGTGACAGATCGTTTGAATTGTATCCCTCTGGCTTCTATTGCATCTGGACATCCCCATATTGAGTAAAACAACGAAGCATTGATATTTGGTGTAATCATATCGTATAGTTTTACACTGCGCGAAAGTTACAGCTATGTTTCTTTGTCAGGAATACTCAATTTATCATTAAAAAAAAGGACCCATTCGATATCTGACGTGTATCAAATAAAGATAATCTCCTTAACCTTTTACAGAAACAAGCAAAAAGCATTGATTTTTACGGTGCCATCCGGTTTGTTTTGTTTATATATACTTGTTAATAACGTGTTGGGGGGGGGGGGGGTCGCTAAAATTACCTTCGGTCGTTATTCAAGCAAGTAAAACTGCGACATTTGGCAACAACTTAGCCGAACCAGGGCTTTGCAGCTGACAAGAAAGATGGCGTCGTTTTACACTATTTTGTGGCCATTCACCTGCCGCGCCTACGCAACTAATCACCACTGTTTATCAACATCGGCAATATCGGCCTCGTGTTAACTAATAAGTTTTAAATGAATATAAGCGCATACATCCATCGTGGTCATTATAAGAACTTTTTTTCACAAGAACTTGCCTGAAGTACATTTATAAGTACCTAAAGTAAGTTAGAAATCACGTAAATTCTAAAAGTTTAACATTTGAACAGCTGGCTTTAATGTCGTTGAATGGTGAAGGACAGATTATGATTCGACTCCGACCGTGTCATATAACAACAAACCCATTACAAAATTACATTTATTTATTTTTATTATTTCATATTACATGAAACTGATTTCATCCTATACCCCGGCGATTTAATTTAGCCCCTCAAAAAGTTTTTTCTTCATGTATATTGACTTATGATTGATGTGCAATGTCATTTATTTTTTCTGTTTGTTAAATATATTCGTACATTTATATGATTATATGAAACGTGGCATGCATTTTTCTGATGTGAAAGAGTCAATTTCAGTATATTTACAATGTGATAAACAATTTGCCACTTTTTTTATTTTTTAGATATTTGACTTAGTTTTTACATTTTGTATCATTCACTTGTTTAGTTTAAATTTATTAAAATTAAAATATCACGAATAAATATGAAAAGAATGAACCATCAATCACAAATCAGCGGGGGGGGGGGATGTAAACTGGTGTAACAAGAGGGTAACTTGAAATGCCAGGCATCGCCTCGCCCTCCGCCCAGAGCTAAAAAGGTGAACAATTTTATCATTGGCAGAAGATGGGGTTCTTGTGGACGTTAGGGTTGCGGTAATGCATAGGTAATTTGTGGCGGCTTTGAACGTAATGACGGGTGAAGGTGAGATCGGTTTAGTAGCATCAGCCTTATCCCCCGCGCGGGGCAGATTCTTGTCACGGGGCTAACGTCGGATGACGCCGGAAGATGCGCAGGGTGGCCCACTGGAGCGACGGCTCGTGTCTACACCACCACCTTACAGGTCGTTCTAGATGAAAATGTCACCGCGTGATTGAGTCGGATGAAAACGGATAGGCCCTCTGAGCCCCCTACAAGACCGCCCTAGTCACCAAAATGGAATGCCAATCGTTTGCCGGGATTTTTTGGGGCGGTGTTTGCCATCTATTCCTGGCAATTATCTCCGACCTTGTTTGCTCGAGAGGAACTTAGCCATTTGTTTCGCCGGCCAAACGTGCGACAATGGCATACAAGATTCGTGACTAGTTAATCGTTTGGCTTGTACAACACAAAGTTAACTGTTTGTCACTGACATTATGGTACCCTAAACAACGCAACGAAGATAACTTTTAACAGCAACCAAGATTGACTAAATGTTTGATGTAGATCTGATAAAACATTTTAACAGCAGACCATCACAGACCATAGGACGTTTCGTTCCTGAAGGCTGCTATCATGACAAATTATATAAATACTAAATAATGAAATAAAGATAATTGAAATCTTACGCAATCGGGTTTAGGAGAATTGATCGCTGAGGATTATTCAAAGTTGAATTATACAGTTTTTTTACTGTCGCATTAAAGTTAAGGTTAGTTCTGAAAGATTGGTCGAAAACCCACAGAATCCAAAGTGATCACTCACTTTTCAATAAGCCGCATGAGTTTGTGTAGGAACTCTATTTGAAGGCGATTCATGCATACAACGTTTTTCTCATTAAACATAAAACCTATGTAATTAAAATAGCCACCTAATTTCAGGAATCCTTTTTACGGCAGAAGGAAATCTCTAACATTAAGCATTCATAAATTAAAGCTTCTCTGAGATTTAAAGTTTTTCATCTTCATACAAATTTGAATAACCCATATCTTATATCAATTTATTACATTTTACTAAATAGGCCTATATATAAATTACAGTGATATTTTACTTTTTCTATATAATTTTGTACTTATTATATATGTGCTGCTGAGATCCGTTTATCGTTACATGCATGACTAACTGTCTCAAAATTTCTTTGATGTATCGGCATATCTACTTACCTCAGATACTGTTACGATGTATTTTCATAACTACAGCCTGATTCACCTTTATTGCATCTTTTATCAATAACTTGAAACCAATAGATTTAACATACTATTCCTGTGGTTATTGTGACGTCACAGTGACATCACAGAAGTAGCCTTTATATACCCACTTTTGCATTCTAAGGTCTTCTTAAACATTTTATCATAAGAGAAAACATGCAGAAACGTGCTTCGGGGTTGGAGTTTCGGCAGTCTGCTTCCGTATAACAGCCATGTTACTTCCTCCATGGACGTTATTCAAAATTAATGCATGCCGTGACCTAATAAATTCAAATCGAGGCTAAGCGTGGCACCGCGTAAACAAACTCGCATGTCAAAATGGCCGATCAACAGGTTCGAAAACGATGAAAGCTCAGCAAAACGTCACTCCAGACACCCGCTCTTATACCCTGTTTACATAAAACCAGGGTTTGACTCATTCCAGTTGAAAATTCGTTATATTTCGTTATAATTCGTTCACATTTCTGTTCAACTGTGGCAAGAGCCCCGGGGGATAATGGGACATCTTAAATAACAGAGGTACACGTTTTTTTAATGTCCGATGAGACCAGCAAACAGGATATTGCCCTTAAAGCATTGTACCTACTAAAGAAATTAACTTCAGTACCTTCAGTATCTTCAGTACACTATAGTTCCGCTGGAAAGGCTAAACCACACGGTATGCTCCAGTTATGATTTTGAATGTTCCTATCCCCGATATATAAAATTTAATTAAAAATAACTTTTACCGGGTTGGTAACCTGAACTTTTGGTTAACCGGAAGTCTTTACACTGGACATACAATTAGTCGTATCTCGGCAAAGAATGTGATTGTGAACTAGAAAACCTATATAGACACTTTAATGGATTGTTTCTTAAGTAATACCCGGCCCTGTTTGAACACAGTTGTTAACATACAAACAAACCCCAAAGTAGATTAAAATATAAACGTGTCAGAAGAAATATATATTTATATATATATATATATATTTATATATATATATATATATATATATATATATATATATGTTTCATACTATTCGTGTGATACTAGATAGCATTCGTTGAGTGCATACTTTGCCAATACCCGATTTTACAGTTTAACAGCTCTTTAAATTATATATATTCTTCATCCCATCTCAAAACATGCATGGTATCTTGTAAACAGACAAATATATGAACGGGAGAACAGGCAATCACAGGTATAATAAAAAAATGTGTCAGAAGATTACCCTACTTTTCCCGTTAAAGGCCCTCTGGATTTTAGAGGATATTCACTGACTGGATTTCAGCTGCGCCCCCTGTTAACGATGATCGATGACTTCCCGTGATCAGCGATGGGTATATGAAACATTCTGACACCTGTTATTGCCCTCACCCATGCGTAATATTTGTTGATAGATTGATCCGACAGAGGGCTTCGAACGTTTGATGAGGAACTGTTTGATTACTTTCATTATATCGTAGTGTGTGGATCGCACACTTAATTCCGTCACCCCGCTGGTTTAATTATGTACATTGTTTGCGCTTATATGTAAAGGCAACGCGGGTCTCAGTCAGGACCAACTGTTGCTGGTCTCGGTCTTGAATGTATGTATTATTGATGCATTTTTATGTGAAGAGGTTTCGGTTTAACTTTCTTTCCTCAAAAAGGAGTATGTCTACACTCCTTGGCTTTTTACCTGTCAGTCTAGTGGTAATATAACACCAACTGTGTATGGTTTGTCACCTGATGACGTTTTATGAATATTGACTCTAGCATAAGGGAGTAGATAACAGCTGGCTAAACATATGGTCACGAGGTTTTGATATCGAATCCACCGCTCTTGTTCTCGGGTCCCATGATCTCGGCCTTCGTTTCGGATCCCATGATCTAGGTCTTAGTCGTCTCTGTAATGGTTTCGGATCCCAGGATCTAGGTCTTGGTCTCGGATCCCATGATCTAGGTCTTGGTCTCGGATCCCATGATCAAGGTCTTGGTCATCTCTGTCTTGGTCTCGCATCCCATGATCTAGGTCTTAGTCATCTCTGTATTGGTTTCGGATCCCATGATCTAGGTCTTGGTCTCGGAGCCGACGATCAAGGTCTTGGTCATCTCTGTCTTGTTCTCACATTCCATGATCTAGGTCTTAGTCATCTCTGTATTGGTTTCGGATCCCATGATCTAGGTCTTAGTCATCTCTGTATTGGTTTCGGACCCCATGATCTAGGTCTTGGTTTCGGATCCCATGATCTAGCTCTTGGTCTCGGATCTCATGATCAAGGTCTTGTTTATCTCTGTCTTGGTTTTGCATCCAATGATCTAGGTCTTAGTCATCTCTGTATTGGTTTCGAATCCCATGATCTAGGTCTTGGTCTCGGATCTCATGATCAAGGTCTTGGTTATCTCTGTCTTGGTCTCGCATCCCACGATCTAGGTCTTAGTCATCTCTGTATTGGTTTCGGATCCCATGATCTAGGTCTTGGTCATCTCTGTCTTGGTCTCGCGTCCTATTATCTAGGTCATGGACTTCTCGGTCTTGGTCTCCGATCCAATGATCTAGGTCTTAGTCATCTCTGTTCTGGTCTCGGGTCCCATGATATAAGGCTTGGTCTTGGATCCCATGATCAAGGTATTGGTCTTCTCGGTCTTGGATCCCATGATCAAAGTAATGGTCTTCTCGGTCTTGGATCCCATGATCTCGGTCTTGGTATCGGGTCCCATGATCTCGGTTTTGGTCTCGGATCCCATGATCTAGGTCTCAGTCATCTCTGTATTGGTCTCGCGTCCCATGATCTAGGTCTTGGTCTCGGATCCCATGATCTAGGTCTTGGTCTTCTCGGTCTTGGATCAAATGATCTAGGTCTTGGTCTTGGATCCCATGATCGAGCTTTTGGTCTCTGATCTGATACACTCAATCTTGGTCTCGGACCCCATGATCTAGGTCTTGATCTCGGTCATCTAGTCTTGGTCTTGGATCCCATGATCTCGTCTTGGTCTTGGATCCCATGATCTCGGTCTTGGTCTCTGATCCCATAATCTCGGTCTTGGTCTCGGATCCCATGATCTAGGTCTTGTTCTCGAATCCAATAATCTAGATCTGGGTATAAGATCCCGTGATCTAGGTCTTGGTCATCTAGGTCTTGATCTCAAATCCCATGATTTAGGTCTTGATCTCGGATCCCATGATCTCTGTCTTGGTCTTGGATCCCATGATCTCTGTCTTGGTCTCGGATCCCATGATCTCGGTCTTTTTCTTTTGGATCCCATAATGTCGTCTTTGTCTTTGATCCCATGATCTCGGTCTTGTTCTCATTTCCATCAGAATACACGAAGAATAAAATCAAGATATGTTTGGTAAACAGGATTCTTGTCCCGACCAACGGACGTCATGTAAAAAAATCAGTCTTGATCTCGGATCCCATGATCTAGGTCTTGATCTCGAATTCCATGATCTTGGTCTTGGTCTTGGATCCCGATATCTAGGCCTTGGTCTTAGATCCCATGATCAGGGTCTTGGTCTCAATACCATGATCTAGCTCTTCGTCTCGGATCCCATGATCTCGGTCTTTTTCTTTTGGATCCTATGATCTCGGTCTTGGTCGTTGATCCCATGATCTCTGTCTTGGTCTCGATTCCATGGTCTAGATCTTGGTCTCGGATCCCATGATCTACGTCTTGGTCATCTCTGTCTTGGTCTCGGATACCATGATCTAGGTCTTGGATCCCATGATCTAGGTCTTGGTCTCGATTTCATGATCAAGCTCTTGGTCTCGGATTCCATTATCACGGGTCTTTTTCTTTTGGATCCCAATATATCGGTCTTGGTCTGATTTCCAACAGAATGTTAGCAGATAAAAATCAAGATATATTTGGTGAACAGGATTCTGGCCCGACCAACGGACGTCATGTAAAATAAAAGTCAATATGGCTGTGACAAAGTGGGAATAATTAACCGTCCTCCAATCGACGCACCAGTCAAATTAAGAATGATTAGTGTTCTGCTAATGCCAGCTCCCACCAGTCTCCAGAAGAAATATAGGAATTTTATAGCAGCATTTGCGGACTTAAGAATTTTCAACCGGAAATATAGGAAATAATATAGCGTTTTCACTGCACAATCAAATTTCACTCGTTTACTTACCATGACTATAAGTTCTTGATGCAGCATCTTAATGTATGTTTAAATGGTGAATATAGCTGTACTTGTATAACTTTAACACTATTAAAAATGCATAGTCCTACAAAAGAAAGATCTGAATGCTTTCAATAACAGCAGGTCTATATTACAAAAATCATACAATATTAACAGATATAATGGAAATATGACTGTGCAGTAAAAATATGTAGGATAATATAGGAGATAATAACATAAGTGCTGGAATACATAGGAAATTATATAGGAGACATTTTTTCATAGAAAATAAAGGGAATATCCAGGTAATGTAGGAGTCATCTGAAGCCATGTGACTATGTGGTGGTGATGAAAAAGTCATGTGACTATGTGGTGGTGATGAAAAAGTCATGTGACTATGTGGTACCAAGTGGTGATGTAAAAGCGACAAAGGCAAGAATTTGCGAAGATGGTTCTGTACACAAAAATTACAAGTTTAGGCCAAAAAAAATTAAAGGTATGGTTCTCAGGCACCGCCCGCATCAATTTTAACCCCCCGCATCAAAAAATTTTATTTTGATTTTCAATAGAAACTTATCAATTTTGAGCTTCAGCCGCTCAGACATTTCTTTCAAGAAGATAAAATCATACAATTTCCTATATAATGTGGTGCTTTTACTTATTTAGACAAATAAATATGATATTATCATGCTTTTCCCTTATAATATGACATTTTTATCGAAACATACCAAAAAATTAAAATTAAAAAAACGCCCGCCCGCATTGGTTTCTGGAAAAAAGTGCCTGAGAACCATACCTTTTTTTATTTTGGCCTTAGGTGCCTAATTTCCCGGTGTTACTATAACAGGCCTTGAACGATCGATCAATTTGGACATGTGAGGAGTGAAAGATGATTGATTAGTTAGGAGGAGGTTATACGTGTATACGCGGATGCATGGGAGCTGGGAGGAAACGGCAAAACAAAGCGTGTTTTACACAAAGTGAAGTCCTTTGATGTAGAAGACTTTGTCGTACAAAATAAATATAAACGTATTGACTTTGGTACTTTTTTTACGTGAGAGCCAAAGTTGGGACCAGACGTTGTGACAACAGTGAAACATGGACCAGAAATCACGGATTTTGCCCTCACTCAATAAACCAGCACCACATATCGAAAGAATTACACGACTCAACCATTTGTCACCAAGTAGGCTTTCACAAAATGCCACCTGTCGTGGAAATTCATGTGGCAAGCGCGGCGTGTCCGCAAGTGAGTATAATCTCTTGCGTTATAATACTGCATCGAGTTCCATTCATTAGTAGTCCATCGCATGCCTGAGCAAGCAGGGAGGATGTTGCGGTTACTATGGGCAATCCATCACACGGAGAAAGCATGTTCCGCTGTCAGTAAGGGTTCAAGACATATAGCCCCTTATCCATCAGGCCGGACCGGGTTCTGGCATCCACACCGAGGGGTTGCCTACCCCTCCGCCCTCAGCTCAATCATAGGCTAGCACGTGGATTTGACAAATCCTTTCCCAATATCTGCTGTTTTATTGCCTGATATTAAAAATGGCCCTTGTTCAAGCCTCATGCACGCAAATATCTCGTGTTCTAGATTTTCCAATTACACGCTTACACAACTTACAGATAAACCATCCATTTAGAGCCTAGGTGAAGGTCCTTTTCAATACATGAATCTTTTTTCATCACTGCACTGTTTAGAAGGAATTGGAAATATACTAGCAAATATTAGATTTTTTGTTTCCCTTTTTTTTAGATAAAAATTATGGTACATTTTATGAGGTGTATTTTCAAATACATATTCCTCTCCCATGGTATAGGACTTCCATGTATTTGACCTCACCATGAACTTTAGGTGACCTTAATGGCATATTCATTTAATGAATAATCAAGAACATAACTGTTGAATCCAGCGAATCAGGTCACCGCTATTACTGTCAACCGTCAGTCTCCTGACAATAATAAAATTTGCATAATTTGGGAGAACTCTTCCAAACAGAATACGTGTAGTCTGTACCAGTACCCGTGTCGTCATGTTTTCCGGGATATTTGTATAGGCCCACAAAGGAGACAGTACAAACAGTTCTAGGCCAAAGGTTGCAGGAGCTGTTTCTCCGACTTCTGAGGGAAATATAATGTCTTACCCTCATGGCACGTAATTCGTATGAGACAATTAATCCAAAATATCGCAAGACAGTTCACAATGACTGCGATATATTCATCAGTGCAGCGATTCCAGTTGATGACGTCAGTCAGTGCGACGTCTACGTCATCGGCCTTTGTGACGTCATTATATTCTTGTAAAAAGCTCTAAAAATATTTAGGTCAAAGGGGCGGGGCATCAGTGCTCTGGTGGTGAATTCTAATACAAATTTAGTCATGAAATCATTTCCCCTAAAACAGTTCTGTGTATTGTTTTATTAAGCCTCCCAAAGTAGGGAGTGCAGGATTACATGGATTTGTGAGTTTATTAATTGCAATAATGGGGTCCAGAGTACCCGGGGATTGAGGTTTCCTAAGTGAGTCAGAAATAGGGCGATTTTACTTTTTCAACGCATGTTCGTATGAAGATTAATACATATTAAATAAGGCCGCCAGTGACCCATCAAAAAGGAGAGTCTGTCGCAAACTCAATTAGGAAAATTATAGCTTTCTTATATAGAATGAGATGTCATCATAAATTTAATACTTAAATATAAACCAAACTGTTTCAACCATTAGGTTAAGAACGTGCAGGACTTTGTAGTGAGGCCAAACACTTTGAGTCCGATAATAATCCGGAGTTCCTGTGGCATATAGCCATGTCTACTACTGAAAGTCCGGTGTTTGCAATCATGGTGAATCCTGCGAAATCGTTGATCCGAACTTTCGTTTATCCGAACACAAATCCTGTCTCCGAGGCTTACGAGGATAAACGAGGCTTTACTGTGCCTGTAACTTTTTTACCGACTGCAAAATCCGAATATATGTGCTCGCTTGCATTTGTTAACAACTAATAATAGTTTATATATGTAATACTGATAATCATGGTGGATGCAAAAAGACCATGGTCATCACCTTATATGAAGACAAGTCCCGGATGTCAGTTAGTCTTTGAAAGCGTGTGACCTTTTTTTTTTTTTTTTTTTTTTTTGCGGAGGTAATCGCCTCTATTTTTTAAATGCTTGTTTGACTGAATATTATGTGCCTATGCAGAATCCCATTCCGGTTTCGGACTACGTGAAAGGGGCATAAACGCGATAACTCTGGTGGCGACCAGGCTTGGTCTATCATTCCTGCGGGTCCTGGGTGTGTGTAATCCCCATTGCTAGGTCATAACGTCGAGGAACCCCGGAAAGGCGCACTCGTTTGTGAGTGAATCACGACCTTATGGCACAGTCTCCAAATTAAGCCTGCAGAGCGCTCACCCTAGGTGTGGGCCGACCGTTAAAAACTCGCCGCCTCGGCTGAGATTCGAACTCACGATCTCCCGGTTTTGAGACCTTTGCTCTTCCCCTGAGCCACAGAAGCCGTTAAGTGTGTGACCTTTTACAACTGGTGATATAAGTTATAAATTATTCAT
This sequence comes from Sipunculus nudus, assembly GCA_026874595.1. Classification (NCBI taxonomy): domain Eukaryota; kingdom Metazoa; phylum Annelida; class Sipuncula; order Golfingiida; family Sipunculidae; genus Sipunculus; species Sipunculus nudus. Next base: position 44,830,788 of record CM049306.1, on the reverse strand, counting down.
GAGCTAAACAAGAAAATTAAAAATTTAGGGGTCTATAATTGATTATACGTTTGGATATAAGGCTCGTAAAACCAGCCGGACAGCAGCGTCTATTAGATCAAAATCCCCGCGAGGAGACTTCTACACTAAACGCTCTCATGCACGATGAGGTCAGCGGACGGTAAATAAGTATGGTCTAAATTTATAATCAAATTTAATCGGGCTAGTGGCCATTTTACATGGCTGGGCAGCTTTATGATATAATGCTAATAAATGCCCCGTGATATTTACTTGGCAGCTGGCCAATATCTGTCATATGTAATTATACACGATCCTGTTATCTCACGGCCACCGCGAGATGTGTAATTGACTAAGTATTCCACTAAATTATACTGCACTGCAATGCTATAAAACATTTTGAATTCACTGCAAGGCGAAATACTCATAAGATCTACCTAGATGATTAAGTGCATGTTTAGATCATTCTAAGACAAATTCTTTAAGAACTGATCTCCTCTTGGAAATATTTGCCGATGTCTCCACATGGTCATCCAGTATAGAAGGACGGAGTGCCATCTTATTTCTGGTCACGTTTGTCTTGTTTGAACGGGTTCACAACACCCTCCCCATTACTGGTACAAATACACTGGCCGTTACGAGATTGACAAGCGGGCGAGCCGGTACTCCTAGAGAATTACGGATCAGATAATGAGTCAGGCTTTGCTTGATCTGCACTGCCATGGTCTGCGCCATGGCGGAAAGTTTGAGACCAAAGTACTCTAGTATAAATCGAGGATACTCAACTAACGCTCCAATGACAAAGAAATTTTCAACTCTTTATGTCTCAGTGTTTAAAATTTAATTAAAAAAGGAATAAATAAAAAACACACAGGGGGCATTATGTATCATGTGGTCCTTCAGGTATATGAAAAATATTACAAGCTTCAAGAATTTGTATCACATGGAAAGCTTGATTTTATGCTAAATGTGCTATTTAGAAATAGTATGTCCAGTAAAATAAAAGCAAGATTAATGTGACATTAAGAGATAATCAAGTTACGTCAATTTGAAGCAATGTACCTTGATATTATTGATCGTTATAGAAAACAACTCAATGTCGTAGATTCAAAACCACACCCTACAGAACTATCCGAACATCATTTCCATTTAAACACAGCCTATAGATGGTCAATCAGTTAATCGGACGACTTTATCCAGTTTAAATGGAAATTCGCTGTTCAATGTAGGTGTGTGCATGGTGGCACAGTGGGGCGTCCACGGTTGATGAAAGTAACATGGAGTTTCTACACAAACGCCTATGATGATCTACTCTGATAGGTCGAATTTTGCTCCATATGGAGCGGGAACGCAGGGGGAGCAAAATGCGACCTATTATCAAATAAGAGTAATAAACGTCCTCCCCGAACCTGAACGTCCAAACGTTTCTAATGTATTTTTAAGAGGTGGTGAGGATAGTGTTTTATATTTTGATCACCGAGTTGAACGTTATTACACATTACGATTTTTCACATGATTTTTTTTTTGTGATGCGATACGTTACGACTTAAAACTATTTGTTTTGACAATCGTTAACAGTCGCAGGAAACCGAACCGTGTCGTTGAGTAGAACGACACCTTACACATAGAGTCTCAGCAACCGACATGCATTTGACTGACCTCACTCCACATATAAACGTTGTGACTTCATACATTTTTCTACTTTTTCTACCATATGTCGTAGACAGTCGCAGAAACTCATGGCAAATGCACCGCCTGGGGTCCTGCATCAGTAAAGGTCTTGTCCCAGCATAATGCCACAGGTAGCGCGCACACACACACACATATATATATATATATACATATATACATATACATATACATATATATATATATATATATAACCTCCGTATCGAATCGATGCCTGCTAGGGGTCAATTTAAAGTGCTGCGGTCTTCGGTAGAACAAGTTTCTTTTAAAAAGGAGAAATAAGTTAAACTCCATTTTATTTATACGGCTATCCCCCAGTTATTTAATATAAATCTTATTATATTTGAATAGAAAAGGTAATATCTGATATTACATTTTTAGTGCAAGTATTATGTTACTCGGTGACATAAAAGCGGACCGAACTGTCTCGCTAGTGAAGCATGCTTTTCTAGCGAGGCGGTTGGAACGCCGGAATTTTGGGCCAGAATTTTCCCCTGAGCAATTTTTCTTCGTAACAATTAATATAGTGAGTAAGAAATAAGATAATTATTATTCCAAACAGGTTTTGGATGTATTGTGATAGGATGCCGAAATGGAAGACGAAAAATATAAATTGACCATGCAGACAGCGAATGACAGGTTCACATTAAAGTTGAAATAAGTTGAACAAAATTCGTTTAATAACTTAATGCTGGTGGGATTTAAAATGATAGAAGGACACACCCGAGAGCTAGAAATGTCCAATAAGTACATGAGTTAAACCGAGGTCTGTCAATCATAATAATGAAAGAAGAAGATGGCCACAGCATAGTCCTTTTATAAATTAGAGAAAATTCACGTGTTTTCTGAAGAAAGCATTTTATTACTATACTTGATTTACCACGTTTTTGTTTTAGAATAACTTATTGTAAGGCTTATTTGCAAGCGTTTATCTTAAACAGAATATAAAACATTGCTCACTTGGTCATTGAATAGATGTCATGTCGAATTAAGCAGCTCATGTTTTAAACTGTTTCAGCTTTTTCCCCCTTAATGATATCCTCCAGGCAAATGTTCTCTTGATCATGAAAGCTTTCATAAGCCTTTTGAATTAACAGTATTATATTTAATCATATGTGTTCCCATTCATTTTGAAATCGTTGTTGGAATTTTATGCCTAGACCTTTTCCCGACAACGAACCATATGCGAGTCCATGATTAGGGAAAAGGAAGGGTAAGGGGAAAGACGATTTCTCCCAGTAGTCGGACTTAAACCCCTGTCTCCCTCTCTCCTTGTCATACTTAATCAATAAAGTGGCTGTGATGTACGGTTTATTGTGCTAATATAAACGAACCATCCGTTGTGACAACCCTTACTTTAATCAGACACAAAGCCCTGTTTACTTGTTATTCCCTCACAGAATAACTACAGTTTTAATTAATATTCCTGTCGGTACCAACTTAAAAGTACTTAGAACTACTATTCTTATTTCCTGTGGAAGATTTTCTCTGTACTAATATATAATAATTCCAGGACATGAACCACAGACATAAAGGTTTAACTCTTGAACCATGAAATAAGGTATTTTTATATTTTATCATTGAGAAAGAATAAAACTTCTTGCGCAGTTACTGACGGTCACCAAGACACTGACCTCGCGATTAGCTATAAAACCGGAGTTCCCCAGGATCACAAACCATCACATTTTATGTAAACATTTTTTTCGCATTATACGAGCCTAAAATAAAAAGAATCACAGACACATGAGCAGATTTAATGAACCAAAGTCTAGACTTATTCCATTTTGTCCTATAGCTTACCTGACTATCATCTTTTCCTGACAAGACTTAGATAAGTAGAGATATATCTAAAAGAAAATGATATATTAGTCTGCTTTCACTGTCAGTGTTATGTAAAAATAGGTTTATCCACATTTTTGTATGTGTATATCTTGTCTTATTGGAAATCATTAATTATTTATGTCAAAAATTGGGTAGTTATAAAATATAACAAAACTTTATGTAAACGATACTTTATTTTAAAGCCTTTGTATAAAACCACAATTCCATCATGATTTAAAAGTAAGTTTTATATAAGTTAGGCAGCCTACGGCACCTGTACAAACAGATATAGCTGATGTTATAGAACAGTTTTTCCATTGTGCACTGCTTGGAACCGAAGCACCGATTCCCAGCAGTATAAACGGCGGGAAATTACTCCGCCGTTATTACTTCGTGGTTCTATCAAAGCACTGGACTTTTTTCTTTACTTTTTTTTTCTTTATCGAGCCCCCGGTGTCTTGGCGGCAGAATTAAACGTATAAAGCACTAAAGCAATCGGAAGTATTCTACAAAGTGGAACAATGCCTCTCTTTGATCAGGATTCCGGATAATCTGTGCCCTGTTTTTTGTCAACTCTCAAAGGCACCATAGAGTTCATCCCCCGCTGGTCGTAGTGCGTGGTCACCGGGCCATATCAGTCGCAGCAAAGTGAAAACCAGCGATAATCGCTGAGACACCAGGGCGAGGCTTTCAGGATCGCCCATTGGGATTTGGCGAGAATCAATATGTCGGAGAGCTCCAGTGAACTGAATCGAACATATCTTGGTTCAACCTGAGTCAGCCGTATTTGGCTCGGCCATATAAACCAATTTCCGTGATTCGAGTGGCCGTTATAAGGGATAACGACTGCGGAAACTAATGAATACTACAATCTTGTGGTTAGCTAACGTCCTATATGCATGGAAGCGTACAAACCTTTTGTCTGTCCTTCACTATCATATTTACTCGCTGAAGTCTCCGATTTTCTTGCTTCACCACAAATTAACCATGCGAATGATAAACCCAAATAATGTTGGAAATTAAAACCGAAAATAAATGTGAGAATTTAAATGGATTTACATTTATTTATATTTTATCATCAAAAAGTATATAAAAACACACAAGACTACTTTAGATTAGCGTCCATTTGAAGAGTTTGTACACATAATTCTTATTTACTCGGGGCAATAAACTGAGGTGCTTGTCTGTGATGCAGAAAGAGTGGACTAACTCCTACTTTAAACGTTGAAATGGAAATGAATTTAACATTGTGTCACCACGCGATTTCCTGTTGTGAATTTAGGATGATCTCAGCTTTAGAGATAATCTGAATTCCCCTGGAGCTGCTGTGACTTTTGGAGTTTCGGACAAACATTCAAAGGATTATGCTCTTCATTTAACAGGCACGGCTCCCTCTGTATTACAAATTTTACACCAACACAAACCATTTGTCCACCTGCTGCGGATTTGCTGGGCCATTGGCTTGTGGGTTGAAGAAGTTCATTCTTTTTCGAATTCCGGTTAAACATTAATTCAGTGCTTCAGAGAATTCATTTTTAAATTGTTTTACTTGTAGTTCACAATGGAATTGGTAAAATTAAATTTTAACCCCACCAACTAGCCTTTATAAGTGCAATTTTTTTCATGGCTATCACATGATATGCACCTTCTGATACGTGCATGTGTTTGTTTCTCTGTGAGCGTTGCAATAATATTGGAGAAATTATGTTGAATTGACTGTTTTTAATTTAAATACTCAATACCCACATTCCTAAAATGCACCCATTTACAATATGAATTGAAATTGTCAAACTGTAAAAATGGAATACCTGGGTTTCTCCTTATTCACAGTTCCGCAGGCATTTTTTTCAGCGAGTATGTCTGCACCCTATTTTCAATTCAATAAATCTGCACCGTCGTCTGTCTTCCATCAATTGTTTGTTCATTCTCTGCAAGCAGATTTTCTCTGGAACTGCCAGGCTGATTTTCGCGAAATATTACATAAGCGTTAATCTCTGCGCAGACCCGTCAACCGGATTTTACATATTTGCAGCTTTTGTCATTTTTCACCGCTTAAAGTATAGCAGTTATTTCAGTGTTCAAGGCCACAACGCCACTGTGGTGCGATCAGTCAATAAAAACTGAAGGGTGCGCGTCAGCCCTACGTGTATCCCTGCTCCCATGGAAACTTGGAAGATAATTTAGGTTGACCATTTCTTCATAACTGTCCCGGGCAGCTTTGTGCCGCTATGGCTTTGCGGACCGATAGGTGTGAAATTTCACATTATTCACCCAGTTTTCCACCACCGGTTGCACAGAGCCTCATGAAATTTCATGTTACCAAGTGTTCTTATACATATACTTATCATCGTTCTGCTGGTAGAGGGTCTTGCTAGTCACATATTACATATATCTGTTTGCGATATTCAGCTTCTTCAAATAAAACCTGTTGTTTAAAACCGTTGTTGTATATATATATATTATCAGTTATATATATATATATATATATAAACAATTATTATATTATTATTATAATTATAATTATTACAAAGAGTGTTACGCTTTTTAAAAAGAAAAATGTACTACTTATACGTTTTTCTAAGCAGGTAATGGTTAGTCAGACAGAATGTTTAGTGTCCATGCATTATGTTTCTCCCTGTAGATTTGTTGGCGTATACCCTCATTTAAGAAATTTTCCCCCTAGTCTCACCAAAGAAATAATATCCACTTTCTTTTTCATCTCAAAGTCCTACAAATATCTTTATACCATTAGTAAGAATCAGGACGCTAAGGTATTTTCAGATAATTTCAATTTATGATCCATCTTGCAATATAGATAATTACCATACAGGTTTTTAATAACAGTATATCCATATGTAAATATCAATTTTTCTGTTGATAGTATGCACAATACATACTTTGTCACTAGTTATTAACGACTCTTTGTACCTTCGACCAGATATATGTTGAAAGATCTTCTGTCGTCATGGCATTGCCGGCGTCACGATAGGAACAAATGAAATCGACACAGACGGAAATTATGGTAGCACGTTGCAAAACACTTATCATGCGAATAAAACGCATTTGGAAATGCAATTTTAAAACATTCAAAGACTATTAACTCAGAGCTAGAATGGAATAAAAGTTCTATTAAAAAATAGTTCACCAGTAAACAGGCAACATTATCATTTTATCCACTGGTTTGTGTATTGTCTCTTTTATAAGGTATATAGATATTTGTATCCTTGCCTTTCCTTCACAGTAACTAGTCGGGACGCGCATGCGTGTATGGAATGTTTCATCTTGTGTCAAACGTGATAGATAACTTGAGGATATATGGAGGAACGCAAATTAGTGAGACATTTTGTCTTCTGAAACCATCCCACTCTATGGAAGTTTCCATGGAGATAGCTTTTCTGTGATTGTCACTGGTAATTACTTTTTTCAATATCTTGCGACATCAAGAATAGCCATTCAAGAACATTCAAATAATCACGACGTTGCATTGCTTAAAACAAATATTAAGAACATGGCAGCAAGTACAAAAGACATATTGTATAATCAATGATCTTTTATTATTTTTTATAATCTGATATTCATGATCACAGTTTCTTTTTGTTGATATTTAATTTCCTCATCAATTTAACCACTTTTTAAACACTTTTGATACACTTTTGTACATAGAAAGAATTTATATATGGGTGTGTTTATTCATATATACATTAAATATATATATATATATATATATATATATATATATATATATATATATATAAACATTTTTTTATGAAAAATGAAATTAATACACGATTGACGTACATTCACGTTTGTTAACGGCAAATCATCTGGTCATACCGAAAACACTGGTCTAAAAACGGCATTTGAAGATTAATGATTCACACGGTGTAAAGGTTAGTAGGTTTAAGGTCATCGGACACTTATATACCCATACAATGTAATGCAAATAATGTGAGACCGTCAGAGACAGCAAAATATAATCAAGACATTACACTTAAGAATTATAACAGAATATCCCCTTCCACACCGCAATTTCCAAAAAAAAACTAAAAAAACAAAAAAACCCGGCAGAATCTCGATAACTTTTGATAGGTGCGCTCTTATGGCAGATTATTCCTAGCAACAGGCTTGTAACGCAAACGATTCTATTTGTTCTTTCTTGTTTGCGTTACAGGATCCAAAGCTTGATCAGATCTGATAAAAGTGGTTCAGATCACGATATTCGGCGATAAACGTGAGGACATGTAACACCTCTACATAATAAGCATAATACAGCTCTGTTGACTCAGTTGAGATATAAATTAAAACTTAAATGTTCAGTATGTATAAAAGTTTTTGGCATTTACTCGCAAGAAAACCAGACCATTGTTACCTCCATGAGCTCCTGTTTGTAGCTTTGCAAGGCTTCTTTTCTTGCGCAACGTCAGTGGGATTTATGAGGGGACCACAATATTTGGGTGTTTTTAGGTAATTTGCATTGATCTCTTTTAATTTACATGAGATTCCCGTTTGGAGTTGTGTCGAATAAGACGGGAAACTCTCACTATTAGGTAGTTGGACTCCATTCCTGAATGGAGTCTAAATGTTTGGGCTCGATAATTCCCAGCCCCGTGAATATAAAAACGTCGATTACATTAGGCTTAAAAATACCGCATCATTCTTGCCGTATCAGTATCTGCTTGAGCATTTAAAAGACAAACCATTTATCATCATTTTAAAATACGAAAAAAATGTACATCTATATACATTTATATGGATAAGTAATCTAAATAAAGGCTACATCTATAATTGAAACCCGAGCATAAGGTCAATATTTTGAGGAGTATTGTTACATCCATTTCACCGGCACAAAACCGGGAGTAATACCAATAACTCTACCACAGGCACGGGCATACATTAACGTCACTGGGACATCACACATGCATTTTGCTCCGCAATATCTGTATCCAGGCAAGGGAAAATAGCGCTTCCATTGAACGAAAACAAAAGGTTGCATAAAACCTTGACAGACATTTTCGCTAGCCGTACAACTTTTGTATACCGGGCGTCGATACCACCGTCTATAACTTGTTTTAACGCGCTGACAACATCCGCTCAATTTCGCGCAAGTGCTTTTAATAGCTGCACGTGTCTTTTATTTCAACAATGCAAGCAGTACGGTGGCTAAAAGGGAAAAGCGCTAAGGTTGGGTTGTTAGATTGTCATGGGAAAGTGTCCTTTTTGTAAGAAACCATTTCAATCTTAAAGCCACGCTTCGGTAAAATGCCTTCAAGTTCCTGTATTGAACAAGTAGACAAGAGCAGAATGTATAAAGGAATAAAAAATATATGGTTCTACGGAATTCCCATGATAACATAGGCGAATTTTCTTCTCTAAATTGGAGGGGTTTCTACCACCTTCCCCAAAAAGGCCTTTGTTATGCACTATACCTTATCTACCCCCTCCCCATTTTCTCTATAGGCTATAATGAAGATAATGTAGTCAACCCTATATTCTGAGGGAGGTATTTTGAGGGAAGCGAGACTGTCGAGGGTTTTTCTTTCGGCCGATGGGTATTGGCGTATGAGGGTGTATCCCCGTCATGCCGGGTGGGGCGTGTGAGAGGGTGTCCGCGCCCTGCCGAGGGTTTTGGCGTGTAAGGGGTTGTCCCCGCCCTGCCGTGTAGAAGTTTAAAAAAAAATTATTAAAACATTGAGCAATATTGAACCAGCTTGAATAAACTAAGAGGGAATGGTATCACTTCAGAAACCAACAAGACTTGAAAACCTTTCGCCTCATGTTTGGTATGCAAAGCCTACGTGCTTAAAATTTTTAATTTGAGCGTATAATGGCTGAATACCACGGGTAAATCAAGCCATATTACCGAACATTTCCATATTTGATTCATTTGGAAGGACCAAAATTAATTGATATTTCTGTTTTTGTGAATAACTCATATTTAACGGATTGCAATTAGAGCCTAGTTTTAATGATTAAAAAATCACAACTTAATTAGCAAAATGTAGGCGGAGTGTAATCTCATGATTTACATGGTATGTCCTCCCTGGTGAAAAATGTGTGTGGGTGTGTGTGTGGGGGGGGGGGGGGTTTAAGAGCGGGGGGGCATAATTTTTCCCTTCCATCGATCCATTCAGTGAATTTATGAATATCTAAACTGTTTGCTCTTTCTGATCATTATTTCACGAACTTGAGAGCATAATTTAGTGTTCATCCAGAAAGATTGCAAATTTCCACCTTGTCGTCTCGACCGGTAAATAAATTAAAATTATTTTTGATCCAAAGACCATTTATTATATTTTATCGGTGTAGCCAAAAAACTCCGTTTTCATGACACGCTGATACGCTACACAAGTTCTTTTCATCTCTTGGCGTTATAATCCTCAATTTTCATCAAGCGTCGTTCATACCTAACGGATAACAATCTGTCATTCAGGGCTAGCTTTTATCATAATGATTACCGGAGGCCTATAATAAGGCAGGAAACCCAAAATGACTTATAAGTGAAAACGAATTTTATAAAGATTATGCTCTGTAAAAGACAAACGATAGCACCGTTGTTATATCTTGGAATATTTACTTTATTTATAGTGGGTTATATGCTCGTGATAATTAATTTAAAATAACATACGTCACAGACTACTATTAATCAATCCAGAAATAATTTGATCGGTTCAATATTTTTTCTTTAATTTAGGAGATGAGGAGGCAGTATTGTAAACTTTATATTAACGTTATTGCTTATCTATTCCTATAAAGTTTCTTCTACAGTAATCGCAGTAACTAGAGGAAGATGCTCTAATCGGAAACGTATTTCAAATAAATATGACGGGACGTATTATGGTATGCCCACGGTCCGTCCGTCTGTCATGCTGTCCGTCCGTCGTCAGTCCGTTAACTTTTAGAATGGCCGGTATAACTTACCAGGGATTGGACGAATTTTCACGAAACCCACCATTACTTCTTACCAATAGATAATCCCGCCCCAGTTCGATTGTAGACAAATCCACCCTTATTTAATTAGATCAGAGGTAACTAAGCTACTTTATCGGTTCGCCGCGATCAGTTGCCTTGATTATGATGTTTTTTTATGAAACTCAAAGGCAATATTATCTAATATAATATCTCGCCCAAGTACGATTTCTGGCAAAATCCTTGCATATTTAATTAGGTCAGAGGTCACCATACTTTTGCGGTTTTCTGATGACTTCGCAAAATTCTTATGGATTTTCATGAAAGTCTTAACAAATATTAACCAATAGAGTTCCTTGCCTTAATTAAATTCTCGGCAAAAACTCACGCATATCTTGTTGGGTCAGAGGTCACAAGAAATACGAGGGGCGTATTATGCAACATTGCAATGTTTTTCATAATGCATCTACACATGAGGTGAGTAAGACCAAGATTAACATATTTTTTCGGAAGACAGACATTTACCCAGATTAAAATATCTAAACTGTTTAATCGGTAAAGTATAAAAACAATTGATGTATGAATTGTATTTTTTTATTCTGCATTTATAGCGCCATGTTGAATATAATAATAATGCTTTAGAGCGATTAACAATAATAAAATAATATACATTACTAAGCAAGACATATGTTAAAATACTATAACCGTATAACGCATACCATATAGATTACTGGCGGCAGGTAAAACACAATTTAACGGGGCCCTATCACCTCTCTAACCGTTATAAACCACAGGTTATCCATTGGAGCTTTTATAAAAAAAAGGCCAGAAAAAGTGGATTTCATCCCACACAGGCTGCTTAAAGGGAAATAATCAGGAGCAATATTGTTACCAAGACAAATAAATGAGGGGAAAATCCTGGGCCGATCCGGGAGTCGAACCCAGGTCGGTGGTGCACAAGTCCAGCGTACCAACCGCTTCGTTAGCAAAGCAAGCTTCACTAGCGAGACAGTTCGGTCCGCTTTTATGTGCACCCCGTAACAATATTATTCCTGTTCTTTCATACTACCAGTTCAGTTTTGATTTATACAAAAGTGTCCCAGCAAAACCATTCCAGCACACAGTCTTCCTCGCATACGACTGTTTAACAGGTTGTTGTTATAGCCCTACGTGTTGTTAAATACAGTCTGTTTACCATGACAAGGCCGCGTGACCGGAGGTCCGATTAAGAGGGGCAACACGCGGTGTTTCAGGCAGCAGGAACTTGTATAACATCTCCTAATTGGCACGTGTTGTGGCTCATCGCAGCTCACGGCCCGACGCACTGTGTTTATGTTTACACCTGTGATCGCGCCCGGTTCACTGTTTTTAACACTCGTTTACAGGAAAAAGCAAATGGTTTCAAGGCAATTTTTCGCAGGTACAGATTTATTGAAAGGGAAGAAGCTGTCTTTCATGTTAACTCAACATGTTTTATAGGTGATTTGGCCCCTTTACTTGTTTTTTTTATATATATATATCAACGTGTTTATAATATGTGGGTGCCCGCCAAAATAATCAAAACAAAGTCAACAAAGTTACATGTTTTTCCCATTTGTCAACATTGCTGTGTTAACAAACATGTTGTTGATAAAAAAGTTAATACATCCTTCGCGAAGGCCTTATAAGAACTTTTCACAACCAAAATTACTCTTAGATCATTTATATATACACAAAGGAAGCTAGGCATCACATAAATTCTTTTCAAAAGGTAGGTGACTGGACACCTTTAAATTTTACATTAAACGCTATATGCACATGTGTAGAGATACGTTTTTAGCCAGTTTTAAGAGAGACAGGGGATTCCATTGTCCTGAATGATAAAAGGCACGCCATTTCAGGCGCTGCACGCATAAATTGCCGATTACCATTTGTAGATGGACGGACTTTTGGGCAGCTTCGGCAGATTGCTACCGGCTGGTCGTAGTGACCGGTCAGGTGAATAAGGCTGCAAAAGAACTTTAATGGAAGCTGGCGATTGTCCATGAAGGAATTTATGTACAAGCGATAACAATTTGATTTGCAACCTGACTGGTTACCAAGGCAAGCTTTGAGATATAGGGTCACATGTTCACAAAATTGCCCGCCACAGATGAGTTTGGCAGCATAATTTTCTGCAGTTTGACAATACGTTCTCTGCTATACCATGCACCCAGAAGAGAATTGGATTAGTATAGTCTTGAAATAAAATGCACCAGAGACTCAGCTGTGTCCGTTGATATAAGTAAAACTAATATTCTGTAGGTGCATTTAACAAGTACGTGTAACAACTGATCAAACATGACCATACATAGCGAGGGCACAATCAAATTAGTCATTAGTATTATTATGAGGAGTAACCCACTTAGTTTGAATAACCCATTCACCAAACCATTCCAACATTCAAACAGCACCCTTCCACCAGATGTCGTTTCTACTCGAAACGAAACTCTTCTGTTAGGCACAAAAATAAGGTTTAGTTCTCAGGCACTTTTTTTCAGAAATCAATGCGGGCGGCAGGGAAAAGTATGATAATAAAAGATTATTTTTGCTAAACAAGTAAAAGCTCTACATAAAAAAGGAAATCTTATCAATATTGTATTATTTTATCTTCTTGAAAGAAATGTCCAAGCCACTGGTGCTCAAAACTGGTAGGTTTCCATTGAAAATAAAATCAAAACTTTTGATGCGGAGGATTAAAATTGACCCGGTTGGTGCCTGGGAACCATACCTTTTATTTTTATTTTTTTGGTCTTAGGCACTGTGTGACTGCCGGAACCACTTGTCTCAACTGTTAAATTTCAAATCAAAATCTTATTCATTTCAGGAAAACGTCCTCTGTTTATATTTCACATGCGTATGCTAACAATATATTTCTTATTCCGTGAAGTCCTAACCACATAAACACCCATTTGCACGTATTTATCCTTGAAACAAATCTCTTCACTACATTTTACCTACGCCGCTGGTGAATGTGGAAGCCCGGGTGCATTGTGGGACAGCTGAGTCTTACTTGTCTGAGTCCTAGTCTGCGCAGTGGGACGTCATCCGTGTTAGCCACACATCCGTCACTGGACAGAATTTTGTGGTCAGCAGGCTTTCGTGGCTTGAGCTGACTTCGCAGAAAGTTGGTTGTCTTTATTTTTTGGTGATGTTAAAAAGTATCTATTTTTACTTAAAAACGAAATATATTTTATAAATCGTCTTTAACCAGACCTTAAATACTAGGGCAGGTTATCGAAGAAGTTTCGTTGCTCGAGTTTTTAGGCTTCGTAATAACGTCCGTGTTAACGTCCGTCTAACTTTAGATTACTCATACAGGGCTATTTATGTTTTTTTTTTTTGCTGTTTAGGCCCGCATTCAGAACTCAGGTTCAACCAGATTGCAAAAACTCGGCTTAGTTTAGCTTTATGACACTATGGCCTTGACTGCAACGAAACAATTCCCGCTCGGCTGGATTAGAGTCATTTTTCCGGCTGACGGCGATAGGATATGATGGGATATGTCATATACTAAATACAAGAATAAGTGCTAGTGAAGAAATTAATAACAATCTATATATATATATATATATATATATATATATATATATATTTATGAAGAGATAGAGAGATAGAGAGAGAGACAGAGAGAGAGAGGAACATATAGAATATATCTTTGCAATTCAGTGCATAAGGTACATTAGGGCCCAGAAAAATCTTAAATTAAATGTCAATTTTACTGAGAGGAACATACATTTTGCGACAGAAAAGGCAGAAACAATACCCCTTTATCCAGTGCGTTTCTAAAGTAATCAGGTTTTGCAGTGATAGCTCTGTAAACGGTTACTTTTCCGGAGGAAAATGTCAGAATAAATCCTGTTTTTTTTTTTTTTTTGCTGTCTTGCGGGGTGTGTTATTGGAATAGCCTCATAAACTGTAGCTGTGCTAGAGGTCCATAAAACAGGATTTGAATTTACATCAGTTCGTGACAGGAATCGATGATGAATTTCCAGGGGCAGCAATGACGAACAGATGTAAAGGTACTGCACACTTCTATCAAGTTCCTCTAGGGGATAGCTCAAGTTTATGTCGCAGCTGTGGCGTCACAAATATGATATTTCCCTGTAATTTTTATCCGCTAAACCAATGTTTCGTTGCCTGTGATACCACGTGTTTTGTGCGTATCATTCAATTCGGAGAACAAAAATTCAATTTTCCCCTGAGTGTCGCTCATCAGTAGAAGGACCACAGATCATATTATTTCAGCGGCCTTGCGTTATTGCTCTATCGGCATATGATTAACTGAATCTAGGCGTGGTCGATTAACATGCTAGCTTTGTTTGAAATATTTAACCCCATAACCTGTGCCATAAAAATAGATAAAATGGCGTTTATATTATCATGAACCTAAACAACCTTAAATAGCGGATGTTGTTACTCAATGTACCATAAATGCACGCGTCATTTGGTAAAACAGTAAATAGATTTTGCGCCACATGTTCACTGACGTATCACAGTGCAACGTTAAATTAAAATGTTTTACTCTAGAAGTAGTTCGAGACTGCAATCCAAGGCAACAATCTGTAATTCTGTTTAAACGTAAAGGTGTACCGTCCTTCAGACATAAGCGGTTCTATCGAGATTTCACAGTGTCGTGCCCTGTAATGTCGGGCACCACACTGCATAGTAATCTCGGTGACAATACAAATTCAGTAAACCCTCGCCTTACGACCACATCAGTTAAGCGACCACCTCAAAATAACGACCACTTTTTCACGGTCTCATTTCGTTTGGTTCTTTATATCAGAACTCACTTAGACGACCCACAAGATAATGCGACCACTTATCAAGGTCCCATTGGTGGTCGTAATTTCGAGGTATCACTGTATTTTCGTAATTTTCAGAACGCAATAAAGCCTACAAGTAAATTGTCACTTAAAATAAATAAAGCGGCCCGTTAAATGTGTTTGAGTAATTGCTTACAACACGTTCCATTTGCGATACAAACCTACTTATTAATCAATATATTGATTATCTCCTTGCATGTTTGTTGCATTTCTAACCGCATTTTTGAGCATGTCTCTATACGTTGTGTGATAGACAGCAAAGACGTGTAAGGCGCAGAAAATGACGGTGTTTACCGTTTACCGTTTGTACATTCACATATATTCATTTGATTCAGGACCTTAATACTAATGCCGTATTTTACAGAGATATCGCTGCAGTAGGATGGACGTCCATTACAGGGCAGTTTTCCGTATGACTTGAATCACGACCTGTACGGTGTTTTTCTTTCTTATGGTTCCATAAGTTCTGAAGCATGTGTGTCATAAAAAAGCCATAAAAGGTTTAAGCCGTGTTCGCTTAAGTACAGGTGGACACGTAACTACAGAGTGTAAGAGCTTGGGGGGGGGGGGGGGGAGGGGGAGGGGGTGTTGTAACAGGAGATCCAGAAAGCTTAAAATGTATATATAGGTCGCATAATTTATCAATATATCGATCTATTACACAAGACCGGTATGAATCTTTATGGCCGTGCCAGCAATCGATTCAATCAACTGATGACAGTATTCATAATCTTGTGGCATAGGGAGGGATGAACCGTATATGGAAAAGGGGCTCCATCTAGGAAAAATGCTTCTGCTTCTTTAAGAGTTCTGTGCTTGATTTACTAAATGGATATAATTTTTTATATGCTAGATGCACACGAACAGGTTACGCTACGACAATTCAGGTATTTTTTTTGTGTTTGCTCCATGAACATATTACTTTTAAATATAAAATCATTTACTACCCCATCCCCATCAACATGCAGATATTGATATTTCATCGATACTCAATCTCCAGACCTTAGAAAATTAGATCAAGTGAGCAAAATCGTATTTGCAGTCGTAATAATCCACAAAATATATGAGAAAGGCGGCGTTCGAACCACACTCCGTAAATGGGCAACGCCTTTCTTAACTCGTCGTGCCGATTTTAGTCTCATCTGTACCCGGATAAACATCATTTATATGTAGTTAGTTTCGCAAGGGGCGGTTGGAGTATTTTATAAGGGTCTGGGGCATTTAGCAAAGCCGAGAGGGAGGGGATGGTATGGGAAGGGTGTTGTATGGAAACGTAATGAAATGTTTCACGGTACTGGTGCAATTATGGTAATAAAACAGGGGGTGACGTGTTTTTTTTTGTTTTTTTTGGTTTTCAACCTTACGTCGAACATGGTAAGGGGAACTATCCCCCCTTATTCTGCCCCTGTGAAGACTCTTGCCGTATCTTTTAATGCAAAACATCGGCAATTTGATAAAAATCAACAGAATAATCTTATTAACCCGATGTGCGATTTAGCAATTTTATAACTTGACGGGTTTTATATATGCTTGTGTAATAAATAACTAAACTTAATGTTCTTAATCTTAATACAACTGGAATTGCATTTATGTCACAGTTCAAGGAATTACTGAAAATTTAAAGCGGCTCCGGTATTCCGCTTACAAAACCGAGGTCGAATGACAACATCCATTTCGGAATTAAATACTATTGCCCGATTTAGCCGGTAAAAACCCCTTTAAGTGAATTAGATTATACTGTTAACAGCGGAGAAAACAGAACCTAGGTTTGTTGAGTCACGTTAATGTTCCCCGGTGGATGCTATGTTTTACAGGTTTAATCAAATCACGCTTAGTCCCAGCAATCTCTAGGCAGCAGAAATCGTTAACGTTCATTAACGGAGCTCACACAAGATCTGGAAGCAAAAAAAAAAAAAAAAAAAAAAAACAGCGCGCAGGAATATCTGCTTCTTGTATGAGAAATGCTGACTTTTCCATTATCGTGACATAAATGATTACGCCGATATTGAAGAAAGTTACTATTTTATTTCGACAAACAGCCTGGCTTCTGTTCCATGTAAGACAAATATTTTCATTGATGTGAGAAGATGGGTTGAATGTCCTTTAGGTGGTATTGAATATTTATTTAGTTTTACGGTGTCATGAATCAGGACGATTCTATATTGTACGCTCTTTTTGGCATGTGAAATGACATATCGATCTGACTAATGCTAACATTCCCGAGCAGTGAGGGCGGGATGGATCAGTCACATGGGGTACCAGGCCAGATTGGATAAAACTGTTTGAGCATCGATAAATACTCACATGTATACACCGATTTCGCTGTAATCCTAAAGCTTTTGCAGTCACAAGTATCATGGCCATGGTCGAAAAGATTTTCTTAAAATGAAATATCTAGCACGAAGGAGTTAATATTAAAGTTTATCTGGATAAAAAAATAATGACTTAGGAAAAAAAAATAAAATAAAAGGTATGGTTCTCAGGCACCGCGCGCGTCAATTTTAAAACCCCGCACAAAAAGATTTTTATTTTTATTTTTAATAGAACCTTATAAATTTTGAGCTCTAGCCCCTCGGACATTTCTTATTTCTTGCAACAAGAAGATAACATAATACATTTTGATAAGATTCCCTTTGTAAAAATTAAAAAAAAAAATCGCTCGCGCGCACGGAGTTCTGAAAAAAGTGCCTAAGAACCCAACCTTTTTCTTTGGTCTTAGACGTATGAAAACAGTCTTTAAAAATTTAGTCTTAACTTTGAAAGCGCTAATTGACATAAATATTGCAATCTGCTGTGGCGAAGATTTCAATAGTTTATGGACAGAAACCTAGAAGCATACTGCTTAAGTGGTCAGGGAGAGTTGGGAGTTCCAAAACTCTATTTATATTAATTTGTTTTTGTCTGCTGTGAAATGACTTGACCCTCCTCAGGAAATTGACGTCAGCTGTAGCTTCAATGGAAGGACACGTGTTTTTGTGAGCATGCGCAGAAAGCCAGTCCCTTTTTAATATGTACATATGTAACGCGATAGTGTCCCAAACCCAATTAATGTATCATTCAAAACATTCTATTGTAGAAAATGTACCAGTATGGATTCCACAAAGTGTAAATATAGGAATTACCATTGCGTGTGTGATTTATTATGGAATTACGATTTAAACGTCGTCACTCGATGAAAAAATATCATGTGACAAGAAATTGTAGCAAAACACAGAATGTCTACCGGCATCAAATATATTCTTAGATTTATAAATTTTTCAATGTAGTGCATGACCTCACAATTGTACAGAAACCGATTACGTCAGAAAGCTATATATTCTGTCGGCTCAATCATCCGGTCACGTGATAAGAGCTCTTTTGTAGTTTACTGGTCGTTTGTTTACAGAGAAAACTGTTAATATAAGATCTTGACATTCAAGCGCATGTATAGTCTGCCCAGGTAATATACTAGTACTTCCTCCAATCACTTTATGTGATTGGCTGTCAGCAACATCTTGGTAAGCTTATGACCTTGACCCTGATTTTTGTTTTCTTTAGCCTCTCCAGGGGGCGTGTGTATTGTGAAAAGGTTCCACAGAAGAAGCTGATTTGTCTTGGCTCGTAATTTAATGTGATTATATGTCAGCAAAATATTGGTGCACTCATGGTCTAGGGCTTAAGGTTTGCTTTATTTAGGCTCCACAAGGAGGACAAGTGTTTAGGAAAGGCTCTTCTGGCGAAGCTGTTTTGTCCTTGCTAAAGATAACATTTTGTCTCTCCGGCTTTACTAAAATATTATCTCCGCTAGTAGAGTATATGCTCATTCCCGTTCATGTTTGTGTCTGTGTGCGTTTGTGTGTGTCTTTGTTCACAACATAACACACGGAATCATGAACGGGTTCTCATGAAATTGTAATAGCATTTCGGGAATGGACCAAGAAATGATCGATTAGATTTTGGTGTGGATCTGGTATATAACCAGGATTAAGGAGCGTCATATAGGAATATTCACAAATGTACAGTCATTCATGCAAGAATATGGGCCTTGTATGTGAATGCCCACATGGCAGAGCCTTGTATTGCTTAGAATACATATTTCTAGTTGTTTAGTAAGTTCTCTACAAATTTCCAAACAATCGAGTTAAACTGGCCTCGGTGCTGCTTCGCTGGATCAGGGAAGCGTAACAAACAGTTTCGATATAGATCGGTTTGAAACAAGTTTCCGTTTCTAAGGTTTTGAAAAGTATCTCACGACCAAGCGCTAAAGAATTCAAAGCTTTCTGCCGTTTGAATAAGTTCAAAGCATGTTAAAATTAGCCTCTAGAAAGAAACAATTATGCGAAGATGTCAATTGAAGTATTGGCTCTTGAAACACATTGGTGGCACCGCTGCTGTTAAGTACTTGGTCGCTGTGACTTACTCCATGCTCGAGAAGCTTTATTATTATAAGGCGGAAGATCGATGTATATAAAAGGATCTTCGTTAATATGAATACCATACACATGTATACATTAAGCTGGATAACATATCAAATGAATGTGTTGTATAAGACATATGTAATAGTATCGTTATGTTGTCGATGTAACCATAATGTTCCGCTCATAGTTGTTTCATTTCACATAACTTCATTATTTTAGAGCTATCAGTTTTATTTATCCCTTTTATGCAGCAACAGGACAAACAATTCCAATATTGTTTTTTTTTATTGGCCCAACATAATTGACAAATTGTCGGACTTTTGTAAAATAAACTTGCTTCGGGACAATATTCTTATGTTTAAAGGTGTTCACATAGGAAAAGCATCATAAAGTTATGTGTTATAAATTAAACGCACAGTAGATGGTTGAAAATGCCATAAATAAATTGGCCCTTCATTACTCGCCATACAGCGTGACATAGTTCTCCTCCCAAAAAAATATGTTATTGCAGAAAAATAAGATAACTGACTCTTTAAGGTGTAAAGGTCACCGAACATGAACTCAATGCTTTTACAGTTATGGAAGTGAGAATATATAATGCCATCCCATCTCTTAACATTGCAGCATTTTAGGAATGTCAAAGGTTATACTGTGTAAAACAACGATGAGAGACGCAATATGCAAATACATTCATTGTTAAATATAATATTATTTATTCTACATGGATTGTACAACTAATTTTTAATTGATGCAAGCACTCTCCATGGCTCGGATGATAGCGTTCGGTAGTCTGCAAAGGTGGAGGAAGCCTGAGGCCAAGAGAAAACCGGCTATGCTCGACGGGCAACTACAGCTCTCTCCAGCCACGCCAGGGGCTCGGACACGGTCGCCAGCGGAGAGCGCCGAGAGCTTTTTAATCGCTCGATTGTCCAGGCCCCAAATGCAAATACACTCGCGGATATTGTTACAAAATTCTTTTATCGAAGATATAAGTCCACTGCCTGTTGGGGGCGCTGTAATTTGATTTTATGATGAAGATTACCATATACTATATTTTTGTCAGGTTTCTGGAATTTGCAAGCACATGGATAGCAAAAATCCAGTTGCAACAACCTATCTATCAGAGGTTAGAGATTATAACGAATATCTGAGGTTCGAATCTGTAAGTTTTAACCATTTTGACTCATTTTAACCATTTTAACCATCTCTGCTGGAATTTAAACTTAGGATTGACAGCTTCGAAACCCCCGCCTTAACCACTTTTGTACTTTTCAAGACTTTTAAAACGTCTTTTCTTTGGTGCAACTCAGCAGCTGAAGGCGAGTTAATGCGATGCTTGACAGACGCCGTCACGTGCGTCTTGGTCTATTCTCAAATTGATTTTTGCACATTAAATACAAGTAATAAATGAGTGGATGGGGCCACGTGATAACAGACTTCCTTTTTCGTGTTAAGAACGCAGGTTTTCCAATAGCGCAAAGAAAAGCTAATCTATAAAAAAAATCATGTTAGACGGGTCAGGTGTTGTTAAAACGAGGGCTCACGGTTCTGTGTTTGGACATCAGGTGCCACCTGTCAAGGGAAAACGAGTCGCGGCGACACCAACGTGTTGACAAGGCCTCTGCAGTGCTCATATATTCTTAATAAGACCAAAATATAGCATAAAATGAAATGACAGAGTTTTTACAAACTTTGCCTACGTGCATAGACTTTGGTAAGCTGCATTATTCCCTCATCGTTTATTGAACAAACTGGCATACGGCGTGTCCGTCAACGAGTTATTTTCAGACTTCGAATAACAGTGTTTCCTGTGTTTAAATGTTTTCAAACAAGTGTGATGGTTTCTATAGGAGAAGAAATATCCTGATATATCTAAATTAAACATGCTACGTTTGTTGTGCTTATGTTTTGGACCCTGTAAAGCAAAGATTCCCTGTCCGTATGTAAAATAGTATATTTTTCTTTTATTACTTTGATTTTTACGTGAAATTTTAATTACAAAATGTTTTAGTAAATATTTTTTGGTAAATATTGCACATTCCGTATTTATATTTCGAAGACTGTATTCAAGCATCATGTATCATTATCTTAACAAGAGTGGCAACCGGTGTCCGGTGAAGATAAATGGTTGCACAATATTAACGACATTGAGATAATTACGAAACCAACGGCCTCTTATTTGATTTTAATAATAATGGCTTATTAAATTCAATTCAATTCATAATTATACTAATGAAAATGTTGCTTTCCCCGGTAATCTTGTCAGAAAGGCCAGAATAACTGTCATAAATTGGCAGGTCACCATATTCTGGCTTAAAATTACCATTATAACAAATTAAAACATTTTTATATTGTTAGCCCTAACGGCCCACAGAATAAAGCAAGTTGACTAAAAAAGATCTGTCTGCATGCAGACAACCGAATCACGTGAGGTAAAAAACTTGGTTGAAATTTTAAAGAAATGCCATGTAACTAATATGGGCAGTTACTCACATCCATGAATTGTGGTCAGAGATGTAGTCACAAAGAACGAATTAAGATTTATGTTCATCTAAAAATAAAAATGTATCATAGCCTTCAGCCCCCAGTGTCGTTTTAAAGTATTCTTCAATTGTCCTGACATGGGGTTTCTTCCCCTTGACCGGTGACTGCATGTTATTACCCCGCCATAAGATTATCCCCTGAAATGCAGTTTTAATTCTGCATTGGTAAAGAATACTCATGTTTGATCTGTAATCATGTATGAAGGATATATAGTTGCATGTATTTTGTATAATGATAATTAATGAGTGATGTCTATAGTTATCTAATGAATTAATATTGATTTATAACAGACAAAAATTATTTTTATGGGAACATTACCGATGTGAGTACAGTAAGAAGAAAAAGTCGAGTAAATGTTTAAACTCGGGGAAACATGACGAAGTATTTTCAAATATCCTTTTAACCATTTGTTTGCATGAGGGGAACTTATCGCAGTACAAACGATTTCCCGTCGTTTAAAGTGCCATGATTTCTAAAACAGGGGTTCACTGAAACGTTAACGCCGGCTAAAGATCTTCATTTCCCATGCTTTTGAGAACCATGATTTCTAAACAGGAGCTTAAGCTTAAACTTCTTATCTTTCTGTCACTGTAACCAACCCAAGTTTCCGGCTACTGACAAAATGAAATAGGAACACTTTCGAACTTTTGTCATTTTGCGTGAGAAACTTTTCGAAGTCTAGACGTCCGGAGATAACGTATGTGCCGACATATTTTAACACTAATTTAAACCGGCCGCATGCTCGCATTCTTTATTTACGGCTTAATGCAGTTTTTCAACGTGTAGTCATTTTAAATGCAGTTTACTTATAGTCAGATACCATCGACCACATCAGTCTCATCCGATTTAAACTTCCTGGTCATTCAGGCATTTCCATTCTTGTCATTTTTTTCGCGGCTTCCTCGGGAGCATACAGCCCATCCAGCCATTATAGGTAATGTAGAATAATATTCAATCCATATTTCCTGCTGCACCAGTGACGGGTTGTAGGATATTCTATATACCCTAAAATAGGTACACCCCTCCTACACTATAAATGGAATTACCCGTCAATGCCTGGATGATAATGTAGGCGGCCCGAGGGATCAGTGGGGAGCATGATTTCACTTTTCTAGGCAGTGAACCTAGGCTGTAGAACCCATCCTATGGCTCTTAGGTAATTCAGTTAGCAGCCAGGGTTTCCGCCTAAAGACGGAAGTAGTTATGCAACGGCGAAGTTGAGTAGCCCGTAACTCCCAATACCTTGAGAAAAACGCATACTCCATTGACTGGTAATGTAAAGTTTTGGCTTATAAATAATAATTATAATTCTAAATTCGGATACACCTTTTAGCCATTTGGTGATTTAATACTCCATATTACTACCATATACTCCTGGGTGAACAGGGTGCACTATTGTGTATAAGACCCTGGTCAGAAGACTAGGATGGTCTTAACTAGCAGCAGTCTGCCACCAAAAGCGTCGATACTTAAATTCTGCTGACTTAGGACTGGCCGCAGAACAATTCAAAGTGATCAATTATATGTTGTATAGTCGCACTCTGTTATGTTCGTCTGCTTGTATATCTTTTATCTTCACAATTCTGGTCAATATGTTAATTACCACTTGCCATATCAAGAACTAAACATTGTCACAACTAAAGTGAAAATCTTCAAGCCGTTGTAATTGACAACGACGCTTTTATCACGTTCGTATACAAATATCCTCAGAAACCCTATGCGTGACTGCCATGGTATTATAGCGAGGTACGATGCAGCCATTACACGACAAAAAAAGAAAAAGTATCCACATTATTTTATTATAACTAGAATCTGCCCGAAAGGGGGCATTTTATTCTTGGAACTAGTTTCGGATACCGCCAATGCGGCGGTTGAATCTGACAATGGCTTTTCTCACGAAACAGTGCTGTGAAAAACGAGAAGAGGCCTTTGGCAACAACAGGTTTAGCATGAAATATATTTTTAATCACAGATCAAGTAAATATGTCTTAACAATGATTTTATGTGAAATACTTTACTACTGAACGAATATTTAGAACCGAACTTGAAAACGGCTGTACAGTTATAGTTTTAAAAAAATGCCTGCGTGTCATGGTTTCATTGCCTGATCTAAATGAGAATAGAGCTCATATACCCTTTCAGTCACTGATCCAGTGCCCATATCAGGGGCGGATCCAGAATTTAGGAAAAGGATTGGTCCAACCAATGACCCCCCCCCCCCCCCAAAAAAAAACCAGGGGCGGTGTTACAGGCCGCAAAAAAAATGGTTTGAAACCCTTAAAAACATTGCAGTGGCTGAAAGAAATGGGGGAGGGGGTCCGGATCCCCTGGATACCCCCCCCCCCGGATCTTCTTCTGCTTATAGTTAAAACGGCTCAGTCATCGTTCAGGTTAATAATATACATGAGCTGTTTTTCCTTGTTGCATATATATTATGTACAGTTCTATCTATTTTTAAATTCTTGATTTGTGTCCCAGAATAGTTCTATTTGTTGAAGTATCAAGCCGATATCCATAAATTTTATGCTGCCAAATCCCATTATGCTGCACTAGGAGAATACTTGTAAATTCCTGATTAACAACACGTAGATAGATTTTCTTATTCCCAAACTGCCTGTCAAGTAAAATGCAAATCAACACCTTATATCACCAGTAAGAACTACTACCATTAAGACTTCTCACCATACTGCAAAACAGATTCATACAAACGAAATTAAATCATATCTGGGTTACAGCTGGGAAAACTCGATCAAGATATGGCCATTATTACGTCACAATGGTAACCATGGTATTGCCTCTGACTTCCAAGAGTAACCCTGGAACAGCCTTATTGAAACTGGCCCCTGGCACCATGTATGATTTTCGCACGAAACCTGCGGGGAAATTATACCTGCAGGTTTTGTCAATTATCTCCTTCCTATGAATTATGCATGCTGAGTGAATGACGTAGCCTCAGCCTCCGTATCACTTGTCAAATTTCATGATGTGCTAACTACTAATTGAAAAGCAAGAAACACCAAGCTCAAAAAAGCCTCGCAGTGATCACTTGAGAATTACTTCAGCAACTTTAGGAAAGCGCTAAAGCACGTTCCTCATTAATTAATACTGAAATTGATTCTTGCGTCCAAGGATTGCCCTAGTAGATTTGAGCCACTCACAAGACGCAGTAAGATCTTCAATTATTTAGGTCAATGACAACATCAAAATAACTTAATTTGATTTCAGTTTACATGGATTGCCAGGACAAAGTAATTGAGTCTTGTTTCGTACAAGCTGTTCAATGCAGACTTAATTATATATGTTACCTTGAACAACAGACTTTTACTGTTTGTGTACAGTTTGTCATTTAAATGTAAAGACATGTTTTGCAAACATTTCAAGTTGGAGCTACAGTTACATATTTGCGCCCATCAAATCATCTCTTATTGTTTGTATCGGAAGCACTTAACTTATTTACCTTTGATTTTTCGTACAGGAAAAGGGGTAACGTGACACACTAATTGTCAGCTAATTCTTTAGAATTCTTGTTCATTATAATGAAATTTATTAGCCTTCTTTAATCCTTTTTTGAACGGACAAACCCACCCACTTCGCTGTTTATCTTTGAAAGCAATGCATTTTCATTGTACCAACCTGAGCTATTTCTAAATTTGTTGCCATGTTTCAAATTTAAGAAAAAAAAATCCCTTAAGGGGTTGGTTCCGTCTTTTGATATGGCAAACATAGGTTGTTAAATAAGTATATTCATAAAATAGTGAAAAAGATTATGAAACAGAGGTTTTTAGTCTCTCTCTCTCTCTCTCCCTCTGTTCAGTAACGTATTAAATAACAATTTACCGGCTTCTTGGTCTCAGGGATAGGCCACAGGAGTCAAAGATAAAAATAGTCAAAATATAAAATATATATATTTAATAATAACATCATTCATTTATATCGTTCTTTCTCCCTCTCTGTATATATATATATATATATATATATATATATATATATATATATATATATATATATATAAACAACACTGTTAATTCACAACAGTCTGTTTCACGGGATGCGACCCGAACATCAGGTGAATGTAGTTAGAATGAAGCTAACGGGGTGGTTTGAAAAGCCGAGACTTTACGAGATTATGCTTTGTGCGATTCGGCGTTGGACAAACAGAGATCACAATTTCTAGTCCCACAGAAGTAAGGTGCTGCCTTGGCAGAGATTTCCCAGGAGAGCTTGTAATTGATATTGTTGTCTTTTAGTGACCAGATGTGTTTAGACAGTTCAGTGTTTTTAGCGTGGGATCTGTTACGAAAGGATTGTTTGTGGTTATTGTATCTGGTCTTGAAATCACCTTCAGTACACCCTATGTAGTGTTTCTCGTCATTGTCTGTTCTGACTGTTGCCTTATAGACAATGCATCTCAGCTGACACTGACCACTCATAGGACATTCGTCTTCTTTATGGCAGTTACATTGTTTATGGGGTACGTTCACAGCTTTGTCAGTATTTAGAACCTTCATATTATGTTTACTGATCAGGTTAGACATGCTGGGTAGACAGCTATAGCTAATTTTCAAATTGTTCCTATTGAATAACCTGTTTTATACTACCTGTGATGTTTTGGGAAATGTTTTTTAACTAGTTTCATGAATTGTCTGCCAATGTTGGTTTTTACATGACGGCTGTAGGGGGGATTGAACCATATTATAATATAATATTATTCCTTTTCTTGTTTCTTTTGCTTTTTACTGTGGGTTTAACATATTTTAAGCTTTCTGAGAACCCGCTAAAGCTTTGTCATACATGGGTTTGGCTTTCATAAATAGCTCTTCATTGCAGGAGGTGTCTGATACACGCTTGCTAGGGGGGGGGGGGGGGTTATTGGATTGTGCGTGGATATAGAGCGGGTCATTGTTCGGTTTTCTGTAAGGGTAGAAAATATCATTTTTTTTATTCACCAACAATATCTATAGTAAACAACATCGATACAAACATACAAACATGAAAGAAAGACACTGCAAACATACAAATATAATGAGAATTCTAACAAAAGAATCACATTTCATGCCCGCGAGTTCAACAGTAACGGTTCCCATTTTTTCATATAATATGAATAATTATTACGTTTGATGGCTATTGTTCTCTCAACGTGTTCATACTGATTTAAATTGCATGCAAAGTGGTTATGTTGCAACTAGGTTCATCATTTCTACATAAGAATACTATATATTTATATGACAACAATATATGATTGATCAAACTACTCCTTGGACCGGTATGTGGTATACCAGTTAGTACATTTGGCTTCATTTCTGTCGGTAGGGATACATCAATATTCTCCAATTTATGTTTTAACTGTAGATAGAAAGAAAAAGTTACCTTGCATTCACAGAATAAATGTTCTAATGTTTCCCTAAACAAAAAGCAGTAACTACATCTGTTTGAATCAACTAATCTCCATCTTTTTAGTAGGTCATTAACAGGAAGTATATTATTTAATATCTTAAACTGAAAGCCTCTCATTCTAGTGTCTATACATGAACAGTACATTGATTTATACACACATTTCCAATCTACCTTTTTTCCTGTAATTTTCTCTTGAGCATATCTCCCTGTAGGAATCTCCTGTATACCAGATATTAATCTATTATATATGCCTTTACTGGTATGGTTTTCAATATTAACAATCTCATCTGTCATTGGTAGGTAATGGTGGCCTGAAGTAGTATACTCCTCCGACTCTTCTTTAAGTATATTCATCCAATCTTTTCGAATTGAATGTTTTAGCATCAGCCAGAAGAAAACCTTAGATTTTGGAATTTTGAGAGTATTAAATGCTATAAAGCCTCCTTTAGTATCTACTATATCCTGAATATAGTTAATTCCTTTGTCGGAAAAATCCTTAAAACATGTTGATTTGCATTTATAGTGATATATTTATTATTCCATAATGGCTGCTCCCGTATGCTGATATTATCGTTTGGTTCCCCCTTATACAAATCAACCCCCTAATACAATGCCTGTAAAAGACAGGTATAACATTGCTAATGCGTGTTTTATCTAAGTTTACACCTAATACTTGAAAACCTGTCTTTTTAAGATAGAATTTAGGTATCAATTTCCACAACTTTCCTCACTATCAAAACATTTTTTAATCCAAAGTATCCTCCTTGCTTTTATCATATTTTCTAAATCCGGTAGTCCTAAACCACCTTCTAGTTTCTCCCTAATCAACGCTCTATATTTTATCTTTGGTATTCCCCCTTTCCATAAAAAAATTGACAACACTTTCCTTGGTTTTATCAACGAAGTATTTTGGAGGGATAAGCACGTTACATATGTACATCGCCTTAGATAGTATGAGAGATCTTAGGATGGTGGTTTTACCGCATCCTGCATGTTCTTCATGTTAATTGAATAGTGTCTAATATATTTATCAAAATTCTTTCTATTGCTCACTTCATTGTTTAAGGTAATATTTACTCCAAGTATTTGCATACTCTCTACCTCATGGTAAACCCATTTATAACCTATTTCAATTTCCGGTAGATTTCTATTCTCACCTATCCTTGCAACTTCAGATTTCTGATGATTCAACTTAAGTGAAGTATACCTTTCAAACGTAAGCAGGGTTCTTTCCAAGTGTTTTAATGATTCTTCATTTTTTAATAAAAATGTTGAGTCATCTGCAAATAACAAAGATTTGATCTGATATCCACAAATATCTACTCCTACAATATTAGTGTTTTGCGCGACTATTCGATTTAGCTTTTCCATAGATAATAGGAACATATAAGGAGTGAGAGGATCACCTTGTCTGCATCCTCGTGAAACAGGAAAAAAAAACAGTGGAATACCCATTATTTAGAACACAGTTTTCTAGTTTGTTTTGCATTATATGATTCCATCTTACAAAATTTTGTGGAAATCCTATTCTTTTCAAGATGCATTTCATGAAGCAGTATTCTAATGAATCAAAAGCAGCTTCGTAATCCGCTGCAAAGAGAATACCTTGTTTTCTTTCTCGTTTCATGTACTCTAAAATATCAAGCAGGATTCTTATTGGTTCCTCTATTGTCCTTCCCTTAACAAATGCAAACTAATTTTTGCTTATAATATTTGGCATTATATCCTTAAGTCTGTTTGCTAGAATTTTACTTATAAATTTTACATTTGTATTAATAAGGCTTATTGGTCGCCATGATCGTAGCAAACGGTGGTCTTTCCCAGTTTTTTTAAGAAGAGTTATTATTGCCTGACGTTGGGAACATGACATATGACCTTTCACGTAATTGTCATTTATACAGTTCAATAAAGGATGCCCCACTTTATCTAGAAATGTTACATAAAACTCTGCTGGCAACCCATCGTTGCCGGGAGCCTTATTTTTTAGCATTACTTTCAGCGCATTTTTAATATCTTGCAATGATATTGGTTCGCTGCATCTCTCTTTCTCATCCTCAGATATGCAATTTAAGGTAATATTTTGCAAAAATTCGTTACATTCTTTTTCGGATACCCAAGCTTTTTGTTCATATTTTGTTTTATAGAATTTTTTTATTTCTTTTAAAATTTTTGTTTGTTCTGTGGATTATTCTCCATTCTCGAGAAGAAGATTTCGTATACAGTTTTTACTTTTATTTCTTTTCTCCAAATAAAAAAAAATATTTGTTACATTTCTCTCCATATTCATACCACTGTGCCCGTGATCTAATTATAATTCCTTCTGTAATTTTGTTATAACATTCCTCAAGGTTCTTTTTTGTAATTCTATATTCTTCAATCTGTACACATATTACTTTTATCTAAACAGTTTTCCATTTCTGTTACACGATTTTCCAATTCTTTCAATTCTTTTTTGGATCGTTTTGCTTTATCTTTTGAATATTTTATTGAAGTTTCCATAACTTTAAACTTAATATATTCCCATTTGTCTTGTGCATTTATATATTTTAAGGTGGTATATTTTTCTATATCATCATCTGTTTAATACTGTTTACATATTCCCCGTCATACAATAATGACGTGTTATATTATCAATAAGACGGACCCACTCTGGGACAATTTTGATTATTTAATTTCAATCCGATTGCCGAATGGTCTGTTTCCACTGCTGTTTTTATATCAACAATACTTACGGAAAATTGTATTTCTTCCGAAATAAGAAAATAATCTAATCTTCTCTGAATTAATGGATTTAATGTTCGCCATGTAAACTGCTGTTTATAAGGATTTCTGACTCTCCATATATCAAGTAAATTAAATTTCTCCATAATAAATTTTATTTTATTTATCGATCTTGCTTTGAGCTTTGATTTATTATTATCAGTATCATTTATAGATAAGGGGCCATTAAAATCACCACCCCAGATTATTTGTATAGAACTTTTTTCCAGAACATACTCGTTTATAACATTTTCTACTACGCAGAAAAAAATAAATTGTTCTTTTTCCGTGTTTGGGGCATACGTATTGACAAACAATGCAGTTTCACCTTGTACAGTACATAACATAATTAAATATCTGCCGTGTCTACCCTTGACAGTTTCTATGACATCAATTTCTAATTCCTTTCCAGTTAATGTTGTAACACCTCTACTCTGGCTAGTACCGCATGAAAAGTAACAGTCGCCTCTCCATTGTGTCCTCCAAGTATTTATAACCTCATCAGTACAGTGTACTTCCTGTATAAAAACAATACTTTTATATCCCGCATGTTTAACCAACCAATTAAATATTTTTCGTCGTTTTCTGTACCTTTGTTAACCTCTTACATTTAAGGAAAATATATTCACATCATCCATAAATGGTTACTGTTTGTGTTACTGAGCAATTATCAAATTCATGCAACGTACAGGATAATAAAAATATTATGACCACGTGTAATAAACGTATTTCGAATATATTCTGTCTGGTGGCGACTGGTAAATGCAAGTTTAACGACAATGACACAAAAACAGATACTTACAATATTCTTGTCACATATATGAAACATTTGGTCCCGGCTGATCATGAAACGACACCTGTCTGCACACAGTCTTTAAATAATAAAAATGTCCCGCACAATCCTTCCATTCGTTACTTCTTTTATTTCGACTGTCTTTTAACTGTCAATATCGCTGACCCGAAAAATCTTCACTGGTTCCTTTGATCCTTTTGGCCCTTGCTTGTACTTGAGAACCCTTGGAACTGTCCACGAAATATAGGCCAGCCAGCCATTATTTCTGAATTCCTTCTGTTTTAACAACAATCGCTTGTGCTCTTCTCTGGTTGCCGGGTGAATATCGTCAGATATGAATACCTGCTTTCCTTGGATTTTATTTGTCATTTTGGAGATCAAATGTTACGTCTAAGAAATCTGTGCAGGTCAGGTTAGTTTCAATGGTTATTTTTAATCCAACATTGGAAAAGAGTTTGATCATTTTCTTACGGGTGCTGTCAGTTTTGAGTCCAGACATGTTGCGGAAACAACCTAAACCGTCAACTCGATACAGGCCTAGAGCATTTTCACCAAATTCCTTTTTCAACATATCTAGGATGTGTAAACCAACAATTTTGCACACTTCAGCGCCATCAAAACTGCCCATGGTGACGTCAAAACTAGTATGATCTTTTTTTCACCCAGATGTTAACGTTGCTAAACAGTAAGCCTTTCCTGTTGTGCAGGATGATTTTGATAACATCATCTGGAACGGAGACCATGGTTTTGGCAAATTTGAGGGCTCTCATGAGTTGATCTTCTGTGATCGAGGGGTAAAAATCAACGATATCAAACTTTATGAACTTTGATTTTTGTTTCAGCTTCAATTTCTTGAACCAAGATATTACCTGTGCGGTATTTAGCCACTGGTTGAGTTTGGTTTTCAGTCTCAGTTGGCTAATAATTTTTTCCAAGTGCATTTTGCTAGAGATACCTATTTTAGATTTTGCTGGATTTATCAGTCTGCACTTGGGGTTTTGTCCAAAATTATCCTTGTGGTCTTTCAAAGTAATGTAAGCATTGCGCTCGGCCATGACTTCGATGCGGTCCGCTAGGCTAAGAGAAGCTGCTATTTCTTTGGCTTCTGTATTGATATTTTTACAGATATTTTGTCTAAGTGATGTTTTCTGTTGAAGTTTATTGTAGTATTTTTCGGCATACTGTACAGGTTGGTGGTCTTATCTGCCTGTACTAGGAGATTGTCGGATTGTCTGATTGTCTAGATGTCATTGGCCATTTGTCTCTGGAATGCATTGTGTGAGTGCTGGAATTCAATGTTCCGGACCATTTCATAGATATCACTATGCCCTGAGGTGTTCGCTATGAGGGGGTGAATATGTGGTTTGAATCCATAGTTTTGTTTAGCTGAAGTTTGACCAGGGTTTTCGTGATGGAATGCCTTCCATCGCATTCTCCGGAGTAGGCTTTCAACTTTACTTATCAGGGATTTGGTGTAGGACAGATTACTAGGGAGTGGGATGTTTTTCAAAGAATAGTCGAAGTTAGCTTTGTTCATTCTGTAGATGTTATAAGTTGATTTTCTGGACAGGGTGGGTTAACAAAAGTGCTCGACAACGTACCTGTCGCTGGTATATATTAATCTTACATTATAATTCGATAACATTTCTCCTCATAATCTGCTATATATTAGAATATTTATAGCAAAAACTGTATTTTGCAGATTCCTCAGATCAGCTATGCGTCTACAGGAATCGAGCTCAGTGACAAGACCAGGTTTGAGTACTTCTCCAGAGTAGTGCCTCCTGACACCTTCCAAGCTCAAGCCATGGTTGATCTTGTCCGGGCTTTCGGTTGGTCATACGTCTCTACGCTCGCTGACGAGGGCAACTATGGCGAGAAGGGCATTGGCGCATTCGAGGAGCTGGCTAAGAAATCTCGTGAGTTATGATATGACCATATTGATTTGCATTATAGGTCTGATAATTCCTCAGAGATGGTCACCGGACAGTATATTCGAATCTCGCGAAGAAATCACGTGAGTTATCATGGGATCATAATGATTTGCATAAATGGTCTAGAGGCTTACACAGGTCTTTACCTTTTTCATTATGAAAAAGGAACATACGGTATAACAAGATACATTAAGAACCAATTTAAGAAATATATTGCAGTGGGGTTGATGGAATCCAATATATGGGATCCAATCTCATGCCGGTATGATTGATATGTGAAGGGTGTGCTTGAAGATATATGTTTCATAATACGTGTGGTTATGTTTTAATATTCTCCTTTCCCAAGTCGGATCATGTAAACGTTATTTATTATGTCTTTTTAGAACCTTGAAGCAAAGGTAATAAGTAAATGTAACTGTTCACTTGAAATGAATATTCCAGGTATAAAAATCACACTAACTTTATGAAAACAATTGAATGGCAATATATTGCATCTCATATGTTTAAGTTTCTGGTTCCAACTGGCCCCCTTGTCCAATGGCTTTGCTTCATGTTCCTACACTGTAATTACCAATGTTATTTCTGGAATGTGACCTTCTCTCAAATGTGTTTTGTAAGCTTAAACAATAGAACTTCACCTATTGCCAAAATGAACCACAGAAGCTTCTAGAATATTATGTGACTGTTCAGGAGATTGGATATTGGAACATACGTTCCTTGCTTGTTTTGTAATAGTCTGTCTAAATTTCGCCGAAAAGGCGCTTGTTCAAACTTTAAATTTTTCCGATATTTACTCACCTTAGACAATCCTACTCGGCTGAACCAGATCTCTTACCACTGAATGGATGCATATATCAAGCATACATGTTAAAGTAAATCAACATTTTCTTTGAAAAATTATTATTTTTTTTTATTATAATAATAATAATTATTATTACTATTTAATATTATTAGTATTAATAATGTTAATAATGATGTTTTTCTTCCTTCTTTTAATTTATTATATTCATTCATTAATACAAATTGGTTTCACCTATATGTGTGTACCGGAATTCAAAATATACATGCAGGTGAAAAATAAAATCTGCTTCATCGGCATACTGAAAGAATATACATGTTACACACTGCCCCACGGTGAAGTTCTCATCTGGTTGAGAATTGTGCTATTCAGGATACCTATAAAATATGCGGTTACCTGTATCTACTTTAATGTTCAGGTATTCCGTCAACAATTAAACCAGTATCCCAAATAATATAAAAAAAAGTATAGAACTAAATTATGTGGAAAAAAACAAGAAAAAAAAAAACATCTGGAGTGTCAATTTCCTGAATCAAAAAAAGCTACATACAAATAATCTGCCCGAACATGTCTTGGCCGCGTTTTGATCAGGACTGGGAATAAGGAGTGAGTTGGCTTTATTTTTTATCTCTCGCTCTATCGGTACCTAATCTCATAGCAGGTCTATATCCCATAAATCAGTCTGTGACCTCTATCAGCTGGCGGGGGATTGATGGAGGGGACTGTAGTGCCTGCCCCGTCCTATATGTATAGACCTCCTCGGTTTTTGACAGCCCCATCGGCGGGTCCTCAGAGCCACAGACAGGACAACAAGCCTGTGATTTCTCTAGGAGCTAAATAATCACAGTGACTGTCAGCCAGAGTTTATGAATACGACAAGGCAACAAGACAGATTGGCCTCACGAAACATCGGTCAGGAATTTCCGATTATACGCTCCCCCAGGCGGAGGGCGCGCTAACCACGTGGTCTGTCACCGGAAGCTGTGAGTTCCTCTGACAAATCACTTGACGGTGTAAAAGAAAACGACTGATATTTGCTCTAACGCCGGAAATTAAAGGCTTCAGACCTGCTATGTTGTTCAGATGAAAATAAATCCTTGTGTCGCAAAGTGTGACCCATGACACGTCGGGTTTTATCATACCCAATCTGTCTACCTCCGCCACTGGTTTAATTTCGTAATGTACCGCCAGAGTTACCTGTGCCGACCCTGGATAATCACTGATCAGTCGCATGTTTAGGGACTTCTACACCTCCGAGGACATGCCTCTGGAAAATTACACGAATCATGTTCTGGGGAAAGTAGGCATTAATGTTATATATATGTGGTATTTTCATGGCTTTTATATATAAGTTTTCATGTGTCCCCTCTCACACAGGAAAGTGCTTATATATGAATGGGTTGATAAACGTGTAAAACGTATTCACTTGCATTTATTAATTATCAAATCAAAATATTATTATTTGAACTGAATCAACCATTAAAATATTTAAACATTCTGGAAGGTATTGCTCTCAGGCCACGTGTTTAGTGTAAAATGGTTTACCTACAGATATCAATGCATTTGTGCCCACCAACCTATGCCTAACGGCAGTGCTTTAAACTTACTTTTCATTAACTTAAGTCAAAGTTCCAAACTATAAGATCTATAGATCATAAGCGTCTGAACACGCACAAGAAGCGTGACATGGTTTTATTTACCAATTTCATGAACTTCTCCACCCCCATGCCACCTGCTGTGTAGTTCGGTCAATGAGAAGCGCATTGATACAACTGTAAGGCCGCAAAAGACCTGTCTACTTCCTGTCTTAAAAGCCTCTTTAAAGTTCGGCTGAAGTCGGTTGTTTTCAGTATGGTCTTCTTCGTAAAATGACACGCTTGATATCAGAGTTCAACCCTTTCGGAGATTAAAGGTCTCTAAAGGCGCTTACAACTTTCAGATCTTAATTTTACAAAGACTACAAAAAGCTGTTGCACGAATACCATGTTCTGTGAAGAAAGTGCCGTTGATATTTTTTTACATATTATACGTTTTCAGCTTATTCTCAGATCCTTATGATGTATTTCTGGGAAGAAACTTAAGAACATATGTGTTTTATGACAAAAGTGTCAAGGGAATATGATAAAGAACCTCTGAAGCATTTGCGTGGTCACTTTTGAAAGTATTTGAAATCAAACACACATTGCTTTTCTTTCGTGTAGCATCCCTGAGGTGGTCCCATTTACTATTTTGATGAAAATTAAATAAATGCTTTGTCGTTTAAGAAAGGTGGATATCAATGATTCTCAAACCATAACCATTGTATTTAATGTTTATATATATATATATATATATATATATATATATATATATATATATATATATATATTTTTAAATTTCACGTTATTGTAATTAATCATGTTTCCACTCTTCACTCGTTATTTTTGATCTCAGTCACACACTTGTCGATTCTAACAGTCTTACATGGTGCAAGCGGGTCATACGTTTGATCTTTCCCCCATAAAAAACAACTGATGGGTCGAGAAAATTAGACAAAAAAGTGCAAACTGTCAGGAAGATAGCACAAAATGTCCTTCAGTACTTGAAAAACGTATGTGAGCAAAACAAAATTTAGTCAGTTTATTTTATTATTCATCTATGACTTAAAAGGGCTCGAGGCAAGTGTTACCAAAGATTTCGTTCACATTCTTAAAAACATTTTAAGACTAGAATTTTGCATTTTAAGGAATGCAAGCAGCCTCCGCCATGTGTGTGTATGTGTGAGGTGTGGGGGTCTCTTTTATGGGCGCTTCCAAAACCGTGTTTGCATTTACTTTTCCGGCAAACATTCCCATGTTCATTCATGCATAAGTGACTTCTTACAGGGGGTGGGGGGGTCCGTTTTGTGGGTGCTTCCAAAACCACGTTTGCATTAACTTTTCCGGCAAAGATTCCCATGTTCATTCATGTTTAAGTGACTTCTTACGGGGGGGGGGTGTTCCTTTTTGTGAGTGCTTCCAAGACCGTGTTTGCATTTACTTTTCCGGCAAACATTCCCACGTTCATTCATGCTTAAGTGACTTCTTACGGAGGGGGGGGGGGGGGGGGGGTGTTCCGTTTTGTGGGAGCTTCCAAAACCACGTTTGCATTTACTTTTCCGGCAAACATTCCCATGTTCATTCATGCTTAAGTGACTTCTTACAGGGGGGGGGGGGTTGTTACGTTTTGTGGGTGCTTCCAAAACCGTGTTTGCATTTACTTTTCCGGCAAACATTCCCACGTTCATTCATGCATAAGTGACTTCTTACAGGGGGAGGGGGTCCCTTTTGTGGGTGCTTCCAAAACCGTGTTTGCATTTACTTTTTCGGCAAACATTCCCACGTTCATTCATGCATAAGTGACGTCTTATATGTGAATAGTTCTTGATGAAGTTCCTTAATCAACGATTCCCAAAAATCTCATGATATTCCGTTCATCATTGCATGAGTTATGTTGTGATCAAACACACAAACACAGATGAACGTATACCCTCCCGGTGGGAAAAAGGGTGGTTCAGTAGGACTTAATTTTTGGTTTGGCCTTATCAGAACTGTCTTTCATTGATGTGTT
The DNA here is from genome assembly GCA_026874595.1 of Sipunculus nudus. Taxonomy (NCBI): domain Eukaryota; kingdom Metazoa; phylum Annelida; class Sipuncula; order Golfingiida; family Sipunculidae; genus Sipunculus; species Sipunculus nudus. The sequence goes on along the minus strand of CM049306.1, from coordinate 44,793,319 downwards.
ACCATGATCCGTAATATAAAATCTGTTTTGTCCAATACTAACGGCCTTGTTAACCCTGTCAGCATATGTAAACCAGGATGCACGAGCGTGTTATAGGCCAATTATCCATTATATATAGCATTTATCCGCCCTATTGAAAATGATTCGGAAGGCCAGGCGATGACGAATTAAAGGTTAAAGAACGTATTATTCCACGAGTTCATAGTTTTTTTTATTGTTTACTAAACAAAACATTTGACATGTGCTGGATATGAGTTGGGAGTGACACTATAGAGAGGTTTCCGAACGCAAATACTTTATCGATAAGGAAGTGATGGATTCTGAATCCGCCATTGCGTTCAACCTCAGGGTAAATTCCTCACGGGAGCTGCTAATGGGACTGACATCCCATAGGTCCAACAGCTAATTCCAACATTTATCGGACCATTGTCAGACCTATTTCTTGACTTTGAAACCTGTATAATACGACTACTAATGGGAATGGCCAAAAGTGGTTTTAGTCCACAGGTGGTCTTAATAGACAGGTCAGTTATATAACTAATGTGACTGCTTTCGATTCAATCAAGGGTGGTCTTATTAGACAGGCTGTCTTTCAGACAGCTTAAATTGTATATTAATTTGCTCTGGTGGTTTTCCTCATTCTTCAGTCAAGGTATAGTCAAAATATAGGCTATATATTAAAGTTATGAACCACTGAATGACAGAAGCAGACCTAGTAAGCGAGTAGTACAGTCTCTGAATAGTATCACATAATACATAAGGTTCCATATTGATTTAGCTACTTAATTAGGTTTCAGTATTCCCCTCTCCTATTTTTCGGCCCTTTATAGTCATTAGACTGTCCCTTTTAAAAATTCAGGATCCACTCCTAATTATAGATTTGTACTTGTTTACTTCACAGAAATCTGCATAGCTCGATCATTGAAACTTCCTCGGGAACCAGACGAGAACACGTACCGTAAAATCATCATTGAATTCCTGAACTACCGTAAAGCAAAGGTGATTGTGATGTTCGTGAACGAAGACAACTGCAGACGCCTACTGAAGGCCAGCATTGACCTGGCTGTGTGGGACCAACTTTACTGGCTGGCCAGTGACAGCTGGGGCGCCAAGATCCACCCTGTGGAGGGCCAGGGATTCGCGGCAGAGGGCGCTGTAACCATCCTTCCAAAACGTCAGACGCTCATAGGTAAGTAAGGGACCAAAATCATAGTACAGTATGATATGTGCTTAAAATAGATTCAGCTCCCGCTACAGTGGTTGATTTACTCATATATACGGAAACAGAGAGAAACTAGAAATCTGCAATCTCATGAATGCAAGCCTCCGCCATTCACTTATCTGGTCGATAATCCATGGTTCATTCGTGCATAATTGACCGTACATTTGTGAGTATTCCTAGATGACGATCCTTGATCCGGATCATGTGGCTAAAATTTAATCGATTCTTCACCGGCCTTACCTGAAATTTAATGAGATTCCGTTGATAATAGCGTGCGTTATGTTGTGAACAAACATAAAACACAAATACAAACACATGCACCAACTTGAATGAACGCATTCCCGCCTGGCGGAGGCAAAAGAACGATTTTAACTGCCATTATTGTTTTCTTGAATTGTTTGTTTTGATCTTGTACCATACACTTAGGGGTTGATTATGTGCATCTGTATGGAGAGGACACATATATCCTTGTATTGTATATGTATTCAAACCCAGGCTAGTCTTGCTGTAGATGGAGGTTCTGTCCACAGCCGTCCTGTATATCAAAGAATTCCGTTCCTCAATACAATGTAAGGTTTAACACAAAAACAATAAGAGATTAAGAGACCCTTTTTGCATGAATACATTTAAACCAGGTATTTACGTGTGGTCCTAAAATAATATTAGGGATTCATGTTTGGTCTTGAAAACTATCTTGGATTCATATGTGGTCCTTAAACAAATATCACGGAATGATATAGGTCATAAGATTCATAGGTAGCACTTAAAATATCAGGGATTATTTTTTGTTTAGAAAAAAATCAGGGCTTCATATGTGGCTGTAGAATATCAGGGATTTATATGTGGTCCTGAAAAACATCAAGAATCATTCGTGGTCCTGAAAAATATCATGGATTCATACGTGGTCCTTAAAAGGAAACCAGGAATTTAACATGTGGTCCTGAATTAATCTGGTTCCCGGGACCTGAAGATTTATTGACAAATTTTGAGACACAATACAAGTAGTCCATGGGCTAGGAGGGGTCACCGTGCACCCCCTCTGGGACTTTATGACATAGATATTTTTAGATCCCCAAGTATGTCTAATAAATGAATTAAGATGTTAACATTTATTATTTTTGGATACATTACCCTTCTAGGCCATTTAAAGACAACCGCGTCATTACACACGGCACCCGCGGACAGGTAGCCTTGATAAGGGGTACGGGTATGTAAATGCTTAGAACTCGCTTAATATTTGACATATTCACTTCAAATAAACTGCATTGTGTTCGCAAATAGTAGGGAAAAGTCACTGATAAAAATAATCATATGAATGTGTTATGCCTTTTTGTTGATTAAACAATTAATCACTATACTTATATAATATCCAAAAAGAAAATTGAATTTAACAGTTTTTTCTTTCATTTTTCACAACAGTAGGTTATTTTGGAGAAGATGTAGCATTTCTAAATTTCTAGTGCAATAATACATGGGTTCCGGCCATTCTTACAAATTCTGTTAATAAAATTATGAATATTTGACCATATACACCTCCAATGAATGACCCATTGTTAATTCTATTTTATGGTATCCCCTCTTTAGTAGACGGATGTGGTGTTCCATGTTCCTCAACAGATGCATTGATTTTCACTGTGATGCTTCCTTGATACTAGGAATTATTTGTCTGAACTTGAAGGTTTTTTTATATGTTTAAAAAAAAATGGAAACCCTTTCTTGAGCAATTTCTTTACATACAATAATTAAAAAAAAAAAATTATATTTAAGCAATATTATAAGAAGGGTCACCATGCACCCCCTCTGGGAATATATGACATTTTTCCCCCAACAATAGTTTTGTTCGTGATGATGTTGATATTTCTGAATTTTCTAGTGCATAAATACATTAGTTCTTGACACTTTAACAGATACCTTTGATAAATTATAAATATTTGGCCATATACACATGCAGTGAATGACCCGTCCATGCTGTAGTTCCCTTTGTTTATAAGATGAATATGATGTCCCATGTTCTTGTCGAGATGTACTTGATATTCATTGTGATGCTTCCGAAATTCTATAAATAGTTATTTTCCTTAACCTGAATGTGTTTATTGGCTTTAATAATCATAAGAGCCCTCCCTGGATCAATATATGAACACTTTAATAAGCACAATAGTAACTATATGAATGTCTAATCGATGGAAAATCAATCAGTTATGCTGATCCATCTGAAATATTGTGATGAATTTTTCTACAAAAATGGAAGACCAAATATTTATAATTTAGTCATGTCAAAAGGAGAAAGAACAGGAAGGCATGTGCAACAGTTTTAATTATTATACAAAATTTATAATTACGGCGTATACAGCTGAATAACATTATTTGGTGTTGCTTGATTTTTTTATGTGTTTATTGATTTGACTTTCATATTTTGTTACAATTATATTATGACTAAATCAACATTTACCTTGTTATGTTTAAATGCCTTACCATGTCGCTTTCAGATTTTCTTGCATGTAAACGAACTTGATTGTTTAAAATGTAACCAAATCACAAATTCATTTTTAAATGTATATTGATTGATCAGAGTGAACACTTTTAATGATTTTTTAATGCGATCGTAAGTAATGGAAGGACATGGTAAAGGAGTACATGTATTAACAGTGGAGCGGAGGTTTCATAGTGACAGATCCATACAGGGAGGGGATCATATCTGTGCCATTCATTGGGAAGAACCTAATAGATACGTATGATTTCTATTTGTAAAAATTACGAAAACTTAGGGAGGAAACAGAGAGAAGCTTTGGGTTCTAAACAGAAATGGACAAAGTCTGTGCCCTTATACCGGACACAGTATAAGGGCACAGATATCATTGAGATTTCTACTAAATATTGAATTTCTGACGACTGCATTCAAGTTTAGTATATATTTTTGTCCTCTATATTTTGTTTTATTTCGGTACAACTCAGCTTCTGTAAAATGGTGGTGTAGACATATAAAATTGGCATTTTAACTCACCTGTTTATGGCACCTTTTCAAAAGAAATTGTTCCTATATATAACCCCCATGAAAATTCGAAAGGAATCATCCTCTAGCTCCTATATGCATTTTAGTCTTCAGTTATTCGTTATTTATGATGAGGCATTCTGCAATTTCAATGCTTAATTCTGAAATTATAAAACGGAAGACCATGGATATCATATTGCCTTTAGAAGATAGACCAAGAAAATCAGTCATTCGCGTTTATACTCAAAGCTGACTTTATGGCCTATAACCTTAGAGCGATTCAACACGAATGTCGGACTTGTCATTGGAACCATGTAGCGAGATTAAAATGCCTGCTAACAATTTGGTAATATATACTTAAAAGTACAAATAAGCGTGAGCATGAGGCAAATTAACTTCGCTCAATTAATCATGTACACCCGCTTTCCTATGCCAGTCCTCAAAATATATGTTTTTCTGAAGGATCAATTAGATTTCCGTTCTTACTTCTGGAATTATAAAAAGTCAACGACCATTTATTTTTTTCGTCAAGTTAATGAAAAAATGAACCCCTTACTTCCACGGGAGGGTTCGGGGTTATGGAACTCCCAGTCTAGAATTCAAAGCTCAGTCATTCAAGGCTATGTATACAAGCAGAAAGTTAAAGCCTAACATTTTAAATCATTCCATTCGAATGTCATGAGACATTGTTGAGAATCCGCTTACTAGTTTACGGTGTAGTTTAATATCTCAGCTCGATCCATGTACAAGAATCGAGGTGTCACAGTGGTCTATGTCTTCCATGATATTAAATGCATTTATCATTAGAGAATCACCATATTTTACTTGAATGACGTTTGTTCACAAGTGGTGATTCATCTCTTCATTGTGACAAGCCCAGTATGTGTCTTTATTTGATGTCCGCCAGGAATATAAACCGGTAACCGTGATCAACATAATATGATTGTGTTTGAAGGAATATTCGGTATTAAGAGATAATATTTTTGTCCTAGGAGGGGAAGAGACCATCGTCAGTCAAAGGTACTAAGAGAAAAGTGCAAATTTCTGAATTTGGAGAGAGTTTATCTTACTAGCAATCACAGTTGTGACTTATTTAGCCGCGTATGTTCTGGTAATCTGAGCTTACCTGTGATGCAAGCATCCAGTTGGTGAAACGTGAACCATTACTCTCAGCTAAAATTAATATAGTTCCTTGGTTCACGGACCACACATCAAATTTTGACCAGGACCCATCACTGGTGGTCCTTGTCATTGGCAGAGATATGCGTGTTATTTTCAGTGCTATTTATATACACTTTATGGGAATTAATACTTAAAAACAGTTCACGTATAGACGATGTGCAATAAAGACAGGCGCTTCAATATGTTATTACACAATGTACATTACCCCAATTTGAAATTGGAAAAAGGATGACACAATACGACAGAGAGGATTAACAAGGTACTGAACTTTTACAATATTAATCCACAGAAAAATAAAGCTTAGGACCCCAAAGAAAGAGATGTTCACTAGAACACATTAAGGCCATCGTTGATATATCCATTACAGAAAAGAAGCAAACTTACTCCCACCACATAATCTAACAGATATATTTACTCATTCTTATAAATTAAAAATAAAATGTCCCTTTCTCAGAAAACGACTAGGAAAGTGTTGCTGGGGAATTTGTTGGCCGGTCATACTTTTCGGTCATACTATTTATGTAATAACAACAACATAAATATAAAATAACTATACAAACGGACAAGAGAACGTCAACTAAAAAAAAACAATAAATCTGTAGAAGCTACATTAATATTAATGCATGATAATAGAAACTTGCCAAAAAGATTGTGGTGGAAACTTTTCCTTATTACTTACTTTACAGACCCGGTGCACTGGGCCGAAACTTTATAGGAATCCCAAAGTAATTGTATTATCTGGTTAGAAAGGACAAATAAGGTCAAAAAACCTCACAACATTTCGGAATGGTTTACATAACACTTATAACCTTTATATCATAATTAATTGCTTCATCATCAGAAAAAACGTATTTATCAGTGACTTTTTCCGACTGTTTGCAAATACAATACAATTTATTTGAAGTAAATATATCAAATATTAAGCGAGCTATAAGCATTTACATACCCCGCCACGTTATCAAGGCTACTTGCCCGCGGGTGCCGTGCGTAAAGAGGCGGTTGTCTCTCTTTCATTAAAGGGTAATGCATCTTAAAATAATCAATTTTAACATATTAATTCTTTAATTGGACATATATTTGGGGATCGAAAAATACCTATATCATAAAATTCCAGAAGGTGTGACCCTTCTTATTTTATGGCCTAAATATGATTTTTTGTTTGTAAAATTATTATATGTAAAAAAAAGGCTCAAGAAAGGGTATCAGTGATTTTTAAAACCAATGAAAACCTTCAAGTTTAGACAAATAACAATTCATATTATCGAGGAAGCCTCACAGAGAAAATCAATGCATCTGGAGAGGAACATGGAACACCATATCCGTCTAATAAACAAGGGATACTATAAAATAGAATTAGCAATGGGTCATTCATTATAGGTGTATATGGTCAAATATTCATAAGTTTATCAACAGAATTTGTAAGATTGTCAGGAGCTAATGTATCTATGCACTGGAATTCGGAAATGCAACATCATCTCGAAATAAACTACTGCTTGGAAAAATTAAAGAAAAAGCTGTTAAATTAATTTTTCTTTTGGATATTTTATACATATAGTGATTAATTGTTTAAATAAACAAAAATACATAGAAAAATCATATGATTATTGTTATCAGTGACTTTTCCCTACTATTTGCAAATACAATGCGGTTTATTTGAAGTGAATATGTCAAATATTAAGCGAGTTCTAAGCATTTACATACCCGAACCCCTTATCAAGGCTACCTTTCCGCGGGTGCCGTGCGTAATGACGCTGTTGTCTTTAAATGGCCTAAAAGGGTGTGTATCCCAAAATAATCAATGTTAACATCTTAATTCATTAATTGGACATTCTTAGGGGTCTAAAAATACCTATGTCATAAAATCCCAGAGGGGGTGCACGGTTACCCCTCCTAGCCCATGGACTAAAGTGAATGCTTGATAGGTAACTAGGGAACTTGTTCTGTGTAGCTTAAATGAAACGGAAACCCACAAAATATAACGTGCCTGTGAATGACAAAACATCATTATTTCATGGTTTAAACAAGCAATATTTCACTTCAGTTAAACATATAATTATATCTGATAAAACTTCCAAAAGCATGCCTTGTATGTTTTATTTGAAGAGGAATATACGCCTCTGCATCTGTTGAAAAAGAGCGTATGGAAGAATAATGCTTCCTGTTTGTGCACAATATACCACAAATTTTTAAGTAAGAGCAAAGAAAAAAGTTCAATTTGTGCCGCCGTGTGTTTTCTTGGTGTTTTGTTGTGTAAGCTAGCATCTTCATGATAATTTACTTGATTGGATGGAAAGTCTCTTATTTGAACCGTGGGCATGGCAACTAGCGTATTTTTTTCACTTGCGTTTCACATAGCATTAGCGCTGGGATACTCTTCAGTTGCCGAGCTGTTTCGATCACTGAGTGTTTACAAGGCGGAAACAGGTAGGGGTTTGTTATTTTCTGAAGAAATCTGTATCCGCATAAATCCGGAAAAAAAACGGTAAATTGTATACCCGGTGAAAATTGAAGAACCTGTATGATCCTGCAAACTTTATATGAAGGAAAATCATTTAAAATTTTCATCTTTGCCGAGGGTAAACACTAAACTCTCCAGGTATATTCATTTCGATTAATATCTTCCTCATCTGTTTTGATTGGAGTATAATCAATATTCTATTTTTTTTTGTGGTGGAATTGCCCAAGCATTACGCTTAATTTGTGTTAATTTGTGTGTCAGATCTCATTGAATGTTAAAACACTCACTTCTTCCTTTTCTTGATATAAATTGAAATGGAAAAGGCTTATTGTAGCTGATATATATATATATATATATATATATATATATATATATATATATATGTAAAAAGACGGATATATGTTTGGTCTGCAGCACTTTGGTATATATAGTTTGTGTCTAATATAATAAATGACGTATAAACATACATAAGGATAATACACAATCTATATGACTGTCGAACGCTACTATTTGTGCCATGGAGAGTGCTTAGCATGAACTATTACAACTTGTTGTAGGATCTATGTAAAGTAAAAAAATTTTAAATAAACCTGAACTGTAAAACCAACCCCCTTGATTAATATTTTTTATTCGTGTCAAAATGTGCGGTAACATGTACTTTCTTTAAACAGCATATCCTTAACACCATGGTTTTTAAAGTGCCGTTTTATTTGCTCACATGCATGCATTTAACCAAAGGTAATCCAGAAATTCTTGACTGGTCTGATTCCGACCGTGCAGGGAACTCGCTCTGTGATTGGCTGAACCACATCACGCAGCTGACGGTATTGAAAGTTGCGTCCACTATCTGAGTGGCAGATTTCATCATGAAAAAAAGAGCATCGGTGTCTTGCCTTGTTGAGTATGAGAGAATACTTTATTTGTATAAATACGATAATCATTATGATTATAGGCCATTGCCGCTGCGTTCCAGGTTTACGGATGAAGCCAGATCGCTTCTTGGGTGAAATAAATAAGCGGGCATTTGATTGGAGCCAGGTTATATCATTCGCAGTGCATTTCGCCAGCTGCTATTAAACCAGATTATATTACCTGCTGCAGCTTACCGCTGTCTGGATGTTGCAGGTGGTTCCTTGAAATATACGTTTAGTTTAAGGCTAAAACCAGACATAGTATATGTTATTTTTAGACAAATGTTTACCTGTATTAAGTCCAATTACTTTAAGTCCCATCGATAAATTAACACTACGCTTATGGACTATTTGAATGATTTATGTTGATCTACTCTTTTTCTTTTTTTTTATTCATTAAGATGTTTTCAGGGACATTCGCTGGAGATTTAGACCCTTTGAACTGCAGGGTATATTGACGCACGGTGTCATAGTGCGTTTAAATTAGCGGTGAGTTGACGCAAAACTTAAAAGATTCAAGCTGACATACGCTTCTATTTTATTATTTAAAATCTCCTGTTCAAAGTACCGTTCCCCTGAGACGGTGTGCCCTTTGAACTCTTAAGTATATTGAAGAAAGGCCCAAATGAGACTTTCACTAATTTGATGTACAGCCTGTGTGATTTTGTCCGTCAGTGGACCAACACTTCTGCATTATTTAAAGCCTCTGTTAACAGTTACCATCACATCACAGTGTATAACGCTTTTTTTTTTATTTTGAACGGTACAGTTGAGGTACAACCGGTCTACATTTTCTTCGATCAAAAGGACCGCATCACGTGTGACCATTATCATCATTATTTTAACATTATTTTTCTATCCACATTATATTTTTGTGAGAATATGCGAACGCAATTTTTCAAACTAAGAAAAGGCGAGTTCAGCTTAATATATCTGCCTCAGTCTTTGAAGTAGGTGATATTGGTAAAACAGCGAGATTTAGAAGAAAGTTCCGAAGAAAGTCTTGAACTTGTTCATTTAACTGACGAACCTTACAAACGTCGGTTTTCTTTCTTTTCTGTACAACCGCTAATGCTAACAGTCTAAGTATGTACACAATACCTTTATTAGAAGGAGACTATTACTAAATCCTTATCTGTGTTTATTGTTTATTCATTTGAATGAATGTGAAGAATGTGAATCAAATCTTCCAAGTGAAAGGTATCCGAAAATACTAGATATTTTTAGGAAATGTGAAACCTTGACCCTGCTTCTTGACCGTTAGTGCAACTAGACATCCTGTGCATTATTTAAACCGGACCGGTCACACGTACCCGCCGCAGGACGGCTGGAGTGAGTCGGTGTGACCAGTTCAGTACACTAAGGTACAATTTCAGCGCTCAGCGTTAACTTAACACGAAGGTGATGGACAGCATCCGAGATTTGAGTTGACTCACTCTTCTCGTGAATTATTTAGAAACCTGCATGGTCACTTTGTGTGTTGGTAATGGTTCTTCTCAACACTATTAAGTACAACTATTGCTGCGTTGGTTAACAAGCTGAGATGTTTTGGCTGACCAACGTTTAAATTATTTATTATTCCTGTACGTGGACATTGGAGTTGATCAATGCTAAAAAATAATTTGTTACTAGAAACGTTTGTTTACTCTCATTTTTTTTGTAGCGTTGGACCTCTTGAATTGTATCACTCGTTCGCAACATTTTTATATAGTTGCTCCCGCCAGGAGAAATGCGTTCATCCGAGTTCGTGTACAACATAGCTCATGCTATCATGAACGGATCGAATCAAAATGTATTTTCGGTTCATTTCGTGAATGGGCCAAAGAATAATCGAATACATTTTGATGTGGGTCTGGATCCAGATCCGGATCAGGGAACGACATCAAGGAATATTCAATCACTTGTGCATAAATGAACTTGGAAGTATGGGACGAATAAGTGCAGGCTTGCAGTCCTAGAAATACAGATTTCTAGTTGTTTCTTTACTGAGGGATTCAACCTTGGATGATGCACTGACTCGCTAATAAACCGAGGGTTTCAAGCCGTCAGTAAAACTCGTTTCTAGTACATTATTCAGATCGTCAGTAACTGTTAGCTTAAGATTTAGGTAATGGGTGCTCTCAGCCACGACAATGTAAATTGAGGTGTGGTACCATGAGACGCATATTTTGCCATGGGGTGATTTCAGTTCACCCACTCTTCTAATGCATTATTGAACCTCTTATACATAGTCACTTTTTCTTTGGCAGTGACATGTTTTGGACTGCACAGTGAATTGAGATATGGTTCCAACAGCCATTTCAATTAGTAATACGTCAATATACAACTCAATTTATCCGAGTTGACTCACACTAATAGTGCATTATTTTAGTAATTCCTGTTCATCAACACTTTTTCTCGAGTTATGGAGTCCTTTGAACTGTTTAAAACATTGAGGTAGGGTTACAAAACGTCGCTTGCTTATACTGCAGATACGCTGATGTACTGCCAGTGTGATTCAAGCCGTCAGTCCAGGCACACATCTTGTGCATTATTTAAACACTTTTTTACAAGAATTTTCTCTTGAGAATCGGCCTCCGTGGCCAGTGCGGTACCTTGAGGTACCAGTAGTACGCTGATGTATCACCTGTACGTTTCCAAGCCGATGGAGGAAACACTTTCCTAATGCATTATTTAAACTGGACCAACTAACACATACTTTTTCATGATAATGGAGGTCTCCATTAGCTAATTTCTTTTTACCTTAAAGGAATGAGCAGGAGACAGGTGTCAGCCGAGAGGCAAAGCCCATGACTGTATTGTGAATTTTATTATCCTTTTTCTGTTCCAAAGATGGAGAGCATTTTAAAGAAGCATTCTCTAGCTGTACTCATCACGTGCTTGTTTTTTTTTCATCTTACTTGTTCATGTCCTCTAGTAAACCTTGTATCTGAGATATTAGGCATGATATTTCAACCTGAACGCTAATTTCATAACCTTGTGTGGCAACAGGATAAGGGGCTTCGGTATGATACGTCGTCACTTTCACCGGCTATTTCGTCGTTTTCAAGTGCGTTTGTATGAGCCATGACGTAGCTGATCACGAGGTGCTGCTGTGTGTGTAAACAACAGATTACTTGCATCCGACGCACAAACATACCACACCCGTACATTTTTTGGCCAGTTGAGCACCTGGGACCCAAAGAGGTGTGGAGAAGGGAATATTTTTTTAGATCTCAAGCGTTGCGTGACAGCTTCGTATGTTAGTAAATCTTTACCCGACTAGATTTTTCTTCTTCAAAGTGAGCAAAGTACACAAGTCGTAGTATCATATGATGACACCAGATGTCAGCATGGTATATATGAGACAAATGAGACGGGTAACCTCCAAGCAATGTCAAACTATTTTTGGCATACTTGACATCACCCGGGTAACTGTTGTACGTCGAGACTGATGCTATGGGTACATCCCACCAAAGGAGAATGATCAACATTCTGGATGAATATTAACCATCACTGATGTGTTTATAAGAAGTAACTAAAACTCAAATGGCCACTCCACCATAAAATTACACTCAGTATCTCATTATCGAATAATTATTGAAATCCCCGTAACTCATAAAAATACATACAAAGCCAAGGAAAATGAACACATGCACAGACAATACTCTTTCAATTATGATATTATTAATCGTCGCAACTGCCTTGCTTTTCAGGTATACCTGTATCTTACAGATACATGGCATAAAACCATTACTGTATTTGGTGTCAAAATTATTTTGTCCTGCATACTTGTCAAATTAACTTTTTAACGCTGTAAGAATAAATTTTATGATTCCATATCGTTAATGCAATTAATTAGATCGTTATATTATTTGTTTTGGGGTAGAAACCTGCTCTAAAATCATAATCGATGATTGAAACCGATGATCGATTATTAACAGACTATTTTATGTACCATCTATATTACCATGAATATGCTATAGAATTATACCTAACAAATTGAATAATTTAGTCTGACTTGTACCTCACGCTGTAAGGTCGAGGTAGTTGTGGCCGATGGCACAATGGTTGACCATTGGTTCAGTTATAATGCTTTGTGGCCCGGCTGTCTTTCTTATATCTTTGATAGAATAAGAAAATTTTATCGGGTTAATTAGACTTCTTCGGATGTGCATACATAATCATTTTGATCGATTATGCAAAAATGCCATTTAATCGATTTTCAAAGAAAGCGATCAATAATTGATAAATTAGCACACCATTATTTTACACAAGACCCTCATTATCTTCTTTGGTTTTTAAGAGTCTACTGAGAGTTCACGACTTAATGTCTAGAAACGACCAGTTGACCACACGACTTCATCATTTTAACATATTTTTGTCAAAAAAGAGATACATGGTATATAGTATATATTTTAATGATAGTATTGCGATGTTGATAAACGTAATGATATTATTTTCCAGAGTTTGACAACTATTTCACCAATCTGACACTAGAGGGAAACACCCGAAATCCTTGGTTTTCTGAGTTCTGGGAGCGACACTTCAAATGCAAGTTTACCGGTGGCAACTCCACGTGTACAGGTATGCAGACGAAGGAGAGCTTTAATGCTTTACTTTCAAGACAGACAGATTATTTTAAGGACATGGTGTCATATGTAATGTAAATCACGGGTAATCAAATTAACAGAAAGGTTCTTGTGTTTGTAGTTGTATTTGTAATTTTTAATGTATTTGATACCACTGAATTGATAAGTTATGCTGCTTGAGAAACGAATACTGAAATATATATATATATATATATATATATATATATATATATATTGGGAATAAAGAGACGAAGAAGTGTGACGCCTTTCAGATAGTAGAAAGCTTATGTGCAGACAAAAGATATAACGATATTTTGTCTATGTAGATGATGACACTCTTAATATCTACCCAAGTATATCTTTGAATATATACATAAATATTTATGTGTACTTTGTAATTTAAAGGATTAATTAACCTTTCACAGTTAAAATTAAATATTAAGTACAAGGAAACCTATTATTATTATTATTTTTTTTATTATTATGGACCGATACCGATACACGCCATATGTATCTTTTTCGGGCATTTTCTTGTATATTGGCATGTAGTACGTATACACGGTATCAAAGTTAGGTACTTGGTTTGGGGAAATTTATTTGCCAAAAGTAGTGACTGTAAATCCCTCGTGTTCATACATTGACCTAATCATGAACATTACAGGAAAAGAAACCATTGCGAAATCAACATCAAATTATGAACAAGAGGGCGTAGTTCCGTTTGTGGTAGACGCAGTATATGCGATGGCGCATGCGCTTGAGAACATGCAGACAACGATGTGCGGGGGTGCAGTGATCTGCAGCGCGCTTTCACCTCCAGAGGGGTCTACGCTCCTGCAATTCATCCGAAATGTTTCTTTCACTGGTGAGGGCGCATGCGCACGACTCCGCTGCTGCACCGCTTCCGCTTCCGCTCATTTTTTATACACCCTTGCACGATTTGTCCCTATCTCTTTTTCCATATCCCTCGTAGTTTTCCCCTTTTCGATGCCTTATATATGTATCTTTACCTTAACAGCTACCACCTACCATTTATTTCCGCTTTCGCTCGCCTTCTATCTTCCTTCATGCAGCTTGCAGTAACGTGTGCCTAAGTTTTCTTGTTATTTATTAGATGTTTTGATATCAACAGCTGATATCGTATGTGTTTGACTAGATGGTCAAACTGAACGTAATTGCACGTAGAAACTAGTTTTAGTTAAATGATCAAGGGTCACATTTAGATACAGATGATTTAGTTTTTATGCAGTTTTAATGTCAAGTTAGATCTCTTGTCAGTGTGGTAGCATTATTATATCACCATGGAACATACGTTGACAAATCACCCCAAATGTTAAAAAAAAAGTTTCGACTTCTTTAAAATCAAGTTGTAATTAATACCTCTTGAAAGGTTTGTTGTAACACAAAGTAGCTAGAAAAAAAGGCTTCATTGTATGATGTCGAGTTTTTACAGCCCTGACCCGAGAACTAAGACTTTATTATAAATCACAATATTTCACCCACTTTGTCTCAAACCGACAAAATACCTTGTCCACCACACTAGCGACACCTGTAGGCGATGAATGAAATCGAGTGTTCGGGCACATTATATTGAGAAAAAAAATCATTTCCTGTCACAGCCTCTGGTATGAATTCTTAGTATATTTTAAAAAAAAGTTCCAGCAGACATTACTACCACCCTCATGCTAGGCCTCCGTGAAGAAGCGAAGGTAACCAATCGAGTTGCTTACCATGAAGATAAATAACGCCTGTGGAGCCCTTTGGGTCAATTTCACATATACGTATATGAGTAGTATATTACTGAAACCGATGGATAGCGCGTAATTTTATGTTTTTCATCAAGGTGGTTTATTTATTGAATTATTTTATCATTTTCGGGTCCTTGACCACGTCACATGACATCTCAATGTTATTACGGGAAAAGAAGAATGATAGCAAGACAATATATATTGTCCACCACTGGACGCACATTCCATTGTGCAAATTGGTCATGTGGACCCAAGTTTGACCATGTGGTTCAGTTGTGACTGAATTAAGGTCATTTGTAAAACCCGGAGTTTATGTGTTTTTTATACACGTTAAACGTACTTACTGTATCAATTTATAATTGTAATATCTGCAAGTAGCTATAGTGATATGGAGGGGCGGGAGTTGATTCAGAATGTCGTTTTCTACGTACATTATTATCCTAATATGAAGAAATCTCGTCCACCAAAAAATGACACAATGTCTCTGATGATCGTACTGAGAGCGACATGATAAATAATATCATGTTATAGTGGTATCTGCTGGTCTTACTTTCAGATGGCTATGTCATGTGACAAAAATTAGCAAGGTATACACGTTTCGTCGGTATAGATTCCCATCGGCAGATCTACCATAGTTAGGGAGGTCTTGTTAATTTTGTTTTAGTATCGATTAATTTAGATTGAAACTACCTGGAAATTGGTTTTCATATGGTATAAAATGTGTACTTTATTACACGATACCTTCAGTGTAACGAAATTATCCTATCGATGTATCAATGTATTTCAATGTGACTCTTAGATTAATTAGGATCCGACAGCCGTCGGAATGTGAATGATTCACCTTCCAGGGTACGATAATAGCTGTTGATCGTCTATGGTTGTCTTGTTCTATAGTTTATCGTATTACTCTTATAACATTCGGCATGATTATTACCGGAGCTGGGGGTTTTACTGTGACCGGATAACATCTGCCCAGTGTGCTGTGTAGCGTGCGCTGCGATATTTCCTTACAACTTGTGTATGTAAAACCTTTCCTACGTCACCATTTGAAGGGAAACCCAGTGCGCATGTGCAGGAAGGGCTGGTTCCGTTTGTTGTGGATGCCGTGTACACCATGGCCTATGCAATACAGCGCATGCACCAGGAGAAGTGTCGCGATCACGTGACCGTATGCAGAGCCATGCGGCCTGTTGGTGGACCTGCATTACTCCATTATATTAGAAATGTGTCTTTTGTGGGTCAGTTTCCCTTTTATTCTTATTCTTCCATGTGTGTGTTTTAACATGTCTAGTTTGATGGATGTTACCTATTTCTTACATATTGCAAAAGAACATAGTATATATAATCTATAATCATTTTAAATGACTTTTCTGTTACAAAAAAATAACCATGTTAAGAAGTCCTTCCAAAATTTCATTATTATCATATACTTGTTCTTAGATATATCGATATCTTGGATTTATTATATATGTCAATTAGGGTCATAGGGGTCAATAAAGGTTTGGTGATTCAAACGTGGAAAGCTTAATTACGGTGTCTGGTATAGCGGAATGAGCTCTTGTGGAAATTCAAATATGACGTCAGAGCATAAGTTCACTGGGTACACTGGTTCTTCTCGTAATTTATCTACGGTTCCGTTTTTCCTACGGGCCATTCAACTATGTGACTCAGCCGCTGCCGAGAATTTCAATTAAGCCTCGATACAAATAAATCCCATTGAAATTTAATGCCAAAATCATCATACAAGCCACAGTTCGGTGAATAGGAAAATTAGAAATATCGAACGTATTGACGCCAGCATTTCCAGGTTTTTATATAATTTAATTAAACCATCTAATTTGTCGTGGTTTGTTTCGCAGCGGTGGAGACCATCTGTAACGACCAGGATACTATTGATTACCCGTCTAGTAACACAACTCAAAGGAACTCCTTACGTTTTATGACCTTCAATTCAATTATTCTTTTTGTTTGCTAAAAAACGCGAAGCATCTTCGAAGAAAGAACTTTGAATTAATCCATTAACTGTGTTTAAAAAAGCAAGAGGTAAAATAGGATAAGTACTTGGCAATTGGAGATTAAACTTTGTGTCCGTGTGCAGCTATAGGTATGTTTACCTTTTGTGCCATGTCTCAGATGCCTTATTTTTATAAGATTATTTATGCATCCTATTATATTTATTGACGCGATCATACCATGCAAGATAGGTCCCCCGACTTCTACTTGGAAAATACGGTCCTATTGCCCACCAAACACTTTACGTGATAGATTTCCACCTTCATACAGTCCTTTAGGTGATTTTCTGTTTTCCGAAACCCCTCATTGGGTTGCAATTTTGCGTACATATTAAAACCCGGATGTCACAAGTCGCATGTCGGAATTAAGGGTGTACATATGCCGCTAGTTTAGATAACTGTGTTTAACCGTCGATGTTTACCGTTTTCTTCATTTAACATCCCTATATTGGAAAAAATAATTGTTTTATTCGTTGGGAATGCAAATTTTCTCAGGTGGATTCTATCTGGATTTGAATGTGCTTGATTTACATTTAACTCTTGCGTTTTTGCAACCAATTCTGCACGAACATTCACATGCATATTTGAACAATTCTGCAGCAAAGTAAATTGAAAATGGCTATTTTTCAGGCATGCTACGCCTTTTGGTACTAACTGTTTACTCAGTCTTTCATTATCTTTGTTATCACTTTTTTTGTATGAATCCATACTCCATACCTTTCACTTTTACCCTTTTTTACCAACTTAAGGCTGAAACATGAAGAATGTGTTAATTCATGCTTTCTGAAACCAATAGTAAAACTGGGTTGGATTTAATGGTAATGTTTAATGATATATCAACATACCAGTTATAAACCACGTGTTTCGTGGATATTTTTAACAGTTTGGGATATATCGTAATTCCACATTTTCAACATACATTCGCAACACGTTGTGGTACACAAGGTATTTCAAAATACTGAATTCATCCGCCCGCTTCATTAGCAACAAGACGTGGACAGACCACGACAAGCCAATATGGTCCTCTTCAGACAAAGCTTTGTAGAACGATGTCGACAGCTATCATAGTTCAATGACCTCATCCCATGTCATCCCCAGGACAAAGTCGCCCCTTAATACCGTTACATAGCTCAATTATAATGAAACAACCGTATGTAAAAATGGGATAGAATCCTTAAAATAAAAAAAAAATTAGGCCAAAAAAGGTAAAATATTGACGCGGGCGGTGCCTGAGAACCGTAACTTTTAATGGCCTTATGGTGATTTAGATTATCTCAAAAAAATTACTGGATTGCTCTATGGGCGTAATCCTAACCATCTACAAAATATCATAAATAATTTCTCAAAGTTGAACACAAATAAACAATTTATTTTAATATATGGTGTATATATATAACACTGTTCGATACCTGGCGTGTTATCACAATAAGTCCCTAGACCTAAGTGTAATTCACCGCACAAGTTATCAGAAACCTGGACTCAGATGTAAAGTTTACAGACAAAGGAAGCCTCATGACTGGGAAAAGGTGTGAAACATCATCACTTTGCTGAGAAGGTGACTATAATGGACGTGGGTGGGTTGGAGAGGTGGCGTTCGAATTGGCAGTAAAATGTACCGGCCACGTAAGGCTGGCTGTAGGGAAAGCGTTTAGGGTTCTGATGCATAAAACACAAATCCGATTTGTAGGAAGTGGATTATATTCTTTATGGAATTACCTTTCTGCGTGGTATTAGTGGGCAACCTGGCATGCTTACGCAGCACTGCAGCAACTGACTCAGCAGGCACGCCAGAGTCAAGACCCGGATGAGGAAGTTGTCTGTTTCCCAAATTAAACGTCCCATCCTATTTTGTTCAGGGTGCTCATGACTTACCTGGTCACGTGACCTGTCACTCCCGCCATTATCTGTGTGGGTATTTCAGATTAGCCGGGGCATTCGTTCATATTCTAGTAAAATGGCCAAAGTCTTTATCAAATTGCCAATCTGCTCACTCTGCAAATTATGCTTCCTATAGGGAAATATTCACAAACATTCACGACCAGGTGCACATATTTGATTTTAAAATCAAGGATTTTTTTTACACATTTTTCAAATGGATATGGTGTTATTCTTATGAAAGTCGTATAAAAGCTTTATTTTCCTTCATTTGTCGATTCATATATCCCACACTTCATATATATTTTTCAATGTCTTACTATTCCTTGATGTCTTTTTTAAACACGAGAGAGAGAGAGAGAGAGAGAGAGAGAGAGAGAGAGAGAGAGAGAGAGAGAGAGAGAGAGAGAGAGAGAGAGAGCAATCCATCCATTTTTATGTAGCAAATCTAGATGATTTTTTGCATATGAACCCGTTAGCCAAGAATAAAAGAATTAGTATTTATTTGATGTTTGGAAAAAATATACCAATTGTTTTTAAATGAACTTATTTAAAATTCCCAGATTGACAGTAAGGGCCAATGTTAATTAATTTTAAAACTTTGTTAAAATGTCCAGCAATAAAATAGCAGTTACGTGTGGGCATATTTACATGCACATGTGTTTATATAAGGTGCTGCTGGACATACCGTGCAGTTCAACGAAAACGGTGACGCAATGGGCCGGTACAGCATCTATCAGTACCAGCAAACAGGAGAGGGAACATTCGGCTATGTGGAGATCGGCGAGTGGTCCCATAAGTACGTACCTTAAGTCACATTCTTTTATTTAATATCATAATTTAACCATGCTTGGATAGCATGCATGCAATGTATATGTGATGTTTTTATTACGTAAAAATTCATTTATCATAAGCTCTTGCTTAGAACGCTTTGTTTAAATTAAATCTGAAATGTAAAAGATATTAGACAAAGATTTAATACCGTTTCCTTAAGTCTCACAATTTTGGTAGAGTTACCATACAACGGGGTTCAGAACGTGATGTATCCATTTATTTAAATATAACACCAAAGAGGAACACAAAGGGAAGGTCTAATGAAAGCAGGGGTTTCGGCTATTAGAAATTTCTATGCCATGTATGGTGTATATGAAACCAGTGTTTTGGCTATTGTTAACTGGTTCTTAAAACCATGTTTTGTTTACTGTAGATTGTTTCGTAAAGCCAAGTTTGGACACTGTAGACTGGTTCTAAAAACCTTATATTATTAACTGTAGATTGGTTCTCGAAACTATAAATTGGTTACTGCAGATTGGTTCTCACTACCATGTTTTGATCACTGTAGACTGGTTCTTAAAACCTTGTATTGATAACTGTAGACTGGTTCTCGAAACCATATATTGGTTTCTGCAGCTTGGTTCTCACAGCCATAATCTGTTTATTATAGACTCGTTCTCACAAATATCCTTTTGGTTACTGTAGATTGATTCTCCACAAAAATAAGACATCATGGCGTCAGCAGTCGATAGATTTCCCGAGATCAGTGTGCAGTGAGCCGTGTCTACCAGGATACATGAAGAGTTCCAAAGAGGACGCCTGCTGTTGGACATGTATAAAATGCCAGGACCATCAGTTCCTCCAAGAATCTAACAATTGCACGGACTGTCCGCTTGGCCACTTACCCAACTTAAACAAAACCGCGTGCCTGCCGCTTAGGATTCAGTTTATGGCTCTAGACAGCCCCTGGGCTATGGTTCCTGTAGTGTTTGCAAGCTTAGGAATAATATGTACCATATTTGTGTTTGTGATTTTTTTAAGATTCAACAAAACTCCTATCATAATGGCGTCCGGGCGAGAGTTGTGTTACGTGTTGCTGTTTGGAATATTCATGAGCTACGTCATGAGTTTCGTCATGGTTGCTAAGCCAACGCTAGTCTCGTGCACGCTTCTTCGCCTGGGATTGGGCCTTTCCTTGTCCGTTTGTTATTCAGCACTCTTTACCAAAACCAATAGGATTGCACGGATTTTTAACCGCGGGATAAAAGCCGTGATGAAACGTCCAAGCTACACTAGCCCTCGCTCTCAACTGGTTGTGTGCTCTTGCCTCATTGCGGTGCAGGTTATCGGCGCGATCACGTGGATAGGGATGGACCTACCAGGCACCGTGGTCGTTTACCCAGACCGGAAGACCAGTCTTCTCCGGTGTAAGAGTACCAATGTGGCGGTGGTGCTCTCTCTGCTGTACAATATGGTACTGATCATTTTGTGTACAGTGTACGCATTCAAAACAAGGAAAATACCAGAAAATTTCAATGAAGCGAAATACATAGCGTTCACCATGTACTCTACATGCATTGTGTGGCTCGCGTTCATTCCTATATATTTTGGCACAAAAGGAGGGGATTTCAAGGTAAATTTTGTTAATTTCGTTCTTATTTATTATCGGCATTTGCAGACACACTGTTTTTACTCGAACATCCTCACATACACCAATTCAAGCTTACACCAGTGATAATGAAAAATTTTACTTAATTACTTAAAACTTAAATAAAAGGAATGTTCGTCCAAAACCTCTGATAAAAACAAGGCTCCTTGCACATAAAAATAAAGGTATATATATATATATATATATATATATATATATATATATATATATATATATATATAAAACAGTGTTATATATATTTATGTGAGAGAGAGAGAGAGAGTGAGAGAGATGAAATTGATTTATACACAAAGATTTCATTACTGTGAAGGAAATTTAAAGATTCCAGTGATATTTATTTTAATCTGCGTTTTGTCCACATGATTTATAGCCTGCGTTAGGTCAACACCATGATTAATGTAACCTTTTGACCCACACTTTTGTTGTTTTATACATAAATCAAAGAACACATTTAATCTTTTTAAATTTTATGAGACTGCAGTAGTACATCTAAATAAACTTGTTGGGCAGAGAACTACATTACATGGTTTATGAGAGCACAGAGTAAACTTTGATAAGGAAATTAGTGTAAAATACCATCTGTCATACTGTTACCTGCTTTCTTTTTAGATTCAGATAACTGCTTTGTGCATGTGCGTCAGTATCAGCGCCACGGTCAACATGGGTTGTCTCTTCGCGCCCAAAGTGTACATAGTCCTATTCCAGCCCCATAAAAACGTTCGACATAGCGTCTCTGGCACCTCCGGGGGTTCAAAACGAGGCCGGCCGCTGTTTGGCCAGTCGAGCAACTTCTGTACGTTGAACGCCATGAACGGGGATGTGACGTCACCAAGTAATGCTAATGATACCTTTGTTGACGCACACACTGACACTTGCATGGAATTTGAAAATAATTTGAATGATTCCTCACATTCGTCATGTGACCTTATTTTTCACAACATTCAAGAAAATAGCAGCATGTGCATGGTGAACATAGATAATTAGCATGAGGAAGCCGCAGACACCGTAAAAATAGATGTCTTGTGACCACAAAAGAACTATTTCGAAGCTTATGTTATACCATCGTGTTTTTATGAACACGATAACACTATCTGCCTGGCTTTGTTTCTTGGTTTTGGTGATCAATATTTTTTTAATATGCTTTGTAATTCATATATGCATGCTTGTGTATTTGAACTCGCATGAAACCCGCGTTTTTTCTCTTGTTTATTTTGTTTGAAATGCAGCCCGTCAAATCCTATTATACTTTGCTCCAGGTAAGGTTCTTGGCCATGCTTTACTCTTGTGTAACTAGAAACACTCAATAATGCATGTTAACACCTCAATAAGGTCACAATCGCCAGTTATAGGTTATCGCCATCCACACCAAAATGTATAGGTTCTTCATTTTCCTGCCATACACCGCTCCACAAAGTTCAGTTGAAATAGTTGAATGCAAGCCTCCGCCATTCACATATTCAGGCCACACTTCCGGGTCTGTTTGTGCATAAGTGACTGTACATTTGTGAATATTCCTTGATGATGTTCCTGGATCCGGATGATGTGCCGAATCCACACCAAAATCTAATGAATTCTTGGTTGGTCCGTTTCCGAAATGCCCGGAAAATTCCAAGTGATATTGTAAATGATTTCGTGAGGTATATTGTGCAGAAACAGACAAACACACGGGACCATTCTGGCGGAGGCAATAAAAAATACAGGTGAAAACATATTAGTAACCTACTTGGCGGAGGTGAGCAATATTGCTTTCTGTTCAGCTTTGTCTGAGTGCTTTGGCCGGTAAATTTGGACAGAAGTATGTGTTATATTTATGTGTGTATGTCCTTCCGTTAGGTTGTTTCTGTTTTTCTGTTGAGAGTTTGGCCTTGAGGCGACGAGTTGAATAAATTTAAAAATGAAATACGAGCGCATGATTATCTGTTTGTGTATTTATTCATCTTAAAAAAACGAGACATAGCTTACCCTGGACAGAAGTACTAAGGTCACGACAGTAATTAGGTCCCGGGTTGGGGCATTCTGCTTACAAGTCTATCGAGCTCAAATACATGAATACTTTCGTTAACCCCCTAAAACGAATTCTTCTCTTCAGTAAAGTAACTGCGTTTACACATTTTCCAGAAAAGCATATAGTACAATTGCCAGGAACTATAATATTCCAACACAAACGGCCAGAGGATGTTAATATAAACGGAGCTCAGCACGGAGGTATATACGAAAGGGAATCTTTCTCCCATGACAGAGGAACTTTTTGAAAATTTAGGGTAAAATGGTACGGTTTTGGATAGTTTCGGCGATGTGTTTTCGGTATTAATTATTGTTCTGCATTCCCGAGTTTTTAGGTAGACAAAAGGGGGTGGGGCTATATGAAAGGACTCCTTCCCTCAAGAATACATGGTGAAAATTAGACCTTCCATGGGGTATAAAGGCAGTGAAATTAAACACTTTATTTCGGGAAATTTATCCACCCCCCCAAATGTTGTATCATAAAATGAACAGAATCTTGCGTTGGCGTAGTGCTATAGGACAAGAGTGCATTTTTTCTTTTAGCTTTGATAGTAGTGCTATGTTGTTTTATCTTTCCTGTTGCCTTGATTACAACTGTACCAGTAGACGGACTATGAGATCAAAACTCATACCATCACTTTTAATCCCTGTGGAAAAATGACGCAAGTTACGTGAGTAGCTTTTGTATTTATAAACTGGTCCTACAAACGGACGCTTCTCAGACCAATCCTTGTAGTACGTGAGGAGACTACCACAGAATCCACTTGCTTTAATCGAAAAGGATAAAGAAACTCGTAAAAACCGTGGGATTGTGTTTGAACTTCAAGAATTGTATATGATATTCAGGACAGGGAGACGTCCATTCATTCATTGTTATTATGCTGGCTACCCAAGCGCTGATCAAAGTGATCAGCCAGCTACCGGAACAATGAGAATTGATTTTGCAGAGTTCTTCTGATTCCGAGAGACCAATAACAATATGGTGTTTCGGAACCTAATGTTCTTAATGTTCCTGTTTTGTCCCATCCCTTGAAGAAGCGTGTATGCCAATATTTAAAAAGCTGTGCTGTAACTAATCCATATCACAAAGGACCAGAACGTCTGTTGTTAAGATCTCTCCTTCCTGGTCTCTCCACCCATAGTACATGTCTCCCATACCCATGCATGAAACACGCATTTACTTTAGACAAAGTAAATTCTTACACATTCACATAAATTAAGCTAAATGTTGTTAAATAGTTTGTCTCGCGGTAACAACGTATTTCAGTATTTTACCCCCGGTTTGATGTCAGCTGACTGGGCTACCTGCCTAGAACGTAGCTATAAAAGGTTTACTGTCAGAGACCGGTCAAAGATTCTAGTTCGAATCTTACCGGAGAGATCATGTCTACTGATAACACGTTCTTTGATCGAGAGACCGCCTTTTATATTTACCCTTTAGGCTGTAATTAAGGCTGGTTCCATGATTTGGAAAGGTGAAGAAAACCTTAAAAAGTTTGGGCCCGGAAAATTGAGGGGAGGGGTTGGACCTACTAGGCACCATAGTGATCCGCTGCTGATAAATAATCACCATTCATATATAAATGCAAAACATTATGATCGTAATACATTGTATAGCACATCATTCTCGAGTTTTTTATTTCTATTTCATTAAGAATAAAAAGGCATTTTCAAAGATTATAATTATGCAACATATTGACCTTATGAATATTTGTGTCTCAGCGTGTGAAACTGAGAAGAAATATTCAGTTACGAAATTTATATTTTCATGTGCTTATCATAGTTAGCTGAGAACCATCTAATTGAAATTGAGGGCTTTTTTTAATAAGTGTTAAGTGCTTTCATTTTCTAAAAGATTTCCAACCACTTAAGCTCTGCATCACGCATCACAGAATGTCAGCGAATGTTACTGTGGAAATACGAGTACGCTCATTTATGTAATATCACACATTAATTTTCACCAGCGGAAGAGCCAATGATTCTGGTATTAATGAGTATTACCTGTGAATGGTAGGCGGCTTTTTTACATACTTATAACGTCGCATAGAGGTACTATGGTTTCCTCCTTGTTGGCTGGTTTATCTTTAAGCAATTTACTCATGCAATTTTGAACATTTTTCATCAAATGAAAGATGGGGAGGGGGGGGGCTTAAGGTGGCACCTAAAGAGGATTATATTTTGGATACAGCCTCTGTCTGTCCAAGGATTCTCTAAATAGGTCATTTAATTATCCCAGATTGGAGAATCCTTCACTGATACGAAGGCCCGCCTTTCTTCTTGCAGCACAGCTGACCTGTGATGCTAACATCGAATAGATGAACCACTGCACACCTTTATCTTGCCACCATATATCCCCTGTGCTTATGCACTTACTAATATATCATCATGAACTTCGGCGAGGTATCTGAAAAACAAAAATGGTTAAGCAAATTCCACCCGCATTGGATGCACGTACGAAGACTGCAAAACACCACGAGGGTATGACATGGATGCATGTCAGAATACCATGATGTCAAACTTTTTCCGTTTACAAATCAACGATATTAAGTAATAAATAAATTATTGTTTCCTTGCTAAATACAATAATTTTTCACAGGATACGGGATATTTCATTAAAATTATATGCACAGAAGGGTCTCATAGTATTGTACAGTACACCTTATGATTATAGTTGTGTTTATTTCTATTTGTATTCCACTATTGCTCGTGTATTTAAGAGAACATTGCATGTTCCATGATGTTAAGACGTCACCAACTACCAATTTAAGGTATCATAACTGAAGATTTTGAAAGCATTGCTTCAGTTTTCCCCTATTTTGAATATAACCTAAATACCGTGTCAGCGACTCCATGATATTTACATTTTCTGACAGCTTAGAATATGCTCTTCGTTAGAGTTCATTAAGTATTTCCTGTATTTCAGTATAAAATCATCCAGTCTTCTCGTTTAAGATACACCATCATGTCAAATATTAGTAGGTATACTGAGAACTCGAAATATATATTTTTTTAAAGAAACAGACACCTCTCAAAGATAGACGAAATTATAAAAACGCATTTAAGAACACATGTTTACAACTCTATATCTAACAAAATGGATGATTTTGACCATTTAATGGCTGAGAAATATCGATTTGAATTTAAAATATAACCTTGTCAATCTAAAACCTCAAAGTTTGCATGTATATATAAGAGATGATTTTCAACTTTCAAAATATGCAAAATTCAGATTATCCGAGAACAACGATTATCTTAAACTATTTTCCACACACTGCTGGTACAGTTTTAGACCTTAATTTAATCAGCTGTAAATTTATGTTTTGCCTCTCTGTATATAGAATGTCCCTGCCTTTCGCATGTTGTATTATTTCTTCATCTTTATTTGCGTTTATGCAACTTTGCTTTACACAATAAGTTTGGCACCTGCTTTCGGCACTACAGCAAGGTTAATTGGGGGAAAATAATAAATATTTTGTTGAAGAAGGTATTTTGAAGAAACACATAAATATCAATGCGAGACTTAGATATTAACGCAATAAATATTGACATAGAGTAAATGAGTTTTTAACAAGTTTCCTTCCACGCAATCCATTTTTACGTTTGCTCGAAAACAATTGAATCATTTTTTTTCAAGTTTCATTATAAGTTTACGAATAAACATCTTTCCAGTAGTAAAATAAACAATAATCTTTATTCACTTCGTCGAATCACTAATCAAAATGTAATGAATTATATTTATTATATGTAAATATTTTATTTAGAGTTTATAGGAAACCAACTTTGTTTGGTTATTTGTTTCAGCTGGACTAGCGCTGCTGATCGCTCAGTCGACGACTAACTCTACCAACAGCAAAGGCGAGGACAGTGACAGAGACTCGACAAAGTGTGCTACTAAATACATCATGCCGCACACAAAAGAGTCGGCCAGTTCATGTATTGACACGTCAGAGGCTGAACCAGACAGAGAAGAGCCAGCAGAGACAGCGCTGTGAGCTGCCAATCAAACGACAAGTGAGCGTGGTTCATCGATGCGACGCGTCAGTGACATTCCAACTTTTATTCTCGCATTGATGACAGGTCAATACCACGTGAGTGACGCGGTGGTATTTGACGTCATCTTTTAAGTGATCCACAACATGGAGTGTATCATATGACATCTCTATGAGGACGTAGTCTGAGCTAAAGGCGAGGAGAGACTTCATTTGCATATTCGGTAAGGCCATCGAGCGGTCGGCTGCGGAATTTGTCAATTTCTCCGACGTCATCGTTTTCTAAATTTGGTTGAGACCGCAGTAGCTCTTTATACGTGATGACTTTAAGTGAGATTCAGAGTGGGCCATTCCATTTATTAACAAGCTAATGAACAAACAAGAACTTGGCGGAAGCTATGGATGACGCATAACTCCCGTTCAACTGGCATGAAAGAATGCGATATTACTAAAGTAGGTCTAAAGTCCCTGGGTGAAAGATCTGTGAAAAAAAAACCCTGAAAGACATCTTGATGAAATGCTCTGTTGTCCAACAGTGCAGTCATCGGTATCCTTAATATTACCGTAAAAGCACATTAAAAGTCACAGGGCCGTAGTTTGTCAAGCGAACAGTAGGGGCTGTCGTCTGCTGGTGACAGGTCGTCCGTCAGGCTTTATCAGCACGCTCCGATACCCGCTGAGGGTCATCTAGACTTGTTCAGATTTTTTTTACCATTGTGATTTTTATACCGATTTGATGGGTGATTTGTGAGGAAATTGCCTTTTATTTGTGCCTGGGTCGGCTGGTGTGCAGGTATTATTGGCTCACGGTGTCATATCAAGCAATATAATTAGAGAAGATTGTTCAGGATATATCATTTACCTGTGCAAACGTATCTGGTTTCCATGGGAACCCACGACGGGGCTCTGAAGATTCTCGCGCAGATTATTCAACTTTTTAAAATAGGAGCTTAGTGTGAACGAATGACTGCTATAAATTAGATATTTGATATAATGAGGGTGCATTGATTTTTATATGTTTGAAATGTGGAAAACCAAACCGCACCCATGACTGGCCTTGAAATGTTAATTATCACTGTGTTCGGGAACACACCGCCAGATGGCGGTAAACATCAGATACTTGTGTCTAGCCGAACGGTTTTCCTATTTTGACAACTGACACGCAGAAAGTGTGTTTATATAATGTAATAACTATTTATACAGATATATACATTGTGTCATGCCTGAAAGAAGAAAGCATGAAAAAGCTACATACATGGATGGGAATGGAATGTATACATCTGACACGTTTCATACTACACCTGTAGGCCTAGGAACTGTTAAAACATTAAGATCTTCCAGGATTCAAGAATGAAAAGGAACTATATTTTATTTCATCTTTAACTCTGTGTGCATGTGTGGCACATATCATTCAGTTTTGCCTGTCAATGATGACAAGACGGTAGCGCCGCCATGTGGTTATGATCGACATAACTCTTTTGGCGTGCAGTTCAGAAATGTTATAAAGGGATGGTTATTTTATCAGAAATCGTCCCGCTTGTCGACATTGACGCATTTCAATAATCACCGCTAGATGTCGCTAGCTTATTACTCACGTTTGTATCACTGAAACGGTGCCACTGGGTAAGATTGGCACCAAGACTAATTTGACACACTGAAAGATCTATGTATGGCTTTAAAGGATCGCCGTTTAATTACATAAAGTAATTGCATTATTTATTACTAATCACTGGTCCCAGATTTTCCTATTACATTTTATGTGGATCTGGTCAAACAAAGCGACACCTATACAAAAATTTCAGTACTAAGTGATCGTCTGCTGCGTTTTTTCCAGAACTCCCGCTTTGTCTTGTGGATAAACTGTATGCATCCAGTTGCATATGTTTATTAATGTCCATCAAGTGTAACGCATTGGCAATCAGTAAAATTGTTCTACCTTTTGTGCTGTTTCTATTTTATACAAAAAATCATGACACATGTGCAGAGGATATATTTAAGCAACCTAAGTGAAACTGATAGTTCCCAGAAATGTTAAATGTAAATTTTTGTGTTATATATATATATATATATATATATATATATATATATGTATATATATATATGTTTATTTTTAGAATTCACTCTTAACATTCTTACTTTCCATGTAAAGAGTATACATGATTGATTTTCATAGATATTAGACTGGCCCAGTCAATGAAATGGCTCTGACAGAGATATCTAACGGCTCTCAATGTGTCGCACTTAGTGTCGATCGGTACTGCTACCACACGGCAACTTACATAACTACTTACCATTCTCTGACCTCTTATTTCATGATAAGAGCTAGAACTGAGTTACTACGCGTCCACCGGTACATGGAATCACGTTTCATTTGAAGCATTTTAGCAGTAAATATCAATACACTAAAGCCCAGGCAGGGCTACATAGATATGTAATTAGGAGTGTATATAATACAGTGATGTTGTCGAGTCCACACCATCCGGAGTCCACAAGTCCAGAGCCCTCGAGTCCGAGTCCCTTAAACAGTTGCTACGAAACCTACATCACTGATACAATAAATCAAAAACATGTAAAAATTTATGCAAGAAAACTATTCAATTTGTTGTTACTAATCCGAATAGTTCAGAGAACGATCGACTGATTAATTTTATTAACCACTCTACGGATAAAGGAACATTGGAAGAAACTAAAGTAGCATTCCTGATGCTTACCTCGCTTATACCCATTAATTTCAAAAGTAGTCGAATCGTCGTATGAAATACAATATAGTAGTATATGTAAATTGAAACTTTATTTGTATCATTTAGATATTATAAAATATAAATTTTATCATGTAATTATTATAAATAAATAATATTAAATGGTAAAAATCCGATTAATCAACCACCGAGTTGGCATATGCTATTGCCTAATATTACACTACATGAAAATATTCATCGTCTGCTGTTTTTGTTTGAATTTGGAATAAATTTTGATTGAAAAGAAATAAAAATTACATGTTTTATGTTTATATTATATCAATAGGCAAATGAAATATAAATTCATTAAATAGGATAAATAATATGCATAAAACAGAAGTGAAGATTATCGAAGCTGTAGTATACTATACTGATCATATAGCTAATAAGTAATACATTGATTTATAGTATTTGGGTTTTCCTTTGCCAATGGACTGACGATAGTTTCAGTATCGCATGTTCTCAAGAAAGAAAATATTATCCAAAGAAAACAAATTTAACCATAGGTATAAAATGATTCCCATTTTCAAAATAAACATTAAATGTGTAGCTACCATAGGTGGCCGTAAGTTGAAGGAGAAGAAAACTTACACGACTAGGTGGTTTTACTTTAAAATGTTATATCACAATGGCCTTACTTCATTAAGGTGGATAACTGTTCTACAGCCATTTGGATTATATTTTGATTACAGGACATCTGCCATACGTCCGCTTTATAATAAAATACCGACGACCATAAAGCTGCCCTGAATATAATACTGACGCTTGGTTAACATTTTCCCCTAGAGGTCGCTTGACCACACTAATGCCACATTTAGTTATTATAATGACATATTATTTGTCAAGATTCTTTTTATGGGTTTTATGGATTATGTAATTATTTCATTACTGGTAAAAAATGTCAGTGATACCGCAAACTGATTTTATTATGGTTCTAACAAATAAAATGTCATTTCTTGAGTTACCTACGAGAAATATTATTCTTAAGGAGACATAATCAGGACCAATATTATGCCTATTCCTTCATACAAGCTGTTCAGTTTTGCTTTATACAAAAGTTTCCCAGCAAAACCGTCCCAGCGCACAGTCTCAGTACCTCGCATATGGCTGTTTAACACCTTGTTGTGGCTGTGCTTGTTTCTAAACAGACGTCCAAATGTGTCTGTATACCATAACAAGGCCGAGTTACCGGAGATCTGAGTGCGCATGCGCAATAGATACCAAACAAAACCTTTTCCAAACTAGTTCGTACATGTACCTTTTGGTCCTCACATTAATATATATATATATATATATATATATATATATATATATATATATATATATATATATATATATATATTTATATATTTATATATATCTATATATATATATATATATCTGTTTGATGGACATTTCGGTCCATAGGTCAATTTTAATTCATTGTAGAATCTGTCGCCACAGGGAGGTCCATGGGCCTCAGCTGGGAAGCATATTGTGAGAGCGGGTATCGGGACCCTTAGCAATCGCAACACGCGTAGTTTCAGCCAGCTGGAACATGTATTACATTTCTCGGGCCAAGTCAGTCAGGACATCTCCTGATTGACAGGTGAAGTGGCCCGACCGAAGCACGGATTCCCACGCGCTGTGTTTATGTTGACGCCAGAGATCGCGCCCGGTCTACTCCTGTGCAGGAGTTCCAAGGCAATATTGTTGCAGGTACCAATATATTTCATGGTGAAAACGCTATTTTTTGTGTTAATTCAACATGCGTTCTAGGTGATTTGGCCCCTTTAATGGTAATCGCAAAAATTTGAAGAAATTATGTTCACTTGAAGTCTAACTTATTTTGAGATGAATTTGTTATATACAAGGGTTCTTTTATATTTTGAAAAAGCGAAGTAGTTCAGTTTATCCATTTAGATCATACAAATAATTTCAAAAGGTTTGTAGTGAAGAGATTTCGTGTGGGCCGAAGATGAACCTTTCCTGCAACCTACAGTATCTTTATGGTAGCATCCATTTTGCTTTATATAGGACTATATTCCATGGTTATAGTACTGCTTGATGCACCATCATATAAAATTCTTAAAGTCCAATTAACCTGTTTGATAAAACCAGTACTAGATATGCAAACACCATCCCTGTGTTCGATACAAACAAAACGCATATCTAGTCAGTAAATCTATAAATTTATTTTATATATTACTCCTGCACAGCATGTCCAAGTTTGTGACGCGCTATATGTGTTCTCATAATGTAAAAAATGTAAGAGACCCATTCCATAATAATTAATATTTAGTATATAAATATATATATACATATAAACATATATATATATATATATATATATATATATATATATATATAAACACTGAAGAAAAGCAACACTGTAAATTCACTACAGAATGTTTTACGGAATGCGACCCGATCATCAGGTGAATTTTGTTAGAATATATATATATGTATATATATATATATATATATATATATATATATATATATATATATATATATGAAAACAGAATATGCATTGTCATTCAAAACATTTTAGCTAGGGAAATATCATTATTTTAAAATGAAGTTTCTTTTAGCTGGCCTGACCATCCATTATTTAGATATGAAAAAAAAAGTTACGAAGCAAAACACTTGAAACAGCTTGGCCGTTCCATGTCAATGCAGGGTACGAAAAATGTGTCTCTTGCTATACCAACAGTTCGGGTTTTACCTTGATTCAACTTAATTTAGAGCAGGAAAAACATCCGAAACTTAATTACTTCATAAACTTCACAGCACACTGTTCATAACCACCATTTCCATATAGCAGTGACGTATGCTTGCTGATGTGCCGTCAAGTTTGATACAAGAAAACAATTTTATGGGAACAATTTTCAGACTTATCAAATGGATGACATCCCAGCAGGAAACCTATTCTCAAGTATTGCCGAAACCTTACAAATGGCATGCCCGAGCCGGAATACAGTTAGCAGTTATTGTTAGTATTTATTGATCGAAAAATGATTTTTTCTTCCTTTTGCACGGCAGAGTTCACTGTTTTTACTCTTACAATTGGACCTGAGAATATGCCTGTTAAACGAGAAAGTAACAACTGGTTGAGAAAATAGGAACGAATAGAGACACGGGCGTGGTGTGTTCGCCAGCCACGCTGTGCGGAAGTTGTCTAGTCCCGCGTGGTTTTAATAACATTACCTACCTGTACAGGATACAGACTGTAAGGTCCACCATGAAATTCTTAACACGTTCGTTTATATTAGTTGTATTTATACTTGTATGTCTTGGTTCTCTGGTCCTGCATTATGTGAATCTGGGAGATGAAAGAAGTTCATCCGAGGATGAGCATTATACTTCCGATGTGGATGCCCAAATACGTAACCCTGGAGACGATGATGACCCGGGGGGAGACGATGATGGGGAAGGTGATGGAGATGAGGGTGGCGCTGATGATGCTGGTGATGAATATGAAGATGGTGATGCTGCTGATGGTGATGGTGATGGTGACGACGACGACGATGATGATGATGATATGGGTGAAGGTGAGCAAGGGGTACAGTTGGTGGATGGTGACGACACGGTAGGCGGAGATCAGAACATCATTGTCAACGAGGAAGATGTGGAGCTGATGGATGCTGCAGAGGATAATAACGATTGGTGGGACAGCCCATGGGGTCCCCCGGACAAGAAAAACTGCAAAGAAGGCGCACTGGAACAGTTCGATCCCGTGTTCTTCGAGCAAAGGGAAGAACCCATAGAACTGGATTATACGATCACAAACGAAGACTTCTGCGAGCTAAGAGAGCCGAATGTTTTAATTATGGTGACGTCACAAGCTACGTCTATAAGAAGACGCAGAGCTATACGAGAAACTTGGGGTTCTGTGGCACAATACGCAGGTGTCAGCATCAGTGTTCTATTTGTTCTTGCGGAACTCGATCCGGAACTTCCGCTGGCCGCTCCAGACATTGAGCAGCAGATCGCCGATGAAAGCGACGTTTATCATGATATTATAGTAACTCCTTTTACCGACACCTATAGTAATCTCACCAACAAAGCTCTCTACGCATTACGATGGGCCACAGAATACTGCACGCAAGCCAACTATGTCGTAAAAGTGAACGAAGATATTTTTGTCAATGTATATAAACTAGCTGTATATTTACTGGAGGGCGAATATTTTCCCGGACATGATATTTTGTGTGGTTACGTGCTGGACAAATTGGCGGCACTTCGGGCGATTAGGTACTCCAGGTCGCCAGAGTTCATACGGTGGGTTATGACGTGTCAGAAGTACCCATATGAACACTACCCTCCTCATTGCTCGGGGCTCGGATACGGGATGAATATTAAATTAGCCAAGGAAATTTACGATACTTCTAAAACAACTAAGTATTTCCCGATGGAGGATGTCTATATAACTGGTATCCTCAGAAATATGATGAATGAAACGATTAACCGGATAGCGCCTCAATATTGTTCTTTCAAACGTTTACTTTACGACTCACTGGAGCAGAAATCAATCCCGCTGTGTATATTTTATCAGGTGGACAGAGCACACATGAAACCGGAACAATTGATTCATCGTTCCTGGAAAACCATCAAACAATAGGTGTCCTGGATGTTCTCGTTTTTTTTTTCTGGAATATCACAGAAGCCAGCACAGTAAGATCATATGGGTTATATACTTTATGTTCAGTTACAACAACAGACTTGTTCAATGACTGGAACTTTGACATTCATTGAAATTTATGAACTTTGCAGTTTTGTTAAAAAATATTGATCGTCTAAAGGGAAAGAAAGTTTTTTTTTTATTTATCGATTTATTTGATTATGAATTGTTTTGACTGAAATATTAAATAAAAGCTCTACTAAAGGTCCAATGTGGAATTTAACAATGTTTCTACAGTATTTGTCCTAATATTTCAGGAACTCATAAGCCATTCTTTACATTAGTGACCATTTTTATTCAAATAATACAAAAGTAATGATAGTTTGACCTATCATAACATCATGTGAGTGAGGTCAGCTTTGTATTATATATGCAAGATATTATTCTCTAGGAAATGTTACATAGGGCCCCTGTTATATATGCTTCTTTAGTGCGTTGTGTTGCAGATTATTTCAAGGCATATATGAATTTTTATTTAGCCTATAACACTTGATATAACACATAATGGTCACGATACATTCGTTTTATAACTCCTTCCACTTAAGAACTGCTTGGAGTTATAGACTGAATGTAACGTGACCACGGCGAAGTGTACGTTATCCGACACTGTTTTAACAATTTTCACTGTGTTATGGCACACACCAATATATAGCACCATATATCTTTGTGTCTTTAACTAAAGTCGGATAAATGATTATATTAGTATGTATATTAATCTGTGGTGTCTTGTTATATTATATTAATTTATTTTTCGCATTTGCTGTACAAATAACATTGGAGCTTATTTACTGACGTGTTTGGCCCCTAAGGGGTATGTAGAAGAATCCTAACATACTAATGATTTTTCATTGTTGACTATGTTACTCCAATAAGAAAATAAATGACTAATCCAAAACAGTGTCATCTCAAAAACTTTACATAAGAAATTAAAGAAGGAAAGGTAGATTTGAAAGTATGAAGAAAGTTGAACATCATTGATATTCTAGGCAAAGATTTATCTTGGTATGAGAAAAAGTGTATGTGTTTGTCTGCCTGTTTGCATCATCCTACAAGAAATACGATGAAATCCCTAACCAGCAATGAAAAATATTACATTGAAATGTTTGGTTGGCTCAAGATTTGAATGCAGGATTATTTACACGGAAGATATCCATCACAAAACATTAAGGCATACAGAAAATATTATAGGCATGAAGGACTCGAGGTAAGGAATCGTCTAAAGCCATCTGCATTTGGCGGAGGAATGCTCTATACGAACGCTCTCTAGTTCAATATTGTTTTCATATTTCATTTGCACATAAATGTCCAACTATTAAAATTAAATGCTGTGTATACAGATATCTTGTATTGTTTTATTTGGTAATGAAAGTATGATTACGGAGTGTTAGGAGGATATATGTTGTTTACTAATCAATTTCTTCACTAACTCAAGTTGTCCTCTAACATTAGCTACTTTAAAAGCGCTTGATATGTTATATGCTAGATATGTTTTATATGATATATAACAATTTGATGCGCAGCCACTGAACATAACATAAGGTATGGCCTCCCGTACGCTCAGTGAAACTGGTTCAGAGAGATGCTCCTAGGTAACCCCACTCTTTGACAGTAAAGGAGGAAAACTTCATGTAGTTGTCAATCACGTGATCCTTTCTTCGCGGTACATGCTTAAGAGGTGTTACAGCAATAAATAATATGCTGCGTTTAGTTCCTTCTAAATGCCTATTGTCTGATACAATAGCGTACATTTTATTAAGACTGTGTTATTGTACCAAGGAGTGGAGTGGATGTATGGTGAACCTGTCGCCAAGTCCTGTTTAAGTACATCGGAATATTGCAATAGGTATAAAATTGGCATCACGGTCGTAGAGAAAGGAAGCTATAGAAAACACTTTCAACGTGTTCTGTTAAATAGCAAGACAGCCTGTATACCGGTCGATGTGTATGTGTGATTGAGTAGCTTCCTGTGTGACTGGAGTAGGCATCGGTTTACTCTTTACTATTACTGTACTGTTATTCTGTTTTATTTAGCGCCAGCGGCACACGATCATCAAGATTTTTATTTTTCGCCATGAGACGTTCACATGTTAGAACAATCACATGGGTTTGTATAGCTATCTCGTTGATTCTGCTCGTCAATCGTTTTGATCACTCAAATGTACCTCGGACAGTCGCAGAGGACTCTGTTGCTAAAAGGCCACATTTCGACAAAGAACACGGCTTTTTACTATTATTTGGAGACGAAGGGTTTTCAGAAATAGAACGCCCGCCGGATATGCAGAAAGACCAGTGGAAGTTGTCAGATGCTGATGGCATAGACACGGACAAAATTCCAGTGGAATCGGACGACAGTCCCAAAGAGAGGAAGGATATTTATGAGGATATTGATAACATAGGAAATCAACCAGAACAGGTAACAACATTGAAAAATGTTGCTGATCGAATTTGGAGCAAAATACCAGTGAAACTCGGAGAAAGCCCGGTAGAAATAACGGATATTCAAAAATTTTTAAGAGACCGTGGACTTCCCCCTGAACAGTTACAAAATGAAGATGTTGGTAAGGGAGACCGGGGGAACGTACCAATGACACCAGACAAAAGGCCAAACGAAATGTTAGATATTCATGAGGTTATAAAACAAAACCAAAACGAGGTTAAAATACCCGAACAATTGCTTTCTGAAGAAAACTCAGGTAAGAACGTGGGCAATAAAGAAGAACCTTCAGTGCGTATTGATCCGGAGGTTAGGACCCAAGAAGAAAAACCAAAGATTTCGAACCTCAGCAAACCCATCATCGTCGGTTCTATCCTGATAGATGACCCAATACTCGCAAGGTATAGTTGGCACTGGGAACACGTGATTGATGAAAAGATCAATAAGTTATGGTGGAAGCAAGAAGGTATAGTACCAGACGAAGAAAACTGCAAGGACGGCTTCTTCAAGCGATTTGATCCATTATATTGGCAAAAACGAAATGAAATCGATCGAGTTCAATATACCATTGATAACCCGGACTTCTGTCAGGATCACCTACTTGATGTTTTAATCGTGGTAAACTCTGACCCATTTTCTAGTGAGAGGCGTAATCTGATCCGGCAGACATGGGGAAGCGTTAAAAAGTACAGGGACGTTAGTATAGGTGTTTTGTTTATTCTTGGTATCTCTAAAACTGTTGATTATAATATAATCAGGAACGAATACGTACATCAACGTGATCTGCTTATGCCGGACCTTGCTGAAAGCTTTCATAATGAGACGCACAAATCACTTTTTGCCCTAAGATACGTCAGTGAATACTGCGCGACATTGAAGTTTGTTATCACAACGCACGACGACGTGTTTGTAAACGTGTATGGACTTTTAAATCATCTCATAACTAATGACTTCTTCAGATATGGTAATAGAGTATTGTGTGGGGATGTGAGATCAACTCCAAACACTTTGAACGTCATTAGAAATAACTCTCTTATAAAACAAATTGGTTTGGTGATGACATGCAATGACTATCCATACGAATACTATCCTCCACATTGTTCTGGCGTCGGCTATGGCATGAACCTCAAACTTGCGCGAGAAATGTACGGCATGTCTCTGATTACCAAGAATTTCCCCTTGTCTGATGTTTACGTCACAGGGATATTACGTAACATGGGCCCAGCGGACATTGATTTTGTAGCGCCTTCAAACTGCTGGCTGGCCAAAGATGTCCTCTCCGCTTTGGACAAAAATTTATTATCTCTGTGTATATTTTATAAGACTAAAATTGGCCCAACATCCATTGAAGAACAGATAAAAAAAGCTTGGAAGAGTATAGAAATGTGAACCTATTATGCTGATATTTAATAATGACTTTTTATGCTTTCTCTAACTGAGTGTGATGAAGTAGTTAGTGAGCCATTATTAAAAATGATTTTTCAAGAACCATTACAGGACCGGATCCAGAGAGGTGCAATGGGGGTAACAACCCCCTTAAAATCTAAAAAGAAGGTTAACCCAAATTCAGGAAAATTAACTGTCATGCTATTTACTTGTTTTTGTCCCTAATATCGATATGCAGATGACATTAAGAAGAGTATGTCTCAACCCGATCCTTTGACCGTACCTAGATTCGGTTAATTATGTTTATACAGGAACTATGATCTTGGAAGCATCACCAGCCGTGCTCTGAGCTTGCTTCAGTCTGGACTCGGTGTGTAACAATAAACAAAAGTGTTAAAACCATTAAAAATAATGATACAAAGACGCCAACTTATCAGGTACCTCGATTCCTTTATAGCTTAAGGTATCTGAACTTATCAACAAATAAATAATCTAAAATCAAAATAAGCACCACCGAATCCAGTGAAGTTGTCCTTGATATAAGAAAATATTGGTACTCAAAAGTCAATGGTTGTACGATCCCAGTATTAACAGTTCAGTGATCATGATGGATATAATAGCTGAGCACAAATGTCCGAAAAGCTGGTGCAACAAATCCAAATTACTTTTAGTCACAGGACAAAAGAAGGATGATATATCTAAAAGTCAAGTGAACTTCTGGTAAAGTCGCCTTGACGTTACATCTTACTCCTAGACACAAACGCCAGTTCTTAATGTCGTATAAATGATTGCACTTTTCATAACAAAATAGCTAAAACATGCATACACCAGGTGGCGTGTATGACGCTTATGATGTATTATGTGGGGAAACTCAGGGAAATCCCCAGCACACATGTTTGTCCATCCCGCTTCAGATGAAGCCCTTTCTTGAATCGATAGTTTAGGGGCAGAACGATGTTGACGTGGTTTGTTATGTTACCATATCATATATATATATATGTGTGTGTGTGTGTGTGTGTGTGTGTGTTATCTTACATGTGACACTTTGTTAGCCGAGATATCATAGTTTTATGTCCACTGAAATGGCTCCAGTTTTCAAACACCTCTAACTAGGGCTCTCTCCGGAAGGTAGAAAGCGCGAGAGGTAGAGCTAGGCTTGGCGTTATACATAGCGCACTCTTTTGCATGGACGATGTTTCCCCAGTCCGCAATACCAGATCGACAGGCTTAATCTTTCAGCTGTTCTCCCACAATTTGGAACAACTTGCCGATAGTAAGCGCTTTGCCCTCAAAATGCTTTCAGTGCCTTTTATATTATTAAGCCTTTCGCTCCCATGGATCTTTATAGAAGCACTGGGTTGGCTTCTATGCGCCCCGTTACTACGTGATGTTCTAGAAATTCCAAGTTCGAATAACCCATGTGTGCCTTGCGCGGTGTCACCGCGAGGTCGGTATCGACTAACCGTGCTGGAACGATCTACAGCGTGCGTACATGGCCCTCTAGCGCCAGATCGGCCCTCTGACATAATGGCCAGATAACTGGCTTCTAGGGGTCCTAACTGAGTCGTGTTTGTCACGGCTAATGGCCCTCTCACTTTTCAGTACGCATCAAGCTGTTATCGACGTACGACACTTTTGAGACCCTGCAAAGACCTTCAACATCATGTCTCTGTGGATTGCTGGCTGTTGAGGCAGTATATGTATCTCTTTTACTGTTTTACATTGTGTCGTGTTAGGTAATGTTTCTACGATTTCGGCGACACAAAACTATACCAAGTGTTCAACAATTTCTTTACTGATGGCCCTTCAAATTGAGCACGTACAGGTTCATGGTCCCCGCAAAAAAAAAAAAAAAAAAAAAACCTAACTGGGTCTCTTATAGTCTGACCATAGAAGAGATCAATTTTAGAAAATCCAAAAATCTGTTGTAGCACAGATAAATCTAAGTGTTCCAGAAGAGCTTGCACATCGTGTGGTAAGGAACGGTGGTCACTTTTTACCTAATAATAGCCTAATCACTTTCTGCTTAGGTTCTTTAGTGAACTGGCTCTCCATGTCAGTGAGTACTTCAACTGGTACTCGTACTCGCATACTAATGTCTACCAGTGCCTGGGCTACGGCCAATGTTTCGATGTTCGGCAGCAGAACCTCTTCGGGTCAGCGCATTTTCTGCTCCTTTATTATGTAGGAGTTGCTAGATTAGGAAACCGCTATACTTCTGGCTCCGGGTCCGGTTTGCCTTCAGATGGCTCTATGACCGCGAATGGTTGTCTTAATTCAATTCGCTATAATCGATACCGAGCTATGGCACTGCTCACGTTTCCTATGATTTCTTCATAGGAGGAGTTGTTGATCACCACGGTATCATTTCTCCCCGAGTATAATAGACGAATAAAAGCTACAGGGTACCCCTGTATACCTTTTACCAACAAACAGCATACCCGCTCCTGTATTGCCTAATCGGTATTGGATAGCACTTTACGCTCGGCGTCAAATAAACAACCAGTGTCAGCTTTGACGATTCCACACCAAAAACAGGAAAAGCGTCTTCACTTGCCGAGCAACGCCTCCTAAGTACTTTTTCTAGATGCCAGCTGGCTCTATTTTACTCTAGTCTACGTACTGTTTTCTATGTTCTCAATTATTCTTTGTTATTAACCACAAGTCATAGCTTACATAACTGCTTTACTGCCTAGTCTCCATCATTCTTCGATCCTTTGTCCAAATTCGTTCATCTGAAGTATCTCCTCGAACCGCATGCGTTGATCTATTCAATCTATACTCTCACCGGCGAAACTCCGTTGAACTTCTTTGACATAGCAGATGACGAGGCTGAGTTTTTGACATCTTCACATGTTACTTTCGTTGATTATATATGTTTTCGACCTATCATGCTTGATGATCCATTGAAGCTTGAAGATTATGAAGTACACTCAAATACCTTTGTAATAAGGAATGATATAAAGAGTAGGATAAAAGCTGCATCAGTTAATCCTCGTCCACTTAAGTTGAACGTTTGGTCCTCACCCTACATATTTAAGGGTAGCTGATGAAAGTCCCTACTTCGTTGCTGCTTTTCACTTGGATATTTTACAATTCGAGGCGATATCTGGACTGCTGTTCGTTATAAAGGTGTTAATGCATGTTGCA
The DNA here is from genome assembly GCA_026874595.1 of Sipunculus nudus. NCBI lineage: Eukaryota > Metazoa > Annelida > Sipuncula > Golfingiida > Sipunculidae > Sipunculus > Sipunculus nudus. The sequence goes on along the minus strand of CM049306.1, from coordinate 44,751,547 downwards.
TCATGTAGTTCTAGCTCAGCTGTTTTGTTTGACTGTTTGCTTCTTGGTAGCAGTATTGACTGTATTATTTAACTGTATAAAAACGTTTTATCTTGCTTTGAACACTCAGACTAGTATTTCTATTATCTACTGTTCTTCTATTACTTAGTTGTTCAATGAATAGGCTTTATCTTTATAATATCATACGGTTTTACTGTAATTTTCACTTCCTACAAAATCTTATGTTTGAAACTGTTATTTTGTACTACAGCCGCGACACCTGGTTTCACCCATTAAACCTGGAAAAAGTGTTAATATTTTTTTAATATGTTGTGGAAATATTGCATGTTGCCGAAAACGCTGCTTAATATTTATTAGTTCTTAAATTATTCTGGGAAGTTACTAAATATTATACTCAAGAAAGTGAGTAACATTTTGTGTTGCGTGAACGTGAGAAGCATAACATATTTGTTATTTTAGTACGTAATATCTTCAGAACCTGTCCATGAGGAACCCACCGTTGTCATCAGCTTGACGCCGATATGACCTTAAAGGACAGAGGTTATATCAAAATCATAATTCCTGCTGTAACACGAACAAATCATTCACACCTGGCTAACTCAAATCGATTCATAACATAAAATAATATTATTGGAAAAAAGTTTATCAGATACATGTTAACATTAATATTATTAAATTGCAAAACATATTAAGCAGAGTAAAACTGCATGTCATACAATATCATTCAACAAGAATTTGGAAGGGAATGAACATTTGCAAAAGTATTTGCAAATTTTATCTCACGTTATTAATTGGTTCATTTTTTTGCTAAATACAAAAGTTTCCTGCCAACACCATCCAGTCTCACGGAAGTACTATCTCGAATTTCCCTGTATTATACATTGTTATGGTAATGTGTGTGTCTGTTGAGCATGACAAGACCGCGTGACCAGAGGTCCGAAACTGTACATGCGCGACGACTCCGAATCAAAAAGACCAGTGGAAACACAGAAGAAACACCTGTCTGAAGCTTAAACAAACTTAATTTGGGAATTTAAACTGCGTTTACCGGGTGCGCGATATACGGAGTGCGGCAGCAGAACGCGGTACGCGGAATGCAATATAAAATCGCATGGAGCATTGTTACGGAACCTAATATCAACAGATTACGTAGTCGTGACGAACATAAATTTTGTAATTGAGATAAAAAAAAATTCTGTAACACTAGGCAGCGTGAAATGTCTAGGGGAATGAATAAAGTAGTCAGTGGTTTTTTGTTAACAAACAACTATAATTTATTCTTAAAACAACCCTTATATACAATACACTAAATCAATACAATTTCACAGTATAACAACAGTACAACAGCAAATCAATACAAGTATATAAATAAAGTGTACAATACCTGGATACCACCACTGTCACATCGACAAATAGTCCTTTAAAGCATATAATGCAGATGAACAGTTCACATAAATCTTCGCAGAGAATAACAGTCCAGCCCAACCACAAAACCAATTTGCTGTAATCCAAAAGTGAAGTTCTGATAGTCATCCCAAAGGCAAACTGAAGACTAATTAAAATCCGTTACAAATTCGAAGAAAAGCTATAACTGCCGCAATTATAGGAAAAGGTCCACAAAATGACTTACACTCCTCTATGTCCACTGGAATATATCTCTCCTCCCTCTCCGCTCTAAAACACAGCCCCTTATTTATAACTTTTCACCTCAAGCCGAGAACTTTCAATTTCTCGAACAATCCAAAGAACCTAATAGTACACACCTGAGAGGAAACAACTAGAACAACGAAGGCTGTGTTTCTACATATTATAGGCTTCACACGTGGGCCGGCCCGGCTCGGCCAGGCGAGAAAGCCCCAGACTAGCATGACCGCTGTTTACACGTCAGACCTCACGCGTGGGCCGGGCTATGCCGCCATAGCACCGGCCAATGATAGCGCTACACATACACATGTAAGACTGCTGCATACATCTGTAACAGCATTTACTTAGCGGGCGGTAAAACACTGCGATATGGGCCCGATGATGTCAAATCCCGCTAGGTCGCGTTGCATCTGTAGCTCATGCATATACGGTAACCAGAGCCTGTCGGCGCTAGACCGCGCGGTATGCGGATCCATTTTTCCCCTGAGTGTTCCATTTTACCGCGTGTCTCATGCCGCATGCCGCATACCGCAGGCCCGGTAAACGCTTTATGATAACATAACTAAAGCGACAAAAAGTTTTCGCATACCGCGCCCCCGGTAAACGCAGGTTTACCCGGTACGTCCAATAGATGATGTCCCACTATGATTATGTTTGCGCTACTGATCGCGCCAGGGATTTTAATGTTTCAAGGAGACAATACTCTATATTTCATAAATATATTTAACATATCTGTTTTGTGAATAAGTCCTCTTAGAAGTTAAATGCCTCGGTCTCTAAAAACTCCACAAGCAAAACTTTAACTGGACTGGCTTTTCGCCATGCATACTTCTCAATGTTGCGGGCACTCAGTGTTCTGGTCTTCTCAAACACGAAAGGTAAGCAAACATGAACGGAAGATTCTCGTTTCGGCCAAAACACACTGGCTGAGCAACATGCGAGCGGCAAAGCGTAAAAAAGATGCTTTCATGTATTTGAAATATGATAAAAACAGACGCCGGCGGCAGTTTGGTGGCAACGCGGCGAGCTTCTGCGATCGCTCTCTAAGCGAATTTTGCCGCGTGTTGCGCGTGCGAATTTAATGTAAATATGTAATGATATGTGTCTATAGTGAAATCTAGAAAATGCATTTAATTTACACCCCATTAATTTGTATACTTCAATATGTAGGTAACATTTATACAAACTAATATATATACAAAATAAACTATATACTATATATACGAAATACTTCGAAATTTTCACCTATCCAACGGAAAGGCATTAATAAAGGTTTGTTATTATGCAGAAAAATGTGCCTTTCCGCTAAAGATGCATCCTACGTTGATATCTAATTGTCATTCCATTTCGCTCAATGTAAACCTGATTCTGTCATCTTACATGCCATCCAACTTGCATGGAAAAAAGAGTTGAATATTTTCACTCTTAACACTGTTGTATCTGAAACACGATTGTGCAGTAAAAAAAAAAAGAAAAGAAAATATAGGAGATGAGGGTTTAATTGCCGGAACGTATAAGGATTATAGACCATTTTATAGAAAAAAAAAACGAAATACAGGAGCACCTGTAAACTATTTCGTTTTTGTGTCATATTTGTTATTTCTGATTAGGTACTAACGTTGAAAACATTCCCCTTTCCAACGGAACGGATTGGTACAAAATGAAAAAGGCCTTTCCGTGTATACGTTTGCCTGTCTGAGACAGGCGGAAAGGCGTTCTTTCGAGCCCTGGGCATATGCATATTTACCCATAATTTCTTTTATACGTAAATTACGTGTATATGTGTTCACATAGATATAAAGTACTCTAAATGGTTGACGACTTTTTGGAGACTAGCTCTGAGTAGATTCTTATACACTAGCTTTCGGGTACTCGGCCCCTTTCCTCAGGTGTGAAATGTTCAGATAGATAATATTATTATATATATTAAATCATAATTATTGTTCGTAAAGTTTTATCATGACTATTTTATAAAATTTAGGCTAAACATTGGTATATTTCTAAGGCAAACATATAAAATATCATAAAAATTCTTGATATTCAACAGCAGTTCAAGAAATTTTGCCGCGTGCCGGCTGCGCAAGCCTGATTTGAAATGCCGCGGACTAGCCGCCTGAACGCTTGCAGTCCTTATGCATGCCGTCCGCGCCAGTGGTTTTACACCAAGCACGTCACTTATAACTGCTCTAGTTTACTATTCGGTTTGAAAAGCATGATATGCTAAAAAAACGGAGAGACGATACTAAATAAACAGTTGGAATTTTTTAAACCACAACAACACAGTTGACGCATCTGGTCTGCCAAGCCCTGCATTCGTTGGCGATTGCTGCGTTGTTACTTTTATGCCGCAATCCTAAAGGGATGTTTTCGGGTATCGTTAAAGGACTTGCGTGGTCGTCTTTTGTATCCTGTGTCTGACGCCAGCTCAGAGCAGGAGATTTCCTCTGTTTCCTAGCCACACTACCATGTCCTGCCCATCAAAGATGGGATTTATGACCAGTGCCTCAGTGCAAGAAAAGTTGACTCTGCCTCCCATTTCTGATGCTTTCCTCACAGGAAATACCCAATATATTTGCTATATTCATTTATATAGAAAGAGAAAACCAAGCATTTAAAAAAGAACATAAATATTTGAAATTCAGCCACTTTGGATAATAATGCATGGGCTGTATTTTAAATACATTCAATCAAACTGGTCCAGACCGATTCTCCCAGTAAGTCCTGTATCTGACAGTGAAGGCGGAATCTTTCAAGCAGTTGTGAATAACTTTCTCCGCGGGAACATGCGTGTGAGGTGTTACAGCAGGAAATAAAACGTGATCAATTCCTTCAAAATTGTTGTGTGATATGACAGCGTATACATTTTCAAGACTGTGCTCCAGTACCTGGAAGCCCCGTGTGCCATGTTGTGTGTATGAGCATCAATATATTACAGCAGGTGTTTAACTGATATCACTTTCGGGGAGAGAGCGGACTAAATTAATAAACAACACAGCCTGCATACCGGTGAGTTTGAATGTGTGCTTGTGGTGTCTTCGATGGGAGATGGACTGACTGGAGTAGCTATCGGTGTACTGTGTACTGTCATACGGTGTGTGTGTTTAGGTCTGTTCGTATTATTTAGCGCATGCGGCACACGATCATCAAGGTTTTTATTTTTCGCCATGAGACGTTCACATATCAGAACCATCACATGGATTTGTATAGCTATCGCGTTGATTCTGATCATCAATCGTTTTGATCACTCAAACGTACCTCGGACAGTCGAAAAGGTCACTTCTGCTAAAATGTCGAATTTCAACAAAGAACACGGCTTTTTACCTTTATTCGGGGAAGAAGGGTTTTCTGAAATCGAACGCCCGGCGGGCATGGTTGAGAAGGACCGATCGGAGCAAGAAATCGCTGATGACAGAGATTTGGACAAAATAGTGATAACACCAGTAGAAAGCCCCAAGGAAAGGAAAGATGTTCATAAGGACATTCGCAACCAGGTACATCATCCAGTACACGTACAAGATGGTCTGCATGATGATCGGGAGGCCCAGACTGGGAGTTTGAACCAGATCAAACCCGTAAATGACGGTTCTCAGTTGATAGATGATCCATTGGTCGCAAAGAATAGCTGGCGCTGGGATCACGTGACCGAAGAAAATGCTAAGACATCATGGTGGGACAGGGATGGTACCGTACCAGATAAAGAAAACTGCAAAGAAGGCTTCTTCAAGCTATTAGATCCGTTATACTGGCAAAAACCAAATAGAATCGGCGAATTTGAATATATCATTGCTTACCCTGACTTCTGTGAGGATCGCTTAGTTGATGTATTGATTGTGGTAAATTCTGACCCATCATCTAGTGAACGGCGTAACGTGATCAGAGAGACATGGGGGAGCGTTGATAAATTTAGAAAAATTTATACAGGTGTTTTGTTTCTTCTCAGCAACTCAGACGTTATTAATAATAAGGAAATAACTGAGGAATCTGAATATTATCGTGATTTGTTCATACCGAACCTTGTTGAGAGCTTTGATAATGAAACATATAAATCACTTTTTGTTCTTAGATATGTCAATGAATTCTGTCCCGGTTCACGATATATTATACACACACAAGACCACGTTTTTATAAATATGTACCGGCTTGTGAACTATCTCCTAGCCAATGACTTCTTCAAAAATAATAACAGAGTATTATGTGGAAATGCAAGATTAACGCCACAGAGTCTAAATGTAAACAGAAAGAATACTCGGATAAAATACACTGGTTTGGCGATGACGTGCAACGATTTTCCCTACGAATACTATCCTCCGTATTGTTCTGGCGTCGGCTATGGCGTCCCCGTCAAACTTGCACGGGAAATGTACAGTGCGTCTCTGACTACGAAGTATTTCCCCTTGTCTGATGTTTACGTCACAGGAATATTACGTAACATGGGACCAGCAGACATTGATTTTGTTGCGCCTTCAAATTGCTGGCTGGCTAAAGATGTACACTCCGCCTTGGACTCTAATTTAATATCGTTGTGTATATTTTACGAGACGAAAAATGGCCCATCATCTATTGAAGAACAGATCCAAAAAGGTTGGCAGAATATAGCAATTTGGATCTGATATGTTTAATATTTTCTTAATTTTTTTACACTGACTGGGCATGATAAACGTGGTGAGACATGGAACCATTATTGCCGTTTATAACCAAAAAATTGCTTATCCTCAACAACACGCACGTAGAGAGATTGCTTCAATTGTTCCTACCTGCGGACATGCAATTGCTATACAAACTAGAGTGACATTTATAGAGCGCACATACGTTCGTGTGAAAAGGCTTACATTCTTCGCCTTTTTACCCGGCCGAGTCAGCACCAATATTTATTTTTCGCTGGCCGATGTTACGACACTCCTGTTTCCTGGAAACAAGCTTTCTGCTCTTTGTATATTATTCTTGTGACAGACCCACAAACGAACACGGACACGGATAAAACATATCATTTTCAGCAGAGCTTATACAAATACTACGTGAATAAATGTATAGTATTATAACATTACTACTAGTATTCTTTTACGTATTTATTTATTTTTTAACTTTTTTGCAAAGTGCCATAATATACAAAAAAAAGAGAAGGACTGGACCAACTGAGTTTGCCATCCGATGACGCTACAGTCTCTCATGTATTCTGGAGATGATTATTCTACCACACGCACACCGATTAATATTCAGATCACACGGTCCTACTTGTTCCTATGACCCCGGGATCATGGCTGTGAAACAGAGTGGTGAATGGTCTCGCTCCGGTAGGCTCTAGCCATTATGCAAGTTTGCCTTGAAGATCCTCATTGTTTGAATTTATGTCTGTTTAGCATAAATTCAAACACAACTTACAGTATTGGCCATATTTTTTTCAAAATTTGGAAGTCTAAAATGCTTGTTTTGGGATTGCCTGGAGGGGTAATTTTCGCTTCACTATATTCGGACCAGGATTATAAGAACACAACATTTCTTGGCCTTGTTTCACTGTACGTAAAACAAAATCTCAAGTAAAAAGTTTAATATCAGAATTTACAAAAGAGAAGGGTTCTACATTCGCTGATGGCATAGGTATTAATCCTATGCAGAGCGCAATGTAGAGCCCTGAGATACGTTGATTACGTGTTGGTGGGAAAATTCAATTAACCTATAGGAGTATCTGTGGTACGAACTTCACGGAATAAGTAAAAAAATATTTAGCATATACGCTTGTTGCACTACGCCAACAGGTGGCACTACTGGTGTGATCACGCTTGCTGTTGTAGAAGTGTTTATATTCCTGACGATCATCCATCGTGCTTCAAACATCAAGCCAAGTTTTCTGTCGCCGAAAGTATGATGTCATAAACCTGCATGAACAGAGGGAAATAACTTATACTCTCATGTGTTATGTAATTACATCGTCTATAAGTAAACTTTTATAATGACAGTAATTACTTTTTTAGTGACAAGTGGTTCCATCGTAGGGTAAACTAATTAGTATGTGTCATGAAGCAGTTCTGTAAAGGTTCAAGACAAAGAAAGGCTTATAAACATTTGCGAGATATATATTTAAGAGACACGTGGGAATGAATGATCGAATGAATCTATAAATATTAACCAATGACCGGTTCGACTCGAATATTTTGGAATTGTTAATTTACTGTTTGATACACACATTGCCCTTGGCATAATTGCATATCCGCAAGCCATGAATTAAACTCGAATGTTTCCAAAAAAAGAGTTTGATATGTGTGTATGTGTGCAGTGGCGTCAGTATATCTTTAAGGGTTGGGGATGACTCGCAGGCAAGGGGGAGGCGGGGGGGGGGGGGGGGGGGGGGTCGTATATATATATATATATATATATATATATATATATATATATGTGTGTGTGTGTTTGTGTGTGTGTGTGTTTCCTGTATAAGTTAATTCAAATCCAGGTCTTGATATATAACAGAACCAAGGTCTATAATTCTAATTATTAATACATTTCATTTCTAATATATAAATATCATCCTCTGAATAGCAGGGGAGATGATTACTACTGGCGCCCCCCCCCCCCCCCCCTTGAGCTGTATCATCTCTCATTTTATCAATTTTTTCCAGTTATTTGTAATTGATTTTTCACTGTTTTTTCACAGATCTTTTTATTCCCTAGCAAATAAATTATGAAGTTATCCACAGTTTATGACTTTCTAATTCATAAGCTGAGGATGTTAATGAACAACCTTGTGATTTGCTCCATTAATTAAGATAACATCCAAATGTTTTTGTAATGAGGGTTCAAGTTTCCGTTATTGCACTCTGCTCCATGGGTCATAACACCATAAAGCATATCAATAAACGTATAAACGTATAGATGTGCATTTTCACCATAAAGCCATCAACATGTTACAAACGATTGAATGTTTGCACTTTCCATTTAATATCCTAATCTGAAGAAATATAAATATTAAAGCCGGCCACACGTGAATCCCAGTCCCTTTAAGTTTGACTACGTTATACAAAGACAATTCAGAGAATGGTAGTTGAGGAACAAAAAATTCCTCATATTCTTTGTGAAATGTGCCTCAAAATGTCCTCTTTATAATTCATATTTCATAATTTTCGCAATATGGGATGGGGACACCCCGTCTTATAGCCTCCTCCGTGTATCTGTGATTAACCTTAAATTAATAGAAAAAATGCTCTAGATTTTATTCACATGAATGAAATAACAAAAAAAAATATTTTAATTTCTCAGGCTGAATATATATAAGAAAAAACATATGCACAATTTAAGAATTTATAACGATTACATTGCCCATCCCCCCTGCAAAAAAGTTGGGGGGGGGGATATATATACACACCCATCCCCCCCCCCCCCCCAGTTATTGACGCCCCTGACTGTGTATGTTATGATAGGATCCTGGTCAGATATTGCGGACAGTTTGACTTTCCAAAAAGAGTCTGATATGTGTGTGCGTTTGATTGTGTTTATGTGCGTGTTCTGGTAAGTGTGTGTGTGTGTGTGTGTGACACTGTGTTATAATTAGAGGGTGATTGTCTACGGTTCAAAGTACGCACTGCATTGTTTGTTACCTGAACGTGTGGGGGAGCGGATAAGGCATGCACCACGGCGATCGCAATGTCCTTGGCTTCCAAAACCTGATTTACATTATATGAAAGCATACACTAAAATATTAACTGAGAGAGAGAGAGAGAGAGAAAGAGAGAGAGAGAGAGAGAGAGAGAGAGAATGTGAGAGAATGTGAGAGAGAGAGATTGAGAAAGAAATAGAGAGAGGAGGGAGAGAGGATCAGAAGAAAGAGGGAGGGAGAGAGAGAGAGAGAGAGAGAGAGAGAGAGAGAGAGAGAGAGAGAGAGAAGAGAGAAAGAGAGAGAGAAGAGAGAGAGAGAGAAAAACAAAGAGTGAAAGGAGAGAGACAGTGTTGATAAAGAGACACATAGGTGGTTCTTTAACCATGGATAGGTTCTTTTTCCGGGATATAAAAACAAAAGTAAAAAATCGAATTTACCAAGAAAGCGCGGGTGTTTAATTACATATATTCAAAGATATAACAATGAGTTGCAGTATACCTGGTCACTGTAAACCTCATCGGCAATCTCCTTACCGAAGGCCCTGTATGCAAAATCCGTACGGACGATGCCAGGGCTGACCATCTGCAGAGAAACAACTATAAGTAAAATCCCGCCACCATCAACATGAAGGTCGAATCGAGCGAATGGAATCAGGTGCTATGGAGAAGATTCAGCCGCCATATGTTTAACTGCTTTCGCGTAAGATGTTTGTGTCTGAGCCACAGGCGCTCGTTACGAGCCCCTAGCACTGCTATAATAATAGCCTATAATAATAACGCTGTCCTGGGTACTTTATTTCGTATGGTTTCTGATATGTCTAAATATAATTTGAATCCAAGGAATGCATCAGATATTTACAAAGCCATATTAGCCAAAATTATCGGTACCCGAGGCCAGTAATGTAGGGCTCGAGTCCGGGCTGGACTCCGAGTCTGGACTTGAGTAACCTTTTTCAGGGACTCGAACTTTCGGGGACTCAGAGTTGTACTCGGATTCAGAGATAAGAACTGGAGGAATCAGGCCGAGTCCATCTCGAGTCCAATAGAAAACGACTCTCTCACATATTAGGAAGACTTATGTACATGTACGAACTACTAACAGAATTTTAAAAAACAATAACACTATATATACCAAGATTTGCTCAGCATCCGGGGCAATAAATAATATTAAACATTGTAGTAAAAGTATGTATGAACATATTTCAAAATATACATGATAATCTTGAATTTTCACTTTAAATTGCTTTTACGGATATTTGTATTGGCCTCGGACTCGGACTTTTAATATTGTTCCAAATGACTCTGACTCGAAGGTGGATTCGGACTTGAACCTCAAGGACTTAATTAGACTCAAGTGGCCTGGACTCGGGACTTGCACTCGGACATCATCGAGTCCCTCTGAAAGGTTCTTAGGGTTACCATTTTCCGAAGAAAAATAGATACGTTTCTTTGACATTGCTGCTTACTCGTTAATGCGACATTTAATTTTTGTTCGTATTTAAAAATGTATACCGCCAATCTTTTTCACATTATATAAAGCCCTGCTATAAAGAATAGCGTAGAGAGATACATCAGATCAGAGCATATCCACCATCTGTCCACCAACTAGGTCCTGGCCGCTACGCTATCAGATACATTGCTTCATTCGCCGTCTATTTCATAAATAATGTTCAAGTCAATTGAACCAATCAAATGAATCGCGCAGACTTCATCTATGCGGCTACCGAAATACGTATGTCGCTATTTTAAGATCAAATATCATTTAACATCACACCTGAAACATCCAGTAATTAAAAACATACTGACTTTCAGCTCATGTTGAATGGATACTGCATTGGTTACCCGCTCAGGATCGGTTAACAGAGACAGGTAAGAATTCTATTTATAATGGTTTAATATATATATATATAAGCTGTTCAACTCACACTGACACGGATGTGGGAGTCGGTTTCTCTCAACTCGTTTCTGACTCCTTGGGCCATGGCGTTCACAGCGAACTCGCAGGCGCAATAAAAATGGAGCTCCTTGAAGTCCAGCGCTTTCTTTCCGCACATACTGCCCAAATGTACATGCAATCGGAAAATTATAAACAATCACACATGTTAATATCACTTTAAGAAACAAATAATAGTCTACTCGTATACTTATAAAAGTTGTTTCAGGCGTCTTACATCGCGTTAATTGCATTTACTTCAACATCATCGTCGTGATCTATAAGGAGGTTATGTGCTTGTTAGATTTATAGTTTAAATTGTAAGTTTATCTGGAGGGGGCATGGACCATGGAAGATGCCACTTGATTATTCTGCAGATCCCGTAAAAAAGTGGTAGGCTTTTTTTTACAGGTATGCGCTGTAGAGATTGCATTTCTATAGTACCGTAGTACGTCCCTCCAATGGAACCTCAATTTGTTATATAACCAAATAACAACAGATCAGCCGGCATAACTTTATACTGGTACAGTCCTTGCGGCGTCACAAATGCGGACACTTCTTTCGCTCGTTCCGTCAGCGGAACTTGCCATAATCCTTTTAGCAAGTCAAAATTGGAAGCATACCTTGAGCTACCGACTCTATCAATACAATCATCGATCCTCGGGATCGGGAACGTGTCAATCTTGACAGAGTTCAGTTTTCGATAATCTGTGCACATACGGTAACTTCCATCAGGTTTTGGCACAAGAATACATGGTGAACTCCAGGTACTTTTACTAGGTTCAATAAAATCATTGTGCAGCAAATATTGAACCTCATCTTGTAGATACGTTTGCTTTTCTCGATTCAATCTATAAGGATGCTGCTTGACTGCGTTTGCCTCGCCAACATTGACGTCATGGCACAATACGTTAGTTCGCGTTAGAATGTCACTAAGCAAAAGTTCATTATTCTGCAGCAGGTTCTTGAGGTCTTGTTGTTGTCTGGTAAGGTGTGACAGTTTGGCATCAAGGTTGTTAAGCACGTCTGAGTTTTTGAGTGATACTGTTCCACACTGTATGTCTACATCACACTTACAATCAGTATCTACTTTTACTGGATCAGGGTCAGTTGTTAACAATTAACAGCAGTAACATTATGTACAACATCTGATGTGCTATTTCTGTCATAATATGGTTTTAAAAAGTTAAAGTGGCTCAGTTGGGTTTTTTTCCTACGCCTATATGGTGTTACCAGTATAGATTTGAATCACTGACTTTCTTGTCACCAATGTAAGGACCAAAATACCTAGCTTGCAGAGGTCTGCCAGGGATGGATAATAAGGCAAGGACCTTTTCACCAAGCTCAAATGTCCTACTTACAGTTTGCTTGTCACACTTTGTTTTTATTTTACTTTGTGCAGATTTTAGATCAGACTTTGCAATCTCGCAAGCATTGTGTAGTTAAGTGCAAAAGTCTGAGACATACTGCAATATACTAAGAGAATAAGGATTTCCCCACAGGACTTTCTCTTTAAGCAGTTTTAATGGACCTCGAACTGAGTGTCCAAAAACTAGTTCAAAGGGACTGAAACCCAAGGACTCTCGAAATGATTCTCTGACAGCAAACAGCAATAGGTGGCTTTCTTCATCCCAGTCTTTCTGTGTGTCTTAGCAATAGGTCCTTATCATGTTTTAATGTCTGATGAAAACGCTCGAGGGCGCCCTGACTTTTAGGATGGTATGGCGAAGAGCTGTACTGTTTTATACCTAGCTCAAGCATAACTTGCTGGAATAAGAAAGACATAAAATAAGACCCTTGGTCAGACTGGACGGATTTTGGTAATCTAAACAGTGTAAAAACTTGGTTAGAGCCTTGACAACACTTTTGGCATTAAGTTTGCGCAATGGTATTGCCTCAGGGAACCTGGTAGATGGGCACATAATTGTCAGCAAGTATTCATGTCCAGATTTTGTTTTGGGCAGTGTCCAACACAATCAACATTAATCCTACTGAATGCTTATTCAATAGCAGGAATAGGCCTAAATGGGGCTTTAGGAGGATTCTAATTGGGCTTGCCTACCATCTGACATGCATGGCATGATTTACAGTTTTGTACAACATCTGTCCTGAGGTTTGGCCTATTATAGACGTGTGTACTAACTTTCTGATAAGTTTTATTTATACCTAAACGGCCAGACAAAGGAGCCTCATGTGCCATGCTTAGAACTTCATTGTGATAGCTTTTGGGCACTACTTATCATCAGCGCATACATCAGTTGGCCGCCATTTACGCATAAGCACTGCATTTTTTACATAGAAATAAACTGGGTTTTGTGACAGTTCATCTTTAGAAACTGCCCTAGGAAACAAAAATTAAAATATCGGGGTCCTTTTGCTGTTCAGCGACAAGTTCTGGCCTTGAAAATGCTGCATCCTGTACGGGCGAGTCTTTACACGAGTCACTAGTGACTCCTAGAGTGTTATTATCTGGACCATTATCCTCATGTATGTTTTTCTTGGCCATAGCTCTAGTTACAGCACATGAAGGATACAAACCAAGAATTTCTTGAATTTCAGGATCAGTGTCCTGATCAAGTGACGGCTTTTCTGTGACTCATGGTACAGGCTGTGGTTTGTCACGTGCAACATCATTGCCTAGTAGCAAATGAATTTCCTTAAAGGGTAAAGTAGATCTTATGCCCACAGTTATATTCCCAGAAATCAAATCTGACTTTAAATGTACTCTATGAAGCTTATCTGAAAACACCCCATTAACAAGTGCATGTGCACCAGTAGAAGACCTGTTAGAAAATGCCAAAGTGTTTGCTAACATGAGAGTTTAGCCTGACCCAGTGTCCCTCAAATTCTAACAGGGGTAGAATCTGAAAAATCACTTGAAAGTGATACAAAACCATCAGGTATGTATGGCTAAAATAACTCCATTTCAGAGTCAGGAGAGGAATATACTACCTCAATTTCATCAAACAAAGAACTGACAATTGCATTGTCAGTCATAAACTCTTTTTCAGAGTCATTAAAGAAATGTACATCCTTATTACAATCAAACTCCTCATGGGAGTCAACAGAGGAATTTTCCTCAGCAAAAACAAACTTCTGTTTGTCAGAAGAGGACCTGGCCTCATTTGAAATACTCTCTCATGAGCCATGAAAGGACTTATTTAGAGGATACTCCTCGCAGGATTCTTAAAGGGACCTAGCCTTATTAAATTCCTCGCAGGAATCAAATGAGGTTTTTACCCCGCAAGCTATGGATTCTTCTTTGGAGTCAGACGGCACGTTGGCCTCCGTACCATTAATCTCTTTTTAGAGTCAATAAAGAAGTTGTACCCCTTATTTACATGAAAAGAGCTTTGCTCTTGTACTATATGCTAGGCATAGATTTTGAAACCAACCAGAGGGTTTGCTCTTTGGTTTATTTTCAAGTTTCCAGCAGTCAGATATAAGATGACCTTCCTTTTTGCATTAATTACAGATTTCCTTTGAAAATGACTGGTCTTTGTTGGACTCGGACACAGTGGACGTGGACTGAGGTGTAGCAATGGACTTTGTTGAACTAACAGGACCACTAGTACTGGATGACTGCGCCTTAAACTTCTTTTGACCATACTGATTTACAAATTCTTGTTTGTGAATGACTGGTTTGATTTATTAGTAAAGGCCATTATATGTGTTAATGAATAATCATCAGCTTATTGAGCAGCAATGTCATGTGTTTCAGGAATTTTCTCATCAAGAAAAGTTTTAACATCTGAGTAAGTGCAGCGTTTAAATTCTTCAAGCAAAATTAACTGGCGCAAATTGTCATAATCTTTCATTACATTTTTAGAACTACACCAGACAACTGCTCTTTAGTACTAGCAAAATCTACATAGGTCTGGTCTTTGCGCTTTTCCCCATTTTTTAATATCTGGCGGTAAGCCTCCTGAACTAACTGATAACCTTTTAGGATTACCCATTTAACCTGGTCATAGTCAGCAGCAGCTTCTACTGAAAGCTCTGTATAAATTTCTCTGGCCTTGCCAGTCAATACACTTTGTAATAGCATTGTCCAATCTTCCTTAGGCCATTTTAAATTTTCAGGTAATTTCTCAAAGTGTAAGAAATATTTATCAACCTCTTTTTCTTGAAAAGGTGGGACAAGTCTAATGTGTTCAGTATCATCAAAACTGTGAGTTGGGGCAGCATGTAGACTATGTTCTAATTTAAGTCTTTCTAACTTCAGTCGTTTTAACTCAATTTCTTTTCTTTCTGATGTTCTTCCCTCTCTTCTGTTTGTTTTTCTAATTCTCTCTCTTCTCTTAGTTTCTCTTTTTATAATTCTAACTGTATTCAGGCTAGCTCATGTTGCATTTCTAACTTTTTAAATTCTAACTGCATAGCAAGGCTGTCATTTTTTTATGTTTCCACTTCACTCTCTTCTATTAAACCTTTGCTAACTAGATCTTGCATTATTTTGGCAATGATATCAGACTTTCTCAAAGCTTTTTTTCACACCTAGCCCCAAGTGTTGTTCCAAAAGCAACATCTGATCTTTTTTCAAATGTTCATGATGATTAGGGTCTGGATCTTCAGCAAATACCACAGGCTTGAAAACTGCCATGTTAAGATATTAAAACAATAACATAAACACACTGAAATAAATCTGTCTAGGGCAAGGCCTTATAAATTTTCAAAACTATGAACCCTCCCGGACAAGCCCACGATTTTATGTTACGGAACCTAATAACAACAGATCACGTAATCGTAATCAGCACAAATTTTGTTACGGAGATAAAACAAAATCAGATTCTGTAACACTAGGCAGCGTGAAAAGTCTAAGGGAATGAATAAAGAAGTCAGTATTTTTTTAAACAAATAATTATAATGTATTCTTAGAACAATCCTAACATAACACTACACTAAATCAATACAATTACACAGTATAACAATAAAAATGTACAGTACCAGAGTGTCCGGATCCTAGGCTTTGATTTCTAGATACCACCACAGTATGAACAAGAGTCCTTTAACACCAATAATCCACGTAAATAGTAATAATCCAAAAGCAAACTCAAGACAGTCCGTATTAAAACTGTATATAGTCCGTTAAATGTCTGACACCACTGTAATTATCGGAAAAAGTCCCAAAACTGACGAGAAAATAATACCTAGTGCTCGCTGGTATTTTCCTTTCTGCCGGCTATTAGCACAGCCCCTTTTTATAGCTTCTCACCCAAAATTTCTAGAAATGGAAAATTCCAAACAACAATACACACGCACTTGAACAGACCCGAAACAGCTAGAACGAAAAAAAAAACGCTGTGTCTCTACACTTCAGACCCCACACGCGAGGTTCCCATAGCAACGAACTATGCCTTCGCTGCACAAATCAGAATGTAACACTCCTGTGCACAAAAAAAGAGACACCTGTATCAAATTATAAATATTTATTTTTACATGCATTTAAAAAATGAATCGAAAAGCTCGATTGAGCGTATTTTTTTCAGAGCCGCAAATAAGAGGGGCCAAACAAAGTTGGTTTTCGAAATACATAGGAAGTGGCGCCACCGAGCGGACTAACCTGTTAACATAAAACACGTGACCGTCATCCACTCCTCTTCTTTTCATACATCGGACAGACTCCCTGGTGCAGATTGCTTTACCCAACACATTAAGCTACAGGTTAAAATGATAAGTGAATAAACGGAAGTCAGTTACGTATAATAAGTTGAAAACACGTCCTTTCTTTTGTAGTGTACAAATTTATCAGTTCGGGTAAATCCGAATTCCAGCAACATCTAAGAAACCACATTTATCTTTGCAAGGCACATATGTAAGCAATATAATTTGCCTTCTTGACATCTATAAGAACTTGAGGTTTTGGTCTCTTATATAGAATTTCATAACTAAATTATGGCGTAATTCTCCCCTTTTAATAAGCGATACGGAACATGTCGAAAAATAGGGGTCCAAAAATGTGTGTATGAACCTGACATACATATAGACATATGGGGGTAAACCACACCAGGGAAGCTCCTGGGTGTTTTTTTTCATGGCGCATGTTGGTTGAAATACAGTACATCAGTGTCAAATTTGTAATAACTGCTAATATGATCCAAAGTTGAGGGCATAAAAAAAAAGTCGACGTGCATGTCTATTGAATTAATTTTATAAACTGCCGAAAGATGGCAGCAGCAACTACCTTCCACTCGTGGCGCCAGAGGCGAACCTGAAGGTCGTCTCAGTGACGTATATCCGTGAATTCAATTACATTTTACTCCATTTTACTGAAATATAATTAACAGGGGCGTCGATACATGGAGGGATGGGGTATATGTCCCCCAAGTTTTAGCAAGTGGGGATGGTAAATGTAATCATCCCCACTGATATTCAGAGAATAATATTTATATATTTGAAAAGAAATATATTACTAATTAGAACAGTAGACTCTGGTTCAATTTCTGAATTTACGATGGAATATGATATTTCTAAACTTGGTCCATAAATAACCTATACTTGGGACATAATACCTTATTTTTAAAACCTCTTACTTCATTGTAATATTTTTAATGTGTCACACGTACATTATAGGTATATACATGCATATATGTGTATGTATATATATATATATACATATATATATATATATATATATATATATATATATATATATATATATATATATTTGTGTATGTAGGTGAGGGTGTGTGTGTGTGTGTTTTTTCTATAAAAAGGTGTCCCAATTTTGATTATATCTAATAGTACTCATTAACTCCTGGTTACTAACATTGACCACTCACTCATTGTACTTACATTGACCATGCGCTGCCAGGCCTCGGTGTTACCGGTCAGCAGTGGTTCGGGGAAGCCCACCCCGGCATTGTTAACACACACGTCGATTCCCCCGTGCTCGTCCTGTATTTGTTCGAACATGTCTAATATATCCTCCACCTTTGCGAGGTCACATCGAATTGCGACCAACTGACCGCTCGATTCTTTCAGTTCATCCGCAAGGCTCTGCCAGAAGAAAACTGACGGGAATGTCATTGCATAAGTTGATTTATATCACTTATTTTGTCTTTCACTAATCTCGATTCTTAAATTTGGAAACAATTGTGAAACCATGAAGATAAGCTTAGAAAAACATAATTTTCACAGAATTATTTTCATGCGAGCAAATCCTTGGTCGGCATCAGTGAAATCTAGATCAATACCGTGTTACCCACAACGTTTCATTGCTAACTAAAATTGATATCTTACAAATTCAGTACATCTGAAAAGAATATTTTTCTATAGTATTTGACTGATGTGACAGCTTCCTTGCCAAGCGATACTGCGGTATCCTCGGCGATGAATAAGACAAAACCCTAGAGTATAAGGGAAGCACCGGTAGCCAGATCAAAGGCTTTCACATCTAGGTGTGAGGATTCTTATTAATATCGCAAGCAACATAGGATGCTCTCCGCGTTCCCAGTGCTCACTCCATCTAATTTTCCATAGCTGAACGGAGCTTATATGTTCACGCATGTCTGTTTGTGTCTGTCTAGTTGTCTGCGTGTTTGTCTCTCGTCATTGTTTATTTATTTTTCAAAACTGTTCATCAAATATCTTAAAAAAGTTCGATGGATCAGTGAAATCGTGCGGAGGTCTGAATCTTTGGCCAAAGAAGCTTTAAATATAAGATTTCATTTGTTTATATGTACCTGCATGCTTTGTCTGTTTGTATGTTTATTTCTTTTTCACAAGATCGATACCTACGAGTAGTCCCGTGGCGACATCTGGTGACCTTTGTTTGAATCTTTTAGCAGAGCAGGTCAAGTCTGTTTTTAATTTAAAAAAAGAGGATTCTAGCTCGGGCTTTATGTAGGCCTTTCGATTGTCGTTTCATGCGAGACAACGCGAGAAATCCATAGTAGAAGAGAGAAGCGAGAATTTTTAATGAAAATCTATTAGCAGGACCTTGAGTGGTCGTATGCTGACACGGACCATAAGTACATATACTGAATATACGATATCACATGGACCGACACAGCTTAAACCTTACCATGATCAAATATGGTTATTAGGCTACATTTATTTAATCAGGGGCAAGGATTGATTAATGTTGCATTTTCCTGGTGGCAATAATAATAATTTATTTTTTCATCTGTCCACACAATCCCTCCCAAATAAATATATTGGTAGAACCCTCTCGTAAAACAACCCAAAAATTAAGGCATTCATAAACCAGAAATGTCTCATGAACACAAGTCATTTAACACAAGACTCAATAATTTACAAATATAAAAAAAATCACGAGAAAAAACCAATGAATGTTAAGGTAAATACATGTACCAGTGGATACCTGAATACTGTTTATGTCACGTGAGCACCCGATGACCTTCATGCCGTGCTTGACCAGTGTTTCCGCCACTTTTCTTCCAATCCCTGACGAGGCACCCGTAACTAAGGCGACGCGGCCTACCCATCGTTCCATGTTGCCCGTTTACTGGACGCCTGTGAGTAGTGTTTAAGGCGTAAGTCTTGAGATCCATGTGAGTATTAGTATGATATACATTAATCTAAAGATGTACTTTGCTCTCTTCACTGATGTGTACAATTGTTGATGCCTGATACGTGTACTAAAATACCTATAAGGCTACCTGGGTTCAACATTAACAATGTCAATGTCTATATATTGACAAATGATGATTGATCCCGTGGCTGCTGGTCTGCAGCATTAAACATAAAATCCTTACAAAATGGGAGTTACTTGCATTTATAATCAGTGTAGGGAAAAAGGGATTCACGCCCCTGATCGTATGCATAGTACGTGACATCGCAGTGAAAACTATATAACTGTCATATTATATATATATATATATATATATATATATATATTTATATATATATATATATACATATACATTTATATATATACATATATACATATACATATATATATATATATATATACACACATACATATGTATATGTATATATACAGAGAGAGAGACGGAGGTAACAAGAACGTTCACTGGTGGAAAGGTGTCGGGTAGTCGCATGCAGGGGATAGTTGTCAAGCTATGGTTTACTAATAGGTGGACCGAGAGGAAAGATAGGGACCCAGATAACCTTGTGATCAATATGGCAAAAAAAAACTTTCTCAGTATCGATATCGATAAGACAGAAATCGACAGGTCTCACAGAGTGGGCCGCCCCCTACCGGGTGGAACGCCAACGGGGATTATTTTGAAGTTTAGGTCACATAGGACACAAGAACAGTGTGCTCAAAGGCAAGTCGAGACTCTATATATATGGCCGGAGACCCTTCAAGGGGGCTCTACATAAACGAGGACTTCACGTCAGCTTAAAATGCTCCGCACGGCTTTGAGTATAAAAAAAAAACCTGGTGATTGACTGTTGGACAAATGACGGAGTTTTGTGTGTTAGAGACCGGCTATCTTAGTTCTCTAACCCGGCGAAATTCTATTCATGGATTGAGGCAACGAAACAAATTCTGTCTCCGTTGTTCTCTGAGACGGTGAATTCTGTGCCCCAGATGTCTTTAACCCCAAACGCTGTAAGTGGTAACTAAAATGTAAGGGGTTGTAAGCGTAATCGCTCGCTTTTTGTATTCTTTAAACTGATATATCACTTCTTTGTATTTCTGTGTGGTAATCTGAATTTAGTATATATTTTGATATACATTTGATAAAAAAATACGACGGATAAATATAGACTGAAAAACGAAAAAAAATTTCGCTGATGGGAAATAATATTTAAAAAGAGAAGCCGGTCTTTTATTATCCTGAGACCGTATAATTATGCCACTTGGAGGAAATGGGGTATAGACATAAGAAACATTGAGCTATTGGAAAGAAGGGTAGCAGAAAATAAAACAAACTCAATAAACATGTACAAAAATCCAACCAGTCTTATTGTGATCATGCTATAATGTTATATTATTTATAAGATTTAACATGATTGTTTGTAGGTTTGTTGTTGAAATGAGCAAAATGATGCTCTGAGACAAATTAACCCCCAGTGAGAAAAAAGACAGAAAAAAAGCTTCGGTTTACTCTATATTGAGCACCTGAGATATATGTAGTGCACCATCCGTATCATAAACAAGAATTTCTTATTCTGACCTATACATGAACTGGCTCGCATAATATATATATATATACACTTTACTATGCCAATTCCATCCTTGTGGAAACCTTTAGGGCAGTTTAATTATAAGTAAAATATGAACATGATTTTTTTTTATATAATCCCTTTTATTCTGCCCCGTACATGTAAATTCTCAAATACAGAAAGATTGATGATAATTCTCATAATAGATAAATCCTTATTCAGAAAGTGTGACCTCCAAAAGAAAGTTAAACAATCCTTTGGAAACTCTCCATACGCTTTCCTTGGGCGGTTTTCCTTAAAAAAAAGCTTGGTTCCACAGGATTGGGTTTTGAAAAAAAAAAAAAAAAAAAAAAAAAAAAACGGGGACAGGAGACTGGGGGAGGGGCTCATATAGGGAAGCACCGAGGGGAGCGTAGCATATGTGAGGTTCTACATCTCCTTTACATGCATTCTTCAGAATGACGCAGTCTAGGGCGGTATAAATCCCTGCGATGTTTTTCGGTATTATTTCCCATATTATATATTTGTATAGTGAAAAAATAGAACTCCCCCCCCCCCACCCCCCATTAAAAAAAACGCCCCTGATGTTATATTATGTACATTATTGTCCCTCTACTTTTCTTAGTTATTCAGTAAACAATGTCCGCCCTGGTTAATAATTTTAGATGACAACAATTAGTAGTAATTTGTAACATACTCCTGTACCGGACGCATGAACTAACACGCTAAATGAATAGCAGTTACTGTTACATGCAGAGGGCGTGAAGGACCGGGAGTCACGACACAGTGCAATGCATGAAAGCAGGTTTAAACCAGGGGCGGATAGAGGAATTTAGTCGGGGGGGTGGGGGGGTTCAACAGAAAATGTATTTTCATTAAATAATTAATTTTTATATAATATATACTTTAGTTGTTGTATGTGAACTAAACTGTTCAGATTACTTTGATATATCAATTACATACATGACGTGTAACCTTATTAAAAACCTGTATACTTAAATATTAGACCACATTTCGTTGTTACATCGCCAAAAATGCTAGCATCAACCCTTAATATGTTTATCAAACATTTAAGTTTCTGACCATTGTGTATATATGTATTTTTATTCAATGAGCTCCATTGTTCTACTTATTTGACAGTGACAACTTTCTCATTTGAACAATTATACGGCTTTGTAATAACCTCGTCTGTTTGAGACTGACTAAAAATCATCCCTCGTGATATCCATGCTTTACCGACCACATCGCATGACAATGAGAGTGAAAAGAAGGCCACACAAATAAATGTTTATAGCGAGCGCCTCTATATTTTAACTCCTCGTTTCTAATTGGTGCTCTTGCATTGATACCTCCGAATACATTGTGAATGCATTTGCTGAAAAATAGGCTGAGGGATTAGGTCACGTTTTTCAATACTGTCTGCATGTTGACAAAATCAACTCATGTCTCAAGACCTGTAAATTAAAAAAATAATAATAATTTGGCCCAAAACAAATAAAATATAGTTTCTTTTGTGTTGCCTTAATAATCTTGTCATTTTCACATGAATCATGACTCATGTTTTGCCATTTTTGTATGAACAATGGTGGACCTCATAAAGATAGGCGTACGTTGGAGCACGATTACTCAAAACACCATAGCATATATATATTAATTGTGAGGTAGTCACTTGATACATTTCGGGCGTGCCCCCCCCCCCCCCCCATGGTTTTTATATTACGTCACTATGATGCAAAGACGGATAAATACACCGCAACTCATGTCTGCTTTGGTTGGCAAAACCAAATCAACAAACGGTTCTGTGTAAATGACGCCTTGTATGGTATAAGTTTACACAAGATTGTTCCTGTTATTCAATATAACACAGACAAAGATAATTTTGTTCGAAAAGGTATAAAAAAACACATAATTATTAATTTTACACTTTAGTAATTGTCAACAGGAGCCCTTTGAATGCTGAAGTGAAGAGTAATTTTGCTGAACAATTAAAGGTACAGCTTTTCACAGCTTCATTTTAAAATGTACAGTGTTGGAAAGTAAGTTTCCTTAACATATTCATATCTTGTTATAGAAATGCTGAACGTCAATTTTATTTTGAATCATGCAGTCACAATAATTTCATTGTTTCCTGCTTATACATCCCTATAAGAGAATACATTTTTAACATGCAAGTTGGGGGGGGGGGGGGGGGGATATTTAATAAAACTACTTCATTATTTATTTTTATAAAGAAACATTCAAATCGCAGCAAAGGCTTGAATTTTAATCTGCTGGCACGTTCTGAGGAAAAAAATGTAAAGTAATGAGCATATTACATCTAAAGATTTATACATTAAAGGGATCACCCAAATACAAATTAAATTGGCTGCGGCCTGAACGTCACCGTCTTGTACCTGACTGATCCCCGCTGCTCATCATGCAGACCAATACGAGTTCATTTATATATTCAGACACTGAATACAATTTAGGAGAAGGTTTACTTTTCCAAATCATGAATAAATAAGCCCTATATTATCTGTCGATGTAGAACATTTTATCAGTTCAGTTCACGAAATTCGTCCCGATACTAGTATTTGTCAACGAACAGACATGTAACTCGTATAACTAATATTCATTCCTGTGATAGACATACGTATACGCACTTAGTGCGTCACTAACGATGAAAACCGCAGAATTATTGTGGCCGGACACCTGACAAAAAACAAACAATTCACTCTACTGGTCTTTGTGGCACTTTTATTACAATATCCTGCCTGGAACTCTTATTTCTTGCTTGTTAGCACCTATCTTCTCTTAAATCATTCCTTGGTATACAATTGACTGAATGTTATCCGGGGACAGGCCCACAGGAAACATTTATAAACTAGTCCCTTGAATGATAAGTCTGTCAGAGGATACATGGTGTGTATATATATATATATATATATATATATATATATATATATATATATATAAGACATTAACCGGACAGTCATGTTTGTAATTATAAGCAAGGTATCGCCTTGAAATGAAATCAGCTCATAGGAATTCTCAGTATACCACAACTTGTCATTATTTGTTAGGCCAAAAAAATAAAAAGGTATGGTTCTCAGGCACTTTTTGTCGGAAATCAATGCGGGCGGGCGGTATTTTATTTTTGACCTTTTTTGTATGTTTCGATAAAAATGTCATATGATCAGGGAAAAGCATGAAAATGACATTTTCCCCCCGCTAAACAGGTGAAAATACTAACCAACAAAGGAAATCGTATCAAAATTGTATTATTTTATCTTCTTGTAGGATGAAAACAAAAATAAAAATGTTTGATGCGGGGGGTTAAAATTGATGCGCGTGGTGCCTGAGAACCATACCTTTAATTTTTTTTGCCTTAAATGACTTTCTTTTAAGAGTATAGAGTGGCCTATTAGCTTAAGCTTCGCAGACAGACAAACATAGAAAACGACACAGCTTAAAGTTATAATAATAATAATAATATTATTATTATTATAATAAATATTATTATTATCATAATTATTATGATTACTGTTATTACTGTTAATTTTTTATATCACATTCATAAGGTTAGATTTTAAGCTTTTTTCAGTTGAATTGTTGCGAGAAACAAATAGAATTCTAAATCCTCGAGAAAATAATATTTACCTGAACCGTGCAATCAATATCACAATGTTTTTATGAAGCAAACCATACCTAAAGCTTTATAATGTTGGCCTTGAGAAAAGAATGGTTGCTTTAATCTTGTTGATCTTTAGGGACCAAATCACGATTTGTATTCGTTTGTCTGATCATAATTCTTTTATATATATATATATATATATATATATATATATATATATATATATATTATCATATATATACAATATATATAGAAGGCGGTGGTCCCCCTACACAACATTTAATATCATCAAGTGATTTGTCAGCGTCCCTTTTTTTAACACCATGTACAGGGAACTCCTGTATGCATGAGTGACGCGAGTGACGTCACCGCGGTTACTTCGCAATCACGTGGCCTTATATGTTGCGTAGTTAAAAACGCACACAGAAATCTACAGTCACTCATTCTGATACAAGTCGCCGTGGCTCTCAAACAGCATCCACACTGTGTGAATAGTATAAAAAGGTAATTTTCTGGAGCGTGCGTGCTTGCAAGAGGCCCACTTATTCAGGCGGCACAGTGGTACCGAAACGTTTATATCGTGCTCGGGCGTTCTACCAATTGTGCTACTTTAAGGACAAATACTCCACGATAAACAACTCCTCGGGTAATATACAGGTAAGGATTCAGCTTATATCCTTCTTCTTTAATTAAAGAAACTTATCGATGTCAATACTACATCTGCGGTCTATTCTACTAGACTTTTAATTTATTTGGCCTATTTTTATATACAATGTTTTCTCTTTGTTTTTTTTATATTGTTTACGATCGTGTATAATTTACGATTTACTTTAAGAATTGTATAATGATAAATATATATTTTTATTTCTATGCTCTCTCTCTGATGATCTGTCTGGGTGTCTCTCTCTCAGTCCGTCTCTCTCTTTCTCTCTCTCTCTCTCTCTCTCTCTCTCTCTCTCTCTCTCTCTCTCTCTCTCACTCACTCTTTGTGAGAGTCTCCCTGTCTCTATTTTTTAAACCCATGGCACCTTCCCTGCCTCTAGTCGTCTGATAATATGTCTGTCTGTCAGTCACTTCCTCTCTGACTCTCTCTCTCTCTCTCTCTCTCTCTCTCTCTCCATAAATGTAACTGTCTGTGTCCCCCTTCTCGTTTTCCCATGGCTATCTTTATATTTTTCTTTCTGAAGCTTCTGTAGCTGTTCGTATTTTTCTCTTTGTTCATTTCTGTCTCCCCTAACGATATCCATATCTTAAAACGACAGACACAAAAAATATACACGTGCTTCTGTGAAAGGATATGCTATGCCTGATCAAAACTGTCTAGATAAGATATTGTAGTCAAAAGCTAAATATCTGAGATAAGGGACTTGCACGATAACATTATAAAACTAGGATGATAACGACACATACTGATATATGTCTGGAATATTTCATGTAATATTCGCATAATTCTGTCGATCTCCTGTTTTGGGTTGATGTTAAAACATTAAACTTAAAACATAAATATCTTTTTGCAACACAGAAACCTCGCACTGGCGTCCGAACAGCGTATCGTAAGTAACTTGTGTAGCAAACTATCTTCTCATTAAATAATTCAAATGTATGACTGAAGTACACGAAAAGGCATGTTTTATCTGTCAGTTAATTAGTTTCTGGCTAGATCTTTATATTATAGATTTCAAACAAGTCTTATAAAATTAAAAAAGATCTACATGTTCTGATGTAGAAATTGTCATGTGGCAGTTTATTACTGGTTTGTATTGTTTTATTACTGATAATCATGTCAGTGCAATATTAATTATGTTAGGCTCTATTTCAATCAGAAATTATTGTTTGAAGCGAAGGAGCGTCATTTAGCTTTTTATAGTTTTTTTTTTAGCTTCAAACGCTTTCAAACTTTAAAGGGTTATTAGTGACTGAATAAGGCAGACCTCAGAAGCGGATCCAGGGGACGGGTGCAGGCGGTTCGGACCCCCCCCCCCTTTCAGCCACCGCAACCTTTTTTAAGGGTTTCAGGCCAATTTATTAGCCTGGACCCCCTCCCTTTCCAGACTTTGGGACCCTTTTTTCAGATTTCGTCATTAGTCCTAATGGGTTGGACCCCTCCTTTTTCTAATGTCTGGATCAGCCCCTGGACCTAATATACGCTTTACCAATAGTTTTTTTTCTTCTGGCATCAGACGATTTTCTGATGATATCTTATAGTAATTGGAACGTGCGCGAGCAATCACGGCCCAACAATCATGGCAATATACATTGATTCCTAGCTTAGGAATCGCCTGAAGACGCAGGGACTCGTAGGGATTTGAGCATGTTTCGGGGGGGCGTCAATTTAGATGGGGCGGGGGGGGGGGTATATATCCCTCCATTTTTGGCAAGGAGGGATTGTCAATATTATCACCCCTCCCCCCCCCCACTTTTCAGATAATAATATTTATATATTTCAAATGGAATATATAAATAATTAGAATGATAGGCTTTGGTTCAATTTATGAGTTTACTATGATATATTTATACATGTATGTAAATTGTTTAGAATTAACATATACCTTATTTTTTATAACCTTACACGTAATTGATATATATTTGATATGTGTCACACAGACAATAAAAGGTATATATATATATATATGTATATATATATATATATATATATATATATATATATATATATATATACACATGTCTGCTTTATCCTCATTTTGATTACCCTCCCACGCCTGTCATCTCTCCATCCTGCGAGTCATCCCCCCCCCCCCCCCTCCACCCTTGAAGATAAATTGACGCCAATGGCATGTTTGAAACTATGGACGCGTCGGGATTATGTCCTGGGAAATTGTGTAACGTTAAACTAGAAATATTCATGGAACACAGCATTATCCATTGTAAACAACTGTCACGTTCCACTGTTAGATCAGTTTAACACGCCAGTCACAGATATGCGCGGGGGAAACGTTGAGTGCGAGGTTCCGTTCCACGCTACCACAAGGTACGATTTTATGCTACTGTTAACGACTGTCGCAGGTAACTAGAGGAAATCGTATCACATCGCGCAGAAAACTGTAAGATTAATGAGCCGATCTCAATTATGTACACTCATTGCCAGAAAGAGCAGTTTAATCTGACCTATCAATTAAGAAAGTGAATCTCTTTCACTCTGGTCCATAATGGTGATTGCATTCAGACTAATTTGATCGACAGGATAAACATGATAACTTGTAACACGTCTGTGTGTGGACAAAGACACATACAAAAGGAATTCTGAATTAATCTCCCCAAAGCATTCAAATCTTTAATTCAATAAAATAAAACAATATGCACTAGCGGCATAACGAAAACTAATATAATGAACAGAACCAGAAGAAACTCTTTAAAATATCCTCGGATATTTCTTCTAATGTGGTCAGGACAGGCGATGAATTCTTGAGTATTCCCAGCGCCATACATATAAAATGTGAATCCAGAAGGCTTTGTAATATCTGTCTTATCATGTTATTACCATTCCAACAACAGGCAATGGGTGTGTCATTTTGAAAAAGAGTACCTGCAAGCTTTAGAAAATCATAACAAGACTATAGTGAACTTCCAGTTATCGAAATAAATGCTTTATAATCAGAATAAAATAAACAAATCCGCCCTGAATATATGGACTGCTATATGGAACCTTGGCATTAAATATAGGGAGAAACTATGACATCAAAGTTTTAATGTGATTTTCAGGATCAAGAGATCCTCGTCCTTTCCCTCTTTTTTTCATTTGCCAAAAAAATTATTATTTAAATTTTATTTACATTATTTTCATTAATTTTAACTTAAAAAAGTATACACATGAACACCTGTACAGTAAAGGGGTAAAGCCCTCGGCTTTCTTCGCTGGCGACCCGATCTCCTTCCGATATCTGGCGCTCCTGAGAGAGTGGGTTGTAATGGCCCGTCCAAGGCCGGTGGTTTTCTCCGGTTCTTCCTCTACCTCGCAGAAGCGGATCCGGGGGGGGGGGTTCCAGGGGGGCCGGACCCCCACTTTTCATCAGAAACAACGGTTTTTTAAGGGCTTTAGACAAAATTTTGCGGTCTGGACCCCCCTTTTCCAGACCTGGGGACCTTTTTTTTAGGGTTTTCATTAGTCCTCCTGGCTTGCCCCCCCCCCCCCCTTTTTTTCTAAATCCTTGATCGCGCTTGCCTCGGGACACTAGCAAACGCCACAATCTAAGCTACGGCGGCTGAAAATGGTTGGGTCCAGAACCCCAGCCCACCTCCGCCAACCCCCCCCCCCCCCCCCGGCCATACCCCACACTTAATCCGCTATTGTCTAATATTGGTATTTTTCTTAAGGAGGTCACGTTTAATTTACAGAGTTGTGCGACAGGTCCAGAAGCCTGGACTATGACATCAAAGTTTTAATGTGATTTTCATTATCAAGAGATCCTCGTCCTTTCCCTACTTTTTTCATTTGCCAAAAAAAATTATTATTTAAATTTTATTTACATTATTTTCATTAATTTTAACTTAAAAAAAGTATACACATGAACACCTGTACAGTAAAGGGGTAAAGCCCTCGGCTTTCTTCGCTGGCGACCCGATCTCCTTCCGATATCTGGCGCTCCTGAGAGAGTGGGTTGTAATGGCCCGTCCAAGGCCGGTGGTTTTCTCCGGTTCTTCGGTTTCCTTTACCTCGCAGAAGCGGATCCGGGGGGGGGGGGGTTCCAGGGGGATCCGGACCCCCACTTTTCATCAGAAACAACGTTTTTTTAAGGGCTTCAGACAATATTTTGCGGTCTGGACAAACGCCACAATCTAAGCTACGGCGGCTGAAAATGGTTGGGTCCAGAACCCCAGCCCACCTCCGCCAACCCCCCCCCCCCCCCCGCCATACCCTGCACTAGATCCGCTATTGTCTAATATTGGTATTTTCTTAAGGAGGTCACGTTTAATTTACAGAGTTGTGCGACAGGTCCAGAAACCTGGACACTAGCATCACATAGATGTTATATAAAATTTCTATTGTGCCGTGAATTAGAGACCTGCTGTTTACAAATCATAAACGTGGAGCTGTCCCTGAAACAGAGCAGGTCATTTATAATTTAAGTAGTTATGTGAGCGCTCCCCTGTGTATACGTAGAAAAAGTGAAATTTCGCCTGTTGACCACCTCTCTATGACGACCACCCCACTATAAAGACCACCACCGCTCAGGCGACCATTTTTTTTGTGGTCCCGATAATCCTCATAAAAGCCTCCCGCTAACACGACCACTCCGCTAAGATGACCATTTTGGCTGGCTCCGCAGGTGGTCGTGTTATCGAGATTTCACTCAATATGAAAAATCGGATGCTTCAAATTTTAAAAAATGTAGATTTCTTAAGATTTAACTTATTAAATAGTCATAAAGCTAGCATTGTCAATGATGAGTTTCTTGTAAAGATCATCAATGTTTTTCCCTGGAGACCTCTGGTTGTTTGTTAAACACTTTAAGCAGTGGTAAACGTCTCATTTTCTCTTTTTATAGTAAAAGAAAAACACCAGTGTATCGCAGACTTTTAAAAACTGTTAAATTTTAAAACACATTTCATATCTCAAATATGTTTCATGTACAGTGTAATAATTAATGAAAAAGCAAATAAAATACATTATAATCCAGCACGATCACTAGCTGAATGTCAAACCTAGCTGGCGCTCAACAAAAAGCAATGGAACTAACTAAACCACTCCGATTTCTTTAGATTGTGATTCGTTGTGTGTGTGTGTGTTTTACTTTAAGCATTTTTGGAAGTTTTCAGAGGTTTCTTTTCTTAGATCATTTTAACTGGATATGATTTCATGTCGCAACCATCGGTGACTTTGAAAAGACGTGCATATATAACTGTTTTTATTTCTGTCTGAGTAAATATTTCAATAACAAAGTCGATTGATTCGGCACTTTGTTTCCCCCCCCCCCCCCCCCAAAGAACGCCCGATTTGTTTTTCCTACAACGACCAACATTTTGGGTAGCTTTGCGTATCTCCCTGGTCAATTATTGCTATAACAGCCTGTATAAGCACGTAACAATGTTACATGGAAATGGGTGGCAAGAATTATTAAAATTAGTTTGTGATTCACTTAAAACACGATGTTATAATTCATTCAACCCACAGGTATCACTAACATAAATGATATATAAATACCTGTTAAAAAGCATAGCTGAAACACCAAATAAAAACTAAAGCTATTAATGATAAAAAAATTAATTCGTTGAACATCACGGATTAGCAGAAAAACATACAGGCTGTTTATGCAGGTAATGGAAGATTGAGTAAATCTTTGAAATTCAGTTTAAAGAAAACTGTAGATAGATTTGTTTACTATGATATGCATTTTGCACTGAATACTTTCATGCTAGACTTAAGCTATTCTCCTAAAGCTGTGTTAGGCGCATGCATCGAACGGAAAACGAGGAACCTTGTGTAATGTTTACGGCACTTGAACTGTGACCGCTAGCTCTCTACCCCTGGCCATGGTCTTACCCACACAGGTGCGCTCTCTTCGTGACCAAGAGTAAATGGATACTGGTCACGGGGGACAGGCCAATGAAGTGTGAATAACCCTGTTGTGCCTACATTGCATATTTGTGTATGTGTGTGTGTGTTCCCCCAGGAAGCCAAGAAAATACCTAAAAAATGAACAGGCTCGCAGCCCAGGAAGGATAAGTGTAAAGTTGGATGATCCTGGTACCGTAAGGAAATCAGACTATAACTGACTCTCTACCTTTTTACCCTTTTCTGCAATCGGAAGATGTTATTCACGTCATGCATTCAAAACTTAATATTGGTCCCCCGTAAAAGCAGGTTAATTATTGAATAATTCATTTCTGGTTCAAGCGAATTTACATAATAGGTATAATATATGCCATATAAAATCAAAATTGCCCCATTCAAAGGCATTAATAGATTGACTGCCTGTTTCCACTTTGACCCAAATGTGAGAGTGCAATTTATATTTGCAAACAAACCGTTATCACAACCGTTATTAGCAAATACATTTACTACATATCTCAAGTTAGATTAACATATATGCCGTTAACCACTTAGTTTTTACCGGCTATAGAATGTGTACATGTAGATTTAAAATGCACTTATTTTCGTAAATTTCATGTATCAGGAAAGTAAATATTAAGACAATATACACATAATTAATTAAAATTAACTCTATTCCCAAATATAACACATAATAAATTAAAATAAACTCTATTCCCAAATATAACACTATCTTTGCCAAGAGTTACCCGTGAAATAATGAGTGTACAGACATAGAGAAAACGGAATATAAACGGATAGAAATGAATAAGCAAATGATATACGTAATTTGTATTGTAAAATATTCATGGTTATCATATTTTTTTCTGAAAATGCAACTAGGATATCACGATGGCCCATTCAAAAATGGACAAAATATGGACAAGTTAAGGGAAAATGGTGTTCAGTATAAAGTTACCAAATCAAGCATATCGATCGCGTATCTCTTTGTTTATATCTTCGTGCTCTGTTAGTTATAACGACATGTAAACTGTACTCAAACTGAAGATCAGTAACACTTCTAATTATGAGTGCAACCATCTGTACCAAGAGTCCCTATCAATCAATAATTTCGCAGCATTAGTACAATAATTCAGGCTCCAATGTGCGTGTACATCGTTGTAAACAGCGCCAGGTGTCGGGTGGGAAAGCGAACTGTAGTCTGGTGACACTCGGGGACTGGTACGCGCGCTTTTTATCACTAGACGTCACGTGCGGTGTAGCGGAATATTTTTTCTTCTCACGCACCTCTCGGATTTGCTGATGTCAGGACAATTCATCTTTCGACACGGTTATTTTCGAAAACTTGACAAGGCCTTCTCTATTGTCCATACCACTTTTACCAGCACCAGCCAGTCCCTGGCACTGAATCTTACGCAGGCGTCTCAAATGACAGCCCTATATTGTAACTTTTACCAACGTCCCAGGCACCAAATCCCAGTGTTTCCTTTGGTGTAAAGGGATCACAGTCGACCCATAGGCTCCTACAAGTCACCGTTCAAGTGACTTTCAAATATCGTTTCTTTTATATTCTACGGCCTCAGTAGTACCAAGGAAAATATCATATAAAAAAATCCATATTCTCTTAACTGGGTAATTTTCTAGAATTATAAACAAGGCGTTTTTTTTTTAAATTCCCTTTCAGTTTCATGATGTATCAATAAGGTTACGTAGATAATCCCCTTGGTTGGACGAAGACTTGATAGCCGCCCTTTTCGTTGATGATAATAACCCGAGACTGATATGATTATGTTGTTTAAATCATTTTTTGTATTATTTTAGGTAAACGTAGACTAAGAAACAGAAGATGCTGGTTCTGGCGATTTTAACATTTACTCTTCTCTATGGAGGTTAGTATCACCTGTATTTGTACGAAAAAAATGGATAAATAATTGACAAAATGTGATGTGTTTTGACATAATTTTTTGCATATCGATTGTAGGATGAATATTACATTTTAAACGTTCCTTCAGTAAAATAAGGAGAACGAGGTTAATAAAAGTTGTCATCATGAAATATAATATTTCAGGATATAATTGATATTTGAGTTGACCAATCGATGCTGTGAGGAGTCGGTGAATGAATTAAATTTTGTTATCTTTATAAATGAAATTTGACGGATAAAATTGCATCAAAGTTTATAAGCTGTTGAGACATATAGATAAATAGAGTGTTTTGATATTAATGGAAGAAATTAAAAAAAAAACACTTCCAGACTTGTTTCCCTCTACCATTGTTGAGTATCACAAAACAGTTGTGAAAAAATGATATGCGGATACTTGGCCACCCGGGGGGGGGGGGGGCATGCCCACATCTAGTACTCCGAGCCGAGTTGTCCCGGAATTTCAATATGTCTAATAGTGAATAATTTTCTGAAACATAATCATGAAATTCCTGTCAATGGTATCATCAGATTTGGGACTCATTTCAAAATAAAGCATTACACATGTTACTGCACTAAATAATGTATTGTTTATTAATAATTCTACATATCATTATGTTCGATTCTGCATATGTGACATTTTTTATATATATACATCTTGTACAACTGATATTTCTAATTGTCATTAAAACATGTGAAGTGTTTAATATATATATATATATATATATTATATATATATATATATATATATATATATATATATATATATGCTTCAATTGCCTTTGCCAAATATTTCGGGCTCCTCCCATTCCTCAATCCTGGCTACGCCCCTGATGTTCTAAATGAAGAGCACATAAATCCTTGTTTGACAAAATCCCAATAATTAAGGAGTAATTGGCATTTGTTTTCAAAAATATTCTTATTTATCATTTATTCTGCGGTTTAAACATCATCACATCTCAAGAAAACCTCACTTTTTGGTTAAATCGGAGGGTAGTTTGAAAATATAGGTAATACATAACATAAAACCATTGTTGACCTTTTGACCTTGAACTTTGACCTTGATGGTCAAACGCCACATTGGCACCCGGGTAATTCTGAAACCTTGGACCACGGGTCTACTTGCCAGCGCGGTTGCCCGCCATGAACAAAAAATGCCATCTATAAGGCCTTTTATCAGCACTTTTCAGGGGGATTGCAGGTCGACTAGTATATTCAAAGCTGTTATTTGATGATAATATTTGTGTCTCGCCAGATGAGGTGGTCGGACAGATCAGTAGCTGTGGGAGACCATGCATGTTACCATGTCAACACGGCTTCAAGGTGGACTTCCTTGGTTGTATCCAATGTGAATGTCGGACAGACCCATGCAAGGTGAGCCCCAGTGTTACATTGGCCCAGGTGGTGTATTTCTTAATCGTGTATAAATGTTTCCCTATAGTCTATTCTGTATGACAAATGTGACTGGAAGTGAGGTTATATTCCTTATCTTCACAAATGTGTACAATAATATTTAGTAGCATAATGTAAAGATCAATATCAGTAACGAGTAGAATGTTTTTGATACAAAAAACCGCACTGGGGAACGTATATGTAATACATATAAAAATCATATAACATCTCAATTTCTGTCAAATTCGTTGTAAATTTTCTGCTCTGTTTTCCTTTCTCCTGTCACTCCGTGCTGCCTTGTTTCCTTGTGTCCCGTATTACGTCTGTGTAGGGGTAGCACGTGGCCTAGAGGTAAAGCTGCTAGATTCCGGATTAGCTCTATGACATTAGTTAGTCTACGACTTCCCTCAGATTGCAATTATTTCTTATACTGAGGACTGCACTGTAACTCTCGATAAGGATACAAATAATTTCGTGATTTTTGATAACGCCTCGTGGCCTACATCGTTAGCCAGTTTTTGTATACTTTATAAACACCTACCATGTGTTGTAAATCATAGTTTGATGAATTTCTCGCCGCATGAATACAAGCATGGCTCGCAAGGGTTAATGAACGATAGTCAAAATGTATGTGACACGGGAACTTACTCGTAACCAGAGAGATGCAATTTCACTTTGCTATGTGAGTTCACATGTATCCTTTCATTTTGATTCATCACCTGGAGCATAACGTTACGATCATTGGCAGTCTACCACGATATCGGTGTAATAGAATGGATGACCATTGTATTACATTTCTACAAGTATAACTTATGTAACGGCTTTAGTAGGCTTACCAGTCCCGTATAAATGCATACATAGTCGTATATTCACAGCTTAGCCGGGAGCTGTAGGTCCCCAGTTCCAAAGGCAACATGAGGGAAAATCGATGGAATCTTAAGGTTCAGTCTAAAGTTTACAGTTGATAACTTCTGAATTATATCCTTAGCTTCGTGCATATATAACTTGATCTTCAGAAGGCTTAATAAAACCATATCTTCCCTATATGTTAGTTTAATCTTATTAAAATAGATGATGCCACTATTAGATCTTAGACCATTTTATGAAATATTATTTTTGATTTTGCTAAGAAGAGGCTGGTGTTTCTTTAATGTTACCATAAGCAAGAAGCAAGATACACGGTCAGTCTTGTATTCTCCGTCCTATTCCCCCCCCCCCCCTCCTACTCTCTCTCTTTCTCTCTATCTCTCTCTCTCTCTCTCTCTCTCTCTCTCTCTCTCGTTTTGTATCTCCTCATCATCAGTTTCTTGAAGATAATCTTCTGAAACGTTTCAGTTCAAGTCTTGTCCAGGAGAGGGATCGATCTGCGTGGCGTCTACCAGGCATTGCCAGAAGGGACAGTTCTGCTTCAGCAGAGCGGAATGCAAAGGTAAATGAAATGAAAAACAGTAGCTTCATATCATCTCAAGCAGATAGCATGACTTTTGTTCTTGAATCATATCCGGTTTTAGGTATGTACGAAAAATGACAGCCCCTGAGCTTTTCGAGAAATTTGGAGAAATAAACTTGAAAGGGTTCGAAAAGAATGTGACGGGAAAGATCTATCTCAATCTATATCCGAAGTACTTTTATTTCTTGGGGAAACTTATAACCGTTGCAGTCCTTGCGTGAAAAAAAAACAGGAACTGGCCAATGGCCGGGTCGCTCACTTGCATGCACATCTTCGTGGCCATTTTAGAAAAAAACATGTGCACGTTAGGCCACACAGTAGTCAGTGCAGCTATGAACAAGTATCATTTGTAAACGTATGTCGTGTGTTAACTTATATTTCATATATCATACTTTAGATGTACAGAGGACAACAGATCGAGTTACTTCTATATCTAATTTGCTTATGTAATCCCTATTTCTTGGTGGATATATATATATATATATATATATATATATATATATATATTTTAGTGGTTGTGTTTACTCGGACATTTCAATCTTAAAGAATTATTGTAGTCTGATGAGATTTTACCTTCTTTAAATGATCAGAAAGTACTACTATATCATTGACAATGATGAGCCAAAACAAAAGACAGCTTCTGTTGTTTTCCTGGATGTTGCTTATTTATTAGTAAATCTTTTGTGAAAATAAATCAATTGATATGTATGCTAAATATCTTACAGAAAGCGGGCTATATAAACCTCATGGCACGGTCCCAATTTGCCAGATTCATTATTCATAATGTATTGAATATTAAGCGGATTGAACGGACACTAATCTAAAAAGTCTCCTACATTTCAGCTCCAGCGACGATGTGTGAACTTCCGGCCGAGGCGGGAACGTGTGACGAGCGTTTACCAAGATTCTATTACGACACAAACCGGAAGAAGTGCGCACCGTTCACGTGGACCGGGTGTGGCGGCAATGACAATCACTTCCGGAGTATGCAGGAATGTAAAACCACATGTGAGGACTTTCAGACCGGATGTGAGTAACCTGCCTATTTTAGTTCAATAGAAACATGGAAAACATGTACCTGCTTTTTTCTAAATGTTCGAACCGTCTAATCAACAAATTATAACTGAAATGACAGCTGAACTTTAGGAAATGATTAATTATATAGACTGGCACCAAGCACCATGAATTTAGACCAAAAGGTCATATAAAATTACCATAATTAAACACAGCTAAGAATGCTGACTTTCTGGTGCGTTGTATTACGAATGGTTTTGCTTGGATGGAAAAATTAAAGTACTAAAGCCTTCATTGGCCATGCGTCTTACCTATTAAGGCTTAACACACACACACACACACACACACACACACATATATATATATGTAATAGTCGACTAATGGCAGGCTGTCTGTATACAGAGGGACTTAGTGTTACAACACATTCTGTCCTTGAAAGGCCATCTTTTTCATTGTAACTGACATTGTAATTTTGAAACGTGTAGCATGATAAAATGCTTTCATGTAAATTTGAATTTCATCATATCGGCAAAAAATAAGCGCTTTTTTTCCTCAGTTATCGTGTTTTGTTTAAGATGTACACATGCAATGTTCTGGTCATAGCCACCATATCCTATACAGTGGGACCGTATACTGTATGTAGCCACGCAGGTAAAACGCTGGTTTTGTACTATACTGCTATATATATATATTTATATTCCATACTAGTTTTATGCGTATCGACCTATTAGCGGGATAATAGCATGCTCGCTCTCCTTTAATAATTACAGGCCTCACATCGAGCTTATATTCTCACTCAAGTCCATTTATGTGGGCGGTTGACTTAACAAGTACTACGTGACGAATATCTCACATTTTATTCAACCTTATAGAGGCCACTGCAACGTCAGCTCATTCATACTAATATATTTACCAAATATCGAGCTCAGGAAAGATAAAGTAAGCATTAGTATTTCTATGCCTGATTATTTTCTTTACTTTCATAGTCACGTGCCCAGCTGTGTTGCCATGGGGACAGAGCGTAAGATGTACGAACCGTAATAGTAGGTGTATATCCGACACTGACTGTCCGGGCAAAAAGATGTGTTGTTATAACGGCTGTAGACATGAATGCACTAATCCCGTCCGTCGTGAGTAATAACTTAATTCTTACATTATTTTCTCCTTTGTATAATATTTTAATCCATTATATGCATACTTTAGGTTCAGAAATATCAGATGGTATTTATTTTCGTGGTTTTCTTGGGTCAACCTAATTAAGAATTCACATTTCCAACGATAAAAAATCACACGGTCAAAGATAATATCTTGAAGGCAGCTACTGGTCGACTTTATCTATAGGATGAAAGTCATTAATAAATATGATGAGTGCACGTGCTAATTTACTTTTCCTGAAAAGTAACAGGTTTATTACGTGTATATTTTCTCGTCTACCTTGCAAAGATTTTAATATCCAATATCGTCTTCATTGTAGACATTAATAAGCTATGCATTTGCAAACATTTTTATTCTCATTCTACGAATTCAAATATCCCACGATATGTGTTTTTTTTACCAAAAATCCCTCGAAATTGTAAACTCACGATATTATCTGAATTTATAATTTTATATGTGCGAGGTTGTAAAATGCCCGGTCTTTCCGACAGATGTATATTGCAAATCACGTGTCCTAAAGTAACATGCACAGTAAAATTAAAAAAAAACTTTCCATTTTTTACGGTCCGAAGTAGAGTCGGGTGCCACAGCCAAACAAGTCAAGCCGAGCTGAGATCATACCTGCAGTAGCGGCTGTAATTTCATTAAACTAAAAGTGAGCAGAGTTTGTACAACCTGGGCAGACTTGAGTAAAAAGCGTGGTCCAATAAATAAAAAAACCCTAATAGGGTTATATTGACAATCTAAAGGTACCTGGACAGTTGAGGGGTAAAGCGCTCGACTCTTTCCGCTGGCGACACGGATTTGATCCACGGCGTGACTATGATAGAGGCTTGTACAGTCGGCCGTCCAAAGCTAGCGGTTTTCACCGGATCCGACGTCACCATCCGAGCCATGGACACTTTGTTGACCAGCGAGACCATGAGATAAACACCTCACCTCGGTAGAAGAAACTACAAACTAAACAACTCAGTATGTAATCAAGGACTTGCAATATTCATGTTTGACAAAATGCGTTACACGTGCTGGGGCCATTTTGAAAATGTGGAAGATGCCGAAGAGCTAAAATCCGAATTACAAAATGTGCACGTGAACAAACACAAAACATTTCCATTTCCGCGTCATCATGCGTGTACCCGCACCGCTTACGCATGCGCACTAACAACTGGACCCGTGGATTTAATCTTCTGTCCAGCAGTTCCCAACTGTGCTATCTGGTCAGATAATCGTGCGTCACCTTCCTGCAGCGCCATCTGCTATACATCCTGAAAACTACCATTAATTCACTCGGTTTGGTGGTTTTAGCTTGATCCAATGTTTTGATAATATTACCAGTATATATATATATATATATATATATATATATATATATATACAGAAAGAGAGAGAGAGAGAGAGGCATTAATCTCATTTTGCTTTCAATTTGCCTTCTGTTTTTACATTTCTGCGGAACGATATAGTGCTGCGTGTAAATTGACAATATGGCCAACAACGTTGCAACACTCAGGCTTCGGTTTAGAGTGTAGACTGATTCTCAGCTCTATTACGACTCCGCTGCTCTGAGTTCATCAGTGTTGTGTTAAATCGCAGTGTTACCAGTGTAGCCGGGGTTTTCAAGTTACCATACAATCGTTTTTGCGAATTTTCATTATTTGTAATATGGGGAACATCTGGGAATCACCTTTCCAAAGGATTTGAACAAAATGAAAAATGCTTTTCTGTGCTTATGTTTGCCTGTCTAGAACAAGTGGAAAGGCGTTATTTCCATATATATATATATATATATATATATATATATATATATATATATATATATATATATATAAACTGCTATCAACAGATCCAGCCAAGGGTAACCGTGACAATGAAGGGGAAGATCGAGATGGCTCGGACAACGAAAACGAAGAACCGACGCCACCTGGTGGGAATCCAACATTACCCGATGACCGTGATGGAGACCAATGTCCGGACTTCCGGTGCGACCTCAATTGTCGATTTGGCCTCAAGAGGGATGAAAACAAATGCAGAATCTGTGAATGCGCTCCAAATCCCTGTTCAGTAAGTGTCCGTATCGTATATACGTCAAGTCGTACAAACTGATGATTCCTTGTAAAACGCTGCATGGTTACGGTAAAATGTGCAGATTTTTTATTATCAGTGCCGTCTAGTGTTATTCCTAACCCCGTGCATGTAAGACCTGAAATCTAGAAGGCTTAATAATAACATATCAGTCTTATCATATCGATACCGTCATCCTCATTCAACAAACAGTGCCACCAACAGGCAATGGAACTATTCTTTAAAAAAGGCCAGTTTGATTCAAATCACAAGCTTATTGGAAAAATAAACTGGCGCTGAGGCGCTGATTATAAATACTGCATATTTACCAGAAATATAAAGATCCAATAACACTAGGGTAAAAATGGTTAATGTGGGCACAATACTGGTGGTGGTGCACGAAACTTAGGGTTAAAGCAGGCCTGCCAAAAGAGTCCCTTTTTATTTGAGGATTTCCTTATAAAAAAGGAAATTACTATTTTTTTCACTTTTTTCCAAGCAGCACTCGCTTTTTTCTCTCTATTTTCAGCAAAAGAATTCCGAAATATACAATTTCTTCTCTCCTGCTTTAACTCTCCAGTTAGAAGAAGAATTGGAAATTTCGCAATTTTATTTGTGCAAATAACAAGCATGTGTCACAGCAAGGAGAAAATATCCTGTCCATGCATGCATATTTTTGACTTTGGGAACGATATATATATACATTTGTAGTATGCGAAGCTGCTCATCTTTATTCAGTCTGTGATAAAAAAAAATGGGAAAAAAATGAGGTCGACTCTTTTTTTCCGGAGAACCTACTTTTTTTCGGTCATTTACCGTTGGCAGGCCTGGTTAAAGGGTCATATAGGGTTGTGACTGAGCTTGTAGTATTATATCACAGTGTACTGTGCACATGCCGATTTAGTCATTATTTAAACATGTATGGTTACATCTGTGTTATTGTTTGCAAAAGCCACAAGCACTAGCGCTAGATAATCCCTTGTCATGTATTATCACTGGTAATTAGAAGCTTATGTAGAGAAATATAAAGTTTTATTCTGAACATTCTTAATGCCTCCTTAGATCATTTTGCTTGTACTGGAGGCACGATCATTAGCACTCAGAAATTTAGTGTTCGATTAGAGCGTCACTCCGAGTGAAAAAGAGGGGACTCACGAGGAGACAAACCCGTTCAAAGTTCCCAACATTGGTTTGGACATTCGGTAATACCAGCGACTAACCACGACTTCTTTCCAAATCTCTTCCGGTTCACCTGAAAACTGTCTAAAGGTTTAAGGAGCACTGAATACCAAAGTTATGAAAGACCAAAGGTAGAGAAATATGACGTATAAAACAGTGGTGACACCTCAATTGATTTTCAGACAGTGTTATGCCAGAGCGAAAACATATGTTTCTCCAGGGAAGTCTGTCAGACAGAGAATGAGGAACTCAGATGTCATTACACGAGCGCAAAATGCA
The DNA here is from genome assembly GCA_026874595.1 of Sipunculus nudus. Lineage (NCBI taxonomy): Eukaryota > Metazoa > Annelida > Sipuncula > Golfingiida > Sipunculidae > Sipunculus > Sipunculus nudus. Next base: position 44,709,716 of record CM049306.1, on the reverse strand, counting down.
TCCCAGGTGAGTGAGAAATTGCTGAATATAATATGCACCCTATGTAGCAAATAATATCGCGTACCCGACCATCTGCAGGATCTATGGCAGTGACCATATTAGTATTTTGGCCCTGCTTGACATTTATGATCAGCTGTAAAATGCTGGGACCAATAACAGTGTTTGTGAAAGCGGGATGGTCATGATTGGGGGTGATCATGTAGTGGGTTTTATTGTAAATGCATTCGCGAATATGTGTATGAAGTGAGTTGTTATTGGTTCAGCTTAAAAATCATTCACCCTTGATCTAGAGTATGATATTGTTATTTTCATAAAGACCCTGAAAACTGAATATAGTGAAAATCAATTTCGGTATAGGGACCAGAAATACATATGTAAACACAGAAATTAAGACGATAACAATAACAAACACCTTTTGAAATATAAACGAAGCCGCCTGGTCCAAGGGACTGTTCAGTTTTCTCTGAATTAAGAAAGCAATGCCGTATATTTAGCTATTCAAAGAATGAAACGGATGAACCTGTCTTTGGTCTAAGGACGTTACTTTGACTGTGACAGGCGCGAGTATCAATAACACATGCATATACGATATGTCATTGTAGCATAAATTAATTGAAAGATGTATAATAATTAAATTTCTATAATTCCCCTACACAATCTGTGAGCTGTTAGATGTTGTTCGTAGGTTTAAAAGTAGTTTAACCACATTTTGAAGTGACATGAGGCAAAAAAAATTTGGTTCTCAGGCACTTTTTTTCAGAAATCAGTGCGAGCAGGCGATTTTTTTTTTTTTTTGTCTATTGAAAATCAAAATGAAGTTTTTGATGCGGGGGAAAGAGGGAAGGGGGGGGGGGGGTAAAATTGATCCGCGAGGAAACTGAGAACCATACCTTTAAGTTTTTTTTTGGCCTAACCTGAACTTCCTTTAGCCTAAAAGTTTTGAAAAACTTTTTGTGTATATTTGTTCCGTCATTTATATTTCTTGCTGAGGTATAGCTTCAACCGAGCGTTCGTTTAGTCATTTGATTTACAAAAGAAATGGTTTTCTAATAAAAAACACTTATTAGAAGGATTTATTTCGACATTGTTTTTATTTAGGTTAAGCCTCAGTTTAACTTATAAATAATGAAACTAGAATCTGCAGAAGAATTGCAAGCCTCGCCATGCTGATGGTCCCTATTGTGCATGCGATGCTCCAAAAACCGTGTTTGCTTTCACTTCATCGGCTCCTAATCGAAGATTCATTTGTGTGTATGTGACTCTACATTGTGAATATTCCTTGATGACGTTCCAGAATCCGCACCCTTAGCTTATCGTTTCTTCATTCGCCCTTTTTCGAAATGCCATGAAAATGTCATAAGATTCACTTCATGAATGCGTGAGTCATGTTGTGAACAAAAATACATACACACACGATCGGGGATGAACGCATGCCCTCCTGGAGGTCGCAATCAATTAAAAAAAGTCCCGAAACAAGTAAATGAAACATTTTTTCATATAAAACATTACGTGTGTGTGTTTTCAGCGTCAGCTAAGAGACGGAAATGTGAAGCACAGTGCGACAGATCGTGCCGAAAGGGCATTGAGCTGAGTACAACAGTGTCGTGTCCGCAGTGTACATGTCCTGAAGATTTGTGTGAGGTATGGTTGGTGAGGTTTCAGCCGATAATATGTCTGCTATACGATCATCGGTAGCCCTGACAGGAATCAGTGCTGATGTACCAGTGATTTAGATTTCGTGTCCGGACTTTGACTTGAGTCCGGACTCGAGTCCACATTTTTGGGAGTCGTACTCGGACTCGGCATTGAGATGAGGATTCGAGAATCGGGCCGAGTCCATCCCGAATTAAGTAGGGAAAGCTCAGCCACATAATATAAAGACTTGTTTATGTGCTCAAACATCAATCAAATATTAGGCTTTAAAGCAAACTACATTGTTTGTTTAATAAAAACTACACACTGAAGTTATACAACAAATTTCTCTAAGTATAATAACTTTGAAAATGAAGTACATGGAATATATTTTTGTTTTTCCCCTCCAGGTATACTCCCTGCTGAGGTTAAACTTCATACGAGCGATAATTTAGTCATTTGATTTGCAAAGGAAGAGGTTTTTAATGGATAACACAGATTAGAAGGTTTTGGACATTATTTTTATTGTAAGAAACTCGCTAAGTCAATGAAGTTATTTTAAATTATTTTCGATGCAGCAAACAGAACAGCTAGGCCCAATTTAGTATACCTTAGCACCTCTTTACAAGCACGTGCTATAGTGCTTTAGTTGCCATATTTAGTTGCTTTCCATGTCTATTCAATAGCATTCGGGGAAACAATTGGTAATTTTCGGGAAAATATTCTTATTAATAAAATTTAACCGATTTTGTGTTATAAGTTTCCCTTAATGCTTGCGAATGCTTTCACCAGCATAGCTTATTGTTGTTGTTGGTCTTACCAGTGACAAGTGTTGTCTAGTGATATCCATGATGTTTACATTACAGAAAAGCAGCCTAGGTTGGTTTTTTTTGGCTATATACATATAACATCGGTCAATATGCCATGCAATCTGAATGAGGTACTGTTAAAATTAGGCTTCTCTACATTTTTTTTTATTTTCTGTGTGCAGTAACAAATATGCAAATGAATAACCAGCCGTGATGTCATTGCTGGTAAGGCTTTCCTGTATTAGCTGAAATGTGATTACAAATGTATCTTGTGAATCGTAGCCTGGTTTATAATTTTTTACAGTTGATGACATGTCAGCCCGGATACAGGTGTACGTTAAAGAGAAAGTGTCACTCGAAAAACGGCAGGAGGAGTTGTGCAGAACAACCAAAATGTGTCAAACAGAGAGGTAAGACTCGTCATATTATAGATGTCAATGTTTAACGGATTTCTTGCCCACAAATGTTGTATAAAAAAAATAATAAAATTTGTATATATTTTTTTTATTATTAATATTATTATCAACCTTATAATATGAATGAAATATATAGCTATATACATATAGTGAGAGGCGATCCATAACAAATTTATTTTCGAAGGATTGTGTAAAATTGAATCCGAGTTATCTTACGTCATTTTCGTATCATTATTTGGTCCGAAATGATTACATTGATTATTTGATTGGAGTGAAATCTACAGGTAAGTTAACAGTACATTGTATTTGAGGGGTATAGTCGACTTCAGAATTTTGTGTTATATGCTGGTATGCTTTTGTGTGGAATTGAGTATTAGTATTAGTTTTTGTCATCCTTTTGCAATGTTGCTTTCTATGTGTAAAAATAACTGAAAAAATATTGATAGTAATGTTTATCAAAATTTTCATTTGCATTTAGTTTTATAATATATTAACCATTTATGTCATTAGGGAGGAAAAGGAGATGCAGAAAAAATCGTAAATGTGTGAATTCAGGTAAACAAATCTGCACTCTTGCTTGTAGCTTTAGTGAGTGAATGACACTTCAGGCATGGTGTTTGTTTTAGTGTCCTCATTTTTGGGACTCAGACTTGGACTCGAGGGTTCTGGACTCAGACTTTGATTCAGACTTGGAGGTTAGGACTCGATTAATCAGTCCATCCCGAGTCCAATTGACAAAAAAATCTGTCATATATTAGAAAGACTTACGTATACGAACTTATGTGCGAACTACTAACAGAATATTTCAAAATATTAACACTATATATACCAAGCTTTGCTCAGCATCGGGAGTTAAAAATATAATTAACCATTAGAGTAAAAACTGTACCTGATAATCTAATATCTCCGTTTTAAAGTGATTAAAAAAATTCTTTAAGGACAAATGTTCCAAATGACTCGGACTCAAAGAAGTTGGACTTGGACTCGAACCTCGAGGACTCGGACATTGGCTGATTATAATTAGCTTCTTTAGAACTACTAATAATTCTTAGATTAGACTACATTGGAGCTAAAATGTAAAGTCAGTATTTCCGTATATAAAAATCCATACATTTTATGAAGCACCCTTTTAAGAGAGTAACTTTGGGAGTTGCAATTATAAGGCGTAATAATCGCTTAGAAACAGCATCGTGTAACATGTAATTGATTTGTTTTTTCAAAAGAACTGAGGGAATGTTGGTGGTAAACTTTTGTTAACAGCCAAAAGGAATAATTGGGATACAATAATAACCCATATGTCATTGCAAATGATTATGTACCTTTAGGTATGATTGTTCTGTCCGGTGTTATATCAGATTAGTATCGAGTCGGATAAGGTGGCATGGGCTCTATTCCAATACGGAGTAATCCGACATTTTCTGTGTTTTCTTGTTCTATAAATCTCATACACTTACCCTGGGCCCACCAACTTCAGTGATGGAGTGCCAGTTTTATTGCCATATGCTGTTTGCTGTAAAATATTCTATGTATAAATTGTCATACCTGCAGAGAAAAATGTACAGTGACGTAACATGATGTAAACATGATTTTTTCATGGTTTATATATTACTTGCATATTATAATTCTCTTAGCAGATATTAAATGTCTGCATAGAAAGGGTTTCTACAATATTACATGAAAAGTCCGATGGGGGCATAGCCCTATATGGCACCAAACTGCCATTACCCCTTTATATATACCCATCAAGTACATACAACTAAAGCTGTTGTACCTTATATATTCATATATAATGTATATTCATATACCTGTTTCTACAATGGTCTGCAGCATCTGTCAATATAGTGTCATTTATTTCACAAGCAGCAAATGGATTAGATAATACCAGACGTCTGACTCTATTATGTATAACTACCACAGGGGACATCTGACTCTATAATGTATTTTAAGTGGTCTTCAGGTAATCATAATCTTCAATCATAATCAATGGCCTTAGCCCTATACTCTTTCCACAGCGCATTATCTATTACCAATATTTTATGTAAAATTTGAGCTTGTATTAAAACGTTAGATTTTAACTGCCTCGGGGGATCGTATACCTTAACCTGTGCCAACAAAGTCCTCAGGGATCGGTGCTTCAGTACCTTGTAATAGCTGGACAACGCAGATGCCCCTTCGATAGAAATACATATTTGACACTAACTGTGAACTAGCTAAATACATGTTGCAGTGGATATGTTTGGAGTCCCAAATAGTTGCCTTGGTAGAGGTCTGGCTGGTGTCAGTGTCAATCTGCGGTGCATATAGAGAACGCACACGTCTACCAAAACAGATATACTGTAATGACTTCATATTCGCGAGGTTAAAATTTCGCGATTTTCACTCTTCAGTGTTTCGCGAAATTTCCATTTTAGCGATTTCACCATACAAAAGATCTATACACAGTATAGCATTTTCATATGAAGTACTTGTATCAAATAATAAGTGTGCACTATTCCTTAAGGCCAAAAAAGGTATGGTTCTCAGGCACTTTTTTTTTTAAATCAGTGCGGGCGGGCGATTTTTTAACCCTTTTTTTGTATGTTTCGATAAAAATGTTATATGATCAGAGAAAACAATGTTAATGACAGGTAAAAGCACTACATGATATAGGAAGTTTTTTTCAAATTTGTATTATTTTATCTTCTTGAAAGATGAAAATCAAAATAAAAAGTTTTGATGCGAGAGGTTTAAATTGACGAGGGCGGTGTCTGAGAACCATATCTTTCTTTTTGGCCTTATGACAGATAATTTGAAAGATCTCACATCTTTTAAAATAGCAGCCTTTGAACAAACAAGATACATGTATATTATTATTTATTATATCAAGCATCTACAATAATCTTGCCTTCGACGAAGGGACCTTACATTCACGATGATTTTCTCGATAATTCCCATTTCGCTAGTATCGCGAATTTAGAACCCTCGCGAACAAAAAGACAACAAGAGTTGTTGTTTTAAAAATCAGTTTTATCCAATAATTCTTGCTTACTGAAAGTACTGACTTTGGAAACAGTTTACTATCTTGACTGCAGGTGTCTCTTACAAATGACTTGTAAAAAACTCAGACTGTCAACTTTTTTATTAAGGACTTTTAATAATGACATTGGCCGATTCGGCTGGAAAGGCTATAATTCAGCATTGAAATCGTTATTCATAAACATGATATGGTACAAAAACCATCAACTTATGTATACCTTTCGTTTAATGTAAATGAGTTCTCCCAAATGTTAACACATCCATTGTATATGCTCTATGTCATTTCCTTTATATTTCAGACTAGACAGCAAAGAATGGACCCAGAACGCCAATATATCTATCATGCCCGTCACCTGGAGAGTGGCAAAAGACAAAGACGATATTCGACATGCAATCTGTTTCAACGCTACAGCGATCAAAGGGAACATTACCGTTCACAGACAAGTGGAGAAAATGCTACGAGGAATGAACAACACAAGGAAACCATCAGCCTGATATAACCGTCAGGCTACACAGTATAAACTCTTACATATAGTCACGGTTATCATGAAAACTATCAATTTTCTTATCATTATATGTTATTGATGGAGGCGAATTCATTATATATATTTTTTTTCTGCTCATGCATATTCTGCAGATATTTTCTATGAGTTAACTCATCACATTGTTGCAGAACCGTCTAAAGATTCCTGTAGAAATTCATAAGTTGATATTTGAATGACAAAGGGGATTCTTAGATCACTGTTTAAGTGTAAAATACATTTTAATACGGTACAAAAGGACTGTTTTTCCTGATAGAGGTATAGATTGTTACAATTTTCTTTATGTGACCTTTTTTAATTTCTTTATCTTTAAATGCCTCTGCCAACAATATCGCCCCCCTCCCCTCCCTCCTTCCTGGCTACGCCCCTGGGCATAGGCCCAAGAATCAGTCTAATGAAATATTGTGTCCCAGTGTAATCAGAACAACGAGAGCGGGTGTCACATGTTTAATATCTTGAAATGATGCACAATGCAAAATTAGTTGTCTGATTACAATGCTTTGGCGTTCCTTCCCAGAGAAGCTTGACAACGAAAACAGCGGTTACACGAATAGTATTTTCATAATTAAAGAAAGTCTTAGAATTATGCTTAATGAATTGCTGTGTGAAGTCTTATTTATATATTTTAGCAGGCTACAGAAAGTCAAATGTGGTGTTTCAAGGTGTAAAGGGCACATACAACACTGAATGTTATCCGCCACACGGGCGAACATTATGAGCATTTAATTTTACAATTTAGAAAAATCAGAACAATTGAAAGTTGTGTCACTTACAAGTAATGCCGAGTTGTCCCCCTCTCCTCTGAGATAATAAAATTCATACATATTTACAGTAAACTTTCCTCGAAGCTAACTATTGGTCGTTGACCGCAGCTTACTTTGGTTTTGAACAGAACTTTTCTGTTCTTTTTTACTCTTTATTTTTATGAAGGGTATAACTAAGATTCAAATGAATAAATCATTGCAAAGTCAAGGCATTTTAGACATATGGTATGCTCATATACTACGCAACGCGGGTTAGCTTGCAATTAGAAGATGCGTACATGTGTTTGTGTATTTATGTACTTGTTAATAGTTTTTTATTGAATTAATATTTATAAATACGCTATATTAAAATATAATCTTGTCAGCATAAATAAAATTCATTGCATATATTTAATACTGTTTCTCTTTTTCTGGGGTCTCATCCCAAAAGCCGCCTAACTGAATATTCTCAAATGAACAGAAATGTGTTGTGTGCTGTAAGAGCAACACAACCTCTTGTGGCTTCCACTGAAGTAGCAAGGTACCTCCTTTTGTTATTTATAACATGGTTATAATATCTGCAGGAGAGAAACTCACGAAATTTTCATGATGACATGTGTTCCGGGTTCGTTCACCTCGCCTTAAACGTAGTGGATCTAAGTATTAACAAATAATGTTTATTCCTTTAGTAATGTCCACATGCAGGTTATGAGAATCCACAATTTGATATCAGTGACGTCACCGTAATCCAGGTGCTCTGGAAAATACAATCTCCACACAGTCCTGAAACTTAAACGCAATCTTCCGAATTTTAACTCCGATATCTTACCATCAAACTTCTTTAAGATTTTTAATCCTTGCAATGTTTTCTTAATACGTCCTTCCACTCCGGCGTATGCTACTTTTACCCTGTGACCAACTAAGCCAGGGAGCTTTATCTGGTATTATATATAGGTTTCTACGCTTGCAGCATATTGCTCGATACAGCTAAGGTATAGCAGGTTAGCTAAACTTTAAGCAGGTCGGGGCATCGCGTTATTATGTAGCCCATAAATTAAAGAAAAAAAATCATATTCTGAGGAAAGATATTGAGTCCCATATGGTGGAGCAAACAAACAAAGATTCTATCAGTGTCGGACTAACAGGCGACTGTTTGAAAATGCGTCTGCACCTATTTGTGGACTTGTTGTCTCTCATATTATCTCGCTAAAGTCGTAGGTAAAGGTCATTTTGCCCTGCTGATCTTATTTGATTGTTCGTTTGAAAGATTGTTATGTTCAAATAAAATAAATAACCGTGCGGCAGAATTAATCTAGTTATCCCCCGGCCTGGTGATGAGTCACGGTCAGCTGAGCACAATTATGAGCTGGAGCCCATATCTTCTATTACTGGCATAGTGGCAGTTTTGTCTAAATTAACCTTAAGACATGATATTTCCTGAAAGTGTTTAAATGTTGAGATTGCTTCTTATATTGAGCGGTAACCTCCAGTCAGAAACAGAGCAGTGTCATCAGCATATTGGATTAACTTATGTTCCCTGCCTGCAACATTTATTCCTGTTATTTTAGGTTTATATCGTATTTTAATTGCTAATACTTCTGAAGCTAAAAATATAGGTATGGAGATTGGGGACATCCTTGTCTGACACCACGAATTATTGGAAAATATTCTGTGGCTCAACCTCTCTTTATTATGCAACTGTAAATATCGGTGTAGAGTATGTTTACCATTTTTTAGATATATTTCCAAAATGAAATAAATCTAAGGTACTTTGAATATGGGTCCATTCTAAAAAAACAAATATTTTTTTTTCAAAATCAATTGATATGAGGTAACTTTTTATATTATGTTTTTTTTTAAATAGGCAAATAATTCTGTAACTTTTAAAATATTTTCTCTAATATATCTGTTTTTAATACATACCAGGAATGTTACATGTACATGCAATATAATGTCTTTCTTGAGTATAAGGCATATGTAAATAAGTAGAAATAAGCTTGCACTCGGCGCGATCACTTAAGCAATACATAAACACAGCGCACATGCCATCTGGTGGTCGTATCGCGAACTTTCTCAAATCTAAAAATTTATGAGTTTAAATCAGTGTTTCTCCCTTTTGTTTCTACTTGTTTGGAAGTTATTGTGCATGCGCAAGATCGGACCTTCATTTACGCACTCTTGTTTGGTTAACAGACGGACGCGGACCTTGTTTACTCACACACAGATGAATGAAAACATGAAAACGCGTAAAACGGGTTAACTGCTGTCCGGGATTGTTTTAATAATAATCAAAATCTTTATTTATAAAGCGCAAATTCCTTTAGCCCTTTACATCAAAGATCAAATTCGGCAAAAACAGATGGACTAGAGTCCGTGTGCCGGGTTTGTTTTAATAATAATAATGTATATCTTTATTTACGAAGCGCGAATTCCTTTCGCCCTTTAAATATCAAATGCGCTGCACAATTAAAACAAGTATATGTAAGTAAAAAGAGGTAAAAGTAATGGGCTTGTTGATGCTGAGAGTTTCTTGATTAAAAAAAGTATTCTCTAGTTCCATAAAAATCGCGTGCGTGTCTTTTCGTCTTATTTAATTTATATCCTCTAGAAAATCTCGTATCAGAAATATGAGTCCTAAACGTTCAACCTGAACGCTCTTTTCATAACCTGGTGTGGCAACAGGATAAGTGACTTCGGTATAATATGTCGTCATTTTCAACGGTTATTTCATCGATTTCAAGTGCGTTTGTATGAGCCATGACGTAGCTGATCCCGAAGTCTGCTGTGTGTGAAAACAACAGATTACTTGCGTCCGATGCACAGACATACCACACCCGTGCATTATTTGGCCAGTTGAGCTCCTAGGGCCAAAAGAGGTTGGGCGAAGGGATATTTTCTTAGATATCAATCCGTGCCTAGATGGGGAGCCAGTTCAAAGTTTTGAGACTTGGTGTGATATACGCCCATCAATTTGACTTGGTGATAATCACGGGCAGCGACATTCTGGACATATTGAAGCTTTTGCAGATGGCATACAGACATCTTGGTGAGTGGAACATTACCATTGTCCAGGCGGGATGTGACAAGGTGGCCCAGCTGTGCCGTAGAATCCTGTGACAGGTACTCCCTGGTTTTACTGATGTTGCAAGGGTGGAACATGGCTGACATGGCAGAGGTTACAACATGGGGCACTAAGCTAAGAGTTGAGTCAAAAGTAACTCCAATATTTCATGCTAGAGGTGACTGGGCAGATGCATTCTCGACGTAAAAGGTCTGTCTATGACCATCAAGGTGAAACCTTCTGCAAACGCTCGTGCACTTTACACGTTTATCAGCCGAAATCGACTGTTGCGCATTGGTATTGTAAATTACAATAATTAAGTTAATGGAGCAAATATAGGGTATGAAATGACAATACAAATTCCAAATATAACGATTAAAGAGAATATTGTTGTCTTTTTTTGTAAGAAACTTCGTTAAACCCTGGAGCTACATAAACTACGGGGTACTGGCGGTGTAAAATGTATATAAATAAAAGGTAGACGGACGTTTTGGAAATGGACGTTTCGGACTAAGACATTTCGGAATAGTGCACTTTTTTACACGCTTAAAATTATAATTAATCAAGTAACTTTATGGTAATAGCATACATCTGTCCGAAACGTCCTACCATGCAAAAAGGCCTGTCAGAAACGTCACAGTCCGAAACGTCCTAGACCGAAATGTCCGTGTCCGAAACGTCCCACATTCCAAACAAATACCATGTGGTACCCGGTTTAAACGTGTTTGGTAAATGGGCGTTATTCTGGGGTCCAACTGGAAACCTCTCGCCTTGCCTTCGGATGGTCTCGGGAGTACAGGAATTCGGCCGAGGAGTTCCGAGTGGTCCGGGTCCATGTGGTCCGTCATGTGTATATAGTATATAGTGTATACAGTGCTTGCCTCGAGTGCACCACGGGTGATCCAAATATTATCTTAATCACCCTCTAGTCAAGAACCCTGACCTCTAAGGGTTTCCCACTGGCGCCACTTTAAAGAACACTTTAGGGTTCTACATGTTATCTTTTTATCATTCTTAGAGTGTAGGCCTACATTGGACGTGGCTTTGTCTCTGCCTGATGATACTTTATAAGTATCATTTAATTGCATTCAAAATTAGCGTAATGGTTTTCCCGAGGAATTAGGAACGTCTTTTCGTCTGTAAATAAAATTATAAAGTCTTCAACAAACCGTCCAATACACATTAAGTTTCCTTGCTACTACCGCAAGGCACTCTGGGAACTGCGCTATATATGGTATAAAACCCGTGTGTCCGCCAGCTGTGTATCCGTGTAAGCTGTATATCTATATCCTAATTGACGCTGGTGGAACTAGTGGGGGAATTAAGTTTTAAAACAAAATTATGATAAGCTCATTGCTGTAACGCACAGAAAATACGCAAAATATATGAAATGCGAATATATATGTATATATATATATATATATATATATATATATATATATATATATATATATATTTATGCCTATATCAAATGTAGGCCTACCTGCTCCCTCGACTTGAAAGGATCTTCTTATGTCATGCTAATACGTGTATATAGGCCTATATAGGCATATATATATATATATATATATATATATATATATATATATATATATATATATATATATATATTAATATGGTATATCCTAGGTAAAAAGTTAAATTGTTTAGGTAGATCTATGCTTTGAACAATGTTTTGAGTGAATAGGGGAGGCCATACACTCCAGCCTTTACTGCAGTCAGGTTGATGACGTCATGTCATTGTGTCTCCTTGACAACCGTGACGTCATTGAACCTGAGGTTCAGTTTCTCATGATATTTTCGTGTGGGCACAAGCTATTTAGCGAAGCTTCGTACAAAGTATCCTGAAACCTCCTTACCCTTGTGTATTCAAGCCGGTATTACAATGAACTCGATCGCTTTTGGACTCGCTAATGCAGAAAGGACAAGCCAATGGATCCGCGACCATCAGATCTACGTCACGGAGGGGTTTCCGACCGTCCAAGAAGACTGCAGCGACCTGGCCCAAAGGTAAGTTTATAAAAATATGTTCTTCCCAGGAAAGATGCTTCCATTTTTACCCACCAAATACTGTCGCTACGTCACAATGTGCGTTAGTAGTTTAGCATATACATAAACTAATAAATCACATTCTAAGCATAATTTGTGAATAAAAATCCACCGACATTTACTTGATGAATGATGGGTAATCACTGATAACAGTGTTAGGCCTATACCATCTACAACGTGACAGGCCCGCATAGTTGGATTAAAATATGTCTTACCAATTTTATTTTTAACAATGACGTACGTGACTTTATAATTTATAAACCTTCCCCTCCAATATATGATTTGATATTTGTATTAATATAAATCATTAAATATCATAAAACCCCTCGCATAAATATCCTCAAAAGACATGAACAATGGCGGTCGCGTGGCAACCACCAAGCCGGCGACCGATGATGCGCGCATGCGCTACATTTTGTTTTGGTTACGCACGTTGTGATGACGTCATTTTGTTAACACCACTTGTCCTCCTCTTTCCACCTTTTCGCTAGTTTGCAGTTGTATTCGCAGTCACTTGAATCCTTGTTTGTGAGTGTGATCTTTTCGAGCAATGGACGAAACGTTACACTTAATGAGTTCATGGTCGTGCCTTATATATACGTAGTTAGTATATAAGACAACGTATATAACAAAAGAGGTGCCCAAACATATGTGTGTCCTACGCTCTATCGGTTTCTAACCATCTCCCCTAATAAGGATTCAAGCGACTGTTTTGTATTATATATAAGTCGGTATAATCTGTTTGAAATTATAATATTTTTATATCCTTTCTTCCGTGAACGGTATTGTAACTTATACGAATAATTTTAGTATTTTACGTCCATCGAACCACATGCGCTGGGAATACGCAGACCTGTGCACGTGACAATTGACAGCTTATTTATTTCATGCACCTGGAATCAAATATTGATCGTACAAAGTTTTAAGAACTGAATATGGTTAAGCCTATAATACTAGTTAATATAAGTTAATATAAATTTATATTACTTTATTCAGTTGATATAAGTCAATTTAAATAAACATAAGTCAATATAAGTTAATGTTATTTGATATAATAACATATAACATGTTTTCTCACTTTCACTGACTGTTTGATGAATATAGATATAACATTGAATACTGCATATAAAATTCTTTTAATATAATATAATCTTATATAATATAATATTTATTAAATTATAATATAATATAATGTAATATAATATAATACAATTGTCACCAGAAATCGGTGACAATATGTACGGTGTTTTGTATCATAGTTTAACGAAGTCTGTTCTCTATTGATATTGACGTGAAACGTCATCCTAAAGCGTTGACAGGTCTTAATTGTATATATATAATGTGTATTCTTGTATGAAATCACATCGGCTATCAGCTGATTTATCCGTGTCACGCATCGTGTGTATTAATTACATTTGGTATGTGGGTCGTCATGGTGACGCTAACAGTCAAACTAGGTCACATATAACCTTATATGGGACACTTGAGCCATAAGCCAATCAGAGAACCGGATCGCCGTATTGTGACGACGATTGTGACGTCAGAGTTCAGGGAGAGACGCTGGAAGCTGCCTTCAGTTGGGTCTTGAAGCTTGAGGTGGCAGCACGCACGAACGGGAGTAGGAACATTGAAACGCCAGGAACGGCATAGAAGCAAGCTTCTACATGAAGCAAGGACCCAGCTCATAAGAACTCAGCCGTGCTGCCGAAAGAGCTTCGTATTGACGATATAGAGAGAGCGCGCTTGTCACCTGCCGGCCTAGTTCAGCTTGACCTAGAAACATAACCGCCGTAAGCCGTGAACCCATTGCTACACGAGCAAGGTCAAGGACTCTAAGCTCAACGTAAACAAAGGGCGCTATTGCATTCATATGATCGTAAACCTACCCGGGTCGCTGACAAGCAAGATCAGTGGAAGATCGCTAAACTCAGAAAGACTATATGCTGCTAACCATACGCTAGATTCTACACAAAACAGTAACCAGAGATCTCTGAAGGAACTGGACTTTATTGGTTTTTATACAAACCACGGACTCAGTAAAAATATCCTGTAATTTTAATGTGAAGGACTGTCGTATTGACACATCAACGCACACACACACATCTACATCTTTGTAAGTATTGTCTTGAATTATATTGTGAATTTAACCTGATGTCTCATAGTTTCTATTGATCTGGGTGTATGATTGTCTGGTATTTTTATACACGTCCTTAAAAGAACCTGGAAATGTCACCTGTAATGACCGGGATCTAATTTCTTGATTAATGAAATCAAGTGGCGAGCGTTAACCCATCCTATTGTTTTATAGGATATATCCGTTGTAAAGTTTTCACGTTAAGTTAGGGGTGACATTGTATGGCGAGCGTGCCAGGATATAATTAGCCTTAAAAAACTGGCTAATTACAGTAAGTTTCAGAAGTTTTGAACTGAGAAAACAGTACTGAAACCAGACATTCATATACTCAAACTAGAGTTGATCTGAATTAATAATTGGAAATGACACCAAACTGATGTTGTAGTGAATACTTGCACAATGAAATTACCCCACTGTTAGAAGTTAATATTTATTCAGTGAGAATATTACCTGAAGCACAACATTGTTTCAAGATCGGCATATACCTTGTAGATTTGGCTAGAACACATGCATGTTTTGTGAGAAATGCTAGTTCAGTGATACCTGGACATCATTATTGGGTTGATATAAACCCAGATTAGAGTGAAAATTTTTGATGTTGTTAGATACGCCCTGGTATAATTTTTTCTACACTAGTTTGTGATTGGTCACGTGGTAGGGTCTCTTGACAGGTAAGTTTACCCCTCCCGATTGGCATGGTAATCATAGGTGCATGGTGTTTATTGATATCTTGATATCCATCCGTCCATCCGTCTGACCCTTCGTCCGACCTTCCGTCCGTCCGTCCGTATAAGTAGATTTTGATGCGTAGAGCTACCGTAGTGTTATTGTACGGATACCGCCGGTTCGTTAGGTTGGCTTTAACAGTACGTATTTACGGATTTTTAAGAGCGGATATTACTAGATACTGGAATCTTACTAGGTTAGAGCGTTACCATGGAAACGTTAGAGTCACTTGTTAGATGCGGACAGTCCTTGGGGCTTAAGGACCAGGCTTTACAAGATTATGTTGAGGCTAGACGGCGTGCGGATGAAGAACGTGAGGAAAGAGCTAGGCAACGTGAAATAGAGAAGGAACAGCGGGAATTAGAGCGTGAGCAGCGGGAATTAGAGCGCGAGCGAGAGGCTAGAGCCCACGAATTAGAGGTTCTAAGGTTAAAGTCTGACTCTGGGGTTAAAGAAGAGAGAAGTAGGGGTGTATTCCCGAAAATCCAGCTTCCACCTTTTGATGAGGCTCACGATCAGCTAGATGCGTTTCTTGAGCGATTTGAACGATTAGCTGTATGTCAAGGCTATGATAGGGATAATTGGGCGTTACACCTGAGTCCGTTACTGCGGGGTAAGGCGCTAGGGACTTACACACAGTTATCGGTTAGTGAGGCCATGGATTACGATAAGTTAAAGATAGCCTTGTTAAAGCGATACCAAATGACCGAAGAGGGTTATCGACACAAGTTTCGGACTTGTAGGCCTGAGCGAGGCGAAACGCCGAGTCAGTTTGCGGTGAGACTGAGTGGATACCTAGACCATTGGATAGGGATGGCAGGGGTCGGAGGTGACTACGACGGGGTAGTTAACCTGTTGATGTGTGAGCAGTTCGTAAACTGCTGTAGTAGGGATCTCTCTATGTTTTTGAAAGAGAGACGGTGTCGTGACTTTGATAGTATGGTAGACTTAGCCGAGAGTTATACGGAGGCTCACGGTGTACACAGCCTTACAGCAGGTCCTCGTTATGGCAATAATGTGCCGCGTCCAGCGCAACCGGTATCTCAGCCTAGAGAGAAGCGAGAGGTTGAGCGCAGTCCGGGTGGTCAGACATTTAAGCCATCAGGAGGCATCAGATGTTATTTATGTAATGAACTGGGACATAAGGCGCGGGAATGTAAGACTAGTGCCCGGTCGAGGCCTAGGTCTTCCCCTCAAGTAGGGCGTGCTGCTGGCGATCAGCAGAGGTATAGGACTAATTTTAGCCCCCCGTATAACCCAAAACAGAAACCGGAGACTATGTCAATGGCAGTAGTCGAGGCGGAAACGGAGACAGTCGGTGCGGTGAAACCGGAAGTAGAGAGTCCGAGTCAGTCGTTAGGATTTGCTGCCCAGACAGAAGGCGGAATCTCGTTACCTGTGTGTGAAGGGCTGGTGAATGGTAAGTCAGTGAGGGTGCTGTGGGATTCGGGATGTTCCTCGGCAGGAATACGTGAGTCGTACGTGGAGCCGAATCAGTTCACCGGACACCAGGTCGAGTGTAGGTTGTTCGACGGGTCTGTAAGACAATTTCCTACGGCTAGGATTGATGTGGACTGTGCGTACTTTGTCGGTACTATCGAGGCAATGGTGGTCGGGGATGCTGTATGTGATTTAGCGCTAGGTAACGTAGCGGGAGCGCGTGGTCCGTATGATCCGGACCCGACGTGGAAGTCTGAGCGGTCCTCAGGCATAGTGTGTGACGGTGTAGAGTCACAAAAGGAGGTGTCGTCCGCGGTGGAGACACGGAGCGCTGCACGAGAGAAACAGATACCGACGCGTAGCTTGAATGTTGCAAACCCAGTTGCCGATGTGAGTCCGGCCGAATTTTTGAAGGCGCAGGAGGAGGATGGGTCTTTAGCGCCGTATTGGAGGCTAGCTAGAGAGGCTAGAAATGATAGTCCATTTAGAATTGAGGACGGATATTTAGTTCGGGTTGTGAGTGATAAACGGGGAGATCAAGATGGATCTCGAGTGGTGGTACCTCAGACGTTACGGTACGACGTAATGAGGATGGGCCACGAAGCGGTTATGGCGGGCCATCAGGGCATAGACAAAACGCACGACCGCGTGAGAACTCAGTTTTTCTGGAAAGGGATGTATAATGACATTGCTGAGTTTTGCAAGTCCTGTCCCATTTGCCAGAAAACCATACCGAAAGGCAAGGTGCCTGGAGCTACGTTAGGCCAGATGCCATTAATTGATGAGCCCTGGCGTAGAATTTCGATGGATCTGGTTGGGCCGATCCATCCAGCGTCTGAGAGAGGTCACAGGTATATTCTGACCGTTATGGATTATGCCACTAGATATCCGGAGGCTGTTGCTTTAAAGAACATAGATACAGTCTCTGTGGCTGATGCGCTAGTTGATATTTATGCGCGGTTAGGAGTGCCGTCAGAGGTGCTTACTGACATGGGAACACAATTTACGTCAGACCTCATGCGAGAAGTTAGCCGTGTTTTGTCTGTAAGACAGCTCACCACTACTCCTTACCATTCTATGTGCAACGGAATGGTGGAGAGATTCAATGGAACGTTAAAGTTAATGTTGAAACGGATGTGCGAGGAAAGACCGCGAGATTGGGATCGGTACCTCAGCGCCGTGCTTTTTGCGTACCGAGAAGCGCCACATGAGAGCACAGGGTTCTCACCCTTTGAGTTGCTCTATGGTAGGATCGTTAGAGGACCGATGCGGATTCTAAGGGATCTGTGGACCAAGCGAGATACTAGCGTCGAGACTAAAACCACGTACCAATACGTCCTGGACCTACAAGACAAACTAAGCGACACATGCGCGTTAGCTAGAGAGGCGTTGAACAAATCAGCGAACAGACACAAACTGTTATATGATAGAGGTAAATGCACGCGCAGGTTTGAGGCCGGAGACGAAGTTTTGTTGTTACTCCCGACGGAGCGGAAAAAATTAATGGTACAGTGGAAAGGCCCCTATACTATTGTAAACAGGGTTGGGGACTTAGACTATCGGATTAAGATTGGCGATAAGGTTAAAACCTTCCACGTGAATATGCTGAAACGGTACCATGCTAGAAACGAGCCCCAGCATATTCTGGCAGCGGTAGCCAAGGGCGCACCTGATTCTATACATGATCCTGACGGTGTAGACGGGGAAACAGAGCACTGATAGACCTAAGACAAAGAAGGCTTTGCGAGCATTCCTAGGTCTTACAGGGTACTATCGAAAATTCGTGCCAAACTATGCGGAAATAGCGGTGCCCTTGACTGATCTAACGCGTAAAGGTCAACCTAACAAACTAGACTGGAAACCCGTACACGAGAACGCGTACTGTTCTCTAAAGGCTAAACTGTCAGACCCTCCCATACTGAAGCTACCTGATTTCAGTAAACGATTTTTATTTGAAATGTGATGCATCTGATGTGGGTATTGGCTGTATCCTGATGCAAAGACACGAGGGGATCATGCACCCAGTAGCTTATGCCAGTCGTAAACTGTTGCCCAGGGAGAGAAATTACTCCACCATCGAGAAAGAGTCATTAGCAATTGTATGGTCTGTACAGAAATTTGAGATGTACCTGGCTTGTAGACCGTTCACCATTCAGACCGACCACAAACCATTAAAGTGTATTAGCAAATCAAAATGTGCTAATAAGAGAGTAATGAGATGGGCACTGGGTCTACAAGAGTTTAGATTTGATATTGAAGCAGTGTCAGGTAAACTAAACCATGGACCTGATTTTCTTAGCAGACTGCCTGAGTGTTAGGATGTAATGAGCTATAATGTTTAGCCAGTTAAGTCTAAACATGCACAAGATTTTGCCCTGTGTCATAGACCGTGGGCATGTGCTAATGACAACTTGTTACATGACCCTTATGTATTGCTATGTATTGCTACATGTAAATATGTTTAGCTGGACCCTGTAAGATAGAACGATACGATGTATCGAGAAAATACTGTGTATTTTCCTTAAAAGGAGGGGGTGATGTCACCAGAAATCGGTGACAATATGTACGGTGTTTTGTATCATAGTTTAACGAAGTCTGTTCTCTATTGATATTGACGTGAAACGTCATCCTAAAGCGTTGACAGGTCTTAATTGTATATATATATTGTGTATTCTTGTATGAAATCACATCGGCTATCAGCTGATTTATCCGTGTCACGCATCGTGTGTATTAATTACATTTGGTATGTGGGTCGTCATGGTGACGCTAACAGTCAAACTAGGTCACATATAACCTTATATGGGACACTTGAGCCATAAGCCAATCAGAGAACCGGATCGCCGTATTGTGACGACGATTGTGACGTCAGAGTTCAGGGAGAGACGCTGGAAGCTGCCTTCAGTTGGGTCTTGAAGCTTGAGGTGGCAGCACGCACGAACGGGAGTAGGAACATTGAAACGCCAGGAACGGCATAGAAGCAAGCTTCTACATGAAGCAAGGACCCAGCTCATAAGAACTCAGCCGTGCTGCCGAAAGAGCTTCGTATTGACGATATAGAGAGAGCGCGCTTGTCACCTGCCGGCCTAGTTCAGCTTGACCTAGAAACATAACCGCCGTAAGCCGTGAACCCATTGCTACACGAGCAAGGTCAAGGACTCTAAGCTCAACGTAAACAAAGGGCGCTATTGCATTCATATGATCGTAAACCTACCCGGGTCGCTGACAAGCAAGATCAGGGGAAGATCGCTAAACTCAGAAAGACTATATGCTGCTAACCATACGCTAGATTCTACACAAAACAGTAACCAGAGATCTCTGAAGGAACTGGACTTTATTGGTTTTTATACAAACCACGGACTCAGTAAAAATATCCTGTAATTTTAATGTGAAGGACTGTCGTATTGACACATCAACGCACACACACACATCTACATCTTTGTAAGTATTGTCTTGAATTATATTGTGAATTTAACCTGATGTCTCATAGTTTCTATTGATCTGGGTGTATGATTGTCTGGTATTTTTATACACGTCCTTAAAAGAACCTGGAAATGTCACCTGTAATGACCGGGATCTAATTTCTTGATTAATGAAATCAAGTGGCGAGCGTTAACCCATCCTATTGTTTTATAGGATATATCCGTTGTAAAGTTTTCATGTTAAGTTAGGGGTGACAACAATATAATTCAAACATGTTCCACTCACTATCACTGAACAAAACACAGATATAACCCTGACAAATTCGTACATGGCTAACATAATGTGAAAAAATATAGATATAATGTGATATAAGTCAGATATAATAAAATACCATTTCATAATATCACATAATATAAAATGATTCAATAAAATATGAGACAATATAATAATGAGATATAATGTAATGTTATGTCTTTCAGTGTATAATATAACATATAATATTATTTATCATCACATTAAAAGACACGACATAATATATATATATGATATAATGTAGTATAATAATATATAATATTATAAAACAAAATTTCTCATTATCATTGTCTTTATAAATATATATGTGACTTTCAATTGTACGCTTTAATATAATAATGTAATATTTTAAATAATATAAAATAATAAATTAGTAAGGTAATAAAATGTAAGATATTTTAATTTAATATAGCAAAACATAACATGACATGATGTATTGGACCATTATTTAATAGAAAAACCAAACCAGACATGACATTACATAACATAACAAGATTTGCCATACTGTAATAATATTATACAATATAAAAGGACATGAGATATTTCAATGTAATGTGATGTTATATAATAGAACATTACCTTACATAATAAAATGAAATATAATTTAATGAAATATGTTAAAATGTAACATAACACATAATATAACTCAACATAATATAATATAACATAACATAATACATGAAATTGATTAATATGAGTTAATGTAATATAATATAAAAACATAAATATTATAATATAACATGACATGACAATATAATATGAAAGAGTATGACATAATATGACAACATAATATAACTTAAATTATATGATATAATTTGATTTCGTGCTCGTAAATGTAAATTAATACAAAACGAGTTTTATTACCTCCTTTGACTGCATGGTATGCCACACTGGAAACAACACATTACATTCTTAATATATTCATTTATATAATATAATATAATGTATACATAGTCTTTTGATATAACATAATATTACATAATGCGATAAAACATAATATGATACTATATAATGTAACAAAAAAATCAAATAATATTTATTTTCATTGTCACAGAACACCTGATAATCACATGAGTGACATTCATTCATCCGTCTCCTGTTGTCTTTAGAGTACATGTATAAGTATGATACATTTATTTACAGGAAAAGTAGCAGTTTAAGTCCCGGCATGCGTCAGCACACAACAGGTAACGTAGTCAACGTATTGAGTATCAGGAATAGGTTTCCCGCCTTTTCAGGACCATCAGACAGTTACCTAGATTTATATGGAGAGGGACTAAAAACCTCGGAGCCTGTTTTAGGCGAGAACAACCAGCTGACGACATCGAACAGACCGACGACGTAACAAGTATATGGACCGTCACAGGAGTCCGGAAGCGAGCATCGTCCGTAGAGGAGATACTTTGTGACCATATCCCGGGGTATGACCCACTGGAAATACTTCATAAAATCTGTCTGCAAAGCGACTTGTCCAGCGTGTCTGATCCAGACTCGGCCCAGAGATTAATTGAACGCGATGTGCTGGATCAGGCGGTTCACGACAAAGTTGGGACCTTCATGGGGGAGGTGTTCCAGGACTCTCTCGAAGACTCGAGTCTGACAGAAGTACGGACACACAGACCACCGACTGACGAAGATATGGAGGGTGACTTGAGCCTTAAGTCTGAACTTAATGACTCCATGGTCTTTAGGTTTACGAACAATGCTCAAAGTGACCAGGCTTCAGCTGGCACTTCTATTGGCGCCCTTGACTTAGCAGTGATGACTGTTGAGTCTAACGACGACCAGACTGACGTTTTGCCTGCCATCCTGACTAAAAAACCTGGCTCTACTACTGACCAGGCTTCAGCTGGCACTTTAAATTGCGCCTCTGACTCTACTTTGATGACTGTTGACTATAACCTAGACATCCAGACTGATCCCGTATTGACTGAAAGCCTGACTAACAGCCTTGATTCATACCAGGCTTCGGCTTTCGACACTTTGAGTGGCGCCTTTGACTGCACGATGGTGACTACTGACTGTATCAAACACACAGTTTTGACTAACAACTTGGCTACTAACATTGACTCTACTGTTACCACTGCAGTGCCATGTAGCAACGTCGAAAGCAGCCTTGACTGTGCTATGACCACCTCAGAGTGTATCGACAACGTCCCAAGTGCCAACGTTTTGACCAACACCCTGAATACCCTCGACTCTACAACTGTCCAAGGTTTGACGGAAATTTCAGGTGACACCATTGACCACACACTGACCACTGTTAAGTCTAAAAACGACGTTACACGATCTATTGACTTAACCCAGACTGAACAGAGTTATGAGGGCGTCCTTAGCGCCGAGTCGTCACTCAGGGACATTAAATTCACGACAGCTTTGGATCACAAGACTTTTAGTAAGAGATTTAGCATACGTAATGATCGCATGGGCAACACTGTATATAATACACGGAGTGTGATGTCATCACGTAGTGCACCAGACCTGACTAAAATACCCGACTTGACTTTTGATACGGAGGTTGACAAGAAACTGGCTGGTGACGGTGGCACTTTCTCCAAACATTCTGCACAGCATGCGCCATCTAGCGACCATTTTCGAAATGAGTTTCTGTCAGATGGCACTAACGGGAGTCTGAGGTCTTGGGCCTCTCTCTCTGACCTGAACAGGACCCAGCTACAGGGCGCTGGACTGGGGTCATGGACATCCATTATAGACCTACACAAACTGTAATTAAGACAGACAATGCAAACATGGTAACATTGACTAGATACATTCTTTAGCTAAGACATGACGAAAAACTTCTTCAAATCCTAGTTAGGATGAGTGAAGGTTTTTTCCCTGATTCAATTCAAACAATTCAAGTTGAATAAACGGTTGAGATGGGTGAAGGTCATAGGCCCTACTCAATCTAGTATTTAATTTAAATGTAGCAAAATGAAATGTCTTTATAAAATAAACGGTTCAGATAGGCGTTAGTTAAATACCCTACTCAATCCAGTATATAATTTTGCACAGATGCAGCAAAAGGTTTCTCTCAATCATTGAATGGTTCAGATAGGCATAAGTTCAATACGTGCCCTACTTAGTCCAGTATCATTTAGTTAAGAACAATTGTTGTTGAGAGAATGTCTCAGTTAAAAAACGGTTGAGATTGGCGTAGGTTAAAGGCTCTGTTCAATCTAGTATTCAGTATATAACACATGTAGCTAAAAGAAATTTCTCAACTTAATTGACAGTTGGGATGGGCGTTAGTCAAATATCTTATACTCAATGCAGGTTTTAGTTGAGAACAGATGTAGTTGAACGAATGTCTCAGTTTAAACAAGAGTTGAGATTGGCGTAGGTTAAAGGCCCGGCTCAATCCAGTATTCAGTTTTTTACAGTTGCAGCTAAAATAATTCTCTCAATTTAATAAACAGTTTAGATAGGCGTAAGTAAAATATCCTATACTCAATGCAGTGTTTAGTTGAGAACAGATGCAGTTGAACGAATGTCTCAGTTTAAACAAGAGTTGAGATAGGCGTAGGTTGAAGGCCCTGCTCAGTCCAGTATTTATTTTTTAACAGTTGCAGCTAAAATAATTCTCTCAATTTAATAAACAGTTGAGATAGGCGTAAGTTGAATATCCTATACTCAATGCAGTGTTTAGTTGAGAACAAATGTAGTTGAGATAATGTCTCAGTTAAATGAAATGTTACGATAGGCGTAAGTTGAAGACCCTATTCAACCCAATTCTTATATAGTTTAGATCAGATATATCCAAGAGATTTCTCTCAATCATTAAATGGTTCAGATAAGCGTATAAGTTAAATACCCTATACTTAGTCCAGTATTTAGTTGAGAACAGAAGTTGTTTAGAGAATGTCTCAGTTAAATAATCGGTTGAGGTGGGAATAGGTTAGAAGCCCTGCTCAATCCAGGATTTAGTTTATAACAGATGTAGTTAAGATAACGTCTCACTCTTAGGTATAAAGGCATAAGTTAAAGACCCTTTACTCAGCCTCAGTCAAATTAAAAACTGAGAAGGGCGTAGGTTAAAGACTCGTCTAAAAAAAATATTCGGACGAGATGCGGCTCAGGTTAACAGCAGCCTCAGTCCAATAAAGGATTGAGAAGGCCGTAGGTTAAAAAACCCGTCTAAATCAAATATACACATGAGATGAGAACCAGGTTAAACAACCGCCTCAGTCAAATTAAGAATTGAGAAGAGGATGTTTAAAGACCCGTCTCAATAAAGTATACATACGAGATGAGGCTCAGGTTAAACAGCCGCCTCGGTCAAATTAAGAATTGAGAAGGGGGGAGGTTTATAACACCTGTCTCAATAAAGTATACACACGATATGAAGACCAGGTTAAACAGCCGCCTCGTTAGAATTAAGAATTGGGAAGGGCGTAAGATTAAAGACCCGTCTCAAATATTTACACGAGATGAGGCCATGGATAAACAGCATCAGTCAAATTAAAGATTGAGAAGTGCGTAGGTTTATTGACCCGTCTCAATCAAGTATACACACGAGATGTGGACCAGGTTAAACGGCGGCCTCGTGAGAATTAAAAATTGAGAAGGGCGTAGGTTTAAAGACCCGTCTCTAATATTTACACGAGATGAGGCCATGGATAAACAGCCGCCTCAGTCCAATAAAGGTTTGAGAAGGCGGAGGTTTAAAATCCCGTCTCAATCAAATATGCACATGAGATGAGCCCTGGTTTAAAAGCCGCTTCAGTCAAATTAAGGATTGAGAAGGGTGAAGGTTTAAAGACCCGTCTCAAATATTTACACGAAATGAGGCCAAGGAAAAACAGCCCCAGTCATATTAAGAATTGAGAAGGGCGTAGGTTTAAAGACCCGTCTCAAACATTTACACGAGATGAGGCCAAGGATAAATAGCCTCCGTCAAATTAAGGATTGAGAAGGGCGTAGGATTAAAGACCCGTCTCAAATATTTACAGGAGATGAGGCCATGGATAAACAGACGCCTCGGTTCAATAAAGGATTGAGAAGGCGTAGGTTTATAGACCCGTCTCAAATATTTACACGAGATAAGGCCAAGGATAAACTGACGCCCCTGTCTAATAAAGGATTAAGAAGGCGTAGGTTTAAAGACCCGTCTCAAATATTTACACGAGATGAGGCCATGGATAAACAGCATCAGTCAAATTAAAGATTGAGAAGGGCGTAGGTTTATTGTCCCGTCTCAAAATGTACAAGAGATGAGGCTCAGGTTAAACAGCCGTCTCGGTCAAATAAAAAAGATTGAGAAGGGGGAGGTTTAAAAGACCCGTCTCAAATATTTACACGAGATGAGGCCATGGATAAACAGCGAAAGTCAAATTAAAGATTGAGGAGGGCGTAGGTTAATTGACCCGTCAAAATCAAGTATACACACGAGATGTGGACCAGGTTAAACAGCCGCCTCGTTCAAATTAAGAATTGAGATGGGGGGGGGGGGGGGAGTTTAAAAGACCCGTCTCAAATATTTACACGAGATCAGGCCATGGATAAACAGCGAAAGTCAAATTAAAGATTGAGGAGGGCGTAGGTTTATTGACCCGTCAAAATCAAGTATTCACACGAGATGTGGACCAGGTTAAACAGCCGCCTCGTTCAAATTAAGAATTGAGATGGGGGGAGGGGGAGTTTAAAAGACCCGTCTCAAATATTTACACGAGATGAGGCCATGGATAAACAGCAAAAGTCAAATTAAAGATTGAGGAGGGCGTAGGTTTATTGACCCGTCTCAATCAAGTATACATACGAGATGAGGACCAGGTAAAACAGCAGCCTCGTTAGAATTAAGAATTGAGAAGGGCGTAGGTTTAAAAAGAACCGTCTCAAATATTCGGACGAAATGAGGCAAAGGGTAAACAGCCTCAGACACATAAAGATTGAGAAGGGCGTAGGTTAAAGACCCGTCTCAATCAAATATACACATGAGATGACCCCTGGTTTAAAAGCCGGCTCAGTCAAATTAAGAATTGAGAAGGAGGAGGTTAAAAAGACACGTCTCATATATTTACACGAGATGAGGCCAATGTTAAACAGCCCAAGTCAAATAAAAGATTGAGAAGGGCGTAGGTTTAAAGACCCGTCTCAAATATTTACACGAGATGAGGCCATGGATAAGCAGCATCAGTCAAATTAAAGATTGAGAAGGGCGTAGGTTTAATGACCCGTCTCAATCAAGTATACACGCGAGATAAGGACCAAGCTGAACAGCGGCCTCGGTCAAATTAAGAATTGAGAAGGGGGGAGGTTTATAAGACCTGTCTCAATAAAGTATACACACGATATGAAGACCAGGTTAAACAGCCGCCTCGTTAGAATTAAGAATTGGGAAGGGCGTAAGATTAAAGACCCGTCTCAAATATTTACACGAGATGAGGCCATGGATAAACAGCATCAGTCAAATTAAAGATTGAGAAGTGCGTAGGTTTATTGACCCGTCTCAATCAAGTATACACACTAGATGTGGACCAGGTTAAACAGCGGCCTCGTTAGAATTAAAAATTGAGAAGGGCGTAGGTTTAAAGACCCGTCTCAAATATTTACACGAGATGAGGCCATGGATAAACAGCCGCCTCAGTCCAATAAAGGTTTGAGAAGGCGGAGGTTTAAAATCCCGTCTCAATCAAATATGCACATGAGATGAGCCCTGGTTTAAAAGCCGCTTCAGTCAAATTAAGGATTGAGAAGGGTGTAGGTTTAAAGAGTTTCAAATATTTACACGAAATGAGGCCAAGGAAAAACAGCCCCAGTCATATTATGAATTGAGAAGGGCGTAGGTTTAAAGACCCGTCTCAAACATTTACACGAGATGAGGCCAATGATAAATAGCCTCCGTCAAATTAAGGATAGAGAAGGGCGTAGGATTAAAGACCCGTCTCAAATATTTACAGGAGATGAGGCCATTGATAAACAGACGCCTCGGTCCAATAAAGGATTGAGAAGGTTTAAAGACCCGTCTCAAATATTTACACGAGATAAGGCCAAGGATAAACTGACGCCCCTGTCTAATAAAGGATTAAGAAGGCGTAAGTTTAAAGACCCGTCTCAAATATTTACACGAGATGAGGCCATGGATAAACAGCATCAGTCAAATTAAAGATTGAGAAGGGCGTAGGTTTATTGTCCCGTCTCAAAATGTACAAGAGAAGAGGCTCAGGTTAAACAGCCGTCTCAGTCAAATAAAAGATTGAGAAGGGGGAGGTTTAAAAGACCCGTCTCAAATATTTACACGAGATGAGGCCATGGATAAACAGCGAAAGTCAAATTAAAGATTGAGGAGGGCGTAGGTTTATTGACCCGTCAAAATCAAGTATACACACGAGATGTGGACCAGGTTAAACAGCCGCCTCGTTCAAATTAAGAATCGAGATGGGGGGGGGGGGGGGAGTTTAAAAGACCCGTCTCAAATATTTACACGAGATGAGGCCATGGATAAACAGCAAAAGTCAAATTAAAGATTGAAGAGGGCGTAGGTTTATTGACCCGTCTCAATCAAGTATACATACGAGATGAGGACCAGGTTAAACAGCAGCCTCGTTGGAATTAAGAATTGAGAAGGGCGTAGGTTTAAAAAGAACCGTCTCAAATATTCGGACGAAATGAGGCAAAGGGTAAACAGCCTCAGACACATAAAGATTGAGAAGGGCGTAGGTTAAAGACCCGTCTCAATCAAATATACACATGAGATGACCCCTGGTTTAAAAGCCGGCTCAGTCAAATTAAGAATTGAGAAGGAGGAGGTTAAAAAGACCCGTCTCATATATTTATACGAGATGAGGCCAATGTTAAACAGCCCCAGTCAAATAAAAGATTGAGAAGGGCGTAGGTTTAAAGACCCGTCTCAAATATTTACACGAGATGAGGCCATGGATAAGCAGCATCAGTCAAATTAAAGATTGAGAAGGGCGTAGGTTTATTGACCCGTCTCAATCAAGTATACACGCGAGATAAGGACCAGGTTGAACAGCGGCCTCGGTCAAATTAAGAATTGAGAAGGGCGTAGGTTTAAGGACCCGTCTCAAATATTTACACGAGATGAGGGCAAGGATAAACAGACGCCTCGGTCCAATAAAGGACTGAGAAGGCGTAGGTTTAACGACCCGTTTCAAATATTTTTACACGAGATGAGGCCGAGGATAAACAGACGCCTCGGTCCAATAAAGGTTTGAGAAGGCGTAGGTTTAAAATCCCGTCTCAATCAAATATGCACATGAGATGAGCCCTGGTTTAAACGCCGCCTCAGTCAAATTAAGGATTGAGAAGGGTGTAGGTTTAAAGACCCGTCTCAAATATTTACACGAGATGAGGCCAATAATTAACAGCCTCAGTCGAATTAAAGATTAAGAAGGGCGTTGGTTTAAAGACCCGTCTCAAACATTTACACGAGATGAGCCCAAGAAGAAACAGCTGCCTCAGTCAAATTAAAGATTTAGAAGGGCGTAGGTTTAAAGACCCTTTCAAACATTTACACGAGATGAGGCCACGGATAAATATCCGCCTCGGTCAAACTAAAGATTGAGAAGGGCGTAGGTTAAAAACCCGTCTCAAATATTTGCACGAGATGAGGCTAAGGGTAAACAGCCACAGACACATAAAGATTGAGAAGGGCGTAGGTTAAAGACCCGTCTTAATCAAATATACACAAGATGGGGCTAAGGATAAACAGCCGCCTCGGTCAAATGAAAGATTGAGAAGGCGTAGGTTTAAAGACCCGTCTCGATCAAATTTACACACGAGATGAAACCCGCCTCAGTCAAATTAGGAATTGAGAAGGGGGAGGTTTAAAAGACCCGTCTCAAATATATACACGAGATGAGGCCAAGGATTAACAGCCTCAGTCAAATTAAAGATTCAGAAGGGCGTTGGTTTAAAGACCCGTCTCAAACATTTACACGAGATGAGCCCAAGAAGAAACAGCTGCCTCAGTCAAATTAAAGATTTAGAAGGGCGTAGGTTTATTGACCCGTCTCAATCAAATATTCGGACGAGATGAGGCCCAGGTTAAACAGCCGCCTCAGTCAAATTAAAGATTGTGAAGGGCGTAGTTTTAAAGACCCGTTCAAACATTTACACGAGATGAGGCCAAGGATAAATATCCGCCTCGGTCAAACTAAAGATTGAGAAGGGCGTAGGTTAAAAACCCGTCTCAAATATTTGCACGAGATGAGGCTAAGGGTAAACAGCCACAGACAAATTAAAGATAGAGAAGGGCGTAGGTGAAAGACCCGTCTCAATCAAATATACACAAGATGGGGCTCAGGATAAACAGCCGCCTCGGTCAAGTGAATGATTGAGAAGGGCATAGGTTACAGACCCGTCTCAATCAAATATACACAAGATGAGGCCCTGGTTAAACAGCCGCCTCAGTCAAATTTAAGATTGAGAAGGGCTTAGGTTTAAAGACCCGTCTCAAACATTTACACGAGATGAGGCCAAAGATAAATATCCGCCTCGGTCAAACTAAAGATTGAGAAGGGCGTAGGTAAAAAACCCGTCTTAAATATTCGGACGAAATGAGGCAAAGGGTAAACAGCCTCAGACACATAAAGATTGAGAAGGGCGTAGGTTAAAGACCCATCTCAATCAAATATACACAAGATGGGGCTCAGGATAAACAGCCGCCTCGGTCAAATGAAAGATTGAGAAGGCGTAGGTTTAAAGAACCGTCTCGATCAAATATACACACGAGATGAAACCCGCCTGAGTCAAATTAGGAATTGAGAAGGGGGAGGTTTAAAAGACCCGTCTTAAATATTTACACGAGATGAGGCCAAGGATAAATATCCGCCTCGGTCAAACTAAAGATTGAGAAGGGCGTAGGTTAAAAACCCGTCTCAAATATTTGCACGAGATGAGGCTAAGGGTAATCAGCCACAGACAAATTAAAGATAGAGAAGGGCGTAGGTGAAAGACCCGTCTCAATCAAATATACACAAGATGAGGCTCAGGATAAACAGCCGCCTCGGTCAAATGAAAGATTGAGAAGGGCATAGGTTAAAGACCCGTCTCAATCAAATATACACAAGATGGGGCTCAGGATAAACAGCCGCCTCGGTCAAATGAAAGATTGAGAAGGCGTAGGTTTAACGACCCGTTTCAAATATTTACACGAGATGAGGCCAAGGATAAACAGACGCCTCGGTCCAATAAAGGTTTGAGAAGGCGTAGGTTTAAAATCCCGTCTCAATCAAATATGCACATGAGATGAGCCCTGGTATAAACGCCGCCTCAGTCAAATTAAGGATTGAGAAGGGTGTAGGTTTAAAGACCCGTCTCAAATATTTACACGAGATGAGGCCAATGATTAACAGCCTCAGTCGAATTAAAGATTAAGAAGGGCGTTGGTTTAAAGACCCGTCTCAAACATTTACACGAGATGAGCCCAAGAAGAAACAGCTGCCTCAGTCAAATTAAAGATTTAGAAGGGCGTAGGTTTAAAGACCCGTTCAAACATTTACACGAGATGAGGCCAAGGATAAATATCCGCCTCGGTCAAACTAAAGATTGAGAAGGGCGTAGGTTAAAAACCCGTCTCAAATATTTGCACGAGATGAGGCTAAGGGTAAACAGCCACAGACACATAAAGATTGAGAAGGGCGTAGGTTAAAGACCCGTCTCAATCAAATAAACACAAGATGGGGCTAAGGATAAACAGCCGCCTCGGTCAAATGAAAGATTGAGAAGGCGTAGGTTTAAAGACCCGTCTCGATCAAATATACATACGAGATGAAACCCGCCTCAGTCAAATTAGGAATTGAGAAGGGGGAGGTTTAAAAGACCCGTCTCAAATATATACACGAGATGAGGCCAAGGATTAACAGCCTCAGACAAATTAAAGATTCAGAAGGGCGTTGGTTTAAAAACCCGTCTCAAACATTTACACGAGATGAGCCCAAGAAGAAACAGCTGCCTCAGTCAAATTAAAGATTTAGAAGGGCGTAGGTTTATTGACCCGTCTCAATCAAATATTCGGACGAGATGAGGCCCAGGTTGAACAGCCGCCTCAGTCAAATTAAAGATTGTGATGGGCGTAGTTTTAAAGACCCGTTCAAACATTTACACGAAATGAGGCCAAGGATAAATATCCGCCTCGGTCAAACTAAAGATTGAGTAGGGCGTTGGTTAAAAACTCGTCTCAAATATTTGCAAGAGATGAGGCTAAGGGTAAACAGCCACAGACAAATTAAAGATAGAGAAGGGCGTAGGTGAAAGACCCGTCTCAATCAAATATACACAAGATGGGGCTCAGGATAAACAGCCGCCTCGGTCAAGTGAATGATTGAGAAGGGCATAGGTTACAGACCCGTCTCAATCAAATATACACAAGATGAGGCCCTGGTTAAACAGCCGCCTCAGTCAAATTTAAGATTGAGAAGGGCTTAGGTTTAAAGACCCGTCTCAAACATTTACACGAGATGAGGCCAAAGATAAATATCCGCCTCGGTCAAACTAAAGATTGAGAAGGGCGTAGGTAAAAAACCCGTCTCAAATATTCGGACGAAATGAGGCAAAGGGTAAACAGCCTCAGACACATAAAGATTGAGAAGGGAGTAGGTTAAAGACCCATCTCAATCAAATATACACAAGATGGGGCTCAGGATAAACAGCCGCCTCGGTCAAATGAAAGATTGAGAAGGCGTAGGTTTAAAGACCCGTCTCGATCAAATATACACACGAGATGAAACCCGCCTGAGTCAAATTAGGAATTGAGAAGGGGGAGGTTTAAAAGACCCGTCTTAAATATTTACACGAGATGAGGCCAAGGATAAATATCCGCCTCGGTCAAACTAAAGATTGAGAAGGGCGTAGGTTCAAAACCCGTCTCAATCAAATATACACAAGATGAGGCTCAGGATAAACAGCCGCCTCGGTCAAACGAAAGATTGAGAAGGCGTAGGTTTAAAGACCCGTCTCGATCAAATATACACACGAGATGAAACCCGCCTCAGTCAAATTAAGAATTGAGAAAGGGGAGGTTTGAAAGACCCGTCTCAAATATTTGCACGAGCTCAGGCCAAGGATAAACAGCCCCAGTCAAATTAAAGTTTGAGAAAGGCGTAGGTTAAAAGGCCCGTCTCAATAAAAATTTCTGTCGAGTTTAGGCCGAGGTTAAACAGTCGTATTAGTCAGATTGAAAACTGAGAAGGGCGCAGGTTTACAAACCAGACTCATTTAAATGTACACTTTTATCTCGTCCATAAAAATGATAACCCCCTAGTAAACACGCCAGATACCGCGGTATCTGAAGGTCACAAGCCCTTAACACAAGTGTGAGTGGTAGAGGTTAATTTATCCTGTGTAGGAATTTGTTATTGCTTCATCATCATTTTCATTGTTATCATCAGTATCAATATTGCCCAACAGCCATCATCTTTTTTTTATTATTATTAGGCCATCAGTGACCTAAACATCATTACAAGATTCGTAATCACCAGCATCATAATCCCATATCCATTCCTGGCATTTGATCAATATCATAGCCGTCGCAACTCCTCGCTTCATGGTACCATCACCATTAGTTATTATAGTTTATAATAGTTTATTTTTTTATTAATTTTTTAAACCTTAACCTCATTAACTACCAACTTCGTCATCACCGCTTAACAGAATATGAAGCTACATCTTATCCCGGTCACTACCATTTTCGGTATTCTAATTTCTATATGTAACATTGACTTCAAGGCCGTCATAAATAATCATAATCATTATCTCACTACTATCACTCCCATTGTCCTTATTATAATTCCTGTAAAGTCATTATCGCCTTCACGGCTATCACAATCATCGATTCATCACCATCATCATCTTTCCACTAACTCTCCCATTTTTTTTTTTTTATAACTTCGGTTGTCAACATTTTCTCCGCCATCATCATCTCAACACCATCACTCCCATTGTCATTATAATAATCTCTTCCCAAAATCACGGCCGTTATCATCATCATCACCGGTTGAAGCAGTCCGTCAGTGAAATGTGGATATAGTATATGTTTGTTCTGTGATATTTCATTTTAAATGATTATATACGAAAGACATAGAAGGAGAATATTACTTAAATATAATTGCCATATTCGTCTTTTTGTCAATGTCAATAAAGACAAACGCTAAACTGTATTTTACAACAGCAACAAAAGTTCAACATAAATATATGTTGTCCCATAGATTTCATTGTCACGCTTCGCGTGCTGTACTCCACGTGCG
Organism: Sipunculus nudus; assembly: GCA_026874595.1. NCBI lineage: Eukaryota > Metazoa > Annelida > Sipuncula > Golfingiida > Sipunculidae > Sipunculus > Sipunculus nudus. The sequence goes on along the minus strand of CM049306.1, from coordinate 44,676,209 downwards.
GCACTTCTTTCTTTTCTTTAAAGGAAAGGTCCATGGCCTGTTGGTGGCACTGTCTATTGAATAAGGATATAAAGGTATCCATATGATAAGAATGACATATTATTATTAAATCTCCTGGGTTTCAGGTTTTATATACACGGGGTAAGGAATAATCCAGAGATCATAACTTGTCCTCAAAACATTAAGGAGCGGATCTCTATCTGAAATTCTATAACCAGATTTTACCATTATCCCATTGAGGCACCGGCCGGGTTCGAACCGGGGACCATCAGCACCGAACTCCTTAACCACTAGGCTACGTCCTACCCCCTACGCGCGGCACATCTTGCATTATTGCATTTTCTTTTATATACGAGAATCGTGATATTAATTTCAGATAGTACTTTATTATAAATAAAAGAATTTCCCCCGTAAATAAAATAAGCTCATTTATCTTTTTATCGATAATCAAAACTGCTTTTTTAATTAAATGGAATAGTTACCTTTTTGACATTCCTTATCCTTCAAAATCAATAGAATTCATGCGTTAGGGCAATATATAAGTCAACTTTGAAATCCATATGTGAAACGCTCGTGCACTTAACACGTTTATCAGCGGAAATCGACTGTTGCGCATTGGTATTGTAAATTACAATAATTAAGTTAATGGAGCAAATATAGGGTATGAAATGACAATATAAATTCCAAATATAACGATTAAAGAGAATATTATTGTCTTTTTTGTAAGAAATTTCGTAAAACCCGGGAACTACATAAACTACGGGGTACTGGCGGTGTAAAATGTATATAAATAAAAGGTAGACGGACGTTTGGGACATGGACGTTTTGGACTAAGACATTTCGGAATAGTGTACTTTTTTACACGCTTAAAATTATAATTAGGGCCCCGCTTGAAAAGCGGGTGCCATATAGTAATCGACCTGTCCGTATGTCTGTCTGTCCGTCCGTCCGTCCGTCCGTCCGTCTGCCCGTCCGTCTCTCCGTTCGTCCGTCTGTCTGTCCGTCCGTCAGTCCGGCCACAAATCTTTTCCGGATGATAACTCCAGTTAGGATTGACGGATTGAGTTCAAACCTGACATATGTATTAACCATCAATTATGGAAGATCCCTATCGATTTTGGGGTCCAGAGGTCAAAGGTCAAAAAAGTTCTTCACAGTTTGGTGTTAAATTCTAGGTCCCTCTTTCAGCAGGGCAGAAATCAAAATTGTAACCATAATTGTTTGTTCCACCTTAACAGTAGGACAGGTCCTCATGTCAACAGCAACGAGGCATGATATATGGTCATAGTCAGTCATTTAACTGTAAGTTATGCGGTAAAAACCATTATTGAACACCTAGTAAGGTTGCATTCTCTTAGCAAATATGCATGCAAAAGGACACACATTGTTAACACAATAACTCACAAAAAAAGTACTTCATATAAGGTCCCCAGACTCACGGCAGTGATAGACCTTTGGATGAACTACATAATGTTTGAAGATGGGTGATTTTGATGGATTTTCAAGGTCACAGAGGTGATAATGCTAAAATGATGTTAACCAAATAGCTTGCAAACAATTTGACTAACACTCACTGAACTTGCACTAGTAATGTTTGTTATGAAGGGCTAGGTCAAGTTCGAAGATGGATGACCTTGACAGAGGCGATAATTCTCAAATGATGTTAATGCAATAACCCGCAAAGAATTTGATGCACAATCAAATTCGTTTCTGCATAATAACTCCCCTAACATATGATGGATAGGATTCAAACATAAGATGTATCACCCATGGCCTAAGGGAGAAGCTTATTGATATTTGGGTCAGAAGGAAAAAAAAGTAATACACAGTTTGGTGTTCAGTTGCTGGTGTCTCCTTCAGCAGGCCAGAAATGGATGAATCTTTTTCGAGTCACTCGTGTACAGCGGCATTACATTTTCACAGCATATTTTGTACAGACAATTTGAAGATTCCCAAGAAAAGGATACACTGGCCCAACGCACCACAGTGGCTCTCATTTAGACCATGTTTGGACATATCTATCTCCACTTCCAACATCTCAAGGAATTTGGACCTATTATAGTGACCATCAACAAATTTACAGTGATATTCATATGTAGCCATTCTACACATCACAGCACAGATGTAGACCCAAGCCCAAGAACAGCTGAATCTCAGTTCAAGAGAATGACCATTTTATCACTACTAACCAACAGCTGATTCTCTCTAATACTACAAGGATCATGTACAGACTCAAGCCTCACATATAATAAGGCCAATTCAACATACAAATACTGGAAAAATATTTGACACAGCCCAGCCAAGACCTCAACCAAGAATAATTGGCACAGTTAATACAGAAAATACAGAAACTAAAAATGCATGTTTTTCTTTTGTATTATTATTTTGATAGCTTTGAACATTTTCACTTTACCATATTTTTTTCCTCCAGTTTACACATGTCAGCTGTTCTTGACAGGTTCTTTAATTTTCAAATATCACTCTTTCAGCCCATGCTACCAAAGTACACCAAATTCATAGGACTTCAATTTATAATGACTGCATCTTTTGCGGGGCCCTTACTGACCTGTAAGTTTTCTAGGTAAACAAGTAACTTTATGGCAATAGCATACATCTGTCCGAAACGTCCTACCATGCAAAAAGGCCTGTCAGAAACATCGTAGTCCGAAACGTCCTAGACCGAAATGTCCGTGTCCGAAACGTCCCACATTCCAAACAAATACCATGTGCTACCCGGTTTAAACGTGTTTGGTAAATGGGCGTTATTCTGGGGTCCAACTGGAAACCTCTCGCCTTGCCTTCGGATGGTCTCGGGAGAACAGGAATTCGGCCGAGGAGTTCCGAGTGGTCCGGGTCCATGTGGTCCGTCATGTGTATATAGTATATAGTGTATACAGTGCTTGCCTGGAGTGCACCACGGGTGATCCAAATATTATCTTAATCACCCTCTAGTCAAGAACCCTGACCTCTAAGGGTTTCCCACTGGCGCCACTTTAAAGAACACTTTAGGGTTCTACATGTTATCTTTTTATCTTTCTTAGAATGTAGGCCTACATTGGACGTGGCTTTGTCTCTGCCTGATGATACTTTATATAAAAGTACCATTTAATTGCATTCAAAATTAGTGTAATGGTTTTCCTGAGGAATTAGGAACGTCTTTTCGTCTGTAAATAAAATTATAAAGTCTTCAACAAACCGTCCAATACACATTAAGTTTCCTTGCTACTACCGCAAGGCACTCTGGGAACTGCGCTATATATGGTATAAAACCCGTGTGTCCGCCAGCTGTGTATCCGTGTAAGCTGTATATCTATATCCTAATTGACGCTGGTGGAACTAGTGGGGGAATTAAGTTTTAAAACAAAATTATGATAAGCTCATTGCTGTAACGCACAGAAAATACGCAAAATATATGAAATGCGAATATATATGTATATATATATATATATATATATATATATATATATATATATATATATATATATATATGCCTATATCAAATGTACCTGCTCCCTCGACTTCGGTCATGAAAGGATCTTCTTATGTCATGCTAATACGTGTATATAGGCCTATATAGGCATATATATATATATATATATATATATATATATATATATATTAATATGGTATATCCTAGGTAAAAAGTTAAATTGTTTAGGTAGATCTATGCTTTGAACAATGTTTTGAGTGAATAGGGGAGGCCATACACTCCAGCCTTTACTGCAGTCAGGTTGATGACGTCATGTCATTGTGTCTCCTTGACAACCGTGACGTCATTGAACCTGAGGTTCAGTTTCTCATGATATTTTCGTGTGAGCACAAGCTATTTAGCGAAGCTTCGTACAAAGTATCCTGAAACCTCCTTACCCTTGTGTATTCAAGCCGGTATCACAATGAACTCGATCGCTTTTAGACTCGCTAAAGCAGAAAGGACAAGCCAATGGATCCGCGACCATGAGATCTACGTGACGGAGGGGTTTCCGACCGTCCAAGAAGACTGCAGCGACCTGGCCCTAAGGTAAGTTTATAAAAGTCTGTTGTTCCCAGGAAAGATGCTCCCATTTTTACCCACCAAATACTGTCGCTACGTCACAATGTGCGTTAGTAGTTTAGCATATACATAAACTAATAAATCACATTCTAAGCATACTCTGTGAATCAAAATCCACCGACATTTAATTGATTAATGATGGGTAATCACTGATAACAGTGTTGGGCCTATACCATCTACAACGTGACAGGCCTGCATAGTTGGATTAAAATATGTCTTACCAATTTTATTTTTAACAATGAAGTACGTGACTTTATAATTTATAAACCTTCCCCTCCAATATATGATTTGATATTTGTATTAATATAAATCATTAAATATCATAAAACCCCTCGCATAAATATCCTCAAAAGACATGAACAATGGCGGTCGCGTGGCAACCACCAAGCCGGCGACCGATGATGCGCGCATGCGCTACATTTTGTTTTGGTTACGCACGTTGTGATGACGTCATTTTGTTAACACCACTTGTCCTCCTCTTTCCACCTTTTCGCTAGTTTGCAGTTGTATTCGCAGTCACTTGAATCCTTGTTTGTGAGTGTGATCTTTTCGAGCAATGGACGAAACGTTACACTTAATGAGTTCATGGTCGTGCCTTACGTAGTTAGTATATTAGACAACGTATATAACAAAAGAGGTGCCCAAACATATGTGTGTCCTACGCTCTATCGGTTTCTAACCATCTCCCCTAAATGAGGATTCAAGCGACTGTGTTGTATTATATATAAGTCGGTATACTCTGTTTGAAATTATAATATTTTTATATCCTTTCTTCCGTGAACTGTATTGTAACTTATACGAATAATTTTAGTATTTTACGTCCATCGGACCACATGCGCTGGGAATACACAGACCTGTGCACGTGAAAATTGATAGCTTATTTATTTCATGCACCTGGAATCAAATATTGATCGAACAAAGTTTTAGGAACTGAATATGGTTAAGCCTATAATACTAGTTAATATACGTTAATATAAATTTATATTACTTTATTAAGTTGATATAAGTCAATTTAAATAAACATAAGTCAATATAAGTTAATGTTATTTGATATAATAAAATATAACATGTTTTCTCAGTTTCACTGACTGTTTGATGAATATAGATATAACATTGAATACTGCGTATAAAATTCTTTTAATATAATATAATCTTATATAATATAATGTATAATAAATTATAATATAATATAATATAATACAATATAATTGAAACATGTTCAACTCACTATCACTGAACAAAACACAGATGAAACCCTGACAAATACGTACATGGCTAACATAATGTGAATAAAATATAGATATAATGTGATATAAGTCACATACAATAAAATACCATTTCATAATATCAAATAATATAAAATGATTCAATAAAATATGAGACAATATAATAATGAGATATAATGTAATGTTATGTCTTTCAGTGTATAATATAATATATATTATAATATAATATAACATATAATATTATTTATCATCACATTAAAAGACACGACATAATATATATATATATATATATATGATATAATGTAGTATAATAATATATATTATATAATAAAAACAAAATTGCTCATTATCGTTGTCTTTATAAATATATATGTGACTTTCAATTGTACGCTATAATATAATAATGTAATATTATAAAATAATATAAAATAATAACTTATTGAGGTTATAAAATGTAAGATATTTTAATTTAATATAGCAAAACATGAAATGATATATTGAAACATTATTTAATGGAAAAACCAAACCAGACATGACATAACATAACATAACAAGATTTGCCATACTGTAATAATATTATATAATATAAAAGGACATGAGATATTACAATGTAATGTGATGTAATATAATAGAACATTACCTTACATAATAAAATGAAATAAAATATAATGAAATACGTAAAATGTAACATAACACAAAAAATACATAATATAACAGAACATAATATAATATAACATAATATAATACATGACATAGATTAATATGAGTTAATGTAATATAATATAAAAACATAAATATTATAATATAACATGACATGACAATATAATATGAAAGAGTATGACATAATATGACAACATAATATAACTTAAATTATATGATATAATTTGATTTCGTGCTCGTAAATTAATATAAAACGAGTTTTATTATCTCCTTTGACTGCATGGTATGCCACACTGGAAACAACACATTACATTCTTAATATATTCATTTATATAATATAATATAATGTATAAATATTCTTTTGATATAACATAATATTTCATAAAGTAATATGACATAATATGATACTATATAATGTAACCAAAAAAAATCAAATAAAATTTGTTTTCATTGTCACAGAACACCTGATAATCACATGAGTGACATTCATTAATCCGTCTCCTGTTGTCTTTAGTTTACATGTATAAGTATGATACATTTATTTACAGGAAAAGTAGCAGTTTAAGTCCCGGCATGCGACAGCACACAACAGGTAACGTAGGAGTCAACGTGGTGAGTATCAGGAATAGGTTTTCCCGCCTTTTCAGGACCATCAGACAGTTACCTAGATTTATATGGAAAGGGACTAAAAACCTCGGAACCTGTTTTAGGCGGGAACGACCAGCAGACGACATAGAACAGACCGACGACGTAACAAGTATATGGACCGTCACAGGAGTCCGGAAGCGAGCATCGTCCGTAAAGGAGATACTTTGTGGCCATATCCCGGGGTATGACCCACTGGAAATACTTCATAAAATCTGTCTGCAAAGCGACTTGTCCAGCGTGTCTGATCCAGACTCGGCCCAGAGATTAATTGGACGCAATGTGCTAGATCAGGCGGTTCACGACAAAGTTGGGGCCTTCATGGGGGAGGTGTTCCAGGACTCTCTCGATGACTCGAGTTTGACAGAAGTACGGACACACAGACCACCGACTGACGAAGATATTGAGGGTGACCTGAGCCTTAAGTCTGAACTTAATGACTCCATGGTCTTTAGGTTTACGAACAATGCTCAAAGTGACCAGGCTTCAGCTGGCTGTTCTATTGGCGCCCTTGACTTAGCAGTGATGACTGTTGAGTCTAACGACGACCAGACTGACGTTTTGCCTGCCATCCTGACTAAAAAACCTGGCTCTACTTCTGACCAGGCTTCAGCTGGCACTTTAAACTGCGCCTCTGACTCTACTTTGATGACTGTTGACTATAACCTAGACATCCAGACTGATCCCGTATTGACTGAAAGCCTGACTAACAGCCTTGATTCATACCAGGCTTCGGCTGACACTTTGAGTGGCGCCTTTGACTGCACGATGGTGACTACTGACTGTATCAAACACACCGTTTTGACTAACAACTTGGCTAATAAAATTGACTCAACTCTGACCACTGCAGTGCCATGTAGCAACGTCGAAAGTAATGATATTTTGATTGACACACTGGCTAGCAGCCTTGACTGTGCTATGACCACCTCAGAGTCTATCGACAACGTCCCAAGTGCCAACGTTTTGACCAACACCCTGAATACCCTCGACTCTACAACCGTCCAAGGTTTGACGGAAATTTCAGGTGATACCATTGACCACACAATGACCACTGTTATGTCTAAAAACGACGTTGCACGATCTATTGACTTAACCCAGACTGAACAGAGTTATGAGGGCGTCCTTAGGGCCGAGTCGTCACTCAGGGACATTAAATTTACGACAGCTTTGGATCACAAGACTTTTAGTAATAGTTTTAGCATACGTAATGATCGCATGGGCAACACTGTATATAATACACGGAGTGTTATGTCATCACGAAGTGCACCAGACCTGAATAAAATACCCGACTTGACTTTTGACACGGAGGTTGACAAGAAACTGGCTGGTGACGGTGGCACTTTCTCCAAACATTCTGCACAGCATGCGCCATCTAGCGACCATTTTCGAAATGAGTTTCTGTCAGATGGCACTAAAGGGAGTCTGAGGTCTTGGGCCTCTCTCTCTGACCTGAACAGGACCCAGCTACAGGGCGCTGGACTGGGGTCATGGAGATCCATTATAGACCTACACAAACTGTAATTAAGACAGACAATGCAAACATGGTAACATTGACTAGATACATTATTTAGCTAAGACATGACGAAAAACTTCTTCAAGTTCTAGTTAGGATGAGTGTAGGTTTATTCCCTGATTCAATTCAAACAATTCAAGTTGAATAAACGGTTAAGATGGGTGGAGGTCATAGGCCCTACTCAATCTAGTATTTAATTTAAATGTAGCAAAATGAAATATCTTTATTAAATAAACGGTTCAGATAGGCGTTAGTTAAATACCCTACTCAATCCAGTATATAGTTTTGCACAGATGCAGCAAAAGGTTTCTCTCAATCATTGAATGGTTCAGATGGGCATAAGTTCAATACGTACCCTACTTAGTCCAGTATCATTTAGTTGAGAACAGTTGTTGTTGAGAGAATGTCTCAGTTAAAAAACGGTTGAGATTGGCGTAGGTTAAAGGCTCTGTTCAATCTAGTATTTAGTATATAACACATGTAGCGAAAAGAAATTTCTCAACTTAATTGACAGTTGGGATGGGCGTTAGTCAAATATCTTATACTCAGTGCAGTGTTTAGTTGAGAACAGATGTAGTTGAACGAATGTCTCAGTTTAAACAAGAGATAGGCGTAGGTTGAAGGCCCGGCTCAATCCAGTATTCAGTTTTTTACAGTTGAAGCTAAAATAATTCTCTCAATTTAATAAACAGTTTAGATAGGCGTAAGTAAAATATCCTATACTCAATGCAGTGTTAAGTTGAGAACAGATGCAGTTGAACGAATGTCTCAGTTAAAAGAAGAGTTGAGATAGGCGTACGTTGAAGGCCCTGCTCAGTCCAGTATTTATTTTTTTAACAGTTGCAGCTAAAATAATTCTCTCAATTTAATAAACAGTTGAGATAGGCGTAAGTTGAATATCCTATACTCAATGCAGTGTTTAGTTGAGAACAAATGTAGTTGAGATAATGTCTCAGTTAAATGAAATGTTACGATAGGCGTAAGTTGAAGACCCTATTCAACCCAATTCTTATATAGTTTAGATCAGATATATCCAAGAGATTTCTCTCAATCATTAAATGGTTCAGATAAGCGTATAAGTTAAATACCCTATACTTAGTCCAGTATTTAGTTGAGAACAGAAGTTGTTGAGAGAATGTCTCAGTTAAATAATCGGTTGAGGTGGGAATAGGTTAGAGGCCCTGCTTAATCCAGGGTTTGGTTTATAACAGATGTAGTTAAGATAACGTCTCACTCTTAGGTATAAAAGCATAAGTTAAAGACCCTTTACTCCGCCTCAGTCAAATTAAAAACTGAGAAGGGCGTAGGTTAAAGACTCGTCTAAAAAATATTCGGACGAGATGCGGCTCAGGTTAACAGCAGCCTCAGTCCAATAAAGGATTGAGAAGGGCGTAGGTTAAAAAACCCGTCTTAATCAAATATATATATGAGATGAGGACTAGGTTAAATAGCCGCCTCGGTCAAATTAAGAATTGAGAAGGGGGGAGGTTTATAAGACCTGTCTCAATAAAGTATACACACGATATGAAGACCAGGTTAAACAGCCGCCTCGTTAGAATTAAGAATTGGGAAGGGCGTAAGTTTAAAGACCCGTCTCAAATATTTACACGAGATGAGGCCATGGATAAACAGCATCAGTCAAATTAAAGATTGAGAAGTGCGAAGGTTTATTGACCAATCTCAATCAAGTATACACACGAGATGTGGACCAGGTTAAACAGCGGCCTCGTTAGAATTAAAAATTGAGAAGGGCGTAGGTTTAAAGACCCGTCTCTAATATTAACAGTAGATGAGGCTAAGGATATACAGACGCCTCGGTCCAATAAAGAATTGAGAAGGCGTAGGTTTTAAGACCCGTCTCAAATATTTACACGAGATGAGGCCATGGATAAACAGCCGCCTCAGTCCAATAAAGGTTTGAGAAGGCGTAGGTTTAAAATCCCGTCTCAATCAAATATGCACATGAGATGAGCCCTGGTTTAAAAGCCGCTTCAGTCAAATTAAGGATTGAAAAGGGTGTAGGTTTAAAGACCCGTCTCAAACATTTACACGAAATGAGGCCAAGGAAAAACAGCCCCAGTCATATTAAGAATTGAGAAGGGCGTAGGTTTAATGACTCGTCTCAAACATTTACAGGAGATGAGGCCAAGGATAAATAGCCTCCGTCAAATTAAGGATTGAGAAGGGCGTAGGATTAAAGACCCGTCTCAAATATTTACAGGAGATGAGGCCATGGATAAACAGACGCCTCTGTCCAATAAACGATTGAGAAGGCGTAGGTTTAAAGACCCGTCTCAAATATTTACACGAGATAAGGCCAAGGATAAACTGACGCCCTTGTCTAATAAAGGATTGAGAGGGCGTAGGTTTAAGTCTCAAATATTTACACGAGATGAGGCCATGGATAAACAGCATCAGTCAAATTAAAGATTGAGAAGGGCGTAGGTTTATTGTCCCGTCTCAAAATGTACAAGAGATGAGGCTCAGGTTAAACAGCCGTCTCGGTCAAATAAAAGATTGAGGAGGGGGAGGTTTTAAAGACCCGTCTCAAATATTTACACGAGATGAGGCCATGGATAAACAGCGAAAGTCAAATTAAAGATTGAGGATGGCGTAGGTTTACTGACCCGTCAAAATCAAGTATACACACGAGATGTGGACCAGGTTAAACAGCCGCCTCGTTCAAATTAAGAATTGAGATGGGGGGGGGGGGAGTTTAAAAGACCCGTCTCAAATATTTACACGAGATGAGGCCATGGATAAACAGCGAAAGTCAAATTAAAGATTGAGGAGGGCGTAGGTTTATTGACCCGTCAAAATCAAGTATACATACGAGATGAGGACCAGGTTAAACAGCAGCCTCGTTAGAATTAAGAATTGAGAAGGGCGTAGGTTTAAAAAGAACCGTCTCAAATATTCGGACGAAATGAGGCAAAGGGTAAACAGCCTCAGACACATAAAGATTGAGAAGGGCGTAGGTTAAAGACCCGTCTCAATCAAATATACACATGAGATGACTCCTGGTTTAAAAGCCGGCTCAGTCAAATTAAGAATTGAGAAGGAGGAGGTTAAAAAGACCCGTCTCATAAATTTACACGAGATGAGGCCAATGTTAAACAGCCCCAGTCAAATAAAAGATTGAGAAGGGCGTAGGTTTAAAGACCCGTCTCAAATATTTACACGAGATGAGGCCATGGATAAGCAGCATCAGTCAAATAAAAGATTGAGAAGGGCGTGGGTTTAAAGACCCGTCTCAAATATTTACACGAGATGAGGCCATGGATAAGCAGCATCAGTCAAATTAAAGATTGAGAAGGGCGTAGGTTTATTGACCCGTCTCAATCAAGTATACACGCGAGATGAGGACCAGGTTGAACAGCGGCCTCGGTCAAATTAAGAACTGAGAAGGGCGTAGGTTCAAAGACCCGTCTCAAATATTTACACGAGATGAGGCCATGGATAAGCAGCATCAGTCAAATTAAAGATTGAGAAGTGCGTAGGTTTATTGACCCGTCTCAATCAAGTATACACACGAGATGAGGACCAGGTTAAACAGCCGCCTCGTTAGAATTAAGAATTGATAAGGGCGTAGGTTCAAAGACCCGTCTCAAATATTTACACGAGATGAGGCCAAGGATAAACAGACGCCTCGGTCAAATTAAGAATTAAGAAGAGGGGAGGTTTAAAAGACCCGTCTCAATAAAGTATACACACGAGATGAGGCCCAGGTTTAACAGCCGCCTCAGTCAAATTAAGAATTGAGAAGGGGGAGGTTTAAAAGACCCGTCTCAAATATTTGCACGAGCTCAGGCCAAGGATAAACAGCCCCAGTCAAATATAAGATTGAGAAGTGCGTAGGTTTATTGACCCATCTCAATCAAGTATACACACGAGATGAGGACCAGGTTAAACAGCGGCCTCGTTAGAATTAAGAATTGAGAAGGGCGTAGGTTCAAAGACCCGTCTCAAATATTTACACGATATGAGGCCAAGGATAAACAGACGCCTCGGTCAAATTAAGAATTAAGAAGAGGGGAGGTTTAAAAGACCCGTCTCAATAAAGTATACACACGAGATGAGGCCAAGGATAAACAGACGCCCCGGTCCAATAAAGGATTGAGAAGGCGTAGGTTTAAACACCCGTCTCAAATATTTCCACGAGATGAGGCCAAGGGTAAACAGCCTCAGACAAATTAAAGATTGAGAAGGGTGTAGGATAAAGACCCGTCTCAATCAAATAAACACAAGATGGGGCTCATGGTAAACAGCGGCCTCGGTCAAATGAAAGATTGAGAAGGGCGTAGGTTAAAGACCCGTCTCAATCAAATATACACAAGATGGGGCCCAGGTTAAACAGCCGCCTCAATCATATTTATGATTGAGAAGGGCGTAGGTTTAAATACCCGTCTCAAACATTTTTACGAGATGAGGCCAAGGATAAATATCCGCTTCGGTCAAACTAAAGATTGAGAAAGGCGTAGGTTAAAAACCCGTCTAAAATATTTACACGAGATGAGGCAAAGGGTAAACAGCCTCAGACAAATTTAAGATTGAAAAGGGCGTTGGTTAATGACCCGTCTCCATCAAATATACACAAGAAGGGGCTCAGGATGAACAGCCGCCTCGTTAGAATTAAGAATTTGAGAAGGGCGTAGGTTTAAGGACCCGTCTTAAATATTTACACGAGATGAGGCCAAGGATAAACAGACGCCTCGGTCCAATAAAGGACTGAAAAGGCGTAGGTTTAACGACCCGTTTCAAATATTTACACGAGATGAGGCCAAGGATAAACAGACGCCTCGGTCCAATAAAGGTTTGAGAAGGCGTAGGTTTAAAATCCCGTCTCAATCAAATATGCACATGAGAAAAGCCCTGGTTTAAAGGCCGCCTCAGTCAAATTAAGGATTGAGAAGGGTGTAGGTTTAAAGACCCGTCTCAAATATTTACACGAGATGAGGCCAATGATTAACAGCCTCAGTCAAATTTAAAGATTATGAAGGGCGTTGGTTTAAAGACCCGTCTCAAACATTTACATGAGATGAGCCCAGGTTAAACAGCCGCCTCAGTCAAGTTAAAGATTGTGAAGGGCGTAGGTTTAAAGACCCGTTCAAACATTTACACGAGATGAGGCCAAGGATAAATATCCGCCTCGGTCAAACTAAAGATTGAGAAGGGCGTAGGTAAAAACCCGTCTCAAATATTTGCACGAGATGAGGCTAAGGGTAAACAGCCACAGACAAATTAAAGATAGAGAAGGGCGTAGGTGAAAGACCCGTCTCAATCAAATATACACAAGATGAGGCCCAGGATAAACAGCCGCCTCGGTCAAATGAAAGATTGAGAAGGGCATAGGTTAAAGACCCGTCTCAATCAAATATACAAAAGATGAGGCCCTGGTTAAACAGCCGCTTCAGTCAAATTTAAGATTGAGAAGGGCTTAGGTTTAAAGTCCCGTCTCAAACATTTACACGAGATGAGGCCAAGGATAAATATCCGCCTCGGTCAAACTAAAGATTGAGAAGGGCGTAGGTTAAAAACCCGTCTCAAATATTCGGACGAAATGAGGCAAAGGGTAAACAGCCTCAGACACATAAAGATTGAGAAGGGCGTAGGTTTAAGACCCGTCTCAATCAAATATACGCAAGATGGGGCTCAGGATAAACAGCCGCCTCGGTCAAATGAAAGATTGAGAAGGCGTAGGTTTAAAGACCCGTCTCGATCAAATATACACACGAGATGAAACCCGTCTGAGTCAAATTAGGAATTGAGAAGGGGGAGGTTTAAAAGACCCGTCTCAAATATTTACACGAGATGAGGCCAAGGATTAACAGCCTCAGTCAAATTAAAGATTAAGAAGGGCGTTGGTTTAAAGACCCGTCTCAAACATTTACACGAGATGAGCCCAAGAATAAACAGCTGCCTCAGTCAAATTAAAGATTTAGAAGGGCGTAGGTTTATTGACCCGTCTCAATCAAATATTCGGACGAGATGAGGCCCAGGTTAAACAGCCGCCTCAGTCAAGTTAAAGATTGTGAAGGGCGTAGTTTTAAAGACCCGTTCAAACATTTACACGAGATGAGGCCAAGGATAAATATCCGTCTCGGTCAAACTAAAGATTGAGAAGGGCGTAGGTTAAAAACCCGTCTCAAATATTCGGACGAAATGAGGAAAAGGGTTAACAGCCACAGACAAATCAAAGATAGAGAAGGGCGTAGGTGAAAGACCCGTCTCAATCAAATATACACAAGATGAGGCTCAGGATAAACAGCCGCCTCGGTCAAATGAAAGATGGAGAAGGGCATAGGTTAAAGACCCGTCTCAATCAAATATACACAAGATGAGGCCCTGGTTAAACAGCCGCCTCAGTCAAATTTAAGATTGAGAAGGGCTTAGGTTTCAAGACCCGTCTCAAACATTTACACGAGATGAGGCCAAGGATAAATATCCGCCTCGGTCAAACTAAAGATTGAGAAGGGCGTAGGTTAAAAACCCGTCTCAAATATTCGGACGAAATGAGGCAAAGGGTAAACAGCCTCAGACACATAAAGATTGAGAAGGGCGTAGGTTAAAGACCCGTCTCAATCAAATATACACAAGATGGGGCTCAGGATAAACAGCCGCCTCGGTCAAATGAAAGATTGAGAAGGCGTAGGTTTAAAGACCGTCTCGATCAAATATACACACGAGATGAAACCCGCCTCAGTCAAATTAAGAATTGTAGAAAGGGGAGGTTTGAAAGACCCGTCTCAATAAAAATTTCTGTCGAGTTTAGGCCGAGGTTAAACAGTCGTATTAGTCAGATTGAAAACTGAGAAGGGCACAGGTTTACAAACCAGACTCATATAAATGTACCGTTTTATCTCGTCCATAAAAAGGATAACCCCCTAGTAAACACGCCAGATATCGCGGTATCTGAAGGTCACAAGCCCTTAACACAAGTGTGAGTGGTAGAGGTTTATCCTGTGTAGGAATTTGTTATTGCTTCATCATCATTTTCATTGTTATCATCAGTATCAATATTGCCCAACAGCCATCATCTTTGTTTATTATTATTAGGCCATCAGTGACCTAAACATCATTACAAGATTCGTAATCACCAGCATCATAATCCCATATCCATTCCTGGCACTTTGATCAATATCATAGCCGTCGCAACTCCTCGCTTCATGGTACCATCACCATTAGTTATTATAGTTTATAATAGTTTATTTTTTTATTAAGTTTTTAAACCTTAACCTCATCACTACCAACTTCGTCATCACCGCTTAACAGAATATAAAGCTACATCTTATCACGGTCACTACCATTTTCGGTATTCTAATTTCTATATGTAACATTGACTTCAAGGCCGTCATAAATAATCATAATCATTATCTCACCACTATCACTCCCATTGTCCTTATTATAATTCCTGTAAAGTCATTATCGGCTTCACGGCTATCACAATCATCGATTCATCACCATCATCATCTTTCCACTAACTCTCCCATTTTTTTTTTTTTATAACTTCGGTTGTCAACATTTTCTCCGCCATCATCATCTCAACACCATCACTCCCATTGTCATTATAATAATCTCTTCCCAAAATCACGGCCGTTATCATCATCATCACTGGTTGAAGCAGTCCGTCAGTGAAATGTGGATATAGTATATGTTTGTTCTGTGATATTTCATTTTAAATGATTATATACGAAAGACATAGAAGGAGAATATTACTTAAATATAATTGCCATATTCGTCTTTTTGTCAATGTCAATAAAGACAAACGCTAAACTGTATTTTACAACAGCAACAAAAGTTCAACATAAATATATGTTGTCCCATAGATTTCATTGTCACGCTTCGCGTGCTGTACTCCACGTGCGGCACTTCTTTCTTTTCTTTAAAGGAAAGGTCCATGGCCTGTTGGTGGCACTGTCTATTGAATAAGGATATAAAGGTATCCATATGATAAGAATGACATATTATTATTAAATCTCCTGGGTTTCAGGTTTTATATACACGGGGTAAGGAATAATCCAGAGATCATAACTTGTCCTCAAAACATTAAGGAGCGGATCTCTATCTGAAATTCTATAACCAGATTTTACCATTATCCCATTGAGGCACCGGCCGGGTTCGAACCGGGGACCTTCAGCACCGAACTCCTTAACCACTAGGCTACGTCCTACCCCCTACGTGCGGCACATCTTGCATTATTGCATTTTCTTTTATATACGAGAATCGTGATATTAATTTCAGATAGTACTTTATTATAAATAAAAGAATTTCCCCCGTAAATAAAATAAGCTCATTTATCTTTTTATCGATAATCAAAACTGCTTTTTTAATTAAATGGAATAGTAACCTTTTTGACATTCCTTATCCTTCAAAATCAATAGAATTCATGCGTTAGGGCAATATATAAGTCAACTTTGAAATCCATATGTGAAACGCTCGTGCACTTAACACGTTTATCAGCGGAAATCGACTGTTGCGCATTGGTATTGTAAATTACAATAATTAAGTTAATGGAGCAAATATAGGGTATGAAATGACAATATAAATTCCAAATATAACGATTAAAGAGAATATTATTGTCTTTTTTGTAAGAAATTTCGTAAAACCCGGGAACTACATAAACTACGGGGTACTGGCGGTGTAAAATGTATATAAATAAAAGGTAGACGGACGTTTGGGACATGGACGTTTTGGACTAAGACATTTCGGAATAGTGTACTTTTTTACACGCTTAAAATTATAATTAGGGCCCCGCTTGAAAAGCGGGTGCCATATAGTAATCGACCTGTCCGTATGTCTGTCTGTCCGTCCGTCCGTCCGTCTGCCCGTCCGTCTCTCCGTTCGTCCGTCTGTCTGTCCGTCCGTCAGTCCGGCCACAAATCTTTTCCGGATGATAACTCCAGTTAGGATTGACGGATTGAGTTCAAACCTGACATATGTATTAACCATCAATTATGGAAGATCCCTATCGATTTTGGGGTCCAGAGGTCAAAGGTCAAAAAAGTTCTTCACAGTTTGGTGTTAAATTCTAGGTCCCTCTTTCAGCAGGGCAGAAATCAAAATTGTAACCATAATTGTTTGTTCCACCTTAACAGTAGGACAGGTCCTCATGTCAACAGCAACGAGGCATGATATATAGTCATAGTCAGTCATTTAACTGTAAGTTATGCGGTAAAAACCATTATTGAACACCTAGTAAGGTTGCATTCTCTTAGCAAATATGCATGCAAAAGGACACACATTGTTAACACAATAACTCATAAAAAAAGTACTTCATATAAGGTCCCCAGACTCACGACAGTGATAGACCTTTGGATGAACTACATAATGTTTGAAGATGGGTGATTTTGATGGATTTTCAAGGTCACAGAGGTGATAATGCTAAAATGATGTTAACCAAATAGCTTGCAAACAATTTGACTAACACTCACTGAACTTGCACTAGTAATGTTTGTTATGAAGGGCTAGGTCAAGTTCGAAGATGGATGACCTTGACAGAGGCGATAATTCTCAAATGATGTTAATGCAATAACCCGCAAAGAATTTGATGCACAATCAAATTCGTTTCTGCATAATAACTCCCCTAACATATGATGGATAGGATTCAAACATAAGATGTATCACCCATGGCCTAAGGGAGAAGCTTATTGATATTTGGGTCAGAAGGAAAAAAAAGTAATACACAGTTTGGTGTTCAGTTGCTGGTGTCTCCTTCAGCAGGCCAGAAATGGATGAATCTTTTTCGAGTCACTCGTGTACAGCGGCATTACATTTTCACAGCATATTTTGTACAGACAATTTGAAGATTCCCAAGAAAAGGATACACTGGCCCAACGCACCACAGTGGCTCTCATTTAGACCATGTTTGGACATATCTATCTCCACTTCCAACATCTCAAGGAATTTGGACCTATTATAGTGACCATCAACAAATTTACAGTGATATTCATATGTAGCCATTCTACACATCACAGCACAGATGTAGACCCAAGCCCAAGAACAGCTGAATCTCAGTTCAAGAGAATGACCATTTTATCACTACTAACCAACAGCTGATTCTCTCTAATACTACAAGGATCATGTACAGACTCAAGCCTCACATATAATAAGGCCAATTCAACATACAAATACTGGAAAAATATTTGACACAGCCCAGCCAAGACCTCAACCAAGAATAATTGGCACAGTTAATACAGAAAATACAGAAACTAAAAATGCATGTTTTTCTTTTGAATTATTATTTTGATAGCTTTGAACATTTTCACTTTACCATATTTTTTTCCTCCAGTTTACACATGTCAGCTGTTCTTTACAGGTTCTTTAATTTTCAAATATCACTCTTTCAGCCCATGCTACCAAAGTACACCAAATTCATAGTACTTCAATTTATAATGACTGCATCTTTTGCGGGGCCCTTACTGACCTGTCAGTTTTCTAGGTAAACAAGTAACTTTATGGCAATAGCATACATCTGTCCGAAACGTCCTACCATGCAAAAAGGCCTGTCAGAAACGTCGTAGTCCGAAACGTCCTAGACCGAAATGTCCGTGTCCGAAACGTCCCACATTCCAAACAAATACCATGTGCTACCCGGTTTAAACGTGTTTGGTTAATGGGCGTTATTCTGGGGTCCAACTGGAAACCTCTCGCCTTGCCTTCGGATGGTCTCGGGAGAACAGGAATTCGGCCGAGGAGTTCCGAGTGGTCTGGGTCCATGTGGTCCGTCATGTGTATAGTGTATACAGTGGTTGCCTCGAGTGAACCATGGGTGATCCAAATATTTTCTTAATCACTCTATAGTCAAGAACCCTGACTAGAGGGTTCTACCTGGAACCTCTAAGGGTTTCTCACTGGCGCCACTTTAAAGAACCCTTTAGGGTTCTACATGTAACCTTTTTTTCTTTCTTAGAGTGTAGGCCTACATTGGACGTGGCTTTGTCTCTGCCTGATGATACTTTCGAAAGTATCATTTAATTGCATTCAAAATTAGTGTAATGGATTTCCTGAGGAACTAGGAACGTCTTTTCGTCTGTAAATAAAAATATAAAGTCTTCAACAAACCGTCCAATACACATTAAGTTTCCTTGCTACTACCGCAAGGCACTCTGGGAACTGCGCTTTATATGGTATAAAACCCGTGTGTCCGCAAGTTGTGTATCCGTGTAAGCTGTATATCTATATCCTAATTGACGCTGGTGGAACTAGTAGGGGAATTAAGTTTTAAAACAAAAATTATGATAAGCTCATCGCTGTAACGCACAGAAAATACATGAAATGCGAATATATATATATATATATAATGTATATATATATATATATATATATATATATATATATACATATATATATGCCTATATCAAAATAATGTACCTGCTCCCTCGACTACGGTCATGAAAGGATCTTCTTATGTCATGCTAATACATGTATATAGGCCTATATAGGCCTATATTTATATATATATATATATATATATATATATATATATATATATATATATATTAATATGGTATATCCTAGGCAAAAAGTTAAATTGTTTAGGTAGATCTATGCTTTGAACAATGTTTTGAGTGAATAGGGGAGGCCATACGCTCCAGCCTTTACTGCAGTCAGGTTGATGACGTCATGTCATTGTGTCTCCTTGACAACCGTGACGTCACTGAACCTGAGGTTCAGTTTCTCATGATATTTTCGTGTGAGCACAAGCTATTTAGCGAAGCTTTGTACAAAGTATCCTGAAACTTCCTTATACCCTTGTGTATTCAAGCCGGTATCACAATGAACTCGATCGCTTTTAGACTCGCTAAAGCAGAAAGGACAAGCCAATGGATACGCGACCATGAGATCTACGTCACGGAGGGCTCCCCGACCGTCCAAGAAGACTGCAGCGACCTGGCCCAAAGGTAAATTTATAAAAATCTGTTCTTCCCAAGAAAGATGCTCCCATTTTTACCCACCAAATACTGTCGCTACGTCACAATTAATGTGCTTTAGTAGTTTAGCATATACATAAACTAATAAATCACATTCTAAGCATACTTTGTGAATCAAAATCCACCGACATTTCATAGATTAATGATGGGTAATGACTGATAATAGTGTTAGGCCTATACCATCTACAACGTGACAGGCCCGCATAGTTGGATTAAATTTGTCTTACCAATTTTATTTTTAACAATGACGTACGTGACTTTATAATTTATAAACCTTCCCCTCTAATATATGATTTGATATTTGTATTAATATAAATCGTTAAATATCATAAAACCCCTCGCATAAATATCCTCAAAAGACATGAACAATGGCGGTCGCGTGGCAACCACCAAGCCGGCGACCGATGATGCGCGCATGCGCTACATTTTGTTTTGGTTACGCACGTTGTGATGACGTCATTTTGTTAGCACCACTGGTCCTTCTCTTTCCACCTTTACGCTTGAGTTTGTGAGTGTGATCTTTTCGAGCAATGTACGAAACGTTACACTTAATGATTTCATGGTCGTGCCTTACGTAGTTAGTATATTAAACAACGTATATAACAAAAGAGGTGCCCAAACATGCGTGTGTCCTACGCTCTATCGGTTTCTAACAATCTCCCCTAAATGAGGATTCAAGCGACTGTGTTGTATTATATATAAGTCGGTATAATCTGTTTGAAATTATAATATTTTTATATCATTTCTTCCGTGAACTGTATTGTAACTTATACGAATAATTTTAGTATTTTACGTCCATCGGACCACATGCGCTGGGAATACACAGACCTGTGCATGTGAAAATTGATAGCTTATTTATTTCATGCACCTGGAATCAAATATTGATCGTACAAAGTTTTAGGAACTGAATATGGTTAAGCCTATAATACTAGTTAATTTACGTTAATATAAATTTATATTACTTTATTAAGTTGATATAAGTCAATTTAAATAAACATAAGTCAATATAAGTTAATGTTATTTGATATAATAAAATATAACATGTTTTCTCAGTTTCACTGACTGTTTGATGAATATAGATATAACATTGAATACTGCGTATAAAATTCTTTTAATATAATATAATCTTATATAATATAATGTATAATAAATTATAATATAATATAATATAATACAATATAATTCAAACATGTTCAACTCACTATCACTGAACAAAACACAGATGTAACCCTGACAAAGACGTACATGGCTAACATAATGTGAATAAAATATAGATATAATGTGATATAAGTCAGATACAATAAAATACCATTTCATAATATCACATAATATAAAATGATTCAATAAAATATGAGACAATATAATAATGAGATATAATGTAATGTTATGTCTTTCAGTGTATAATATAATATATATTATAATATAATATAACATATAATATTATTTATCATCACATTAAAAGACACGACATAATATATATATATATTTGATATAATGTAGTATAATAATATATAATATAATAAAAACAAAATTTCTCATTATCGTTGTCTTTATAAATATATATGTGACTTTCAATTGTACGCTATAATATAATAATGTAATATTATAAAATAATATAAAATAATAACTTATTAAGGTTATAAAATGTAAGATATTTTAATTAAATATGGCAAAACATGACATTATGTATTGAAACATTATTTAATGGAAAAACCAGACATGATATTACATAACATAACATGATTTGCCATACTGTAATAATATTATATAATATAAAAGGACATGAGATATTACAATGTAATGTGATGTAATATAATAGAACATTACCTTACATAATAAAATGAAATAAAATATAATGAAACATGTTAAAATGTAACATAACACAAAAAATACATAATATAACACAACATAATATAATATAACATAATATAATACATGACATAGATTAATATGATACAATGTAATATAATATAAAAAACATAAATATTATAATATAAAATGACATGACAATATAATATGAAAGAGTATACATAATATGACAACATAATATAACTTAAATTATATGATATAATTTGATTTCGTGCTCGTAAATGTAAATTAATACAAAACGAGTTTTATAACCTCCTTTGACTGCATGGTATGCCACACTGGAAACAACACATTACATTCTTAATATATTCATTTATATAATATTATATAATGTATAAATAGTCTTTTGATATAACATAATATTACATAATGCGATATAACATAATATGATACTATATAATGTAACCAAAAAAATCAAATAATATTTGTTTTCATTGTCACAGAACACCTGATAATCACATGAGTGACATTCATTAATCCGTCTCCTGTTGTCTTTCGTTTACATAAAAAGTATGATACATTTATTTACAGGAAAAGTAGCAGTTTAAGTCCCGGCATGCGTCAGCACACAACAGGTAACGTAGTCCACGTGGTGAGTATCAGGAATAGGTTTTCCCGCCTTTTCAGGACCATCAGACAGTTACCAAGATTTATATGGAAAGGAACTAAAAACCTCGGAGCCTGTTTTAGGCGGGAACGACCAGCAGACGACATAGAACAGACCGACGACGTAACAAGTATATGGACCGTCACAGGAGTCCGGAAGCAAGCATCGTCCGTAGAGGAGATACTTTGTGACCATATCCCGGGGTATGACCCACTGGAAATACTTCATAAAATCTGTCTGCAAAGCGACTTGTCCAGCGTGTCTGATCCAGACTCGGCCCAGAGATTAATTGGACGCGATGTGCTAGATCAGGCGGTTCACGACAAAGTTGGGACCTTCATGGGGGAGGTGTTCCAGGACTCTCTCGATGACTCGAGTCTGACAGAAGTACGGACACACAGACCACCGACTGACGAAGATATGGAGGGTGACTTGAGCCTTAAGTCTGAACTTAATGACTCCATGGTCTTTAGGTTTACGAGCAATGCTCAAAGTGACCAGGCTTCAGCTGGCTGTTCTATTGGCGCCCTTGACTTAGCAGTGATGACTGTTGAGTCTAACGACGACCAGACTGACGTTTTGCCTGCCATCCTGACTAAAAAACCTGGCTCTACTACTGACCAGGCTTCAGCTGGCACTTTAAATTGCGCCTCTGACTCTACTTTGATGACTGTTGACTATAACCTAGACATCCAGACTGATCCCGTATTGACTGAAAGCCTGACTAACAGCCTTGATTCATACCAGGCTTCGGCTGACACTTTGAGTGGCGCCTTTGACTGCACGATGGTGACTACTGACTGTATCAAACACACCGTTTTGACTAACAACTTGGCTACTAAAATTGACTCTACTCTGACCACTGCAGTGCCATGTAGCAACGTCGAGAGTAATGATATTTTGATTGACACACTGGCTAGCAGCTTTGACTGTGCTATGACCACCTCAGAGTCTATCGACAACATCCCAAGTGCCAACGTTTTGACCAACACCCTGAATACCCTCGACTCTACAACCGTCCAAGGTTTGACGGAAATTTCAGGTGATACCATTGACCACACAATGACCACTGTTAAGTCTAAAAACGACGTTGCACGATCTATTGACTTAACCCAGACTGAACAGAGTTATGAGGGCGTCCTTAGCGCCGAGTCGTCACCCAGGGACATTAAATTTACGACAGCTTTGGATCACAAGACTTTTAGTAATAGTTTTAGCATACGTAATGATCGCATGGGCAACACTGTATATAATACACGGAGTGTGATGTTATCACGAAGTGCACCAGAACTGAATAAAATACCCGACTTGACTTTTGATACGGAGGTTGACAAGAAACTGGCTGGTGACGGTGGCACTTTCTCCAAACATTCTGCACAGCATGCGCCATCTAGCGACCATTTTCGAAATGAGTTTCTGTCAGATGGCACTAACGGGAGTCTGAGGTCTTGGGCCTCTCTCTCTGACCTGAACAGGACCCAGCTACAGGGCTCTGGACTGGGGTCTTGGACATCCATTATAGACCTACACAAACTGTAATTAAGACAGACAATGCTAACATGGTAACATTGACTAGATACATTCTTTAGCTAAGACATGACGAAAAACTTCTTCAAATCCTAGTTAGGATGAGTGTAGGTTTATTCCCTGATTTAATTCAAACAATTCAAGTTGAATAAACGGTTGAGATGGGTGGAGGTCATAGGCCCTACTCAATCTAGTATTTAATTTAAATGTAGCAAAATGAAATATCTTTATTAAATAAACGGTACAGATAGGCGTTAGTTAAATACCCTACTCAATCCAGCATATATATAGTTTTGCACAGATGCAGCAAAAGGTTTCTCTCAATCATTGAATGGTTCAGATAGGCATAAGTTCAATACGTACCCTACTTAGTCCAGTATCATTTAGTTGAGAACAGTTGTTGTTGAGAGAATGTCTCAGTTAAAAATTGGTTGAGATTGGCGTAGGTAAAAGGCTCTGTTCAATCTAGTATTTAGTATATAACACATATAGCTAAAAGAAATTTCACAACTTAATTGACAGTTGAGATGGGCGTTTGTCAAATATCCTATACTCAATGCAGTGTTAAGTTGAGAACAGATGTAGTTGAACGAATGTCTCAGTTTAAAGGAGAGTTGAGATACGCGAAGGTTGAAGGCCCGGCTCAGTCCAGTATTTAGTTTTTTTACTGTTGCAGCTAAAATAATTCTCTCAATTTAATAAACAGTTGAGATAGGCGTAAGTAAAATATCCTATACTCAATGCAGTGTTTAGTTGAGAACAGATGTGGTTGAGCGAATGTCTCGGTTAAAAAAAGAGTTGAGATAGGCGTAGGTTGAAGGCCCTGGTCAGTCCAGTATTTATTTTTTTAACAGTTGCAGGTAAAATAATTCTCTCAATTTAATAAACAGTTGAGATAGGCGTAAGTAAAATTTCCTATACTCAATGCAGTGTTTAGTTGAGAACAGATGAAGTTGAACGAATGTCTCAGTTTAAAGAAGAGATAGGCGTAGGTTGAAGGCCCGGCTCAGTCCAGTTTTTAGTTTTATTTACAGCTGCAGCTAAAATAATTCTCTCAATTTAATAAACAGTTGAGATAGGCATAAGTTAAATATCCTTTACTCAGTGTTTAGTTGAGAACAGATGTAGTTGAACGAATGTCTCAGTTAAAAGAAGAGTTGAGATAGGCGTAGGTTGAAGGCCCTGCTCAGTCCAGTATTTATTTTTTTACAGTTGCAGCTAAAATAATTCTCCCAATTTAATAAACAGTTGAGATAGGCGTAAGCTGAATATCCTATACTCAATGCAGTGTTTAGTTGAGAACAGATGTAGTTGAGATAATGTCTCAGTTAAATGAAATGTTACGATAGGCGTAAGTTGAAGACCCTATTCAACCCAATTCTTATATAGTTTAGATCAGATATATCCAAGAGATTTCTCTCAATCATTAAATGGTTCAGATAAGCGTATACGTTAAATACCCAATACTTAGTCCAGTATTTAGTTGAGAACAGAAGTTGTAGAGAGAATGTCTCAGTTAAATAATCGGTTGAAGTGGGAATAGGTTAGAGGCCCTGCTCAATCCAGGATTTAGTTTATAACAGATGTAGTTAAGATAACGTCTCACTCTCAGGTATAAAGGCATAAGTTAAAGACCCTTTACTCAGCCTCAGTCAAATTAAAAATTGAGAAGGGCATAGGTTAAAGACTCGTCTAAAAATAATATTCGGACGAGCTGCGGCTCAGGTTAACAGCAGCCTGAGTCCAATAAAGGATTGAGAAGGGCGTAGGTTAAAAAACCCGTCTCAATCAAATCTACACATGGGATGACGACCAGGTTAAACAGCCACCTCGGTCAAATTAAGAATTGAGAAGGGGGCAGGTTTAAAAGACCTGTCTCAATAAAGTATACACACGAGATGAAGACCAGGTTAAACAGCCGCCTCGTTAGAATTAAGAATTGAGAAGGGCGTAAGTTTAAAGACCCGTCTCAAATATTTACACGAGGTGAGGCCAAGGATAAACAGCATCAGTCAAATCAAAGATTGAGAAGTGCGTAGGTTTATTGACCCGTCACAATCAAGTATACACACGAGATGAGGACCAGGTTAAACAGCCGCCTCGTTAGAATTAAGAATTGAGAAGGGCGTAGGTTCAAAGACCCGTCTCAAATATTTACACGAGATGAGGCCAAGGATAAACAGACGCCTCGGTCCAATAAAGGTTTGAGAAGGCGTAGGTTTAAAATCCCGTCTCAATCAAATATGCACATGAGATGATCCCTGGTTTAAAAGCCGCCTCAGTCAAATTAAGGATTGAGAAGGGTGTAGGTTTAAAGACCCGTCTCAAACATTTACACGAGATGAGCCCAAGAAGAAACAGCTGCCTCAGTCAATTAAAGATTGAGAAGGGCGTAGGTTTATTGACCCGTCTCAATCAAATATTCGGACGAGATGATGCCATGGATAAATATCCGCTTCGGTCAAACTAAAGATTGAAATTACGCCTCGGTCCAATAAAGGACTGAGAAGGCGTAGGTTTAAAGACCCGTTTCAAATATTTACACGAGATGAGGCCAAGGATAAACAGACGCCTCGGTCCAATAAAGGTTTGAGAAGGCGTAGGTTTAAAATCCCGTCTCAATCAAATATGCACATGAGATGAGCCTTTATTTAAAAGCCGCCTCGGTCCAATTAAGGTTTGAGAAGGCGTAGGTTTAAAATCCCGTCTCAATCAAATATGCACATGAGATGAGCCCTGGTTTAAAAGCCGCCTCAGTCAAATTAAGGATTGAGAAGGGTGTAGGTTTAAAGACCCGTCTCAAATATTTACACGAGATGAGGCCAATGATTAACAGCCTCAGTCAAATAAAGATTAAGAAGGGCGTAGGTTTAAAGACCCGTCTCAAACATTTACACGAGATGAGCCCAAGAAGAAACAGCTGCCTCAGTCAGTTAAAGATTGAGAAGGGCGTAGGTTGATTGACCCGTCTCAATCAAATATTCGGACGAGATGAGACCCAGTTTAAACAGCCGCTTCAGTCAAATTAAAGATTGTGAAGGGCGTAGGTTTAAAGACCCGTTCAAACATTTACCCGAGATGAGGCCAAGGATAAATATCCGCCTCGGTCAAACTAAAGATTGAGAAGGGCGTAGGTTAAAAACCCGTCTCAAATATTTGCACGAGATGAGGCTTAGGGTTAACAGCCACCGACAAATTAAAGATAGAGAAGGGCGTAGGTGAAAGACCCGTCTCAATCAAATATACACAAAATGGGGCT
Source organism: Sipunculus nudus (assembly GCA_026874595.1). Classification (NCBI taxonomy): domain Eukaryota; kingdom Metazoa; phylum Annelida; class Sipuncula; order Golfingiida; family Sipunculidae; genus Sipunculus; species Sipunculus nudus. The sequence continues at coordinate 44,648,922 of CM049306.1, read as the reverse complement.
CAGGATAAACAGCCGCCTCGGTCAAATGAAAGATTGAGAAGGGCATAGGCTAAAGATCCGTCTCAATCAAATATACACAAGATGAGGCCCTGGTTAAACAACCGCCTCAGTCAAATTTAAGATTAAGAAGGGTTTAGGTTAAAAGACCCGTCTCAAACATTTACAACAGATGAGGCCAAGGATAAATATCCGCCTCGGTCAAACTTAAGATTGAGAAGGGCATAGGTTAAAAACCCGTCTCAAATATTTACACGAGATAAGGCCAAGGGTAAACAGCCTAAGACAAATTAAAGATTGAAAAGGGCGTAGGTTAATGACCCGTCTCAATCAAATATACACAAGAAGGGGCTCAGGATAAACAGCCGTCTCGTTAGAATTAAGAATTGAGAAGGGCGTAGGTTTAAGGACCCGTCTCAAATATTTACACGAGATGAGGCCAATGATTAACAGCCTCAGACAAATTAAAGATTAAGAAAGGCGTAGGTTTAAAGACCCGTCTCAAACATTTACACGAGATGAGCCCAAGAAGAAACAGCTGCCTCAGTCAATTAAAGATTGAGAAGGGCGTAGGTTTATTGACCCGTCTCAATCAAATATTCGGTCGAGATGAGGCCATGGATAAATATCCGCTTCGGTCAAACTAAATATTGAGAAGGGCGTAGGTTAAAAACCCGTCTCAAATATTTACACGAGATGAGGCCAAGGGTAAACAGCCTCAGACAAATTAAAGATTGAAAAGGGCGTAGGTTAATGACCCGTCTCAATCCAATGTACACAAAAAGGGGCTCCGGATAAACAGCCGCCTCGTTAGAATTAAGAATTGAGAAGGGCGTAGGTTTAAGGACCCGTCTCAAATATTTACACGAGATGAGGCCAAGGATAAACAGACGCCTCGGTCCAATAAAGGACTGAGAAGGCGTAGGTTTAAAGACCCGTTTCAAATATTTACACGAGATGAGGCCAAGGATAAACAGACGCCTCGGTCCAATAAAGGTTTGAGAAGGCGTAGGTTTAAAATCCCGTCTCAATCAAATATGCACATGAGATGAGCTCTGGTTTAAAAGCCGCCGCAGTCAAATTAAGGATTGAGAAGGGTGTAGGTTTAAAGACCCGTCTCAAATATTTACACGAGATGAGGCCAATGATTAACAGCCTCAGTCAAATAAAGATTAAGAAGGGCGTAGGTTTAAAGACCCGTCTCAAACATTTACACGAGATGAGCCCAAGAAGAAACAGCTGCCTCAGTCAGTTAAAGATTGAGAAGGGCGTAGGTTGATTGACCCGTCTCAATCAAATATTCGGACGAGATGAGACCCAGTTTAAACAGCCGCTTCAGTCAAATTAAAGATTGTGAAGGGCGTAGGTTTAAAGACCCGTTCAAACATTTACCCGAGATGAGGCCAAGGATAAATATCCGCCTCGGTCAAACTAAAGATTGAGAAGGGCGTAGGTTAAAAACCCGTCTCAAATATTTGCACGAGATGAGGCCAAGGGTTAACAGCCACCGACAAATTAAAGATAGAGAAGGGCGTAGGTGAAAGACCCGTCTCAATCAAATATACACAAAATGGGGCTCAGGATAAACAGCCGCCTCGGTCAAATGAAAGATTGAGAAGGGCATAGGCTAAAGATCCGTCTCAATCAAATATACACAAGATGAGGCCCTGGTTAAACAACCGCCTCAGTCAAATTTAAGATTAAGAAGGGTTTAGGTTAAAAGACCCGTCTCAAACATTTACAACAGATGAGGCCAAGGATAAATATCCGCCTCGGTCAAACTTAAGATTGAGAAGGGCATAGGTTAAAAACCCGTCTCAAATATTTACACGAGATAAGGCCAAGGGTAAACAGCCTAAGACAAATTAAAGATTGAAAAGGGCGTAGGTTAATGACCCGTCTCAATCAAATATACACAAGAAGGGGCTCAGGATAAACAGCCGCCTCGTTAGAATTAAGAATTGAGAAGGGCGTAGGTTTAAGGACCCGTCTCAAATATTTACACGAGATGAGGCAAAGGATAAACAGACGCCTCGGTCCAATAAAGGACTGAGAAGGCGTAGGTTTAAAGACCCGTTTCAAATATTTACACGAGATGAGGCCAAGGATAAACAGACGCCTCGGTCCAATAAAGGTTTGAGAAGGCGTAGGTTAAAATCCCGTCTAAATCAAATATGCACATGAGATGAGCCCTGGTTTAAAAGCCGCCTCAGTCAAATTAAGGATTGAGAAGGGTGTAGGTTTAAAGACCCGTCTCAAATATTTACACGAGATGAGGCCAATGATTAACAGCCTCAGTCAAATTAAAGATTAAGAAGGGCGTAGGTTTAAAGTTCAAGACCCGTCTCAAACATTTACACGAGATGAGCCCAAGAAGAAACAGCTGCCTCAGTCAATTAAAGATTGAGAAGGGCGTAGGTTTATTGTCCCGTCTCAATAAAAAATTCGGACGAGATGAGGCCCAGGTTAAACAGCCGCTTCAGTCAAATTAAAGATTGTGAAGGGCGTAGGTTTAAAGACCCGTTCAAACATTTACCCGAGATGAGGCCAAGGATAAATATCCGCCTCGGTCAAACTAAAGATTGAAAAGGGCGTAGGTTAAAAACCCGTCTCAAATATTTGCACGAGATGAGGCTAAGGGTAAACAGCCACCGACAAATTAAAGATAGAGAAGGGCGTAGGTGAAAGACCCGTCTCAATCAAATATACACAAGATGGGGCTCAGGATAAACAGCCGCCTCGGTCAAATGAAAGATTGAGAAGGGCATAGGCTAAAGACTCGTCTCAATCAAATATACACAAGATGAGGCCCTGGTTAAACAACCGCCTCAGTCAAATTAAAGATTGTGAAGGGCGTAGGTTTAAAGACCTGTCTCAAACATTTACACGAGATGAGGCCAAGGATAAATATCCGCCTCGGTCAAACTTAAGATTGAGAAGGGCATAGGTTTAAAACCCGTCTCAGATATTCGGACGAGATGAGGCCAAGGGTAAACAGCCTCAGACATATTAAAGATTGAGAAGGGCGTAGGTTAAAGACCCGTCTCAATCAAATATACACAAGATGGGGCTCAGGATAAACAGCCGCCTCGGTCAAATGAAAGATTGAGAAGGCGTAGGTTTAAAGACCCGTCTCGATCAAATATACACACGAGATGAGGCCCAGGTTTAACAGCCGCCTCAGTCAAATTAAGAATTGAGAAGGGGGAGGTTTAAAAGACCCGTCTCAAATATTTGCACGAGCTCAGGCCAAGGATAAACAGCCCCAGTCAAATTACAGATTGAGAAGGGCGTAGGTTTAAAGGCCTGTCTCAATAAAAAATTCTGTCGAGATTAGGCCGAGGTTAGACAGTCGTATTAGTCAGATTGAAAACTGAGAAGGGCGCAGGTTTACAAACCCAACTCAATCAAATGTACACTGTATTGAGGTATTGACAGTCACTCTAATCTCGTCCATAAAAAGGATAACCCCCTAGTAAACACGCCAGATACCGCGGTATCTGAAGGTCACAAGCCCTTAACACAAGTGTGAGTGGTAGAGGTTTATCCTGTGTAGGAATTTGTTATTGCTTCATCATCATATTGTTATCATCAGTATCAATATTGCTCAACAGCCATCATCTTTTTTTATTATTATTAGGTCATCAGTGACCTAAACATCATTACAAGATTCGTAATCACCAGCATCATAATCCCATATCCATTCCTTGCATTTGATCAATATCATAGCCGTCGCAACACCTCGCTTCATGGTACCATCACCATTAGTTATTATAGTTTATAATAGTTTATTTTTTTATTAATTTTTTAAACCTTAACCTCATCACTATCAACTTCTTCATCACCGCTTAACAGAATATGAAGCTACATCTTATCACGGTCACTACCATTTTCGGTATTATTATTTCTATATGTAACATTGACTTCAAGGCCGTCTTAAATAATCATAATCATTATCTCACCACTATCACTCCCATTGTCCTTATTATAATTCCTGTAAAGTCATTATCGGCTTCAAGGCTATCACAATCATCGATTCATCACCATCATCATCTTTCCACTAACTCTCCCATTGTTTTTTTTTATAACTTCGGTTGTCAACATTTTCTCCGCCATCATCATCTCAACACCATCACTCCCATTGTCATTATAATAATCTCTTCCCATAATCCACTTCACGGCCGTTATCATCATCATCACTGGTTGAAGCAGTCCGTCAGAAATGTGGATATAGCATATGTTTGTTCTGTGATATTTCATTTTAAATGATTATATACGAAAGACAGAAGGAGAGTATTACTTAAATGTAATTGCCATATTTGTCTTTTTGTCAATGTCAATAAAGACAAACGCTAAAGTGTATTTTACAACAGCAACAAAAGTTCAACATAAATATATGTTGTCCCATAGATTTCATTGTCACGCTTCGCGTGCTGTACTCCACGTTCGGCACTTCTTTCTTTTCTTTAAAGGAAAGGTCCATGGCTTGTTGGTGGCACTGTCTATTGAATAAGGATATAAAGGTATCCATATGATAAGAATGACATATTATTATTAAATCTCCTGGGTTTCAGGTTTTATATACACGGGGTAAGGAATAATCCAGAGATCATAACTTGTCCTCAAAACATTAAGGAGCGGATCTCTATCTGAAATTCTATAACCAGATTTTACCATTATCCCATTGAGGCACCGGCCGGTTTCGAACCGGGGACCTTCAGCACCGAACTCCTTAACCACTAGGCTACGTCCTACCCCCTACGTGCGGCACATCTTGCATTAATGCATTTTCTTTTATATATGAGAATCGTGATATTAATTTCAGATAGTACTTTATTATAAATAAAAGAATTTTCCCCGTAAATAAAATAAAATTTTTTATCTTTTTATCGATAATCAAAACTGCTTTTTTTATTAAATATAATTGTTACCTTTTTGACATTCCTTATCCTTCAAAATCAATAGAATTCATGCGTTAAGGCAATATATAAGTCAAGTTTGAAATCCATATGTCATTCCAAATTTGAGTTATTAATTATCAAGTAAAAAATTAACCGGACATACAGAGAGACTAACGGACGGACAGACGGACAGGGTGATTGATATAGGGCATCTGCTTATTCAAGGTGGGCCCTAAAACACATACACTGAAAATCAAAAATTTGTACGGGAACACATTTAGCGCGTTCCGGAACTCAAACACATCAAATTTTGCTGTGTATGAGGCATTAAATGTGTTTCGTTGAGTCAGAACACACTCACCGTGTTACCAAACGCATTATTCCGCTCAAACACATCTGTTTTCCAAAATGTGTTTGGAAATGTGTTTGGGAACACATCTACTGTGTTTGAGTATGTGTTTCAAAACACATGTAATGTGTATGCGCCTTTCCCCAAGAGGGAGTTGGTTGTCACGTGATACATAACCGCCAAATTCAAAAACAGTCTGGTCTTTGTTCGGGTGGCCCATCATCTCAGTAGACATAACTGGCAGAGTACATGCTGCAAGGTCTGAGGTAAGTTAAGAATGTATTGTTTTTTTCAAAATCGGCTATATGTGGAATGTCTTAATTATATGTACAGTCAGTAAGAGCACTGAGTGTTAATTATCCAGATTTAGATGATGATGCCTGCATTGCATGCCTGCCTGACTGCGACATTGCCCCTAAAATAATATGTATACAGTCATGCAGTTTACAAGGAATGTGCAAGGAGATTTATATTATACATGTATATAACATATTTTTGTCGTACTTAACAACTTAACATTACCAAAGACGTTATTTTTATATAATTCCAACTGTTCACTGTATATGCATGCAGGGCCATGCACAAAGTTCATGAAGCTTCGCTCAGTACAGGGCACATGTAACAACTGCTGATAAGACAGCAGGCAGCTTGTTGTAGAACAGGGTCAGGTTTGTAACCCTATAAGGTTGTCACAGTCGCAGCGTGCTTTTATACAGCCACACTCTTGCTATGTTGGTGACTTAGCTACATATATGCCCCCCCCCCCCTCCCCACCCGAGTAGTAAATGCTAATATACAACTGCACAATGTTTCATGCCGGTTTGTTTTTTTAATTTCTTATACGTTCGTTTTCTTATTTTATAGGACTTAAGCCCACCCAAGTCTTTATGCTCTTCAAGAAGAGGAGCGAAATGAGGCTGTCTCAAGACTGCTGGTGATCCAATTAAGAGAGCTACATCATAGATGAATGCACAATTACTCCAGACTCATTGAACTTATATTTACCATATATTATGACATTTCGGCAACTTGCACTCTGCATATATACCCCATTTCTGTATATTATAGTAAGTGCATCACTTGGTTTAGTTATAATCTGGGGTGTTTTTCTCAGATTCTTGGCCTGCATACTACAGAAAAACATCATTAGAGACCTGTGTCTCTGTATTCAATAAGGACAAGGACTATAATATATTTTTTTCATAAACTGAATAAATATACGGTGAAAATATTATAATAAATGGTTCAAATTTGTGTAACTGCTTTTGTTATTTGTTTTCTGTGTTACAGGTGAATATACAGCTGAATTATATGGATTAGATACTTTTATTTCTTACTTATTCCAGTCTCAAGACCAGGCAAGCTACATGTATTTGGAACTTTTGCAGAACACATTTTAGCACATTCAGAACACATCAAATGCGTTTCAGAACACATTTATATTATCATACACATTTACTGTGTTTCCGTACACATTTATTGCCTCGTCCCAGATACAACTCTCTAACACATCTCTATGTGTTTCCAAACACATGTGTGTGTTCCGAAACACGTCTATGTGTGTTCCAAACACATTTATATGTGTTCCCAAACACATCTATGATGTGTTACAAAACACATTAAATTTATCATACACATTAATGTGTTTCTGTACACATTTTAATGCCTCATCTCAGATACAAGTCTCGTACACATTTAAATGTGTTCCCAAACACATTTTTGGTTTTCAGTGTAAGGTTTCATGACACCATGAAACCACAGTTGCGAATCTGATAGTATCAATATAATTTGGCAGTCTCATAATAAAGAGAAAAATGCATTAAAAAAAGGAGAAAAAAATACAGGGGCCTTAATTAACACACATGATTTCAGGTCACAGATGAAACCACAGTTGCGAATATGATAGTCTCAAAATAAAGGAAAAAATACATAAAATAGACTAAAATACAAGTGGCGCCACCAGTCTTCAGGAACTGGAAAAAAACAATCATAATCAATTAACACAATGGGTTTTTTAGACACTAGATGAAACCACAGCTGAGAAACTGGCATAACAGTTGTCATGTGATGGTCTCAAAAACAGAAAAAAATCGTTATCATTCTAGAAAAAACAGGTGGCCTCACCAGATTTCGGGAACTAGCAAAACTAGTCATAGCAAATATTCAAGGCAAGTTTCATGGCAATCCATGCATTAATTATAAAGATCCTGGATGTTTTGTATATTTTTTTATTTATTTTTAGGGGGTACTTACAAGTCCCATAACTCGGAGGATAAAGGTTGCAGTGACCTCATTTCAGGTATCCTAGGAGATTTTTTATTAACCTACCAGGATATTCGGTTACAAGTTTCTAGAATTTTCTAAACATACCGTACATCGAAATACACCCGCCCGTCGGTCACGATATACGCGTTTTTCTTCAATCAAACAGTGAAATAAAGTAAAATTCAGATTATATGTAAAATTTGAGCTTTCGTTAAACGACCGCGTCCATGCAGACCATGCTTTGTATAAACCTGCGCACCCATCCAGACCACATCAATCTGAACCACTCCCACGAACCGCACGCCCATCCAGACCACATCAGTCTGAACCACTCCCACGAACCGCACGCCAATCCAGACCACATCAATCTGAACCACTCCCACGAACCGCACGCCCATCCAGACCACATCAGTCTGAACCACTCCCACGAACCGCACGCCAATCCAGACCACATCAATCTGAACCACTCCCACGAACCGCACGCCCATCCAGACCACATCAGTCTGAACCACTCCCACGAACCGCACGCCAATCCAGACCACATCAGTCTGAACCACTCCCACGAACCGCACGCCCATCCAGACCACATCAATCTGAACCACTCCCACGAACCGCACGCCCATCCAGACCACATCAGTCTGAACCACTCCCACGAACCGCACGCCCATCCAGACCACATAAATCTGAACCACTCCCACGAACCGCACGCCAATCAATACCACATCAGTCTGAACCACTCCCACGAACCGCACGCCAATCCAGACCACATCAGTCTGAACCACTCCCACGAATCGCACGCCAATCCAGACCACATCAGTCTAAACCACTCCCACGAACCGCACGCCAATCCAGACCACATCAATCTGAACCACTCCCACGAACCGCACGCCAATCCATATCTCGCTGACACCTCTTAATGCCTGGCACATTCTGAAGCTTTTATTCACTGACCCATGAATTCAATCAAAATGAATTATGCATTTCTATTCTTAGAAAATGTTTGCTCCCCTTGCCGTATGTGTTACAATGACAGTCTTACGCAAACCTCATTTACTTGTTAAAACCAAAAGGGGGGGGGGGGGGTTCTAAGTCCAGTGCCTACACGCGATGTTTCAACAGTAGTGTATATAAATGAAGTATATATCAATATTACATTTGTTTAATCAAATTATTACTTATTGGGAGGCATGATAAAAGGGGTAAAACGTAAACTGATGAAATTTTTATATAATTTGTGTACGCAATAGGAAGCTGGTGGGGGACTGAATTACTGTCTACCCATTATTGAATTACAATTTCGGTATAAGATTCTTCTCTATATCTACAAAGCATTGGACGGTCTAGCCCCATCATGTACACGTGATCTTCTTGTAAAATATATTCCATCAAGGTCACTGCGTTCTGCAAAAAAGGGCACGTGGCAACACCGACGACTAGGACTGTTACAACTGAGGAGAAATGTTAAGGAATAGTTGCTCCGGCTCTTCAGTTACTTTTAAACCGCGTTTTAAAATGAATATACTTAAATCATACTACATTTAAACTCTACATTTGAACAAATTTTATCATTCTTACTTTTCTTAGTTAAGAGTTTCATAATTTAAGCTACGTTTTACTGTAGCTTTTATGCTTATTATTGTACAGCGCTATATCGCAGGATTTTATTCTGGATGTAGCGCTATATAAATACCAACAATAATAACAATAATAATAATAATATTTTTTAGAAGGAATGGGGGAAGTTTAGCGGGGAGGGGGGGTTATTTATCACTCTTTTATATTTTTGGAAGTGTGTGTGTGGGGGGGGGGGGGGGGCTGGGAAGCGGGGGTTTGGACAAACATGACTTTTTCTTATCTGATCAGAGAGGTGAAAGAGGGGGGAGGGGGCAACCATGACGTTTTCTTAAAAATCATTTGTTGGCAGGGAACTTTGGAAGGCTGAACTCATGGGTGTATTATGATTTTATGAGGGAGGGAGGGATGCTGAACCATTATATTTTTATTAGCGGGGGCTGTACTCATAACTTGTTTATATATTTTTGAGAGGAGGGGGCGGCGGATAAGCTCTTGACGGTATTATGATTTATGTAGGCACGGAAGTGTGAGTGTGTGTTGGGGGGGGGGGGGGTGTCTGAACGTATGAATGTGTTAGAATTTTGTAGGCTTTGAAGGGTTGGGGGGGGGGGTTGGACTGATGACTTTTGTTATTAGTTTAAACGATGGAAACGCAGGGGGTGAACTCATTACCGTTTATCACTATTTTTAGGCAGGGAAGGGGGAAAGTTGCTGAACTCATTACTCTTTTATATTTTTAGGGCGGAGGTGGGGCCTCAACACATAATTTCTTTTACAAATTAATGGAGGCAGGGAAGCATAAGGGGATGCACTCATTAACGTTTATAATTTTTTAGACAGGAATCAGGGAGCGGATGACGTGAACTCGTAAATGTTTATTTTTTAGGGAAACGTAATCGGGGTTGGGGTCACTACTGTTTATAATTTTCGAAGATTGTTGAACTTGGGAGGGGTTGAACTCATTTAGGGTTTACAACTTTTGGTAGAAGGAAGGGAAGGTGTCGAACTTACTATTGTATTGTAATTTGTAACAAGGCTGACTGAAGGCATAACTGTTTTATAATATTTTCGGGACGGGGAGCGAGTGGGGAGGTGATGAACTCATTACTGTTTATAACTAATGAAAGTAGGGAAGGGTGCAGAACCAACTACCGTTTTATAATTTTTAAACTTGTGGGGGTGGGCAGGGGGCAGGGGGTTCGTCTTAACATTTAGCCTTTTTTATGATTTTATTGGGGGCAGTGTCGGGTTTGAGGATGAGGTTTTGACTTAAGTTTTTGTTTTAAATTTTCAAAGGCAGAAAGGTGTGGCGGGGATGAACTCAATAGTTTTTACAATTTTTTGAGTTAGAGAAGTTGGAAAAGTGCTGAGGCCATTGCATCAGGCATTGAAACAGAATGGTGGGGCTGATTTTGTGAGTTTTTTTTTATAGGCAGAGAACCTTGGAAGGAAGATGAACTCACAGATGTGCGAACTATTCCAGCATTGTTTTAAAATATTTTGGCAGAGAGGGAGGAGTGGGGATATTTAAACAATGAACAGCTAGGTTTATCAGTTTCAGAGACATTGCAAGATGGAGGGTGTGAACAACATGGCACTTTTTGCAGTTTTTAGACATTTTATGGCAAGGGCAGAGGGGGTGCATTTATTAACTCGTGTTTATTAAGTCTGTGAAAAACAGGGGCCTTTATGATGACGGGGTTATCATATTTGGAGGCAAAATAAAACATGACTATTTTATCAGTGTGGGACCAACAGGAGTGAGTTCATGAGGATGAACTTCTATTAGGGTGTAAACGGACGGCCGTTATCAAAGTTTTGCACTGGGATCTTTTATTCAAAATAATACATGTCTAAATACATAATCATAGTTCTGCAACTGTCACTACTGGATAATTATTTGAAACCCGACAAAATATAAAAAAAATATTTGTGTAAAATCAATCCCCTCCATCCCCTTCTCTTTCGATCCCTATCCCTCATGGACTTGCTTCTTGGGCTGCGTGATATTATCAATATATCGATGTATCGCGAAACGGTGATGCGCATATTGTGTATTGCGATATAGTTTTCAAATATCGATATTTTTCGATATTTTGATAAAAGTGTCTAAAACGGATTTTTTAACAGAAAAAAATATGTTTCTGTTGCTAATTTAGACATTTAAATGGGTTGTGATTAATGACAGCCTTTAGGTGAAAGGCGCTTCCATGTCTTTAGGCGTTTAGTGGGAAATGTTCAAGAAGACCTGATATATATATATGTCACCCCTAACTTAACGTGAAAACTTTACAACGGATATATCCTATAAAACCATACGATGGGTTTACGCTCGCCACTTGATTTCACTCATCAAGAAATTAGATCCCGGCCATTACAGGTGACATTTCCAGGTTCTTTTAAGGACGTGTATTAAAATACCAGACAATCATACACCCAGATCAATAGAAACTATGAGACATCAGGTTAAATTCACAAATATAATTCAAGACAATACTTACAGAGACACAAATGTGAGTGTGTGCGTTGATGTGTCAATACGACCGTTCTTCACATAAAAATTACAGGATATTTACTGAGTCCATGGTTTGTATAAAACAATAAAGTCCAGTTCCTTCAGAGATCTCTGGTTACTGTTTTGTGTAGAATCTAGCGTATGGTTAGCACCATATAGATCTAGCCTTTCTGAGTTTAGCGATCTTCAACTGATCTTGCTTGTCAGCGACCCGGGTAGGTTTACGTTCACATGAATGCAATAGCGCTCTTTGTTTACGTAGAGCTTAGAGTCCTTGACCTTGCTCGTGTAGCAATGGTTTCACGGCTTACGGCGGTTATGTATTTAGGTCAAGCTGAACTAGGCCGGCAGGTGACGAGCGCTCTTTCACTTTATCGCCAATACGAAACTCTGTCGGCAGCACGGCTGAGTTCTCATGAGCTGGGTCCTTGCCTCATGTAGAAGCTTGCTTCTATGCCGTTCCTGGCGTTTCAATGTTCCTATTCCCGTGCGTGCGTGCTGCCACCTCAAGCTTCAAGACCCAACTGAACCAACGATCAGCGTCTCTTCTTGAAGTCTGACGTCACAATCGCCTGTTCACTGTGTACGGCAATCCGGTTCTCTGATTGGCTTGTTTCTCAAGTGTCCCATATAAGGATATATGTGACCTAGTTTGACTGTTAGCGTCACCATGGCGACCCACATACCAAAATGTAATAATACACACGAAGCGTGACACGGATAAATCAGCTGATAGCCGATTGGATTTCATACAAGAATACACAATATATATATACAATCAAGACCTGTCAACGCTTTAGCATGACGCTTCACGTCAATATCAATAGAGAACAGACTTCGTTAAACTATGATACAAAACACCGTACATAAATGCACCTATTGTCTGGTGACATCACCCCCTCCTTTTAAAGAAAATACACGGTATTTTCTCGATACATCGTATCGTTCTATCTCACAGGGTCCAGCTAAACATATTTACATATAGCAATACATAAAAGTCATGTAACAAGTTGTCATTAGTACATGCCCACGGTCTATGACACAGGGCAAAATCCTGTACATGTTTAGACTTACCTGGCTAGACATTAAAGCTCATTACATCCTAACACTCAGGCAGTCTGCTAAGAAAATCAGGTCCATGGTTTAGTTTACCTGACACTGCTTCAATATCAAATCTAAACTCTTGTAGAACCAGTGCCCATCTCATTACTCTCTTATTAGCACATTTTGATTTGCTAATACACTTTAATGGTTTGTGGTCGGTCTGAATGGTGAACGGTCTACAAGCCAGGTACATCTCAAATTTCTGTACAGACCATACAATTGCTAATGACTCTTTCTCGATGGTGGAGTAATTTCTCTCCCTGGGCAATAGTTTACGACTGGCATAAGCTACTGGGTGCATGATCCCCTCGTGTCTTTGCATCAGGATACAGCCAATACCCACATCAGATGCATCACATTTCAAATAAAATCGTTTACTGAAATCAGGTAGCTTCAGTATGGGAGGGTCTGACAGTTTAGCCTTTAGAGAACAGTACGCGTTCTCGTGTACGGGTTTCCAGTCTAGTTTGTTAGGTTGACCTTTACGCGTTAGATCAGTCAAGGGCACCGCTATTTCCGCATAGTTTGGCACGAATTTTCGATAGTACCCTGTAAGACCTAGGAATGCTCGCAAAGCCTTCTTTGTCTTAGGTCTATCAGTGCTCTGTATTCTCTTGAGCAAAACTGGATTAGTGGCCAAGTTGCCCGTGCCTACAAGGTGTCCCAAAAACTCTAGGCTCTGGTAGCCTATGAAGGTTTTAGCTGGTTTAGCTGCTAAGTTTGCACATTCTAGTCTAACTAGCACTTCTCTAAGAGTTCTTAAGTGCTCGTCCCAAGTCTCTGCGTGTATTAACACGTCATCTACATAACATACTACATTCGGCATGTCGCTGAACATTTTCCGCATCATGCGGGTGAAAACCGCTCCGGCAGTTACCAGGCCGAATGGCATAACCCTAAATTGGTAATGGCCATCGGGTGTAACAAAGGCCGTCTTATCCCTGGATTCCTCAGAAACAGGGATCTGCCAGTAACCTTTCGTCAGGTCAAGCTTTGTAAAATACTGGCTTTTCGCGACTTCGACAAAAAGTGTTTCTGGATCCGGCATGGGTTCAGGATCGAACATGACTGATTGGTTCAGCTTTCGGTAGTCTATCACGAATCTAGTCTTACCGTCAGGTTTCCTAAGCAGGATACAGGGGGACGCATAGCTAGAATCTGACTGTTCAATAATGCCTAAGTTTAACATTTCCTGGATTTCTGTTCGCATTGTCTCTCGCAGTTCAAAAGGCACCCTATAGGGCCTAGTTTTTACAGGTACATCAGATGAGAGTTTAATGCTACATTCTACAACATTGGTAAGCTTGGGTACATCTGTGAATACATCCCCATATTGCCTAAGCAGACTGAGTATTTCACGGCGCTGACACTTGCCTAGGTCAGCATTTACCTGAACATCTCGCTCAGTCTGGCGGCGCGCATACGACGGTAACGACATGTGGGCATCCTCATCAATCCCTTCTGGGTTTAACTCTCCGAACACGGGAGGCTCTGTTTCCCCGTCTACACCGTCAGGATCATGTATAGAATCAGGTGCGCTCTTGGCTACCGCTGCCAGACTATGCTGGGGCTCGTTTCTAGCATGGTACCGTTTCAGCATATTCACGTGGAAGGTTTTAACCTTATCGCCAATCTTAATCCGATAGTCTAAGTCCCCAACCCTGTTTACAATAGTATAGGGGCCTTTCCACTGTACCATTAATTTGTTCCGCTCCGTCGGGAGTAACAACAAAACTTCGTCTCCGGCCTCAAACCTGCGCGTGCATTTACCTCTATCATATAACAGTTTGTGTCTGTTCGCTGATTTGTTCAACGCCTCTCTAGCTAACGCGCATGTGTCGCTTAGTTTGTCTTGTAGGTCCAGGACGTATTGGTACGTGGTTTTAGTCTCGACGCTAGTATCTCGCTTGGTCCACAGATCCCTTAGAATCCGCATCGGTCCTCTAACGATCCTACCATAGAGCAACTCAAAGGGTGAGAACCCTGTGCTCTCATGTGGCGCTTCTCGGTACGCAAAAAGCACGGCGCTGAGGTACCGATCCCAATCTCGCGGTCTTTCCTCGCACATCCGTTTCAACATTAACTTTAACGTTCCATTGAATCTCTCCACCATTCCGTTGCACATAGGATGGTAAGGAGTAGTGGTGAGCTGTCTTACAGACAAAACACGGCTAACTTCTCGCATGAGGTCTGACGTAAATTGTGTTCCCATGTCAGTAAGCACCTCTGACGGCACTCCTAACCGCGCATAAATATCAACTAGCGCATCAGCCACAGAGACTGTATCTATGTTCTTTAAAGCAACAGCCTCCGGATATCTAGTGGCATAATCCATAACGGTCAGAATATACCTGTGACCTCTCTCAGACGCTGGATGGATCGGCCCAACCAGATCCATCGAAATTCTACGCCAGGGCTCATCAATTAATGGCATCTGGCCTAACGTAGCTCCAGGCACCTTGCTTTTCGGTATGGTTTTCTGGCAAATGGGACAGGACTTGCAAAACTCAGCAATGTCATTATACATCCCTTTCCAGAAAAACTGAGTTCTCACGCGGTCGTGCGTTTTGTCTATGCCCTGATGGCCCGCCATAACCGCTTCGTGGCCCATCCTCATTACGTCGTACCGTAACGTCTGAGGTACCACCACTCGAGATCCATCTTGATCTCCCCGTTTATCACTCACAACCCGAACTAAATATCCGTCCTCAATTCTAAATGGACTATCATTTCTAGCCTCTCTAGCTAGCCTCCAATACGGCGCTAAAGACCCATCCTCCTCCTGCGCCTTCAAAAATTCGGCCGGACTCACATCGGCAACTGGGCTTGCAACATTCAAGCTACGCGTCGGTATCTGTTTCTCTCGTGCAGCGCTCCGTGTCTCCACCGCGGACGACACCTCCTTTTGTGACTCTACACCGTCACACACTATGCCTGAGGACCGCTCAGACTTCCACGTCGGGTCCGGATCATACGGATCACGCGCTCCCGCTACGTTACCTAGCGCTAAATCACATACAGCATCCCCGACCACCATTGCCTCGATAGTACCGACAAAGTACGCACAGTCCACATTAATCCTAGCCGTAGGAAATTGTCTTACAGACCCGTCGAACAACCTACACTCGACCTGGTGTCCGGTGAACTGATTCGGCTCCACGTACGACTCACGTATTCCTGCCGAGGAACATCCCGAATCCCGCAGCACCCTCGCTGACTTACCATTCACCAGCCCTTCACACACAGGTAACGAGATTCCGCCTTCTGTCTGGGCAGCAAATCCTAACGACTGACTCGGACTCTCTACTTCCGGTTTCACCGCACCGACTGTCTCCGTTTCCGCCTCGACTACTGCCATTGACATAGTCTCCGGCTTCTGTTTTGGGTTATACGGGGGGCTAAAATTAGTCCTATACCTCTGCTGATCGCCAGCAGCACGCCCTACTTGAGGGGAAGACCTAGGCCTCGACCGGGCACTAGTCTTACATTCCCGCGCCTTATGTCCCAGTTCATTACATAAATAACATCTGATGCCTCCTGATGGCTTAAATGTCTGACCGTCCGGACTGCGCTCAACCTCTCGCTTCTCTCTAGGCTGAGATACCGGTTGCGCTGGACGCGGCACATTATTGCCATAACGAGGACCTGCTGTAAGGCTGTGTACACCGTGAGCCTCCGTATAACTCTCGGCTAAGTCTACCATACTATCAAAGTCACGACACCGTCTCTCTTTCAAAAACATAGAGAGATCCCTACTACAGCAGTTTACGAACTGCTCACACATCAACAGGTTAACTACCCCGTCGTAGTCACCTCCGACCCCTGCCATCCCTATCCAATGGTCTAGGTATCCACTCAGTCTCACCGCAAACTGACTCGGCGTTTCGCCTCTCTCAGGCCTACAAGTCCGAAACTTGTGTCGATAACCCTCTTCGGTCATTTGGTATCGCTTTAACAAGGCTATCTTTAACTTATCGTAATCCATGGCCTCACTAACCGATAACTGTGTGTAAGTCCCTAGCGCCTTACCCCGCAGTAACGGACTCAGGTGTAACGCCCAATTCTCCCTATCATAGCCTTGACATACAGCTAATCGTTCAAATCGCTCAAGAAACGCATCTAGCTGATCGTGAGCCTCATCAAAAGGTGGAAGCTGGATTTTCGGGAATACATCCCTACTTCTCTCTTCTTTAACCCCAGAGTCAGACTTTAACCTTAGAACCTCTAATTCGTGGGCTCTAGCCTCTCGCTCGCGCTCTAATTCCCGCTGCTCACGCTCTAATTCCCGCTGTTCCTTCTCTATTTCACGTTGCCTAGCTCTTTCCTCACGTTCCTCATCCGCACGCCGTCTAGCCTCAACATAATCTTGTAAAGCCTGGTCCTTAAGCCCCAAGGCCTGTCCGCATCTAACAAGTGACTCTAACGTTTCCATGGTAACGCTCTAACCTAGTAAGATTCCAGTATCTAGTAATATCCGCTCTTAAAAATCCGTAAATACGTACTGTTAAAGCCAACCTAACGAACCGGCGGTATCCGTACAATAACACTACGGTAGCTCTACGCATCAAAATCTACTTATACGGACGGACGGACGGAAGGTCGGACGAAGGGTCAGACGGATGGACGGATGGATATCAAGATATCAATAAACACCATGCACCTATGATTACCATGCCAATCGGGAGGGGTAAACTTACCTGTCAAGAGACCCTACCACGTGACCAATCACAAACTAGTGTAGAAAAAATTATACCAGGGCGTATCTAACAACATCAAAAATTTTCACTCTAATCTGGGTTTATATCAACCCAATAATGATGTCCAGGTATCACTGAACTAGCATTACTCACAAAACATGCATGTGTTCTAGCCAAATCTACAAGGTATATGCCGATCTTGAAACAATGTTGTGCTTCAGGTAATATTCTCACTGAATAAATATTAACTCCTAACAGTGGGGTAATTTCATTGTGCAAGTATACACTACAACATCAGTTTGGTGTCATTTCCAATTATTAATTCTGATCAACTCTAGTTTGAGTATATGAATGTCTGGTTTCAGTACTGTTTTCTCAGTTCAAAACTTCTGAAACTTACTGTAATTAGCCAGTTTTTTTTTTTTAAGGCTAATTATATCCTGGCACGCTCGCCATACAATGTCACCCCTAACTTAACGTGAAAACTTTACAACGGATATATCCTATAAAACCATACGATGGGTTTACGCTCGCCACTTGATTTCACTCATCAAGAAATTAGATCCCGGCCATTACAGGTGACATTTCCAGGTTCTTTTAAGGACGTGTATTAAAATACCAGACAATCATACACCCAGATCAATAGAAACTATGAGACATCAGGTTAAATTCACAAATATAATTCAAGACAATACTTACAGAGACACAAATGTGAGTGTGTGCGTTGATGTGTCAATACGACCGTTCTTCACATAAAAATTACAGGATATTTACTGAGTCCATGGTTTGTATAAAACAATAAAGTCCAGTTCCTTCAGAGATCTCTGGTTACTGTTTTGTGTAGAATCTAGCGTATGGTTAGCACCATATAGATCTAGCCTTTCTGAGTTTAGCGATCTTCAACTGATCTTGCTTGTCAGCGACCCGGGTAGGTTTACGTTCACATGAATGCAATAGCGCTCTTTGTTTACGTAGAGCTTAGAGTCCTTGACCTTGCTCGTGTAGCAATGGTTTCACGGCTTACGGCGGTTATGTATTTAGGTCAAGCTGAACTAGGCCGGCAGGTGACGAGCGCTCTTTCACTTTATCGCCAATACGAAGCTCTGTCGGCAGCACGGCTGAGTTCTCATGAGCTGGGTCCTTGCCTCATGTAGAAGCTTGCTTCTATGCCGTTCCTGGCGTTTCAATGTTCCTATTCCCGTGCGTGCGTGCTGCCACCTCAAGCTTCAAGACCCAACTGAACCAACGATCAGCGTCTCTTCTTGAAGTCTGACGTCACAATCGCCTGTTCACTGTGTACGGCAATCCGGTTCTCTGATTGGCTTATTTCTCAAGTGTCCCATATAAGGATATATGTGACCTAGTTTGACTGTTAGCGTCACCATGGCGACCCACATACCAAAATGTAATAATACACACGAAGCGTGACACGGATAAATCAGCTGATAGCCGATTGGATTTCATACAAGAATACACAATATATATATACAATCAAGACCTGTCAACGCTTTAGCATGACGCTTCACGTCAATATCAATAGAGAACAGACTTCGTTAAACTATGATACAAAACACCGTACATATTGTCACCTATTGTCTGGTGACAATATATGTTTTGAAAAAATGCATGTGTACTACATGAACCGATGGTATACGAGATATCATAAAGGAATATTATTAATAATCAAACTAATAATTAAAAGTATAAATCGGTCGTTCCTTAAAATTCAATACAGTGTATATATTGTGATACGTATCGCAATACGCTACCAGGTATCGCAATATATTGCAATATGAATTTGTGGGCGATACCAAACCCTACTTTCTTCTGCATCCCAATTACAGATTCGACTTTTCCAGTTTTTATCGGGAAGGATCAGAATTGATGGAGGATTCATTTTTATTAACTAAAAATTAAAGATTCTTTATTCAAAGCATACATATTGATCAGTACACTCAAAATGATAAAGAAGGAAAACATTGTACATACGTATATACGTATTTATTAATAACACATTAACAAATTGTTAATACAAATGATAGAGTGAAAAAATAAACAGTTTGCCGAGTGTGTATGTGTTAACAGTATATGTCTGGAAAATGCTAGCTGGAAAAATGCTGTATAACTGTGGTGTCCACTTACAGCAAGTAAAATGTAGATCATGAGTGGTCTGCTCGCCAGCGCATGTAAGGTTACACTGACGTAGCGGCGTGCCTGGAGATTCTGTGTAGGGTTTGACAGGACAGAGCCGAATGCAATACCGCACTTCAAGACTCTCGTAAATATTGCAGAATGCAACAGGGCAGTTACCCATTATGGTATCTGGTAATGAATCTTTTTAGCTATTTTATGACACCTGTTTTGTAAATTTAGAGCGACTATAAGCGCAACAGTGAAAGGGCCAGTAAATGATGTTAAAATTCTATGAACTGTTCAGCGCAGTGCTGCCATCTGGAGCTCCCAATGAAAACAAGTTAATAACGCGAAAACCAATCACACATGATATGTATTTCTGGGTTGAATTAAATAGTGTATTGTCCTAGGAGCTAGGAAAATATCATAATTGAGCCGGAAACAGGGTAGATATATTTTTAAATAGACAGAGTGTTAAACATCACAAAGTGGGCTGCAGAATAGGTCGGTCTAGCCTAAGAGGTAGGCAGGAATAGTGTGACCATTCTCCGCCAGGGGTCTCTACTGCACTCTTAACACCTCTGTGTTAGTCCCGCGCTACTTTCGTTTGACCCCTGATAACCCTATTTGGTTAAAAATTAAGTGATGATTCGGCGGAAGGATAACTTTAACATTTCGGTCGATCAGAGTCTGGTTGGTCCTATTAAAAGTTTAAACTACACGGAAATAAATTAAAATACTAACGGTAGATTTGTTGCAATGTGTAATGAATAAATGATTGTAGTGTTGCAGTCATTTTTGGGCCTGGTGGATAGACCTCTGCGGTCACAAATGATAGTGTATAGAAGTAACGAGTGGTTATGTTTAACAACAGTGACTTTTAAAAAGGCATTAACAACAATAACTGTTATATACTGTGATTTATACACGAGATCATATGTCCTACATGTTTTTGTCATAATTTTCAATAAAGCAACTCATAAATATCATCTCCACAACCAAAGTTGCCCGCCGCGCACTACCTAGCGGTTGTAGCGCCGTCCGGTTAGTGATCTTCACACTACTCCCATTCCGCAGGTTTGCAGCTTGGCAAGTTGGGAACAGGCTGCAAAGATAATAAAAAAGTTTTGTTGATTAACACAAGACAAAATAACGACAGAGTAAGCACTTTTCTATATTTTTATCATTGTTAATCAATGAGGCATAATTACATATTAACATTCAAGAAAAAGTGAGGATTGTGCAAGAAAAAATAATAAACAAAGCAAATGCGGTCACAATTAACCCCTGTTCAATTGTTACTAACCTCTCTTGGCCTGCGGAGTGGTTTTCGTTTCATCACTGTGACGTCAACAATCGGAACCTGACGATGTTGAAGTGACGTCGTCACAGCTCTTAATTGGCCTGCGCAGAGGATTTCTTGGTGGAACTGTGACGTCAACTTCCGGGCGCTCGAGTTGTTGTGGATACACGAACGTTACCTTCTTCTTATGTAAGCGTTTATTCAGACCGAGGTTTAAGGCCAGTCCATCAAGTGATGACGTCACGTAGGTTTTAGTGAAGGTGGACATGTTGGTAGCAGTTGTTGATGACACGTCACGTGGTTGGTTCAGATTATGCACTGCCATCTGTAGAACCGATTCTGGAGAAGTAACAACTTTGATAGAAACAATTTGACTCGGGTTTACGTTATTTAATGGAATGTTCTCGGCAACTGTGGCGCCGTCTGCAGGAAGATGGTTATCACATGGAATTTGTCAGGAGGGATCACAAGCGTTCACATTTAATGTATGATCTTGCCGGTAGATATCAGAAACTAACACAGATTTGTTCTCCTCGCAATTTGTTGCTGGTTCGAATGTTGAATATGGCGTTTCTATGACCATCACTTTGGATTTGTTTTCGGACCGTCCTTGTGGTGCCTGTTCAGTACTGAGTGTTTCAAGTGAGGTCTCGGTCACGCTGAAATCAATAGGTGAGATCAAAGGCTTTGTCTGGAAATCATCTCGTCCACACGCAACTCGACAGGGCTGATTGGTATCTCAAGAGCTTGACCATAGAGATCAGCACCAGAGCTGAGTGGATCATGCACAGTGAACATGACGTCACGTGCATCGACTGTCTCTGGACAACAACGTTCACCACGTGTGAGTGACAGACCATCGTCATGGAGATCGTCATCGTGACAGCGATGCATCAATCGTTGTCCTAGCGACCGTCTTGTTCCTACTCTAGCAGCAGCAGCATCCGATGATGACGCGGCACCGATGACCTCTGATTTTACGGGAAATGATAAAGAGGTATCACCTGATTCATATAAAGTATCACCAAGAGAACCATCTACTGTATGGAACGAGTTACCGCTTGGACTGTCATTTGTTTAAATGGTTTGGTTTTCTGTATTTTCCTCTCCAAGTGACAAAGAATCACACGTTACTCCTGACTGTTGAGGACACACAGGCGAAGGGCACGCAGGCGGAGACAGGGATATACTCCCAGAGTACGCTCTATTATCGCTCGATTTTATAACGTCACACTGGTCTTTAGCAAAATAATCTCTGACAAGTTTACACATCGCGATGACTGGTTCTAACAGTGGCTCGCCAGCTCTTTCAAGTTTATCTAACTTTTTGTTGAGGAGAAACACCAGAACATCTTTATCCCAGGACAGGTCGCTCACAGCAGCCGGAGTACCACAAGTCTGAGTCTCTATAAAATATAAATGAAAATGAAGGGATTGTCAGTGCAAAATATACATTATATTAAATAAAGTTATGGTTATCGAATGTTACAATGGACTTTCATCCTAAAGAATTTCTTAATAAATACGCTTAGGATTAAATGTTTTAATTATTTATTTTATTCTGCTCACAGAATAGACAGACAGGTACCAAAAAAATTATATATGATTTACCCATTGATGTATTAATGATGTAAAGCTGAACTTACATACAGTAATGAGTTATTAACAAAATTAAATCTCCGAGAGAAAGGGACAATTACAATCATTTTATTGCCTAAACCAGTGCATCGTGGTGGGTGAGCGAGAATGATTAAACATATATATTTACCTGCATCGGCAATAGAGGGCGCTGAAGATCGGGTCAAGTCTTGTTTTTTTTTTCTTCAACAGCTGTTGCTCTGCAAACATACACAAAAATCCACATAAATGTTGAGCAAAGTAGAGTAACGTGACAACTGCGAGAAATAGTTATAGATCTCTCCTCTGACCGATACTACACCTATATTTTTTTATTATTTCTGTATATTATTTTATTAATTTCATAGACATTACTTTTAAAACTATAATGACTTACATTAAGTTTTTTTTAATGAAAGTATCACATAAATTGATATGTTGTTCTGAAGTTTTTCTTACACTGAGAGAAAAAGTGGAGATACTAATACAAACATCAAGTAAAACTATAATAAGTGGTTAGCTAAAGTTGGAACATTTAAATATAACATCTGCTTACTGAACGTCGTTCACAGAGATATATTCCAATATGCAAATCACTTTCCTGATGACGATCAGAACAGATGACTGACAACATTACTTACCAGCTTCAACAACAGAGGGCTCTGCAGATTGGGACATCCAATCTTGCTCAATGGTCTTCGACTTTCACTGCTCTGCAAATTTGTAAATAAATAAATAAAATATATGCAATATACACGTAAGGGAGATACAATAACAACTTTTGTAGCGTATACCTTAATGGCGTTGTTTAATGTCATTGTGGTGGGAATAAAATCAGCGTTGCAAAAAAAAAACCTTCTGAATGTGTTATTACCGATACAAATACTTTTCATTGCACACTTTTCTTCAATATGTTCTCCAGAACACCACCAGGCATATAAAATATGGATATGGAATCACTCCCCCGTCGATATGTTAAGAGACGGAGGTTATGTTATCACTATTTTTCGTTAGAAAGACTACGCAAAACAAAACAAAAACATCTTTCCATGAAACTTTTGGGAGTCAGAAAAAATCACAATCACTTTTTTTATAAAGGACCGGATAAAAGGGCGGGGCTCAGTACTTTTGTCTTACCTTGGCGTAGGTACGTGATCTACTGAGTTATATGTATAAAAATTTTACATATTTATTGATGATCCTTGTATATTTGGATTTTAACTTATGAGAGAAAAAAATACTTACCAATTTCGCTATTAGAGGGCGCTGCAGATCGCGGCAATGAATCTTTAAAGATCTTCGACTGCTCTTGTTCTGCTAATTAATTGAAATGAATAAATCAGTAAAAGTAATAACATTAACAAACAAGTGATCATATAACAGATACAATATGTGTAGAAAATATGTTTAATGTTCAAATATGTCACAAAAAGAGTGTGATCCAGATCACCATCGGTAGGAAAGTACTATATCATCAAATCATTTTTTTTTTATTTCCGATTTTTTTCTTCAAATAAATGCTGCTTCAACTTTTATTTTTAGTCCATGCCTTTTGAATATAGTGTTTAGGTCTTTTTTTATGTTTTCTATCTGGCGGGGGGTCGCGTTAATAATCCCAAGCCCATCGTCCCGGTAAAGCCCGAAGTCGTTGCCATGTTTACTGGTGATCTAGTGGAGTAGGAATAGGCCAACTAGTTCGCAGGTTTCTGCTCCGTCGAAGCTGCCCATCGTCACGTCGAATAACGCAGGTGTGGTCCTTTTCACCCATGGCTGTCCACAGTGGTACAGGTAGGCTTTTTCGGAGTGGATGATAGTGTTTTGTTCCTCGGGGGTTATCTTGATGGGTAGAAGTCCACCACGTCGAATGTGATGAATGAGTGTTTGTCTTTCTGCCCTATGCTGTTAAATAATGATATAACCGCTGTTGTGTTTTTCCACTGGTTCAGTCCTGTCTGTTTCCGTATGTCTCTGTTGATTCGTTCCAACAAATGTTTGCTAATTTTTCCAATTTCAGATTTAGTTGGATTGATAAGGCGGCATGTTGGGTTGTTGTCGAAATTTGGTTTATGATCTTTCAGAGTTATAAACGCTTCTCTCTTCGCTGTAGTGCTAATTCTGTCGTCCAGTCCCAGTTTTTCTGAAATATGTTTGGCCTCTAGCTCGATGTTGTGGAACGCTTCCTGGTCCGTCTTCTTGTATGATTTTGTTATGCACTTTTCCAGTAGTTCCGTGTATGTAATTTCCTCGAGTTTGTAGTGGTTGTTAGTTTTATCTGCAGATACTAGCAGTTGGTCTGTTTGCTTTATTTTCTTACGGATGTCTGTTGTTAGCTGTCTTTGGAACCGGCAGTTGATTTGGCGGAATTTAATCGTTTAGATCATTTGTTGCATTCTTTTCTCAAAGTTTGACATTTCTGATACGGAGGGTGGTGTTCTTCTGGAATTAAATCCAAAGTGTTCTTTATCCTCTTTTGGTTTTGCTTCGGGGCTCAGGTAGAAATAAGCTTTCCATCTCATTCGCTTGCACAGTTGTTCTGTTTTCTCAATCAGTTTTATCAGGTATTCCCTTCGGCTGGGCAACGGGATGTTTTTGGTGGCGTAGTCGAAGCTTGTTGATTCCATGCTAGCAGTACTTGCACAGAGTGCTCAACATGTAATCTAATACTTATAAAAGGAATTCGGTTCACGTTTGTTCGCAATGTTCTCTAAAGCCGCGTTGTGAACAATATTGTGCCATACATCATTTGAAAGGTTATTATCCCCGCAGTGACATAGGCGATATGAAAATAAATAATTTTTAATGTACATATAATTTTGAGTGATTTTTCCGTTTTTTTACCGAGCACAGTCGAACTGCCTTCGGCACTCACCGGAATGCGTGCATCGTTGTCACTTAACCTCTAACACTAAGGACTATTGTTCATATGAATAACGCCTGCTTTCAATGAGGGATTTGACCCACGTGCGTGGTCTGTAAAAGAGAAAAACACATGTTTCTCGCTTTATGAAATGGAGAGTTCAACCCAGGAAGATTAATGACAAAACCTAATTCAAGGTCCCAATTTCAGGAACAGGGCTGGGGTGGGGTGGGGTTGGGTTGAGTGGTGGCGGGGGTTTCAGGCCTCGAAATCTGTCTGTTACGATGAAAAAAAAAAGTTGCGGTGGTTGAAAATGGGATACGGACCCACTTCATGGAGTCCCGCTGGGTCTGCTTCTGCTACTTACGATGTGTGCATATTTCTGATTCCTTCTTCAGGAACAGTTTCCTTGCAACGTACATTTAATTAATCTTTTATGTGTCCTCATATCAACCTATTTTTTATACGTCCAACGATAGAAACCAGTCAAATATCAACAAAACACACTGTATGCCTCCGCGTCTCATTCCGGTTCGCAATGTAAACCATCACTATCCAGGTCTTCAAGGTAAACATACCGGGGTATGATTTTCGCCACGAGCACAGCGCCAAAAAAAAAAACAGTAACAAAATATTTGTACATATCGTATTCCGCGATTATCCAACTAAAAATCTATATTTTATTTTAACTTTTATAATAAAAAATGAGCCAACATTCAATATCTCAGTAAATATAGGCCTATCTTCCAAACCCCGGTAAAGAGCTCGGTATACCGGGTTTATTAGCTAGTGGAGCAATAGATACAATTGTTCTTTCTAGGCCGTTTGCAATGCACTGATGGCAAAGTGCTCTATGGTATAACCAGAGCGTATCAATATATATATCATGTGTAAGGAATCAAGCGATTGTTAGCATCGTGTTGACTAATTAGTTTCTTCCGTTCTACGGCACTCTTCAGAACAGTATGACTGGAGTGGTTGTCCATTGAACAACTGGTTGTTCACTGGAGCGTGTTTGTGGTTATTACAACGTGGATTTGTACAACGTGCCTTATCTGGATTACTCTTTGTGTTGAGTTTACGTAAGAGGAATATTTTTTCTGAGTTCCGTACTATTCCTTTTTTCCGGGTGTCTGAACGATGTTTTATGGTTGTTATATCTTGTTTTGAAGGATTTTTCCGTGAGACCGATGTACGTTTCATCCGCTTTTTCGTTTTCTGTACTGACTGTGGCTTGATATATGACAAATTTTGTAAGACATTGTCCGGGTGTTGGGCATTCACGGGGGTTCCTGCAGTTGCATCGGGTAGATGGCGCTGTACTATCATGGAGATGATACATTTGTTATGGCCTTCTATGTGTCGTTTCAGGTTGGGCATACAACTGTAGCTTATTTTGACTGTATTACGGTTGAACATTTCGTGGAGAACTTTTTTTTAGGAAATTCTTCGTTCTTCGGAAATCCTCTTTTTTTTGTGAAAATTGCCTCAAAATGTCCACTTTACATTGCATTTTCAAAAAAAAAAAATAAATAAATAATAATAATAAAACTATGAATACACGTACATATACGCGTATAAATAACGTGTTTCTTAGTTCCAAAACAGACATTTAAGCCCCCCCCCCCCCCCCCCATCTTGTTTTCGAATTTTTGTCACCGGCTATAACAATACGTTTATTACT
Source organism: Sipunculus nudus (assembly GCA_026874595.1). Classification (NCBI taxonomy): domain Eukaryota; kingdom Metazoa; phylum Annelida; class Sipuncula; order Golfingiida; family Sipunculidae; genus Sipunculus; species Sipunculus nudus. Next base: position 44,621,925 of record CM049306.1, on the reverse strand, counting down.
TTACTTTTACCATCGGTTTTAGTTAATTTTTTACTGGTAATACGGGTCATACAGTGGTGACACGATGTTTCAATGAGTATGGTAGTCACCAGTCGCACATTGATTTTTACTTAATGCATTTCTAAGGACCATTAGTTTCTTATATGTATGTAAATATACACAGTAGGGGACAATCTGTACATAAGCAGATGTCCACCCATTAATTGATCTTTACTTTACAAAGTTACACACGGCCACTGTACAATTCAAACTTGACGAAAACTGAGAATAAAGACACCGGCCTGTGGATCGTCCATGTTACCTGATTCATAACGGAAGTTGCCGCGGTAGTGTTTGTACATGGGAGACTGGGAGTCCATTTTCTTGCATATAGCGTCATAGAGATATTCATATTGATCAATACCCGAATAATGGTATTGTTCGGATCACACCTTGGAGAAGAGGAAACTGTGTGAGGCTGCAAGGACGCGTTTAAATGAGTGGAGTTTGCATTGTTGCCAACTAGCTAGGGCATGCTTCGTCGCTACAGTGAATTAATATATAGTCGTTCGCCATGTTCTTGAGTGATACTTTAGTTCAGTGCAGGGAGTCCCTCGGATGACATGCTTGTCCAAATGATGACTGAATAATTAAATAACTTCTTTGTACATGGAAATGCTGGTAACCATTTCAGGATCTCCTTCATGTGTCCACCTCAGAATATCGAGCATGCAGATATATTTAATGTTTTTCACATGTTTCATCTTTGGCGGGTCCGTCTCTTCTAGAACTAGGTCAAGTCACTTCAGAAGTTTAGAGAATCTGGCGTTTATACAACCAACGGTTCTGCGCGAGGTCACGCTTCAACATGGGAACACGCACTGCATGGTAAAGTGCGTTTCTACCCCGTCCTGTCGGTCAGTGATGTTCGTTTCCGGACAATCCGTGTGTTACCTCCTGGAAGACCACGTGACCACCACAGGACTCAAAGACAGCCCCGGTGTAATGTTATCGGTTGAAAAACAGGGAGGATCCCCCGAAGGTGGGTCCGTGTGTGGCTCACGCAATTTTTATTTGGGAGATTTATATTCGTGAACTGGTTTCATACATTTTCTCAAACTGTAATATGTTTCTTTTCTTCTTTCCAATTTCTTTCAGTTTCGCTATCTGAAATTCGTTCCTACCTGAATTTTTTTCGCATTTAGGCAAAAAAAGGTATGGTTCTCAAGCACTTTTTTTTTCATAAATGCGGGCAGGTTATTTTTCTTTTTTTTTCTTCCTTTTACCTTTTTTTGTATGTTTCGATACTAATGTCATATGATGAGAGAAAGGCATGATAATAACAGATTTTTTTTGCTAAACAGGAAAAAGCACTTTCTAACAAAGGAAATTTGATCAAAATTGTATTTTTTATCTTCTTGAAAGATGAATGTCAATATAAAAATGTTCTATGCGGAAGGTTAAAATTGACGCGAGCGGTGCTAGAGAACTACACCTTCTTTTTAAGCTTGCTGTTTTAGGAAAAGACATCTGTCAACATAAGAGCAAGGGGATTGTGTAATCTCCTTGATAAAAGGTAGCGCTTTATGATGCTTAATAATTGTAAATACAGATATTAATATATGCTGCGTAACATGACATTTTTTCAGACCATTAGAGCAGTCTTGTCTCTGTCTTTTTTTCAGATAGAGTCCTGCTTTTCCATGCCTCGGCTGGGTTACAAATGAGTGCATTTGATTTATGGAACAGCACGGCCTCAACGACCACCTGGGATGGTGACGTCACCTCTCCAAAACTGAAGGCCGAATCACACTACAAAAGCGCTCTTGTAGAAAGATGGGGAGATTTGAAGTTTGCAAAGGTAGGTTTACATTAAAGAGGCGGGGTTGTCAGAAATTCTAAGGCTAATTTTGCACAAGATTCATGAGAATAGCAAACTTACTGCATGAGGGTTTGCCAGTCTATTTGTATTTGACGTATGTGGAATTCGAACCCTCGATTGACGAAACTTTAGGTATAGCCTCTTGCAAAAGACTCTTCCAGTAAAGGCAACAAATAAAAAATAAAATAAAAGGTATGAATCTCAGGCATCGCCCGCGTCAATTTCAACCCCCCCCCCCCCCCCCCCCATCAATTTTTTATTTTAATTTTTATCTTTCAAGAAGATAAAATAATACAATTTTGATAAGTTTTCCTTTGTTATGTAGTGCTTTTTACCTGTTTAGAAAAATAGTTATGTTATTATGATGCTTTTCCCTGATTATATGTTATTTTTATCAAGACTTACCAAAAAAGGTAATAAAAACATTGCCCGCCCGCACAGATTTCTGGGGAAAAAAAGTGCCTGAGAACCATACCTTATTTTTGGGCCTGAGAGGACCTGTAGAGGGAGGTGTTTGTATATTCTGTCACCGTCTGGTGTCAGATATATTATTTTTTTTTATCTCACCATACATTAATTTTAATTCAATTCATTCATGGCTAAATATCTGAACAACTGCTATTCGATTTCAAGCATCACCAAACGCTAAATTACGGTGGCCAAAACAGTAAAAAGAAATATATATGTACAACTAACTGAATGCTGACCTTTCCATCGTTTGCTTAAACGCAAAAGTGTTTCAAGTTCATTTGATTTACGTGTTGTAAAGATATATGTAAATATAAATATAAGTTAACAATGATCTATAGAGTTCCCTGTTTTGACCAACAATGCTGGAAACGTACTAAAATCTCAGGTATTAAAGTGTTTTAATACTGACGTAAATGAAATGTCTAATTATTTATAAATTCCGTTTCACAGACTGAGTTCCTATTTTACCATAACAACACTAAGGTTGTACGTCTTCTGTTTGACGCCGCGGGTACCGACAAAATGTCCTGGTTCTCTTTCGATCGTGTTCTTGAGAGTTCGTACTCCGACATCCCGGCTGTTTTAAACACACCCGCATGTGGAACCCAGTGCTTCGCCACTCTTAGGGGTAACAGTTGGGATCCAGGCAGGTAGGACCATACAAAAAAAAATACATCGCTGCACCAATTTTACGTAGATCTAGTCTTTTTCTTTATTTTTTTTTCTTTTTTTTTTGCAAATGAAAACCATGACCTTGGTAAAGTTGCTAATTCACTCTATGGCACAAATTCCGTGAAAGAATCCTTAAATGTATGGAAAATAACTAGATTTTGTTGAGCATATATACCATTTATGAATTGATATAAATTTTGTGTTTTCGTTGCAAGCTGGCAAATAAAAAAAAAGAAACAAATGTATTTTTTTCCCGAGAGTCGGTAGAGAACAATAATGTTTTTGTTACAATACATTAAATAATACGGTCTTTTAATATTATACACTTCGCTGTCATTGACTGATTTACTGTAATCTTAGGAGATACCAAAGAATATAGAAAAACCTTGAAAGTTCACAGTTAATTTGCGTTTACAGTTTCTACAGGAAGTTTTACATGAGTCTCCAGTGGGGAGGCTGTGCAAATGATCTTGCCTGGATGATGGTTCTAGAACGAGACTTCGTGCCGGACTCCTGTTACTGGGCTAACACGTGGTCCGTAAACTGGCCTGTTCTGGCCTACTCGGTCACCGGACAGGCTTCCTCACCTCCAACAGTAGGCAAGTATACTCAAATCACCAATTAAAGATATATCGAAACATCGCTTATTTCTTTTTTTTTATTGTTAGCTATAAACATAAACATGTTTTGTTAAATGAATTGTTTTGTTTCCCTGTAAGCTCCATTATATATATATATATATATATATATATATATATATATATATATATATATATATATTTATATATATTGTATTTTATCATGTTTAGATCCAGGTGGGGTAAGGATTCCTTTCAACGCTAATTAACTAACACATTAGACCCTCCATCTCAACATCCGCGTATCAACTTTAGGGTAAATGTCTTTTCCGTAAAGGTTAATTTATACATTATGTAAGGCACCGCCCGCGTCAATATTTACCCCCCGCATCAAAAATTTTAATTTTGATTTTTATCTTTCAAGAAGATAAATAATACAATTTATATAGTGCTTTTACCTGTTTAGCAAAAAAGATTGTAATTTTCATGCTTTTTCCTGATCATATGACATTTTTATCGAAACATTCAAAAAAAGGTCAAAAATAAAATACCGCCCGCCCGCACTGATTTCTGAAAAAAAGTGCCTGAGAACCATACCTTTATTTTTTGGGCCTAAGGTAAAAGCTTGACAGCCTGATGTCAACGTCGACGTTTCTTCCTTGTTGTTGTGTTTATCTAACAGAGGTTAAAGCTGATTAGAGAGATTACGGACCAGATAATCGAGATTTAAAGGCAAAGAAACTGGAGGCATGAATGAGTCAGTTTGAGAACTAGATTTTGTATATTGAATTTGGGACGTTTGGCTATTCAGGAGAATGATATAAATCTTACTATATATATAATTTGAGGATTTGGGCGTGGTCCAAAAAAGCGCCATCTCGGTACTTACTTGTCGCATCCCTGCGCAATTATCTAACCCTTTCTTTCAGTTTCTCGAAACTGCTCAGTGGTCTGCCATTATGCGTATACTCACTAAAACACGGTTGGCACGTCGCAGGTTGAAATTATTTGCATACTGCTATTCAAATAAAAGCAACAACAACGAATGCACTGTTGGGGGCCAGGACAACCGAAGGGTAAAATGTTTAACGCTCGGTTCTCTCCGCTGGCGACCCGGGTTCGATTCCCGGCGTGGCTATGAGAGTGGGTTGCAGTTGCCCGTCCAAGGCCGTTAGTTTTCTCCGGGTTCTCCGGTTTCCTCCACCTATACAGTCTACCGAACGCCACAATCTGAGCCATGGAGAGTGCCGCGATTAAGAACTATTTGTACAGTCCTTGAAAAAATAAATAAGTTTATATTTAATATTACCCCAAGGTTATTATGCCCCCAAGATGTTTATACCAAAAGGTATTCTATGACAAGTGTAATGTTCAAAATATTATGTTATCTCCGGTCTTAAGCTAGCGACGTATAAGCTGTCAAAATATTATGAAATTTTTTGTCCTGAAATAATATAATATTACTTAGGAACGTGACCGTGAATAATTGGTTTTGCCTAATTTGTACACTGTCGTTAGTCTTATTGAAAATAAGAACATAAGCAATAACATCAGGGTAACATATGAAACACCATGTGTGTGTGTGTGTGTGTGTTTGTATGTGATAGGGTGTGTGGGGGTGATGGTGTGTGTGTAATGCCGTTTCTGTTTTAAAATGTTTTTTTTTTCGTATGGGATTTCTTGTGGTGGACTCTTTAAACAGTATAATATTTTGTCTGTTCCAGGAGATTTTGATTTTGCGGACACAATGGCTATATACGTCTACTGGTAACCACTACACCGACGTCCTCGGCTCTCCTGAAGTTGAAATAAAAAAAAAAAAAACGCGCAAAGGGATTCGAAATATAAGAAGAGCCCCTTTCTGTGGGCAAGCGCATTGCGTGTCTAATGATGCAGTATTGTTGGTTTTGTCAAATGAAATGGAATATAGGCTAGGGGCTCTGACATGGACATCGACTTGATATAACGGACCCGGACATCAAATCTCAGTCGCAAATAGCAGGCGGCGCTGCTGAGGTGAAAAAAAAGGTCTAGGTATTTATCATACTTTACTTGTTGCGGCAGGGATTGCTATTATTTTGCAGTGAAAACTATTTACTCTGAACCAAGTCTGGTCAGTGTATTATAAGTAATGGCCATTCATGATCATATCATAAATGATTATAAGGGATTATATTATTTGATTATTATTATTTATATGATTATCTAAATCAAAGGCAACAAAAAAAGTAATTTTGTGTGTTTGTGAACACAAACATATGTGGGGATTCCTCCAGGTTTTCCGAGAGCAAAGTACATCGAAGTTGAGTTTTCATATTTGTTTAGACTCTTTCCTTTGTTTAAACTCTAAGGATGGGTATCGTACCGTCAGTGGCATCCGTTTGTTGAATCAAGCTAAAGGTAAAATTATACGGTAAGCATTGTTTGTTATTATAATATTAGTGGGACCATTCCGATATCTATTACGGTAAAAAAAAGGTATGGTTCTCAGGCATTCTTTTGCAAAAATCAGTGCGGGCGGGCGACTTTTTTACCTTTTTTGTATGTTTCGATGGGAAAAGCACGATGATAACAGAAATTGTTTGCTAAACAGGTAAAAGCACTACAAAACAAAGGAAATCTTATCAAAATGTATTATAGAATTTTTATCTTCTGGAAAGATGAAAATAAAAATAAAATTTTTTTGTATTGGGGGGGGGGGGGGGGGTTAAAAATGAACCGGGCGGTACCTGAGAAACATACTCTTTTTTTGGCATAACTCAAAAAGTCACTTGATACTCCAATAAAAATAGGTAAGAAAACGCCGATCCCTCCGATCACAGGCTGTTTGTTTTATTTTTTGTTTCAACCTGTTTATGACGTCGAGAGCGCCAAAATAATCCAAAAAAACATTCAACAAGAACATCTGACGTGATGTCTCATGAAAAATAGAGATTTAACAGGGTCGTCTTTGCAACTTTATCGTGACATTTTAACCTCCACATATACGCAACGACCAACTTAGGTTATATACTTTTCTGTTTGTTTACAAATAGCTTGTATATAAACAAGAGGTGTTATAAGAAATTTCATTTATATGAAAAGCATAGAGTTCAATAATATTTAAAAGCAGTAAGTCAGAAATCTCATGAATTCTATAGAAAAGGAAGGTAAAACAGCGGACTATAAACCCTCTGGAATTCATGTTATACATATATGGGGCTAGAAATAATCCAGAATTAAACACTATAGTTGAGGAAGTAGGGAAATTTGAGGTAAAATCGAGATTCAGTGTTTTGCTTCTGAGGGGACGAATCGTTTCGAAACCGGGACCTGCCGGCGCCTAGTACATCTTCTTATACACTGTGGTTGTTTCCTGTTCGCGAGGTTCAAAAAGTTATAAAAAATTCGCGAATTGGAAATCAACGCGAAAATGAAACCTTTGTAAATAAGACGTCTTATGTATGCAGATAAACGGGCATTTGAAATATATCTTTGTTCACATATTATGTCTTTCGTTCACGCGACCACGCAAGTAGGTTTAAAAGTTGAAAGCGAAAGATTGATATCATAAACAATATAAGACTTTCATATTACCTGTCTATAGGAGACAGGAATTTCTACCCGTGGATCCCCGTCAAAACCTGTGGTAATGAAAATACAAAGCACAAGTTACTGCATGGTAAGATTGCGAAAATGGAACCCTCGCGAAACAAAGAAACCGTAGAAATCGCGAACATTTTACCTCGCGAATATGAAGCTAACCACAATAACCAATGCAGTCCCTATCCTATCCTACATATCTGTAAAGCCTATATAAATACTTAAACTTCATCCCGGCAGGTTCTTAAATGTAAGTGTTACATGTTCTTTCAGTCTCACAAAAATTTTGGCTTGACAAATCGGTTTAACCATTTATAGCTTATACTAGTTGTAACCACATCATTGAGGTTGACAGTAAGACCATTGTCAGAAGCGGATCCAGGGGGAGGGGGGTCCAGGGGGCCGGACCCCCCCCCCCCCCCCCCCCACCTTTTTCACCCGAAGCAACCTTTTTAAGGGGTTTTAGACGAAACTTTGCGGCCTGGACACCCCCCCCCCCCCCTCTTTTCCAGACCTGATGACCTTTTTTTTAGGATTTTCATTAGTCCTCCTGGGTGGAACCCCCCCCCCCCCCTTTTCCTAAATCCTGGATCCGCCCCTGATTGTGCAAGAAGAATGGCTTAACGAAGTGAGATTATAATGTTGAAGGTGTGACCTTGGTTAATATATGCTGCTTTGACTCGTTAGATTTCATTTATTGTACCCGCCAAAACGAAGTTTTGCGGATACTATGTTTTTGACCGGGTTCCGCCGCCTCCGCCGCCGCCGCCGCGTTCGTTTCCGGAGAACTCCTCTGAGACTACAGGGCGGATTTTTCCGAAACTTACACCAATTATCGGGTCACATGTGAACTGGTGCCTAACCAATTGGCCTTGATCTCTGACCTTTCCTCTTTGCCCAGCGTCCGTTTGTGTGTCTGTTTCCACACATAAACCCACATATCTCGGGAACCGATCAGGAAAAAAAGTTTGTACAAATGTAGCCCTTGGATAGCTTTATAACATACACAAAAATGGTGGCGCAACCTCCAGCCATTTTTGCACAGTGTCCATCTGTTCATCTGTCTTGGGATAAAATCACTCATATCTCTGCAGTGGTTTGACTAATTCACCTGAAATTCAGCATGCGTATACATCCTAGATAACTTTCTTGATTTTATGAGAGGTGGCGCCACCTACATTTACGTTCACGCTGCAGACATCCAAGTTCATATCTCGGGAACCGTTCGACAAATCAGGAAAAATATTTTACACAAATGTAGCCCTTGGATAGCTTTATAACATACACAGAAATGGTGGCGCCTCCTGCAGCCATTTTTGCACAGCACCCATCTGTTTGTCTGCTGTGGGATAAAATCACTCATATCTCTGCAGTGGTTTGACTTTTCAACCTGAAATTTTGCATGTGTATACATCTTAGATACTTTCTCGTTCAAATAACAGGTGGCGCCACCTACAATCATGTTCACATGGCAGACATTCATTCTAATATGTAACACATGTAACTCTATTTCCCCTTGCCACTCAATCCATGCCTCAAGCGTCTATGATTAGACCGAAAGGGTTTTTTAGATTGCCCATTCTATCCACTCTTGTTCGCCTTTATTTTGCTTTTATGGTATCCTTATATTTCAAGGGAGAGAATGATTATAAAGGGTAGAGGATAAATGAATCTAATTTTTAACAAATCGAAGTAAACACCTTCCTTATAGAAACATATTTTTTAAAACCTATGACATAAGGGACCTTTAGTAAGTCCTTTGAAAACATATCCATGTCGTATGAAGCTTTTGTCCCTGAGTGAATTGTTTGTGCCAAAGGTAGATAAATGATTGCAGTACCTCAAGGCCATTGTAAATAACTTATTATATCAATGATAGACGCCGTGCAGCTTGCGGATTATGGTTACACTACAGGAACACGCGAGACAGTTGCATCTGTACTTGAAGAGAAATGTGCCATTCCAAGATCTACCATGCATATCAACTGTTGTCACGCAAGCACGTGCCGCTGCCATAGTATCCGTATACAGCCACTTTTTACACGCCTTTAGTCAACCTTCTATGTCATTTGGAAAATGTTTAGTCCTTCCAGGAATTTATCGAATGATGAAAAGTCAGAAAATTCTTGAAAAGGTCCTCTTTAGCCTCGGTCACGACCGGGATACGGTCGCCGTACGGCGAGTGTTTTTGGCTATTCCGTGCGGTAGACGCATGGCAACCCTGCGTTTTTCAAAGGCCGCAGGGGCTCCGCAACGACCGTAACTGACATTAGCGTAAGCACTTAAGTTGATGCGGCGGCCGTGCATCAACCTACTCCGCTACCCGAGAGATTTACGGCGTACCAGCGGCTATCGTAAGAGGTCTTTGCAGCTTCCGCAAGGTTAGCTTGCGGCGTCCGCAGGGTAAGCTTACTTTACCGTGCAATGGCAGTGAGAATGAGGAAGACACCGTGCCGTTCCCGCACGTCGGCCGCATAAGTTTTCCTGTGGTTTCAAAAACCGAACGGTGATCTACGGTGTGCGGTGACCGCAGCGGGTTGTGACCGTGGCTTAAGTATTCCTGCGGTTCCTAAAACCGCACGGTACTCTACGGTTTATTCTTGAATCGACTTCCATCCAAAAAAAGAAAATCTTACTTGAGAAAGAAATTATAGATCTGACATCAATTCAATAAAACAAGTGAATCAGGACCATAGATTCTGAAGTTTATTATGCAAGAACAGAATTCCATAATCATGAAGCGATATATAGATAAATCGCTCCCATGCAGGGTTCCCCCCGACAGGGTGGTGACGCCCCCCCCCCCCCCCTTCTTTTTAGACCCCAAAAATTGATATATAATAAAATACGCTAAGTTACGAGGCGTATTACACGGATTTGTGTTTCTGCATAGTGTCGCTTTCTTAATTCCCTATAGGTCTGCATGTTCGAGTATTCATAAAGTGTACTAGCAAAGCAGGCACACTTATTTAATTGTGGCAGGGTGCCCCCCTCCCCACCCCTTATACTCTATTAGTAGCTCTTATTTTTATAAGCTTTGGAGTAAAAATTGAAATTAACCAGAAGCGTCGCTCAAAGAATGAGATTTTCTTTTTTTTTTACCTTTATATATTAATATATCCTTAACATTAGAGTGGAGCTACGACAAAAATTCTTTATTTTGTAGTGTAAAAATTACCCCTACCTTCAGTCATTTTTTGCGAGGATATTCCCAGAAAATTTCTAGCACTTTGTTTTACTAAATGAACACCAGATGGCGTCAAAGGTGATCAAGACGATTCTGAAGGACCCTTTAGGGAGCAAAACGTGCCTGGTTAATATCCCCCCCCCCCCCCCCCCCCCCCCCGACATATCTGACATAAGTGAGTCTATGTAGATGATGTATTACCCTATCATTTTTATACCTAATCCATACTGAGTCGGGTGATCACGGTTACCCTGGATTCGAGGATCCTTTAATTCACTGTGTTTTTGTTTTTGTCATTTTTGTAATTGCAAACTGCATCAATAATTTACTTGATTTGGGATAAAAACCGGATTTGAAAATGTCACCATCGATATAAAAAGAGAAGCCCCTGGGAGAATGCAGTCTAACAAACACCAGGGTAACCAAGACCAGACAGAATAATGAAGGAATTGGATGGATTGCCAATATACTGGCATATCTGTACAGTGGGATTTCATATATATAGTAATTTATTGAATATTGCGCTTAATATTTATTTAAAAAATAATTTGGATCTGATCTTGTTACATTAAAGCGACCTGGGCTAAAAAAAGTCAATGAACATGTCGCATTGAAATATACACCTATATTTAAGTGACAGATAAAATTGGCAGTTTATTCTGTGCCATTATTACCATGACGGGCAGGATTGAAAATACACCTGGCAGCCTGCCCACTGCTTTCAACACTTATGCAAATAAAATCCTTTCGAGACAACAACGAATACGGTTCATTTTATCAACAATTCATTTTTATTTTAAAGCAGTCCTAGTTCTAAAATCATGGTTTTGAATATTTTACTTTGTCTTTCTATATCAGTGGGAAAAGCTGGTCTCAAGTAGTTTGGTTCCTATGACTGCGTGTTTCTGTGCCACACAAATCATTCTCAAAGGCAATTATACTAACTTTTCATTTAAAAATGTTGGTTTCCTTAGAATAGTTTGCTCACGTGATTGGGCGTCAACCTTAAGTATAAACCCCATATGTAGCTCTGTAGTTAGTTTAAATGACTAAACTAACAATACCATTCTAACATCAAGTTTGCTTCTAAATTAATACGTGATTCCTGCTCGTGTTTCATTAATTGGCAAGGTCCAGGAAGCCAGTAAGTTCTCTAGTTTCGAGGGCCAGTATTGCTTTTGCCATTGCATGTTGACAATGTCAATAAGATCAAAGGTAATACACTGAAGGTAATGTTGGCTACAATCACAAGATTTCGTGGACAATAGTTGAGAGCAAGCTTGCGGAAAAATCATTAATGTATATATAGTGACATGTGAGTAAACCAGGAAAAACTACGCCGGGGTTCTTCATCTGGCGCATATTCCATATAAGCATAAATATTGGCTTAAACAGTTTCCAGGCAATTATATAAATATTAGCCTAACATTTAATGAGAGCTAAACTGGAGAATATTGCTTCCCAGTAATGTTTTTATACCGAAAAACACAAGATGGGACCTTTGTTTGCAACTGCTTTGCACCCTAAACGAGTAAACCAGTACATATTTTTTGCGAACATGTGATATGGTTGTCGCTGGGTACCAGTCTATAAAACCTATACAATTTCCGTTTACAGCCATTTACAAGGTGACAACATATTCGTTGCGGGTCTACTCATAATAGATGTAATGCAGTTGCATAATAAAATGCTGTACTTACAGAGAAGCGAATACGAAAGTAGAACATATAATGTACCGTAAATTGGGGCTTCGTTGAACAAAGTTATAAAGCTTTTAACTGTTACCCCTTAAGACAAATTGAAGGTCGGACCTGTAATATATAGCGGTAAGCCATACTAAATATATCCCATCTTTGATTTTTTATTTAGCTTATCAATTATATTTACATTTATTTTTTACCAATGTTCAAAGAGGTCCCACATAAGGGTTAATTTGAACCAAAAATATCTGCGATATTAATCTACAAGGGTATGTCTCGGTCGGAAAACGTGTGAACACAGTGAGCATTTAAAAACACAACAAAAAGTTTTCTAGCAATAATAATAAGAAAATATAACCACATGCATGTAGCTGAAAAGACGCACTCTTTTGACGAAAGATATCTCACGAATTCTCACTGAGAAATACCAAAGAAGGACCTTATGCTGCGCATCATAAATCAATATAGACATTATTTATAAGATTAATAATATATCAGTAAAAAGTAAATATCAAAAGGTATATAATCTAATATATGTATTTTTTATCCTCACAAGTAATATATAGTTTATTTTGTGACAGAATACTAAATTCTGCCAATATTGTCTGCCAGAAATGTCTTTCTTCTTAAGTCAATGGTAATCTTGGTGATATTTTTTAGAACTACTACTGCCTTATTATTAAACGTAGATGATTACACAGGAGTGTATACTTTCCCTTAAATAGCTTCAAATAAAATCTTATATATACCAAATGGCAAAGAAAAATAAAACACTAAAAGATTTACGAAATCCTGTCTTTAGCATGCATTGCTGCATGTGTTTCTTTATCAAAGTTTATGGCACACTAACTGCATGTAGAGTTTTTAACTTTTATTAAATTATTCCATTTCTATTGCAGCTATCTTTACAGATAAAAATACTGAAAAGAGGGGGAGTGGTGTGCCCTAAGATGCATATTCCAATTTGGCGCTTTATAGTGTTCAAAGAAACCCTGTTAACTTATACGATAAATAAGTTGAAACGTCACAAACAGACTTGTGTAATGTTGAAAGACTAGATATTTTAATTAAGAAATTTCATTTATTTTATGCTTCAAACAGTTCCTGAGAATTTTCTAATGTAATAATAATTTCAGTAGTACTAAAAAAAGTTTTAAAAAAAATTCCAAAGTCACACGAAAAGGTCACATTTAAAAGGTGATGTATCAACCGCCTTATGTCCATGTAAAAACCTATGCTTAACAAATTCCCCTAAATTGATAAATTTTTATTTTGACAGTAATTCAGGTATAAATATTCAGTTTCTATATTATAGTTTAGTAACTATAAAATTATTATAATGTCATACAAAATTCCGACCCGATCGCCTCCACCCCCTCCCCATCCCCACCACCCCCGCAGTTAAGATGATAAAACAATACAGTTTTTCTCAGATTTCCTTTTTTATGTAGTGCTCTTACCTGTTTAGCAAAATAAATTCTGTTAATTCATGCTGTTCCCTGATCATATGACATTCTTATCGACACATACAAAAAAAGGTAAAATTAAAATATCTCCCGCCCGCACTCATTTCAGAAAATAGTGCCTTAGAACCATACTTTTTTTTTGGCTTATAATATATGATAAGAAGATGGTTAATGAATGGTATTTCGAATGAGATATATGATTGCTTATGAATGACTTTATATTAAATGAATAGTAAGGAAATCGGTCGTAATTAATGATAAGGCAGTTAGGAATGCCGGCCGGCTTCCTTGTTCCCATGGCTGCGTCTACAGTATATTGTACAATGAATAGGACCAGGGATGTCGGGTAAGAGTGTATCTGCATTTTCCTTTAACATCGCCCATCTGTTTGTCAATATTAGTGCCTGTACAAAGCAAAATGTCATATCACAGAAAATATATATCATTTTGTTAGGAGGATTTTTTTATCACACCAAAAAAAATCACTTTGAAGTCAGATTTGAAAGTAACACAGCTCTGTGAATACCAAAGCGTCCTTTGCAGTGAAATTTCACAATAGTTTTGGTTGAAGGGGCGCAATCTGTTCTGACATTTATCGCATATATTTTTCAATGTGAGCTTAACCAATGAGCCGCCCTTATGCACATGGGGGGGGGGGGGGGGGGGTGGAGAATTTACCCAAGGTTTTTAAAGTTTATTAAACACATCACAAAACAATACTATTCACAGTTAATTGTTAATGGAAAAGTTGAACTATATATATATTACAATAAATAATATTATTAAGAATGATTATAGCTACATTAATACAACAATAGGGTTTAAAAAAGCGTAAATGTCATTTATCGAATACCATTTTATAAATTAAAGGTAGGATCCCAGGCAAACCTCTTTCCAATATCAAACCAGAAGCCATTAATAAAAAAATTAAATCCCTAAAATATATCCTGGTACAGTTTTCTTGCTGATGTTATGTATATTTATGAAGTTTAATTTCATTTTTATGTGACACTTTAATATTACTTTTAAATAATGAAATTCATATATTAAATTAATACTATATTAAAATAGTACATCTTATACAGAAAATATATATTATATAAGCATAGGCATTATCAGGAGAAATATTGTCTATTCTCTCACACCATGAGTTCAGTTTTGCTTTATACAACAGTTTCCCAGAAAAACCATCTAAGCACCCAGTCTCAGTACCTCGGGCTGTTTAACACTGTGTTATGATTTTGCGTTGTGAGTAAGCACAGTCCACGTGTGTCTGTTTACCATAACAAGGCCGCGTGACCGGAGGTCCGCAACCGATCCCAAAAAGTGACTGGTCCAAACTAGTCCGTATATGGACATTCATATCTTTTGCCATATCTCTGCAGAATGGACATTGCGGTTCATCGGCCGAATGGACATTCATTGTAAAACCTATCGCAACAAACTTGTGCGATAGGTCCAGGGGCCTTAGTTGAAATGAGACGCCCAGCACAGTTAAACCCCGTATATCGGTTCTCTCATTCACTACAACACGCGATGTTTCAGCCAGCGGGAACATGTACGTATTAAACTGTTTTGGGCCAAATCCGTCAGGGCATCACCAGACTGACTGGTGCTGTGGCCCGGGCGGTGCACACAGACCCAAGCGGTGTGTTTATATTGACGCCTGTGATCGCGCCCAATCCACTATTTTTTAACACTCGTGTACAGGAGGAGCAAGTCAACGGTTTCAAGGCAATATTTTGGCAGGTACCATTTATATTAAAGAGAAGACGCGAATTTTCGTCAATGTTTTCCAATGTTACACCGCAGGGGATCGAGGCTCTTTTTAAACAGTCAAACAAACTGGCTGGCCACATACACACGTCCTTGAAAATAAAGACTCTAAGACTTTTGTAAAGAAAACAAAATGTAATAACAAAGAATGAAGTTACTTTCAAATCTCTGGTGAGGCGTACCACCAACAATCGCTGAAGACATGCACAATAAAACACAGAGTCCTTTTAATCACTACACATGATACAGTCCTTGCTGACGAATCACCTGTTCACATGACCGTTGCTCTCACGTGGTCCGGAGTTGTTCTACAGAGTCACACAGAGTGTCCCATGTACCAATAAACACGCGCAAGGATGTAATAGGATCCTTCTCACAACTGATTCTCGCAGCAATATATCCTTTTTTAGCTCAGCTGACTGTAAGTCATCTGAGCTATAGCAATCACCCTTTGTCCGTCGTCCGTCTGTCTGTCCGTCCGTCCGTCCGTTAACCTGGCACAAATCATAACCGCTGGACCTAGAAACTTGTAACTTATTATGCTGAGAGGTCCGTGAAAAATCTCCTTGGAAACCAAAAATTAGGTCTCTGTTACCCATATCCTTCGAGCTATGGGGCCCCAAAGTACCCCCCAGAATAGTCAAAAACTTCATACAAAAACTTCAATATCTAATTAACTACATCACTGATGGTCATGATTTTTGGCATACATATTGATCATGAGATGTCCCATCAGTTACTGCAGACTGGTGGCGCCACCTGTATTTTTTCGATTTTTTACTAATTGTTTTCTCTATTTTTGAGACCTTTAAAAATATGAACATCTCTTAACATGGCACAAATCGTAAAAACTGGACTGAGAATCTTCATTCTTGACACACAGGCAGACCCATGAAAAGTCTCCATGGAAACCTGAAAATAGGTCTCTGTTACCCATATCCTATGACCTATTGCACTCCAAAGTACAGCTCAGAATAATGAAAATTTGATACAAAAGCTGAAGTATCTGAACACTAATGCAGAGATCATCATAATTGTTTGCATGGATACTGATCATTGAATGTTTCATCAGTTTCTGCAGACTGGTGGCACCATCTGTTTTTGTTAGGATGTTTTTTAAGAATTTTTTTCTCAATTTTTGAGACCTTTAAACATATGAACATCTGTTAACAGGGCACAAATCACAACAACTGGACCAAGAATCTTCATTCTTGACACACAGGGAGACCCATGAAAAGTTTCCATGGAAACCTGAAATTAGGTCTCTGTTACCCATATCCTTTAAAGTGTATGGCTCCAAAATACCCCCCAGAATAATGAAAAGTTGATACAAAAACTGCTCTAAAAAAAATCTCAATATCTACAACACTGATGTTCATGATTTTTGGCATACATATTGATCATGAGATGTTCCATCAGTTTCTGCAGACTTGGTGCGCCACCTCTATTTTTTTCAAATTTTACAATTTTTTTTTTTCTCTATTTTTTTTACCTTTAAAGATGTTGTTATCTGTCAACAGGGTACAAATCGTAACAACTGGACCTAGATTCTTCATTCTTGTAATGCAAGGAGGCCCATGAAAAGTGTCTGTGGAAACCTGAAATTAGGTCTCTGTTTCCCATATCCTTCAAGCTATAGGACTCCGAAGTATCCCTCAGAATAATGGAAAATATATACAAAAGCTGAAGTATCTGAACAACTAATGCAGAGATCAATATGATTCTTTGCATAGATATTGATTATGGAGTGTGTCATCAGTTTCTGCAGACTTGTGGTGCAACCTATATTTTATTCAATTTTTCGATTTTTTTTTTTCTCTATTTTTGAGACCTTTAAGGATGCTGTCATCTGTTAACGTGGCACAAATTGTAACAACTGGACCTAGAATCTTCATTCTTGTTATGCAAGGAGACCATGAAAAGTGTCTGTGGAAACCTGAAATTAGGTCTCTGTTACCCATATCCTTCAAGCTAAAGGACTAAGAAGTATCCCTCAGAATAATCGAAAATTTGATACAAAAGCTGAAGAATCTAAACAACTAATGCATAGATCACCATGATTCTTCGCATGGATATTGACCATGTGTTTTTGCATACTGGTGGAGCCACCTGTATTATTTTACGCATTTTTTCTCTATTTTTAGATATATAAATACAGACACAATCTTGGCCTGTTGGTTAATCTGTTTGATGCTTCAGTTTAATGGGTATATACTACCATTCAGATGATAAAATTTCCTTTTGCGAATCTCTTCCCAGTCAGCTGAGCGTCATGACCCATGGGTCACTTGTTAACGTACGTATTTACTGTTCTTACACCACACGAAGAATTTTCTTGATGAGCCCAGAATTAAGGCTCCAACAGCTGAAGTCTACTGGAATCAACCAGCGCCACGTAGTTCCACGTCTCAATACAGTCCTTGGTCTGTTCCTGGAAGCACCCCACATAGGTATAACATCGACAGAATGCCATTTCTTCGGCAAAATGCCACTCTATCTGTGAAGTCCTTTACAGGGAACACAAAACGGGCTTCCTCAGACATAGACTGTCACCACAGATAGACATCGTCGGCTGTATCGACACGTCAAGCAGACATGCCTCAGGACTGCAGTTATCGGCAGACTACATTAAAACTCGTGCGCTGCTCAGGCCCTTGTGTAGAATTCCTCGTACCCACTGCTTAAATGCGACTGCTGACGTCACAATTCCGTCTTGCTTCTTGTCCAATCTTCACTTCTATCTACGTTGAATGTCTATCATACAGAGTGGTTACGCCCCCAGAGTTGACACTGTGTGAACATTAACCTAAACACGTGTTGATTCTTTAATGTCTGTACCAGATGGTAGTTACTAAGGAGATCGCTACACAGAGTCGTCTCACTAGGATTTAAGCTGCATTGGAATTAACATCAAAAGGAGGCAGGTGTGCCTACTGACTATCAAACTGCTTTGAAATTGATATTAAACGAAACACGTGTTGCCACTAACTAACGTTACCACGCTGATATCTAAACATGATATTCTGTACCAATATACAATATACCATCTAAACAATTATCTGGTCCTACTCCCTACTTTATTATACCTCGTCATAATCAAGTCACGTCCTCTGATGACATTCAGTATGTTTTATAGGTGATTATATTGATCCCTCTTAAGTAAGATATCTTAAGAAAGCCACTTTTTCGTATTAATATTAAACCAAGAGCACCGGAAACGTGCATAATACGCCCGTCGTGCATCTGGTGACCTGTGTCCTCATTACATGTGCGTGAATTGTTACGAGAAGCTAATTCAGGTGAGAAACACTATTGGTAAATATGTATGAGTTTGATGAAAATCCATAAGATTTTTGGTAAATCACCAAGGTGCCTCCAAAGTGCGGTAACCTCTGACCTCATTAAATATGCATGGATTTTGCTGGAAATAGAATCTAGGCGAGCTATTTTTTTATTAACATTTTTTGTGATTTTATCAAAATCCTTTATATTCTCCTGAAGTTTCGCGGCGAAACCACAAAGCAGCCTAGTGCCCCGTGACCTTATTAAATATGCGTGGATGTTACCAATAAACGATCTCGGGAGAGGTAATCTGTTGGTAAGTAGTTATAGTGAGTCTCGTGAAAATCCACCAAAGCCCAGGTAATTAAGTTCTCGAGGCGACACTAAAAGTTAACGGACGGACAGAAGGCACGATTAGAGACTAGTATAAGTACAAATAAATAATAATAGGAAAAAAATAACCACATAATAGTACCAATGAAGTTATTTTAATTTTATAATTTATTTATTAAATACGATTTTCCTAATACAACTGACCGTTGCATTTTGCCATGGGAATAACATCACCACTTCTATAGAGAGGCATGGATATATTTTTTTTTTAATTATATATACATATTCCTGAAAGATCAACAGTTACTGCTCTTGGCAAATTTCCAATTATATGTATGAAAATATGGACCAGGGGAAAGATGCGGCCGCTTGATTTTTCGACCTAACCAGATGATAAAAAATTTTCTAGAATAACTGCATACATCCATTTGTTTTGCTAGTAACACAGTGGCCTGGTTTTATTTATTTCTTTATTATCGGTTACTGACAGTAACATAAATTATTAATCTAACTGGTCGTGCAGTTGTGAATGTTGGTGTCCCTCAGGGCACGCCAGCTTTACAGATAGTAACGTACGTTATTAATCTAACTATTCCTGCATTGTGAAAGTGGGTGTCACATCTTCCGCGAAAGTGGCTGAACAGGATATTTCACTGGGGTTATTCTAAGCAAGCACAGCTATAGGCGTGAATACGCGACTCAGTGGCCGTTAATGATAATGGAAGGAATCGGTCGTAACATTAGAATATTATGTTCGATACCTGAAAGAAAAAAAACTACCGGTGATCGATTTATTATTGATTGTATTATAGATTTTTAACTAAAATATACACCAGGTAAATTCAGTCCGACTTGTACATTGCACTGGAAGCATAAGATAATAGTTATGATGAATGGTAGAAATAACTTATTTATTTTAATGGCATCTTATCTGTAAGGCATGAACCAGGCGTTATCTATAATGGCGAAAACATTGACATCAACGTCCACACAACAATGCACGTCACTCTAACAGGACGAAAGACTTTAATATGTCTGGGACTAAATGCAGCAAGAATATATAGTCACAATGCAATGGTGTTCCTTGACCGGACATGATGTCTGTACATCCCATTACGGCCAAACATGGGGTGTGTGCAGTAGTTGTCAAAGAACTTTAATTCGTTATATTGTGTGTCATTTACTGAGATATATACTCTTGAGAGGACCGAAGATCATTGTCGCAGTGGTTTACAAGTGCGCGTATGTGGCCATCGTGTCCGCGAGAAGAAAACTTCCTAAAACAGAAACAAAAAATTTATAACTCACTTTAATTCAAGATGAGAAACAGAATTACTTACACACACACCGTGACCTATCGTCAACTCTGGTATAACTGCATGCGGAGATATAAAATATCATGGAATATTTACAGCAATAGAAATATCAATTTGCAGAAAATCGCTTTTTATTGTTTCAGGAAAGCATTAGTCTGATATTTTTATGAAAATTATGCCCCAACTGTCATATTTTTACTAAAATGTCTTGGAATTAAACGATAGGACATTATACATAACATTTAAAATTGGATATCCTCTTGTTTTAATCATCTAGAAGTTATATAATGACTAACGACACTGTTCTAACTTACATCCAGTTCATGTGTCCAGCTTTTTTCAAGCATAACGCGGTTCATTATAATTACAACTTGATAGATAACATGAGGTAGCAAAACTGGATTTCACAAAAACTTGTTTGTTTTAGCGTTTTATAAGAAACAGCCTTGTATAGGTCAAGCAAATGTATTCCAAATCACATGATATCATCATATAACACAATTGCCTATGAAAAAAATATGAATATAGATTTTATTTAAAACTTACCCAATTCCTGGACTTTAAAAACATTTTTTTCTATTTATTTTTCCACAAAAAACATAAGGTTGTGTGATTTGTTAAAAAACTATGGGCACATCTATGAGAACTGTCAACTCGGCAGTGAAGTCACACACAGGGAAATCCCCTGTGACTAAAAATTCTAGATCTCATCAAAAGTTAAGAATTTATATCACTGTCAGCCCAAAAATTCAGGGAAGAATAAAAACAATATGTATTGCCAGATTTAAGTCATTTCTAAATTTTGTCTGTGACGTCACACTATGTACTAGCCAATCAAATCAGGGCCAAGTCTCTGATCTGGATGAAATTTACCATGCAGATAACAAACCCAAGTGCTATTACGTTGCGTCCTTTGTAGTGAAAAGTCATCAGAGGTTTGACAAAATGATTTCACTATGTTTGCCATTCAAAGCATCACATTTATCAGCGTTACCATTAAACGCGTTTATAGCAGCTACACAAGCCTTGGTTTCAACAGAGTCGTCGGTCAATATCCTTTATACTGTATGACTTTCTATACAAGTCGATATATATATATATATATATATATATATATATAGATATATATATATATATATATATATATATATATATATATATATATATATAATGAATTATTTCAAGGCAAATAACATGAATATGGATATTTTGTGGTAAGGAATTTACCAAAAATAATATTTTGTAGCATGCGCATTTGAAATTTAAAAAATAAATTTGTTTCCCTTTTTTATTTTGTTGTTGATAGTTGGGACAAGTAGTCCCGGAGTTCCACAATTCTTAACAGAAAGAGGTTCAATCTTAGCAGAAGTGACATTTGGTGGAACAGTTTACGTGCAGCTAAATATACATGCCTGGATTTGCCGGTGATGATGCCTGTCCGGTGACCGAGTAGGCCAGAACAGGCCAGTTTACGGACCACGTGTTAGCCCAGGAACAGGAGTCCGGCACGGGACCTCGTTCTATAACCATCATCCAGGCAAGATCATTTGCACAGCCACTCCACAGGAGGCTCATGTAAAACTTTCTGTAGAAACTGTAAACACAAAATAAAATCAATAGTCATAAAAACTGGAACACATTCATTGCTAAATTCATTAAGGGCAGAAATTAAATAATATTAACAGAAATTAAATATATTTTTAAATTAAATAAAATTGCTGAAAAATATCCATTAAACACGTTGAATTGTTATAGCATCAATCCACTATCGTTGCTGTACTTTATAATGATAGTCTCATAAGAGATATAAGGGACATACGCTAGTCTAAGCATTTTCCGATTCTTGGTTTATTTACTCCCGATGTATGAACTATAAAACAATGCACTCTAAAGCTGTTTTAAAATACAACATAGAGGCACTTTTTTTAATTCTTCAATATGCATAACACCGGTTCTGACACAAGTCCAAGAATCAGAAAAACGCGAGCTGGTGACCCGGTGTAATCAGACCAATGAGAGCGGGTGTCGCATGTTTAAAATTTGGAGCCTGATGCAAAATGCGATACCACGCTCTCAATGATGTGATCATACTCCTTTGCTCTGTAACCACCCTAGTGGTAGTACCCAGAGAATCTTGCTATAGAAAGCAGCGGTTACACGAAAAGAGATCTGGGACGACTGCGTGAGGGGCGTACTGAGGTGTAGCCTACGTAGTAATAAGTGGTGGGCCGATCATCGAGTTTTATCGAAAGTCAGTCGGTTTGCTGACACTTTCAAGCGCTCGATTACCAAAGGCAACTATCGATTACATCATAATGAAGATTGTTTTCTTTCCAGAATGCCTTTATGTTTTAGGCAAATATTATTCTTCCATTTTTACCACATTCTGCGCTTCATATAATGAGTCTGTGTTCCCAAATAACTTCCGTAGGTAATTGAGTATGACACGGTAGATGCGAGAACGGAGGACTTATTAATCTTATTATCTGTGAACTGCAGGGAGCTGCAGAATTAGCGGAGAGTTTTTTATGAGATGTACATCGTAAAATATGGGCGGGATGGCATTAATATACTCCATAAATTCTCCAGGTCTATGCCAATTTTGCGAGATTCTCTTAGAAATAATCGATGCCAGGTGCCGCTGTTTAGGCCGTCCTGAAAATAAATTCTTTGTTTGGGTTAATCCGGCCGGTCGATTATTTTGATTTCGGCTGGAATTTTTTTGGAAAGTCTTCTTTTGTTTTTGTATGATCTGCTTCAAGCGCACCTGGGCCCGTAAAAATCTGCGTTCATGTGCTAGAAAAACAGCCACGTTTAATTCGTTTAATTTAATCCATAAAACTAGTCTCATTGTGTCTATATACGTTGAAGGAACGGTACATTCGTGTGCGAGAGGAGAAAACCTGCCGGGGAAACGCAGGTACAGTTCCCCAGATAATCTCATATTTCTTTGATAATTGCATATATTTGTCTGAACCGATTAATAATCGATCATCAATCGGTTTGCTTAAACCGATGATCGATTATGAAAAAGAAACCGACTCCAAACACTAGTAGTAATCAAATCTCCATTTCAGGCTTACAAGCAATTAATATTAAATATTGGTGTGCGCGTGAAGACACCCGTTTTTTTTAAATAAATCATTTAATAAACCTATAATAAACTAACATGAGTTTTTTCCAATTATTTATAAATTTCCAAATATTAAAAACAAGAAAATGTACTGGTGGCAACCAGGCCCTTTTGGGGCCATTATTTTGCCTGAACTTTCTCATTTAGACACTAGAGAGCACCATTTCAGGGACCAGGCGGTAATTCTTATGTTTAAATTTTCATGATGTATGTGCCTGAAACCTATTAGCCAATAAGAAGTAGTACTTTAAAAACTGACTGCTCCCTAGTGTCCGTGACCTGGAGTAACATGTTATTTCTGGTTAGAAACTTGCTCTCATCGTTTTGTAACATTATCATATTTTACCAAGAAAACAAGTTAGGTGTTGTCTTTGAGGAGGGTTTGTTCAATAGATTATGCTTGTTTATATTGTCAAGGAAGGAAAATTGGTAATTTCAGGCAGGGAACCTGCCACAGAAAGCATGCAGTGCTCTCCGTCTCTGTTTGCATGCAGGGACGGATACTGCGTCTAACTATCGTACAGACCGTACCTGCCAGGGTCCCAGCTGTTCCCTTCCAGGGTGGCAAAGCATTGCTGACCGCATGTCGTCAGGTTTACCGCAGGTGGGATGTCAGTGAACGAACTCTCCAGCACACGATCGAAAGAGAACCAGGACATTTTGTCGGAACCCGTGGCATCAAACAGCAGTTGAACAACCTCGTTGTGGTTATGGTAAAATAGGAACTCAATCTGCGAAATGGACTTTAATCACGAGATGGCACGGACATATATATATATATATATATATATATATATATATATATATATATATATATATATATATATATATACAGTAGAACCTCCGAATTACGGACAGTGATGGGCCCGGACATTTTTTCCGCCATAGAAAGGTGCCCTTAGAAGGGAGGTTTATAGATTTCGGGACCTACTTTCAAGGGACTGCCTGTAAGTTACGTGAATAGGAGAGGTGCCCGTAGGGTGACGAGGGTCCACTCTATATCATGGTAACATAAGTAACTGTTATTTTAGTATCGGGAGTTGTAGGTTCACAGACGAATATTAAAAATAATTTAATTACCTGAATATCTAGCACATTAGGCAAAACATGCCAGTTAGTCTATATTACTTTTTTTCAGACACACAACAGTATATTCACTATCAAATTACCAGTTTTGTCCATTAATGTTTTGATCAACAAAATCAAGCGATGCTTTGAGATTATTTGAAAATGTAATGATATTTTCAACGTGTGCTTACCATAGCTAAATTTTAAATACTTTTAAACAAGTCTAACCAATGATGTCTTATTGGAGGCAGTCAGAGAGAACAGATAACACCACCTATATGCGCTTAGCATAACCAGGGACCCTTTGCATTATACATGTTGTTTGCCAGAGTTGTAACATATTTTCCAAGTCTAGTGTACCGCTTTTTTTTTTAAAAATAGTGAAACAAAAGAGAAACTTACAGCCTATGCTAGAGTGTATACTGTTCTCCACTTCCTCTAAAACAATTCTAGAATATCTGACATCTAATATGTCAGACCTACCTTTGCGAACTTCAGATCTTCCCATCTTTCTACAAGAGCGCTTTTGTAGTATGATCCAGCCGTCTCTTCTGGTTCGGTGACGTCACCATCCCAGGCGGAGTTCGAGGAAATGCTGTTCCATAAATCAAATGCGCTTACCTGCAAACCAGCAGTGACGTGGAAAAGCAGGACTTCTGAAAAAGGAAAGTTTAGAGTGTTACAATACCTCGATAAATCTAAATAAACTATGCGGATTTATGGACACATTAACAAAGTTTAACTACAACAAGAAAGTAAGCCTATTCTAACACGTCAAATAAACAAAAGGTAAAAATCACCTAGGAAAAATATTGTGCCCAAAGATACAATTTTTAAATGGGCCATATTAGAAAAAACGGACAGAAGTAAGAAAAGAAAAGATATTGTAATTGGTGGTTTGCACCTAAGAAAATCAACCCACATAATTCTAACACAAATATTTATACAGAAACAAACTTGTCATCTGCAGTAAGCCTCCGTCCCTTCAGCTAAATGATGGATGCTGAAAGTTTGAAGTCGGTTATCCTCGGCATATTTCTGCAACAGTCCATATCTCACCAATATTTTTTATCTATATTGCCTCAGTTTATCAGTTATAATTACTGGTAAACATAATAATTACAAATAAACGTAACTATATATGAATTAGTCCAAAAAGGGTAATTTTTTTAATGTTATTTAACCAAAAACCGAAACACACACACACACACAAACAGCGAGACATGCGATACCTTCTTCGTCATCTTCCGTAATTTCATCAAACAAAATTACACCGGGGCTGTCTTTGAGTGCTGCAGTGGTCACGTGGTCTTCCAGGAGGTAACACACGGATTGTCCGGTGACGAACATCACTGACCGACAGGACGGGGTAGAAACGCACGTAACCATGCAATACGTGTTGCCATGTTGACGCGTGACCTCGCGCAGAACCGTTGGTTGCATGAACTGCAGATTCTCAAAACGTCTGTACCGATTGGACCTTGTCCCAGATAAAACTGGACCGACCAGTATAAAACATGAGATCAAAATGAAATTTTTCCGTACGCTTAACATGACTGCATATAGATACAGATTCAATGCATTTGAATTGTAATACAGATTATAGAGCGCAACAGAACATCATGCTAATTGAGTTATTAATTGCATACTCTGACCAATCTGGACTACTAGAAAACGCTGAATGTCACCCCAAACGCAGCAGGTCCATCACTGGAATAGTGCCAGTAAATCCTTTTTGCTTATATGGAACACTTGTGTTCGACCCACAAGAAGAAAGACACGATAGAGTCGCGAAAATAATATATATCGACAGGAATAACTGAATTCTATTAAGTTACCCATTAGTTAATATATATTTTATTTGCACTAGTTATTAGGCCACGGTAGATCGATGTCCAACACCTCTTTATATTAACATACCGACAATGCACTGAAAGCACCGCCATTTACAGACTTCGCTACTCCAGGCACGTTCATATAAACGTAATTAAACATAAGTGTTTTCACAAATAAAATACACTGTGGGCTGAATTAAAGGCTTTCCCCCGGTCTCCTGCGCTACAAAGAGGACATTGATCCCGGTGTGCCGCCATATTATATTGGTACTTTTCTAATGCGTATTGATCATTCTGTTGTTACATGATTCAGGTTCCTGATGGGACACTAACTCTGTCATTTTACCTTATTTTTTTCTATATCTAGTGTAAGAATCGAATGTCGCTACTCTCAAGTGAATGAAACTGGTTGCTTCCCCCGGGAAGGAGTCTATGTGTTCATCGGCGTTCGTGTGTTTGATCACAATATAAACACATAATAATGAACGAAATTTCATGAAATATTCAGGGCATTTCGTGCTTAGTCCTGTGAAGAATCGATTAGATTTTGGTGTGAATCCGGCACATGATCCGGATTCAGAAAATTCATAAAGCGAATGTCCATGGGCATATTGGCCGAAAAAGTGGACCCCCCCTCCCCGTAAAATACCCTTCCTGATTACTTTTTAGTTTCTGGAAATTTATCCTCAGTATTACGGGCAACGTCGGATTGGAAGCCGACTGCAGCCTGTTTTGAAACATACCATAATACTGTCATCCAACGCCGCTTAAAGCGCAGCCATAGGCGCAACCATGTTGCCTCTCTAGTGTTTGTTAATTAGCATTTTATTGGCTGCCGGTCACATCATACGCATCATGTTTCTTAGCAGGTCACCGACTAGCCACTTGGTGTCTAAATCCATCATAACCGGCCATTCCAGGCAGCGGTTAAATCAGAAGCTTCTTTAAAAGCACAGAATATCTGCTGTCTCGGGAGCGTAGGCGCCAACCATCTGTGGAAAGGTGGTGACTTATAACAAGGTGGAACCACGCATCACCAAAGTTGATAAATCATCGTTGGGAAGACAAATAAACGGATACATCTGATTCTATATTTACTGTTCCTACAGTCTAAATTATTCGGTCTACTATATTTACTAACTCGTACGAATTCCAAATGTAAGGTGGAAACGTCACATTCAATGAAAATAACATGCATATTAAACAGGCATATTTTTTTTTCGCATATGGCAAAACCTTTTCCTTCGTTTCAAGCAATGTGCATTCAACACGCCGTGGTCCTAATCGCCGTTATTTTTGTTGGCGAACCTTTGTTTTCTCCCGATTTTTGGCGAGTAAGGTTATAACCACATTTGTTGTGGAGGGCCCCCATGTTATAAACACGTGGAGATATATATGTATGTGTGCGTCCATGGCTTACTTTTACAACTGGTTCAATAAATTATCTTTTTTTTTATACTCGTCAGATATCGGAATGTCCCCTTTTAGAAATACCAATTTGTATGACATCTGTTAAATTCATAAAAAAAGTCTTGTTAGATCAACGATAGATGGCAGCACGGCCAGATTTTGCATTAATCCGTAAAGCAGCGTTTCCATGTGCGCGTATATGCGTGTTTCCATGTGTGCGTATATGCCTGAAAAAGCAAACGTATATATTTGTACAGTGTATCAAACAGGCCTTCCACATTTTACCCTGAATCCATGAGTTCACGCAAACCCTATATGCGTGAAAATCGCTCCTGTGGCGATTTTCACGCATATACGCATATACGTTTATACGCATATACGCTGACGGACACATGGAAACACCCCCGTTACAAAATCATATGAGCGATTTTTCATGCAAATACGCGAACATGGAAACGCTGCTTAATCCTGACAAACACAACAACAACAACAGCATCCAAAACATACAAGATTTATTCCAAGAGTCCAAAAGTATTATGGAACAAAGAAAGAAAGAGAAAGAGTAAACAAAATTTAATATATCTGTTAATCCACAAAAGTTTCCTGACACCAATGAATTAATCGTTACCCACTTTAACGGCAAAATTTAGATAGATCCCCAAGGACTTGAGTCTGGAAATGCGCATCAGTGACACGGAGGTGGACATAGGCAGAATCTGTGTTTCATGCTTTTAATGGTGACCTGCCCAATTTGTCATGCTATGAATACCCAATTAATAGCATGCTGACACTGCCAAGTATAGCTTAAGAGACAATTATTCATCATGTTAAGTCGCAATCATGTCAAGGCTTAAAAAGTCAGATAATCTTCAACACAGTTCCTAACAAGTGGTGATACTAGTGTATGTATGCAAATGTCATATACGTTTACATAATCACAGGAGAACCAACAACCAATCTGCTGTGAATAATTTATGAATATATATCCAAATATACAATTCACCAATAAACAGACACAATATTGACATCATAATATGGAACTTTGTACAACCAAAAAAATCACTTAAATAAGTAAAATCCCCATAACAACACAACTTTACATCGTGCAGAAATATGGAAAAAATGATTAAATGATATAAACCGTCTGTAAAAACCCGGGCTGGTTTGATGGATCCCTGACACAAAAGACTAAGGAACAAAAAGAAGGAGGATATCACAACAAGAAATTCCTTTGGTGCTCTAGAGTATACATATAACACATATGGGGAGATAAATCATCTGTTAAAGTGCGTCTATGATACGAATACACCTAAGCAAGTCATGAATTTTGTCTAGAACTCGAGGCCAAATAGCTACAATTTAATCCAATATTGATTCCATTGTTTAACTGCACATGAAACCTGATTACGTCATATGGCCGATGACGTCATCTTGCCTTAAACCAAAATATAATGCACGGTGAATAATGTGCACGAATTTGAAACTGTGACATTAGAAATTTGTCAATGAACATGAACCCTGCAATGACAGTTGTTATAAGGGCAAAGTATAGTGGCTTCTCCACACTCCATTAATGGTAACCCATTTCTTGAAATGAAATGGATTACAAGGAATGGAATGCGACTGCTGCGCAGGGAGGGGTCCGTCTTCTCAAGGGTAATGGATTTGTGGCAAATAAACCCCTCCGAGTCTGAAATGACTCTTTTTATCATCAGATCTCTCAAACAAAGCAAAATACATGACATGTATATTCCTTGTCCAGTGACGGGTTTATGAAGCACCAGTGGAAATCTACGATGTGCCAAGGTGTCGGATGTCAAGCAATGTTGCAAACGAAAGGATACATGCAAACTTGTGTTAAATCTGTTAATAAATAACCTTACAAATCCAAGGGATATTAATTCTATATTCTTATTGCAAAGTGACAGGCATTCCAATAAATAACTGGCAACGATATGTTATGGTTTTATTATGTTTGGTTTCAATACGACATATCGATTATTGAGGAGCGTCAATATAGGGGGGCAGCGCAACCAAACTGCTCCACCACACTTGCGAGAGATCCCACGCTTCGTCCAGTAGGTAACACTAGACCAAATTTGATCTCAATTAAACATCGATCTATAGTAAGCCCAAATTTGATTTACACATTTCATGAACCTCATGTATCAAAAGCCCAGGCGTCGATGTCGTGTAGGGGGCATTAGTTCACCTTAATACAACTGTCATGGTATTTCTATTGCCCTTTTTTCAACCTAAGTCTGTCACTGCAATGGGATAATCACAACGAGTGTGCAAAGTATCAGTATCCAAGTACATTCCACTGCCGTATGCCTAAGTGTAATGAAGGCTCATGGTACACCATGGAAATAAGCTTAACAAGTAAGGACGGGAAAAAGACTTTCATCTTTTACTTTGTGCATTTGAATTTCTATCAATGAGCAGAAAATATTGAAAACAAAATAAACACACTATAAATTAAGATATTTGCAAATACCAATAAAAAATTGTTTTTGTTGTCCTTTGATACACCTTGTCGATTGTGAATCGACTGAATATAAATAAAGTACCACAGTTATACCACAGGAATAAAATTTTCACTGGCCTTTCCAATACCAATCAAGAAAATCATGAAAGCTTTACATACAACAGAATATAATGGGATTTGTTATATAACATGATTAAGAATTGTTTAGATATACATTTTTACTAGAGACACACGCCAATATAATGTTTGATGTGGTGAAAGTATCAAATCAATCATCATTCACCATACATTCATAAAAACATTCTCCACCAGCGACATCTTGTGGTCAATATTGGAACTTTTGGTTTTGTTTGATAAAAGTACAAGTGATGGCAGCAGAAGTTATATATACGATCTACTTTATGAGTTAAACCATTTAGATAATTACAAGCATACATAAAGAAATCTTTAAAATCCTGAATAGTAAACTTTTAATATATTAATAGATTTAAATAAGAATTATTAAATTATATATACATACACTTTAATATATATATATATATATATATATATATATATATTCAACTAAATATATACATACACTTTAATCTATATATATATAACAATATTTATATATTTAAATAATATATATATATATATATATATATAATAAAGTATTATCCATTACAAATCAAAAATCTTCACAAAATCATCAAAATTCTAAATTCTGAATAGATGGCAAGAACATTAAATAAATATGTAATTCTTCCTATAGCCGAGGGAGGGTGGAATGCAGGTCTTGTATGAAGAAATAATTATGAATTGAAACAAGTTCTCTTGAATTGCAGTGCGTCTATGTACAATTCGTGAAAACAGTAATCAGTGCTTTGGAAGACACCCTTTGTTTAAAGGTAGACTTTCAGTTGATCTTTATCTAAGGAAATAAGATGCAAGGTTTTTTGGAGTCAGTTACTAAAATTCCCCTCAATCAAGTGCATAAACTATACATGAATATGAATACATATTCACATGAACTGACCTACCATACTCTGAATATTTCAGCTTTTTTCAAACTGCTATTTCTATCTTTCTTCATATTTACTACAAATATTGAAAACTGTGAAAATCAGCATGCTTAACATTTTTTTCATTTTATAAATAATGATATCTGTAGTCTGTGGATAAATATGAACTTCAAATGACTAGACATGTCAAAGTCATTGGTTTTGTCATAGTGTCACAATTATTGTGTTAAGAAACAAGTTTGCCAACATTTAAACTTTGAGAGATAATTTTCATATATTACAAATGGCATCAATGTCAATAAATTTTAATTCCTTTATAACAATGACTAGTGCACAGAGGTCAACTTTTTGTTTACTAGTCACACTAAATGTCAGCCTGGTAATGTGTACTTTCTTAGCAACTGTAAGTAGGGGTAGGGCCTAAATGTGAAAATACAGTTAATATGTCCAGCCAGGTGCTTATCTTCAGCAGTTAAAGATATATAACAGATAACAAAACCTGTTAAACACAAATGAACTAAACGTATTTAATTTATAATGATTATGATAAAGTACAGTCAAGCTTTGCCCCAAACAAATTCTTTTCTTAATATAAATATGACTCTTTGTACAGCTAGTTGTCATGTTTGTAACACATTTATGACCAAATTCATATGTACAGCTGGCTGACAGTATTTAAAATATAATGATATTTAAACAGCCAGTTGATTATATTTATAACACAACCATATCTGTACAGCTAGTAGATATTATTTCTGACATTGGTAATCATGTTTACAGAGCCAGCTAAAATGTTTATGACAAAGACGACTATGTTTCAACAGCTGGCTGATGGTGTTTATGACAGATAACTGTTTATAAAGCTGGTTGATAGTGTTTATAACATAGATAACTATGTTTATACAGCTGGCTGATAGGGTTTATGACATTGATATCCATGTATATACAGTAAGCTGTTATTGGTTATGACAGAAGTAATCAGATCTTTGGATCACTGGAAAATTCTGCATATTCATGCATAACAGTAAGATTGATAAAATAGATCAAATAAAAGTATATCTTTATTATACAGCAGTTGCAGGCCTCCTTAAACAGTTCATAATACTGGAGGACAGCACTACCAGCTGCTCCATCCAAAAGTATCACAAATGTCTTGTAAATGTAACTCCTCACACATGACAGTTTGCCTTATCAGGAATGTAACGACTTGATGAAGCTTCACGCCAACAGGTCCTGAAAAAAGAAAATAATCAAATAAAGCTGAATAGATACTTAAAAATTACAAACACAAATAACAATTGAAATTAAAACAGTTTTGAAACACAACCCTGCACATTATAATGTTCGTTCCCTGGTTTACATGTAAACAAAGGTCAACTTCTATCATTAGTTGTATGCTAACTGACTGCAGACTGCCTTTCACATACAATGATTGACTTCATATTTGCCAGGGTGAAATTTCACGATTTCTTAATTTTGAATGTTTTGCAAGATTTTCATTTTTGCAATTGCAACAGAACCTGTAAAATCTAAGTACAGCAACCTAACTAATTTCTGGTTCAGTTATAAAATTAGGACTTGTATCACAGTCTGTGTGTACAGCTAATGCATGGGCCAGTTTCAAAACCTGGCACAAATTAGGTTGCTGATGAGGTTGTTTTCAGAGCTCATCTTAGTTGATGGGGCATCTTATTCCCGAGGGTTTCATATTCACCCTTATTTCACATTCACCAATATTGCAACATTAAAACCCTCGCGAATAAAGAGGCAACTACAGTATTTGCATGTGGTGCATAATTAATTACCAGTTTGCTGTGACATGACCATTCACAGACCTTGATTCAGTGACCCTTCCTGGCATCTATTTCATGAATAAGGCAACAGAACCAATTAAATGGCTCACATACAGTCATTTTATGTGTATGTCTAGTGTAATGTTTTGATATTATGCTTAGCATTGCCAGGAAAGGATCAAGAATCCACCCAATCAAATCAGCCTGTCCCCTTTCTGGTACATTATATTGTTGCTTACAATCTTTGGGGTGTGTTTGACTGACAGTTGTGATTCCTGCCAAAACACTAAGTTTTTTTTCATTATTCATGGTATAGATGCCAGAGAGAGGGTAGCAGAATCAGGGTCTGTGAATTCATAGTCATGTCGCAGACTTGTTAGTATGAATATGGCACAGTGATGCCACATAACAAACTACACTTTTGTAGTTGATCACATTTTACAACCCCTGGAGGTAAGGTAAACAATGATGTCAAAAGCCATAAAGTCACAGGGGGAGGTTATCTACGAAGGACTTTACAACAAAACTTAATCATTTTGATATATGCACCCTATACTGAGTCAGTCACATTTAATCAAAATCTAGGAAAGTGTTCTCAGGAAATCTTGCAGACACACAAAGGGACATGAATCACCTGAAAACAATATTTCTGGTTTTGCTTTGCAGAGGGTTTAAAACATGTTGTTTTCAAAAAAGGCATATATGTGAGGTCAAACTTTAGTGTTAGACCCCACATCTTTATTTTCTGTTATTTGTAAAGCATTCATTAAGTTTGTAACTGATTATAACACAAGCACCTGTAGATATAATATTTCCAAAGCATGATTCATGAATACCTATAAACAGAAATATACAATGGGCAAAACCACAGAACATGAACAAGCAACTTAATTGTGTTTCAGACTAAATGTACCCTGTAAATAATTCCAGCTGCATCCTAAAACAAGAACGGGAGACATAATCTTATGGTGTAGGCATTGCATAAAGGAAAGTCTTTAGTTATAGTGAATTATTTAGGTACACCATGTGAAAATATGAGATTTCTAAACAACAATTCAGTAAAACAAAGTGTTTTTTTATGTGAATAGGATATATCGGTTTACAAATTTTTATGCTACTATTTGTCCCCACATAACCAAATATCTTTATCAGGATAATGAATATTCATCAAGATACTTCCAGAGGTCACACTGGGTCACAAGGTCATCCTGTATTAATTGGTGCACGAGGGTAGGAAATTTTTTCTTTTGAGTTAGGAGCGCTATTGGAGCAAAAGAATACTCTGGTGATTATAATATCATCCACCCACTGAAAACATTGTAACAGTTATCTGTGGCTAATATTTTGTCATCTTAGCACAAAATAGTGTGAATACATAGCATGAATTACACTAAAATATGACTTACAAATAATGTTCCTTGTAATACACCTGGAATTTTTTTTATTACATAATGATTACCTAACATTACTTACATCATCAGAATCATCATGATACTGTCTGACCGCTGGTTGGTGGGTGCTGTTTATACTGTTAGAGGTCCCCACTGATCCATTACTTTGAGTATTCCTTGTTTTGATTGGCTGCTGTTCTCTCCTTTTTGTATCCTGTAATAATTAGTAGAGAATCAACCAGAAACAATGACTTAATTATGGTAAAATTATATATTTAAGATTTTTTAAACATTTATATTTATTAGTTTGCGTTTGTCAGTGCCATTAAGTATCTTACTTTTTACTTGTCAGAACCATAGATAATTGTATCTTTTCCTGTGTAGAGCCATTGATAATTTAATGTTCCTTTTGCATTAATTATTAATTATTCAATTTTGATGAACCATGCACACTCTACTGCAAAATATTGACACATCTCATGGCAGCACTACTCACATCATCTGAAGCTTCATCGTATACTGATGTGGATGTTGCCAGGGCATTCTCTATGTCATTATCATAGTCTTGGTCCACTGAATCTGCTAACATTGAGTACTTGTATGTTGGGGTTCTGTAAAGGATAGAAAAACTTGTAAATATCTGAATAAAGAGGCATACTGTACACGCATATTATTGCATAAGCAATTCAGTAATTTTACCATGATAAAGCAGTGTTTCCATGTACCAATAATTAAGCAGATATTCATGCAATTAGGTAAACATTCATAGCTTCTTTGTTTTAAGAAATTTAAGAGTTCCACAATTAGTAAGGCATATGTTTTCTGATTAAAACTTCATTCTTATATAAATTACATAAATATCATACCCTTACTAAATGGCTTGTTTTGATCACCTTTGGGACCAATTACCGGGGACCTGTTAAGTAGTAGCTGTGATACCTAACATGTAATTTATGGAAAGTCATTACAAAATTTGCTTGTGGAGGACCAAAAAGAGTGGTCATCATAGCTGGGTGGTTATGTTATAGAGGTGGTAACCACAGTTTCACTGTATACCTATAGCTACATTTTCCTGTTCAAGATCTAATTCATGAATTTAAAAATTCTTTTAAGAAGATAAAATAATACAATTTTGATAAAAATTTTTTTTGTTATGTAGGGCTTTTACCTGTTTAGCAAAACAATTTCTCATTTTATCATGCTTTTCCCCAATCCAATGACATTTTTATCATACCATACAAAACAAGTGACCCATGGGTCATGACGCTCAGCTGACTGGGAAGAGATTTGCAAAAGGAAATTTTATCATCTGAATGGTAGTATATAACCATTGAACTGAAGCATCAAACAGATTAACCAACAGGCTGAGATTGTGTCTGTATTAATGTATCTCAAGAACAGAAAATGCGTAAACTTAAAAAAAATACAGGTGGCTCCACTAGTCTCCACGTAATAAATCGAAAAATACAGGTGGTGCCACCAGTCTGCAGAAACTGATGAAACAACTCATGATCAATATGTATGCCAAAATTCATGACCATCAGTGATGTAGTTAATGAGATATTGAAGTTTTTCGTATGAAATTTTTCACTTTTCTGGGGGGTACTTTGGGGCCCATTAGCTTGAAGGATATGGGTAACAGAGACCTATTTTCTGGTTTCCATGGAGACTTTTCATAGGTTTCTCAGAATTTCAAGAAACAGATGTCCACATTTTTAAAGGTCTCAAAAATAGAGAAAAAAATTCGTAAAAAATCGAAAAATACAGGTGGCGCCACCAGTCTGCAGGACCTGATGGAAAATCTCATGATTAATATGTATGCCAAAAATCATGACCATCATTAATGTAGTTAATGAGATATTGAAGTTTTTGTAGGAAATTTTTCACTATTCTGGGGGGTACTTTGGGGCCCCATAGCTCGAAGGATATGGGTAACAGAGACCTAATTCCAGGTTTCTAAGGAGATATTTCATGGACCTCTCTGGATGTAAAGTAAGAAGATTCCAGGTCCAGCGGTTATGATTTGTGCCCTGTTAACGGACAGACGCCCGGACGGCCGGACGGCCTTACAGACGACGGACAAAAGGTGATCCCTATAGCTCAGATGACTTACAGTCAGCTGAGCTAAAAAGGTGAACTAAAATTGCGCACTGTTTCTGAAAAAAGTGCCTGAGAACCCAACCTTATTTTTTTTGCCTTACAAGAATCCCTGCACTTTAAGAAACAGAATATAGAAGACAAATATATGAGACTCATTACTTTTGTTTTGGATCAATCATATTATATGATATCTCAGTGATTATGAGGTACTTTACTCATATTTCTTGACACATCACTGACTGACATAAAAGAAACTAGTTTTCCAAGTTTTTCCTGATTTCTAGGATGACTAGGAAATATAATACAATATATAAAAACAATACATCAGGTGCCCCTGTTTCCCAGATCAGTTTTATTCATAAATCCATACTCACCTCCTGCCCAACAGGTTGTATTTTTTAATGAAAAAGATGAGAAGGAAAACGATGATGACGGACACGATGACTAACACTCCGACCAGAACCGACGCCCGATCAGGACCCGGACTGGTCTGTAATGAAACACAATCCTTTAATAATGTGAACTGGACTATTTTTCAGATAAAACTGCTTCGTATGTTGATTACTTAAGACACTTATTTTCATGCAAATATTCTTCTATACTTGAACTATTTCTGGCACTCTAATTTGAATGATATACTGATTAGATTTTGCTGCTCACTGAATAAGCAGTTTTTAGGCAAATAGTTATGATATGACCCTCTAAATAGATCTTGTAAGGGATTTCTAATGCCACTCCATACTGTTCCTAAGTTCTTTACATGATGGTCAATTTAGCAACCGTATTACTGAGTGAGAAGGTCATACAGACAAATCTGATGAGATGGTTTTACAAAGAAGTTAATAGACACTGCATAAAACATAATCTAAAATTAAAAGCTAAAATTAAGATCACACTAAACTAAGACTACACCAAATATATAAATTGTTTTACGGCCTGTGGCACAAAATAACACAGAGCCAGAGATTAAGTCACTGAAAATTCACTGATATTAATGAGATAAAATAAGAGAAATTTTATGAGCTAGCACTTGAATGTACTTATATGAATGAATGGACTCACTTCCAAAGTCTGGCCAAGCTCTGATTTAATCTCAGATTTGTCTCCTTCTTTACACAGCTTTTGTATATCAACCTCCTCGTCACCTGCCGGCTTGAAGCCCCCTGAGCATCGGTCACCGGGAATTTTTCTGTATCTACAACAACAACACACATAAATCTCAAGTAGGTATCACTCCATCACACTATACCTGCACTCAAAATACAGCAGTAATAACTTTCTCATTTATCTGCTTCACATTTATCTGTTTCACATTATTCTGCTTCACATTTATCTGCTTCACATTTTTCTGCTTCACATTTTTCTGCTTCATATGTTTCTGCTTCACATTTAAATGCTCCACTGGGTACCTCTGCACTGACACAAGCATCATGTGACAGAGCATCTATGTAACTTTAAATCCAGTCAAGTATCTAAAGCGCATCCATGTTGATTTGAATACATTATTACCAGTAGTTAATCAAATTCTGTGACAATGCAAGGTCTGTTTCCCAAGATATTAGCTCTAATGTCTATACTTTGGTTAATTAGGTTATGAATTCTGGGTTATTTCAAACCAATGCATAGAAAACCTGAAATTCAGAAGGCTTAATAATAAGGTCATTTCACTCTAATTATAAGTTTGCTCTCATCATCACTCAACAGACAATGCCAGAAACAAGTCATGGGTCTATCCTTTAAAAAGAAAGAATTTATTGAAGATTACTCACCCTTTGGTGACTATTCTCTCCTCATGACCATGTAAACAAATATCTAATTCATTTTTAACAAATTTTTCATCTCTAATGCAGAGGTAACTGTCTTCTTTTCTGTAGTACCCATAGTCACTGAAAAGGAAAGAAAACTAGGTCAAATGGCTCCCGAGATATGTGGGTTTATGTGTGGAAACAGATGCACAAACGGACGCAGAGCGCAGAGGAAAGGTCAGAGGTCAAAACAAAATCTGGGCCCAGCAGTTAACATGTGACCCGAACATAATCCCGGGTTTCGTAAAATTCCGCCCAGCGGTTATGGAGGATTTCTCCGGACACCTACGTGGCGGTGGCGGCGGCGGTGGCGGCGGCGGTGGCGGCGTGCAGCTGAAAACATAGTTTCAGCAAAACTCGGTTTTGGCGGATACAATTACAAGTTATAAAAGGTGAAATCATACGTGATATACAATGTAACAAAAAATGTTCATAATCCTGTTCTAAAAATTAACAAGGTACAAGAAAGAGACCTATAACGCATGTTACACTGTTGGAATGGCATCTCTGCATGATCAAGACAATATAAACACTGACTGACAGAGTATGAATTACTGGTAGGAATCAGTTATAAATAAAATTTGATGATGGAAAGATAAAAAATAACCAATTATCTGTTTGTTGTTTTGTGCCCATCTATCTCTGTCAGAATAAGAATAATTAATATGATAATATGACTTCTTTGGTGGGCATACAAATTCATTTGTGATAAATATTGCAAAGGAGCAACAGATTTAATCAATTGTGAAAGAAAACGACCAATCATCAATATAACTGATTCAGTGGCACAGCACTAGTATTTTATGTTTGTATGTAGTCTGTAAGTAGTCCTATGATAAGTCAATTTATAGTAAAATTCTTGAAAACACCTGACAGTGATTTAAACTGTTAGATCTTACCATTCATAATCATCTTGTGAACAAGGACAAACTGTTTCACTCTTTTGAACTTCATGTGAGTAGCCATTGATACACCTGAAAATAAAAAAAAATCAGCCGCGCATAGAGTATGAATTTCATCAACACATCACATACATAAGAAACACCATATGAGATGTCAGAATGCCTTGTTAAGTTTTGATGAGAAACATACAAAGGCTGAGTGAGGATGCAAATATTTTCATCAGTTTTGACAATGCATCATGACCTACCTATCACTTAACATAAACCAGATCAATCATCAGCTATATACTTTATATACTTTCTAACAACACCTAAGTTACCTAAGGTGAGAAATTCTGTTGGAACGCACCATATTGGTAAATCCCCTTGCATGTTTGTTTACTTTCTGACCACATTAATACAAGCATGGCTCGCCGGAGATACTGGGCATTAACCAACTTTTTTGTAACTCAGGAAATGACTTGTTACCATAGGGATGGATTTTCACTTTGGTTTGTGAGTAATCATGTATTCTTTAGTGGTATTTTATCACTCATCGATTTGAGCCCTGCTAATGGACCGGACAAATGACGGACTATTCCTATACCTCAGTTGACTTACAGTCAGCTGAGGTTAAAATGGATATGTAATTATCTTATCATTATAGAAGTCATGTCATTATATGAAAATATGCAAATAGTGAAATGTAAGCCTCAGGTATCAGAGTGGTGTTTACACCACTGACAAATTCTTTTGACGCAGCTGGTAATGGACACTGACTGCCACAAGGTCCTAAAGCAAGAAATTCGGTAAATTTTCCCTGCCAGCAGTTTAGCCTGTGTACTTAAGTGCCAGCAGAGTGCTAGCAGTTTAGCCACTTCCTAAATACTATGCTATCAGACCTTATAAAGGGGGTTATTTATGCTGGGATTTACACCCAATTTTACTCAGAGATTTTCGCAGTACAAACCAGATATCTTGTGGATGAACACACACTCAAGCAGCAATGACTGAAAACAATAACCCTTGCTTGGTGCCAGGTTAAATACACTACATATGGAGGGTATTATGTATTGTACTGTGCGCACGTATCATGATATGTACCATCATGACATTATTAAAGCCTCTTAATGATAAACGATCACATTATGACCTACAGCTTATGGACATACACCTATCAAAATTAAACTAAAGTAAATTCTGATGGAGGGGCGCAGTTTTTGAGCTATGTTTTATATTCTTACCATGAGTCTTTCTTCAAACGTTTGAACGTCTCTTTAACACCGAGTAAGCAGGCATGGTAACGGCTGTCCTTCTCATGATTCATGTCGCTATGAGCAACCCAGTCCTCATAATCAAGGCTGCCACCTGGTGTGATGACGAAGAATTATGTATATACCTTTATGATATGCTTTTATGGGTGAAACATACTGATAATCACATTCTTGGCATGATTTTGCCTTTTGAAACATAAACAGCATCAGTGCATTTTCATCAAAACTGCACATCAACTAATTTCTCCTCATTATGTCAAAAGGATAATTATCAAATCTGATTTGTTCACTATTTAATCCTGTGGTAATAAGTGTTGAGCTCTTAAGTCTGTTTTGGGTTTTTATTTAAACCTTTATTTAAGGTTTCAGACACATGCCGATGCACCTCATATTAATATTACATGTAATATCTTGCTCAGTTTTGTTATATATAATTCCAACATTTATTGAGGTTTATGAGATCTTCAGATATGTAAACATATATGCAATTTGTTTGAACTTAGAAGATTTAGCTACAGGAAGGAATTGTAAGTGTCCATATCTAAAATACATAACAAATTACCAATATGGTTAAAGCCAGAGGCAAAAAAATTTAGAGGGCTCCAAAACTAATTGACATAAATAAATTGTAAAATGTTTTTGCTTAGATAAACTGATCAATGTGGGGGGGGGGGGGGGGGGATACAGACTGTGAGTGATGTGATGTCACCAATTCATGGGGGGGATAACTAAAGTCTGTACCGAGTTCTTGTTTGGTGCTTATGTACTAAAGTTTGCCTTATGCCTGAAATCAATATGTATCATTGTTTCTTTGCTTAATAATTTCTTGTTCTGGCACAGAAATTTATATCTTATATAATTCTGTGGTATACTGTCCTAACTAAGAACATTATGAAATCAGTAAGATGGATAAACTACCATAATCAACCTGTGCGATTCTCACTCTGTAAAACAGAAAATATCTTACATTGTTTGTTGATGACCGTGGAAAAGTCAATGACATGTGTGACCCAGACCCGATCGTCTTTCCCGTAACCCCAGATACCGACAGTGGCCGCCTTGTTACCCGGTTCAGTAAGTAGGCCGGTGAACACCACATCCTTGTCAGTGAACTGATACTCATGCCAACATCGCCCCTCATCAGTAGAGAACTTGACGACTTTTGGATATGGTGTATCGGCAGGCACAGCCACCAGGAGGCCACCGTGATCAGCTATCTGTAGGTGGTGAGGACCATCTAAAGCCTAAAAGCACAGCGAAATGGTGTCTTAATACAAAAACCCTGGGTATTATGATGTTCTGCTCAGGTTTACATACACAAAAAGCAACTCAAATTATCATTGGGCTGTTACAATTAACCAGGTATTGATACACTTAGATACAAAGTCAAATAAGGTATTGATACTGTCAGATGTCCTATATGATCACGCAGATATTTGATCCTCTGATGGATAGTGACATAGTCTATCAGGGTCATGTACGGTATCTAAATGGAACCTTTGCTAAGAAATGATTTGAATGGCACCTGGTTGGTTAATTTATATTGTAAATAAATTATTTATTATGAGAGTAAGATTATTAATATTTTCATATAGAAGGGAATGAAACTTTTCAAGTGTAAAATATTGAATTGGTAATATGGTAGTAGAGATAAATCAGTA
This sequence comes from Sipunculus nudus, assembly GCA_026874595.1. NCBI lineage: Eukaryota > Metazoa > Annelida > Sipuncula > Golfingiida > Sipunculidae > Sipunculus > Sipunculus nudus. Next base: position 44,579,858 of record CM049306.1, on the reverse strand, counting down.
TCCCTCATCAAATACCTTATTCCAAGTGTAGCCTCCATCACTGGTGACGTACACATCAGGGGGCGTGGTCTGTAAAGCCTCTGCTATATGACCTGATAAATCATAGAAAACACACATTTTACATACAGCACATCCCATTCAAATGTCATTGATTAAAAATCGAAATACATATCAATTTTCAATATGAAATCAGACTTATGCAAAAAGAATTGTATTTAAAATTGTAGAATGCCCTTCTAATGGTTTTCCTAATGCAATGATAGCTTTACAGATATATTGTATGACATATAACTTTCATACAGATATTTTTGGGGGTGGGCTTCAAATTATTTTCAACTATGGTGTAGAGTAATGGCTTCCTTTAAGGCATGGTGGTTATTATGGAGCCTCATACTCTCCTAGTTGTTTATATGAATATGGATTCAATATACTAAAATACATTATTGTGAATCATTATTGTGAGACTACATGAGACAGTTATAATGCTGTTTGCTGGTTTGTGCCCCATCATTTTTACATCGAATAGAATAGAAATATTTTATCATAATAGTTTAACTTCTTGGATGTGTTAATGATCAAATATGCAAAAAATGCAATCAACTGAATCGATTATGAAAGAAAACTGATATTAATTAATTGGCACACCACTGCTGAATACCCCTTTCCCCAGGGTATCTATGTTAGTGGGGTTTAACTGTGTGTCAATACTCCCTCCCCATAAGGTGTTTCTGTTAATCTGGTTTAGATATGTGTGAATACCCCCCACTCCAGTGTTTTAACTAGACATTTCTTGGCACCGCAGGTGCCAGAGTATCCCCAGACATAGTAGGCCCCCCCCCCTTTTAGAATAGACCCCCATTTTTAGCAGCATATAGTGACACTTGGCATATTTATTGTTTCTTCCATCTAACAATCCACAATCTTGTTGAAGATGTTGGTCCTGTGACCTTGATCTTTTTAAAGATGTGTCCTGTGACCTTGACCTTTGACCTCGTGACCCCAAAATCAATTCGGGTCTTGCTTTTCCAATGGGACATATGCAAGTCAAGTTTGAAATCTATACATCAATAAAGCAGGAATTATCATCCAGAAACTAATTTTTGGACAGATGGCTCCTGTGACCTTCACCTTTGACCTTGTGACCTCAAAATTGATAGTGTTCTTCCTCTCTTGGCAGGAGAACTATATGTGCAAGATGAAAGATCTGAGATGAAATGTTTGGCTGAAAATGCATCCACGTCTTTTTAAAGATGTGTCCTGTGACCTTGACCTTGACCTTTGACCTCATGACTCCTAAATCAATTTTGGTCTGGCTTTTCCAATGGGACATATACAAATCAAGTTTGAAATCCATACATCAATAAAAGCAGGAATTATCATCCAGAAACTAATTTTTGGACAGATGGCTCCTGTGACCTTCACCTTTGACTTTGTGACCTCAAAATTGATAGGGGTCTTCAACTCTTGGCAGGTGAACTATATGTGCAAGATGAAAGATCTGAGATGAATTGTTTGGCTGAAAATGCATCCACAATCTTTTTAAAGAGGTTTCCTGTGATCTTGACCTTTGACCTCATGACCCCAAAATCAATTTGGGTCTTGCTTTTCCAATGGGTCAAATACAAGTCAAGTTTGAATTCCATACATCAATAAAAGAAGGAATTATCATCCAGAAACTAATTTTTGGACAGATGGCTCTTGTGACCTTCACCTTTGACCTTGTGACCTCAAAATTGATAGGGTTCTTCCTCTCTTTGCAGGTGAACTATATGTGCAAGATGAAAGATCTGAGATGAAATGTTAGGCTGAAAATGCATCCACATCTTTTTAAAGATGTGTCCTGTGACCTTGACCTTTGATCTCGTGACCCCAAAATCAATTTGGACATATACAAGTCAAGTTTGAAATCAATACATCAATAAAAGCAGGAATCATCATCCAGAAACTAATTTTTGGACAGATGGCTCCTGTGACCTTCACCTTTGACCTTGTGACCTCAAAATTGATAGGGGTCTTCCACTCTTGGCAGGTGAACTATAGGTGCAAGATGAAAGATCTGAGATGAATTGTTTGGCTGAAAATGCATCCACAATCTTTTTAAAGAGGTTTCCTGTGACCTTGACCTTTGACCTCATGACCCCAAAATCAATTTGGGTCTTGCTTTTCCAATGGGTCAAATACAAGTCAAGTTTGAAATCCATACATCAATAAAAGAAGGAATTATCATCCAGAAACTAATTTTTGGACAGATGGCTCCTGTGACCTTCACCTTTGACCTTGTGACCTCAAAATTGATAGGGTTCTTCCTCTCTTGGCAGGTGAACTATATGTGCAAGATGAAAGATCTGAGATGAAATGTTTGGCTGAAAATGCATCCACAATCTTTTTAAAGATGTGTCCTGTGACCTTGACCATTGACCTCATGACCCCAAAATCAATTCAGGTCTTGCTTTTCCAATGGGACATATACAAGTCAAGTTTGAAATCAATACATCAATAAAAGCAGGAATTATCATCCAGAAACTAATTTTTGGACAGATGGCTCCTGTGACCTTCACCTTTGACCTTGTGACCTCAAAACTGATAGGGGTCTTCCTCTATTGGCAGATGACTTATATGTGCAAGATGAAAGATCTGAGATGAAATGTTTGGCTGAAAATGCATCCACAATCTTTTTAAAGATGTGTCCTGTGACCCTGACCTTTGATCTTATGACCCCAAAATCAATTGGAGTCTTGCTTTTTCAATGGGACATATATAAGTCAAGTTTGAAATCAATACATCAATAAAAGCAGGAATTATCATCCAGAAACTAATTTTTGGACAGATAGCTCCTGTGGCCTTGACCTTTGACCTTGTGACCCCAAAATTTATATGGATCATCCACTATTGGCAAGTGAGCTATATATTCAAGATGGAAGACCTAGGATGAAAGTCTGGCTTAAAATGCATCCACAGTATCTTTTAAAATGCCAGTCCAGTGCAGTGACCTTGACCTTTGACCTCATGACCCTAGGACCTATAGGGTTCTTACTTTAGTGGTGGGCCATACGTAAGTCACGTTTGAAATCCATATGGCTATCAACACTGGAGATATCATAAGAGGTGTGTGATTTTCACTACATATGGCTATATTCAAGGTCAAGGCCACTATCATAGGAAAGGTCATGACCCCAATTTAAATAAACATCATCCCATAACCCATACCTATGCATAAGCATAATATAAAAGAAATCTGTCCATTAGTTTTGACTTATAATGCTCACAGTAATGTAAGGTGGCAATTTAGGGGGTATTAAATGGCACGAAAACAAGTAAAGAATAATAGGTGGCGCCACCAGTTTCTGGAAAATGACAACCCTATCCATCAAGTTAATTTTGGGATAAATCCATGCAAAATTTCTTGAGATATTAAAGAATTTGTGTGATTTTCCCCAAAATTGGACCTATTCAAGGTCAAGGACACTCTCCTAGTAAAGGTCATGACCTCATTTTAAATAGGCATCGTCCTCTTACCCATATCTATACCTATACCAAGTTTGGTAAAGTTCTGTGAAATATTTTTTGGGTTATCGCGCCAACAAGATTTATATGCGGCGGCGGCGGGGGGACCGGTATGAAAACATAGTATCCCCCGACTTTGTCTGGGGATACAATAAGTGAGTTTTAGCTATGTGCGAACACTCCTCACCAATGTATTAATGTTAGTAAGGGTTAGCTATTTGTGAATACTACTTCCTCCCCCCCCCCCATATCCCCCACCCCAAAAGGTTTTTATGTTAGTGGTGTGTAGCAATGTGAATACTCTCTTAATGGGGTATTTATGTTAGTTTTACTGTGCTGGTGAAATCACACACTGACCATGCACCATAATTATTCCAATTGCATTGTCTGTGCTGAATGGGGGCTGTGCATCAACTCCACGTGACATGCTGTAGGTGTTGGCAATCTGAAGGTAACATGGCTGAAACGATACAGAAATACAGGCGTTATTAGGGTATGTGCTAAATATCATATGAATATAAATTAAAAGTCAATACACACCTTTTCAAACATGTATATTATTTTATTGGTGTCCTAAAACAGGAATTTGGAAATGCCTGACTACACCATCATGAAAATATTTGAACATGCAGTTGATCCCTATTCATATATATCTGATTCTAAGTAACTCAAACCGTTCTTCCATTTTCCGGGTCTGCTTCTGACAGGTTTCACCGGGAGATACTGGAAATACTGCAGATGAACCTTCAGACTGCCTCACCTTGGTTTCATCTTTACACGGAGCACCTGCAGGTCTCTTAATCATCTTCCACTCCCCGCCACGATCAAACGTGATCATCGTGTGGATGCTGCGATCGTCCTCCATCTGACTGGCCAGGTACACGCCCCGCATCGACTCTACCTTATAGAAGTCCGTCACGTCCTGGTAATTAGGGTACAGGTGCTTCTCTAGGGACTTGGAAAATATGATACCAGAGCTGTCTGAGGTGTACAGGGTACCATGACCAGTGTCTGGAAAGATAAGTGAACATAATACCCTGATATATCAGAGCTGTTTGAAATGCAGAGTTACAACACATTAAAATAACCAGAAGTGACCAATAAGGTCAGCACAAATGCCTATTGCAGTGCTGGACTTCAGTGCTATGGAAAAGATATGATAGGAAATTCAAGGAATTGAAAACAGGTCACTGCTCTTGTGAGCAACTGCTCCATCTGCTGCCAGTGTGGTTATGAAGTGATGACCTGGGATCAAGAAAAGCCATCTCCTGAGAATATTATCATTGGTTAGATCAGATCCATACCTTTATATTGAGGATTTCTTATGATGTTTGAGGATGAAGGTAAAAATGTAAAACATGACACATTCTACCTTACCAATAACTTGTGATCTAAATGTGGCAAAACTGCACTCAAAATTCTTATGGTCCTCAGTATAAAAGCAGCTAAATTACAAACCAAGTGCAGCTACAGTACAAAGTACATGTGTTTTGCCTGCTTTTAATTACCTCTAGTTATGTTTCACCGATGTCTGTTTGTTTGCTTGTAAGATTATACTTTAGCTGCAAAGCTCATCTCCATACCACTTTGAAGTAGGATGGGACATAGGCCAGTTAAGTTTCCATTAAATTTTGGTGCACATCTAAATTATGATCCAGGTGTGTTCACTCTACAGATTGCCATTTCTTATTTATCTTGTATCTATATGGATACATTTATCTATTCAGGTTATACACAGTCAATTGCTGAAGATATAGTATGGTCTTACCTCCAGGGTTATCCACATGCATAAAGAAGAGGCCTTCTGTCATGTCCAGGATAGAATAAAACTGTAAACACAGAAAACAAATTACAATGAGTCTTTTCACAAGACTTACACTAAGTATATGATAAAAAACAATGCTATAAACATACAGGTTTAAATTCCATAATATTAGTGTCCCCTATCATGGTAAGGGGAAAGGATTCACAAAGAATAAAGTGGAAGAAGTGACCTAATTCTTTTTTTTTAAATATTTTTTGTTGGAGGTAACTGCCTTCATTTTTTAAATGCTCACTTAACTACTTATAAGTACATCTGCAGAATTCCATTCAGGTTTCAGACTACATGACAGGGCAGTTTCACACGCTTCCTCTAATTTTTTTTATTCCTAGCATTAACCAGGTGTGGTGACTATTGCAACTTCAGGCCCTGGTGCGTAATCTTCCCCATTTCTGGGTCATACTACCATAAACCCCCGAAAGGTGCACTCATTTGTGAGTGAAACATGGCCATAGGGCACGGCCTTCCCATTAAGCCTGCAGAGTGCTCCCCCTGGGTGGAGACGGGCCATGAAAAATCTTACCGCCTCAGCTGAGATTCAAACTCACAATCTCCTGGGTCTGAATCATGTATACCCCTGAGCCACAGAAGCCAGTATGACCTAATTTCTTACATACTTGTAGTAGTCAACCAGAGTGCATTGAACATGGTTGTTACTTTAGGTGAGATGAAGAAAATCATGGGTTTCTCTGTACAGTTTAGAGAAGCATAGTATTAAAGTAACAGCTTCAAAAATGGGGTATGAGTGACCAGACTCTTGGTTTTTTATAGCAAACTGGTATTTTTAGCTTTAATGGTTACAAGCATGCAGGTATAATAGATGAATGGAAAAATAAAACAGGTAAGTGGCATCAATAAAAGCCAGCAAGTATACTTTATGATGATCAGAATGTAATACTGCTGTAACTTACTCTGTCTTCTGTGACTGTGGGGAGCTGGGCTTCATTCCATGACTTCCCTCCATCAGTGGATACCTCCATGATTCTCTCTGTATCCTGTACAAATAACAGTACATTAACAAATGATGAATTATTTACAGAACCACAATTTTTAATCAGTATATTACCCACTTCAGTATATCTAAGACCTATTTTTTCTTTATAAGGTATACTTATTTTTCGTCATCAATTAGGTAAAGGATTACATTGTAATGAACCCCTACTATCCCAATTTTACTGAGGCAGAAAAACCTTAATTACTTAAACACATTCTGGGTAGATTGCAAGCAAACACTCATGGAACATTTCAATCAATTCTGAAGGCAATTTGGATCACAGTATTTTGTTTAAGGGATTCTTTACCGTTTTAGTACAAGCTAACTTAGAACACCATTATCCACCAGTATTTCAGGAAACCAAGCTGACATTTCAAAAAGAGGGGAATGTGCAATATAATAATGTACACAGGTGTAACTTATTTGGAACTGCCTTTAATCTGGCAGGTCAAGCCGATATGTGATGCAAAAATGCTTGGATTACCATATTTCCTGTGTTTTTGTACCACACATCAATGTTTGGTCAGCTTCAAGGTAATATTCTGGTTCAGATCCAAAATGTTAGCAAAGGTATGTATGTGGTCTGTAGGTGCTTTTTAGTTTTATACATCACTTACTGACGATTTGACAGATGTATAGAGGAATTTGCCCTGCATGCCGAAGCTGTAGACATCATCCTTCACCTTGGACCAGGTGGAGCCAAAATCTGTCGTCTTTGCAAGCTTCAAGCTCCCCTGGTGGCTGGAGTCAAACACTAAACAGAACAATAAATAAACAACATTAGTGCTCTAATGATTAACCAGTGCACCAATACATCACAATAACAATGCCTACAGGGCTAATGCGCCCTTTGTGCAATGATATTACACCAGGTTTAATGCCTCAATGCTGGACCATTACTTTTCAACAACATGTGTAACATGTATATGAACAATGCAAGTATTAAACACTTAGAAAAAGAAACAATTAAACAAACATCACTGCTGAAATTCTAGCATGGGTGCACACAACACAAAAACTAGAATACAGGTAGTCAACAGGCGACTACTAGTATCCACCAAAATCAGAGTGGGACGGGTGAAGTGAGGCATGGATTGAGTGGCAAGGGGAAATAGAGTAAGGTGTGTTGCATAATAGCTTGGATGTATGCAGCCGAAATATGTATGTAGGTTGCGCCACCTACCACAAAATCCAGAAAGCTGTCCAAGATGTATAAACATGCAAAATTTTACGCAGACAAGTCAAACCACAACTGAGATATGTGTGATTTAGCCCACAGCAGACAAACAGAAGGACGCTGTGCAAAAATGGTGACAGGTGGCGCCACCACTTTTGTGTATGATTAAGAGCTATGTGAGATCTATACACATGCAAAATTTCAGGGGGATATGTCAAACCAGTCCTGAAATATAAGCCTGAATGTCTGCAGCGTATACATAAATGTAGGTGGCTCCACGTGCCACAAAATCGATAAAGCTATCCAAGATGTATAAACATGTAAAATTTTAGGCAGTTAAGTCAAACCATTACTGAGATATGAGTAAATTTACCCCACGGCAGACAAACATACGGATGCTGTGCAAAAATGGTGACAGGTGGCGCCACCGATTTTGTGTATGATTAAGAGCTATGTGAGATTTATACACATGCAAAATTTCAGGGGGATATGTCAAACTAGTCCTAAGATATAAGCCTGAATGTTTGCAGCATATACATAAATGAAAGTGGCACCACCTGCCACAAAATCAAAAAAGCTATCCAAGATGTATAAATCTGCAAAATTTTAGGCAGATATGTCAAACCACTGCCGAGATATGAGTGATTTTATCTTACGGCAATCAAACAGATGAAATGATTGCAAGTGGCGCCACCAGTTTTGCGTATGATAAAGAGCTATGTGAGATCTATAAACATGCAAAATTTTTGCCAAATTGGTCAATGGTTCCAGAATTATGAGCTTGGATGTCTGCAGCATAAATTTGAATGTAGGCGGCGCCACCTGCCATAAAATCAAGAAATCTGTCAAGGATGTATACACATGCAAAATTTCAGGTCGATAAGTCCAACCAATGCAGAGATATGAGTGTTTTTATCCAAAGGCAGATGAACAGATGGACACTGTGCAAAAATCTAAGAAAATGCAGTTAGAAAAAAAAATAAACAAATGATGACTGATGACTGATTATTTGCAAAAAATTTGGAGATGCTCGCTCCTGCCATTTTTGAGATAGGTATGGTTAACTAGAGACGACGCACGATGCACTGACACACAATGGACGATGCAGCAACAATGCATAAGCTCACAGGTTCGCTAAAAACCTGATGATTTCTTAGATGATAAAACTTTTGGGAAAAAAGTGGTGATGCTGGCTCCTGCCCTTTTTGAGATAGCTATGACACACGACGGAAGACGGACGACGCAACACCATTGCATAAGCTCACAGATTTGCTAAAATTGCAAACCAAGTTTTTTCAAACAGCTGAAAGATAATAGTTCCAATAATCTGGGAATGCTGTGTCTAGACATTGTGTCTAGACGTCTAGACGCTGTGTCTATACCTCTAGACACATTGTCCAGACACCTGCCAGAGCCAGGTCAGTTGCTATGGTGTTGTCTGAACCCCACCTGGTTGTACTGAGTGACCTCTTGACTTGGCTGCTGAAACTCAGCATGATGTCAAATCTGTTTTCAAACACAGAAAGCCTTTTTTCAATTGGCCACAATGCTTTTTTAAAGTTGTATTTACCCAATCTATTCTTATAAAACTAGCAGAACACTACCACAGAACAATTCTTGTAAAGTTTAAACCAATCAGCTTAAATCATAAATCAGTGTATAAGCTAGAAGAGTTTAAAATTACATTTTCGCTTGTAAAAATCAGATCAATGTAGGTGGCGCCACCAAAACCTCAATTTCAGATATGACATATGTGACAAACATTGGTATAAAAATTGGTGATTATAGCTCTGGCTGTTTCTGAGATTTTAATTTTAGTGTGCTTTTTTTGGATAGATGACTAAGTTCAACCTCCTGTAATTCGGCCAAAAATCTCCGAACTGGAATCATTCGAACAGACTTGAGAAAAATTGTTCCAGGGATCATTTCTGTGAAATATTGGACAATTTGGCTTGTCGGTTTCAGAGAAGAAGATTTTTAAAGCTTTTTTAGCTTTTTCCCTATGAAATCTAAGAAAATGCAGTTAGAAAAAAAAAAACAAAATCTGATAGAGTTTTTCAGATGACTGATTATTTGCAAAAAATTTGGTGATGCTAGCTCCTGCCATTTTTGAGATAGCTATGGTTAATGTACAGATGACACACGATGCACGACATATGACACACCATCGCATAAGCTCACAGGTTCGCTTAAAAGTCAGATACTGTATCAGCAACATCAGATGTCCCTGTCCCTGAACTGATAACATATCACCATCCAACAGACTGTCTGATAATTACCTAGCAGCCTCTGGCTTTTAAGATTAGTCAGGGGTCCTGTGCATGCATGCAAGCATCCTTGCATCATTGGCCAGAAATCAGCATCTGACTGGCTAACCTTCACAGTATCAAACCAACTGAAGGGGCTGTTCTGTTATTCCTTATTCATGAAGTGTGAAGCCCATAGGCTGGTGAACTTGAACAAAGAGGAACAATAACTTGGCATCTGAACTATGATACTACTTATATATATGGTATTATGCCGTACTCGTATCTATCGATTTTCTGGTCCATTTTTCACCATCCTCAAAAACTGGTAGGATCAGCAGGTATGAGGGTGCTGTCAGCCGGATTTCATACAAATCTGGCAGGAAAAATTGACTGCAGAAATCCTAGCAAATGTTAAGAATTTTCCAGCTGGATAAAAATGAGCAGGAAAATTTGGTAAAAAAAAAATCTGCTGATTTACAACCTACATTTCTTTTATCATTTCTGACCCCAATAATAATCCTGTAGATGAAATGAAAGTGACCCAAAATGACCAGAGAAATCTGTTGATCTGCAGCAAAAATCAGTAGGTGTGTGAGCACTCAAGGCTGGGGAGACCTGTAGATTTATCTGGCCAGTTTAAAAATTTGACAGAAAATGAAAAAATCGGTAGATGGGAGGCCGGTTTTAAGTATTGTATCATTGGTAAGTATTGCGGTACATATCATATTGCAGATTATGGTACCATTACAGTTTTATTAAATATTTTTTTTAATGCAAATATCTCGGGTAAATGGCATACTGTGGAAATGGCTGGATGAGTGCTTCTGAATTTCAGTCATCTTAAATGATGGAGCTATATAGCTGCTCTTATATTCAGAAACTCATTTATATATTTAAACAAGTGACCCATGGGTCATGACGCTCAGCTGCCAAGCATGACCTGCAACATCATAGGCTGAGATTCACAACTTCCAGTCAAATTTTGAAGAACCAATTTGCCAATTTTGTTGAAATTTTCTACAACAACAGAAATATATATCACCTATGTCTGGTTAAAACACAGTGGATTGATGGTCTGAGGAAAATGTATGATTGTTAAGGTATCCAGAACTATTCCCATAGCTTACTTGATACCTGTCAGTCTCAAAAGGAACAACACAAAGGGCAAATATAAGATCAAAATATATAGCAAAAAATCAAGAAAATCCATGCAAGAATCATTGAGAAACAGGTGCTTCTGTATGAATTTTTATTCAATACAAGCCAACTGTACTGCACTTTCATATATGATGATAATATTTATTAAGAAATATTTGACCCAATCCTTTGCAAGTTTACATTTATATACATCCGACTGCCTTCACTTTAACAGTTCTTGAGATAATATGATCAAAAGGAATTTAAAGATGGTTGCCTGGTGGACATTTTGGACTTCTGACAGGTCTGAAATCAGACAACAACCATTCTCTAAATCGGACCAAAAATTGAAGGAAAATTACTGAAACTGCACTGAAAAAAGGATTTCTAAGGTGGCTAACTGGCAGACATAATGGATTTCTGGCAAGTCTGACATTTAATATCCCACATCCTCCAATAAGAGACCAAACTTGGGGCAAATTCTCCTAATGATGTTACAGTAATGAATGTCCAAAACAATTCAAAAGGCATGTTCAGGCGCTCATATCAGATTTATAGATATGCAAATGTAAAAGTGAAGGTCCAATATTTTTTATTATCACTCTGCTTTTCAATGGGGTCTGCAGGGTTGGTAAACCGCAAAACCTGAAAGAAAAGAAATGCAGAAAGCATGACTAAGAGTCTTGTAATAAAATAAAGCCATCCTAAATCAAGTACACATCCACATATTATGAGAACAAACACTTGCTTTTATATGTGGTGATTTATATAAAAATATTCAGATATCTAGGAAACTAAGTTTATTGCTATGATTCCATAAAATAAACTGCAAAATGTTCCCATCATCTTATAAATCAGTAGCTAAACCTTAATACTATACTCTCATAGTGTTAATTCCTGGTTGAAGTATTCTAACAACAGTGTTTTGTTATGCAGTAATGAGGTACTTATCACTCAGCCTTATCACTTAATAGCCTGATACAAAAGGGAGTCATATGTCACCAGTGTCACTCACAATTACAGCCACATGGTGAGATGTACCAGCTGGAGTGCAAGCTTATATATACAAGAAAAATAGAGATGGTCTACAAAATAAGTTGACCTGACCTATGACCTTGGCCTTTTGCCCACATATCAACTGGATTCTTTCTAAATGATGGGTAACTACTAACCAATTACATCTGGCGGGGTGTAATTACTTGGCAACCAATGAGTGAATAACTTAGACCTGCAACCTTTAACCTCCTGACCAGCTGACCTCAAAATCAATTAGTTATTTCTTCATGCAAAAAGACCCATAAATATGAAGTTTGAATCACATTCAGTAATGCATAGATGTGGCATATGTGAAAGACTGAAGGTTTGGGTTGAACAGTTTCACTTGAAATATGTTCACAAGCATTTAGAACAATATTGTGACCTTGACCTTTGACCTTTTGAACTCAACATCAATAGGCTTCTTCCCCTATTGGTAGGTAAGCCATATATGACAGATGGAAAGTATAGATTGAAATGTTTGCCTGAAAATGACTCCACGCAAGAAGAGGGTGCTGTGAACTTGACCTTTGACCTCAAAATCAACAGGTCTTTTCCCCTGTTGGCAGAGAAGCGATATCAGTGCTGAAAGGTTTGGAATGAAAGGTCTAGCTTGAAATGTGTCCACAACCTTTACAAAGAAGTGGATCCTGTGACCCTGACCTTTGACCTTGTGACCTCAACATCTATAGGATTCTTCTCCCACTTAGTAGGCGAGCTATATGTGAAAGATCAAAGAATTGGGATGAAAGGTTTGGGTTAAAATGCATCCACAGGCTTTTCAAAGAAGTTGGTTCTGTGACCTTGACCTTTGACCTTGTGACCTCAAAATAATTATGGTTCTTCCCCTGTTGGTAGGTGAGCTGTATGTGAAAGATGTAAGGTTTGGGATGAAAATTTTGGCTAAAAGAATTATTTCTGGGGGGTGCAAACACACCCCATAACTTCGAGAATATAGGTCGCAGTGACCTAATTTCAGGTTTGCAAGGAGAACTTTTTAGAACCTCTAAGACTGCATAGGGTTCATGGCCCTAGCCCCTACGGTTACGATTTGTGCCCTGCAAACGGACGGACGGACGGCTGGACGGAGGGACAGACGGAAGGACGACGGACAAAGACCCATCGCTATAGCCCAGCATGACTAAAAGTCAGCTGCGCTAAAAACATATTTAAACTAGAATGGCTTTGTTTTTGCGCAAAAAACAGATATATATCTCCCCCTTATGGGCCACCCAAAAAAATTACACATAAAATATGCACTATCTAAAAACAATGATTCTAGATTTCAGCAGATTTGACCTTGAAGATCAATATCACTGCTTTTCCAACTCCTCCGAGATGATAGCAGAAAGAACTGGTGTGTCAAATTGAAGAAAAAAATCTTGGTACTTCCCAAAGTTATGGGGGTCACAATACTCCTAGAATTGCATATCTCCTTGTCACCAAAACTCTCTCCCAATATAGATTATGGCCTGAACACTGTCTGCAGGAGTACTCTCATGTCCTATTTTCTTGAAACTGCTCACGAGGGTTGCCATTTTGTATGTAAAACTAAAACCATAAGTTGTATGTTGAAATTATGGCTATACCACCAGAAATGTTAATTTTACTTGCTTATACACACAAGTGGTACCATAATTATGTGCCAACTTAATGTGCTTACTCAACCTCAGTCCTTCATTCTGAACTAGTTACCTCAAGTCACTGGCAGTATTACAGAAAGCAAGTCTAAATAAACAAAATAGAAGTATTACTGTAAGTAATCAAGATAAAAAACACTAGTTACATGTAAACCAACAGTTCAAACGTTCTCTTCCTGACGAACTCAGCCTCACAAGGTACCACTCAGACACTGAAGAAATTGCATTTTAATCTATTACATCCTTTCATAGAAAAACAGCTTTACAATGATTTCCGAACTGCTAGGTTAATCTGATGAGTTTAAAAACAGTTTCATGCATTCACACAGGAACGTCACACAGCTGATCTGCTCTGTGGGTTGAGCCACATAATTTACCAACTTAGTAGACAGCACGCAAACATTTCCTGCAAGGCATCATGCAAATACACAGCAGTTGTATTAACAAAATGGCTGATTCTTTATTGACAGTTTGAAACCACTTCTTGGCAAGCTTTTAAATGATTTCAAGCCAGCTTACTTTAACTAGTAAGAAAACACTTCCATGATATCATTTCAATATGTTTTTTTTTTTTATTTGCCTTGTTTAGGAGACAGTTGATATTCAAACATACTTACATGAACTTATGTCAAAGTAGTGAGTGACAGGAGACTGATCCAAAGTGGCGTAAACTGTAGCATGAGGATCGCCTTCCAGGGTTGACCTGAAAATAAAGTTACACAGATAACCAGACCTTACAATCAGACTGGAATGGGCAACAAGTCATTTGTATTGGGATTTTGATAGTGATTATCACACTCAGACTTCAGACTCTTGTTACTGGCTGTGGTTAAGATGATGACATACTATCCACTCTATCCCAAAATACCATTAAAAATACCAAGCATACAACTCACCATTTAAAATGTTTGATCCTTTCACTCCCCATGGCACTCCATGTATAACCACCATCTCGGGACAAATACAGCCTCTGTAAAAACATATAAATAAATCATGATAAAACATAAATGAACACAAACATGCCAAGTCTCACGCACTAGACGCGAGACTCACCCATTTACCCCTTGTCTCACACCAAGGGATATAAATGTCATGCATTCTGTTACCTGGCCCGGTCATCCCATGCTTTCAAGTTAAAACCGAATGTCTTATAGCATCTGTTCTGTCAAGACTGCTAGGATGTTCCAACAAACCTAGAGTTTCCAGTTCAATGAAGTCCAACTGGTGTTTTTTTTTTTTTGTGAAATAATGTACTTATGGCAAAATGAACCCTTTACTTTGACTTCCAGCAATACAGAAGTTGTTTTTTTTAATTTAATTTTTTTTTCAAAGTAAGCAAAAATGCACAAGAATACAGTAGTATGCACACAGTTTTTCAAAATTTTTCACACCATACACACCTTCCCACCCCCACCCCAACCCCCTCGAGGCCTTTGCATCCTCGCATCAGCTTACTGCCCCCCCCCCCCCCCCCCAACATGCCATTTAGGTCAGGCTATGACCAAAAATTTTAAATCTCACCCATTGTGTTTCTGCCAACTTGGCATCTCTGTGAACATATGAAAAATAACAAACTTCTAGTCTATGGACAAATATTTTATCCATGTTCTTATAACAAACCCAGATCTATGTCTGAATTTTGCATAAAGTTTGAATATATGGAACGGTCTACTAATTTTCAGGTTTTTTTTTTCTTTCTGGTGGTCATATTATTAGTCCACTCTCGGAGGGCTGCCTCGTTAATACATTAGTTGGTGTAGGTATGCATTCTTTAGGAATTTTATCATTACCAATAATCAAAAGCCTTAACTGTTACTTGGTAACACAGGACCACTCAGGTTAACTTTCAGACCTCCCTAATATGGCAAGAGTTTTGAAGGTTAACCACATCATATCTATTTTCACTTAAGATTTACTTAAAGCAAACCCTCACTACAGTAACTGTGGTGAATTTCTTAAGGAAGCATTCCTGACAAAAACCCCTAAATTTAAGATCAAACATAAAGCTATTTCAAATGCATATAAAATACCATAAAGTTAACATTATTTTAAACCTGGTACAGAGTTCTTTCGGATCATATATGTATTTAGGAAATTCACATTCATTTTCATGTGAAATTTAAAAATTTTTGAAAATTTAAAATTTTATATGGTAAACAATTTTAAGCAACCAGTAATAGCAAACCACTTTTTAATGGGCTAATATCAAACAATACGGCAGTCTTTTTGTTTTCCCTGTATCATGTTTCTTTCAAACTGAAAATTAAATTTTTAAATTTTGATTCAATAAAAAATTTTTAAACATGAAAGAAACATAGTAGAGGTAAAACAAGAAAAAGGTCTTGAGATATTGTCAGTCAGTTTTATAAATGCCCACTAAAAGGCAGTTTGCGATTACTGGTTCTTTAAAATTCTGTACCATTTAAAAAGTCAAATTTTCAAAATTTTTAAAACAAGATATACTTCATTGATCAAATATTAAATTTAAATGACTTTGGTTTGGGCCCATTTTTATTCAAAGGGATTTGCCAGCAATTCCACCTTAAAGATATAATTGAAACTGAGCAAAATATAGAGAAACCTCAAAATTACAACCACCTATTGGGACCATGAAAGTGGTCCTTATTTTGAGGTGGTCACTAAACTGAGGGGGGTTTTAGGTGATGTTCTTCTGTATTACATACAATCAATATCAGAAGTGTCAGACAATGTGAGAAATTTAAAAAAAAAAAAAGTACAGGGAAGATACATACCTTTGAGTCAATGTCATGAGCCAGAATGAAGTCGTAACACTCCATACAGTTCTTGTCTGGATGAAACTTAAACTGACCCTTAAACACAAACGGCATCGTGACCTTCTTGAAGTCAATGCCGCCATTTTCTGTGATGTATAAGATGGAGCTGGTATCTTGTCCATGGCACACAATCAAAACCTAAAATCATGAAAAAAAAATACTGATCATATTGTGCACAAAAAATTTTATAAATAAAATTTTTCATCATGGCCCTTAACTCCCATAAACAACAGTGTAATATTAAATCCACAATGACATTCAAACATGAAGGGCTGGACCTGCCTTGATGCTTGTCAATTTATTGCACCCATAAACAATACATATAAATCTGTGCAAATATAGAATCATTTATGTAAGTATTTTATATATAATTTACATAATTTCAACACTGCCTGTCACCATTTTAATGGGATAACACTCTGAAAATCATATGTTTTTTGTACAATTTGATAAAAAGTTTGAATTCCTAATCTAAAAATATTTTTGACAAGGGAAGGTAAAAGTATGTATGAATAAAAGTCAAGGTATTTTATATGCTATTAATATTCTAACCAAGTTTGTGGGTTATTGTTTGGCAGTGCTTATGGTTGGGATTAGCTCTAGGATAGTTGACAACTCCATCCTGGTGATATGAATTTCTTTATTTTTCACAAAATTACAATGTTATGTTGGTTCCAATGGGTACAAGTCTGTTGGCATCTAATGGACACAAAATAATACAATGTTTCCTTATGCAACATTGCAATCAGAACAGCTAAACTGACACCCACTATAATACATGGAACAGACAGCAAAAAAATAACTAGATGTGGTCTGAAATAATCTGTGCAATAGAAAATCACCTTATGTAGTCTGTTGACCATACTTGATTTTGAGCAAGTCTGTAATTCAATAGGTCTGGAGCCCTCATAGGCACAAATGATCCCTATGAAATTGGGAAAGCTGCATTAGGTTGTTGTTGAGTTATGGCGCATGAAAAAAATCAGCGATCGGACTGTGGCAGCCATATTGGAATTCTGACAGGTCTGTAATTCAATAGGTCTGGAGCCCTCATATGTACCTCTTTCATCCCTGTAAATTTGGGAAAGCTGAAGTATGTTGTTGTTGAGTTATTGCGCGTGAAAGAAAGTGTCACTGACAGAAGGATGGAAGGACAGAAGTACGGAAGGATGGACGGACGGACTGACACGGTGATCACTATAGGGCACCGCTTGTCAAGTGGGGCTCTAATAACAAATAGAAATTTCTTTTCACTATAATTTTATGACCAGTTTCACTTGGTGATAATACAATTGAAAACATATTATGTCTATACATGTACTTCACCTTCTTTGGTCGGAAAGGATGTTTCTGTAGACCATTGTCCTTCCTGATGTAGGCATGATCAATCCTGTCAATAATATCTTCAAAGGTCTTCCCGCTGTTGTCACTGTAAAAATTTAAAATACATTAAATATCATTACTCCCTGAAAGACTGACATATCAATCAGGAATGATCTAATTATGTTTCATGGCATGATGTTATTACCTGCTTGGTAAGAAGGTAAAAGTTATATGCATCATTTCCATATTCTGTTTAAACTTTTATTTTAATTCAGAAACTACACCATGCATACATTCGCTAATTGAATAATGAAACCAGTTCCCTTTACTTGGGCTTTCTGATAGCCCTTGACAAACAGAGAAAAATAGTTCCCAAAAGTTACAAGAATAAACATGAGCACTGCAAATGGTGCAATATCTTGTGACCTCTTGACCTAATTAAATATGCACAGATTTTGCCAAAAATGTATTTCAGGTGAGAAACTGTATTGGTTAATATTCATAATGAGTTTCATGAAAATCCATCCGATTTTTGGTAAGTCACCATAATGCCCCTAAAGTGTGGTGC
The DNA here is from genome assembly GCA_026874595.1 of Sipunculus nudus. NCBI lineage: Eukaryota > Metazoa > Annelida > Sipuncula > Golfingiida > Sipunculidae > Sipunculus > Sipunculus nudus. The sequence continues at coordinate 44,561,614 of CM049306.1, read as the reverse complement.
CCTCTAAATACATTAAAATTGCTAAGATTTTACTAGAAATCGAACTTATAAACATGAGATATTTTGATTAATATTTAATAATCCATTGTATTCCTGATAAGTTATCATGGCAACACCACAAAGTAGCCTAGTGACCTTTGACCTTCTTAAACGCGCATGGATTTTACCCATAATCAAACTCAGGAGAGATAATCTATCGGTAAGAAGTTATGGTGAGTTTCATGAAAATACTTAAAGCCCCAGATAGTTATTGTGGCCACATTGAAAGTTAATGGACAGACGGACGGACTGTCTTATCCCATAATACATCCAGTCACACATGGGGATATATTTAATATTTGAATTTATTAAGGTTTACTTTATGCCAAGAACTAACTGGTAATTGAATAGATCTGGATGAAATTTGAGGTTTTAGTAAAATGCAAATGACTCAAGTCTTCACCCGAACAAAATTCTGCTTAAAGGTAAGTTTTTCATTTATTTTTATGTTTATAAAACACGTTAGTACTACGGGAACATTGGTTGTAGTCTTGCAATGCAGGGAATGATACTTTAATTCCGTAAGTATCAGGTGGTTGGGACGCCTCTGAAGTCTGGGTGCGACTTATATTATGGACCTTTCCATAAACAAAACTTTAATAGCCATTCCCCGGGGGGATCCTAAAAGTCAGGGTGTGACTTGTAATAAGGAAGAGACTTCTACAACGACTTTTACGGTATATAATTGTGTCTCAAAAGTTAATATGTAACCACATTTTGCTGAAGGTTTTAACATCAAAGTGAAAGACTGGAAAGTGTGATAAAGAACTTTTTTTGCATGAAATAAATATTACCATGCAAAGCAAGGTTGGAAGAATTTGTGTGAAACTAATGGATCTCATCATTATTATGAAAATGAATGACTGTAAAATGAAAGTTTACAGTGTTAATCAAAGCAGACCTTTTTTAAACATGTAACTGTGGAGCCAATGATGGGACTGAGGTAGGGTTAAGTGAAAGTGAACCTCATAAAATATCCACCGTTGGAAAAGAAATTGATCGTAGTTAACAATAAAAATATACAATATTTCTAAAGCACCCTATTCATACTCTATAAACATGCCCTAATGTGCTTTATAATACATGATATGCACCAACTAAGAATATAAATTCTACAAAAAGAAATACAATCAGTTCAAATATGCTTGTTTAAAATGAAACAGATAGTAGATCTTAAAACATGGACTACAAAAATCATAACTAATTTTAATACTGATTTTACCATCTTCCAACTAGCAAGACTCAGGCTGCTACCAAGTAAGACACCTTGCTTCATCGAGCCACTCTGCTGTCCATTTCATGAATAATAAACAAGACTGCATGCGTTCAGGCAAAACATCACAAATTCCAGTCAATTTCAATGAACCAAATGTAAACAATACATTGTTTACACACCATCTGGACAAGAACACATGCACCAAAATGCATGGTATATGGTGTGAATGCTTTATTTGGTTGGTCAGATTATAAATGCTCTTTTGGTAATGCTAAACCTTTGATTAAAAACAAAAGCATGTTTTTCAGGAGCCACATAGAGGAAGTGTATGTAAGTCAACTAATTTGTTCAACAGTTTTCCATTATTCATGTACTAAATTCAAAAAGCAGCTTGTTGAAGGAATGTATCTGATAGTGTAGACACCAGAGCCTTGCTGGTAGGAAGAAGGATTTCGCAGTGACTCACGCAGCAATTGATATGTTAACTAATACGGTAAAACCTGTTCTTAAGACCAACTTCTTTTAGTGACCACCTAAAAATAACCACCACTTTTTCATGGTCCCAATTCTTTTTAGCTCTTTAGATGACCACCTTGAAAATACAAGACTTTTACCAAGGTCCCATTGGTGGACGTAATTTTGAGGTTTCACTGTATAATATAACACACAAGTACAGACAAATGACCTCTGACCTTCTGTATAATGAAGATGGCTTGGCAAAAATGTATGCCTCCTCTGTCACAGCCACTAGGATCACCTGAAAGAAAGGAAACAATCAATTTATAGGTCAAAGTATATTTAGCACTGTTATTTTTCACTGAGAACAACTGTTTTTAACCAATATGGCAAGTGAGCTGTTCCATTGTAATTTTTCCACTTTAAGACTCTGTATATGAGACATAAATCAAGGCAATACTCACTCCATGCAAATACAGCCTGCATGATTTTAAAATGAAACATGGAACTGACAAAAAAGCCTGAATATCACACCTAAGGTTCAATTCAAGTTAAAGCATTTCATTAAATTTCAACAAAATAAAATTACCAGAAACTGAATTACTGATAAATTTTGAAAATAAAAGGATAGTTACTTCAATCTTTTTTCATAATAGCAAACTATGAAGCCACTTGAGAAGCTATTTGGACATAAGACAAATGCAGCAAACTGACCATTTTCTCATCTATGCCAAACAGACTGATTCCCTAATTGTTCTATGTTTTTTGGCATTTCCCTAAACTTCCCTGATTTTCCTAACTGGAAAAAGGTATCTTTACTTTCCTGGTTTTCCCTGGTTTTCTGAAAGGCTGGGAACCCTGACTTATGCTGGCTCCACTTGACAACAAATCTATTACATTTCACATTATCTCATAGTTTAGAACATCAATACTCATGTTCCATTTGAGTGAGTTTGACAAAACAAGCTTTAACCATACTCAGCCACAGTACTGTGCCTAACTGTATATGTGCCAATTATATAAAGTATAATAATGACTGGTTTTATTTCTTAAAAATCAATTAAACTAGAAACTGTTTTACAGTAGTTGATAATTAACAACTATGTATGCACACACAAAGAAGTCATACTTTTTAACAAAAAATCTTTTCATTCTGATATCTCACAGAAACATAAGGAAGAGGGGGGGGGGGGGGGGGGCGGGGGCACATGGTAGTGAACAACTAGTCATCTCTTAATGGGTATCTTCAAACATGATTTAACAATTTTTGATTCCTGGAACTAGTGCACAAATTGGAAATCCAACATACACCCACACATATTTATTCACCAAAAACATTGCAAATGTGAGTCTGTGTTTATTCCTGACTGACAGTATTTGTTTTTAAGTTAAATCACACTGTAACAAACACATATTCCATGGTGCATTATATCACCTGCTTGACGAACATTAATATCACTGTGATGTTGGTAACTGTTCCATGATAAATCAGAATATTTAGGACACAACAATCTCACATTGTAATGTGTATATATATATATATATATATATATATATATATATATATATCTGTTTTGATTGTAATGCTGCTGACAACAGAGGAGATGGTATCAGCCCACTGCACTCTCCTCAGTCATCTCAACGATCTGTAAAACCAGCTGGGACCAGTCTGTCATATCACCATAGGAACCAGGGAATTAAGGTTTTATATCACATAGCTGGAGAAATGCCTTGTGTATAATTGTAAACATAGTTGTTTTCTTTCACAGCAAGATGGCATATGTATATATAACCAAGGAATATTCTGCTGCAGTTTGTTTACTTCAGTCCTCTAAAGCCTACTAAATCATGGGGATAATTGCACAAACTGTTGTCTTTATCAAACTTAGGTACTGCACTAAATGGGAAAGTAATGGGTTAAAAAATGTATTACTTTTTGTGCACAAGGTCAACTTTACAGGATCTTCTAAAAAACAATGTGTTCTGGCTCCTGAATGTTGAAAGTTTCTGTTGGTCCTATGTCTTCTATATATATATATATATATATATATATATATATATATATATATATATATATATATATATATATATATATATATATATATATATATATATATATATATATATATATATATATATATATATATATATATATATATATACTCACATACACACAAAAAGGCATCTGGTACACTTGGGTATATATACTAGACAGGTCTAAGGCCTGGAATATAGGGACCTCTGATGAATGCAGATATAATGACAAACTAATGATAAGAAAATTATGTCATTATTAATATCTTCTGAATATTATGCGGTTTTCTTTATATCATTATGGGGTTTGGTATTAACCAGAAGTTATGGCCTTTCATTAAGAAACTGGACACAACCTGTCATTAAGACACTGAAATCAATCTCTGAAGTTCGGAGATATAATTTCACCACTTTGTTTTGGATGCTCTCATGTGGTCTGATCCAAGGATTCAATTGTCAACATGATCATTGAGTGTACAAGGCCTTAACCACAGAGCAACATGCTGCTGTAATTCAGCTTTTGTGAATAAACAATTTAACTATTATACTAAATACTATACTATTTTACTAAATATTAGTTCAAAATTTATTTAATTTAAATGAAGACCTCTATAGTGACAACAGACTGTACAGGATTAACATCAATAACAAGGAATGAACATGATTATAAAAACTAGGTACTGGTACCTTTAAAATAAAGTAATAACTCTGATAGCCCTGGCCTTACACCAGTTTATCAAGACTGCCTTGCAGTATACAACTTGGATTATAACTGTTTTGGCGGATACAATTAATAAAGCTACATTTTCTGAGTGCACAGAGATAAACATGTTTACATACTTCTCTCATGGAAATTAGCCTGATGTACAGTGTAAACTATCATCATATAGAACTGAAATTATATTATAATCCCAGAACACTCAAGCAGAATCACTGCTCTGACTGGAGAGAAATCTCTCAGGGCAGGACAGTATTCCCGGGTGATGCCAACAAGGTAACAATGACATTTTATACCATATACTCCTTTTTATTCCATTTATTAGAGCTTCATTTTGACATTTCACTCGCATTGGCTTTTTTTTCATGATTCATGTTCACGTGAGTTCTCACAGTATTTTGCATTTTTTTACAAACCAATCTGAATAAGCTGGAATTAGAATGTAGCCCAGCTGAGGGCCATTGTGTTTTTGTGCTATAAACAAGAACTGGTTGTTCCATCAATCACCCACCATCCTCATCTGTTAATTTGTTTTGATGTAAATACTAAGGGTTTATGTATACAGCAACATAGCATCTGGCAGGTTTGTGACCTCAGCAGGGATGAGAGATCACCTGTTAGCATGCATGTGTTGTTATTTGTATCCCCACCAACTCTGCATTAGCGTTCACTCTTTTCAACCCTGTACAAGGTAGACTGTTTTAGAATATAGCTGCTCAGCAGGTCATGCTTGTATTTCTTAATGATGCAAAGAGGTGAATCCTAATCCAGTGGTCTACCTATTCATTTAGAGAAAATTTCCTTTTAAGGATTTTGGGCTAATTAGGTAGCAAATTGAAGAATGCTCATTTTAATATGTTTTTCTCCAAGTGAAAATGGGTAATATATATATATATATATATATATATATATATATATATATATATAAATAATACTTTCACACACTTAAGTATGACCATGTAGGATTTTACACAAACATGGAAGTTAAATTTGATTTTTTTCTGATTTGATTGAAAATTATATTGTATATTTTAAGGCAGAGTAATATCAGCAAATGACTCAGCATTCATTCATGGCAAAAAAATAATTCCTATACATGTTTAAGGTAAAACTAGAATTAAATTCATCAATATGTACTGGGTATCACTATATATAAATATTTGTATGTCAACATGTATGGTACCTTAATAGGCTCACCAATACCCAGCCTTACCAATTAACAGTGCTTAATACATGTGGAGCTGACCAACAAGATATGTTAGTTATCTTACATCACGTAATTTTGTTACACAATTGTGGAGTAGGCAAATCAATTTATTTAATTATTTTGGGTGTGATGGACTCAAAAGTAAAGTCAACACCATCGTGGATATAGCAATGATCAAATAGGTCCTAAATGTTCTTAAAATTGAAATGTTATGAGTTTCAGTTGATCTGAAGTTTGAAGTGCACAGGAAGACTTCTTAGACTTTCTGAGTACGGCATTATTTACTGGTCTTTTACATGACTGATCTTCTGCTGGTTTTGGATGCTGCAGCTGACTGATGCTGGCAGCTTCCCAGGGCAGTAAGACCCTGTGACTCAGGCTGGCTGGGCCATGCTGTGGTAACTTCAGTCTATATGCAGTTAACGATTTCCACCCAAACACTTATCAATATCCTTGAGTGTATGGACTGATCGCTTGGGAATCATGGGTAATTTTTATTGTTTGCTATCAATATGGATCAATACTTCTCCCATAAAACTGTTCTCTACTGACGAGAAAACTAGGACAGCTGTACAAATCATATGACACTGGGTGTATTGTTAAGATAACTGGGAGCTCTGATGTACTTGGGGTAGTCAATATGGTGCAGATGAGAGTAACCCTTAATGTTCATTCCTATGCTTATTTGATGCTTTGGTCCAACAGAAGCTTAAAACTCTTACACAGGTTGAGAAATCGCATAGCTAGCACTGTTTTCCTTCTTCTATTTATTTACTTACATAATAGACAGACTTCTGCAGTTATTGATTTTGCTCATACATACACACTGTAAGACCCTGTATGATGTGCAGTATTAACCATTCACGCTATTTAGTTAGTATTTTTCAGCATTACTGCATAAAATATAACCAGTTAAAGGGATCATAACACTTTGAATTATTTATCTTTCCAACGAACATGCATTAATACAGGTTTGCCTTTCCACAGAAAAATTTGCTTTTCTGGTAAAGATGTCTCCTTCCCTTTGTGTTAACCTGATTCTGCCATCTTACATGCCATTCTACATGCACACTTACATGCAAAAAGAACTGATTGTTTTCAATTGTAACACTGGTATATCAGAAACATGATTGTGTAGTTAAACAAGGGACCTATGGGTCACGACGCTCAGCTGTTATATATGATAAAAAAATATTATTTAGAAATGAGGCATATGCTGGTTTTGTGTGATAATAAATATAAGCTGTATTATGAGTTGTTGTTGTTTAGCTTATGTATGATTTTGATAGTACCTTTGGAGACAGGGAAGAGGATTGATTTCCTTTATTTTATTAACAATTGGAGTACTATTGTCACACAGATTTTGACTTGGCCATATAACTTATAAGCAGAACATATAATATAAGAGTTTAACAATTTATTTAAAAAAATTACAAATATTGTCCCAAATATAATTTTTATTAAAAATAATAATAGAATCATATGATTTTTTAAAATGAAATATAACTGATATGATTATTAAAATAATATTAAAGAATATATTCATGAATGCATTCATGAATACATTTTTGAAAGTATTTGCACGAGTATTCATATACTTTCATTTTTACCTGAATTCCCATTCTTTATGCAAGAAATTTTATAATGGAGTACATAATCATATTCGTATTTAAATACAATTACAAAGTATTCGCACCATGTCTGGTATTTATTCAATTTTCACCAAACAATGATGTTGAGAATCCAGAATATACAAAATTCACACATTTAAATAATGATCATAAGTACCTGGTTTTATGGCTTTTATTTATATTAAAAAATAACTGAAAAAAAATTTTATTTTGGACTAATTTCACATCAATGTACACACTAGACACAGTAGGAATCTAGATTAATATTATCAACTGCATCTTTGTCTATCATTAATTTCCTTCATATGATCCCTAATGATTAGTAATGAATAATATGATTTACTTCTTTATCATTAAAATTGAACTGAAAAATGCCATAGGTGACTGCATGGTGTTATTTGGAATATGTGACATTCTACCCATCGATACAAGATTCTTATATCATCAGTAACTGCAAGTTAATTTCCTGTTATTATAAACTAACAAATTCCTTTTCTATTTTTCTTTAATTTGTTATTAAAAACCAATAAAATTTTATTAATTTGTTGTTTATTGTTATGTTGTTGGTTAAAACTACTAGATGAGTTGGGTTGGACACCTGGATCAACTGTGGCTGGCCATAAGCTGCCTGGATTCCTGTATGCCTCGCCTCAAGCGTGCATAATTTGATGAAAGGTCAACAAGGTCAACATACAGGTGACTCAAGAGGGGCTGGAGAGAGCCAAAGTCTGACAGGGTCTCATAAAAAAACATTAATAAAAGCTACAATTTTTGGCCAATTTCTTTCAGCTTTCTAAACTAAAAAGCTGAAATCCTTATGTGTGCATGATATGAAAATTATATCAACAGTGCTCACGGGAAACAAACGTGCCATGTCACAGTTGGGCAAAATTTAAGGTACTAATTTTATATTTATACTAATAACTTATAAAATTTGAAAAATTCAGAACTAATTTTGGGTATTCAATTGAATCTTGATTAAATAATGTTACATCCCTGACAAAAAAATCTCTAGCAATGCCCTTGTTAAGGGAGTAAATATATTTCTTGATTTTTTTACAAAGTGCATTATGTTTGGGCCCATAACTTAAAACAATTATGCAATACTGACATCATTCTGGGATGTGCATAGAGAATGAAAAATATGTATATTGTTTATGATTAAAGTCAGATTAGTGGTTTTGATATTAGGCAGTCTTGAAGTGTAACAATGGGTTTTTAATGGAAAAATGAAGTTTTTCATTAATATCTCGAAGGTATTAAGTCCTAGTGACCAAATTCTTGGCATGGTAGGGGATTTTGGAGACATCTAACTGTATGCTGAATTTAAGGAACTTAGAGCTGAAGCTGGGGAGCTGAGCTTTTGCAAACTGCATAACACTAGCTTGATGTAAACAATATGTTACAAGGTGCTTGAAAACTTGATTAAAATCTACAGTTTTTGATCAACTGGTTTCAAATTTTTGGTGTTTACAGTCGAAATGCTGACAAAAACATGCTGTGAAAATTAAATCCACAGTACTTACAGGAAAAAAAGGTGCCATGGTCAAAGTTGGGCAAAATTTAAGGTACCAATTTTTTATTTTTATTAATATTTTAAAAAATTTAAAAGATTTTCATCTAATTTTGGGTATACAATTTAATTTTGATTAAATAAAGTTATATTACTGGAAAAAAGGTCCACAGCTTTAACATTTTTTGTGTTAAGTGATCAAATATCTTTCCTTATTTTTTTCAAAATGCATTATGTTTGGGCCCAGAACTTTTTTAAATTTAATAATACAGACATAATTTCTGGCATGTACATAGGAACTATATAGAGGAATATTTATGGTAAATATGAGGAAAAACAGATGAGTGGTTTTGATATTAGGCAGTCCTAAAGTGTGAAAATAGGTTTTTAATAAAAAATTGAGGTTTTTCCTTAATTTCTCAAAGGAACGAAGTTGCAAAGACCCAGTTTTCGGCTTGGTAGGAGATCTTGGGGACATCTAACATTATGCCGAATTTTGGATTCCTAGGTCTTATGGTTTCAAAACGTGCCACATCTACGGACGGACGGACGGACGGACGGACGGACAGACGGACGGACGACGGACAATGGACCACGACTATAGCTCAGATGACTTATAGTCAGCTGAGCTAAAAAACCCAGGAAAACTGAGAAGATGAAGGCCTAAATTCCAGATAGTATAAGAAAATAGACCATTTTTATAGGAAAATTTAAGAAATATAGAGAGCCAGTTAAAGACCACCTATGAAAAAGTATGTTTGTATTTCATGTTTGTTACTACTTATCAGCTGCTAACGTGGAAAACATCTAGGTGTTCACCTTTCTGACGGATTAGTACAAAATGAAAAATGCCTTTCCGTTCACATGTTTGCCAATCTGAGACAGTTCTGCACAGTAACCACTTCATTCAGTTATGTTAAACATGCTGTTGCATTTACTAATTTTACATTTAAAAACTTTGTTAATATTACATTAACTGCAAAGTCTTTGACAATACACTGCATGAATGTTTAAACTGTTTGAGAGTTTTTTTTCGGCATCTTTAATATTTCACCATATATCAGTATGGTCCAGATTTACTACTGCTTTTTATTTATAGAAATTTCAAATGTGGAATTTACTGTAAATATTTTTAAATCAGATGTTCTCATTGTATTTGAACAGTAAGCGTTTTGACATGCAAGACTGAACACTGCAGCCTAAAAACATTAATGACATTTAAGCCTGACTTGCATATTACCACTCCTTGTATTCGTACGGTCCATGAAACTTAGGCCAGATTTGTGCAGGACTAGTTTTCCATGGGCTAATTTCACTGACAGTGTTTCTGATAGATAAAAGTAAAGAAATAATGCCAAATCCTGAGGATTTATGAGAAAATATGGAGACTGACACATCACAACATGGGGGCAGAGAGCTCCAGGTCTTGATTCAGAGTAACAAACTGTTATGTGCCTAATACACAATTACTGTTGCAAACAGATGGTGCTGCAACAGCCCCTTCAAAAAATAATTTGAAGTATCTCTGGATTTATGAAGAAATATAGAAAATTATCCCCTGAGGCTACCCATTGCATTGTTCCTAACAAAGCAAGACCAAAAATATGCATGTCAAAAGCACAGACACAGAGAGATTCCGTGACACAAGTCAAGCACAAAATCAATTTTATCAAAAGATTATGAATTATGCATTAAATATCGTTTTTCATTACATGATATTACTTATTGTATATATCATGATATATGAAATATACAGTCTTCCCGTCTGGCTTTTCTTGTCAGAAACAGTCCTCTCTAGTCAGGATATGATCGCCGCTGTAAGCAGACAATTTTCCTGGCTGTTATAGCAAAGCCTCAGAGAAGTAATGGATCTATTGATTCTTGTAAGCATCCAGGCAAGCCCCTCTGTCTGACAGCATCTGAACAGCGGCTGTACCAGCCCCTGGGTACCAGCAGCAAATCCACTGAGTGTGATGTATTTATGCGCCTGTAAAGTTCAACTGCTGTGATCTACATTGGCCTGTCAATCATTGATATCACAATTATAGATAATTACACTAACCTCCTCTACATATTATCCAACTTAGAACACCTTAAAAAAGGTTGGAGCATGTATTTCAGCCTTACTGTTGTCACTGTTTACTTACTTCTTTATTAATCAATGCCAACAGCTGTGTTATTATAAACAAGAATTTCTGAGTATGCAATAATAGATTCCAAAGCAATTCTAATATAAATGGGAAATCTATTTGTGCTCATTCACCCTGAGTAATTAAGACCAAACAGGGAAATGGGGAAGGAGACAGGGTGTTATTTTTTCACAGGGAGAGCTCTTGGGGACAGTTTATTCAACAGATAGCGGACAATCTCTCCTGCAGGTAACAGTATAAATACCTCCCAGCCTTGGATAATTACAACTTATTAGTCATTAACCCTCCCAAAAATAATTTAGACAAAGACAGGTAACCCTAGTTAACAACAATACTGTCTAACAGTACAGACGTATTGTGATGGGAACATGTAAAGAACATATGGCCTTCAAAAGCTCTACATCAAATGTAGTCTTTATTCCCATACTGTATTATTCAGAATAGGTACATACAACTTGATAAAATTACCATATTCCACTGGACTGCTGTGTGCATTTATAACATACACAGCCATATAGGTATCTCAATCAAATATATAATCAATATAGCACTATACTTGCCATGATAGTGATCTCACGCAAATTTATACAACACAGCCAGACCCATATGGTGAAACTGGGCAGCTATATCAGGTGCTATACAATCCTGGCATATTTTTTTACAGTCAGTTTTATCAAGTTTATTTATACCTCAAACAGGAAAACTTCCCTAAATAATGTGTGAGACCACAGGAAAAATAAAGTTTTCTAAGGACTATGGAATTATGGACTGTATTGGTACTTTATATCAATTTACATGTTGAAACAAAACATGTAAAAGTTCGATAAAAGGGATGAAGAACATATTACTTTGCTTCAGTCTTGAAACAGTACTTGTATATATGGAATACAAAATAATGTTTAGTCCATTTTCCATGATCAAGGTAAGACCATCAACTGTCACAAACATTAGGGACTTGGTGCTAGTTTACAAATTAAAAAAAACATGTGCACCAAAAATGTGCATCCGATAATACGCCTGTCGTGTATCTGGTGACCTCTGACCTCATTAAATATGCATGAATATTTAAGAGAAGGTAATTCCGGTGAGAACCTCTCTTGGTAAATATGTATAATGAGTTTCATGAAAATCTATAAATAGATATATATATAGACTCTAAAAATTACGATTCATTTCTAAGTATATTGTCAATTTTTCCAAGTTATTATGATAATATCTGACTTTTTTCAGATATCCTGGATGAAACCTTATCCACAAACTGTATGTTAATTTTTCCTAGCAATACAATCTGACTTTTTCTAAAGATACAAATAACGTGGTTGCCTTTTTGTTCGCAAGGGTTTCGAATTTTGTGAGCATTAAAATTATTTCACACAACACACTTAAGGATACACTGTGTAGTCTACCAAAATCAAACCCTCCTGAAATACTGGAGGAGTGGAAATCATGAAATGTTAGCCTCATGAATATAAAGCAAACCCCAGTGTCACAGCTTTTGTATTTCCCATGATGCTCAGGGGAAGAGCACAGGATTCAAAGCACGGAGGTCATGAGTTCAAATCTCAGCTGTGGCTGCTGCAGTGAAGTTTGAAGGTTTGGAAGGCTGTGCCCCACAGCCGTGTATCACTCACATACGAGTGTGTCTTGGGGATTTCTAGGTGTTATGACCCAGCAATTGGGATGATTACACACGGAGGACCAACAGGTGCAGTAATTAAACACTGGGCCTGGGTGACACCATGATATAACAATAATATGATAGGATGCGAGTGCTACCGCCCTATCATGTAGTCCCAAACTGAAATGGAACTCTGCTCATGTATATACTAAGATTAAGAATCAGATAAGAGAACCTAAATAAATGGAGGCAGTTGCCTCCACCAAAAAAAAAAAATAAAAAATAAAATCTCTCATCACTCTGTTTGCAAATTCAGAGTTCACCATGCGAAAGCTCTATGACACAAGAGTATAACATTTTTAACATAGCTATAAACAGAATATCCCATCTTTAGTAATCTTTTGTTGAATAATGTTAAAGATAAGTGACCTATGCACATGTTATCCTATCTCTCTAAAGCTACAAACTAACCCCCCCCCCCATCCCCACGCACACCCCTGTGTCACAAACTGGACCAAAACTGACCATTCAACACCTCTGAATGTGACCAGTAGCTATTGTACATACAACTAGACATTTCTTGGCACCGCTGGTGCCATAGTATCGCCAGACAAATGAGGTTTTGTAGTATTTTGTTGATATAATGTGATGTATTTGTATTTTAGCAATGAATGTGAGAAACATTTGTACAAAATATAGGACTATTTAAAGTGAAGGCAATTGTTATGTAAAAGGTTATGTATAAATAGAAGTATATATTTAATGATGTATTGAGTTGTATATGTATGTTTGGAGTAACTTGTTTGAGAAATAAACTGCATTCCAAAATATCCAACATTTGAAAAAAAAAATTAAATTAAAAAAAAAATTGAAATTAAATTAAATTTTAAAATTAAATTTAAAATTAAATATACCTCATTCCATAAACCATATCTATATACATGCATAACATGAAAGAAATCTGTCCATTACTGTTTGACTTATAATGCTCACAGTATATACTGTCAAGTGGCAATGATGGGGTATTCAAAGGCGCAAAAAACAAGAAAAGGACAACAGGTGGCACCACCTATCTTCTGCAAAAGACAAAACTATCCAAGATCTTCCGTCAACTTGATTTTTGGACCAATCCATGCATCCCTTTTTAAGATATTCATGATTTTATGTGATTTTCACCATATATGGTAATATTCAAGGTCAAAGCCACTCTCAAAGGAAAGGTCATGACCCCAATTTTAATATACATCATCCCATAACCCATACCTATGTACATGCATAATATTAAAGAAATCTGTCAATCAGTTTTTGACTTGTGATGCTAAAAGTACTGTCAAGTGGCAATGATGGGGGTATTAAACGGCACAAAAACCAGAAAAGGATACTAGGTGGCACCACCAGTTTCCGGTACATGACATCACTATCCAAGATCTTTGTCCAACTTGATTTTTGGATAAATCCATGAAAGATTTCTTGAGATATTTAAGAATTTGTGTGATTTTCCCCAAAAATGGATCTATTCAAGGTCAAGGTCACTCTCCTAGTTGAGGTCATGACCCCATTTCAATAGGCTTCGTCCTCTCACCTATATCTATAAATGTGTCAAGTTTGAAAAAGATCCTTGAAATATTTTTTGAGTTATTGTGTCCAAAAGAAATCTCTGCGGCGGCGGCGGCGCAACCGTGCCTAAACCATAGTATCTCCAGACTATGTCTGGCGATACAATGATTACTGGTAAACTATTTGACCACATTCATTGCCAAATCATATAATAACCAGTGGTCAAGGACAACATACAGCACAGTAACTATTCTTTATTTCAACCTAGAGGATTGCCATATAAAACACAAGACAAGTGATTCTTTTTAAACCAGTGGTTCATGCACGAGCAGTGAAGAAAAAAAATAAAAATCAATAACTACTTAAAAATGATCTCTGAACACAAGTTAACCAAGCTGAACATAGAAGCATGAACTAAATGGTCTGGCTTAGCCCACATCTTTGTAATATGTGTACATACTGATCATGCAGAACACCCCTATAGCTATACTACACATGTGGTAATTAATTAGGCCAGATATTGAAAATTTTGGTTTATCTATCCACCTACCTCAAATTTCCTTTATGTAAAATATAAATGAGTTTTAAACAAATGTTTTCACTCGCCTGGATATATACTGGTATAATTTTACCTGTACACATAAAATAAATGAAGGGACAAATCTACAGACCTAAAGAAATATTTTTTTTCATAGTTTTTTTACCTAAAACTTATAATTGCTGGCTTGAGATTTAAGTTGAGCTTTAGAACTCATGTGTCTCTAGTTTTGCAGGGTTGCTACTGATGTATACTCAATAAAACCACACATATTTATGGCAAATGAACTCATAATAGGCTGATGACAATAATGCCGATACATATCTCAAGAGTGTCCTAGCAGATGGTTTTTGGTGGGCATGGGCTGGACTATTGAGCCTGCTAATGGGTGTACTGGTTTCTGCATCGTGCCTGTGGATGCTGCTGCTCTCCGGTCTCCTCACATTCTTCTCTTGCTTGCCACCCTGGACACGCTGGTGGCTAAAACGACTCTCTACTGGGCTTGGTGGCATCTGCGTCTTGACTCCAAATCAAAATTCTATGTCTAGGGGGTGTCCAGGGAACGGGTCTAAGACCCTTCTAACTGGAGTGCTTGGAGGGCTTAATACATCTTCAGTTCAAAAAATATAATAAAATTAACAGTTCAAATATGTTTTAAATTTTTTTTCCCTCTCTTCCTACCAAAAAATGTTCATAAACATAAAATTTCAGAAGTCTGGCCTTATCTCTTCTACATCCATACAGGCAGGTGTGTCCTCATGTGGATTTCTCCCGCTATTGACCACCATAAATTCCTTATCTAGAGTTCCAAATAGTTCACCATTTTCATATAAAACCCATGAGCATTTACACACTGACATATAAAAGAAATATACAAATAAGATCACTGGTTGTGTCTTTGTGTTTGGCAATTATGACCTTGCAACAATATGGGATGTAAAGTTTCTGGAGTAATACTACTGACAGATTTACAACCACAGTTTTTGGCAAGTAATATTGGTTTTATAATTCATAACAATTATGTAATGTACTCTGTGTGTATACATATTTATAGTATATTCGAAAACCTTTATTGATCCATGTGATCCCCCATGTAATACAACCTTGTATTAAATCCTTACACTTAAGTCACTAGGTCCCATGTCAAAGCTGGTCTATTCTTTCTCTGATACCAGTGGATCATAGCTGTGGTGCAGGTTTTAACAAATGCAAGGCTTTTGAGCTTGATGTCTGATTCACACCATAAATCAAATACAGCAATCATCATGATTCAAATGAAAGAAATCAAAGAGCCTATAGTCTAGTATACATACTGCATCCATTCCTCTGCCCATTATTTTACACAAATTTCTGTCATTTTTATTATATAATGGTTCTGTTCCACAGTGTCTTCCTTTGTATCACTGAAAGTGAATTACACAAAAAAAGGAAGAAATGTTGCCTTAGAATACATTCTGATCTGCTATGGCACCTTTCATGGAAATTCTGAACTTGACTGGTTGCAGTTTGTACAAACACATAATACAAGAATGATCAGTTGGGGAGTCGACATTTAGAATAAAATCATTCATTCAATATCTATGTCTCTGTTTATTTTTTGTATGACACTGTATCTATATTTCTTCTTTCATTTCATTATCTCACAGACAGGCATTGCAGCAATTTCTCACAATTTGATTCTTTGGCTTTCATGCAGTGGTTCTGAGATTAAAAAGGTCGACAGGATGTTGGCAGCAAAGTTAATATCACATTTCCCATTTAACTACTTGTGGAATTTAAGCCTTATTACAAAAGTACTAAAGGCCTGGTTTTTACCAGCTGGGTTTTGTCTACCCCATTGCACTTTGGTGCAATTCTTGCACTCCATTTATACTAGGTGTTTATGGCTGATCCTGTAGCCCTTAGCTAAGAATGGCCAACTATGTTTAAGGTCTGAGTGTGTCTGTGAATGTTCACAAAAGCTCCAATTCATGAAACCACAATACTGCAACCATAAAGGGGACTACCTTGTACCAAAATGTGTTTAATAATACCTTTTCAAAAAGCACTAGACTCAGACAGATACCTCACTGTCTGTGATAGTCATGTTTAAACAGCTACAATTTAACACAGCACAGTTAATTCTAAATATTGTCAAACTTTATCAAAAGAAACCCTTTCAATGCAGGAGAGGCAACAGAAGTATTATTTTATAGTCCCAGTAACTTTTACTTATTTTAATTTAGTGCTTTTCACTTATTTTAGTATAGAATACTGAACAATTCAATTGATAAGCTGTGTAAATTTTATCAGGTTTAGCCCTAATGCAGGGCACAAAATTAATGCCTGACCCCCGGAAATGGCAGGTAGTTTTCTCAGGGGTCCGGTGAATGTCATCCAGGCACCAGACCCCTATTCCGGCATTTTTTTTTACCATTCATGTTACTCTAATGAAAAAGACAGGCAACCATAATGTCTAACCGAGAAGACACCTGTTAGACTGCTTGCTCTGTTAATAGAATATTTCCATACTCCAAACATGGAAATAACACTGGTAACCTATGATGATGAAAAGTTGTTTGCATATAGTGTCATAGACTGGTAGCTAACTCCCACTCCTCTGGGCCAATCGTTTTGTTTTCCGCCTGAGAAAAGAAGATTAAGAACATGAAACAAACAACCATGCAGGGTCAGGCAGAATTCTGTGGGGTCTGGCAAATTTTTATGGGTGCAAGACCCTTTTGTGCCCTGCTAATGTTTGTTTTCATGGAGATGCAACTTCAATACACATTTAACAATTTTGTCTTCTTTGGTACTCTAGTTGGTTTAGAAGGCACAGTTATGCATAATATAAACACATGTCAGAACGAATCATATCCCTTCCTGCCTAGCCAGATTTAATCAATCAAACCCTGCCTACCTCTGCAAATATATCCTCATTTGAATTTTTTCACACACTTCCTTATTTTAACAACAGATTTTTCTGTCACATGACCACACCGCTCTGTTTCTGTGTCCTGCTATGCATGCTTGGCATGTTCATGCAGAAATGTCAACACTGTGTGCTTCCTTGTTGCTTGTTGCTAAACATAAAGTTACATTCTCCCACAGGTGGCTAAAAATATAGCTTAATCACAATACTGTTAAAGTTAGGGTTAAAATTAAGATTTCCCCCCCCCCCCCCACTAAACTTTCTTTCTTTTCCTAACTTTTCTTTTTTTGTACATTAACAGTTTCTCCTTTATATATAAATATCACTTAGTCTTATTTAATGCTTTGTGTGTGTGTGTTTACATGTGTGCATGTATGTTATTTTTTTCAAGGAATGTGTCTTTACGATGTCCCAGTGGTATGTATTAGCATTTGACACATTCATGCCACCTCTGATATTGCATACACATACTCCTCTCCTATCCTGCAGGCTAATACAATATGGATAATCACCATCAGCAAATGCCACTATGTCTAGTGCTTCTACAAAGGCAAGTCACAACTCCAAATACAGTAACAGATGTGATTCATACCTCAATGAATTATCATTATTATATTATAATGCTATCTTGTATCATATCTATTGACTTTTAAGTTGCTTGCAAAAGAATATGAAAGTTTTAAATATCATAGGAAAAAAGCCAGCAATGCTCAGGCCATTTCAACCATCTGTAGTTTAGAAAATATTATCAGTATTTCGAAACGTGGTTCAAATAGGATGAAATTCACAGTTTATACATAAATATATATATATCACATAACTCCTCAAAGACACTTCTTTGAAATGCCCATTTTTGGTATTGAACTGTCAGAAATGATGCCAGGTGTGTCCTAAGGGGATGGGGGTGGAGGTCATTTCCATATTTTCCCATAAATCCTGAGAAATTTGACAGTTATTCACAATGAGCTACTGCAGTTCAATCTTTCAGGAACTAAGCAAGAACAAGCAGTATGCAAGTAATAAAAGAAACACTTACCCCTTCATTCTCTCCTGCCCACACCAGGGACATGGTAAACTTGGTCTCATTCTCAAAGGTGTGCTGTAAGAAACAGAAACAAAATTTCAAATAAACAATTCAAAAGAGCACATACATCTGCCACCACTTACATCTTTTTCCTTGTGTAAACCATAGTAACATGTAGCATACATTTGACCATTTTCAATATCCAGTGAAAGCCTATGTTTTAGTACCAAACACCCCCATTAGGTGCCAACAGGCCATTCTGACATGCCACTGCCAGAAAGACAATGAATAAACCAATCTTGCACCCACATCTTGATCAACTTCAAAATAAAACCATGTATGAATTATCTCAATGTTTACCACTACACAATCTTTCTTTTATTCATTGATAACTCGTTGACATTTCTTGTTATGTAATGAAGGGTAGAATAACAGAGGTAGAAAGATAAATTTTGTTTATCTTAAAATTGTGACTGGGTATATATCTCCAAAAATCTCCTTCAGAGGATTAGATGTGGACCACACTGTAACAAATAATCGCTAGAATCGTACTCAGCAGAGAACTATGTCTAGTGCTTCTACACTTTACCAAGGCATAATAACCATGCTGAATCTACCCCTTTATATAAGACCATCCCTGGGTGTAATGGCATTTTTCTGACCATGTCCCAGTCATCCACAGTTTCATGGAAACAGGCTTTATATGATTTTCATAATCCTACTGACAGGTGAGCAAACAAACAAATGAACAAAGATGAAAACATAAACTCCTTAGCAGAGGTTAATATAAATAGTAAATGGGAATCATTGGATGATCAAATAAGCTTATACTACGGTAATAACATTATAAGCTAGAACTAACAGCATATAGACCTAAAATTGATGAGAATCATGTTATAGAGCACTTGAAACAGCTGTGGATTCCATTACTGTGGGTGCTGATGTTTATTAGCACATACATGCACAGCCTAGTTCTGTATCAAACACATATCAAAACTGAAAGAAACAATCTCTGCGCACCTGAGCCATTTCAATGTAAATGTACGTAAATCATGTTTTCTTGGTTAGCTTGTGTAAACAGGTGCTGTACACTAGTTTCAGGTCTGAGAAGAAACCTTTAACCTTGCTCTACAGACCCAGAATACCATATTAAAATACTCCATTGAACAACCTGTTTCATCCTGGATTTTTTTTAGAGATAATTTTCTTAAAGGTTTAATTTTCAATAATTTCTTAGAAAGCTGCCTATAGTAGTGGTTACCTAATATGACAACCACTTTGAGTCAAGAATTTCAAATAAATCTTCATTTTATGTTTCACAACTTTTTTCAGTCTTTCCAATGATCTAACATATCAGATGTGTCCCTGCATGAGCAGCCATCTTTGTCTGGGCTGATCATATTTTTAAAGATTGTATATACAAGACATCATCCTATCAGCAGCTGTCCAATAAGGCTGTTTTTGCATATGACAAATGACCTTATATGCCATTAGTGGGTCTGATATGTTGTAAAATGTAGATAGATTTCTCATATTTAAAAATAATTAAGTTTTTTAAATAATGTTTATTTTTCTGGTTGAATATTAAGCCCATCTATCTAATGCATTAACATTTTCTCCCTCAACATGTAACTAATAAACATGTTCATATAAAAGAAACAGGCTAACACGAGGTGATGGAATAGACTATATTATCCCATGACACTAGTTGACATGGATGGATGAAGGTTTGATGGAAGACTGATATTTGTACATGAGGAATAAGTCTTTAAATAAATCAGACATGATATGTTCAGGCTGGGCCACTGAAATAATTTTACGAGTTATGATCAAAGGAAAGCACAGACGAGACCCAAGTTTTTCAGGTTGAAATATTACTGTCAAATAATTATGTGATTACTTCAAGTCAACAACAGTCAACTGGTAATCCAACAAATCATCAGTTTCGTGAATCATGATGATCTTATCAGAGAACTTTACATTTAATATTGATTACATAATGGAGGTCATTTATTCATATCACTTTCACGAAATCAAGTAGCCCATCAGCTTGACGACATCCCAACATGAAGCAGTTATAAACTTAAATGAGAATCTGGAGCCATAATAGTTACAAAACATGGCCATACTGAAAAAAAAGTGCTCAAGGTTACAGGGTCCTATTTAACATTGGAAGCTGTCAAGGATCCTATTTTTTATACGTATCTGCCCAAAGTGATATTTAATATCCAGAGTTTTCTTGGGTCCTATTCAATATTTAGGGCTGTCAGTAGTACAGTTTCAAAAGGTTGCTTGAGGGTTAGTGCATAGCATTCAGGGTTGGCATGTGACAAAAGAGTTTTACATGCCTAGTTTGATTTGGAATATGTTTACACTGTAATTTAATGTTGCTTACAGCATTGGTGTGCCAGAGTTTATTTCATCAATTATGTACTTTAATGCAACATTTCATATGACACCTTATATATTGGTTTGATGAATATTAACCATAGATGACAACAACAGAAAAACTTTAGATAGCTTCTTGTAAATGTAAAAAGAAAACAATCGTTTAAGTTGCATGGTCCCAGTATTTCCATGAGTGACAACAGGTCGCCTTGCTGCTCAGTCAGGACCAAAAATATGTTCAATATAAGGTGGATAATTATGCTTATAAATTCACTTGAAATTATAAATGTTAAGTGTTATCGGTAGAAAGGCATATAAACTTTTCATTCATATTAATATCAAGTTAATAGGAAGGGGTTATCATGTATAAAATGCCTTTTTAAGACACTGCACTTTGGTCCTGACTTGGCTCTGGGTTTGAGTGTCCCCCAAATCAGTCAAGTTAAATACCTAGATATACAAGCTTCTGTGGCTCAGGGGTAGAGTGCAGGACTCAAAGCGGGGAGATTGTGGGTTCGAATCTAAGCTGAGGCAGTGAGGTTTTTCATGGTCGGCCCCCACCCAGGGTGAGCGCTCTGCAGGCTTAATGGGGAGGTTGTGCCCCAAAGCCATGTGTCACTCACATACGAGTGCGTCTTTGGGGGGTTCCTTTGTGTTATGACCCAGCAATGGGGATGATTATACACCCTGGACCCGCAGGTGCGGTAGACACGGGGCTCGGTGACACCAGGATATAAAAATGATAGTAAAGCGAGTGCTACCGCCCTGTCAAGTAGTCCCAAACCGAAATGGAAACTCTGCAGATGTACATACTTAGGTTAAGAATTAGATAAGACAGCATTAAAAAAATGGAGGCGGTTACCTCCACCAAAAAAAATATTGAAAAAAAATACCTAGATACAAAAAAGAAATTTTCAGTTTAAACCAAAATAAATTATAAATTATTAATCATACATGAAGGGCAAATTTTGTCAAAAGGTGTTAAAACATAGGGTGCATTTGCTAACTTATATAAATATAACTGATGACTGGGTAATAAGGACTTACATAATGGTAACAATATTTCGACTACACTGGTCATTAAAATTTAATTATATTATGTAATAATTGTTAATGTAATTTAAAAGTTACTGGACATTTATATAGTGTATTATCTACATTATTTTAATGAAGTTATAAAAATTACAAATATGAATCGTAAAAATTATTACATTTCAACATAAACATGTACATTTATACCTACCCTATGCATGAATTTATCTGCACCAACGGTATTGAGCGAATTGTGGAATAATTGTTTCTGTTGTTGACATTTTTCGTCTAGTGCGCCGGCATCCCGTTTATGACGAAGTGACCGCTTCTTAATCGTGTGTGTTACTGGCAGCTCTTTGTCCTGGGTCATTTCGAACCTATGGACATTTGACTCTGCCTGCTGCAAAATATTAGCATTTGCAAGAGTAATTACGAACAAAACAGCAAACAAATACAGAGCTGTCATCTTCACCCGTCCACTATCCACCATGTTTCCTGGTTGTCATTGTCACGTGATGGACTGACTACGCCACCTCGTGACTAAGGTATGAATCACCAAGCAGGAAGATCATATCATGTTACCAGTTACAACATTACTAAACGAAGCATGCGACAGAGGTGTGTCAGTGACAAGCATGTTAATTTACTTTCACTTATATACTTAAACTGGTAATCAAATAGATATAAGAACACTTCATACACAACTAAAGAATACACAAAATTTTACCATGTTCTGAATTCTGCTAATTTTTTTCTTGATAATATTTCTTATCAAAAGAAACTTTACGGTTTTTTTTCTTCTTGATTGTTCACGAAATAATATGTATATTTTATTATCTTATCACAGGCAAAATTTTCTTTTTGCCGTCGGGTATTTTTTTTCTCGAAGCATGAAAAAATATCTTATAAAGGAAATATTCTTATCATAAGAATAATTTTCTTTAGCATAAAAATCTCACTTATTATTTTTCTCGCTATAAAATAGGTTCCTTATATCAAAAAATTATTTTTGGTCGTTTTTTTATTTATATTTTGTACAAAAGTATATTTTAATGGTATCGAGAACTGCGCAAATGTGTAACCAAACGTTCATTTTAATCAATGTCAGAAAAAAAATAATTCAAGGGACTAGAGTGATCAGGGACAACCCTTTAAATGCTATGGTTGAACCAATACAGGTTGACCTTAAGTTTGTGTATAAACAGCTTTTTATATATTTTTATTGATTTTTAATATTATAAATAAATGATGAATGAAAAACATCTAATGAAATTACCAAACTACAACAATAATACAAATAGCCAGAGCCGATGAAATGGTGTAAAGGGTTGATGATCGATGCAGTTCTGTAATTTACTCATGGGCATAAAAGAGCACCACCCCATGAATGCACTTGGGTGGGATTCTAAGCTCAGTATGATCTGTGTCTATAAAATGGAGAAAACCAATCAATATTACTGGTATTTCATTTATTAAAGACAAAATTCTGTTATGATTAGCCAATGGTATAAATTCCCAATGTCTATAACCCTTATAACACGGGACCTAACTGCTCCTGTCATGGCGGTTAAGAAGAGTACGACCCGTGTCTTAAGTTCCTAGACCAAAATACACAATAACTTAAGTAAAATGTATTGACAGTTGCCATTATGTTGCAGTTGTATTAAAAATATAAGACACTTTTGCTATGGTGAAGAAGTTTAAATGTCACCCAATCCATGAAACTGATAATAAAACTGAATTTTCCAGAAAACACGATTGTTTCGTGTTAAAACAACACATTTCTCTATATCGGGGGGGGGGGGGATGCTTTCACTGAAAATAAAATAAAGGTAAATACTTCAAGATCAATGGCTGCACTGTAACGTATCACCATTTAATTCGCTATGCTACCGTCAGATAGTACCATTTGATCTGCCAGAGCTACATTCAATTCAGTTAAAGACTGTAAGCATTGGTCTGATTATTTATGAATTTTCTTTACGGTCTTATTCTGGTTTAAATTGATCCTTGCATTTTGTCATCAGAATTTTCACGCATGGTGCACATGTTTCTGTTTTTATATATGTTTCCATTCAGATTAGCTTTTGTGCTTTTATAGTAAGTCCCCCCCCCCCCCCAAACTCCCTACCCATGAATTTTACCCTGAAAATTTTCTAAATTGCCCTGATTTCTAAATGAGAACAACGATCCACACTAGTATGTAAAATAAAATTGTTTACACTGGTAAATGTCATGTAACGAAACTGTACCTTTAAATAATTAAATGAGTGCGACAAGTGCAAATTATACCAAGTTTTACAAAACCAATTATGATTCCCATTTAAAAGGTTAAGGTCTTTAGCCAAGGTGCTCACACTTGGAAACATACATAAAAAAACAAGACGACCAGAGGTCACGCGCTTGCCGGAAATACTTTGACCCAGATTGGTAGAATAACAAGAACATGTCATAACCAAGATAAAGACCCTGAAAAGGAGCCCCTAGCGGCTATTTTCCAAAAATGAAAAATTCTTTTCGAGATATTAGTGCAAGATGTATCAGATGTATCAGTTAAAATAGATTCCTGCGAAACTGTGGCCTGTAGAATGTTTTATTTAAGACAAGGACCAGCTAAGAGGCAAAATTTAGGAGAGCTGACAAAGAGACAGAAATACTGACAAAGTGACACATCTGAGACAAAAGTTGGCCTTACAAAAATTGTGGGGAAGACCAAGCGGAAGAAAATGAGCCTAAGATTGTGAAGATAGGATTAAAATTGACAAAGTTATGACGAAAATAAAATTTCAAAATTTTTTGATGATCTTGACGTTGACTTGTGGCAGATATTGACAAAAAAGGCATGCAGAACGTTTGGTCTTCCATGATCTCTGTAAGTTTTAAAGCGGTTGCTGTAAAATTGTGGCCTTCGTAGTGCTATATGTAAGACAACAGAACCAGCAAGAAGGCGAAAATGAGGACAGCTGACAAAGAGACAGAAATACTGACTAAGTGACACATCTGACACAAAAGATGGCCTTACAAAAGTTGTGGGGAAGACCAAGAAGAAGAAAATGAGCCTAAGATTGTGAAGATAAGACCAAATTTGATAAAGTTATGAAGAAAATAGAATTTCAAGGTTTTTGGCTGACCTTGACCTTGACCTCTGACCTATATTGCCCAAAAAGAATAGGCTTCCAGGATTTGGAAATTTCTACCAGCTGTGTAAGTTTCAGGGCGATTGCTGGAAAAATTGTGCCCAGGAGAGTACTGACAAACAAACTAGACCTGTCTAGCTGTAAAACTCGCCGAGTTATCAGCATTTCCCTGAAATCTCGAGTTTTCTCGTGTGACCAGATACGGTGCGAGATTGTGCCTGACTTGCAGTTCTGTCATGTCAAGCGGGTCACGTGGAACTAAATGCCGAAAACTAGACCTGTCTAGCTGCAGTTCCGTGAAATCTCGTGTTTTCTCGTTTGTTGGGATACGGTGCGAGATTTTGCCTGACCTGCATGTCTGTCGTGTCAAGCTGGTCTAGTGGAACAAAATGCCGAAAACCAGACGTGTCTATCTGTAAAACTCGCCGAGTTATAACCAATGCCGTGAAATCTCATGTTTTCTCGTTTGACGAGATACGGTGCGACATTCGGCCTGACTTTCAGTTCTGTCATGTCCAGCAGGTCATGTGTAACAAAATGCCGAAAACTAGACCTGTCTAGCTGTAAAACTCGCCGAGTTATAAGCATTTCCGTGAAATCTCGTTTTTTCTCGTTTGACGAAATAGGGTGCGAGATTTGGCCTGACTTGCAGTTCTGTCGTGTCAAGCTGGTCATGTAGAAGAAAATGCCGAAAACTAGATCTGCCTAGCTGTAAAACTGGCCGAGTTATAAGCATTTCCGTGAAATTTCGTGTTTTCTCGTTTGACGAGATACGGTGCGAGATTTTGCCAGACTTCATATCTGTCGTGTCAAGCTGGTCTAGTGGAACTAAATGCCGAAAACCAGACGTGTCTAGCTGTAAAACTGGCCCAGTTATAAGCATTTCCGTGAAATCCCGTGTTTTCTCGTTTGACGAGATACGGTGCGAGATTTGGCCTGTCTTGCAGCTCTGTCGTGTCAAGCATGTTTGGTGGAACGAAATGCCGAAAACCAGACCTGTCTAGCTGTAAAAGTCGCCGAGTTATAAGCATTTCCGCGAAGTCTCGTTTTTTCTCGTTTGACGAGATATGGCGCGAGATTTGGCGTGACTTTTAGTTCTGTCGTATCAAGCTGGTCATGTGGAACAAAATGCCGAAAACTAGATCTTCCTAGCTTAAAAACTGACAAAGTTACAAAAATTGGTCGTGTTATTTCCAATTTCCATGATTTTTGCCCAAAAAATGTAACCATGGTAACGGCAAATTTAAGTAAGCTACATGTCAAAAGAAAGGCCAGGTGCTAACGAAAAAAATGAGCTATTGCAGAAGTGGATACGCCTATTTATGGCGAAGTTATAGTGCAAAAACCGTTAACCATACCTGTCGTGACCTTGACCCTTGACCTTGGAGCAATGTTGACCAAAAACAATAGGGCACCTAGAAATCGGTTTGTCAATCAAGCCTGTAAGTTTCAAGTTGATTGATGCAAAAGTGTGACCTGGAGAGTCGTGACAAACAAACAAACAAACAAACAATCAAACAAACAAACAAACAAACAAACAAGATGACCAGAGGTCACGCGCTTGCCGGAAATGGAAATGATAGAGACAGATAGACAAAGAGTGCATGTAGAAACAGTCATATGAATGAGCAACATTGTGGGGGCAGCAGAAACGGATAATATGTTTATTTATGCATGCTGACCTTTAACAGCTGCATATCTTTCTAGTGTAAAAGGGACCAAGTTCAAATTTTTTTCATGAAATCCCGTTAATCTCGTTTGACAAGAAGCAGTGACACGTTTTCAGGTTTGTCATGTCAAGCTGGCCAAATGATATGAAATGCCGAAAACTAGACCTGTCTAGCTATAAAAGCCGCTGAGTTATAAGCATTTGCATGAAATCTCGTGTTTTCTCGTTTGACGGGAAATGGTGCGAGCTTGTGCCTGACTTGGAGTTCTGTCATGTCAAGCGGGTCATGTGGAACTAAATGCCGAAAACTAGACCTGTCTAGCTGCAGTTCCGTGAAATCTCGTGTTTTCTCGTTTGACGGGATACGGTGCGAGATTTTTCCTGACATGCATGTCTGTCGTGTCAAGCTGGTCTAGTGGAACAAAATGCCGAAAACCAGACGTGTCTATCTGTAACACTCGCCGAGTTATAACCAATGCCGTGAAATCTCATGTTTTCTCGTTTGACGAGATACGGTGCGACATTCGGCCTGACTTTCAGTTCTGTCATTTCCAGCAGGACATGTGAAACAAAATGCCGAAAACTAGACCTGTCCAGCTGTAAAACTCGCCGAGTTATAAGCATTTCCGTGAAATCTCGTGTTTTCTCGTTTGACGAGATAAGGTGCGAGATTTGGCCTGACTTGTACATCTATCGTGTCAAGCTGGTCTTGTGGAAGGAAATGCCGGAAACCAGACGTGTCTAGCTGTAAAACTGGCCGAGTTATAAGCATTTCCGTGAAATTTCGTGTTTTCTCGTTTGACGAGATATGGCGCGAGATTTTGCCAGACTTGCATATCTGTCGTGTCAAGCTGGTCTAGTGGAACTAAATGCCGAAAACCAGACGTGTCTAGCTGTAAAACTGGCCCAGTTATAAGCATTTCCGTGAAATCCCGTGTTTTCTCGTTTGACGAGATACGGTGCGAGATTTGGCCTGTCTTGCAGCTCTGTCGTGTCAAGCTTGTTTGGTGGAACGAAATGCCGATAACCAGACCTGTCTAGCTGTAAAAGTCGCCGAGTTATAAGCATTTCCGCGAAGTCTCGTTTTTTCTCGTTTGACGAGATATGGCGCGAGATTTGGCGTGACTTTCAGTTCTGTCGTGTCAAGCTGGTCATGTGGAACAAAATGCCGAAAACTAGATCTGCCTAGCTTAAAAACTGACAAAGTTACAAAAAATGGTCGTGTTATTTCCAATTTCCATGATTTTTGCCCAAAAAATGTAACCATGGTAACGGCACTTGCATATCTGTTGTGTCAAGCTGGTCTAGTGGAACTAAATGCCGAAAACCAGACGTGTCTAGCTGTAAAACTGGCCCAGTTATAAGCATTTCCGTGAAATCCCGTGTTTTCTCGTTTGACGAGATACGGTGCGAGATTTGGCCTGTCTTACAGCTCTGTCGTGTCAAGCTTGATTGGTGGAACGAAATGCCGAAAACTAGACCTGTCCAGCTGTAAAAGTCGCCGAGTTATGAGCATTTCCGCGAAGTCTCGTTTTTTCTTGTTTGACGAGATATGGCGCGAGATTTGGCGTGACTTTCAGTTCTGTCGTGTCAAGCTGGTCATGTGGAACAAAATGCCGAAAACTAGATCTGCCTAGCTTAAAAACTGACAAAGTTACAAAAAATGGTCGTGTTATTTCAAATTTCCATGATTTTTGCCCAAAAAATGTAACCATGGTAACGGCCAATTTAAGTAAGCTGCATGTCAAAAGAAAGGCCAGGTGATGACGAAAAAAATGAGCTATTGCAGAAGTGGATACGCCTATTTATGGCCAAGTTATAGTGCAAAAACCGTTAACCATACTTGTCGTGACCTTGACCCTTCACCTTGGAGCAATGTTGACCAAAAACAATAGGGCACCTAGAAATTGGTTTGTCAATCAAGCCTGTAAGTTTCAAGTTGATTGATGCAAAAATGTGACCTGGAGAGTCGTGACAAACAAACAAACAAACAAACAAACAAACAAACAAACAGACAAACAGACAAACAGACATACGCAACTGACGAACATGCTTGCGGAAATCGAAGATTTCCGGCAAGCAACAAACAGACAAAGAGACAAACAGACATACGCAACTGACGAACATGCTTGCCGAAATCGAAGATTTCCGGCAAGCAATGACTGTGTCTGTGTTTTCACTTGTTGTTTTCTGTGTCTTTCATTTGAATAACATTTTGAAGTGTTTTGAAGTGACAGACATGCTGATAAAGTGACACAGAGCTAAGACCACATGACTAGACCAAGTTATGAAGGAGACCCAGAGGAAGAAAATAAGCTATAGTTTATGAAATAAAATTTAATAGTTTCGGAGATATGGCCCAAAAATGAAGTGTTGTGGTGTTTCGAGTGCAGTGCCCCCTAGCGACTATATCCCGAATATTAAAAATCAGCTTCGAGATATTAGTGTATGACATAAGATGTTTCAGTTTCAAAAGGATTCCTGCAAAAATGTGGCCTAAAGAATTCTACATGTAAGACGCAAGAACCAGCAAGCAGGCAAAACTGAGAACAACTGACAAACAGACAGACATACTGACAAAATGACACAAGGCTGAGACAAGATAACTTGACCAAATTATGAAGAAAAGACAGAGTAAGAAAATGAGCCTTAGATCGTGAAGATAGGGCCAATATTGACAAAGTTATGATGAAAATAAAATTTAGAATTTTTTTTTATTACCTTGACCTTGACCTTTGACCTATGTTAACTAAAATTAAAAGGCTACCAGGACATTTGACTCTCAATCAAACCTGTAAGTTTCAGATCGATTGCTACAAAATTGTGGCAAGGAGAGTACTGTCAAACAAACACACACACACACAAACAAACACACCCAAAAACAGACACACGTGACTGACCAACAAGCAATAACTCGTTTGGAGGCGCGAACCCCGGTTTCGCCGCGTATGTATGTGTATGTGGTTGCAACACCAAACAAATGTCATAAACATCATAAAAATATATTAAAAGTTAATGGGCATTTGTTACATATGTTGTTCACAAAATTTAAAAATCATCAGATAACAGTTTACTCTGTATGTGTACCGTGTAAAATACTAGTATGAAGATAATATGCTTTGTTCTAAGCGTCATATTTCCATTGACCATGATACATATATTCTAACATAATGCTCAAAGTAAACATCTATTATTCATTAATATGGACATTTGTTTGGTCACCAAAAACAGAGTGGAATTATTATGTAAATAAACTGATAAAATAGAATG
The DNA here is from genome assembly GCA_026874595.1 of Sipunculus nudus. Lineage (NCBI taxonomy): Eukaryota > Metazoa > Annelida > Sipuncula > Golfingiida > Sipunculidae > Sipunculus > Sipunculus nudus. Next base: position 44,531,506 of record CM049306.1, on the reverse strand, counting down.
AAAATCTGCTAAATTATTTTAACAGATACTATTAGACAGCATAAAACACAGCACTGGTGAACATTATATTGCAGGGGATTTACATAAACATTAACAAAACATTTATGCAAAGTAAATAAACAGTAGAAAAGAATGAAGCTTAATTCAAACACTGTATTAACGGGATTTTTATTATTTCAATTAAATGTTGTTTGCTATTGGGCCTTGAAATGAAAGGTTGACCGGCATGTTATAACCTTATACCATCTAAATAGTCTGTCAAAAATTAAATTTGCCAATGGTCACGTTTAAATAACATAAACTTTCCATTTTATGCTAATATATAATTTATAACTTTCTTCTAATATTTGCATTACCAAAGCTGTTGATTTGTAAATAGTTGATTTAAATCAATAAAAGTCGATTTAAATAAAAATATGAAAAACCATCAAATTATTAACTAGCTCTGATATCAATCTATATGCTGAATTTGATGATCACGGGGTTCACAAGAAAAAATAAAGAGTTTTAACAATTGTTTAAATTTGGCTGACATTTGCGTTGTCGTTATTACATGAAAACTCATAACTTTCATTAATTGTTGACAAAATGCTGACTTAATTTTAAGTATGAAAATAGCCCAGGAGCCATCATGTGTATACTGTGAATTAGAAATTTGTAGGCTGTAGCTTTAAAAATGCATAGTTAGGCCAAAAAAAAACATAAAAGGTATGGATCCCAGGCACCATCCGCGTCAATTTTAACCCCTCCCACCCCCCCCCCCCCCCCCCCCGCATAAAAAAAAATTATTTTGATTTTTATCTTTCAAGAAGATAAATGATACAATTTATGTAGTTCTTTTACCTGTTTAGCAAAAAAAATTGTTATTTCCATGCTTTTCCCTGACCATAGGACATTTTTATCAAAATATACAGAAAAGGTTTTCTGATTTCTGAAAAAAAAGTGCCTTCATGAGAATCATACCTTTTTTTGTGGCCTTAACTGTGTAAATTTCTTTTCTACTGGTTTCGTCCTGCTATAGCTACTTCCGGACATTTCCTACTTTTCCAGAAGTCATTAACCACTCGGTTCCACCCACGCACAGGTGTTCAAATGCATGCGGTCTATTAATTTAGATATTATTCCTGATGAGAGAGATTTAAAGTTTTTTTTATAACAGCAGTGGACAGTAAAGGAAGCAAGGCACAAGCTGGGTGGAGGATGATTCTTGGATTTGCCCTGAAAAAAATATGATTTTTCAGGACAGAAAATAATGTGCGACACTGGGTCGAGGTTGGCTCAAGAATCTGCCCTGAAAATCAGTTTTACCCTGAAAAAAATATAAGATTTTCATTTCGGGGGGGGGGGGGTGTATCAAGAAGCAAACCTTCCATGATGTATCATAACCTATGGACGTTAATATAAGGAACAAGCTTATTGTTCACGTACACCTGGACGGTTACTTCGTTTCAGACGCAGAAAGCCGAGCTCGGTATATATTTCATTGTGGGAGATGTGTGACATTCACCTACTATTTTTGATAATTAAAGCATCAGATATGACCTTTTTGTGACTTTCTTTAAGCCGTGAAGATAAACCGAGAAAGTTGGTTTTTCTGGCGCCATCTGACGGTCTTTCTCATAACTAGCCCTATCCTGTATCACTTTCACATATCGAGATCTCATTGTAAAAAAGGAGACAAAATAGAAAAGCCATAACCAAACACAGCGCACGTTGCCCGACTATCGAACATTTCAGATTTGCATGTTTATACGCCGATTACAAGGATGCTAATACTCTGCATGTTTTTTTTGTTTTTGTTTTTTTTTTTGTTCCAAGGAAACGTCCAAAAACTAGAAATCTGCATTCAAAGGCATGCAAGCCTCCGCAATCCACTTATATCCGTGCTTGCATTCATCTATTCAGCCATTATTCCTAGGTCTATTCGTGCATCAGTAACTGTACATTTGGGAATATTCCTTGATGGTGTTCCTGGATCCGGATCACAGGCCGGATTCACACCAAGTTCTATAGATCCCTTGTTGGCCAATTACCGAATTGCCCTGAAAATTCCATGATATTCCGTTCATTACTGCATGAATTATGTTGGGAACAAACACACACCCACACACACACACACACACACGGGGATGAACGCTTTGCGTTCTGATGGAGACAAAAGAGCTGTTTTACTTATCACTTAAACTTCCTCATATAAAAATATGTCATAAAATCACCCACTTTTTGCCTAAAAGAACTTTTCACAATAAAAAAAAAACATAAAGTCAATAAGTCTATGTTCACAGTCCACAAAAAAAAGTCAATAACACCAATGGAAACTCTTAAAAATGCACAGAACACAAGTGATCGTAGAGAGATTGTCTTTCACCAAGTCATCTGTTCAGAGGCATCTGTAGCTTTTGGAGTCACTGGACCAGTGGATGCAGTTGTATAATTTCTCCTGCTGACTGAGCCATCAAAATTGCATTCGCCGTGTCAGGTACGCTTAGGACAGGTACCGTCACCTCGCGGCAAATTATATAACTAACGTAGGGCTCCCTGACGTAATAAGAGCAGGCATGCACTGAGTTGAGTCTGTAATTGGTAGATGGAATCACGTTTTATTTTACGCAACTTAGGAGCAAATATAAATACTTGACCCTTACAGCGCCAGGTGAGTCGTTTAAATTTGGAGCTTTTTAAAGACCCATGGATTGATCTCCGCTACAGTCCCAATGGCAAGACAAAACTTACAAAAAACTCGATGAAGCGGTCGTCATACTGCATGTTACGGCTTCTGGGTTCGCGCGCTCTAGCTCCATGCATATAAACCTGGAACCAGCATATCAGTATTGGCAAAAAGATGCCTTCATATTGATCCAATAAAAAGTGCCACCAAAAGGCCATAGACCTGCCCCATAGATGAAACTACCCATTAACCGCAGTAAAAACTACTTAATATTATAGCCTGATCCACACAACACACCATATCACGCAAAATAACTGTTAGCGAGACCTTGCTTTGAATAAAAGAAACGTTTTAATGATGAAAGAAAACACTCTGGTATGACAGCACTTAAAAAAGCATCATAATAACGAAATGCTGATGGTGATAAGCTTCTAATAACGTATTTAGCAATTAATTAATATTTTACCTATAAATGCACCAGTTAACCCGAAATTTGTTTGCGAATAACACATGGCTATCACATGTAACTAGAATATCCTTGGTAATAAATACTTTAAATATATGAAATGTAAAAAAAATGTTAAATAACGTTATATTCTATTATCTCTCAGATGTAAAGATGTAATATATTATCACATTTATTTTGAACTTGGTAAAAATAAACAGAATAAAGTTTCTGTTTTAACAACACTACAATGTCATTTAAAGGAATACGAATTGCTGAAAACTATCAATTCTTAAATTTTATTCTTAAAATGGTGTGAATGTTTTAGCAGAATCATTGACAAGAGAATGCCGAGTATTAATGTCTGCATTAGACATCAGAGCAAAGAGATGTCCCAAGAAAAACTGAGCTGCTGGAAACATATACGAGCAATGCGCTAATGAATAAACTGTAAACAAAAAATAATATTTATAATTTAAATATAAAATAAGGACAATATGACCTCTTCTCAAAAGCACAACCACATGACTAAAGTATATTATAAACATCAACTGCCAGTTTATGGCAGTTTGCTTTTTCTACGCTTTTCTCATTTTGAGAAATGAATACATCATTTCATATTGGCGGGTTTCAAAGCATTCAAATAAGGTCATCAAATATGCGACGATTATGCATAAACAGCGTATAAGAAACTTCACATGTTTCATAAAATATTTTGCATATTTGTATGCACAGTGTAAAATGTGAAATATACAAAGTGATATACAGCACAAATATATGATTCACGGTGATAAATATAACGAATTTTTTATCAAAGCGATGCAGAATTGATGTTGGATTGTTCGTAGATGAAATAATTTTATGCTGCAATACAGTTATTACGTCACATGTTTCTGCCGTTCATGAGAAGTTCGGAAGAAATCAGTAATAAGCCGTTTCGACCTTCTCTCTATCAGCAGGTTTCCTACAAGTGTATATAAACATGTTAATTCTGACAGCAAATATAAGGCCACACATGATGCTACACTAGACTATTTGATAATCTAATAAATATATATGTGGGTTGGGTACGTTATACTTAACAATATATCCTCTACACATATTAAACAGAAAAGTCCTTGAGTGCAAACTGATATAATTGAGGGCCCTCCACGACATATTAGTGAATATGGGCCATGATATTACATGGCATATCAAAAATAGAACATAACCAAGCTTTATGACAGGTAATGACATTGGACATGTCAAGATATTTTTTTTAAGTTGACGGTAGCATCTATTAAAGTCCATGACCAACCAAAACAGATGTTTAACCATTTTTTTACAATTAAGGATATGCTTCAGTTTCTGCGGCAAACATACGGTGGCGCTATGGTACGCAAAGTGGTGAGAATTTATATATACTCCTTAATTGGTACTGTGGTTGCCTTCATATTTCGCGATTTTCACTTTTTTATTGTTTCGCGAGGGATCCATTTTCGCGATTTTACCATACATTAACCTATACATATAGTTTATTCATTGGTTGTTTATAAGCGCGTGCTTGATCTTAACGATTTGACGACGACCCAAAGAACGGCTAGAAATTCTTCTCCCCTTTATGCAGCTAATTTGAAGGATCTTATATTTTCTTAATGTGTATATTTGATTTACAGGTAAGATAAATTATATGTTATTATTTCAATTTATTTATATTATCAAATTATTGCCTTCAGATTTAAAAAAAAATGTAGATGATGTGTAGATGATGGATCTTTTCACGAAGGTTTCATTTTCACGATTATCAAGCTTTCGCGAATATCGCGAATTTGAAACCATCGCGAACAAAAAAACGGGAATTGGAAAGCACCGCGAACAAAAAGCCAACCACCGTTTGCGAAAGAAGCTGCGAGTGCCTCGACGTCAGCCCCCGGTCACGCGAGTCGGGTTTCACGCCTAGGTTCGAGGTTTCAAGATTGTTAGATTTCACAAGTGACATCTGACCTGCCCTGAACCGTGGAGTGCACTTTACCTATTTGTTAAACCTTCTGGATATAATGAACATGAACTCTTACTTACATATTTTGTTTCCTCAGTTCCGCTATGTATTGGAAATTTGGGGTCAGTTTTCCTTTGGAAGTGATGATTGCCTTTAGAAATAATTAATGGGGTAATTTGAACATAATACTAGTCCTAATATAAAGCAAGTGGCGAAAAATAAAAAAAAGTAAACATTATGACATTTTTCACATATCAGTGTAAATAAATGTGATAATCCGTTCGAAATTAACATTGTAGCTCAGAAAACTAGATATGAATGTTCGGAGGAGCAGCATTTATTCGTACAGATATAAAACTCATTCGCTATTTTAACAAAACTGTACATGGAATATTTCATCGTTTTATTGTTAAAACTATATGTATATCTACCACTTTAGCCTGGAACGTATACCTTCATAGGTATCACTTTATGATACTGTAAATTCCCCTAGCCTTATAAGTACTTTACTTGGGAGTTTTTTTTCAGGTTTTTCATTAGTCCTCCTGGGTTGGAACCCCTTTTCCCTAAATCCTGGACCCGCTCCTGATACACTTTCTTGTTGATTACAAATTATTTCTATTTAATATATATTCGTTTATTTTTTTCCAATTAATACAATTTCATCATTAGCAATTCTTCTACATACAGAAAAAAATTCTTATTGCTAAAAATTGTAAACCATTTTAGCATATAAAATAATTCATACATTCCAGATAGATGTAGTTTCATATGTGTATTAAAAGACATGTTATTCAGCTTAATCTTTTTATTTATCATTATGTACATTTTTCAGTAACTGATGTGACAATATTTATATTCTTAAGTTAGGAAGGATAAATGGAATTTTGTCGTTGGGAAACGGCAGAATTTATATTGCACTTGAGGGGCCGATCCAGGATTTAGGTAAAGGAGAGGTCTAACCCAGGAGAACTTATGACAAACCTAAAATAAAGGTCCCCCGCGGTCCGGACGCCCTGGATCAGCTGTTGCACATTATATGTGCATAATTAAGTGTCTCAGTGCATTAAATATTACACCACTGTCATGTTCTACAACAAGTAGTTCTGTCAACATTGTTAGTATATAATATGTTATTTGACAATATGTGTACCCACATCTTTAACAACTCTTGAGATGTCATGATCCTCCAAATGTTTGCCGGCGTCAACTTTTAGCTATAAGTAGAGATAATTATGAAATGATTATAACTCAACAAAATTTGCACCCCACCCCCAATATCTTCAATTGTCAATATTATTTACAACATTCTTTGAAAGAACTTTAAGTACAATACATTTATCTTCCAATAAAGATTTAATTACTACTGTAACATTGATAACCTAAAAAGTTAAATATAAATTAAATGTAAATCTTTCAAACCTATTCAACAGATAATCTGTCTGGTCCTCCATTCAGGAAGGTCAACCAGAGCAGAGTTGAATTTCTCGATCCTGGTGTTTTATGGATTCATCTTACATGGTAAGTATAATCATAAAGAATATCACATACCATTTCCTTGATATACGGCAGGAGGAGGCTTCCAAAGAAATCCGTGGCCTCGCGGGGGATCTGGGTGGGCATGTTATCAATGGAGCAGATCAAAACACCATCACCAACGAAACTGTCAAAATGTACAAAAATATAAGCTTAGAATGCATGTGTGTATATATGCATGAACCCATTTGCATTGTTGCAGTGTCCCTGTATAGCTGTGAATGTATGGCTTATAGTAGGCATTTTTATCGAACTGGCAAGTCTTAATTGAGCCATATGGGGGAATGTACTGCAACGTTCATCAATCCCGTTGCATTGATATCGTGGTAAGGTGCCGATAATCTTAATATAAAGGTACTGGTCATGATTTAACAAAAGTTAATACATGTGAACTCACAAACCAAACTGAAAATTCCGTCTCTATGGTAACGAGTCATTTCCTGTATCGAGTACAAGTTGGCTATCGTCCAGTAACCCGTGTGAGCTATTCTTGAATCCATGCGGTCAGAAATTAAAAGAACTTGCAGGGGGATTAACCAATATTCTGAGTTAAAACGAAATGTATAGCGTAGTTAGGAAGTATACTAAAAAATCTAACGATTGGTCTGGTTTATATCAAGTGACAGCGTACATGAGGTGTTGTCAAATATGACGAAAATATTTGCAGGCCACTGTAGTATGCCTTTACAAATATAGACGCTGATTGACTTCATATTGGATTTGAATGTCGGACAATTAGATTTTATACAGTGGTGATCTCATTTTATTATGTCTTTGGCATGTACGAATGTACGCGCACATAGGGTTTAATATTTATATGCAGTTTAATAATAACAAGTGATCCATGGGTCATGACGCTCAGCTGACTGGGAAGAGATTTGCAAAAGGAAATTTTATCATCTGAATGGTAGTATATAATACGGTGGCTGATTTAGGACACAGAAAAAAAATATTTATCTCGAGATCTCGACATTGAATTTCGCGAAAAAAAAATTTTAGGAAGCCAAACAAAAATTAAAGGAAGCAAAAAAAGTTTTAGGAAGCAAAAAAAAAAATTTTAGGAAGCAAAAAAAAAATTTTAGGAATAAAAAAAAAAAATTTAGGAAACAAAAAAAAAAATTTTAGGAAGCAACAAAAAATTTTTTAGGAAGCAAAAAAAAATTTTAGGAAGCAAAAAAAAAATTTAGAAACAAAAAAAAATAAAGGAAGCAAAAAAAAAAAAATAAAGGTAACTCTAGCTGGGAATGGGTCTTATAACGTCACTTTGACGTATAAACATTTTATCTACAGGCTACTTGTACACAAGGCACTTGAGCAAGTGTTAACATACTGATAAAAACATGTAACCGAGTTATTGAAAGATCCCTAGTTGATATTCGTTAGAGCTTGTGAAGCAATGCAGTATTTGTCATTTACAGAACTCTGTACTCTCTGAATTGAAGCCAGATGTTTCTGCCGGACGTCTTTCTATTACGATCGGTAGCAATTTCTGCACCCCCCCCCCCATGTTATAAAACACGTGGATATAAACAAAGACACCGCCTTTACCGATGGGATTGGCTCATTTTATGAAAGGTTTAATAGATTATGTTTACCTAGATTTTGTTTATGATTACCTTCACTTCTTTAATATGTATATGCAGAGTTAGCCTGTATTACAAAGATTCTATAAATAAGGCAGGTGAATAGCAACTTTTAGACCAAAGCAGAGGATTTTGCTGAAGAAAAATCATGATGAGAGATGATCGAAATATTTAAGCCGTTTATTTATGAATATAAAACATTTATGAAGATAGTTTGACTAAAGGTAATCTGAGCTATAGTTATAGCTATAGTGGATCAAGACTTGGGCTTTAGGGGCTGAATCACGGCCCCCCCCCCCCCCCCCCAGCGTACCTACCCGAAAACACAGTAATCATTTTTAGCATATTTTAATTTATGATGGTCTACTACAGCTTCCATAAAACACACCCCATTTCAATAAAAACAAAAGCTGAAAGAAGTAAGCACTCTTAACGTATACTGTCCCTTTAATGTTGCTTTGCTTTATGTCAATTCAGCTTCGAATGGTTCGTACAAGTGTGACATTTTATCTGGAGATCTCGAGACATATATTTTTTTTTTGCTTCCTAAATTTTTTTTTCTTTTTTTTTGCTTTCTAAAATTTTTTTTGGTTTCTTAAATTTTTTTTTGCTTCGTAAATTTTTTTTTGCTTTGTGAAAATTTTTGTTTGCTTCCAAAAAAAATTTTTTTTGCTTCCTAAAAAATTTTTTTTGTTTCCTAAAATTCTTTTTTTTTTTTGCTTCCTAAATTTTTTTTTTTTGCGAAACTTATGTCGAGATCTCGAGATAACATCTCGAGATCTCGAGATAAATATTTTTTTTCTGTGTCCTAAATCAGCCACCGTAATATAACCATTCAAACAGATTAACCAACAGACTGAGATTGTGTCTGTATTAATATATCTCAAAAATAGAGAAAAAGTGCGTAAACTTTAAAAAAAAATACAGGTGGCTCCACCAGCCTGCAGAAACTAATAAAAACACTTAATGGTCAATATCCATGCAAAGATGCATGGTGGTCTCTGGATAAGTTGTTCAGATACTTCAGCTTTTGTATCAAATTTTCCATTATTCTGAGGGATACATTGGAGTCCTATAGCTTGAAGGATATGGGTAACAGAGACCTAATTTCAGGTTTTCACAGACACTTTTCATGGGCCTCCTCGCATGACAAGAATGAAGATTCTAGGTCGAGTTGTTACAATTTGTACCGTGTTGACAGATAACCACATCTTTAAAGGTCTCAAAAATAGAGAAAATAATTCGTAAAAATTTGAAAAAAAATAGAGGCGGCGCACCCAGTCTGCTGAAACTGATGGAACATGTCATGATCAATATGTATGCCAAAAATCATGAGCATCAGTGTTGTAGTTATTGAGATACTGGAGTTTTTGTATCAAATTTTTCATTATTGGGGGGGGGTGTATTTTGGAGCCATACAGCTTTACGGATATGGGTAACAGAGACCTAATTTCAGGTTTCCATGGATTTTATGGGTCTCCCTGTGTGTAAAGAATGAAGATTCTAGGTCCAGTTGTTATGATTTGTGCCATGTTAACAGATGTTCATATCTTTAAAGGTCTCAAAAATAGAGAAAAAAAATAAAAAAAAAAAGCCCGAACAAATACATGTGGTGCCACCAGGCTGCAGAAACTGATGAAACACTCCATGATCAATATCCATACAAACAATTATGGTGATCTCCGCATTAGTTGTTCAGATATTTCAGCTTTTGTATCAAATTTTCCATTATTCTGAGCTGGACTTTGGAGTGCCATAGCTCAAAGGATATGGGTAACAGAGACCTAATTTCAGGTTTCCATGGAGACTTTTCATGGGTCACCCTGTGTGTCAAGAAGGAAGATTCTAGGTCCAGTCGTTACATTTTGAACCCTGTTGACAGATAAATACATCCTTAAAGGTCTCAAAAATAGAGAAAAAAATTGTAAAAATTTGAAAAATACAGGTGGCGCCACCAGTCTGCAGAAACTGATGAAACATCTCATGATCAATATGTATGCCAAAAATCATGACTATCAGTGATGTAGTTAATCAGATATTGAAGTTTTTGTATGAAATTTTTCACTATTCTGGGGGGTACTTTGGGGCCCCATAGCTCGAAGGATATGGGTAACAGAGACCTAATTTCTGGTTTTCATGGAGACTTTTCATAGGCCTCTCAGAATGTCAAGAATGAAGATTCTCGGTCCAGTCTTTACGATTTGTGCCCTGTTAACAGATGTTCACATTTTAAAGGTCTCAAAAATAGAGAAAACAATTCTTAAAAAATAAAAAAAATACAGGTGGCGCCACCAGTCTGCAGAAACTGATGAAACATCTCATGATCAATACGTATGCCAAAAATCATGACTATCAGTGATGTAGTTAATCAGATATTGAAGTTTTTGTATGAAATTTTACACTATTCTCGGGGGTACTTTGGGGCCCCATAGCTCGAAGGAAATGGGTAACAGAGACCTAATTCCAGGTTTCCAAGGAGATTTATCATGGACCTCTCCGGATTAAAGTAAGAAGATTCCAGGTCCAGCGGTTACGATTTGTGCCTTGTTAACGGACAGACGGTCGGATGGCCGGACGGACGACGGACAAAGAGTGATCGCTATAGCTCAGATGACTTATAGTCAGCTGAGCTAAAAAATAGAGCAGCACTTCTTCAAAAGAATTCCATGAGTTCAAGAGATACCGGGCACTGTAAATAAATATAACATCTGTATGTGCATGGAGATATCATATACCAGATGTATCCAGTAAATCTAACTTTACAGAAAATATATGGTACAAGCTTAAACTTTTTTTATACTTTTGTTTATTAAGCTACTATTGACGTTTTTACCAGGTGATGGTCCCAACCGGAGATGGAATTTTCCGGAAAAGGTTGTGAAGTCATTTCTTGGCTAAGCTGAATGAGCTTAATAAAATATTATGAGACCGTAAATACTGCAGAATACTTAAAGAAAGTATTATCATAATAACGGAAACGACAATGAAAACCTATGACGTCACATAATACCTTTCAGTGTTGACGTCATTAGCTGCGTCATACAGCATGAACGGAGCGTCGATTGTCGTACACTCCGTCATGAACTCGATGGATCCCCCGGGGTCAGCGGAGATGTCGCAGATAGCGAGCAGTCTGTGTGGAAGCCGGGGACAGCCTGTAGAGCTGGGGAGGTGTGGCTGTTGCTGGGGACGCAGCAGGTCCATGGCGTCTTGGATCGAGATGAGCCGAGGAGCTTTTGGAGGCCAGTAGATGCCGTTCACAATGCAGGACGCATATGGCGCCACCTGTATATAGTCACTTATCTATGCAGTCGCTATCATGTGAAAGGTTTATCAGAAATCATATTGAAAATTATCCTATTGCACATTACCTGAAAGCTTAGGAACTGCAAGTTTCTAAAATTTAAAACCTGAAGGAAATTTATTTAAAATAAAGGAATTATTGACAGTTTAAAGTCCATGTTCAGCCTCCATAGAGTAGCCGGTTTATATGATATGAGAAGGGTACCAAAAACTTAAAATCCTTTATTTTTGTTTTTTTTTATGTGATTTACAAGGCGCTGAGGTTTATATAAGATTTTGTTGAAATAAGATGATTTTGGAAGTGTCCTTGAAAAATCTTGAAAAGGTTTTAAAAATGAAATCCTTAATCTTTTAGGGAATCATGACAATTGAACCGATTATATAATTTGAAATTCTACCATGTTAGATATTTTATGTACATCACAAAACTTGTTTAAATCTCTGGTCTTGATAAGAGAAAGAATTCTTCATATTTTTAATGATTCAAATGCTGAACAAGGGTAGGGTTGTTTTAATAAATAAGGCTTAAGAAGAACGGGTATCGAGCAATGACCTTGGATGAATAGGCCAGCCAGCCCTGCTCCCTCACCAGTGTAAAAAGTATACTGTCTAATTTCCTTTTTAATTTTTTTTTTTGTTTGGAGTTAAGCGCCTCATTTTTAATGCTCTTTACATATGCAGAATTCAATTCCGATTTCGGAACAACACACGCTTCCTCCTATTTTATATTGTAAACCAGCCTCGGATAGTATGGCATGCCCCTGGTGTGTAATCGTCCCAATTGCTGGGTCATGCCACCTAGGAATACCAGAAAGGCGCAATTGTTTATGAGTAAAACACGGCCGTTGGGCACGACCTTCCCATAAGCGTGAAACGCTCTCCCTGGCTGAGATTCGAATTCACGATCTCCTGGCTTTGAATCCTGTGCACTACCCCTATACAACAGAAGCCGGTTAATGAAGCAGTATTGGTTCTAGAAATGGCTCTAACTGTAGCAAGAAGAAATGAGAGAAAACAAAGTCAAGAAGATATGTGGAAAGTCCATTTTCATCAATTTTCGCGTTCGAGTTTTTTAACTTGTTTTTCTCTTAGTGATCCTTTTGTTGCCCATACGGATCGTGTAACTCTCCCCTTGGAAATGCAACCATCCATGATGAAACGTTCTTGTAATCTAGTTGGTTTAGGTCCCATAGCGAAAGGCTGTGCACTCGGGTTAATAGTTACCCTGTTCCAGAGCAAAATTTTAGCCAAAATTGATTAGGAACTTGATACGACTCACGTTACAACTGAATGTAGACACATAGTTCTCCGGTTGCTCCTCGTATTCCTCCGGGTAGAACCCTCCGCCGACTCGTCGCTGCAAATGGTGCTTCCTGGAAACCACGCACGCGTAAATCTTGTTGTTGCCTGTAACGAATGGTCCTCAGTAAAACCAGCCATATTATTATATGATTAAGGTAGCATTACTCAATCGAATTTAGTCCAAATCAAAAGGTATTAGACGTCAAAGGTAAGAATAATAATATATAGTATTTGTATAGCGCCAATTCTCCGATGGTCGGACTCCCAGCGCAATTCACACACACACACACATATCCACATACAATTTCATGGAAATCTACTCCCTGTGCCTGACCCAAAAAAATGATGCATATTAATTACCAAAAGCTTGCCGAAAGAGATAGGTTTTTATATTAGTTTTAAATTATACAAGAGTCGAATTTTTTTTAAGTGTAATAGGAAGTGAATTCCAGACTTTTGGGGCTATGAAACGGATGGAACGTTCACCGACTTTCATATTAAACTTTGGTACTTTAAGAAGATTTCCGCAAAGGCCAATAGGTTATTATTTTTTCAGACAAATATGATGGAAGTGAGTCATCAAAATGGCGGTAAACAAAAACAGCAATTTTGTATATGCAAATATACTTACATCCTTGTCTTGAGATCTTGGGTAGCTCAGAGGGTTCTATGTACTCGTGTGGGAGTTCCTGGAAAATTTCTTGGGCACCCTGTTAAATGATTAATACAACAAAACTGACTATGTTAATAATTTATTCTTCTTATAGAACTGTACATACATTATAACATATAACTCTACAATGTAACCACTTCATTGTTCCCCACTCAGTCCACTGTGAATAACCCATTTGGGTTCTACACGGAAACCTTTTATTCATACATGGTGTCCATAAAAGGACCAGGAGTATCAGGAAAAATCTACATTCATACCAGCTGTATGTTACACTTTATATGTATAATTTTATGATAAACAAATGGTTTCTGTTACATTTTGAAAATCTTCATATATTCTTGACACGGAAAATGATTCTATAAATGTTCAAGTATCTTAAAATGTATGAATTATTGAATAAATGTACCAATTACACTTTAAGAATGTACGGAATTATTTAGAATCACGACCAATCATTCATTTTCATGTTTAGGATGTTTGAATTAAAATTATTTAAATGGACATTGTATTAAATATTTTCTTTTCTTGACACAGTTACCTGTGATACATTTCCGGATCCGGTAAAGACAAACACGAGCGGACCAATGGAATTCGGTATCAAGCCGAGTGAGATCTCGTAGCCCGCCTCTCTGATTGCTTGTTTAGCCATGCTCGTATTGTGGTAGTTATGTGGTGGTCCCACATTCTGCAAACGTATGGTTAAATATCAAAATATGTCATCCACGCTAAATATTCTAAATTTGCTAAAATTGAAACATGATACCTGGACAAATTGACAGTCATATAGATTTCCTATTTCAACAACATACAAGCCATGGATCTTTACATTGTTTTATATTTAATTTTGTCTCAATAGCTACACTTGTATTTCACGATAAGACGGAAACATTTGTGATTCTAGATATATTCCAATGTATATGCATGTGTTGCTGTCTTCTAGCGGATACTTTTAAAACTTAACAAAAGCACATGCAGGCATTTCACGGCCATTACTGTCCCTTGGGCAGGCCTTGATATTATAATCGCTCTTAAAAGTTTTGGAAAGTTGCATCTCAATTTGTTCCTCTCCTCCCGTTTGCTTCACCATATGTTCGTATGTGCACATAATATAAACACACCTGGTCGGTTTTAAACTGGCCCAGTAAACATACTTCATACTAACAGTACGAAGTCAAGGGAATCAGTTATTTGAGTTTCCATTAGATAGTAACCACCATAAATTTTGTGTAACAAACATTTTTCTGCATTATTAAGCAAAAACAACACGATCATATCAGCCTATTATGTCATAGTACTACCACACAGCAAATATTTTGATCTGACCCTTAGAATGGGTATTCTATTATGACTTGTATCATGACTCTGGTTAGTTTATTTTAAAAAGGCCTTAATGTTATATTTTCGTGACTACATCCAACCCTACCAGAAAAGGCGTATGGTGTCCGAGGGCGAGCAGTCTGAGTCCCAGGCCATGGAGGATACTGATCATCCCGGATACACCGGCGTACTTCCCGAAGGCAACGGTCCTCCGTCCTTGGTCGTCCACCATCTTCTCATAGTCAACCAGGGTTATGTTCTAACGAGAAAGCGAATTTTACTCTTACACCATCAATAAGACAGCACGGATATCTCGCATGGACGTCATTTGGTAGGGGACTAGGGGATAGCGTAGCACAGAATATCCCTTCCATATATTTAAAATAACGCGAGAGTCTATCAAGATATGCCAGGCAATTATAGAACAGTTGGTGTGTCTAATCTTTTCACAGACTTGGTCAATACGTTATATATTATCGCTCTACAACAGGCACGTTGCTCCAAGGTGCGATAACTGCTGCGGTTTTTTTATTAAAGCCAGCTATCCATCTACCTATTCTGTAGAACTTATGTTATTTTTTCGCTTACTCTGTGAACAGGTTAATTAGTGGTGGGCCGATCATCGAGTTTTATCGGAACTCAGTCGCTTCACTGCCACTTTCAAGCGCTCAGTTACCAAAGGCAACAATCGATTACATCATTATCATGATTGTTTTTTCCAGATTCCTTCATTTTACAGGGAAAAAAATGATGTTGCAATTTTTACAACATTCCGCGCTTCAAATAATGAGTCTGTGTTCCCGAATAACGTGTTTGACACGGTAGATGCGAGAACAGAGGGCTTAATAAACCTTTGATAACTGGCAGGGAGCTGCAGATTTAGGGGGAGTTTTCCAACGAGATATACATTACATAATATTGGCGTTAAAATGCTCCACAAATTCTCCACGTCTGTGCCAATTTCGCGATATTCTATTTGAATAATCTCTTTAAATGATGCCAGGAAAAAATATTGTGCGATAGGAAATGGTTCTCATTTGATTTCAAATAAAGCGGAAGTTCGTCGCATTAAATGAAAGTTATCCCGACATTCATGCTGCCAACTGACCGATTTTTGCATCTAAATAATGTGACGCGGTGACATGAATTAACACCTGTCTCGTCAACGTAATCATTCTAGTGACTTGCGGGGAGGTCACGTGTCACAGACAGAGAGCCAATAAGCGGTTCGTAGTTAAAATTCGCCCAATGTGACTTCATTCATGACTATTTAGGCGGGAAAATGTTCACTGACATCGTGTCGCCTATACGGTGGTAACAATTTTGCCACCGTAAGAATATTAAGCTAATGACGCCGGCTTATTTAAAGGAACCTGCAACTGACGATGTCTTACGCACGATGTACACAAATCAAATGTTTGGTATTGCAAGAATTGCGTGATTTTATCGGTTCTGAAGCGATCATGACGGTTTTGCGAGCAGGCCGATTTCTGTCGAACCCTTGCTACCAGCAACAGTTGATCAGAACATGCAAAGAACAGTCTTTTTAGGTGGTGTTTCTTTTTAACTGTCTTTGTAAATTTATTTCATTTCATTATTAACCTTAAAAATAAACCTGATCGTAGGGCGTTTCTTGTTTGGATATAGACAAGATAGCGATCAACACTGCTCATTCAGTCATTGATGATTTTTTTTCCAGTGCAGTTTGCTTGTACATTAGTTTTTTTTAACGAAGAAAGTGACAATAGACTTGAAAAAAATATGAGATATAAGCCTTAAAATTCATGGGTTATATTACAAAAATAAGTATGGTCTTAAATTACACATAACCGCTGGTATATATATATATATATATATATATATATATATATATATATATATATATATATATATCAGAGCATTACAGGTCAGGTGCAAAAAGTTGATGTCTGTCACAATATTTTATTATTTCAAGCTGATAACTGGCACTGAAAATCAATCAAAAGTGACCTAGTTTTCAAACCTAAAACAAATAGAAACAATTACCCGGGCAGTTAACGTTATGCATGATTAATTATATATTTAGCTTTTAATTACTGTTTTTTTAACTTTTACACACAAAAAAATACGAGCCTGTAATTTTTCTGGCAGGGCTGTGAAACCAGTATACATGTCGGCTGTTAAAATAATACACGGAAGTTTGAGGGCAAGCAATTAAAGAGACGTCCTGCATTGTGGTTTAATTCTTGATTATTATAATTTATTAAATTGATACTTTGTATAGCATATCTTAGTAATAATAGGAAAATATCAAAAAGACTAAAGCTTCTATTCTTAAGGTAGAATAACAAAAACATGCAGGCTTGGTTAAGAAAGTAGTTACACAGATAACTGCATATTTCCTTACATTTGTCTGAATTAATTAATAATCAATCATCGATAAGTTTGGTCAAACTGATGATTGGTTATGGAAAGGGAACCTATTCCCACCACTAGTATAAATAGACTTTAGATAACTGATCACAGCGCCTCTGTAACGGATGTATGAGCTTGTTTATCTAATAGTTGTCAGTGAAGAAAGTACATGCGGCAATGCTGACAGACAGTAAAACCTATAAACTAAGGTGGTAGGGTGCTTTTGGGCGGCAGTTGAAAACTTTGACTTGATATCATATGTTCTTGCTGAATGATTGGATTGTTTTAGCAGCCCCCCCCCCCTTGTTTTGTTGTAAACATGTGGATATAAACAAAACGAACATAATGTGTGTTTTGGAATCGGCCTTTTCTGGCCTATTATGTTATATATATATATATAACTATCGGTCTAATCCGCACTGAGATCTCTTTTTACATTTTGCGTGATAGCAAGCCCGTCAGAAAATGTTGACATTTTGGTTTACCTTTTCTAGGATGGAATCCAACAGTGGCATATTGGCCTCCTGGGCCTTGATGGTGTGAGAGAAGAAGGCGTAGGTCTTATCAGCCTCCAGGAGGTCAATCGGTACTTGTTTGACGCCGGTGATCAGGGACGCCTCACTAAGGCTCTCATTGATCTCAGCCCCCGCGTCGGCGTACGCCTGTACAAAAGTAACATTATAACTTATTTTACAAGTATCATTTGATGTCGATTTTTGGAACACGAAGTATGAATGATACTTTTAAAAGTGTCAATCCATAGAAATGACCAGTGCATATTCCTAAAATAAAATTGTTAAAATTGTCAAAATCTAATTATAATTCACGGTGGTGATATCCGACCGTTTTCACTCAACTGCCCTGTGGTTACCCCCCGGGAATTTCAGGTTATTTGGTTTTTATCTGTCTGGAACTATGTCATGTGTGACCTAAGGGGTCATATCTCATATTTCCCGATGAAGCATTAGGACAATTTTTCGCGAAGGGGCTATCACAGATTTATCTATTATAAAACACGTAAGCATCATTCGTATTTGGAATACAATTTTCTTCACCTGCGAAATGCTGAACGGGTAATATGTAATATGCTTGATTGTATGTTTAATTTACACGAATTATTATGATGTATGGCATCGAACTAGCGTCATATCAACCCTCTGGCATTACGACCAAATCACTGGCGCCAGAGTAGGCTTACCAGCCGAATTATCCGATAGCCTACTGAGTCGTGTTGTCACGGCTAGGCATCGAACCTGCTTCAGAGGTTTAGAGGTAGAACACATGGCTTAAAGTCTGATACTGGGAGACAGTGCCAAACAGTCGTGTTTCACACACAAACTAGTGCGCCTTTCCGGGGTTCCTCGGTGTTTTGACTCAGCAATGGGGGTAGCCCTAACACATCCATGACCCGCAGGGATAGTACACCGGGCCTTGTAGAAGCCAAAATCATCGCATGTAAGACCGTGTCACGTAATCCAAATTCTGCAGACGTACATAGTATTTAGTTAAGTAAGCATAAAAAAATGGTTACCTCAGCCCTCCACAATAAAAATGGTCATCCACCGAGGTAGAAACCTACGCAATTGTCGCCAGCGTGTGTTTATCCGAAAAGATGTCAATGGAGCCATTTTGCCTGTGACTGTAAATAAGGTTTTTGAAAATCCAGATGAAACCTTAGCATATTTTTAAATTTAAAAATTTTCACTGATTCCATATTTCTAGAACTTGGTAATGGGCTTAAACTGATACGTGGAAAGAAAACACCGAGTAGTCGTATTTACATGAGCCTTTTTTACAATAAATCTACATTCTACGGAATGCAAGCTTCTGCCATGTGGGGGTCCCCATTGATGGATGCTCCCAAAACCAATTTGGCATTCACTTATCCGGCCCATATTCCCAGGTTCATTCGTGCATGCCCTGCAAATTTCATGAGATTCCTTTTATGATTGCTTAATAAATGTTGTGAAAAAGCACGCACTCAAACACACAGACACACACGAACGGAGATTAACGCATAGTGGGTCTATCTAAAACGCGGAGAATCCGCGGAGAGATGGAGAATTCGCGGAGAATTCGTGGAGAAATTGCGGAGAGTTTTTATACGCAATAATACTTTTAAATACACGTTACAATTACTTCAAATCTCCAACTATATTACTCTTCACATATAAACGTATCTGTTAAGTTACCATAATTATTAAAAATCTGTACATTAATGTAAAATTCAGCTCTCAGTTCTTCTCTTAAGATTTTATTTGTGCCATGCCTGAGACAACGAATATAGCATCAGGAGACTGTGGACTATTTGTGATTGCAAATGCAGTTGATTTTCGTTTCAATCTAGAAATTAAACAAATTGAACATTTTAACAATGGATTGATGCAACAACACTTAGTTTCTCGTTACGATTCAGGCATTTTTACACCATTTCCTCAAGCAAAACGTTCTCCTGGAATACCAAAACCTACCTAACCTAAATATAATGCAACTGTGACCATTGGGATTGAAAGTAAATGATGATTAGGAGATTTATTCGAAGACATGATTAGTTGTGAAAAAAAATGAAAAAATGTGATAAATCGTTTCATTTTAAATGTGCATATGCCTTTAAAATAACTAAAACAATTAAAAAATGAAATGGTTTTGTGAAGATTTTACAAATAAGTTCATGTACTATTGCTGTATGTATGTGTACATTGTGCTATAGTTTTAATTTTTTTATTATTATACTCTGTATTGTTATGGCCAGAAAGGTGTGGTGTATTTTGTACAGAATAAGAAAATTAAATTCTTTACCTGTGATTACAATATATATTTACTATTTTTTCTTTTAATTTTATTTTATCCTACTGCCAAGTTGATTCATTAGCTTAAAGGGGCAATCTATTATTTTGTGTATAAAGTGTGTAAAGTCGAATGTTTGTGTTTCACCTTTTATCTGTGCATGTAAATTGGGTCCATACACTATAAATAGTGATAGTGTTTTTTTTATCTATCAATAAATGTAGGTAAAATTATGATTTATTAATCATATTATATATATCGTTTAACACCTGTAAATTTGATACACGTGCATGGTTTTGTTATTGTTTGCACAATAAACTGTTCAAATATTAGGTGTTTTGCGTTTTCGTCTAAAGATCTGTCAGTGTCAGCTGGTGACTTAGACGGGTGTTAGATTTTGTGTAACGCATTCACTCGGCGGCGAGTCTACATTGTTAAGCATAAAATGCTTAATTATATAGAGATTTTTAAAATTATTTCGTTCATCTATTAGTGTGCAAATATGTTAAGAGTAATATGGTTGGGGGTTTTAAGTGATTTTAATGTGGATTTAAAAGTATCATTGAATATAAAAACTCTCCGCCAATTCTCCACGAATTCTCCGCAAATTCTCCGCGAATTCTCCATCTCTCCGCGGATTCTCCGCGTTTTAGACAGACCCCGCATAGTTCCATCCTGGTGGAGGCAATTGTCACACCCACCTGCATTGGATAAGCCCTCCGGTTGGACGGCTGTACAATGACTTTGACCCCACCCATGACCAACTTTCTGACGTGTGCCGGGGACAGCGGCGCCCTCCGCTCCCAAACGCTTTGGTCTTCTCTCCTGATGGCCATGACATTAGGAGCTCCACTAGAACAGCGACTCTGCTGCATGAGCTTGCTGACACAGTGCCTCAGGCCCTGATGCCACAGCCTCTGTGATCCGTGCCTCAGCATTTTGCACAGCTGCCTGTTAACGGGAATAAGTTTGTATATGGTTAATCGTAACCTGCATTTATTTGTCAATAATGTTGTTGCCCGTATTTATTGCAAGGTAAAGTATGTTTTCTAGTTTAGAAAAATTTAATTCACGCTGAGCTGTGGGCCTT
Organism: Sipunculus nudus; assembly: GCA_026874595.1. Taxonomy (NCBI): domain Eukaryota; kingdom Metazoa; phylum Annelida; class Sipuncula; order Golfingiida; family Sipunculidae; genus Sipunculus; species Sipunculus nudus. The sequence goes on along the minus strand of CM049306.1, from coordinate 44,510,430 downwards.
TTCAGTCTTTTCCGTCCGGACATGAATATGAAAATCATAATTAAAATTCCTGCAGTTTGATATGTCTTAACATAAATTTTCCATGGAAACTCGAAACATTGCTTAAAAATGCAACCTCTATATTATCATAGAGCTCGTTCCCCGCTGAACAAGACTAGCTGAACACTCGGTAATCTATTCATTTTATTGCTTGCCGGAAATCTTCGATTTCTGCAAGCAGGTTGGTCAGTCGCGGATGTCTGTTTGTCTGTTTGTTGCTTGCCGGAAATCTTCGATTTCTGCAAGCAGGTTGGTCAGTCGCGGATGTCTGTTTGTTGCTTGCCGGAAATCTTCGATTTTCGCAAGTATGTTGATCACCCGCGTATGTTTGTTTGTTTGTTGCTTGCCGGAATCAGAGATTTCGACAAGTATGTTGATCAGTTCCGTTTGTTTGTTTGTCTGTATGTCCCCGCTCTACAGGCCACAATTTTGCACCAATCGTCCTGATACTTATAGATAGAGTGTATAATCGGTTCTTCTCGGAGCCTATTGTTTTTGGTCATGATCGGTCAAGGGTCAAGGTCAGGGTCACCAAAAAGCTCAAAAACGGTTTTTTCTTCATACCTTCGTCAAAAATAGCCGTAGGCACCTAATCTGTAGCCCGTTTTATTTGCCACTGCATGGCCACTTCCAACACTGCAAAATTGCCTCATTTCGCTGTTACCATGGTTACGCAATTTTGGGGAGAAATCATGGAATTTCGTGATATTTTTCAAATTTGGAGCAATTTTACTGATTCTGAGATATTTTATGTAACATAAGAATATCTCGAAACGGGTTTTTCAGATTTTGGAAATGGCCGCCAGGGGGCGTTGCAGATGAAAAAACATGAAAATTTGTTTTGGTGCTATACCTCCAGAACTATTAAACATTGGGCCATTTCCATCACAGCACCTTAAACTAGGGTCCATGGGCTTATTTTTGCGCATAGGTGCCAAAGTGCGCTATTGCCAGATTTCTCTATTTTTGGGGTAAAACCTTTGAATTTTGAAATAATGCAGTTTTCAGCTTCTAACTCTGTCAGTTTTTATGCTAGAGAGGTCAAAATTTTTGCATCTTGTAGCCCTTGGTGAGTTCTCGGTGATCCAACCAAAAATCTTGCAAAATCTCGCACCGTTTCTCGTCGAATGAGATTTCGCGATTTCACGGTGACATGCCCTATAGGCCACAGATATGCAGGCATCCTTTTGAAACTGATACATGTTACGTCATACACTAATATCTCGAAAGCAATTGTTCAGTTTTTGGAAAATTACCGCTAGGGGGCGCTGCACTGCAACCCCGTACCTACTATCATTGTTTAACCATATCTCCAAAACTACACATTTTAGGTACATAAACTGTACACCATATGAATTGGCGTTTCATGGCCTTTCTGCCCATGACCTCTTTTGTTTAATCATACACGGTCCCCGCAAATTTTAGCAACTTTGTAAAAATTAAAACCCGCATGCACAAATACATATGCCATCACGCATGCATGCACGCGTTTTAGTATGAAAGACAGACACGCTTTCCCGTGACTGCAAAAATTATAGCGTTCGCCGTATAAAATAAGTGACCACAGGCACTCTATGCGGGCCGGTTTGCCATTTCTGTCGCGTTATAGTTTATTGCTTGCCGGAATCAGAGATTTCGACAAGTATGTTGATCAGTTCCGTTTGTTTGTTTGTCTGTATGTCCCCGCTCTACAGGCCACAATTTTGCACCAATCGTCCTGATACTTATAGATAGAGTGTATAATCGGTTCTTCTCGGAGCCTATTGTTTTTGGTCATGATCGGTCAAGGGTCAAGGTCAGGGTCACCAAAAAGCTCAAAAACGGTTTTTTCTTCATACCTTCGTCAAAAATAGCCGTAGGCACCTAATCTGTAGCCCGTTTTATTTGCCACTGCATGGCCACTTCCAACACTGCAAAATTGCCTCATTTCGCTGTTACCATGGTTACGCAATTTTGGGGAGAAATCATGGAATTTCGTGATATTTTTCAAATTTGGAGCAATTTTACTGATTCTGAGATATTTTATGTAACATAAGAATATCTCGAAACGGGTTTTTCAGATTTTGGAAATGGCCGCCAGGGGGCGTTGCAGATGAAAAAACATGAAAATTTGTTTTGGTGCTATACCTCCAGAACTATTAAACATTGGGCCATTTCCATCACAGCACCTTAAACTAGGGTCCATGGGCTTATTTTTGCGCATAGGTGCCAAAGTGCGCTATTGCCAGATTTCTCTATTTTTGGGGTAAAACCTTTGAATTTTGAAATAATGCAGTTTTCAGCTTCTAACTCTGTCAGTTTTTATGCTAGAGAGGTCAAAATTTTTGCATCTTGTAGCCCTTGGTGAGTTCTCGGTGATCCAACCAAAAATCTTGCAAAATCTCGCACCGTTTCTCGTCGAATGAGATTTCGCGATTTCACGGTGACATGCCCTATAGGCCACAGATATGCAGGCATCCTTTTGAAACTGATACATGTTACGTCATACACTAATATCTCGAAAGCAATTGTTCAGTTTTTGGAAAATTACCGCTAGGGGGCGCTGCACTGCAACCCCGTACCTACTATCATTGTTTAACCATATCTCCAAAACTACACATTTTAGGTACATAAACTGTACACCATATGAATTGGCGTTTCATGGCCTTTCTGCCCATGACCTCTTTTGTTTAATCATACACGGTCCCCGCAAATTTTAGCAACTTTGTAAAAATTAAAACCCGCATGCACAAATACATATGCCATCACGCATGCATGCACGCGTTTTAGTATGAAAGACAGACACGCTTTCCCGTGACTGCAAAAATTATAGCGTTCGCCGTATAAAATAAGTGACCACAGGCACTCTATGCGGGCCGGTTTGCCATTTCTGTCGCGTTATAGTTTATTGCTTGCCGGAATCAGAGATTTCGACAAGTATGTTGATCAGTTCCGTTTGTTTGTTTGTCTGTATGTCCCCGCTCTACAGGCCACAATTTTGCACCAATCGTCCTGATACTTATAGATAGAGTGTATAATCGGTTCTTCTCGGAGCCTATTGTTTTTGGTCATGATCGGTCAAGGGTCAAGGTCAGGGTCACCAAAAAGCTCAAAAACGGTTTTTTCTTCATACCTTCGTCAAAAATAGCCGTAGGCACCTAATCTGTAGCCCGTTTTATTTGCCACTGCATGGCCACTTCCAACACTGCAAAATTGCCTCATTTCGCTGTTACCATGGTTACGCAATTTTGGGGAGAAATCATGGAATTTCGTGATATTTTTCAAATTTGGAGCAATTTTACTGATTCTGAGATATTTTATGTAACATAAGAATATCTCGAAACGGGTTTTTCAGATTTTGGAAATGGCCGCCAGGGGGCGTTGCAGATGAAAAAACATGAAAATTTGTTTTGGTGCTATACCTCCAGAACTATTAAACATTGGGCCATTTCCATCACAGCACCTTAAACTAGGGTCCATGGGCTTATTTTTGCGCATAGGTGCCAAAGTGCGCTATTGCCAGATTTCTCTATTTTTGGGGTAAAACCTTTGAATTTTGAAATAATGCAGTTTTCAGCTTCTAACTCTGTCAGTTTTTATGCTAGAGAGGTCAAAATTTTTGCATCTTGTAGCCCTTGGTGAGTTCTCGGTGATCCAACCAAAAATCTTGCAAAATCTCGCACCGTTTCTCGTCGAATGAGATTTCGCGATTTCACGGTGACATGCCCTATAGGCCACAGATATGCAGGCATCCTTTTGAAACTGATACATGTTACGTCATACACTAATATCTCGAAAGCAATTGTTCAGTTTTTGGAAAATTACCGCTAGGGGGCGCTGCACTGCAACCCCGTACCTACTATCATTGTTTAACCATATCTCCAAAACTACACATTTTAGGTACATAAACTGTACACCATATGAATTGGCGTTTCATGGCCTTTCTGCCCATGACCTCTTTTGTTTAATCATACACGGTCCCCGCAAATTTTAGCAACTTTGTAAAAATTAAAACCCGCATGCACAAATACATATGCCATCACGCATGCATGCACGCGTTTTAGTATGAAAGACAGACACGCTTTCCCGTGACTGCAAAAATTATAGCGTTCGCCGTATAAAATAAGTGACCACAGGCACTCTATGCGGGCCGGTTTGCCATTTCTGTCGCGTTATAGTTTATTGCTTGCCGGAATCAGAGATTTCGACAAGTATGTTGATCAGTTCCGTTTGTTTGTTTGTCTGTATGTCCCCGCTCTACAGGCCACAATTTTGCACCAATCGTCCTGATACTTATAGATAGAGTGTATAATCGGTTCTTCTCGGAGCCTATTGTTTTTGGTCATGATCGGTCAAGGGTCAAGGTCAGGGTCACCAAAAAGCTCAAAAACGGTTTTTTCTTCATACCTTCGTCAAAAATAGCCGTAGGCACCTAATCTGTAGCCCGTTTTATTTGCCACTGCATGGCCACTTCCAACACTGCAAAATTGCCTCATTTCGCTGTTACCATGGTTACGCAATTTTGGGGAGAAATCATGGAATTTCGTGATATTTTTCAAATTTGGAGCAATTTTACTGATTCTGAGATATTTTATGTAACATAAGAATATCTCGAAACGGGTTTTTCAGATTTTGGAAATGGCCGCCAGGGGGCGTTGCAGATGAAAAAACATGAAAATTTGTTTTGGTGCTATACCTCCAGAACTATTAAACATTGGGCCATTTCCATCACAGCACCTTAAACTAGGGTCCATGGGCTTATTTTTGCGCATAGGTGCCAAAGTGCGCTATTGCCAGATTTCTCTATTTTTGGGGTAAAACCTTTGAATTTTGAAATAATGCAGTTTTCAGCTTCTAACTCTGTCAGTTTTTATGCTAGAGAGGTCAAAATTTTTGCATCTTGTAGCCCTTGGTGAGTTCTCGGTGATCCAACCAAAAATCTTGCAAAATCTCGCACCGTTTCTCGTCGAATGAGATTTCGCGATTTCACGGTGACATGCCCTATAGGCCACAGATATGCAGGCATCCTTTTGAAACTGATACATACCACGAAGACACGTGCAATTGCCGCAAGTGGCGACAGGGTCCTTACGGTGGGCAGGCGGCGTGTGCAGCGTTGCGTGTCGGCCTTTCCGGGCCCTCTCTATTATCATACATGTTGGAGGCACAGTCCAGACTTTATTACTTGTATTACTTGCCGGAAATCTTCGATTTTCGAAAGCATGTTGGTCACCCGTGTATGTTTGTTCCTTCATCTTATGTATTATACTAATATCTCAAAATTTTTTTTTCATTTTCCCGATATGGCCGCTAGGGGGCGCTGCACTTGACCCTTCCAAAAAAATCAGTTTTTGAACATATTTCCGTAAGAGTAAACCTATATTACACAAACTATAGCTTATATTCTTTTTCTTGGTCTTCTTCAAAACATTGTCAAGTCACCTGGTGTCCATCTAGTGTCACTTTGTCTGTTTGTCATTTATCCTCATATTCGCCTGCTTGCTAGTTTTTGCACTTTAGATATAGCAATCAACAAGTCAAATATGTGGACGAATCCTTTTGAAACTATTACATCTTATGTCATACACTAATATCACGAAACGCATTTGTCGTCTTCAGGATATGTCCACTAGAGGGCGCTGCAGTCGAACATATCCAGTATTTCATTATTTGGCCATATCTCCAAAATTATAAGCCTCAATTACATAAACTATAGCTTATTTTCTTCCTCTGAGTCTTCTCCATAACCTGATTAAGTCATCTTGTCTACATCTTGTGTCCCTTTGTAAGTTTGTCTGTTTGTTTGTCAGTTGTCCTCAAATTCGCCGGCTTTTTGGTTCTTGAGTCTCACTGATAGCATTCTACAGGCCACCGTTTTGAAAGGATCATTTTTAGCTTAGCTGACTTTCAGTCATGCTGGGCTATAGCGATGGGTCTTTGTCCGTCGTCCTTCCATCTGTCCATCCTGCTGACCGGCCGTCCGTCTGTTAGCAGGGCACAAATCGTAACTGTACGGGCTAGGGTCATGAACCCTATGTAGTCTTAGAGGTTCTAAAATGATCTCCTTGCAAACCTGAAATTAGGTCACTGACCTATATTCTCGAAGTTACAGGGTGTGTATGCACCCCCCAGAAATAATTCTTTTAGCTAAAATTTTCATCCAAAAACTTCCATCTTTCACATACAGCTCATCTACCAACAGGGGAAGAACCATAATTATTTTGAAGTCAACATGTCAAAGGTCAAGGTCACAGGAGTCCCTTTATTTAATGCCTGTGGATGCATTTTAAGCCAAATCTTTCATCCCAATTCTTTGAATTTTTACATATATTTCACCTTCTAAGAGGGAGAAGAATCCTATAGATTTTTAGGTCACAAGATCAAAGATCAGGGTCACAGGATCCAATTTTTTTAAAAGGTTGTGAAAACATTTCAAGCTAGACATTTCATTCCAAACTTCCCAGCACTGATATCGCTTCTCTGCCAACAGGGGAACAGACCTGTTGAATTTGAGGTCAAAGGTGAAGTTCACTGCACCCACTTTTTGTGTGGAGTCATTTTCAGGAAACTTTTCAATCTATACCTTCCATTTGTCATACATGGCTGACCTACCAATAGGGGAAGAAGCCTATCGATGTCGAGTTCAAAAGGTCAAAGGTCAAGGACACATTACTTAATTATTCTAAATGGTTGTGAACATTTTGCAAGTGAAACTGTTCAACCCAAACCTTCAGTCTTTCACATATGCCATATCTATGCATCACTCAATTTGGTTCAAACTTCATATTTTTAAGCACCCGTTTCTCAATAATTCTTGCATGGATTTCCTTGATTTTTGCTATATATTTTGATCTTATATTTGCCCTTTTTGTTGTTTCTTTTGAGACTGACAGGTATCAAGCAAGCTATGGGAATAGTTACCGATAGCTTAACAATCATTCATTTTTCCTAAGACCATCAAGTCAATGTGTTTTAACCAGACATAGGTGATGTATATTTCTGTTGTCGTAGAAAATTTCAAAATATTGGCAAATTGGTTCTTCAAAATGTGACTGGAAGTTGTGAATCTCAGCCCATGATGTGGCAGGTCATGCTTGGCAGCTGAACGTCATGACCCATGGGTCACTTGTTAAACTATTACATCTTACATCTTACAGTAATATCTCGAAACAGATTATTCATTTTCTGGATATTGCCAATAGGGGGCGTTGCACTCGCCTCTCCCCTATATATATTTCTTTGCCATATCTACAAAACTATAAACTTTAATTACAAACACTATGACTTATTGTCTTCCTTTGAATCTTCTCCATAATCTGAGTTAGTCATCTGGTCTTATTCTTGTGTCACTTTTTCAGTATGTCTGTCTGTTTGTCAGTGATCCTCTATTTCACCTGCTTGCTGGATCTTGCGTCTTACAGTTAGCAATCTTCAGGCCACAGTTTTTCAGTATGTCTGTTTGTTTGTCAGTGATCCTCATTTTCGCCTGATTGCTGGATCTTGCGTCTTACAGTTAGCAATCTTCAGGCCACAGTTTTGAAGGAATCCTTTTGGAATTGGAACATCTCTTACAATAATATATACATTTTGGAACATTTCTTACAATAATATCTCAAAAGAAATTTTTTAATTTTTGGGATATGGCCGCTAGGGGATGCTGCGGTAGAGCCTCCACACCATATCATTTTTTGGCCATATCTCCGACATTATAAACTCTACCTTCACTTGTAGTCTGTTTTCTCAGGTGTGTCAGTATATTTGTCTGTTTTGAGCTATGTCTGATTTCATGTTCTTTTGTGTGATATATGTCGTTCAACAGGCCAAACGTTCCAGCAATCGCTTTAAAAGTCATTCAATTGATAGAAAACCGTCAGTTTGTCCTGTTTCTCCATTTGTCTGTCATTTAAGTCCGGCAAGCTCTCGACCTATGGTCGTCTAGTTTGTTTGTTTGTCTGTCTGTCTGTCTGTCTGTTTGTTTGTCTGTATGTACACGCTCTACAGGCCACAGTTTTTAAGCAATCGCTCTGAAACCTATGCATTAAGTGTAAGATTGGTTCTCCTCGGAGCCTATTGTTTTTGGTCATGATCGGTCAAAGGTCAAGGTCAGGGTCACCAAAAAACCTTAAATTTTTACTTTCTTCATATCTTTGTCAATAATAATCGTATCCGCATAATCTGTAGCTCATTTTATTCCTCACTATGTTAGCTTTCCAAGTGCTGGCAAATTTTTCCGGTCAATGGTTACCATGGTAACGTATTTTGGGGGGAAATTCAGAAAATTCGAAAATTTCCCTCCAAATTTCTCATTATTCAAGTTAGAGAGGTCTAGTTTTTTGCAATGCATAGCATTTAATATGCTCTGTGCGAAATTAATGTAAGTCTCGCAAAATCTCGTGCCATTTGTCGTCAAATGAGACTTTTCGATATTTCATTAAATACGATTTACAGGTGGCAGTTTTACAGCTAAGGTTCTGAAAGTGACATATTTTCTGTTGTTCTGTATTATCTCGAACTTGTTTTTTCATTTTTCGGAAATAGCCACCAGGGGGCGTGGTACTGGAAACACTACAACTTATCATTTTTCCGCAATATCTAAAAAAATATTAAGCATAGAACAATTTTTTTTGTCGCATCTAAAATTAGGATCATTGCCTTATTCCTTCGTACATTTAGCCTTGTGCTGCCGTTACCATGGTTACCAAATTTTGGGGTAAAACTTGACAATCTGAAATACGGAGTGTTCCTGCTTCTGTCTCTGTCAATATTTGCGATAGAACGCTCTGGTTTTTGGCGTTAGATAGCATTAGTTTACTTCTTAGTCATTCAATAGAAAGGCTCGTCATATCTCGCACCGTTTCTCGTGAAACGAGAACACGAGACCATTCAAAGAAATGCCTATAATTCTGTCGTTTTTTACGCTACAGACACATGGTTTTCAGCGTTGGGTAGCGCCTGACACTCGCAGTCACATTCAGGGGTCATATTGTAAGTCTCGTCAAATCTCGCGCCGTTTTTCGCCAAACCACGAAGACCCGCGCAATTGCCGCAAGTGGCGACAGGGTCCTTACGGTGGGCGGCCGGCGTGTGCAGCGGTGCGTGACGGCCTCTCCGGGCCCTGTCTATGATCATACATGTTGGAGGCACAGTCCATACTTTATTGCTTGCCGGAAATCTTCGATTTTCGCAAGTATGTTGATCACCCGCGTATGTTTGTTCCTTCATCTTATGTTTTACACTAATATCTCAAAACTTATGTTTCATTTTCCGGATATGGCTGCTAGGGGGCGTTGCACTAGACACATCCAAACAAATCAGTTTTTGGACATATTTCCGTAAGAGTAAACCTATGTTACACAAACAGTAACTTATTTTCTTTCTCTTGGCCTTCTGCAAAATATGGTAACGTCATCTGGTGTCCATCTTGTGTTACTTTGTCAGTATGTCTGTCTGTTTGTCAGTTATCTTCAAATTCGCCTACTTGCTGGTTCTTGCATCTCACATATAGCAATCAGATTTTTTGAGGAATCCTTTTGAAACGATTACATCTTATGCCATTCACTAATATTACGAAACGCATTTGTCGTCTTCAGGATATGTCCACTAGAGGGCGCTGCAGTCGAACATCCCCAATATATCATTATTTGGCCATATCTCCAAAACTGGAAACCTCAATTACATAAACTATACCTTATTTTCTTCCTCTGAGTCTTCCCCATGACCTGGTTAAGTCATCTTGTCTTCATCTTGTGTCCCTTTGTCAGTATGTCTGTTTGTTTGTCAGTTGTCCTCAAATTCGCCTGCTTGTTGGTTCTTCCGTCTCACTAATAGAATTCTACAGGCCACAGTTTTGAAAGAATCTTTTTTAAACTATTAAATCATATGTCTTACAGTTATATCTCGAAACAGATTATTAGCGAATCTGTGAGCTTATGCTATGGTGCAGCGTCGTCCGTCGTCTGTAGGTTAACCATAGATATCTCAAAAACGGCAGGAACTAGCATTACCAATTTTTTTTGTAAATAAACAGTCATCTGAAAAGCACTATCGGATTTTGTTTATTTTTTGGCTTTCTGCATTTACTGAGATTTTATAGGGAAAAAGCTAAAAAAGCTTTAAAAATTTTCTTCTACGAAACTGTCCGGCCAAATAGGCCAATATTTCTAAGAAATGATCTCTTGAACAATCTATCTCAAGTTTGTTCGATTGGTTTCAGTTCGGAGATTAAACAGGAGGTTGAACTTAGTCATCTGCCAAAAAAGCAAACTAAAATTAAAATCTCAGAAACGGCTAGAGCTGTCATTACCAAATTTTATACCTATATTTGTCTCATATGTCATATCTGAAATTGAGGTATTGGTGGCGCCACTTGCATTGATCTGTTTTTTACAAGGGAAAATGTAATTTTAGACTCCAGGTTATACTCTGTTTTATGATGAAACTGTTAAGCTGATTGGTTTAAACTTTACAAGAATTATTCTATGGTAGGTTTCTGCCAGTTTTATAAGAAGAGATTGGGTAAATGCAACTTTAAAAAAGCAGTGTAGCCAATTGAAAACTATGATTTATTTTCTTCCTCTGAATCTACTCGATAATCTGAGTAGGTCATCTGGTCTTATTCTTGTGTCATTTTTGAGTATGTCTGTCTGTTTGTCAGTGATCCTAAATTTCGCCTGCTTTGCTGGACCTTGCTTCTTGCAGTTAGCAATTTTCAGGACACAGTTTTGAGGGAATCCTTTTGGAACTGGAACAACATCTTATTTCTTACATTAAAGTCTCAAAAGAAATTTTTAATGTTTGGGATATGGCCGCTACCATATATTGGCCATACCTCCGACACTATAAACTCTACCTACTAAAACTATAGCTCATTTTGCTTCTATTTACGTTCCCAACTTTTTTCTGGTAGTCTGTTATCTCAGGTGTGTCAGTATATCTGTCTGTTTTGAGCCAAGTCTACTTTCATGGTCTGTTGTGTGATATATGTCATTCAACATGCAAAACTTTCCAGCAATCGCTCTGAAAGTCATTCAATTGATAGAAAAGCGACAGTTTGTCCTGCTTGTTTCGCTGTCTTATTTCCAGCCATTTCCGGCAAGCGTTCGACCTCTGGTCGTCTAGTCTGTTTGTTTGTTTGTTTGTCTGTCTGTCTGTGTACTCTCTACAGGCCACAATTTTCCAGCAATTGCTTTCAAACTTATACAGCTGGTAGACAAGCAAAAGTCCCGGAGGCCTATTGTTTTTGGGCATTATAGGTCAAATGTCAAGGTCAAGGTCATCAAAAGTATACAAAACGGTTTTTTGTTCATATCTGTGTTAATATTGATCGTATCTACTTCAACAGTAGCTCATTTTAATCGTCATTCCAAGGCCTGTCTTCTGGTGTGTAGCTGACTCAATTTGCGGTAACCATGGTAACGCATTTTTGGGAAAAAGTGCTGATATTTTTCTAAATTTGTCAGTTTTAAAGCTACAGAGGTCTAGTTTTTTGCTTCAGGTAGCATTCACCTAGTACTACAAGATTCTATTAAGAGTCTCACAATATCTCGTATAATATCTCGTCAAACGAGATATTGCGAGATTTCAGTAATCTTGCACTGGAGGCCACAGTTTTGCAGGAATCTTTTTGAAACTGACATATCTTAAGTCCTACACTATTATCTCGAAATCAATTTTTCATTTTTTTAATTCGGCCGCTAGGGGGCGCTGGGTGCAAACCTCTCCAACATATCATGTTTTGGCAATATCTCCAAAATTATAAGCCTCAATTACAAAAACTATAGTGTATTTTTTTCCTCTAAGTCTTCTTCATGAACTCGTTTAGTCATCTGCTCTCAATCTTGTGTCATTTTGTCTGTGTGTCCGTCTGTTTCTCAGTTGTCCTCAAATCCGCTTGCTTGCCGGTTCTTGCTTCTCACATATAGCATTCTACAGGCCACAGTTTTGAAAGAATCCTTTTAAAACTATTACATCTTATGTCTTACACTAATATCTCGAAACCGATTTTTCATTTTCCAGAATTGGCCGCTAGGGGGCGGTGCACTCAAACTTTCACAACATATCATTTTTTGGCCATATCTCCAAAACTATAAACATCATTTACATAAACTATAGCTTATTTTCTTCCTCTGGGTCTTTCCAAAAAACCTGGTGTATTCATTTGGTCTCAATCTTGAGTCACTTTGTCTGTGTGTCCGTCTGTTTCTCAGTTGTCCTCAAATTCGCTTGCTTGCCGGTTCTTGCGTCTCACATATAGCATTCTACAGGCCACAGTTTTGAAAGAATCCTTTTAAAACTATTACATCTTATGTCTTACACTAATATCTCGAAACCGATTTTTCATTTTGCAGAATTGGCCGCTAGGGGGCGGTGCACTCAAACTTGCACAACATATCATTTTTTGGCCATATCTCCAAAACTATTAACCTCATTTACATAAATTATAGCTTATTATCTTCCTCTTAGGTTTCTTCATAACATGATTAAGTCATCTGTTCTCAATCTTGGGTCAGTATGTTTGTCTGTTTGTCAGTTGTCCTCAATTTCGCCTGCTTCCTGGTTCTTGCGTCTCACATGTAGCATTCTACTGGCCACAGTTTTGAAGGAATCGTTTTGTAAATTACACTTGTCATATATCGTGATGATATCTGGAAGTCCTATGTTTATTATTCAAATAAGTCAAAGGTCAAGGTCAAGGTGATCAAAATATATCAAAATCTTATTTTCTTTAGAACTTTGTTAATATTGGTTCTTTCTTCACAAACTGTGGATTATTTTCTTTCACTTTGACACTGCTCGTTCATCTGACTAACCTTACATCATTTCCGGCAAGCGCGTGACCTCAGGTCATCTAGTTTGTTTGTTTGTCTGTCTGTCTGTGTACTCTCTACAGGCCACAATTTTCCAGCAATTGCTTTCAAACTTATACAGCTGGTAGACAATCAAAAGTCCTCGAGGCCTATTGTTTTTGGGCATTATAGGTCCAAGGTCAAGGTCAAGGTCATCAAAAGTATACAAAACGGTTTTTTGTTCATATCTGTGTTAATATTGGTCGTATCTACTTCAACAGTAGCTCATTTTAATCGTCATTCCAAGGCCTGTTTTCTGGTGTGTAGCTGACTCAATTTGCGGTAACTATGGTAACGCATTTTTGGGGGAAAAGTGCTGATATTTTTCTAAATTTGTCAGTTTTAAAGCTACAGAGGTCTAGTTTTTTGCTTCAGGTAGCATTCACCAAGTACTACAAGATTCTATTAAGAGTCTCGCAATATCTCGTATAATATCTCGTCAAACGAGATATTTCGAGATTTCAGTAATCTTGCCCTGGAGGCCACAGTTTTGCAGGAATCTTTTTGAAACTGGCATATCTTTAGGCCTACACTATTATCTCAAAATCAATTTTTCATTTTTTTAATTCGGCCGCTAGGGGGTGCTGGGTGCAAACCTCTCCAACATATCATGTTTTGGCAATATCTCCAAAATTATAAGCCTCAATTACAAAAACTATAGTTTATTTTTTCCCTCTAAGTCTTCTTCATGAACTCGTTTAGTCATCTGGTCTCAATCTTGTGTCACTTTGTTTGTGTGTCCGTCTGTTTCTCAGTTGTCCTCAAATCCGCTTGCTTGCCGGTTCTTGCGTCTCACATAAAGCATTCTACAGGCCACAGTTTTGAAAGAATCTTTTTAAAACTATTACATATTATGTCTTACACTAATATCTCGAAACCGATTTTTCATTTTCCAGAATTGGCCGCTAGGGGGCGGTGCACTCAAACTTGCACAACATATCATTTTTTGGCCATATCTCCAAAACTATTAACCTCATTTACATAAACTATAGCTTATTATCTTCCTCTTAGGTTTCTTCATAACATGATTAAGTCATCTGTTCTCAATCTTGGGTCAGTATGTTTGTCTGTTTGTTAGTTGTCCTCAATTTCGCCTGCTTCCTGGTTCTTGCGTCTCACATGTAGCATTCTACTGGCCACAGTTTTGCAGGAATCGTTTTCTAAATTACACTTGTCATATATCGTGATGATATCTGGAAGTCCTATGTTTATTATTCAAATAAGTCAAAGGTCAAGGTCAAGGTGATCAAAGTGTATCAAAATCTTATTTTCTTTAGAACTTTGTTAATATTGGTTCTTTCTTCACAAACTATGGATTATTTTCTTTCACTTTGACACTGCTCGTTCATCTGACTAACTTTACATCATTTCCGGCAAGCGCGTGACCTCAGGTCATCTAGTTTTTAGTTTTCTTTAATTTTTCACGATTGTATCAAATATTTTCACTGATACATCAGTATCAGTTTGTTTCATCCTGCTAATTTTGAGGTAACAACTCCTCACATCCTTAATTAAAACATAATTATCACTTATGAAGTCTGCATACAAATATTAAGTTTCCTCCGCTAAAATCAGTATACGCTGGTTGCTAGAGGAGCAGACGGGACCGCTTTGTCCGGTCTACAATTTTGGCTGGACCGGACAGGGCCGTTAACCAGGGGCGTCAATATATGGGGATGGTGGTATACATCCCCCTCCCCACATTTTTTTTTTTTTTTTGCAAGGGGGTGGTCAATGTAACTCCCCCCCTACTATTCAGAGAATATATTTATATATTGCAAATGAAATATATAAATAAATATAGAATAATAGACTGGTTCCTTTTATGAGTTTACTATGAAATATCTTAACCTGGTTTAGGTTAGGATGAACTTATACTGGAAACGGTGTGTGTGTGTGTGTGTTTAAGCGCGGTGTCTGCCAGTCATCCTCGTCACCACCATGGAAAATATATTGACGCCACTGTCGCTAACACAAAAAACGGACCGCTTTTCTTTAGCTGGACCGCTCCGGACCGCTCTACCTAATTTATTATGATCAATCGATCATAGAAAAGGGGTATCATTAAGTACCCTTAAGAGTTTATTTGTTTGGGGGGGGGGGTGTCAAACGGGTTCTATACTCAATTTTTAAGTGTTCAATGCGTAACCTTAGAAAAGGTACGTGAAGGAACCTTATAGAATGCTCTTTCTGAAGCAGGTCTGAAGGTAAGGGTTCTTACAGGATCTTAATCTGGTGGTAAAGAGCCATGTGATTAATAAAAATTCAGGCATGTATAATCCGTGCAGAAATTTCAGATCTCTGTTATAGTCAATAGGGGGGGATTCCTTTACATATCTACATATTGAATGATGAAGAAATAGAAGGAATAGAGTAAATTGCAAATTAATTTACGGACATTTATTTGTCCATGTTCTCTAAAAAACATTTAAAATCGTGAAATTCTCTATTGGTTTGTTAGATGGAATATATTTGCCCGGAAAACTTTTTTGTATGTCCCAGGTGTCCTAGGGCAAATCTTTGTATCTATTAATTACAATGTTTTTTCTATCAGGCCTGCATGTGTACTTGTGTACATGTGTATTTGTGTACGATTTTTGTCTTGCCAAAGTTACACGCAATTGTGAACGTTTCATATTTTGATTTATATATATATATATATATATATATATATATATATATATATATATATATATATAATTTATTGCTTAGTGGGACTATAAAAGTACATTCATCCTGTGCGAAGAACAAATGCTCGTAATTACCCTTTTTATTTTCGTTATTGGCACATGTCACATAGCAATGATTTGTTATATTATATTGGTGACTTTAAGGAGTAAGTCCTTGAAACTATAACATATAATGTATTCTGTTGAACATCACACCTACAGTTTCATAGTTGAACAATACAGATACCGGTTCCTGTTGACATTATGGCTCTCATTCCGGCTGTACATCAAAGATACATATTCCAGTTGAACGTCATGCTTACAGTTACAGGTTCCACGTGAACATTAGGTGAACATCAAATTACAGATTCCGGCTGTAGGCTTAGCTTACATCTTCCGGCTGAACATCACAGTTCCACAGATACTTAAAAGAACACAACAATCATAGGAGGCAGCTCTTGGTTCACTTCGAAGTTCGTAACTCCTGCTGGTATAAGCTCAGAAGGAAGTCAATAACCTACTTAAATATTATTCCAAACTTGCAGCCAGTAACATCCTGTGGCTGTGTGCCACACGTCTGCCATGTCCTACAAGGGAGGACAGAGCTGCACAGAGTGCGCACCTGTCTCCTAGCTTTTCTTACCTTTGTCTGGATTTCAAATCCTTATATACATATTAAATTAAATATTAATTTCTTTGATATCTACTCAACTAGAATGCTTCGATTAACTCCAGTAGTATAAGTGTGCGCATCTCTCAGCCTGACTGGCGCTATATACAGAAAGATGTGATTTTCTTTATCAGATTTAATTGCCGTTCCCTAAACTGCTAATTAGCTCTTACCTAAGTGTCATCCTGCTTGAACATGCTTTGGCCTTCACTGAATTGCTAATTATACCTACTTTAGCCATTTAGGGACAGATTCAGAATTACAAAAATCTTATGTACACTTTCTAAAATTTACCAACAAGGAATAAATTGGTTATAACACCTCTGTCACACACACCAGCTGACGGCTTTCATTCAAAGGATTCCTTTGAATACATTCTGTATAGGAAGCGTCAGCTGTTCCTAAAACAATTAAAATACATCAAGTTGGGATAATTCACTACCAGATGTTCGTCGACTACAGCATTGTGCCTCTAACCCTGGATATTTTAACAAAATGGGTGCATTTCCTGTAAAAGTGGGGGAATATGCAAAATGCCGACAGTGGCGCCCGTGTTTTAAATTTTGCAGATGAGAATTATTTAGAGCACGGGAATAATTTAATATGACCCGCATTCAGTGAAAAGGGGACAATTGTGAATAATGTTAAATATATATATATATATATATATATATATATATATATATATATATATATATATACATATATATATGCTCTTCAATTGTATCGAGAAATTTAGCTGGACTTGATATAACTACAATATATATATATATATATATATATATATATATATATGTGTGTGTGTGTTACCGTGTTTGCTAGTAATCCAGGTAGTTTTGTGACCAGTCAGCTGAGTCTCGTATAGTGTTCTCTCCTCAAAGTATTGTATCTGCCAATATTTCGTTCTAAAACCGTGTGCTTACTCCTATATACAACTGGAAATGAACTTGCGTCGAGAGCAATCAGTAGCCTAAAACATAAACATAGCACACACACCGCCAGGTGGCCGTATCACACAACTTCACAGATTTAACTTACAGGTGGTGTTTCTTCTGTGTTTCTTCTTCCTTATTTCTTCTCCTTGCTTGTGGGTTTTCGCGCATGTGCAAGATCGGATCTCTGGTCAAGCAGTCTTTTTATGGTAAACAGGTATACTGGGACCGTGTTAACTAACACAGATAACCATTACAACATAAAAAAGAAGTAAATTGGTTTTCAGCCAAACTGATTTAATAGGATGAGTATGGTGGTCGAGTTATTTTATGAACAAAACTCCTATTCTTTCTTTGAAAATTAGTTTGCAGAGAAAATATGAGAGAACAACCACCCCAGCTATGGGAAAAAATATCCTGAAATAAGAACCATCGCTAAAAATATCCTTCAGACAACACCTCCAATTTTCTTGTGACAAAGAAGATTTAATCCCCCCCCCCCCCTTCTTCACGCAACATATTAAAATAAATCAAACTTACAAAAATTCAACAGTATATAGCCTACTAAGATGATACTTATGACGATCAGTGGTGTCAATGTAACTTCCAGGGTGAGGGGGATCACTCGCAGACACCCCCCCCCCTACACACACATACATATACACATACACATATATATATATATATCTAATTTTCGCGTCTGTATAGTATGACACATTTCAAATATATATACCTAATCAGATTTCAAATATATTACAATGAAAGTATAAGGTTTTAGAATGTAAGGTATAATTTTAACAGTAAAAGTTAATTGTAAACCAGTTTTAGATATGATATTTCATAATAAACTCATAATGGGAACCAAGGTCTATAAATCTATTTATCAATATATTTCATTTGTAATATATAAATAATATTATCTGAATGGTTGGGGGTTATATACACTTCACCCCCACCCCCCTCTATATATATATATATATATATATATATATATATATATATATATATATATATATATATATTGACACCCCTGATGACAATTCATCTTAGCAATTTACGCATACCACATGCAAGTAATACGTTTCTCAACATGAGGCGAATAACTGAAAAAAAAACTTTTAATCTTGATCATCTTGCTGGTGGGGTTATATCAAAATTGCTGTGTTGAAAATTATGCGTTTTGTATTTTCGGCTAAAACGTGACTGGAACCCAGTATAACCAATCCCGCCGCCCCCCCCCCCCCCCCAAGAGGCCCATGAAAAGAAAGACGAAATAAGATATAGTAGAGGAAGGAATTAATATGAAGGAAAGGACAGTCGAAGAATATATATATATATATATATATATATATATATATATATATATAAGCTATTGGAAATTAAAAGAAATGTAAACATAATACCGATAATACCATAAACATACGTTTCCGTATATATATATATATATATATATATATATATATATATTGTTACGGAACCTAATATCATTAGATCACGTAGTCGTGACGAGCATAAATTTTGTTATGGAGATAAAAGAAAATCGGATTCTCTCACACTAGGCGGCGTGAAATGTTTAGGGAAATGAATAAAGAAGTCAGTGTTTTTTGGTTAACAAATAATTATAATTTATTCATAAAACAATCCTCACATTACAATACACTAAATCAATACAATTACACAGTATAACAAAAGTACAACAGTCAATCAATACAAGTATATAAAAACAAAGGGAACAGTACCTAAAAACCACCACTGTCACAGCGACAAAAGTCCTTTAAAGCATATAATCCAGATGAATAGTTCACATTAATCTTCTCAGAGAATACCAGTCCGGTTCAATCATAAAATCAAGTTGTTGTGAAGTTCTGATAGTGATCCCAAAGGCAAACTGAAGACTAATTAAAATCCGTTACAATTCGAAGAAAATCTATAACTGCCGCAATTATATAAAAAGGTCCATAAACTGACTTACACTCTTCTGTGTCCGCTGGAATATATCTATCCTCTCTCTCCGGGCTCTAAACACAGCTCCTTATTTATAACTTTTCACCTCAAGCCGAGAACTTTCCATTTCCCGAACAATCTAAAGAACCCAAGAATGCACACGTTATAGGAAACATCTAGAACAACTAACGCTGTGTTTCTACATATCAAGGTTCACACGTGGGCTGGCCAGGCTCGAAAGCCATAAACTAGCATGACCGCTGTTTATACGTCAGACCCCACGTGCGGGCTGGGCTATGCCGCCATAGCAACGGCCAATGCTAGGGCTGCACATACACATGTAAGACTGCTGCATACAATAAAAGAGACATCTGGATCTATATATATATATATATATATATATATATATATATATATATATAAATATATATACAGTAAAACCCCGCTAACGCGACCACCTGCGGGACCAGTCAAAGTGGTCGTGTTAGAGGGGTGGTCGTGTTAGCGGGATGCTTGTACATCAGTCTGCCAATATTCAAGCAGACGATAATATATGGGTATTTCAAGTAACTGTTAAATTGTTGTCCCTGTTTAATTTAAAATTTTAAATATAAAGAAAAATAAATAACTAACATGAATATATGATTCAAAAGTTTTGTTCACATTGATGGTCTGATGTCGTACACGTTGTGAGAACAGAATGAACACATCAAAATCTTAGTGTTATTTAAATTAGCACTGCTTGATCATTGAAATGTGATTTCTCACAGTTTTACTCTACTCACCTGAACGTATGCGTGTTGTGTGGCTGGTTTGACAAACTCCTTATTGATCAGTATGCTAAATGCTAATCTATCAGCTGTACTCAACAAACAATGTAATTAATCATGATGCGTATAGTTTGGCTAACAGGTTGGGCGGCATTATGAACAAGCCTAATTATGGCTGGCCAGATGAAAGCGGCTAATTATTCACGGGCTATTATCTAAGTCAAAGCTGGGCGATGCGCGTGTGGCAACTGCTCAACGGGCCGCGGTCGCCACGGGCCGGTGGTCGTGATACGGGGGCTATCTGAAGGTCGGGAACAAAAAAGGTGGTCGTTGGTCGTGATAGCGGGGTGGTCGTGTTACCGAAGTTTTTTTATATGATATTTTTATAAGCCAATTCGGGGACCAAGAAAACTGGTCGTGTTAGCGGGGTGGTCGTGTTAACGGGGGTGGTCGTCGTGCGAGAGTTCACTGTATATATATATATATATATATGTATATATATATATATATATATACCATAATGAACTTTTTACACAATATTAAAACAAGACCTAAAGGTATCATGCTTCCATGCTGGACCGTTACGTTTCATGTATATATTCATGTATGTGGATTACATGTATATGCACAATGCAAGTACTAAACAATTTGAACTCGAGTACAAGCACCAATTACACAAACATCACCGCTGAAATACTGGCATGAGTGCACACAGCACAATATGTTTGTAGATGGCCCCAACAGTCTTGTGAATGGAAGCCATCAAAGATGTATGATTATGCAAAATTTCATGCAGATATTTTAAACCACTCTTTGGGTATGTTCACAGATGCATGAAACAATTGTAGGTGGCAGCCACCAGTCTTGTACACAACAAAACTATCTGAGATGTATCGACATGCATAATAAGCAGGAGCATACACTGCAAACATTTTTAAAGGTCGGGACACCAGTCTTGTATACGACGAAGCTATCCGAGATGTATACATATGCCCAATATCAGGCTGATATATCAAATCCCTCCTGTAAATAAACAGGGATATACACTGTGCGAAAATGTTTGTAGGTGGCGGCACCAGACTTATATACGACGAAGCTATCCGATATGTATAGATATGCACAATTTCAGGCTGATATATCAAATCCCTCCTGAGACATAAGCACGTACATACACTGTGCAAAAGTTATTTTAGTTGGCGACACCGGTCACAATACGAGAAAGTTACCAAAGATGCATGGACAAGTCAAAATGTCAAGCCAATACATCAAACCTCACTTGTGTCAGGTGCACTGGGCTGAGAAAGCTCAGGTGAGTACGGCTGTCATTCCATGAGCGCGACGCTTTTGCCCCACGACATGCCGCGCGGGTAATCGCGCTGCCAGAACGTTTCCATGAACGCAATTTTTCTGCGATACGTCGCAGTGGAGCTCTGTTGCTGCAGCCTTGTTTCCTTGCAAAAATACGCCTGATGAAGGGTTCGCCTAGCGGGCCGTTGAAGGCGTGTCGCAGAAATCGCTACATTCGCAATTTTCGCCGCGACATTTTTTGTCGCGCGGGAACCCGTGTCCATGGAAAGGCTTCATGGTTAAAACACAATATTAAAATTCTTCCGCTGTCGCAACGTCAACGCAACACAATCGCATCGCAGAAAAATCGCGTTCATGGAAAGGCAGCCTAAGGCAGTTGCCCCAAGTGAACCGTAACAAATTGTAAGCAGCAGCTTGCACTGAGTGAACTCTTGACCAGCTGTTGCATAATCTGATACATTTGGCAGTCCGGTAAAGCTATAAATAGATCCAGACTGACCTGAAACAAGCTAAAATTACTAGGTTTTTGCCCGTATAAAAGGTAATGTAGGTGGCCCCACAAAACCCTCAATTTCAAATATAAGTCATGTGTCCAAAATTTGCACAACAATTGGTGATGCTAGCTCCTGTCGTTTCTGAGATTGTTATGTTAGTATGCTTATTTGGCCTAATTTCTAAGTTCAGATTCCTGTAACTCTGCCAAAACTAATCAAACCCAAACCATTTGAACAAATTGGAGAGAGCTCCTCTCTGGGATTATTTCTGTGAAATATTGAACAATCTGGCTGAATTATTTCGGAGGAGACGACTTTAAGCTTTTCCCCCGTATAATGTAAGTTGTTGCAGGTGGTGCCACAAAAAGCTCAATGCAACAACGTTTGATACGTGACACGATTTTTGTATAAAACTTGGGGATGCTAGCTCATGCTTTTCCTAAGAAATTATGGGTTAATGCACTGATGACCGATGACCCCCATACAAAAAAGGTCGATGCAGGTGGCGCCATCAATACCTCAGGTTCAAATATGACTCATGTGACCAGCATTTGCCTAAAATTTGATGATGACAGCTCCAGCCGTTTCTGATAATGTAATTTGAGTATCCTTTATGGCCAAATGACTAATTTTAGCTTCCTGTAACTCGTCCAAAATTTACCGAACTGAAACCATTCGAACAAACTAGAGAGGGATTGTTTCAGGGATCATTTCTGTGAAATATTGAACAATTTGGCTTGAAAGATTCGGAGAAGAAGTTTTTAAAAGTTTTTTTTAGCTTTTTCTGTATAAAATCTAAGTAAATGCAGATAGCAAAAAAAAATAAATATATAAGCAATATCCGATAGAGGTTTTTAGATGACAGACTTTTTGCATAAAATTTGGTGATGCTAGCTCCTGCCGTTTTGAGATAGTATGGGTTAACGTACGGACGACAGACGCTTAAACTACTTATTTCTTGCATCGGAGATGCCATCGTATCCCAAGACAATTAAGGCATACCCCTTCTAAAACAGGCCCCCTTCTTGAGAAGCATATACTGACACTTGACAAGGCAAAGGCTTCCAGGGTCAAGGTCACAAATGTTTGAACTTGGTCGAGACAATAAGGAAACAGCTGCAGTTCTTCAAAAGGTATGGGGTTAACAAAAATCCTATATATTAGCAGCTTTGACCTTGAAGGTCACCAGTCTTTAGACATGTCTGTGATCTTGGTGGAAACATATTGCGTATCAAATTTGAAGAAATGAAATGCTGAAATTCAAAAGTTATGGGGTTAACAACAATCCTATGTTGGCTCTGTCCTAAATAGGCTCGGTCCACTCACTTATATCTATGCAAAATTAATGTTTGATAAAGATCCGTGAAATATCTTTGAGTTATCGCGCAGACAGCATTTATCTAAGGCGGTGGCGGGACCATCCTGAAACCATAGTATCCCCGACTTTGTCTGGCGATACAACTAACATAACTAGACGACCATAGGTCGAACGCTTGCCAGAAATTGAAATGATAGACAGACGGACAGAAAGAACAAACTGGGTTTCCTATCAATTGAGTGACTTTTAGAGCGATCGCTGAGAAGTTGTGGCCTGTTGAACGACATGTATCACAAATAAGAACATGAAAGCAGATATGGCTGACAACAACCGACAAACGGACAGACATACTGACACACTGACACATCTGAACTAACAAGTGACAAGATAATTATATGGAGAAATTATTTAGAAACAGAATGAGTTATAGTTTATGCAGATAAGGTTCACAGATTTTGGAGATATGGCAAAAAAAATGATACGTTGTAGTGGTTCTTGTAAGGCACCCCCTAGTAGCCATATCCCGAAAATGAAAAAAAAAAATTCGAGTTATTAGTGTCTGACAGGAACTGTACTAGTTTCAAAAGGATTCTTTCAAAACTGT
Organism: Sipunculus nudus; assembly: GCA_026874595.1. NCBI lineage: Eukaryota > Metazoa > Annelida > Sipuncula > Golfingiida > Sipunculidae > Sipunculus > Sipunculus nudus. Next base: position 44,486,858 of record CM049306.1, on the reverse strand, counting down.
GGTCTGTAGAATGCTAAATGTGAACTGCAAGAACCAGCAAGCAGGCGAATTTGAGGACAACTGACAAACAGACAGACATACTGACAAAGTGAAACAGGATTTAGACAAGACGACTTAACCAGGTGATGGAAAAGACCAAGAGGAAGAGAATTAGCTGTAGATAATGTTATTCAGGAGTATAGTTTTGAAGATATGGTCAAATAATTAAATGTGATGGAGGGGCGATTGCAGCACCCCCTAGCGGCCATATCCCAAAAAATGAAAAATCACTTTAAAGATATTATTATCAGACTTACGTTGTACCAGTTTCAAAAGGATTCCTGCAAAACTGTGGTCTGTAGAATGCTAAATTAAGACACAAGACCCATCGAGCAGGCGAAATTTAGGACAACTGACAAACAGACAGACATACTGTCAAAGTGACACAGGATTGAGACAAGATGAATTACCAGGTTATGAAGAAGATCCAGAGGAAGAAACAAGTTATAGTTTGTGTAATTGAGGTTAATACTTTTGGAGATATAGCTAAAACATGACATGTTGAGGAGGTTAGCATCTAGCGCCCCCTAGCGGCCGTATAAAAAATAAAAAAAAAACGATTTCGAGATATTAGTATAGGACTTACAACATGTCAGTTAGGGCTGAAACGGGTACAAAATTTTGGACTCGAGTACCCGATAGGCATTACCCGACTCGGACTCGAGTACTCGTTACCATGGCAACGCTGTGAAGATAAAACGAACATCTGTTTACCGATGCAAAATATGCATAAATTTGACTTAGTGAAGGCTTAACTTTATCGCAATGAAGGAATAGACATATGTCTTAACAAGACCTCGATTAATTTGACTAGCATATGTTAAGAGCCCTACGCCAGGCTACGACAATGGATAAATAATCCTACAGACTGTCCTAAAATTTGCAGTAATATACATATATGCATGTACATACAAGAGTACTCGAGTCCAAATCTTGGACTCGAGTACTCGAGTCCAAATCTTGGACTCGAGTACTCGGTAAGTATTACCCGGACTCGAGTACTCGAGTACTCCTTTCAGCCCTAATGTCAGTATCAAAAAGATTCCTATAAAACTGTGGCCTGTAGGGCAAGATGAATGAAATCTCGAAATATCTCATTTGACGAGATATTGTACGAGATATTGCCAGACTTTTAATATAATCTTGAAATTCTTACTCCATGCTACCTTGTGAAAAAAAACTAGACCTCTCTAGCCTTAAAACTGACAACTGTTGAAGTAGATACGACTAAAAGTGACAAAAATATGCAGAAAAAACCTCTTTGTATACTTTTAATGACCTTGACCTTGACCTTAGACCTATATTGACCAAAAACAAAAGGCTCCTGTCATTTCAAATTTTCCATCAACTGTGTAAGTTTGAAAGCGATTGCTGCAAAATTGCGACCTGTAAAGAGGGAAAAGACAGACAGACAAACAGACAGACAGACAGACAAACAGACATCCGCGACTGACCAACCAGAAAATTGGAGATTTCCGGCAAGCAAAAATAATTATGAGAGTTCTATTTTAAATTTCTCTATATTAAGAAATTGGACTCAGACATGGACTCGGGTTCCTGATGACCCTGACTCCAAGAAGGTTTACTTGAACCAGAAGCGCGGATGAAGGGGGGAGGTTCAGGGGAACCGGACCCTCCCTTTTTTAACCACCGCAACCTTTTTAAAGGGTTTCCGACGTATATTTGCGGCCTGGACACCCCCCCCCCCCCCCCCCAGACCTGGGGACCTTTTATTACGTTTTTTGTCATTAGTCTGCTTATATTGATCCCCTCCTTTCCCTAAATCCTGGATCCGCCCCTGTGGACTCGAACCTCAAGAACTCGGGCTTGGACTCGTGGAGCCTTGACTCGGACTTGCACTTAGACTCGGCTGGTTTGGACTTGACTACACCACTGCTGCTGTTCTAGCGTGGGATTCATTTAGTGATTCCATTGTATATTTTAGTCATATAAGATGAAAAGTACGCAGACTTGTCACAAAGTTTCCCAGCCATTGTACTTTAGAACCTCGGCCATCCCAACTTTAAATTATAAAAAATTTCATTGATCCGAATTTAAATAAGAATATGTTAAATTCTGTTTAAGTCTCATTTATAATGAGGACCGAGTGTCCTAACACAATTGACGTCCGTTATATGCTCGGACAAACAGAGACTTTTACTGTTCTGATCTAGTTTTATTGTGGAAATACTTTATATAAAGTTTCGAATGTTAAGATAAAAGAACACTGGAGAAAAAAATATTCTTTTCTTTTAATAATAAATGCTTTTTTTTTAAATAGATTAATGGTAGTTTTTTTTAAATTTCTTTCTCTCAATAAACCCCATAAATTTGCGTTAACAGAAAACTGCCTTACATCTAATGCCTGGTAGCTACATAGATGTATAATTCCCTGCCCTTGTGTAGGTCTATTAAGTCGGTAACTTTCTACTTAACCGCCTGATTACCAGCCTCCATTACGACGCAATTCGCTCTTGTTGCATCTTGATACAAGAAAACATGCGTACATACATAATAAGTTTACAAAATAAAGTAATTGTTCGTGAGAGTATATCTGTTCATTGTTGATAAAATTTCGCTTGATAATTTGAGATGTTGACTTTATTGACATGCAGTAAGTGATGCAACAGCACCGCCTATTTTATGATCAAATAGTTTTCCCATTACGTCATGATATTTAATGCAATTTTTTTCAATCCCTTATTTAAAAAGTAGATGTTTACCCATAAAAATAAATAACCTATGATATAAAACAATAGCATCGTTAATGACTAATTTGTTATAGAGATTTCATAATTTAAATTTTCTTAAACGACAAGAGTATAAAAAGACCGTATTTAAAAAAAATACTTTTTCAATTAATTTTCTTTCAATTCAAAGTTAACGTTTATTGAATGAGGATACATAGCAATGAGGGGTCAATAATCTAAAATGACAATCTGACAATATATCACTGACCGGAACACTACATCGGAAGAATATTAAACCTGCCGATATATAACCTCAAAGTACTTCACAGCGATAAGACATCAACAGGTAATCACGCGTAATCATGACGGCAAAATCATTGAGGGACGCTCCATATATATATATATATATATATATATATATATATATATATATAAGATATATGCCTCGACATATGTTGAAAATAAACTGACTTCTCGTCTGACTAAATTTAATTTCACGAAAACCTTCATAAATAACCGGATTTAATTTCAAAAAGTTCAACCGAACTTTCATTATACAGACGCATGAATGAATGATATACTTTGGGTACATGAACATCAACGGAAAAAAATTAAAACTGGATCTTTTGTTTTCGATTGAAAAATTTATCTCCACAAAACTAAGAAACGTACTCTCAAATACTTGTACTTGTTAATTGTCAAGAAAAGTCTTAACCATAATCTGTAAACCATACCCTCCTTCGGAAAAAAAAACATTTTAAGGCTAGTGGTTTAAATATATCTTGACAGGAATGTCTAAACTTTTGATGCATGGTTTATGAATTCCAAAATAATTATTGTTAAAAGCATGATGAATTAGAATTTAAAAAAAGTCAAAAACATATCATATTTGAGAAAGCCAATGATTCAAAATTTATTCGAAATGGAATAGTCTAAAAAAAATGTACATGCTTGATACATAAAAAAATAAAAGAGCTTAAAATGATAAAATGGTTCCATTTTCCTCGGAAGACGGTAGTCTAAATTAATTGTATGAAGCTCATAACAAAATAACCATTGTTAAAATTAAATATTTATTAACATATAACTATAACAAATAAAATGTGTTTACCTGATTTGCTCTATTCCGTGGTAAAAATATTATGACACATAAATCTCTTTACACGTTTTAGATTTACTGGCAGCTAGAGGAGGTCAGTGCGAATGCTAGAAATGATCAGGTGCGAAGTCTTATAAAGAGGCACCCGTAGGACTCTGGGAAATGTATGGCTGGAATCCCTGATAAAACCTTGTAACCACATTACACTGATATGAACTTACAATATTCTGAAACAAGCACTGTAATATATGAAGTGCCACTATCGATAATGCCAAGCCGTCATTAGTGGTACAAATGTTTCATAAAATCAGTGAATTAGGAAATAAATTTATATTTTTACGTCATATTTTTTTAAATTTACATTTGAACAGCACGGGTGGAATTTTCAAGTGGAGCTAAAACTATGAGACACTATGTTGATTAGAATTGTTATATATTTTATTAACTGTGCATAATGTTAATACTATCATTGTCTTTTGCACATATAAGTCAGGGTGAAACTCAGTTTCAGTTGATTCCGGGAAGAAAAACGTTAATATTTTATAGTTAGCTATCGATGCTTGGACATAGCAATACTATATATAGAAAAAAATATATATTATTGTAAAAAAAATAAATACTATTTTCTTCTAGTAAATATAATGCTTTATTTCCGTGGTGATGACGTCATCTCTGATTAAGGAGGAATGCATTTGGTTTTAACTCCCATCGCCACACGTGCTTTTCCTGAATTGGGGAAGGGGGAGGGCGCTATGCAGTTTTTCAAAACGACACAGACACAAAACGACTGAGCCTAAAAATAGATGGTATCATAATTAATTCCTCGTTATATACTCTAAATCATAACATTACAGAGTCTGAGACATTATGGCCTAACGTTTCCGTGGGAATAATTGTTACCTTTGAACACTAAAGAGAACTAACTGCCCGCCACAAATTTCGAATCTTGAGATGTATAGCAGGGAAAGCTCAGCAGTGTGTACTTTCAAGTACACGCAGTGATTGGATTTTCCAGATCCAGTCAGCCACATGGGCGATATGATGTAAACCCACCTGTAAACCACTGATCTTACCTGAAAAATGTTTATTGACATCACGCAGGACAATTCTCGTCGTCATGAACTCAAAAGTGTTATGGCTGATCACAAAAGGGGCCTCAAGTCATTGAGTGTAAACCTATAATTATCAGTTCAGGAACTCGTAAGAAAGTTGTCTTCTGGGCCATTATGGGCAAACAGGTTTCAGGCACCACCCAGCTAAATGTTGAACCCTTCCTCCCCGCAACAAACACTTTATTTTAAATTCAGTAGAAATAAAACCGATTTTGAGCCCTGTTCTGTTATGCGCTGTTTACCAAAACAATTCTGTTTTGATTATTTTTACCCTTATTTTTTTAAGTTTGGTCGATAGTCTTAAAGGATTTAGTGCATCCACAGTATATTTACCTAGCAAAGGCAAGCTTAGCACTTGTGTGACCTCGATCACTTGGTCCCCTTCCATAGTTCCGTCACATAATCGTATGGTTGCGGAAAGCTGCAGTAAATGGCCAAATTTCTTGGCCTATGCTTACTTATTCCATAATTTAACAGACTATATTGGAAAGGTTACATTTACAGAATATAAGTACAGTTGTTACGTAAAGAATACCTGAAGACTGACATGTTTTCATATTATTTTCAATTCAATTTTTTTAAATGAAATAAGGGAATAAGTAAACTGAAAGAAAATTACTCTTTTTTCCAATCAGTGTCACTCAATACACAGTGTCAGTTGGAAGGGGAACATTATCATGCTAGTTTTTAGGGATTTACCAAAAGTTCATTAACTATTTCCAGGAAATCAAATCCATAGGGTCAATGTTGTCAAAATGTTCAGTCTACCTGAGGGACCATCGTCAATGCTTACTTACAGTGGACGAAGGTAAAAACGAAACATGAATATCAGAAAGGACACCGGTATATCAGCACTTTCAATATGAATCATTCCACATTCTCGTATCAAGGCCAATGTTGATTTTTTTTTTCTGAATAAAAGGAGAGTGTGGTATATTTGCATTATTATGACGTGTGGGACTTATTACGGTTTATCGTTATAAGCGATACCAGTTTTTAGCATATTTGCACCATTGATATAACTGTACCTGTCTGTCGGATGTTACCGCGGTTGTGTGCTGATCATGAAGGATTAAACACGTGTATTGCACAGAGTTTTCAATGTCTTTGCCGTGCATCTTCTTGTGTGCATGTCTATAACAAGTGGTGACGAGCTCTGGGATTTCGGACGACGTTGTTGGACATTTTAACGTGAAACTTGGCAGTTGTCACGGAAGTTATGTGTTAAAATCCAGAGGCAGACGTGCGCATTTAGAAGTTTAAAGACAAAATGGCGGATCGAGCACAGATCGGAGCACAGGCGCTTGAATCGCTATTTGTGTTGATATTGGCTTAAATCGTGTTCAATTTACCTTAACAACAATCCCCTACCGTTCAATGAGCTGTAAACCATGTTATATCGCTTGCCGGTACTTGTTTATATAATAGATACACAAGGCCGGCATCCAAGTCTGCGGACGAGTCTGTATCCATTAAGCGACGAGCAGACAGATTTAACCCAGATTACTATTTCCATCGTTATCAACCAATCAGGTGTTAGGTTCCAGGGGGGAATCCTTACTGCTGACCAAGATAAATGGGGATTTCCTCGTTTGGGGTAACAGCTGCTTAATGGATGCAGACTAGTTACAAATAAGAGCTCATTACAAGTGGTACACTGTGTGTATTGGAATTGTTAATGCTTTTATAGAAAGGAGAACTGGCCATTTAACGACTGTAAGTTTCTTCCCTCGAAAATCTTTGATATATTCGGGAATTCGAATTGATTTCTTGTATTATCGCCAACCCACCGCAGACTTGGATGCCGGCCTTGTGTATCTATTATATAAACAAGTACCGGCAAGCGATATAACATGGTTTACAGCTCATTGAACGGTAGGGGATTGTTGTTAAGGTAAATTGAACACGATTTAAGCCAATATCAACACAAATAGCGATTCAAGCGCCTGTGATCGGAGGTATGGGTCCGTTTGAGGAGACCATAGAGGACTGGCAGTCGTACGGTGAGCGACTAGAGCAATTTATTATTGCCAACAATGTGAGTACAGATAAGAAAGTAGCCACGCTACTGACTGTAGTTGGTCCTAAGACTTATAAACTGTTGAAAAACCTTGTGGCACCGGCTAAGCCGAGCGAGTTGACTTTCGATGCTTTGATAAAAGCCCTAGCGGATCATTATTCCCCAAAGAGATTAGTTATCCATGAGAGATACCTGTTTAATCAAAGAAATCAAGAACCAGGAGAGACTATTAATCAGTATTTGGCTGTGCTTAAGCAGTTGGCCAGTCATGTGAGTATGGGGAAGTCCTGGAGGACATGTTAAGAGATCGCCTTGTGTGTGGCCTGTCTAATGAACAGATTAGACGTCGGTTATTTGCTGAGCATGACCTAACTTTCAAAAAAGCTGTAGACATAAGCTTATCTATGGAATCGGCATCCCAGGCTAGTGCAGAGTTGACCAAAGGTGCGGGTCCGCCTAAACACCCAAAACACCGGTGTTTTGGGTACGTGTGACGAAACACCACGAAACACCCTTTTAAATTCAAATTTGAAGCAAAACACTTGTATCAGTTAATAAATCATCATCTGTTGGATATGTTAATGTAGAATTTGTGCCACTATTCTGTAAAATTAAAGAAAGCAATAGTGTTTTGTACAATTGACAAGTACGCTGCTTGATTGCGACTTGCGCCTCTAGGGGGCAGGGTCATAGCTGGCATAAACGGCTGCTGTGGGCGCGGGTGAACCGACCATGGCACGAAACACTCGTTTTTATCTTTATGACATGAATTTATGAAACAATATTGCAGAGATATATTCATCAGATGATTATCTATCGATTGGTCTTATGTTTTTGGTTCAGGTTTGAAGTGAAGTGGGTGTTTCGTAGTGTTTCGTCAGAGATACCCAAAACACCAGTGTTTAGGGGGACAGAAAGGTGCTGGTGGTTTTGTCAGAGCAACAGGCACTCATTATGTGACTAGTAACACAGATGCGGGGCGACAACCCCTAAATCCACGCAAGTGGGTGCGTTCACCACCAGTTGTAGGCCCATGTGGTAGATGTGGTGGCTCACATGATAAAGGAAGTTGTCGGTTTAAGGAAGCTTTGTGCTATCGGTGTGGTGAAAAGGGACATTTGCAAAAGAGATGCCCTCAAGGCTTTAAGGGACAGAAGCCACAGCCACCTAGGAATGTGACATGCAACAGGGGGAGATCCTGGAGATATAAACTGTACCAAACACACAGCACAGAGCACGTTGGTGAGTTTAGTGAGTCCAGTTCAGAGTCTGAGCCCCTAAACTACATTAGAGCAGGCACTCATGAACCCATAACGGTTGTCATGCGAATCAATGGGAAGAAGGTTCGGCTAGAGGTAGATACAGGTTGTGGTGTATCTATGCCATATCAGTTATACACAGATCATTTCTCTGATGTGCCATTAGAACCAACTGAAGCTGTCTTTGAGAGTTACTTTGGTGATTGCAAGCAGTCTTGTGGTAAAATTACAGTTGATGTTAAGTACAATCACACTCATTTTGAAAAGATGAGGATGTATGTGGTAGACACTCTGGGTCCAGCCTTGATTGGTCGACAGTGGCTGACACAGATACAGTTGGACTGGCATTCTATCAAAATGAGTCATGTTAATGACAATGACTTGGAGTTAACACAGATACTGGAAAGATACTCAGACCTATTCACAGATGAGTTGGGTTGTTTAAAACACATTAAAGCTGAGTTGTTTGTTGACCCAGATGTTCAGCCAAAGTTCATGAAGGCCCGACCAGAACCTTATGCACTTAAACCAAAAATCCAAACTGCACTCCAAAAGTTACAAGAACAAGGTGTTATTTCGCCAGTGCCATCTTCATCCTGGGCGACTCCAATAGTACCTGTGGTTAAAGGTGACCAGACTATTCGGATATGTGGAGATTTTAGATTAACTGTTAATCCAGTGTTGCAAGATGTTAAATACCCAATCCCAGGGATTGAGGATATGTTTGCTGCTTTAGCAGGAGGACTAAGGTTCTCTAAGATTGATCTAGCTTCAGCATACTTACAAATGGAGTTGACAGAGAGTTCAAAGCAGTTTATGACTGTCAATACTAGTCAAGGGCTGTACCAGTATAAACGGCTTCCATTAGGCGTGAAGACAGCCCCATCCCTATGGCAGCGTGCCATTGAACAGGTGTTAACCAGATTACCAGGGGTACACGTGTACCTGGATGACATTTTGGTAACAGGGTGCACAGACCAAGAGCATTTGCAGAACCTAGAAAATGTCATGCAACGACTTTCAGAGCATGGACTGACAATCAAACACAGAAAATGTCAGTGGTTTTGTAAAGAAGTGTCGTACTTGGGACATCGTATTGACAGTCAAGGTTTGTATACAGATAATGACAAACTGGACGCGATTGTACAGGCTCCTGCACCTACAGACAAGACACAGTTACAAAGTTTCCTTGGACTGGTAAACTACTATGGGAGGTTTTTACCTAGTCTCAGTACAGTACTTGCTCCACTGAACAAGCTACGTGGTAAGAATGTGAAGTTCCATTGGAATAGGGATTGTGATGACGCATTCGAAAGAGTGAAACAGATGTTAATTTCGAGTGATGTGTTGGTTCATTACAATCCAGAATTACCTGTGAAATTGGACTGTGATGCTTCACAGTATGGTATCAGTGCGGTGATTTCTCACATACTGCCAGACAGAAGTGAAAAGCCTATCGCATTTGCGTCAAGATCGCTAACAAAAGCAGTAAAGAACTATAGCCAGATTGACAAGGAGGCTCTTTCATTAGTGTATGGAGTGAAAAAGTTCCATTCCTATTTGTATGGTCGAAAGTTTCAGATGTTTACTGATCACAAACCATTGACAGCCATATTTAATCCAAGTGCCAAGACGCCATCGATTACAGCTGCGCGTATGCAACAGTGGGCTGTCACACTTTCCGCTCATGATTACGACATAGTGTTTCGCAATACTACCGCGCACGCTAATGCTGACGCATTGTCTAGATTACAGAGTAAAACTGAAGAGTCAACCAGAATGGATAGTGCCACTGTGTTCCACATGAAACAGATGGACATATTGCCTGTAACGGTGAAACAGCTACAGGTAGAAACACGTCGCGTCCCTATTTTATCCAAAGTGTTCCGTTGTGTACAAAATGGTTGGTTATATAACGCTGATCCAACACTGAAGCAGTACTTTGTGCATAAAGATGAACTCTCGATACAACAGAATGTATTGGTATGGGGGATACGTACAGTGATTCTGAAGAAATACCAAAACAAAGTGCTCAATACTATTCATGAAGGTCACATAGGCATTACAAAGATGAAACAGCTGGCTAGGAGCTATGTTTGGTGGCCTAAGATAGACCATGATATTAAAGATATTGTGAAGGGTTGTGTTGGTTGTCAGCAAACTCAAAAGATGCCGGCGCCTGCACCATTACATCCTTGGGAGTTTCCTGAAACACCCTGGTACAGAATACACATAGACTTCGCAGGCCCGTTCATGGACAGAATGATTTTGGTAATCACTGATGCAGCAACTAAGTGGCCAGAAATCTTCATTACCAAAACTACTACCGCTGAGTGGACTGTATCAACTCTCAGAACTGTTTTTGCGCGTTTTGGTATACCGCAACAAGTTGTATCTGATAATGGACTGCAGTTTCATTCAGACACATTTCAAAGTTTCATGCAGCGCAATGGAGTCAAACACATTTTTAGTGCTCTATATCATCCGTCTACTAACGGAGCAGCTGAAAGGCTAGTACAATCTTTCAAGAGCTCATTAAAGGCTGCTGTAAATGATTCAGGTACGCTCCAACAGAAACTGGACAGTTTCCTGGTAAGCTACCGGAATGCCCCTCATTCCACTACTGGTGTTACACCAGCTCAGCTGATGTTCGGGAGACCTATACGTACTCGACTGGATTTGTTGAGGCCCGATCTCCAATGTCAAGTTCAACAGAAACAGGCAGAGCAAATCGCTAGGCGTGGAGGAAGGATGAGAGATTTCCAGATTGATCAAACAGTTTAAGTGAGAGATTATACTGACAGTAGCAGGAAGTGGGTACCAGCTGTTGTAGTTATGCAGACTGGTCCAGTGAGTTATGTGGTAAGATTAGAAAGTGGAATTGAAATTAAGAGACACACAGATCAGATAAGAGACTCAGTGTCATTGAAACCTGGTATTATTGAATCTGAGATTGTGGCACCAACAAACACACCATGTGATGCAGCACCTAGTGCTCCCCATTGTGCAGGTGATGCTGCAATGTCATATGATGATCATGTACCTACAGATGTGATTGTTAATGTGTCAAAACCACCTGATGTAACTACTGTGCAGACTACATCCGAATCAGAACCTGATGTTTCTTTAAGTTCATGTATACCCTCAACAGAGCGCGAATCTGGTGTTAAGAGTGGTCCACAGACAAATTCTGCAGTATCTGAACCCGCTGTTCAAAGACGTAGTAAGCGACAGTGCAGGAAACCAGAGAAACTGAACTTAGTGTTTGCACATGTTCTTTGCACTAACTTGGTAATTGTATTCTTGTATTTTTAATAATTACCAGTTCATATGTTTATGTAGCTTAGAGGGGAGGAGATGTGGTATATTTGCATTATTATGACGTGTGGGATTTACTACGGTTTATCGTTATAAGCGATACCAGTTTTTAGCATATTTGCACCATTGATATAACTGTACCTGTCTGTCGGATGTTACCGCGGTTGTGTGCTGATCATGAAGAATTAAACACGTGTATTGCACAGAGTTTTCAATGTCTTTGCCGTGCATCTTCTTGTGTGCATGTCTATAACAGAGAGAAAAGACTTTTCTGAAGAAAACATTTTATTGAATCTAGTATGAGTAATATGTTCTTTATCAACAACTTTTCTTGTACACAGCACACGCCGTCTAAGCAAACTGCATGATTACCCTAACACATCTCAATTCATTTATAACATTATTAATGTTGAGTCCATTATATGCATTTCATCAATTTGATCACTCACTCAGATATATAATATCATGACACTGAAGGTGATTAAGCCGAGTTAAACAGAATGGGTGATAATAAATCAGTTTATAAGATAACATGTAAATATGAATACATTTCTTGAAAGATAAAAAGGAGTGACCAAGCAGCTGTTTGTAAAGAATCGACAATCCTTTCTTAAAATACTACAGACCTGAATTAGACATGAATCTGCAAAAAAATGGTTAAATATAGGTGGGTAGATTTTATACATTACTGGCCGAATCCAGCAAACTGTTGTAAAAATAAAGTAAATATTGAATGTGGATGTCCACAACAAAGGAAAAAAATTCTTAAACTGCTGGAAGCAGCTTGCGTAGTGATATCAACATTACCAAACTTTTAAATAGGATGATTATTATGAAACATCATACATGAACATATATCTTTGATCTGTTCAATGGTACAAGCAAAACAAAACAAAAATCAATTTTGTAAATTAATAATATATATCACTATTGTTTACCACACAGCAGGTTATAAATATAAATAACAGTAAACAATTTTATATGCATCAAGGCTGACACTCTGGACTTTACAAAAATAATCATCTAAATAATATAAATTGATGCAATAGCATGCAACTTTTAATGAACCATTACTGCAGTAGAACAAAACTTTAACAAAGACACATGGAGAGAAATGAAGACCCATGGGTGAGGAGTCCACAAATTTTAGGTGATCTTCAAAAAGATGATATTAAAGACCAGAATAATAAATGACCACCCTGTTGACGATTTATTTAGGAAAAACATGAATGACGAGACCGTTTTCATTTTTTATGAAATATGGAACTTGAAAGTCAATCAATTAAAAATGGTCTTTCTGTTAAAAAAAAGATAAACAATTTTTCATCAACATTCTCATTAAAAATAGTGGCAGATCTAAATAATTTACAAAGTTTTAATGTATACATGGTAGTATAATACTTACATATTATACCTTCATGGTGTTTTCAATCACTAATATATCATAAAAATAATACAAATATCATGAATGGTACACTGACAGGACTAAAAATAAACAATCCTGGCCAATATATTTTTTATCTGAATACGTCCAATAGGCTTATGTAAACATACATCAAGATGACGAAGTGAGGCCTATGATGAAATTATGACGCCACAGCAGCAAACAGACATCCATTATCCAATTAAATCATACACGTTTCAAGTAATACTGTATTATGGAACAAGTACCAAAATAAATCTACAAGAACAATTGTTTACATTAAGGGTAAAGGACTTTTGGGCTTAAGATAGTGAGGTCAAGTTGGCCAATTGAATATTTCTGTAGCTCTTATTTATGTGATATCAAAAGCCTAAAGTTATATGATGTTGTATATAACAACATAGATAATTGTGCACTGTTAAAAGTAAGGCAAAAGCCTTAACATGATATAAAACACCATAGGTAACAGTGCACATTTTGCTGGGGGGGGGCTATATATGATATAGAACACCTTAGGTGAAAATACACCATTTTATTTGGGGGGGGGGGGGGTGCACTACTTTTATGATATAAAACATCATGAGTAAAAGTGCACCAATATCATAGTAATTTGTGATATGAAAACAATATCAATGTTTTAAGTACCACCGGTAGTTAAAATCTGGTGGAGTGTAAATAAATAAATATACAATAAATTGATTGTACAATGTTACCTTGCTTAAGCAAATATCACACTTATACTTTCAAGCTAGGATAAAGTCTAGTATCATCATTAAGTAAAATGTACTTTCAGTCAACCTCAGATAAGTTAATTTCTGCTGTCATACAATGAGGTTTTCTGTATATCATTTATTCACACATATCATGAAAGATATTCACATCAGAAGAGGCCAAACTTATAGACAAAACATACAAAAATATGAATAGTAAATAGATGTCTTGTACATACTGTGAAATTGGAAAAATATGATTTTTTATTGCTTGAACTGCCATACTAGTCTGAAATGTAGTATAGAGTATACAGGATATATTTAATGCTTAATTCAACTGGACATTTCTTGGCACCGCTGGTGCCATAGTATCGCCAGACAAATGAGGTTTTGTGGATATAATGTGATGTATTTGTATTTTAGCAATGAATGTGAGAAACATTTGTACAAAATATAGGAATATTTAAAGTGAAGGCAATTGTTATGTAAAAGGTTATGTATAAATAGAAGTATATATTTAATGATGTAACAAGAAAATAGAGTAGGGGGTGCCACCATGCAGTTCCAAGCAAATGACTCATCACATTACCCATATCTATCTATATGCATAATATGAAAGATATCTGCCAATTAGTTTCCAGCACATGACAACACTATCCAACAAATTGTGGAAAAACAAGAAAATAGAGTAGGGGGTGCCACCATGCAGTTCCCAGCAAATGACTCCTCACATTACCCATATCTATCTATATGCATAATATGAAAGATATCTGCCAATTAGTTTCCAGCACATGACAACACTATCCAACAACTTTTTAATTTTTATTTTATAATGCTGACAATACTGTCAAGTCCCATATAGGCAACATTCATGAGCTATTTTAAATAGTCTTCGTCCAAAGGTCAAGACCACTCTCAAAGGAAAATGATCCAGTTGTGACTCTGTGGTACACCCAGTGCACTAATTCATTTATCACTGACCATCATATCTATTTATAGAATCTGACCATGGCCCAGAACTGCTGATGTTTGGGCAAAACATGATGCAACACCATGTGCAGACCACTAGCTGAAGCAATCCCCCAGGTTCACTGGAGATTTTCATGATTGTTAGTGATTTTTACCATATATGGCAATATTTAAAGTCAAGTCCACTCTCATATGCAAGGTCAGGACCCAAATTTGAATATATCTCATCCCATAATCCAAATCTATGTATATGCATAATATAAAAGAAATCTGTTCATTAGTTTTTGACTTATAATGCTCACAGTGCTGTCAAGTGGCCCTTTTTAAGATATTCATGATTTTATGTTTTTCACCAAATATGGGAATATTTAAGGTCAAGGTCACTCTCATAGTCACAGTCATGACCCCAAATCAATAAACTGCATTCCAAAATATCCAACATTTGAAAAAAAAAATTAAATTAAAAAAAAAAATTTATATTAAATTAAATTTTAAAATTAAATTTAAAATTAAATATACCTCATTCCATAAACCATATCTATATACATGCATAACATGAAAGAAATCTGTCCATTACTGTTTGACTTATAATGCTCACAGTATATACTGTCAAGTGGCAATGATGGGGTATTCAAAGGCGCAAAAAACAAGAAAAGGGCAACAGGTGGCGCCACCTATCTTCTGCAAAAGACAAAACTATCCAAGATCTTCCGTCAACTTGATTTTTGGACCAATCCATGCATCCCTTTAAGATATTCATGATTTCATGTGATTTTCACCATATATGGTAATATTCAAGGTCAAAGCCACTCTCAAAGGAAAGGTCATGACCCCAATTTTAATATACATCATCCCATAACCCATACCTATGTACATGTAAATATTAAAGAAATCTGTCAATCAGTTTTTGACTTGTGATTCTAAAAGTACTGTCAAGTGGCAATGATGGGGGTATAAACGGCACAAAAACAAGAAAAGGATACTAGGTGGCACCACCAGTTTCCGGTACATGACATCACTATCCAAGATCTTTGTCCAACTTGATTTTTGGATAAATCCATGAAAGATTTCTTGAGATATTTAAGAATTTGTGTGATTTTCCCAAAAAATGGATCTATTCAAGGTCAAGGTCACTCTCCTAGTTGAGGACATGACCCCATTTAAAATAGGCTTCATCCTCTCACCTTTTTTTATAAATGTGTCAAGTTTGAAAAAGATCCTTGAAATATTTTTTGAGTTATTGTGTCCAAAAGAAATCTCTGCGGCGGCGGCGGCGCAACCGTGCCTAAACCATAGTATCTCCAGACTATGTCTGGCGATACAATTAATTAATTCAAAGCCTGAACATCCCAACTTATGAATGTAACAAAATAAGGATGTCTGTAAATAGTTACTGAAAATCCTTCCATACATTTCATGTTTCCATTTCATACTGCACTCAGCTAATGAATATATCAAATTGTAATAGATTTCAACAATTATTTTAATATATTAATTGTTCTGTATACTTAACATATAGTATCAGAAGTATAGTTTATCAACTATACTTATAAATATAAGTACACGATCACTTGAGCAAATCAAACACCACAATCAATGCAGTAAATACTCGGTTCATTATTAATCATCAATTACCCCTCATTTGTTCACATAGTACTGTTTCATGATTATATAGCTGGCAGAAAGGGCTAAGTTGCCATGGGCTCATTGTTAATCTATATACATGGAGAAACCGCATGATTATCCAAAAATATTAACATACAACATGAATAACACTATTCAGATCCTTACTCCTTCATATTTATATATATATATATATATATATATTCATTCATGAGGGTTTCACATTCATAATACAAGTAGTATACCCATAATTTCGACATGCGACCTGTGACATCTGGGTTTTAATGTGTATGCAAAATGGCAGCCCCCATTAGCGGATAGGATAAACTGGGAGAAATAAAACTATCAGTGTTTGATAACTGGCCACTGGGGCTTCATTAGCCTAGTGATGACAGTAGAGATAGAAAAAAAGATGAACTGTCTGAAGAATTTAAGCTAACATATCAGGGTTTTTTAATATATTAAAGATTTTAGTATACCAATAGTCTTTATGAGTTGATTGTGAGACTGAGAAAATGAAACTCTCATGAAATGCTGACACTGGGAATATCCCAAAATTTCAACTTGTAAATATGAAGCCCATTACTAAAAGCCTACTTAAAGTGAGACCTCTCTTGTATGGACATCTCTCTTTTATGGCCATATCTATTACAAACAACAGGGCATTCCAACAAACAGTAACCTTAGAGGTCTGTGACTTTTATTTTTATGTACATCTTATCATTACAGATAATGCCCTAAACCAACCAATTTAACTAACTGGTGATGTTTTCATAAAAGCTTTTATAGGTAAATATACAACAACATCTACTAGAAAGCAAATAAACTCACAGAAAATAGTAAACTTCCAGATTCATTGTAATCAATAAATAATTAAGGTTCTGTCCAAAATATTTTCATGTTAGCAGCTGAGTCAACAGATCTTCTAAATTAAATATAAGTTACCAATGAAAAAAGGATCAGTTGCAATGAGCTTATATCTTTTGGATGTCCACAAAGTTGAAAATAAAGTAGGAAGACATACATAAAACTGTCGAACATTAAATAGATAAACTTAACAAAATTTTAAACTCATGGATTTAGATATTTAAACTGTGCTGCACTTCCAATACACATTTCTCTTAAAGTTTGATCACCATATATATAGCAATATCTGTTCTCCATGTTTGTTCCAAGTACTCCTGTTCTAATAATACTTACAACATGGAAAAAAAGGTAAATTATAATTGATAAATGCAGTTTTATTTTTTTTTGTGCCATTATATGACCAGAAAAAAATTTTTTTAACCTGATGGCATATCACGGTCCAGTCAACATATAACAAGGTCATGGATGGGCATCTTTTGCAATCCCTCAAACTTTACCAAAGCTGTATGTCTCTATACACAGGTACAAATTATTTTTCAGCATACAGGGAATATCATATACATATATTTCACATATTCACAATGGTATTTTACAAAAAAATAAAACATCAACAAGACTAAATAAGATCTAAGCAAACAATACTATATATATATGATATATAATATTGAAACTGTACGAATCCCATCCGTCAGCTTACAGTTGTGTGATATGGGTATTGGCTACAATACCCTCCTGTTTGAGTCTTTTCAGAATTGGTCTGTAGATATCAGCAGTCATTGGAACCAACATTCCTTTGGCCTGAATTTCTCCTGTAATACATTAAAACATTGTTAAAATACAGTGAAGAAAAGTGATATGAAATGTTAGTGAAATTTTTTTTTTAATTAATGAAAATATTATCAATTTGCATACCATTAGAAAGATCACTGTGCTAGGCTGGTAAAAAATGGATGTCATGGCGTCTACTATATATGAAGGAGTTTACCCTGGGATGCTACCGTAATGTCTACTTGAATTTGTACAGGGAAAAAATAATTATTTTTCTCAGTGTGTGAATTATTATATGTAAAATATGAAAAATTAGAATATTGCAGGAGAGAAGATCATTTGACGCCTGAGAACCGGTGATTGGCGATAATAGAGGATGTACGGCAACTCTCATGTTAATTATTATTTAACACTTGCCTAACAGACCGGCACAAAATATCATAAAGATCGTCAAAAATCCAGCAATTCCAGCAGAACTTCAGTAATTTATTACCCCCAACTGTTAAATTTGTACCTCATTAGTATGTTACCACATTTATTTGATCACGGCTGTGGTGCAAACAAAATTGACAGGAGTTCACCTTAATATTACACATCAAATAAATTATTGGTAAACAAACAAGCAACGAAGTGTTTCACAGTTTGGACATGAAAGGAAAACATCATTAGCCAGGGGTCTCTCACGGCGTACAGCGGTGCGTAACATCATTAGCGGTAAGAAAATGGGCTATTGTTTTGTTTTACTTCATGGCAACATTTAATTCATTTACGAACATTATTTGTATGGATTGCAGAATACGCTCTAAAAAAATGGTAATGGTGATTTTCTTAGGGCGTTTATGAAATTTATTCAGGGTGCCACCTGGCAGCAAGTGAACTTATTACAGCCGTGAATATGTAATCTCACTAGATTTATTTATATATTTCAATAAATAAAATGTTTATTTTACCTGTTTGGTAATTTCAGTGGAAAGAAATAAATGAAAAAAAATATATGTTTATCATATTTTTAAACTGGGACGGAGGAATAAAATAAAAGGGGGAAAAAACTGATAGGTTTGAACCAGGGGCACATAATTCACACTATACCTGTTCTTGCGCCTCTAACTAAATGGCCACACCAACCAACGAATTACACGGAAGTTTTTATTTGGGAGATATAATTATAAGATTTATACAGCGGGAAAAAAATAAATTATTTCACGGACATTACCGGGATTTATTAAATAAAAACTCTAGAAGACCGCAGTATATCCTTTGTAGCTGCAGTTCAAAGCACTCTTAACGATCTCCATTTAACCTTTGATGTCTTGTAGCACCAGGTCATGCTTGTGATCAGTGGTCTGTGCGAGGTTTGTCCCAAGTGGATTACTAGTATATGATCATCAGCTAATGTGATTTATGTCCCACTTACAAATCCTTCTTATTCTATTATTGAGTAAACAAAATATTATCGATTAAAAACACATTTTTTATCTTGAGTTCTATTGTTCGAATAACATTCATGCTGTAACAAGTCTGAAGCAAAGATGGCCCATCGGTATCAGTTAAGCGACAGTTTTTCCTGTTTACATACATGAAGTCGCAAATCTGATAAAATTGTTCCGATGAATTATCATGTTACTGCCACGCACTAAAGACGTGTTATTATCAGGTGAACAGCGTAGACCTTTTATTCATCTCCGCATGCAAAGCCGTTTTAATCATAGCTACAATTACTGTTTATACAGACGCCGGTGGTCACCGGCAATAGCTAATATCGGCACAGTCAGTATGTTGGTGTACGAATTCATATATGTAATATTAAAAAATATGATTCAGGAATTTTATAGTGTGCGAACTAATGAAGGATACGAACTGATGTAGACATTACGGTATCTTAAATATAGCAACAGGTCAGTTCTCTGTCCTCATGGGGGCCCTCCTATGTAGGCAAAGGTAACTGATACATATAGAATTTCTAGCGAAACAATATTTCTTTGTTATCTCTATATAAGTATGCTCAACCAGTAAGGCCAACAAAAGAACTACCTGTATTGGTATTTTTGGTTTGATAAAATAATTCCGAAAATTAGGACATAAATTGTGTGAGAAATCCTAAAGTGTAAATAATTGCTTCTGGGATATATAGGGGTCTCACATTTCTGATAGTTTGTGGTTCTCAGGCATTTTTTTTCAGGAATCAGTGCAGGAAGGCAATTTTTTTTACCCTTTTTTGGGTGTTTCAATAAAAATGTCATAAGATCAGGGAAAAGCATGATAATAACAGTTTTTTTATAAACAGGTAAAAGCACTATATAACAAAGGAAATCTTATCAGAATTGTATTATTTTATTTTCTTGAAAGAAATGTCAGAGTGGCTGGAGCTCAAATTTCCAAGGACAGTCCTTGTGGAACAAACTATCAGAAATGTTAGACCCCTGTATCCTAGAAGCAATTATTTAAGCTTTAGAATTTCTCACACAATTAATGTCCCAATTTCAGAATTTTTTTATACAACCAAAATTACCGATACAGGTAGTCCTTGGATAAAAGCCTTAGTTAAAGGCTCAGATGATCATGGTGACTACTACATGTTTCGCCTTAGATGATGCCGATCTTTACCCATTATGCACTGGAATCTAGCTGACTAAGTGCCATTATTAAAGCAACAGACATTGCTTTTGTTACTTTTAGCATCACTTTGGATACCTTGTCTGTCCCATAGAAAGTAAGAGCACTTCGGACTGAAATAAAGAGGCCAGTTAATCTGCTATCCTCTAGGCCAGGACACGAAGAGTGGGTGACCACTATTGATAAAGGGGTGTTCAGTTACTGGGTATCCTATACTGTGGTTGCCTTTTATTGCGAGAGATTCAAATTCTCAATTTTTTAGATGAGGGAATCATCGCAAAAGAAAATCTTTGTGAATAAGAGGTCCCATCATTGAAGGCAAAGTTGAAAAGAAAAAGTCTGACTTTGTGAATAAAAATAAATCATGTATGTACAAAGACTGATATTTTAAATTAAATCTTTCTAATTGTCATTCCAATTCCAACAGTTTTTGTTTATAAGATTTTATTTTTTATAAGATATATTTGATATAATAAATTCACATAATAATTGTTTTACACTGTGTGTAGGTTTTCGTATTGTAAGATAGCAAAAATGGAGCCCTTGTAGAACACTGAAAAAGTGAAAATCCCAAATTTTAACCCTGGGAATATGAAACCCACCACAGTATATAACAAAACAAATCTTACCATCTAATATCATTTTTGCTGCAATGCCTGTGGTAAAGCCTACTGTGGCTGCCATAGCGGAGTACTTCTTGGGATCACCGTACACCACTAAATCCACATGATGCATCTGACGGGTTTTGTCTTGGTACTCCACGCCGACATCATGTCTCATCAGGATCAGGTCTCTCTCGTTGTGGCCGTATGATAACCGCTTTGACAGGTAGTTAGACAAGGTGTCCAAGGCACTGCCTCTCTTGTCTACTGGCTCATCATCAAATAGACCAAGTCTAAAAAATGGGTGTAAACTATGTATTATATACTCTACAATATATGTTTAGTTCAGGTACTATATCAGGAATTAAAGAATGAAGGACATCACCATTCTTCTCAAACCCTGTCAGTGCTTCAAGCAACTGGTATAAGAGTTCATACATGAATGTGTACAAAATGTGTGAAACTCATTTCCAAATTAAAATATATTTTAAAATAAAAAGTATAAATCATATTGTGGTAACATTTTCTCCAAAATCAGCATGGGAACAAACAAAAGAAGCATAATGATAACAATGTATGTAATTTCCTGTTATATTTATATCATTTTTTTAATAATATAAACAAGGTCAGCATAATTGTACTTGAAACCAAGTGTTCACCTGTAACAAACACTGGATGGATTCAAATATATTTGAACTTAAACATGTTTAACACATTTCAACTTACTTTACACTTTAACACAACTTGACTCTTATCTGTGAATAACACCTACCCCTCCACTGCTTGTAACTGCAGGTCATTACGATCCAGCCTTTCGTAAACCAGGTCCTTTAGGGAATCTGTCAAGATGTCTGATTTCTGTCCAAGCAAGTGACACATGATCTCTTTCTGAAATGGCCAAATCATTCAATAAAATTAAGTTAAAATTGTTATGAAGGCTAGTTTGAGTTGGATATAAAACACTCCATTTTTCCAATTGAATAACCACATACCCCTTTCAAGTTCATATGATATTTTGTATGGACTAACTGAGAATACTGACAGAGAGAGAAGAGAAACGCTTTTTTAACAGCAAAACATTTAAGAGAGTTTATCTGATATAAGATTTACTAGTCAGCTGACCAGGAAAAATTTCTTAGGGTCTACTGATCTTGTACCACTTTAAATAAATAGGCCTGCCCATTCCTGCAAGTTCAAGGATCAGATCTGTAGGCTCATGATTTTAAGAAATAGGAGTGCCATTCTGTACAGAATGCACTGACTCACAAATGTACAAAATCAATTGACAATTCAACATTCTACAAAAATGTCTGGATTTGTTGAAAACCAATTGTGTTAATACATACTATACCATTTGCTAACACATGTATTGTTTAATGTAATATTTATTGTGTTGTTTGCAAACAAACAACATGCAGTATACTTGTAAGTATGCAGTCATGTAGGAACTGTATCCTCAGTTTTACATTTTATTTACTTGGAAAATGAAGAAATAGTTCTTCCACAAATTTTTCATGACCTAGGGTCTAGCCTTAAAAGACTAAATCAGTTTTAAATCCAAAGATATTATCAAGAGTTCTGAGTAACAGTTCATTAGGACCAAAAGTCTTCCACAACAGATTCCATGAACTTCGTGGAGGGGCTAGATACCTATTAATTTTGGGTATTGATCTGGATAAAGGGATATATCCAGTACAACTGTTTTACAATGACAAAGGTATGCCCCCACCATTCTATTTTTAGAATTGTTAAGACTTAGTTTTATCACAGCAACTTACCAGTGTACAATCAGGCCCACCAGGATGCAGGAAGGCGATGTCTCGGGGGTCAATCAGGCCGAGTTTGAGAAGTCCCTTCATGCACTCAGTGAAGCCCTAATAATGGAGTCAGTTTAAATATTATGTTCCTGTCTTAACTCATTTCAAATACAACTTCTCTTATTCCAAAAAAACTTTGTCACCAAGATGTGGTTATTATTGCACGTTTATGTAAAAAAAAATGCTGATATAGCCTTCCTTTACATTTTTAAAATATTTTCTATATTTTAATGCTTTTTTTACATAACAGTGAGTCTAATTATTCTTCAGGTGATGCATATTTTCTGTAATTTTTGTCAAGGTTTGGGTGTCAATTTTACCTTGTATCTCAGTGTGCCTCTGAGGATGGTTTTAGCAGTCTCTATACCATACAACTCGCTGTAGGGTACAGAATCACGGTTAGGAAATCCTTCTAGATTAAACCCTTGTAGGAAGTCCATTGTTTTAACACTGTCCATAA
The DNA here is from genome assembly GCA_026874595.1 of Sipunculus nudus. Taxonomy (NCBI): domain Eukaryota; kingdom Metazoa; phylum Annelida; class Sipuncula; order Golfingiida; family Sipunculidae; genus Sipunculus; species Sipunculus nudus. Next base: position 44,463,469 of record CM049306.1, on the reverse strand, counting down.
GGTAACCACCTTCTGGAATCTCTACAATCTGAAGGAAGAAAAACATCAAAACTAACCAAAAATCCCCAATAAAGTAAATGTATACTGAAAAGAGTTGGGCACTCTATCAGTATCATTCCAAATATCAGGAATCCCCCTTTTCAGAGTTTCAAGGTAGTTGATCCAATGCCCTGTTCATGCTTGTTTCTGTAATTGATTGAAAATGTCATACAAGATCATACACTGACTGATGCTTAAGTCAACCAGGATGCCTTTTTCTAAAGGTATCTATATTGGAAGTGCAGTTGCTAAGATGTATTAAGTATGGACACCTAGTCCTGTGGAATTTCATTATAATGGGTAGGGACTTCAGTTTCAAGTTGTCAACTGAAGAATGTTTAAAGGAACTTTAACACACGTAAGATCAGCAAACAAGAATTATAGTTATATATTTCTTAGGTCAATATTTAAATTGTTATTGTAATACACTGTGAAAAATATAAATATAACTTTATCCCTGATATCAAATTAAACAGAACATGGTCTGCTTGGTTCTACAGCTTACAAGCTGTACTATAAAACTGAATCAAGCACCTAAAAATTGAGATAAGATTCTACAATATCAGTAAAACAAAACCTGCTCAGACCAGGTTACACAACATACCAAACTATGATGTCAGCTGTTTTTTATGACTGAAATGATATTTGTCAGAGCCATTGATAATCACACTGGTCCTGTTTCATTGAACAATTATTTGCAATATAGAGCACCAACCATTATTTCATACAATCAATTTTATTATAGGGGTTTTGTAATAAATCTACAGCATTATGTAGAGACATAATAACACATTCTTACCTGGCCCTCATGAAGATACTGAGCACCTGATGTTACATTCAGTAGTACACCGCGAGGACTCCAGCTGACAACATAAACATAACAAATTAATAACCATGTATTACACAATGTCCATCAACCACAGCAATGATAAATTATCTGTTACTTAATTCCTGGAAAATGTCCATCAACCACAGCAATGATAAATTATCTGTTACCTAATTACTGTCATATGTCCTTTTACTTTGCACTCTCAGGCAAGTTGTAAGTTTTCTTTGTTTGTTTACCTCTGTCTATTGTATATTAACTACCTTTTGCAGTTTTCCAGGAATCTTTCAGAACTCTTTCAGGAATCCTCGAGTACTGATGTTTATTTATAATAATAATCCATAGATATTATTCAAGTCCAACATATGGTTAGTGCACCTGTTAAAAACACTGATATTTTGGCAAGAAACCATCCAGTTTTGTATAGTTTGGAATGAGATCCACCATTCTTCATTCCTCCACTTACAGAAACTGATCTATGCAGCACAGGAAATTATCATTTTATCCCATTAGGTAAATATAAAAAAAAAATATTGAAATTAAAGCAGTCAGACCTCCATGGCTAAACCTCACATGATTTAAACTCCGTAAAAAGAAAGAATTTTGCACATGGTACCTTTTAAAAGTTTATTACATCTTGGTCATAGATCATAGAATTTTCCACTTTTTTTATTAGATTTACCTGAATTTGTATCTGAGCGGGTTGTCAGCATGTTCTGGTGCTGGGAGTCCTCCACAGTATGAGACAAAGGAATTGATCTGAAATTTACCACAGCTATAGTTGAAATGGTTGGCTTGTATCAGGGTAATTCTTTTGCTGATTCTTCCATAGGTTTGAATAACAAATTTCACAGATGTTCATAACCATTCAATCCTTCATTCAGATTGTGTCAAGCACATTTTCTGACTTAGGGAGATCGTCAATTGTAAAATGAGCTAAACTATTTCTAATGAAAAATAAAAAGAAAAATATACTTAAATTTAGAGAGTACATCTAGACGTATCAATTACTATTATTTCCATATTATTATTATATTATTGTATTTATTATTATGTAATTAAATACTTGGTGAAAAAGGCTATATGGTACTTTTTATACCAATACTGGTAATATCTGATAATACTGGGGTTGTAATGTCTGACGGTCAAGATGATTATTTGCTAAGCCCTCACCCTGCCACCATGAAGACGGACTTCATCAAAGCACTCCATTGCCAGCAAGTGATCAATACCAGGGTCTACACCAACTTCATTCATCACTGTGATACCAGCCTGCTCTGCTCTATAACACAAGGATAGTCAAATAATGTCATATAACAATTATATTAAACAAAAACTCCAAAAGAGTACACAATGTGCCTGTAGTAAGTCTTGTGACTTCAGTAAACATGCACAGATTTTGCTTTGAATTGAATTCAAGTTATATACTTTATTGGAAAATATGCACAGTGAGTTTCATCAAAATCCATCAAATTTTTTGTAAGTGATAGGTTGACACCACAGGTTAACACTTAAACACAGTAATTTATTCAAATTATACTGATATCTAAATAAATAGTGTCTTTTTCCTCCACCAAGAAACCGCAACTGTGGCAGCTCCTTGAGGGAAGAGATGTGTATAGACATGGAGCAGGACATGGTCTATTGGTTGAGGTATTGTAAGAGTGTCCCTCAGCAAATTTCTTCAAGGATTTTCAAGGCCCAATTATACATATTTCAAGAACCTTATATTAATGATTTTCTTATTTGTCTGATGCTGTGATAACATAAGGGGGTAAGAAAGAAGCACAATACTTTACTATAAGTGTGCTCAGAATCTACTAAGAAGCTTAAAGAACAGAGTATATCACCCTGCTACAAAATTAAAGGGCTTGAAGAAAAGTGCAATTTTAAAGGACCCTGAAATTATCATTTTGGACTCAAGCAGTTTCACTTTTGACCCATAGACACCTTGACACTGGACTTCTGAGATGACATTTCCTTGTGTGATTGAAACAGACTTTAGGAAAAATGGTAAAATCTCAAGAAAAACCCTGAAAATTGGTATAATACCTCAGAGACAGATTTAAGACTTCTGGATTATTTCTGGCCCCCCAATGTATTGAAAAGCTGAAGTCAATGCAGGTAGTCAAACTCTGATACATCAACATTATTCTTATACTAACAGGCATGGCAGTTCTAGCCTGGACTGTTATTTGTGTTTCAGATACTTACGCTTTGTGTAGCCTGTGCATGGCTGGTGTCCTGTAGCTAGCTGTCACCATGTTAGTCTTGTGTTTGATACAAAGTTCAGCTATCTCTGGGTGAAGTGCATATGGCAGTAAACTGGAAGATACAAAAAATTTATGAATAAGTAGGCATTCATTTTAAGATTGATCTAATTCAAAGTCATAGTTCATTTTGAAATCACCACTTGTTTTTACTAATCTGTAGTTCTATTTTAATGACCCCATGACTAAGTTTTTCTGTTTTGACTGACCTGATGACTAAATTATGACATGTTTTGACTAACCTGATCACTGAGCCATTTTTCTGTTTTGACTAACCTGACGACTTAATCATTGTTCAGTTTTGACTAACCTGATGACTATGTCATTGTTCTGTTTTAACTGACCCAATGACCAGGCCATTTTTCAGTTTTGACTTACTGACCTGATGACCAGGTCATTATTCAGTTTTGAAAGACCCCATGACCATGTCATTATTTGGTTTTGACTAACCTGATGACTAGGTCATTGTTCTGTCTTGAATGACCTGATGACCATGTCATTATTCAGTTCTGACTAACCTGATGACTAGGTCATTGTTCTGGATCATCTCCTCCAGGTCTTCCTGGCTGCGGTGGATCTCCATCAGGATGGGGTTGATGTTAGGGAAGGAGCCAGACAGGTTGTCAATCTCTTCCTTAAACTGGGAAGCTGTAATAGATGCAAGTATTAGCCGTGAAAGTGTCACATACACAATATGTATATTGGTATTCACCTTGAATCTATATAAATAATAAAACCTTAATACTTACAGAGCAGTCATGGAGTTTGAAACTCCCTTAATTTAGGATTTATCCAGATAATCTTTAACAAAGTAAATAATCCCTTGCCTCACAATGCCATCCCCTCTCTCCAAGTTCAAATGAAACCTATCCTCATGTTTAGATCTATGTTATACACAGATGGAAAAAAATAACACAAAAAGTTGGACTGTAGACATACACAGGTTAAAATATGACCTCCTTTAAACTTCCTTTGAGATATGTACGGGCTAATTCTTTAATTCACTGAATGTCACATATTTTTATATGTTTCTGTATTTCACTGTCACCTGCTGCCATTTGACCACTGTTATGTCACACCTTTTATTTTCAAACCCAAAAATATGGTATAATTATAGATGTCAATTTATAATTAAGAAACTAGAATATAAAAAAACAGTCAGATCAGTCACATTGATCTGAGCTTCTTATTAAATTATACTAAAATTATTCCTGTGAGAAATATACCTAACTGCAGGACTTCTGTCTGGAACTCAAAGAACATAAATAACCATGGAAATCCATTCATAGGTAAATTTTTAAAAGGACCTACCGACTGTGACTGTCACTTTGTCATCTCTTGTCAGGTAGTCAACTACAGGTGCTGACACGTAACCGGCTCCCAGGACTAGGACATTCTGCCCTGATGTCTGCTGTATGACTTTAGCCTTGTGACTAGATCTGATTGGAATAAACAGAAACAGTCTCACTGCAGGTAGCCTCAGAAGGTTTCATTTTATGATAATGTGTGAAGTCTCATAATATTCACTCATTGATAACCTGACATAGTAGAGTCTTCATTAAAACATGGCTTGATTTTTGTTGAAATAAGTTTAGGATTTATCCTGACTGATTAACATCTTCACTCTTAACAGGTTCTTTTTAAATGGCAGGACTTTATGAAAGAAGCTCTGCTGATGGATGAACCACTTGATGAGTAATCAATACAACAATAAGAAGGATACAATATACTCTGGTTTAGCTGCGTAATAAAGAGTGATGTTGGGATCAAATCCAGACTTGATCTCAAGTCCTGACTCAAGTCAACTTTTTAGGGACTCAGCTTGGACTTGAGGGTCCTGGACTTGGACTTGTACTCAGACTCAGAGGTTAGGACTGGAAAATTAAAGAGTCCATCTTGAGTCCAGTCAAAAAAGGCTGTCACATACTATTAAGACCTATATATACATACTTGAACTACCAATAGAATATTGACCTACAAAAAAGAATATATTTTCCAAGCTTGAGCTCTGCCATGGGGGCTTAATGATATTTAACATTTATAGTTAAATGCATGTGTAAACAAGCAAACTAGACAAATTTCCATTTACAAATTCTTAAAAAAAAGGAGATCTGTATTGGAGTCTGACTTGGATTTCAAGTTTTTAGTGACATGGACTCAAAGAAGGTGGACTTGGACTCAACTAAAGTGGCCTGAACGCACATGTTTTGGACTCGATTACATCACCATTAATTAAGGGTGTCATATAGAATAAAGTGTGACAAACATAATAAATGTGATAGTAACAGAAAAGTAATTTATTTTAATACTGCAAGTGGAAAACAAGGCATGTTAAAGTGTTCTGGTGAAGTTTTGCAGTGCACATGCATGAAATAGTGTGACAAAAAGCAGAAATCATTTATTATTATTATTATTATTATTATTATTATTATTATTATTATTATTACTGTGATACAAGGACTAAAGAAAGAAAATTCAAAACACCAGGATACTCTTATGCCATCATAATTATAATTTATATATAAGAACTGAAACCAGAGATGGAATTGAGATCATGCTACATTATATAAGCCTGTGTTTGAATATTTTAGAACAGAACCAATAAGTTACCTTAATATATATGATAATCAAGCTTCCATGTTTTCAAAAACAGTGTAAAAAGAAAACAGAAACCATAAGGCCAAAAAAAAATGAAAGGTATGGTTTTTCATCAATTTTAACCCCAGCATCAAAAATTTTGATTTTGATTTTCATCTTTCAAGAAGGTAAAATTATACGATTTGATAAGATTTTGTTTGTTATGTACCGGTAGTGTTTTTACCTGTTCAGAAAAAATATTCTGTTAGTTCCATACTTTTCCCTGATCATATGACATTTTTATTTAAACATACAAAAAAGATAATAAATAAAATATTGCCCACTCCCTCAGGTAGTGCTTGAGAACCATACATTTTTCCCCCTAAATGCGCCTTTTATTTAAAAAAAAAATAAGTTAAAAGAATTAAGTGAAGAAACACAAAGGTTTATAACATGCAGAATTATAAATTCCAAAACAAGAATAAAATTAATGTTTGAACTGAAGTTAAAGAATAAAATTGGTAATGTTGTTGATTCTTTTTTTTTCAAAATGACTTGTAAATTACACTGCCAAATAAATACAGATGTGGGGGGGGGGGGGGGGGGGCTGTATGAAAATGGATGATAAATGTGAGGAGGCCTCTGGATTTGAGGATCCTATGCAGCAGAATAAAAAAAAGAAAATATAGAGCCTTTGCTGGCATTTAATACCAGAGAAAAAAGCTAAGGATCAATTAAACAAGAGACCCAGGGGTCTAATGTTCACTCTGTGAATTACTGTGCAATTTGGCAAGTGATTAAAAAATAAATGAATGTGAAAATACCATTCATTCCTTTCCAAGTAGACATTGTCCTATTGCACAAGGTAGGTGGCGTCACCTATATGGTTTATGAGAAAACTTTCCAAGATGACTGCACACGCCAAATTTCAGACCAATACTCCTGAGATATGAGCAATTTTCACCAAAAGCAAATGTATGAATGGACACCACAGGAAAATTATTGCAGATGGCGCCACCAGTCTCGTTTACGAGATTGAGGTGACCAAGATCTATGGACATGCACAATTTCGACCCATTACACTGAACAAACACTGAGACGATCAGATGGCAAATGCAAAGTTGGACACTCCGCAAAAAGTATTGTAGGTGGCACCACCTGTCTGGTTAACGAGAAAACTTTCCTAGATGGATAGACATGACAAATTTCAGATCAATACATTGAACCACTTCTGAGATATGAGCAATTTTCACCCACAGCAAATGTACCAGGGATGCCATGGGAAAACGATTGCAGATGGCATCATCAGTCTTGAGTGTAAGTCTGAGGAGTCCAAGATCTTTGAATATGCAAAATTTCAGCTAAATAAGTTGAACCACTCCTGAGATAGAGGGTTGTTATATAAAAGAAACCCAGGTTTGTACTGCACAGAAAGGTTCTCCATCATTGTTACCTACAACTACATAGGTGAGGGAACAAGTATGCCAGGTTTTGGAAAGATCAGTCCAAGGGTCCTAGAGGAGACTCTGTTTTTGTGGATTATAACAAATAAATACTTAATGACATATTTTGGATAAAAGGAGAAAACACCATTACAGCCTGCTGAAAGTAGCTAAACAGGTGGCACCACCTGGAGGTCAAAATCATTAAGCAGTCACATGATCAATATTCCTGTGAAATTTGAAACTGAAGGCTGCAGCAGTTCCTAAGATATTTGGTAACAGACAATACATCATGTATAGAAACACATCAAGTTCCGTAGATATGCCATCTTGAAAATCACTTGACTGAATTTATACTCAAATTATTCCTCTTCCTCTAAGGAACTGTTGACTATGATATAAAAGCCAAAGTATTTATACTTTATGACATATCTTGGAAAAAGCAGAAAAGACCATTACAACCTGTAGAAAGTAGGTAAACACAGGTGGCGCCACCTGCAGGTCAAATTATTTAGCAGTAACTTGATGCAGTTCCTAAGATAGTTAGTAATAGACAATACATCATGTATAGAAACACATCAAGCTGTCAAATTTTGCAATCGACACAGTTCCATAGAGACGCCATCTTGAAAATGAATTGACTGAATTTATACTAAAAATATTCCACTTCCTCTAAGGAACTGTTGACTATAATATGAAGGCCAAAATATTATTACTCTATGACTTATCTTGAAAGAAGTGGAAAGGAACATTTTGTCCCACAGAAAGTAGGTCAACACAGCTGGCGCCACCTGGAGGTCAAAATCATCTGGCAGTCACATGATCAATATTCCTGTGAAATTTGAAACTGAAGGCTGCAGCAGTTCCGAAAATATTTGGTAACAGACAATACATCCTGTATGGAAACACAAAAAGTTGCTAAATTTTGCAACCCACACAATTTGAAGTTCTGTAGAGACACCATCTTGAAAATGACTTGACTGAATTTATACTCAAATTATTCCCCTTCCTCTAAGGAACTGTTGGCTATGATATGAAGGCCAAAATTTCAATACTTTGTGACTTATCATGGAAGAATTGGAAAAGACTATTTTTTCATGCAGAAAGTAGGTCAACACAGCTGGCGCCACCTGGAGGCCAAATCATCTGGCAGTCACATGATCAATATTCCTGTGAAATTTGAAACTGAAGGCTGCAGCAATTTCTAAGATATTTGGTAACAGACAATACATCATGTATAGAAACACATCAAGCTGTCATATTTTGCAATCGACAGAATCTGAAGTTATGTAGGGAGGCCATCTTGAAATTGACTTGACTGAATTTATACTTAAATTATTCCCCTTCCTCTAAGGAACTGTTGGCTATGATATGAAGGCAAAAATTTCAATACTTTGTGACTTATTTTGGAAGAAGTGGAAAAGACCATTTTTTCCCCACAGAAATAGGTCAACACAGGTGGCGCCACCTGGAGGTCAAAATCATTTAGCAGTCACATGATTAATATTCCTGTGAAAGTTGAAACTGAAGGCTGCAGCAGTTCCTAAGATATTTGGTAACAGACAATACATTATGTATACATAGAAACACATCAAGCTGTCATATTTTGCGATCGACAGAATTTGAAGTTCCATAGAGACGCCATCTTGAATATGACTTGACTGAATTTATACTCAAATTATTCCCCTTCCTCTAAGGAACTGTTGACTATGATATGAAGGCCAAAATATTAATACTTTATGACTTATCTTGAAAGAAGTCGAAAAGACCATTTCATCCCGCAGAAAGTAGGTCAACATAGGTGGCGCCACCAAAAGCTTATTTTTGCATGTCCATCCCATGATCAGTAATTCTGCAAAGTTTCATGAAGGTAGCTGCTTTGGCTGTTGAGATATTTGGTAACAGACGGTGGACAGTGGACAGTTGACCAGTGGACGGCGCACGCTGCGCCATGGCATAAGTTCACAGAGTGAACTAAAAATTATGTCTCAGTACAATAACTGTATTTCGGAAGCTCCAAACATGAACTCATATATCCTATAACACTTGGGTATGTGCTACTCTGTTCAATATAAAGATTTCAAGTACACTGTTTTAATGACCCACATTGTTCTATCTAGGCTGGCTGTCACATTACATTACTATAACGTTGTTACTGTACCAGCTATTCTTGGTGTAAACAGGACAGTCTGTCCTGGTTTAAACACACTGGGAAACCATATGGCTCTATAAATATGCCTGATCATTATTTTAATTTTACTCTCATCTTAAAAAGGTTCACTATAACTTATATGCTAACACAACTGATCAATGTATGACAAAGTTAACTTGCAGATGTTTGGTTAGATACTTCACAACTATCCCCTATATCAACTATATAAGGCTGACAGCACATGTATAACACATTATCAGACTGATTACATATTCTATAGCCTTAATGGCAGAAAATTATATATTCTTATCAATTATTTTATCAACAAAAAAAGGTTGTCTAACTAGTTGTTAAATTAAAGATGACTATATCCTACAGTGCAGCCATGTACATGCAGAACACTGATCAAGTGAACCAAGTCTATCCTAATTTGAAATTGCAGGTGTCAGACTTCAAGCAACAAGACTCCACTATTTCAAAGTTCACACCGTCAATGAGGTAACACGAATGACAAATTCACAAATCATAAATTGGTACATACATTTAAATGTTTACAAAATGGTAATAGAGAGTAATGATTCTGAACATTTCATGAAAAATGACACATTCAGAAAAATACACTGAAAAAAAAGTGACCTGAGGGTCATGACTCTCAGCGGACTAGTGTCTCACACTAAGGGAGCTTCTTTTGTAACCAAAGAAGCACATATAGTTGTCAGCTATCATTTGGGTAGACCACACCGGAGAGATCCCTATGTAATGGTAAAGCCAGTTGTCAAACTAGAAACTGCAATTCATTCTACAGAACAACAGGAAACATAATACTTTAATCAGGCTATGACTTTTGAGCTCTCCATGTTTTCAAATGAAGCATTAGGGATGTTTTAGCACAAGGTTCACATTACTTTCCTGATCAGTTATTATTTCTGTCCCAAACTGCTGACAGCTAAAGAATTTGAAAGTAAATGCAATACAGGAATATTTTTTAATTCCTCGTCTGAAAGGTGTAAAGGAGTCACATAATTTTAATTTTATGATCTGAACCTCAATTTTAGTGAAAGGAGACCATAACACTAAGAACAGTCTAAATTTCAGGGTGTTTTGTGTTATAGCTTACATAACATAGGCCACCATGACTTTTTTCAGAAGAAATTTTCCCCAGGACCTCTCTCTAGACAACATTTATGAACTTTCTATGTGTAATGGTAAAATTTTGAACTGCAAACCACCAAACTGCAGGCACAAGTGCAAAGGCCATCAACATACCTGAGCATGACTGAAAGTCAGCTGAGCTCAAGATCTAATGTTAAAGAAAATGATCTGTCTAGCAACTGGAACAGATTTGTGGAATAAATCAAGATAATTATTTAATAGAAAAAAATGCATGAATGCATTTTGCGCTGGTATTCATTGTATATTGAAAAACCATTCATGAAATGTTGTGCTTTGGTGCTTAACAATGCCAATCACACCACGTAGACTTGAGTCATGGGTTAGTATATACCATTTCATGTATAATGCAGATACCGTAGCTTACAAAACTCGATCAATGTTTGCACCTTTTCAGTAATTACATCACAGCCATTACATTAGCTTGGCTAATAGGTACCTGCATAAGTGACAAAGTTCTTATTTTCAACTGTTCTGTGATTGTTTTCACTGCAAATATACAAATGATTTTCTACTATTTCTATTGTTTCCACCCTTGTTGGTTGGCCATAAAACCTAAAAGTTCCAATCACATCAGCACACACACAAGCAAGAAATCCAGGTCTAAACTATTAAGAACAAATCTCAACTTGATAATCTTCACTGACAAACCTGAACACCAATCACTGATGCCTCATTTGGTAATTAGGTATTTCTTAATATAAGTGAATTTTTCAATTTGACCTTTACCATGATGACCTATAATGAAGGTCAACTGTATATTAAGAATATCTCTCCCTGCTCTTGACCTCTGAAATGTAACAGTGCCATCCATAACCTACAATGAATGTCAGCAGCAATTCAGGAATTATTTACGAAGCAAAGACTTACATGACCTCCAGTGAAGGTCAACTGCATTTAAGAAAATATATTTGTAGGACCTTGACCTGCATGAACTACAATGAAGGTCAACCACATTTCAGTAATTGTTGGTGTAAACCATTACTTACAATGGTTCAATGTCTGACTTTCTTTGACTTTTGTTGTCAGAATTGTTTAGTGGTGGTCAAAACTATATATTCATCTTGACACAAATAAACTTCAATGAAGGTCAAGTTTGTGAGAGGTCATTGATTCTTGCACCTGTAGGTACTTGGTGCTAGGTGAAGTGGTGTCATACCAAGTGAGACTTACAGCAGCAGTCAAGCGTGATGACACAAAGGTACAGCTGAATAAAAACTTACTTACTTCCCAAGAGATTTACTAAAACAAACAAAGATTAGCAAACAATTGGTGGTAAAAAAGAGCATTTACATCAGCTGTTAGTCAGGGATTTTTACAGTGATTCAAATCAATGATATCAAAGAGAGAGTAATTTCTGGGATCTTATACAGTAACAGGGTAACAGGGTTTCTGCCCCTTCCCACAGCAATATTCAAAGACTTTTTAAGTTGTTAAGACCATGCAGGGACTTAATTACACACTTTTGTTGAAATTTCTTGGAATTCCTTTGTTGCCAGTAATGACTCTTGAACTCAAGTGTTTACATGACTGAGTTATATTATTCTTCTTAAAGGAAAATTCCTAGTAACAAACATCATTTGCAAAATTAGAAATTCTTAGCATTTTTGAAGAAACAAGGGTCTTATGTCAAACCAAAACTGCTAGTAAAAATTCAAAAAGTTTCAAGGGCATGAATGGAAAACATTTTTTAGTAAAATGTTTATATTTCGAAGGATTAGTGGATACCATGTGAAATCATCAGGATTATCCAATCATGAACAACCCCCCACACCACAAATGTGTATTCAAGAAATAATATTGTTACAATGATTGAATGATTATTGTAACTTCATTCATGTTTTGCTGAATTGCATGCTTTTACAGTATTTTAACACCACATTTATTTTTACCTTTATATAGGACATCAGGGGTTCAAACATGTAGACACACAGCAAATATACCGGTATATAAAGACTTGGATCCTTTTCTGTGATTCTGAATACATAATAATATGATAAAAGTACTTCCACACCATAAATATATGTCACAGTTTCTCCTCTGATGGGTACCAGGCCTGTAGTTATGTATGTACTCACAATACAGAGCAAAGTCTGGTACATATACTGCAGGTTTTAGTTTATACATTTAAAATAAATTTTCTGCTTTAATTATTGAAATATTATCAAACTTCCACTCATGAAATTTATTTCCAGACCAAAAACAGAAATTTTTCCTAACAAGTCACGCAATATGAAACAAGCCCTAGTATTGGTATAGGGGTGTATTGATCCTGACATGATCTGAGTGTGTGTCAATATGTATCAGTCCACCTGTATCTCATTACAGCCCCAGTGGTCAGACTCCAGGATGATTAGTGTTTGACTGATCACAATACACCATGAATATTGGGCTGTGACTGAAAGAATACTTACGTGCTTTGTTTCCTCAGATCTGATATGTATTCAAAGTTTGAAGTCAGGTGTCCATTGGAGGTGATGACAGCCTGTCAAAAAGAAAAACTATAACCAATTTTTGCTCATTTCTTAGCAATCCAATGAATGTAGAGCTAAATAATATGATAGGAAATGTGAACATATCATCATCAAATGATAAAATCGTAAAGAATAGTTTTTTTTGTATCCAACAGTTAACAATATGTATATCTGTATTAAACAGACTCAAACACTGCACCCCTGCAACAATATTCCTGTGTTTTTTTAAGTTTCTCAGGTCACTTGTTTCAGAAATAAAATAGATATCAATCACAAACCCTAACACTGACAATAAGTACATTTTGAGATCAGTTTTCATATTAGATTTGATCACCTGTCTACAATATTGTATTCAGGGGCAGACGGGGGTAAAACAGGCAATGAAAACTTGATAAAATGCATCCCAAGGTAGTGACTTTGAGAAACTAGAATACGGGTAGTCGACAAGCGACTACGTGTAACCGCCTAAATCAGAGTAGGATGGGTGAAGTGAAGCATGAATTGAGTGGCTCTGGGATATATACAGGATGTTTTCCATATAAGCATGGATGACACAAAACCAGAGTGGGACGGGTGAAGTGAGGCATGGATTGAGTGGCTAGGGTAAATAGAGAGAGGTGCGTTGCATATAAGCATGGATGTTTGCAGCTGAAATGTGTATGTAGGTGGCGTCACCTGCCACAAAATCCAGATAGTTATCCAAGTTGTATACAATTGCAAAATTTTAGGCAGATAATTCAAACCACTGCCAAGATATAAGTGATTTTATCCCATTACAGACAAACAGACAGACACTGTGCAAAAATGGTTGCAGGTGGTGCCACCAGTTTTGCGTATGATAAAGAGCTATGTGAGATCTATACACATGCAAAATTTCAGGAGGATACGTCAAACCAGTCCTGAGATATAAGCCTGGATATCTGCAGCCTGAACATGAAAGTAGGTGGCGCCACCAGTCACAAAATCGAGAAAGCTATCCAAAATGTATATACATGCAAAATTTTAGGCAGATAAGTTAAACCAATGCCGAGAAATGAGTGATTTTGTCCCACAGCAGACAAACAGACAGATGCAGTGCAAAGACGGTTGCAGGTTGCACCACCAGTTTGGTGTATGATAAAGAGCTATGTGAGATCTATACACATGCAAAATTTCAGGAGGATATGCCAAACCAATCCTGAGATAGAAGCCAGGATGTCTGCAGCCTGAATGTGAAAGTAGTTGGTACCACCTGCCACAAAATCAAGAAAGCTATCCAAGATGTATATACAAACATAATTTAAGGCAGATTAGTCAAACCCCTGCAGAGTTATGATGATTTTGTCCCTCAGCAGACAAACAGACAGACGCAGTGCAAAAATTGTTGCAGGTGGCGCCACCAGTTTTGTGTATGATAAAGAGCTATGTGAGATCTATAAACATGCAAAATTTCAGGAGCAGTGCTGCCACTCTAGATTTATAAAAAAAAGTATCATTCGTTACCAAAAAAAGTATCAAAATTGTTAAAAAAAAGTATAAAAAAAAGTATAAATTCACGACAACTTACCTGATATGCAAGCATTTGTTACCTTGATTTTTTTTCGAAATTATGTGTACAGTGTTGTGTGGAGTTATTTTTGTTGAGCCTCCAGTTTCTGACATTTCAGCAACTGGAATTTCGTCAGTAAGCCATGAACAGCTCAGCATAAACTCCACACAACAGAGAACACACATTCCTGCAAAGACACTGGGAAAGCACATTGTCAGATCTCATTTTAACTCTTTTAATCTTTAGATATACCACTGGATAGCCCAATCTCACCATGCTATTTTGTTAAACAAGGAACCCATGGGTCACATCGCTCAGCTGAATTTTGGAAAATATTAGTAACTGAAAATATTTTTATTTCTTTTGGTTTTTCATGTATATTTATTACCATTTGAAAGCTTGGAGAAAATGGCCCTGCTAAAATGAAACTGTAAATTATAGAATAATGGACATGAGCTAAAGCATATGCACAATAAATGAAACCTTTGGCCTGAAACCATTTAGTGATACACCAAGGGAAAAAATGGGCCTATGGTAAGTGTTATTTAAAAGTTACATTTCATAAACAAATAGTGTGTGAAGGGAATTAAGTTTTCAAAAGTTAATTATATGGCCATAATAGAAATAAATCAATCCTAAAGTTTGACCAATATTCCTGATTTAACAGTGTTATTCACACCTAGGCCAACTTTAAGAGATAAGAATGAAATGCTACAAAGTATTTATATCTTCTTAAATCTTGTCAGTTAGCACTTAAATTAAATCCTAACATTTTATCAAATTTGAAAATAAGAATTAAATTCCTGAACATTTTTTTCTTTTAAAAAATCAAAATTTTCCAAGTCTCAACAAAAAGAACTTATTTAACATTAAAATTATAAGCTGCCATTTGTTTATTAATACTGTGTATTGAAGGGGTAGGTGGGGGGAGTGGTCTCCGTTGTAACTGCTCGTAGCCGAATAAAATGTGAAATTATAAGATTCATCTTGTTTATAGTACAGGTCTGTCAACAGAATTGGGTGGGGGGGGGGGGGGGGGGGGAGAGAGAGAAAGGCTCCCTGTGGTATTAACTGCAAACAGCCTGATCAAGCTCAACAAGAGAGAGGGCTTGCCCAAGTGATGGGATTACATAACAACAACCTGGGGAGCATAGAGAGCTGCACTGAATGACCTACAGTGACCAAAGTGGAATGCTTGAAAATGTAAGGGAATACAACAAGAGCCTCCAAAAAAAAATTCAATAACTAGCCTAATTTTGCAGCTTTTATTTTCAAATTTCAGATTTTAACAGATTAAATCCTTATATGTACATGCTGTGAAAATTATATACACAGTATTTACAGGGAAAAATCGTGCCGTGGCCAAAGTTGGGCAAAATTTAAGGTACTGCTTTTATATTTATGCTAATAACTTAAAAATATTGCAAAATTCAGATATAATTTTGGTATACAATTGAATCTTGATTAAATGAAGTAATATCCCTGAAAAAAGTCTCTAGCATCAGCAATTCATTTGTTAAGTGAATAAATATATTTCCTGATTTTTTACAAGGTGCATTATGTTTGGGCCCATAACTTCACTTTTTTAAATTATATAATACAGACTTGATTTCTGGCATGTACACAGGAATTATATAGAGGAATATTTATGGTAAATATGAAGAAAACCAGATCAGTGGTTTTGATATTAAGTCCTGAAGTATGAAAACAGTTTTTAATAGAAACACAGATGTATTTATTTTTTCTAAAAATATATTTTTTAAATTTGCAAAATAATATATATCTGAAAATAACACTTGATTCAGGATTGGAAAAGTTGTATACATTGGATCAAAAACAGCAATCGGTTAAAGAAAAGTAAGTAATGCAACATATCTGGTTGGGGGGGGGGGGGGGGGGGGAGGGCAGGGCAGGGTTGCCACATGTGATTCTACATTTGTAAAAGCAGTGTTGCATCACTAATACATTTACCCAGACAAGGCTGTAGGGACCAGACATGGCTGGTCTGGCGGTTCAAAATGTAAATACATTAGAGCCTCAGAAAAATTCCAATAACTAGAATAATTTTTAAGCTTTTATTTTCATATTTCAGAATTTAACAGATTAAATCTATATATATACCAACTGTGAAAAGTAAATCAAATGTTCTTACAAGAAAAAAACGTGCCATGGTCAAACATGGGCAAAATTTAAGGTACCAATTTTATATTTTTGCCAATATTTTAAAAAATTTAACAGATATGATCTAATTTTTGGTATACAATTAAATTTTGATTAACTAAAGTTCTATTACTGAAAAAAGTCCCTAGCTTTAACACTTTTTCTCTTAAGTGACCAAATATCTTTCCTGATTTTTTACAAAGTCCATTATGTTTGGGCCCATAACTTTTTTAAATTATATAATATTGACTTAATTTCCGGCTTGTCCATACGAACTATATAGAGGAATGTTTATAGTAAATATGAAAAAAAATAGATGAGTGGTTTGGATATTAGGCAGTCCTGAAGTGTGAAAATAGATTTTTAATAAAAAATTGAGGTTTTTCATAAATATCTTGAAGGAACAAAGTCCTATTGACCCAATTTTCGGCATGGTAGGAGATTTCGGGACATCTAACTGTTTGCCAAATTTCAGATTCGTAGGTCCAATGGTGTTGAAACGTGCCAGTCTTACGGACTGACATCCGAATGGACGGATGACCACGCCTATAGCTCAGATGACTTATAGTCAGCTGAGCTAAAAAAAGTATAAAAAAGTATTTACACCTGAAAAAAGTATAAAAAAAAGTATAAAAAGTAGCTTTTCAGAAAAAAAAGTATAATACTTTTAAAAAAGTATAAAATGGCAGCACTGCAGGAGGATACGTCAAACCAGTCCTGAGATAGAAGCTTGGATGTCTGCAGCCTGAACATGAAAGTAGGTGGCGCCATCTGCCACAAAATCGAGAAAGCTATCCAGGATGAATATACATGCAAAATTTTAGACAGATAAGGCAAACCACTGCTGAGATATGATGATTTTGTCCCACAGCAGACAAACAGACAGACGCAGTGCGAAATACTGTTGCAGGTGGTGCCACCAGTTCTGTGTATGATAAAGAGCTATGTGAGATCTATACACATGCAAAATTTCAGGAGGATACGGCAAACCAGTCCTGAGACAGAAGCCTGGATGTCTGCAGCCTGAACATGAAAGTAGGTGGGGCCACCTGCCACAAAATTGAGAAAGCTATCCAAAATGAATAATCATGCAAAATTTTAGGCAGATAAGTCAAACCACTGCCGAGATATGAGTGATTTTGTCTCACTGCAGACAAACAGACAGATGCTGTGCAAAAATGGTTGGAGGTGGCACCACCAGTTTTGCATATGATAAAGAGCTATGTGAGATCTATACACATGCAAAATTTCAGGAGGATACGTCAAACTAGTCCTGAGAAAGAAGTCTGGATGTCTGCAGCTTGAATGTGAAAGTAGGTGGCACCACCTGCCACAGAATGGAGAAAGCTATCCAAGATGTATATACATGCAAAATTTTTTTTCTGGATTGGTCAAATGAGTCCGAAGATATGTGGGTTAATGTGTTGAAACACATGCACAGATGGACGCACTGGAGAGAGGAAAGGTCAGAGGTCAATGCAAAAGATTTTGGCACCAGTTCACATGTGACCCTATAATCGTGTAAAGTTTCGGAAAAATCCGTCCAGTGGTCTCAGAGTTCTATTACAGAAACAGAACGCGGCGGCAGAACCCAGTCAAAAACATAGTATCCGCAAAACTTCGTTTTGGCGGATACAATGAAAACAAACATGTCATTTAAATTTGTATATACTGGGCTTTAAATATATAAAACAAGAAAACATATATTTTGTTTACATGATTATAACAGATGCATGAGCAATGGACAATCCATGTTAAAATTTTTAAAAAAAGTATACAAAATAAATGTGATTTAAGATTAATATAGATCTGATCTTGGATGTGTAAAAAGCCAGTAGGTAATCTGGTTGTGATACAAACTGTGTCATCTGTTATTGAGTATGATTACATGAAGTTATATTATATTTATAAAATGAGAACAGGCCATGGAATAATTGAATAGGCCTTATAACAATCAAACCTTATTTCAAATAATATAACATAAGAAGAAAGTGCAATCATATTTCTGATACTCACATCTTTAACTACTCTGTCAATGTTATGATCATCTAACTCCTTTGTGGCATCAATCTTCAGCTGAAAATTTATGTTGCATAGGGTTAATTTCACGAACATCCTTTAATGTGCATCATGACCTATTTAGATACATGTCCTAGTGAAGTACTAACACTGATTATTTGAAAAAAATGTATGAAACATGACTTACTAGATTTCTATATGGGTTTATGTGGAGTGCTGTGCTTAAAGTTAAGCATTAATTTTTTAGTGTTTAAGTAGTATTTTCTTTACTCTAAATCTTTCTGTTTAAAACTAACTTAATACTTTATGACAATATTTCTTAATGAAATGAAAGATCAGTGTTTCAGGCTGTCCTAAGAAAGCAAAACCTGAATTATCATAATAACATCTTTACTTAGAGAGAAGCTTGAGGCAGCAGTTAACTCACTCAAGTGCACATTATTGTATTTAAGTTCCTTCTATAAAACTAGTACTCTTGCCAGAAGCCTTTTTTTAATAAAATGAAAACAGTAAATAATTGTTAATTTCACAATACAAGACTGTTCAGCTCTTAAAAAACCACCACATCATAAGTACATTTTAATACTGGGGCCCTTCAGCTTATGGCCAACCTTACCCCATAATTCTACAGGATGGGACAATCCATGGCAAATGAATTTAGATATATAATCTACTTCTTCATGTTCCAACTTGCCAGAACAGAAATTATATATATTCTGCAGAAAAGACTTGCATTACCATTTCTTTTACATATGGTAGAAGTAAACTTCCAAAGAAATCTGTGGCTTCACGAGGGATCTGTGCAGGCATGTTGTCAATTGAGCATATTAGGACACCGTCACCAGAGAAACTGTAATAAAATACAAAAGATAAACTGATAAGACTGAAGACTGATTAAAAAAAACAGGAATCTAAGTACAACAAATGTTTGTCAATACCTGATGATGCAAATTACAATGTAACTAGTACTTTGTATACATCATATAAATATTCAAACAGATAATACTACCAAACTCTGTTTTGTGTATTACTATATTATGATAGAGGATGAGGAGGCCTCTGGATAGCACAGAAAAGTGGAACTAAAAATATTAGTTAGAATTATTGCTATACCCAGTTTTCCTAAACCTGTAGGTAAAAGTGTGTGTGGCTCAGGGTTTCAAGATCATCTTCAATAAAAAAAAAAGTTACATTTACAGATCATGGATCTATTCTTAAACAAGGGACCCATGGGTCACGGCGCTCAGCTGTTATATATGATAAAAAAATATGATTTAGAAATGAGGCACATGCTTGTTTTGTGTGGAAATAAATATAAGCTGTATTATGAGTTATGGGTGTTTAGCTTATGTATGATTTTGATAGTATCTTTGAAGACAGGGAAGAGGATTGATTTCATTTATTTTATTAACAAATGGAGTGCTATTGTCACACAGATTTGACTTGGCCACATAACTTAAGCAGAACATATAATATAAGAGTTTAACTATTTTTCAAAAATAATTACAAATTGTCCCAAATATAATTTTTCTTAAAAATAATAAGAGAATCGTATGATTTTATTAAAATAAAATACAACTGAAATGATTATTAAAATAATATCAAAGAATATATTCATGAATGCATTCATGAATACATTTTGAAAGTACTTGCACTGGTATTCATATACTTTCATTTTTACCTGAATTCCCATTCTTATGCAAGACATTTTATAATGGAGTGCATATTCATATTTGTATTCAAATACATTTGCAAAGTATTTGTACCATGTCTGGTATTTATTCAGTTTTCACCAAACAATGATGTTGGGAATCCAGAATATTCAAAATTCACACAATTAAATAATGATCATAAGTACCTGGTTTTATGGATTTTATTCATATTAAAATAAAAATAAATGTAATATATTCATTTTGGACTAATTTCACATCAATGTACACTCTAGACACAGCAGGAATCAAGATTAATATTATCAACTGCATCTTTGTCTATCATTAATTTCCTTCATATGATCCCTTATGATAAGTAATGAATAATATGATTATTTTTTTATCATTTAAATTGAACTGAAAAATACCATAGGTGACTGCATGGTGTTATTTGGAGTAAGTGACATTCTATCAATCAATACAAGATTCCTATATCATCAGTAACTGCAAGTTAATTTCCTTTTATTATCAACTAACAAATTCCTTTTCCATTTTTCTTTAATTTGTTATAAAAAACCAATAAAAATTTATTAATTTATCAATTTATTGTTTATTGTTATGTTGTTAGTTAAAACTACTAGATGAGTTGGGTTGGACACCTGGATCAACTGTGGCTGGCCATAAGCTGCCTGGCTGTCCCAGTGTATGCCTCATGTCAAGCGTGCATAATTTGATGAAAGGTCAACAAGGTCAACATACAGGTGACTCAAGGGGGGCTGGAGAGAGCTAAGGTCTGACATGGTCTCATAAAAACATTAATAAAAGCTACAATTTTTGGCCCATTTCATTCAGTTTTCTTAACTTAAAAGCTGAAATCCTTATGTGTGCATGATATGAAAATTATATCAACAGTGCTCACAGTAAACAAACGTGCCATGGTCAAAGTTTGGCAAAATTTAAGGTACTAATTTTATATTTATACTAATAACTTTTAAATTTTGAAAAATTCAGAACTAATTTTGGGTATTCAATTGAATCTTGATAAAATAATGCTTCAGCAATCCTCTTGTTAAGGGAGTAAATATATTTCTTGATTTTCTACAAAGTGCATTATATATGGGCCCATAACTTAAAACAATTAGGCAATACTGACATCATTTCTTGCATGTGCATAGAGAATGTATAGAAAATATAGAAAAATATGTATATTATATATGATTAAAGTCAGATCAGTGGTTTTGATATTAGGCAGTCTTGAAGTGTAACAATGGGTTTATAATGTAAAAATGAAGTTTTTTTATTAATATCTCGAAGGTATTAAGTCCTAGTGACCAAAATCCTGGCATGGTAGGGGATTTTGGTGACGTCTAATTGTATTCCAAATTTTAGTAACTGAGAGCTGAAGCTGGGGAGCTCAGCTCTTGCAAACTGCATAACACTAGCTTGATGTAAACAATATCTTACAGGGTGCTTGAAAACTTGAATAAAATCTACAGTTTTTGATCAACTGGTTTCAAATTTTTGGTGTTAACAGACCAAATGCTAACAAAAACATGCTGTGAAAATTAAATCCACAGTACTTACAGGGAAAAAAACGTGCCATGGTCAAAGTTGGGCAAAATTTAAGGTACTGATTTTTTATTTTTGTTAATATTTCAAAAAATTTAAAAGATTTTGATCTAATTTTGGGTATACAATTTAATTTTGATAAATTAAAGTTATATTACTGGAAAAAAAGTCCATAGCTTTAACATGTTTTGTGTTAAGTGATCAAATAACTTTCCTGATTTTTTACAAAATGCATTATGTTTTGGCCCATAACTTTTTTAAATTATATAATACAGACATAATTTCTGGCATGTACATAGGAACTATATAGGGAAATATTTATTGTAAATATACGAAAAAACAGATGAGTAGTTTTGATATTAGGCAGTCCTGAAGTGTGAAAATAGGTTTTTTAATAAAAAATTGAGGTTTTTCCAAAGGAACAAAGTTGCAAAGACCCAGTTTTCGGCTTGGTGGGAGATCTTGGGGACATCTAACATTATGCTGAATTTTGGATTCCTAGGTCTTACAGTTTCAAAATGTGCCACATCTACGGACGGACGGACGGACAGACAGACAGACGGACGGGCAGACAGACGGACGAAGGACAATGGACCACGACTATAGCTCAGATGACTTATAGTCAGCTGAGCTAAAAAAGGATTATTCAAAATTTGAACACAATATGGCAGTGAAAGGAAATTACATTAATACTATTTATTAAAATCAAAATTCAAAATTCCCTGTTTTTCTAACAGTTTCAGGGAATATAATACATGAATGGTGTAACATGTGTACCTTTCAGTGTTCATGTTTTCATCAGCATCATACAGACAGAATGGAGCATCAATGGTTGTACATTCCTTCATGAACTCAATAGATCCCCCGGGGTCAGCGGAGATATCACAGATCGCAATGAGTCTGTGAGGGAGGTGGGGGCAGCCCTCCGTGTGGGGGAGCCATGGCTGTAGTTGAGGCCGCAGCAGGTTTTTAGCATCTGGGATGGAGATGAGCCGAGGAGCTTGCGGAGCCCAGTATATACCATTCACGATACACGATGCATATGGCGCCACCTATAATAAAAGTTATTGACATCAGTGATATCACTTGTGAAGTATAAACAGTAATAAAGATTTGCTTATAGCAAAGCATGATCCATCAGATCCATCTATCAGATCCATCATCTACATATAATATGAATAATAACTACAACCATATCTTCCTGATATCATAAATTTCTGTAACTGTTGTTGCAATTTAGACAAAAAAATACTAAAAAACATGATATACTTTAATAATCTAACCAATGGCCAGCTACTTAGTAAGCATGAAAACAGTAGACGACCTGATCTTTAAAATTAGTGTTAGGACAGGAGGAAAAAATTGTATGCTATTTATTTATTATACTAGATGTGGTCGGACAATGGTCCCCAGAGGGCCCCGCGTTTCTGCTAGTGCTGGACTAGTTTACATATGGGTGAAAAATTAAGTAAAATTTAAAAAATATCACAAACAGAAACAGGTTTTCATCAATATGCATGAGGGAAAAAATTGTACTGGATCAAATGATATTAAAGAAGATATGTCTGAAATAATGTGTGCAATTGAAAATCCCTGAATGTATTCTGTTAGCAATATTTGATTTTGAGCAAGTCTGTAATTCAATAGGTCTGGAGCCCTCATAGGCACCAATGATCCCTGTGAAATTGGGAACGCTGCAGGAGGTTGTTGCTGAGTTATTGCGTGCCCATGAAAATCAGCAATCCGGCTGTGGCGGCCAAATGTAAATTCCAACAGGTCTGTAATTCAATTGGTTTGGAGTCCTCATTGGTACCAATCATCCCTGTGAATTGGATAAAGCTGCAGATGGTTGTTGTTAAGTTAATCACGCACAAAAGAAAATCAGCGATTGGGCTGTGGCAGCCATATTGGAATTCTGACAGGTCTGTAATTCAATAGGTCTGGAGCCCTCATAGATAGCAATCATCCCTGTGAATTTGGGAAAGCTGCAGTAGGTTGTTGTTGAGTTATTGAGCGAAAAAGAAAATCAGTGATCGGCCTGTGTCGGCCATATTGTAATTCAGACAGATCAGTTATTCACTAGGTCTGGAGCCCTCATAGATACCAATCATCCCTGTAAATTAGGGAAAGCTGCAGTATGTTGTTGTTGAGTTATTGTGCACAAAAGAAAATCAGCGATCAGGATGTGGTGGCCATATTGGAATTCCGACAGGTCTGTAATTCAATAGGTCTGGAGCCCTCATAGATACCAACCATCCCTGTGAATTTGAGAAAACTGCAGTATATTGTTGTTGAGTTATCGCATGCGAAAGAAAATAAATGAGCGGGCTGTGGAAGCCATATTGGAATTCTGACAAGTCTGTAATTCGATAGGTCTGGAGCCCTCATAGGTACCAATCATCCCTGTAAATTTGGAAAAGCTGCAGTATGTTGTTGCTGAGTTGTTGCATGCGAAAGAAAATCAGCAATCGGGC
Organism: Sipunculus nudus; assembly: GCA_026874595.1. Taxonomy (NCBI): domain Eukaryota; kingdom Metazoa; phylum Annelida; class Sipuncula; order Golfingiida; family Sipunculidae; genus Sipunculus; species Sipunculus nudus. The sequence goes on along the minus strand of CM049306.1, from coordinate 44,439,120 downwards.
TGAGGTGGCCATTTTAGAATTTCAACAGGTCTGTTATTCAATAGGTCTGGAGCCCTCATAGGTACTAATCATCCCTGTGAATTTGGGAAAGCTGCAGTATGTTGTTGTTGAGTTATCGCATGCGAAAGAAAGTGTCACTGACGGAAGGACGGAAGGATGGACTGACACAGTGATCACTATAGGGCACCGCTTGTCAAGCGGGGCCCTAATAATAAGGAAATGTTTTTAATTTTCTAGACGATTTATTATACATATTATATTTTCATTATTATATACAAATAAAGATAAACATTTAACTTCATTAACTTTAAATTAAATGCCTATAATGCACTGGCCAATATCTTTCATAAACAGTGTCACCTTGGTAAATCAACTACAATCTAAGACAGATGTGACTACAAGCTAAATTACTAGAGATCACATATTACTAGGTATCTGATTAATTTTATTGGAATAAGCATATGTGTCTGGATTGGACAGGCTTATAAAATCTATCATTCTTTTGGCAAATATAAAGCTTGCATCAAACAGGATGATATAAAATAATATAATCTCATAATTATAGTATTAAAAGCAAGGATAACACTTTAATTCATTCTGAATTCTTTAATTATTATATCAAGTTTTCCTGAATCAGCAGAATTCCCTTAATCAGCAGAATCAGCAGAATTGAAATATCAAAAATTAACATTTATTCACAGGTCATAAAGCATAGGTGTTCACACTGTAGACTGCCTGTTCACTCCTGAATCTTATATATTTAATAATCAATTAACAGCTATTGAAAAATAAATTAAAAATGTGCAGTAAGCTCACACTGGTCAGCAATACTTTTTCAATATTATTCAGCGCACACTACATATTATAAGTATTATAAATGCCTGTACTACTGGTAGTTAACCTTTAACCCGTGATAAAAAAATATTCATGCAATCCATTTTTTATTCATTTGGATGACTTTGTCTTAGTTTGCTTACATTTGTTTTTATAGTTCCTGTCTCCTTAACAATCAGAGACAACTGATATTGAATACAAGCATTGTTTTCTTTCTGAAAAGAAATTTATATGACCTCCTTTAAACAATGAACTCATGTATAATGTAATTTGAGCATGCTTCATGAAATAATTAGGACTTTGTAAGACCATGAAATGGTTCAGGCAAAACATCATAGGATGAAGAAATGAAACTTTCGAATAATTCAGATATGATGTTTAATCTCCAATCATAAACTAACACATAGATCACATTATTATTTACAGTTTTGAAGAATTAAAGAAAATTGTATGTAAATCATGGCATTCTGAAGAAATCAGTCTTTAAGGCATCTCTGCAACTAACAACTCAGGATTCAAGGTAACCTATGGTTTTTGACACACATTCAATCATTTTGTTCTGCGTGATTTGAAACTTATGGAAAATATGGAAATTTATGGCTCAATTCACAATAACCAAATACTGTGATCAGCTTCATATTCCCCCTGGTTTAAAATTTGCACCATACATGAAAGGGTTAAAATCATGAAAAATTAACGTCATGACCTCATGAGCAGATTAAGCACACGTGAGTAATCATTAAAACAATCACCCAATCTCAGTCATCTATTGTAGTGTGTTAGGAAAGATGAGTTGTTACTAAAGCATTATCTGCTCATCATCAACCTAGCAACTGCATTGAGGACTGGCTTAGGAAAGTTCAGCTTAATATCTATCTGAAGTAACAAGTTTGTTCTTGGGGTAGACAGCTTAAGTCATAACTGCAAAATTGTGCATATGAGCATGTATAAGACTGTATTCATGTTTATTAATATAGTTCATATACTCTTTGCAGAGGTCTCTGATGAGACCATGGAAATGAAACAGGGTTGCAAGCACCGGCCTGCCAAAGTTTAATGACTGAAAAAAGCAAGTGTTCTGGAAAAAATGAGTATACTTCTTTTAAATAAAGAGTGAAAAAAGAGTAAAATTAGGGTCAATACCCCATATTTTATCACAGACTGAATAAAGATGTGCTTGGCAAACCAAAATTGTGTACATATAGATCGAAGCATATAATTCCCAAAGTCAGAAACATACATAGCGTACATTCTGCTGCATGAAGATAAGGGCATTTTTCACATGTTGTGACACATGCTTGACACTTGCACACAAAAAATTGCAACAAGGGACCTATTGGTCACTGTGCTCAGCTGACGTTAACCTTGAAGGTAAAAATCTAAAATAATATCTAATGGAGATAAAGTGTAAGAGGAAGAGGTAATAAATGCCATGGTTGGTTTATATGATTGGTTTGTATTGATGAGCAAGGAATTGTTGCAAAAATTATTTTGTGACCTGACCATGTGTTTCCTAATGTTGAAACTAAAGCATGTGAGCAGTTTGTGAACAAATGATCTGTACTATTACCATGATCATTAGTTGGTTTTTCGATTAACTGTTGACATTTCAGTAGTTTACACATTTGTTCAATTGCATCTATTTTTTTGTATAATATATATTATTAAATATATATGTATTTTTTTTATGAAATGTATACAGTTGAAATATAGCTAATTAACAACATAAAACAGGGCAAACAAAGCCTGATCTCAAATTCTGCTGAGGCAGGAAAATAATGAACAAATGTTTGTATTAAATCCTGATTTTTTTATCACATCAATTATTTTCTAATTTAAGTTTATATTTCTATACATTTCCAATTTAACAAATATATCTGAATATAAAAGTTGATTCATAATTCTCAATTGCATCATCATAAATCTCAATCTTGTCAGATAACACCACATCATGCATACAAATGTTTATTTATTTTTTACCACAAAAATATATCTTTTAAATCTGCAAAACAATAAATATCTAAAAATAATACTTGATTTAGATTTCACAATTTTTAACTGTGTCTTTATTTATCCATAATGTGCTTCATATTTTATAATAATTTAAGCATACTGATGGGTTCGTTTATATTTGTTAAAATCATTTAAAAGAAAACTGATTTCTTTAAAAATGCTACATTACACAACATTGCATCTTCTGGATAACACCTTGAATTATTTTTTCAAGGAAAGTTTTTGCATATCGGAGTGGAAACAGCATTACAATTAAGGAGATACAGTGAAAACAATAACAATTACTGCATAACACTTGGTGGGTTGGGTTTGCGGGGGGGGGGGGGGGGGATTGGGGTGGTCATATGAGAATAACTGTACACCTGTCACAGCAGGGGATCTCCCCCAGTGACTGTAACAAATCAGAAACCCTGACATAGCTGACTTCCAGTGACCTGGAGTGGGACCCTGCATCTGTAATCAAAGCAAGTGACTACAGAAAAAAAAATCAATAACTAGCCTAATTTTCAAGCTTTTATTTTCAAATTTCAGATTTAGACAAACTAAATATTTATGTTAACATGCTGTGAAAATTAAATCAATGGTGCTTACAGGAAAAAAACGTGCCGTGGTCAAAGTTGGGCAAAATTTAAGGTACTGATTTTTTTTTTTATGCTAATAACTTAAAAAATTTACAAAATTCAGATCTAATTTTGGGTAAACAATTGAATCTTAATTAAACATAGTTATATACTTGAGAAAATAGACTCTAGTTTCAACATTTTTCATGTTAAGTGAGTTATTATTTTTCCAGATTTTTTACAAAGTCCATTATGTTTGGGCCCATAACTTAAAGAATTTATATTTTACAGACTTAATTTTTGGCATGTACATAGGAACTATATAGAGGAATATTTATGGTAAATATAAGGAAAAACAGATGAGTGGTTTTGATATTAGGCAGTCCTGAAGTGTGAAAATAAGATTTTAATAAAAAAATTGAGGTTTTTCCTTAATTTCTCAAAGGAACGAAGTCGCAAAGACCCAGTTTTCGGCTTGGTAGGAGATCTTGGGGACATCTAACATTATGCTGAATTTTGGATTCCTAGGTCTTACGGTTTCAAAACGTGCCACATCTATGGACGGACGGACGGACAGACGGACGGACGACGGACAATGGACCACGACTATAGCTCAGATGACTTATAGTCAGCTGAGCTAAAAATGTCCCACTCTTGTTCTAACTGGACTGTCAAAGCAAGAGATAAATAGTGTATTTATCAGAATTATTGCATGAAAGAAAAGAGGAAAAAGAGAGTGCTGTTGAAACAAAAGAGTGAAAAAAGAGTAATTAGCAAAAATAAAGAGAGACTTTTAAAAAAAAAAAGAGTGATTTGGCAGGCCTGCTGCAGCCAACTCTGAAAAACTTCCCAGACTTTTGCTGACTATTCCCTGTCTTTTATTTGGTTTTCAAAGAAAAATCACAATGCATATTTTGAATGTTGTCTCATATACATTAATTAACAGCAAACCCAATACAAAACTGCACTGTAAAAATGTATGGAACACCAGAATCATATATCAGACCTGCTAGGACAGAATTGGTCAAAAATTAATTGTTGGTGTTATATGTTGTATATACATACTCTGCATCATCAACCTTTGAATTCTGTACAAAAATTGATAAGAAGCAAGATTAAATCTGCATATTTAAAACCTTTTTATAAGAGATGCAAAACTCTTTCAACCTGATAAATGACTGCGATCGCCAAAGCCATTAATTATACCCTTACTTTTACCTGACTTCCAAAAATACAAAAAAATCCCCGACTTTTCTCTGACCTTGAAAATATAAACTTTTCCCTGACTTTTCCCTGGCCACTGGCAACTCTATGACCCCACTAAATACTGATAACCTTAAAATTTAGAAATTTTAATTTTGTGAATATGAAGCCAACCACATAAATTCTATCCTGAAATTTTCTGGTAACAACAAATTAAGATCATTTTCAGGTTATTTTTATGACATTTTCTGGTAGCAGCAAGATCAGATGATTTTCTAATGCAGCTAATGCCATGCACAGTAAGACATGCAACTGATACATTGAGATCAGAGGAAACCAGCTTACCTCCAGGCTAAATGTGGACACAAAGTTTTCTGGATGAGAATCGTATTCCTCTGCACAAAAACCTCCACCCTCTTTTCGCACAAGATGATCCTCTCGAGACACAACACAGGCATAAATCTTCTTATTCGCTACACATGGAATAAAAAAATTTTTCAGGCTGCTACTGGAGAACATGTTAATTATGAGTCTGGGTTCTGTAATAGATTATCAATAATGAAGACTCAAAATTTAGAGATACATTTATACTCTTGCCATAAGAGTAGATAATACACTCATATCCTCTAGAAGTCCTCATATAATATAAGCAGATTTTACCAAGAACTGAACTCAAGTTGAATATTTTGTTTTTTGTAAATATTTATTGAGAGTTTCATCAAAATCCATTAAAATTGCTCTGCCTTCTGGTCTAGTGCCCTCTGATTTCACCGAACCTTCAGGGATTATCGGAGAATAAACCTCAGGCCAGACACCTTCTTGGTTAATACAAGTTTAAAGTTAGTGTCATATAACTGGTAATTTATCATGGTCACAGTAAAGGTTCATGGACAGACAGATGGATAGATGTGGCAGGGTGGACGCAGCTAATATCATTGATGCAGAGTCCACATCATCTGAGTCTAGGCACTCGAGTTCAAGTCCAAGTACTAGAGGTTCGAGTCCTAAGTCCACCGTCTCCGAGTCTCAGTCATTTGGAACTTGAGTCCCTGACTGCATCCAAAACAAATATCCTTACAAGAACAATATAAAATGGAAATTTCAGATTACCATGTACATTTTTGAGTTATAGTTCACAAATGCTTTTACTATAGTGGTTAATTGCATTTGTAGCTCCTGATGCTGAGCAAAGCTTGGTATATGTATTGTTATAATTTTGTAATATGAGGTTAGTAGATCTCACATGTTTATAAGTCTTTATAATATGCGACAGAATTTTTTTTCTATTGAACTGGAGATGGACTCGGCCTGATTTCTCGAGTTCTTATCTCTGAGGTCGAGAACAAGTCAAAGTCCAAGACCCTCGAGTCCCAAGTCCGAGTCACTAAAAAAGGTGGATAAGAGTCCAAGTCCCAATTCAAGTCCTACATCACCAGCTTATATACTACAATACATCTCGTCAACAAGACAATGTCCTCAATTATACTATGCAAATCTTACTTACATCCCTGTTTAGCCACCTTTGGTAAATGAGCAGGTTCAATGTACTCATGTGGGAGCTCCTGGAACACTTCTTGGGCACCCTGTCAATAAAACACATTTGTTTGACTATCCTCACACCAACATGTTTGATAATAGCAAACCCACTGAAAAAAATGGTACTGTCCCATGATTTACCATTTTCTGTATTATTATCTAGCAATCAAAAGTGAGCAAAGTATTAAACTATACATGAATGCAACTGAAAAATATATAAATGTTCTGCAGATAAGCCATATCATTTAATAATATTATGATAAACGCAAAGTCATTTTCTGTTATATATTATCATATTGTAAAGGTCTTAACATCATTTGGAATATTTTGAAAAATAAAATAACAGGTATATAACATCATACATCTTACTGAAACATTATATTATTAAAAAAAAAATACATTTGATAAAATAAACAAATTAATCCATTTTTAATCCTAGCTTTTTACAATACCCAAATTCACAAATCAAATAATGTTTGTGTGATTTCATTAATTGATATGTAAGATTATGATACAATTACATCATATAATTCTTTACCTGTGATACATTTCCAGAGCCTGTGAAGACAAACACCAGTGGACCAATGGACTGCGGCATCAGGCCAAGGGAGATCTCGTATCCAGCATCACGGATGGCCTGTCTGGCCATGCCACTGTTACGGTAGTTGTGGGAAGGTCCAATGTGCTGTAAACAGATGTGTATAATATTACCAGTAAACAATCTTTAGACTGAAGTTGTATATGTGAAATCTGTGAATGGGAACAATGATGTCTGCTTCATTCATCCAAAAACTGATTCTGTGTATTATCATTTACCTTGTTACCAAAGGTTTTCTTTTTCTGAGATTTTGTGTGTTTGAATAAGATTATAACATTATTACGAGTAGTACTGTTTAAATGATCAGTAGATATGATTTTTAGGACCTGTTTATTGAAATGCGGTCCAGTGATGGATTATCCAGCATTTAAATCTATGAAGCAATGTAAAATGTACTTCACTCATGCTTTTAGTGGAAAAAAGAGAGTGTTACAACCTTAATAAGTTACATGTACCAGGCTACACCCAACAAAATCTACAGCCCATGAAGAACGTACTGCAATAAGTGTGCTGCAACTAATCCTCCTTCTCTTACACATTTGCAGAACCAGATGACAATAACATTTATGGTTTTGCATGAGTTTATAAAAAGTTATATAATATTGGTTCGTCTTTTACAACACAAAAATGCCCCAATATAGAGTTCCAGTCCCTGTGTCAGTATGTTGACAAGATTTTATCATCAGATGGATAGAAATGGTCCATATTTAATGATATGCAGTCTCTTAGTGCTTGTACTCAGCTTCCAAGTGACTTTTACACGTACCTTAAGGACTTGGACTCAATTTGCCTGAACTCAGTCTTGCACGCAGACTCGGATGTTATGGACTCGACTACATCACTGAATATTACAGCCATCCAATACAGTATAAAATATGTTAAAAATATAAGAGTCATACAATTACCATGAAAGGTGTATGATGACCCAGTGCCAGCAGCCTGAGGCCAAGGCCATGTAGTATGTTTATCATGCCAGACACACCGGCATACTTCCCAAAAGCCACCGTTCTCTGGCCACGATCATCAACCATCTTCTCATAGTCGATGAGTGTAATGTTCTGAAACATGCAACAAGACCATTTTTTTTTTATTTTAGTTTCAATTTTTTTTCATAATAATAGAAAAAAAAATAAACAAGCAAATTTGTGGAATTAATGTCCCCCGCTTTGGGATCTTGTTGTTTTTCATGCTTGATAAAGGACGGATAGACAGAGTGACAGACAGAAAGAAGCCACACACTCCAAAACAAATCCCAACCATGGTAGGCATGTGAGCAATCTCTGACCAAAATTTAAATGAAATCGGATAATATTTCGGAAAGTTATCCCACAGAAACAAAAACCTGACAAACTGACAGACAGACAAAGTGACAGACAGACGGACATTAGCCAGAAAAAATCCAAACCAAGGTAAGTATGAGAGCAATCACTGACCAAATTTTGAATGAAATCGGATAATATTTAGGAAAGTTATCGCACCTAAATGAAAATCTGACGGACAGAAAAACAGAGTGACAGACAGACAGACATGCCAGACACTCCAAAAACTATCACAACCAAAGTAAGCATGAGAGCAATCACTGACCAAAATTTGAATGAAATCAGATATATTTTGGGAAGCTAATTGTACAGACACGAAAACCTGACAGACAGACAGACAGAGTGACAGACAGACAGAAGCCAGACAATCAAAAACCAATCCCAACCAAGGAAGCAAGAGAGCAATCACTGACCAAAATTTGAATAAAATCCGAAAATATTTAGGAAAGTTATCGCATGGAAATGAAAACCTAACAGACAGACTAAGTGACAGACAGACAGAAGTCAGACACTCCAAAACCAATCCCAACCAAGGTATGCATGAGAGCAATCACTGACCAAAATTTGAATGGAATGAGATAATAAACGAAATTTGATCAATGGACAGACAAAGTGACAGACAGACAGACAGATGGAGAGACAGAAACCAGACACTCAAAAACAATTCCCTACCAAGGTAAGCATGAGGGCAATCATTGACCAAAATATGAATGAAATTAGATAATATTTAGGAAAGTAATTGAACGGAAACGAAAAATTTTAGGGATGGACAGACAAAGTGACAGACAGACAGATAGACAGAAGCCAGACACTTGAAAACCAATCCCTACCAAGGTAAGCATGAGAGCAATCACTGACCAAAATTTGAATGAAATCAGATAATAGTTAGGAAAGTTATCGCACAGAAACAAAACCTGACAGACGGACAGAGAGACAGACAGATGGACAGACAGACGGACGGACAGACAGACCAACCCAAATCAATGTTCCCGCATCCACAGAGCGGGGAACAAAAAAGTAGGATAACACTGAGTGTTTTTATAATGCTGTATGCAATGTTAAGATTTATAGAACAATGTAAGGCAAACTGTTAAAGCAGTTATTATCTTTGGTACAATATACTGAATTTAACTATCTGTAATTAAATATATAGACAAGATTTTTTTAAAATAGAAATTACATATTTCCCAACATGTATATTAACTGGAACTCTGAATATGATATACAAAGGACCAACTGAGTTTGAACCAGGAAAATAGAAACTTTCATCAAAATATGTATATACTCCATGATATTTTTTTTTAATTTTACAAATTTTGCTGAATTGTAAATTTTGTCACCATCATCCATTAACATCAGGCAAAAGTCATGAATTAGAATTACCATAATGATGACAATTGTAACATACCACAGGAGTGGCTTGAGTTTAGTTTACCTTTTCTAGGATGGAATCCAGCAATGGCATATTGGCCTCCTGGCCCTTAATGGTGTGAGAGAAGAAGGCGTAGGTCTTATCAGCCTCCAGGAGGTCAATCGGTACTTGTTTGACGCCAGTGATAAGGGAAGCCTCGCTCAGATCTTCATTTATCTCTGCTCCCACAGTAGCATATGCCTGAAAGCATATGATAACACACTTAAAACTTCTCACCTGTAAGGAGGTAATTACACCAAAAATCTAGAATATAAATTTAATTGCCTAAAACAACTCCAATTCAGTTATATTATAGGGAAAACACAAGGGCATGGAAAACACAAAGAAAATGCAAGGATACAGGGAAAATACAAGGGCACAGAAAAATCAAGGACACAGGAAAAACACAAGGACACAGGAAAAACACAAGGACACAGGAAAAACACAAGGACATGTATGCAAAACAAGAATTTAAAAAAATATTCTACCTACAAATCAAGAAAATCATATTTGGGTTTGATTTAAATTAAAAATAGATTTGAATTTTCTCCTCATTTTATGTAAGGAAATCAAATGTGTGACAATCTCTCCTCCTCTTTTTCTCTCTCTCTAGTTCTCTTTATTTGAGGGGTGACATACTGTTCCTCCCAAGTGCTGTGTGCATTCAAGTGTATTTGCATACAAAATATCTTAGTCTCAGTTAGTTTCTGAGATTCTACAAAACACTCTTACAACATTCTGTTGTCAATTGTTTTGACTGAATGAACAGGGAAGAAAACTAATTTAAATCATCATTTAGAAATCACAATATGATTTTCAATTCACTGGTAATCTTCATGTTTTTTGTCTTTGTTACAATGATTCTCCTTATTTTGGATATCTGACAGCTCCTTAACTGTCATCTTTTAAATTGCTGAACTTGCCCAAGACACCATTAGCTCTTGGGTGCCATCTTTTCATATCATCAGATTTCAGGGATAATAGACGGCAGATTATTTGATATAATAACAGTCAAACTGTTCCCAAGATTTGAGCTTGGATATCTGCAGCGTAAACTAAAATGTAGGTGGCACCACCTGTCATAAAATCAAGAAAGCTGCCTGGATGTATAAACATGCAAAATTTTAGGCAGATATGTGAAACCACTGCTGAGTTATGACTGATTTATCCCAGGGCAGACAAACAGACGGATGCTGTGCAAAAATGGTTGCAGGTGGCGCCACTAGTTTTGCATATGATAAAGAGCAATGTAAGATCTATACACATGCAAAATTTTGATCCAATCGGTCAAACGGTTCCCGAGATATGAGCTTGGATGTCTGCAGCATAAACTAGAATGTAGGTAGCACCACCTGTCATAAAAACAAGAAAGCTGTTCAGGATGTATAAACCTGCAAAATTTTAGGCAGATATGTGAAACCACTGCCGAGATATATGAGTGATTTTATCCCTCGACAGACAAACAGATGGACGCTGTGCAAAAATGGTTGCAGGTGGCCCCACCAGTTTTGCATATGGTAAAGAGCTATGTGAGATCTATACACATGCAAATTTTCAGGAAGATATGTCAAACCAGTCCGGAGATATAAGCATGGATGTCTGCAGCATGAACTAAATGTAGGTGGCGCCACCTGTCATAAAATCAAGAAAGCTATCCAGGATGTATACTCATGCCAAATTTCAGGTGAATAAGTCAAACCACTGAGGAGATATGAGTGATTTTAACCCAAGGCAGATGAACAGATGGACACTGTGCATACATGGTTCCAGCTGGTGCCACCATTTTTTGTATATGTTATAAAGCTATCCAAGGGCAAGATTTGTACAAAAAAATTTTTCCTGATCAGTCAAACGGTTCAAGATATGTAGGTTTATGTGTGGCAACAGACGCACAAATGGACGCTGGGCACAGAGGAAAGGTCAGAGGTCAAAGCAAATTGGTTAGGCACCAGTTCACATGTGGCCCGATAATTGGTGTAAGTTTTGGAAAAATCCATCCAGTAGTCTATGAGAAGTTCTCCGGAAACGAACGCCGCGGCGGTGGCAGCCGCGGAACCCGGTCAAAAACATAGTATCCGCAAAACTTTGTTTTGGCAGATATAATAAATGACTGTAAAGTCAACTTAACCCTAAAGAGCACAAAGGAATATGAAGCCAACCTGCATTGGGTATGCCCTGCGGTTGGATGGCTGTACGATGACCTTGACCCCTTCTTTGATTAGTTTTCTGACATGAGCTGGAGACAGTGGCGCCCTCCGCTCCCAGACGCTGTTGTCTTCTCTCCTGATGGCCATGACATTAGGAGCTCCGCTGGAGCAGCGACTCTGCTGCCACAGTCGGTGGCCATAGCTCCTCAGGCCCTGCTGGCACAGCCTCTGTGATTTGTATCGCCACATTCCTCAAGTGTTATCTGTAAAACATAATGTAAAGTAATCTATAAATGATAAATCATCATGACTATGTTACATCCAGTGTCCTCAACTGAAAATTTAGATAGAATTTATGTTTTCACCCACACTTGCCTTCCTGTGTGGAAGCTGTTTGTATGTTTGATTGGATTTTTTTTTTCTTGAAGAATTTTAGTCTTAATGCAAGGGATGGCCAATGTATTACTGAAGTGGATGCCAGACAGACTATTTTAAATGTTTATAAACTGTTTGTACAAAAACATAATGACACAGATGGTATAATGTCCAAACAATTCAAGCCAAATGATCAATAAACACAGATGATGTAATTCCTGTACACTGTTAACTGTTCACCAGCCAGTCAATACAACGTACACAGCAATATAATTTATTACTGTCATTTTCTGTATGCAGTCTCCCAGCTTGTGCATTATTAATGACAAATGAATTATTCAACGGTTCAAATTAAATTCAAATAAATTTTCAACAAGTAAATTGGCATGGCCAAGACCCAATAGTACACTGAATTAAAAAAATGCATTTTTTTCTACCTCTGTCACACCTGACGTCATCTGAATCTTGAAAGTTATTTTGACAGAAGGTCTGATTGTACTCAATAGATGTTTTTTTCTAACAAGCTGAATTCATTTAGCCCTTTGATCAAACTCAACAGAAACAAAGTTATGCAATGTTAGACATGCCAGAAGGCTTGCGTCATGGTGGTATAGTAAAGGTATATATCAAGTTAGTGTATAAAGGCTTAGTATTGTAGGGATTTAACTTAGTGACCATGCTGTGATCACCAGGCTTTAAGCTGGTATCACAGCATGATACAGGCTCTGCATCTGGTGATGACCCCTGTACAGTTAACACATGTATGTATAGGGGACCCCCCTGTGTGTTTGTAGTCTTAGTTTGCCATCATCATATGCAGCAGGTAGTCAAGCAGCTTTAATGATTTCAGGCTCACATATATTTCACCATTAGTTCTTAGAGGATCCAGGATATCTAGAATATATATTTTGTAATTATTGAGATATTTGAATATACATAGAAATTGTAATTATCCTAGACAATGGAAAACACCAGTTCTGTGTAATTTATCATATAAATATTTAATATTATGAGCTGAGATTTGGTGCATTAAAAGTAGTAAAGATGAAGTTTAATTAGTGTTAATTACAGGATATTTCATATTATATTACAGAAGTTATAGGTATATTAAGCCATGACACAAAACACAGAAATTCAGTTTGTAATGATTTTAGGGGTAGAAGTCATAGCGTCAGTCACCCTCAGCCAGCCAATCAGCTTCCCTAGCTGCTGGGGGGTGATTAAGACCAGATGCCCATTAACAGTCAGGGTCAGTTTTGAATTCAATCTGTGCTGGACTCCAGTAAACCAGCCAGGGGTCAGCCAGTCAGTTTACTACTGCCTGCCAGCCTGGAAGTTATGTATGTATTATTAAAATAAAATAATTGTGTAGACTATTCAAGGCGTCAAGATATTCAATACTTTACTGGGCATCTTGACAACAAAATTCCTACATGGTTATACCAGCCAGGTCCAGAGTTATGATTGGTTTACCAGGTACAGATTTGTTCGTAAACAACCTGTTTAATACCAGGAACCACTTACACATACCATTGGTGTACTGAGGTGCGTTTTTATTCTCTGCATTGATTAGAGGAATTTTATCTTGTCATTCAGATTTTCCATCAGTCACAACTTGTCAAAAACATTGCATCATTTCCACAAACCTCTGAATGAATCTGTTCGGAGCTTCTACAAAAGATTCAACTTGCCAAACTACAAACTAAATCAACCCATAGGCAGTGTTAATGCTAATGTTAACTAGAAATACTAACAGGCACTTACATGTGATATGAACATGTCATCAGTCAATATTATATTAAATATGAATCAGGTTATAGGCCAATCTTATGTATAAGAAGAACTAGAAAATTTTGTCCAGAGGAAACATGTATAAATCCAACCCCAGAGAGAAATAATTGAAATGTGCCATTTTTCATTTAGGAGCTGTATATATTTTCATATATTTTTTCAGTGAGACTGTTTGGAGGAGATATAACAGAGACAGGAACATTTATGAGCGTAGTTATTATATATACAAAATGTGTATGTTGCTGAGGCACTGGAAATCCAATATTTCTATACAGGCATTTTGTGGGTTATCTTACATTTCAATGAGATTTACTTGAGAGAAGGCCACAGGCAATTATGATCACTGAAGAAATTAAACATTAAAGGGGCCCAATCACCTATCTGACCTTTGTAAACTTAAGGTAATTCCTTGGAGCTTGTATTAAATAGATCAGAAAATGTGGATATCACAGCACACAGACTGCTTGTTTTATTTATATCAACGTGTTTATGATATGGGGGGCCCGCCAAAATAAGAAAAACATAATCAAAAAGGGCATCTGGTGGCAAGTCAAATAAGCCAAAGCTTTGCAAATGGCATTTTGCAACAAGGGACCTTACTATCTAGGCATACAGTGAAAACTGGTCTGACAGACACCTCATTTAGGCAGACAACTGGCTATAACAAACAGGATAGTTAAGTCCCTTTAAATTCCCTATATGTTATGTATAAGTGGAACTTCTATAAGGCAGACACCTCACTACTGCGGACAACGGACAGCAGATTTTAACTCAAACCAACATTCTAAGAGTAAATGAACCTGACGAATGCGGACATGATACGCCATCTTTGGCCGTCCCTGATCACTAGCCCCGGGCAATATTAAAGGCCACCAGTCCTGTTGTTGTTCCTGTTACTGGAACACAAAGGATTATGCAGTCCCCAGCTGTTACCTTAATGCGTGGGCATGCTCATGTCACGGTATGATTTGCTCATAGGATAAACACAGCAAATATGAAGCTGTAAACATTGTGTAACTATATTTCACGGTTGATCATTCACACATTGGGAAGCTGCATATTTTTCACTTGACCGTGGGGTCATTAAATTGATTAAACAGCTACCGATTACCCATGCGTCCCTGATCTCACCACACAATATCTAACTGTAAAATTAGCCACTTTCTTGTAGCAGGCTGTTTGATATTAATTAATCAGCATTGCTCAAAATATCTCAAACTGATCTGCTCAGTGTCAAACATTTGCTAACTCTGTAGCTGTTTGTACCGTGCCACCTGTGCAAAAGCTCCTCTGAGCGCTATCTGAGAAAGTAAAACTTATTGGACTGAGTGAATCAGGGTAAAAGAGCATACTCAAGTATATGAACATTGTTTTTACAGATGTCTTCATAGACTTTTCTCCTAATATTGTTCACTACTTGAGATAAGTAAAAATAATCATAGTTTGTATATGAATATTGAAAGCATGACATGTGCATAAATATTTTGTACATAAACATGACATCTGATATAATACAAAAAACACATTCTTGCAGCTGTTTGTTGTCTTTATTTATAATGTCTCATTTATCAACTAAGGTCAACCTGCCTAATAAGGACACCTCACTATTAAGGACAAAATGATTGAGTCCCTTGACTGTCCGCTTTAGACATATGCATCTTACCACCTAACTTACATGTTTTCCCCATTTGTCAACATTGCTGTGTTTACAAACATGTTGTTCATACATTCTTCACAGAGACCTTATAAGAAATGTTCATAACCTGAATTACCAAGCATCATGTCAAGCATAAGTCATGTGCCAACCCCCCAAAAGTGATGATCTTCTGAATGAAATTACAAGAGAGAAGCACTGGACACTCATGTCTATTTTATGATCTTTTTGATAAAAAAAAGGTCCTGCAAATCAAATTCTAGGTCACTTTTGTCACTCAGCCATAAATCTTTTATGACCTGAATCTTAAGTATGTCAATGAAAAATGTTCACAGATTTATGACAAGTAAAATATATGATTTCTGTTCTATATATGTATCAGATTTAAGATTATAATTCATGAAATGAAACAAATGTATTCCCACAAAGTATTATGATATTACCAAAGAAATAAGACACAAGAATAAGGCAAACTTAACATAGTAACAGATATGTTACTGAATCTATAAAATGTTCACTGTGAAAAAGAACATCTAAGATTCTTAAAACCATATAAAGTTATTTTTGTACCATGATAGTTTATAACATCACTACAGGCTAGCCTAATTATTAAGGTTATTTTTTGGCATTGGAACCAGGTTCACTGCCAAGCAAAAAGAAATGAAATTTATTTATAGCTTGACCTACTAACACAGAACTTTGGGTTACTTACCTTAAGGTATTTACACTTTGAAGCTCATGAGAGTAAGTAAACAAATGCCACTGGCATACCAACTAGACTGTTCTTAGTGAGCTACCAGTTCATCCACCACAGAATGACACCATCTTGTTTAAGCTATCTATAGTGAGAGCTGACACTCTCACTGGGTCAGACTTATGATATATGCGACAAAAACAGGTATCATAACAATAAGTACTAGAACAAGATGACATCCCAAAACTCAAACACAAAGCACACTTGCACATATTTGTAAATTTTTTTTATTCATTCAGTAATTGTTATGCTTGATATTAAAAAGACTTATAATATCCCTCTGTACATAGAATTTTATATCATTAATCATTTAATGTGATCAGTCCTTGTAAAAAATTATTATAACATTCATAAAGTATGTAACAAGGTTATTGTTACAATCAACTGCCAAGTACAATTAAACTAATATCTTTTAACTGTCAGATCTCAGTGATTCAATTACATGTCATATAATAAGCTATGTTGTATATTTATATGTTGTTAAGCCAAAAAGAGTAAATTAATAAATTCAAGGAATAATTTTTTACAATGAGAGGGCAAGTGACTTTTCAGCTCTGCCAATCCCTTTTAGCACTTTCAGTCATAATAAAGCCCTGATGTTATTGTTAGATGGAAGATACAGTATTATATGTTTAATTAAGTATTAACTCTTTACTGTTCAGATTAGCCTGCAGATTGTCACACTCCTACTGTTCAGATTAATTTTGCATTTTTAACACATTTTGACATGAATCTATATAAGAAACATTAACTAAGTAAATGTTCAAGATATCTTTGTGAGATATTTAGCATTTACTGTCAGGTATCTGTGCTTTATGTTAATTATGTTATTTTTGCATACCTCATTTTATATGTATGTAACTTAGGTAAATAAAGGTAAAATGTGTAAAAAATGCAAAATTAATCTGAACAGTAGAAATGTGAAAATCCACAGGTGTAAAGGGTTAAATAATATGTATTAGCAATGAAATGGAAACATGATTTCAGATCATCAAGTAGTCATGAAATTTTGGTATTTTTTTAGGAATTTTAATAGTCCTGATATGGCTGATGACCATGAGCTTTAACAGCCCTTCAAACACACTGCAAATATCAATCTGTTCTCCTTCAATTAATTAATCAAAGCTGTCGATTTGTGACCAAATCGGGGGGGGGGGTAATTTTTTCAGACACGGTATCAGTCATTATTAACCAATCCTGTTTATCCACAGACTGTATCACTGTTCAAACAATATTTCATTGGGGAACAATACCTGCCCTGCAGTCACACATTCTGGTTGGCAATATTCCAACATAGCTGCCAAAGTTAGCACTGTGCTTTAGTTATTTTTAAAAACACACACATAGCCAGTGCCAGGTTCTAAACAGATACAGAGATAAAAAGACTTCAGGAAAGTGGCTGTGGAGAGACCAAGAGCATATCTGTCAAGGTTTGTGAGAAAAAAAATGGGTGTCCAACAACCATGACTGACAAAGTCTGTTGAACCAATACCAAGTTGAGTTGCAGTATTACTGAAGTCTAACTGAAGAATCTATACATGTATGTATAGCTACACAATAGCAGTGCACTTACCTAGATCTGGCCTTTCCTTGGGCTACCTCACAGCACCAGGATACAGGACAACAGTCATTATCAGAAATAAAATGGCTTAATATAGCCTAGGCCTGCTGTGACCTTTGTAGTCAGACCGGACTGGGCGTGACTGTGAAGGCTGGTCAGCAGGCCCTGTATGCCATGAATATAAACAGACAAATCATGAGTCCAGGCTAGGTTTTGAATTCAGCATTATTTATATGCATGGACACATCCCAACCAACTGCACATGGTCTGATCTGGGAGTATTACATGGTCATCAATGGATTTCAAGTTTTATAAATTAATGTGTCCACATATAAACCAAAATTTATAACCTATAGTAAAGATAATAGAACACAGGACTTTCATTCAGCAGGCATTCAGACCCATATTAATTAATGTAACACATAATGGTACTTAGATGCAACATTCTGCAGAACAACTCGTTTTAAAAAATCTCTTGTGCCATACAGTATTAAACTTTATAACTCATAACCACCTAGATGTTTAGAATTATGTAAATTTACCTGCAACATTATCTGTTTTATCATTTTTACATGCTTAATTTTACATGCATAGTCAATACTTAATGTGTTATTTTTATGTAATTTTATGTATTATTTTAATGTATTTATTTTTATGTAATGAATTGCAAGTCAACAAAAAAAGTCCTGGAACTGAAGGCTAATAAATTCTACCTTTTCTTACCTTATCTTATTCACTACTACTGATGTCATCATGCAAGGCTTTATGATCAGTCAGATAGAGTTTTTTGGCTTTTTCTTAACCAAACTATAAACAATAGTAACATAAAAATGTTGACTCGATGAAAATCCCTGAGTGTGGTGTCTGATATTTACTATTATAATGGGTTCTAACTGACATGTTAAGACATACTGTTGTCTTATGTTTTTCAGGGACAGACAGAGGATTTTAAAATGTGGGGTAACATGAGCTTAATTACATGCATATAGTGAGGACATGCAGTTGCACAGGGGTTGCTTAAGGTACCCAAGGACTTGAGAATATATAGAAGAGTCACACCTATTCAGGATGTATAAACATTTTGAAAATAAAGAGTTGTTACACTGCAATCTAGGATAGTTTAAGAATCAATTATGATGTAACACATATTCACTGATCAACTTTCCAAAATTTTAAGCTTGGGAAGGGGCACTGCAATCCCTCCCCCCCCCCCCCATTATATCTAAAATACCTTGTTTCTTTAGGTTAACCTTTTCAGGAAGAAAGTGAAATCATAGCACAACAAAAATAATGATGAGATAAGATGCAAAATATAAAAGACACATAGGTGGACCCCTCCCCCCCCCCCCCCCCCCGGCTTAGCTTCCCATTTTTGTTTGAGCTGCCTTGCATACCTTAATATGGTACGTCCCTTTCAGTAAATTAGTATTGCATCTATAAATGAGATAAGAGATCAATTTGATATCAAGTTTATCCCCTTCCTAACTATTTCTCTCTCTCTCTCTCTCTCTCTCTCTATATATATATATATATATATATATATATATATATAATTCCTCTGTTTCAGCCAATCTCTTTTTTTTAAAGAGACCTCATAGTAATGCAGTGGCTGGAAATGTAAGTTTCTGTCTGATGGACTATCACATCTTTTCCACCACAACAAGTTTTGTTACAGTTTATATAATTGGTAATTGGTAATTTTTATTTTATTTTATTTTATATTTTTTTACCTCAGATTGTATGTAATAATCAGCCTAATAATAATATGCCCCCAGCATAACAAGGGGCATTATTAAGGATATTATGAGCAACTGAACAAATGGCCTTGTTATACTTGCTTTAGATATTTGATGTTCCTATTTATAGAGATGCTGAGTGAATTGAGGGTTAAAGTTTTGTCTTTCCCTTGTGCCCCCAGTGTAACAAAATCCTGGATCCACCACTGTGATAAACAGAATAAAGCAAGAGTGACAAATATAAAAAGAGTTGTGGGAAAACAACATCTGCTGGAAGAAGTGGAAGTAGATCAGCTAAAAGAAATAAATTCTATGTACTGGTAGGTAGACAGACAGATAGCTAGATAGATACCAAATGTCCAACATGACAAGCTATATATACTGACTAGAAAAAAAGCATCAAAATTGGTTTTCATTCACTTGTAACCATGACAGTCTCCTCTCATAATTTAACAAAATCTAGCTTTAAAGTTTTTGTTATTTATGTTTGTACTGAACGACATCAACACTAACGGACATATGCTTCTAAAAGTAGATACAGGTAGGTCGATGAGTACATGATCTGGTGATATATATATGTACATACAGGTTTTTATTAATACACCTTGCCTGTTATCATACTTTCCCTTTAATTGCAGGAAGTGAAACACTCTGATAAGACACAAGTGGTTTAGGTTATATAGGTGTTATTTATCAAGCTTACAAGTGCTCCACATCAAACTGAGTATATACAGAGGTCAAATGTTATCTATATATATAGGCTGATTATTCAATCAAACTCTTTATAAATACGTACCACAACAGATAAGAGACAACAGGCAATAATTTCACGCAAGATCCTGTTCTTATACAAACAATGTTTGTGTCAACATGTGCATGTGTAGTTGAATTTTATAACTGTTTGTGTGCTTGTCTTGTACAGTAGGCCTATACATGTGTGTGTGTGGCTTTATTCCATGAAACTCTGCAAATTAATATGTCCTACACAGCAAGAAAACTATAAACATCAAGCTCTGCCTCATATTGTTTTATGAGTAAGTAGAGGTGAATGACCTTGGAGGAAGATAATATAATGTGTAATACAATGTAACAGAATGTATACTTTGTTGACAGGTTGCCAAAAACAATAGTGCCTCTAGTTACAACATCATGGATGACAATAACAGTCTACAGTAGCTAATTTTCATGACATCTAACCCTTAATTTCTTTCTGTGGAGCTTTTTTCAGTGTATACAGCTCAGAACTGCAATATACTAGAACTGCAAGGCTGTAACCTTGCTGTCACCTGACATTAAAACTTCAGGTAGCCTTTCTTCAAGCTAAACTTGCTACCTGATTCCAAGGACAAAACAATCTATATCAGTCATTAACCTATTTGTTACATAATACCACCAGAGGCTAAAAATAAACAACTCGATTAACCTTCACATTTATGATGCAATGTCCAATGCCAAGGCAAGTACAATAAATTATTAACAGAATATATACAAGTCAAGAGAATATCTCCTGATTAACCAATATATGAGTGCTTGTTTTATGCCATGTGTTTACTATAGGCATATAAAACTTTGTTCAAGGGCTGTTTTGCAGACTTCATCATACATGAAAGATTTGTACATGCAGACTTACAGCATTCAACAATTAGTCACAGTCAATAAGTCTATATAGTTTTCACCAAATTAGCCACCTTTAGTAAATCTCTCATTTGCTCTGTGTTGAAGTGCTGACACCTGAATAACAGTCAATATTATAATTCCATTAGATTTATAAAGATTATAGGCTGCAGATTTCTTTTTAGAACCTCGAGAAAGGATTTGCAACTTTACTATCTTACAATGAGCATGGACCACTTTGGAAAAATACCAGTACTTTAAATAGGATAATTGAAATGCTTTTCATGCTTAGAACTAACTTCAAAAGTATCTTACCAGGAATGTATAGCACTTTGTTAAAATATGATAGGAACTGGATATTTGTTGCCAGTACATATAAATGTTAAAAGAATCTGAATAAAATTAGAATGGCAAGATTACTAGGATAATAAAGTCTGCATAATTCTACTCCAGATAAAGACATCCTGTGTGCAGAATTCTTCTAATTAAGATAATTTTAAAAAATAATGATTTAAATACGGCCTCTGGACAACACTTGGGAAATGATAATTTAATGTCTATTATAATATACTGATACTGAATTTGATTTTAACCAATTATTGATGCCATTCCATTATCTCTGTGACTTTCCTGTTTTTAATTTTTTTTTAAATACTGTCCAATATATGTTATATATAAAACTTAAAGTAAGGTATTAACATAAAATGTGAATGAAAGGGGATCATATATAATGTTATTTTAAAATTTAAAACAGTATACTACAGGGTTAGGTGCATGTGGTTCAACAGATAATTAGTTTCTTGTATCATTTTGGAACAAAAATCACTCAGAGTGGCCCATCCTACTACAAAGTCCATGCACAGGTAGGTGTGTCATTTAAGGGGATGGTCTCATCTTTAATTCATTGCAGTATCATCTGGTCTGTAGTCAAAGGGATGTCCTAACCATTCACTTTCCTATTAATCAAGTGGTTTACATAACCATTGTCCATTTACATATGATTACAGTTTCACTAACAGCTGTTTACTGGACATGAATACTAGCCATGAACAAATGACTGTTAAAGCATTTATAATGAACTGATGGGCCCATATTCAGTTGTGATGCCAGTGAGACAAAATGAGTCATACAGAAAAATACACAGCAATGGCTATCCTTTACCTACTGGATCAATATCACAGTACACAACCAGTAATCTTAATATTAATTATTGCAATAGAGGAATCAAAACAAAAGAATACATTTTTTCATGAAATGCAGCCAAAAGTGTTACTCTTGACGCGTGCCCATTCACCTACCTTTTGAAAAAGAATATGTGATTTCTTGCTTCTTCTGTATATATATATTAATATTAATGATCTAGGGGTAATTTTGTTTCTTATTTATAAAGGCCTTCATCAGGATGTGTGAACTTTTTAATAGGATATCTGTAAACACAATAATGTTGACAAAAACATAAGGTGGTAGGTTGCATATATGCAGAGGTAGATAGGTCACTTGTTGCAAAATGCCATTTGCAAAGCTCTGGCTTTTCAGACCTGCTGTCAGATGCCCTTGTTGAATTTGTTTTATTTAGGTGGGCCTCACATATTATAAACAGGTTGGTATTATACTATAATAAAAAAAAGCAGCCCATGTGTGGTGATATCCACATAATCTGGCCTATTTTTATAATAGCTCAAAGGGATTACCTTTAGTTTGTAAAGGTCAAATAGGTGATTTAGCCCCTTTAAATGTAAAAGCTTTATATATTTTCCTGTTCCTTGCACAATTACTTGGCTGTCATTCATACAAGAAAGAACAAATATGAACAGAAATTTACCAATATTAAGATATCAATAAAATATAGACTGGAAGTGAATCCCATATCTTATGTTTCTAAATTAATACACATATGATGATAGTAAAAGTGAATAAGGCAAATTATTTCAATTTTATGACTACATGCAAAATGTTTATCCTGCAACAATAACAAGGTGGTTGATTTTTTAGGACCTAAAACAATGTCAAGTTTTCACCCTGAAGCTCAGAGAAGCTATAACAGAGAAGGTAACACTCACAGTGACTTCATTTCATGCAAGGGTACTCATTAAGACTAGTCTACATGTCAAGTTAGAATTTTCTAGATCTATAAACTAAAAGGTTCATGATTTTTACCTGCTTACTTGCTAGCCAGCTTAGATCACAAACAATCAGACAAAGGACTACATGAGCTGACATTTTTATGAACACATTGTGAAAAACATACACAACGGCAATATGTGGCTGGCAAGCATGAAGCACAGGAGAACTATAACTCTTGCAGATCCAGAGCATGAGAGAGGCCTGTTGTTATATATCAATGATTTTTCAGGTCTGATACACAGTGGTGAGCACACTAGTTCTTTGACCAATATCTAGATATGGAACACACTGAAGGAAACCTCACCTGTAATTCAACTGACAAATAAGGATGCAACATCAATGCTCAAGTCTATCTGATACTTTTTATGGAGATTATGTTCTTCAATGAAAACTAATTTGTTAGTAAGTGGGATTCTTTTTAAATTTTATGAATGCAGGTGGCATTTCATATGGTCCTGTCATATAGCATGAATAAATAACATGTTGTATTATAAATCTAGTTGTTATTTATTTTTTATTCAGATCCATCATTAATTTTTGCTCTCTCTTATTTGCTCAACCTGTAAACAAATATTAGAAGGCTTTTAATGACCTGTTGGTGTTAGACATGTTAGCTACCTACCACCCCTCTTTCACTATAAGTGGACTGACCCATTGAGGCATTGACACTCCTTTGATAAAATAGGCTGTCCTTAGGGAAGGAGCAAGGGGGGAAGAGGACCTCACTTGGTCTCCATTGCCTGTATGAGATAGAAGTGTCATCAAAGTGGCTGCTATCCAGCCATTGGTGTTAACAACTACAAAGATTGGTAACCTGGTGAATATACACCTGCTTCTCATAGGATGGCACTAAGTTGATTCACTGTGATATACTAAGGAGCTAAACATTAATCTACATAAGGGAAAAACTTTTGGTAGTATGCTTCATAATTGTATATAATTCTTTAATGATTTAGTTTAACCAAAGTACTGGCAGTATAGGATGTTTCAGCTTGATAAATTCAACCATTCCAAAATCAGACCCTTCAGGTATTTTGTAATTTTAAACTGCAGTGTTTTTTTTTTTGTTTTATTTGTGGTAGAAATCCTACATGTTGCACTCTCTACTAAATATGTGTGAAGGCAATTCTAGGGTGAGAAGGACATGTTAAGACTTGTATATAAAAAAAAAGAATTCTGGTTGAATAATTAACATGTATGGCAAAAGGTGCATATAGGCTCAATGTATAGCTCAATGCTCATGTATAGGCTCAACTGAGCATACAATCATAACAGCTCATTAAGATATATTATCAAGAGAATCAAAGTTCTGAAGGGCATCTTTTGAGATACATCCAGATAGTGGCACTGATCCAGTAGGACTTTTAAAAAATATATGTGCTTAAATATACAGCAATACTGTTGAAAGATCTTAAATAACACACACACATGATATATATATATATATATATATATATATATATATATATATATATATACATATATATATACATATATATATACATATATAAATATATTACTAAGTTAATTTATTGTTAAGACAAAATAATGCACTGGTACTGGTAATATCATGTCAACTGATATATGAACTTAACTATGGTCATCCCTAACCTTGCAATATTGCTGAAAATTTCCTGTTCCCAGTGTCAGCCAATTATGTTTCCGGAAGTTATACTGTCCTACCATTAGCCCTAAATAAGGTTGGTCACACTCAGGTGTCTTGCCTCTCTCTCAGTAGTAATCAATAGATATGTCAGTGCTCACACACCATGACAACATTTAGTCTCTGCCCAGTAGTAGGCCAATGCTCAGACACCTGAAGGTCAGTTTCTTTGAACTCTACAAAAACTGACCAGTGGTCAGTTAAACACAGGATAACCTTGACCTATATGTACCTTCATGCTTCAATAAAGGGTCAGCTGATAGTCTGTTAACTCAAACTGGGTTAAGAATATCCCCTATATCCTGTAGTATAATAGAAGGGAAGGGAAAGGGGGGGGGGGGGGGGTAGCCTGGGGGTTCAGGTATTGAGCTGTAGAGCTGAAGGCCTTCTGTCTGACCCAAATCAGGGTCTCAAAGTCTAAACATGAAATCATAATGGAAACTCAGGAGGTTCACGGTTGTATTTATGACATGTTGTGACTTATGGATTATTCTTGCCAATGAAAAACTGAAGGCTTCATAAAAACATTATCATTCTTATTGTATGGTTATCTTAATTAATGTTCAATACAATGTGCCTTATGTTAAGTTTAAATTCTAATTTTTAGTCTTTAAATAAGCAGGTCACAAAGCAATTTTTTTTTATTTAATTTGTTTATGTCTAATTGAGATATGACTTTATAATTAAAGGAGAAAACAAAGAAGATGAAATATCAAACTAAACGTTTCACGTGTTATATCCTTGACATTATGAGTACCAGGTACAAGGCTTTTAATAGGAAGAATATCTGAAGAGCTGGGACACTCAGGCTAAAATTTTGGGCAGTCCCAAAGAGTTTAGAGGGTCCCAAGGGGAGATGATACATGTCCAGTTTTGAAGGATTTTATAAAATTTTAATCCTTTTTTTCTATCTTCAATACTTATCAAAATATATATGATTAGAAAATGTGTCATATATAAATATATGCTTACAGTGAAATGAAAGCCTCAGTCATCAGTGCAGTGTTTACACTACAACAGGTTCATTTAAGGCAGCCAGTGACGGTCACTGACTGCAGCTACAAGGTCCTTAAGCCAAAAATTTTCTCGTCCCAGAGGCTTGGACCCTTAAACCTGAGCGTCCAAAAGAGATTTCCAGCATCACATACTCTTAATTACCCCCACATTCCTGAAAGCTTTGGAGTATTTAAATTATTTATATAATATCAATCACACTTAGAACAGATATATATCTGAGTATGAGTATCTTGTCCATTAATAATTTGATAAATAAAATTTCAGATTAACTATTCAATGATAGAAAACAGTGATTTAATTATAATTCTTGTCAGGTAGTGATAAAAATCGGTAGAACAAATTACATGAGTATCCTGATACCACCTAGATGTATGTCCAGATGTACAAATGAAGCTGTTGCTATCAACCAAGCCAGAAGATCCTACTGTCCCACTTTATCCAAAAGGACACCCAGATAAACCATGGGGACTTTATTAACCACCCCTCTCTATGCCAGGGACAATGCAGAGCTAACACACATGCATTTACTCTGTGAAGTGCTATTCAGCTAGACCTCAAATAACGTTTTCCTGTCTGGGCTGCGCACACCACCAGACGCGTCATGCATGTAGGCCATTTCTCCCAAGGTCCTTTACTTTCCCTATGTGCACTCTGTGCTCAGAATCTGCATTATCCCATGGATAGTTACTTCAAATACAATTTGCTGCAACAGTAGGCATGTAGTGTTTTTACAGGGCTCCAAAGGCCAAGTTTAGCATAGTATACTAAATATTATATACAACATGTTCTTAACAGTTCAAATATTTAGATAATTAATTTAATTTAAGAATATACAATCACTGTTAACCCCTTCCACAGACCACACATTTATGTATATGACTGGTCTGTAATGCATACATGTGACCTACCCATAATTCATGTGCAGCGCAATTTAATACTTTTCAAGTATATAGCCCTATAAAAGTATAAATCTTAAGCTAGCATTCCATATATATGAGTATATGGTATATTACATGCATAGTGGTATATATATATATATGATGCAGCTAGAAAACAGACAACTGTGATTCTATTAATAGTTAAAGGGGCCCCTTCACCTACCATTTATAAAAAATTACATGATTTCTGGCTTACTCGGTGAATATATTAATGTTCTAAGGTTATTCCTATTTAGAAAAGTTCTTATAACATCCCTAAGGAAGATGCAGGAGCTTGTTTACAAACAAGTTGTTAGTAAACAAAGCGATGTTGACATGTGGAAAAACTATGTAACCTTAGGTAGTTGGCTACATATATACAGAATAAGGAAGTTCATTAGTTTTTAAATGCCCTTTGAAAAACTTCAGGTCATCTTGAAGTCACCAGAAGTCCTAGTTAAATGTGTTTTGATTATTTTTGCGAGCCCCCACATACTACAAACAAGTGGATATATACAAAATGAACAGCCTGTGTGTGGATTGATTGGTGTTTTCTTACCTATTTTAATGAAAGATACTTTAGTTGACAGAACTGAAATATGTGACTTGGCCCCTTTAATGTGAATGCAATAATGAATGCAACAAATCTGGCCAATAGTATGCAGTTGCATGAGTAGAGACATCATCTGCCATAGGAATACCCTATCACTTAAGTCCAAGTGTGAAATTTCCTCGTCCATAATTAGGTTTGTGTCCTCAATGGTAACCAAGAGAGAGGGAAATGTTCTGTGTGCTGTAAATGCATACATATATATAGGTATATGTACTGCAAACATATATATGAATTCTCTCCAAGAGAATATATGATGTGTCAGCTCCTAGCTACATACACATACTTAACACATAGGTACCTACTGCATATTCATATATGGAATGCACTGTTTACTTCGATGACGTGTCATGGGAAAAAAATGTAATTATACTCTGAAAATTAAAGTCATTGAGAAAATACTCAGTGCAACAAGTAGGTATGCATAATGCTCTGCATTCCTGCCACTAGTAGAGAGGAATGTAGAATGATATATATACCACTGTTGGCTGGTTTTAAACTACCTGGCATATGGTTATCAAGGCATGTGTCATAATGTGCACTGTCTTGATCTGAAAAAAAACTAGCAAAACCCCATCAGATTCTAGCCAGACATGCAGAGTGCAGAAATATTAGTAAAATGATATTAAAATTATTAAATAAATAAAAACTTTAATAAGATTTAATACAGAGCAAAAATTATAAATGATACAATCATACAACTTGGGCATGGAAGCCATAAATGAGAACAGCCAGACGTTTTGCTGGAAAATTGTGCTGAAGAATGTACAAACTGACAATGTGTTGGTTTAAGTCAAGTGTGGCCTGCCTTCTTAAAATAAAGGCACAATTAAATATTTTCCATCCAACTCCAATAAGGATTTCATTATTTGTTATCCAGTGTTTAGACCAGCAACATACAACATTTACTGAAGAATGTGCATTACATAGTATATATAATAATAAAATATGAGAAAAAGTATAGTCAAAGGCCTCCTTTATCGTTAAAATAAAAAAAAGGATTTTCTGTCCACCTCCAATAAGCCTACAAGGGTATTAGTATTTTTCACTGATGTTCAGATTGGTAGTTAATATTTCAGTATGTTGCTAAAGAATTTGCATACTGTTGCATGACAACATCTAGGCTCAAGTAGAGAGGCAAGGGCCAGGTACCTGCCTCATTAAATTATTAAGGCATGAATGAATGCTTTAAACTAAATGACAATAAACAGAGGAGATCTAAGTCTCATTTGTTCATTTGTATACAAGTACATGTAGTTCATGAACATACACACCTACTTGCTCTGGTTGTCTAATTCATTTACCAGTCAATGTTATCTTTTTGATTTCTTATATACCTGCTCCATGCTCTGATAAACTTTATCCCGCTATCTGCTTCCATTCTCTTCTGGGGAATTTTTATGTGACCAACCTAGAAATGGTCCATCATGCAGTGTAGCAACTTGGCTTCACACATGCTGTTTGGAGCCAACCACCCAAGGGCATTCCCTTGTATTGTTTATAATGAGAACACAGTTAATTTTATTTGGAATGTTTGCACACAGATTTGTACATATTGCTATTCAGTATCATGAAATGGTTTATTTATATTTATATATATATATATATATATATATATATATATATTTATATTTGTCCAAAATAGTACAGTTCAATATAAAAGGAATGAAAATATATAGAAAGAAGGAATAATAAAAGCTCAATGCAGATAGTTATTGCAAAGGTTCACTAGACCAATCCTCCTGTAACAAAGTTACTTCATACATGTGAAATATCCATTTGGGTTAATACTCAGGAAAGGACAAAATATATGCGGTAAAGTACAGGAAATATGTGGAAATTAATTTTTATATTTTATTACATAATCTTGTATGTAGTAATATATGGGAACCTCATGATAATATGTTTCAAGTTCATTAGGTATTGTATCACTTTATCATTTATTTGTTTAACAACCAAAAAGTGCTGGTAAATTTTTTGTTCAAAATCACAATTCAATTTAAACTGGAAGAATGTCAGGTTAAAACACCCATGTTAATCATGCAAGTAGTTTTTAGCATTATTTAAGTCTTAAATTCAGATAACAAATGTAAAACTAGACTTCTTCCAACTGTCATGTATACAGTACAACAATCACAGATCTCTACCCAACCCCCACTCCCCACTACATGCCAGTGAAATGTAACAACCATTGATTGGCTCTGGACACTCCTCACTGGGCTGGTATACATGTGTTTTTCTGAAAACGCGTACATTGCTATGATAAAACAGTCTTAATATCATAAGAGGTCGATAGAATGGTAACAAGATGGGAGCAAAATATGACCTATTATTTAATAAGAGTACTATCTCCTAAATTATAGCACAGGGAAAGTCTAAACTAGATTTTTTTTCAACCATTTTACTGCACCTGTAACAGATAAGGAGATAATCAACATTAATGATCTAAACAAAGCTTACTTTTATACCTGAGTGACCTTGAAAAATCATTCAAGGTCACTGAAACTGGGGTAAACTTCAAATGAAAGGGGCCCAATGACCTATCTGACATTTAAAAACTAAAGGTAATCCCTTAGAGCTTTTATAAAAATAGGCCAGAAAAAATGAGTATCACCGAACACTGGCAGCTTTTGTTTATATCAATGTGTTTATATTATGTGGGGGCCCGCCAAAATAATCAAAACAAATTCAACAATGGCATCTGGTCGCAAGTCCGATAAACCAGAGTTTTGCAAATGGTGTTGCAAACAAATGACCTTTCAACCTCTGCATATATTCTACCTACCACTTTAGGTTATATGTGAAAAAAAAAAAAAAAAAAAGATTAACAGGTCTGGAAATGGGGGGATCCAGGCTGCAAAATTTTGTCTGAACCCCTTTAAAAAAGCTTGCAGTGGATGAAAAGGGGGGGGGGGGGGGGGTCTGAATCCCCTCGACCCCTTCCCTGGATCCACTTTTGGTCCGAAGCCAGAAATCACTCAATTCTTTTTTAAAAAGTAGGTGAATGGGCAGCTTTAAAGTAACTGGTCATGGAGTGAGTATAGAATCCAGTCTACATGGACGAGGTTATGGGTGTGTACGGACGGACGTAATGATGTTTAGGATTCATGTAATGGAGAAGTATGAGGCATATCGATGTCATATCATCAGGCATGTCATGGCTTATGTT
The DNA here is from genome assembly GCA_026874595.1 of Sipunculus nudus. NCBI lineage: Eukaryota > Metazoa > Annelida > Sipuncula > Golfingiida > Sipunculidae > Sipunculus > Sipunculus nudus. The sequence continues at coordinate 44,408,514 of CM049306.1, read as the reverse complement.
GATTACTACTAATATGAGACGGTCCAGTCAGTTTAGACCAATCTTGGAAATGAAAACCGGATTCTATACTTGGGCCCTGGTGCTTAGGGTACATCCTGTATAAGAATCATTAAAACTAGATAAAAAAATGGGCAGAACTATAGAAACCGGGCTTCAGCCTACTGCCGGTAAAACGGGTGTCGCATAATAAATTGTTTCCTGGAAAAGGCCGATACATATATCATTTTCCTCAGAATTCCCGTATTTAATTTTGCTCATAGCTGGAGTTTATTATATTAGAGGAGGAGGGGTCCGGGGAACCTGGGTTCCCCGTCTGAATGGGGGTGTGGGGGCAGAGCCCCCATCTAATAGTAAGTGGTTTCCCATTTTCGCGATAGATACCTCTTCAATCCCAGATATAAATGAACAAAACTTGCTCCTGCTGGTATCTCGTCTTCACAGCGTGCAGGGCTTCTAGTCCAGAGATCGTAGGTTCGAGTCCCGATTCAAGCGACTTCTGATGCTTAGTTACTGTAGTTGTTTATGTTAGAAGAGTTGAGTGTAGGGACATTTACAGGGAAAAGTAGGACTAGGAGTTAAAATAGGGAATGAGAGGTGACAATTTTATTTATATGTTCCTCAATACAAGCGAAGCCCGCGTTCTATAGTGGCTCCAAAAAATGTTATAGAAAAATAAATTAAAGACAGCTGGGAAGAAAAATTACATGGGTTGTTGGCCTACGCAGTGACATGGCGCTCTTCCAAAAACCCGGTCGCTGCAGCGTCCTTTCAACGCAGTTGGCACCCAATCACGCGTGGGAAATCACCAAACAAATTCTACGTAGTAGCATGTCTGGTTATATGTGGCAAAGCAATCAGGTATATGATGGATTCTTACCTGTATTATTTTTCTTGCCAGGCCGGTATCTGATGGGTGGGTTGTGTTTTTCTTTACACGGTGAAAAAAATGTTTTGTTGAAGACGGCACAGACACGCTAGTTTTTCCAGCAGCACGCGGCCTTCAACTTGTCCAGCAAGCAGCCAATCAGATCGCTTGTTTCAGACGCGCCTACCGACACACCTCTGTTGATGTCAGTTGAGAGGAGGATTGGTTCGTAGTAAAATGTCTTAAGGGCATCATACCTGCGTGTCGATTTGAAGGTGCTGCATTATGCTTTTATCTAGAAGCATATTCGTTCGGTGTGAAATGCCCTCAGGCCCCCGCTCCTGTGAAACATTCACATTGCATCCTCCAACATTTAGTCATAGGCCTATAAATTTACAACCACATTCCACGAAATTCCTGGAATGTTGTTAGGTTCCGGATTCACTTTATTGCGACTATCCTGTTGTTTTGGAAAAAGGCCATAAAATTTTAAAGGTATGGTTCTCATGCAGGCACTTTTATTCAGAAATCACTGTGGGCGGGCGGTATCATCAGTTTCATTTTTTCCATTTTTTTATATATTGATAAAAATGTCATATGATCAGGGAAATGCATGAAAATAACAGTTTTTTTTTTTTTTTTTTTTTTTGCTTCACAGGTAAAAGCACTTCATAACAATGGATATCGTATCAAAAATTGTATTATTAGGTCCCCTATATCTCCCTGAAAGATGAAAATAGAAATAAAAATGTTTGATGCGGGGGGTTACAATTGACGCGGGAGGTGCGTGAGAACCATACCTTTTATTTTTTTTTACCTAACTGCTTTTTTTGTTTATGTATGTCAGGTTCATCTGTGCGTCGGCAATCAACTTTCTTTTCTGCAAACAGGCCTATCAAAAAAAAAATGTGTCTCTCCGGAGACGGTATTTGTATATCCATCATGGATAAAAAGGAAACTACACAAAAGCCAGAACAAAATATTCAGATTTGTATTTTGAGTAAGGATAAAAGGCCATATAGGTTATGATGTTTTTTTAACTGTAATGGCAAAATGATGAAAATCGGATCACTCACTCGAGCTGGAATTAAATCTCATGTTCAATATTGTTCACGGACATGCACCTATATACGTCCGAGATCAGTTTGATCATGAAAAATTATCACATACAAGATATTGCTACATGCAATAATATTACCTAGAGTTGCTGCAACGGGTAGTTAGCCTTTCTTTATCACAGGTATAAATTATGGAATACTCTGTCTGTTGACAGTCAATCAGTCCAAAAATACCAGTGCTAGTTTTAAGAAAGCAGTAAAAAGCTACTTTATGTGTAATATTCAGGCAAATGAAAACAACTGTAATATAGCCAGGTTAATATATCTAGTTTTAACTAGTATATATAACTAGGGGGGCGGGGGTGGTTGGGAGGGGGTCTCACCCTCCCAAGGATTTGAATATTTTGAAAAACTGTATGGGTACTACTGCATTCTGGTGCATTTTAATGGTCAATGCTTATTATGTAAAACAGTACCTCCTTGTAGGGAGATTATTTGTTAATTGTCACACAAATATCAACCGCAAATCCCGGATTCTGCGGCCGTGTATATATGGTACTCCAAGTACTGAGCAGAAGAGGATATATATATTTATATATATATATATATATATATATATATATATATATATGTGAGGGTGCAAATACCCAATAATAATAGAGTGAATTTTTATATCCATCATTATGTTGGGCCCCCCCCCCCCCCCACGGTTTCGCCGCCTATGAATACATAACTGAAGTTTTATTGTAGAAGGGGAAGAATGAGCAAATTTCTAGTAAAAAGGTCTCCTTAACCCCTCCCCCAGTCATAATGAAGTGGCATGGCTGAGACCTTTTGTTGCAAGCTTCTCCCTTGAGACATAACGCAAACCGACATATTGTTTACCCTTTTCGGTATACCCGAAATTAAATAACCCCAAACCTAGTCCTAAAAAATAAGATTTTCTGGGAAGGTAAAATACGAAAAAGTGTTTCAGTTTAATTCATGTTTGGTAAAAAAGGGTTTATATCACCCTTACCCTAAAACAAACTCAATACAGTTTTCCATGAACAAATAAAAATGGGCTAGTTGAACCAACGCAATGTAATGGTGAACCAACGCAATGAAAACTGCTGAAATTTACCTCAAAGCATTCGGCGCAAACACACATACAACGAAATACATACAATTTAAGCTTCAACTACGCTCGATTAAAAACAGACCACAGATATTCTTGTCCAAATGAGGGCTTAAGCTTTAGCATGGCATACTAACGCGTGGCCACGCGATACTAACGCGTGGGAACGAGATAATTATCGCGTGGGAACGAGATACTATCTCGTGGGAACGAGATAATTATCGCGTAGCCACGAAATACTATCTCGTGGGAACGAGATAATTATCGCGTGGGAACGAGATACTATCGCATGGGAACGAGATAAAAAATAATTTTGTGCATGTCCTATACGAGCCACCGTAATAGTCAGTATTTATATATCTTAATTATTTTTTTAAATATATCATAATTTTATTGACCACATTATGACAACAACTGTGATATGTATTGTAAAATATACATGCGAGTATTATGTACTTTATCTAGTTACGGAAAAGTGTATGGTCTACTTTTATTGATTATTTATTATTAAATTATGCTCCTTGCATACCATCTTGACACCACATATGGACCACTATATATGGAAATAAGTTTTATTTTAAATCTTTTAGTACTATCCAAAGTGCATATCGGGATGCATCCAAAATATGTCATGTATATGCTTATGCAATGATGACTGCCTGGACAAAACTATATATCTCTCCATCTGCCCTCGTCTAGAACTGCATGAACGCGGACGGGTCAGCTGACGGGCCGTGGCTTTTACATGGGGGCGGGTGTTTGTGAGGCCCGTCAGCTTTCAGTTCTGGACTAGCCCGGCCTTTTAAAGTTTGGACTATTAGCCACAGATCTTCAATAATGTTATCTTGTGCACAAAATACATACCCCGTTATTTTTGGGCCATACAAAATTTATTGTTCTACAGATTCAATTCGCCCTTTTTGTCTTTTTTTTTTTGTAAACGAAGACTATAGTTAGTGGGGCCTATTGATCTCGACAGCATGGTGAAAAAGAAAAGAAAAGAAAAGAAAAGAAAAGAAAAAAAGATCGCCACTCGAACCTTTTTATTGTTACCAGATTCCGTAGAAAAAAATAATTTTTTTATGTGGCTAAATTTCATTGTGTGAAAATTAAGCTTCTATCCTATATAAATAAAGCTGGGGCCCTTTATATCTCAAGAGTGTTGTCAAAGTTAATATGTACCGTATGTCCTGTGATCTCAGACAGTTTTTATCTCAACTGACTGAAAGTCTTCTGGGCTATAGAGATCACTCTTCGTCCGTCGGGCCTTCTGGCCCTCCGGCCGTTAACAGGCACAAATCGTAACAGCTGGACCAGGAATCTTCTCACATAACATCCAGGGAGGTCCAGAAAAATTGAAAAATCTCCTTAGAAACCTGAAATTAGGTCTCTGTTACCTATATTCTCTGACCTACGGATCTCTTAAGTACCCCCAGAATAATAAAAAAAAAATGACACAAAAGCTGAAGTATCTGAATAACTATTGCATTGATCAGCATGATTCTTTGCATGTACATGTATATTGATCATGAAGTGTTAAATCAGTTCCTGCAGACTGTATGTTTTCGAATTTTAACGCATTTTAAACTCAGCTGACAGATAGTCATCTGAGCTTTAGCGATCACTCTTTGTCTGTCAGCTGTTGGTTGTCCGTTTGTCCGTTAACAGGGCACATATCGTAACCGCTGTACTTGGAATCTTCAAACTTGACATCCAGGGCCTAGAAAGGTTCATGAAAAATCTCCTTGGAAACCTGAAATAAGGTCTCTGTTCCCCAAATCCTCCGAGCTATGGGGCTTGAAAATACCCCCAGAATAATTATAAATTTGAAACAAAAATTACAGTATCTGAATAACTGGTTCACTGATGGCCATGATTTTTTGCATGCTTATTGATCATGGAGTGTTACTTCATTTCCTGCAGACTGGTTGGGCCACCTGTATTTTTTCGAATTATTACGCGTCTAGGTGTCTTTTAGATAACAGCTCATATCTCAGGAGTGGTTCAATATAATGAGTTGAAAGTCTGTATGTTTATAGATCATGGATCTCTCCATCTCGTAATCACGACTGGTGGCGCCGCCTACAATGCTTTTTGCGAAGCGTCCATCTTGGCATTTGCCATCGGTACGTCTTAATGATTCTTCAATGTTTTGGGTTGAAATTGTGCATGTTCATAGATCCTCGATACTTCCATCTCGTAAACACGACTTGTGGTGCCATCAGTAGTCGTTTTCGAGTGGTGTCCTTTAGGTGAAAATTTCTCATATCTAAGGAGTGGTTCAAGATTTTGGTCCGAAATTTGTCATGTGCATTCATCTAAGAAAGTTTTCTCGTAAACCGGACAGATGGCGCCACCCATGAATAAATGCCCTTTTCTCAGGAGCGATTTGCCGTATTAGCCTGGAATTGTGCATACCCATAGATCTTGATTTCTCCATCTTGTGCTCAAGACTGGTGGTGCCATCTGTAATTGTTTTCCCGTGGCGTGCATCCGTACATGTGCTTTGGATTAAAATTGCTCATATCTCCGGAATGGTCCATGGTATTGGTCTGAAATTTGGAACAACAATCCGTCTTGGAGAATTTTCTGGTAAAGGGAGTATAAAGGTAAATCTGAAATTTAAAATTTTCATTCAATAAATTGTTGAATAAAAACTTCAAATTTCTGTTTAGGGGGAGATAGAATCATGGTAGAGGAAAAACAAAAAAATAAAAATCCAAAATGAGCTGGCGGTTTTATCTTAGAACCTGCATTGGCAATTTACCAGTCGAGATGATTTTTTTTTTCAGCTTGGAGGAATCAAACTAATATGCATTTTTATGCATATGCATTTCATGAATGATTTTTGAACATTGTTAATACATATCAGGATTTTTAAAAGGAAGAGCACCAATGAGCAACAATATATATTAAGGAAGATTTAATGCTCACCCCCCCCCCCCCCCCCAACCACACACAATAAATTCTCTTTGAACACAGGTGGCGCCATCTACCATCGTTTCTTAGTTTTACAGGATGACCTCCCTCAATCCCACAAAACTACATAACTCAAGACTGCTTGTAATGAATGCTCCCAGCATTTGCATGTTCAAATATACTGAACGGCTCTATATATGTGTAATAATTTCTCACTATCGTGCCACGTATCTCCCTAGAAAAGATTAATTTCGGATGAAAAGCACGCAAAACACTGAAAATACCTTATGTGTTTTTATAGATCACTGCGTGTCAAACGTGTGCTCAAAGACCTCAGATAGCTTTGTCTTTAACAGAAAACTGGTAGCCCCGCCTTCTTTTACAACTGAATGTAAGCCTTTCATCTTCAAAACTCTGGATTTCTTTCAAGTAATACATGTTCTTAGCAATGATTCACGCAATAAAGCCTCATTATCTCGACCTGGAAATGTAACATATTTGGGTGAAAAACATACAAAATTAATAGGAGACTTCATAGCACGTGGCAGTGCATATACAGCTATTTCTCTGTTTTGCGCAATTTACTTAGAAATTATATCATTTTGGTAGAAATCACAAAATTGTCAAACCTTTATATCTCAGAAATTTATTCATTTGTTGCCCTGAAGATTTGCATCTCTATTTTAGCATTAAGAGATCTCTGCTCAAGTTTTGCCAGATATACACAGTTTTTGCATGACATCTACCACTTTTCTAGTTCTTTCTCCTGTTCCGACACTTATCGATATATACTGGGATGTGATTTGAAAGTGGTGGAGCTGGGACAGGCTACAAACAGACACATTTACAAGTAATATATCGAGTGGAGACAAGAAACCAAACAACCAGGGGCGGATTCAGGAATTTTGGAAGGGAACGGTTTTTAGTGATCCATTTTGTCGGTAATAATACATTATACAGTGGCCCATTAACCCATGAATGCACGGATGAATTATATGAAAAAGTTCAGTGACATTTACCGGTACGCTATATTATAAATCAGGTGCATGCCGCTCTGAAGTTAATTTTGTCTCGGGCTTTGCTGCAGCTTTGTGTCATAATATATAAAGTGGGCGTGAATGTCGGAATGTCTCAGAAAAAAATGATAAAAATAGTCGGAATGTGCACGTGACATTGATGCTCCTCGTCTGGCTTGGTAGTGGGACACGCGAGTTTCACGTGAGCGGGACGTGAATGTCACGCTTAATTAATGCATACATATATATACATGCGGGTGTGTAAGTTTATGTTGCCTTCCTGAAAATGGCATATACATGTATGAATAAAATAAATACACGTGTGTGTAGGTGAGTTTGTGCGAGGGTGATGTGTGTGTGTTATGTATATACATGTTTATGAGAATGTGTTTATATGTATGTATGTATGTGTATATATATACCAATGTACACACACGTATACGTACACACTCGGGGCCTGGACGGTCGAGGGGTAAAATGCTCGGGTTCGATCCCCGGCGTGGCCATCAGAGTAGGTTGTAGTTGCCTGTCCAGGGCCGGTGGTTTTCTCCGGGTTCTCCCGTTTCCTCCACATCTCGACACTACGGATCGCCACTACCTGAGCCATTTAGAGTGCCTCGATTAGTTATATGAACTATTTGTATAACCCATGTAAAATAAATATGTTTAATCTATATCATATTTATAAACTTCGGTCAGTTACATACCATATATATTTTATATATATATATATATATATATATATATATATATATATATATATATATATATATATATATATATAAGCAGTAGGAGTTGACTGAAAAATAAAAACGAACTATGATCGATAATAAATCGACTATTTTATGTACTTTCTATATTACCTTGACATCTGCTTTATATATACTATTACCTAAAATACTGGCCCTGTTAAATAGTGTGACGTTTAGACCTACATCGGTCTTTATAAGGAAATCGGCAATCACCCGCATCCAAGGTTGACTTGCCGTCGGACGATTGTTGGAAGCTCAAGGATCGGTCTTCATAATGTTCGTTACTTTGTGTTCGTATATCTTTGACAGGATTATATTCAAACATATATATATATATATATATATATATATATATATATATATATATATATATATATATAATATCATGTAACAATTAGTGAGAATCCAATATACATACAAATAAAACCGTACCTGTAATAAACTTAACAATATTTACTATAATACAAAAGATCAAAGATCAAACAATAAAATAATCAAATATGAAACATTGTGTCCGTAATGAATATTCAACTACCAAAAACCTATAAAAAGGAACATGCAAAGATATATATAACTAAAGAAACAGTTAACAGGCATGCGAGTAACCACATGCAAACTACCATTTTAAGAACTGGCAAAACAAAAATGTTATTAAACAATCAACAAAAAGTAAATAAAGCCCATAACCCCATTAAAAGGCCCTAATTCATCTCTAAACAAAAATAAACATAACCCCTAGTCCCTATAAAAGCCCATTAAAAATTAATCGACACACCACTTATATATACGATACAGTAAAATGTTTTTATATAGACCAGTATATAATAGATAATGTATAACCAAACACAACTAATATATATACAATACAGTAACATGTTTTACACAGACCATTATATAATAGATAGGGTATATATATAACAAAATTTACCAACCACTTGCTTTTAGCTTAAACCTGCAGTTTTGCAGCTTTCATGTCTTCAATGTGTTTTATATGAATTTATTCATTCGTTCACGAACTGTTAATATATTAATATTAATACTCAGGTTATTTGTATTAAACACAAGCAAATTAATACCTGTTGCGCAGATTTCGGACACATGCTTCTTAGCAGTTCACATTTTGAATCAAAGATGGCGCCACGACTCACGCGTGACCTTCTCGGCGCAGGCGGCAACTTTTTCCTTACACTATCTATCTGTCCATCTGTAATAAAAATCCTGGGAGACAAGTTTGACAGTGGGTATATAACCAACTAACATGAAGGGGGATTTACCAGACTGCTCAGTGGAAACGGATTTGTTACATACATTAGTAAATGTTATGCATTGTGTGAATGTTCATTTTGTCAATCTTTTGATCAGTGATTCAGCATAGCTCATTTTAAACAGTGCGACTGCAAACTTGCTCTAGAGACAGTCTTCCCATATATAAATTGTATGTCGTTTAATTTGATGTAGTACCCTGTGTCATGTTCGTGGGGAAATGGATGCCTGATCAACTGGCAAGGGAAGAACTACCTGAAATCAGCAGGTAGCGTCATCTGTTGTTTAAAACAACAACCAATAATCATAGGCTTGTGTATCCATGCTAACGAATTTATTTGAAAACTTGCAATCAGGTAAGGATGATGTACTTGTCACGAATAAAAAAAAATATTTCTTATTATTGTTGATCGCCATCTTGATTTATGAGAGCAGTGCAGGACGCCACGTATATGTTTTTTTTTTTTCGCGCCACTGATCGCCCTGGTGTAAGTTTATAAATGTTTTACGGACCATTTTTTATACGGACGAGGGCCAGATATATTCCATGGTAGAAAGAGCCGCCTTTCTTCTAACGAACAGGACTAACATTTGACCAACCATGGATTTGGTATGAGTTGTGTTGCCCATAGCAACATTTGATTTATTTCCTCAGGGGCACATAAGTGGTCTCTGGTAAAATTTTAATTCACAGATGAATACGAAAAAAACTTAATAATCCTATTTACAACGTATGACAACATCACTAGAATGGACACCATCGTTAATATCGGCATTCATCGGTAAAAGAGCGAACATCGTTTGGGGCGACCGAGTGAAGGTACTCGACCGATAAAATTTAAATTGTTAAAGATGAGGGGGTGTGGGAGGGACAGGGAGAAAAGTACGTGCTGATGCAATGATCAGTTTATTTAACTATTTTAATAGTTCGATACAATTTGATGTTTGCTGAAGTGTTGGCCTTCTTTGTATGCTCTGTTTTATATAGCTATATATAATTATGGTGATATTAACTGATAAAAGGAAAGTCTTAAATGGACAGAAAAAGCACGAAAGAAAGCTATAATACGTCATTTATTCTCATAAACAACGGAAATAAACTGAAGAATTCTAACAAATTTGCTTTAGCACAGCTGGGTTGATTTTGTTCTAATTTCAAATTTATCGACCCAGTTCACCGGTTACAGATTTTGCTGTAACTGGTAATGGTTAACAAAATAGACATATATACGTTATGTGTAGCGGCATTTTGCAATCTAAGAAAGTCAATCTAGCCTTTAGTATAAATGCTCACTGAATCGTATTCACGGCCAAGATATATGGAGAGCGCGGGTAAATATCTTTGGTGAATCATAAATCAACTTTTTTATCATTAATTTATCATTAGTACATGGACAGACCCCTTATAATTTGAAATTCGGAGCCATGTTTAGTTGGTAATGTAACAAGGTGCTTTAATATAACAACTGAAGTATTTAAAATTAATGGTAATGACTAAGCCGGTTATCTGAGAAATCTTGTGAACATTGAATAAAAAGTAACCCTTGTATGCAGGTTTATTTATATTTTTTTAATTGATCACGTATATATTTGTTCAACGTAAAGCAATTTTAAATGAAGTCTTTATGCGTTCTGGTTATAATTCATATGTATCAATGGTCAGAAAAATCACTTAAAAGGAGGCCCATGGGCCATGACGCTCAGTTGAATTAAAGGAACGTTGAACAATGGGAAAAATTACTCCAAGAGTGGTCAAAATCATGCATTTCGCCAGTCCTCAGAAATAGGTTACAGTGACCCTATTTGAGCTTTCCAAGAAGATTTTACCAGGAACTCCCTAGGCGCTACGCTCCCGAGGCAGCGGAAATCTTGCGCTTCTAAAGAAGCAACTGATTTTCACGCTGCCAGCTTTGACCGTTTATGATATATTTAGACACCAGATGGCGGTTGGTTGTCCACTGATATAAACGTGCGTACGATGTGACAAGCAGCCAATCAGATGCCAATAAACAAACACTCAACAGGCATCCTGGCTCCGCCCATTGCCGCGCTTCAAGCGCCGTTTGATGAGTTTCCAGTCGAATTTAAATTGCTCCCTGTGCATTCTCGCATCATCGACCGATTCGATTATGACATTATGACTGTGTTAGCGTAGCCATGTATCTGTTGTCTGCAGAACTGAAACCAGCCAGCGAGGTGTGCACGCAGCCTTTGTTGTTACGTTTCGTTTGAATTACAGCTCACCGGCCGAGCATCCTATGTGCCCAAGGCCCTAAGCAAACCACGTCAGGGGCAATTCTCTCTGAGCCTGTGGCCTGTTTAGACGGTTACGCTGGGGGATGAGCTGTCACTCAAAAAGAAATTAATATGATTGGCTCCGTGTATTCCTCGCTTGGCTTTGTCTTCCAGCACAAAGTTTCATCTGATTGGACAAAAATACAGTGCTTCCCTCTGGTGTTGCAAAGCAGGATACGAGGTCATAACAAACAGCGCCTTACGATATAGGAAGTAGCCCTATAGGTAAAGCGCTGTGTAAAGAGCGTACCTAGGCGCTTAGACAGAAGTTTCTTCATTCCACTACTACAATTTGTGCCCACCTGACTATTAAAGTGCTAAAATCATGTTCTTTCATATAGCCCGTATTTATATATTTATGGGAACCTCCCTTTATCTTACTCTTATAAGAAGTTTCTAGTTGCAACTGTACCAATCATGCAAATCTGTCTTAAAGGCAGATCAAATCATGTTTCTTTCCCATATATTACAGAATATAGGTCACCATGACCTAATTTCAGGTTTACAAGGATATTTTTGCCAAAGACTTCCCTTGATGTGATGCTACAAAATTCTAGCGCTAGCGGATATAGTCTGACTCACTGGGTGCTCAAATAAAATATCTTATATCTTAAAATCATGTTTTCGGTCTGTAGTTTGCAAAATACAGGTCACCATGACCTAATTTCAGGTTTCTAAGGAGATATGCCTAGGATCTCCCTGGATAAACAGTTAGAAATTTTTACTAGGTCCAAAGGTTACGATTTGTGCCCTATCAACAGCCAGGCCACTTCATTTAAAGGTTTAAAAAATAAGAGAAAAAATGGTTAAAAATTCGAAAAAAATACAGGTGGCGTCACCAGTCTGCAGGAACTGATGAAACAATCTATGATCAATATGCATGCAACGAACGAATCATGGCAATCATTTCATTAGGTATTCAGATACTTGAGTTTTTGTGTCAATTTTTCAAATATTTGGGGGGGGGGGGGTAGTTTCGAGTCCCATGGGTCGGAGAATATGGGCCACAGTGACCTAGTTTCATATTTTCAAGATTCATTATGGTCCTCCCTGAAAGTCATGTTAGAAGATTCTAGGCCAAATGGTTACAGTTTGATCCATATCTGAATCACTGAGTGCTTCGAAGTCATGTTTTTGGCCCGTAATTCGCAAAATATAGGTAACTATGACTTAGTTTCAGGTTTCTAATGAGTTTTGCTAAGGACCTCCCACGATGTACAGTTAGAAGTTTCTAGAACTAACAGTTACGATTTGTGCCATAATAAAAGCCAGACCGCTTCATTTGAAGGTCTTAAAAATAGAGAAAAAAATGCGTAAAAATAAAAAATATATATATACAGGTGGCACAACCATTACCAATATGCATGGAAAGAATCACGGCGATCAATGAATTAGTTATTAAGATACTGGAGCTTTTGTATAAAAAAAATAATTAATCGGGGGGGGGGGGTATAGTTTCGAGCCCCATAGCTCGGAGAATATAGGTCGCAGGGACCTAATTCCAGGTTTCCAAAGGGATCTTTTATGGACCTATATGGGTACGGTTTTTAGATAGTTTCTAGATCCAGCGGTTACGATTTGTGCCTTGTTAACGGTTTGACAGACTACGGAGAGAAGGTGATCGCTATAGCTCAGATAACGTTCAGTCAGATGAGCGAAAAATTTGAGAATATTAATGAGGCTTTAAACTTGAAAGACCCAGCTGATTGAACCAACCACTTAATATTTTTTTGCGCCTGAGGACCAGTTAAATTTAAAATATTGCAGATAGTACACCCATTAATTTACAGTCGTAGTTTCTGTCAGATGGCGCTGCGGTAAACCTTTGAAATAATGTGAATTCTATAATAATTATTTAGCATATATGGAAAATGATCCCCTTAATGACTCAAACTAGCATCCCCGACAGTACAGGTCCAACAACGTGCCTATCCGATGCGTGGCCAGAAACCAGTTCCGTTTTGGATTATCGAATATTTTTTATATCATATAGGCAAAATAAATAAATAAATAAATAAACAATTTGACGGGGACCAGAGGGAAAATCCAAAGAATGGAAATTCTTATTAATTTTTATCATATTATAGAAAATATTAATTGTATCATTTTTTTTGGTTTTGCCTTTCGGCACTGCGGGGAGGGGATAACGTTCATGATGTGCGAGGATACAGCATAAATTACTTTTCCCCTGTAGCGTATGAAAACTAGACTCAAGTAGGCATTTACTGACCGTAGTCTCTCTATAGTAAGGCGCTGAAATGGCGCTAGTTCCCTATGTATCGGCTTCTTATTTACAGAAAATTCTAATTTACATTGAAAATTGTCATGTGATCGTCCTTAGAAAAAATGTCATGACAACATGTATGGTAAAAGAATCGTTAATCTTGATTTAACATGTAAACTTAAGCCATTATTATATATCGTGCCGGCAATTTTTTTTATTCTTACGACATCGGCATAATATTTATTGAACCATTCCCGTATAAATCAGTATCATAAGAACCTGTAAATGTGACAGTTACATGCCACTTACTATGATGATATTATCATAAATCAAAGTCTATAATAAATCTATCAGGTATTTTTGTGGTGTTTCCGCTATCTTTCTATATAATCTTTTGATGAAACGATTTTCTGGTCTTCAGTTCGACGAATTGCCTAAGCACTTCTCGTGTTAAATATAATATTATGAGAAATGTAGCGCTGTCAAGGCTGTAAATATATAAATGTGTAAACACTTATTGTATGCTTCAAGAGATAATTTAAGAGAAATAACTTTTTGTTATAAATTCTAGAGCCGCGCTGAGTTATAATAAAGCTTGACAGAACCGATCGTCTATTTAGATTTCCCTTGACTGTAAACTGCGCTCTTTTTTCAACAGTTGTAAAAACAAAGACAGTCTATGACTACACATTTTCATTAAGATGACAAATCAAAGCTGAGAAACTTTTCGGGGAGAACTTCACGGATTTTACTCTATAATATACACTTTTCAACAACGTAGGAAAAAAAAAGCATTTTTACGACAATTTATAGGAGCATATATTCATTAATTCATGTCAAATTAGGGCTGAGAGGCATTTGGGCGAGAACTCACGGTTAACCTTAAAACATGACGTTTTTTTAAATATAAAAAGGTACACTGAGAGTGCTTTATCCTTTACACTCCGTATTTAGCGATTATTCACTTTGAACAGTCGTTCCAGATCTCCTTTTCTATAACTACTTCCTAAGATTCTCCGGGTTTCACAGACATCATGTCTGGCACAGGGAAAAGAATTGTAATAACAACAATGATAGCGTTGTATCGCATTGAGAACCCAACTCCAAGTTCTAAACCCACCACACCCTGCTCATTCGCTGGTCTGATTCTTGGCCCCGTACAAGCCCTGGTGTTGAAACCCCGAAAACTTGCTACAAAAAGCAGCAGTTAAAGCGAAGGAGAAGGGGAACGAAAGCGGTGTATGACCGCTATGTAAAGAGTGTATAGACTCTTATGATATTTCACTTGACAAACGTTATTTTACCCGTGTTACTAACAGTATATTGAATACGGGAAACATCAGAACATGGTCAAAACGTGTAAATTTATACAGTGATATAATATCTCTTTATGTGAAAGCACTATACGTCTAATTGTGTACAGGAGATGTGCGATCTTTAAATTTGTACGAATGATTGGTTGGACGGTTCAGTCTCCCGGGACTATCGAAACACACGTGAAACCTAGTAAAGTATTTATAAGGCAACAATCTTACATTATGAATACTAAAATTTATAAAATGGTCCCGCCATAATCTTTTCAAATTTATAATGGTTTCATGGAAAAAAATATTAAGCTAAATGCTAGACGAAACAGATCAATATGGAACGCACAACCACATATTTATTATAAATGTGATGAAATATAAATAAGGCGAAAATAAAACATAAATATGTAACTGGTCATAAGGTTGAAAATGAATAAGGTTTAATTAGGTAAATAAGATTGACTATTGTTGAAACAAACCGAATGAAATAAAAGAAGACCTTTAAAAAATAATTGGTCCAGCCAACAAATGAAAATGATGACAGGTAATATTCTTATTAAACATGAAATTCCTTGTAACCAGGCAAAAAAATATCTCACAAGAAAACCGCTATGTGAACTTCCGGTGTATCTATTGGTGTTTCAAAATAAATTGGATTCTAATTCTAATTCTAATCATCAAACCATTTCTTTTATTAACAGATAATATTATAGAAAATATACAATATACAAGTTGAGCTCTGGTTTTCAAAAGCAAAAGCGGTGACACGGAAGATAAATAATAAGAGACCAGTGCAATCCTCTTCAGGATATTTATGGTAAATATAAAAATCCCTATGGTACATTAGATGCTCAGCCATTCTGAAGGGTCTGTGTAAAGCTGCTTGGCGTTGCCCTGTCTGGCATTCCGTTCCTTGTCCCCTGCTGCGAGGCCTATTACAAACTAGACCGTTGAGAACATAGGCGGAGGTATCACCTGCAATTTATGCACGCGACAGACACACCCAAGATCAAGGTGATAAAATGAACCTGTGGAATATTTCAGGTATTCTTGTGTGTTCTTATCTTTTTGTATAATCTATAATAACAAAATTACCAATTCAATGTGAAGGTCTCTTGGTGAGTCCTGTGAAAAATATTTTTTTTAACAAACATTTAAATTTCAGTGAAATCGACCCAGCCCATTACTTGCTCAATAAAGTCGAAGAATACGTTTGAACATCACGAAAGAGTGTAGCAAATCTACCTATAGCCCTACCAGAGACAGCAAGATAATAACTTGATAGACACACAAAAAAAAACAGGTAATCTCCGCATGTATGGTAGTCGCAAAGACCAAGTGTCAGAGGTCATATATATATATATATATATAAATATATTACCAACATTGAGCTAGTCAACATATAAACATGTTAATAAAACATAATGAAATTAATATTGAGCGATTCTCAACATAAGTCGGTCAATAACGATAGTTGTTGAAAACGGTGAATAACAGAAAGGACTGGATGCCCCGTTGAGCAACTTAGCGAAAATAGGGGATTGATTATCGATTGATCCATCTTTGTAAATAAGGTCAAGTTAAGAAATTAATATCAGGTGCAAATCTGTGACTTAGGACTTCTATTGAGCAAAACATTTCAGCTTTTGAATATCAGCCATATTGGAAATCAATACCGGAGAAAAAGAAATGACAGAAGAAAAAAATAATAAATTCGATGGTTTTGCACTCGCGTTGGCCTAAGTAAGTCCAGCCACCAACATTTTTTATTTTAATATGAATATAGATATTAGAAAGACTCATCAACCGCTGTATACCCGTCCTAAATAATATTAAAGTAATTTATTTTGCATGGATTGTACAGATGATTATAATGGCGGCACTCTCCACAGCTCATGTGGTAGCTTTCGGTAGTCTGTAGGGGGCGCGGAAACCTTCCTTGAACGGGCAACTACAACTTTTACAGCTAGGCCGGGCATCAACTGTCGGTGAGCCAGAGGTGAGAGACGAACGTTTTACCCCTCGGCTGCCTAGGTTCCACCGGACCACGGTTGGAGGGTTAAATAAAATAACTTCTTTATAGAAACAGGGCAGTGTGATTGGCATTCCAAGACACAACTTGTTACGTAAAGATGAGCTCACTGCCGGCTTAGTGGGGGAGATATAAAGTTCGCCAACCTCTTGAAAGTTCTAGGTCCTTGTCGTGGTAACAAACATGTAGTCAGCATGAACGTTATTACACTGCTGACCTCGAAATAACGAGACTAAATGCCTACTTTCGTCTCTAGGACTAAAGGAGTATTATATTGGGCACCCACCGTATCCCCCATTAATTTTCCATAAAAATCAGCTTTATCGGCCCGTGTCGCGAGAATATATACCCGCGAGATTCCAACATCCAACAACCAACCAGCGACCTGGAAATGATTCAGCCCCTGTCGAATCCAGGCTCATATATAAAGCCTTTGTTTACCAACCCTAGCTTTATTTACCTGTTCCACAATATTTTTACAAATAAATCTTTAAGGGCCATTGGGCTCAATTCATTAAACAAATCAAAACAGCGTCCGATATGGAACGCAAACCCTGTGCGGAAGATAGTGTTCAAAGTTCGTGGAATGGAATAGAAAGTTAATTTAACTGTATTAAAGGCCCGGCCACACCGAACGCTCCGCTCTGCAGCTATATACTATACTGCAAAAATGGCAGAATTAACGGCTTGACATTTTTGTGGCGCTGCAAAGCGGAGAAAGTTGATTTTTTTCCAGTTTTGCTTGCAGCGCTGCAGAGCGGCGCAGCGCGGCGTTTGGTGTGAACGGGCCTTTATCCCTGGGACTTTAAAACTGAAAATATTTTATTTTCGCGCAGGGTTAATAACGACTTCCTAATATCTCTGTGTTGGCGTGAGTGATGTGTCCTGGATTCATAAATTTAATTACAAACGGTCACATCCTCATGAATTGACCTATTAACGTTCAAATACGAGTTTTTGATAAAAGATGTACTTAGACCAGGCACTGCTCATGAATGTCCTGATTTTAAATGTGAACTGACAGGGCAGAGCTAGTTTGTTACATTAGTACTATATCTTACTCGACAGTGTTTGTTCAAATGAATAAAATCCAGATTTCAAATGATAATGCAAAAACTGAGGGTCTGACTCAAATAAAAATAATTGTTATTCTGCTGTTTTTAAATACAAATGTTTACAAATGAAAATATTAATCACCACGACTCTAGGTTCAATGCATGTATGCAGGGGGTTGATAATGACAACAAAGATTGTCACCAGTCTATAAATGAAACACAGATAACAAATAAACGAAAAAAGATATAAAGTAAATTACTTCTTATATATATAAAAATGTGCAAAACAGAAAAAAAAAATTAATTAGTCCCAACCTGACTGACGTCACACGGGGGGGGGGGGGGGGGATCTGCAAATTAGATATCCGCAGCCTCGGCAGACGACTGGCGATTTTCCCCTCCCGGCATAGAGAGTAACCGCGGATACTATGAAGGTTACCTAAAATCTATGCGACAAAAAAAAAATAACTGACCTGAGTACAAAGCATCATGTTAAAATACCTTTCTTTAGGATTCTGCAGCGGGTTGGAAAATTTCTAATTTAACTTTGCGCGAGGAATGATAACGGGGGTTTTAACAGGCAAGCAAGGTTGTGATTGCTTCGAATTGTGCTAATGATAAGGGTTAAAGCCGAGAAGAATTCATTCTCATTCTTTTATCTCTCTTTTTATTTTTGCATTGAAAGTTTAATCCGCGGCCTGTCGTTGACATTGTCTGATACGAGAAGATGAAGGTGGGTATGAAATGATTGATGATATATTGATGTAAGCTTTTTCGATTGTCTATACTTTTAAGTTCGGGGGATATAATGTAGTTAAGAGAAGTTGTTGAGGCATGAGTCAAATCAATAATACCGCATTTGTATTTTGTCCCACTGAATTAAAGCCCGGTCACACTGAACGCTGCAAAAATCTATACTGTACTTTAATTAACCATTCTGCAACGCTGAAAAGCGGATAAAATTGAACTTTTTTTAGGTTTGCATTGCAGCGCATTGTTTCGTGTGGACAGTCCATTTTATTTTTATGAAGCCTACTCAACATTTTTTTTTTTTTTTTTTTTTTTTGCAGGTGGGCGCTTCGTTCTGTGTTAGGGTTTCAACAACTTTAGACATAGACTATATAATGAACACACACCAGTGATGTAGTCGAGGCCAAACCACCCGTGTCCGAGTCCAAGTCCGAGTCCAGGCTACTCGAGTCCAAGTCCGCGTCCAGGCTACTCGAGTCCAAGTCCGCGTCCAGGCTACTCGAGTCCAAGCCCGAGTCCAGGCTACTAGAGTCCGAGTCCAGGCTACTCGAGTCCAAGTCCGAGTCCAGGCTACTCGAGTCCAAGTCCGAGTCCAGGCTACTCGAGTCCAAGTCAGAGTCGAGGCTACTCGAGTCAAAGTCCGAGTCCAGGCTACTCGAGTCCAAGTCAGAGTCCAGGCTACTCGAGTCCAAGTCAGAGTACAGGCCACTCGAGTTCAAGTCCGAGTCCAGGCCTCTCGAGTCCAAGTTCGAGTCAAGGCCTATCGAGTCCGAGTCAAGGCCACTCGAGTCCACATTCGAGTCCTTAAGATTCGATTGCAAATCTACCTTCGTCGAGGCCGAGTCATTTGTAACCCATGTCCAAGTCCGTGTCCAATACATATAAGGTTACACATAATTTTACCATAATGGTTTCTAACAAGCATTTATAGCTTTCGATGCTGAGCAAGGTTAAGGATAAATAGTGTTATTGTTTTGTGATATTCTATTAGTAGCTTGCACAAATACATAATTTTTTTATAATGTGTGACAGTTTTATTTCTATGGGACTCTAGTCCTTACCTCCGAGTCCGAGTACGAGTCCGATCCAAGACCCTCGAGTCCAAGTCCGAGTCCATAAAAAGTGGACCTGAGGCCTACATCACTGTTACACACATCATCTCACACACGCACACATATTTTGCTTTTAAGATAAGATAAGGTATCATTAATTGCCAATACGGAATTTGGGTGTCAAGCACCTGATGTGTAGCACAACTAAGAAAATATTAATAATAATAATAATAATAATAATAATAATAATAATACTGTGTAAAAAGCAAATGATTAACGACTAAAAAACAAATTAATGCTTTACATGTTGAGCTTCAGGTTGTTCCAATTTTATTATTACATCAAATTTTGCTATTTGTTTTAACCAAAGCCTTTGCATTTTGGTGGTTCGAAATTATTATTTTTTAATACAAATGAACAATTCTTGAGAAATCCGAGTGTGATTAAATACCATTTTCATTTTAAACTCTATGCTTTGAAACGTAATTGAAAAATATAGTGATCGTATTCACTTGAAATGCTTGATGCAATTCATTTGATGTTCTCCTAACAGATTTCCCAAGATCGCATAAAGTTGTACCACTGAGATAACAGAGGGAGGGCCTATCAAATTATAGGCTGAAAGCGACTCCATATGGAAAACAATATTAAGTCTTACATAATAAGTCTTCTTCCTTCCGGGGAAAAAACAGTTGGAGCCATTAAAAGTCAGACGTGTCTTCATTGTGTGTGCCACATTTCCCAAAAGCGAACCAAAAACATAACCCTAACTTATCTGTGTTCTCTTATGCATATGGAAAACTATAATAAGTCTTACAAACATAAGTCAGGGAAACACGAGGGTGAAAGAAAAAATACCTTTGGAGACTGTATGCTTGGTCAAGGAGATAAATATATTCTTTATTCCCCTTTCATAATTCAGGTCAAATATACGTAGGAATCTTTGCGTCTCGCAGGCCGTCTGGAGACAAACTTTCACGCTTTCAGGTCTCGAGAACGTCGTCTGCACGAAGTCTCTTGAAGAATCACGGATGCAGTAGATCAGACATGAGAGTCTGGGTTTTATACATAAACTCAGTGAGGCGTGCTTATCTCCTTCATTAAGGAGAATATATGTAAACATTTGTCATGATACTGGTAGATAACATATGATAAAGACAATCTGCTTCAATATATAGGAGGATAATTCATTTATTCAACTCTCTTGCTGTAATTGTTTAAAGGAAAATGGCTGAAATGTAGTGGCTAGGGCGATATAACTGTGGAGGTCTATAGATGTTAGGATGTAGAGCCTCGATATGTGGCTTTGGCATTTGGTAAACGCCATCTGGTAAAACTATGTAATAACAACTTACAATTTAAAACTGAATAACATATGGTTTATAATGTGTATAGTGGTGTCATCTGCAATTTTTTTACGTCAAGAAAAAAAATAAAAGAAAAGAAAACTTTAACTTTCTGGACTGGAATTCTCCGTACAACTGAACATATACTTAACCATTACCCAAACCCATTTAGAATCTGGATAACGTGTACAATTTTTATTTGTAATGGTGTCATCTGCAGCTGTTTTAAGGCAAGGCAAAAGATGAAAGTTAAAGTTCATTGTCTGGACTGGAATTCTACGTTGAGCTGAATATCTTCCTAATTTTTTACAAATATTTAAAAAATCTGAATAACATATAAATTCTCATTGTAGTGGTGTTATCTGCAGTTTTTTTTACGAAAAAAAAGAAAATTTTAACTGTCTAGACTGGAATTCTGCGTACAGTCGGACATATTCTTAGTTTCAATTGAGAATATGCAATATATAACAAAGACTTATGTAGGGATTCATCTTTTGTTCACTTAACCGACGATGCAGAACCTGTACCCCAGAGATCTGGTTTATCTGGAGTTGATATACACACGGAGTCAGACAGGGCTCAGATCCCTAGACATCATCAAGTAAGAATATCATAGACCATCTTTTTTATCCTATAAGGAACAATCCGTCACCAGTTTGTTTTTGTGTTTCTTTCATGTGCTGTATACGCAGTATAGAAATTTATCTTTCTTGATGGCCTTCCTGTTATAAACCGTAAATTACGAAAAATTTTGGGTACATTTTTTCGTTAACTTTGAATTAAAAATAGCTAGACTTCCATTTTTTTTTAATTTAATTTAACATTCCGAAACTGAATATCATCGGTTTTTTATGTTTTAAAAAAATACCGCAGAGTGCAAATGGTGTTGTATGGACGGGACCAGCCCGATAGGTCTTATTATAATGCAACTGTTATGTTCGTGGTTGTCCGTTGCATGCGCACGGAGGTGTGTACTACGTCAGACTTATATGTTTGTGTATGTATGTGACGTCCTAGCTTCCGAGGAAAGACGCAGCTGGAGATATTAAGTTAAAAGTCGGACGCGCCTTCGTTGTGTGTACCACATTTCCTAAATGCGTACCTAATATACAACCCTCACTAGTGTATTTTTATTGCCTTCGGGGCGAACCATTTGCTATCCAGGGAGTCACAAACCTGTGTACGAGATATGATGATACAAATGATCATATACTCTGACGTGGTCAACCTTGATTGGGAGGAGATTACTTCTATTACCCTTAAAAGTCATAAATAAAAAATATGCGACAAATTCTGATAACGTTGGAATAACAAATTAGGATGCTACCACCATTCATACAATTACCTTAAATCCGTCTGAGAAGCTTAAGCACTGGCAGGGAAGTGATTGGGGCTTTCAAATAGCGACAACCTATTACAATGGCAGATGTTGGATAGAGGAAGTATTACGATGGAGGTGAATTTATTCCTATGAGTGTCCATTGTTTAACCGATTAGAATAAATTTTCTTAAGGGAATCGCAACTGTGCTTTAAAAGAAAGATCGTCATATCGTCATTAAAAGATAGATCGTCATAAGATCGCCAATTTACTATCTTAAAAAAAGGATGAATACCGCTGCGCATGTCTGCAATTTCCCTCGTATTTGTTTACCAATCCTGGCCTTTTTTAGCTGTTCCGAAACATTTCTAACAAAAACATCTCAATGACCCATTGGGCTCTATTCATTCAATAAATTAAAAAAGCGTCCGATATGGGATCGCAAACCCCGCGTGGAAGATGGTGTTCAAAGTGCCATGGAATATTAATTAAACCTGTATTATAAGGACCAGCTATCCGAACGCTGCGCTGCGCAGCAAATACTTTACGGAATTAATGAATAAACGGCTGAATAAACGGTTTGGCATTTTTGCGGTGCTGCAAAACGGAGAAAGTTCAACTTTAATCAGCTATGCTTTGCAGCGCTTTGTACTTAACATTTTACTGTAGCGCAGTGCAGCACAGCTGGGTGCAGAGCTGCGCAGCGCAGCGTTCGTTGTGAACAGGCCTTTTTTCAGGGACCTTTTTTTAACTGAAAATATATTATTTTCGCGCAGGGTTAATAAAGAATTTCTATTATCTCTGAATTGGCGTAAGTGATGTGTGTGGGAGTCATTAATTTAATTACAAACGGACACATCGTGATGTATTCGCCTATTTGCGTTCAAATATACGAGTTTTTGATAAATTAGGTACTTAGACCAGGCACCGCTCACTGAAACTGATTTTAATTTGAACTGAGAGGGCAGATGCAGTTTGTTACATTTGTACCAGATCTAAATTGACAGTGTTTGTTCATATATATAAAACCCGATTTCAAATTCAAATGCAAAATCTGACTGTCTAACTCTAATAATTTTTGTTATTCTGCTGTATTTAAATACTTATGTATTCAAATGAAAATACATATCAAAAGGTTCTCCAGGTTCTGCGCATGTATGCAGGGGGGTGATAATGACAACAATGATTTCAGAAGTATGTAAATTAAACACAGATTACAAAAAAAAACGAAAAAAGAAAATAAGTAAATTACTTTTTATTTAAATAAAAACGTGCAAAACATAAATGAAAAAATAGTCCCAATCTGCATGACGTCACACGGGGGATCTGCAAATTAAATCTCTGCAGCCTCGGCTGACGATAAGCGATTTTCCCCTCCCGGCATAGAGTATATAAGGAGAATATATGTAAACATTTGACATGATACTGGTAGATGACATATGATAAAGTCAATCTGCTTCAATATATAAGAGGATAATACATTTTATTCAACTATGTTGTTGTAATTGTTTAAAGGAAAATGGATGATATGTAGTGGCCAGGGTGATATAATTGGTGATGTCTATAGATGTTAAGATGGAGAGCCTGGATTTGTGGTTTTGGCATGGGTAAAGGATGTGAACTCTGTAATAAGATCATACAATTCGAATCTGAATACCATATAAATTCGAATGTGTAGAGTGGTGCCATCTGCAACATTTTCACAACAAGAAAAAAAAAGAAGAAAATTTTTTAATTCTGGACTTGAATTCTCGTACAGCTGAAAATATACTTTACTCGTTACCAAACTATTTTTGAATCGGAATAACGTGTAAATTATTTATTTGTTAACGCGTCTTCTGAAGCTTTTTTTAGAACAAGGGAAAAGATAATGGTTTAAAAGGATTAGAGCGTATCTATCTGGACCGCAATTCTACGTATAGCTGAATATATTTTAATTATTTACTCATTTTTTTAAAGCTGTAGTGGTGTCATCTGCAACTTTAAAATAATTGAAATAACAAAAAATTTTTACTGTCTGGACTGGAATTTTGCGTACAGCCGAACATATTCTTAGTTTGTCAACAATCTTTTTTTTTCTTAATTTTGAACAGAGAATATGCAATATATAAACATTCATCTGTCTGTTTCCTTAACCGACGATGCAGAACCTGTACCCCAGAGATCTGGTCTATCTGGAGTTGATAAACACTCGGAGTCAGACATGGCTCAGATCCCTAGACATCATCAAATACCAATATCATACACCATCTTTTTTATCCTATAAAGAACAATCCCTCACCAGTTTGTGTTTCTTTCATGTGGTCCATGGAGAGCAGGCGAAATACTTTTGTGCTCTCAGCGAACAGATATACCGAGTAAGAACACAAGTTATTGTTATCTGCTGTATAAGCAGTATAGAAATATAGTTTTCTTAATGGCCTTTCTGTTGAAAACCGTAAAATACGAAAAAATTATGGGTACATTTTTTCGTTAACTTCGATTTAAAAATAGCTAGACTTCCATTTTTGAGTATAATCTAACATTCCGAAAGTGAATATCGCCAGTTTTTTATTAGCTCAGCTGACTGTAAGTCATCTGAGCTTAAGCTATCACTCTTTGTCCGTCGTCCGTCCGGTCGTCCTGGTGTCTGTCCGTTAACAGGGCTCAAATCGTAACAGCTGGACCAAGAATCTTCTTACTTGACATTTAGAGAGGTCCATGAAAAATCTTCTTGGAAACCTGAAATTACGTCTCCGTTACCCATATTCACCCAGCTATGAGGCTCCAGAGTATCCCCTAGAATAATGGAGAATTTCATACAAAAGCTTAAGTATCTGAATAACTAATGCATTATATCACCATGATTCTTTGCATGGATATTGATCATGGAGTGTTTCATCAGTTTCTGCTGATTTGTGGCGCCACCTGTATTTTTTCGATTTTTTACAATTGTTTTCCTCTATATTTGAGACCTTTAAAGATGTGGTCATCTGTTAACAGGGCACAAATCGTAATTTCTGGACCTAGAATCTTTTTACTTCACATCCAGTGAGGACAATGAAAAATCTCATGGGAAACCTCAAATTAAGTCTCTGTTACCCATATTCTTCCAGCTATTGGGCCCCGAAGTACCCCCCAGAATAATGGCAAATTTCATAGAAAAGCTCAAGTATCTGAACAACTAATGCATTGATCACCATGATTTTTTTGCAAGGGTATTGATCAAGGAGTGTTTCCTCAGTTTCTGCAGACAGGTGGCGCCACCTGTATTTTTTAAATATTTTTAATAATTATTTTCTCTATTTTTGAGACCTTTAAAGATGCAGTCATCTGTTAACAGGGCATAAATTGTAACCGCTGGTTCTTGAATCTTCTAACTTGAAATCCTGAGAGGTCAATGAAAAACCTCTTTGGAAACCTTAAATTAAGTCTCTGTTACCCATATTCTTCCAGCTATTGGGCTGTGAAGTACCCCCCCCCCCCCCCAGAACAGTTGAATATTTCATAGAAAAGCTCAAGTATCTGAACACTATTGCATTGATCACCATGATTTTTTGCATGGATATTGATCATGGAGTGTTTCATCAGTTTCTGCAGACTGGAAGCGCCACTTGTATATTTTTTATTTTTACGATTTTTTTCTCTGTTTTTGAGACCTCTAAAGATGGTGTCATTTTTAACATGGTAAAAATCGTAACCCCTGGACCAAGAATCTTCTAACTTGAAATCGAGAGAGGGCCATGAAAAATCTCCTTGGAAACCTGAAATTAGGTCTCTGTTACCCATATTCTTCCAGCTATGGGGCTGCTAAATACCTGCCAGAATAATGGGAAATTTCATAGAAAAAGCTCAAGAATCTGAACAAATAATGCATTGATCACCATGATTCTTTCTATAGAAATTGATCATGGAGTGTTTCATCAGTATCTGTAGACAGGTCGCGCCAACTGTATTTTTTTTTATTTAATAATTTTTTTACTCTCTTTTGAGACCTTTAAAGATGTGGTCATCAGTTAGCAGGGCACAAATCGTAACCCCTGGATCTAGAATCTTTTTACTTAACATGCAGAGAGATCCATTAAAAATCTCCTTGGAAACCTGAAATTAGGTCTCTGTTACCCATAATCTCCCAGCTATGGGGCTCCAAAGTACCCCCTAGAATAATGGCAAATTTCATACAAAAGCTCAGGCATTTGAACAAATTATGCATTGATCACCATGATTCTTTGCATGTATATTGTTCATGGAGTGTTTCATCAGCTTCTGCAGACAGGTGGCGTCACCTGAATTTTTTTTAAAATTTTTTCTCTATTTTTTTAGACCTTTAAAGATGCAGTCATCTATTTACAGGGCACAAATTGTTACTGCTGGAACTAGAATCTTCTATCTTAACATGCAAGGAGGCCCATGAAAAGTCTCTTAGGAAACCTAAAATTAGGTCTCTATTACCCAAAAACTCTAAAATACCCCCAGAGTAATGGAAAAATGGAAACAAAAGCTCAAGTATCCGAACAACTAATGCATTGATCACCATGATTCTTTGCATTGATATTGATCAAGGATATGAGGTCACCTGTTAACAGGGCACAAATCATATTAACTAGACCTAGAATCTTTCAACTTGACATCCTTGAAGGTCCATGAAAAGTCTTCAAGGAAACCTGAATTAGGTCTCTCTTACCCATACTAATTGAGCTATGGCTCTCAAAACTGCCCTCGAAACAATTTAAAGTTTTAAACAAAAGCAGTGCAAAAATCATAACCATTGGACCTAGAATCTTCTGATTTGACATCCAGGGAGGTCAATAATAAGTCTCCTTGCAAACTTGAAATTATAGGTGTCTATAACTCATATTTTTTAATTTATGCGGCATGTTAGAAGACCCCAGAAATAATGCAAAAAAACACACAAATTGCGAGATTTCTCAGGAATGGGTGAATAGATTGTCCTACAATTTGGTGTGTTTATGCGTCTTAATAAACTTAACTTGCATGAATGATGGTGCCACCTTAATTATCTTAATTAGTTCCCTATGCAAGGACATATTGTCAACATGTCAGTCGGCTGAGCGTCATGACCCATGAGTCACTTGTTTAAAAAATACTGCACAGTGCAAATGGTGTTGCATGCACGGGATCATCCTGATAGGTCTTATTATAATGCAACTGTTATGTTCGTGGTTGATATGATGATACAAATGTTCATATACTCTGACGTGGTCAACCTTAATTGGGAGGAGATTACTTCTATTACCCTTAAAAGTCATAAATAAAAACATATGCGACAAATTCTGATAACGTCGGAATAACAAATTAGGATGCTACCACCATTCATACGATTACCTTAAATCCGTCTGGGAAGCTTAAGCACTGGCAGGAAAGTGATTGGGGCTTTCAAATAGCGACAACCTATTACAATGGCTGAAGTTGGATTAAGAAAGTATTACGATGGAGGTGAATTTATTCTTATGAGTGTCCATTGTTTAATCGTTTAGAATAAATCTTCTTAAGGGAATGGCAACTGTGCTTTTAAGAAAAAGATCGTCATATCGTCATCAAGAGATAGATCGTCATAAGATCGCAAATTTACTATCTTAAAAAAAAAGGATGAATGCCGCTGCGCATGTCTGCTATTTCCCTCGTATTTGTTTAGCAATCCTGGCCTTTTTTAGCGGTTCCGAATTATTGTGAACAAAAAAAATCTCTAAGACCCATTGGGCTCAATTCGTTCAAAAAATTTTAAAAATCGTCCGATATGGGGACGCAAACCCTGCGTGGAAGGTGGTGTTCAAAGTGCCATGAAATATTAATTAAACCTGTATTATAAGGCCCGGCCATACCGAACGCTGCGCTGCGCAGCAAATAGGCCTACTTTATGGAAATAACGAATAAACGGCTGAATAAACGGTTGGGCATTCTACGGCGCTGCAGTGCGGAGAAAGTTGAACTTTATTCAGCTATGCTTTGCAGCGGTGCACAGCACGGCGCAGCGCGGCGCTTGGTGTCCCCCCCCCCCCCCCCCCCCGTATATGCATGTACTTACCATTTTACTGCAGTGCAGTGCAACACAGCTGGGTGCAGAGCTGCGCAGCGCAGCGTTCGGTGTTAATGAGCCTTTCTTTCTGGGACTTTTTTAACTGAAAATATTTTATTTTCGCGCAGGGTTAATAATGACTTTCTCATATCTCTGTGTTGGCGTGTGTGATGTGTGTGGGAGTCATTTATTTAATTACAAACGGACACATCCTAATGTATTAGCCTATTTGCGTTCAAATATACGAGTTTTTGATAAATTAGGTTCTTAGACCAGGCACTGCTCAAAGAAACTGATTTTAAATTTGAACTGACAGGGCAGATGCAGTTTTGTTGCATTTGTACCATATCTAAATTGACAGTGGTTGTTCAAATATATAAAAACCCGATTTCAAATGCAAATGCAAAAACTGACTAACTCTAATAAATATTTTTTTTATTCTGCTGTATTTAAATACTAATGTATTCAAATGAAAATACTTATCACCACGACTGCAGGTTCAATGCATGCATGCAGGGGGTTGATAATGGCAACAATGAGTATCACCAGTCTGTAAATAGACACAGGTAAAAAATAAACGAAAAATGAAAAGAAGTAAATCACTTTTTATTTAAATAAAAACGTGCAGAACATAAAGGAAAAAATAGTCCTAACCTACAAGACGTCACACGGGGGATCTGCAAATTAGATCTCTGCAGCCTCGGCTGACGATTAGCGATTTTTACTCTCCCGGCATAGAGTACCTACGGTTCCCACAAAAGGTTACCTACAATCTTTGCGAAAAAAAGGAAAATTACTGACCTGAGTACAAAGCTTCATGTAAAAATACCTTTCTTTAGGGTTCTGCAGCGGGTTGGAAAATTTCTTATATAACTTTGCGCAAGGAATGTTAACGGGGGTATAACAAGCACCCAAGATTGTGAATGCTTCGTATTGTGCTAATGATTAGGGTTATAGCCGAGAAGAATTCATTCTCATACTTTTTATCTCTCTTTTTATTTTTGCATTGAAAGTTTAATCCGCGGCCTGTCGTTGACATTGTCTGATACGAGAAGATGAAGGTGGGTATGGAATAATGGATGATACTAGTATATTGATGTAAGCTTTTCAGTGTCTGTATTTCGGGGGGATATAATGTAATTTAGAGAAGTTGTTGAGGCATGAGTCAAATCAATAAGACCACAATTGCTTTGAGGCCCGCTGAATTAAGGCCCGGTCACACTGAACGCTGCCAAACCTAAACCGCCGAACGTTTTTACAGCGCAGCAAATCGGAGAAAATTGAACTTTTTTTCAGCTTTGCATTACAGCGCGTTGTTGTGTGGACAGTCCAGTTTTGTTTAATGTACTCAACATTTTTTGCATCGCTGTGCAGCGTTCAATGTGGCCGAGCCTTACCCTTTCTGGTTTGATTTTCAACGACTGAGCTGAGCGCATACCATTTTTTAATCACACACCAGTGTCAGATGTAATCGAGTCCAAACAATCCGAGATCGAGTGCAAGTTCGAGTTCAGACCATTCGAGTCCAAATTCAAGTCCCAGTCCGTGAGATTTGAGTCCAAGTCGACCTTCTTCGATTCAAGGTCATTTGGAACTCGAGTCTAAGTCCGAGTCCGAGTCCCAAACAAATATCCTAACAAAGCAAATCAAAATGATAATTTTTAGATTATCGTGTACCCATGATTTCACTATAATATAATGCTTAATTACATTTATAGCTCTAGATGCTGAGCAAAGCTTGGTATATATAGTGTTATTATTTTATAATATTCTGTTAGTAGGTAGCACATATACATAAATCTTTATGTGACAGATTTATTATTATGGGACTCGAGTCCTAACCTCTGAGTGTAAGTCCAAGACCCTCTAGTACTTGTCCGAGTCTCAGTCCTAAAAAGGTGGGACTGAGCCCTACATCAACGACACACACACTTCTCACAGACGCACACATATTTTGCTTATAACAAAAAACCTCACTAAAAGTTTGACTGGAATCTATAAAATATAACAATTACATATGAATGAATCATGTAGTAAGAGTATGAGTCTGACACGATTAAATTGTTAAAGGTTTTTAAAATGTATGCAAAAAATGTCTTTTGTATAATTATTCTATGTCGTCGTCTTTTCCGTCTTCTTTTTCTTCTTATTATCCCCCTCCTTATTATTATTATTATTCACTGATTACAAAAAATGCGACAGTAGAATCAATTTAATTGTGGAATTATAATAACAATCGTATCATTAGTTACATCGAACATCACATTAATATAAATAAAATCCCCAGGAAAATAGACCCCCCCCCCCTTGAACTCATAATAATTGTTCCTCATCGTAATAACCTAACGCCTTCCTCCCCATCACAAGCCTTTTTGGGTTTCAATAAAGAACAATTTTCTCTCAGCTGAATTGGAAATAAGTGAAAGACCTCGATATTACTCAAACATTTGGACCTATCTGTCTGAGTAAGTGAAGTGATAGGACTGAATCTTGGAGACAATGAAAGATTTTACTTAATCAATAATTAATCGGAAGAAATAAAAAAATCATCGTTTTACAAAACCGGTTCAGTGTATGCCATGTTGAGCTACAGGTGGTTCCAATTTTATTTTTCCATCAAATTATGCTATTTGTTTTAAAGCCTTGGCATTTTGGGATTCCGAAATTATTATTTTTTATATATAAATGAACAATTCTTGAGAAATCCGAGTATGATTAAATACCATTTTCATTTTAAACTCTGATACTCTGAAATGTAATTGAAAAATATAGTGATCGTATTCAGTTGAAATGCCTGATGCAGTTCTTTTAACGATCTCTTAACCGATTTCCCAAAATCGCATAAAATTGTATCACTGAGATAACAGAGAGAGAGAGCCTATTTAATTATAGGCTGAAAACGACTTCGTATGGAAACTAAATAAGTCTTACATAAGAAGTCTTCTATCGGGGAAAAGAAGCAATTGGAGCCAAAAAAAAGTTTAAAGTCAGACGTGTCTTCATTGTGTGTGCTACATTTCCCCAATGCGAACCCAAAACATAACCCTCAAGTGTGTGTGTTCTCTTATCTATATGGAAAACTATAAAAAAAAGTCTTACAGACATCAGTCAGGGATACATGGGGGTGAAAGACTAATGGCCCATAGAGACTGTATGCTTGGTCAAGGCGATAAATATATTCTTTATTTACCTTTGATAATTCAGATCAAATATACGTATGAATCTTTGTGTCTCGCAGGCCGTCTGGAGACAGACATTCACGCTTTCAGGTCTCGAGAACGTCGTCTGCACGATGTCTCTGGAAGAATCATCGGACGAAGTAGGTCAGATAAGAGAGCCTTGGTTTTATTCATAAACTCAGTGAGGGGTGCTTATCTCCATCGATAAGGAGAATATATGTAAACATTTGACATGATACTGGTAGATGACATATGATAAAGTCAATCTGCTTCAATATATAAGAGGATAATACATTTTATTCAACTATGTTGCTGTAATTGTTTAAAGGAAAATGGCTGATCTGTAGTGGCCAGGGTGATATAATTGTTGATGTCTATAGGTGTTAAGATGTAGAGCCAGGATTTGTGGTTTGGGG
Source organism: Sipunculus nudus (assembly GCA_026874595.1). Classification (NCBI taxonomy): domain Eukaryota; kingdom Metazoa; phylum Annelida; class Sipuncula; order Golfingiida; family Sipunculidae; genus Sipunculus; species Sipunculus nudus. The sequence goes on along the minus strand of CM049306.1, from coordinate 44,376,533 downwards.
ATGGGTAAAGGTTGTTAACTCTGTAATAAGATCATACAATTAGAATCTGAATAACATATAAATTCGAGTGTGTTGAGTGGTGCCATCTGCAACATTTTTTCAACAAGAAAAAAAAAAGAAAATTTTAACATTATGGACTGGAATTCTCGTACAGCTGAAAATATATTTTACTCGTAACCAAACTATTTTTGAATCGGAATAACGTGTAAATTATTTATTTGTTATGGTGTCTTCTGAAGCTTTTTTTTCAGGACAAGGGAAAAGATAAAAAGTATTTAAACTTATTTATCTGGACCGCAGTTCTACGTATAGCTGAATGTCTTCTTAATTATTTACTCTTTTTTTAAATCTGAATAACATATAAATTCTTATTTGTAGTGGTGTCATCTGCAGCTGTAAAAAAAATTAAATAAAAGAAAATTTTTACTGTCTCGACTGGAATTCTGCGAAGCAATTGGAGCCAAAAAAAAGTTTAAAGTCAGACGTGTCTTCATTGTGTGTGCTACATTTCCCCAATGCGAACCTAATACATAACCCACACCAGTGTTCTTTTATTGTATTCTGGGCGAACCATTTTCTATCCAGGATGTCACAAATCTGTTTACGAGATATGATGATACTTAGGTTCATATACTTTGATGTGGTCAACCTTAATTGTGATGAGATGACTTGTATTACCCTTAAAAAGTCATAATAAAAAACAAATGCAACAAATTTTGATAACGCCAGAATAACAAAATAGGATGCCACCATCATCCATACGATTACCTTAAATCCGTCTGGGAAGCTTACGCACTGAAAGGAAAGTGATGGGGGCTTTAAAATAGCGACTACCTATTACGATAGCTGAAGTTGGATAAAGAAAGTTTTACAATGGAGGTGATTTTTTATTTGTGTCCATTGTTTAACCGATTAGAATAAATCTTCTTAAGGGAATCACAACAGTGTTAACAAAAAAAGATCATCATATCGTCATCTAGAGATAGATTGTCATTTGATCGCCAACTACTTGAAAAAAGGATGAATGCCGCTGCGCATGTGTGCTATTTTGTAAACTAAAATTGATCAGATGCGTGAAATTACAAGATAACATAATTAATTTTATCTATGATTTGCGACTTTTTTATAACACGGTTTCTCGTCTTAGGGTATGTTGCCAATGCCTTTTGGCCGGTTGTATACCGTCTTTCTTAACTCGTCATTAAATTTTCTTGAAAGAATAGGGGAACCAGTCTACGATTAACTCCTTTATTTGCTGCACAAATAATAAGGTAAGACAAATCTGCCTGTGCCTCTACACAATCCACCATTTCATGTGCTTGCATAGCAGTCCGCGCATGGACATTCTGGAAGTATATATGCCATATTTGGTGAAGGTCCTGAGTGGATAATTTCCTAAATGAAAGCTTTTTTGGAATTGAATAAAACATGTTAAAACCTGCGAAAACTTGACACAATTAAATGTGAATTCTAAATTGTACATAATGTAAATGTGCGTTCAAACGTGTTTTTCAAGGGAACTTAGAATCAAGATTATCATTTTCATCAGTATTTACAGGTAACATTTTGGTCCTTGGGCCCTTGCACTCTTCATTTTAATCTTAAGAAAGTACAACTACATTTTAGTACGGCTACATTGCAGGATATGTAGAACGGTTCATATAAGAGTAATAATTTTAATGGGAAAGGTTAAAGATTCTATACAACCCCATTCCAGATAGATGAAATTATTTCCTCCATTTGTCTCCATCGTCGAAGCAGTACACGTGAATTCACATTGCAAAAAAACCGCGTTTTTTGTAGGCCAAACTCTGAATATCATTCCTTTAACTGAAGGGTAACCTTTGTTTCCAGTTTAAAAATAATAACAAGAATCAGTGATTGTAAATATTAGAAAAGGTTATTATTTTCAAACTGGTCCTAAATGATACAGTGGGTAGTTTTTTTGTTGTTGTTGAGCTTACCGCCTCCTGTATTTTAATGCTGGCTTAACCGGGTACTATATTCATCTGCACCTGGAGGTCCAAAAAGCGAACTCGTCTGTGAGTGAAACACGACTATGGGATGCAGTCTCTATATTAAGCTTGTAGAATGCTCATCATTATTTGGGGCCAGACTTTGAAATATCGAACCGCTACCCGACTGAGATTCGAACTCACGATCTAACGGCTTTGAACCCTACACTCTAACTCTGGCCCGCGGAAGCCGCTCAATACATGTTGAAGCCGAATATATTTTGAAATTCATACATGACTAAGTATTATCTTTCGTTATTCAAGTAGTTGGCCTCCGAACACTCAGTGTTAATCACCGTCGACAAGGGTCGCTCGTTTAGTAGGAAAGGTCTTTTGTTGCATTTGATGCTTCATACATAAGAATTTTAGAATACTCGCTCAGGTCGAATTTTTGTTAATGCGTTAAAGCAAACATCTTCACTTACAGCCGTGACAACCCGACTCAGGAGGCATCGATAATGGGGCCGGTAAGCCTATACTTCTGGCAGCTGGTACGCTGGTCGGAGTCTCTCTAATGTCAGAGGGCCGAAATGGCGCTACATCACGTAAGACCCTCAAACGTGATGGTTCAGCTATTTTTTAAATATTTAAATTTTTAGAGCCGCTCTAAAAGATATTCCCCAGAGCGGATTAGAGCGGATTTTGGATATGTCATGCTACAGACTTTGGCGCCGCGAATTACATCAAGGTCAGCTTTCTACCATTTTTTCCATGTTGAACCCTCCAACGAGCTGACTATATATAAAAGAATCCAGTTTGCGGGCTGTTTCAGCCAAGCAGTTTTCCTGGATCTATTTTAATTTTCCAGTGCGCTTGCCTCAATTCCGTTAAAACATTCTGAAAGGTATTGAAAATTAAAACGGGTTTTTGTTGATTATATGTATACCGTTTCTCGAATTGAAGCGATTTTTTAAATATTTCTTGGCTACCTTGCAAAAGATTCACATATTACGTCTCGTCTAATAAAAATAATGTATATATATATATATATATATATATATATATATATATATATATATATATAAAATATAGCTACAACGCTACAACGCTACAACAAAGTAGATACAACGACATAGGCTGCAGCATCACATTCTACTATCTGCTGACAATCACTTGCCCAACATACTGTGTTAGCTCACAAAGGACTTCTCCAATGTTTAATGACCAAGCCTACAAAGAAAACGGGGGGTTAACCTCAAGCCAAAGACTTCTGTCCAGTGCCCACTGGACCGTGAAAGCACCCAGAATTTACTAATCAAACTACACAGGGCCCTTTACTGTGCTCTATCAACCTAATCAATCAAACACTTAATTCATCAGATGTGTTAGCTTAGGGTTGTAATAGAAAAGTAATAGCTTTTATTATATTACTTGGGGTACCATTACCATAACTAGTTCAAATTTCCATCAATAGTAATATTACTCAAGATTACAAACTTTGAAAACCTGTATTATTCTATTAATATTACATATTACTATCGCCTCATTCCTTGTAATATGCCACTGATGTAACTGTTGTTAATACTCAAAATGATTACACATGATGAATGACATGGTCAGTCTGTCAGATATGTTGTTTTATAATATTTTCACATATAGCGGCTGTCATTAAATATCTTCATTAGGTTACAGCCACATATTATTCATAGGCTGATATTGTATAAAAAATAACATATGGTTGTTATTATTAGTGTTATTATTATTGTTATCATTGTTATTATTGTATGATTACATATGGTTAACCTATGGTTATATGCTTTATACAATGTCAGTGAGATTTCCTCTAACAATATAACTTTTTATGTTGTACTTTCTGAACATTCCAACCACTATTTTGAATTTGCATGATACATGTAACCTTAAGTAAAATGTATATCTTGTCCTGGCTAAGAAATATATTTTGAGAACCTACGAGACCAGATGTTTCTTCAATGCAAACCCTCTACTATAATAAGTTAATGCTTTCAAATATTTCAACTGTATATGGCCTGTTTATATATGCCCTAGAGTTTGCATTTCGCCTCAGTATTTTGATTAAGCATAACACAACATTGTATATATTTTATTTAAGTCCGGGGTTTAACTTTGTGAGTATATATTTAATTTAATCACATCTTTAACAAGTTTGGTTACAAAAAGTACTCATTAAAGTACTCATGAGTAGATTTTGAGTACTCGGTACTCGTACTCGAGTACTTTTGAAAAAAACTGCAAAATACTCACACTTGTTCTCGAGTACTTTTAAAGTACTCGGACCTAACTCTGATATATATATATATATATATATATATATATATATATATATATATATATATATATATATATATATATATATATAAGGATAACGTGCGCTCGCACCACACTGTATTTGTCCTCCGAGTTCGTTGAACCAATACCATTTTTTCTGGGGCCTCTTATCCGCGATCAATCCAATAGGCCTCACTGTTCAATTATAATCCAGTAAAAGGCGCAGAAATTAAATCTCCGGTTGCATACCCATGGAGCAAATGCCATCCCTCTCAAGGGTAACTCAAGTAAGGATGGCACTGGCACTTCAAATGATAAATGATTGCGCAAGTGACGCTACAGCCATACCTGTTGGAGGTAGAAAAATGGCACCAAATCATATGCTCCCGGCATCCCGTTCTCGCGAACTCCACGGAAACATCTCGCCATCACCTTGAACTCCTATAAAAAATGTTTTCTAACCTTTAAATTTCATTCTCCTCTGTGATGCAATAGTTTTTTTTTCATGTCTATACTACATTTTACCAGTCCTACTTTAGTAAGTTTGATACGAGGGGCCGTACTCACGATTCATCTCATTTCACGGGGAAATGGCCCATAAGCATTGCAGCGGCTTTTCTGTGAGGCAACGAAAGTATGTTGGTTTTATGGACCTCGGTTTTCAGCTTGATTGCTTCCAGCAGTATTGTGTTGTCAGTATCATTTCTACTGGAAAAAAAGGCAACGTGCAGGCGCCAGGCTGCTGAAACGGCCCATCACACTACTACTTAAGTGTGGTTGCTGGCGGCGGGGAATTGTAAGCTAAAACAAAAACTTTCTATCTCTATGAATTTTTCTTTTTCTATGAATAAATTTTATTAATGAATCACTTTTATCAAAAACTTGCTGGCACCATTTTGTTCTGAAAGGGCGGTGTACAAACTGTTTCTGCCAGCGGTATGAAATGACACAAATGACATTAACACCGATGACAGACAAAAGATACAATTTTAAATTTTATTTAATTAATAAAACTTAAATGACTGGATCATATTTTGTATGATTTTGAAAGATAAGAAATAAAAAATAAGAAGTCAAACTGTAAAAATATCTTGTCTACCATCCAAACTATTGAAATATTGTCTCCGCAAAAGGATATCCAGTTCTATCTTTATTTCCCGGCCTGTTTTCAGGCAGTGTGAGGCGTTAATAAGTATAACCAGATGAACGAAAACAGTTGAAATGACTGGTATTACCTCTTAATGTACAACTGGTAGATGAGGTACGCTACCAAGGTGGCAGACTAGATGGTTACAAGTCAAATACCATAAAGACATTACTTTTTAATCAGTTATATTTAATTAGTTATGCATGGTTATGGACCACCTGGGTTGGATCACCGTTCACACCCTGGTGAAAAACAGGGAAATCTCGAAGAGCTTCAGAGACTGACTGTAATATGTCTTATCAACAGTGTATGACTCCTGAAAAAAATCCATAGCCCCATGTAAATGAGACATGAAACCAATGTCGTTAGCCAAACTTATCCACATTCGGATCCTTAAAGAAAGAAGAATGTTTACTTTCCCATGATTTTATCAAATACCTGCTGATGGAATTCAGTATGTACCCCTGAAAAGCATATATAAAATATCAATATACTCCCTGTGTTCCCGCCTATGGCATCACCTATACACAGAGAAGAATGTATATATTACATTATATTAACATGTAACAGTGCATAATATACATACTGAGGGTATAATATCATAGATTCTGCGGTAATCTGGCCCATTTTGTAGTTGAGTTTTTTTGTTGTTTTTTTTTTTATGTGCTAGATTTACTTGCAGACGAACTAGATTCAAGCCTGTGTCAGCAGCAATATCAAAACACTGCATCACTACAAATGTAAATAATAAAATCATATTTTAACCTTACATCACCAACATTTCAGGATTCGAAGGACTGTAAGGGTCGATAAGAGCATCGTGCAAATAGTATATTCAACTCTTAATGCAGTCTTCGGTTTAACTTATGCAGCTTTCAGTAACGCAAGAGCTTAGCCTTTATCAAATAGGTGACACGTGGTTATATGGACACTTGACCTTACGTAGACAATCCAAAAATAGAGACCGACGAACAGCCGTGCATACAGTCTAGTACGCTTGATGCCAGACAGCCGGTCCCTTAGACGCAACCAGAGACATACTTGACCAGAATTTTTGTATCTATAATCTGGTGGTCTACAGATCCTTCATTGAGCACACTGCTCTCTCTGCTGTTTGATTTCGTTTGATGTTATGAATATGCCGCTGATGAAAATCAATAACCAATTAAGTCTGATATACCCGGAGCTGACCGACTTCTCCCCTGATATCACGTTGACCGATGTAGCTCCTACAGTTATCAACGATTTCTCTTTGGCCTTAGTTAGGGTTTACGGTCAATGACATTCAAACCCGCAGAGTTGCCAATTGCCGCCTGAATCCTTACCTCCGGTTGGGACCATTTCACAACCTCCGGTCGGGTGGAAAGCCAGCCAATCAACTTGCGCCTCTGTCGCTGTTCTAACAATTAAACACATAAAGATCGCCCCCATAGGCATGCGTCGCTTGAATCCGAACCAAGCTGATAAAACTTGTATATATGAGGCTAGCGGACTTCAGAAAGTTGTTGTTAGGAGTTAACATGGTGAAATTTGTCTACCGGGCAGAGGCATATTGCCATTTTTTGTCATCAAATTATATTTATAAGTGAAGTCTCCATATCCCCACCTCGGGTAGTGACTACTCCGGCCCGCTTCCCTAGTTTTACTCTAGCAGCCAATGGGTTATTCATTGTATTTTTATCAAACATGTAAATTTATGTAATATTTACAAACATCCCAAACTGTGGTGGTTTAGCCCTTTTCCCTACTTGTGGTATGCAGAGGTGAAGGCTCATTATTTAATGTTAGCACGTTGATTGGCTGGCTGGCCACCCGACCGGAGATGTGATATGGGTCCTGCCGGAAGTCAGGATTCAGGCGGCAATTGGCAGCTCTGCTTCAAACCTGTAAATGCATTTGGGGTTCTCAATACACCAACAGCGTAGCGAATAGTAAAATGAAATATGTTCAAATACGTTCGAAAAAAAGTGTTTCAAGGCAAATTGCATAAAAATTGGTGCTTTTGTGGCAAAAGACTCCACGAAATAAGCAAGTGAAATGTGAACCCAAGGCATTGCCTTGAAAAGTTACACATTTTGCTTTTGACAGTTGAGACGAGTAGTCTAGGGTGCCCCACAGTGCCTTACCTTCTGGCGGAAGGGTGCATAAACATGAAGATCCTTGATTGGGTTTTGGATTTGTGTCATTAATATGTTAGCCATACTATAAGTCAGCACTTTCACTATAATTTGGCTAGTCATGCTACAACTACGATTGAATCTAGCCTGTTTTGCATGATTTTTCTCTGGGAGTTATACGCCCGTGAAATAGATGGGTCGTATTACGTCAAGGGCTGTGTCCTTTCATCTGCCTCGTACATCACCGATAATTTTCCGGGTAAAATTCGATTACTTTTTCATGAAAATCACTATAAACACTTATATACAATAAAGAATCTGGTCTGAGTTCAATTCTCTGCGCTTTCCGCAGATATTATATGAGGTCAAAGGTCACCAGATGTCTTTGCGGTGTCGCCACCATAACTTACCAGGGTATTTATGAATTTTGATGAAACTCACTATGCATTATAACCATTGAGTATCTCACTTGAGACGAATTGTCTGAAAATGTGTCCATATTCAAAAGATAACTAGACTTATTGTGGGCATAGTAACCCCTTTTGTTTTTTCCTGTTCTCCCCATCTCAACCTTCTCGCCAATCTTTTTTTTTTTTTTTTTTTTGGAAACATGAACAATAAACACGTTAATAGCTGCAAATACGTCATCAAACGGTAAGTTAACACAGCGCATATTTGCTTTATTTAAGGGGGAAATACACATACATGAACACACATTTATCTTGAAATTCGAACTATATTATAAAAAAGTAAATATTAATATAAATATCGAAATATTTATCCTAAAATGATAAATCTAAAGTAAATATTGCAGTAAACATGTTTTTGTCCCAAGTTAAAAAAAACAAAGCATATAAAAACTGGTTAAGTCATTTGCATAGCTCCTGCAATACAATATGTACACCTAATACTACTGTTGCACATGTGCAGGCAGGCAGACAGAACCGATTTACATTTACTGAATGTATATAGGCATAATTAAAAAAGACACCTTTGCAAAACTCTCATCATCTTATAACCGGACCGTAAACTACCAAGAGTGAACAAAAGTAAGATGAATAGAAACTGGATATAAATAAACGTTTTATGGTCCACATGAACAATTTAGACAATTTTTTTGTAACAGCTGTAAGAGGATACAGCAAGGTGGTTCAGCTGTTTTCCGTGACTGCAGAAAGTAGTCGATTATTTATGTGACACTGACGTACTTACTTTAGAAGGGAAAGTATTTATTTGCTTAACACACAGTGCGGACTATCTGCACGAGATGTAGGACCCATTGAATATTCCTGGTATTACAAGAATCGGAAGGATATAAATTTATTCTCTGAAAATTCCCGGAACCATTTTGGCAAAATCTCATTCCTTGCGCGGTAATTGTTTTACGTTACGAACATCAAATACAGGTCTGTGTATTTGATAAATAAAACTCCGAATACGACGGTTTAACTTCTTGGGGAATCTGAAGGCATAAAATGCTTGAATCGTTACTGGATTCTACGTTCTCAAAAGCGAAAAGATTACAGATACAGAAAAGTCTTTCTGCTTCAACATCATTCTTGCAACATCATACGACTACAGGATCATAGCTACATAAAAAAAGAAAATCTATCCGGGTCAAATTATGTTCGCCGATGCGCCACAAGAAATCAGAAGCAAGACTTTCTGCTTTGATGGACTGTGTAAATACAGCGGCACACTGTGAACCATGTTTTGTACGTCAGCTGTAAAAATACAAACCTACATAGTTCCCCTTACCCACACCCGGTGTGATAGACTAATATAAACCTCATGGCAAAAAAAAAGTTCCCCGTGACAGACTTGTATAGGGATAATATGCACCAGGAACATGTTGGTATATAATTTTCATGTAAGAAAATGCTGTCTTTATGTTTCTTCTTTCAATATGAGTATTTCTAAAATAATATTCACGCCAAGAAAATACACTTAGCCAAGCAAGGCTGCATGCGATGTAAGATCATAAAGAAAACACATGTTCGTGTGTACATTTTTCGGCCACATGGGGTGTTTGTTCTATATTTAACTGAGAACAGAGGGTCTTGAAGAATAATTTTCATGTGGATTCTCCGAGGGTTTTTTTTTTTTTGTTTTGTTTTTAATTGATTTAAATCACAGTGTATATACAGTTTCTTAGAAAAGCGGGTTTCAACACCCTGGTACAGCCAGTAAGTAGATGTTCTTGAGTGTTATAGCACTTATTACATAATCCTCGCGTACAGAGAAGGAAGAAAACGGCTCGAGACAGCAAAATCTGCTGCTGATTTTTTTAAGCGTTTTAAATACCATTTCCCAGTATCTGACATCGAAAAAGAGGGGACGCGCACCCCTTACGCCCTCTATATCGGCCCCTGAATCACACACCTTGCGAGGTATTTATTTTTGTATTAAAACGTTCATCATGTATTCATACCTGCTGCATGAGACATTGAAATCACATGCCAGCCACTATATCACACGCTTACTGTATACCTGTACTTAAAGTGTTCACCTTCCAAGCACGGACACATAGTTAAGATAAAACAGAAAAGGATAAAGAATAGTTACAAATACCCTTACACCTACCGGCCCCTTGGCATGAATTCGAAGAATTCAAAATCAGCCGTCAACAAACATTAAAAACACCATAAATCTACCATGGGGCGCCGTGAATGTTTACAAAGATCCTTCAAACAACTCATGTTCCGTAAATACTCTCATACAGTACGTTTGCCACGGCAGATTTTTGCTCCTATAATTTCCCGCTCGTTATTGTTGACGTTGCACCCATGTTGGTGTACACTCCGTGAATCTGCATGCGAACAACACTTGTGTATATATTGTGTTCCGATGACGCTACATGCCGTGTTATTATTTCCGTTTTCCTTTGTATCGTCCTGAAGCACTCTCATCTTCTGTGATCATTCTATGTTAGTTCTTTGATATAGCGTTAGGTATGTCAAGGAAATGAAGTTTTCATGATATAAATTTGAGTTCTGTGATATATACCCGTTTTTGTTACAGTATATTTGTGTATCGGATTACGTTTAATTATAATTCAACTTGTTTTTGTTCATGTTTAATTCCGTAATTTATGGGCCACGTCTCGTTAAAAAATGTACTGACGCAATGTAACCTATCTTTTTCCAACAGTCGTCTAACGCATGTTTTTCCTCTCGTGTCCCATGTTAGCCAAGGAAAATGAGAGGGAATGCATGCACATACACAGTCTGTATATATATCTCATTATCTTCACTGCATTTTATACCAAACCCATTGGTGTATTTAGAAGCCCCGATGAATTGCGAGGGAATTGACAACTTAACTCTTGATTTCTAAACATCAGATTGCTGGATCTTTTTCAAATGTACTTCTAATTACGATAGGTTTATATTACATTTAGTGAAGATATATATTGTAAGCGACATTCTGCAAAATGAAATGTGTAACAGTTAGGTAATCTAACCGTACGTTTATCAGAATGTTAACTTTGTGAAACCTGTGACGTACCAATATTTATTCCTGACCTGCTGACACGGCGGACACTTTTTATCTGAAATGCCATGCTCATTAATTTTGGTGTATTCACAAATCCCTCTTTGGTCTCCATATGATAGTCGTGCTGGTAACGAGCAGCAACGATTCCACGACCAGACGGCGGTGCCTGTAACTATAACCAACGTGAAAGTAACCCGTGTTGACCATTGTCCAATGTGCGTCCAAACACACTGATATGGTGAATGACCAAATAATGGCGTACATCGATTTTTTTCGCACTTCTACGACAAATATGGCGTTGGAATTTATGGCAGACTACTTTTTACCCGGCGTAATTTGCCACAAAAGGAGGGTTGCCAGGTCAGTTGAAAGGAATGCCATATGACAGTAAAAAAATGCGCTATGTAAGGCTTGCATGAATACACACAAACTTAGCATCTGATTTCCAGAGTGACATGTGAAAATGGACAATCTGTCACTCCTCTAAGCTAGCGTTGACTGTCAGGAAATTAATAAAAATGTCATCCTGACGTAAACAATGTAATCTGCTTATCTATACAAGTATTAGTCCAGTCTGTCGCTGCAGGATAAAAAATACTTTATAGATATAACATCTACAGAGCGCTCTTAGTGCGACGGACAAGTTGAGTGCCGGCCATTTGAGCATCGTCAACCTGGGCGTCGGCCACGTAGACTCTGCAGATCGTGGTAAATTGGGCCCGCTTAATCACTTGGAACTGTTGGTGACAGGACGCTTTAAAGTTACGTGGGTGTGATACAGTACTAAAGGCTCTGTGGAAACTGGAGATCAAATAAGATGGTTGGTTAATAAAATGAAAGGTTAAGAACTACTACATCCCGAAACCGGGCAGTTTTATGGTGCATTAACCGTTGGCATGGCCGCCGTAGACATGTTACTGTGGACGTTAATGGTGAATCAGTTGGCCATCATGCCCGACAGGTAAGGTGTAGAATAATAATTCTCCATCTGGAAGTAGGTATAAATTAGAATGGTACAAGTTGAGCGCACACCTCCGCAAAGCAAACGGTCTTACTGGATCGGCCCGTTTACACGGAATCACCTTAACATATAATGTGGTTTTCCCTTGCCTGTATCCTGACAGGAGAATGCACAGAAGGCGGAAAACATAACCTCGGTGAACGTAAAGACCATAAGCCATGGCGCTTATCTGAATTTAAAAGTAAAAGCCATAGCACATGGGATATAGGTAACAGTGACATAATATATATTTCCCAGAAAGCAAATACTTCAAGTTGTCTGTATTCATAGACTGGACTATCAATATGGTGCTATATATATCAGCTTCTCTACCAGTTAATGTTTCTCCAAGATCAATTATAGTATAAAGGTTTTAATGAAGTTTAAAGATGAGAAATACGACTTTTTGTGTGAACTTCCTGGGACTTGAGTTTTCATACAAATAAATATGGATCACAATGTGACCTACTTTTCGGTTTCTGCAGAGGACATAGCATTACATGTCAGACCTGGCGGACGGAAGACTACAAAAAAAAATGATCGCATATAGCTCAAATGACTAACAGTCAGCTAAGCGTGAAACGTTATAACACACTACAAACATATAACATTTTGAAACTCATTGCTAACCGGACACTGATAAAGTATATGGATACTATGATTATACTTATGCGCCAAGCCACATTTATATCATAGAAACTAATAAAGTCAGATCCTGTATCTTTCCTTACTGTTACGGGGTGAAATAAAAGCGGACCGAACTGTCGCGCTAGTGAAGCTTGCTTTGCAAGCGAAACGGTTGGTACGCCGGACTTGCGCCACCCACTGGGGTTCGACACCCGGATCGGCCCAGAATTTCCCCCTCAACAATTTGTCTTGTAACAATACACATGTAGCACTGACTAATTTCAAGTATACAAGTACTTAACACCAACGGGATACAGGGAATCGTATGAGGCAAGAATATTATACTTGCACAATAGCTCATATACATCATGTAATCTTGTAACAAACACGGCGCAAGAGACCGTAGATATTAAAATGTGAAATATCCAATATGACATCAAGCAGAAATCTGAAGCATTGCTTCGACAGCCTGAAATGAATGGAGATACGCTGAGTGCTACAGCTGTAACACTTTAAAGCTACACTTAGCTGCGGAGCATCTGGGCATGATTGAACGCCCGAGGCGAGGCTTTACTCCCGCACTTCATGTTATTAATGGGGGCGATAATGAAGGTCCCTAGAAATCGCTAGTGGGGCAGTTAATGCGATAGCCAACCTTTATTCAAACTCCGAGGCAGCTTCCACTGGCTGATATATTTCATTTCATTGGTTTAAGCACACAAGCAACGTGCCCAAAGGGAGTTACAAGAACTCTAAATAACTCATGACTTCTTTTTCGTTCTGTGGAATCGCAAGGGAGTGAAGTCCCAAAGGATCCCCCCAAATCGATCCGAAATCTCATATGTCATGGTTTTTTACCAGCATTAATTATATCTGCATTAAAGAGTGTTTTTTCAAATATTCAACAGGTGATCTATATTCTTAAAAAAAAGTAACTATTTCAATGAAGAGATTAATTTTACGATGATTGTTCGCCTACCCCGGTAGAGTTACCTTAAATTTTAGCATAGCTGTAATGTTCTATCTAAAACGTCATGATTCCTCAGCATTAATACTATCAGCCCTGCATTTAAGATGATTTTTTTAAATGTTACAGTTTATCTTTATTCCCCAACATGGGTACGAATTCAAGGAGGAAATGATTTAGGAGGATGGTTCGTCTACCCAAGAGTACAGTTATTGCCTCCGCCGTGTGTGTGTGTGCGTGTGTGTTTATGTTTGAGTGTTTGATCACAACATAATTCGAGTAACCATGAACGGAATCTCATAAATCACCAGGGCAGATCCGGCGTATGATCCGGATCCAGGACCGTCATCAAGGAATAGTCACTTGGGCACGAATGAAATTATGGTATATATTGGCCGAATAAGTGAGTGGCAGAGGCTTGCATTCATAAGAATGCAGCTTTCTAATCTTAGTATTGTTTTACTGCTCTATCATGGACAAGCGATACTGATAAATCCGGGAAATATTGTTGTGCTGGTAAGAATAAGTTCTTAAAAATAAATACAAAGGCCTAAATGTTGATTAACTATTGAAGATCAAGCAAAGTCTTAACAGCGCAATACTAGGTACATGTATATGGAAGAGACGGTGTTTTCTCTATGCTTCTTGTTGCCTGGGCTGAACCAGGTTGCAGTGTCCGGACCATAATACCAGATAGCGTTACCGGAATTAGACTCAGCTGTCGTTACCGTGATCCACAGAGCACAACATATTATAATATCAACATGTATTTCTTGCGATTTTTATTGAACGGCTCATATTTTGCCCAATAAAAGTTATGGTTGCAGCCCTACAGTGCTAAACAGGTTCATGATAAAGCTGTCCATGTATATAACGTGCATACGCAAGAATGATCTGTTCATATCTAAAAAAATAAAATAAGGCATTTTTAAGAAATACATGTAAACATCATAATTTGTAACCTTTCGTGAAACTTAAATTTCGGACTCTTAAAAAATAGAGTTACTCCGATATGATTATTCCAGGACCTGTATTCATTACCTGTTATCATTGAATATTTTACCAGTATACGTCTGCGAGCTTTGACTTATAAACCAGACTGACCACTCAATAACTAATAATAATTTGAAAGTTTTTCAAGATTACCCCCATATGAGGAAAAGGTCCAATTATAACTCTGCATACTTATATATCTCTCTGTGTATGTATTTTAATTCCTACCCGTTGAAAACCCTAGGACAGCTTTAAAATGCAAGGCGCGGAGATAATATTTATTTGTTCATTCACAAGATTTCTTTTGGGTTGATTGGATCCTTACTAATAGCTTTTATAGCCCAATATCGCTGCGATAGTAACAACACTATAGCAATACAGTTTTCGGGATGGCTGCCATCACGATTTAGAAACTCTTTCGAATCAAACAACTTATATAGTCTTTAGCTGTAGCTAAATGATGGAGGGACACATATATTTAACTCTGCTTGAATACGAAACTGTTGATAGATAGGCACTAATAAAGAGGAGGATGGGGGAGGGGGATTCGGTTCTCATCAAAGAAGAACAAAAAAACAACATAATTCTTTAAACATCAAAGATATAATGCTCACAAAAATACGCCCAGGTGCGGTGCTCATCAGTTTCATGTATAGATTAGATTGACTGTGTTTATGATGAGCAGCATATGTTGTATTGTTATTACATAGCGGCATGCTAAGAGAGATGCAAGCACTTTATACATAAATCTCTTATGGATCTACAATACTGGCAGCTTTTGGCAGCTTCTTCAGTAAGAAAAATGTTATACATCGAAATATTTCTGCATTTGAAAAAAAAAAACCTCATTGATTCTATGGATTCTGTAGTGTTTACGCCCGCTTAATATAAAATGACGAAATTTTCTTTATTTATATTTGTAAATTATATAAAATGAATATATAATTTCTCTATGACCTGAAAACCAGAAGCAGGATACATTCAATTAACACGAAATTAATAACAATCAGATGCATGTTGCAACAAAGGTTTTTTTCAAATGACTGCACAAATCATCATGCAATAAAGTACGCCTGCAATTAATCAAATATTGTTGTTCCGTCAGTTGGTCTGCTTCACTATAATTGGTATACACTACCCCATTTATATTTTATCAAAGAGCGTTGTTTTGTGGTGGATAAAATATGTTCAGTCATTAACTTTGAACAACCTCCGACCAATATAGAAAATGTGAGCATTGCCCCCGGAAATCTGGAGACATGGACTGGCGCTCCGCATATTAAGGTGCCACCTGATCGACCGGTTCTCGAGACACAGGGACCAAGACTTAATGAGAGGTTTGGATGTCAGCCATGAAGGCTTCAGTTTCCCTTGATCAATCAGTACGTTGTCAACAGCTGACAGCAAGCCTGTCGTTGATGCTTTGCTGAAAGCACTGCATCTATTGCTCCACAAAGATTTTTTGCTCACAGACTCGGTGACCTATAATATGAGAATCACGATTGTTAGATGAGCGGATAAAGTACTTTTAACCGCATTTTTAGCTCAATCACCATTTGTCCGTCGTCCGTCCGTCCGGCAGGCCGGCCTTCCGTTAACAGGGCACAAATCGTAACCGCTGGACCTGGAATCTTCTAACTTGGTATCCAGGGAGGTCAATGAAAAATCTCCTTGGAAACCTGAAATAAGGTCTCTGTTACTCATATTCTTCAAGCTATGGATCTCGTAAGTACCCGCCAGAATGATGAACAATTTGTTACAAAGTTCAAGTATCTGAATAAAAACTGCATTGATTACCATGATTCATTGCATGAATTTTGATCATGGAGTGTTCCATCAGTTCCTGTATTTTTTCAATTTTATACCATTTTTTCTCAATTTTATATACTTTCAAAGAAGCTGTCATCTGTTTACAGGGCACAAACCGTAACTGCTGGACCTGGAATCTTCTCACTTGACATGAAAGGAGGTCCACGAAAAGTCTCTCTGGAAATCTGATATTGGGTCTCTGTTACCCATATTCTCCAAGCTATGGGTCTCATAATTACCCCCCACAATAATAAAAAAAAATGATACAAAAGCTCAAGTATCTGAATAACTACTGCATTGATCACCATGATTCTTTGTTTGAATTTTGATCATGGATAGTTCCATTAGTTCCTACAAACTGGTGGCGCCACCTGTATTTTTTCAGTTTTTACGATTTTTTTTCTCTATTTTTGAAACCTTCAAAAAAGCTGTCATCTGTTAACAGGACACATATCGTGACTGCTGGACCTGGAATCTTCTACCTTGACATCAAAGAGGTCCATGAAAAGTCTCCGTGGAAATTAGGTCTCAGTTACCCATATCCTCCATGCTATGTGTCTCATAGGTACCGCTTAGAATAATTAAAATGTGATACAAAATCTCTGCTTAAGTTTCCAGAGAAGTCCTCTGAGACCCTTGGTCCGATCTTTCCGAAACCCAGCATAGTTGTTCCTTCACCTGTGTTGTTGTGCCTAACAAAGACAGGTGGCACCACCAGCAATCCTTTCAGTACAGTATGAATCTGGGTGTCTTTGAGATAACAGCCCATATCTCAGGAGTGGCTGAATGTATTGTGCTGAAAGTCTACATGTCCATAGACCTTGGATCTCTCTGTCTCATAATTGCGACCTAATGGCGCCACCTACAATAGTTTTTGCGTAGTGTCCATCTGTGCATTCGCCATATGTTCGTCTTAGTGGTTCTTCAATGTATTGGGTTGATATGTGCATGTTCATGGATCCTCAACACATACATCTCGTAAACAAGACTGGTGGAGACACCTGCGATCATTTTCCAGTGGCGTCCATCCGTACATGTGCTTTTGGTGAGAATTGCTAATATTTAAGGAATGGTTCAAGATATTGGTATGAAATTTGGCATATCCAACCATCTTGGAAAGTTTTCTCATAAGCCAGACAGGTGGCGCCACCTACTTTCCTGGTAGAATAAAAAACAAGCTCTTTTCTCACTAGTGATTCGCTGTATTGGCCTGAATTGGTGCATATCCATAGATCTTGGACTCCTCCACATTGTACTCAAGACTGGTGGTGCCATCTGCAATGGTTTTAGTGTGGCGTCTATTAGTACATGTTTTTTGGACGAAAATTGCTCATATTTTAGGAGTGGTTCAAGGTATTGGTCTGAAATTTAGCATGTCAATCCGTCTTGAAGAGTTTTCTCGTAAACCGGACATTTCTAAGGACTCTTTACAAAATTCATGATTTTTTTGGCACTCTGACAATCATTTTGCTCATTGTTTAACATTCCTTAAATTCAGCTGAGCGTCATGGCCCATGGGCCACTTGTTTGTATTGCAAATCACTATTCTTTTATTATCAGCTTTAGGCGTATTTCATCTAGTCCTGCTGGTGTTTTCGGTATTATACGTAAATAAGTTACGTGCATGCTCATCTTGGTAGCAATGTATTAATCCACTGAAGTTGTTCCACACAAAACAACGGACACAAGTGGGAATGCAGTGCTATAAATCAACCTGGCACACAACAGTGTGATACCAGAATTTTTAGATAAATTGCTCCTTTCAAACCATTTTTCTTAGATTTTATTTGTATTCAAGACAGATGAAGTTCACGAGTGCATGTTAGAATTCCCTCTCCGTGAACAAGCGTCTCGTGCTCACATGAAAAAATTGGAATAGTTTCACTGTAAACACCAGATGGAGGTAATGATCATTTGATGTACCGTTTAAAACCGCATCAGTCGCAGTTCTATCATACGAAATGGATGGTATGCACCGTACGAACCGAGGGACAGTGACTTGGCTTGTTGTTCACTACCGTAATTCATGGAAAGATTTTAACCCTATATATAAATTGTTTCGGATTCTGCAAACGACCATGTAGCGTGACAAAGTAAACTCGCTACAAGAAAATGTTACAATTCTAGTATGGACCGCCATATCATTTCTAAAGCAAACTGTAATTTATCAATAGTTTCGGCTTTGTTCCAGCAAGACGGTATTTTTGAAGATTCCTTGCTAGTTACTTTTACCAGGAAAACAAATCACATTATTGTCATAATGCTTTACGGTAGTTCGGTTAGGAGAATATAAATGTATGAAAAGGCTATGATCGGAAAACTAACAGGCTGCTGAGGAAGACAGCCAGGACAGGGAGGGATTTAAATGTAACCGGAGGGAACAACAAAGGGTTTTTGGCGAGTTTCTTATTTCGAGACGGAGGTGCCTTTTCGATCCAAGCCTCCAAAGTAAGATGGCGTAGTTACAAAGGACCTCTGACATTCAGTGTTATATCTTAACCACATGTTGTGACTTATTTAAAACATAGAAAACCTGCAAAAATCTTGAAACCAGTAACTCACTTGCGTTATTTGTAGAATTTGTACGATTTCTTGCTTACTCTTGGTACATTTGATGGATTGAAGGTCATCCCTGGTGAGAAGAGTAACACAGTAACGCCCTCTGACGGATGTATATGAGCCTGTTTATCTATACATCCTGTTAGTAAACAAGGTACACGTGCCCATGTTTACAACAGAAAACAAATATATAACAGATGTGAGTGACTGCGCATGTGCGGAAGTTGAAAGGTCACCAGTTGTTTTTAATGAGTGCAAATCCGTTTTTGTATTCATTTACAAATCGCTTGGTTAGTCTATAACCTGCCGCAAGATGTTCATGTTAAATGTTTTTGGATGAAACTCAGCACCTTCAGTGACAGATTTCCCATCAGGTCATAAATACGAGGATTTACACAAAATGGACAACGTGGCCAACGTGGAATATGCGCTTTTTGGCTTCTTTTATATAAATATAAAAAAAATCAATATAAGTCAGATATTGGATTGGGTTCCTTCAATATATTCATCCCCACAGGATGAAGAATTGCTCATGCTATAAGAAATAAATAGAAGAAATTCGTGGTCAGTTAATTCACATCTTAAAAGACAAGTGTGAAAAGTGTCAAGTTTTGTAAGATATGTATATAATAAATATATACAATTTGAATTAATTTGTGTACAAGCAATATAGGATCAGTTTTTCAGTTGTACTCTCTTAAATTTACGCATCATTTAAGCTTGATCATTCAAAGCCTCCCTATTGTATTTAGGTAACTGATTAAATTCACATAAATCCCGTAACCATGACATTCAACAAACGTTAAGAGGGGGGGGGGGGTTTCTTTACTCTGGCATGTCATATTACAATATGATAATTATTTCTGTGACACCTTGTAATCAATGAAATTATGTTGGATTGGTAACACTGATTTGTGACACTACAAACCTATAATTCACAGTTTACATAACATGAAATATTCATGCACAAGAATCACAAAGGTCACGGATGACGACAATGTGATCAGTCACGTGATACATGAGATTATGAATTAAAGAATTGTATCAGTTGATGTTTTAACATTTGAAGTAAAAAAAGAAATTGTTTAATTCAGCATTCAAGAAACTTTTCCTGTGTATATATAACGATGAAAAAAAACCAACACTGTAAATTCACTACAGACTGTTTAATGGGATGCGACCCGATCCTGAGGTCAATGTTGTAAGAATGAAGCTAACGGCATGGTTTGAAAATCCGAGACTTTGTGCATATAGCGATAGCAAGTAATGACTGACACTGATCCTATTGTCCCCGCAGGCACAATAGGATTATTCGGGGTACACGTTCGATGCTATACATAACAGGAGAAAGAGGTTTGTTGTTGTTTTAATTTTATAATTTTATTACAAAGATATTTTTACCAGGTGCCCATTCAGCACAGTATGCTGATTTTTAACTATTTAACTAAAAGCAAGACTCGGTCCCACTTTGGACGTATAAAAGTACATAAAAATGTATCACTTTAAAGAAAGTTAATAATGTAATTTCAAATTAACAGAAGCAAATAAACCCTTAAATGGGAAAGAATTCAAACCAATCTAAATTTCGTTTGCCGTCTAGAATGGCCGTCTCCTGTTTGGCTGTGGGTTGTAGTGAAGTCACACACGTCTGTAGTTAGGGCCTACTTAGTGGCGAAAACATTTATAATTCGGGACGTACTGGGGGGTCGCTGATACTAGGAAACCAATGTGTGTTAACAGAACATTGAAGAGCCCTCACAGAATGCACAAGAGGCTTTTAGTTGATAAATACTCTCTTCCCGTGACCGAACTCCACAATGTAACACTGGGCTGAACTGTTTTTTGGACGAGTTTACCATACCATTAACCGTCATACGGTCATGGATGTTCCATTGCATATATTTATCTTGTTGTTCAATATCCGGGAAATGTGTCAAACTAAAAAATAAGTATAAAAATAAATAATTATAATGAAGATGGCCTGTAAAACGTGTTTCATTTTATACAAAAACACCTTTTGCCAAGCGAACTGGATATCGGATACGTGTTCTCTGCTTGTTAACAAAGAGCGTACTTATCTCACACTTAGTTTTATCTTATATGATGACATGTGCTACCAGTTGTTGAGTGGTGAGATAAAACAACAGGAAAACAGGTATTTACGGGGCATCATCCCGTATAGAGCATGTAGCATGTTTTGGGTGGTCTCTTTGATGAACTAGCTAGCCGGGATATCACTGCTTACATAATGCATGTACCACTGGCCTTCAGTAATAAAATCATAATGGAAGTCATATCACAATCGCTAAAAATCCTTATACTCTCTCACTATTTGTTAAAGATCACTAAATATAAAGATATCCACCAATGTGATATGATCTTTGTATTATAAATTGGTTATAATCAATATTTACTGTGGCTGGTTATCATGAGTTGAGATAAAGTTATAGGTTTTGCATTATTTGTATTGCCAGAATATAGGCTTCATATTTAAGGATTCATTTAAGATTGCGCAATAGGCGTCATTGTAAGGGTTGAAGCGTATCGAGATACATGTACAATATAAGTACGGTATTTACATTTTTTTTTAAATCCGTGAATAACACCTGCTGTCCTAAAACAAGAAAGGAACTGTTTATACCGTAAAAAACAAACAGCGAGAAAATAAAACATATACATGCATTTTCCTAAACAATACATAGATAAAATGTTATATTTAAAGGTTTACGTCAACAATTAAGCCCATGCGTTTCATAATAACCATTTAATTTGTATGATGAATAACAACGACTTATATGTACTCGAATTAAATGTCATGGACTTTGGAAAAGTAGACTTAAGTGAAAGACAAAATGTCAAGGGCATACTCGTGCTTGATTCATTTATAGGAGTGACGCATTTGTGACGTAACGTAGCCTAGGTAAACATGCAATGCTTGAATACATGGACAATGTACAAATGTTATTAATTATTCAATCATCGCATTGTATCCAGACAGATCTAGTTTAAGCTCGTCTGCTCAGGCTGACAACGAAATGTCGTAATAGAATTGATATTACTTGTCATATTTCATTGAAATCAATGTTATGGGATTCATACAGAACAGAACAGTGAGAATATTGTCAATTTATGGAGGAAATAAAGACTATCACCATTAATTCAATTAATTATTCAATCATCATAGTGTATTCAGACAAATCTATAATTTAAGCCCGCCTGTTCTGGCTGCCAAATAAATGCCGATAATAATGTCATGCTAATATTTCTGTAATGCAAGTGTGTAATTGCAAACATTACTTATTACATAAACTTAATAAATAAATAATTTGCACATTTCTAAATGTTTTATTAGCAAAGGATATATTCTACCATATTTATGGTACAAAGTACCATCATCATCCAATAAACGTCTGTCTTTTTTGTCAATATATTAAATAAATTGTTTCATTATTTTCATTTTAGAATTCTTTAAGAGGTATGTCGGATTACCTGGTTGATTTAGGCCAAAAAAATAAAAAGGTATGGTTCTCAGACACTCTTTGTCAGAAATCAATGCGGGCGGGCGATATTTTATTTTTTGACTTTTTTTTGTAAGTATCGATACAAATGTCATATGATCAGGGAAAAAGCATGAAAATAACAAAAATTTTCCCGCTAAACAGGTAAAAACCCTACACAACAAAGGAAATCGTATCAAAATTGTATTATTTTATCTTCTTGTAGGATGAAAACCAAAATAAAAATGTTTGATGCGGGGGGGTTAAAATTAATGCGGGCGGTGCCTGAGAACCATTCCTATTATTTTTTTTGGCCTTACTATATATTTTTTACAATATTAATATTAAAAAAATTGTGACTATGGTTAAAAGTCTAGATTTTCTTCATTAAAGATGAAGTGCAGCTGCAGCTCCTCATTGCCTATGTGTTACACTCTTCTGTACAAAATTCTGCGTACGCTCAACATTACCATTTCATTTTTGAAGATATAGAAAATGATATCTTCATTTACCTTAACCACAGCCATCGCTTAAGTAATATAATCATTATGGGTACTAATCACACTGACCCATACTTAAAATGTATTTATAATATATATATATATATATATATATATATATATATATATAATATTGTAATTGTTTCTCCGTGTTTTTCTTGCTATCATTTCTTTCTTTATTTTTTTGTCTATACTGTCTTTCATGTCTGTACCAATGTCCCCTTCTACACTAGCTTTTCTGTCTGTCTCAGCGCAGATGACAGCAGTGCTTCATTATAAGTTTTCAGGTACCCGAGACGACATATTACAACAGAAATAGTCCCCGGATGAAGGTTCCTCCGACAGTCTCTTGGTCCCTTTACTTTGTTGTCGACCGCGATCAATAGAAATGTATCGAGACTTCAGAAACAGCCTTATCTCAAAGAATCGGGAATCTCCTATATCTGACCGAGGCAGAGCGGCCCAACCAATTTTGGCCGCTTTCTGACCCAGCCTATCATATCGAACGGTTTACTGAAAGCTTTTTGGCAGATGCCACATACTAAGGGAATGGGCATACTCCCATAACATAGTCGCAATCACTACACTCTATAGGATAATCTATATTTTGTCATTTCTTGACGTTGATTTGTGTCTCTTTGGCAGATTAGAGGTTTATCTTTATGATATTGTAAGCAAATTGTAGCCAAATGGTAGCAAAATGTCTTTATATAATATAGAATTGTTATTATCTGGACATATCAGATTGAGATATTTGGTACAGAAACTTAAGATAAGAGGAACGTATCGCGTGATTCATATTTTATATTGATATAGGTTCTTTTATCGTAATGAAAAGGCCAACGAAGGGTCGCTTTTATTCAAACACTGGCTTTCCTTCAGAGTTTTAACATTGATAATGCTCGAATCCTCCGGCCATTATCCTGGCCTTGATATCTTGCCAACTAGAAATTTACTCTGTGAAGGACTTTGCAGAAAAACTTAAACCCTACTTTAATTTGTGGGTGAAGGCGTCGTCATACAAGAAAAACGAAGGAAAAATATAGAACCGAGTTAATTGGCCCAAAAAAAACCTTTCTGCAGGTAGATTCATATCTTAAAACTGTGCCTAGCGTAGTTTCATGTTGTATTTCGGTGCCCTTATTAAAAACCCTGACCTCGTAACAACTTCAAAACCGCACATGTTGGCTTCACTTTTGTGTACAGGCGAAAAACCCGGATGTCGCAAGTCGCATGATGAAATTAAGGGTATACCAATAGTATTGAAAATTGTCGTATTTAAAATTGAATGCCCCGGAGAAAGGAACTTGAATGGCATTCGCTAGTGTGCATACTTCCACCTTGGTGAAGCAGTCCAACTGGACCTGCAGTTTTACCAATACATGTATCAGCACCAAACTTAAACGGGTACCCCCTTGCCCACGATAAAAACACTAGCCAAGGTTTCATAAAATACGTTCCATAATTTTTTTGTAATCTTGTCAGCAAAAAAAACCAACGTACCTGTCAATATTTTAAACAAGCAAAGCCATCCGGGGTCAATCACGATGATGAAATTGTGAATTATATATATTTATATATACGTGTTTGTGTGTGTAGAGCACAACAACATAGAGATATAGATCAATCAAGACCTGTCATGTGAAGAGGTCAGACACTCATTATCTATTTACAAGTACAGAAGTCACTCATCACCTGCTTATATGTACAGAGGTGTAACACGAAGTCTGTCACACGTATATACATGTATTATATAGTGGCTCCATGCTCCAGTGATCATGTACCCCGAAAACGAATGTTACCGTAAAAGGCCAAAGCAATCACGTGTGCTTTGTAATCGTGTGTATAGGCCTACACGCAGAGTATTATGACATATAGAACGAACACACAGCAGTGTTCCGTAAACTTAGGCAGCTATCACGAGGAGCGACATATCAAAGTTTCAGATAATACAAGATTGCGGGCTGGCAGAGTATTGATCTTTTTTAATGATATGCACATTCTTTCAGCGTACGTAGGCTCGGGAGGAGCATGCAGCTGGCCGCGCCGTGATATAAACCCCGCCTGGTCCCAGTTCGCACTATTCGTTCCAGGTTCGAGGTTGCTGATACTGTAGTTGTGGCCTGCGGGCTGGGGATAAGTCTTGTAACAGACAGCTTAGCGTTGGATTTGTGATCTAGAGTCCAAATATTAATTCGCCAGCGCTGGCACTGTGTGGTCTCTGTGCTGCCGGCAAGCTTTGGTCTGTTTTGTGCTGTTACAACCCGGGTGCAGGGTGCGGACGTTAATACTTGCCCTGAGTTTATTTTATCATCGTTGACCCTTACACCTATGCCAGGGAGGAGCCGTGGAGGGTCAGTTATACTTTGGACGGCTTGACCCAAGTCGTCAGGTCTTAATACAGTGTCCCTAATACACACGGTTGATAAAAAGGACTTATTATTCAGGCTGAACAACAGTGAGTTGACAAATGGGCTGGTTGCAGGTCCCGTATGGCGATGTGCTCCCAGAGATGCAAGTAAAAGTATTTAGATACGCACCTGTTCATAACAAATAAACAACGACTCCAGGTGTACAGAGGTTTATCAAGTGCATCATAACTCGCCAGTGTTTGTATGCACAGACAAATTAGTGCCAGCTTGTATTTGGTTACATAGGCGAACTTGATATCAGTTACGCTGATATTATATATAAAGCAGTGTAGTCCTGTTGCCTTTTAGTTACATGTTAAGGACCGCCGCTGACACTTCACCTCTGTCTCTACGGATAATCGGACTTTTATCAGTGCTTACAAAACACTCGTCGGGCGAACGTGCACAATGGCAGATCGTCCTGATCAAATGGCCGTACATAGCCTGTCGCCGAATGCTGGACTTGATGTCGCTAACTTCAGAGACAGAGCGCACACTCTTCCAGGGCGCCCTGCCGCTCGTCCGGTGGCTCGCCTGGCACGTGACCCCGTGCAACCTTCCGCCGGAAGTTTGACCCGTCTCAGCTGCCCGAAAGATGAAGCAGAGGAGGACGAGGATGATTTAGCGCCTATGATGCGTCCCCGGTCAAACACAGCTCCTGAAAAACGGGCCTTACAGATGCTGAAACGGCGCATACGCAACCGACCGCCAACCCCGCCCCCGCAGGATATTTCACCCTCCCCCACGGGGTCTATAGAATCTTTCCCCCGAGAAAGGGCAAGTTCGCTGACTAGGTCACGTGAGCGACTCGGAGCCCTTCTGCCTGGGGTTCCGGAGGATCAGAAAGACAGAGACACTTTTTTAGACAACAATAATCTTAGTGAGTATTACCCTAGAACAAGTTCAGATAACGTGTTTAGTCCGATTAATAACCACTGTAATTCAGGTAACGTGTCACCTGTGACGATATCTGTTGAACAGTATCAGGAACCGAGCGAGGAATCTTGTTACACCTGCAGGAAAGAGAGACAAGTCTCGTCTGAGGACGTGATAGAATCCCACCAATCATGTATTAGTGCAGGAACCGAGCAGATTAAAAACGGGGATACTTCTTTCAGCAAAACCTGGAGTCAAGTGACACCAGAAACTGACAAAACGTGTGTAATTGGGAAAAGTTTGTTGCGGGGCTGCCGGCCCGACGCTGATCAGGTCAGTGACGTGATTATTGTAAGTGCACCCCTACAGCAACTACAGCTATCGGACAGCACATAAGAAACGCTGGTTCTTCCGTTCCGGCACTGTGCACCTAAAGCACTGATACATTCTGCAGAAATTAACGGGAACCCTCTCAAGGTCTGTTTGTTATTGATATCATAATGATCCATGGCCCAATCATCTGTGCGGGTAGAATGTTTACGACCCGGCGTGCTTGGGCTGTCCTCGCCTGACGAAGTGATGCTGACCAAGCGTATAGTGAGACTTGTGAGGTTTGAACCTGGATTCATGCATAACAATGATTATTTGCGGACAGTATACTCTAAATTTACCGCCATGTACATAACTGTTGAATAACACCATCTGTAAACATGGTGAGTAGGTGACCTATAGGGTTGCAAATCTTAGCTATTGTTAAAATATACAGCCAGATCCATGGTTTATTGATGATGTTATTATTATTATATTAAAGTATAAACATTCCGGTTATGATTTTTATTGTCTTATTGGGTTCTGTGGCTTACACAAATTTACAGGAAGTTCATTGTGTCCAGGAATAACTCGAGCCGGTGTGGTTTTCAGTATGTAACAATTTCATGGTATCCGTGAATACCTCAAGTTTGTGGGTTTTTAATATATAACCTACGTCAGACGATGATTAAACAGACAATTTATAATACCACGTTCTGTTGCTCAGTAATGAGCCAGGAAGCTCTCTCCTTGTGTAAATAAATCGCCAATAAGCTGAACAACAGCTAATAAATGGTTCTATTGTTTATGGCCCATTAGTGCCTGATATTTCGCAATTATACTCATTAATCTTTAGTAACACTACCAGTAAAGTGCCCAGCCGCTAGTAAAGATTGTTCAAACTGTAAGTACCTGTAAAAACCACGCACCCTGATACAAAAAAAGTACTGCGTGGTAACGTGACCTCAACAGGAGTTTTTTTTATCAATTTACAAAACACCGTCCTGTAACCGCGCTGGTGATCTCAAGGTAATTTATATCCCACGGATATATATTTATAACACAGATATCTGAAGTTTATGATCCACATGCACGACAACCTGCGCAAATTATTTAATATAACATTCTATAGACTTATTAATAGTGTTCACAGATAATATGAATGATCATTAGTGACTCGGTTTCGATCACCGGCGCGGCTATGAGAGTGTGTTGTTGTCACCCTCAATGGCCGGTGGTTTTCTCACGGGGTCCCTGGTTTCCTCTATATCTAGACAAAGCAAAACGCCACCATCTGAGCCATGGAGAGTGTCCGGTATTAGTCATAATAAATATCGTAAAATCCATGTAGGATAAATAAAGTTTAAAGTGTTATATATTAAGTGTTATAAAGTATATATGTAAGTGCATATATATATATATATATATATATATATATATATATATATATATATATATATAGTTACAGAGAAACATACAGCGGTACAATGCAGGTCTTTATCGTGGCATATGATGCTGCATCAACAGTAAATGTACTGTAGCGTTGAAAATGTTTAATTTCCCGTGTTGGTAAAAAAAAAAACTGTGAATTTGGTCGAACTATATAAATGATGCCCACAGGGAAGCGGTCGGCGAAGTTTTGCAGGTAGGCGTCATTTATATAATTCGACCCTGCCAAACTTCACCGACCCTCCAATCGAGAGTAAAATTAAAACTTATTCCAAAATGTTCTATTACAATTTCACAAATATGCTGTTCCCATGGTAACTATTGCTTCCTAGGTTGTCACAGAATTAATTACATCCAGATAACTAACTCCCATTTATCAGGGAAGCGGTTGAGAAGAGCACGTCATCATATAAAATATTCCGTATACCAGCGCATCCATGTTTCAATAATTGATATTACATATGAAGTTTACATAAATACCGGGCAGGAAATGTCAAATTAATGATACATTCACAGCGACAGGTGGCAGACAGAAAACTAATATTTCCTGTTTGTCATCTTATTCTGGGAACAACAAAACCCACTTGAGTCCGGGACTGCAAATCATTAACGACTGTTTCATCGGCATCATCGACATCGTCGATATGTTAAAAACATTTTAGGACATCTTTCGACGATTAATCCTTTTCAATACATCAACACAGCATGGTTGTATATTCCGTAAATCTAATTTTGTTTTTTGCTAATGAATCAACAAATACTATAGAATAGACTATTAGAGAGTTGGTCCACCAAGGTAAAAACTGGTTTTGTCCAACCATTGTTTAAATTCAAGATCTTCATATTTCTGAAATTCTCTCTGTGGTTTAGGTCACCGTAGATTTGACCTGCGTTTGTTACTTGATATACCAAGTTTAAATGTGGACGTCGCTTGCAGTGTTAGTGGAGACTATAGTCATTGATATTAGGCCAAAAAATAAGGTTTGGTTCTCAGGAACCGCAAGCGTCAATTTTATCCACCCGCATAAAAAAATTTATTTTGATTTTCATCTTTCAAGAATATAAAATAATACAATTTTGATAAGATTTCCTTTGCTTTGTAGTGCTTTTACCTGTTAAGCAAAAAAACATTCTGTTATTATCATGCTTTTTCGATGATCATATGACATTTTTATCGAAACAAACAAAAAAAAGGTAAAAAAAGAAATAATCGCCCGCCCGTACTGATTTAAAAAAAGTGATTGAGAACCATACTTTTTTATCTTTTTGCCTTATGTATGGGAGTCTGAGTTACAATCCCGTCTCTAACAAGGATTTGCTGTACCAGATTAACCCGGGCAATTAGAGTTGCTAACAACAAAAATAAACAGCTTCCATATCCGAAGATTGTCACCTGGTATATTTCTGCAGGAATAATAAAAAAAGTCTTTAATTCTTTAAATCTGATGCGGTATCATGAAACAGACAATGAAAGAACCACTTGGTGGGAAACAATCGTCACATTCCCACAATCCAAGTGGATCGTTCTGAGTTGTTCCTGCATTAGAAACAAATGTTTCCATCGTTCAGCGGTCGGGATATAATACACAAATCCAAATGTAAAGACAACTTCAGTTTATAGAATATCATCCCTGATTCTCGTTCCAAACACACCAAACCCAGTTTGAGTAATCAAGCTTATACAAATAGAGCAACTGATGGAAACTGCTTTGTCAAAACTTAAGATTTAGTCTTTGCCTTGTCAACATATAAATAACCCAGGGTTGCTGAGAAATGTGAAAGTAAAATTATGCTGTTGGTAGTGAATGTAAAAATGCAGAGCATGAAAGCTGGTGTATGGTTTGTGAGAAATAACGGATCATTTTCTATAAATTTTCCGTAGCTAACAGCTCAATACCCGTATTATGAGCAACTAATGGTCACTTGGTATCATATTTGTCATAGATGACAATCAGACTTGCGAGCGGTGTTCGAGGCAGAGCGATGACAGGTTGTCATGTAGCGGTGAGAGGCGCCAGCTGTTAAACGTATTATGACCTAGTGATGATTTATGACTACGACGAGCCAGACGCGCGAAAACATTGTAAAGACAATAATATGCCCATCATTCGACACATAACCGGGAAACATTATATGAAGTGAGCATGCGGTCTGGATTTAATAACCGGGTTATATATTTTGCCCATAACACCCATGTACACGGTGTCAGGTAACTATAAACGATGTAAATGCGCTACCTGTCCGTATTTTATGCACTTACACCATTTTTTCGGATGTTGTTTGTATTATGATGGCCCACACAGGAGGCGTTAATGTTACCTGTTACATGCATTTATATTGGTGTTTTTTCTCTCGTAACCTGGCAATAGAAGATATACGGAATGCCTATACTTCAGCATAACCGCTGATATGCGAGCTGGTAACGGCTTGAAAAAGATTTTGTACATTACCTTGGGTGCCATTAAAATTTCACACTTTCGAACATTAATGTTTCTTCAGTGTAATACGCGTTTCATGTAATCGTATGGTATATGTTATTTTATACTATATACACTGCCATATATTAGTGAATGTACATTTTAGTTATTTTATGACCAAACTTCCATGATTATTTAAAACCTGCATGTCAGAGTCGTCCATCTAAAGCAAGTCATGTAACTTGCCAGGACTATTTGCTGCGTGTCCAAAATAGCTTAATTAATGTATCTATTCATTTATTTGATTTCATTCCACGTCAAATCCCAAGAACAAACACTTGAGGCTACGTTGAGACAATTTAATTCCAATTTAAAGTTTTTCTTTGTATTTGAATAAAGGCAATACATTTTGGGTCATACTGAACTCGAAACATCACAAGAACTTAGTCTCTCTCGAGAAATCAACTGCACAGCCAAGGCTTTGTCCAGCCCAAGATTAAACAATCTATTCCACAGGTGATGGCCTCGTAGCTAGAAAAACCATATACCCCTTGACTATTTTTAGACACCCCTGGACCATTGGTTAAAAAGGATTGCTCCTGAGTATAGTTGCTGATAAGAATGCACAGTCTCAAAATCTTCTTTTATAAAGGCTACTCGGGATGCACATAATACACGTAACAGTTCAGACAATTTGCAGAATTTCTCCGAGCAGGAAGTCGAAAAGAATATATATATATATATTCAGGATTGGCAATGTG
The DNA here is from genome assembly GCA_026874595.1 of Sipunculus nudus. NCBI lineage: Eukaryota > Metazoa > Annelida > Sipuncula > Golfingiida > Sipunculidae > Sipunculus > Sipunculus nudus. The sequence continues at coordinate 44,345,337 of CM049306.1, read as the reverse complement.
ACATGATCTTCTAATTCCTCTACATTTAAAATATATGATACAACATTTATTGACGGATGACATTCATTTATTAATATTTAATAAGGATAGGGCCTGGTGTTAAGGAGAAAAATGTAAAGGAAGCAGTGCGATTCGAACCTCTTCCCCCCCCCCCCCACCCCGAAAATTCCACGACAAATCCTGTAATGACTTCTGGATAGGACCAGTGCATAAAAACTCGAAATTCACAAGGCTTCATAATAAATGTCAATTATAACGCCTGGACATTTTCACCTTCACATACCTATGCTTATAAAAAATGAGAGATAAAACAGTGCCCTAGGGGCATCATTCAATGTGCCACTTTCCGCTTCCGTTTTCAGCAACATCTGACTTTACCCGTGCACCATATGCCTTGCTTCATTAAAAGATTTATACATAACTAGCCGGAGATGCGGTAAATAGGTATCATCATACATTCTTTTGACAGCATGAGCTAACATTTTAATGTGCACTCACAGAAAAAGAAATAGGTAATCTGGAAGAGGTATTCTAAGAAATGCCCCGGTGTAAGCCTGAATAAATATCTAACCAGGCTGTAAATGCGCTGGTTTGTTTTTACCGTAAGTACACGATGTGTTTGGAAATGTCGTAATGTAAGCCCAGATAAACATTTAAGCCACCTATAAACGTTATGGTTTGTTTAACTTCCAGTTGCGGAACAGGTCTGACCTTTTCCCAGCTTTCCATCCTATCATCTATATTCATACAAATAAACGAATCCATTATGCCCTGATTATATGATAAGAAAGATATCTCACTTTTTTAATGAAACGCATCACGATTTAGTAACTGATTAATCGTGTTTTTTAGGGTATTCGTAATTTTTTATGATTGCTGTCTATTCGTAAAACAAACCAAGATCATCCACAGTCACATTTAAATGCCCATAGACCATACTCAGTGTTCATCGACATTAAATTGAAGATTCAAGTCCTGAAATTAAGAATCACTATGGATTTTTCATTAAAAAAAATCTACCTGCAGATTGCATTACTTTTTATTAGCATGATTCCTATATTTAACAATATAGGGAGAACAGAAACTTAATTAATTTGAGCTTGGCCCCAGACACTGAGAGATAGGATTTTGTAGGAAACATGCAGCATCGAAGTTAAATACTGCATTTTTCTCGGTTTCATTGAGTTTTGACATGATTAATCGACAAAACATACTTTAAATATTACTCACCTATTCTGAACAGAGTGTTTTTTAATTAATGAGCATCTTTCCGTCTAGAAAAAAAAACCTTTTTCGATGTAATTTCCATGGAAACCACAATGCAGTAGCTTCCCAGACCGTCCTTATTAAATAACATTTCATTGTTCATTTCCAAAGATACATATTATAATAAAAAAACACAGGACAGATTATAATAAAATCACCACTTGGTGAAATGTATTAAAATTCAGTAAGCCTCAAATGAAAACAGCAGAGAGTAATAAAAAAAAGACCCAAAAAAAGGAGAAAATACTTTGGCCTCACGTTGAAAATGAACGTGACATATTTTCTTTGATTTACAAGCAAGTCAGCCCGCGGGTTAACGATACACGTCAAGTCTGGAACATTCCCGCCATTAATCTTGAGTTACTTGGTGCAGGTAATTTACCAGTGGGCGCTCACTTAATTGTGGCGATTTATTTGATTTCACGGCCGACTTCCTGAAGATCAATATCGCGGGGTCGATAAGCCAATTGCGTGTGATTGAATGACAACCTGGAGCTGACCGAAACGAACAGAATGAAAGAAAGACAGTCCTTTGCCTCCCTGGAGTGTGAATAAATATAAACGGTTAACTGTTAAAAGGAGAGATAACGTTTCACGGGAAATTTGCTATGGTTCATATGACCCCAAGGATGCTAGGCTTCAGTAATAATGTCACAACCTAGTTGGCATAAATTGCAGATACGTAACTGGCTTCTGTGGCTCAGGGGTAGGGCACAGGGCACAAAGGCGGGATATCGTGAGTTCGAATCCCAGCCGAGGCGATGAGATTTTTCACGGTCGGCGCTCTGCAGGTTTTATGGGGAAACTGTACCCTATACAGTCGTGTTTCACTCAAAAACGAGTGCGCTCGGTGTAATGACCAAGCAATGGAGATGACACACACCCAGGACCCGCAGGAGTGATACACCGAGCCTAGATGACGCCTTTATTATCGCGTGTAAGCCCCTGTCACGTAGCCCGAAACTCGAATGGAATTCCGCAGATGTACATACTTGGTTACGCAAAAAAAAAAAAAAATAACTGCAGATACGCGAGAAACATGTAGAAGTCTAATTTCAGTTACATTTTATTATTCTGGTTGCATATTACATAAACATTTTTATGATATTTACCTCATAATGTCAAGGGTAATTTAGTATGAAAGCCGTAAAGAAACAACTTAAATAGTATAATAATTTTGATATTACTGAAGAGTTTAATTTAACGCCTCATTCAAAATGAACCGCATCTGCCAAACACTAGAGCAACCATGTGATTATAGCTTTATCGATTTATTATGAAAGCAACCATGTGATTATAGCTTTGTCGATTTGATTATTCAATAAGATTTAGTTTCTTTTAACGAAATGGGCGGATTATGTGCAACCAGGTACCCCACGGTTATTTACAAATAGCCCGCTATTCATCATATTCACTCTACATCCACTAACAGCTGAGATGGTGCAAGTCATCCGTAGGCCAGTATAATGTATAATCAGTCCGATGTTATCTGCGAAACAAATAAAGTATGATGCTGCATAGAATGAGGATTAATAAGACCCATTTCTTTAAGTGAAATCGAGGCACGTTAGTATAAGCACATGAGAGGGAATAAGATTTAACTACCGAATTCAAAAAAGGATATAAAATCAATTTCAAATGGGCCTATTGATAAGATTTATCAGTGAACTTGAAGCAGGGCGATAATAGGAAAACAGGGCGATATTAGGAAACCAGCTATAAGCCACGTGTTCACGGTAAAACTACGTTCACACTGAGATATCGTCATTTCAAGCTCAGTCACAGTGGCAATTTCTAAAGACTAAACGAGAGTTACCCCGAGTAATAAACTTAATTATATTTAAATATGCACGCACTCTTCAAAGTGTCGTGACAGAAACTGTTGGTATGTAACACACGGCTTCGGTTCAAGCTGACAAACTGACATAGTATCGAAAAATTTGGATTTGTTTTTGAATACAAACCTGTTCCGCAGTTTTGCCGACAACCAGTTCTGGTCTGGCTGTTATATATTAGTAATAAGTTCCCGAAAACGGTTTATTTCCAAGTTGGCCTTAGTTTACAGTTGGCCTTAGTTTACAAATTCTTATTCTGGTCTTATCACCGCGTTCCAGATTGAGTCAATTACTCTGAAAAAATCACGTTCTGTAAGAAAAATAGCCGTAATCTCAAACCCAGGTAAATAAGCCAGAGGGAAGGACATAGCATTCTTTAACTTTCGCTCACATACGTTCACCCGATGTGGACCAGCTGGAAACCTATTTCTGTCCGACCAACAGAACCACTCACTACACACAGGTACATAACACGCCGGTATACCGTGACCCAGAGCCGGATCCAGAGGGGGATTCCCCCTCCTCCCCCCCCCCCTTTTTTTTTTTTTTTTTTTTTTTTTAGTCTTCTCAATCTTTTTTGAAGAGTTTCAGACCATGATTTTGCGTCCTGGACCCCCCCCCTTCCGGAAATGTGGACCTTTTTAAGGTTTTATCATTTGTCCTCCTGGGTTGGCCCCTCCTTGTCCTAAATCTTGGTTCCGCCCCTCGTGACCGCCGGGCATGGCCCTCAGACTGTTTGCAGACTATGCACAGAAGTAACACGTTACAAGGGGGGATACAAATGGGCAATCTAGTAGGTGGTGGGCAGACTTCATGCTGCCTGCTACCGACGTTAAGTGCCGGCGTCAGAACAAATAGCTGTATTTACGCCCGTGAGTTTCATGTGAAATGAAGTTGGTCGTACAGAATTAACTAGTGAGAGGGAGTTCATTGACGTAAACTGACGTAAACGTAAGATTCTGTATACACATATTGATGCCACTGTGATTAACTAAAAGGAGCACCCATTAAGAGCATCTGTCGCTTCTGAAAATAATTTTTCGTATTTCAACATAACATTTCAATATACATTGATGCGCTTTCTCATGGGTTTGCTCATTGCAAGCTATGACAAGCAATGCAAAATGGTTAATCCCAGGCTTTAAAAGTTAATATGCATATGATTACTTGCATGTGTTCGCTGGTGTGTTAAGGCCTTTATGTGTCCAATTCCCGAAATCATTAAAGTCCTTAAACGACACTAAATCATATAGGTCACCATGATTTAGTTTCAGGTTTCCAAGGAGAATCAACAATCAATGCCTTATTTATTCACATATTGGAGCTTTTTTAGATCAAATTTTAATTATTCTGGGACATTGGGTCACTGTGATCTATATTCTGCATGTAAGCTACGAGCAGAAAACCGAATTTTGAGCACCCAGAAAGTCAGACAAGGTAAAAATCTTAACTGTTCGATCTAGTAATGTCGTTCTGAATGTAAAGGGAAGTCATTGTAATGGCTTCTTGGACATCAAAAATAAGGTCACTGTGATTACTGTGAAAAAAAAACATGATTTGAGTACCCTATAAGTCAGATAGACACAAGTCGTAGCAGTTTGAGGTGAAACCTCTAACTTAGCATCTAGGGCGTTTTTTGAAAAAATCAAAACTTTAGATTTTTTTTGCTGTTATCTTAATTTCTGAGGTCTATATTGGCAAAAACATGATTTTGAGCACTGTGGAAGTTATTCTACCCATTGTTTAAGGTTCCTTAAAAATATTTTTAACAGATCATAATGTCAATTATTAATACATGCATCACCTGTATGTCAAATTTAGCAGAGCTTCATGGACCACAGGCCATTTGTTCTTAATATCTGTGAAATTAACTTGGTGAGACAACTGTAGCAAAACACATGCAGGGTAAAGCAAGTTGTCGATTTCAATTCGGCGCTCTGAGCGTTTCACCCAAGTGCACTCCAGAAGCTGAAACGTATCATCCGGGTGGGGATACGAGCTCACCATGTCACGTGGTGTAGTGTGGACCAAAGTACCTGCATCCAGGTGAAAACGTGCGCTCTTTTACTTTTTCTGTTGCTTAGACTGATGATAGCAAAACAAACAAATGATGGTTGTCTTGATGGTAGATAAATATATATAACACAGGAATCTCGTTATATAGATATAGTGGGATTTCCAGATTTGTGGGTTTTAAAACAAAACTTTTGAATGGATTGATAATAATTGAAAATCAAATACACTCCAGGATAAATGTTTATTTACCGTTCATATTTCTTACATTTTTTTTTTTATTTTACGGGCCGAAAAACTTTTCTTAATTACAATCACTTGTTGATAATTTGTCAGCATACACATAAATGTTCAACAAACTGTACAAAATCGGCTTTTTCTCCAAGGAATACATACCATGTTAGATTAAAGGGGAGTTTTTTAACAGTCATACATTAGGATGAGTTCTCCCTTTTTATCAACACGGCTTGCTTTTGAGTGAGCTGTCAGCTGTTCTGCTTCTGTTGCAGTCCAGCAGATCCCAGTACCACGTGTATATAAAATGTTTGACTTATGACCATGATCTTATTACCACGATCATTATTTCAGTTGTTTGTGGCTGCTACCAGGGCGCACCTGTCACATAAAAAGGGAAAAAGAAAAACACGCTAAAATCACGAGGTCAGGTTCATGAAACAATAACAATTCCCATGGCCTTGGGTTCCACGAAAACAACATCACACAGTCCTTTTTTCAAATCTTTTTTTTCTTTATCGTTCCATAAGATCATCCGCATATTAACATTTTAGTATTTGTTAATTGATTTACCAGTATTCCTATTTTAACTGTATTTTGATGTTTATATTATTACCTTTGCTTTGGTCGTCGATTACTGTCAGACTCCGGCTCCTGCGTGGAAAAGCATCGTAAATAATTCGCGTAAAAAGCCATGAAACAATGAAAACTAGAAATCTGCATTCTAAGGAATGCAAGCTTCCGCAATATGAGGATCCTTATTGTTGAATGCTTCCAAATCCAAATTTCAGTTGTTTGTGGCTGCTACCAGGGCGCACCTGTCACATAAAAAGGAAAAAAGAAAAACACGCTAAATCACGAGGTCAAGTTAGTGATACAATAACAATTCCCGTGGCCTTTGGTTCCACGAAAACAACTTCACATAGTCCTTTTTTCAAAGCTTATTTTTCTATATCGTTCCATAAAATCATCCGTGTATTAGTATTTTAGTATTTGTGAATTGATTTACTAGGGTTCCTATTTTAATTGTATTTTGATGTTTATATTATTACCTTTGCTTTGGTCGTCAATTACTGTCAGACTCCGGCTCCTGCGTGGAAAAGCATCGTAAATATTGCGGGAACAAAGCCATGAAACATTGAAAACTAGAAATCTGCATTCTAAGGAATGCAAGCTTCCGCCACGTTAGGATCCTGTTAAATGCTTCCAAATCCGTGATTGCATCACTAATTCGGCCCATAGTCTCAAGTTACTTGTCCCATGTTTATATTCCTTGATGGTATTTCTGAATCCGAGTCATGTGTCGGATCCATACAAAAATCTAATCGGTTCTTAATTGGCCCATAACCGAAATTCCCTGAAACTTTCATGAGATTCCGATAATGATTGCATGAGTTATATTGTGAACAACCGCACACCCACAAAACAACCACAAACACACGAACAGGGATGAACGCATAAACTCCTTGATAAGGTGAAATCATTAATTTCGAGACTTTACCAACATATTTAGTGGTCCGATGTAAAATCACCGAATTTAAATTTTTTTCCCATGTCTTCAGCGTTCACTGTAAAGTATATTCTTTGTTATTTGCTTGCTAGAAAGTGGTCAATGACTTGATATACCTCTGCCAGCATTCTGAATAACCAAATCACCAACTTGAAACCTATGCTTAAAGTTTCTTTTGATTGGCAATGTTATCGATTGCCCCATCTTACACTGGAAAGTATCCTTTAGTGGTGTGGTCATTAATCAATTATATCGATGAAAGGTCTTTTCTTTCAAAATCGATACAATGATTACATTTTTTCATAATCAGTTAAAAAGTTTATGTATGCATAAGCAAAGAATCTAATCCTGTCAGAGATACACAAAGTAATTAACAGCACAAACACGGAACCTTAGCTAACATTCGTCCGACGACAAGTCGACCTTGGATGCGGATGGATTGATGGTTTCATCATGAATACCGATGAAAGAATATTGACTTGGGTCAATATTTTAGGTACTAGTATAGAGCCAGCCGATTTTAAGGTAATAAAGAAAGTTCATAAAAAAAGTCGATTAATTAAAATCGATTATCGGTCTTTTTTTCAATCATCGATTATGATTTTAAAACCAATTTCTACCTCTAATATTTCATAACAGGAAAGTATCACAGGTAGGCAACTTATTCAATTGGTGGCTTTTAGAGTGATTCCCCTACCATCCACTTAATTTCACCCGAATGTGTTCCTAACTAAGTGAGTAAAGTTGCTGACGAACAAATCAGTAACCGGCCAAGACAAAAACACATAAGATGGCTGGTGGCGGAGAAGTGCTGTGCGGTGCAGTAAAAAATACGGGGGTTAATTCTGGTATTTTGTTGTGTCTAGTGATACTCTGACAATGTCACTTTCAAATCTAAGGGGCCCACACGAGAAGGTTAGCATAATATCTTAATTGCAAAGAATCCAAGGTCGAGGGAAATGGCATAGCAGTCCAAAATAACACTTGGCGAACAGTAAGCCAGGCGGTGGAATCAAGGTGACGAAGTAACCGGAGCAGCAGATGTTATCTTAATAATATAAAAATAAATAAATAAAAGGAAAAGGTTTATACGACTAAGGTTCATGTTGATAAATGCAAACATGTTTAATCCTCTGTGTTTTTCACAGACTTTAGCACAGCATGCGTTTTATGAATGAGTTCCTTTACATGGTATAAGTTTATCTCTCCTTCCATCGAGGACTTCTTCTTGTGAATGTTCGGATATCTGATGGTGAACTGCCCTTGGTAAGCTGCAGTCAGACTAACTAGCTTACAGGCTCCATACCCTGCTGTCGGACGAAACAGAGACAAATATTAATATAAATCGACCCATGATCGCTACAGCTTTTCTGAAATATATGACGCTGCTGGCTCCTCCGTGGTCGCACGAGGGGAAATAGCTTCCGTGCAGTTTACTCTATATATAATAGGAAGATAACGGGTAATGGTAAATTTAAACCTCAGCAAGTTAATTAGTTTCCCAGCCCTAAATGTCAGGTACTTTTTTATTATGAAAAGAAAAGACGACAAAGTTTAAGAATTATAGAATTTTTATTTACATCGTTTAGATCTAAGAAACCTGGACTCTTCCGTGATTTTCTTTCACATTTTGATTCACTCTTATAAATCTAGAAATTTATCAATTATTGTTTATTTATTATTTTCGTAGATTTTTTATTTATCAAAGGATTTTTATGCAGTCGTCATTAAATAGTAATTGTAACTATTTAATTCTAAAGGGAAAAATCCGAATCGAAGTGAAGGATTTCAGTATATCGTTTAACTATTAAACAATACATAAATTGAAATTGTCCGTATAAGCAATAATTGTTGCCATTAATTTTTCATTTTGAATTATGTAAGATCTGGGTAAGGAAAGGTTACTTTAGCAGCCTTTTATATAAGCAAGTGCATATGCCTCCCCAATACCTGTTTTTTATCAATAAATCGCATAACCTCAAGCCGTTATTAACTGTTTAAAAAACAGCACTCCGTTTCTCGCAGCCATTTATTGCAACTATAGTCCTCGATATGGGACTGATATATAAACATAAAAGATTATCATGAATTCCAGTCCCTATCCAGATCAACTTAAGATGGTCTTGATAGCAGTAAATGAAACCATGGGCTCTCAAACTGGCTTATTTTACAGAGATCGAATTTCAAATTATGTATCTAAAACCCCCCAATATATATTATACATACATACATATATATATATATATATATATATATATATATATATATATATATATATATATATATAATAGCATTGCTTTATAGATTAAAGATGTCTGATAAGAATTTTGAAATAAAGGTAAAACCCACAGATGTTATTCATTGAGGTGTGAACTGATACCATATATTTAATTTTAAAATGCACCGGATTATTATTCTCTTTTTTTTAATTTCCTTCAAAAGAAGGTTTCCAATTAAACGTAGAAAAAAACCGTGGTAATGTATTTATATTTAGTTGTCAGAAATTTGTAACATGTCAAAGTGTCTTTGAACAGCAATATAAGCAGACACTCATACGACATTTCTGATATTTAAGACATTTATAAGGAATCCTAAACGCAAACACACGAATACAGAACAGGCAACGAGATAGAGAGGTATGCAGGGGCGTAGCCAAGGCCCCCTGGTCTACCTCACCAGCGGTCCACAGTGTCCAGGCCCGCAGACTTCAGTTTTAGCTGAGCTCCAGCTCCACTAATACGATACAGTCAGTATATTTCCTGCAAGCCCACTTAAGCCCAATGTCTGTTACTATTTGTCGAGGCCGCAGGTATGTCTATACGTCAACGTCTATACTGACATTGCGGTGGATGTGAACGAATGTGTTTTGCAAGCGGAACACAAGCAAGCAAGATTTCTTACTTTTTTTCTCCCGACACCAGGGAAAACGTCCGCAGTGATAAAGTCAAATGCACTGTAATGTGTTTGTACAGGGGTCTGACGCATGTCCACCTGGTGGGAGCGCTCGTTTGTGTGTGCTGGAATGTGTTTACCTGTACTCACTGGCACACAGCTATTAGAAGCCCTTTATCAGATAATGTTAATGCTTTAATTTTTCAAACCTCGTCCTATTTCGTTCCATAGGTCTTCCAGTATTTGGTATTTGGTATGTATATGAAAACCTTTCGAACTATCAGTTTTATTCCTGTACTTTAGGGCGGTGGTGTAATGGTTAAGGTGCCGGGCGCATGATCGTGAGGTCGTGAGTTCGAATCCCGGTTAAACCCCAAACGTGCCGGGATCTTTGGGCAAGGTTCCAACCGCAAGTGTGCCTCTGTCTAACCAGCAGTAGAAACGGGTACCATTAAATACTGGAAAGGTAACCTGCGATGGACTAGCGTCCCATCCAGGAGGAGATTAACTTGTAGGAAAATTTGTGAATATTCCTTGATGACGTTACTGAATCCGGATCTAATGCCGGATCCACACCAACATCTAATTGATTCATCAGTGGCCCATCCCTGGATTTTTTCATGAGAGCCCATTCAGGATTGCGTGAGTTATGTTGTGAACCAACAAACACACAGTGACAAACACACAGTTAATAAAACGAACACATACCCTATACTGGCAAAGGCAATAAAGAACATAAGCACAGCGTTCTTCACAACACGGATCAAGTGATTGCCGGTCTGGGTAAAGCCTCAGAGTGGGGCAAATTGTGTCAGCAGGAATACATATGCCTGTGGTGTGATATATTACTATATGTGCGTGTTGTTCGTCTGGTATATATTAGTATCTTCTTTATGTAAGCACACCTTGCACGCCATGCTCAGCTATGGACAGTCGCAAATCATTTTAGGGCGTCTGACATATTTACTTCAGTCCGTCACGTGATATAGGTTTTGGCATGGGTAAGATATCTTTATTTCCCTGAACAATCTTAATTTAAATATACACGCAGAAAGGATATTTAGAAAAATATATTTTACTTATTGAGTTTTTTACATAAATATATGTTTATATACATATATATATACAGAGATATATATATATATATATATATATATATATATATATATATAGATAGATAGATAGATAGATAGATATATAGATAGCCATATTTATATACTATGCGCATATATATATAAATATATTTATATACAATGAGCTTATATATATATATATATATATATATATATATATATATATTTATAACCTATGCGCCTATATGAAGGTTGGCAGGTGCAAGTGGATTTATAATTTTACATAACCGATTTGAGCACTGATTGTGAGCAGTTGAACCGGTAGGATATAAATTATTAACAATTCCTTGTTTTCCGTCTACTTGGTTTATATATAAACATCGTCCATACGTGAACGCAAGTTATATTTCATGCCTGACCTGTCGTCGCAATCAATTTATTATCACGTGACGTGTCTGTTTCAATCATTTAATCATTATTATTTTTTATAGCAGCTAGATCTGCACAGCTTACTCTAGAGTTCGAGTAAATACAAACCTGCGCACAGTAAGACTTTGATTATAAGCACTTTGTTGTAAATTAGCGCTGTTTCATAGTTCAACAGTCTCACGAAGAGGCGGCAAGCGTACTCAGGTAAAAAGTGTAGTCCAACTGTCAAAAGCCATATATCAACCCAATAGGTTAACAGTAAAATAAACTTGCTGATAGCCAAGGTTAATGGTTAAGGTGCCGAGTAACCTGGTGTATATTTGCTTCCTCTGCGAACTCGACATTCCATTCACGAAATATAAACTTCTTTTCAGATTCACTTGTCAATTAATTAAGAAATATTGGTCTACAACCTACTGCGTTGTCGATAATATTTTACCAATATTCTGAAAGTGACCTGTTGCTGACAACGTGTATAATGCTGTTACTATGTTACTATTTTAACTTCTTTATTTTATATTTCTTTATACAAAACAAGACTCAAAATTTAAGCCAACAAAAGATAGAGGGGAGATGAAATGTCCGTCCTCCATCGTCTTCTTCATCTTCTTTTTTTTTTTTTTTTTTTTTTAGTTTATGCACAGTATATACACGCATTGTCACAGTATCTATATCCATTGTATTTTTAAACATGTTCGTTTCAAATATAATTAGAAACACAAGCCTCCTCTATGTGGGGGTCCATATTGTGGGATGCTCATTTGTGAATATTCCTTGATGACGTAGCTAAATCCTCATCATGGGCCGGATCCATACCAACGTGTAATCGATTCTTCATTGGCCCATTCTTGGAATTTTTCATGAGATCCCATTCAGGATTGCGCGAGTTAAGTTGTGAACCAACAAACACACAGTATACAACACGAACGCATATACCCTATACTGGCAAAGGCTATAGAGAACATCAGCACAGCATTCTCCACAACAAAAACATATTTCAACCTGGAAGATTTGGTCATCATTAAGTAAGGGTCAAATGCATGTCAATTTCACGGATCAAGAGATTGCCGGTCTGGGTAAAGCTTAGTGTAAATTGTGTCAGCAGGAATATATACCTGCGTGTGATGTGACATATTACAGTGTGTGTGGTGCACGCCTGATATATATTAGTAACTTCTTTATGTAAGTACACCTTGTACGCCATACTCAGCTACTGACATTCGCAAATCATTTTAAGGCACCTGACATATTTACTTTAGTCCGTCACGTTATATAGGTTTTAGCATTGGTAAGATATCTTTAGCCTACTTCCCTGACCAGAACTGAAGTTAATTAAATACAAATCAAGGTATTTAGAAAAATAAATTTAAATAATTAAGTGTTATAAACACACACACACACACATATATATATATATATATAACTATATAACTAAATGGTGTGCGCCTATATCAAGGTTGGTAGGTGCATGTGGAATTATAATTTTAGAGAACTGATTTGAGCACTGACTGTAAGCAGTTCTAACCAGACAGGGGACGGTTGGATATAAATAATCAACGATTCCTTGTTTTCCGTCTACTTGGTTTATATATAAACATCGTCCATACGTGAACGCAAGTTGTATTTCATGCTTGACCCGTCGTCGCAATCATTTTATTATCGTGTGACGTGTCTGTTTCAATCATTCAAGCATTTTTATTTTTTATTGCAGCTTGATCTGCACAGCTTAGTTTTGAGTTCGAGTAAACACAAACCTGGGCACAGTTACACTTTGATTATAAGCACTTTATTGTAAATAAGCGCTGTTTCATAGTTCAACAGTCTCACAATGAGGCGGCAAGTGTACTAAGGTAAAACGTAGTCCAACTGTCAAGACCAATGAATCAACCTAAGTGGTAAAAAATCAAATAAATCTGCTGATAGCCAAGGTCGGGAGGAGGCAGGTTGTGTAAATTAACAGTCAGTTGTAGAGAGTACACAATGTACATAGATAACCACATGCTATACATAACTGTTGTATCTGCGTTTAACTGCTTTATATATGGTGCAGTCAAGATTTAGACAAATACCCGTCATTATTATTGACATACAATTTCAAAGGCACACTCCGTCAGACATATACAGGAGAACTGCTGAACTAATATATACAAGAAACACCTTATCTGAAAATAGAATTGAAATACACACACATACATACACATGTATATATAAATATATATATATATATATATATATATATATATATATATATAGAGAGAGAGAGAGAGAGAGAGAGAGAGAGAGACAGAGAGAGACAGAGAGAGAGACAGAGAGAGGGGGGGGATTAGTGGTTTTACGTAAAGCCCGTCAAGTACAAAAGTACTGCTTGGAACAGGACTTTGATATGTAAGTAAAAACTGTAAGATTAACACGCATATATATATATATATATATATATATATATATATATATATATTATATATATATACATACAAATATAAAAAAAGAGTAGAGGAGAGACAAGCAGACATATATTTTGTTAATATGTCTGTGAAGGGGCGTGCCGACTGTTCGTTTGCCCTCAGATCCTCAATTTGCCGGCTGAGTTCTGATAGGGCGGTGATCAATGTTTTACGCGGAGGCCGGGTACAATTGATTTTTGAGTAAAAATAACATTGCTTCTCGTATAGAATTTGTAAAAATTTTAAACCCACGATAAAAATATACTTAAAACATTTTGTCAGCTATTCTTGCCTTATTCGGGGCCAGGAAGTGTATCACCTTATCCTCTTGATTTCTCTAGAAATGAAAATGTCATGGCTGTATAAATTTAGCAAAAGATAAATTGCGTTTTACGTTTTTATGTTCATTACGGTAGGGTCACGTGGAGCGGTCACGTGCATCAGTTACGTGTGGTCTAGCTGAAGGATGTCGTCAAAGACGTGATCCCTTTGCTCCCTCGCATGCTGACAGAAACAGCCTAACCAGGACAAATCAATTAAGTTAATCATATTTAATCAGACTGTTAGTGGGCTGCGTGATGAAAGCAAGAACACACTAGACAGATATAACAAGACACGCACTGTCATGAACCCATATCCCTTATTATGTTCCCTTAATAAAGACCTGAGGGTCACAATGAAGTTATCCATACATAATAATCCTCATTTACGCCACGGTTTTATTTAGTATCATTATGTTATCTGAACAGGGAGAGTGCATGTCCTGTTGGTCCGGACTAAAGGTAATAGTAAAACATGGCTCATAATGTAAACTCTTAGACATAGAGACCATTGTACCTCATACCTCAATGTGTGTGAAACCATAATGTTACAAAAAGAAATGAAAATCATTCGGAAAATTAGGTTGGGGGGGGGGCAGATGTGACATGCCCCTCCCCCCCCCCCCCTACAACCAGGGTGTACATACCGTGTTATGCCTCTCCCCTTTCTAATTAAATGAATGTAATTTGGTCATTACATATATTTGTTAACAAAATGTGTCACAGTGTCGCAAATCACCACAAATATCAAAGAAATGCAGGGTTTAAGAAATGAATGAAATAATAAAATGACGGATAATATGATATGATTCCCCCGTTTCCAGGCCACAGTGGTACTCATGCAGAGAATAAACAATAAAAATAAATGAAACATATCCATGCAGGTCTTACAGATTAGAATTTTTAGGGAAAACATTATTATTTCTTGTTGGCTTCTGAATCCATACTATTCCCATATATTCCATTCTGAAACAGCTTCAATATTTCTCAAATTGTTGTTTAAAAATTTGAAAATTTCCTACACCGCAGTATTACTATTATTTTCATTATTATTATCATTACACCTGCGTGCCATCCACGTCTTCAATATAAATAAGGACTGCGATTCCTGGAATACTCAGAGTCGCCGAGTTTTCAGGTCAGCTTCGTCATAAACATCTCAAGTTGATTTGTAACAAATTTATGACACATATAAGTTAATATATGAGCGCCATGATACACTACATGTCAACAATGTAGGAGTGACAGTGAGACAGTGGGTGTTGGGATGTGACTGTCTGTGTATGTGGCACATGGGTATATATATGAGTCAGGTCACACCTGAGTGCTTTTATATGTACTTGGAGTTACACAGAACTGCTTTCATATGAATGGAGTTACACAGAACTGCTTTCATGTGAATGGAGTTACACAGAATTGCTTTCATGTGAATAGAGTTACAAAGAACTGCTTTCATGTGAATGGAGTTACACAGAACTGCTTTCATGTGAATGGAGTTACACAGAACTGCTTTCATGTGAACGGAGTTACACAATAGTGCTTTCATGTGAATGGAGTTACACAGAACTGCTTTCATGTGAATGGAGTTACACAGAACTGCTTTCATTAAATGGAGTTACACAGAACTCCTTTCATGTGAATGGAGTTACAAAGAACTGCTTTCATGTGAATAGAGTTACACAGAACTGCTTTCATGTGAACGGAGTTACACAATAGTACTTTCATGTGAATGGAGTTACACAGAACTGCTTTCATGTGAATGGAGTTACACAGAACTGCTTTCATGTGAATGGAGTTACAAAGAACTGCTTTCATGTGAATGGAGTTACAAAGAACTGCTTTCATGTGAACGGAGTTACACAATAGTGCTTTCATGTGAATGGAGTTACACAGAACTGCTTTCATGTGAATGGAGTTACACAGAACTGCTTTCATGTGAATGGAGTTACAAAGAACTGCTTTCATGTGAATGGAGTTACACAGAACTGCTTTCATGTGAATGGAGTTACATAGAACTGCTTTCATGTGAATGGAGTTACAAAGAACTGCTTTCATGTGAATGGAGTTACAAAGAACTGCTTTCATGTGAATGGAGTTACAAAGAACTGCTTTCATGTGAATGGAGTTACACAGAACTGCTTTCATGTGAATGGAGTTACATAGAACTGCTTTCATGTGAATGGAGTTACAAAGAACTGCTTTCATGTGAATGGAGTTACAAAGAACTGCTTTCATGTGAACGGAGTTACACAATAGTGCTTTCATGTGAATGGAGTTACACAGAACTGCTTTCATGTGAATGGAGTTACACAGAACTGCTTTCTTGTGAATGGAGTTACAAAGAACTGCTTTCATGTGAATGGAGTTACACAGAACTGCTTTCATGTGAATGGAGTTACATAGAACTGCTTTCATGTGAATGGAGTTACACAGAACTGCTTTCATGTGAATGGGGTTACACAGAACTGCTTTCATGTGAATGGAGTAACACAGAACTGCTTTCATGTGAATGGAGTTACACAGAACTGCTTTCATGTGAATGGAGTTACAAAGAACTGCTTTCATGTGAATGGAGTTAAACAGAACTGCTTTCATGTGAATGGAGTTACATAGAACTGCTTTCATGTGAATGGAGTTACATAATAGTGCTTTGGGCGAGTGTTGTGGAACAATAGTGTTTTTTATGTTTAGGGTGACACGAGTGCTTTTGTGTTTAAGGGCGGCACAATAGTGTTTTTATGTTAAGGGTCGACAAAAGAGTGATTTTATGTTTAAGGGTGGCACAAGAGTGCTTTTGTTTGTAGGGATGACACAAGGGAAATTTTGTGTTTGGGGGTGACACAAGGGTCCCTTTCGTGTTATGGGGTGCCACAAAGGTGATTTTTTTATCTGGGTGATACAAGGGTGCTTTTGTGTTGAGGGGTGACACAGGGGTGCTTTTGTGTCTTGGGTGACACAAGGGTGCTTTTGTGTTTAGGGGTGACACAGGTGTGCTTTTGTGTCTGGGGTGACACAAGGGGGCTTTTGTGTTTAGGGGTGACACATAGGTGCTTTTCGTGTCGGGTCGACACAAGGGTGCTTTTGTGTTAAGGGGTGGCACAAGGGTGCATTTGTTTTTTGGGTGACACAAAGGTGCTTTTGTGTGGGAGTGACACAAGTGAAATTTTGTGTTTAGAGGCGAGACGAGGGTGCTTTTGTGTTTTAACGTGACACAAGGGTGCTTTTGTATCTTTCTAGGTGTGACATAAGTGTGCTTTTTTGCCTGGGGCAACACAAGGGTGCTTTTGTGAAAGGGATGTGAGACAAGAGTGCTCTATAATGTATGCTTTTTGTATTAGGTGCTTCTGGTGGGAGTGGAATGCTCCGTTACAGCGCGATTATGTATGGGATAAATACCCATAAATACGAGAGATGGGATAAAAAAGTGATTTTTGTGTTTTGGGATTATATATGAGTTATTGTATTGTGGATGAGGCAATACAAATTGTGACACCCTTAATATATATCCTTAATTCTGAAATGACTTGTGACATCCGTTTTTAGTCTGTACGCAAAATGGAAGCTCTGACCACGTGATTTGGGTTACAGCGACAGATACACACCCGTCAGAGGACACTGCGCAGAATCGGATTCACAAGATTACGACTCTGCTGTTCAGAAATTGTTTAAGTCAATTTCTGACACCCGCAGTGCACCGGGGCTTCTAAATACACATTCAACGTAGGTATAAATGTATTGAAGAGGTCAATGTAGCCTTTCAAGAATTGTTTCAAGGCAAATAGCATAAACATGGTAGTTTTGCAGTTAGGACTTTACGGAGTAAGTGATATAATGTAAGCATGCGCATGTGAAAAATAAACAGTTGATTTTGATGTTTGACATTTGAGACAAGTAGTCCGGCCGTCCCACAGTGCGCAAACACAAGAGGTTCGTTTTGATTAGAAACTACATCTGGCGTATAAGGGTGTCTTTAGCGACCTGGCTTCAGCACAAGGCCCCATCTGGTGAAAAAAATAGCTTTTAATATCACATAAATCATTTTTATTAGAAAAATGCGAGAGCGTGAGCAAATTTCTTGCCACATATTACTTTGCACTGGAACAAGAGATCTAAATATGTACAAATAAAATGAAGTAAGATGGCGAACACACAACGCGACAGGTACATAAAATACCCGAATACACAATTTGTTACTCATGTCTGTATATTAAAGCATATACACAGATGTGTGTGTGTGTCCAGGCTTTGAAATAAAACACAAGCTGATGTTTCATATCTTGTACATGTTTTAATGATTAATTTATTCCTGATTTCAAATAATCCGGCCACATTTGCGAGTTAATCCCGTCAACCCTTGGAGGTTGATTAATCCGGGGATAAACTGGCAGGTGGAATTGAGGTCTTCATAATAATTCTAAGGTCTGTAACCGTACTAGGCGCTTCGGAGGCTACTTACTGTGGACTGTGGGATAATAGCTAAATCCGGATTGTCCTGCATTAAGACGGGGTTTACGGGGATTACCAAAATTACTTGAACCACACACCAGTCTCAATACGGCCTGTTATAAAAGAGGAACTTTTACCACAACGGGCCTCTTTTTTTCCTGAATAGGAGATAGAAATACCATCAGGTTCTCGGCGAGGTGTGGATTAACGGAGCTTTTGACCACTAACGTCATGGCAAATGAGAATCTAACGTGATGACACAGTTGGGCTGTGACCGGCCCGCAAAAGGTGAATGGCACCGACAGTATATCAGCTTCAGATAAGGCCAAAAAAAGGTATGGTTCTTGAGCAGTGCGGGCGCACGATTTTTTTTTCTTTTTACCTTTTTTGTATGTTTAGATAAAAATGTCATATGATCAGGAAAAAGCTTGATAATAACAGTATTTCTTTTGCTAAACAGGTTAAAGCACTACATAACAAAGAGAATCTTTTCAAAATTGTATTGTTTTATCTTCTTGAAAGATGAAAAGCAAAATAAAAAAAAATTGATTCGGGGGGAAGGGGGTGTAAAAATTCACGCAGGCGGTCCCTGAGAACCATACCTTTTCTTTGCCTAACAATAGTAATTTTCTTTAAAAAGATCCAAATAGAGTTGAATCGTATAACAGCATCTCAACTCGTCTTACCTGGTTAGTTACAAAGACCAAATACAGGATGTGCTGCTCATTTTATAAATCCGAATATACAGACCACATGCTGAATACATGGATGCTTCGTATGCATATACAAGGTATAGATCAGAAAAGGGTATTTGTAATACATAAAAAAATTAATGATTGACACCGGTACCACAGAAAATTGTGAAGTGTTTTTTTTTTTTTTGTTCTCTCTTGAACATATCACCTTATAGAAATATAGAGATCAAAGGTATTGAAAAGAAAGAGATAAAAGTTTTCATAAAATAAAAAATAAATTTTTTTTCCCTCATCTTCACTAATAGGAACAGTAAAAAAAGATGAGAACCTCATACCATATTTGGTAGACCTGTTTGAGTCGTGTTTACATCACTTTTGAGAGAGAGGAGCACTTCCAGTTCATGTTCTTAACCTTAAATATCACCACCAGTCTGATACCACAACCGCATTATACCAAATCCGTTGAATGAATGGATTTTGTAGGATGCTTCAACCGTTTCCAATTTTTTTTATCAGCTCTGTCAGTATCAACAACTCTGATATCTGAGGAGGTTTGAGAAATATAACGAAATGACTTATACTTCTATTTATGTTCAGATATTGTGATGGTCATAACGGAGCAGTGTTGTACCCTACTACATTAGCTTTTTTCTCATATTCTTGGAATATTACGGTGAGAGTGGGCGATGATATTTATATATGCTACAAATCCCATGAGGATGTTCTGACTTTACGGAATGTCTACACGTGGGCCTGGAAACAGAATACCAGAACTCCATCTTTAGCTTTCGACGTGGACCACAAGCAGGGGCGGATACATTGTCCTAGAAGGGGATGGGAGGTGGGGATGGGGACGGGGGTGGTCTCGATCGGCAATATGACATAGGTTAGCAAGTGTTCAGGGATTTGGTAGTAGTTTTCATACAGAACTCTCGTATGCAGAATTATATGAAAGACAACGATGCAAGACCCAGAGCTGCTCTTCGGTTAAGGCCGCTAACACCCCCTTTCTATCCGCCCTGACACATGCTCTCCACGTGAAGCGCAAATTGTGAGCCACGTGCAGAGAAGACCACGTTGAAGATATTTTAAAGATTAATTGCGTCATCACGTCAGAGGATGATGAAAATTATGATTGTGAAATTTGATAAACAGACATTGGAGAATATTGATATTTCACTTTGGTATCTGACGTGCAGGATTATGTTCGTGTACCAAGAGATTACGTAACCATGGCAATGTTTTTGTATCAATGAATTTCGACCAACACAGAATGTTAAACGTATTTAGACAAGTCTTGAATCCACCAGTTCAAGCAGTCGCTCAGCTTGTTACGTGAGACCCTCAGCTAAAACATGGTGGATGCGGGGAGAGTGAAGGCTTAATTTGTCCTTACATGGCAGAATTTCACAATTTAATCAGAAAATACAAAATAATTATTACACGTCAAAGTTTCAATGACACTTCAAATCAATTCCGACATTCCTGCATAGGATTTTGTATTCAGTTTTTTTTTATATGGAAACATTTACCGGTTCCATCACGAGTTATCTTTGGTACCCCTACATTAATCTTTGCTTATATGTAAAGATATGTGAACATAAGATCCACTAAAGCTAAAATAATATTAGTATATCCTATTATAAATTTTGGGGCCTCTCACTTTTATAAAATATATACATTTATTAAAGGGCTCTTCTGTCATGAGCTTTTGTCTTGTTAATATTATGATGGTTAAACATTTTAAATGGTTCGAAAACAATTTTTGCAGCCAGGTGTATTATACTTACATTATTAAACTCACCGAGAAGTCTTTAAACAGATTCCCATTTCTTTGTATTAAACTTGCAGGAAGGAAAATAGAGAAAAAATATCATGTCTAAAGTATCCATGCCTTCCACTGCAATAATAAATATGACCTGTGCTTCCTCTGAGGCTTAAAGGCCATATGTGAAAAACGTGTAGGGAGAGTGAAATAAATATATAAAGTCATTAGTTTAAAACACACCACGTTGTCACGTTGTCCTATCTTGATGTGATCAGATGACGAAAAAAATGATAATGCCCGGTGGGTCATTGACACTACGCAGATAATGTTTTCCTGCAAATCCCCGATCCACTTTGAAACTTTCTGAGTAGAGAGTGGGCGTTTACATGACGAGGGCATTATATAAACTTCAACAACACTTTAATTAGCATCCCCGGCAAAAGCAAAACAAGCAGATTATAAACCACCAGAATACGGGGGAAGTAAAAGTAAGCATTATTATCTGATAAACAGACACTGAAAAATACTGACATTTTTTTCCTTTGTGTTTGAATATCAGTCTAAATGTAGACCCATCCTTTGGAATCAGATGATTATGCTCGTGTACCAACGGAGTAGGTAACCTTGGCTATGTTTCTGTATCCATGATTTTTACCAACACAGTATAAGCCGTTGGAGCAAGCGTTACCATGGCGACGTTATATACAGACTTTAATTTTTTGCTTATTTTATAAAGGGCAAACTCTGTCAGCAAGCCATTAACATCATGAATAGTCTTAATAGGAAATGGTGCGGCTTCATACTTCCGATGGCCCAGTATTTTTTCATCTCGATTAATTTCCCTCTGTTGTAACGTTAACAGTAATCTTACTCATCATGGTAATCATCGCAATAACAGTATATTTTCTAATTGGACCGACAGGACTCTGCATGGGCCCTCTTACGTTTGAGGATCTACCTCTTTAAGTAAGGCTATCATGTGTTTAAGGTTTGGGACTTAGACTTGGGAAGCTAATTATTGCTTCACATGCTTATCCGAAGATGCAGTTTTTATGTGTGGTATGATAGTGTTTTGAGTTTCATTCATTAAGCTTTCCCCCCGGAGAAAGGAGAGGCTTATAGGGGGTGATTAATTCATTTCTTTTTCGATATATGGAGTTATAAATTGTATCGGTGAACCCTCTTAAGGTCCTCTGATAGCAAAGCACCTAATTCCTTAATGTTTTCTTTTCCCCTTTTTTTTCTCTCTTTTTCTTTCATCTTCCATTCTGTTTGCGCTAGATCTTGAACATGACTGATTTTCAGAAGCTGACATTTGGGGACAATATTAGTTCAAGGTCACATATTTTCACCTGTTATTCATTTTTTAAATTGACCTGATTCCCAAGAACGTACACACCGTTGCCGATTCTCCATTATCGCTCAGTTGCGGGCGTTGGGGGTGGGGAGGCTTCCAGTGACCGCTTTGTGATAACATACATTCAATCCATAGTCACGTTGATGCCCGTATGTTCATGTAATATTTGTAGCACCAGAGTATAGGGACGAAATTCAGGCCAAGATAGGTCTTTTTATGTCACTTTAAGATCAATATGATGTAATCCTGTTCCTAATTTTGAAATTACTTATATTGTATACTCAATCAAGGTATGGTCTGTAAATATTAACAATACATGTATGAATGCGTCTTGTAGAGACAGTAAATTTTTTACTTTGAGTAGTCATAAATATATGTATATATTTATATTATTTCATATTTCACCATAAGGTATGACCATCCAGCTAACGGTATTGGTAGGTTTTTGAGAAATTCATCTTTTTAATAAAGAAAAATTAACCCTTTTGATCATAATGTGTAGACATAAAATGGCTCATTTTCGTGAGTAAAGCTGCTGAATCTATTTAAATAAACCCTCAGGGCTTTATTTCTTTTACTCGTATTTTGTATCCAAGACACCCACCGACGAAAGGTTGTGAACGTGGTAGTAACAGAAGGTAACACCTGAACTGCACGGTCAGAAATTTGTAGTAAATTTTGTTAGTGCTGACGTGGTAATGTGACCTTGAGATTGATCAGTTTAGTCCCTCTCCTTTCATAATCATAGCCACAGCCATGGTAACGAATGTGACGCGCTGTCAAGTGGAAAATCATGTTTGGCGTACAGTCAGGACACCAGTGAATCAGCCCAAATTATATCCGAGGTCCCTGTGGTTTTGCTAAATGGCACTTGACAAATTGTGCTTACTTCGTTAAATTCAGAACTGGTTTGTAAAGCACGTTATATAACTCTCACCATCTCATAAACTTATAAAGTGACGAAGCGGTCTTCTCCATAAGGCTGACTAGATAAAACGAAGACACTGAAATGTCACCACGCACTTATCTAGGCAACTCCTAGAATAGACCCTGTGGCAAGGTACATTGGTCACAAACATTGAACAAGAGTAGAACTGCCCGTTCACATATCACTTTGTTTGATCTTGCAATTAATTACCATACCAACAATTGACAACTCGTATACACCTTGCATGTTACCAGAGTACATTAATGAATCCAATTTGCAAGTTGATAAATGCTATATACACCTTGCATTTTACTACTGTACATTAATGAATCAATTAACGTTTTTTATCCAATTATACAATTCGAAAACACACCCCATCACTTTCAATCTTCAACCCGGCATGCTTACATTCCTTCACCCACTCTTTTTTACTGTTTGTCTGCTTCTCCTTTCACAAGACACACCCTCAACAGGGACGGGCACAGGTTTTGAGAAATAGTGGGGGATATTTACGCGCAAACCGGGGTTGTTAAAAAGGCGATGAGAAATCCGGCTAATCTGTTTTTCTGTATTAAGCGCGTATTCTTCTATTTCCCAAATTACTTTTTCACTGCGCCAACCCCCACCTTCTCTCCGCCCCTAAATCCGTCTTTTCCCTAGATAATGCCCAGCAACAAATCCAGTTTGCTATATCCCGCATGGGATGGTTTAGCTAGGTTCTAAATGAAGTACTCCAGTACTCCATGGGAAGTGCTTACTTTTCTTCTTATCCAGGGACTCGCCGCACACCAGTTATACTTGCTAATCCGCAGCATCAGGGTATAATTTACGGTCACTGAAACATCTGTTGGGGATGAATGACCGTTCAGTAATACAACTTACTATGACTTAAAGCTGACTGAGACAACTTACCTCTTCGCGGGAAGATGTACTGCTCTCTAAAACAATTTACCTCCTCACGTGAAAAGTACTGCTCATTGAGACAATTTACCTCTTCGCGGGAAGACGCACTGCTCACTGAGACATTTTACCTCTTAGCGGGAAGACTTACTGCTCTCTGAGACAATATACCTCTTCGCAGGAAGATCGACGTACTGCTCACTGAGACAACTTATCTCTACGTGGGATGATGTATTTCTCACTGAGAGCACTTACCTCTGGCCGGGATTATGTAGTTATAAATATTATTATTGCTAGTCGTATAAAGGATAGAATGATGTAAGGATATTCTATATATTGATAAACCTGTGGATCTAATTTGCCGAGCCATTTCCGTCAGGCGATATCGTGATTATAAACAGAAACTTGTAAATGCAAGGTGATGGTGCAGCAACCGTCAGTCAATTCGTCCTAGTAGTCCTTTAACATAATGTTAAATGACAGCAACAAGAATCACACTTGTTGTGGTCATTTTAACATTATGCTAAAGGATAACCTGGACGAATTATCGAATTAAACATCATTGCATGCTGACATAAGAATGGATGCCAACTGCCAAGGGATCTCGAGTCACATGTTTTTCACATTTACTGACCACGCAAGTGGGTCAGTGACTAGATCAAACGTCAGACTAAATATACTTTAATCCGTCACTGACAGCATTCACATGCACAATAGACCTCAGGTTGGAGGTTGTGAATAATAAGAATACAAGACGCAGGCATTCCGGTCTTTGCTGTTTTCGGTGGTAACCCCCCACGCAATTTAAGAAGAACGCAAAAATCACTTAAAATGACGTGTACATTAAAATTTATCGATTTTTATATCGGCGAGGTCACTGCGAGAACAATAACCTTTAAACTGAGGTATAACAGAATTCTACGCAATGCGGTTACAGAGAACATAGAGGACAAAAGTGGACCAACTGCGTTTTTTAAATATGAGATTAAAAATAATCTGAAATAACTAACCTATTCGCGGGATGACTTACCTCTCAATAAGACAACTTACATCTACGCATTATTACTTTTTGCTTACTGAGACAATTTGCCTCTACGCGGAATGACTAACTGCACACTTTGACCACTATCTATATAATCGTTGGAGGACTTGCAGCTTACTGAGACAACATACCTGAAAGGGGATGACTTACTGCTCACTGGGAATCTACGGGAGATGACTTACGGTTGTCACTCAAAAGGACGTGTCACCGAACACTGAGCTGAGCGGCTTGCTGCTCTTGGGGATAATCTAAAACAAACTTAGACAACGTTCCACTTAAACCCCACGCTCTCGAAGCAGCGGAAATCTTGCGCTTCTAAAGAAGCTACTGATTTTCCCGCTGCTTGGTTTGACCTTTTATGATACATTTAGACACTAGGTGGTGGGTCGTTGTCTGGCAGCCAACCAAATGCAAGTTAAAAAACACTCGACAGGCATCATGGCTCCGACCTTAGCTGCGCTTCAAGTGCACTTTAAATGCACTCAAGTGGTTACTTTTAGTAAAAATTGTCGAATTTTAATTGCTCCTTTTACGTTCTCGCATTATCGACCGATTCGATTATGACATGACGACTATGTTAGCGTATCCACGTATCCGTTTGCCAGCAAAACGGAAACAAGCCAGCGAAGAGTGCACGGAACCTATGTTGTTTCATTTCGTTTGAATTACAGCTCACCGGCCGGGCATCCCATGTTCACAAGGACCTGTGATAACCATGTTTTGGGCTATTCTCTCTGAGCCTGCTCAAACGGTTGCCGGGGCGATGAGCTATCACTCAAAACGAAATGAAAAACATTGGCTCCGTGTATTCCTCGCTTGCCTGGTAAACCGTTTTGTCTCCCAGCACAGGGTCTCATATGATTGGACCAAAAAACAGTGCTCCCCTCTGGTGTAGCGATTCAGGAAACGAGGTCAAAACAAACAGCGCTTCCGATTTGGTAGTAGGCCTTTAGGTAAAGCGCTGTGTAAAGAGCCTACTTAAACCCCATTCACATCATGTCAACGAGCCCCTACAGAGTTGGGTTTCCATTTGACCAAAAAGTGGACTTTTAAAGCGAGCTTTTGCCTGATATTGTTTACTCGGAGGGGCCTCGTCAGTGTTTTAACAACTCGTTTGGGAGCTCGTCGCTCTATGGCGCGGAGTTAAAGAGCGACGAGGACTCGCCGGAAATTCAGAGAAAATTTTGCTCGGTAGCAGGTCGGGAAGTGATCGCCGGGGCCCCCAGGAAGCACCCCTGAAAGATCTTTGGGCTCGTCCGAAGTCCGCGCGTTTTTTAAGCACTAAGGAGCCTCGTTCGAGAAAAAAGCGTCGGACGAATTAAGAACGATGTTCGGAGGAGGCTCGTACGTGCTCCCAACGACGTCCCGTCGGGTCCCCTCACATTTAGGTGCAGAAATATTTTTTGGACTCGGCCTGGCCAGACTAATTTGACCACAATCTATAAAAAAAAATCGACGGATGTTGGCCTGATTTTAAAATCGGCGAGGACCTCGCTGCTAGGCCGATTTAAAAAATTCCAGCGTAGCTCGGCCGGTAAAGTGACTTAGGCTTTACTGAGACGACATGCTCTTTCTGAGGATGACTTACCGCTCGCTCCATGATACTATTTTACCGCTGCTTTCATTAAGCACACAATATCTCCTGTAGTTACCGAAAGATACTGGGGTTTTTCTTGGACGACTTACCGCATCTTCGCGCTTGCTTGCCATTCCATGGGACAACATCAGCTTCTAGAGATTCTGACTTATTCATCGTCTCCAAGGTCGGCGTTCGAAAGGGAAGAGGGATGGTTAACGTCAAAATGTCTTCATTTTTTCCATGAAAGTAAATTCCTGTCGTCTCAAGAGCTACTTCCTACTCCTTTGGTCTCGAAGATGATAATA
Organism: Sipunculus nudus; assembly: GCA_026874595.1. Classification (NCBI taxonomy): domain Eukaryota; kingdom Metazoa; phylum Annelida; class Sipuncula; order Golfingiida; family Sipunculidae; genus Sipunculus; species Sipunculus nudus. The sequence continues at coordinate 44,318,304 of CM049306.1, read as the reverse complement.
TTTATTTCAGTAAGTAATATGGCCTTAATGGATAATTCATGAGGCTAAACATGATCTGTCTCAGTTCGTGTCAACAGTTCCAGACAAAGTCAACAGAACAGATCGAGTTCGAATAACAGAATGCCAAATTATACCCATGAAATGTCCTTGGGACCTTTCATCAAGCTGTTAAACTTAAGTAAACTTACATTGCAGAAATATTGAGGAAAGGTTTCATCGTAAAGTTTATCATAAATGGGTAGTATACCGTAAATAATGTATTTTATAATAAGAATATATAGTTGAGAGAGTAAAGAATAGAAAGTGTGTGTCCACCAATATGACCAAGCCTATTTGTCCCGCTGAGACCAATCAAGCAAGCGAAAAGCCCTTAATATAGTCGTCCCGATAGGTAAACAAGCATTGATGACGCGCGGAATAACAATTACTACTGATTCCGTCCATGGGAAATCACGTACCTCCTGCTGAAGGCCTCACCGGTTTAGTGGGAGTGTATTGACTTTGTCCTCAATCAGTGCTGTAGTTAATGACTTACTCATTGACTGGGCGTCTTACTGGCATCGCATACATTGATTGGGACCTGATAGAAATGTGCTAGTCAGAAGCAAGTTTACAGCGCGTGGGAGTGACATCATATATGTATTATCCCAAATAATTTAAGGAATAGGGCGTGGTCAAAAAAAGTTTTATTCCGCTCCAAACTTTGCTCATTCTCTTCCGTTTGCCAACAATTTCTCTCCACAGATTACCGCCTGGTTATTGTCCCCGGAGTACTTTATTGTTGCATCCCCGCAGCTTTATCGAACCCTGACAGGTTTATTTCTCTCAGTTTCTTGAAACAGCTCATGAGGTTGCCATTTTGGCGTCACACTGAAACCAAGATGTCACAGGTCGCATTTCGAAATTATGGGTATACCGCCAGTGACTTATATAAGACAGTCCGTGGCATATACTGATATTTTAAGGCCAAAAGTATCGGAAGATTTTCTCCTTTCAGGGTCAAGCAAATATAAAGGGGAATAGGGAGGCAGGATTGAAATACCTTTTATTTTTAATCTTAAGACATTTGTAAAAAAATGCAACAAAAAAATACAGACTTAAATTCAGCAAAAACAATATATTTGTATGATGAATTAAGCCCGTATAGTCTATATGCTAATAAACTTTACAAAATCTTTTAAATTAGCCGAAACGCTATAAACATTATCACGAAAAAAAACTTTTTCATCAACCAACGTATAATACAATAAGAGAATTGTTATAATTTTTTATTTAACGAAATCATTGAACTTTATAAGGGTGTTCGTCCGCCCCTGAGTGAGGACTCCAAACACCTGGTGGGCAATTTGACAATTCTTCTACTCTGGTCACATCAAATGCCACTTTATCATTGATTAAGTGCATGATGGCTCATATGAGTATCTGTTATAGAGTTCAAATATTTTGCGCCGCCTCCTGGTATGCTTAAAACTTTTCCTCTGAAGGCCTCAGTGCACAATATGTCAAGAGAGCAATGTATCGCTATGGAGTGTTTTCGTCTTGACGGCTGACTTCGCCTGTTCCTTTCTTAAGGTCGATAAAGTTTCAAATGGTGCAATTTTCCTGTAATAAACTCCTTTTGCTGTGAGTAAATATGTCCACGTGCAGGTGAATTTCGGGAATTCAATATAAATAAGAGGAGAGCTTTTTTGCTTCCGATAAGCGCATTTGGGGGTTTTCGGCTGGCACTGGAACATTAAAAAGCCTCCTCAGTGCTATTCAGTTTGCAATAACGACTGGCCAGAATCTCAAGTGGTTTTAAAAATGGATTATGAAAAACTGAAATACCAGACGTGGACATGATGAAACGATTAATACGATTTCCTTTATAAATATTTAAATAATTAAGTCCTATGGCTAGTCAATAATTTTGGAAAAGGAACCAACGCACGTCTCTAGTAATTTTTTTCATTGATCAGATAATGTTACAGGCTTGTTCAAACTTTCGTCTGACACCCGGAATGTATTATATATTATTATATAGAGTTATTCTCAGTATAACATTCATCTTTACATTTCTTCTTGGCAGCCCTGAATAGGACTGTCATTGGTGTCTATATTATGAAGGTTTATGTTTATATCTCTTGTGTATATTTGTATGATGCAAACTGTGAATTTCATTTCCGCAATATACTATATTTGATTGCCAAGTATTTTGATTTTTTTATATGTACATCTATCTCTATAAATTAAATTTCACATAAAATTTAAATAAAACATATTGATGTAATAGGATGCTTAACCATCAAGTCTGCATCAAGCAATATATAAACATGCGATACTCCTGTAGTACCAGTTTCATGTCTATAGATGTTAATGTCTGTCCTTTTGACTGGAAAGCCACCTTAAAAACGACATACACGTTGATTAGATCCACCGGGAAATATGATAATTTGGAAGTGAGTTCCAACCTATGGGAGTGGCATTGTGTGCAATTGCATTTTCCTATAATAGGCTGCAATTAGGAGCATTGGTAAGAATTTTTCATGGTTCCGTTGTTGCTACCTTGGCAAGCGTAACTCGACAAACAAACATTGATTCTACACATCGGGTCCTTTTAATAATGAAACATGATATTTATAACTGAATTGGATGCAGAACGTTCATTCTCTGTGAACAAGTGTACAAAATCTAAAGCAGTATAAACAAGATGTACATTTTCAAGAAGTGCTATCAATGTTACAAGAAACAGACACTTAAATTCGCATTTTTCTTAAGGAGTGATGTTGACCTCTGGAGATCTTTGGTCATTTCGATATAGGCATCAAAGGATATTGCGGGGTTTGACATTCTTTCCTAATTTTTTTTGGTCTCCACATTGAAACCCTAGTACAGAACCTAATTTTCTTCTATGGGCCAGGTTTAGCTCAAGATTTCGATATCATGAATCAATGCAACAGTTTTGGGCAAGCATTAGGTTTTTGTCCAAAACCCTGTTGTATTTTCGATCTGTTGAATACAACCTGCGCATTGAAGGTGACGTCTAGGTCTCACTTATGGTTGGATTTGACAGAACATCTCCAAAAGCCACCGGAACAAGTGATCTAAAGCAAAATTTTAGGGCTGGATATTAAAATATACCTGAAAAGATATATGGGGTTCTCCTGGAAAGAGTGTTTGAAGTATTAGATTCCAAAATGGAGCTGGGCTATTCATACTCAGCTCCTATTAAAACTGAGAAATAAATCAATGCTTCCATAATTTTTGCAATCGCCGAGCTATCACTTGAACCCCCCCCCCCCCCCCCCCGATGACTTCAGCAAATGGGTGATCATGGAGAATCAAAAGAAATACGGAGTATGCTACCTTTACAATAAGATCCTGTTAAAAAAATACCCTTGAGTCAATCTGTCATCTATGATTAATATTATACATGCTTTATAGTTTGATTAATGTCTAGGTCCCACTGTTGTTTTGGCCTCTTGCGATGTTCGGCGAATAAAAGATTTAGCGATGAGTTGAGACTGCTTCCGTGATAAATGTTGAAAAACGGAGCATTCCCATTCTAAATTTGACTCGTGATTATTCTGCGAAGTTTAGGCTCACATTCTGCGAATACATGGTGATATTTCGATTAGGTCGCCGAGGTTCTCCAAATGATCCCCTGAACATGACCGTGAATATTCGGCGATGTTCGGCAAATGTTTGCCTTTGCATCGGTTATTTTTGCAAAATATTCTCAGACGACTTGTCAGTATCTGCTGAGCATCAGAGAACTGGTGCCGATGCATAGCCTAACAATCACAGATGTATCGGGGAAGCCTTATGGGTGGGGTATAAATATGAACATTTCCAGAGCCAGCCTCATTCTCCCTCTCTGGCAGCTGCTGGTTGCATATCTACACCAACAGCAGAAAAAAAAATGGAAGTAAAATGCTCTTTCAGTCATTATGGAAGAATAAGAAGAACAGCAAAATTCACCAATCCGAGAATGCACAAATGCAAACGTAACTGATCGGCAAAAGGACACCGATGTTTTGGTGAACTCCTGATCGTATTCGGCTATTCTGATCACCGATGGTTTAACGAAAATAAACATATATCACCTATGGTTCGCAGAAACTATTTTCTTGCGACAAAACATCTCGACCAAATTCCAGTGCAAGCATCGACATTTCTGATGATCTTACGGAGCTTTTAGAAGGCAGTGTACACGCTCATGATATCTTGTGATGCTCGGCGAACTTCGTCGATTTTTTGGCGACCTGTTTAGAGAGGTCTTACGATAATCCATTTTCCCATCGCAGGGGCGGATCCAGGATTTAGGAAAAGGGGGGGTCCAACCAAGGAGGACTAATGAAAATCCTTAAAAAAAGGTCACGTCTGAAAAAGGGGGGGTCGAGGCCGCAAAATTACGTCTAAAACCCCTTAAAAAAGGTTGCTTCGGGTGAAAAAAGGGGGGGGGGGTCCGGACCCCCTGGACCCCCCCCCCCCTGGATCCGCTTCTGCATCGCGAATACTTCGTCAGTCTTCGCGAGTGTCAATGGGACTGAGGCATTAGTAAAATATGTACAAGATCACATATATGAGCATTCTAAATATTGTAAAGGTTTTCTACATGAAATTTATTTCAGCTTCAACAGTTGCAGCTCTGCTGGTGTTATATGATATAAATAAAGGACATTGCAACAACACATTTTGAACCATGTGTTGTTGACAAACATGCTATGAAGCGCTGGGACTGAAATCTAGACCTAATATACATCCATCAAAACCATAAACAGAAACCTATTTGCACTGGTTGTCTTACAGTATGGATCGTAAGGTTGACACCAAAGGCCAGAAGGAATATTGGCAATTTCCCATCATCATACACGTAAGCATAGACGTCAGATACGTTACCTTTTTCCTGAGTTTGCACTTCATTAACACCAAAACCAGGATGTCCTGGAATTATTCTTACATTATCCTAACAAAAAATGTTTGAGTACGCTTTAAGGACACAGGTTGAAATTGCGTCAGCTTAAACAGCAGGTGTCTGTTAGTGTATTGCGTATAGGTGTAACGACCAGCTTAAACAGCAGGTGTCTGTTAGTGTATTGCGTATAGGTATAACGACCAGCTTAAACAGCACATGTCTGTTAGTGTATTGCGTATAGGTGTAACGACCAGCTTAAACAGCACGTGTCTGTTAGTGTCTAGCGTATAGGTGTAACGACCAGCTTAAACAGAAACCTATCTGTTAGTGTATTGCGTATAGGTGTAACGACCAGCTTAAACAGCACATGTCTGTTAGTGTATTGCGTATAGGTGTAACGACCAGCTTAAACAGCACGTGTCTGTTAGTGTAAAGCGTATAGGTGTAACGACCAGCTTAAACAGCAAATGTCTTTTAGTGTATTGCGTATTGGTGTAATGACCAGCTTAAACAGCACATGTCTGTTAGTGTATTGCGTATAGGTGTAACGACCAGCTTAAACAGCACGTGACTGTTAGTGTATTGCGTATAGGTGTAACGACCAGCTTAAACAGCACGTGTCTGTTAGTGTATTGCGTATAGGTGTAACGACCAGCTTAAACAGCACATGTCTGTTAGTGTATTGCGTATAGGTGTAACGACCAGCTTAAACAGCACGTGTCTGTTAGTGTATAGCGTATAGGTGTAACGACTAGCTTAAACAGCAAATGTCTTTTAGTGTATAGCGTATTGGTGTAACGACCAGCTTAAACAGCACATGTCTGTTAGTGTATTGCGTATAGGTGTAACGACCAGCTTAAACAGCACGTGTCTGTTAGTGTATAGCGTATAGGTGTTACAGCTTAAACAGCACGTGTCTGTTAGTGTATTGCGTATAGGTGTAACGACCAGCTGCTGATGTGATGAACTGTTGATCACTAGGGATAACTCTTGATTGCTTGGCTAATTATTCGTGGACATCCTCCCGTTTCCGGCGCAGCTCTCCGGCTTCCGTGGGTGGTCGTTAAGATGATTGCTTCAGTGGTTCGTGTCACATTTTACTAATTGAGCTTCCCACGCGTGGTACAAGGAGTTAGAAACGAGAAACCATAATTGTACGAGGTGAAACATAACAAGAACATCAATAAAAATGTAAACAAATATGACACTAAAAATGTGCATTCTAAGGAATGCAAGACTCCGCCATCTAGTGGGTTCTGATTGGGGAAGCTCCCGAAACCGTGATTACATTCACTTATCAACATAGTACAAGGTTAATCTCTGCATACGTGACTACATTTGGGAATATTCTTTCATGTCGTTCCTCAATCCCATGATATTGTGCCGGATCTACATCAAATTCAAATAGGCAAATTTTAATAGGCTCATTCTCGACATATATATGCCCTGCCACACCTGCGAGTCATCCCCTCCATCCTTGAAGATGAATTGACGCCTCTGTGCTGATCCACTTTCCGGGGCAAGTTATATATCCCTGTTGGACGATCAATTCCGTGGAAGTTATAATACGGGATATCGGAAATGTGGCGTCTCATGTAGATGCAGAAAAAAACGACTGGCTGGCGCAGTCGGAAACCCGTTCTTGCATACAAGTGTGATTCAGCTTGACACACATTAGCAATGTCGAAAAGGTCTACCCCTCTTTGTTAGCTCATGTATGTATACACTATGATCTTTATCAAAATGATTTTAGATTAAATATGAATAAATATACTGTTACCTTCCTCAGTGCATGACAGATTCCGATTTCCAAATCTTGCAATTAAAATCTGTGATTGAAATTGCAACCTGCCCTGGATTATTATATAGGGCCTATACGCGTTAGTTGATTCAGGGTTAAGTTCCAAAGCAAACTGCTCTAAATGCAGCCATTTGTGATTTATATGTCTTTCCGCGTACCTGTAATTTTTTTTAATTCAACAAATCCTTGTTAAGACAAGTCCGCAATAAAAGTTATATCATTACTAGTATTAAAACAAATTACTGAAGTATCAATATTGACAGTCAAGGAGACTCATCCGATTTGGATTAGGTAACACTAAAGCAACATCAGATAATACTGATTAATGGTCATGAAGACTAAGGGTCCACTATTAAACACAGTTAGTGCAGGCCCAGGCCGGATGGATGATGTTTCGTCGCGAGGAGACATTTGGTGTTCTTAACATCTCAGACAGGGCTAATGGCTTGGAATCAATGGAGACCGTCTTCAGACGCTCCTCAGTAACATGACTAAATGAAAGCTTACAGGAGAAATTCGATTCTTTGAATTGCATTTTTGTTATCCCCATACACAAGCCTCATTACTTCTGGTGTCTCATACAAATTTACCTCCCTTTATGCGCCTGTCTGTTGAAACAGCTGCGTTTTATCCAGCCCCTGTATACAAATTTGTTTTCTCATTATGCCATCGCTTGGATAAATTTCATCCCGATTTTGTCCGCGTGTCATTTTTATAGACTGTATTTTGGCTAGAAAATAATTATTCTTCAGGTGAAACATTACCTTTTCATGGGAATTATGGACTAAAATCCGGATATCAGATGGTGAATGTCGGATGCCAAGTCTGTGCTAGGGCTATTAAATATCCGTTAACGATCGGACATTGATCATTCAAGTATGGGCGTCATGAAAAATGTTAAATTCGATTATCAGTACATGTTCATTTATGCAATGTTGATGTTTTAAGAGACTCAGTAACTCGTATTTTATTAATCACGCCAAAGACCAAATTTCTGGGTAGATAATTACATAAACTAGGAACTGCACTGCATTAAGTCAAGTCGAGTCAAAAATAGACTATTGGTTTCAGTCACTTGCTTTGATATATATAATGACCGTCACTCTTTGTGTTAGTTGCAATGTTTTCATATTGGTGAAGAAATAAAATTTAGAATAAAACTGTTGTGCGGTATACAGTGTAATTTCCTGAAGGTCATATTTATTCTGGATATAGGTTTCTGTCAGAGCCATCGATGATTGTGTTAATTATTGTCAGAGCCATCGATGGTCACATAAATTCTTGTCAGAGCCATTAAAACTCTTAAATCAATCGATATATCGGTATCTCGCGCCAGCCCTTCGAAGAATTGTAAAATAACAGAAAATCAGTGTGAACATATGCGCCAATGTTGAAAAACAAACAAAATATGCAACCTAAGGTGGCTGTTTACGTGTGTGTGCGGAAGTTAAAGGATTACTAATTGCCAAAAGCTCTTTGCAAAACTCTGGTTTGTCCGACTTGCCGCCAGATGTCCTTGTTGAATGTGTTTGGATTATTTTGGCGGACCCCCCCCCCCCCCCCCCCCACATAATATAATCATATGGACCTAAACAAAACGTGTGAGAGGGGATCGCCGTTTTTTAGAAGGTTAAAGGTATTTCCTTTAGTCAACATACATCAGATATCATAATATGTCCCTTTAATAAAGATATCACCATTGGTATTTTTATTTATCAATTCTTTTCAAGGGGGTAGTTTATTTGAAGTTTAATCCCCAAACGCTTTTCCTATGGTCCACCACTCATTAGATTTATATTGAGGAGAGGTTAATTGGTTTGATTAGTGCTGAAAGAATCACTGGCTTGTCAAAATTCACAAAAGACCGGTCAGGCTAACGAGGTTGCCCGGAATCAATGTTGACGCTAGTGATAATCGAAATGTTAAAACCAAGAATTATGACAAGAATTACTGACAGCCAATCGCTTGAAAACCTAGTCAAGCTACTTTAAAAATTTGTGGACAGACGGCTTAAAATGGTATCACGTGGCCATAACATAATTAACACCGTTTCAAGGGTATTTCTATTAGGTTTGGTACTGCAAACTGATGTAGATTTACTTGGGCAGGAATTTGACAAATGCATGCGTTTTCTTAACATCGATTAAGACATACAGCGCGTTTGTACCGCTGAAGTTTAGTAGTATGTCGTGTGTGCCTATTCGTGTTTCGTCATATAATATTGAACACTGATATAGAGAAACTAATGAATTCGCATATTCCTCTGTTCATTCATCAATAGAAAAACTATAGGCTGTTCATATATCCTTTTATGTTCCTACTTTTTTCTAAGACCGATCATTCCAATATTTTCTTCGAAATAGCAACATTTTCTTATACATTTTTGCACTTACAAATAATCCATTAAATCTTTGCTGTGAGAGTGTGTCTGTTTAACAATTTTATCATTATTGGCAACTTTAAGCAAAATGTGATAAAAAAATGAAGGTACAAACTGAGCACCAGATCAAATTATTTAGATATGTTTGCATTTTTTTATTTCATATTTGTTTATCAAAACTGGTATGGATACTGTTGATAAGTGTATGGCATCAGTCCTTCTCTTTTTCCTTCTTTTGTCCCACATTTTTCAAAATTCTAAAATATGGGGCTAAAATATGAAATGTTTGACAGGGCGATTAATTCATCTCTTTAATGTTACCGATAACAGCAAATTAAGTGGAATGTTATCAGCTGGCAGGAAGGAGACAAACATTCATGATCCTGATCTGCTGAGAAAATGTGAAGAGTAATATTCAAACCCCCCTCCCCCCCCCCCCCCCGTCTGACATAAGGGAAGATATCCCACCGTCAGAATATCATAATAACATATTGATTTCCTCGCGAAGTTTTCAATACTATATTATTCAAATCTTAAATTCAATGAGGCAGCTTACACCTGCAATGTCCTAAATTTTCGAAATAAAAGGAAACAAATGTGAGGGAATAAGTCCAGCTGTCCGCCCTGAAACAAAGCCCGAGGAGACAAATAAATATATTCGATATTTGCAGGTGTATTCCACATTTATTTCTTATGAATATCATTTATGTTTTTTTTATCTTGCAGCCCCCCCCCACACACACACATACAAATATCTGTGGAAAAAAAGTAGCAAAATAACTCGGTAAAGCCTATAAGGAAGAGAAGACAATGAGTCTTTAATATATTTTAGTGACGTAGGTGAGTCCACAGCGTCCAAGTCAAAGTTCAAGTCCCAGTCTATGCAGGCTACTCAATTCCCAGTCTGATGTTCGAGTCCAAGTCTACTTTCTCCGACTCCCAGTCATTTGGAATCCAAGTCCTAGCCCTATACAAAACTGCTTTTTCAGAGATTCATAACAGAGATTTGAAATGGTAATTTGATATTACCATATGCAATGTTATGTTTGTTCAGACATACTTATTACTCGAATGATGTAAAGCTCCTGATACAAAGGTATTCCTAAAAATAAAAAAGTGCTTTTTGTAACATTTTCTTAGTTGTATAAACGAGTCCTTACCTCCGAGTCCGAGTACAAGCCCTGGTCCAGGAACCTCGAGTTCAAGTACGACCCTGGGTCCCTAAAATGTGGACTCTAGTCAAAGACTGGAATTGAGCCCTGCATTGCTTATCTATTTTCCGCCAAATCAGACGAGAAAAATTGGTTTATACTTCTCGTGAGCCGACAGAGGGGGATCCCCAGGTTATGTGTAGGAGTGTGTAGTTACTAAAGGTCATTTTCGTGCTTATGCATGCTGTCCTGAGTAAATGATTTTTTAATGCGGAGCTTCTGTGTATAGTGTCATGTGACTGGTCAGATGTCAGCATCAAGGGGATCATTTGTTAAATTCATAATAAATGTAAAAGCAAAATAATAAATATTGTTCTGTTAGTTAAAGTTCCATGATATAAATAAGAAGGACTGATCGATCTCTTGATAACTAGCTTGAAGAAGAATAAGTGTGGAATGCTGTGAATAGGTGTGGAGTGTAACTTTTAATGCAGTAACTGGTTTGCTGTTTTACTAACTGCTGATTGTGTATTCTTATCATATAAAGATATTTACTATTCTTTCTTTCAATATGTATTAATTGGATGACGTATTTCAGGACCACATTTTCAGGATTGCACTTTAATCAATCTCTTACTAATATTTTTTATATATTTCATGCCAATTGTTCAACTTGATTAGGCGTCACATGACGGTTTGATTATTTATGAATATTTGACAAGTGCCACTGATTTTTAATTCCTCCGCTTTATATATCAATATAGGACCCTCTTGTCCCCAGGTCATTGGTTCCATGTAAATTCTCAAGTTTCTCCCAGTTGTTATATTACATCAACATATGGCTTGCGTCAATAGCCTTTGGAAAACTTTGACTGTTTCACTGCTTTAAAAATAGTAAAGATACTGTTTGGTTTATTTGTTGAAACAAACGTCCTAAGGGTTCCTTCTGTGTAAAGAAACCATTTCAATCTCGGTGAACTTCAAAGTGAACACAAAGCCAAGGTGATTTCAACACGGTATTGGTTACCATATATAATGATGCGCATGGCATGGGACGCGCATGCGCGAAGGTGATCGTCAAATGTGGTGCCATTTCGATTTGATAAACTCTCCTACAGGTATGTTATTAGAAGATCTTTATTTGAATTTCATTGAAGCATATGTTTAATGTTTTAAAATGAACTGTACACCCTAATACTTGATGTGAAAGATGAAGTGACTTATTTTTGAGGTTGTCATCTAGTTAATCTTTATATATCTTTAATATGCAGAATAACTGATACTTTGTTGTTACATATGTAACTGTTGTAAGCGTGACTCTTGTACAGACAGAAAGACGATTAATCACCTGCATGAGGTTTCTGTTCAAGAATAAGCACCGCTGTTAGAATAAAATTGAATAGCTGAACAGCTTTCGTTAAGGTCAAATTAGAAAGGGAATGCAGAAATGCATCAAATGCTCCGGCAGATTAATTAAGCACCAATTAATTTTATTGAAGCACTCAAATATATGGACCAATTTATGAATAATGGATTACTAAGATAAAATCCATCAGTGTTAATGGACCTTACCATGCGTTTATAAAAATATTTGATGATACTGGACAAATTGCTATCATGTGACAATTATATAACCGCATTTCCAACTTAATATTTTCAAGGTTCGCTCTCAAACATTATAGTGAATGCCATTGTTTATAATTACTCTTTTCACAAGGATGTTACACCGAATTAAACAAACGCATGACTTTGGTCAACAATATAACAAATCCAACAAGTGTGTACTCCTCAAGTAAAGTAGCTCGTCTCCTGCACGTTATCTTGTCGCGTGATGTTTGTGTGAACATGGGCTTAGATAAACCTTTAAAAATATTGCACAATCATTCGTATATTCATCTATAGAAACTAGCTACCACCAGTGAGCAACCAATGGAGTTTTGTCGAAGCTCAGGTGGATTCAAGGAAAATAAACTTTGCGTAAGACTTCCACTGACGTCAGAAGGAGAAGACATACTGAGGGGTATTCATAATTTGTTTACCTCTCGTGTGCCGGCGGATGTAAGGGGACGTGCAGACGTTTAAACCATAATTCATTTACAAAAAGTACTACCTTTGCAACAGCTGTGTTAGTTTTGTTTTGTGCATCTAAAAATGCAAACAAAAACGACCGACATATAATATTCTCATATATATGTGTGTGTGTGTGTTATTAATATAAAAACACGCACAATTATGCCTATTTTACGCATATATATTCATGAATAGCTGAATAATTTCCATAAAAGTAAGTCCCATTGTGGCATTTGCATAAGACTATTATTAGCAAAGATGATTTTTTTTTGTTAGCATGACGCAGGTGTCTGATGTTTACATTTTGTCTTTGTTTCTTATGTTTTAAGTCATTTGTTAAACCTTAAAAAATGTCACGTGACAGACAGTATGGTTATCTAAAAAATGTCCACTGAATTAAACTTGGTTCTTACTTCACCACCCGAAAGGTATATCTGACAATATCATATTCTTTTTCCAGGTTTCATTCCCATACACCTCAGTTTTTTTAAGTTGCTGCATTATAATGGTGCAGGGGTCCTTTATTAATAATTGGCAAACACGCGTGATGGTTTTAACAGAAGAAATTTAAAAGAGACTTTAAAAAATATCTTCTATAACTGAACAGAGAGCGCTATAGTTCGGAAAGAACTGCCAGTCAATGTCCGAACATATTGAAATTGAATGGAAAGCGCCCCCCGGTTGAGCTGAAACATCTCTAATTTTATCTATTTCTTTTCCCATTTATTCGTAATTTATTTTCATTTTACACAATTCTTTTTATTCCCTAGAAATACATTTTTTATTAAATTATCCACATTTTACTACTTTTACATTCATAAGTTGGGATAGTAATGAACAGCTTTGTGATTGAGTCCATATTATAAAATAGCATCCAAGTATTTTTATAACGAGTCTTTCTGTTAATTAGGGCCCCGCTTGAAAAGCGGGTGCCCTATATTAATCGACCTGTCCGTCTGTCTGTCCGTCCGTCCGTCCATCCATCCACAAATTCTTTTCCGGATGATAACTCCAGTTAGGATTGACGGATTGAGTTCAAACCTGAAATATGTATTAACTATCAATTATGGAAGATCCCTCTCGATTTTGGGGTCCGGAGGTCAAAGGTCAGAAAAGTTATTCACAGTTTGGTGTTAAATTTTAGGTCCCTCTTTCAGCATGGCAGAATTCATAATTGTAACCATAATTGTTTGTTCCACCTTAACAGTAGGACAGGTCCTCATGTCAACAGCAACGAGGCATGATATATGGTCATAGTCAGCCACTTTTCTGTAAGTTATGCGGTAAAAACCATTACTGAACACCTAGTAAGGTTTCGCTCTCTTAGGAAATATGCATGCAGAAGGACACACATTGTTAACACAATAACCCGTAAAAATTATTTCATATAAGGTCCCCAGACTCACGGCAGTGATGGACCTTTTGATGGGCTACATTATTTTTGAAGATGGGTGACCTTGATGGATTTTAAAGGTCAGTGTGGTGATAATGCTAAAATGATGTTTACCAAATAGCTCGCAAACAATTTGACTAACGCTCACTGAACTTGCCCCAGTAATGTTTGTTATGAAGGGCTAGGTCAAGTTCGAAGATGGATGACCTTGACAGAGGCGATAATTCTCAAATGATGTTAATGCAATAACTGGCAAAGAATTTGATGACAATCAAATTCGTTTCTGCATAATAACTCCCCTAACATATGATGGATAGGTTTCAAACATAATATGTATCACCCCTGGCCTAAGGGGGAAGCTTATTGATATTTGGGTCAGAAGGAAAAAAAAGTAATACACAGTTTGGTGTTTAGTTGCTGGTGTCTATTTCAGCAGGCCAGAAATGGATGAATCTTTTTTCGAGTCACTCGTGTACAGCGGCATTACATTTTCACAGCATATTTTGTACAGACAATTTGAAGATTGCAACTTACTCTCTGTCTTATACTACAAGGTTCATGTACAGACTCAAGCCTCACATATAATAAGGCCAAATCAACATACAAATACTGGAAAAATATTTGACACAGCCCAGCCAAGACTTCAACCAAGAAACCTCTGCTGGGTCATAACACCGAGGAACCCCGAAATTGCATTCGCTCTGAGGCATGTGCACGGCCTTCCCGTTAGCCTAAGAAAAAATCGGTATAAAGTTTGATATAGGACTTTAACATTTTAACAATTATTTTATCACGAGAATTACTTTTGAAAGATGATGATATTTTGCAAGTAATAAACATAGAATGTTGATGTCATTGGTGAAAATGCATATCTTTGTTTATAACTTGCAAAATATCATCATCTTTCACAGTTATTCTAGTGGTAAAATAATTGTTGAAAGAATTCAAGCAGAATGTTGACAGCGAGAGGCATTGATATAGCACTTTTGCTGTTTGCCAATCGTTTACTTGTAATAAATATGTGAATGGTGAAAATGCATATCTACTTTCCAGTTAATATCCTAATTTTGAGGAAATATAATTATGAAAGCCGGCCACATGTTAATATACCCCCAACAGAAAATCCTCATACTTTATGTTACAGGTACCTCAAAATGTCCTCTTTACATTGCACATTAAAAACCCAAAATTTCCCCATACCATCACCCAAATACCTGTAATTAACTTTAAGGGATACATGGTGAAAATAGATAAAATAAAAAATAAATATTTCTAATTAATATATATATATATATATATATATATATATTTAAAACAAAATTTTAAGAACTTAGATTTAACTAGTGGCCCATGGGCCATGACGCTCAGCTGAATTCAAGGAATGTTGAACAATGAGAAAAATGACTGCCAGAGTGCAAATAGATCATGAATTTTGTGAAGATTCCTTAGAAATGGGTTTCAGTGGGCTTTTGGACAGATGACAACTTCATTTGAAGGTCCCATAAATAGAAAGAAAAATGCGTAAAAATTAGTGCCACCAGTCTGCAAGAACTGATGAAATGCTCAATGAACAATATATATCCCAAGAATCATGGCTATCAAGGCATAAGTTATTCAGATACTGGAGCTTTTGTTTGTATCAAATTTTTAGTAATTCTTGGGGTATTTACGAGCCCTATAGCTCAGAGGATATGGGTAACAGAGACCTAATTTCAGATTTCCATGAAGACTTTTCATGGACCTCCCTAGATGTCAAGTATGAAGATTCTAGGTCAAGTGGTTACGATTTGTGCCCTGTTACAAGATGAGGCTTTGTTTGAAGGTTTCAAAAAAAGAAAAAAATGCCTACATATTAAAAAAAAATATAGGACCCGCCACCAGTCTGCAGGAACTGATGAAACACTCTATGATCAATGTGCATGCAAAAAATCATGGCCATCAGTACATTAGTTATTCGGATACTGCAGCTTTTGTATCACATTTTTATTATTCTTAGGGGTACTTATGAGCACCATAGCTCGGAGGATATGGGTAACAGAGACCTAATTTCACGTATCCACAGAGACTTTTCATGGACCTCCCTGGATGTCAAGTGAGAAGATTCCAGGTCCAGCGGTTACGATTTGTGCCCTGTTAACGGACGGCCAGACGGCCGGACAGACGACGGACAAAGGGTGATCGCTATAGCTCAGCTGACTTTCAGTCAGCTGAGCTAATAATACCCATCAGCCATCCATCCGACTTTGAATATAATTAAAATTAATAGAGGCTAGAAAACAATATAGCATGAAAATAATTTAAAAAATGCAAATGTCAGTCAATTTTCATTACGGTAACTTTACACTTTTATTTGCAATAATGTATACACAGAGATCTATCTCGGGTCATTATTTCTGAATCTGTTATGAGAGAAATAAGAAACTGAAGATAAGAAATCATGGATTCCAAACTAATAAATAATGAGTTCCTGGTGTCATGGCCGAATAGAGCGGAAGTGCATGTAACGAAAGCTCGTCAGTCAACACCACTGTGTGATAATACTGAAAGCTATTATAGCGAGTTAATTTGGTGTGATAATCATGCCCACGCGACCAAATACTCGCACAACTGACAAACCCTGCGAGAATAGAATGGACTATAAACTGGAATCCAGATAAGATTAAAACTCTGGAAGTAGTGAGGCATCGGGTGACGGGAGCCTGGCCCCATGGACGTTAAAGCCATCGTGGACAATGCAATGGGCAATATGAAAACATGGGTGCAAGGACTACATCATCAACTGTCTTGTCAGATAAGTACATTTGTTTCAGAGCTCAAGACTACCTTGCAAACACTACAGAAGAAGATAGGCAATTAAAAAAAACGTGTAGATGAGACAGAAACAGGGTTTAACCATACGGTTCAAATTACCTATGAGAACGAATCCAAAATCACCCAACAAACAAACATGACAGAGTCACTAAATAGAGAAGTGCAAATATTAAGAGAGAGCAAGTGGGACAAAGACAAAATAATCACGGAGTTACAGAATAAAATTGACAATGAATTACCCATGCAGAACGATATCTACGTGAGTGGAATTTGAGATTCATAGGAATGAAGGAATCCCCTTCTAAGGCACGAGAAAACTAAAAGAAATAGCGACCAAGTTCATCTCACAGAAAAAAAGTACTGGGTGACTTATCTGAACAACAAGTTATGGAGAGAAAAGAAATTGCACATAGAATTGGAAAGAAGGGGGCACTACCTCGACATATTATTTTTAGAATTTACAACAGAAATGTCGAAGATGATATTCTGTTTGCTGGAAAGAAAAAAAAAATTAAAAACTCCGATATTAGGTTTGTAGGAGACTTGACGCAAAAGGTTTACAAGCTGAAACATTGGCTAAAACCGCAAATGGAAAGGGCATCAATAGTGAAGAGTTTATGGACGCTTATGCCGAAATATTATAAAGAATATTATCCTACAGGGCCCGAGTCCCTAGGCAACAGACAGGCATGTAGGATTTAAGCTCATTAGTCCATGTGAAAGATCAAGACACCTGCTTTGCCATGACGTGGTGTCGTGTTAACTTTCCGCTGTAACTGCCTTCGGGACGAAGTCGCAACACGAGCTGGTTAATAAAGATGGTTAAGTGGGTAAGCGAGCTACTGTTTACATCAAATATCGCTCAGTATGATTAAGTTTTTGAGCTCTTCGTACCATGTCCTGTCCGGCAATACCGGAACATATTATGCCAGTTTTCTGGTTGATTGTGCTCAGTGTTATTTGTATACATATGTTCTAAAAAAATTTGGTCACAAATGGATATATATGTCAGTTTGTATGTATTGGTAATTTAGGTTTCCTTATGTGGAATGCTCAGTCTTGATATAAGGATAACCTGTCGGTCAATATGGCACTTTGGGTTACTTTCTTTCCGTTTTACTTTTATAAAAGATATCAAAATTATATTGAATTTATCAGATGTTTATAATAGAGATCCAGATAGAATGTTCATAATCTGGATGGGAATTGAGATTTTTTATGCATGATTTGCACAGTGAAAAAACATTTAAGATTTTAAAATGTATTCTTCTATATACTGCAAATAATTTGATTAAATCTAATGAGCTTTCATTGCAGTAATGTATATGAAAAGGTGACTTTATCAAATATAAGTAATTCATGAATAATTATAATAATACCAAAATACTCACGCTTAATTTGAGGGGGTTTAGAAAATTCAGAAAAAAGAAGACAACTGTTTTATAAAACATAATGTTATAATATTATAATGTAACAAGAAACTCATAGTTCATCGATTAGTGCATCACAATTGAGATCAGAATAAAATTTATACTATTTTTCAATAATTTATTTAACAGAACCGAATGAAGTAATAATGAAAACAATATATGTATTATTGGGGGTGACTGAAATGTTGTGATTGATCCAACGAAGGATAAAACACATGAACCTGTGAGATAAATCAGATCACGTCACTTAAAACTGAATGAATAGATATACACGGTCTTATAGATATTATGCGACATACGAATCCTAGAAAACTGGAATACACTTGGTCACGTCAAAGACCGCGATATACTGCCAATATGCTGGATTATTTTCTCATACCAGAGGTTTGTTGAAATATGTTAATCACTGTTGCATTTTGCCAGGTTACAAAAAATGATCATTTCGTGGTAGATCTGGGTTTAAATTGCAATAAAATATACGTGGTCCAGGGTTTTGGAAATATTTTGTTTTATTTCAAATGATAAAGTCCTGGTTAGGGAAATAAATAATTGTATACCGAATACAGTGGAAGAAAACAAGGATGCCAACCCTTCGTTTTTATAGGATACGATTAAAATGGTAATAATAAGAACTTGAATCATTCACAGTTAAAAAACAACAATGAAACAAAAATGATTATCTCCAAATAAGAACAAAGAAATAATAGAACTTAATATATATATATATATATATATATATATATATATATATATCAAACGAGAATATTAAGAGACAAAAAATCAAAGAAATTGAGTAAAAATTATATAAAATCGAGAAGATAAATCAAAAGGTGCAATTTTAGAGTAAGAAGGAGAAAAAAATACTAAATACTTTTTGAATCATGAAAAACGAAATTTAAATATAAAATATAAATAAATTGAATATTGATGCCTCATTGATATTGGATCCAGATGAAATCTTTTAGACTGAAAAATCTTATTTTCAAAAAAATATATACAAGTGAACCAACGCATAATGTAAATAAAATTTATTCGTTTTTGCAAATATACCAAACCCAAATGGAAAATAATGAGCGAATTACATTGCAGAATTATTACGCTCCCGAGGCAGCGGAAATCTTACGCTTCTAAAGAAACAACTGATTTTCACGCTGCCAGCTTTGACCGTTTATGATATATTTAGACACCAGATGGCGGTTCGTCGTCCGCTGAACAAAACGTGCGTATGGTGTGACAAGCAGCCAACCAGATGCCAATTAATCAAACACTCGACAGGCATCCTGGCTCCGCCCATAGCTGCGCTTCAAGCACCGTTTGAAGACAGTTTACGTTCGAATTTTAATTGCTCCCTCTGCATTCTCGCATTATCGACCGATTCGATTCTGACAGTATGACTGTGTTAGCGTAGACATATATCTGTTGTCTGCAGAACTGAAACCAGCAAGCGACGTGTGCACGCAGCCTTTGTTGTTACGTTTCGTTTGAATTACAGCTCACCGACCGGGCATCCTATGTGCCCAAGGCCCTAAGCAAACCACGTCTGCGGCAATTCTCTCAGAGCCTGTGGCCTGTTCATACGGTTACCGGGGAGATTAGTTGTCACTCAAAACGAAATGAACATGATTGGCTCCGTGTATTTCTCGCTTGGCTGTGTCTCATCTGATTGGACAAAAATACAATGCTCCCCTCTGGTGTTGCAATTCAGGATACGAGGTCATAACAAACAGCGCTTACCATATAGGAAGTAGGCCTATAGTTAACGCGCTGTGTAAAGAGCGTACAGAATTAATTATCACAGCAAGAATTACTAAGTAGTGTAAATTCTTTTTAAAAAGGAAACCACCAGGAACATACGGGATATGAGAAGGCCTTTGATTTTTTTCGGATTGGGGTTACTTCTATAAATCATTAGATATAGCTAATTTTATATAAAACTATAAAGTTGTATTATAAATATTGGTATAGTTCTACTATTTTTAAATATTACTAGAGGAGTACGTCAAGGATGTCCTCTTTCTCCTTATCCATTTGCTTTAAGCGTTGAATTATTAGCTATAGCAATAAGAAATTCTGATGAATAAAAGGTATTGGATTCGAAGACTGTAATTTCAAAATAATTCAGTTGCTGACGACACGACTTTGTGTGTTAAAGATACGCAAAGCATTGGTAAGGCATTAGGTAAGTTTGAGGAATTTAGAGTTATATCTGGTTAAAATATAAAATAACAGTTATAAAAAAGTGTTATATTATCATAGTTTATTTATTTAATCTCGGTACTCCGGAGCCTTCCCCAAAATGTCATAAAACAAGTAAAAAACTATATAAATTTATATGGAATAAAGGTATGGGACTGAAAAAAATTTTTAGTGCTCCCGTCATGAAGGGGGCCTCAATATGATTCATTTGAGTACACAATTTATATCACTGAAAATAGTTAGGATTAAAAAGTTGCTTACAATGCATTAAGCTGACGCTTTTAAAATATTAGTCTATAAATACCTGAAATGGGAGAGGATTCATTTTATTGTAATTTATCCGCAGAGGATAGCAAAACAATAATGCATGAACAGACCCTCGACCATATGGAATGATGTATTGCATTCATGGTGTACATATACATATTAAACCCCAAGCCCATACATATATATATATTATCCCAGTTACAAAGGTTTAATTCACACGTTAAAGTAGCTGGCCAAGTCATATTCTATAAATATGTATGAAGCAGGTATAAAAAAATATATCAAATTTGATGTGTATTTCTAATTAAGAAAGAATTTATTTGGCCGGATCATGAGGGCTTTTGCAATACATAGTGTGTTGGCAAGAAATAATAAGACAGAATAATAATAATGATATTACATTATCACATGAATACAAACTAGATAGATCGATTAAGATGAAGAAAATTTCAAAAGATGTCTGTACAGAATTATTACAGGATAAAAAAAGGAAAACCTGCAGCCGTATTGTAAAATGGAAGTCAAACCTCGCGCTTTAATCTGAGAATAAAATATATATAGGTTTCATAAACACGTTTTCTTTAAAAAAAATCGACAAAATTACGATATTTCAAGTTCCTTATTTTTCATTATAGAGTAAAATTTTGGTGTAAACTTAAATCTAAATACTGCCCTTTTTGCAAATCAAAGGAAAAACTATATTTAATTCATTCTGCAATTGTATATTTTCTGAACTATTATGGTTGGAAAATAACACTTATGTTAAAAGGAATAGGCTCCTCGAAGAAGAGTTTTACCTGGAAAGAAGATGAGGTTTTCCTTGGTTGTAACAATAGTAAAAGGATTAACTTCTTGACTTTGCTTCTGAAGAGATAGTTGTACATTAATAAATGTAATAAATAAGAACCTTCAGTGCCTGGTTTCACAAAAGTTTCAACAGATATTTTCCGAATCGAAAAAAAAATATAGCTATTAAAAATGATGAAATCAAACAACGTGACCATAAATGGACCCCTTTAAAATGTTTGCTTAAAAAGGGTTATTTCTATTAAGGCTAAGAGTTCCAGAAACTAAGATATTACCAAATACAGTGCAGTTTATGTTAAGTAACAGTTAACAACATGTTTGTAATGTATGTATATGTATTTATTTATACATATATATGTATATTCTTTAGAGGGCTATTTAGAATGGTTGTATTTCACAAGACATAACTCGTGTTTCTAAGCACACGCAAAAGAACATCTATGTTATATTGTATATTGTCTCTGTCTCAGTGTAGTGTTACCACTTTAATCAGCGATGATAGTGTGTAATGTTTGAACTTATCGTGCTTTTGTTTGTAAAATGTTTGTAAATGTCGTACCTTTGTATTTATGTTATTTTGGCAGAATAAAAAAGTGAGTTCATTGTAATAATTGATGATTTTAACATATTCCAAAAATTATATCATTGCTTAGGTAATTGTTTCTCTTGTTTAAGTATTAACGTTATGGGAATATTGAAATTCTGCATTGATTCTTCGCAGAATCTAAGATATTCTTTTATGTTTTATTTCCATATATATATATATATATATATATATATATATATATATATATATATATATATATATATATATATATAAACCATTTGCCCAGCAGGTATTCCTGCACCCCCACCCCTTCCTGGCCCCCGCCTATCGCCTATCTTATCTGAATATAAGATAAGACATGGCAGTATTCATTAAACAAATATAGTAATGCTTGAGTTAAAGAAACCTACAGATTTAATATCATCACGTATTCTATTATCATATGATGGAATTATATTGGAATATAATTTTAAAATGATATGCCTGTATAATATATGGTTTATGTTAAATTCGGGTAAACATTAACAGTACATGTGACATAAAGTCTACTTACAAATCTGAGCTGAAAATCCCTGTGATTTAATCTGAACTGTCGCATCGATGGGTCCATTTATCTTTAAATTAATTCATCCAATACAATGAGATAAATCTTTATTTAATTATCTGTATTTTATTTCAGGTTCATCATGTTTGAGAAGGAGTTGGGTAAGGCCTGTTCAGCCCATGGAATTACATATGACAGTGAAACGTCCACATTGAATAACAGTAAATCTGTAAAAACTTTGACAAAAGGTGTTATTATTGAACTATCATCCTGCCAATTTATTCCAACACAAGAGATTTACAGCTATGTTAGACGTGTGCTAGTCTGTGATCATGACAGAGTTTCAAATTCAGCTCTTTCAATTTGCATATCAAGACTGAAATCACAGAGAGTTAAGCTTGGGAAAAATAAGAGGGATGCACAGAAACTGGCAGAATTTTTGCAATCCGAATTTGTCCCACCACAGTCTGTTTTAAAGAAGCCTATTCAAGATGGCCAGTTTGAGGAAACAGCAAAACTTAAAAAGCTAAATTCTGATTTGGTCAAAGAAACTTTGGCAGCATAGACTGTAATTCCTGAAAAGTCCACTCATGTGATAACCCTTGAGAAAAAAGTAAAACAGCTAAACAGAACTGTTTCAGAACTGAAGTTGAAGGTAAAACAGTATCAGCCGAGGTTGTAAATCAGAAATTAACACGCAAAGTATCTCATATCTCAAGTTTACGGAAACAAGTCCGAGATCTCCGGGCAGCCTGCAATGAAAGCAAAAACGTGCAAAAGATCAAACTTCTCAGTGATCGACTAAAACGGATTACAGTCCAAAAACGCCGTATACATAGGTATTATAAATCTAAACTACAGAAATCTGTTGGCATGTCATGTTGTGAAAGTTGTGGCAAACCAGATACTACAATCCATGAACAGAACTCTCGTCTTAAATCAGATGTCATTGAATTGGAATGTGAGAAAGATAAGTTACATGACTTGCTAGCTGAAGCCAGTGTAACAGTGATCAAAACAAAATTAGATGGGAGGACTTACAGCAGTAATATTCGTCAGGTGATATACTTCTGTGCACAGAAACAAGTAAGTGTAGAAAACAAGGCATCTGTCATCAGATTTATTGCAGAGAAATTTACTGGGATGGGGGTCCAAGATCTGCCTGATCCATCAACATGTTCAAGGATTGTTCGAGAGATGGGAACAGTATCGCGTGTTCATGCTAAAGAGGAACTGAAAAGCGCTACACATACAACACTCAAATATGATGGAACAACCTAACAGAAACAGCACTTTGCAGAAATACAGGTATCCACAAGGGATAACACATACACACTCAGGATGGAACAGATACCAAGTGGTAGCTCACACTCATATGCTAACGCCATAGCATCAGTTGATAAAACAGATGTTAAAAACTCCAGCATACTACAGAATGTGTCCAACACAATGACAGATAGGCACATTGTAAACAAGAAAACAAATGACATTCTGAAACAAGCCATTGACAAGTCTGGTGACTCATGGAACATTTTTTTCTGTGCACTCCACCCTCTGGACACTTTTGCCAAAAGTGCTGAGACTGTGTTAAAAGAAGCAGAAAAAGAATTAAATTCAGCAACCTCTAAATTATACAAACACAGGAATGAAAGTGGTACACAGGCACTGATCAGGGCTATGTGCAGTGTATTTCACAAAGATGGTTGTGGTCACCAGGTGAAATCAAGCTTTTCTTGCTGGTTGTATTGTTAAAGAATGCACCATTCATCCCTTCATAGGAAATAGGTTTCATATTCTGTTCAAGAATGCAGGCACAGTGTATCATCTGAATAAACACTTTTTCCATTTTCTTGGGCAGGTATGGGGCACGCCCAATAATCTTCTGCGTTCTGTGTATACTGACCTACAAACCAAGTTCTATATATCAGGTTGTCGTGCATTAGGACTTATCGGCAAACTCGTAACAGGTCTTGGATGAGGCTGATGGAGAAAGATGAGCCTATCCTCTGCACAAACAAATATTTACAGGAAGCGGACAGTAAAATCACAACATGGATAAAAGACCCACAGCAGTTTATTGAAGGAAATGTTAGCCTGTTCAACCATGTGCCCATAAAAAATGATGAAGTTTTAACTAGCTTGGTCACATGTGCAGACCCCAGCATTGACAAAACCACAGAGATGCTTGTTCAGAAATTATTGACAAAGATAAGCCAAGACATAAAGAGACAAGTTTCAGATCAGCTTGAAGGTGGCCTGTACCACTCCCCATCAGAGACCATTCAAGAAATGGCAGTTTCATGGACTGCGACCAATATCAGTGGGGAACGCGTTTTTGGTCAACTGGATGCTGCGCTGAAAAGGGTACCTGCCGCAAAACTGGATTACAATTCCTGCAAAATAATGTATTCATCTAACAAGACAGGTAGTTTGATTGATGGTAAAACAGAGTTGGAGAGGGATTTTATTATTGCTGGTGTGAGGAAGCAAGCCAGGCAGGACACTGCAATGGCCAGAGATAAGGAAAAAATGATACAGGCACAGTTAGCATTTAGGTTAAAACAAAAACAAGAAGACATGCACAAAAAATCTGAGAAAGAACAATCTATGAAAGAGACTCTGCTTGAAGTCTTAACAGAAAATGGTGGGGTCTGGAAAAGAGTAAAGAAAAGATGGATGAATGTTTGAATGGACTAAACAACAATAAGCAAAAAATCATTGCTGTGAAAAACCAGATCAGTGTTAGAAAAACAATACTAGGGAACAGTGGCCAGTCTGATTTATACCAGTTCAGCAGATACAGGAAGCAGCTGCCTTTGTGTGAATTAAAAGACAACTTGTTAAAAATTATGGAATTAAACACAGGTAGACATGACATTTAAATGGTTGGCACAGAACACAAGTTGGTATTTATTTTGTACATTTGTATGAATAATATGACATTCACTTGAAAATCAGCATTCCACATTCACAATTGTTTTTATAAAATTATGTATATAAATTAAACTTGTTATGTGATAATTTTCTATGTAAATATGAATTGTATAATCATGTAATTACGATTTTTAATGCTTTTTATGATTTTTAAATAAAAGGACTGTTCTTGTAAATTTAAACTTTATTTATTTTACAGGTAGCATTGCATATTATACACTTGTACATTTTTAATTTATTCAAATTTTAATGTGCCACACACTCTATATTTTTTAATTAGCATTTTGTATATATTTGTTTTAAGTAATAAATTTATTTTTCTATATTCCAACATTTACTTATGAGCAGTTGAACATCAGTATTGATATTTTTCATCATACATATGGGAATATTTTTATATGTTTTTAAAAATATATATTTTTAAATTCCAAGCAATAAAACATAGCAGAATGCTAGCAAAATATGGTTTATATGTAAATAAATTATTAATGAAAATGTTTTGTTCCTCCAATAGTTCCAGGTCCTGTGATTGTGGGCGTGGCATAATGTGAGTGGGTGTGGTTTCCTTGTGTGTTTTGGTATGGTTTCATTAAAGGTCATGCTTGGCTTCCATTGTATGTCAGGGTGAGGTTTCAGCTGTCAGTGTGTGTCCCCTGGGTACTTCTGGCCTCTTCTTGTGGTCACAGTTGGAGTAGGGCTAATAAAAGGGGTAGGAGAACAAAATTTTGCACATATCAGAAACTTTCCCTTTAAATATCTCACTTTTTGCTCATAATGATATATTTTTAGCTTGATGCCATGAGTCATAATTTTTTTCTCTCTATCCAATGATATAGATAATGTCCAAGTAAAATAAAAATTATTTTTTCATGCAAGTCCCTACTCTAATGCATCAACGAATCTGAGAATATGAGCCGAATAGGTGAATGCTAACACTGGTTTGGAAACATCCTAGAATAGGGAATCTACTTTTAGGCAAAACAAAAAACACAAATATGTTTGCCTTGTGTAAACCGTGAGCCGAATAGGTAGGGGATCCGCCGCATGCCAAATTGTGGGCGTCTGATTTCTAGCTCACATATACACCGGGCGCCGTACGATTTTTTCAACCCGCCGGCTTGCCGTGAGTTTTCGAGACCGTACGGTCACCGTGTGATTTTTCATCCTACGTTGGTTGCACTCACATAATTTACGGCGACCAAAGGGCGACCTCCGAAACTTCGTTGGTAAGGGGGCCGTCTAGGGACTGTAAGGAGACCGTGCGGGTTCTTTGCATGAAGCAAGTACACCGTATAGTACAATGCCCGGCGGGCGATCGCTGGCACTGTGCGGCCACCGTAAGGTTAATTTCTGCTTTGTATATAGCTGTTGAACATTAAGCCAAATAATAAGAAACGGTCAAATAGGATAGAGACCAATATTATTTTTCGATATATTACAATCAAAGTTTTTTTAAGTAACTCGATTTGATTTTCATAATTAACGTTTACTACAAAATATAATAATTGGAAATCATTTATTAATATTATATTTCTTGTAGTGCCAAACCTGAGTGCTACACTTTTTTTTTATTGACAAAACAATTTATATACATGAACTTAAAAAACAACATAAAACGTTACAGACAAGACATCAACGACATACAAAGTCACGCAACTACACATAACCATAACACAAAATGGTACATATCTGTAAGAGAGAATGAATAATATATATACAGATCTTGTGCTAATTTAATCTATTTTTAATGTAAGTATCCACTCTTTGTATTATGTTACCCCACTTTTCTTTATGTACTCGAAGTCTTTCCACTTTTCTTTGCTATCCCTTTTTTTCTATATCTTCAATAGACTTAATATAATACAAACAGCTTAATATATTTGGTTCCTGATGCTGGCACCTGCTAAAATATATATATATATATATATATATATATATATATATATATATATATATATATATAATATATATATATATATATATATATATATATATATATATATCTTTTAACTGACAAATCCACCATATTCAAACTCTGTGATTCGTATTGATTAAATATAATACCTTTAAAATCCAATTTTTTCCCTTCACAAAATTCTTTTTCACCTTCTAAAATCTTACTCAGACTCTTCCATAAACTTCGACTCTTTGTGCAAAGCCAGAACAAATGACAAATTGTTTCAGACTCTGTCTTACAAAAGGAACATGAAGCATCTGTCTGTTTTTTTTTTTAAATTTAACCATGCAAGGATTTAGAGTCGATTTTCTGTGTAAAACTTTGAACTGAAAGTATCTGAACTTGCTATCGCTTGTAATTGTATATATCTCTTTAAAGAACTGCATTATATATTCGTGTCATATCATCAGCATATTGTGTGATCTTATATTATTTTCCAATATGTATAAAACCTTTAATATTTGTATTTTGTCGTATATTTTCTGCTAAAATTTCAATTGCCATTATAAATAAATATGGTGATAGTGGACATCCCTGTCTAACCCCCCTAGTAACTTTAAAAAATCTTGAAAACCACCCACTATTAATAACACAGGAAGACACATCTGTATACAAAGTATTCACCCAGTTTATGATATTTGGCCCAAAATTAATTTTTCTTATAAAATTATGTTCTAAAAAATCAAAAGCTTTTTCTAGGTCCACAGACATAAGATAAGTTTCCATTTGTTTAGTTTGTGCCAGATGCATGATAGATGTTATTTTATTAATATTTTCTCTTATGTATCTTCCTTTTATAAAACCTGATTGATCATGATGAATTATATTGTTTAATGTACTCTTTTTCGATGAGAAATGCATTTTGCCAAAATTGTAGTGATATTGGTCTCAAATTTTTTAATTGCTCAGGATCTTTACCTGCTTTAGGGATTACAGTGATTATACCTTGTTTCTGGGTAATACCCATGTGTCCTGTTTTGAATATGTATTGGACCATCTCCATAAACAATCTTTTTATTTTCTCCCAGAATTTTAAATAAAATTCTATTGGGAGACCATCAGTCCCTGGGGTTTTATTTTTACTAAATGTTTTTATTATTTTTATTATCTCTTCTTCTGTGATATCTTTTTCTAGTAAATCTCTTGTACATTCATCTATCTTTTAAATATAAGAATAACTAAAATCAATATTTTTTTCATCACGCACTATGGAGCTGTAAATTGTTTAATAATAATTTTGCATTTCCTCTAAAAACAGGTTTGTATTTTCAATTTCTCTTCCATTATTGGTACAAAGCTTGTGAATAACCTTTTATTGAAATTCCTTTTCTCCAAATTTAAAAAAAAATCTTTGTTGGCTTTTCACCATCTTCATACCACGATACTTTACTTCGAATAATGGCTCCAGCTGTTTTACCTTCAATTTATTTCTCAAATTTACTTTTCAGAATATTATATTTTTCTTTTGAAAATAAATCTCCATCCTGCACTTTCGGCAATAATATGATCATTTCTTTTTCAACTGACAACATTTTATTTTTAATGTGGCTTTTTTTCTAATAAATACTTTATTTAGGCACCCCTGATTCTACACTTTACAGTATCCCATTATAAACTTGGGTCTGTGTGTGGGTTTTCATCTATAACTGAATCAATATTTGAATTAATAGTATTAACATACTCTTCATCATCCAAAAGAGGGCAGTTCAGCTTCCAAAAGCCAGAACCTCGTTTATTGAATGAAGTCTTAAGAGATCGTTGAACGGCTAAATGGTCACTCTTATAGCTATTTTGAATCTGCACATGTTCAACAAAAAGTCTCAGACTAGAGGGTAAAAAATAATCCAGTCTACTTGATGCAGGGGTTGGGTTTGAACGGGTACATGTGTACTCTCTCTTATCTGGGTGTAAATATCTCCACACATCCTCTATACTGTGGCTGCTACACCAATCCTTCACTATTTTCCTGGATTGTTTGTGTGATTATATGGCTTCCTAATTTATCTTTATCTTGCTCCATAACCAAATTAAAGTCACCAGCTAATATACATTTCTCAATTCCCAGACCATCTATTTTCTCCAACATTTGTTGAAAAAAGTAAATTGATCATCATTTGGTCCATATACTAGTATAAAAGCCAGTGTAACATTATGGTCTCCTAATATGATACTACATGCCAAAAATCTTCCATTTTCGTCTCTAACAACATCTTTAATAACTATACCTGAACCATTTTTAATGAGAATACACATCCCTCTGGCATTCCCCTGCCCATGAGAAAACAGGACTTTACCTCCCCATTCAGCTCGCCAGAAAGCTTCCATATTCTTTGAACTGCAAAAGAATGACCTAGTCGTCCCTTTTATTCAGCCAATGGAAAACTTCGCGTTGCTTCCTGTACTCTGCCAACCCTCTAACATTCAAGGTCATGTCTTAATTAAATCCATAGTATACTATTAAGATATATCTAAATTCAATAGAACACACACATAATCAACTAAGATTAAAAATACAAAAGCAAGGGCCTTGCCAAGAAAATTTGTCTTTCTTGAGCATCTACTAGTTACAAAAAGAGTGCGAAAAATGTAATTTAGAGTCTTTTTACCAACATAAATAATACAAGAAATAACAACAGCATTAATTACCAATCTTCCAGACAGTCTCGTAAGTCTGAAATAAAACATGGCATCCTTGTTCCGTCGAAACGCTCTGCCGTGTCAGGTGGCTTGTTTGTGAAGAAGATAATTTGTTGCGGATCCACAACTGTGATACGATCACAGTTGTGGGAATGGCCTGTACAGTTAGGCCTTGTAATGGTGAAATGGTAGACACTGGTAGAAGTCACCAATTAAACTCTCCAAACTACTAAATATACACACCAAAATGCATCCGTTAGTGTCTTTGGTAGTAAATAGGTCTTTCTGGCAACTTTACCACGTTCTTACCTTAATATATTAATGAAATATTATCCCTAATGATCCTTGTAAGCCCGCGGTGAATTAAACATAACAATATACAGGAATTTGTAATGAGCGGACGTTGATCAACTGGTACCCTCCACCGACATCTATTATCGCCCGCTTTTCCAGTTCAAACAGCGATAAGATCAGAGCGGGTTCCCAGTCTAAATCCCGTTGCAAAGGACTGTGGGTCACTTAATGTAATCATGGCGGCTTGTTCTCTATGTAAACACATCAGCTCTTGGCAAAATTATGGAAAAGTAGGGCTATTGAGCATTATTTTGGTGCCAATACTTTGCAGATGTTTTATAAAACATCCAAAGACAACAAAAAGGTAATTATTTTATGTTGACACCGCTTGAAATGTCAATTATACGATTCCAAAGGGGTCTCCTATTTGGAACCTTACGAGGCGTTTTCCTAAGAGTCGTTTCCAAGACGTTGTTGACGGAGGGGAGCAGAGCGGATCGGAATCACACGTCTTGGGCCGAGACAAGAAGATAATAAGTTACACACATCAGAATAACAGAGTCTCTCCTACGCAGAGGAAATACCTCGGTAGTCCCCAGACTGGTACCTCGCTCCATCATGCTTGGGTAAGGGCCAGAATAGAGCGGGGCACCAGTCCCGGCAGGCCCCGGCACTCCCCGGCAATAGTCAGTCTCTAATTCCCGAAGGTAGACGAAGCTTTCCGACTAGCGTTTCTGTCACTAGGCTACACGTGTGGCGGCAACCGCGTGCTCGTAATCACACTAGCTCCTACTGGATTTCGATGTATCACGCTTGTTAGCGCGTCAAAACCGGCTCACCTGCATGTTTGTTAAATAGTAACGTCATAACTGTTATGCAACCAGCTTTAGGCAGAAATTGATTGAATTGGCACCTCTGCGCCCTCAATGAAAATCTTGTCAATGAACGTTTCTTTTGTTTGAAGGCCTCAGTCATTTGTGCTTTCGCCTGACGTTTCAGTCGGTAATCACGCGCTGTGAGGTCTTCAAACAGACGCAAAGGTCCTTTGTTCATTGCGGTTTTACTCCTTTGACCAACGCATTTCGGACTGGGCGACTGAAAAGTCTCGCTATTATGTGTCGAGGAACACCAGTTTTTTGTGCGCCAACTCTGTGTACATTTTCCAGCATATCTGTGATGCCCTGCATCGTGGTTTCCCCCAATGATTTCTCTCTTGCTATAATTTCAGCTACAATTATTTTACAGTCCTCGCTTTTGTTTTCTTTCACTCCTGATATCCTTATGTTATATTCACGTGAGTGTCTTTCGAGTTCATTCAGTTTATTCTCCATATTTTCTTCAATTTTTTTAATTGTTTGGGACAGATTCATATTTTCTTTTACCAGGTTCTCCATGTCACATTTTAATGTTTCATTTTCTGACAAAACACTTTCCAGCCGTTTTTCCATTTCACTTATTGACCCTTATGAATGTTCTAAACTGTCAACTAATTCTTCAACCTTCTTTTCTGATGTTTTACTTTCAGAGACCAAATTTGTAACCTGGTTTTCTAATTTTGCCACTTCATCTTCTAATTGCCTTTCAAATTTGTGAAATGCTTCTAAAATTGCCTTAGTTGAATCATTTACTGTTTTAGCTATATACTGTTGGAGCGTTGCACTGGGGACTGACTCGGTTCACCGGGAAGGGATTGCTCACTTAGATCGTCGTCCGACATGACCCCTTCAATGTGGTCAGACTGACTCTGCTCATCATTTTCTCCCTGTACACTGACAAAACTATCCAGAATATTATTCCCTTTACTGTCCTTTTGTTTATTCTCCCTATTTCTTGGCATTTTTAAACAGTTTCTGTCCTAGTAATCCTGAAAAACACCTGTTTAATAATCGTCACTGCCAGAGCTCAAGCATAGCGTGTCTGCTCACTCCGCCATGTCAACCGGTAGTGAGTGCTACACTTATTCAGATCAATTTTCAAGGTACAATAAAACAGTTAACACGTTCAGAGAAGTTGGCTCCAGCGCACAGAGGTTCAGTATTTATAATATATATGCCGATGTGGCAGTATTTATATATCCCACAGCTCAGCTTAAAGGGACCGTGAGGACACCGCACGGGCAAAATTTACATCGCAAGGGAGCCATGCGGACCCCGCATAGCAGCCGTTCGACTTTACACATATCACACCGATCCCTTACGGGTACCGTAAGGTTATCGCAAGGTGCCCGTCAGGCAACGGCGGACACCGCAAGGCGCCCGTACGAATATTTCCGGAAAAATTACCCGGAAAATCGTAATGGTTCCGTACGGATACCGGCCGGTTCCCGTAAGGCGACCATACGGGCGGTCTACGGGCTGTCTATGGCCTTTCGACGGGCTTCCGGAGAATTGAGCGACGCCAGCTCAGCACCACGGCGCCCGTTCAGTGAGTAAAAATTGAACCAACGCCCGTGAAAATCGTACGGTACCTTGCGGGCACCGTGCAAATATAGCAAAGAATGGTGATTTTACTCACCGTACGGGCCCCGCAGGCTATATGTGATAGTGACTTAAAGGTCGACTTCATGCTATTTACCCATGGCTTAATTGTCAAGTGATAGGTAATATAGGTCAGAATGTAAAGGGATCGAAAGTTGAACCAATAATTTATTTCACAAATATTTGTAATTTTTGCATCAGCTGTGTTAGTAAATCAATAAATGTCTTGTAATTTTACGTCTCAATTAAAATACAAACAAAAACGTCTGACCCTTTCGGATTTCTTTAGGAATTGGCATTTATATATATATATATATATATATATATATATATATATATATATATATATATATATATATATATATAATAAATGTTAAAACTAACTAAAAAGCAGGTGATTGTTAATCCTACTGAAATATTTTTTAGAAATACCTGAGTTTATCCAATAAATATGGAGTCCTATTGTATATCATTTGCATTAGACATTTTTTTATACTATGAGACTATGCTTCTCATGTATATTTTTACACAAACTGTTTAATCTTATAATATGTCACGCGATAGAGAATATGATTATATAAAAAGTTACTATTGTAATAGGCCTGACCATCGTCGCTTGAGTACCTATTTGTGGGTACGTTGTTATTGAGAAAAGGACGAAAGTGTGCAATATTAAAGTATATGGTCGTGTCTTACGTAGTACTTTGTACGGAGACAGCGTGTATCACTAAAGAGGTTCCTTTAAACACGCATCTGTCCTATGCTTAATCGCCCTCTTCCAATTTCCCCTTATAAAATAAGGATTCGAGCGACTGCGACTTAGTTTTTTGTTTTTTTATTCTTCGCCTCTTGGATGTATCTGACAAACAGACAAGATAAGCTCTTTTTTCCCCAGATTTCACTCCCGTACATCTTATTGTCCTCAAGTTTTAATAACATATAGCACATGGTTCCTTTATTTTATATATGTGGCAAACATAAATATGTTAATGTTTTTAATGTTCCAAGAAATGGAAAAGCACAGTCTGGTTCCTTGTACTGAACGCAGTTTTATGAGAGTTGAGACTCTGTATAGATCCTTTTTGTTCGATCAGTGTCCGTAAATAGAAGGGAATGGAAAGGATATCGTGACTCGCGCAAACGAAATTAGCAGAGCTGAGGGTTAGGTGATACCAACACGAACTAAACAGTGTTACTGGTTATCTTATAATATTAGCACAGACACGACAAGCTAGGAAAGCATGCCTGAAGATCAGTATTTTATATACGGCTGAAAAAAAAAATGACTGCTTTTTCAGAATACTTTATGAATTTAAATTGAAAGGCCCATACATTACATGACTATAAAAAAATCTAGAGGATAATACCTATTCATTATTTTTCACTCGAAGACCAGTCCAGTTTATTTTCATTAAAAATATGATCGATGGCGCTGCAAGTTTACAAACCGGATTAACAAGGGTAATGTCTCCAAAATAATGTCAAATTTCTCATGATTTATGGGAAAACAATGAATGACTTCTACCGGTCACCCTTGGTGTTGTTCCTTCCCAGACCGAAGGCGTGCCCATAGAGAAGTTGAATGACAACGATTTAATGTCACCACCGTAAATTATAATATAGATGCTGACTAACTGCTTTCTTTTTGTCTGATATTCAGGAGAAACTATTTCATTATAAAATAAAATAAACCTCAGCAAGCAAGAGAGGAAAGTCTATGTAGTTTGCAAGCATAATGATTGGACATTCGTTACTTTAACCAGGCGGTCACAAGTCTAACAGTGTGTAACAAGGGCATGTATATGTGAAAGTGACAGACATACTAAAACCTCAACGTTACATGTTTTATGTGACTCTTAAATTTCAGGGACGTCAATTCATCTTGAGTGACATTTTGAAAAGCTTCATCTTTTCACGATTTATTTTATATATCAATCTGGTTCTTGGGTTCCAAATTTGGTAAATTAATTTAGCTTTAGAGATTCACTCTATCATCATTAATTACACTTCCTGATAGTCATGCTTGAAATTCATCAGAAAATACATCAATTCTTATCCCCTCCAGTTACCTGCCTAACTATGTTATAATGTAATACAACCAATCCACGCGGCAAATTCAACTGATTATTTTAATAAATTTCTAACAATCCAAATAAAGGCTATCGCCTAATGCTAGCACATATTAATTGAACTGCAGCTGTGGATTTTTCATGCTATTATATTAACTAGCTCAAGAAGACAGTGCGGCGGCTACTCAGAAAACAGCCATTATCTCTTAGGGCCTGCCTTTATGGTATGTATACACCAATAAATATTTTGATCTAAATAAACTTTTCAGCTCTAACAGTTACAGGAGTGGTGTTATTTTAACTATTATCAATTTACCACTGATTTTCGACATGTCGTTTCCCACATCCGGGGTTTTTGTGATTACGAAAAATGGCGGCATGTCGACGATTTTTAAATGAATCAGACTGGGTTTGTTAAGGGCACAGGAAACAAAGGTACTCCAGGGACTGTGTCGATCTATCACCGAGAGAGTTTGTTGGGGATTGGAACCGTGCCCACCGAGAAGAAGCCGGAAGCACGCTGTTGGGTAACCACGCCCATTTCGGTGAACAGGCTGTAACATTTAATTTTCACCTGCCGTATATTATCCCTGGTCCAATTTAAACTCTGCTATGGATCATATACATGATGCAGTTTTAATTGTGACGTCACTCGCACAGATCATCATCCTTCTATTTAAGCAGTTCGGTGTGTAGTACCGTTTGTGATAATGTATAAACTGGCATCTTAATGGTAACAGTATGTAATTACATAACAGGACTTTAAGGAACGCGGGGGTAAGCGTCTGTGACGCTCAAAATCTTTTTCGGACGCCTGGCTCTTGGGGGTCAAGGGTCCGGTGCGACGCGCGAATTTCTGGGAACAGGACCAAGAGGACCAAACAATGCCCTTGTAGCAGTCACTGAACATTATCGACTGTTTCAAATAAACCAGTCAGTTACGTAAACACTGCGCTTACAACTAACTCTTACACTTTAATCAAGTAATCATATAATGACAATATTTTAATTATAAAATGATACGATAATGACATTAAATACCAAAATAATGTTCTTGTTTCGCATTATATCTCCCTTTGCCATGAACCAAACTAAGCTGGGACTCTCCTACATTTTGGCTTGAGCGTCCCGCACTCTTCAAATGTTCTCATATTGAAAGCCCTGACATAACCAAATCGGGTTAATTCTTATATAAATGGCATATTTGTAAATGCTTACCGGATATTGCAAGCTCTCCTGCCATTGGCCAGCACACTTGATGTATAAACAACTGATTAGCGATTGTTTCGTAGTAAACGGACCCGATGCATCCTCTCTGCTTCAAAACAATATAAAATCGATGCTGAGATTTATTGGGTTTGAGACATTTTCTACAAAGCGTCACTCACCCTTTATGCTATTAATTCTATGTCTAGACATTCCATTTGCGTTTAGGATCGTTACTGATGTGAATAAAATGGGTGATCTTCCAAACTTCCACTCTCAATCAATCTACAGGAACCTGTCTGGTTTAAAAATGGGAATCTTTAAATATGACAAGTAGTGTCAACACATCACACTAGAAATTATCAGCTATTACAGTCTCTAATGACTATCCATTTCGTGAATCGATATATAATCCTGGCCAGATATTGGGATTTACTCCTAAAAGCCTTTCAGTTGTAATAGGGACGATACTCAAATCCATATATGAGAGGACACGTCAGTAATTCACATTGACATCGAAAAGAGTTGAAAACGAGGTAAACTGCGACAAATAGCTGTTAGAGATGGAAGGATTAGTAAAAAAGCATTTTTTCCTGAGCCCAGCGGAAATGGCGTCTCTTTCAATAAGTCCCAACTTCCTGTTTCTATTTCAAGTCTCGGGCATCCCTTACGTTATCTGTATTAATGCATCTTACCTCTTCATTCCGCCGGTATACCTGTATCTTACCTGTTCGTCAGTCCACCATTGACTTATTGAAATCCCCCTTGCGAAATATAAGCAAACAAAAGAAAGAAAATACTAAATACATCAAAAAGGGAAGACTTGAAAGAAGTTCAATGCAAGGAAAAGAAGTTTATTGGGTGAATGGTTAAATTGTTAAAAGAAACAAAGATTATTGCAGTTATAGTGTACATATTGTTCAATGAATGTATAGATGCGCTGGGATATGAGGTATACATTTTGATTATATACTAATTATAACATAGCTTTAATCCCTTCGAGGCGGCTTCCTGTGTTTATAAGCAAACCTTTTCTGTATTTTTTTTGTAATTTCTGGCTTATCCTGTGTACATAATAATAGACTGGAGGTAATTCCTGTTGAAAAATGTTCTTGTAATGTGACAGATGCATAAGTTTGTATATCTACAATATGTTAGTAAACATGGTACATTCGTCAATGTTGACGTTTAGAAAAATGTGGTTGTTTCCATGTGTGGGGAAGTTCTCTCTGGTTCGTCGACTTTCCAACAAATTTCCTTGTTGTATGTGTATGTTTTGAAGCCCCTTCATGATATAAACACGTGGGTATGACCAAAATGTACAACCTATGTGGGGTAAGCGGCAGCCAAACGTCGATTATTTAGAAAAGCCTGAAGGTCTTGTTGTCATGCCTAGTGTGGGAGTGGACTGGCGGTTTTTTTTTTTTTTTTGCGTTCAGGGGATAATCGTTATGGTTAATAGACATTAGGTAAAGGGAAATGTCCCCTTAACATTTTAATTTTGTTTAAAAGCTTCCCTTATCTTTACTACATATGTTTAGTTATTTCTAAAATAAACGGACCTGCGAACATCCTCATCTTTACTTATACTCCATTTACATACATTTCTCAGTCTTAGAACTGGTTTTTATATTCAACGTTATTAACACAACTCTGGAGAAAGGATTTCCCCTATGATTCCGGTATTTCACAAATCATTTCAAATCAAATGAATACCAAATGGAAAGTGATGCTCACAATCCGAACCTTTGTTTTCTTTGAATTCAGATAGAAGCAGTGCATGATAGGATGACATATTAAACTTTAACTTCCTAATAAAGGTATGAAATTTCCCAGGATTCCCCTTTTTCAAATCCATTCGGTTCATTTAACCAACTCACGCGCTAATTACATCTTCTCCACAGCGGTGCAATTTTCGAAAAGCAATCAGCCATTTAAAAAGCCAGAAGAAAACTCAACGTGACTTTCATTTTAACTTTAAATTAGTATCAGTCTTTTCAATTACATGTAATCAATCATAATTAAAGATTGTAGCGGTCCACATCGATATTCTGGCGAAAAAGAAGTATTCATCATGTAAGGCAATCATCAAAACCAGCAGAGTAATTACAAAAAAAAGATAAAGTTATTTATAACATGGAAAATAGGCATACTATATTACGGGGCTTATTTGTAATAAAATTACTTCACCAGAACTTTAATGGTGAAATGGAAAAACGTATTATTCCTTCGTGTATATAATTATCATATGACCCTGACGCTACTTTTTCAGTGTATGTAAATTAATTTTATGAATATCTGTGCTTTACGGATTGCAGAGCACTAAATTCTCTGTCACAGTGGCTAATTATCCTGATCAGGCTCTGAGAACGAGATGGTCGTTTGAGATGGTCCTCAGTGACCTGGACTTTTTGTGTATGGGTGAAGCATGATCAGGTTCCTAATATATGCAAGAAATTAATTATAATTACATACAGGTACAGCTTACCAGGACACGGCGCAAAGTCCACCACAATGTATAGATCTATGTATACAGTTTTTTTCATATAAACATATTGATGTTCTTTCGGGGAGTGAGGGACAGTCTTGCCCCTTCGAAAGTTAAGCGGTCTGTTGAGACTGTGTCACAGAGTCAGAAGTGGAAGTATGCGTCATATCAAGAACCGAGGTGAAATTATGGATGAGAGAACAAATTTTTACTAATCATTTTACAATTTGCATGGCTAACAGGTTTCTTTAGCATTGGAATACTCTTCATCAATTCCTTAATGCTTATGGAGTTGACAGCCTATTTGTGCAAGCCGCGATTGCTGTCATGTAAATAGGATGTTTGACAATTATAGTCACATATATTCCTTAAATGTGTATGTTGAGCAACAGCCAGAAAACCAACTCTGACTACGAATTGTCAATAATTTCATTGGTTAGATTGGAAAGTCTGTTGAGTCATGTATTCCGCACTAAACATGGAACAGGAAGCAAAGACGGCAGTAAGAAACAAATATTTAAAATTGTGAATTTACCTTTAAAATCACTGATGAGTCTGTTCACTATCCGACTCTGTTTTTCCATTTTCCGTCATGTGACATAGATTATACATGCAAGGAGATTTAATTAATTCAAGAATACAAGAATATGTACACAATGAGAAAAGGTTCCTCCTTATTCCGAAAATAAGTGTTTGTGGGGGGGGGGGAAGGGAGAGAGGAGGATCAACATATATTTTCTCCCATCCACAATCTTGTTTTTTTTTTTTGTGATTCAAATGGACAAATATCCATCTCAATTGTAGATGGTTTTAATAGATGTTTTTATAAATGAATGTACAGTGGAACCCCGCCTTGCGACCACCCCGCAATTGCGACCACCCCCACAATTACGACCACTTTCCTTGGTCCCGCATAGACGATTCACGTAACTTACAGTTTCACAAATACGACCACCTCCAAATTACGACCAGTTTGGTCAGTCCCCAAGGTGGTCGTAATTATGGGGTTCCACTGTATATCATGGTACGAGTTAATATAAAAATTCAGATTGATCAAAATGAACCATTAATCATTATTAAACGTTTAGCATAAGAGCATATACTAAATTGATGCTGGAATATTCTTGACTGGCCCTTGCATTATAATAAATTAACAAAAGGAATCACTTACCGTAAAAGGTTTTGTGGACGGTCATTTGTGTTTTTAGGGAACATACATTTTATACAGTTGTGCGGTAGATTTCATGGTATACCTTAATCGCGATGGAATCGGATTACCAGTGTCGTCGACATTTAACATGATTTCATATCATACCATGTTTTATCTACAATCTATCATAGAACAAGGTTATTCCAAAAATATCATATTAAAAGGAATAGAAGGTACATGTACTTATATTGGAAGTATATAGGCTATGAAGAATTCGTGATCTGATTTTATTTTGTTGAGCATATATTAATATCAATATAAATATAAAAACATGTATATATTTATAAAAAAAAGTATAAGAACTAGCAAGAAAAGTGATCTCAATCTTGGAGGTCTCCATTTCCAACGCCGACCCACAAGATTGAAAATCTGCAGTGTCTTTTCGGAGATATTTCGATAACTTCGAGCGAACGAGCGAAAGAAATTTTCCTGATAGCAACAAATTGTACCAAACACCAGTGTTTCTGTTTGCTGCATTCTGTACACAGTGCATGCCAATCTTAAACCAAGGTTAAGTCATTAATAAAATTTTACAAATCCCTTTGTCTTCTGAAATTTACTGTATTTTCTACTCTCTCAGAAAATGTCAGAAAAAGGCGCCTGGGTTAAACTATTTAAGGGTCGCCCTAGTATAGGATTTTCTTTATGTGTTCCTCCAGTAAGAAGTTGACAAACGCCACAGGACAGGTTTCGTAGGTAAACTCGTTTCCCGGTTAAGACGGCCGGAGGGCGAGACTAATTGAAACGTGCTTGGACTGATCTTCAAGGGACATTTATCACGCCACAGGCCATTGGCAAGGTCTCTTCAACCGATAGACTACACCCGATCCTGGGCAACACTGGCATTTTCTTTTTCTAATGAAATTTACGAACCTAATTGAAACTCCGTATCCTTCCGAGCCGGAAACAGTGTGGCATGCCTGAAGTTGTACCTCACCGGGCAACAGGTAATAGACTGGTCTCAGCTGCTTATTTAGACAGGTGGTGGCCTTTATTTGCTTTATTCACTCACGCAACATGTAGCAGGGTTTATTTCTATACATAGGTCACGCGCGTGTACTGTGTTGGTGGAAATATAACAATATAAGCTCAGAGGTTCTACATAAGTAAAAACAAGACCTGTATTTTCCATCGTTGTCTTCATGAGAGACGGTTATATATATGAGGGAAAACACTTGACACAATGTATTTACAAATGTCTTTTACAAATACTAGCCGGATGCCCTTAATTCCGGGATGCGACTTGTAGCATCCGGGTTTTAGCTTGTAACGGAGGCCGACACAAGCGGTCCTTTTATGGTCGGTCCGCAAATCAGGATGAGCGCTTTGTCGACCTAATGGGGGAGACTGTACCCAACCGTTGCGTTTCACTCACAAATGAGCGCGCCTTTCGGAGGCAGCTGTTAACAGGGGCTCGTTGACGCCAAGCTAATCATGTAAATATGTTTTCCTCTATTTATCAAGTAATTTAAATGTGATTTGATTTTTATTCTTATGAGAAAAACTCGGGTGTCTGTTAACTGGGTTTGTTTTTTTGTAAAGGTATAGCAATTACGATTTCCTATGATTGATAGGGTTACGCTTTATCCGTAGAGATTTTCTTCTTTTGGTAATCGAAGCCTGAAATTATGCGGGCTATAAAGCAGATCAAGGCTATTGCTCGCCGGGGGGAACGACGAGGCGACCCCGGGAAGCCCGGGTCGTGCCAAATGTGTCTGGAAGCAGCCCAGTAATCACGGCCTCTGCTGTTTTTCCCGCGGACCGTGTATGGCAGGTTCTGAAGCCAAATCAGCACCTGAAAGAGTGCTCCGGAGGTTAACTGATGTGAATGGGCGTGACAGCCGCCCGGCACGCTGGTGTTACAGACGAATTAAGTTCCGGGAACCAGCATGACCTTAATCCAGTCTGAAAGATTGTCTGAAAATGTTATATACTCGTTTTATTTCGAATTCTCCACCGCAGTGCTATATATGGGTTTAATATTATTTGACCTTATCTGCAGTCGATGGGTTGTTTGATTTGAAGTTTCTGCATCTGACTAAAAGTTATAACCGTTTATGCTTTGGTCCTAAAATGTCAGGCAAGTTTATTTTTTTTAACCACATATATAATAATTATTACAAAAAAATAAGTTACTGCCCTGTGTGATATAAGAGAGCAAGGCCTTGGATACGCAAAATTAACCAAATTTATAACCGAAACTAATAAACATGCATAAAATGTCACATTGGTCAGCGTGGTGTATATAAAGCTTATGTTGCTAAAATTTGTAAAACGAATTATAAATTGGAAAAATAATGACAAAACCTTTGAGAGATGTGGAACAGAATTCGCTTGAATAATTAGTATCTGGTCTCAAATTATTGATAAATAATAGTATACTTGCACAATAGAGAGCATTAACTCACATGGCTTACAGCAATCAAACATACTATGCTTTTCATAAATTATATCAATCAAAAACTGAATAAAATAGAGCAATTTGTCAAAAAAGGAAAAGGGTCATGACTGCCTGAAGAAAAATCAATGGTTATTAAAGAGTAAATAACCCTAGAAAGATGGATAAACATTCATGAAAGATTTGATTAGACAAGTGCAAGCAGAAATATTACAGAAAA
This sequence comes from Sipunculus nudus, assembly GCA_026874595.1. Taxonomy (NCBI): domain Eukaryota; kingdom Metazoa; phylum Annelida; class Sipuncula; order Golfingiida; family Sipunculidae; genus Sipunculus; species Sipunculus nudus. The sequence goes on along the minus strand of CM049306.1, from coordinate 44,276,120 downwards.
TAAGGTAATTTATGGACCAAATAAAATAAATGGAACTATTTTAATGAATGGCACTGTCATTGCCATTTTCATACTAAATTGAAATAATACTGATAAAGCCCGAATGAATAAATCATTTTGTATCCTTTTGTATCCTATATTGAAAGTGTGATCAATTGAAAAAAAAGAACCTCAGCCGATGGTTCAATTAGAAGAGACCCTTAAATCAAGCATAACATAAAACGAAACCTGACCCGCCAGCGATTGTATTGAAACCACCACTTGATGTGGGGATGATATTAACAGTTTAATCTCATTAAGGTCGACAGGAGTCACGGAGGTTCCGCCTTTTGATGCAGGCAATTCATCACACCTGTGTGATTACGTCTTGCTGTCCAGCCATGCGGAAGTGACTGTGACAGCTGACCGGAGTGATGTATTGCACTGGAAGAGCGGAAACGGAGATTTTACTTCCAAAGCTTGCTCACATTGACCTGTCGCATCAGATGTCAACGTTTGTTTCCATCTCAGCCTCTTTTGCTCTATTTTCTGAGTTTTTTATGCGGAGCGGAAACATATACATTTTACTTCAGTTACATACATATGTGAGAGGTGAGAGACTATAGAAAATTCCTTTGTCGGAAAAGGTCCGCGCTACTTCGGCTTGATTTTTCCAGGTAGGGTTTTCCATGGGCCGAGTTCACCCACTGGCCTAGCCTCTGATAGATGAAGCAGCGATAGGCCCTTTGTGAAATTTTCCGGAAAATGTCAAATAACTTATGCTTTACAAGAATATAAGGAAAATTGCCCACTTAGGACACAATTGGCATCGTCCCCAACGCAAAATGACTCAAAACCGGTCGTCCTAAGGCTTGACCACAGAGGAGTAGCATGAAAACGTTTTAGTGTTACGTCAGTTATGATACATATTCAACATGCAGACTAGCTGTCTACGTTCATTTATATATATATATATATATATATATATATATATATATATATATATATATCTTCAGTTCGGTAATCTGAAGTGTTTGCGAAAACATATTAAGCTTTTTTAATAATGTTGAAATAAATTCAATATTCGTGGTAAAAATGACACAAAAGTATAGATGTTCACTATAGTACAAGTGGATATTTAACTATAAGAAACTAATTTAACGTGCACGACTGTTGCACACCATGGGTTAATTTAAAATCACGCATCACTGTGAATGTAGCTTCGTTTGCAACACTATTAGATGGACTGTCGTCAGTAAGTGACATAGCCGCCACACGAAATCAACAGAGTACGCAAATGGCGGCGCTTGACGTTTCACGCTTGATAACCTTTCTGAAAGAAAGCCACAACACATCTCGATGATTGCAGTTTGTCAGCACCACTTCTGAGTGTAGTAGGTTCACATCGTGATGACAGCTCCTGTCAGAGCCTCAAGCTTTGCTAGGTCTCTATTAATACCAACCAAACAGGGCATCTTAAAAGTCACCATAGGTATAGAGAGAGTCTGGAGTAGTTGCCCCTGCTTCCGCTCTCTGAATGTCACGGCGATGCACAAAATATGAACCAGGCAAAATTCCACTGTTTTATAAGGAAGGTTTCAGAGACTGGGCTTCATTTAATAGTAAAACTTTAGAAACCTATCAAGAGGTTTTGAGAGAGCTACTCTGGAATAACAAATATATTTTAGTTAACAAAAAGAGTATATTTTACAGAGAACTCAGTGAGAGTGGAATTAACTATGTATATGACATTTTCAGCCAAATGGACATATGCTTAAAGTTGAAGAGGTTTTAAATCAGTATCAAAGTATACCAAACATTACTTATTTCAACTGGGTACAAATATACCACTCATTACCAAAATCGTGGCTAAGGATACTTAAAAATGAAAATTACCTGCTGTTACCAATGATCTTGAGCATATATCTGATACTACTTCACTTAATACCAAGACTATATATGAAAAGAAAATTGAAAAGAAATTAGTTACTTCATCAGCATTTTATTTTTGAAAGAATAATCACAAACTGGATGAAAAACGGTGGGGGTATTGCTTAGAAGCAATTTATGGGGTCAGTATAGATGCTTATTCCCGTGAGTTCCAATATAAATTGATAAATAATTATTTGCCTCTAAATCAAATTTTGTTTAAATGGAATCTAAAGGACACTGATAAGTGTTCATATTGTATAGAAAGTGTAGAATCAGTACAACATCTATTTTATGAATGTAGTAGAGCCACTTCTCTTTATATTAGAATTTAAAAAAAAAATTTTCTGGCAGCAAAGTAACATAACCAGAATGGGAACTTCATGTTGCATTGTTTGGTTGTGTACCTGTTAATAACGATAATCTGTTAGTTAACCAAATTTTGCTTGCAATGAGAATAATATTGTATGAAAATCGTGAATCAACTCATGGAAATTTAGAAAGAGCAGTTGTACAGCTGCTCCATCAATTTTTACAATACTTGAATAATATATATATGAGAGAGAATAGAATTGCAAAAAGACATAACATATTAGAATTTCATAAAAAGAACATGGGAACCTGTTTTAAATCATTTATAAAGAATATTAATATGTTATTTTTTCTTAGTTGAAACATGAAACGTTTTAAGTACAAGCTTTCTAAACCTATATGTGGTTGTATGTGTAGTTTGAGTATTTTCCATGTTTTGTAAATTTATGTTTCCATGTTTTTCCATGTATGTTTTGTAAACTTGTTTTATGTGAAACAGTTGAAAGTGTATGGTTTACGAAATAAATATATGTGTAAATTTAAAATATATATATATATACTGCTGTGTTAGATTCTACTCGAGTGTTTAGTATTTATTTTTGTTACTGGGATTTATTCAAAAAAGTGTTATGCTACACATATTTTGTTTATTTATTGATACCACAAGAAGTTGTGTAATCTTAAATCTATAATCGTCAAAACATTACTATTTATTTGAATTATGGTTATTTAAAATGTATATAAATTTCAACTTTGAGGTAACGTATGCAAAATGGGTCTATTACGACATTCTGGTTCCTGATAGGTAGGACAAATCCACAGCAATAAACTGATACCTTCCAACCCGTGCATTCGCAATGAGGGATCTAGAGTGGGGGCTTTGGGGGCTTAAGTCTTAATCTAAATCTCTTGTATACTTTTGCTTAAAATTTACACTTGCATCTACAGGCCTACATGTACAGCCAGAGTTGTTTCTTTCCACACGACACATTTGGTGTGTTTAGGATAGGTCAGACACGGGCTGCCCCAGACAGACCACCCTAACGGAAAAAATTGGATTTCGAAAGGGGAGCAAGATAATACTTCTGTTGTTTGAGATTTCCATCGCTCCGTAAACAAGACAGGTTGTCTTATCTAGAACACTCCCGTGGCGTCAACACTAATAACGATATATTAGCTGAATTTATATATGTATATATATATATATATATATATATATATATATATATATATATATAAATTCAGCTAATATATATATATATATATATATATATATATATATATCTTGTTATAAAATCTCCAAGGCACTTAAAGGGCTATATTTCTTATACCTGCTATTCAAATTACCTATACAATTTAAAATAAGATATAGTAAGGCCAGGTGTTTTACTTTTCTTAATTTAAAAATATAAAATTGAAAAAAAAAAACATATTTCCCTCACCTCTTCACAATCAAGCTGCCATCCATAAATGGAACTTTATTCTGGCAGATTCAATGCTTCGTCTCTTAATGAAATAGGTATTTTACCTGCATGTAGTGTCATCAAAAGGGTAAAAGTAAATAAGCCGGAAGCAAGACATGTCTTTTCATAATATAGATCTCACTGTGGCTGGCCGGAGACTCATGGGTCTCTTGTTTCAGAGTTGCAATTGATTTTTACCCGTAACCGAGAAAGCCGTGGTGCCATTATGTTGTACATTGACCCAGTGGTACTTTTCACTGTTGTCGATGAATAGATCAGATATCGTATAGGCATTGTATTAAAAGGAGTTCTGAGAGGTAAGATGGAGCGATACCTAAAAGGCATTTAATATGAGGAGAAGAACGTTATAATACAATACGCTGTGTAACTGGGAGTCAGTGAAGTGATCTTAGGACTGGTGTGACCTGCGCTCACAATTAAGTCAGCGGAGAATCTATCGCTTCTTCTCAAGCTCCAGATATAGGTGTTATAGATAATGCGCCGTGGGAAGTTGGAATGTGTGACCTGGTGATATAAATGGATGCTAATTTTGTGCTGATTAGGCAATGAGGCGTGCAGCGTTGAATAAAGTGTGCAGACTTAAGTGGACGGATGGATTTCTGCAAACCAAGAACAAGAGGATCATTCTAAGTCTAGTCGAGATGTGACAAGGACTTGACGTAGAATATAACGGAAGTTGTTGTGCTTTTGTTGTCTATTCCTGTGAAAGTGCGCGGAGCTGTGCACCACATCACACGTTGTGTACGCCTTTGACGCAAGAGCTTCTGGGAAAGAAGAAATAGCGGAAAGAATTAGCTGCAGACATAGTTTAAAAGTTAAAAAGTTTTAAAGTCACACTGGTCTTCTTTATGTGTGCTGCATGTTCTCATTTAGAACCTATTGCACATCAGAGGTCATTTAAAATATTTTTTCGTTATGAGCTACTCAAAAAATGTCCATAAATCAAAAATATATTTCAATATACGGGCCTAAAGTACACACAAGATAACACCAATAATTAACGGTAGCAGCTGGCTGTATCCCAAGAAATGTTACCTATAGGGCATCCACCAGCTTATACACGCCATTCAGATATCTCATAAACACGAGTTATTCTCTGGGTCAATGACTTGCGGAGCATGTCCTCTAAATGTCATGAAGGCTGAACATGCTAATGTGCTGTCCTGAGACGTCTGTTCATTAAATATTTATATTTTAACTGAATCTCTGTCTAATTAGTCAAAGGCTGTGTATTGCTGAAAATGTCACGACAGTTGTTTTCCATGACAACATGTGTGGCACCATTTCTAACATAGACTGATGGAAAATTACCTGACCTTTATATATACCAATATTTTGATTCATTATAAGTCGTTGCGTTCAATATGTCCCGTACCTGCATTTTTATATTCTGTGAATATGTCCAGGGTCCATGTAAATTTTTAAAATTCATTGTAATCAGTTCGATTAAAATAAGTTGAATGGAGTCTTCCCCGTATGATTGAACAGTACTTTTTAGTGAGGTCGACTTTGTATTAACTGCCGTCATCAGCTTGAATCTGTGTGTTTTCATTTGCCAGGTGGCCAATATGTCACAAACATTGATCACTGGTTCTTTTTCAGACAATTCCATTCCCGTGGTTCCATGAGACGCGGATGGCAGCCCGACCAGTTGTGTGACCACGTGAATGCTGCAATTTAAAACTATATTAGCTCTGGACAGCTCACCGCAATAAGTATCCTTCATGAGCAGTCACTCAATGTGTGAAGCATCATTTTGTCACGATACACTCCGCGCGTCCCATGAAACTTCGTGTAAACACAAAAAAAACATTATAAGCCAACTGAATTTGGTTTAGACGTAACATTTTTGCGCTTTTTAATTAAAGAGCAGCCTTAGGGCAGTGATGTAGACAAGTCCACACCATCCGAGTCCGAGTGCAAGTCGAGTCCAGGCCACTCGAATCTGAGTCCAAGTCTTTGAGGTTCAAGTCCAAGTCCACCTGTCTCGATTCCGAGTCATTTTGAACCCGAGTCTCAGTCCGAGAGTATTTCTCGAGTCCTGTCCTACATCAATCGGGCCGGGTCGGGTTCAGCCAGGCCTATTTAAAAATATAAAAGGCATATTTTAACATAAATTTATCGCTTGCAGTAGAGGGCAAGGTGGAGGTACTTCCGCCATCCATTCTAATATGGAGTAAATAATGTGGGCTCAAGGATTTTTCTTTTGGCTTTATTAACTGCCGTGTGTTGCTGTATGGACATTATGACATATTGTATATGCAAATTCTTTACTTGGAATTTCATATAAATTGAACTCTTCTTATTCTTTCGAGATGAAATATCCCGAAATATAACAGCGCACAGCACTCAGGTGTTGAAGAAATTCACATGATATCGTTCAGGATTCAGACGATTCATTTATTATAAAACGAAACATTTTCCCAAAATGGACGTCCGGTGACCTGGGAAAAAAGTATGGGTTTATAGGTAAATGACATATGTGCTCTGAGAACACTTTTCTCTATCTTTCTCTCTTGCTCTCTCTTTTTCTCTCCCTCCTTCCCCAAGAGAGTGAGAGAGAGATTGTGACGTCTTGCGGAGACAGGTGTATAACTCTATCAAAGACAGAAGTGACATCTGAGAAAGAAACACCGTGAGTCCCGAGATGTTTTAACGTCTTGCTGATTCCCCCCAGCGCCTTTTTATCAGTATTGATGCGTATCATATATATGAGTGTCTCGTCTTTCATTTAGCTAAATATAACGACTCGAAACCAGCTCATCTATATTGATTAGAGTATGTAACTTAAGAAACGGAAATAAGTAATACTTAAAAAAACCATCTTTCGAAATGGTTCCGTTTATTTTTCATTTTTACAAGTAAAAATTATCTAGCCAGAAATCATCACGCTTTTTAACTATGAAAATATGTTTCAAAGTGTCTTTGAAATCTTTCCTTGAATTAAGTCAATCTGCATTACATTGAAATAAAATCTATATTTTCGAATGAAAATTGACATAGGTTGATATTTGGTTAAATATTGACTCAACTCCCATCAGATTTTAATTTTACCATCAGGTTATATTGCAGTTGGTTAAGCAACAATTCGAATAATATGCTTAGGATTAAAAATACATATTCAGGATAGAGAGTGTAATTTGGCCAAATCGTATGTGGCTGTATGGACAGGTTTTGTGGTCGCAGTATGCCATTGGACACGGCTTACCTCAAATAAAATGCGATAACTGAGGACAAAATTCTTTTTCAACGGATTGGTCTAGTGTTGTTAATTGTTATGGTTTTGTAGAGGACGCGAACTAGGCTGATGTCTTCTTCTACATTGAAGAAGACGAGAGAAAGATGACTAATTTTTAAAAAATTACTTAATAGAAGACACGAGTATGCTGACTGATTCTAAATTGAAAAAGACAAGAGCTTGTCGATGGGTTTTTTTTATTATGGAAGACACAAGGATGCTAATTGGTTCTTGATTGTACAAGATACCAGGATGTTGACTGGTTCTTAATTGTAGAAGACACAAGATTATTGACTGGTTCCTGTTGACTGGTTCCTAATTGTAGAAGACACGAAGATGTTGACTGGTTCTTGATTGCAGAAGACACGAGAATGTTGACTGAGGATGTTGACTGGTTCTTAATTGTAGAAGAAACGAGGATGTTGACTGGTTCTTAATTGTAAAAGACGCGAGTAAAATGACTTGTTGATCATGTCGAAGAAGCGAGTGTAATAACTTACCATGTATTGTAGAAGAAGCAAGGATAATGAATTTTTTAATGACTTTTTCTCAACTGAAAAAGACGCGAGGATAATTGTTTGTTCCTACTTAGTTATAGAAAACGCCAGGATAATGATTGGCCGTTAATTGTAGAATAATGAAGATAATGACTTGTTGTTTATTGAAGAAGACCTGAGAGTCAATGACTGGTTCTTAAGCGCAGAAGGCTTAAAGATGATGACTTATTCTACATTACAGAAGGCGCGAAGGTAACGATTTGTTTTGGAAAATGACCATTTCTTAATCTTAGAAAACGCGAGGATGATGATTGATTCAGAATTGTAGATGATGTCATGAAAATGACTTATTCTTACTTTTAGAAGTCGATATGACGACTTATAATGCATTGAAGAAAACGGCTTCTGTGGCTCAGGGGTAGAGCGCAGGACTCAAAGCCGGGAGATCGTGAGTTCGAATCTCAGCCGAGGCGGTGAGATTGTTCGCGGTCGGCCCCCACCCAGGTCGTGCCCAACGGCCGTGTTTCACTCACAAACGAGTGCGCCTTTCGGGGGCTCCCCGATGGTATGACCTAGCAATGGGGACGATTACGCACCCAGGGCCCGCAGGTGCAGTAGTCAAGAAGCCTGGTAAACACCAGGATATAACATGAGAGGAAGCGTGTGATACTGCCCTGTCACGCAGTCCGAAACCGGAATGGAAATCTGCAGATGTTCATTTATGTAGTTAAGATAGCATTAAAAAAAAAATAAATATATAAAAAAGAAAAACGGATAATGACTAGTTCTGACTTTTAGATAAAAGACAAGGTCAGTAACTCTTAATTGTAGAACTCGAGAGTAAAATAACTTATTTTGCATCGTAGAACACGTAAAGACAGTGACTGATTCGGAATTTTAGAGCCTAAAGGCTGGTTCTTTAATTTCAAAAGATCCGGCCGAGTAAAATGACTGTTTTTTTAATTTTAGAAAAAGTGGGTAAAATGACATAAGTACTGCTTTGGAGAATACCCGAGGATGACTGTATATCAGTAGACAAGGCTAATGGATGATTTGCCACTGTTTAAAACCTCAGGCTGAAGATTGAATTGAGTATATTTACTACTAGCCGATACCGGGCTTTTGATCGGGATATTGGGGTATTAAATGAAATGAAGAATGTAGGCTCATTTTTTTTTTATTCTAAATGTTGAAATGAAATATAATTTTTCAGTGGAATACTGTCTCAATAAGACATGTACATATATTTTACAGTTATTCTGTGGCGCTGTGTTCGTGGCAAGAAATTCATGCATCTGTCGGTTTTACCTTGACCTGGTCAGTGATGATGTTTACATTTGCAAACCGAAATGGGACGCGAAGGTATTCAGATTTTCGAAGGTCTTTGACTGGTTAGATACATTATTATTGTTAGACAGACAAAGGCTAGATTGATGTTAGGAAGATATGAAAGAAGCGGATCCAAAGGGGGTCCAGACCGCCCCCCACCCCCACCCCAACCGGTTTTAGAGAACACTGGGAACAAAAGTGGTTCCAATTCCTTAAATAGGTATAAGAGAGTCCGTTCAGTTTCCCTTATGTAAGAAAATCATATAAAAATATGACAAACAAGTCATTTATAACATATCAGGCCCACCTATGGCGGTCAAGATCATTGGTCACATGCAAAAACAACATAATTGACAGCTCTTGATTGGTTGCTGTAATCTTAGGAATCTAAAATTTATAACAAGCTAAAACAAAGATGGTAACTCACGCAGTGACACATCTTATCTGCTAGATCATTGTGAAGAGACCAAAACTTTGTGAAACATAAACTGGAGATTTATTCTAGGACATCATTGAAAAATATAAACGTTTAAGAAAATTTTCTCCAAAAACAGGTGACCATAGGTTGGTAGTGCGGAGCACTGTAGGGCGCTTTTTCGCACCCTATATATATCTTCAGTTCGGTCATCTGAAGTGTTTGCGAAAAAATTATTAAGCTTTTTTAATAATGTTGAAATAAATTCAATATTCGTGGTAAAAACGACACAAAAGTATAGATGTTCACTATAGTACAAGTGGATATTTAACTATAAGAAACTACTTTTACGTGCACGACTGTTGCATACCATGGTTTTATTTAAAATCACGCATGACTGTGAATGTAGCTTCGTTTGCAACACTATTAGATGGACTGTCGTCAGTAAGTGACATAGCCGCCACCCGAAGTCAACAGAGTACGCAAATGGCGGCGCTTGACGTTTCACGCTTCATAACCTTTCTGAAAGAAAGCCACAGCACATCTCAATGATTGCAGTTTGTCAGCTCCACTTCTGAGTGTAGTAGGTTCACATCGTGATGACAGCTCCTGTCAGAGCCTCAAGCTTTGCTAGGTCTCTATTAAAACCAACCAAACAGGGCATCTTAAAAGTCACCATAGGTATAGAGAAAGTCTGGAGTAGTTTCCCCTGCTTTCCGCTCTCTGAATGTCACGGTGACGCAAAAAATATATGTACCGCTGTGTTAGATTCTACTCGAGTGTTTAGTATTTATTTTTGTTACTGTGGTTTATTCAAAAAAGTGTTATGCTACACATATTTTGTTTATTCAGTGATACCACAAGAAGTTGTGTAATCTTAAATCTATAATCATTAAAACATTACTGTTTATATTTGAATCATGGTTATTTAAAATGTATATAAATTTCAACTTGGAGGTAACGTATGCAAAATGGGTCTATTACGACATTCTGGTTCCTGATAGGTAGGACTAATAAACTGATACCTTCCAACCCGTGCATTCGCAATGAGGGATCTAGAGTGGGGGCTTTGGGGGCTTAAGTCTTAATCTAAATCTCTTGTATACTTTTGCTTAAAATTTACACTTGCATCTATAGGCCTACATGTTACAGCCAGAGCTGTTTTTTCCACACGACACATTTGATGTGTTTAGGATAGGTCAGACACGGGCTGCCCCAGACAGACCACCCTAACGGAAAAAATTGGATTGCGAAAGGGGAGCAAGATGATACTTCTGTTGTTTCAGATTTCCATCGCTCCGTAAACAAGACAGGTTGTCTTATTTAGAACACTCCTGTGGCGTCAACACTAACAACGATATATTAGCTTAATATTTATATGTATATATATATATATAAATATATATATATATCTTGTTATAAAATCTCCAAGGCACTTAAAGGGCTATATTTCTTATACCTGCTATTCAAATTACCTATACAATTTAAAATAAGATATAGTATGGCCAGGTGTTTTACTTTTCTTAATTTAAAAATATTTCAGATAAAAAATATAAAATTGAAAAAAAACATATTTCCCTCACCTCTTCACAATCAAGCTGCCCTCCATAAATGGAACTTTATTCTGGCAGATTCAATGCTTCGTCTCTTAATGAAATAGGTATTTTACCTGCATGTAGTGTCATCAAAAGGGTACAAGTAAATAAGCCGGAAGCAAGATATGTCTTTTCATAAAATAAATCTCACTATGGCTGGCTGGAGACTCATGGGTCTCTTGTTTCAGAGTTGCAATTCGTTTTTACCCGTACCCGAGAAAGCCGTGGTTCCAATATATCGTACATTGACCCAGTGGTACTTTTCACTGTTGTCGATGAATAGATCAAATATCGTAGGCAGTGTATTAAAAGGAATTCTGAGAGGTAAGATGAAGCGATACCAAAAAGATATTTAATATGAGGAGAAGAACGTTATAATACAATACGCTGTTTAACTGGGAGCCAGTGAAGTGATCTTAGGAGTGGTGTGACCTGCGCTCACAATTAAGTCAGCGGAGAATCTATCGCTTCTTCTTCAAGCTCTAGTTATAGGTGTTAGAGAAAATGCGCTGTGGAAAGTTGGAATGTGTGACCTGGTGATATAAATGGGTGCTAAGTTTGTGCTGTTTAGGGAATGAGGCGTGCAGCGTTGAATAAAGTGTGCAGACTTAAGTGGACGGATGGTTTTCTGCAAACCAAGAACAAGAGGATCATTCTAAGTCTAGTCGAGATGTGACAAGGACTTGACGTAGAATATAACGGAAGTTGTTGTGCTTTTGTTGTCTATTCCTATGAAAGTGCGCGGAGCTGTGCATCACGTCACACGTTGTGTACGTCTGTGACGCAAGAGCTTCTGAGAAAGAAGTAGCGAAAAGAAGTAGCTGCAGACATAGTTTAAAAGTTAAAAAGTTTAAAAGTCACACTTGCCTTCTTTATGTGTGCTGAGTTTTCTCATTTAGAACCTATTACACATCAGAGGTCATTTTAAATATTTTTTCGTTCTAAGCTTCTCCATAAATGTTCATGAATCGAAAAATATTTCAATATATGGGCCTAAAGTACACACCAATAAATAACGGTAGCAGCTGGCTGTATCACAAGAAATGTTCCCTTAAGGGCATCCACCAGCTTTAACTACTAATACACGCCATTCAGATATCTCATAAACACGAGTTATTCTTTGGGTCAATGACTTGCGGAGCATGTCCTTTTAAATGTCATGAAGGCTGAACATGCTTATGTCCTGTCCTGAGACGTCTGTTCATTAAATATTTATATTTAAATTGAATTCCTGTCTAATTACTCAAAGGCTGTGTATTGCTGAAAAGGTCACGACAGTTGTTTTCTATGAAAACATGTGTGGGACCATTTCTAACATAGACGGATGGGAAATTCCCTGACCTTTGCATGTACCAATATTTTGATTCATTACAAGTCGTTGCGTTCAATATGTCCCGTACCTGCATTTTTAAATTCTGCGATTATAATCAGAGTCCATTTAAATTTTTAAATTCATTGAAATTAGTTCGATGAAAATAAGTTAAATGAAGTCTTCCCCGTATGACTGAACAGTACTTTCTGGTAGTTTTTAGTGACGTCGACTTTGTATCGACTGCCGTTATCAGCTTGAATCTGTAAGTGTGTTTTCATTTGCCGGTGACCATTATGTCACAAACAGTGATCACTGTTTTTCAGACAATCCTATTTCCGTGGTTTTCATAAGATTTGGACGGCAGCCCGACTAGTTGTGGGACCGCGTGCAGGCTGCAATGTAAAAGTAATTAGACCTGGATACACAAGCAATCTTACTGTAATTTTAACTGATTGTTTATAAATAGAAAATAAAAAGAAAATTGATGTAATGCTGACTGGGATTCTTTGTTTGTTTGTTTGCTTGTTTTTTTTTTTTTTTTTTTTTTTGTTTCACGCAGATTGTTTGAAAAATGAACATAATGTTTAAGTATAATTGGAGATCAAATTTATTTTTAATGAATTAATCTTGAAATCTGTTAATCGATCTATATTGTATACGTAAATTCATTACTTGGAATTTCATATAAATTGAACTCTTCTTGCTCTTTCGAGTCGATTTATCCAAAAATTTGACAGCGCTCAGCACTCAGGTGTTGAAGAAATTCACACATGACATCTCACAGGATTCGGACGATTCATTTATGAAGAAACAAGATATTTATCCCAAACTGGACATCCGGTGACCTTGGAAAAAGTACAGGTATATAGATATGTGAAACGTGCTCCATGAGAATTGCTCTCCGAGAACAAACTCTCTCGAGGGAGAGATTTTGAGGTCTTGCGGAGACAGGTGAACAACTCTATCGGAGACAGATGTGACATATCTGAGAATGAAACCCCATGCGTCCCGAGATGTTTCGACGTCTTGCTGATTCCCAGAATACCTTTATATCAGTATTGATGCGTATCATATATATGAGTGTCTCGTCTTTCATTTAGCGAAATATGACGACTCGAAACCAGCTCATCTGTGTTGATTAGAATATGTAACTTAAGACACGGAAATAAGTAATTCTTAACAAAACCATCTTTCCACATGGTTCCGTTTATTTTTTTCATTTTTACAAGTAAAAATTATGTAGCCAGAAATCATCACGCTTTTTAACTATGAAAATGTGTTTCAAAGTGTCTTTGAAATCTGTCCTTGAATTAAGTCAATCTGCATTACATTGAAACAAAATCTATAGTTTTGAATGAAAATTGACATAGGTTGATATTTGGTTAAATATTGACTCAACTCCCATCAGATTTTATATTTACCATCAGGTTTTATTACAGTTGGTTAAGCAACAATTCGAAAAACATGCTTATGATCAAAAATACATATTCAGGATAGAGAGTGTTATTTGACCAAATTGTATGTGGCTGTATGGACAGGTTTTGTGGTCACAGTATGCCATTTGACACGGTTTATCACAAATAAAATGCGATAACTGAGGACAAACTCTTTTTCAACGGATTGGTCTAGTGTTGTTAATTGTTATGGGTTGTAGAGGACGCGAACTAGGCTGATGTCTTCTTCTACATTGAAGAAGACGAGAGATAGATGACTAATTTTAAAAAAAAAATTACTTAATTGTAGAAGACACGAGTATGCTGACTGATTCTAAATTGAAAAAGACAAGAGCTTGTTGATGGGTTTTTTTATTGTGGAAGACACAAGGATGCTAATTGGTTCTTGATTGTACAAGATACCAGGATGTTCACTGGTTCTTAATTGTAGAAGACACAAGATTATTGACTGGTTCCTGTTGACTGGTTCCTAATTGTAGAAGACACGAAGATGTTGACTGGTTCTTAATTGCAGAAGACACCAGAATGTTGACTGAGGATGTTGACTGGTTCTTAATTGCTTAATTGTAGAAGAAACGAGGATGTTGACTGGTTCTTAATTGTAAAAGAGGCGAGTAAAATGACTTGTTGATCATGTCGAAGAAGCGAGTGTAATGACTAACTATGTATTGTAGAAGAAGCGAGGATAATGAATTTTTAATGACTTTTTCTCAACTAAAAAAGACGCGAGGATAATTGTTTGATCCTACGTAGTTATAGAAGACGCCAGGATAATGATTGGCCGTTAATTGTAGAATAATGAAGATAATGACCTTTTGTTTATTGTAGAAGACCTGAGAGTCAATGACTGGTTCTTTACCGCAGAAGACTTAAAGATGATGACTTATTCTACATTACAGAAGGCGCCAAGGTAACGATTTGTTTTGGAAAATGACCATTTCTTAATCTTAGAAAACGCGAGGATGATGATTGATTCAGAATTGTAGATGATGTCATGAAAATGACTTATTCTTACTTGTAGAAGTCGATATGACGACTTATAATGCATTGAAGAAAACGGCTTCTGTGGCTCAGGGGTAGAGCGCAGGACTCAAAGCCGGGAGATGGTGAGTTCGAATCTCAGCCGAGGCGGTGAGATTTTTCACGGTCGGCTACCACCCAGGTCGTGCCCAACGGCCGTGTTTCACTCACAAATGAGTGCGCCTTTCGGGAGCTCCCCGATGGTATGACCCAGCAATGGGGACGATAACGCACCCAGGACCCGCAGGTGCAGGAGTCAACGGGCCTGGTAAACGCCAGGATATTAAATGAAAGGAAGCGTGTGATACTGCCCTGTCACGTAGTCTTAAACCGGAATGGAAATTTGCAGATGTTCATATATGTAGTTAAGATAGCATTAAAAATATAGATAAATATGACTGGTTCTGACTATTAGATAAAAGACAAGGTCAGTAACTCCTAATTGTAGAACTCGAGAGTAAAATAACTTATTTTGCATCGTAGAACACGAAAAGACAGTGACTGATTCGGAATTTAAGAGCCTAAAGGCTGGTTCTTTAATTTCAAAAGATCCGACCGAGTAAAATGACTGTTTATTAATTTTAGAACAAGTGAGTAAAATGACATAAATACTGCTTTGGAGAAAACGCGAGGCTGACTGTATATCAGTACACAAGGCTAATGGATAATTCGGCACTATTTAAAACGACAGGCTGAAGATTGAATCGAGTATATTTACTACTAGCCGATACCGGGCTTTTGTTCGGGATATTGGGGTATTAAATGAAATGAAGAATGTTGGCTCATTTTTTTAAATTCTAAATGTTGAAATGAAATATAATTTTTCAGTAGAACACTGTCTTAATAAGACATGTACATATATTTTTAAAGTTATTTTGTGGCGCTGCGCTCTTGGCTAGAAATTTATGCATCTGTCGGTTTTACCTTGACCTGGTCAGTGATGATATTTACATTTGCAAACCGAAATGGGACGCGTGGGTATTCAGATTTTCGAAGGTCTTTGACTGGTTACATATATTATTATTGTTAGACAGACAAAGGCTAGGTGATGTAAGGAAGATATGAAAGAAGCGGAACCAAAAGGGGTCTGGACCCGCCATAGGTTGGTAGAGCGGAGCACTGTAAGGCGCTTTTTCACACACTACAGATTCATGATATTAGGCCTAACAAGAGAAAGGCGACGTTGGGTATACGGAGGTTGCACCAAAACTAGGGAGCCAGCAGTCCACTTTTCCATGGTGACAGAACATACTTTTGTCTGACAGCGAGAAGATGGACAGAAGAACAATGTTATCTGTGGGCTATTTCTAAATAAGTAAGATTCTCATCGATTATTTTCCTTGCAGTTGCGCGGATCAATATTTCATGTTCTAGCACAAGATATATAATGACGTAATTATGTTATTTCCTGGAAGGCATGGGGTCTGAACATGGCGAAGAGACAATGTAATTTATATTTTCAAAGGCAAACACATTATTTTTATAGAATTTTCCTTTTGGCAGAGTGTAAATAAAAGAAAACAGTCAATCATGGACAAGCAAAGTCACCTTCAGACTCCAATCTGGGTTTCAAGATGATATTAGCCTTCAAGGTAGGACAAACTCTCGCTCAGATCGCCGTTGGGGATACAGAAATACAATATATCACTCCCCATGATTGAGCTGCAGCGCAGACTTGCTGCGATCTTTTGAGCTCCTCTTGAGGTTGGCGATCCTTCGTCTGCTTTGATACGTCAGAGCAGTCAAACATACCATACCATCAGTGACAGCGCGATCACTCACAGCCGTATATATACAATCACATACGTGCCCCGTGAGGGTTATCTCGCTGATATCAGTATAGGATAATAGATGGATGAAGGATAAAGATTCTTTTTTCAGTCATAATTTGTGAAAATATAATAAAAGCTCCAGCCAAGGCTTATAGCACCAATGTTAGGAATAGAATTTCCCGCTGCGGTAAAACATGAATTTTCTCGCCCAAATTGAATTTCGTCCGTCTTTCCATCTCTCTCTCTCTCTCTCTCTCTCTCTCTCTCTCTCTCTCAGCTTGCGAAAGGGATATAGTAACGCCTCCGTTCGTGCGTCCTTCCGTCTGTCCGTCCGTCTGTCCGTCCGAAATTGCTTTGTGGATCAATTTTAAACCAAACCGTTTGTCCAAAACCTTTCATCTCGCACATATGGCTTACCCACCAATGGATGAAGAAACCTGTCGATTTTGAGGTCACGGGGCCAAAAGTCACGGCCACAGCACCCACTTCTTGAAAAAGCTTGTGGATCGATTTCAAGCCAGACCGTTTGACCTTAACCTTTCATCTCGCACATATGGCTTACCCACCAATGGATGAAGAAACCTATCGATTTTGAGGTCACGGTGTCAAAGGTCACGGCCACAGCACCCATTTCTTGAAAAAGCTTGTGGACCCATTTTAAGCAAAACCGTTTGACCTAAACCTTTCATCTCGCACAAATGGCTCACCCTCCTATAAATGAAGAAACCTGTTGATTTTGAGGTCACGGGGTCAAAAGTCAAGGCCATAGCACCCACTTCTTTGAAAAGCTTGTGGACCCATTTTATGCAAAACCGTTTTACCTAAACCTTTCATCTCGCACATATGGCTCACCCACCCATAAATGGAGAAACCAATTGATTTTGAGGTCCCGGGTCAAAGGTCATGACCACAACAACCGCTTCTTGAAAAAGCTCGTGGACCCATTTTTAGCAAAACCGTTTGACCTAAACCTTTCATCTTGCACATGGCTCACCCACCCGTGGATGAAGTAACCTATCGATTTTGCGGTCACGGCTTCAAAGGTCACGGCCACAGCACCCACTACTTGAAAAAGCTTGTGGACCCATTTTAAGCAAAACCGTTTGACCTTAACCTTTTATCTCGCACATATGGGGCACCGAACCATAGATGAAGAAACCTATTGATTTTCAGGTCATGGGGTCAAAGGTCACGGCCACAGCACCCACTTTTTGAAAAAGCTTGTGGATCTATTTCAAGCCAAACCGTTTGACCAAAACCTTTCATCTCGCACAAATGCCTCACCCACCGATACACGTACAACTTATTGAGTTTGACGTCAAAGCTCAAGCTCACACACCTCCCCTCCTCATTTTAACACCTTCGTAATACAATCCATATCATTATGCTCCCATGCGAGGGGATGCTCCGCTTTGCGGTGCCCTTGTTATAACCATTGTTTTTGTTGTTGTTATCATAGTTTTATTATTATTTATATCATAAATGATAATCTGCTTATTCACATAAACAGTTTTCTTGACTCATTACTCTGTGCGAAATTTGCAAAAAGTAACACGGATGAAAAAAACATATATCGGTTGAATTAAAAGTCATTACGCTGATTCCTGAGCGTTAATTATAAAATATATTAGAAATATAAAGAAGAAGTAAAACTGTCAGGAAAAAAAATAAAAGTTCTTGACACACTTGAAATAATTCTATAAAATATCAATAGATAAAGAATGTTCAGTTTTCTTTGCTTTCCATAGCCTTGAAGGTTTCAATTTTAAATTTAAACATTATTTACAAATTAGTGTGCACAATTGACACGTATAAATGGGATGTATACAGTTTCAGTTTGTCTCTTATCTTTTATTTGTTAAGCTGGTTTTTAAATAGTAAGCTACATTTGTCAAATAAAATCATACTTTATGAATATGAATAGTTGGGCGTGGTTCAAATCAGTATTATTCCGTCCTAAACTTTGCCGATACTTCCCTTGCCACTAACACTCTCCGCCGAATAAAAATCCGTCTAAACGCTGTTCTCAGAGTACTTTCCTGTCGCATCCCAGTGCCTTTACCCACCCCTGACATGCACTTAATTTCTTGTAGTTTCTCGAAACCACTCGTGAGGGCTGCCGTTTTGAATACACACTTTAATCTTGATGTCTTAGGTATTATGTCAAAATTATGGCTCGGAATATCGCTAGTAATTCCGGAAAGTCAGGAAATTACTTTTTATAGTGCTAGGCATGTCTTGGACAGCATAGCAATGGGGAATTATTCGAAGCATTATGTTGTCGCCCATATGTGGTGAAAATTATGTCGCTTGATCTTGAACGATAATCATGCAGCTGAGCAGTAGTGACTGCATATGAAGATAGCAAAATGTATTCCTGGTTATCCTCCAGTATTTCTTTAAAAAAAACTTCAGAAATCACACTCGTTCATAAGGAGTCGAAGTGAAAAACTGAAGCTCTTTTCAATTAAGTCAATTGTCTTGGCGGCTGCCGGAGCACAAAGGCTCCTATGACAGTTTGTCATTTACAAAACGGCTCTGACGAAGATTAATCTACGGACAAACAACTTCAAAGTCCAACATTTTTAACCTTATACAAACGTTGTCACGTTCCATGAAGCAATCTCCACTAAATATCCTCTTGCAAGACGACAACTAAAGTCTCGTTTATATATTACAATGCCTGTTTTTTTTATTTTTGTTGTCATTCAGAAAATTAAAAGAGGATATGTAATTTTAACCTATTCTTCATGACTAAACCTTGAAAAGACCAGTTTGTGAGCCATGTAATTGTGAGCCTAGAGTAATGATAGCACTGTCACTACAGGATGAACCCTTCCGGATTAAGGCAGACCGGGCAGTACAAGAACAGTTTATGTCCTGAAATAAGAAGTCTGACTGTTATTCGACGGGGCCGTAAAGACATTCCACAAAGTTTACTTGTGGATTAACATACTCGAGGCCTGTATTACTGAATCTGGAGCTGGCTTTGGTCTGGTTCGGTTGTGTTATTCACAGTATATTTAATCTGTAACCATCTGCAGCATACATACTAAGAAGGTTATATGAGATATTTCATTTTTCAATAAGGTTATCATGTCTGTCTGTCTCTGTCTGTCTGTTTCTCTCTCTTTCTCTGTGTGTGTGTACAATAAAGTTATATAAAGTTATCAATATACTGGTATCTTATGAAGTAATTGATAGCACAGATTTTCATTTTTGAGAACTGGGTCTTTTACCAAAATGGACTAATTACCTTTAAAATGCTCAAAGTTCTAGGCACAAGATTTTATTGCACGTCTGAGTGTTTACTAAAAAAAGTCAAATTAATCTCTGTCCAGTTTCATTGATTGTTTTTGTGAGCCAAGAAGAGTTAATCTTTTATGATAAGCGCTGTTTGGGTTTTTTTTATCATAAACCCTTAGGGAAGGTGATCGAGGTATGTTTGTGTGTGTGTGTGTGGTTGCATTTATTTGTACTTTTGCCTTTTGTACATTTTAACATACATTTCAACCACATAGATCAATCAGCAACATTGTCAATTACTGATTTATTTATTTCCATATTTTTCATATCCTTTGTGAATCCACTAAATGTATACTTTCACAAATTGGTCCAGGACATAGACACAACCTCCAATTTATCTACCTTTTCCTATGATTGAAAAAACTGTGATTTCGTCATATTGAACATCAGTAATTAAGTTGACGTAGAGAGCTACTTCGGGCGAACAATTATGGTTTATTGCCTATCCTTTGGTTCTCAAGGGGAGTTAATTTGGTTCACGCGGACTAGATGAGCTGCACAGAGCCCAAACTGAGAAAACAAAATGCCAAGTGTCCCGACATTACCACTCTACGAGAAGGGTGATCTCCAGGAGAGAAACAAGATCAGAGCACACATCCTGGAGGGATAAATAACACGCAGAGACAAATATGACACTTTGTCATGAAAATATCTAAGGATTCCCATTCCTCCTCCCCTTAATTTACAGCGCTTGATAATCTTTCTAACCACCAGACCGTCCATTTAAACAAACGACACTTGGCTGGTCTAGGGCCGTCATTAAAAAACACGCCATCAGGACTTCTGAATCTAATTGGCGCCATTAGGTTGCTTTCTTGTCTTGTCGGAGCCACTATCTGTCGGTAATTATCGCTGATTGGAACCTGATCACACTCTCCATTTAGGACTCTCCTGAATGTTGATGGACAACAGAGATAGATCCAAGGTCCGAGAAGACAACGCAGGACAAGGGGTATTATTCCACGCCGAAAAAAGTGGTTCTTATTGTAAAGAAAAAATAAACATGTCACATTAAAATAAAACAAGTACAGTGGCATCGATCAGAACGTATACCTCGGAAAAAAATATTTTGCTGCACTTTTTTTCCAGATACGCACGAAAGGATCCTCCTTTACCATATCCCATCTCTATACAAAGTGTCGTCTAAATCGGTTTGAAATTATCTTATGATATTGCTATAAACAATGAAACAAAAAAACAACGAAATAAACACGGATGAATAGCCTTGATAAGCTTTGACAATTTGATTAATCTATGATTCCCATTTGCTATAAAAAAAGGATAAAAAACAGACCAATGAACAGCATTCATTATGAACCGTCCACCTATCAGCTTACCAAATGAGGGTTTGACCATATATTCAAAGCACTCGCGCGCAACTGAAAGGACGAGTTGGCACAGATAATCAGAAGAAATTTAGGACCCAGTATATATAATTTGTATAATTGAACAAGATATACGCCATCTCCAGGTATGTACAGTATTATGGCTTTATGTACAAATTGAGCTAATTGCTTATATTGATCCTCCCAAGAGTTATACTTAATGGTGTGCCAAAGTGGGTTAGAAATCTGCTTGTCCTCAAGAGGAATTTTAACCAATCTATACAGACGCATACCGTCTGACAGACCGAACTGAAACAGGCTACCATAAATACATGAACACGTATAAATTGTGTGTTAAATTATTCACCCAAATCCCCGTATGGCTTCTTAAAATGTAGAGGCTTACGGGATACTGTCACAACTGTTAGAGTCAGAAGCCTATCACAAGTACTGTGTACCATATTATCCACAGAACCCAGCCCTTCTTCCCTATGTCCTAAAATACCAAGTGGTAGTTTTAGCTCTCTCGCGTCACATGCTCCAGACAGGCAACATTTTTTTATTAACTGTTCAGCCAGTGGTAGCTCGTTCACTGGTGAAAAAAAACACAAATGTGAAACCTGTGCACTCGTTATATTTCCTTCTTGATCTTTCAAGCTGTCCTTCAGCCTCGGGATGCCTTTATTAATGGATAAGGCAAACTATGTGCTCCTCTCACGAAGTAAATGTTGCCATATGGCAAATTGTCACGAATACTTGGAGCAAGAAGGTATCCGTGCCGTTGTATTGGTTAAGTATTTTTTCGTCGCCACCGAGTTATTTTATTATTTTTTTTTTAGTTTGTGTGGGAAGAATGTCTTCATGTGGTTTGGACTTAATTCCGGCCCATATGTGCATGCAGATTCATGTTTGGGAGTTTGTCTTACTGTCTCTTTCTGTGTCAGTTTGTTTGTCTGTGAGCAGATGTCTTTGATTTTTTATTAAATATATCTCAAGTAATTACTCACGAGAAATTATTATTATAATTTTCTTAAGAAGGGTATAGCAGAGAAAAAAATGTCGATAAACATGTACAAAAATGAAAAATCCTTCAACTGGATTTAACGTGATTATTCTGTAATATCAATTTTTCCTATTTAAATTGATTATATTATAATATATATAGAACATGTTTTCTTACGTTTAAAATAAGAAACCTTTGATGTCGATAATGATAAATAGAAATAATGGAAACAGATTAAGAGCTCTAGAAAACAAGACAGAAATTCAAGAATTAAATACATGTACATTTGTTTGTTATTTCTATAGGAATTAACGCTGTGGCATATTTTTATTTGTACTTTTTTACGCTATAGTTGAGGTGCACGCTCAATGGTGGCGCTCTGGTTGATTAGATATTTACTATAATATTAAAGAAGCATTCTCTAGTTGTATGAAATTTAACTGTACCCATCACGAGCATGTTTTTCCATCTTATTTAGGTCATATCTTCTAGTAAACATTGTATCTGAAATATTAGTCAAGACATTTCATCCTGATCACTATTTTTTATAACCTGGTGTCTTAGGGATAAATTGCTTTGATATAATTCGTCGGGTTTTTTTTCAACGGCTATTTTGTTGTTTTCAAGTGCGTTTGTATGAGAAATGATGAACCTGATCCCGAGGTGCTGCTGTGTGTGTAAACAACAGAATACGTGTGTCCAACGCACAGACATGCCACATCCGTGCATTATTTTGCCCGCTGTGCACCTGTGTGAAGGGATATTTCTTAGATTTCAAGCGTTTCATGACAGCCCCGTATGTTAAAAGAGTTTTACCCAACTAGATATATCTTCTTTAAAGGAAACCTGCCTAGGATGTGTTCTCTCCCATCTGCTTTTAAAAAAAAACCAGTGTAACATTTCACAGCTAATAGAAGATTATAAAAACTGGCATTATACTTAACGATCCACGTGATATAGTAAAAAAAGAGATATTTATGTACCCGATGTTTGGGTTCATCTCCTTTTTGTATTAGATTTTGTATTAAACCAACCGAGATCACCACAAGAGAGGTTCTTTTATACACCCAACATTCATTCTTACAGTGTCTTTTTTGTATCTATAAAATGATATACAGTGGAACCCCACAATTACGACCACCCTGGGGACTGAGCAAATTGGTCGTAATTTGGGGGTGGTCGTATTTGTGAAACTCTCAACGTGGTCGCATATAACACGCTGATATTTAATGTGTATCAGAATTTATCTATTGCATATCTTTAATGTGAATTATAACAAAATATTTTACTTAGCGGAGGACCCTTATTATGAATTTTTGTGTGTGTGTGTAGCTGAACATATTTATTCATGATAAAATTAACATACATGTACACATAGGTAGTGACTGATGATTAACAAATAATAACACTAAGACAATACGATTTCAACCTACCGAATGCATATTGAACATTATGCGTGGCTGTCATATATTTAGCCTTCCGCTTGAGTATATATTGCGTGCACTTGAGTATTCCCGACGCTAAACTGCTGAGCCATTTGGTGCTGACTGCGCGTGGTGTTGCCGCCTTGATTAACGCCACTTTATCCTTCAAGGAGAGCTCTTTCAGAGGCATGGTTGCCTAACAGCAAGCAATTTAAATGCAAACTTAACCAGTAGAGAAATAAACTGACAACGATCAGAAAAGGCAAAATAATGTGAGGGATTTTACCCCCATGCAAGCTTTATTTATACATTCTACGGACTGCTCACAGGTGATCACTGAGGGGCAATTAGCATTTGACCCCAGGTCAGACCGGCTCATTAAGTAATCAGGCCGATGGTTACCCTCTTTGATCTATAACCTACACCTCAACGAGTCTCAACGAAGACACCGAGTCGGGAAGATATGCGGGACCAGATTAACACTCGGGTTAAGAAACCTTGTTACCCGCTTTGATCTTTCGTTAAGGCGCCTGTGACAAGACGCAGCCGTTGACTCGTGACAAATGTTGTTTCAGTACTTCTCGGCGGTGGTCGCATTAGCGGGGTCGCATTAGCGCTGAGGACAGGAAATCTGGTCGTAATTCTGAATTCAGGGGTGGTCGTAATTTTGGGTCATTTTTAAACATAAATAAACTAAAAAAAATTCGGGACCAAGCAATATGGTCGTAATTGTGGGGTGGTCGCAATTGTGGGGTGGTCGCAAGGCGGGGTTCCACTGTATTGTATTTTATATTGTGTTGATATTTATGATTAATTGTTAATATTTAATTGTAATATAATTGGAAATGCAGACAGACGCTATTTCAATTTAGACAGTGGGTCTTATTCGGGGCGGTCCTCATTTTGTGTCGAGGTAATCGCCTCCGTTTTTATGTGCATATAATCATAACTTACCTTACGCTAGTTTTTTATATGGGCTCTGTTCCGAGCTATGACAATGTGGTACCTTCCAACAGAGTATGTTCACAGGTGTTACCCTGGCATTTCATTTATCGTATATGTAGTGAGTAAATTGCAACAACGGAAATAATCGCGGTAGGGGTGATGTATTTCAGAAGTAAGATTAGTTCTTGTTTCAATCTATTGGCTCCGTTCCGAGCTTTGACAATGTAGTATACCTTCCTATTAGGGTATGTATGATCTCATATGTTACCCTGGCATTTCAGTTATCCTATATGTAAGTAATTTGCAGTGAGTAATTTGCAACACCGGAAATATATGCGTGGGGGTCGTGTATTTCAGAAGTAAGATTAGTTCTTGGTAAAATCTATTGTGTGAGAATAATGAATATCATCCTTGGAAATATAAATCATCGCTGAGGAAATACATCCTTTATACTCTGCTTAATTTTTGAGGTTTTGTCAAATCCAGAGTACAATCCTTGGTATTTTTTTTATCAGGACAAAGGCTCAGAAATCTGTAATGGGCACACATGAATAAATCATCCAATGATATTATATTAAGTATAGTACTGGACGGGTAAGCTTCCAACGGGAAGCAGGGATTTTAGTTGTACATTCCCCCATCACACACACTGAGATAAATGAAAAAGACTGCAAAGCCTTTAAATATTACGATCTGGTCGCCCGAAGAGGGAGACACTGCCAATGTGAAAGTAGAAGGTTCAAGGGGAAGGTTGACCAGGCAGGATGTTATTTTAACTGCGTTTCATCAAGTAAAAGGGTGTAATTTTCATAGAGTGTACCCAAAGAAGCCTGTATTATAGCATATTTGTGTTCATTAGACATGTGACACAGGGAAAGGGTCAGATTCCATTGATTTTACTTTATTAAAGATGTGCCATTGCGGAAAAATTGCGCCGGCTCCGAAAAGTGTTGGCTCTGTTCACAGCTTTTGCCGAAAGTGTTATCGAAGCAAGATATTGCAAGGAACATCCTGTTATAAAATTCTTTCTCCATCAGCCAGAAAGGGTATAATTTAACCTGCAGTTAACCCCTACTTGAAAATTGGAAATGTGCAGTTGTTAAGGTGAATTTGTGCAGTTCTTTTTTATTCTGAAGTTTTATGCGCCTCACAAACTAAAAAAATGTATTTATAGTTATATTTCTGTAATTTCATTACACATTTTTGTTCATAGTTTAATCATTATATTCTGGACAGTCGAGGGATAAAACGTTCGGCTCTCTCTGCTGGCACACGGGTTCGATCCCCAGCCTGGTTATGAGACTTGGTTGAAGCTGCCCGTCCAAGGTCGTGGTTTCTTCCGCATTCTCTGGTTTCCTCCACCTCTTGACACTATCGAACGCTACCACCTGAGCCATGGAAAGTGCCTCGATTAGTTAAAATAACTAATTGTATAATCCATGTAAAAAATAGGCTCATAAAAAATTATATAAAAAAGTTATACAAATTAGAGTCAACAAGTTATGCTTCAACGTATTAATTAAAGTTTTCTTCAAAAGTCTTTGAACACCTTTTTTTTGAACACCTGTTTACACTTTAACTTTACAGTTTGGTCATACGGACCTCCTTTCTTGCTGCCATTGAATGTTTGCGCAACCTTAATTTTCCTTCATATATACCCTGCAGTCAAGCCTTAAAATGCTGGCTAGAAAAGATAACTCTGAAAATTCTGATGAATCTATCCAACCCCTGGTTAAAAAGAGCAGACGGACTACATCACCATGTAATGCAAAAGCCCGACAGATTCGACAGGTCACCATGGCAACACACTTTTCAGGGTAACCTGTTATATTAAAATTTATTCGAAATCCTTGAAAGATTCTTTTGTCGTCGGCATTCAGATGAGTCCCACCAGACTCGTATATCTGAAAGCTCTCACCCGAAGAGTGTTACCCTGGTCATCCGGGAGCCAGTGATTAAAATAGATCATTATCGGAATATAAACATATTCCCTCTATGTCTCCCCAAGGAGCCTCCAAATCTAGTTAATGTCATAACCGCGGTCTGCCCACATTGACTAAAAATCCTCAGGAGGCCCTGATCTTATTGTTCGCAAAACATAGCTCTGTGACCTTTCAAACTCATGCAGTTTTGTTAATGTATTTTGCAAGATAAATCATTTACCGTGCTGCTCGACAAAGCGACGGCTAAGTTTTTCGGATTCATCCGGATATGAAACCTTAATCAAGCTTAGTGATGATACAAAGCTCTTTCATCGCAACCTAAATAAGCTGAGTAGTTCTGTGTGTTGAGATTTAATGTCTTTCCAAGACAATGGCCTTAAATTTAATATTGTCTTAACAGTTGCTTTATGGGATAAGGGATCTCTTACTTCAGAACCTGAATTTTACTGTTCGGTTTAACTCACATAAGAGGATTAATACAGAAAACAGTGACATATATATTAGTGTCCAGTGTTCCCTGGCATCCTTTTAACAACACTGTTCGCAGACTCCTACATTTGTATCCCAGCTTACATTGCGAGGAGCAGTATATATAGCAACTTTTTTTTTTTTAACTCTGAAACTCCTTTCTCTTTATGTAAAAAAAAGGCAGATACCTATGATGAATCACTGTCATTCAACAATATGTAGAACAAATTTTTGCGCATTTTTGTTAGCAGAAATTAGAAGAGAGTTTATCTTCTTATCTTACTTCAAGTTGTTATTAACTTCTGGCTAATTCATTGCCCATAATTATTTCAGATGAGCTTACTCGTTATCTATGGTCTCAGACTTGGAGGTCGTAAATCGGGTGCGACAGGGATTAAACCCAGCTGTGGCACGCCGGATGACGGTACAAACTAAAAGTCTGATGTCCTGATTCGGAACTTGGAAATTAATACGGCAAGTGAATAAAGCTTAAAAGAACAAATGGTTATATATATTGCAAGTGACTAAATCTGGAAAGAACTTCTAGTATATATAGGCAATTATATTTAATTTTATAGTTTATCAAACCGACATGATATCAGAATTAGATGGCAGGAATCTCATACTTTCATATATTTTTTATACGTTCATATAGGTTTTTATTTATTCATTTTTTTTCTTTAAAAAATCTCACTGGTGTATCGTCCTGCCTAAACGGAAACAAATTTCAACTTTTTAACGTTTCATAATTTTTTATCATGCTTTATCTGGTAGGAATAAAAAACAAAAGTGCTAACACTCAGAGTCATTATTCAGCCTAGCAATACAAGAAGTCGGGAGCTAGTCTGGTCGTTGCCTCGCATCTAAAGTCATTACTAAGGAGAGGATCATCTGCCACGCCAAAGGGGGTACACCCGGTAGAGTGAAAAAAGACAACGCATCCTGTCAGATAAAAAATTGTGGGATATAAAAAATACGGCTTCCTTGTGTACGACTCAGTCCAGGTGAGCAACGCCAATGTCCATTTTGTCAGCAGTGATTCACTTTTCAGGCCGCTGCTAGTGCTGACGCTGGTTCCAGTGAAATGGAAGCATAGTCCATTTTACCTACATCTGTGTCATAGTAACTAAATTAATACCTACAATCCTCTGTAGAAAGGGAAAAGATACAATTTAAAGATAAACTAAAAAATCTGGTTGCGGGCTCTGTATAATTGAGTGGTCATAATGTTGTCAACTGCTGAAGAATCAATTGCCAATTTCATATTGGTATCTCGACCTTAATTGGGGTCCGCCGCTTGGGTCTGGACGTTTGGTCGACCCCGGTCTCTACTGTGTTCGCTGTATGTGCCAGGCAACCTGTTTTTTTCCAGTCCCTTTGTAGTGTGTTATTAAGGACTAAATAAGAACGCGCGAACATTGGCCAAATGACTCGTATCGCACTATATAAAAGGGTTACACTCGAGACGCTCCGAGGGCTCTTTTTTATATCATCAGATCATGGCTGTTGTACCTCCCAACAGCATAATATGGATATTTGGAACTTTTAGTGATATCCGTCGTCATGCCTGCCGTGAACTTCTGTTGAGCGCCTGGAATTTTTATTTTTAGTGAACCATCATGAACTTCTGTTGAACGCTGAACTGGACATATTTATTCTAAATCACCCAGAACATCTTGTGAACGCCGAACTCGTTTCCTCTACGGTTAAGTCTTTATTTGTGGTACAGGATATTCCAGAGACTTAGTTTAGCTGTTATTATGTGGTAATCCTATATTTTCGTTTGTTATTGTACATATGTATATTATGTATATAATGCCATGTTTGTAATGAAAAGAGCACCTTCTCAGCACGTATAACGTCTTATGTTTTCCTTTGAGAAAAGGGGTCTGAACTTTTGTGTTACTGTCTGTTGAGTCGGATTTGCCGCATAATTGAGGACCGTAACAATATATATATATATATAAATATATATATATATATATATATATATATATATATATATAATTTTCTGTAAATCTGATACATCAGATTCCTTGTATTTATTACGTCTGTTAGAGCTACGTTATGAAGAAACCTTGAATTCTCTTGTTTGATAAGTAAGCTTGAAATGTGAAAAAAGCAAGCAAAGTGTAATCAAAGTTTATCAGTCAATCAATCCTTTGCCATGTATTCTGCATACGGATTATGTTTACAAATGCAGTAGTGGCAGTCAGCAAACTTTTGTTTATTTCACTAAGACAGTGGTGTGTAGCATATGGTTAATGAAGCAGTGGGTGTAGGCTACTACCCGCAGGGCACTTGCTGTCATCAGTTACTTCTTATCAGTCACCTGGCTGGAGAGTCCTTTATTAATGACCACGTGTGTTTTGCCCTGGATTTTATTGGATATAATGTGTGTGGGGGGATGAAGGTTCGATAAGGGCACGAGGTTGTGATTTAAGAGAAGTCCGAGGATAATTTCTGGACTAACTGACCGTCCATTAAAAAACACAGCACCCAAGGAACGTTCTGGGAAGGAGCAACGCCGAAAACGGGGAACTGAAGTAGGATGAGTTGAGTATATGCATGATACAGTGAAAACGATACTTAAAAACGTATCGTAACGTGTGACGACTGTCGTTATTATTATTTTTATCAACATTTCTTCTCCAATTTTCATAGTTTCATATATATTTATCTGCTCTTGCACGTTCTGATACTGTTTGAAACAGTTCTGAAGACTTAATTCTTAATCTATTGTCTATCAAATGAGACGACGCATTGCGCAGCATCCTCCCCATGCAAGAGTACGGCTCTCCTGGCAATGCATTGTGGGTAAAGAAATCCTTTCCCAAGGATGCACCATGAATCCTAAATATTAGAGCGTAGGCATAAAATATACGGGTGGAGTATGTGTATAATAGCTGAAATAAAATTTAGTCAAGACCAATAACGTGTTCTTGTGGTAAGACCCTTACATATTAAGTGATATCTTGTAAGTCTACACACGTGCAATGTAAACGGAAGACTTTTTCTTAAATTTTGAAAATGGAGCCTGGCATCCCAAAATGCCAGCAGGAAGAGGCTGGCTTTGAACAGAAACGACCTCTGGTGGAAGGGTGAAGAGACGGTATAGGCAATATAGACCTCGTCTCTGGTATCTTTATGCTTTCAGGCCGCCGTTAAATTTTACCTCGCCCTAAGCTTTTGGTGGGGCGGGATAACTGAATTTGTATGTGTGCAGCTTTACTTGAAAGGTTACGAATCGGTTTAAAAAAAAAGGATGAATCCAAGTCGATCTAGGTATATGTGTGTTAGGATTTTCAAACGGGCTGACATTAATTTTCAGCACTATCGGCATGCAGACCAAGGTAGTTTTTTAAGGTACCTAATCTAAAAAGTAAAGAATGCTTTTAACAAAAACATACGGTGTTGATCCAAATATATTTATAAGATAGTTTATGTATTCACATGAATGTGAGTTCGAAGCAGCTTATGGTATATTTATTTGTGTTTGTAACGAATCTTCTTTTTTATTATTGACTTAAAGTTGAGTTCTGTCAAAGGCCCGCTTAGGTATTGGAGCAGTCTCTGTAGTTTACAGTTTAATCTATTCGCCCATCTCATTGGAAAGTGTTCACAGTGTGAGAAATGCCAGATTTAAATACCCAAGCCGTGGAGAAAGAAAATGAGTTTCAAGGTTTTGCAGACACTAGCTGTCGGAATTTGGTATTCGCACGATCTGTCTTCGACCTGCGACTTGAGACGTCTTATTTGTCTCGGATTTTGAACATTCAATCTGGGAAACTTGGAAAACACATGTTAAAGCAGCACATTCAATGACAGCTGGTAATTACACTGTCACATAAAATGGTATATGGTTACATGAATCTTTCGGCAGATAAAATATACTCAGCAGGCATTTGCACCATTTAAGCGAAATATAAGAATTCTGCATTTCGGTTTCTTTTTCGATTAGGTAGTCACCATGGTGTGAGATATTGAGGAGCCTGAAGCAAGTTCAGCACCATTTTCATTTCCCGGTTCAGAGCCAAGCAAGCCTAAATACTTATGTGAATTGGATAAGAAACAATAAGGAATTTAATAAAAAGTTTGTACCTGACAGCCATTAACCCGGTAAAATTTAAACTTTACGGTCTGTATAATGGAAACAAGCATCAATCAGTCACAAATGCAAAAAAAAAATATTTCACCAAAAATTGTAAGTTACTCCACAGTCAACTAACCTTGCTTGTTGATGCTTAGTGGCTTTCGGTAACTGCCATTTTCATTAGGTTATATAATAAATACATCGGTCTAATTAAATTTTCAACCAGACGGTCCGTATACAACGCTGTGTTCGAAGACGTCCTTGATAAGGTTAAAACTTCATTATCCTTCATTATCTTTTCTCAACTGAACAGTTATGATGATTATTAAATAGATTCATCATAGACGACCTGCTTCTTATGTAGTCAAGTAATACATTGATCATCTTGTTGTTTTGAAACGAGGTATAAGTCATCCACTCAGGGACCCTGTGTTATTGTATTTTGCGACCAAATAATGTATTATACTGCCATGATAAGCCCAAGGATTCGTCCATAATAAAAAAAAATATCTGGGTGCAAGTCGTGTTTATATTAGACTCTGTTTCACCAACCCTTGTCCACCTGCTTTAGATTTTATTTTCATAAAAATTTATTTAATTCTTTTTTTTTATTATTTCCTAGAAAGTTGCACATGGAAGTGACGGTCTAATATGGCAAATAAGAATTTTACAATAAATGTCCAGTATATGTTCCACATCTCTGTGTACTATAACCGATCAGATAAGTAAAGACTTTTGTTTTAGCTGGTCGTATTGTTTTTCAATCTTTAAATGACAACATCCAATCAGTAGCTCTCAAATGAGCCTATTTTCGCATGTGACCATAGATCTTTACCGCCACTAGTCGGGCTGATAAGTTGTAAAATGTAGACTAATTTCTCATATTCTTAAATCTTTCTTTTTCTAAAATAATATGTTAGATAGATGTTCATTTACCTTGTTGAAATTTAGACCCTTAATCTTTTAACCTAAATTTTCATTATGTTGCCTTAATAACGTGGTATCGTCGATAATCTTAACTTTAGCTACAGTCTATGGTAACAAGTCGATCATTTCCTGTATCCCGTACGAGTTGGCTGCCGTTGTAGGAGTTGGCTCATGCTATTAGCTCATTTTGGCTGAATACAAAAGTTTTTTTTACGTTTTTATGGTTCTGTGAATAAGTAAACGTATGTCCGTTTTAAAGTAAAGACCACGTTACCAGAGGTCAGATCTTGCGAGTGCTTTTGTATTTATGCTTGCTCTTAAAAGGTGTAAAATAAAACACTGACTGCATCTAATGATAAACTCAACACAGTACCAGCCCTTAACACTTTAGCTCTGAGAATCCCGTCGCGATTACTACAGCCATCGCCAGTGGATATATGTATTACATAGATTTAAATCGCAATATTAGTTGCCGTCTTGAAGCGCGATATAATCGATGACTGAACCTTGTAAGTCTTTAATAAATTTCTGGGAAAGACTACTGATAACTGCTGCCGTCACTGGAAAAGACCCTAACCGTCCCCAAACCACTGGACTAACCGAGTCGGTCGGAAATCCTTAAATCGGTTATATAGTGTAGAATCAGAAATATTAGTTCGGATTTTATTTTCGTGGTTTTCGTGGATCAAGATAATCCACGAATTCATGATTCCAACGATCAAAAAATCACACGGTCAGAGGATATACGGAATCCTAACGGTAGCTGGTGGTCGACTTTATATATATAATTGTTACCGCTGGCTGATTTTCAATAAAGATACAAAAATTGTTTACTACTGTTTTATGATTGTCTTTGATACATTTATTAAATGCACCGAATTGCTTTTTCGTAAATTACTATTAAAATATGGGATTTATCAATATTCTTTTTGTCAATCAAATTATTTCCCCTAACATCGAACAAACACGGCCCCCTGATATGTTTACAACAAAACAATATCAAAGTGTAATTTAAACTGAAAACGTATCCCCAAATTTCCTCATTTCCTCAACATTTCGGGTGAAAAATTCAAGAACAGAACCACATTTCTGTCGCGCAAAGCGGTAGTTCTAACACGCCAATAACGGTACACAAGTTCCAATGTTCGAAACTACAGCTACCGAGGCATGGCTTTTTCGGAACCGGCCTTTTCAACCTTCTTTCAATAGAGATTAAACGAGACTTACGCTACCTATTGGCCTTAAAGACAAGGGCCGTGTAAACTCTTTGCATTACCGCGATTACTGCGGGACGCACCTATTCCGAATATTGCGACAACAGTTGCGTGCATAACAGTGAGCCATTGATAATATATGCAGGCGATAGTTCTTCCGAATATTGCCGATAGTTGTACATATATTTTAGCGTAAGTAAGCGTCACAGAATACTATTATGCAAATTATTTCTTTGTAATCTCCAAATATAGTTGACATGATGAATGACGAACGAACCGTGTCTGGTCTCACCGCCCCGTCAGGGATTTACAGGCGCCACATGTGACTACCGCCTAGATTAGACAAAAAACGTTAAAAACCTTCATGTGGACGGTCCCGTTTCATTTTTCCTCTGGTTAAGTGATGGTTTACGTTTTCTGTCTATGTGGTGTGATCGGGTGTTATAACTAATAGCCGATGTATCTGCCCGCAAGTGTCGGTCACGGCTGATAAATTCTTTGTTAGACTCGGTCGGGCGGAGCTTGTTTGTTCAACACTAACCCGAATGACCGCGGTACAGGCGCACCGTGTGATAAGCATCAAAGCCGAACCACCTGTGTACGTCGGGCTCGTCTTCCTTGCGCAAATGGAGGTATTAATAAACATAATTTCCTAAAGTTTTCTTTGTCTTTCCACGAATTTTAAATACCCCACGATATGCGTTTTGTACAAAAACCACGAAATTTTAAGCCCACGATATTATCTGAATCTACAGTAATTTGCCGCGTGATGGCAGTACCTGTCATAAGCGTTGCGACACACTGAGAACAAGTTTGTTGGCTCTGTCATCTGAAAAAAAATAAGCCTTAACTGCGGCATCGACTGCGCCCGTCTAATCGCGTCCGGTGGAAACTGATCGCCACTTGTGTACAGGAGTAAGCAAAGGTTTTTAGAATAAAAAAAAAAGCTCAAACATCATAATATTTTAAGAAAAACAAAACTGTACTGTGGTATATAAATTAGTCCCCCTAAAATGAGACTGACAGCAATGCGGCAGCCATTACAAGACAAAAGAAATACTAAGCCAAATATATATATAAAAAATTAAAAAGCTGTGGCACAGACACTTAAAAAGTAAATATTTGTCTTAAAGAAATCTTATCTTTGCACCAGGTTGGGTATGCTATTTGAAAAACAGTAGAGGCCTTAGAGACATCCGAAACATAATATCTACAGATATCTGCGACCCTGGTGTCCGTTATAGCATATGACAAAGGTGAAACTATGGCTTTGGGAATTAGCATGAAAGCGGCTCAAATTTACCACAATCAGGCCACTCGTATCATTATTTTGTCCAAAACAGCCGCCAACAGAAATTAACATTTTGTTTATTCCACCGGCCCATGGGGAAACATTTCAGTATCCCTGTGACCCAGGACGTCATTTGATCGGATCAAGGTATGAAGCAGCAATAACGGTAAAAGCAACGTTGACAACAATCAATTTTAATAGGGGGCTTAAATAAAACGGATTAAAGATATTACATTGCAACATAGTCACAAAATGTTGTTACGTGTTTTGAGTGTATTATTTAAAAAAAATAATTACTGGTTGATATATAATGCCAAACATCATATTTTCACTTATGTAAGCCGGAATGGTGAGAAAAAAGGAGCACTTTTAATAATCAACGCAAGTTCCGACCACCCTCATATAAGCACAGAAGATATTTTTTCTTATATAAGATAGGCAGTCTCGAATAAAATTTTCTGTTATTAATGTATTTTTATTTTTAAAATTTAGCAACTCTTTCTCTTCAAAAGCTAATCGCCTATACTACATTTGCGTTTA
Organism: Sipunculus nudus; assembly: GCA_026874595.1. Taxonomy (NCBI): domain Eukaryota; kingdom Metazoa; phylum Annelida; class Sipuncula; order Golfingiida; family Sipunculidae; genus Sipunculus; species Sipunculus nudus. The sequence continues at coordinate 44,241,305 of CM049306.1, read as the reverse complement.
TTGGAGGCGAAAACCGTAAATTATGTCAGCTTTTTTAACGATATGATCCTTGGCATCCCTCTCTCTCTCTCTCCCTCATAAAAAACACCCAAAGTAAAACAACATTGTTTTGTGAAGAAGTATTGATCTTGAACGTAATGCCACTGGATCTTGGTAATATTACTTTTCCACTTAATTAGCGGTCGTTTTCCAATAATAATAGAATAATCAATGGCCATGCATAAGAATTGCAAACCCTATTTACTGCGTGGAATGTTTATCGTCATATAACGCCAGATCTAGGGTAGACAGATAATGGGCCGGTACTCCCGACAAACCATTCGTTCGGAGTATTTACTTAATAGGCTTACGATGACATAAGAGAGTCATCAAATCACGTTATATTCGAAGACTGGCCGTACATTTACACAGCAGTACTCACTATAGGCTGCTAAGATGTATTCTTCCTTGCGAAGATGACGTAATCCATTTCAAATGAAAACTCATCCATTGTCCCCCTGGGAACGTAGTTACCAGATCAGCCTGGCAATACACAGTTAAGTAGCTTATCTGGACTAATTTATGACGCTCTTTGGCCACACGTGGAAGAGAAGGTGCGTCTAGTATAATACATGGAGTTGTTTTAGGGGCACACTTATTTACGACAGGCGACCTGCGTGGCCTGTTATTCAGATAAACGTTTGGTAGCCTTGCCGTGTACTTGGTATATCAGCTTGGAGTGCTTCAGAAATAATATTGTTTATTATCGAGTAATGGGTCATAAAATAAATCTTGAGAGAAAACCACTTTCTTATATATGAATGTCAATGATTGTTTCCGGATTATCTGAGAGTTATCTATGGGATTTTATTAATGGAAAATGAAATTTTGCACTATATTAACTTTATCTGTTTACACACTTTTCCTTCATAGAAGGTGTCTGTTCTTTAGGCATAAAGTATAACTGGTTGATATGTATAAATTTGCGTCGTAGATGTTTGCCTCTATAGCTAGTTTTTACACAAGAATAAATAGCGGTTTAATTAAAATCGCTTTGTTCTATGCAATGCACTGTTCTATCTAGTGTTTTCGTAAGGAAATTTATACATCGGCCTTGACTCGGGCGTAGTCAATTCTCAATCCCTAATCTTTGGAAGGGGTTTATTGTTACATTGAATGAGGGCCTTTCATTACGGGTAATCAATGTTTGCCCACCCTTGTGTACATTAATACCAACGTTCCTGGGCTGGACAAGAGAAGCTGATGAGGTATTGGGTAAGAGAGTGATATATGGAAAATTAATCTCTCACTATTTCTCCCTTTGCATTCTTGATTGTGTGTATATCTGCGCCAGGGCCGTTGCCAGGATTGAGGGAAGGGAGGGGGCATGATCAGTGGCGGATCAAGAAATTCGAAAACGGGGGGTGGGGGGGGGGGGGGCTAATTTGCATGTATGGGCAACTGGAAAACGGTTATATATACAAGTATATATATATATATATATATATATATATATATATATATATATATATATACATTATTATTATTATTGTTATTATTATAAATTTTTACTATACTTTATATATTTTCGTGTATGAAAATATATATATATTTTTTTTTATATTTTCAATTATGAACCATGGTGTAATTAAGGTAAGTTACAGGTTCATGGGGACGGTATGGGAGGGGGTTTCCCCCTCACATATAGGGAAAATATTTGAATATACAATGTAAAGAGGACATTTTCAGGCAATTTTCTAAAAAAAATAAGGATTTCCTGTTCCTGAAATATTGTTCCCTTATGTCAATGCGTTATGTAGTCAAACTGTTGAGAGGTTCAATATTTAATATTTATATTTCTTCAAAATTAGGATATAAAAATTCAATTGCTTTCAAACGAGTCAATGGCGCAAGAGCGCAATCACGTTTGTAACTATCAAAATATTATCTGTTAAATGTAATTCTCGTGGTGAATAACTGATAAACTGAATTATTATGTTAAACTTTGCATTTTACCGGGTTCCGTGGTTTCGACAGCACACGGGACTTCTAAGAGCTCAACACAGATTGCGAGTTTGAGTACCGGTATCACCAGAGGAGCCGTAAGATTGTTCACGGTCGACCCCAACCAGGGCCAGGTGCTCGATCGATCTGCAGTTGTTCCGCAGCTGTTAATAAATATCCTTATATTCAGTTAATAAATTTGAAAGTACTTGTAACTGCAGATAAATTAAATAAAGTCTAATTCCTTATAAATCATAAGAAAAATGTAAAACGAAAATTAATCACTAAAATCGGAAATATGATAAAATGAGAGATGTAGCAGCTCAACGGGGGGCCCCCTCTGGATCCGCCACTGATAGCATATATCCGCCACTGATTTAATGCATATATATATATATATATATATATATGTGTGTGTGTTTGTGTGTGTGTGTGTATTAAGTAAAATTCCGAAAGGACGGCGAGTACTGTATACGAGCGGGCGGGGGGGGGGGGGCATGGCCCCCTGCGGCCCCTCTTGGCTACGCCCCTGAGCGCCCCCCCCCCCCCCCCCCCCCCCATTCGATTATGAGTTATTTTAAGGCGTTTCTGAGCGAAAATGGCATACTTTGGATAAATAGGCACTCAAATAAGGGAACCAGCTTGATTAAAGATCTGATATGCTACGACGGTTAGGCGAGGAGTCCACCAGTGATTATTATATTGACCCCACCCCGAAAATCGTGTCAAGTGCCTGCGGTACACACACTTAATATACACGCCGTAGGGATTAGAAACACGTTACGATCTCTAACTAGAAAACGGTGAGAATACATCGAAGCCTAATCACGGAAATCTATTTTATTTAGACTTGTATGTACAAAGGCGAACTATAAAACCTATATCCCTAAATATTTGGGAAATATTAAATCTGCATGGCTACAAAAACGTTTTTCACCAGCTATTAGCTGTATGTCCCGCGACTTATTCGACCAAAATGCACACCATATGAGGTGAGAAAGAACGATTCCTGTTGCAAACTTTACTTGCTTGTGATCCAAACAAGATATTTATACTGGAACTCAAAGGTTTAAATGTCACAGTTTTTTGTTTTTTTTCAAATATCATAACAAAGCTACTTTATAGACGTCTGATCATTTCCCGTTTTAATACCACTTAAACTTTTATAATCAATTTTTATTTGTAATTAACTTGCATGCAAATCTACATTTTTCTCTTTTTTTTTCAGATTACCGCTGGAAAACCTGGAAATGATCTAAAAGGTTGCTACTTCCCCTCGTAAACCATTACCGCGCAACAACCTCGTGACGAAAATTAAAGGTTCCTGAGCTGAATAACATGAAAAACCTCTTATCTACTCAAGGTTATGTTATTCATATTATGATGATACAGGCTTTTTGTCTGTTAAAATGTTTCTCTTTTCAGACTTTGCAGCTGTGATTCATTTGAAGTGACATCTGGTGTTGCAGCTGTTTGATAGCAACACACTACTATATAGAGATTATTTTCTTGCATTAAATTAATACATTGTCGGAGGTGGTATGTGGTCACTGTGTGCTCTTATTTTATACATTACTCGTTCAATATGTTTCATCCTTTATTATATTGCATTGTTTAATGTATATTTCCGCCCTTAATATATTCCTCTCTAAGTTCACAACGTACAAAAAACATTTTTGGCGACCAGAAACAGTTTAGAACAAACATTTTCTGGTAATCCTATGGTAAAAATTGTCAAATGACAACCCTAGGAATAACATGGATTAAATCAGAGTAAACCACAAGTGAAACGTACATCTTTTACTACACAAGGATGAACCACCTGTGACACCGAAATTTACATCCGCGTGCCAAGGAGATTGTCGATTTCAGGAATATTGACACCTTGCCAGTATGCATGCACCTTATCTCTAAGAGCATGAATTGTTTTTAGTCATCTCCGGCAAGGATTTAACGTTATAGCCCGTGTTGGTGAAACATTTAATTCAGAATGCCAAAAGGCCATTATCTCATAATAAAAAAAAACTTATATGATGACCTTGTTAAAAGCTTTACCTTGTAAATACCTTCTTTATGTATATATTTTACTGCTGCTAGAGCCATTTGCTATTTTAATATCACTTGCCTTCACGATTCTTCTAGTTAATTTAAAATATCAATATCGACTGTCATAAACACATAAAAACAATTCTCTTTATCCTGAATACGCATCTGTGAGTGGAAAGGCAAGTACTTAATAAAACACAAGTTATGATATGGTTTTATTTTAAAGGGACATAATCAGGAGCAATTATATACCTTTTCATCCACACAATTAGTTCAATTTGCTTTATTCAAAAGTTTCAAGCTAAAAACATTACGTCTCGCACAGTCTCGGTACCGCCAAAATGGCTGTTAAGCACCTTGTTATGGCTCTGCGTGTTGGTAAACACAGTCCATGTGTGTCTGTTTACCCTAACAAGGCCGTGTGACCGGAGGTCCGATTATGAGCCGCAACACGCGGTATTTCAGTCAGCCGGAATATTTATTACATTTTTGCCCAAGTCAGTCAGGGCATCTCCTGATTGACACTAGTTGTGGCTGCGCGACAATAGCTTTAAAGGAAAAGCTATTTCCGTGTAAATTCAACATGCTTTATAGGCGATTGGGCCCCTTTAAAGTGTTTACGATTCCATCGATGGAAAATGTGTTTTGTGTATTCATTGCCCTGAATAGGCCCTCATTCAACATGTAGTTGATTGGTGTCGGGAGCAGTCCAGCTTCATTTGGTACCGTGTTTAGATGTTGTGTTTTTGGAGAGGAAGTCACGGTAGAGACAATTTTGTCATTCAGTGGGAGATGAATGTGGCGTGTAAAAATCAGATTTTTCTCAAGAAAACCTTTAAAAAAATAAATAACCCTTAACACTCCTTTCAATATTATATAAGGGAGTCATCCAATCTTTCACTAATTACCTTACCAGGTTCTACTAGATTTAATTAAGTTTGCAAGAAGTAATTACTTTATATAAGAAAACTGGATTTGTGTCGTATCGTTTTAGAGGATTGTCGCCAAAAATGCCTTGAAAAAGACCAGCTGGCTCTCTGTAAGGAGTGGAGGGAGGGAATGAGGTTAAGACAAATACTGTGGACCGGACACATACCATCGAGATAAATAACTATCCACACAGACAGATATTCCAAACCGCCCAAACAAGAACCGCCATCTCCTCGTATCTCTTCACCACCATGAGTCCGCGCAGATGTTTGGGACAGAGACATTGTATATGAGTTAAAGTTTGGACGTTTAAAAAGAAAGCGATTCCTCATAATCCAAGGGAACAGGAACTTAAAGTTAAAGCATAGAAACAAACTCCTCTTTACTTCCCTGTCTTGCAATTGAAAAAAAAAATCATTCACCGGTCATTTCATCACCGGTAATTGGTAGGGCTGTATCAATATATCGATATATCGATACGAATCGATACACGACGTCGATACGATAACCGAAATGCGTTGCATGCTGTATTGGTCGTATCGATTGCTTGCTAATGATTAGCATTCTAACTCTAACTTTACATATAACCATGATGATTTATAAATCTAAATGCACTGCAGCCTATATAGTTGTTGCTTTGGCTTTTAGGACTTGTTAATAAATGTATATACGCATGCACGTCAGTGCTTCCATGACAAGCAGGCGCATGTGAGCGATAATAGGAGAATGATAAAAACGTTTCTCTTTATTAATGAAACTTTTATTCACCTCACATATTGGTACAAGGAACAGGGTACATTCACGTAAATATCTTATCTTTATATATGTCATTCAATCTCTAAATTTTTTAACGGTCATAGGTTACTCGGAACTCCCGCGTTCAACATCAGATGTCAAATAAATGGTTAAAGCCTGGGGACAATTCCTGTACAAACAGGAGAGTGACTAATGGGATTCATATTCACAGAATTATATAAAACTTTGTAATTACATGACAAAAAAAACAGCCTATGTTCTTCCCCATCGAATGCAATAAAACACGTGTGTGCGGGGGGGGGGGGGGGGGGTGCTAAGGATACAAAGAAGTAATTAAAAGCAACTGGTTGGTTTATTCATTTAATATCAAGCTTAAACTGCTTAAGTGCATAGCATACTAAATATGTTGTATGTTAAAATAAAAAAAAACATATAAAAACAAGAAACAGAGCTTTTATTAAGAAATGATTTACAAAGAAAAATGAAACGTATCGTCAATACGTATCGGTATCGAATTACGTATTGTACCGGAAGAGGCGGACCGATACCCAGCCCTAGTAATTGGTAAAGTTTATCGAATTAATGAAAAAAATCAAATCTAGATCTAGTAATTATTTATTTCATAAATTAAATCGTAGCAACAGGCGAAGCAACTTCCAGAGCTCTGTTCCACATCTTCATGCATTGATTGAAGATAGATGGAAATGTACCACCAAACGTACTAGATGTTTGACTGAAAAAAAAGTTTGACTTTCAATAGAGACTTCATCTTGGGTATATTTATGCTTTCAGGCCGCCGTTTGTTTTTAGCTAAGCTGACTGAAAGTCACCTGAGCTATAACAATCACCCTATTCTGTCGTCCATCCATGTGTCCGTCGTGCCGTACGCCTGTCCGTACGTCCGTGAACAGGGCGCAGATCCTAACTGCTGGAACTAGAATATTTTAACTTATCAAATAATGTCCATAAAATGCTCCTTTGAAATCTGAAATTAGGTCACTGTGACCTACATCCTCTGAGCTATGGGGCTCGAAAGTAACCCGAATATAAATATAGGTAAAAAAATTGATACAAAATCTCCAGTTACTGAATTACTAATTCATTGATTGCCACGATTCTTTCCATGCAAATTGATCATGGAGTGTTTTTTTCATTACCTGACGACTGGTGGCGCACCTGTAATTTTTTTCTGATTTTTACGCAATATTTTTTCTCTATTTTTAAAACCTTCAGATGAAGCAGACAGTCCGTTAACAGGACAAAAATCATAACCGTTAGACCTAGAAACTTCTAACTCAGAGAGGTCTTTTTTTAAACCTGAAATTATGTCATGGTGACCTATAATTGCAAACTTCAGGCGGAAAACATGATTGTGAGCACCCGGTCAGTCATATTAGACACAACTTGTACCGCTAGGCCTAAAATCTTTTCACGTTGTAAACACCAGTGGACGTCCATAAAAAAGCTAATTGGAAACCTGAAATTCGGTCATTGTGACCTATATTCTCCGAACTTTTGGGCTCAAAATTACCCCCCCCCCCCCCCCCCAGAATATTTTAAAATTTGTCACAAACGCTTTAGTATCTGAAAAATTAATGCATTGATTGCCATGGGTTTTTTTCATGCATATTGATCATGGAGTGTTTCATCTTTTCCTGAAGACTGTTGGCGCCACCTGTACTTTTTTCTTATTTTAACGCATTTTTCCTCTGTTTTGAGACATTCAGATGAAGCAGTCGTTAACATGGCACAAATCGTAACCGTTAGATCTAGAATCTTCCAGCTTCACAACCAAGGAGGTCCAAGGCAGATCTCCAGTCAAAGTTTCCTGTTAGACCTAGAATATTCTGTCTTGACATCCAGTGATGTTCATGTAAATGTGCATGGTCATTTTTAGCTCAGCATCCTGCATACAAAAAGGCTTGATAATAGTGGAATGGCTGGACATATTATACTGGAATTTTTCTTCCTGTTTATTTCTACAGTTGAATGGGGATACCACCTACAAAATTAGGCATTCAGATGATAAATTTCCTCTTGGGAATGTCTTTCTAGTCAGCTGAGCATCATGAACCTTGGGTCACTTTTTTTCCTCGATCTGAGAGAAATTATTTTGTTGCGCGAGATGATTGAATTGTATATGAGCTACTTTACTTGAAAAGTTATGAATCGGTTTTGAAAAATCGGAGTTCGAAGCAGCTTCTAATATTTTTATTTGTGGTTGAGCTAATCTTTTTTCGTATTATTCTCTTAAAGTTTAGTTCTGTCAGAGGCCCTCTTATGTATTGGAGCAGTCTCTGTAGTTTACAGTTGAATCTGTTCGTCCATATCATTGGAAAGTGTTCTGGGTGTGAGAAAGGCCAGGTGTAAATACCCCAGCCGTGGAGAAAGAAAATGAGTTTCAAGGTTTTACAGACACTAAAGCTGTGGGAATTGAGACTTGGGACGATCTGACTTCGCAGATTCGCTCAGCAGTAATTTTCACGATTTAAGTGAAATGTAAAAATTCTGAATTTCAGTTTCTTTTTTCGATATGGTAGTCACTATCGTGTCAGGCGCTCGACGCACGTTAAGCACCATTTTCATTTATCGTTTCAAAGTACAATACTAGACCTATATACTTACGTGAATTGGATGAGAAACATCACGAGGATTTTTTAAAAAGTTTGTACCTGACAGCCATAAACCAAGTAAAATTTAATTTTTACGGTCGGTATTATTTGAACAGCCATCAATCAGTCACAACTGCAAAATAAATATTTCTACCAAAAATTGTAATTTAATCCATAGTCAACTAACCTTGCTTTTTGATGCTTAGGAGCTTTCGGTAACTGTCATTTTCATTATGTTATATGATAAATCCATCGCAGTCTAATGAAATGTCTTACCAGACGGTCCGTATAGAACTGTGTTCGGAGACGTCCTTGATATGGTAAGAAATTCTTAATCCTTTTCCTCAACTGAACTGGTATTATGGTTATTTAAGAGATTCATCAGAGACGACTTGCTTCTTATCTAGGCAAGTAATACATTGACCATCCTGTTGTTTTCAAACGAGGTATAAGTCATCCACTCGGGGACCCGATGTAATTGTATTTTGCGACCAAAAAATTTGTTATACCGCCGTGATAAAGTCCCAGCGAGAAAGCGTCCATAATAAACATTCTGGGTGCAATTCGTGTTTTTATTAGACTCTGTTTCACCAACCCTTGTCCACCTGCTTTAGTTTATAATTTTCTTAAGATTTTATAGTTATATTTTCTTCAATTATTTCCTAGAAAGTTGCATATGAAAGTAACGGCCTAATATGGAAAATAAGAATTTTACAATAAATATCCAGAAAATATTCCACAATATTTTTGGACTCTGACCGATCAGATGTGTCTCTGCAGGAGTAGAGACCGTTGTTTTAGCTGATTATAAGTTTCTACAGTTTTTAAATGACAACATCCAATCAGAAGCTGTCAAATGAGGCTATTTTCGCATGAGACCATAGATCTTGACCGCCATAAGTCGGTCTGACATGTTGTAAAATGAGACTTATTTCTAATATTCTTAAATCTTTCTGTTTTTTATATAATATGTAAGATAGATTTTCATTTGCCTTGTTGAAAATTAAGCCCTACATTTTCATTATGCTGCCATGGTAAAAGCAGACAATTATGATAATTGTACAGGCCATCTTCATTATAATTATTTATTTTTATACTTATTTTTTTGGTTTGACACATTTCCCGGATATTGAACAACAAGGTAAGTATATGGAAATGGAACTTCTATGACCGTATGACGGTTAATGGTCTGGTAAACTCGTCCAAAAAACAGTTCAGCCAAGTGTTACATTGTGGAGTTCGGTCACGAGTATTTATCAACTAAAAGCCTCTTATGCATTCTGTGAGGGCTCTTCAATGATCTGTTAACTCATATTGGTTTCCCAGTGTCAGGGACCCCCAGTACGGTGGCTCGTATAGGACATGCACAAAATTATTTTTATCTCGTTCCCACGAGATAGTATCTCGTTCCCACGCGTTAGTATCTCGTGGCCACGCGATAATTATCTCGTTCCCACGCGATACTATCGCGTGGCCACGCGATAATTATCGCGTGGGAACGAGATAAATGTAGATAGATAATACAGTAAGACCTACATCTTAAATCCTTGAGGCATGCTTCTATACACTGGATGAAGACTATGGTCAATTATTTGCATGAATTTAGAATGGAATTAATATGCTGAGACCTGAAATGATACAACGGGCACTCGTACAACACTCGTGGGCCATGTTTGTCTGGAGAATGTGTGAGCGGGGAAAGGGGGGGGGGGGGGGGGCTAGTTCCGGTAAAATATTTTTCATAATAAATTTTCACAATATAAATTACCATTGGCGGCGAAACCAAATTTTCATTGGGGGCCCAATATTATACCCAAATAGTATACATATATATGTATATATATATATAAATATATATATATATATATATACATATTTATATGTATGTATATATATATAATATATATTATATATATACTAGTATATATATTATATATATATTATATATACATATATATTATATATATATTATATATACATATATATTATATATATATTATTATTTATATATATATGTATATATATATATATATATTTATAAAAAAAGGGCCGTAGCCTGACACAAATGGCAGGGGGGGATTTGATGGGGTAGTCCCCGACGGGGGGGGGGGTGGTTGGGAGGGGGTCTCATCCTCTCAAGGTTTTGAAAATTTTGGAAAACTGTATGGGTACTACTGCATTCTGGTGCATTTTATTGGTCAATGCTTATTAAGTGAAACAGTACCTCGATCCTCGTAGGGAGATTATTTGTTAATTGTCTGGCAATGGATTCATTTTCACATAGAATATCAACTTTTTCACCGCAAATCCCGGAGTCTGCGGCCCTGTATATATGGTACTCCAAGTACTGAGCAGAAGAGGATATATATATATATATATATATATATATATATATATATATATATATATATGTGTGTGTGTGTGAGGGTGCAAATACCCAATAATAATATTACATGTTTTTATACCCATCATTATGTTTGCTCAGCCCCCCCCCCCCCCCGAAAAAAATTATGGGGGGGGGGGGCTCGGCCCCCGCGCCCCCCCCCCCCCCCAACGGTTTCGCCGCCTATGAATACATAACTGAAGTTTTATTGTAGAAAGAAAAATGTGAAGGGGGAAGAATGAGCAAATTTCTCGTAAAAAGGTCTTCTTAACTCCTCCCCCTAGTCATAATGAAGTGGCATGGCTGAGACCTTTGTTGTTAGCTTCTTTCTTGAGACATAACACAAACCGACATGTTGTTTACCCTGTTCGGTATACCCGAAATTAAATAACCCCAACCCTAGTCCTAAAAAAATAAAATTTCTGGGAAGGTAAAATAGAAACAAGTGTTTCAGCTTCATTTATGTTTGGTACACAAGGGTTTATATCACCCTTACCCTAAAACAAACTCAATACAGTTTTCCATGAACAAATAAAAATGGGCTAGTTGAACCAACGCAATGAAATGGTGAACCAAGGCAATGAAAACTGCTGAAATTTACCTAAAAGCATTCGGCGCAAACACACATACAACGAAACACATACAAACAATTCAAGCTGCATCGACGCTCGATATAAAACAGACCACAGACATTCTTGTCCAAATGAGGGTTTGAGCTATAGCATGGCATACTAACGCGTGGCCACGCGAAACTAACGCGTGGGAACGAGATAATTATCGCGTGGGAACGAGATACTATCTCGTGGGAACGAGATAATTATCGTGTGGCCACGAGATACTATCTCGTGGGAACGAGATAATTATCGCGTGGCCACGAGATACTAACGCGTGGGAACGAGATAATTATCGCGTGGGAACGAGATACTATCTCGTGGGAACGAGATAATTTTCGCGTGGCCACGAGATACTATCGCGTGGGAACGTGATAAAAAATAATTTCGTGCATGTCCTATACGAGCCACCGTACCCCAGTCCGTTCCGAATTATAAATGTGTTCGCCCTAAGTACACCTTAACTACAGACGTATGTGACTTCACTACAACCTGCAGGCAAACAGCAGACGGCCATTCTAGGCGGACAAAGAAATATAGATTGGTTTGATTTCTTTCTCATTAAAGGGTTTATTTGCTTCTGTCATTTTGAAATTACATTATTAACATTCTTTTAAGCGATACAGCTTTTATGTACTTTTATACGTCCAAAGTGGGATCGAGTCTTGCTCCACGGAAACATGCGCATATATATATATATATATATATATATATATATATATATATATATATATATATATATATATATATATATATATATTTGAAATATATCCCATAAGTTTATTGAATGCTTAATTAAACAATTATCGTGACCGGTCACAGTATCGTCATCCGTGACCCTTTGTGCATGAATATTTTGTTCTGTCATCTTTGAATTCTAGGTTTCTAGTGTCATAAACTAGTGTTATCGATCCATCATAATTTCATTTATAACAAGCTGTCACAGAAATAATTATCATATTGTAATTTGACATGCCAGAGTAAAGAAACTCTTCTTGAATAGTTTTTTAATGTCATGGTTACGGGATTTATGTGAATTTAATCAATTACCCAAATGCACTTGGGATGCTTTTAATGATCAAGCTTGAATGATGCGTAAATTTAAGAGAGTTCAACTGAACAACTGATCCGATAATGCATTTACACAAATTTATACAAATTGTATATATTTATTGTATACATATCTTACAAAATTTGACATTTTTACACTAGTCTTTTAAAATTTGTGAATTAAGTGTACAGGAAAATCTTTTTTATCGTGAGCCATTCTCCGTCCAGTGTGGATGAATATGTTATTTAAAGAATCAAGTCCTATATCTGAACTGTATTGATAAACGGTAACATCTCGATTTTTCATAGAAGAGGCAAAAAGCGCGAATTCCACGTTGACCAGGTTGTCCATTTGGTTAAGATCTACGTATTTATGACGTGTGTTGGTATATATGTCGCTGAATGTGCTGAACTTCATCCAAACACGTACTACAGGGTCATCTTTCGGCATGTTATAGACTAACCAAGCGATTTGTTAATGAATACAAAAATGGATTTGCTCTCATTAACAACAACAGGTGACCTTTCAACTGCCGCACATGCGCAGTCACTCATCTCTGTTACATATTGGTTTTCTGTTTGTAAACATGGGCACGTGTACCTTGTTTACTAACAGGTTGTAGATAAACAGGCTCATATACATCCGCCAGAAGGGGGTTATTATAAATGTTATCATCATGGGATGACCTACAATCCATTAATGTGTACCCAGATTAAGCCAGAAATCGTATAAATTCTACAAATTACGCAGGTGAACAGCTGGTTTTAAGATTTCTTGATTGCAGGTTTTCTGTGTTCTGAAGAATTCACAACATATGGTTAAGATATAACACTAAATGTTGTGTTGAGGTTCTTTGTAACTTCGCCATCTTACTTTGGAGGCTTGGATCGAAAAGGCACCTCCGTCTCGAAATAAGAAACTCGTCAAAAACTCTTTGTTGTTCCCTCCGGTTAAATCCCTCCCTGCCCTGGCATTCTTCCTCAGCAGCCTGTTAGGTTTCCGATCATAGCCTTTTCATACCAGAAGCGGATCCGGGGGGGGGGGGGTCCAGCGGGTCCGGACCCCCCTTTTTTTAAGAAACAGCGTTTTTTAAGGGCTTAAGACAAAATTTGGCCGTCTGGACACCCCCCCCTTTTTTTTTTAGACCTGAGGACCTTTTTTTAGGGGTTCCATTTGTCCTCCTGGGTTGGACCCCCTTTTCCTAGATCCTGGATCCGCCCCTGCATACATTTATATTCTCCTAACCGAACAACCGTAAAGCATTATGACAATAATGTGATTTGTTTTCCTGGTAAAAGTAACTAGCAAGGAATCTTCGAAAATACCGTCTTGCTGGAACAAAGCCGAAACTATTGATAAATTACAGTTTGCTGTAGAAATGATCTGGCGGTCCATAATAGAATTGTTACATTTTCTTGTGGCAAGTTTACATTGTCACTCTACATGGTCGTTTGCAGAATCCCAGACAATTTATTTATTCAGTTAAAATCTTTCCATGAATTACGGTAGTGAACAACAAGCCAAGTCACTGTCCCTAGGTTCGTACGGTGCATACCATCCATTTCATATGACAGAACTGCGACTGATGCGGTTTTAAACGGTACAGCAAATGATCATTACCTCCATCTGATGATCACTGTGAAACTATTCCAATTTCTTATGTTAGCATGAGACGCTTGCTCACGGAGGTGAGATTCTAACAAGCACTTGTGAATTTCATCTGTCTTGAATACAAAAAAAAGAGATGGTTTGATAGGAGCTATATCCCTACAATTTCTGGTACCACACTTTTGTGTGCCAAGTTGTGTCTGTATTTTTGTGTAATAACTCCAGTGTATTCATACATTGTTACCAATATGAGCATGCACATATCTTATTTATGTATAAAATCGATAAAAACCCGCAGGACTAGATGAAATACACCTAAAGTTGAGAATAACTAAATATTAAACAACTGTAATCATAAAGTGACTCAGTTAAAACTATTTGAAGTAAATCTGATTTAATAAAAGAATGGTGATTCGCAATACAAAAAATGCGGGTTAAAGTGCGATAATGGCAAAAGTATGACCACTTCATCCGCTCATCTTACAGTCGCGTTTCTCATAAAACAGGTCACTGAGTCTGTGAGCAAAATCGTTGTGGAGCAATAGATGCAGTGCTTTCATCAAAGCATCAATGTCAGGCTTGCTGTCAGCTGTTGACGACGGACTGATTGATTAAGGGAAACTGAAGCCTTTATGGCTGACATCCAAACCTCTCATTAAGACTTGGTCTCCCTGTCTTAAGAACCTGTCGATCAAGTGGCACCTTAATATGTGGAGCGCCAGTCCATGTCTCCAGATTTCCGGGGGCAATTTTCATATTTTCTATAATGGTCCAAGGGTGTTCGAAGTTAATGGTTATACATATTTTATCCACAACAAAACAACGTTCTTTGATAAAATATAAATGAGGTAGTGTATTCCAATTTCAGTGAAGCAGACCAACTGACAGAACAACAATATTTGATTAATTGCAGGCTTTCTTTATTGCAAGATGATTTGTGCAGTCATTTGAAAGAAACCTTTGTTGCAACATGCATCTGATTTTTTTTTAAATTTCGTGTTGATTGAAAATATCCTGCTTCTTGTTTTCAGGTCATAGAGAAATTATATATTCATATTAAATAATTTCCAAATATAAATAAAGAAAATTTGATAATTTTATATTAAGCGGGCGTATAAACACTACAGATCCATAGAATCAATGAGGACTTTTTTCAATAGCAGAAATATCTCGCTGTGTAACTTTTTCTTACTGAAGAAGCTGCCAACAGCTGCCAGTATCGTGGATCCAAAAGAGATTTATTTATAATTTGCTTGCATCTCTCTCAGCATGCCGCTATGTTATAACAATAAAACATCTGCTACTCATCAATTACACAGTCAATCAGAGCTATACATGCATGAAACTGATGAGCACCGCACCTGGGCGTACTTTGGTGAGTATTATATCTTTGATGTTTAAAGAATTAGGAAGTACTTATGTTCTTCTTTGATGAGTACCGAAACTTGCTCCCCCGCCCTTCTCTTTATTAGTGTCTGATCTATCAATAGTTTCGTATTCAAGCCGAATTAAAAATATAAGTCTCCATATTTTGTATAGATATAGCTTGTTTTTAAATGACTCAAGACTACTCTTTGATTGGAAAGAGTTTCTAAATCTTGACGGCAGCAATGCCGAAAACTGCACTTCTATGGTGTTGTTACTATCACAACGATATTGGTCTAAAAAAGCTACCAGTAAGGATCCAATCAACCCAAAAGAAATCTTTATTTTAAAGCTGTCCTAGGGTTTTCAACGGGTAGGAATTGAAAAAAAACACACAGGGAGATATATTAGTATGCAGATTTATGATTGAACCTTTTCCTTATATGGAGGTAATCATAAAAACTTTCAAATTATTATTAGTAATTGAGTGGTCAGTCTGGTTTATAAGTCAGAGCTCCTAGTCGAATTCAGGTATGATGTCCAATGATAACAGCTAATGAATACAGGAATATTTATAACAGAGTAAAGCTAACTTTTTAGAGTCCAAAATTTCAGTTTCCCGAAGAGCTACAAATTAGGATGTTTACATGTAATTCTTGAAAATGCCCATGCATACACCTATTTCTAGCCAATTTCAATAAGATATGAACAGATCATTCTTGCACATGCACAATATATACCCGGATAGTTTTATCATAATCCTGTTTAGCACTCTATGGCTGCAACCATAACTTTTAATGGGCAAAGTATGAGCCATTCAATAAAAACCGCAAAAAAATCTATGTTTTTATTCTAACATGCTGTACTCTGTAGATTATCATCATGGTGTCGACACCTGAGTCTCCGGTAACGCTATCTGGTGTTCTGGGCCGGGCACTACAACCTCTTTCAGTCGCGGCAACAACAAACATAGAGAAAACACCGTCTTTCATATACCTAGTATCACGCTGTTAAGACTTTTGCTTGGCTCTTCAGCAGTTAATAAACACGGTTAAGGTCAATGTAGAAATTTCTAAGCACTCATTCTTACTAGCACAACAATATTCCCCGGCGTTTATCAGTATAGTTAGTCCATGATAGAGCAGTAAAACAATACTAAGACTAGAAATCTGTATTCTAATGAATGCAAGCCTCCTCCACTCACTTATTTGGACCAAGTATTCCCAAGTTCATTCGTGCCTTAGTGACCGTAGAATATTTACTATTCCTTGGTGACGTTCTTGGATCCGGATTATGCGCCGAATCAACACCAAAATCTTATCAGTTCTTCCATTCATTCCCGAAATGCCCTGACGATTTCATGAGATTCCGTTCATGGTTACTTGAATTATGTTGAGAACAAATACACACACACACACACATACACACACGGCGGAGGCACTAACCCTACTCCTGGGTAGACAAACAATCCTTCTAATATCATTTCTTCATTGAATTGGTTACCCATGTTTGTCAATACAGATAAACTGTAATATTTTTTAAAAATCTATATTGAAAGGCTGATAGTATTAATGCTGGAAAATCATGACGTTTTAGAAAGAACAGTACAGCCAAACTAAAATTTCAGGTAACTCCACCGGGGTAGGCGAACAATCATCGTACAATTAATCTTTTCATTGAAATAATTACTTGTTTTCAGGGATACAGATGACCTGATAAATATTTGAAATAAAAATTCATCTTTATTGCAGATATAATTAATAATGAGAAATTACGTTACATGATATTTCGGATCGATTTGGGAGATCCTTTTGGAATTCACTCCCATACGATTGCAGAGAGGACACGTTGCTTGTGTGCTTAAACCAATAAAATGAAATATATCAGCCAGTCGAAGCGGCCTGGGAGTTTGAATAAAGGTTGGCTATCGCATTAACTGCCCCACTCGTGATTTTTAGGGACCTTCATTATCGCCCCCATTAGTAACATTAAGTGCGGGAGTAAAGCCTCGCCTCGGGCGTTCAAATCATGCCCGGATGCTCAGCAGCTAAGTGTAGCTTTAAAGTGTTACAGCTGTAGCACTCAGCGTATCTCCTTACATTTCAGGCTGTCGAAGCAATGCTTCAGATTTCTGCTCGATGTCTTATTTGATATTTCACATTTTAATATCTACGGTCTCTTGAGCCGTGTTTGTTACAAGATTACATGATGTATATTAGCTATCGTGCAAGTATTATATGCTTGCCTCATACGATTCCCTGTATCCCGTTAGTGTAAAGTACTTGCATACCTGAAATATATATCTTGTTGGACAGTGCTATATGTGTATCGAATGATTATGGATCTGACCTTTTATTAGTTTCTATAATATAAATTTTGTGCATGTGGCTTGGCGCATAAATATAATCATAGTATGTATATACTTTATCAGTGTACTGTTAGCAATGAGTTTCAAAATGTTTTTGTCTGTGATGCGTTATAATGTTTCAAGCTTAGCTGACTGTAAGTCATTCATGCGATCATTTTTTTGGTCGTCTTCCGCTTGTCGGGTGTGACATGTCTTGCTATGTCCTCTGCGGAAACCTAAAAGCAGGTCATATTGTGATCCATCCAAACTCAGGTCCATGGAAATTCACACAAAAGATCATATTTCTCATCTTTAAACTTCTGGTGAAATTATCATAAAAATTGGTATACTAAAAAATAATCTTGGAGAAACTGAAGGCTGATATATATAACACCATATTGGAAATATAAATTATGGCACTGTAACCTATATCTCATGTGCTATGGCTTCACTTTCAAATTCAAATAAACTCCATGGTTTATGGTCTACACGTTTTAACAAAGTTATGTTTTTCGCCTCCTTCTGTGCATTCTCCTCTCAGGATTTGGGCAACGGAAACCACATTAAATGCTAAGGTGATTCTGTGTAAACGGGCCGATCCAGTAGGACTGTTTGCTTTGCGGAGGTGTGCACTCAACTAGTACCATTCTAATTTATACCTACTTCCAGATTAAGAATTATTATTCTACACCTTACCTGTAGGATATGATGGCCAACTGATTCACCATTAACGTCCATAGTAACATGTCTACGGCGGCCATGCCAACGGTTAATGCACAATAAAACTGCCTGTTGTCGGGATGTAGTGGTTGTTAACCTTTCATTTTATTAACTAACTATCTTATTTGATCACCAGGTTCCATAGAGTCTTTAGTACTGTATCACTCCCACGTAACTTTAAAGCGTCCTGTCACCGAGAGTTCCCAGTGATTAAGCGGATCCAATTTAGCACGATCTGTAAGAGTCTCCGTGGCCGACGCCCAGGTTGACGCTCCTCAAATGGCCGGCACACTTAGGAAGTTCTATAGATGTTTGATCTGTTGAGAAATTTTTATTCAGAAGCGACAAGCTGGACTAATACCTGTATAAATAAGCAGGTTATATTGTTTACGTCCGGATGTTATTTTTATAAATTTCCTGACAGTCAACACTTGAATGATTCTCAGATTGTCCATATCACGCCACTCTGGAACTCAGGAGCTAAGTGTGTGTGTATTCATTAAAGCCTTAAATGGCGTATTTTTTTCTGTGATATGGCATTCCTTTCAACTGATCTGGCAACCTTCCTTTTGAGGCAAACTATGCGGGTAAAAAGTAGTCTGCCATAAATCTCAACGCCATGTTTGTAGCAGAAATGCGAAACACATCGATATATGCCACTATTTAGTCATTACCACATAAGTGTGTTTAGACGCACCTTGGACAATAGAAACACACGGTTACGTTCACGTTGATTATAGCTACAGGCGCCGTCTGGTCGTAGAATCATTGCTGCTCTCTAAGCAACGTTAAGACGTCAGCACGTCTATCGTATGGAGACCATAAAGGGATTTTTGAATACAAGGAAATTGATGAGCATGGCATTTAAGTGAAAAGTGTTAGCCGTGTCAGCAGGTCAGGAATAAATGTTGGCACGTCACCCGTTTCACAAAGCTAACGTTCTGATAAACGTACGGTTAGGTTACCTAACTGTTGCACATTTCATTTTGCAGAATTTTGTGCTTACAATATATATATATATATCTTCACAAAATGTAATATAAACATATCGTAATTAGAAGTACATTTGAAAAAGATCCAGCAATTTGATGTTTAGAAATCAAGAGTTAAGTAATCTATTCCCACAAAATTCTAAGGGGCTTCTAAATACACCAATGGTTTTGGTTTAAAATGCAGTAACGATAATAAGTTACAGACTGTGTATGTGCATTGTAAACAGATGGCTGTTTCTAGGATTGTTCGTAATTAACATGCTTTTTTCTGAGTACAGGTCTTTAGTCAGGTTGACCTGTAAATTGGCTCCCTTACATTTTTCTTGGATAACATGGGCCACGAGAGGACAAACATGCTTTAGACGACTGTAGGTAAAAAGATGGGTTACAACGCGTCAGTACATTTTGTAACGAGACGTGGCCCTTAAATTACGGAATCAAACATGAACAAAAACAAGTTGAATTATAATTAAACGCATTCCTAAACACAAATATACTGTAACAAAAAAGGGTCCGAAATGATACCAGTATATCACAGAACTCCCATTTCTATCATGGAAACTCCATTACCTTCATATACTAAACGCTATATCAAAGAACATGGAATGATCACAAAAGATGACACTGCTTCAAGATGATAGAACGGAAAACGGAAATAATAACACGGCATGTAGCGTCATCTAAGTACTGTTTATACACAAGTGTTGTTCGCACGCAGATTCACGGAGTGTATACCAACATGAGTGCAACGTCAACAACAACGAGCGGGAAATTATAGGAGCAAAAATCTGCCGTGACAAACGTACTGTATGAGAGTATTTACGGAACTTGAGTTGGTTGAAGGATCTTTGTAAACATTCACGGCGCCCCCTGGTAGATTTATGGTGTTTTTAATGTTTGTTGATGGCTGATTTTGAATTCTTTGAATTCATGCACAGGGGCCGGCAGGTGTAAGGGTATTTGTAACTATTCTTTATCGTTGTCTGTTTAATCTTAACTATGTGTCCGTGCTTGGAAGGTGCATGAACATTATATACAAGTACATATTATAAGTACAAGTATATAGTTAGCGTGTAATATAGGGGTTGGTATGTAATATCAATGTCTCATGCAGCAGGTTCATTTCATATGAACTTTTTAATACAAAATAAATACTATCCCAGGCAAGGTGTGTGATTCAGGGGCCGATTTAGAGGGCGCAAGGGGTGCGCGTCCCACTCTTTTTCGATATCAAACATCTGGGAAATTGGGAAATTGTATTTTACACGCTTAATTAAACAAAAAACAGCAGCGGATTTTGCTGTATCGAGCCGTTTTCTTCCCTTCTCTGCACCGAGGATTATGAAATAAGTTCTATAGCACTCAAGAACATCTGTTTACTGGCTGTATCAGGGTGTTGAGGCCCGCTTTTCTAAGAAACTGTATCCTACCTGTGATTTTGATCAATTAACCACTCTTCAAACAGCTGAGACAATGCAGACTGAATGATTACTATCTATGTAAACACGAGCATGTTTTATTTATGATCTTACACAGCATGCAGGCTTGCTTGGTTATGTGCATTTTCTTGGCGTGAATATTATTGTAGAAAGTACTGATATTGAAAAAGGAAACATAAAGACAGCATTTTCTAACATATAAATTTTATATTATACCTATACAAGTCTGTCACGGGAACTTTTTTTTGCCATTGGGTTTTTATCAGTCTATCACTACCGGTGCGGGTAAGGGGGACTTAACGCATTTCTCTGACGAGCTAAGGCTTGTATTGGTACAGCAGACGTACAAAACATGGTTCACAGTGTGCCGCTGTATTTACACAGTCCATCAAAACAAAAGTCTTGCTTCTGATTTCTTGTGGCGCATCGGCGAACATAATTTGACCCGGATAGATTTTCATTTTTTATGTAGCTATGATTCTGTAGTTATATGATGTTGCAATAATTATGTTGAAGCAGAAAGGACTTTTTTGTATCTCTAACTGAATCTTGTCGTTTTTGAGTAACGTAGAATCCAGTAACGACTCAAGGATATTATGCCTTCAGATTCCGCAAGAAGTTAAACCGTCGTATCCAGAGTATAATCTACAAAATACACATACCGGTATTTGATGTTCGTAACATAAAACAGTTGTCGCGAAAGGAATGAGATTTTGCAAAAACGTTTCCGGGAATTTTCCGGGAACAAATTTATATCCATCCGAATCTAGTAATATCAAGAATCTCCAATGGTTCCTACATCTCATGATGATGATCCGCAATTGTCTGTTCAGCAAATAAATACTTTCCCTTCTAGAGGAAGTACTTAAGTGTGACTTAAATAATCGACTGCATTCTGCAGTCCCGGAAAACAGCTGACCCACCTTGTTGTATCCCCTTACTGCTGTTACAAAAAAAGACGTCTTAATTTTTCATGTTTCATGTGGACCAGAAGACGTTTATTTATATCCACTTTCTATTCAGAAGATTTTTTTTATATTAATGTATTCTAATGATTCTATTAAAGTATTTTTTGTTCACTCTATGATAGTTTACGGTCCGGTTATGAGATGACGAGATTTTCCCAAAGGTGTCTTTTTCTATTATGCCTATATACGTTCAGTTCATGTAAAACGGTTCTGCCTGCCTGTGCAAAAGAAGTATTGCATGTATATATTGTATTGCAAGAGCTGTACAAATGACTTTACTAGTTAGCTCAGATGACTTATACTATAAGTCATCTGAGCTATAGTCGTTGTCCATTGTCCGTCGTCCGTCCGTCTGCCCGCCCGTCCGTCCGTAGATGTGGCACGTTTGGAAACCTTAAGACCTGGGAATCCAAAATTCGGCATAATGTAAGATGTCCCCAAGATCTCCTACCAAGCCGAAAAACCTGGTCTTAGTGACTTCGTTCCTTTGAGAAATTAAGGAAAAACCTCAATTATTTATTAAAAACCTATTTCCACACTTTAGGACTGCCTAATAACAAAACCACTCATCTGTTCTTCCTCATATTTATGAAAAATGTTCCTCTATATAGTTCCTATGTACATGCCATAAATTAAGTCTGTTAAGTATAATTTCAATAGGTTATGGGTCCGAACATAATGGACTTTGTAAAAAATCAGGAAAAATATTTACTCACTTAAGGCCCAAAAAAAATTAAAGGTATGGTTCTCAGGCACCGCCCGCATTAATTTTAAACCCCCGCATCAAAACTTTTTATTTTGATTATAAATAAAAACTTTCAGATTTTGAGCTGATGCCGCTCCGAAATTTCTTTCAAGAAGATAAAACCATACAATTTCCTTTGTTTTTTTAGTGCTTTTACTTATTCAGCAAAATAAAACTGTTCTTTTCATGCTTTTCCCTTATCATTTGACATTTTTATCGAAACATACCAAAAAATTTAAAAGAAAAAAAGCGCCCGCCCGCATTGATTTCTGAAAAAAAAGTGCCTGAGGACCATACCTTTTTTTTATTTTGGCCTAACATGAAAAATTTTGAAACTAGAGTCTGTTTTCCCAAGTATCTAACTATGTTTAATTAAGATTCAATTGTTAACCAAAAATTAGATCTGAATTTTGTAAATTTGTTCAGTTATTATCATAAAAATAAAATCAGTACCTTAAATTTTGCCAAACTTTGACCATGGGACTTTTTTCCTGTAGGTACCATTGATTTAGCTTTCACAGCATGTAAACATAAGTATTTTAATTTGTTTAAATCTGAAATTTGAAAATAAAAGCTTGAAAATAAGGCTAGTTATTGATTTTTTCTTGAGGCTCTATTGTAGTCATCTGCTTTAATAACAGATTACAGATGCATGGTCCCAATCCAGGTCACTGGAAGTCAGCTATGCCAGGGTTTCTGATTTGTTACAGTCACTGGGGGAGATCCCCTGCTGTGACAGGTGTACAGTTATTCTAATATCACCACCCCAATCCCGCCCCGCCCCCCCCCCCCTCGAAAACCCAACCCAATTGTGCAGTATAATTGTTATTGTTGTCACTGTTTCTCCTAAATTGTAATGCTGTTTCCACTCCAATATACAAAAACTTTCCTTGAAAAAGTAATTCAAGGTGTTATCCAGAAGAAGCCATGTTGTGTTTATGTAGCATTTTTAAAGAAATCAGTTTTCTTTTAAATGATTTTAACAAATATAATTAAACCCATCAGTATGCTTAAATTTATAAAATATGAAGCACATTTTTGATAAATTAAGATATAATTTAAAAAAGTGAAATCTAAATCAAGTATTATTTTTAGATATTTATTGTTTTGCAGATTTAAAAGATATATTTTCGTGGTATAAAATAAATAAACATTTGTATGCATGATGTGCTGTTATCTGACAAGATTGCAATTTATGATGATGCAATTAAGAATTATGAATCAACTTTAATATTCAGATTTATATGTTATATTAGAAATGTATAGAAATATAAACCTATAATAAAAAAAAATTGATGTGATAAAAAATGAGGATCTAATACAAACATTTGTTCATTATTTTCCTGCCTCCGCAGAAATGGAGATCAGGCTGTGTTTGCCCTGTATGTTTGTTGTTAATTAGTCATATTTCAACTGTGTACATTTCATAAAACAAAAAAATACATATATATTTAATAATATATATTATACAAACAAAATAGATTCTATTGAACAAATGTGTAAACTACTGAAATGTCAACACTTAATCAATAAGCCAATTAATGATCATTGTAACAGTACAGATCATAAGTTCACAAAATGCTCACATGCTTCAGTTTCAACATTAGGAAACACATGGTCAGTTCACAAAATACTATTTGCAACAACTTCTTGCTCATCAATACAAACCAATCATTTAAACCAACCATTGCCTATATTACCTCTTCCTCTTACATTTTATCTCCATTTGGTATTATTTTAAATTTTTACCTTCAAGGTCAACTTCAGCTGAGCACAGTGACCCATGGGTTCCTTGTTTTGATATGCTATGGTTGTTTTTAACTTTGGACGAAACATGTTTATTCCGTTAATTCCTTTAGATTTATTATTTTAGAAGAAATATTTCGATATATATATTTATATTTATTTTTTATAATAAACTTCGAATTTCATATATATATTTCATATATATGCAAATATATATGTGTGTTTATGTATGTTTATTTCCCCCTTAAATAAAGCAAATATGCGCTGTGTTAACTTACCGTTTGATGACGTATTTGCAGCTACCAACGTGTTTATTGTTCATGATTTCGAAAAGATGTAATGCTTGGAGAAAATGGTTGGAGGGAACAGGACAAAAGTGTGGATAATATGCCCACAATGTCTCGTGACTTTTTTTTAATATGACACATTTTGCAGACATTTTAACTCAGATGAGATACTTTATGGTTATAATTCATAGTGAGTTTCATCAAAATCCGTAGGTACCCTTGACAGTTATGGTGGCGACACCGCAAAGAAATCTGGTGACCTTTGACCTCATTAAATATCCGCGGAAAATGCGGAGAATCGAACTGAGACAAGATACTGTATATTTAAGTATTCATAGAGATTTTCACGAAAAAGTCATAGAATTTACCCGGTAAAGCCTCGGTCACAACCCGCTGCAGTCACTGCATACCGTAGAGTACAGTACTGTTTTTGTGACCGCAGGAATACTTAAGCCTCGGTTAAAACCCGCTGCGGCCACCGCGTACCGTAGATCACTAGTAGGTTTTTGAAACCGAAGGAATAATTATGCGGCCGACGTGCGGGAACGGCAAGGTGTCTTCCTCATTCTCACGGCCTTCGCACGGTAAAGTAAGTTAACCCTGCGGACGCCGCAAGCTAACCTTGCGGAAGCCGGAAAGACCCCTTACGACAGCCGCAGGTACACCGTACGTGTCTCGGGTAGCCGAGTAGGCGTTAAAAATCACACGGGCATCCTACGACATCCGTACGTCTACTGTACGGTGGCCGTACGGAGCCCGTAGGTGGCTGCCTGACGCACCGCCGCCGCATCAAATAATAGTCGGGGATTCACGGGTAGATGTAATGACCCTGCCAATAGGTGATGCGACCAGTCTATTACACGGGCGAATATTGGAGAAGAAGTGAAACTCATGGAGAAAATCAATTAAATCATGCCAAAACAGGATAGGTTCAATTGTAGTTGAAGTATGGGTAGCAAAAGTAAAGTGGAAGCACTGTGAGACACCCTGAACTACTCGAATCAACTGTCAAAAGCAAAATCTGTTACATTTAAAGGAAATCCCTTGTGTTTGCATTTCACTTGCTTGTTTCGTGAAGTCTTACCACAAAAGCACCCATCTTTATGCAATTTGCCTTGAAACAAATTTTATCAAACGTATTTGGACATTTTACATTTTACTATTCGCTACGCCGTTGGTGTATTGAGCACCCAAAGTGCATTTTTGGGTTTGAGTGTCAATGACCATAAATCAAACCTCTTGCGAGTCCGAATCTGCGCAGTCATCACTAAGGCAAAACAGAAATCGTTTGATAACGTAATATCAGGGGAGATGTAGGTCAGTTGCCGGTACATCAGACTTAATTGGTTATTGGTTTTCATCAGCGGCATATTCATAACATCATTAGTAATGAAACAGCACAGAGTATAGTTTGCTCACTGAAGGATCTGAAGACTAAAAGATTAAAAATATAAACATTCTGGTCAGGTATGTCTCTTGTTGCGTCTAAGGGACCGGCTGTCTGGCATCAAGCGTACTATAGTCCGTTCAACACCCCCTGTCCACCTGATTTTTCTCGATTATCTCTACATAAGACAACCTTGCCAACCAAAATTTCCACCAATGGCATAAAAAGGAAAAAGCGTAATTTTTGGTATACCTACTCACGATATAAATATTATTTATTTTACGGCCTGGTTGACATGTCTCATTAATATCCGTGGTTCCTGGCGTCCCTAATAGGTTGCTATTGTTTATCCTCCTTGGATATGGATATAAAGTTATATGACGTAATAGTGAAGCTCATGCACGCGGAGAACACAGGTCTCGCTGTAAACAGGCGTCAGCAGCTCTTGATCATTGGTCCCGTGAATGTTGGTGCCTCTTTAGTAAATCACGTCTATTATGACGACATCACTGTTCCCTAATATGCCCATTTCACAGATTAGTCGCAATATGTCGTTAAAGAATAGACTAGTTACTCATAACTTAAGGTTTTAAATTGTTTGCAGAAAAATTACATAAGGTAGGCTATTATTTCCATAGTAGTTTATAACACTTTTTCCTCTTTCTGCCCTAAGGTCAAACACTTTTGGCATTCTTTGATTCGCAAAAAAATAATCGCGAAAAAACAGGTGGACAGGGGTACTGGAACGGACTGTAGACTGTATGCACGGCTGGTCGTCGATCTATTTTGGATTATTTTCGTAAGGTCAAGTGTCCATATAGCCACGTGGCACCTATTTGATAAAAGGCTAAGCTCTAGCGTTACTGAAAGCTGCACAAGTTAAACCGGAGACTGCATTATGAGTTCTATGATATTCTTTTTGGTCGATGCTCATATCGATCCTTTCAGTCCTTCGAATTCTGAAATGTTGGTGATGTAAGGCTAAAAATATGATTTTATTATTTACATTTGTAGTGCTGCAGTGTTTTGATATTGCTTCTGACCCAGGCTTGAATCTAGTTCGTCTGCAAGTAAATCTAGCACCCAAAAATAAAACTCCACTACTAAATTGACCAGATTACCGCAGAATCTAAGATATAACCTCAGTATGTATATAATGCACTGTTACATGTTAATATAATGTCATATATACATTCCGCTCTGTGTAAAAGTGTTGCCTCAGGCGAGAACACAGGTAGTATAATAGATATTTTATATATGCTTTTCAGGGGTACATATTTGAAATGAATTCCATCAGCTTGCAATTGATAAAATCGTGGGAAATTAAACATTCTCCTTTCTTTAAGGCTCCGAATGTCGATAAGTTTATAGCTAACGACATTGGTTTCATGTCTCATATACATTGGGCTATGGATTTTTCAGAAGTCATGACCTGTCGATAAGACATTACAGTCAGTCTCTGAAGCTCTTCGAGATTTCACTGTTTTCCTTCAGAGTGTGGACGGTGATCGAACCCAGGACCCGGTTTCGAACGCCTTAACCACCATGTCAGGTGGTGCATAACCATGCATAACTAATTAAATGTAACTGAGAAAAAAGTAATGTCTTTATGGTATTTGACTTAATTTGTAACCATCTAGTGTGCCACCTTTGTAGAGTACTTAATCTACCAGTTGTACATTAAGAGGTAATACCAGTCATTTCAACTGTTTTCGTTCGTCTGGTTATACATATTAAAGCCTCACACTGCCTGAAAACAGGCCAAGGAAGAAAGATAGAACTGGATATCCTTTTGCGGAGACAATATTTTAATAGTTATGAAGATAGACAAGATATTTTCACAGTTTGACTTCTTATTTTCGAATTCTTATCTTTCGAATTCATACAAAATATGATCCAGTCATTTAAGTTTAATTAATTTAAAAAATAATTTAAGATGTATCTTTGTCTGTCATCGGTGTTAATGTCATTTGTGTCATTTCATATCGCTGGCAGAAACAGATTTGTACACCGCCCTTTTAGAATAAAATGATGCCAGCAAGTTTTTGATAAAAGTGATTAATTAATAAAATTTATTCATAGAAAAATAAAAAGTCATAGTAATAGAAAGGTTTTGTATTAGCTTACAATTCCCCGCTGCCAGCAACCACACTTAAGTAGTAGTGTGATGGGTCGTTTCAGCAGCCTGGCGCCTGCGCGTTGCCTTTTGTTCCAGAAATGATACTGATAACACAATACTGCTGGAAGCAATCAAGCTGAAAACCGAGGTCCATAAAACCAACACACTTTCGTTGCCGCAGAGAAAAGCCGCTACAATGCTTATAGACCATTTCCCCGTGAAATTTAGATGAAACATGAGTACGGCCCCTCGTATCAAACTTACTCAAGTCGGGCTGATAGAAAGTAGCAGACGTTCAAAAAAGACTATTGCATCACAGAGGAGAATGAAATTTAAAGGTTAAAACAATTAGTATAGGAGTTACAAGTGGCTAGATGTTGCCGTGGGGTTCGAGAGCGCGGGATGCCGGGAGCATATGATTGGGCGCAATTTTTCTACCTCCACCAGTAATGGCTGGAGCGTGACTACCGCAATCATATATCATTTGAAGTGTCAGTGCCATTCTTAATCTTAAGTTACCCTTCAGAGGGATGGCATTTGCTCCATGGGTATGAAACCGGAGATTTACTTTCTGGGACTTTAATACTGAATTATTATAAAACTTTGTGACTGGTTGGATTGATCGCCGTTAAGAGGCCACAGAAAAATTATTATTAGTTCAACGAAGATTAAAAATAATATTATGCGAGGGAGTGAACACAAATTAGAAACATTAACGAGGACGTGGTCTAGTATGTATAGTGGGGTCGTTGGAGGGTATTAATGTCATGAAGGCTGAACATGCTAATGTGCTGTCCTGAGACGTCTGTTCATTAAATATTTATATTTTAACTGAATCTCTGTCTAATTACTCAAAGGCTGTGTATTGCTGAAAAGGTCACGACAGTTGTTTTCCATGACAACATGTGTGGGACCATTTCTAACATAGACTGATGGGAAATTACATGACCTTTGCATATACCAATATTTTGATTCATTTTAAGTCGTTTGCGTTCAATGTGTCCCGTATCTGTATTATTATATTCTGCGAATATATTCAGGGTCCAATTAATTTTTTTAATTCATTGAAATTAGTTCCGTTAAAATAAGTTGAATGAAGTCTTCCCCGTATGACTGAACAGTACTTTCTGGTAGTTTTTTTAGTGACGTCGACTTTGTATCGACTGCCGTAATCAGCTTGAATTTGTAAGTGTGTTTTCATTTGCCGGTGACCATTATGTCACAAACAGTGATCACTGTTTTTCAGACAATCCCATTTCCGTGGTTTTCATAAGATTTGGATGGCAGCCCGACCAGTTGTGGGACCGCGTGCAGGCTGCAATGTAAAAGTAATTAGACGTGGATACACAAGCAATCTTACTGTAATTTTAACTGATTGTTTATATATAGAAAATAAAAAGAAAATAGATGTAATGCAGACGGGGATTTTTTGTTTGTTTGTTTTGTTTGTTTTTTTTTTTTATTCACGCAAATTGTTTGAAAAATGAACATAATGTTAAAGTTTAATTGGAGATCAAATTTATTTTTAATGAATTAATCTTGAAATCTGTTAATCGATCTATATTGTATACGTAAATTCATTACTTGGAATTTCATATAAATTGAACTCTTCTTGCTCTTTCGAGTCGATTTATCCCAAAATTTGACAGCGCTAAGCACTCAGGTGTTGAAGAAATTCACACATGACATCTCACAGGATTCGGACGATTCATTTATAAAGAAACAAGATATTTTTTCCCAAACTGGACATCCGGGGACCTTGGAAAAAGTACAGGTATATAGAAATGTGAAACGTGCTCCATGAGAATTGCTCTCCGAGAACAAACTCTCTCGAGGGAGAGATTTTGATGTCTTGCGGAGACAGGTGCACAACTCTATCAGAGACAGATGTGACATATCTGAGAATGAAACCCCATGGGTCCCGAGATGTTTCGACGTCTTGCTGATTCCCAGAATGCCTTTTTATCAGTATTGATGCGTATCATATATATGAGAGTCTCGTCTTTCATTTAGTTAAATATGACGACTCGAAACCAGCTCATCTATATTGATTAGAATATGTAACTTAAGACACGGAAATAAGTAATTCTTAACAAAACCATCTTTCCACATGGTTCCGTTTATTTTTCATTTTTACAAGTAAAAATTATCCAGCCAGAAATCATCACGCTTTTTAAATATGAAAATGTGTTTCAAAGTGTCTTTGAAATCTGTCCTTGAATTAAGTCAATCTGCAGTATATTGAAATAAAATCTATATTTTTGAATGAAAATTGACATAGGTTGATATTTGGTTAAATATTGACTCAACTCCCATCAGATTTTATTTTTACCATTGGGTTATATTGAAGAAGACAAGAGTTTGTTAACTGGCTTTTTTATTGTGGAAGGCACAAGGATGCTGATTGGTTCTTGATTGTACAAGATACCAGGATGTTGACTGGTTCTTAATTGTAGAAGACTCAAGATTATTGACTGGTTCCTGTTGACTGGTTCCTAATTGTTGAAGACACGAAGATGTTGACTAGTTCTGAATTGCAGAAGACACGAGGATGTTGACTGGTTCTTAATTGTAGAAGAAACGAGGTTGTTGACTGGTTCTTAATTGTAAAAGACGCGAGTAAAATGACTTGTTGATCATGTCCAAGAAGCGAGTGTAATGACTTACTATGTATTGTAGAAGAAGCGAGGATAATGAAATTTTAATGACATTTACTCAATTGAAAATGACGCGAGGATAATTGCTTGTTCCTTCTTAGTTATAGAAGACGCCAGGATAATGATTGGCCGTTAATTGTAGAATAATGAAGATAATGACTTGTTGTTTATTGTAGAAGACCTGAGAGAGACTGGTTCTTAACCGCAGAAAACTTAAAGATGATGACTTATTCTACATAACAGAAGGCGCGAAGGTAACGATTTGTTTTGGAAAATGACCATTTTTTAATCTTAGAAAACGCGAGGATGATGACTGATTCGGAATTGTGAATAATGTCATGAAAATGACTTATTCTTACTTGTAGGAGTCGATATGACGACTTATAATGTATTGAAGAAAAGCGGCATCTGTGGCTCAGGGGTAGAGCGCAGGACTGAAAGCCGGGAGATCGTGAGTTCGAATCTTAGCCGAGGCGGTGAGATTTTTCACGTTCGGCCCCAAACCAGGGTGAGCGCTCTGCATGCTTAATGGGAAGGTTTCACTCACAAACGATTGCGCCTTTCGGGGGCTCCTCGGTGGTATGACCTAGCAATGGGGACGATTACACACCCAGGGCCCCCAGGTGCAATAGTCAACGGGCCTGGTTAACGCCAGGATATAAAATGAGAGGAAGCGTGTGATACTGCCCTGTCACGTAGTCCGAAACCGGAATGGAAATCTGCAGATGTTCATATGTGTAGTTAAGATAGCCTTAAAAAAATAATTAAATATAAAAAAAAGAAAAGCGGATAATGACTGGTTCTGACTATTAGATAAAAGATAAGGTCAGTAACTCTTAATTGTAGAACTCGAGAGTAAAATAACTTATTCCGCATCGTAGAACACGAAAAGACAGTGACTGATTTGGAATGTTAGAGCCTAAAGGCTGGTTCTTTAATTTCAAAAGATCCGGCCGAGTAAAATGACTGTTTATTAATGTTAGAACAAGTGAGTAAAATGACATAAATACCGCATTGGAGAATACGCGAGGATGACTGTATATCAGTAGAAAAGGCTAATGGATGATTCGGCACTATTTAAAACGAGAGACTGGAGATTGAATTGAGTATATTTACTACTAGCCGATACCGGGCTTTTGATCAAGATATGGGGGTATTATTATTTATTTTTTTTATTCTAAATGTTGAAATAGAATTAAAGACTTCAGATCAATTTACTAAAGTAATTGATAGCACAGATTTTCATTTTTGAGGACTGGGTCTTTTACCAAAATGGACCAATTACCTTTTAAAATGCTCAAAGTTCTAGGCACAAGATTTTATTGCACGTCTGTGTGTTAAATAAAAAACGTCAAATTAATCTCTGTCCAGTTTCACTGATTGTTTTTGTGAGCCAAGAAGAGTTAATCTTTTATGTTAAGCGCTTTTTGGGTTTTTTTATCATAAACCCTTAGGGAAGGTGATCGAGGTATGTTTGTGTGTGTGTGTGGTTGCATTTATTTTTTTACTTTTGTGTATACATTTTAACATACATTTAAACCACATAGATCAATCAGCAACACTGTCGATGACTGATTTATTTATTTCCATATTTTCATATTCTTTGTCAATCCACTAAACGTATACTTTCACAGACAATTGGTCCACGACATATTTGACACAGCCTCCAATTAATTATCTACCTTTCCTATGATTGAAACTGTGATTTCGTCAGAATTAAACATCAGTAATTAAGTTGACGCAGAGAGCTACTTCGGGCAAACAATTATGGTTTATTGCCTATCCTTTGGTTCTCAAGGGGAGTTAATTTGGTTCACGCGGACTAGATGAGCTGCACAGAGCCCAAACTGAGAAAACAAGATGCCAAGTGTCCCGACATTACCACTCCACGAGAAGGGTGATCTCCAAGAAAGTTACAAGATCAGAGCACACACCCTGGAGGGATAAATCACACGCAGAGACAAATATGATACTTTGTCAGGAAAATATCTAAGGATTCCCATTCCTCCTGTCCTTAATTTACAGCGCTTGATAATCTTTCTAACAACCAGACCGTCCATTTAAACAAACGACACTTGGCTGGTCTAGGGCCGTCATTAGAAACACGCCATCAGGACTTCTGAATCTAATTGGCGCCATTAGGTTGCTTTCTTGTCTTGTCGGAGCCACTATCTGTCGGTAATTATCGCTGATTGGAACCTGATCACACTCTCCATTAAGGACTCTCCTGAATGTTGATGGACAACAGGGACAGATCCAAGGTCCGAGAAGACAGCGCAGGACAAGGGTTATTATTCCACGCCGAAAAAAAGTGGTTCTTATTGTAAAGAAAAAATAAACATGTCACATTAAAATAAAACAAGTAGAGTGGCATCGATATACCTCGGAAAAAAAAATATTTTGCTGCACTTTTTTTCCAGATACGCACGAAGGGATCCTCCTTTACCATATCCCATCTCTATACAAAGTGTCGTCTAAATCGGTTTGAAATTATCTTATGATATAGCTATAAACAATGAAACAAAAAAAACAACGAAATGAACACGGATGAATAGCCTTGATAAGCTTTGACAATTTGATTAATCTATGATTCCCATTTGCTATAAAAAAGGATAAAAAACAGACCAATGAACAGCATTCATTATGAACCGTCCACCTATCAGCTTACGCAATGAGGGTTTGACCATCTATTCAAAGCATTCGCGCGCAACTGAAAGGACGTGTTGGCACAGATGATCAGAAGAAATTTAGGACTCAATATATATAAATGGTATAATTGAACAAGATATACGCCATCTCCAGGTAAGTACAGTATTATGGCTTTATGTACAATTTGAGCTTACTGCTTATATTGATCCTCCCAAGAGTTATACTTAATGGTGTGCCAAAGTGGGTTAGAAATTTACGTGTCCTCAAGAGGAATTTTAACCAATCTATACAGACGCATACCGTCTGACAGACCGAACTGACACAGGCTACCATATATACATGAACACATATAAATTGTGTGTTAAATTATTCATCCAAATCCCCGTATGGCTTCTTAAAATGTAGAGGCTTACGGGATACTGTCACAACTGTTAGAGTCAGAAGCCTATCACAAGTACTGTGTACCATATTATCCACAGAACCCAGCCTTTCTTCCCTATGTCCTAAAATACCAAGTGGTAGTTTTAGCTCTCTCGCGTCACATGCTCCAGACAGGCAACATTTTTTTATTAACTGTTCAGCCAGTGGTAACTCGTTCACTGGTGAAAAAAAAAACACAAATGTGAAACCTGTGCACTCGTTCTATTTCCCTCTTGATCTTTCAAGCTGTCCTTCAGCCTCGGGATGCCTTTATTAATGGATAAGGCAAACTATGTGCTCCTCTCACGAAGTAAATGTTGCCATATGGCAAATTGTCACGAATACTTGGAGCAAGAAGGTATCCGTGCCGTTGTATTGGTTAAGTATTTTTTCGTCGCCACCGATTTATTTTATTATATTTGCTTTAGTTTGTGTGGGAAGAATGTCTTCATGTGGTTTGGACTTAATTCCGGCCCATATGTGCATCAGATTCATGTTTGGGAGTTTGTCTTACTGTCTCTTTCTCTGTCAGTTTGTTTGTCTGTCAGCATATGTCTTTGATTTTTAATTAATATATCTCAAGTAAGTACTCACGAGAGGCAGAAATTATTATTATAATTTTCTTAAGAAAGGTATAGCAGAGAAAAAAAATGTCGATAAACATGTACAAAAATTTTAAATCCTTCAACTAGATTTAACGTGAAAATTCTGTAATATCAATTTTTTCTTATTTAAATTGATTATATTATAATATATATAGAACATGTTTTCTTACGTTTAAATAAGAAACCTTTGATGTCGATAATGATAAATAGAAATAATGGAAACAGATTAAGAGCTCTAGAAAACAAGACAGAAATTCAAGAATTAAATACATGTACATTTGTTTGTTATTTCTATAGGAATTAAAGCTGTGGAATATTTTTTTTTGTACTTTTTTACGCTATAGTTGAGGTGCACGCTCAATGGTGGCGCTCTGGTTGATTAGATATTTACTATAATATTAAAGAAGCATTCTCTAGTTGCATGAAATTTAACTGTACCCATCACGAGCGTGTTTTTTCATCTTATTTAGGTCATATCCTCTAGTAAACATTGTATCTTAAATATTAGTCAAGACATTTCATCCTGATCACTATTTTTATAACCTGGTGTCTCAGGGATAAATTGCTTTGATATAATTCGTCGGGGTTTTTTTTTCAACGGCTATTTTGTTGTTTTCAAGTGCGTTTGTATGAGCCATGATGTACCTGATCCCGAGGTGCTGCTGCTGTGTGTAAACAACAGAATACCTGCGTCCGACGCACAGAAATGCCACATCCGTGCATTATTTGGCCCTTTGAGCACCTGGGTGAAGGGATATTTCTTAGATTTCAAGCGTTTCATGACAGCCCCGTATGTTAAAAAAGTTTTGCCCAACTAGATATATCTTCTTTAAATGAAACCTGTCTAGGATGTGTGCTCTCCCATCTGCTTTTAAAAAATCAGTGTAACATTTCACAGCTAATAGAAGATTATAAAAACTGGCATTATACTTAACGATCCACGTGATATAGTAAAGAAAGAGATATATTTGTACCCGATGTTTGGGTTCATCTCCTTTTTGTATTAGATTTTGTATTAAACAAACCGAGATCACCACAAGAGAGGTTCTTTTATACACCCAACATTCATTCTTACAGTGTCTTTTTTTGTATCTATAAAATGATATATTGTATTTTATATTGTGTTGATATTTATGATTAATTGTTAATATTTAATTGTAATACAATTGGAAATGCAGACAGACGCTATTTCAATTTAGACAGTGGGTCTTATTCGGGGCGGTCCTCATTTTGTGTCGAGGTAATCGCCTCCGTTTTTATGTGCATAATCATAACTTACCTTACGCTAGTTTTTTATATGGGCTCTGTTCTGAGCTATGACAATGTGGTACCTTCCAACAGAGTATGTTCACAGGTGTTACCCTGGCATTTCATTTATCGTATATGTAGTTAGTAATTTGCAACAACGGAAATAATCGCGGTAGGGGGTGATGTATTTCAGAAGTAAGATTAGTTCTTGTTTCAATCTATTGGCTCTGTTCCGAGCTTTGACAATGTAGTATACCTTCCTATTAGGGTATTTATGATCTCATGTGTTACCCTGACATTTCAGTTATCGTATATGTAAGTAATTTGCAGTGAGTCATTTGCAACAACGGAAATAAATGCGTGGGGGTCGTGTATTTCAGAAGTAAGATTAGTTCTTGGTAAAATCTATTGTGTGAGAATGTTTCATCTTCTTCCTGTTTACACATAATCACAGTTCATGTCAGCAGAGTCGAGTGGTTATTATTACCTCTATTACCGCCCTGAATGTTTTGCTTACATGAGAATCACGTGTAATGTTAACACAAGTAAAACTGATATGCTCATTTAATTGGCAATAATGTTTTTTTATCAATTGTAAAAATGCATTAGATATTCAGATTGCATCCCTGACAAACCCCGTTTTTTTAATCACGAAGATGCTTTAAACATATTCATCATTTAAATTATTTAATTAATTTTTTTTCCAGCGTAAATTTATATTTAAATAAATTTAAAGAAATAATCCTGAATATTTATATTATTCACACTTTTAAATTCTTTGGGTAACAAGACAGGTATAACAATTCGTTCGATAATACGTGGCTTTTGGCGAGAAAATATCATCCTTGGAAATATAAATCATCGCTGAGGAAATACATCCTGTATACTCTGCTTAATTTTTGAGGTTTTGTCAAATCCAGAGTACAATCCTTGGTAATTTTTTATCAGGACAAAGGCTCAGAAATCTGTAATGGGCACACATGAATAAATCATCTAATGATATTATATTAAGTAAAGTACTGGACGGGTAAGCTTCCAACGGGAAGCAGGGATTTTAGTTGTACATTCTCCCGTCACACACACTGAGATAAATGAAAAAGACTGCCAAGCCTTTAAATATCACGATCTGGTCGCCCGAAGAGGGAGACACTGCCAATGTGAAAGTAGAAGGTTCATGGGAAGGTTGACCAGGCAGGATGTTATTTTAACTGCGTTTTTATCAAGTAAAAGGGTGTAATTTTCATACAGTGTACCCAGAGAAGCCTGTATTATGGCATATTTGTGTTCATTAGACATGTGACACAGGGAAAGGGTCAGATTCCATTGATTTTTCTTCATTAAAGATGTGCCATTGCGGGAAAATTGCGCCGGCTCCGAAAAGTGTTGGCTCTGTTCACAGCTTTTGCCGAAAGTGTTTTTGAAGCCTTAAAATGCTACCTAGAAAAGATAACTGTTAAAATTCTGATGAATCTATCCATCCCCTGGTTAAAAAGAGCAGACGGACTACATCACCAGGTAATGCAAAAGCCCGACAGAGTCGACAGGTTACCATGGCAACACACCTGTCAGGTTAACTTGTTATATTGAACTTTATTTGAAATCCTTGAAAGATCCTTTTGTCGTCGGCCTTCATATGAGTCCTACCAGACTCGTTTATCTGAAAGCTCTCACCCGAAGAGTGTTACCCTGGTCATCCGGGAGCCAGTGATTAAAATAGATCGTATTCGAAATATAAATATATTCCCTCAATGCCTCCCAAAGGAGCCTCCAAATCTAGTTAATGTCATAACCGCGGTCTGCCCACAATGACTGAAAATCCTCAGGAGGCCCTGATCTTATTGTTCGCAAAACATAGCCCTGTGACCTTTCAAACTCATGCATTTTTGTTACTGTATTTTGCAGGATAAATCATTTACCGTGCTGCTCGACAAAGCGACGGCTCAGTTTCTCGGATTCATCCGGATATGAAACCTTAATCAAGCTTAGTATTGATACAAAGCACTTTGCACGCAACTTAAATAAGCTGGGTAGTTTTGTGTATTTAGATTTAATGTCTTTCCAAGACAATGGCCCTTCATTTAGTAATATCTTAACAGCTGCTTTATAGGATAAGGGCTCGCTTACTTCAAAACCTGAATTTTACTGATAACTTAAAAAAAACTCTTGAACCAGCAGATCCGGTTTAACTCACTGAAGAGGATAAATAAAAAAAAAACAGTGACATATATGTTAGTGTCCAGTGTTCCCTGGCAACTTTTTCGCAACACTGTTCAGACCCCTACATGTGTATACCCCAGCTTACTTTGCGAGGAGCAAAATATGTATAGCAACTTCTTTGGAACAAAGCTGAAACTCCTTTCTCTTAATATCAAGGAAAAAGCCAGATACCTACGATAAATCCCTGTCATACTGCAATATGTATAACACATTTTTGCGCTCATATTAGCAGAAATTAGAAGAGAGTTTATCTTCGTATCGTATTTCCAGTTGTTATCAACTTCTGGCTAATTCATTCCTCATAATTATTTGAGATGAGTATACTCGTTATTTAAGGTATCAGACTTGGAGTACGCAAATTGGGTGCCGACAGGGATTAAACCCAGCTGTGACACGCTGGTTGACGGTACAACACAAATGTCTGATCTCCTGATTCGCAACTTGGAAGTTAATACGGCAAGTGAATAAAGCTTGAAAGGACAACTGGTTATATATATGGCAAGTGACTATATCTTGAAAGAACAACTAGTGTATTCAGGCAATTATATTTAATTTTATAGTATCTGAAACCGACATGACATCAGAATTGGATGGCAGGAATCTCATACTTTCATATATTTATTATACGTTCATATACGTTTTGATTTATTCATTTTTTTTTATTTAAAAAAACTCATTGGTGTATCGTCCTGCCTAGACGGAAACAAATTTCATCTTTTTAACGTTTCATAACTTTTTATCACGCTTTATCTGGTAGGAGTAAAAAACAAAAGTGTTAACACTCAGAGTCACATTCAGCCTAGCAATACAAGAATTCGGAAGCCAGTCTGGTCGTTGCCTCGCATCTAAAGTCGTTGCTGAAGAGAGCATCATCTGCCACGCCAAAGGGGGTTCACCCGGTAGAGCAAAAACGGCAACGCATCCTGTAACAAAAAAAAATAGTGGGATTGTATAGGACACAGTCCGATGAGCAACGCCAATATCCATTTTGTCAGCAGTGATTCACTTTTCAGGTTGCTGCTAGTGCTGGTTCCAGTGAAATGGAAGCATAGTCCATTCTACCTGCATCTATGTCACAGTAACTAAATTAATAAACAACAATCCTCTATAGAAAGGGAAAAGATATAATTTAAAGATCAACTATAAAATTCTGGTTGCGGGCTCTGTATAACTGAGCAGTCATAATGTAGTCAACTGATGAAGAATCAATTGCCAATTGTATATAGGTCTCTCCACCTGTATTAGCGCCCGCCGCTTGGGTCTCGCCCTGTGGTCTTGACGTCTGGTCGACCCTGATCACTACTGTGTTCGCTGTTTGTGCCAGGCAACCTGTTTTTTTCAGTCCCTTTGTAGTGTGTTATCGAGAATTCGCGAACAATTTCCAAATGACTCGTATCGCCCTATATAAAGGAGTGACCCTCGAGACGCTCCGAGGGCTCTTTAATATATCTTCAGATTCTGGCTGTTTTACCTCCCAACAGCGTAATATGGATTTTTGGAATTCTTAGCGATATCCGTCGTCATACCTGCCGTGAACTTCTGTTGGGCGCCTGGAATTTTATTTCGAGTGAACCACCATGAACTTCTGTTGAACAGTAAACTGGACATATTTATTCTGAATCACCCGGAACATCTTGTGAACGCGGAAATCGTTTGCGCTACGGTTAAGTCTTTATTTGTGTTACAGGATATTCCAGGGACTTTGTTTAGCTGTTATTATGTTGTAATCCTATATTTTCGTTTGTTATTGTACATATTGTATATAATGCCATGTTTGTAATGAAAAGAGCACCTTCTCAGCACATATAACGTCTTATGTTTAACTTGGAGAAATCGGGTCTGAACTTTTGTGTTACGCTTTAGTCAGATTTGCCGCATGATAGAGGACCGTAACAAAATATATGTATATATATATATATATATATATATATATATATATATATATATATATATATATATAATTTTCCGTAAAATTTATTTATTTTATTTATATATAATTATTATTTCTTGTATTTATTATACTTCCGTTGGAGCTTATGGAATGCTACATAATGAAGAAACCTTGCCTTTTCTTGCGTGATAAATAAGCTTGAAATTGAAAAGAATGCAAGCAAAGTGTAATCAAAGGTTATCAATCAATCACTAATTTTCCAGGTATTAAGCATACGGATTGTGTTTTCAAACGCAGTGGCAGTCAGCAAGCTTTTGTTTATTTTACTAAGACAGTGTTGTGTAGTATACGGTTAATGAAGCATTGGGTGTAGCTACTCCCCGCAGGGCAATTGCTGTCATCAGTCACTTCTTATCAGTCACTTTGCTAGAGAGTCCCTGATTAATGACCAAGTGTGTTTTGCCTTGGATTTTAGATATAATGTTCCTGGGGGGGGGGGGGGGTGGATGAAGGTTCGATAAGGGCACGAGGTTGTGATTTGAGAGTAGTCCCAAATTTGAGGATATGCCCAAAGCACCAATCTATCTGTTGACAGAATTTCGGGACTAACTGACCGTTCATTAAAAAAAAGCACCACGAGGAATGCTCTGGGGAAGGACAACGCCCATAACGTTGAATTGAAGTAGTATGAGTACACGCATGATACACTGAATAAATTAACTCGAAACGAAGAGTAACGTGGAACGACCGTCGATACAGGGCAAGTTATTGTTATTTTATGTACATTTTACTAGTTTCATATATTTCTATCTGCTCTTGCATGTTTCTAATACTACTTGAAACGAAACACATCTGAAGACCGATTTCTTAATCTAAAGTCAATCAAAAGAGACGACGCACTGCGCAGCATCCTCCTCATGCAAGAGTACGGCTCTCCTGACAATGCATTGTGGGTAAAGACATCTTTTTCCAATGATGCACTCTGGATTCTAAATATTACAGCGTAGGCACAAAATATATTGATGGAGTAAGTGTATAATAGCTGGAATAAAATGATTTCAAGGTCAATTACATGTTCTTGTGGTAAGACCCTAACATAATAAGTGATCTTTGGTAAGTCTACACACGTGCAGTGTATACGCAAGACGTTTTCTTGAATTTTAAAAATGGAGACGGGCATCCCAAAATGCCAGCAGGAAGAGGCTGGCTTTGAACAGAAACGACCTCTGGTGGTTGGGTGAAGAGACGGTATAGTCAATATAGACCTCGTCTCGGGTATCTTTATCCTTTCAGGCCGCCGTTTAATTTTACCTCGACTTAAGAGATATGTTTGTGGTGGCGCGGGATAATTGAATTTGTATACGTGGACTATACTTGAAAGGTTACGAATCGGTTATAAAAAAGGGATCACTCCAAGTCGGTCAAGGTATATGAGTGTCAGGGTTTTCCAACGGGCTGACATTAATGTTCAGCACTGTCGGCATGCAGACCAAGGTAGCTAATTTAGGTACATTATCTAAAAAAGTAAAGACTCCTTTTAACAAAAACATGCAGTATTGATCCAAATATATTTATAGGAGGGTTTTGTGTATTCGTTCATGTGAGTTCAAAATAGCTTATGGTATTTCTATTTGTGGTTGAACGAATTTTCTCTTTTATTATTCTCTTAAAGTTTGGTCCTGTCAAAGGCCATCTTATGAACTGGAGCAGAGTCTGTAGTTTACAGTTAAATCTATTCGCC
The DNA here is from genome assembly GCA_026874595.1 of Sipunculus nudus. Lineage (NCBI taxonomy): Eukaryota > Metazoa > Annelida > Sipuncula > Golfingiida > Sipunculidae > Sipunculus > Sipunculus nudus. The sequence goes on along the minus strand of CM049306.1, from coordinate 44,199,782 downwards.
CATTTCATTTGAAAGTGTTCTGGATGTAAGAAAGGCCAGATGTAAATACCCACAAGTCGTGGAGAAAGAAAATGAGTTTCAAGGTTTTGCTGTGGTAATAGATTCTTGGGACGATCTGTCTTCGACCTGCGACTTGAGACGTCTCGTCTGCCTGGGACTTTGGAAATTCAATCTGGGATAACATGGGAAAACACACGTTAAAACAGCGCATTCACTGACAGCTTGTATTACTCTGTTATATAAAATGGTCTATGGTTACATGGGTCTTTCGGCAGACAAGATTCACTCAGCAGGCATTTGCACCATTTAGGGCGAAATATAGGAATTCTGTACTTCAGATTCTTTTTTCGATGTGGAAGTCACCATGGTGTCAGATATTGAGGAGCCTGAAGCACCATTTTCATTTCTCGTTTCAAAGTTCAACAGCAGGCCTATATACTTATGTGAATTGGATGAGAAACATCAAGGAATTTAATCAAAAGTTTGTACCTGACAGCCATTAACCCAGTAAATTTTAAACTTTACAGTCTGAATTATGGAAACAAGCATCAATCAGTCGCAACTGCAAAGAAAATATTTTACCAAATACTGTAATTTACTCCACAGTCAACTAACCTTGTTTGTTGATGGTTAAGAGCTTTCGGTAACTGCTAGTTTCATTAGGTTTTAAAATAAATCCATCTGTCTAATTAAATTTCCGACCAGACGGTCCGTATACAACGCTGTGTTCGGAGACGTCCTTGATAAGGTAAAAAAATTCATTATCCTTTTTCTCAACTGAACTGTTATTATGGTTATTAAATGGATTCATCAGAGAGGACCTGCTTCTTATGTAGTCAAGTAATACATTGATCATCTTGATGTTTTGAAAGAGATATAAGTCATCCACTCAAGGACCCTGTGTTATTGTATTTCGTCCAAATAATGTGTTATACCCCCATGATAAGCCCCAGGATGCGTCCATAATTTAAAAAAAAATTTGAGTGAAAGTCGTGTTAATATCAGACTCTGTTTCACCAACCCGTGTCCACCTGCTTTAGATTTTAATTTTCTTAAAAGTTTATAGTTTGATAATTATTTCCTAGAAAGTTGCATATGGAAGTGACGGTCTAATATGGCAAATAAGAATTTTACAATAAATATCCAGCATATGTTCCACATCTCTTTGTACTATAACCGATCAGATGAGTAAAGACTTTTGTTTTAGTAGGTCATTTTTTACAAACATTAAATGACAACAGCTGTCAAAAGAAGGCTATTTTTGCGTGTGACAATAGAACTTGACCGCCACTAGTCGGGCTGATATGTTGTAAAATGTAGACTAATTTCTCATATTCTTAAATCTTTCTGTTTCTAAAATAATATGTAAGATAGATGTTCATTTATCTTGTTGAAATTTAGGCCCTTAATCTTCTCACCTACATTTTCATTATGTTGCCTAAATAACGTGGTATCGTCGATAATCTTAACTTTAGCTACAGTCTATGGTAACAAGTCGATCATTTCCTGTATCCCGTACGGTAGGGTAGGTAAAAAACCGCAGGGTAAGCAAAGGATGTTAGAATGAAAAAATCTCAAACATGATAATACTTTAAGAAACACAAAACTATACTATGGTATATAAATAAGTCCCTTTAAAATGAGACTGACAGCAATGTGGCAGCCAATACAAGACAAAAGAAATACTAAGTCAAATATATATAAAAAAATTAAAAGCTGTGGCACTGACACTTAAAAAAGTATACATTTCTTCTAAAGAAATATTATCTTGGCACAAGGTTTGGTATGCTATTTGAAAAACAGGAGAGTCCTTAGAGACATCCGAAACCTTATATCTACAGACATCTATGACCCTGATGTCCGTTATAGCATAGGACTGAGGTGAAACTATGGCCTAGGGAATTAGCATTAAAAAGCGGCTCAAATTTACCACAATCAGGCCACTGGTATCATTATTTTGTCCGAAACAGCCGCCAACAGGCATCAACATTTTGTTTATGCCACCGGCCCGTCGGGAAACATTTCGGTATCCCTGTGACCCAGTCCGTCATTTGATCGGATCAAACTTATGAAGCAGCTACAACGGTAATGGTAATGTCGACAACAATCCATTTTAGTAGGGGGCTTAAATAAAAAGAATTACAAATATTACATTGGAATTTAGTCACAAAATGTTAAGTTACTTGTTTTTTAAGTGTTTTATTAAAATAATTGCTGGTTGATATATAATGCCAAACATCATATTTTCATTTATGTAAGCCGAGTACTTAAAAAAACGATAAAACGAGTACTTTTATACTAATGAACGCAAGTTCCGACCGCCCTAACATAAGCACAGAAATTATTTTTTTCTTATATAAGAAAGACAGTCTGAATTTTCTCGAATGAATGTATTTTTATTTTTAAAAATTTAGCAACTCTTTCTTTTCAAAAGTAAATAGCCTCCACTACACTTGCGTATATTGGAGGCGACAACCGTAAATAATGTCAGCTTTTTTAACGCTACGATCCTGGATAATCCCCCCCCCCCCCCATTCTCCTCTCTCTCTCTCTCTCTCTCTCTCTCTCTCTCTCTCTCTCTCTCTCTCTTTTAAAAAAATACTCAAGGTAAAACAACATCACTTTGAAAAAAAAGTATTGATCTTGAACGTAATGCCACTTAAGCCTGGTAATATTACTTTTTCAACTTCATAAGCGGACGTTTCCTAATAATAATAGAATAATCAATGTCCATGCTTAAGTATTGCAAACCCTATTTACTGAGTGGATTGTTTATGGCCAAACAACGCCAGATCTAGGGTAGACAGATAATTTGCAGGTACTCCCGACAAAACATTCGTTCGGAGTTATTACTAAATAGGCTTACGATGACTTAAGAGAGTCATCAAATCACGTTATATACGAAGATTGGCCGTACTCACTATGAGCTGCTAAGATGTATTCTTCCTTGTGAAGATGACGTAATCCATTTCAAATGAAAACTCATCCATTGTCCACCTGGGAACGTGGTTACCAGAACAGCGTGGCTATAAACAGTTAAGTAGCTTATCTGGACTAATTTATGACGCACTTTGGCCACACGTGGAAGAGAAGGTGCGTCTGTGCAAAAATGTGGCAATAGTATAATACATGGAGTTGTTTTAGGGGCACACTTATTTACGACAGGCGACCTGCGTGGCCTGTTATTCAGATAAACGTTTGGTAGGCTTACCGGGTACCTGGTATGTCAGCTTGGAGTGCTTCAGAAATAATATTGTTTATTATCGAGTAATAGGTTTCGTTAACAATTTCAGTTCAAGAGCTTCATTAAGATAGCTTCATTGTTTATGATGAAAACAAAAGAAGAAATTAAGGGGTCTTTTTCGAAGCTTTCATATAAGCCACTGCAGCCTACATCTGATAAATTAATTGTATTTGAGAAATATTTTCAAATACATCATGCAATAGTAAACATGGAGGTTGTTTCTGCATATTCAGCCTCAATAAAAAAATACATACATGGATGGAGATATCATTCTGGGATATTTTTTTCTTAAATGCTACACGGTTCAGGACATCATTAGCTTATAAAGGTCACATATAAGTTGCTGCAGTTTCACAACAACCAAGTACTGTCGAGTTATTACCAATTTTACTTTAAGACAAATTTAATAATGTAACATTTTTTATTAAGTATTCATATTCAAGAGGGTCCCCGTGGTTGAATTGTTATGTGAAATTCATGTAGGCGGTGGATATCGGACTGGCCTACAAAACTTCCTTGAGGGAAAACCCCGGAGACCGCGGTTAATTTGTTTATATCCCACTTTATATAACTGTGCATGAATGGTAATTATGAATATAATGAATTTCTTTTAACCCAATTGAATTTAAACATAAAATAAAGAAATATGAGCCGCAGTATAAAATTTATAACAAAAGTCCATACTTGCTTAAGCGGTTCACCCGGTCCTAGCTAATGGTGGTGACAGCAGATCCGTGAAAGAGGATCCAAATCTGGGAACAATCGTGCACGTATCTTCAAGAAAGGTCGTTTTATGGGGCCACGTGTAGGTGGAATGGTAATCAAACAGAGAATACAACATGCTTTTAATATATTAGACTTTTTACTGTTTATATCTTCACATAAAAGCAAGCGCATATCACAGTATCACTTCGAAATAAAAGGCAATATAAATTGATATATTTATTTCACATGGATTGTACAATAAATAAGAATAACTATTTCAAGGCACTCTCCAAGGATCTGAGGGTGAAGTTTGGTAGTCTGTAGGGGTGATGAAAGACCACCAACCTTGGACATTCAACTGCAAGCCACTCTCATAGCCACGCCGGGGATCAAACCCGGATCGCCAGCGCAAAGAGCCGAGCGTTTTACTTATCGACTGACCTCTCACCATTGCGCAGTATTCGACCTTTCGTCTCTCTGTTGTTTACACGCCATCCAAGTTTCAGCATTAAAAATGGATTTTAATGTGATTTTGCACACGCGTGCTGCATTCTATATAAACACAATAAATCTTTAGAGAAAATCACTTTCATATATATTAATGTCAATGATTGTCTGAGGATTATTTGAGAGTTATCGATGGGATTTAATTATTTGAAAATGAAATTTTGCACTAAACTAACTTGATCTGTTTACACACTTTTGCTTCACAAAAGGTGCCTGTATATTTCAAGAGATGAACAGAGATCATTTTCTGTAAATTTATCGTTAAGTTCTGCAGGCATAGAGTATAACTGGTTGATATGGTTAAATTTGCGTCGTAGATGGTTGCCTCTATATCTAGTTCTTAATAAGAATAAATAGCGGTTTAACTGAAAATGGCTTCGCACTATCCAATGCACTGTTCTATTCCGTGTTTTCATAAGGAAATTTATGCATCGGCCTTGACTGAGTCGTAATCAATTCTAATCCTTAATCTATGGAGGTAGTTTATTGTTACATTGAATGAGTGCCCTTCATTGTCGGCAGTCACTGTTCGCCAACCCTTGTGTACATGAATACCAACGTCCCTGGGCTGGACAAGAGAAACTGAGGAGGTCTTGGGTAAGAGAGTGATATATGGAAAATTAATCTCTCACTATTTCTAACCTTGCATTCTTGAATGTGTGTATATCTGCGACCATCAACTGATTGTGAGTCTCTGGATCACCCTCGATTTTGAATTTCCCCAGCCACTAACAGATGTACTAGTAGAAAAGAGGCGATACAAGATGTTTGAAAAGTTATATTTAAGGCGTTTCTGAGCAGAAAATGTCACATTTTGAGTAGACTCAAAATAAGGGAACCAGCATGTTTAAAGATCCGATATGCTACGACGGTTGGGGAGGAGTCCACCAGTTATTATTATAATGCCCCCCCCCCCCCCCCCCGAAAATTGGTTCAAGTGCCTGCAGTACACATCCTTATATGCACGCTGTAGGGATTAGAAACACCTTACGATCTCCAACTGCAAAACGGTGAGAACACACTGAAGCCTAATCACGGATATTTATTTAGACTTGGTTGTAAAAAGTCAAATTATAAACCTAAGTTTAAATAGGTGTATTTCCCTAAATACTTGGGAAATATTTAATGTGCAAGGCTACAAAAACGTTTTCACCGGCTGTTGGCTGTATGACCAGCGACTGATTCGAACAAAATGCACACCATTTGAGGTGAAAAATAACAATTCCTGTTGCAAAATGTTTCTTGCTTGGGATCCAAATAAGATACTTATACTAGGACTCAAAGGTTTAATTTTCACTTTTTTTTTAAATATCATAACAAAGCTAATTTTAGAGACGTCTTTTCATTTTCTGTTATAATACCACTCAAACATTTATAATCAAATGTTATTTGTTATAACAAGCATTCAAATCAACATTTTTTTTCGGATTACCGCTTGTAAACCTGGAAATGATCGAAACTGGTGCTACTTCTCCACGTAAACCATTACCGCGTTATAACCTCGTGACGAAAATTAAAGGTTCCAGAGCTGATTAATATGAAAAACCTCTACCTCTGAAACTGGTAGCATCTGTTTAAGGTTAGAAAATTCTTAAGGTTACGTTTTTCATATTATGCTAATAGATGCTTTTTGTCCGTTAAAATGTTTCTCTTTTCATACTTCGCAGCTGTGATTTATTTGAGGTAACATCTGTGTGGGAGCTGTTTGACAGCAACACACTACTATATAGTTTTTATTTTCTTGCTTTAAATTAATAAATTGTTGGAGGTGGTATGTGGTCACTGTGTGCTCTTACTTAATACATTTCCTCGTTCATCATGTTTTATCGTTTATTATACTGCATTTTTTAATGTATATTCTCCTTTAATATATTCCTCTCTAATTTAAAAAAAAGTAAACACTTTTTTGGCGGCCAGAAACAGTTAAGAAAAAAACATTTTCTGGTAATCTTATGGTAAAATTTGTCAAATGACAACCCTGGGAATAAAATGGATTAAATCAGAGTAAACCACAAGTGAAACAGACATCCTTTACTGCCCAGGGGTGAACCACCTGTAACACCGAAATGTACATGCGCATGGCAAGGAGGATTTCAGGAATATTGTCATCTTGCCAGTATGCATGCACCTTGTATCTAAGAGCATGAATTGTTTTTAGTTATCTCCGTCAAGGAGAAATTTATATGATGACCTAGTTAAAAGCTTTACCTTGTAAATACATGTATCTTCTTTATGTATATATTTTTACTGCTGCTGGAGCTATTTGCTTTTTTTATCACTTGCCTTCACGGTTCTTCGAGATGATTAGCTGTACTTTCCTCTCTGAGTATAATTTAAAATATCAATCTGGACTGTCATAAACAAATAAAATACACATAAATTCTCTTAATCCTGAATACGCATCTGTGAGTGGAAAGGCAAGTTCTAAATAAAACGCAAGACATGATATGTTTTTTTAAAGGGACATAATCAGGAGCAATTATATACCTTTCCTTCCACACCATTAGTTCAGTTTTGCTTTATACAAAAGTTTCCAAACAAAAACATACAGTCTCACACAGTCTCGGTACCTCGCGTATGGCTGATAAGCACCTTGTTTTGGCTCTGCGTGTTTGTAAACACAGTTAATTGTGTTTGTTTACCCTAACATGGCCGCGTGACCGGGGGTCCGATTATGAGCCGCAACACGCGGTGTTTCAGTCAGAAGGAACATGTATTACATTTTTGGGGCCATGACAGTCAGGGCATGTCCTGATTGACACTAATTGTGGCTGCGCGATGCACCCATTTACATGAGTAAGCACACGATTTCAAGCCATATTTTGACAGGTACAGATTTATTTTAAAAGGGAAAAGTTATTTTTCGTGTTAATTCAACATGCTTTATAGGTCATTTGGCCCCTTTAAAGTGTTTACGATTCCGTCGATGGAGGCCGAGATACGCTGAAAATGTGTTTTGTGAATTCATCACCCTGAAAAGGCCCTCATTAGACGTGTAGTTGATTGTATTCTGGAGCCTCATTTGGTTCCGTGTTTAGGTGTTGTGATTTTTGGAGAGGGTGTCACGGTAGAGACAATTTTGTCAAATAGAGGGAGACAAATGTGACGTGTAAAAATCAGATTTTCCCAAGAAAACCTTAAACAATAAATAACCCTTGACACTTCTTTCATTATTACATGTGGAAGTCATCCAATCTTCTCACTAATTACCTTACCAGGTTCTACTTACGTTAATTAAATTTGCAAGTAATTACTTTATAAAGTATTGTCGCCAAAAATGCCTTGAAAAAGACCAGCTGGCTCTCTTTAAGGAATGGAGGGAGGAAATGAGGCTGTAAGTTAAGACAAATAATGTGGACCGGACACAAACCATCGAAATAAATAACTATCCACACAGACAAATATTCGAAACCGCCCCAGCAAAAACCGCCATCTCCTCGTATCTCTTTACCGTCATAAGTCCGCGCAGATGATTGGGACGGAGACATGTTTTAACGTATTGCGGTTTAGAAAAATAAAAAAAGAAAGCGATTCCTCATTCTGCAAGGGAAAAGGTACTTAAACATAAAGCACAGAAAAAAAACTCCTTTCTTTCACTGTCTTGCAATTGAGAAAATTCATTCACCGGTCATTTCATCTGAGGTCATTGGTCAAGTTTATCGATTTAATGACAATAATTAAATCTAGATCTAGAAATTATTAATTTCATAAATTAAATCATAGCAACAGCCGAAGCAACTTCCAGGGCTCTGTTCCACATTTTCTAATTAATGCATGCCTTCATGCATTGGTTGAAGATGAAAATTTAAAACTTTAGCACCAAAATTACTAGATGCTTGACTGAAAAAAGTTTGACTGTCAGTAGAGACATTGTCTCGGGTATATTTATGCTTTCAGGCCGCCGTTTGTTTTTAGCTTAGTTGATTGAAGTCACCTGAGTTATAGAAATCACCCTATTCCGTCGTCCATCTGTCTGTCCGTCGTGCCGTCCGCCTGTCCGTCGGTCCGTGAACAGGGCACAAATCGTAACTGCTGGACCTAGAATATTCTAAATTAAGATCCAATAATGTCCATAAAATGCTTCTTTGAAATCTGAAATAAGGTCACTATGACCTATATTCACTGTGCTATGGTGTTTGAAAGTAATCCGAATTTAGGTAAAAAAATTGATACGAAATCTCCAATATCTGAATGACTAATGCATTTATTGCCATGATTCTTGCCATGCAAATTGATCATGGAATGTTTCTTCATTTCCTGATGTCTGTTGGCGCACCTGTAATTTCCTCTTATTTTACGCATTTTTTCTATATTTTTAAAACCTTCAGACGAAGCAGTCAGTCCGTTAATAAGACAAAAAGCTTAACCATTAGACCTAGAAACTTCTATTTCTTGGAAACCTTAAATTAGGTCATGGTTACCTATAATTGCTGAAAACAGGCTGAAAACATGATTGTGAGCACCCGGTCAATCAATTAGACACAACTTGTACCATAAAAAAGCTCATTGGAAACCTGAAATTCGGTCACTATGACCTATATATTCTCCAAGCTTTGGGGCTCGATAGTATCCCCTCCCCCCAGAATATTTTAAAATTTAGTACAAACGCTTTAATATCTGAAAAACTAATGCATTGATTGCCATGTTTTTTTCATGCATATTGATCATGGAATGTTTCATCATTTCCTGAAGACTGGTTGCGCCACCTGTATTATTTTTTTTTTATTTTTACGCATTTTTCCTCTGTTTTGAGACCTTCAGATGAAGCAGTCGTTAACATGGTACAATCGTACTGAAGGTCGTTAACATGGCACAAATCGTAACCGTTAGATCTAGAATCTTCTAACTTCATATCCAAGGAGGTCCTAGGCACATCTCCAGTCAAACTTTACTGTTAGACCTAGAATATTCTGTCTTGACATCAAGGGATGTCCATAAAAAATATGCATGGTCATTTTTAGCTCAACTGACTGCATACAAAAGGGCTTGATTTCATGGGAACGGCTGGACAGATTATCATTAACCTTTTTCTTCCTGTTGGTTCTGAAGAACGTTAATTGCCACAGTTAAATGGGGAAACCACCTACAGAATTAGGCACTGAGATGATGAATTTCCTCTTGTGGATGTTTCCTAGTCATCTGAGCATCATGACCCGTGGGTCACTTGTTTACCTCGATCTAAGAGAAATTATTTTGGTGGCGCGAGACGATTCAATTGCATATCAGCTACTTTACCTGAAAAATTATTAATATGTTTTGAATTCATATGAATCCAAGTCGATCAAGGTAAATTGGTGTCAGGGTTCTACAAAGGGCCGACATCAATGTTCAGCATTGTCGGCATGCAGACCAAGGTAGCTAATTTAGGTACCTTAACTAAACAAAGGAAAGAATCCTTTTAACAAAAACATACAGTGTTGATCCAAATATATTTATAGGAGTGTTTTGTGTATTCACTATATGTGAGTTAGAAGCAGTTTATAGTATTATCATTTGTGGTTGAGCGAATCTTCTTTTTTATTATTCTCTTAAAGTTTATTTCTGTCATAGGCCCTCTTATGTATTGGCGCAGTCTCTGTAGTTTACGGTTGAATCTGTTCGCCCATATCATCGGAAAGTGTTCTGGGTGTGAGAAAGGCCAGATGTAAATACCCCAGCCGTGGAGAAAGAAAATGAGTTTACAGGTTTTTACAGACACTAGCTTTTTGAATTGAGACTTGGGACGATCTGTCTTCGACCTGGAGCTTTAACAGCTTTAACAGATGACAGCCATAAACCAAGTTAAAGTTAAATTTTACGGTCGGTATTATTGAAACAGGCATCAATCAGGAAATATTTACCAAAAATTGTACTTTACTCCACAGTCAATTAACCTCGCTTGTTGATGCTAAGGGGCTTCCGGTAACTGTCATTTTCATTAGGTTATATGATAAATCCATCGCAGTCTAATGAAATTTCCGATCAGACGGCCCTTATAAAACTCTGTTTTGAGACGTCCTTGATATGGTAAGAAATTCATTATCCTTTTTCTCACCTGAACCGTTATTATGTTTATTAAATTAGATTCGTATGTAGTCAAGTAATACATCGATCATACTTTGTATTGGAACGAGGGATAAGTCATGCACTCTTGGACCCTGAATAACTTTTTTTTGCGACCATAAATATGTATTATACCGCCGTGACTAAGCCCCAGGTCACGTCCATAATAAAAATTATCGGTCCAAGGTGTGACGAACGACCCACCCACTGACCTGTTCGGCAACATTTTGGACTGAGCGATCAGACGTGTCCCTCCATGAGTAGAGACCGTTGTTTTAGCTGGTCATGTTTTTTTACAGTCTTTAAATGACAACATCCAATCAGCAGCTGTCAATTGAAGGTGTTTTTGCATAGATTTTGACCGCCATAAATCGGGCTGATATGTTGTAAAATATAGACTTATTTCTCATATTCTTAAATCTTTCTTTTTCTGAAATAATATGTTCATTTGCCTTGATGAAATTCGGGCCTTTCTTCTATTTTCTATCCTACATTTTAACAGGTTGCCGTAATATCGTGGTAAACGTAGGATAATGTTAACATGAGGCTACGATCTATGGAAACGATTCATTTCCTGTATCCCGTAAGAGTTGGCTCACGCTTTTAGTTCATTTTGGCTGAATACAAAAGACTCCCTGCAAAGCCATCTCAGCATTCGAACTTACTATATCCTATCCCCCAGTTTTTTTTATTATTATTATTTTTTTTTTATTTTATTTTTTTGTGGTTTTGTATATGAGTAAACATACTCTAAGTATGTATCATTACAAGATCGCGTGACCAGAGGTCCGATCTTGCGCATGCGTTATTATTTATGCTTGCTTTGCAAATGTGTTAAATGAAACACTGATTCGATCTCCGATAAACCTAAATTGGTACCAGCTCTTATCGCTAAATCCCTGAGAAGCAATAAGCGATGTAAGTCTTCAGTAAATTTATGGGTAAGACCACTGCTAAATGCTGCCGTCACTGGAAAAGACGGTAACCGTCCCCAAACCACTGCACTGCAAGAGTCGTCAAAAATCCGTAAATTTGTTATATAATCTTCCGCGAGATGGCATTACCCGTCAGAAGCGTTGCGACACCGTGAGAGCAAGTTTGATGGCTCTGTCAGTCTTAACTGAGGCATCGATTGGGCCAGTCTAATGGCGTCCCTTGGAAGCTAGTTGCCATTTATGTACAGGAGTAAGGAAAGGATTTAGAATGAAATAATCTCACATATCATAATGTTTTAAGAAAAAACACTGTACTATGGTATATGAATTTATACGGATTTTTTTTTTTTAAATAAGACTGACAGAGAGGCGGCAGCCTCTACAAAACAAAAGAAATACTAAGCCAAATATATATATATATATATATATATATATATATATATATATATATATATATATTTAATATTTATCAAAAATAAAAAAAGCTGTGGCACAGATACTTAAAAAAGGAATTATTTCTTCGTAAAGGACATCTTGTCACCAGGTTGGGTATGCTGTTTTGAAAAACAGGAGAGGCATTTGAGAGATCCGATACAGAGCATGTAAAGACATCCGCGACCCTGGTGTCGGTTATAGCATAGCTGAACTAAGGTGAAAAAATAGGCTTGGGGATTTGAATGAAAGCGGCTACAATTTACCACAATCAGGCCGCTGGTAACAATATTTTGTCAACAACAGCCGCCCACAGGCATCAACATTTTGTTTATGTCACCGGCCAATCGGGAATCATTTCGGTATCCCTGTGAACCGGTCCGTCATTTGGTCGGATCAAGGAATGAACAAACCATTTGAGTAGTGGTTTAAACAAAATTACAGAACAAAAACAGAATTACAACTTTTTAATTACAACATAGTTAAATAATGTTATGTTACTTGTTTTTTTTTTATTATTAAAATGTAATTGCTGGAGGATATATAATGTCAAACAATATATTTTAATTTCTGTAAGCCGGAAAGGTGAGAGAAAAAAGGAACACTTTTACTACTGAACGCAAGTTTCGACCGCCCTCACAGAAGCACAGAAATAATTTTATTCTTTGTTGGCCTGCCAGTCTGCATTTTCTTGGATGAATATATTTTTTATAGTAAAAATTGAGCAACTCCGTTTTTTTCAAAAGTTAATCGCCTCCATTACACTTGCTTTTATTGGAGGCGTTAACCGTAAAAACGACAGCTGTTTTAACGATACCATCCTGGATATCCCCCCCCCCCCCCCCGATTATCTCTCTCGCTCTCTCTCTCTCTCTCTCTCTCTCTCTCTCTCTCTCTCTCATTAAGACACCAAGCTAAAACAGCATTGCTTTGAGAAGAATTATTTGTCTGGAGCGAAATGATACTGAAGCCTGGTAATATTACTTTTCAACGTAATAAGCGGACATTTTCTAATAATAATAGAATAATCAGTGACCATGATTAAGTATTGCAATCCCCATTTACTATGGGATTGTTTATGGCCAACTAACGCCAGATCTACGGGAGACAGATAATGGGCCGGTACTCTAGACAAACCATTCTTTCGGTGTGATCACTAAATAGGCTTACGATGACATAAGAGAGTCATCAAATCGTGATATTTTCGAAGATTTACTGTACATTTACAGAGCAGTACTCACTATAAGTAAGTAAGATTTATTCTTCCTTTCGAAAATGAGGTAATCAATTCCAAATGACAAATCATCGATTGTCCCCCTCAGAATGATGTTACCAGAACAGCGTGGCTTTAAACAGTTAAGTAGCTGATCTGGACTTATTCATGGCCACACGTGGAAGAGAAGGTACGTCTGTGCAAAAATGTGGCACTAGTATGATACATGGAGTTGTTTCATATTAGGGGCACACTAAATTATAACAGGCGACCCGCGTCGCGTCGCCTGTTATTCAGGTAAACGTTTGGTAGCATTACCAGGTACCTTCTATATCAGCCTGGAGTGCTTCAGAAATAATATTGTTTATTATCAAATAACTGGTTTCGTTAACAACTTCAGTTCAAGAGCTTTTAGATAGTTTCATTTTTTATGGTGAAAACAAAAGACGAAAATTAGTTCATAATTAAATTGTTCCCTTTTTTGTTTGTTTTTTTATTTTTATTATTTTTTTTTCCAAAGCTCTTATATAAGCCACTTCAGCCTGAATATGATAATTGCATTTGAAAATTATTTAAAAATCATGCAAAAGTAAACAGGGATGTTTTTGGTGCACATTCAGCCTCAATGATGTATATGCTTGGATGAACAAATTATTCTTGGCTATTTTTTCATCCAATGCTACACCGGTTCAGAAAATCATTAGCTTATATATAGATTGCAGTTTTACACAACCCAGTACAATCGAGTAATTACCAATTTTATTTAAGACAAATTAAAGTAACATTTTCTTATTAAGTGTTCATATTCCAGATGGTCACAGTGGTTGAATTTTTATGTGAAATTCGTGTAGGCGGTGGAATTCGGACTGCCCTTAAAAATTTACATTAAGGGAAAACCCGAAGGTCTTCCCGCCGTTACTGCGTTTACATCCCACTTTTTTCATTGTGCATAAATGGTAATTATGAATATAATATATTTCTTTTAACGCATTGTATTTAACAACATATAATAAAGTAATAGTAATATGAGCCGCAGTATAGGATTTATAAAAAAAATCGATGCTTGATTAAGCGGTTCACCTAGTCCTTGATAACGTTGGTGAAAACAGATCCAAATCCGGGTACCATCGCGCACGTTTCATCAAGAAAGGTTTTAGTGGATCGCGTGTGGGCGGAATTCCTGGTTATTAAACAGAGAATACAATATGCTTTAAATATTTATTAAAATACTTTACGTAAGACATTTTTTGTTTATATATATATATCGTCATATAAACAAGCGCATTTCACAATATAAGTACGATATAAAAGGCAAGTTAAAATTCATAAATTTTATTTCACATAGAAAGTAAAATTAGTTAGATTAATATTTTTCAAGGCACTTTCCATGGCTCTGATTGTGACGTTCTTACACTAAAATAAATAGCGGTTTAATTAACAAGTGCTTCGCCCTATCCAATGCACTGTTCTATTTGTTCTCAGTGACTTCATAAGGAAATTTATACCTTGGCCTTGACTGGGGGCGTAATCAATTCTTAATCCTTAATCTCTAGAGGGGGGTTTCCTGTTGCATTGAATGAGGGTCTTTTATTATCGGCAGTCACTGTTCGCCAACCCTGGTGTACATGAATACCAACGTTCCTGGGCTGGACAAGAGAAGCTGATGAGGTATTGGGTAAGAGAGTGATATATGGAAAATTAATCTCTCACTATTTCTCCCTTTGCATTCTCGATTGTGTAAAGCCTCGCCCATAAAATGATTGTGAGTCTCTGAATTGTAACTGACGGATCACCATCCATCCTGAATTTCTCAATCCACGTGGCCTACAGAAGAACTGGTGGAAACTGGGTGATACAAAATGTAAAATAAATTATATTTAAGGTGTTTCTTAGCAGAAAATGGCATATTTTGGATAAATAGGCACTCAAAATAAAGAAACCAGCTTGATTAAAGATTTAATATGCTACGAGGGTTTGGGAGGAGTCCACCAGTGATTATTATATTGACCACCATCTCATTGAGATCCAAATAAGATAGGTTTACTTATACAAGGACTCAAAGGTTTAAATTGCACAGTTATTTTTCAAATAACATAACAAAGCTTATTTTAGAGACGTCTGATCATTTTCCGTTATAATACTAATTAAAAATTTATTATCCATTGTTATTTGTTATAAAACAATTGTTTGTCAGAGAGCTGTTTAATAGCAGCACACTAATATATAGAGATTATTTTTGCATTAAATTAATTTATGGTTGGAGGAGGAATGCGGTCACCGTGTGCTCTTATTAATATATTCCCTCTTTCAATATATTTCCTCCTTTATAATATTTCATTGTTTAATGGATTTTCCTGTTTAATATATTTCCATAATAAAAACATGTTTCATTCTTTAATATATTTCCACGAAAGTTCAGCGACCAGGAATAGATAAGAACAAACACATTCAAGTAATCTGTCGTGAAAATTGCCAAATTATATAAGTTGTACGGACCCCCTTTACTGACCCGGTGTGAACCACCTGTGACATGGAAATGTACAAGCTTGTATCAAGGAGGTTGTCGATTTCAGGAATATTGACACTTTGCGAATCTGTTTCTAAGAGCATAAATTGTTAGAAGTTATCTCCGCCAAGGAGTTTACGTTATCGTCTGTGCTTGTGGAGCAATTAAATCAGAATAACATAAGGATATTATCTCATGATTAATGAAAACTTATATGATGACCTTGGTAAAAGCTTAACGTTGTTAAAACCCTCTTAATGTGTATATTTTAACTGCTTCTAGAGTCATATCCTATTTTTCTCATTTGCCTTTAGTGATTTATGAGGTATTTTTATGTTCAGTCATCTCTCGGTATAATTTAAAATATCCATCTCGACTGTCATAAACACATAAAAACACATTTACGTTTTCTCTTAATTCTCTTAATCCTGAATACGCATCTGTGAGTGGAAAAGGCAAGCTATCAATTAAACGCAAGATATGATATAGTTTTATTATAAAGTGTTTACGATCCCGTCGCTAGAGGCCGAGGTCCGCTGAAAACGCGTTTTGTGAATTCATCACCTTGAATAGACTCTCATTAGACCTGATTGTTGTCAGGTGCTGGCCAGCTTCATTTGGTACCGTGCTTAGGTATTGTGTTTTTGGGAGAGGATTTCATGGAAGATACAAATTTGTCAATCAGAGGGAGACGAATGTGGCGCGAAAAATCTAATTTTCCCAGAAACACTTAGAATATATAACCCTTGTCACTTTTTTTCATTATTATATGAGGGAGTCATTCAGTCGTCTCACTAATTAGCTAACCAGGTTCTACTAGCTTTATTTATGCTTTCAGGCCGCCTTTTTTTAACTCAGCTGACTGATAGCCATCTGAGCTATAGCAATCACCCTTTTCCGTCGTCCATCTGTCCGTCTGTCGTGCACTCTGTAGCTCCACATGTACGTCCGTCCGTTGACAGGACACTTATCGTAACTGCTGGATCTAAAATTTTCTTACTTTACATCCAATGAGCTCCATAAAAAATCCTTTTAACCCTGAAACAAGGTCACTGTGACCAATATCCTCTGAGCTATGGGGCTCGAAAGTACCCCCAAAAATAAGTTTAAAATTTAATACAAAAGCTCCCAATATCTGAATAATTAATGCATTGATTGCCATGGTTCTTTCCATGCATATTGATCATGGAGCGTTTCTTCGTTTCCTGAAGACTGATGCCGCACCTGTATTTATTTCTGTTTTCTACGCATTTTTTCTCCATTTTTTAAACCTTCAGATGAAGCAGTCAGTCCGTTAACAGGGCACAAATCATAATTGTTAGACCTAGAAACTTCTAACTCTAAAATCAGGGATGTCCTAGGCCAATCTCCTCGGAAACCTAAAATTAGATCATGATGACCTCTATTTTCAAACTACAGGCTGAAAACATAATTTTGAGCATTCGGTCAGTCAGATTAGACACATATTGTACCGTTAGACCTAAAATCTTGTAACGTTGTTAACACCAATGGAGGTCCATAAAAAAATCTCATTGGAAACCTGGAATTAAGTCAATGTGACCTATATCCTCCTAGCTTTAGGGCTCAAAAAGTACTCCCCCCCCCCCCCCCCCCGAACCGTTAAAAATTTGATACAAAAGCTTTAGTATCTAATAAAAAAAATTTGCATTGATTCCCATGTTTATTTTCCCTGCAAATTGATCATCAAGCTTTTCATCATTTCCTGTTAACTGGTCTCGCCACCAGTATTTTTTCTTATTTTTATTCATATTTCCTCTTCTTTGGGTTTTTCAGATAGAGCAGTCGTTAACTTGGCACAAATTGCAACCGTTAGATCCAGAATCTTCTCACTTCACATCTAAGGAGGTCCTGGTCATTTTTAGCTCAGCTGACTGCATTCAAATAGGCTTGATGGCCTGACATATTATCACGAATGTTTTTCTTCCTGTTGATTTTGAATGTTAATTGCTACAGTTTAATTGGGATAAAAAAATTAGGCATTCAGATGAAAAAATTCTTCTTGTGAATGTCTTCCTAGTCAGCTGAACTTCATGACCCATGAGTTCCTTGTTTACCTCGACCTTAGAAAAGTTATTTTGGTGGCGCGGATTGATTTAATTGTATTTGAGCAACTTTAATTGAAAAGTTATGAATCGGTTTTGAAAAAAAAAATAGGAATCTAAGTTTGCATGTCAGGGTTCTCCAACGGGCTGACATTAATGTTCAGCACTGTCGGCATGCAGACCAAGGCAGCTAATTTAGGTACCTTATCTATAAAAAGTAAAGAATCCTTTTCACAAACATACGGTGTTGATCCAAATATATTTATAAGATTGTTTGTGTATTTACAGAAATGTGAGTTCAAAGCAGCTTATGGTATTTTTATTTGTCGTTGTACGAATCTACTTTTTTAGTATTGACTTAAAGTTTAGTTCTGTCAAAGGCCCTCTTATGTATTGGCGTTGTCTCTGTAGTTTACAGTTGAATCTGTTCGCCCATATCATTGGAAAGTGTTCCGGGTGTGAGAAAGCCCAGATGTAAATATCAAAGCCGTGGAGAAAGAAAATGAGTTTCAAGGTTTTGCAGACACTAGCTGTGGGAATTGAGAGTTGGGACGGTCTGTCTTCGACCTGCGGCCTGAAACATCTCGTCTGTCTGGGACTTTTAACATTCAGTCTGGGAAAACATGGGAAACCCAGGTAAAAGCAGCGCATTCACTGAGAGCTGGTATTTTGATTTAGTTTGCTTCTTCCGTAATAAAATAACATGTACTCTGCATCGACACTTCTGTTATGTAGATGGTCTATGGTTACATAGATCTTTCGGTAGAGAAGATACACTCAGCAGGCATTTGCACGATTTAAGTGAAATATAAAAATTTTGTATTTCAGTTTCTTTTTTTTCGATGTGGTAGTCACTTTGGTGTCAGATGTAGAGGAACCCGATGCATGGTAAGCACCATTTTCATTTCTCGTTTCAGGGTACAACAGTTGGTTTATATACTTACGGGAATTGGATGAGAAACATCAAGAGGATTTTTTAACAAAAGGTATAAACATTACAGCAATTCAACCAGTTAAATTAAAACGTTTCGGTATGTATTATTGAAACACACATCAGTTAGTCACAACTGCAAAGAAAATATTTAACCGGAATTAATAAAATTATTATATTAAATAAAAAAATAATTTACTCCACATTCTACTAACATTGTTTATTGATGCTTAGAGGCTTTCGGTAACTGTCACATTCATTAGGTTATATGATAAATCCATCGCAGCCTAATGAAATTTCCTACCAGACGGTCCGTATAGAACTCTGTGTTCGGAGACGTTCTTGATATAGTAAGATATTCTTCACCCTTTTTCCTCTACTGTTATTATAGTTATTAATTAGATTCATCAGAGAGGACCTGCTTCTTATGTTGTCAAGTGATACATTGATCATCCTGTTGTTTTGAAACGAGGTATATAAGTCATCCCCTCAGGGACCCGGTGTAGTTGTATTTTGCGACAAATAATGTATTATACCGCCGTGATTAAGCACCAGGACGCGTCCAAAATAAAAAATTCTGGGTGCAATTCGTGTTTATATTAGACTCTGTTTCACCAACCCTTGCCCATCTGCTTTAGATTTTAATTTTCGTAAAATTGTATAGTCTCAATTATTTCGTAGAAAGTTGCATATGGAAGTGACGACCTAATATGGCAGTAAGAATTTTTCAATAAATATCCAGTATATGTTCCACAACTTTTTTGGCTCCGCCCGATGAGATGTGTCCCTGTATGAGTAGAGACCGTTGTTTTAGCTGGTCATATTTTTTACAATCTTTAAGTGACATCATTCAATCAGCAGCTGTCAAATGAGACTATTTTCGCATGTGACCGAAGATCGTGACCGCCATAAATCGGGCTGATATGTTGTAAAATGTATACTTATTTCTCATATTCTTAAATCTTTATGTTTCTTAAACAATATGTAAGATAGATGTTCATTTGCCTTGTTGAAAATTAGCCCCTTTAAAATAATCTTCTAACCTAAATTTTTATCATGTTGCCTTAATATCATCATATCGCCTATAATCTTAACATTACCTACAGTCTATGGTACCGAGTCGATCATTTCCTTTATCCCGTACGAGTTGGCTGCCGTTGTACGAGTTTGCTTACGCTATAAGTTCATTTTGGCTGAACACAAAAGTGCTCTGCAAAACCATCCCGGCATACGAACTTACTATCTCCAATTAACTTTTTTTTACGTTTTTGTGGTTCTGTGTATAATAATGTGTAAAATAAAACACTGACTGCATCTACTGATAAACTTAACACAGTACCAGCTCTTAACACTTTAATTCTGAGAAGCCCGTCGCGATTACTTCAGCCAGCGCCAGTAGTATATGTATCACATGTATTACATAGATTTAAATCGCAATATTAGTTGCCGACTTGAAGTGCGATATAAGCGATGACTGAATCATGTAAGTCTTTTTGTAAATTTCTGGGAAAGACCACTGAAAACTGCTGCCGTCACAGGAAAACCGTAATCGTCCCCGAACCAATGATCTACCCGAGTCGGACAGAAATCTTAAATCAGTTATATAATTTGTCGCGAGATGGCAGTACCTGTCATCAGCGTTGCGACACAGTGAGAGCAAGTTTGATGGGAAAAAATATCTTATGTGCGGCATCGACTGAGCCTGACTAATCGCGTACGGTGGACACTAGTTGCGACTTATTCACAGAAGTAAGCAGGAGTAAGCAAAGGATTTTAGAATGGAATAATTTCAACTATCATAATATTTAAAGAAAAAACAAAACTGTACTATGGTATGTTATATAAATTAGTCCCTTTAAATGAGACTGACAGCAATGACACAAACACTACAAGAAAAAAAAAGAAATACTAAGCAATATATATATATATATATATATATATATATATATATATATAATTAAAAAACTGTGGCACAGACACTTAAAAAAGAATTATTTCTTCTAAAGAAATCTTATCTTGGCACCAGGTTGGGTATGCTGTGTTGAAAAACAGGAGAGGCCTTTTGGACATCCGAAACATAATATCTACAGACATCTGCAACCCTGGTGTCGTCAATAGAATAGCCGGACTAAGGTGAGAAACAGGCTTGGGATATTTGAGTGAAAGCGGCCCAAATTTACCACAATCAGGCCACTGGTATCAATATTCTGTCCACAACAGCCGCTATCAGGGATCAACATTTCGTTTATTCCACCATCCCACCGGAAAACATTTCGGTATCAAGTTATGGAGCAACAACAACGGTAACGGTAATGTCGACAACAAACCATTTCAGTAGGTGGCTAAAATAAATAGAATTACAAATATTACATTACAACAAAGTCACAAAATGTTTTGTTACTTGTGTTTTAAGTGTATTATTTAAAAAAATGCTGGTAGATATATACTGCTAAACACCATATTATCATTTCTGTAAGCCGGAAAGATGAGAAAAAAGGAGCACTTTTACTAATGAAACGCAAGCTTCGACCGCCCTCACAAAAGGACAGAAATTATTTTTTCTTATGTTATCATGCCAGTCTTAATTTGCTCGAATGAATGTATTTTAATTTGAAAAAAAGCAACCAACTATTTCTCTTCTAAAATTAAAAGCCTCCACTACACTTGCTTTTATTGTAGGCGACAACCCTAAAAAAGTCAGCTCTTCTAACGATACCATCCTGGATACCCTCTCCCCCGATACTCACTCTCTCTCATTCTCGCTCTCTCTCTCTCTCTCTCTCTCTCTCTCTCTCTCTCTCATTTAATCAATAAGATAAAACAATATTGATTTGGGATGAATTATTGGTCAATAATGTAATGCCACTGAAGCCTGGTAATATTTCTTTTTAACTTAATAAGTGGACGTTTTCTAATAATAATAATAGAATAATCAATGCACATGCTTAGTTATAGCAAACCCCATTTTGTGCGTGGATTGTTTATTGCCAAATGACGCAAGATCTAGGGTAGACAGATAATGGACCAAACAATTCGTTCGGAGTGATTACTAAATAGGCTTACGATGACATAAGAGAGTCATCAAATCGTGTTATATTCGAAGATGTACAGTACATTCACAGAGCAGTACTAACTATAAGTTGCAAAGATTTATTCTTCCCTTTGAAAAGAAGGTAATCCATGCCAAATGACAACTCATCCATTGTCCTTCTGGGAACGATGTTACGAGATGTTAAACAGTTAAATAGCTAATCTGGACTTATTCATGGCGACCCGTGGAAAAGAAAGTGCGTCTGCGCAAAAATGTAGCACTAGTATAATACATAATTTAGGGGCACACTTAATCACAACAGGCGACCTGAGTGGCCTGTTTTTTTTTCAGATAAACGTTTGGTAGCCTTACCGGGTACCTGGTATATCAGCTTGGAGTGCTTCGGAATAATATTGTTTATTATCGAGGAATTGGTTTCGTTAACAATTTTAGTCCCAGAGCTTCATTTAGATAGCTTCATGGTGTATGGTGAAAACAAAGGACGAAAATGAGGGTTTGTTTCCAAAGCTGTTACATAAGCCACTACAACCTACATATGATATATTGTATTTGAGAAATATTTTCAAATACATCATGCAATAGTAAAGAGGTAGGTTGTTTCTGAACGTCCAATTTCAATGTAATATACATAAATGGATAAACAAATTATTCTTGGATATTTTTCATTCAATGGTACACGCTTCTGGACATTATTAGCTTATATAGATTACATATAGGTTCCTGCAGTTTTACACAACCCAGTTGTATGAAGTCGAGTAATTTCCATTTTTACTTGAAGACAAATTCTTTAAAGAAACATTTTTAATATTTATTCATATTCCAGATGGTCCCAGTGGTTGAACTTTTATGTGAAATTCGTGAAGGCGATGGAATTCGGACTGGCCTTCAAAACTTTTATGAAGGGACAACCCGCTCTTCCCGCCATTACTGCGTTTACATTCCTCTTTATATCATTGTGCATAAATCGTATTTACGAATATAATACATTTCTTTTAAAGCATTGAATTTACAACATATAAAAAAGTTACATGGGCCGCAGTATAGGATTTAAAAAAAAAGGCCACGTTTGATTAAGAGGTTCACCTAGTCCTAGATAATATTGTGAAAGCAGATCCAAATCCGGGAACCATCGCGCACGTTTCATCAAGAAAGGTCTATTTAGTGGTTCGCGTGTGGGCAGAGAAGAGGGAATGCAGAGAATACAATATGCTTTAAATATTTATTAATATTCCTAATGTAAGACATTTTTTTTAATATCTTCATATGAACAAGCGCATATCACAATATCAGTACGAAATAAAAGGCAAGATAAAATTAATATATTAATTTCACATGGATAGAACAATTATTTAGTAGAACTATTTCTCTGCACTCTCCATAGCTCTGATCGTGATGTTCGGTAGTCTGTAGGGGTAAGGGACATCAAATACAACCCACTCTCATAGTCACGCCGGGGATCAAACCCGGATCGCCAGCGGAGACAGCCGATCGTTTTACTTCTTGACTGACCTCTCACCATGGCGCAGTATCCGACCTTTCGCCTCTCTGTAGCTTACACATTTTCCAAGTTTCAGCTTCAAAAATTGATTTAAATACTATTTGACACAGTCACGCGTGCAGCATTCTAAATGAACAAGATGAACCTGCAGAGAAAACCACTTTCATATATTTCAATGTCAATGATTGTTTGAGGATTATTTGAGAGTTTTCGATAGGACCTAATTATTGGAAAATGAAAATTTACACTAAATTTAATTTATCTGGGTATACCATTTTCCTTCAAAGAAGTTGCCTGTATATTTAAAAAAAACAGAGATCTGTTTCTGAAACGAGATTATAAAGTTCTTCAGGCTTAAAGTGTAACTGGTTGATATGTTTATAACTGCCTCGGTAGACGTTTGCCTCTGTAGCTATAGTTCTTGCACTGGGATAAATTGCGGTTTAATTAAAATTGGTTTCGGTCTTTCCAATGCACGGTTCTATTCAGTGTTTTCATAAGGGAATTTATACATTGGACTTGACTGGGGGCGTAATCAATTCTCAATCCTTAATCTATGGAGGGGGTTCATTGTTACATTGAATGAGGGCCTTTCATTACAGGCAGTCATTGTTCGCCCACCCCGGTGTACATGAATACCAACGTCCCAGAGCTGGACAAGAGAAGCTGATGAGGTCTTGAGTAAAAGTGTGATACATTGAAAATTAATCTTTCATTATTCCCCCCTTGCATTCTTGAAAGTGTGTATAACTGCGACCATCAATTGATTGTGAGTCTCTGAATTGTAACTGGCGGATCACCCTCCATCTTGAATATCCCAGGCCATGCACTAGCAGAAGTACTAGTGGATCCGGGGCGATACAAGATGTTTCCTAAGTTATACCTAAATCTGGTTTGAGCGGAAAATGGCATATTTTGGGTAAATAGACGCTAAAAAAAGGATACCAGTGTGATTAAAGATCTGATATGCCAATACGGTTGGGGGAGGAGACCATCAATGGTTATTATATTGACCCCAACCCCCAAATACACCCTAATATGCACGCTGTAGGGATTAGAAACGCCTTACGATCTCCACCTTGAAAACGGTGAGAACACACTGAAGCCTTATAAGGATATCTATTTTATTTAGCCTTTATTATTATTATTAACATTATCATTTATTGTTATTTTTAATTAACTCGCATGCAAATCAACATTTTTTTCTATTTTGTTCCGATTACCGCTGGTAAACCTGGATATGATCGAAACGTATGCCCCTTATCGTCGTAAAGCCATTACCGTGCTACAACCTCGAGACGAAAATTAAAGGTTCCTGAGCTGCTTAACATTAAAAAAAACTCTTATCTACTTCTGAAACAGGTAGCATCTGTGTTAGATAGTAAAATTCATTTTATGCTGATACATGCTTTTTGTCCGTTAAAATGTTTCTCTTTTCAGACTCTGCAGCTGTAATTCATTTGAGGTGACATCTGATGTGGGCTGTTTGAAAGCAACACACTACTATATAGATATAATTGTTGGCATTAAATTAATACATTGTTGAAGGTATTATGTGGTCACTGTGTGCTCTTATTTAATACATTTCCTCGTTCAATATGTGTCATCGTTTATTATATTGCATTGTTTAGTGTATATTTCCTCCTTAAATATATTCCTATCTAATTCCACAAAGAAAAACCATCCATTTTTCGGCGACCAGAAACAGTTCATAAAACACTTTCTTGTAATCCTATGGTGAAAATTGCCAAATGACAAACCTGGGAATATAATTGGTAGGGTCAGATTAACCACAAGTGAAACGGACATCCTTTAATGCACAGGGGTGAGCCACCTTTGACATCGAAATGTACATGCGCGTGTCAAGGAGGTTGTCGAATTCAGGAATAATGAAACCTCTCCAGTATGCATACACCTGGTATCTAAGAGTATGAATTTTGTTTTTTAATTATCTCCCGTGTTTGTGAAACATTTAAATCAGAATGTCCTAAGGCCATTTTTCTCATAATTAAAAAATAATTATATGATGACCTTGCAAAAAACTTTACCTTGTAAATACCTTTTATTTGTATATATTTTTACTGCTGCTAATGCCATTTGCTATTTTCTATCACTTGCCTCCGGCGATTCTACTAGTTAATTAGCGGTACTATCCTCTCGGGGTATAATTTAAAATAACAATCTCGACTGTCATAAACCCATAAAAACACATTTACGTTTTCTCTAAATTCTCTCAACCCTGAATACGCATCTGTGAGTGGAAAGGCAAGCTGTCAATAAAACGCAAGATATGATATGGTTTTATTTTAAAGAGTTTGCGATCCCGTCGATGGAGGCCGAGGTACGCTGAAAAGTGTTTTGTGAATTCATCACCTTGAATAGGCCCTCAACATACTTGTAGTTGATTGTTGTCTGGAGCAGTCCAGCTTGATTTGGTACCGTGTTTAGGTGTTGTGAATTTTGGAGAGGGTGTCACGATAGGGAGAATTTTCCAATCAGAGGGAGACGAATGTGGCGCGTAAAAATCAATGATAAATAATAAAAAATATTATTATTATATAAGGGAGTCATCCAATCTTCTCACTAATCATCTAACCAGGTTCTCCTAGCTTTAATTAAGTTTGCAGGTAATTACTTTATATAAGTAAACTAGATTCTTGCGTATCGTTATAAAGGATTGTCGCCTAAATTTGTCTTGAAAAAGACCAGCGGGCTCTATGTAAGGAGCGGGGGGAGGGATTGAGGCTATAAGTTAAGACAATTACTGTGGACCGGACACAAACCATCGAAATAAATAACTATCTACGCTGACAGATATTCGAAACCGCCCCAGCAAAATCCCCCATCCCCTCTTATCTCTTCACCACCATGAGTCCGCTCAGATGATTTGGACAGAGACATGGTTTATGTGTTGACGTTTTGACATTTTAAAAGAAAGCGATTCCTCATTCTGCAAGAGAACAGGAACTTAAACACAGAAAAAAATTCTTCCTTACTTTCAATGTCTTCAAATTGAGAAAAAAAATTACCGGTCATTCCATCTGATGTCATTGGTAAAGTTTATCAAATTAATGACAAAAATCAAATCTAGATCTAGGAATTATTTATTTCATAAATTAAATCATAGCAACAGGCGAAGCAACTTCCAGAGCTTTGTTCCACATCTTCTAATTAATGGATGCCTTCATGCATTGATTGAAGATGAAAATTTATGTTTGACTGAAAAAAAAGTTTCACTGTCAATAGATACTTCGCCTCGGGTATATTTATGCTTTCAGGCCGCCGTTTGTTTTAAGCTAAGCCGACTGAAATTCACCTGGACTTTAGCAATCACCCTATTTCGTGGTCCATCTGTCTGTACGCAGTGCCGTTCGCCTGTCCGTCCGTCAGTGAACAAGGCCCAAATCGTAACTGCTGGACCAAGAAGATTCTAACTTAACATCCAATAAGGTCCATAAAATGCTCCTTCGAAATCTGAAATGAGGTCACTGTGACCTATATCCCCTGAGCTATTGAGCTCGAAAGTACCCCGAATATATTAGAAAAAAACTGATACAAAAATCTCCAATATCTGAATAACTAATGGATTGATTGCCATGATTCTTTCTATGCATTTTGATCAGGAAGTGTTTCTTCATTTCCTGAAGACTGGTGGCGCACCTTTATTTTATTCTGCTTTTTACGCATTTGTTTCTCTATTTTTGAAACCTTCTGATGAAGCAGTTGTCCTTTAACAGGAAGCAAATCATAACCGTTAGACCTAGAAACTTTTTACTCTTCACTCAGAGAGGTCCTAGGCCAATCTCCTTGGAAACCTGAAATTAGGTCATGGTGACCTATATTGCAAAATACAAGCTGAAAACATAATTTTGAGTACCCAGTCAGTAAGATGAGACACAAATTATACCGCTAGGCCTAAAACCTCCTAACGTTGTAAACACCCCTGGAGGTCTATAAAAAGTCTCAATAGAAACCTAAAATTAGGTCACTGTGGCCTATATCTTCCGAACTATGGGGCTTGAAAGTATTCCCCCCCCCCCCCAGAATAATTTAAAAATTGATACAAAAGCTTTAGAGTCTGATTTACTTATGCATTGATTTCAATATTTTTCCATGCATATTGATCATGGAGTGTTCCATCATTTCCTAAAGACTGGTGGCGCAACCAGAATTTTTCTTATTTTTACGAATGTGCATGGTCATTTTAGCTTTGCTGACTGCGTACAAAAAGGCTTGATTTCATTGGATTTGCTGGACAACTTTTTCTTCCTGTTGAATTTGAACAACGTTAATTGCAACAGTTGAATGGGGATACCATCTACAAAATGAGGCATTCAGATGATAAATTTCCTCTTGTGAATGTCTTCGTAGTAGGCTGAGCGTCATGACCGATGTGTCACTTGTTTACCTCGACTTAAGAGAAATTATTCTGGTGTCGCGGGATGATTAAATTGTATTTGAGCAACTTTGCTTGAAAGGTTTGAATCGATTTTGAAAAAAAGGGATGAAGCCAAGTCGGTCGAGGTATATGTGTGTCAGGGTTTCAGCGGATTGACAGCAATGCTGAGCACTGTCGGCATGCAGACCAAGGTAGCTAATTTAGGTACCTCTTCTTAAAAATTAAAGAATCCTTTTTACAAAACAAACAGTGTTGATCCAATTATATTGATAATAATTGATATAATTATAGGAGTGTTTTGTGTATTCACATAAATGTCAGTTCGAAGCAGCTTATCGCATTTTTATTTGTGGTTGAACGAATCTTATTTTTTATTATTCTCTTAAAGCTTAGTTCTGTCAAAGGCCATCTTATGTATTAGGGCAGTCTCTGTAGTTAACAGTTAAATCTATTCGCCCATATCATTGGAAAGTGTTCTGGGTGTGAGAAAGGCCACATGTAAATACCCAGGCCGTGGAGAAAGAAAATGAGTTTCAAGGTTTTGCAGACACTGTAGCTGTGGGAAATGAGACTGGGACGATCTGTCTTCGACCTGAGGCTTTGAACATTCAATCTGAGAAAACATGGGAAAACACACGTAAAAGCAGCGCAATCACTGACAACTGGCATTTTGATTTAGTTTGCGTCTCCTATAATAAAAATAACAAGAACTCCGCATCGACACCTCTGTTATATTAAATGATCTATGGTTACATGGATCTTTCGGTAGAGATGATTTACTCATTTGCATTTGCAGGCATTTGCACGGTTTAAGTGAAATATAAGAATTCTGTATTTTAGTTTCGTTTTTCGATGTGGTAGTCACTAAAATTTCAGATATTGAGGAGCTTGGAGCACAGTAAGCACCATTTTCATTTTTTTTTTCAGAGTGTAACACTTGGCCTATATACTTATGTGAATTATATACTTATGTGAACTTGCGCTCGGTATTATTGAAAAACACATCAATCAGTCACAACTGCAAAGAAAATATTTTACCACAAATTGTAATTTTTTTTCACAGTCAACTAACCTTGTTTGTTGATGCTTAGGGGTTTTCGGTGACTGTCATTTTCATTAGGTTATGTAATAAATCCATCGCGGTCTAATGAAATTTCCGACCAGACGGCCCGTATACAACTCTGTGTTCGGAGACGGCCTAGATATGGGAAAAAATTCTTTATCCTTTTTCTCAACTGAACTGTTATTATGGTTATTAATTAGATTCATCAGAGACGACCTGCTTCTTATGTAGTCAAGTAATACATTGACCATCCTGTTGTTTTGCAACGAGGTATGTCATCCACTCAGGGACCCTGTGCGATTGTATTTTGCGACTAAAAAAAGTATTATACCGCCGTGATTAAACCCAAGGACGCGTCCATGATAAAACACTCTAGGTGCAAGTCGTGTTTATATTAGACTCTGTTTCACCAACCCTTGCCCACATGCTTTAGATTTTAATTTTCTTAACATTTTATAGGTTTTTTTTTCAATTATTTCGTAGAATGTTGCATATGGAAGTGACGGTCTAATATGGCAAGTAAGAATTTTACAATAAATATCCAGTATATGTTCCACAATTTTTATTTGGATCTGACCGATGAGATGTGTCCCTGCATGAGCAAAAACCGTTCTTTTAGCAGGTTATATTTTTTACAGTCTTTAAATGACATCATTCAATCACAAGCTGTCAAATAAGACTACTTTTGCATGTGACCGTAGATCTCGACCGCCATAAATCGGGCTGATATGTTGTAAAATGAAGACTAATTTCTAATATTCTTAAATCTTTATGTTTCTGAAAAAATATGTAAGATAGATGTTAATTTGCCTTGTTGAAAATTAACCCCTTAATCTTCTCACCTACATTTTTATCATGTTGCCTTAATATCACGGTGTCGCTTATAATCTTAACATTACCTACAGTCTATGGTAACGAGTCGATCATTTGCTGTATCCCGTGCGAGTTGCCTGCCGTTGTACGAGTTTGCCTACGCTTTTAGTTAATTTTATGAATACAAAAGATTTTCTGCAAAACCGTCCCGGCATACGAACTAACTATCTCCGATTCACTTTTTTTTACGTTTTTATGGTTCTGTGTATAATTAAACGTATGTCCGTTTACAAGACCGCGTTGCCAGAGGTCCGATCTTGTATTGCTTTAGTATTTATGTTTTGATGGAAAATGTGTAAAATAAAACACTGACTGCATCTCCTGATAAACTTAACTCAGTACCAGCTCTTATCACTTTAATTCCGAGAAGCTTGTCGCAATTACTTCTGGCAGCGCCAGTGGAATTTGTATCACATGTTTTACATAGCTTTAAATCGCAATATTAGTTGCCGACTTGAAGTGTGATATAAGCGATGACTGAACTATGCAGGTCTTTAGTAAATTTCTTGGAAAGACCACTGAAAACTGCTGCTGTCACTGGAAAAGACCCTAACCGTCCCCAAACCACTGGTCTACCCCCGTCGGTCAGAAATCCGGAAATCAGTTATATAATTTGCCGCGAAATGGCAGAATCTATCATAAGTGTTGCGACACAGTGAGAGCAAGTTTGATGGTAAAAAAAGTCTTATGTGCGGCATCGACTGAGCCTGTCTAATCGCGTCCGGTAAAAACTAATTGCCACTTATGTACAGGAGTAAGCAAAGGATTTTAGAATGAAATAATTTCAAATATAGTATTTTAAGAAAAACGAAACTGTACTTTGGTATATAAATTAGTCTCTTTAAAATGAGGCAGCCACTACAAGAAAAAAGAAATACTAAGCAATATATGTATAAAAATAAAGAAAAGCTGTGGTACAGACACTTAAAAAAGGAATTATTTCTTCTAAAGAAATCTTATCTTGGCACCAGGTTGAGTATGTTGTTTTGAATAACAGGAGAGGCCTTTGAGACATCCGAAACATAATACCTACACATAACTGCGACCCTGGTGTTGGGTTTAGAATAGCCGGGCTAAGGTGAGAAACAGGCTTGGGATATATAAGTGAAAGCGTCCCAAATCAACCACAATCAGGCCACTGGTATCAATATTCTGTCCACAACAGCCGCTAACAGGCATCAAAATGTTGTGCATGTCACTGGCGCACTGGAAAAACATTGCTGTATCCCTGTGACCCAGTCCGTCATTTGATCGGATCAAGGTATGGGGCAGCAACAAAGGTAACGGTAATGTCGACAACAAACCATTTCAGTAGGTGGCTAAAATAAATAGAATTACAAATATTACATAACAACAAAGTCAAAAATGTTTTGTTACTTGTGTTTTAAGTGTATTATTAAAAAATAATTGCTGGTAGATATATACTGCAAAACACCATATTATATTTTATGTAAGCCGGAAAGTTGAGAAAAAAGGAGCACTTTTACTTATGAACGCAAGCCCTGACCGCCCTCACAGAAGCACAGAAATTATTTTTTTTGTATTATGTTAGAATGCTAGTCTGCATTTTCATGAATGAATGTCTTTTTATTTAACAAATTGATCAACTCTTTTTTTTAAGTCAATCGCTCCAACTACCCCTGCTTTTATTGAAGGCGAAAACCGTAAAAAACGACAGCTCTTTTACTCATACCATCCTGGATACCCCAACCCCCAACGCCGGCTCTCTCTCTCTCTCTCTCTCTCTCTTTCTCTCTCTCTCATTAAGACACCAAGGTAAAACAACATTGCTTTGAGAAGAATTATTAGTCTGGAGCGTAATGACACTGAAGCCTGGTAATATTACTTTTTAACTTAATAAGCGGCCGTCTTCTAATAATAATAGAATAATCAATGTCCATTTACTGCGTGGATTGTTTATGGCCAAATAACGCCAGATCTAGGGGAGACAGATAATGGGCCGGTACTCCCAACAAACCATTCGTTGGAAGTGATCACTAAATAGGTTTACCATGATATAAGAGAATCGTGTTATATTCGAAGATTTACGGTACATGTACAGAGCAGTACTCACTATAAGTTGCTGAGATTTATTCTTCCCTTCGAAAATGAGCTAGTTCATGCCAAATGACAACTCATCCATTGTCCCCCTGGGAACGAATTTACCAGAACAGCGTGGCTTTCAATAGTTAAGTAGCTAATCTGATCTAGCTAATCTTAAACGTTTAAGTGCCCTTACCGGGTACCTGGTATATCAGCTTGGAGTGTTCAGAAATAATATTGTTTATTATCGAGGAATTGGTTTCGTTAACAATTTCAGTTCAAGAGCTTCATTAAGATAGCTTCATTGTTTATGATGAAAACAAAAGAAGAAATTAAGGGGTCTTTTTCGAAGCTTTCATATAAGCCACTGCAGCCTACATCTGATAAATTAATTGTATTTGAGAAATATTTTCAAATACATCATGCAATAGTAAACAGGCCGGTTATTTCTGCACGTCAAATTTCAATGAAATATACATAAATGGATAAACAAATTATTCTTGGATATTTTTCATTCAATTGTTCACGCTTATGGACATTATTAGCTTATATATATTACATATAGGTTCCTGCAGTTTTACACAACCAAGTTGTATAAAGTCGAGTAATTACCAATTTTACTTGAAGACAATTTTTAATATATATTCATATTCCAGATGGTCCCAGTGGTTGAACTTTTATGTGAAATTCGTGTAGGCGATGGAATTCGGACTGGCTTTCAAAACTGTTATGAGGGGAAAACCCGGTCTTCCCGTCGTTACTGCGTTTACATCCCACTTTATATCATTGTTCATAAATGTTAATTATGAATATAACATATTTCTTTTAACGCATTGAATTTACAACATATAATAAAGTAATATGAGCCGCAGTATAGGATTTATATAAAAAAGGCCACGCTTGATTAAGCGGTTCACCTAGTCCTAGATAATGTTGGTGAAAGCAGATCCAAATCCGGGAACCATCGCGCACGTTTCATCAAGAAAGGTCTATTAAGTGGTTCGCGTGTTGGCAGAGAAGAGGGAATACAGAGAATACAATATGCTTTAGATATTTATTAATATTCCTAATGTAAGACATTTTTTCTGTTAATATTTTCATATAAACAAGCGCATATCACAAAATCAGTACGAAAAAAAAGGCAAGTTAAAATTCATTTATTCATTTCACATGGATAAGACAATTATTTAGAATAACTATTTCTAGACACTCTCAATGGCTCTGATGGTGACGTTCTGTAGTCTGTAGGGGTGAAGGACATTTAACTTCAGGCCACTTTCATAGCCATGCCGAGGATCAAACTCGGATCGCCAGCGGAGAGAGCCGAGCGTTTTACTTCTTGACAGACCTATCACCATGGCGTTGTGCCCGACCTTTCGTCTCTCTTTAGTTTTCACACATTCCAAGTTTCTGCACTATAAAATTGATTTTAATGTGATTTGATATACGCGTGCAGCATTTTAAAATAAATATGTAGAGAAAATCACTTTCATATAATTAAATTTAAATGATGGTTTGAGGATTTTTTAGAGTTATTGATAGGATATAGTTCTTGGAAAGTGAAATTTTGCACTAAATTAAATATATTTTTTACACACTTTTCCTTCAAAGAAGGTGCCTGTATATTTAAAATAGAGAACAGAGATCTTTTTCTGAAAGGAGATTGTAAACTTCTTCAGGAATACAGTATAACTGGTTGATATGTATAAATTTGCGTTGTAGATGTTTGCCTCTATAGCTACTTCTTAAACTGGGATAAATAGCGGTTTAGTTAAAAATGGTTGCGTTCTAACCAGTGCACTGTCCATTCAGTGTTTTCATAAGGAAATTTAAACATTGGCCTTGACTGGGGGCGTAATCAATTCTCAAACCTTAATCTAAAGAGGGGCCTTATTGTTACATTGAATGAGGGCCTTTCATTATCGGCAGTCACTGTTCGCCCACCCTGGTGTACATGAATACCAACGTCCCTGGGCTGAACAAAAAAAGCTGATAAGGTCTTGAGAAAGAGAGTGATATATGGAAAATTAATATTTACTATTTCTCCCCTTGCATTCTTGATTGTGTGTTTATCTGCGCCCACCCACTGATTGTGAGTCTCTGGATTGTAACTGACGGATCAACCCCCACCTTGAATTTCCCCAGCCATTAACAGAAGTACTTGTAGAAACGGGGCGATACAAGATGTTTTAAAAGTTATATTTAAGGCGTTTCTGAGCGGAAAATGGCACATTTTGAGTACACTCAAAATAAGGGAACCAGCTAGAACCAGATCTGATATGCTGCGACTGTTTGGGAAGGAGTCCACCAGTGATAATCATATTGACCCCCCCCCCCCCTTCCCCCATGCCCCCCCCCCCCCACCCCACCCCCATCCCCCTATGCCCCATCCCCGAAATTGTGTAAAATGCCTGCGGAACAAACCCTAATAATTACGCTATTGGGATTAGAAACACCTTACGATCTTAAATATGTGTATGTCCCTAATTACTTGGGAAATAATGAATTTACATGGCTACTATAACGTTTTCACCGGCTGTGAGCTAAATCACCCGGGTCTTATTCTAACAAAATGCACACCTTATGAGCTGAAAAGGAACAAATCTTGTTGTAAATATTACTTGCTTGACATCCAAAAAAGATATTAATAATAGGACTCAAAGGTTAAAATTGCACAGTTATTTTTCAAATATCATAAAAAAAGCTAATTTTAGAGACGTCTGATCATTTTCTGTTATAATACTTTTATAACCAATTGTTAATTGTTATTAACTAACTGTTTGTCAGAGAGCTGCTTGATAGCAACACTCTTATATATATATATATATATATATATATATATATATATATATACAGATAGATACATAGATAGATACATAGATAGAGAGAGAGAGAAATAGAGATAATTTTTGCATTAAATTAATATATGGTTGGAGGGGGTATGCGGTCACTGTGTGCTCTTATTAATATATTTCCTCGTTCAATATATTTATTCGTTTATAATTCTTAATTGTTTAATGTATTTCCTTGTTTAATATATTACCATATTGAATACATATGTTTCTTTCTTTAATATATTTCCACCGAAGTTCAGCGACCAGGAACAGATAAGAATTAACTCATTCTGATAATCTTGTCGTGAAAATTGCCAAATGACAACCCTGGAATTAATATGGGTACGGATTTACCATAAGTGAAACGAACATACTTTACTGCAATGGTGTAAACACCTGTAACACGAAAATGTACATGCGCGTGTCAAGGATGTTGTCGATTTCAGGAATATTGACACGTTGTCACTTTGTTTCTAAGAGCATATATTGTTTTTAGTTATCTCAGCCAAGGAGATTACGGTATCGCCCTTGTTTTTGGAGCATATAAATCAGTTTGTCACAAGGATATTATCTCATAACTAATAGAAACTAATATGATGACCTTAGTAAAAGCTTTACCTTGTTAAAACCCTTTTTATGTATATATTTTTAACTGCTTCTTGTGCAATTTGCAATTTTTATCATTGGCTTTAGCAATCCTTCGAGTTAATTAGCTGTACAGTCCTCTCTCGGCATATTTTGAAATTTCAGTCTCGCCTGTCATAAACACATAAAAACATATACGTTTTCTCTAAATTCTCATATTCCTGAATACGCATCTGTGAGTGGAAAGGCAAGCTCTCATTAAAACGCAAGATATGATATGGTTTTATTTTGAAGTGTTTACGATCCCGTCGCTAGAGGCCGAGGTACGCTAAAACGTGTTTAGTGAATTCATCACCCTGAATAGGCCCTCATTACTCGTGTAGTTGATTGCTGTCTGGAGCTGCCCAGCTTCAATTGGTTCCGTGTTTAGGTGTTGTGTTTTTGGGAGAGGATGTCATAGTAGAGACAAGTTTTTTATCAAAGGGAGACGAATGTGACGTGTAAAAATCTAATTTTCCCAGAAACCCTTAAAATAAATAACCCTTGACACTTCTTTCATTATTATATGAGGGGGTCATCAAATCTTCTCACTAATTAGCTTACCAGGTTTTATTAGTTTTAATTAAGTTTGCAAGTAATTACTTTATATAAGAAAACTGGATTCGTGTCGTATCGTTTTACAGTATTTTCGCCAAAAAACGCCTGTAAAAGTTCAGCTATCGCTCTTTAAAGAGTGGAGGGAGGGAATGAGGCTGTCAGATAAGACAATAACTGTGGGCCGGTATGGGATCTTCAACACATACCATCGAAATAAATAACTATCCACACTGATAGATATTCCGAACAATATATATCCGGCCAAACAGCCATCTTCTCAACACCATGAGTCCACGCAAACGTTAGGGACAGAGACATGGTATGTTTTGCAGTTTCGAAGTTTAAAAAAAAGTGATTCCTTATTATGCAAGGTAACAGGAACTTAATTCAAATCACAGAAAACTCCTTTCTTTCACTGTCTTGCAGTTGAGAAAAAAATCATAAATCATAGCAACAGGCGAAGCACCTTTCAGAGCTCTACTCCATATAATCTAATCAATCGATGCCTTCATGCATAGATAGAAGATAAAAATATGAAAATGTTGTGAATTTAAAACAAACAGAATATTGTGCTCTCACAGCTGAAACAGTAGTTTTTTGCTGTTCATTACGTGAAAATGAAACTGACTTCGCTGCCTGGTACAAAAAGTTCACTTGTTTTTGTTACTTCTAATTATATGGTTCCCTGACCGAGATTATCATGGAGAATGAACAAACCAATCACATTTTTTTTAATCTAGCCATCATCACGCACAAGCGAAAATATCTATTAGAACATTATATATATACTCATAACAGGAGACGCGCCGAATGGAAGAGGTACCCAGGTACCTGAAGCAACCAACTAATCTTCTACCGAGATTAAGAGCAGCTTTTAACCCCAGGCGCGGATCCAGGGGCTCTCAACCAACAACACTTTTTTTTACAAATCTTATGAATGACGGGGGTTTGGGGGGTTGAGGACCCCCCCCCCCCCCCCCCCCTGATCTTAACCAACGACCTTTTTTTAGACATTTTGGTGCATGCATGCACCCGTTGCCCTCCCTGCAAAAAATCCTGGATCCGCGCCTGAACCCTCGAAACTTATTTGTCTCCAGTACCATCATATATTAGAGCATTAATTAAAAATGATAGATGAATGAGATGGATTAACGAAGAAATTTTATTCAAACGCTTTCCCGGTAAAACCGAACAAGATATTATAAGGCATGCCAGAGGCATAAAGATGAAAACCACATGCACCATTATTTCAGCCCCGATTATATGGGACACAAATAACGGATCACGATACTAGGAAATAGCATCGAAACAAAATTGTAACCAGTCTCAAAATAATTAGGACAGTGCTGATTGTGTCCGAAACAACTTTAAACTTTCACAAGAAAAATAATGTCAAATTGTCTGAAATAAAAGTATTTCATATACCCCACGATCAAGATCACCCCAAAACACACATTAAATTCCACTTTTATTCAATGAAATAAGTCAATGTAAATAGTCTAAAAACCACTTGCAGATGATAATTTTTTAAAGTAAAAAACGTGTGACCTTGCCCAAGAGGATGCACTTAGTAATGAAAATGTGAATCCAATACCCGAACAGGTATTACATGATATGTCTGAGCAACAGACACATTTGGTCGATGCCATTAAGATGTACGCTATTAACTCGAGACGTGATGTCAAGGAACGAGTCGGACAAACGTCAAGACGAACAACACGTCAAGAATGCCTCCCGGTGGACATTTTTTCCATTATTACATTGGATTTGCCAATTCTCCTAAACAATTACCTCGTAACGCTCTGTTAACCTGAGATAACCGTATACACAGAAAGTATTCTCTGAAGTTTACATGTGATAACCATAAATTTATTATCCTGGTCGCATGTATCATGGAAATGTATTCTCGCGAGGGCCGTCGTGATCTAAAACTGATGTTTCGCCCCAGGTGGTCGGAAGAAAATGAGTTTCAAGGTTCCCTGTTGGGACAGTGCCGAGACACGAGTCCATCTGTTATAAACCTGCTAAATTGAAGACGTCTACCTGAGACGTTCACCTGGTCTCCATGGGAATGAACGCATCAAGGCTTTACTTTATTTTGTGGCCTGGGTTTTTTCTTCAATTAAAAAATGGCGCCTATAACCTGTTAATGTCGCTCAAAAACTAAAATGTACATAACATTAAAGTACTTTGCAAATGGTGTGACGTTACTAACTGGTTTCACACATCCCGTGTTTCATTATAAATGGATCATGACAATTATCATTATCATTATCATTATTATTATTGTTATTTTTATTTTTTTTTTGTCATCATCATTATTATTATTTTTATATTATTATTAAAATTATTAAAATTATTAAAATTATTAAAATTATTATTATTATTATTATTTTTTTTTTTTTTTTTATTAACATTACCACCAAAACATGTCTTTTTCTTAGTTTCTATTTTCTCAGTATTACCGTTACTATGACGGTTCATCCGTTTGATCTTAGAGTTTCCGGGTTCAAAGTTCATAACGTTATGTACTCTTGTCATATTGTTTCAAAATCCCCAATAGGGTGTTTCTATACAAGATATTAATCTCGAGCGGACATCCACAAAGCCATAAAGTGATATTTAAACATTTCTATAACCACATATTAATCTATTTGAACTGAAAAGAAACAATTTTATTACAAAGCTCGACCGGCACGTCGATCATCTTAAGCTGTTGGTTTGTGTTCGGGAATTTTTATTTAATTTGTTTGTTGTATAAATGTATTTTCTTACTTTATAATAAGACATCCGTCACTGGATGATGGATGACGTATAAACTTAGAAACACTCATGTTATTAAATTTCACGATGGATATTAAATTCACTTCAAGCAGAACAGTCTCGGAACCCTAAAACAAATTTAGATTATAACCTGCACCCATTAAAAAATAATACGTTTATTTACATGAAAAGGCGTCCGAGCACGAAACGACTATTAAAGCAGCGCCAAGAGACGCGAATGACTGTGCGGTGCTACATATATCAACACCAGTGACAGTTATATTAAGTTCGTTTAAATCTAAAAAAAATAGACATAAGAAAAAAAACCAAGGCATACCCCAATCCTACTGGATACAGAATCTTTTATTCTTTAATTAAATATTTTCCCTTGATGTGTGAATATTCAATAATACATGTATTTTAAAATAATATACCTATATGAATCGGGAAAGTATTTCTGATATATTCTATAAACATAATTAAGAGAATAATATCTCAGATGTTCTCGTCTCTTGGATCCAGGGTTGGTTTAAGGAATTGCATCTGCCAAGGAGGTTATGTTTTCACTTATGTTAGGGTGTTTGTTTTTGGTTTTTCGTTTGTTTGGTTGGTTTTGTCATGAAACCTTGTCGAGAGGTGGATAGAAGGTAGTGAAGGCCAAATTAAATTTTGGTGCAGCTCCTAGTGAAGGGGCAGATGCAAAAGAATTTTGTCTTGGTGGAGGTATGCGCTGTACTGAGTGCCTCTTAGTTAACATAGGAGGGACCAATTTCATTTTAAAGTACAGAAATAATGGGAATTATATCACTTGTTCACGATTTGTATACATATTTGCTTGCTTAAATTACCAATATAGATAGGATAAACCTTAATAATAAAATAATTTCTAGAAACACGTAGCATTCTCATGTTCTTATACCACCCTAGAGTGAAGTCAAAATGTAATGAAAAAATGATTGGTCATGTTCTTGGCGCAGCATTGAACCTAGATCTTGAGCAGGAACAGAAACAGAAACGGATGCTTCATTAAGGTATGGTTTAGACCGATCCACATGCCCCAAACGCTGCGCTGCTCCATGCTGTGCTGGCTTGTACAGCACGGACCGGCTATAAAATTGTTCCAGGAGTTTTGCAAAATAATTGTTGGATTTTTTGTTCCCTGCTAAGAGAAGAAATAAGAAATTTCCTCTTTCGGCAGGTTAAGACTTCAGGATCATTCTTAACCACGTAAATAACCTGAAATGGTTACTTTCTTTTAAATGAAATTGTATTTGTTTTCCTGCTTCTCGGACACATTACAAACAAAGAAAATGTCACAAAAAGCTGTTAATATTATAGTATATTTTATTTCATTTTAACGAAGAAACATGAATGTTAGGTCGGTGTAAAAAATAAAAAGAAAATGCTGAAAACCCAGCAGAAGATGTTAAACAGGAAGACACATCAGAACAAGTATTGGAAAATAAGTGAACAGCTGGAGAACGACAAGGCTTAAAGTATAGGCATGAGATACATCAGGAATTCTGAAAGATCCTGTGTATAATTTTGGGCCCTGGTAATGTTCGCTCAGACGACAGGAGAGATCGATTCTGAGACTACAAGGACCCAGCAACAGGAGACTAATGGCGGCAAGCAGCAGGTAAAATCATAGCATTTAAGACTAAGGAGAGTAAAATATGGCGCTTGAGCACTCTTGTTGAAGGAGTCTGACACTCGGCTCAAGGAACACCATCGTCAAAGATAAATGATAGCAATAACGTCAGAATTCGACAACAGGTCCTATAGTTACATGAGACTGAAGAAAGTATGGAAACATTCTCATACACAGCATATATTTAATTCTGTATTTCTTACATTTGTTCGTATGGACAGACAAAACGGAGAGATTATATGATCAGTAAGTACATCACATAAAATTATTCTGTATTTCATGTTTACATCGTATTACAGAAGGGACAAAACGAAGTAATGTAATTAAGAAGTACAATTTATTTATTTTTTTCTGTATATCTCTGTTATAGGTGTATCATTTACAGTAAAAAAGTGCAAAATATGCAATGCTGACGAGCATAACTTCTTGAACTACATAATTATCTGATTGATAATGAATATTACATATTCAAAAGCAGGTGTTAAGGAGGTACATTCGAAATCATTTACTGTTCACAGTACGTCAGTGCGCCTTTATTTTACTTTGGATTTTACAAACTTTGTTTCCAACCTACTGATATTTGAGATACTGCTCTCATGAACATATATAACCCTTA
Organism: Sipunculus nudus; assembly: GCA_026874595.1. NCBI lineage: Eukaryota > Metazoa > Annelida > Sipuncula > Golfingiida > Sipunculidae > Sipunculus > Sipunculus nudus. The sequence goes on along the minus strand of CM049306.1, from coordinate 44,159,230 downwards.
AGTAATTTTTTTTCTTTCACTGGAAATTGCTATCCACATTTCTTGTAAAGTGTTTGAAAGTTTTTATGAGTTATGCCATGCATGAACTTCTCTCTCTCTCTCTCTCTCTCTCTCTCTCTCTCTCTCTCTCTCTCTCAGATGAACCCTATTTCCATTAATATGTCCATTATTTCCGGACGTCATCAGTTCTGGGTTCTGGGTGGAATAGATAATAGATTGGCACGTTCGACAAAACCTTCTGTCGGAGAGATAGGTAAATAGGCTTGTTTTGATTGAAAAGAGGATTTTCATTTCATAATGTGGTCTGATATTTGCGGTATTTTAAGGTTATAACATTCTGGAAAAAAACCCAGTAAAATTGATATTCCTGTCAGAGAATGAGGTAATTCGTTCTGAATGACAACTCATTTACGGCCTCACTGGGAATGCTGTTGTCATGGAGGCTAAGCTATATCAGATGAGGTATTACTTTAGGCTGAACGACCTATTGTTGTTTACTGGGCACGTAATGACGCGGAGAGACTTGTTTGAACTGTTATCTGGATAAACACTCAGGCTTGTTAGTGGTAGTGACGCAAAACTTCCTCCATATTTCAGAATGAAAACAATTGATTATTATCCGATTATTGGTTTCGTTAATAGTTTCCCTTAGAGGGCATTCATCTAAATAAAGACCTTGTTTGAAAGCAGAGAAGGCTGTACATTTATAATTTTATTATATGGTCACTTCTAATCGGTGATTCATTCTGTCCTTAATTGTAAATTCAAAAACTGCAGGTGTTGTATATAAGTTTGTTATATTAAAAGGATCTTGATACGAAAGAAACAATAAATGGAACGACCACATCAAGTAAAATTGGGTTATGCTTAGCTTGTTACATGGTCATTAGAGGCAACTCTTTTTGAAGATTAAGCTAATGGGAAACATATATCATTATGCATGATGTGTTGTTGACATTTTTTTATAGTTTAGACTTATGGAAAATAGATATTATTAATCATCACTCTGTATGAGAAGACATCATATACTGTCGAAGAACAGTGCCTGACCATTTGGATACGACGGATAACAGCATATAATTCCTTCCGCGATGATACCTGTTTCCTTGAACCGAAGCTGAGAGGGAATAAGCTTTCTGATTTGACATTGAGAAAGAAACGGAGCAACAAGAGACGTGTACACGATCGGCGACTGTAACAAGTCGACAGACATTCCGTGGACATGCAAACCTGGGAGGCATGCACTGTTATTAGTCTGTAAGCAAACAAAATGTGTATTCCTACTATAATTTGATGATTTGTGGTCAAAAATAGTACTATTCCGATCTAAACTTTGCCGATACACATCCCCTCGCCACCAAACTCTCCCCACTGATAAATTGTTGCCATCCTTTATTTAACCTTGACAGATTTAATTTTCTCCCAGATTCTCGAAACCACTCACGGGGACTGCCATTATGGTTGTGGTAGTCCCCGGCCTACACATGCACTTAAACCTCGAAAATCGCAGGTGGCATGTCGAAAGTATGGATATATATACCGTTAGTGGTTAAAATGAAAAGACAGGTATGTTTAAATCAAGTACAGATCTTTAGAATGGGAATCATATGCCCAGGACAGCGAATGCAACTGTTAGTTGCGGATTAATAAGACAGACCATATGTTTGTACAGCAATCGTAAGGAAATTAGATAGCAGTTGGAAGCGAAATAAGCATTATGTACTCCTGTTGGCGATCCACTCAAATATACCAGAATATACAAAGAAATTATCCGGTTTCAATGCTTTACTCAAACGTAATATGTTTGAACGCAAGAAATGAACACAAGATGGCGCTGATAAGCAAGTGTAGGAGCTACCGTAAATAACAATAATCTTGTTAAAAGATTCTCAGATTTAGTTTTTTTCAGTCTCGTGTAATCTGTTGCCATGGAACATTACATACAGACAATAAAAACATAAATTTTTAGACATTGTCCTCGGGATGATTAAATTTCGTGGTTTGACTGATATGGTATAGAATGTATTGTCAAGTCGTTATTTTATACAAGTTACATGACTCAGTTGATCAGCTGAGATAATGACCTTATCTGTATGAACAACAACAGCAACTTGACCGAGTTCCATCTATAAACTTACCCCGTGTTCTCAGATTTCGTGGAATGCCCATCACTTGTGAACTTGCAGAATGACCAGTCTTGATGAAACGTGCCTTGTAGTGCCTATACCAAGAGATGTAGGCTGGGTAAATCTCTCTACCATCGATGCATGTCACGCACACCATTAATTATCATAGTCGGATTTTAATGCATATATTCTCAATAGGGGCGAATAGAGTGTTTATAAAAGGTGGCGGGCTCATATAGCGAAGCTGTTTAGCGAAACGACCAGGTGCAAAGCATAGGGGACGGTCATATGATAGGTGGGATATCTCCCTTCTATGCTGCGAAAAGGTTTTAAAACTTTTAATTGTAATGAGGCATTCTCGGGCACGCTTTAGGTAATAACCACGTATTGTTCTATTTCCTATATTTTAAGCGCTCACCATGGATTACATGGCTTTGTAATAATAATAAAAATAATAATAATAATAATAATAATCATTATTAGCAGTAGAAGTATTAGTAGTTGTGGTAGTAGTAGTAGTTGTTGTTGTTGTAATAGTAGAAGTAGGAGTAGTAGTAGCAGTAGCAGTAGCATTAGTATTAGTAGTTGCAGCAGTAGAAGTAGTAGTAGCAGAAGCAGTAGCAGAAGTATTAGTTGTACTACTAGTAGTAGAAGTAGTAGTAGTAGTAGAAGTAGAAGTGGTAGTAGCAGTAGTAGTACAAGTAGCATACAGAGTTTCGTTACTGCGTTTTTTTTTATAAAAATGTAGATGATACTGTGCACTTCCTGTGCAGGCAGTCGTTATACACACACCGCTGACCAAAAATGTAAACTATCCATTTCATTGTTTCTGTATTTATGTATCAATTGTTTATTCCATTTCTCAAAATATATTTCACTTGGTTTTACTGAGGCAACAGTATGTGAAGTTGAATAGTAGAAGTAAGTTAATTTGGAACAAACTGTCACACCCCCGAAGGAATGGTCGTCCAGATTCCTTTAAACGGTATACCAAACTGGCCAAAATCTCACACATACACTCCAAAATATAAAAAGGCACGAGTTAACAAAACAATAAATATATCTAAATACACTTACCTTTCTCTGGAGTGGCATTCCTCACATAAATTAGGATTGCTGAAGAAGTGTCTCTCACAGCTGAAGTCACCTGGATTTATCCAGCATGAAATACCTGACTATGCCCCGCACGAAAATATTCAGTGTCACTATAGTTCCGCGTATATATGTAGCGTCCTTTCCTGTTACTGGGTGCACTCACGGTAGGCACACATCGCCAAATTACCAGTCCGTCTGCAATTGTGATATCCACTCGAAAGTCCGTTACATAGGTATCTACGTGGCCGTCCTCAGACATTGGCGCTCTACGCCCAGGACCATCTTCTATCAGCTGTACAGACACAAACACGGACCCGCTTCTTGACCACAGACAACCGTCACACTACTCTTAACTGGCGCGCTGACTTAAGCGTTTGTAACGAGCTCTTTTTATCTATGGCTTATATACGCTTGCTGACGAAACAAGCCCGACCGTCTTCTGATCCATCATCTCACAGAACTATAAGGCTTGTCATTAACTGTATGAATACTAAATGGACACGCCTCCAGAGAGAAAACCCTGAAAAATGCAAAATAAACAGGTGCGCTGCTTTTAGTCTTCAATAAACAAAGTTGCTATAGGAACCATCTAGACATGAGTCAGTTACCACGGAATTAAACTTGACTGAAATCAACATCAAATGAGGCATCTGTGTTCTCTAACCTAATGCTAAGAATAAAAACACGATACTCCATATTAATGGACAATAAATTATAAAATAATCATCTGGTTATACTGTTTACTTAAATATGCAATACAATAACTAAGTCACAATCCTCCTTTGACACATATTTATACCCATGAAGTTAATAATGTTGCTTACGATTCACTTCCAATGAGGTAAAATTATCGTCCTAGGGGTCATTTTTTATTATTATTTTTTTTTTTGGGTGGAGGTAACCGCCTCCATTTTTGTATGCTGACTTAAATTATTAATTATGTACATCTGCAGAGTTTCCATTTCGGTTTGGGATTATTTGACAGGGCGGTTACACTCGCTTTTTATCATTTTTATGTTTGTATCCTGGTGTCACCAAGGCCCGGTGTCTACCGCACATGTGGGTCCCGGTGTGTAATCATCCCCATTGCTGGGTCATAACACCAAGGAACTCCGTAAAAAGACGCACATGTATTTGGGTGATACACGGCTGTGGGGCACAGCCTTCCTTATAGGCCTGCAGATCGCTCACCCTGGGCCGGGACCGACCGTGAAAAACCTCACCGCCTCGGCTTAGGTTCGAACCCACGATCTTCCGGCTTTGAGTCATGCGCTTTACCCTTGAGCCACAGAGGCCGGTCATTTGACCAAACCCCGCACATGTACTTTCATGCACTAATCCACATATTCACGTTTTATCATAATTTGATGCCACTGTTAGCGGGTGCGTTTTATTTAGAAATGAATTTTATATATTCGGACACAACAGAATGTATAGTATTTACGGCTCCACCAGACTCTTACTCTCTTTATTTATTTATTTCTTTTTTTTTTTTCTTTCTTTCTTTCTTTCTTTCTTTCTCACTCTCACATACACAAACACAACCGCAAAGATCTACACAGAAATGTTATATCATATCTTCATCATTTCACGGTTGGTCAAGCCGAGACCGTTGGTCACTCATATTCCTCAATCATGTAATGATACATTCAGTACTTACATGAAGGATTTATTATTGAATTGGCCAGGAGCAATGACCAGTTTAACATGTATACATGTCTATAGTAGATGGCAGCTAGTTACGTCGCTTGTCAGTGTTGCTGAAGGCTACTCGTCATTGGCAGGCCTGAATCACCCACTGTGCAATGAATAACAATTCACTTGTCCGCGGGCTGGGGTACCAACGCTCAGAATAAATGAAGAATAATCGTCTCCCCTGGCCTTGCTTTTATTGCTGGAGGCGCCAATCTGAGACCAATACAAGGACAAATTGGTAGTAAGCAAGACCTTCCTGGATAACACCTACTTGCAGGAACTCTCTCTCTCTCTCTCTCTCTCTCTCTCTCTCTCTCTCACACACACACACACAAACTATATAAAAATTTATAACGAGAGATGGGTTCTACAGCGTACTGTCATCAGCATGTGTATAGAATTAATATGTACTAAAGATAGCCTGGTTGAGACTCCATTTTTCGTTGTCAATGATGTACCGTTATCCTTTGTATATGAACTATTTTAGTATAATTTCTCGTTTACCGCCAAAATATAAACTTGCTTAGAATACTTCGTTTGACATAAATTCAACTCCTGAAATTTGTTAAAAAAAAGTTCATAAGCATGATTATTGATAAAGTCGAATATTCTGTCGTGTATACATTTTGAAAAAAAAGATGAGGATATTGTGTTAGAGCTAAACTACACTGGGAAATACAGGTATTCTAATTTCTTAAATTCCGTATATACACATGATCGATGAACATTCGAGTTCGGTTTGTTCAGGCACAGCAAAAACTGCATTCAGCATGTTCACATGACCTGTGAGACAATACGTCACAATTTGGACAAATGAGTCCTGCGATATGCCCTCTGGTGGGAATTAATATATCTGCTTTGAAATTCCCTTCCGATCTCTAGACGATATTTTTTTCTCAGCAGATGCACCGTTACGCCGAAACAAATTACCCTAAGAAATCTGCTGTTCCTGATAACTTTCGGTTGCTCATCCTTCAAAATACGTGAACCCCTGCGAGAAAATTCCACCTTGCCAGACAATTGCTTCATCGTGGCTCCCTTTATTCACATCGTTCGGTTAATGTATGTAACTATTCAGAACTAAATTCGACGGTAGCGAAGTAAATGACGTATACGTGCCCTTGGGTCTAGCAGATTGTCCATTGATTATGAAGAAGCAGCAATAAAAAATGTAAGATTCCCACAGGTCATTCACTAACACACTTGTTGTCAACTTGTCGAACAATTAATTGTTTACCGGAAATCCAGATATTTGCTCTGTCGGGTCAGGTATTTATTTTACTTATGATTGACTGCAAGATTATAAAACAGCTTAAAAACAGTCATTTATATTTTTTCTTTTGCTTCAGGCTATGTTGTTTTAATTTATATTTATGGATGCATACTTGCGTATATTAATGTATGTATATCGAAAGAAAGAAAGAGTAAGAAGAAAAGAAAGATAGATGGAAAGAGAGAAAAGACAGAAAGAAAGAAGAAATATAATACAATAACATAAACAAAAACAAAAATTCTGTCTTATTGAATAGATTACACATGGGTTTTGTGCCCAGGGAATTTGGGGAAGACAGAGGTTTACTCATGGAGTGGAGGGGGGGGGGGGGAGAGAGAGAGAGAGAATAGCGCCATTTGGCCCTCTGACATTAGGGGCGGGCAGGAGGATAGCGCCATTTGGCCCACTGACATAAGGGGTCAACAACCAACCTTCTGGCGTCATAGTACCGTTTCATACTTCAACGAAGACCGCACTGTAATTCTCTATTGAGATGTAAATATTTTCGTCATTTTGACAAGGCCTAAAAGTAGGCTGTCTCTTGATATTAATTAGACCAATCGTTAGTGTTTTTTTAGTATACCTTTAACAACACCTGCCATTTGCAAGAAAAAAAATCCATTTTAACCCAGCATATTGCCTCTGCATGTTTGTTGAATTTCTGGCCGCATGAATACCGGCATGACTCACACAGGTTTCTAGACAGCAGTTAACTTGGAGGCGACACAAGAAATGACTCGTAGACGGATTTTCTGTTGGTTTGTTCACATTTCTTCTTTTATATATTGTGTAATTGATTACTCTTATTGTAATGTTAAGATAATCGGCTGTTTACCACGATCTCTATGCAACAGGGTGGATGGTTTCGCAGTTCATTTCCCAGTATGGCTTCTATTACGACTTTAGTTAGGCTTACCGGCCCAGTATGACTGCCTACTGACTCGTGTATTCACGAAGGGTGGGGGGGGGGGGGGGGGGTTAAACACAAACTTAAATGGCAAAACATGTCCTCCATAATTCTAATTCCAACGATGTTCAACTTTTTTCGAAAAAAGAAATTTAATTTAATTTCAAATTTAATTATATTTTTAATTTTATATGTAACACTTCAAAGAACTTACATATTTGGGTCTCGCTTATCCCATATTTAAAAATTATTTTAACTAAATTTATTATTAACTAAATGTCATTTTGTTTCCGTTAACTATTTAATCTATAGTTTACTGTCAGATCACCGAAAGTCTAAGCTGTGCCATAAGCCTAGACTACAGATTACTGAATTACGAGGGCTGACCGCTTTGGTCATTTCCTTGAACATTTTAATATTAATCCCTAGTTTATAAATGTATCTGGGGCCTGAACCCATGGTGAAGTAAACCGTTCTGTCATAACAAATGGGTTTAAACACGATAAAACAGTGAAATATCAGTATCCAGTTTTAACGATCGAGTTTCAATTAGCTCTGATAACATGTTGACTGAACACCCAATTTCAATTCATAAATTGTGTCAAAGAGGCGTGAACCAGCTCAGATGTCAGATTATAATAATCATTTTCCTCTTTTTTATTGCTTCCCTTTTAATATCAATAACCAGTTCCGACCACAGATTATGTTTCCCATTTTATGCATTAAGTGCAAGATCATTTATTTTCTAAAACAGCCAAAAGAAGCCAATAATAATTCGGAAAACCTCCGCCAGGTGGCGAAGAATTATTGTCTTCCCCTTGGTTGTTATGTCTAATATTATCTTTACTCATAAAGATATAAACGGATTTCGATGGCGGTTTAGGTTAACAATCCAAGAGCAATCAAAAAGATTTTCGATCAGGGTAATAGATTTTAATTTAATTGATTCTTTCTTATTATGAGTTTTATTTATCCCGGCCGAGGCTTTAGGTGTCATTCATAAAGTAATGAAGGGTTTTTGATGATTTTTTTAGAAGAGTGGAGTAACAGCCAAAGAGAAATCCATTAAATTTTGTTTCACCATAATATATGTTTAATGTAAAGGAATGTTTACCACTGCGAGATTTATGTACTCGGATGAGGGCTATAGGGACTTTGACTGGGGTAAGGACTGGTTTAAATCTCTTCCATAAACGATTGACCAGAGCTAATATGGGTAATCCTATATTAACAATCGGCTTTCGTCAGCACTGAGAGGATATTTTCTTAAATCTTGGATTTCAATTAACTATAAAAACATATTTTCTAAACTAACGAGTTTCAATTCATAATTTGTAGAAAGAGAAGCGCGTTCCAGCTCAGATGTAAGGTTTTACTCTCGGTTATTTCCTCTTTTTATTACTTCCGCTTTAAATATTAATTACCCATTCCGATCATCCCTTATGTTCTCAAATTTTATGCATTTATGGTGCAAGATCATCAATGTGCTATTTGTAATCAATAAGCCAATAAGAGTTCGCTTTTCCTCCGCCAGGTGGCGATATATTGCTGTTTTCCCCATGGTTTGTGGTGACATCCAGTGTAATCTTTCTCATAAAGTCTATGGTAAACATCCCAAAAGCAATACATTTAATTTTGGATCACCATAACAGGTTTTTAATCTGATGGATTCTTTATTATTGTGAGATCGCCATTAGTTTTTTCTCGGCAGAAAAAAACTGTCGTTCTTCAAATTATCAGCGGATTTTGTTTTAATTTTGTTAAAAGACTGGAGTAACAGCCAAAGAACAATCCATTCAACTTTGTTTCACCATAATATGTTTTTGATTAAATAATTTTCCCTACAGTGAGATACGGCAACTTATATACACCGGACGAGGGCAAGGGACTTTCAATGATATTAGGTTTGGTTTAAATGTCTGCCTCAAACGATTAACAAGAGAAAATATGTGTACATCATGTTTTGACGAACGGTTTTAAACTAACTCTGAGAACATATTAACTTAAACCTCGAGTTTCAATTCATAATTTGTGAAAGAGAGGCGCGATCCAGCTCAGATGATAGATTACGATCTCAGTCATTTTCTTCTTTTTATTACTTTCAAAAATGATTATTAATTTCCTTTTCGGATGATCACTGTTTTTTTTGTTTTTTTTTTTTTTTTCATTTTATACATTAAGTGTAAAGTGCAATAAATCTTTCAATAAGAAGGCAATAAGAGTTTATTATACCTCAGCAAGATTATATAATTATCATCCCCTTGTATGCTTACTTGTTATGTCCAATAATAACTTTTTTTTCCTTCTTATGCTTGTTATGTCCAATATTAACTTTTCTTTACCTTATTATTTTTTGTTTGTTTTGTCCCATGTTAACTCTACTTTACCGTATTATGCTTGTTTGTATTTCCAATATTAACTCTACTCAGAAAATTGTGTACGGATTTTGATGTCATTTTGTGGAGAGATGGGTGTTAATAACACCCAAAGAGCAATATAATAGATTCTTTACCATTTGGTGATTGGGATTAATTTATTCCGACCAAGGGTTAGTGCCATTAACTGGCATTAGGGATACCTTTGTTCTGGTGTTGATCCGTGATACAACCATAGAGTTGGCAAACCTTAATACAAATCTTTTCGGTGAAACAGAAAAGTTTGATTAGGATTCTGGCGGAGGTTGTAGTCTCGGACTACTTTCTAGAAGATCACTGCATCCTTTGCCATGCTAGTCTCTGAACATATTTAAAACAGTTCCTAATTTTAGATTGTTGATTTATACTGCATCAAGCAGTGTTCTTAAGCTCCACGGAATTAAGAGCTGACCCTGCACTCAACCAAACATTGTCAGAGATGTACGAATCAGCGTTCCATGGACCCTTGTTCGTTTTCACGATAATTAAAGCTCCTCTATATATCACATTAACACTTCACACAACTAAGCCCTGGTTCTTACTGGTGTGCATACATACTAAAGCTCTAGAGCGGTGTATCTACAACCAGTAATGGCTATATTTCATCGCAGCTTGAGTGTGCTTGATAACGGTAACATTACATGTCATCCATGTAGCAGTAATACACTTGATTAAAGTGATAGATCTTGACGTTGGTATTTCCCTGGACATGACATAAAAGTATATTCCGGATGGTCGCAGAATTGAGCGACCAGATGCGACACCTGGTGATCAGATGAAAAATAACACCTCCTGATAATTAGGGATCAGTTTGAACATTACACGTTCAATGTGTCCACACGGGGAAGATATGTTCTCCCATGTGAATGTGCGCGATTGTTTTAATTTATTTTCTGTATGTGTGTCCCTTGTTTAGATTATTTAAAAGGATTTCCAATTATGTAATGACCCGTTACAATTTGGTGTTTGTTCACTAAGATTTAAGAAAGTGTGCAGACGGTCTGTACGAACGTAATACCCATGGGTATATTAATATCACAAGAATACATAGTGCTAATAGGTATAATACTATGCCATGCCAACAACAAAACGGACAAATTAAATCCCTGGGCCTTATATTCGTTTTAATACATCAGTGTTAGCGATTGCAACCTGTCCAACTTCTGGTTAACTGTGGTCGTAACACCGGACCAAGAAGAATCATCAATTAATACAGTTGTAGACACCACAAAGCATATATATTATAAGTAAAGTCACATTTTCATTAGTTTTAATACTCATTTGGCCTCTAAATTGATCCCTTACCTTTGTAAACTTTGGATAAGAGAACTGACAAATTGGTATTATTTTGTTTGCCCCATAGACATAGTGTGTTTCCAAGAGACGGTACTCTGCACTCTGTGGAGCCTTTGTTGATATTCAAATAGAAAATGCCCTTTCTCGATCAGGGGCGGGTTTAGGGGTTGCACGCCCCTCCCCCGACGATCTTTTCGACCTCATCAATTTGGAATAAGGACAATAAACGCTTAATTAACAAAAACAGAGCCGGAGGAAACATTTTAACCATCCCCCACGGCTCCATTGCAGCCTAGGTTTTCAAAAATGTTTCTGCATTATGTGAGGGGGAACCCTCTGCCTCCCATCCTATTCTCAAATTCTTAAACCGCCCCTGTCAGTCACCTGCACGTGCCTCCCTAGCACCGCTTAACCCTTGTGAAACCTTTGTTCATTTCTTTCACGGGGACGGGTTCTGGTTGCTTCTTCTATAAAGACCAATACAACCGACTTGAATGGCCCGATTGTTTTTGGTGCATTGTAACTATTTGGCGGGAACTCCGGCCTCTTAAAAAGGAAGTGAAGCCTTCGATCCGACAGCAGAGGCTCGGGGAGGCACGGAAGGTACATGTCAGAATTAAGGTAAGACTACTTAGAGCATACAACCCTTTTCGTGTACATATGTCATTTCCAATGGTGAAACAGTTTTAAGACCTATTTTTTTTTAAATTATGCATGTTTCTTTGCACATTTTAATGCACGTGTAAACTTAGATATGAATTCTCATGTTGAATTTCATAATCCTTTTTAAAAAGTCATTAATAAATGGAAAATCCGAACGTTTTTAAATTGGAAAATAATCTTTTTAAGTTAATAATCTCTTAAGTTAAACAGTAAGTAAATTTATTTTAATGATTCATAGCTAAATGCCTCAAAAAGCTTAAACATTATTATTGTTACTTTCTTAAACTTTTCCAAAACCAAAAGGACCATTCACCATAGTTAAATACAGCAGAAGCACAGGTTAACTTTCCTGACAAGTTCTGTCTGCGTCTGGAGATTGGCAACTTTCAGGGTTTTTTTTTAAAGTAAAATAAAACCTGTGGATGATCTGTGATATCATTAATTTGAATATATAGCGATGTTTTTTATCGAAATTCGAGATGCAAGCTTTTCCTGGTATCCTTGGAAGACTTGACTATCGAATAGGTTGTGTAGGCCGAACATCGCTTATAAAGTGTTTAGTTAGAACACTTGATATTAAAGGAAACTAAAAAGTACATTGGAAATTCTCATCTTACCAGTTCTTAGCCAGTTTGCAATCGGTAGTGGCGAAGTTAATTTAAAAATTCATACAGTTACAGGAAGGGCTCTCTGTAATAACATACAGTGAAACTCCCCTAAGCCGGACACTCAAGGGACTGGAGGATTTTGTCCGTATTAGTGAGTTGTGTCCTGTTTAGAAGAGTTTGACATATTGCGTCAATTCGTCATTGATCGTTTCTGATATCCTATGTTTTCATTAAATTTGAAATAAGCAACATAACTTCGATTTAAATCATTTTTTAAATAGGTTTAATATGCACTTGCAATTTAGTATTAAAAACAAACAAACATTAGTTAGGCCTTGCAAACTACTCTTGGCAGTTTCGCTTTGACGTACCATGCTTAATCTTCTGAGCAAGAGGCAGTTCATAGATGGTTGCACTAGGCATATCAGACTGAATATTGACAGCATCCAGACAGTATGATAATTTGTTAAAGGATAGTCTTCGCCACGCATTCACCATAACAAAGTGCAAACTGAACTGTCACAAACCGAAATTACGGCTCCCAGGTCCGGACGCCGATCACAAAGCACGAACGAAGTCTTTGATGATTTCCTTTCGAAAAAAAGCTGTTTTCAGTTTGAAAGTTTATTTCTTCTTAATTGACCTGCCAATTCTAATTTGATAATGAATGTGTTATCAACACATTAATAGAAATAAACAACAATTTCGAAACTGTATTTTTACATATAACATTCCAATGGTTCACTAAATTACGCTATCCCAGGGCTGTCGCTTTGACCATAACAGGTCATACGAGGTCATGAACTCAGAGCGCCATCTCCCGGCTAACATATGAACACACATAGAACCCGCGATGTCTGCCAGCTTTAAAGGGTCGTAAGATGTACTGGATATGCTGGCGGGACGGGAAAATTTTGTGATTTGTCCGGGATTTTGTGTTGTCGGGATATTAAGTGGTCCGCTCTACTGAGTTTATGTTAAACATAATATAGAGGGGGAAATGAAGGGACTGAGATAGTGTCCGCATTAGTGAGTTGTGCGCCTTGCCGAGTTGTCCGCAAGTAGTTTCACCGTATATTGCTTTGGATCAATCCTCGCATGCATGTTAATCTGATAGCTTTTATCTCTGATACCTTTATCCACAAAGGGAGCCAAGGGATACAATATATCCTTCACATGCATCAACCTTTACTTCATCACTGTCAAGTTTAATAAAATCTAACCTTAGGTCGCATAGTGGCAAAGGAATATGTCAATTTGCAGAGTGAAATCCTAAACAATTTTAAAAACTGTAGCGGCTGCATGGTTAGCCTTGAGATTCTAATGAATATATATATAGTGTTGTAGATATTTACCAGTTACTTGGGATTTTATAACGGAATAAATTAAAGGCGCTAAAGACTGGTGGAGCCGGCAATTGTTCGTTACTATGTACACATTGTATCAGTTAAGACTGGTCTATAAGAAATAATATAAAAGAAATAATATAAGAATTGATTCAGAACTTGATGCAAATCTTAAAATTACTGGTTCAGTAGTTTATATATTCACGATTTTATTTACAAAAAAAGGAACCCTTAGACAAGATCAAATTGCTCTTTGCTTTAATATACTTCAGTCGGATTCTCGTTACGTAAGCACTTTTGCCCATAAATCGCTGTTTCTATTCTTGGGCAGATGACCATCTAATGACCTATTTCGTTAAAACCTCTTTTATTGGAAATTTGATTTTCTTTGACATATTCATTAGTTTGACCTCCTGGAAGATGGTTTGAACAGAAATAAGTCAACGGTATGTGTAAAAGTGGATACAAATTCTGCTTTAATGTTACATGTGAGATCTAGATGGATATAATGAACGTGACTTCACGCACAAGCATTTTCAAATCAATAGGTTCTCCTGAATTGAACTGATATTGCATCGCATCTATTAACTTAAAGATCAAATAAATACGAATTGAAATTTTCATATTAGCTCCTGTATGGAATTTTGATTATTGCAGATTTTGCTTTAAAGTATTGCTGAATGTAAACATTTGCTATAGGTGGCGCCACTTATGCTGGCCAACAGTCGCTTTATTCTCACATTTCCTGTTTGTCGTACATTTTCATAAAAATGGGAATACAGCTTTTAATAACAGTGATATTTAGCAGGACAAATTGTGTAAACAAGTAAACCATGAATGATTTGGAGTTAACTTGCAGAAAGTTTCTGGGAACTCGCTGATCAGACAAAATTAGACCCTCTTGTGTTGTCCTGTAGGAAGAATAGATTCAGCTGTGCTTCATGGACCACTTGTTTTGTTTCATTCTAGAATGGCGGTTTTGTGGTGGATAACGGTGGCAGTGCTCTTCCTGTCCGGTGTTACAGGTAACCGATTTAATCAGAAAATGAAAAGATTTGAAGAGAAGTAGTCTCTTTACGTTTCGGCAATTGCGGAAAATATTTGTAAAATATGTAAAAAAAATAATTATGTATCATGTTAAATGAGGAAATTTATTTGGTGCTTTATCAGGTGAGAAGTTAGCTTTGTATAAGTTTGCTTTGTTAACGTTTGTATAAGTTTGCTTTGTATACGTATCTGCTTTGTATGGATGTGCAAAATGTGCCTGGTCCTGTCAAACCAATATTTTTAATGGAAATGATAAAAAAAGAAATGTATGGGGGGTTTATAAATGTATGAGGGGGGGGGGGAGTATTTGCGGTTTCTTAACCATTAAGTTCTATATAAAACTGAATTATATATAATTTTTACTTTTATTATAAAATTTCACTTTATATTATAACGTTTGAGGACTAAAACATTTGTAAACGTCGTCAAGATAGTTTTCATACTACAAAAGAAAACTATCAATTTCATTACAGCTTAAGTATTTTGAATATTTGAGTAGAAATTGGAATAGAAAAAGAATTCGAATATAACTTAGTATCAGAGGTTTTTAATAATGGGAAAGTGAAATCTCCCGACAATAGGTCCAATATAAAATTTAACTGTTGGTCACTCTAAAAATATACCTTATGCAAACTAAAATGATAATATTGCAAACTAAAATGATAATATATGAAATAATTCAAATTTGCGAAAGGGAAAATATAGCAAAGTAATCGGTTTCCGACTGAATGGGTTTGTTTTAGATTTTGTATTTTTATACTAGCGTATTTCTTTGTGTAATTTGAAAATTTATATACGAATTTTAGATGCCCAGACCGACGTTCAGGGTAAGAAGACGCGTATTACCCATGTGCTGGACTTGTTTCTGTCAGACTACACGTGTACGACAATAATCAGAAAATGTGTTCGAGCGCCCGAGCTGTGCGGGTACGTATTACCTATACATAGATTTTGCATTCTGCCTTCCAACACGGGACGTGCTTTGGAATGAAATAATGTACCTGGTTTTAATTTTTGCGCGTAATGATTTAAGGGATTTTGTGATTAAAACCTACTTGAAATGGGGGTTTTCATTAACATAACCAGTTTTTTTTTAAATAGTTGATTAGTTGAGAAAATATGACGGGGAAACACAATGAGACTTGTTAATTATTAAAATTCATTTAATTTATGCAAAGTAAGATTTAAACAGTTAAAATATAACGCTGACTTGGGTCATTGAGCAGGGTTATATCGGAAAGTTATAGAAACCAGAAGCCTAGTAGGATTATGTCGGAAAGGTATGTAAGCCAGATGCCAAGTAGGGTTATGTCGGAACCTAATACTTTCCCGGGATCGTTTTGTTTGGAAAACTGAAAATAAAAATAAAAAACTTTCACGAAAGGTAAATCCATCACATCAGTAACATACTTTATATTGAATGCATTGAAAGAAGTTTTGTCGGAAATGAGCTTTGTTTAAAACTATACGAAGAATATTTGTCAATATATGGCATTTGTTTACAGGACCAGACAAAAGGTAATTCAGTGCATATCTTCCACACCAGAGGGAAAGAACTGTGACCTTGACACCAGATTTTCGGCAGTGTTTAATGAGGCTTTCCTGAAATGTCAAAGTGGAGGTGAGTGATAGAACTTTTTTTCGGTGATATGAGCCAAAAAATAATTTTTAATTTTCAGTGCAAATGTTTTAATATTTTGTATGATTATTTATAAAAATAAGGATATGTCTGGAAGATAAAGTCTCTCAGTTTTGCTTGTTGTAAGTGTTAAAAATGGTTATTAAAACTTGTTATTAAAACCTCTAAGTGGGATGGACATAACCATGGCTGTTGCACAACCAAGTTTGCCGCAGTGATTTTTTAAACTTGTGGTGCTGAGATCTAAACGTTCTTTCTGTTTAAATTAATTCAAATTTAAATTAAATTGAAATTTGACAGCAAAAGATCCAAAGTTGCCTCTTTCCATCGAATTTCGGTCCAGCAGTGTATATTTAAATTCAAACAATATATGTATTTGACATCACTTTTATTGATTTTTTTTAATCGGCGGTGACTTTGTAGTTCTAGCTCATTTAAAACACTACCCTTTCAGTGTCGATTGGTACAAGGTCATACATAGTTCACCAGATCTTGGACCTGACAAAGGATAACCACACCTGTATTAATAAGATCCAGCAGTGCTTCCAGGACGCTGGTGGCAACGAACTTCACTGCAGGTGAGGATTCTTTGGGGGGGGGGGGGGGGGCAACTAGAGCTAACCAGGTGAAATTAAGAACCTTAAATGCTAGAGCAAACAAGATGACAATCTAGAACCTGAAATGCTAGAGCAAACCAGGCAGAAATCTGGAACTTTAAATGCTAGAGCAAACCTGGTTAAAATATAGGAGCTTTAACACGGAAAGGTTTAATTTTTCAATATGTTTATTACAAGTATTGTGAATTCTTCATTCGTTAATCCGTTAATCCGTAGATTCAGAAAATAATTGTTGCATCTAGCCAATATTTGTATTATGAATTTAAATTTTGGAAACCGTTAACGGCTTTAAACCATTTTTTAAAGTTTCTCGTAAATTTGATTTTCCCCCGCTTCTTGGAAGGAACTGGGGACATTGTTTCGGGTGTCTGTCTGTCCCTCTGTGTGTCCGTCCGTCAGGTGTTTCGTTTCCGTGTGATTACTTCCCTAAAAATCAATTTCATTCAATTTTGGGATTTTTCATTCAAATTTGGATCAGTGATCGATCTCATGCTTTCTTCGTTGAGACTGGTTTTAGTGTCTGTCTTACAAGATAACAATAATTTCATTTTTATATGATTAATCAACACAATTAGTTTCAATAACAAAACAGGTGTCGCTAGCGGTGGACAAACGCCCTTTTATATTTTTTTTGCAGTAACTGCCAGGGGTTGGCATCTTTTGAACGTAGTTAAAACTATTTGTACATACAAGAGACTAAAGTCATCCCAGACTTGGAAGGCGAGAGCGAATGACATAAATTTCTTGATTTTATTTTAATTTCGATTTTTTTTTAATTTCGGTGAGGCATACGTTAATTTCCAACCATCCTTGTGTTTATCCTAATTTATCATTCAGTAAACCGGACGAGGTGGTCAACTGCATCGGCTCGTCAGATGAATGTCCGTACCTGACCAGATACTGGCCTCTGATTCATGACGCCTTCCTCCGGACATGCCCTTACCAAGGTATAGAGCGCTCAAATTCTCTCACTGTAGGTATTATGTCGTTATTTTAGTTTTACATTCGGGGTTTCGATTAACAAGGTATGGGTTCCAACAAATCTTTTAACAGCTGGAACTGCTATATACATGAAGCGGTTTAAGAATCCTTTATACATGAAGCGGTTTAAGAATCCTTTACGGAGTGCCAGGGGTGGATTTTGCAAAAACAAATATCCAAATAACTTAATTTTTAGATTTTTTTTCATTTGACGATATATGACGATAAAGTTGGTACATAGTAAGGTTTTAAATGGAGGGTATATAAATTTGTCACTGTACTTGTTAAAATATATTTTAGTGTATTGTTAAGACCTTACAATTATATTTACCAGATTAGCATTTTCCTTTGTTTACAATGTATTACTTTTATATATGCCTGGGTTATACTCTACGGAATTAAAACAGTCAATATCTTTCATACTTTTACCTAACGAAGCTGTTTAACAATCATTGTTTCACAATAATTAACAAGCCATGCCCTATAGTGATCAGTCTGTCCGTCATTCCGTCAGTGATACTTTTTGTCACGCTCGATAACTCGACAACAATATTCTTCAGCTTTCCTAAATTCACAGGGATGATTGGTACATACAGGGACTCCAGACCTATTTAATTACAGACCCTCTCGGAATTCCAATATGGCCGACACAGCCCAATTAGCTAATTTTCTTACGCACCTGAAATCTCAACAAGGACATGCTTGATCTTTCTCAGATTCATAGGATCATTGGTGCCTATGAGGGCTTCCGACATATTGAAATATAGACTTGCTTAAAATCAAATATGGCCAACGAGTACAATCGGTGATTTTCTGTTGCACACATTATTTCAGACATATCGTCTTTAATATTATTTGAACCAGTAGGATTTATTCCCTCATGCATATGGATCAAAACCTTTTCTGTTTGTCACATTTTTCAACCTTAACCGAAACTTTTCACCCATGTGTAAACTAGTCCAGCACTACCAGGAATGCGGGGCCCTCTGAGAAACCATTTTCCGACCACAACTAGTTTGTTTTACAATCTGTTTTATCTGATTGCTACAGTGAAGATTCTTGGTGATGACCTTGTCCTCCTGTTGGTGAACCTTCGGACCAGTCTCAAGTGTGCCAGGGCGGTACAGAGATGCTTCGATGTCGACAACCCTCTGGCGAGTTGCGGGTAAAGCAGCTATTCATTTTTCGTTAAGCTTTTTCACGTGACTTCTTTCAAACAAAAAAATATAAGGACAATTTGAATATTAAGGAAGCTTTATCCAGTGATAAACTATATCTATATCAGGATGGCAGGATTATCCAGAGGTCATGATATCTGGGGCAGATTTAATAAAAAACCGCGGAATAACTACGCATTTCATGTAAACTAGATGGTTAGCCAGAGGCCACGTCTTGGCTCACTGATCATGACTGGAGATAGGCTATAGAAAAGACTGATATTTATACAGATTGCCCTTTGGGATTGAAAACTTCTATACAGAAATTTGAAATTCACTAATAATTCAAATTTTGCAACTTTCAATATGATGCCAGATGAGCCCTACGTCATAGTTTTTAGTATTGTATATTACAAGGTCCTTAGCTCTGTATAGAAGGGGAAGAGCATCCACCCATACAGAAGGGGAAGAGCATCCACCCATGTTTGTACTTCCCCACCCATGTTTGTAATTTCTAAAACCTTATACCCCGTATGCAGATCAAACATTTAATGCATTGGTGTATCATAAGTCTAAGTGGTACCGATCTGTAAAATCTGATCTGTTCGCGGACTTGTACTGTGCTTTTGTATTGGTTTCTCTAGCCTCTCTGTGTTGGGAGTAGTTTGATATTTCAGTGACCTAGATAACCTGGCTGAATGTCTCCACGAGCCATGTGAGGAAATAAAACGCCACATCCCTGTGATCTTAGATACGCTCTTCAAAGTGTGCCGAGACAAGGGTAAGCACGCGCCATCTGTAATCAGAATAAGACAGGAAAGGTTCTTTAATATATTCCTGAAACCTGGGGTGGGCTGTTAGGATGTTGGGATTGATCTAATGAGTGGATCTGCATGCTGCTATGATCAATGTAAGTAATTTATTAACTAAATGTTCTCATGGATAGACGACTTTAGGGATCTAATTGTTAGTTTGTTAGATTTGTAAAAGTTTTCTGGAATTAATGTAAACGTTTTCTGAACGTGATAACAATTTGTTAATTTGCATTTGAAAACTTAGTTCAGTAACAACCTGATTGCCCGGATATGGTTTTAAGTGTAGGTTGAAAGATTGCTCTGGAATATTTCGTCAGCAGTAGCAATCCGCACAGTAATTTTATAATTATAAATGTAGATATATGCCAGATTTGCCAATTAATTTTTTTTTCATCCAGTTTATATAAATTATAGACAATTATTTCGTGATCGGCGATCCATGGCAACTGGCGTCTCGGCCAACTGAAACGCCTGAGTTCACTGTAGCCGCGACTCCAATGCCTACCCCAACCACAGGACTGATGAACCAAACCAAGCGCCACTCAATCCTCGACGAAATCATCCAGCTGGAAAAAGAAAACAGCGTCTGCAGGGAGGACCTGCTTAACTGTGTGGTTAAACATCCAACTGACGGGATGTGCACGTAAGTGTGTAATCCCTGAGGATTAATTTCTAAGCCTGCCGGTGAAACCCTTCACAGGTGGTTCCTAAAATCTGTTTAGTGGCTGCGTACTCTAAGAAAGCAATATTTTGGTCGTAAGAGGGATCGAAGAATTTTTTGCAGGCGGTTATATTTGCTTGGTATTAGATCTATCCGCCAGGTGGCACCGTCACACTATAAAACGGTACCAACAGTACGTTAAGACTATTTTGTTAAATTGCCGGAAGGGCAAACCTGTCAGCCCTGGTTTTGACTGTAGGTGACTTTCTTATTGCCAGAACTTTTTTATTTCATTTTCTTCTGGGGGTGCAAGGGTACTTATAAGTATGTTTTGCTTCGGATAATGGGTTAACTTTGCCTTGCAGTAATGCCGCAGCATTGACCTACTGCGTCGCGGAAGCTAAAGGTTGTCGTAGTCTGCTAGAATATTGGTACACGCTATCCAAAGTGATGGAGGACTACTGCTACCGTGCTGGTGAGTGCAGAGATGTAAAACTTTGTTGCAAACGTATTAGTTTTTGGCGGTTCACGAATTACACCTTCGTATTTTTTAAAAAAAATCAACGCCCCATCCCCCTACGAACCTTAAGCTAGAGGTAATGCAGAATTTACAAGTGGGTGTACCCACAACTCCCAATATATTGGAAGACCAATGGATGACCTTTGCAAATAGAAAGATCACCATATAAATCTTTGTTAAATGCAGTTGTTACACTTAAATCGGATGAAAGCAACTCGGGACCTTTGGCAAGGAAACTTCGGTGGCTTAAATGAACAATCATAAACGGGACGTTTGCCCCTCTATTTTAAAGGAATAGGCACAAAGTAACTATTGCCTACCTCACTTAAGTTGCGTTTTTATTTCCTTAAAATTTAAAGATCATTCATCATATTTTATAAACTCATTTCAGTCATTTTTTGGTTCCCCGCTTCCTCTGAGCGGGGGACATTGATTTGGCTATGTCAGTCGTGTCTGTCCTTCTGTCTCTCTAGCTGTCTCTGTCAGTCCATCAGATTTTCGTTTCCGTGCAATAGCTTCCCAAAATATTATCAGATTTCATTCAAATTTTGGTCGCGGATTGCTCTCATGCATTCCATGCATAGTATTCCCACCAGCTCCAAAACAAAAGAAATCTTCAATTTTCTTCCTATTTCAAAACCAAAACCACGACGTGTTGAGACATCTCAGGGCACTACTAAAACGGCCTCTAGGACATGTAGAGACATCATCAGGCGAAAATAAAAACTAAAACATATATAAGGCAAGCATGAATGACAAACACAAGGCAAGCATGAATGACAACAATAAGCGGAAGTGGAGGACATTAATTCCACGAAATTGCTTGTTACAATTGCTTTGTTAATTTTTGTATCTACGCATGGTCTCATTGAATTATTAATGATCAGAAGTAAATGTTTATGAAAGTGCTGAAAACTTTGTTAAATTTATTTTCGTATGATTGAAATAAAAGCTGAGGTGGGAATGAAGAAAGGTTATACCTTGTTAGAGAAATTTTGTACGGTTTGCCTTGCGTTGGCCTGAGGGAGGGGGGGGGGCTGGTCGAACAGATGACCATATTTCTGGGGAGGAAGGTGGGTGGGCGGCTTCAGTTGGTAGTGTGGTTGGTCCCCCTCGCATTTTCTCAGCACACAAAGCCCAAACACCTGATCGATATGAGGGGGTTAATCTGAACGTGGGGTGAAACTTATTTTCATCTCAGAAATGCGGAGTTTAACAGCTTGATTGTCGCATACATAAAAATGAATGGCGGATGTAATTCCTATCCTTGTGATCGGCTGTAAGATGCTGCTTTAAGTGTTTTGCTGAAAAGGTGCTGCTTTGAGGGGTTCTCAAAGTTTTTAAAGTAGATTTGTCTTGTCGGTAAAATCAAAAGCGAATGCACTTGACCCTTTAACATGATTTAAGAATTTTGATTCTGTCAAAGTTCCTACATGATATCTATAGATCTTTTGGTATTTTAGTCGTATACGACGGGAGGTCTCTGATGGAACAGTTCTTACACGTCAGAATGCACAAGCCGGTTTGTTTGGAAAACCTCAAGCGATGTTTCAACTTCGATTATCCTGCACAATCTTGCCAGTGAGTACTTCGCAACATCGCTATGAGATTTTGAAAAGTCTGATAACCCTTTGTTTCCAATACTACTGAACATCTGAAATAAAACTGAGAATGGAAATTTGTTGCATATTTTAAAGAAATTGAGTGTTAATTAAGGAGAACTGAAAATGTCAAATTAATGAAAATATTGTTTAGAAAATAGCATAAATAAATAAAACAAAAATGAAAAAAAAACTTAACAGATTTGAATCCAGAATTGTTTTGTTTGATATAATTTAGATTTACCCTTCATATTTAGACTTGCCTTTCAAATTCTTTCCCCTTTTTATGCTACACCATTGAGATCTTGGTCTAGCGGCAAAAAGGGGGTTTCTTTGTTGAGTTTCCTTGATTTTTTTGTTATATTTGCAGAAAAACAAATTGGTTGAAGGTGAGGGAATGCATTGCTGGAATTAATACATGTCCCAACATGGCGAAACACTCTGTAGAACTGCAAACGCTACTGAAGAATTTCTGCTATTACCCAGGTTTGTTCTTCATATTTGTCTCAATATTCTGACATGATACTGTAATTATATTGGTAGTGTTCTTTGAATGTGTAGTGCTAACCGGACATGTCAAAGGACTCTGGGCGTTGAGCGAAACTAGCAATAGATCATTGCGTGAGACTGACAAATTTGTCTATTAGCTGCCTAAGAGCAAGACTCCTAGGAATCTGGAATGTTTCTCCTTGGAACTTTTTAAAACTGTTATTATTTGAAACTGTTATTATTTGAATGGCTGGGGTTTTGGGAATAAACGGAAACTTCATGCAAATATTTTAAAAGGTTCGCAAAGAAACCTGTAGATGAGGCGCAGAGAATTGTTGCAGAAGTTTTTACTGTAGAAAGATGTTCTGCGGTTTGAGTACTCAAAAACTCTTAAATTTTAAGAGTAAGATTTAAGCCTTTCATGTACCGAATGGCAGGAATATTAAACATGAACCTATGTATTTTTAACTGTTTATTTTATTGCAGCTGGTAAAATCGTAGTTTGGAAATACAAGTTCATCGAAGGCACGGGGGAACTTCCTATGGACTTCTCACTTCTATCAATCATTGAAGAAAAAGAAAGGAATAACCAGCAGTGCGTCAGGATCGTCAGAAAATGCTTCGCAAACCGTACAACCCCTCAGATATGTGGGTAGGTGATAACTGTCAGAAAGAACGAGGTTCATGGTGACCGCTCATAGACAAGCCTGCGGTAATAAGTGTAGCATATTTCTTCCTAAGATACCTATACAACAATTTAAATAAATTTGTCAGTCTCCCGATCAAGCTCACCCTGGGTGGAGTTGACGTGAAAAATCTCACCGCCTCCGCTGAGATTCGAACTCGCGATCTCCCTGCGCTCTACCCCTGAGCAACAGAAGCCGTTCTGATTACCTGAATATTACTTCTGATTAATTGCAACTATTTATTAGATGTGGTTTGTGGCAACCTTAAGTATCTCACAGCGTTGAAAATAATAAAAATGTGCAAACATCAAAATTTAGTAGATGAGAGGTTACTCAGGATCAACGTTAATATTTGCAAGCATTGCTTAGAAATGTTAAGTATGAGTTATCAGATAAAACTCTACAGAATTATAGGTAAATGGATTTATAGGTAAATGAGATTTTATTTATCCTTGACACATTTTTTTATCCAATGGTAAGTCGCTGTTTGCCTTAACATGACAACTGTTGGTGCCACTAGTATTTGGTAACCCAACAATGACTGATCAGTTAGAAAAATTAGTTTTAGTTTGAATTTTCACTTTCATTGGGCAAACAATATCAATATGTCGCAAATTAAGAAATAGCTTGGCTATCACTCCTCCTGACAACGTTTGAATGAATTCTTCTCTTGTATGACCTTTACAGTTTAATACATTAGTTTGATAAATCAGTGAGGGGAATACAAAACTACGGCATAATCAGTGTTGTGAAATTCCTTAAATTATTTCGAAGATCATACCCCCATTGAAAAACAATAACGCCACTGCGAGCGCTCAACACTCTAATTGGTAGCTTTCAATGAGCGCTCAATGATCGGCAAGGTCGCTCAAAGATCTCTGTAGATCACCATGAAAGTTGCTGAAAATTGGATTTTTTGATCGCACAACGAGCGCACAGGATCTCCCAAACATTTACACAAACTCCTTTTTCGAGGCTAAGGTGATTGTTGAGAGATCAGGCCAATATCTTATCGCTGAATGGTCCCCCAAAGATCTGTGCTGTCGAGTGTTTAACTAGCATTTGGTTGGCTTCTAGTTCTATCATACGAAAAGGCCTATTTCTGGAGGTCAGAGGACACCAGATATGCGAAAGGCGTAATATGCACGCATTTGCGGTGCTCTTGTTCACTGGATTTTTATCGGGAATATTGATTACTAGTACCTTGTAAACATTCTTCCTGCAAAGTTCAATCATGCTTATACATGCGGTTGACCATTGATAGTTTTAGTCGAGCATATTTAAAAAAAAAAATTTAATTTTAAACGTAAGACATGATAGGAACCTGTAACGAATACTATTCCGGTTATCACTGAACCTTTAGCCAGTATTAAAATGCCTAGGTATTGATATCAATCATTGCTGTCGAAATGTTTAATACAGATGCCTTCCGAAGATTCTCCTGATAAGATAAGGCCTAATTCTCCAGATAAGGCCTTATTCTCCTGATAAGGCCTAATTCTCCTCTAATTCTCCTGATAAGGCTTAATTCTCCTGATAAGATAAGGCCTAATCTTCAGTTTTCATTTGAAACGAAATGAAATTTAGGGAGACTTGTCTTTCAGAAATGCCTGGGATGTGTTCCGCTGTATTGCACAGACTGATGGTTGCGCAGGACTGATCCATTACTGGACGATGATGGAAAGCTGGGTCCATATGACTTGTCCAGAACCTGGTCGGTAGATATGTCACCTTAGGGCACTGTGGTTTTTTTCCGAAAAAAAAATCCCATGACTTGCTGTTAACTTTTTTTGTTAAAAGGCTCAAAATTGTAATACAAATGCTAGCATGCATGTTAACAGGCATAAATGATATTAAATGTTTCTCCCTCCTAATACTAGGGGATTTGATAATCAGACTACCCGGGGGGGGGGGGGGAGATTTGATTATCATTTGCCTCATATTTCTGAACGTATCATTTTATCATTTGTCTCATATTTCCTTGTCGTTCAGTCATACTGTCATCTCGTTATTTAGTCGTATTTGGTCGTAAATACAAATTTCAGATTGTATTGAAACATAACAAATGTATTGTACTGGAGGATGTCACGCATAACTTTCTTTTTATTATGAATATCAAAGTAATGATAAATTGTCACTGTAGTCCTTTTGGACGTAACAAATTTTAATTTCATGCAAGAATGGAAGTATTTTTAAGTATTCATTTAAAAATTTTCGCAAAGTAGCAGCAATCTCTTTAACAAGGATTCATTATATTTTTTTTATTTAGATCCTTTCTTCTTCCTTTTGCATCTATATTTCCTTTTCAGTGATAATTAGGGGAGTGGCACTTGTAGAAGACCTTCTGAATGCAGCCATGATTGATACAACATGCATCAGGGGAGTGTCAAACTGCTTTGACCGGAGGAACCCGGCGGTTACATGCAGGTAAATGGCCTTAGAGATCTAAATTTTGGGTGAATATTTACCACCAAAAGGTTGATATGGCTTGATTTTACCATTCCTGCCAAATAGTCAGGATTAAAGGGAAATGACCTTTTCAGGTTCCCTCTCTTCTTCAGTGAAAATGTACCTAGAGTATTACTTATGATATCTATCTATGATATCTATCTATGATATCTATGATGCCGCAAAGTCGAGCAAGGACAAGAATTTCCACAATTTGTAAAAGTGTAAAGCATGTTTTTAAAAAGGTTCAAGAACTATGCATGTTAAGGCATGTGGAAGCCTAAAATTTACTTTTTGCATACAAAGTTGTGGATCATCAATGTCCCTTTGTGGATGGCGGACCTATTTATCCGGCATGTGGGGCTGTATATATGTATAAGTATTAAAAAAGTGCAGCAAACAGTTGAAAGATGGGGGATGACTGTATATGTTTGCACTTTTTTGCTTGACATTTCAAAGCAAACTGCTTTTTTGTTTAATTGGAGCACGTGTCATGTTATTGTGACAGGACTGCATTAGTTGGATATGCAACCATTCAGTGTTATTTTAGCTCATAAGTCATCTAAGATTTAGTGATCACCCATTTTCAGTCGTCAGTTCGGCCGTTAACAGGGCACAAATCGTAACCGTTAGACCTAGAAACGTCTAATTGTATATCCTGGGAGGTTGTACCCAGACAGTCAGATGGGGCATAATTTCTAATAATAGATTAGGCCGAAAATCTTCTTTAAAAATAATTAGGGGGGTCCTTGGCAAATGTCCAGGGACGCATGAAATTAGGTCACTGTGACATGTCATTCTATCCATTTATAAAGGTTCTTTTACAATTTTTCACAATGACATTAAAAATTAATACATGCAGCACGTGTATGTCAAATTCAGCTGAGCGTCATGACCCCCAAGGGCCACTTTACTTTGGCTACGGACTCCACCTTCTGTTGCATGCATTGGTTAGTTGAGCGGACCTACGTTAACCTAGAACTTGTTTGCCTGACCAGGGAGGATTTATAAGATGATTGTAAATAACCTGGACTCTCACGCTTAATCTCACGGATCACGTTATCATTTCAGTAAAATTGACAATTTGTCCCAATGTATGAACGAAGTAAAAACCTGCCCGACGCTGACCCCCTTCTGGCCAGTATTTGATATAGTCTGGAAACGCCTGTGCGCACACAAAGGTAGGTGATCAAACTTATGGGGGGGGAATGGATGATATTTAGAAAATGGTCCAATAATTTTGACGATGTTTCTTGGCAGCCTTCAGTGCGGAGTGTCTGAATTAGATATAAACATCCAAATTATAAGCTTCTGTAAAGGGTCTGAAGATGTGGACATCTAAGAGCTGACTTGTGAAGAATTTTATCGAAGGCACTCGTGCCAAGGATTAAAATTCGATGAAACATAAAATGTCGGGATAATTCTTCCGGAGATACTTTAAAGAAGAGCAGTGCAGTTTCCATAACTATTTAGAAGAGCAATACAGGGGAAACTGAATCCTTCATTCTAAGATTAGTGTGAAAGTGATAAAGTAATTGTACAACTATTTCAAAAAGCTGAGATGTGACGTATGGATTAAATCAATTAAGGTTTGGTCAGTCAACTTATGGCCAAAATATTTCGGAGCGACGGATCTAAGGATAAAATATTTAATTTCACTTCTGATCGGTGAAATTTGAATCTAATATTTTTATTTTATTTTTCCAGACAAGATGTACGTGATTGACGTTGCAGTATTGAAACCTCTTCCAACTGTTCCACCACCCGTGACTGAAGGTCCATTAGTGACCCCAAGACCTCGTCCTTATCCTACCTACCCGACCAGTCCACCAGTTACCCCTGGTTAGTATAGTAGCATTAACCTAAAGAGGTTATCTACACAAGACTGCTCAGTGTCGTACAGGGAGACATAGGGAGATATCGAAATGTTCAAATGTGATCAGAATCGGGTGACCTCGGGACATGGGGTGGCATTGGGACATTGACAAAGGACTGTTTTAGCAAACCTCGTCAACCTAATTCTGATGAACTTTAGATTTTGGGGACGTTGAGCCATCTCTCTTATACGGTTTTGTTGTTATTACATTTACACTTATTACATTTACACTTTTTATTACTACATTTACACTTTTTATTACAATTGTAGATTTATATTTACAAATGTTATTATGTGTTTTTAAGATTTATCTTGCATAAAAATGGAGTCTGTCAGTGTTCAGGAGCTATTTCGGTTAACAGAAGCTACTTCAGTTAATGGAGCCACATATATTACTCTTGCTGGGATAATCCAGGTTAATGCTTCGTATAATGCTTGGAAAATTCGCAATTTTTTATGCTTAATTGATAAAGAAAGAATCAAGTGAATGGTTAATTTTGATATGTCAAACGTTTGTAATGTAAGGATTATTTTCAGAATCCAGAGTGTGTGACGGTACACGTCGGGTTGACCCAACCAGCTGTCGACGCTTTTACCAGTGTCAGTGTGAGGAGCTGCTAGCGGCCTGTCCCAGGGGGCTCTACTATAACCATGACAACCAGATGTGTGACCAGCCATACAACGTGAAATGTACAACAGAGGACGCCAGCGCCGGTTTCAACTGTCCAGAGCCAAATGGAATCTTCCCAGGCGAGAAAGACTGTATCGGCTTTTACATTTGCTTCCAGAACAAACCAAAACACATGCAGTGTCCAAAAGATCTTCACTTCAATAAGGTGCTCCAGACATGCGACTACCCTGTCAGGGCTAACTGCGGTGTACCGGATTATCGTGGGTACAGGTGTCCCAAACCATACGGACTTTTCGCTCATTTCGACGACTGCACGAAGTTCTACCACTGCGTGCACGACAAGGCCACGCTGAAGAGATGCCCCACCGGACTCCACTTTAACAAGCTGTCGTTAGTTTGTGATCTCCCCACCAGGGCCATGTGCGGGCAGCCTATGATGGATGTGATAGCGAAGATGTTGTCTGACAGACGCATTGCAGGGGATAAAACGGGAGATGGCAGGCTGTGCTGTATTTAAACCCCTAGAAAACCGGGGATGGCTTTCATTGGATTTTAAAATTGTACTTTCTGGCGTAACCATAATGCCTTACCATGTGAAATGATAATCCTTACACTAAAACCCTTTACACTACTTTTTTACATTTTACAGCCTTATAATATCTACAAAACTCCCTAGAGTGGATACCACTCAATATGGATGTTTAAGTAAAATAATAAATAAAAAATAATCGTAACATTCCAGCATGTCATTGTAAGAAACTTGTTTCTTGTTTTCGTTGTTTGAAACTTTGCAAATGAAAAGCCATTTGTCGAAACTCGCGCTGCCTTACTGATGATCGCGTTGCCTCTTGATTTTGTTTAAGAATTCTCTTTTGAGATTTGTTAAAACTCGTTATAACATTTTGTATGGTTTATTAATGGTTCATAACTTATTCCCGTTGGAAGTAAGTGGATTGGACGATTTATCGGTGACAATCGCTGCCTCCAAAATTGTTAACTGCCAAATTTACAAATGTTAAATACGATGGGAATAAAGCTGTTACCTGGTATCTTGGTTGTTCTGGTTTCTTGCATTGTAAAAGGAGTGTATTCTGAACTGCATTTTTGAATGACTTAAGTGAACTCGTAACTCGAAAAGCACTCCGCTGCTGTCTCCCATTACCCCTTTATGGCATTGTCGGAAAAGCGGCAATGTTAAAACAAATCCTGGATCCAGATTGTGATCAGGATCGGCCCCCAAAATTTAATTAATTGTTCCTTAGATCACTGCCGGGCTATCATGAAAATTTCATAAATATTTAACTAGTAATTTTGCCATCAGACACACAGACCAACATACCCCGGCAAAAACATAACCCCCGCCCCTTGGCTTAGGTAATGATTGCTGATAACAACAAACACTATATATAATAGTATAGGAGGAAATATTATATAATAGTATAGGAGGAAATATCGGGCGGGGGGGGGGTACAATATGGTATACACAGTCACAGAGGTTTGAGCAGAGAGAGGATATGTAGTCCCCAACGAGTAAGAAAATTGTGCTCAAGAAGTGACATCACGAGGTTTCGCTCTTTCCCAGTAAAAGACCAGTTTATTGTTGAAACTTATAACGGTCAACTGAGAAAACGTTTATTTCCTCGTCCTGGCATTGACCTCAGTTATAACTAAATCTCACGACACTCGTTAAGATAAACTTTCTCATGCAACAAAACTTCCGAGGAGATCTATGTTTTTTTTTTGGGGGGGGGGGGATAGCGGACAGGTGAACTTGTGCTACATTCGTAACCTGTGTGATTTGTGATCACCAGATATCAAGAGGTACAAATTACCGTATCCTTCCGGTAACAAATTACCAGAAAAATAAGGTCTAATGACCGGATATCTAGGTTGTCACTGTAACCAAACAGGAACTGATTTGTTTCATGTCACTTCGGTTTAATTAAAATTGACGCCCAATTTTTTTTCACCAGTAAATCCTGGGTCAGGACTGGGGGTGGAAATATCAATTCACGGGTGCAGATTACGATAGCAAATAAAATCGTTATAGACAGATGGAACGGTATCGATAAGTTGTCCATATTTTACCATTACATGGAAAGCTATATATATATGACATTTCGTAACAGTACCTGAGCGAAGTACAATGCATGCGAGATGTAAAAGTCATTGGTGAAGACCTATTTGAACGGCATCTGATTGGCTTACAGGGGCATAATAAACTTATTCTATTCTATTCATATTAAGTTTAAGTTTCAGATATATTAAGTTTCAGATGCATTATCGAATTATTTTCTGAAGAGGTCGAGGAACAATTCTTAGTTGGTAAAAAAATTTTAAGAATAATTATTAAATATTATGAGAATAATTATAAAATAAGAATAATTATAAAATATTATGAAAATAATTATCTGATATCTGTGAAGAAAGGTGTTTTTTATTTCGCACCTAAACCGTGCTACACTATTTTTACATTTAACTGAATGTTTACATGTATCAGGAAGTTAAAAAGTAGGAAGGAACGTGCTCGTAACAAGGTGTCGGAATTTTAAAAAAATTTAATTCATTATACATTTTGAGGCACTTGGTATAGATTTATAAGACAGGATAAAGAGGCTGCAGAAAGCGTGATTAAAGTAGTTAATGCTGCATTCGTTACCACTGGGCAATATGGTAAATACGAGTTTGACAAGTAGAGAGTAGCGCTCGACATATGGTCCCAGTGTGATTTACCACTGTCAAACTGTTACTTGTCGGTGTAACCCCATTTTATAATCATCCACTTTGTGATCTTATCCTCAATCGACAGCAATGGTGGCATCCAATGAGCAAAATAATGAAACATCTGTTGCCTGCCCCACTGTTCTCGACACGAAATTTACACAGAGAATCGGGTGGACCAGCCGCACTCCCACCCCCCATACCACATTGATAATGTATGATTTAAATGCAATATCGATTCTATTTTTGCATCAAATTTATATTATACTATAGCTGATAAAGCCGGTTTACAGGACTTTGTATCAAGTTTTGGGAGATGAAACATTTAATATGAGGAATGTTGGCTCATTTTTTTTAATTTTAAAAGTTAAAAGAAAATATAGGATTTCAGTGGCAAACAGTCATAATAGGATATGTGCAAATATTTCTATGCATTTATTTAGTAGCGCTGCTGTCACGGCAAGAAACAAATATACCGGTATTTTTACCTTGAATACCCTCGAGTGATGATCAGATTTGCGAAGCAGAGTGGGAAGCAGAGCATTCACTTTTTCAATGATCATTGACTGGTTACTATCGTTGGACGTAATAAAAAAGGTTGATGTGAGGAAGACGTAACGATGAATTTAATAGATACGGAAATATCCATACCTCGTTAGAAGTAGTAGCTGACCCAAGTGAAGTCGAAACCGTTTTTTAATCGTATCAGACCAATTTTGAGTCCTGGAAACCCCCCCCCCCCCCCCAACGCACCCCCAGCTCCTTTTCCGAAATTAGGAACCTTGTATTAGGTTTGTCATTTATCCCCCTGGGTTGAACCCCTCCTTTTCATAAAGCGAGAGTTATGTGTTTTTAACATTTACTGACCACGCAAGTGGGTCAGGGCCTGGGTCAAATGTTAGGCGAAACATGCTTGAATCCCTCACTGAAAGCTTTGGTTATTCATTTGTACAATATAGTCCTTTATCCGGTGCTGCATTGGACCACACGGGCAATCCGATCTTTGCCGCAGGCAGCTCGGCTGTTTTCGGAGGAAACTTCCATCCAAATCATTAACTAGATGTGTTGGAACGACACAAATGCCCCCGCCTGGTGCAAATTACAATTATTTGTTAAAGTGGTTGGGTGTAAATGAAGCAATATTGAAGGACCAAGAATTTTATCATTGTCTCTTAATGATATAACAATGTACAGTTAATGAAGACCAATGATGATGATGAGGATAAGATATTCCATGAAATATTCAGGAACCGTGATACCGTCATAAGTAAGCCAACCGGGACGAAACGCTTACTTGGTCTGAAACTGGTCATAATCTACAAACCCAGCAAAAATCGGGCATTTTTCATGAAATTTTCTATGTTCAAGAACCTTCATACAATCAAAAGTAGGTCAACCGCAACAAAACGCGAATTCGACTTGTAAACTGGTCATGATCCGGCCAAACACCAAAAAATCTGGTCAATATCTGCAAGCATTGCAAAAAAAAGTCTGTATATGTGCATTTATTATGAAAATTTCTATTTTCTTGAAATTTTCTATGCTGAGGAGCCGTCATACGATCAAAAGTAGGTCAATCGGGACGAAACGCTAACTTAATCTGTAACTGGTCATTATCTGCCCACACACCAAATATCTGGCCAATATCAGCAGGCACTGCGAAAAAAAGTCCGTACAACTGTTTGATATCGGAATGACGGAAGAACGGTGAGACGGAAAGACGGACATGGATAAAACTATAAGCGGCCGGGGCATAAAAATGCAAACAATCACTCAAATGATGTGTACATTAAAAATTATTTATTCTCATATCGACGAGGACACTGCGGGATTAAACCTTTAAAATGAGGTGTCGCATAGTATCGTACGCGAACAAAGGTGGACTGAATTCCTTTTATTAGTATTAGATTCTGAAACACAGGGTACGTAACGATTGAAGTTAACATTTGCGAACCGGAATAGGACGTCGGGGCATTCAGACTTTAGAAGATCTTTGACTGGTTACATATATTTGTTAGACGTATAAAGGATAGTGATGTAGGGAAAATAAATTAAATGTACGTTTAAAGGCAAGGAAGCTGTTCCTGAATAATGAAACGGGATTATGCATACCTCGTTAGTCGTAGAAACGGGGGGGGGGAGCCCCCGCAACTTGTAAAGGGTTTCAGACCAATTTGACCCCTTTTCCGGACCTTGGGTCCTCTTATGTAGGTTTTTTAGGGACTAAATATTGTATTTATGATCGGAATCACTTAAAGCAACGAATAATGTTTTTGTGGTGAATAGAAATTATGTATTTAAAGTGGAAAGTCACTGAAAGTAAGGAAACAAAGAGTTCAATTGATAAAATGTTGATGGAAGGCCTGCGTTACGGAGACCCGTTTCTCCTGATTATTGGCCAGGTAATGTCATTGTTGACTATATGTCACATTCTCCACACAGACGGTCTGTCTATGAATGTGAAGGATAAACCTCCTGCCTATATTCATTCACCCAGCACGCTTTTAAGCCGGAAACCTGAGGAGAGTTAATTACAGAAATTAAGTAAATTGAGCGAATATAGAGTATGCATCGACAACATCCATGCGAAAAATATAACAATAGGTATTTGTCCTTGAAACCCATTATATATTGATTAACCTGTCGATCTGTTTTGCAGTTTAATATCCATGACGCGGAATTATAAACATAAACATAAACATATGCACGTGCTTCCTTGCATAGTTTACGTGATACAACTGTTTCCATAATTGTTGAAGATGTAATGCAAGGTGATAGTGTAGCGAAACTTCTTGTGGCCATTTCAAAACTATGCAGACTGATTACCAGGATGAATTTGGGGATTAACCATCGTTGCATGCTTACATAAGAAATGAATGCCAACGGACCGAGTCATATGTTTTTCTCATTTACAGAATATGCACGTGGGTGAGTGAGTGGGTCAAATGTCAGGCCCAACATGCTGAAGTCCGTCACAGACAACAAGGGGTTATTCATATGCACAAAAGCTTTAATGCTGCGTTGAAGGCGACGACGCCGGCATTCCGGTCTTTGTCGAAGGCAAAGAATTATTCTAATATCGGCGAGTCACTGCGAGAACAATCTTTAAAATGAGGTATGAGGAAAGGTGCCATTTGCGATGAGGTTTCAGAGAATATTGAGAACAAAAGTGGACCAACCAAAGTATGAGATGTACGCTGGGCTTCATGCAAGAGCCATATCGCTGAAAAAAAAGAGACATGATTAACTGGGGACCCAGGGGTCTTGACGCTCAGCTGAATTAGTAAGAATACTTTGAATGAGCTTTTTCAGAAAATGGGTCCTTTGATCATTGACCTTGTGACCTTAAAGTCTGAGACTTCACTATCCTTTAACTTACACCATTCTGATTTTCATAACAATCAATCCACCATTTCTTGACAGAACTAGAACATTAACAGGTCAGAAAGTGCCCCATGAAAGGCTCATAGACTTCCAGTGCGGGCTGAGTGATGTTTGAAAAAATATAATAAAGGACCTGATAACATGAAACAAATATGCAGTACCTCAACAGTTATGAGGCCAATAAATCAAGCTAAAACTTTTCAGACTTGTTAGACAAGTTTCTTGAAATCATTATTGTCACATGTGAGGGGAAAATATTAATTACTTCATAAGTGATAGGGTTAACAGAATTTTTGCCGTAAAGGTCAAGTTCACCCATCTGCAAAACTTGTTCGAGGTCTGTATGAAAACAATTTATGTGTCGAAATTAAGGAGAGAATACACAGTACTTAAAATTAAAAAAACGATGGGGTAAACAAAAGTCGTATGTTTCCACAGATTTGACCTTCAAGCTATTATCAAGGTTATCAATTGGCAAACATCTTCGAGATCTTGATGAAAAGAATTTTCATCAAAATTAAGGGGGAAAATATGCGGAATTTCAAATGTTATGAGCTTCAAAAAATAGTATATATATGCGAAGAATTTGACCTTAAGTATATAGATCAAGGTCACCAGGTTTCAACTTTGTAGAAACCATTTGTGTAATTTGTGTATCAATTTTAATTTCACGATGTTCACAATTATCATGCATGTCGGCTGATTTGACGTTGAAGATCAATGTAAAGATCTTCATTCTGTTGCCCCTTATCTATGCATGTGTACACAATGTTAGAAATTTGTCCGTAATTTTTTTTTTCAATTATATTGCTCACATTATTGTCAGCTTGCAATGATTGGGACTTTAAAAGGCGCTAAAAACTTTATAAAGACTGCAGGTGCTACCAGTCTCCCGTTCAAGCCAAAGCTATCCAAGATCTTCAGTCAACCTGATATTCAGACCAATCATTTCATGAAATATTAAAGAATTGGTGTGTATATCACCAAATGTTACGGTCAGCCACCAATAAAGGTTTTGAGTTCGTTTTTGAGTTATCTCGCTCCGAAGGATTCTCTGTAGCGGCGGCGCGACCCTACTGAACCCTATTATTATTGTATCCGCCAAAACAGAGTTTTGCGGATACCATGTTTTCAGTCGGACGCCGCCGCCGCCGCCGCCGCGTAGGTGTCCGGAGAACTTCTCTGTAACCGCTGGGCGGAATTTTATGAAACCCGGGATTATGTTCGGGTCACATGTGAACTGCTGCGCCCCAATTTTGTTTTGACTTCTGACCTTTCCTCTGCGCCCTGCGTCCATTTGTGCGTCTGTTTCCACACATAAACCCACATTTCTCGGGAACCGTTTGACCGATCAGGCTAAAAACTTTACACAAATGTAGCCCTTGGATAGCTTTATAACATACACTAAAAATGGTGGCGCCACCTGCAACCATTTATCGAACTACGTCCATCTGTTCATCTGCCTTGGGATAAAATCACTCATATCTCTGCATTGGTTGGACTTATCCACCTGAAATTCGGCATACGTATACATCCTGGATAGTTTTCTCGATTTTGTGACAGGTGGCGCCACCTACATTCACGTTTACGCTGCAGACATCCAAGCTCATATCTCGTGAACCGTTTGACCAATCAGGCTAAACATTTTATACAAATGTAGCCCTTGGATACCTTTATAACATACACTAAAAATGGTGGCGCCTCCTGCAACCATTTTTGCACAGCGTCCGTCTGTTTGTCAGCTGTAGGATAAAATTACTCATATGTCTGTAGTGGTTTGACATAACTACCTAAAATTTTGCAGGTTTATACATCCTGGACAGCTTTCTGGATTTTATGACAGGTGGCGCCACCTACATTCACGTTTACGGTGCAGACATCCAAGCTCATATCTCGGGAACCGATTGACCGATAAGGTCAACATTTTGCATGTGTATAGATATCACATAGCTCTTTATCATACACAAAACTGGAGGGGTCACCTGTAACCATTTTTGCACAGCGTCTGTCTGTTTGTCTGCCGTGGGCTAAAATCACTCATATCTCTGTAGTAGTTTGACTTATCTGCCTAAAGATTTTGCGTGTTTATACATCTTGGATTGCTTTCTCGATTTTTTCTTGGCAGGTGGTGCCACCTACATTTATGTGACAGCTTTCTGCATTTGTGGTAGGTGGCGCAACCTACATATACATTTTGGCTGCAGACATCCATGCTAATATGCAACACACCTCACTCTATTTTCCCTTGCCACTCAATCCATGCCTCACTTCACCCGTTCCACTCTGATTTCGGCGGATACTCGTAGTCGCTTGTCGACTACCCGTATTCTAGTTGACTATCAGTTTAGAGATACAATGATACCAAACTATCAGTAATACATATGCCGAAACTGTTGACACTTAGCTCCACCTGCTTTCCAGTGATAAATGGCTGCATTTTAGAAATATTGGTGTTTAATGAAGCATGATTAATATCTAGGTTTAAAATTTACTAATGAATTATTTGGTTTTTTTTTAATAAAGGTCTTAGATATCGTTACCATGGCGACTTGAGTATTTTTACAGACTTAAATGACCAAAGCTTTCTTGTTTCAGACATAGAGAGAAAAACAAGGGCTCATAAAACCCCCTCAGTAATCATATCCGTTTGAATTAAAGGTTGACATTTTTTCTTATCAAATTTGTGCACATATGCTAAAAGGTAAAAATTATTAAAATCATTAAAAAACAGCTTTCTGAAGATATTTACTTGTTTTATTTTGGCATTATTTGGGTGGTATTTTTGCAGTTTTATGGGTGGTATAGTTGCCGTTTTAACCATGATTAATTTATTTTTACAAACGATTGTTTCGTTGATATTTGTTCCTCCGATGGTACCTTTGCCATGACTATCTGACATGAGTAACATCTGAAAGTGAGTAACGATTTGTAAAATGTATACCGTCAAGTGTTGTGAATGAAAAGCTATACTTTCGTGTAAAGATATGTTGTTACTTATCATTTCAAATTTTCAGCATGATGTGGGACTTTATGGGAATGGACCAGTTAATCTTTGACCATACATTATTTCAACGCGCTACAAAAATGCTATTGTTCAACGTTCGCGTGGGACATAAACTCAAGGACTTCTTCGCCGGCGCTGTCCTACATCGTGCTCCCGTGTGCATTTATCTGTTTTAATTAACACATGCACTCACACACACAAATGTATTATAGAATTAAAAGCCGCTTACTTGAGCCGCCTTTGGTCATTAACAAGAATTTGTTTAAAAAAACTCCTTCAACTGATACATTTGATATAGTATCGGAACATAACATGCGTGTAGTACTTACGCAATAAATCCCAAATAGATATAATGCAGGCACATACACACTGAGATATGAACGCAATACTAATGCAATGACACCCCGAACGCTTGCACGTGTTCCCGGCATTGTTCCTAAAGAGGTTAATCAGTGCAGTTGCCTAATTCCCGCTCCTTCCTATATTCACTCACAGTGATCTTTTGTGCTTAAAAAAGGAGGTGACCTTCGTGTCCAAGCCACCCAGAAAAGTCAACTTAATCCTTTAGCAGTTTAAGGCTTTCACCTCGGACACACCCAATTCATCACTTTTCAATAGACTTGAAAAGTTTCATTGTGTGCCCTCACAAAGAACCAATTTGTTGCTACAGGTTTTCCGGGGTCCTTGCCCCCTTAAAAAGGAGGGCGCACGTGGGAGGGGACAGCAGAGGTTCGGGGAGACGTGGACGGTACGGGCTGTCAGTGAGGTGAGAAAGAGCTGTTGTATCTTTTCGTTTGGTGTAACCATGTCGTGGTGTTTTTAAAAAGGCGTGTACCTTTTTCCGCCGTACAAAAAAAAATTATCCAGACGCAGATACTGTTTTGTTATTCTTAAATTATCTGGATACATCCCTCTTGTGGTTAACGGTAACCTTTTGATAATTTGATAAAAAAAAAAAGCTCCAGTATGTCAATTACAAATGCATTTGATTGCCATGATTCTTTCCATGAGTATTGATCATGAAGTGTTTAATTTCGTAAAAACTGGTAGGGCACAAAACTGGTAGGGCCCACCTGCATTTCTTCAAATGAGGCAGTCCGGCACAGGGTACGAATCGTACCAGATCGCCTACATCCATGGAGGTTTGCTACGTCAACGGAAGTAGTATATGCAAACCTTGTTCGATACCTATATTAGGTCATGGTGACCTCTTTTCTGCTAACTGCTCACCTAAACCCTAACTTATCGAGAAAAGAGAGGTCATGTAAGTCTCCAGAGCATCTAAAATAACTTTATTCTGCAAGATATGTGAAGAAATATTTCAGCAACCTGTAAGGTAATTTACATAATTTAAGACCAAGAATCTTCTGATTAAGATAAAGACGTTCCTGCAGATAATCTTGAAACCCTAAGTAAGGTCGCTGTATACTATTTAAGGCCTATGAAGAACGCCCGATTTGAGCGCTCTGTGAAGTCTTCCATCATTGTTAAATGTTGCTCAACAATTTTTTCTCATTCCAGAATGGAACTTTCGTGGTGGACAGTGGCAGTGGTCTGCATTTGCGCTGTAGCAGGTGAGGCTTTAGAGTATCGGAAAGATTTCGAGGAAAGGGTATCAAAAGTAAAACTGATAATTGATGTTATTGTCACATCTTTTCTCACTTTCATAAGATAGTACGGTTTGTAGTTGCAGGAATTAAAATAACTTGGTTTGCTTTATTTTTAACATTTGGGTAAAGTTTGAGGGTATTTGAAAAATCTCAAGACATCGTTATACCCTGTTATGGAAGATATTTATAACTATGTATTTGCCGTGCAACCTTGCAGGGTTACTTTCAATTAAGTTTCACGTCACCTTGACTTTTGAGGGTCCATAGCAATGATAGAGAAATCCGCATGATTTTATAAAATCTCGTTGAAAATTCCCAACCCTACTTGATAAAATATCTTTGTTTCAGATGCCCAGAATTTTGGTGTCGGCTTGACACGGGATAAAATAACCACCATATTCAATCTGGTCTTGTCAGACTATGAGTGTACAAATGTCATCCGAAAATGTGTTCTTAAGCCAGAGCTGTGCACGTAAGTACCTCGGTACAATAAATCTGTACAGTCTGCTTATTATTGCACTTCGTATGAGGAAGATGTAAATTCAATTTTAATCTTTAGTGATACTAAATTTAGTCTTTAGCTATATTAAATTTAGAACGTGAAGAGGTAATATCATAAAGTACATTTCTAAATGTAGATCTGTCGACGCTGTATGTTAGAATTTGAAATGTAGATCTGTCGTCGCTGTACGTAAGAATTTGGAAGTCTAAGTATGTCAGCTTTACAAGCTCTGTCACGGCCGGCCGAAATTGTGGTTGTCCTTCCGGTCTTTGACATAAGCGCATGGAAATATGTAACCTAGCATGGAAAAAAAGAAAATGATCCTCCAGAAGCGAATCGGGGGGGGGGGTGGTCCAGGGGGTCAGGACCCCCCACCCCCCTTTTTTTTTTTAATCAGAAACCACGTTTTTTAAGGGCTTCAGACAAAATTTTGCCGCCTGGACCCCCTTTTTCAGACCTGAGGACCTTTTCTTAGGGTTTTAATTTATCCTCCTGGGTTGGACCCCCCCCCCTTTTCCTAAATCCTGGATCCGCCCCTGATCCTGAAGCCAAAAATAATGTAGCTAAGCATGGAAATAATCATGAAAACAGTGTCGTCGTTCAAAGTCCTATTTTTCGAACTCTTATTTATGAATCTATCCACCCCCCCCCCCCCGGATAATCCTATAAATAAAACCCATCCACCCATCACCCCCCCCCCCCCCCCTACTCCGAATAATCCTACCTTTCCTCCCAGTTTTTTCTTGCCTCGAAATTTATTTCGAAATTTACTTTATCTAGACGCCTTTTTTTTTACCTACTTTATAACGGTTATTTTGAGGCCTTGGAAATAACTGTTTTTGAGCATAAGGCTTAACGATTAGAGCATAAGGTTTATATTTTGTATTAGAGCTCTGACACGCAGAGCCTGACACGAGTTTTCTTGTCATTTCTGATTGAAGAGTAATAAGGCGCACTTTTAATCGCAATATCCTCGTTGCCATGGCAAAATGTTTTAAAAAATGCTTATGAAAGGCTTCTGAAAATACTTGGTTAAACATAGATCAAATTTGCAAACGGTTCAAATGGCGGGATTGTGAAGTCTTGCCTCTTAAATTGTATTGTGCGGGATTTAACGTTATTCTACGGGATTTGGAACTTGTAATATTAAATGTGTTATATTAAATGCGTTATTTCCTGACTAGTGGCCCGAGAATTGCTTTGCAAGAATTTTCAGTGTTGATTAATGTCTGTTTAGCTTGATCAGTCCTTAAACTTGCGGCCTGGTCACACAAGTCTTGAATGCCTGATGCCACATCAGTAGCAATCTATCTCCCCCCCCCCCCCAACTCGCCTTATCCTCTGTAAAAAATATACTTTAAAGATCTTTAAACTTTTTTACTTAAGAATTCTATTTTTTTTCAAAAATTTCAGTTTTTGACAATGGGTTTTCAACGTTTTGCGATGCATTCGTGCTTTTAATTTGATATTGCATTTTGCAGGACTGAGGCAGATGTTAAAAGGTGCATAAAGTCTGATCCCTTTGGTAGAAACTGCGACCTTGACAACAGATTTCACACGGTGTTCAACGAATCTTTCGTGAGGTGCAAGGAAGGAGGTAAAAGATTTATAGAATATGTGTGAAATTTTATAAGCGGTAAATTCCCGTCGCATAAGGGAAACGCAAGAAGCGCCCCCCCCCCCCCCCCCCCCACGCACACACGCACACAAACACGCGCACACACACCCCATCTGGAAGTCCAAATAACTATGGCGAACCTTGGTCTGTAGGGTAACCTCGCGAAAAGCTTTTAAAGAAACTTGTGCCCTCTTTAGCATATGTTCATGGTAAACCCTGTTTCCGCAACACTTGGACACATGTACCTGAATGTTTTTATGGAAGCAATTTACGCCCTGTTCTAAAATGCCCGGTAACCATTCAAAATACAAATTCCTTTACACTCCTTAATTGTATGAAAGTAAAAAGGACTACAGATGGTAGTGCTGAAGACTAAAATGTACACTGAAACTTATTTCAGTTAATTGTATTATTGAATACGTTTATTAATCGACACGATAAATAATAAACATAAAATGGTAATTCTAAATGCTAATTCTAAAAATTCTATTTCACTAGAATCGTAATTAATTTCTCATAGCCAAAGCCACATATTTACAATACTCTTTAAATATACACTTCGGAAGGTTGAAAGGTATAATACGCTTGGAAGGTTAAAAGGTTTAAATGCTTAGGAATTGTATGCCTTGTCAGAATATTTTAACTTGAAACTGCGTAAAAAAGGTGGGTTTGTGTTACTTTTTTTTACACCCAGATTTTAGAATAAAATGCATAAAACACGGTATTGAATAAACAAAATTCAAAATTGGTCAATTGTAGTATTAGCTAGTTACGTGTTGTGTTACGTTTTAGTGAACACAACTTAATTCGTCTCGTTACACGCATTCTCACTGGCCATTTATCTGTA
Source organism: Sipunculus nudus (assembly GCA_026874595.1). Lineage (NCBI taxonomy): Eukaryota > Metazoa > Annelida > Sipuncula > Golfingiida > Sipunculidae > Sipunculus > Sipunculus nudus. The sequence goes on along the minus strand of CM049306.1, from coordinate 44,116,953 downwards.
CCAGTTGATGTACCACTTCCAGTTGTCCTTGGTGAAAGGCCGTATTTGCTGAGATCTGTCCTGGATTTGACAAAGGAAAATCACGTGTGCATTGAAAAAATCCAGCAATGCCATCAGAACGCAAGGAATACTTACTGCAGGTAACCTCTATTTTGCTGTTTGAAATCCTTCGCATGATTTTAATTTAAATGGATAATCCGCACTTAAATATTTGAATATAAAATATCATTTTATATGAAATATCATTTTATATGTGAATTGTAATCTGTTCCTAGTCAATGAATCTTTGGACGTGTATAACAGCGGCATTTAAGGATACGTTTTTTTAAGGTTAAGAGGTTTGAAAAAATACGGGGTAGGTGTGGAATTGCTTGGATTCTAAAATAAGATTACGCGAGTTGTGGTATGCGAGATGCGTTTAGCTTGTCAAACCGGTTCCCTATTTATAGGGTTTGGTTCTATATTTATATGGTTTACTCTATTTTGCTTATTTGTTTACCATATCATGTTATGAGTAATAAAAAATTGCTTCTGTATTTATTTAGTAAACCTACTTATAAAAATTGCTTCTGTATTTATTGCTTCTGTATTTATTTAGTAAACCAGAGGACTTCGTGAAATGTATTGAAGCGTCACAAGAGTGCCAATACCTGACCCAGTACTGGCCGATTATTCATGACGCCTTCCTTAAAACATGCCCGAATCAAGGTAACCTTCTCCTCTTTGAACGCTTGAAAAGGCATTTTGAATAGTTCTCAACTGTTCACACAATCGTGGGGGTCCTGTGTATAAAATATGGGGGGGGGGGGTATTTGAAAAACACCAGTATGATTTACGAGCTGTTTAACTTAATTGCGGGGGTTTGCCTTTTAGTTGTTTACTGGAAGGTTATTAATGTAGCGTTTTACTGGAAGGTTATTAATGTAGCGTTATAAATGTTATCTTCAGTAAGTTTGAAATAACATAGCTTTAAAATTCAGGAAACTGAATTTCTAGAATTTTTAAATTTTTAGATTTTATCTTGTCTAATACTGCTTCGAAAATGCGCTTCGTATTACTCGCGTCAGACGTGAAAACAAAAACCCTATTCATGGGACTTTTTCTCACTTGTATATTTTACAGTAAAGATCGTAGGAAAAGAGCTGGTCCAGATCATGCTGAAGCTCCGCACCAACCTTCAATGTGCCTCAGCCGTCCATGCATGTCTTGATGTCAACAATCCTCTGGCCACTTGTGGGTAAGGCGGCCTTAACTTGTTTTGGGACTATTTTGAAAGGGTGTGCAGTTAGTGCCATATATTTGTATTTGTTTTGACTTATAATTTACAGGATGTAAATTGTTTTTATGTTAACAGGATGTAACGCACTTGGTTTTATTGTAGTCATTCGCACTTAAATTAATTATTTTAACCCGAAAGGCTTGCACGCATTTTGGGTTTCTTAAACGCTGGTTAGCGGCGACATTGACAACCACTGTACAGTAGTCGGTAAATGGGACCTTTAGAACGTTTGCCAAACATTCAGCTTGAAATATCGAAACATTCAGCTTGAAAAATCGAAAAGGATGTTAATGTCAATTAGTTTAGCTTTCCAGTGTGGAAATGTCTTTCTGGGTTTTAATGGTTGGTCAGAGCTGCATTCGGCCATCTTGGGTCGTTAGATTTGCATTCAATTATAAATTGGAACGGGACGTGTAAATGTGAATTCTTTCTATTTCAGAAAACTGAATGACCTTGTCGGATGTCTCCAGAAGCCATGTGAAGAAATAAAACGCCATATTCCTGTGATCATAGACACGCTCTTCAAAGTGTGCCGAGAAAAGGGTAAACCAGTCGTGTTAATTAGGTTCTTGGCTGGGCATGCGTAAGGTTACGTTTAAGGCCACGTAAGCCTGGTTTTCGCTTTTTCTGCCACAAACTACCACAAAAAGAAAACTCCAATCGTTTCGCTTATAACGTTTGTTCAACGCAGCCTGGCAGTTCAATCTAGTCCTGGAGAAAAAATCTCTTGACGCATTTGTCATAAACAGTGGAACCGCGTAAGAATTATTTGGCAAATGGTCAATGTTCGTGTAAATGCTAATATATCAGATGGTTTTAACAAAAATCACTTTTCAAAATCTTTAACGATTAGTTTCCTTTTTCCCGCTTACATTCCTTTTTCAACCACTGCTGAAAAATTTCATACACTTGAAATTTCCATGGAGAAAAATCTTGATTATGTTAATTTTTCCGTCCGTAGACAATTACTTTCTGATCGGTAAAAAATGGGAATTGGCAGTCAGGCCTACAGACGTACCCGGGGTGGAAACGGATCAAACAAAACGTCTGTCCCTGCTGGACGAAATCCTTCAGCTGGAGAAGGGGAACAGCGTCTGTACTAGAAGTCTCATGACCTGCCTCGTCAAGTACCCCATGGAGAGGAAATGCACGTAAGTCGGGCTTGAACGGGCGCTGCCATGGGCGTAGCCAAGGGGGGAGGGGTCAAATCCAGTACTCCCCATCCTCCCGGAATTTCGCTTTAACAGTGATTAAATTTCCTAAAACAAAATCATGAAATTTCTCACTGGTATTAGCAGATTTAGGATGCATTTTAATATAAAGCATTGCACATGCAGTAATTAATGTAATTTAATTGATAATGTATGTTAATTGATAATTTAAAAATATTATTATTAATTATTAATTATTATTATTAATTTAATAAAATTGAGCCTGAAATTTTGTTTTTATTCATCTTGTACAACTGATATTTCTTATTGTAATTAAACATGAGGTGTTAAACATGAGGTGTTATATTATATATATATAAATAATTATATATAATATAAATAATTATATATATATATATATATATATATATATATTAATTAAACGCTTAGATTAAATATGCCAAATATTTCGGCCCCCTCCCTCAATCCTGGCTACGCCCCTGGTTGGGGGTGTATGTGGGGGATGGGTAGGGTTCACTTTCACGCGAGTAGCTCATTGGTTGATGAACAACCCATGCACCGGGATTTTTTTTTTTTTTAATTTACTTTGTGACCGATCTGACTCCAGCATACAGGTATATCTATAATTGTCCATCATAAATATCCAAAACAAAGGTACTAATTGGCCGTAACTGCGCTTTTACTAATAAGATTAACAATTTACAATACAATGTCAGCTTTGAGTACACGATTAATTTTCTTAGTAATTTTGTATTCTACCTTTATGGAACCATTGCATGCATAAGCTGGGGCCACTGCATGAATAAACTCGTTACTCAAAGCAAAAACTTTAGATAGAACTACCCCGGTAGAAAAGAAACTGGCCACAATTTGTCAGTGTGACCAGTTGAAGTCCTATAGTTGTAGTCCTATATTTTCGTTCTGTCTTTGTAGTCACGCGGCAGATATGACTTACTGTATTGCACAGGCAAGAGGCTGTCGAAGTCTCCTCCAGTACTGGCCCCATCTGAAGAAGGCAATGGAAGACTACTGCTACCACCCAGGTACATTAGTTATGGCTGGGTTTGGTCGCTTCTCAATGACTGACATAACCTCGGAGGAAGGGGTGGACTTTCAGTTTGGAGTAAACCCACCTTTTTAAGCCTCTTTTAAACCTAAACCTAAACCTGTCTTCTGTTCAATGCATAAACCAAAATGTTTGATCAAACCTAGAGGACCAAACATTTCAAAACTGTAGTTCTGCATGAAGCAATGCTGGCAGAAGTTTGTAATTAGTGTATCAAATTGTCATGATTTTGCCTTAAGCTTGGTTTGTTTTTCAAGGTGAATAGTTTGTCATCTTAAAGCCTAGATCTGTTGTATACAAACCCTTACTGTGGTGAACCCCTTTTTAGTTGGATACGTGGGCAAGACGTTGATCGAACACTTCGGACATTTCCGTACCAACGCGCCAGTTTGTCTGGACCAGCTGAAGAGATGCTTTAACTATGAGAACGTGGACAAGGGATGCGGGTGAGTTGGTCGAAGCTACCATGTGTCTATTTCGTTAATTACCGAATGTATTATCCAATCTTAAGTTAATGGGAATATCCTAAAAGGTAATTGGGATCCTTTTACCTTAACTTATTATTTTAGATAAAGAAAATCTTAAGAGCAGTTTAAAAGGAGTAATATTAAAATAATAATAAAAAATGTGTTACATCGAATTTTAAGAATACATTAGGATTATTTGAATTTTAAGAATACATTAGGATTATTTTAACAGGTTTGGGGAAGAGTAAATTTTAGAGCATGTAGTAGTGAGTAATAAGGATGAGTATATACTGAGGCGTTTGTTACTATGGTAAATATTGGGGGGAAATGTTTGTTTTGATCTTGAGGCAGGATTAAAGCTTAGATTTTGTAGCACTTGTAAATGCTTGCCAGTAATTTAATTCTGTGAATGAAGGTAAATAAGGAAAGCAGCAAGAAGGGTAATCGATTAACAAAATGCCAATTTACAGAAGGACCAGGTGGATGGTAAAGGAGTGCATTGGCTCAATGACTTCTTGTCCAACTATATCTGAGCACGCTGAAATGCTGGATGGTCTTCTAAGAGAATTCTGCTGCTACCCAGGTAAGAGCCAAAAACGTAAACGATGACATTGACATTACATTTACTATTGTAAATTTGAACCATGACCGTGCATTTTACTATAGTAAATTTTACATAATTTTTAGCAAATTTACACAATTTGTTTTAGCAAATTCCGGCATTTTTAAGTCTTGATGACTTAAGTAATCTTAGCTATAGCGATCAACCTTTTCAGTTGTCAGTCATCTAGCAGTCATTTGTCAGTCCAGCCATCTAGCCGTCCGTTAACAGGGTACAATTCATAACCGTAAGACCTAGAAACTTCTAACTGTACATCCAAGGAGGTCAATGAAAAACCTTTCTGCCAACCCAAAATAAGGTCATGGTGACCTATATTTTGCCAGTAAGGGGAGAAAAGCATTTTTAATGAGTCAGGTGGGGCACAAATTGTATCCATTTAGCCCAGAATCCTCAGACATTACCTTCAAGGAGGTCTGGTCTATAAGAATCTTTGAAAAGCCCGAAATATCACTCTGACCTGTTTTCTGAAAGCTTTATGCAGGAACATTATTTTACCATTCTTTTAGTTAAGATGGGCATCAATGGTAGCAGCTGGATGTAGACTAAGGTCACTGTAATCTATATATCGAAAGTTTATTAGCAAAATGTATTATTTTGAGCGCATAGGGGGAGGGGGGGGGGGGGGGGAGTAATTTTATCCCTGTTGAAGGCCCCTTGAATTTAGCTGAGCGTTATGGTCTATGGGCCACTTGTTTTTACTAGTATCATTATGGTATGAAACTGGTCTCGTTATGGTATGGGCTAGTGTATGGTATGGGCTAGCGTCTTTTTTCATAAAGTCACGCGAAAACTTTCAGAAATTTTGTATTTGATAGAATATGGTATTTAGTGGAACTTAATTTAACCTTGCCTTAAATATTTCAGGTTACTAGCAGAATGGGATAAGATATTAAATTTCCATCAGTAGATCAGGTTTACTTAGGATGCTGCAGAGCTCTTGACTAGTTTACTTTTGGGTTCTTAGTCCTTAAAGAACCTATAACATAGGGCTTAATCCATGAAACCTTAAAATACAGTACTTTTTTATTTCTTTGTAGTTGGCAAGATTGTGGTCTGGAAATACAAGGCATCCCAGACTGAGGTACACACGGAATCTCTGATGGCGATCATTGAAGATGTGGAGAAGGACAACCAAGTATGCTTGAAGAATGTGAAGAAATGTATCGAAGGGCGCACGGTGATTGATATCTGTAGGTAAGGAACTCTTACTGGTAAGAAATATTTGTTTCTTGGTTGTTTGACGAGGGTTTTTTTTTTTGGGGGGGGGGGGGAATTACCAAAAAATGTTGCCCACGAATGGGCCATATATGCCTTAGCCACATTTAAGTTCTTTGGGGAATTTTGTTATTTTGGATAGCAATTTCAATTAGCTTGGAAGTCTTTTTAAGTGGTCTTAGGGATCTAAAGGGCAATTTTTCTCTTCCTGGATCATAAACTTTTCTTTTCTTGGATCCCTTGTAGCCGAAGTGTCTATTTGTTTGCAGTAATGCCCAGGAAGTGTTCCACTGTGTCGCTCAGACAGATGGCTGCTCAGGACTGATTAATTACTGGACTCGCATGGAATCCTGGCTCAGAATCTCCTGTTCACATGCTGGTCTGTAATAGGGTGAAACTTTTCATTTTTTTCTGTAAAACCCCGACATAGTGGCACAGCATTGACTTTAACCTGACCAGATCCAGGATTTAATCTTTTTGGAATTAGAAATTCGCGCTATACTTATCCTTGGAACTATACCATTTAGAAGTGTTTTCAAAGCAAGTCTCGTGCCTTAATTTGCCTCCTGCCTTTTCCCCCAAAGGCTGCCTGGAATAGTACTTAAAATATGGCCCTGTACATTTCTCTATGGTAACATAAAAACTACCAATTATTAATCTTGCAAAAAAACTACCAAATATTAATCTTGCAAATAAGGCAATCTGCTAATACACGACAATCTCGGGCCCAACTGTCATACGGGGAGGGGGAAAATTTTCTGTTTAGATAATGTCTGAATATTTTTAGCCTGAATATTTTTAGCCTATTTTTCAGTTGTCGTCAAAGGGGAAAATCTCGTGACAGATCTTCTGAATGCCGCCATGATCGATATGAAATGTGTGGTAGGAGTGTCGAAGTGCTTCAACATGGGTAACATGGCCTTTACATGCAGGTATAAATCTTAAAAAATATTTTGACAACCTATTTTACTATTTGTGGTGAATTTGTTTCGTATGGGAATTAATTCGGCATTTCCTGCAGTGAATAAAAAGGCAGGGATTTAAAAGGGAAATAAAATGCTATTGTTTTGTAAACTTAAGTACTTTTAGTTAGCTTCATAATGTTTTCTAATATTGGTTTTATGAAATTTTAGATTAACCTAAACCTAGGTATCATTGGTTAGTTTAACATAGGTTAATTAGAAACCTCGTCTAATTAGAAACCTCGTGTTAATAAACAATTAGTTAACGGGTATTATAAGTGTTATAAGTTTAAAATTCTTAATTTTATAGTTTCGTTTACATTAAGAATTTTATAGTTTCGTTTACATGATCTATGTAAACCAGATCTGTGATTTTAAAAATGACTTTTGTGTACCTCCTTACAGGAACATAAATTCCCTGACTTCCTGTATGAATGAAGTAAAAACCTGTCCCACACTTACCCGGTTCTGGCCCGTATTTGGAAACCTTTGGAAACGCATGTGCGCTCATCCACGTGAGTATAGTTGCTGTGGCCGATAAGGTTTGGTAGTTGGTCTAAACTTATTTTTATGCGATGTAGGAACGTCCTGGGTTTGAAAAAGATCTGCAACTATAATCTAAATGTTATATTTAGGGAATGTTGTACAGTGCACATGTTGTATGGTGCAGTTTTGAAAATATTGCTCCCCGACAGAGAAATAATCTCATTTGATGTGGCTGTTGCGTAAAATTAACCTGTGTTGGTCGAAACCCAATCTGTCACTCTCATATTACTTTAGTTTGTTTATATACATGGCTTTTGCCAAGGCAATTTTATTTGAACCTCGTTACCTAAAAATGTCTCTTTAAATGTGCTTTTCCAGTAATGAGCTTTTTTTTCAGAAATGCTGATCATTATCGACGGGACTGTACAAACTCTACCTGGCATTGTGCCAAGACCTTCACCAGACGCTGGCATTTACCAAGAATCTACAAAGTACCCGATCGTTCCAGGTAAGATGTTTTATAAAAGTAAACGTAATAAAGGGTGTTATACAATTCACACTAAAATTTACGCAAGTTTTGCATGAACAAGAATGTCGCAGTTTTAAAATTCATCTAACACTATAGAAAAATTCTTAAAATTTTAAATATATTTAAGAAGTCGATTTTTTTAAGTACATTTCCTGCTGAAATTTCCTGTTAATTTTTATTAAACTTGATAGTACGAGAAGAGATGGGGATTTTTGTGGCCCTTGGCAGATCGTTAAACTGTCGTCGCTCTTCTGCTCTCAATAATTTTGCTGTTGTGGTTTCGGAGCGGTCTATCTGTTCAATAATAATTCTTCCAGGAGAGGGCTCCAGTTGTGATGGTAAACGTCGTGTTGACCCAACCAGCTGTCGGCGCTTCTACCAGTGTCAGTGTCAAGAGCAACTGGTGGCTTGTCCCAAAGGTCTCTATTACAACCACAAGACCCAGATGTGTGACCAGCCATACAACGTCCAGTGTGCAGTGGAGGACGCGACAGCCGGCTACCACTGTCCAGAACCAAATGGGATCTTCCCACACGAGAAAGACTGCATCGGCTACTGGATCTGCTTCCAGAACAAACCAAAACACATGCAATGTCCAAAAGATCTTCACTTCAATAAGGTGCTTCTGACGTGCGATTTCCCCAACAGGGCCAACTGTGATATAGTGGGTCAGCAAGGGTACAGGTGTCCCAAACCGTACGGTCTTTTCGCTCATTTCGAAGACTGCACGAAGTTCTACCACTGCGTGCACGACAAGGCCACGCTGAAGAGATGCCCCACCGGACTCCACTTCAACAAGCTGTCGTTAGTTTGTGATCTCCCCACTAGGGCCATGTGCGGGCAGCCCATGCTGGACGTGATAATGAAGATGCTACAGAACAGACGCATTGCGGAGGACAACACCGGAGATGGCGCGCAATGTTGCATATAAATTATAAAATCTGATAAATGAAACCTTGAAAATTGAAGCCCTAACCTGCAAATGATATCAAACCTGACCCAAAAGCATATAACCATAAAAGTCTACTTAATCAAAAATGTCTGGTAAATTTTTCTTAGATAAATTGTGCCAAAACCTTTAGTTCATTCCGGGATTTTCATGCAACTCATTACTTTTCTAGACGTGAATCTTCTCTTCAGCATCCCATGCAACGTTTTTGAAGTCGCTAGGCCTGCCGGTTGCTGTTCATATCTGCTTTCATAACGGACTACGGATAGTTCTCGTGTTGTTGAATTATAAATGTTGCGTGGTTTTCATTGTCCACCTTGCATGCGTTGTTTGTTGAGAGATGCGTTGTATGTTGTGTATTTTACATTAAATCTGATGATACGGAAGAAAAAAAAATCTTCTTTACGAAGACTTGGGGTGTAAAGTCTTTGAGTGTGCTATAAGGTGTGAAGATTTGGGTGTGCGAAAGTGTGCAGGTCTTCGGATTCGAAGGAGATATTAACCATGCGTATTCCCTCCCTTCGTGCAATCTTCCTTCAATAGTAGTGCTTTAATCTGTTTCTTGTTCCTGTAAGAATTCTGCATAAATCTGTTCGGTATTAGAGGGGGATTATTAGACCAGCAGAAGGCTCGTTCATGGGGGATTCTAGGTTTTTAGCTCTGACTTTCGGTCATCTGAGCTGTTCATGGAGTGTTTATGAAAATTGCTGCTGACTGGTGACGCCATCTGTATTTTTTTTTTTTTTTTTTACGAATTTTTTTTCTCTTTCGCATTTTTCCTTTTACTTATGAGACTGTCAAAATGAAGCGGCCAATAAACTGGGCACAAATCGTAACCATTTGACGTAGAACCTTGTATCTTGAACTTCAGTGATGCCCACGAAAAATCTCCTTGGAGTCTAGATATAAGGCTGTTAACCACATCCTCGGAGCTATGAGGCTCATTGGTTACCCCCCCCCCCTTAAAATTTGATATAAAAGCTCAGAATCGACGATTTGCGTCGATTCTATCATTTTTCTTTGCATGCATTAATAATCATGGTGTTTCATCAGTTCCTGTAGACTAATGGCGTCATCTTTATTTTTTTACGCATTTTTCTCTATTTTTGAGACCTTCAAATGAAGCAGTCTAGTTGTTCATAGGGCAAAAACTAAAAACTTTGGACCTAGAATCTAACTGTACATCCAGGAAAGTCCTAGGCAAATCTCCTTGGAAACCTGAAATTAGGTCATAGTGACCTAAACTCTGCAGAATGTTGTAAAATCATTTGAGTACACTATAGTGACCTAAACTCTGCAGAATGTTGTAAAATCATTTGAGTACACTATAGGACAGACTTGCATGATTGGTTACAGCTGGACCCAGTAACTTCTAATTTGATCCAGGGAGATTCCTGTAAAAAAAAAATTTTGGAAACCTGAAATGTTACTGTGACCTGTATTCTGATAGCTGTGTGGAAGTACATGATTTTGTAATTCTATTACAAGATTGTCACAAATGATACTAGCTGGATGTAGAATAAGGTCACTGAAACATCTGGCAAAATGCATGATTTTGAGCACTCTGTGGGGGGTCTTGTTGCCCTTTGTTAAAGGTTTCTTAGATTCGGCTGAGCGTCATGGCCCATAGGTCACTTGTTGGGTCTCTTAGGGGAATCCCATGGGGAAATTTGAGCTGGGATATCACTTAGATTTTTAAGGGAACCTACACCATTATAAAAATATAGCCTCCCTCCCCTTTACCACATGTTATTGTTACAGACTCCTACCATTAAATCCTCTTAACTTTTTAATGGTCCTTGATTTGGCCCCAAAGGTCTTCCAGTAGTAAGGGCCCCATTGTCACTTGTCTTATGTTTCGCTGCAAAATATCTGGTCCCCATCTTAACAGTTGTAGTGTGGAATCTCCTGATTTCCTTGATGCATGTGAAGATTTAAATGTGCCTGTCATTTCGAATTCGCACATCCACCTACGTCCGTAGTCTACGGTAGAATTTGGTTCTTGGCAATTTGTTTTTGGGAGATAATGCACGCAAGTGGGTTTTTTTACTCAAAATCTTATTGCTAGGGGGGGTATAGTCTAAATTTGAGGCTACAAAAATATTTCTTTTTAAAAAACTGGGCGATTATTAGTGTTATCGCCTTTTAAGTATCGCCCACATTTCCTGCGATTTTTAATTCGCTTGTCAGGTATCCACACCATGCCCCCCCCCCCCCCCAATTTTGTCAGCCTCATATTCCTTCACGGGGAATATTGTTTAACATCATTATTTATTAGTTGGTAGGATTTGGGATTGATCGATACAAATACTGGAAGAAACCTGGAAGTTCACATTGATAATTCGACTAAAGAATACCTCTGTGGATCCCTAAGGTCCAAATCACACCCATGGAAAAGCAGTCGCACGAAGGTGTGTCATTAGACAACAAGTTTAAGTGCACGCCCTTTATATAACGCATGTAATAGACAACCATGCAGTCTGTTTGCACACCATTTACATAACGCACCTTCACGCAAGTGTCGCACAACGCACGTTTATAACATACATTTACTACCTATCTCAGTTTTTGTACTGATAGCCAAAATGTCATTTGAACAACATGAATAACATGTCATTGAAACAAAATAAATGTCCTGTATTTAATAACTATATCTTCCCTGGAAAGAAATTGAGAGGATGGTATTTCTTCCTTCCCACTGGGGAGAACGTGCTAAACCTGGCAAGCGAATTATTTTTGTTTTGTTTCATCTTCCTCCTTTGCACTTGTAGATTTAATCAAGAAGATGAACTAATCAAGGAGACAAATCAAGAAGATAAACTAATCAAGGAGACAATCTTCAACTTAACATTTATCGGATTTATTTGAAAAAAAAAATGACCACAAAGAACGAATATTGCTTGTCAAAATTAGTTATATTAACTTCGATCTCCTGTTTTCAGAAAATAATTTAGCTTTTTATGACAATCTTTGAGACATTAATATAACTGACAAACAAACGCTCATAGAGCATCAATGTCGATATCTCTTGCCTAAATCCATCCTCTTGAATGTTTCCACTTCCGTATGGTGGATCAGTAAAACTGCACCATCATTTCTCACACATCAGTTTCACAAATTCTGAAAACAAATAGTGAAATTACTGGAAAAAATATATATATTTTTATCTGTGTACGTCACTATACTTTGTAATTGTAATTATACTGAAAGTCAAATGAAATTTTAAAAAAAATACCGTTAATGCTCAAAAAGTAAGCTATTACGTAATACCGAAAAGCAGCTTAAGATTTTTCGTGTTGAATTATTCCCTGTACCTCTACATACGAGAGTTAACATATTATATGAAATCTGCCAGCACTCTCTGAACTTTTTTTTTAAACAAATCGATTTTTTTGACCCGCCAATTAAATTCCCCCTTTAGTTCATTCCCTTCATATAATATAAACTGCTACCGTGTATAGTTACTGCTTTTATCTACTTTTTCTCGGCCAGAGAGTGCTAAAGTGATCACACGTCGCTAAGTTGCTGAAAACATAAGCTTTTTTATTCATAATCAAACGTTTTATTTATTCCGCCTATAGGATTTTATGCCAAAGCTGTTGACTAAACTCCTGCAATAACTGCTTGTAAACAAAATAAAATCACTATTATTAGATTCATTTTAAAAGATAATAATAATAATGATAATTTTTATTATTATAACAATATAAGATTCATTTGAAAAGAGGATAAATTCTTATCAATTTTGAAAAAAATTGCATGTAGCATCATTTAGTATAATATATAATATAGTGGTAATTTAAATATTGAAGTTGAAATAGTTGATATTTACCTGGATAATTTAACTTTCCATCTCCGTCAATGTCTCCTTTAGCTAATATTCTGTCGACGTCTTCGTCCGTTATTTCATTCCCCAGCCCATGCATGACGTATTTGAGGTCGGCAGCGTACACGTATCCGTCACCATTACGGTCAAATAACTTGAAAGCGTCCAAGATCTCCGCTTCTTCATCCACGGGTGTTTTTAAATGCTTCTCCATGATCGCCACAAACTCCGTAAACTCAATCTGGCCGTTATCTGTGAAAACAGAATATTTATTAATATTTACTTTATATCCTCAGTATATCCATAATTTCGACATTCGACCTTTGACATGCAAGTTTTAGTGTTTGCGGTAAATGGCACACCCCCCCCCCCCCCCCCCCCCATGAGCTGTTTCGAGAAATTTGGAGAAAGAAACCTGTCATGATTCGACGAGGGAGGGAGATTCGACACAAAAGTAGACAGTCCAGTTTAGAATCCAGTGTTTGATGGCACGGGGACATTTATCGGCAAGGTTTAGGGTGGAATAACGATTTTCTGGACCATGACCAAATTCTAGTAGGATTAAGCTATTTTACAGCTTAATATTCCTACTTACGTTTAAGAATGTAAGAAAACAGGCTGACTTGCCTTTCATATGCGAAAGTGAACGCGCAACCAGAGAAAAAGGAAAGGTTTGAAGCAACATGAAGAGGAAAATGATCTTGAATTTAAATAAATGTTTTCTGTTTTTATTCCAAATATTATGTTTATAATATATTAGTAGAACAGAATTCAACTGCATCCTAATTCATGGTTCAATTAAGAAAAACAATACAGGATGATAATGAGAACTAGGAGAGATACTTTGGAGCCATCCATAAAATCTCAGTGGAAAATGTACTCTAAAAGAATTCTTTTAACCGCGAACACAGTATTGTTTGGATGGAAAGATTCCATTAAATGTAGGTAAGGATAAATAGAAAGGGGCGGCTTAGTAAGAATATGTTTTCCTTTGACGGAAGCATATGCGCTCAGATAAGTGCCATCTTGTTTCTTAGTTTGTTTTTTGCAAGTTTGTAGGTTGGTTTGTTGGTTTGTTTGATGGTGGCTGATAGGTGCGTCTGATACCAGGTTTAAATTGAAAACTGCAGATCCCATTTCTTTGAGTTTATATGGCGCCATATATGCATCTGGAACAATAAAGGGCATATATCATTTGAAAAGCGTTTATTAAGGCAGCCTAGATAAGTAACAGTAATAACATTTTCACAAGGTTAAGTAATAATTCGAGAGAATGTGCTGCCATGACCTCTTCCATAAACTAACTGGGATTGGTGTTGGTGGGGGGGGGGGGGGGGGGGGTTGGATAGCTTAGCGCTTTCGTGTCTCTGTGTTAGAGACTACTCACTGTCCTCGTCAAGGTGACTGAAGATCTCGTTGAGTTCGGCGTCTGTCGGGTTGCCGCCCAGCACGCGCATCACTGTCCCCAGCTCGGTCTGACTGATGTTCCCATCATCATTACGGTCAAACATCCGGAAAGCTGTCTTCATCTCTGTAACAACCAACAGACTTATCGTTATTTAAAATAATTTGAAATTCGCTTAATATAAATCTCTGCTTATTTGCTATTCCGACCCTAACTTAATACATTCAGTTGCTATCAAATGGAACCAATTGTGCTTTATAAGTGAGGCTTCACCGAACTATGTTAAATCAAATTTTTATTGTAGTTTTGTAAAACTGTATAAATCCCAGACGCAGACTACTATTTATATTGTATATATTGGTTTTATCAAGTACTATTATGTATTTGCCCTGTTGCATGCTACTTGTGTACACGAGTTCATTTTTTATTAACATAATACTGTACATTCAAATTGAAGATACAGAGATTCGGTCGCCTGTGAAAAGGCTACACGGCTCAGAGAAACTGAAGGGAACATTGTCTCCTGGTCTGTTACGTCACTCTAAGGGTACACAAAATGCTAACCTATCTTTTATTCTTTGATAGCAGATTAAAGTTGGATCATTTTTATGGCACGTTGATAAATGTTTCACCGAATGATCTCAATAGAATTTGTACAGGAAGACATAAACCTGTTCTTCACCTGCCAGAACTGCATCATCAAGCTCCGTTTGTTCTTGGTGTTCTTTGACAGTCTCGGTCTCTGCTTCATCTGTTTTAACCTCACCTTCTATAACAACCTGGTTTCCTTCGTCCTGTAAATAATCAAACCGAGATATAGTAGCAACCTATCCCACGTAAAATTTCAAAGCGGAATTATATTGTGCTTTTCAGCTGTAGGGTCGGACAGACATAAACATGTATACAGACACACCTGATAATGTTCAATATCTCAATTCTTAGGCGTGAATAATATAAGAGTTATGGCATCACAAAATGTGTCCCATCACACGTAGAACATTGATTTCGACTTGTGTCAACGTAACTAACCTTTGATGACATTTAACAATTAGTCATATTGACACTCTAGACATACAATACTATCATCAAATGTTTGCATTCATTCTTTTCTTCCCATTCTCATTCATAGATTCCAGTATACAAGGCCAAAAAATTAAAGGTATGGTTCTCAGGCACCGCTCGCGTCAATTTTAACACCCCCCCCCCCCCCACCCCCGCATCAAAAATTTTTATTTCGATTTTCATTTTTCAAGAAGATAAAATAATACAATTTGATAAGATAACCTTTGTTATGTAGTGCTTTTGCCTTTTAAGCAAACCAATTCTTTTATTTTTATGTTTTTCCCTGATATTATGACATTTTTACAGAAACATACAAAAAAGGTAAAATTAAATATCGCCCGCCTGCACTGGTTTCTGAAAGAAAGTGCCTAAGAACCATACCTTTTTTAGCCTTACAACACTGAATTCTGAATCAGGGAGTCAAATTGCTGACATTGATCTGAGAATGATCCGAAGGCATGTGTTTAAAAAAATGGTCAGCCCTTTCGGTTTTCCTCCTTTCTTAATTCCAGCATTATATTTTTATGACAACATATAGCAGATTTAGTATATGAACCAAACATTGGCTTTTAAAGGGTCACGAAATATTGTGCTGAGGCAATGGAAACAACTAATCATATATATTTAAATGTTTCATGTTTTAAATTGTTAGCAGGACCTCATTTAAAAAACAGCATTTGCTGAATAAGATATCCTGTTGATATATATTGAAATATATAAATATAATCATGGTTCACATTCAGTATTTTGAATATAACGATTATATATTTACTGCTATCACTTGGGGGGAAATTTTCTAATGTCAAGCCGATTCTGACTTGTGTACACAGTATAACAGAGGCGAATTTAGGAAAATGGGGGGGGGGTCCAACCCAGGAGGACTATGATAAACCTAAAAATTAGGTCCCCGGGGATGTCCAGGCCACAAAATTGGTCTAAAACCCTTAAAAAGGTTGCATCGGCTAAAAATAAGGGGGAGTCCGGACCCCCTGGACTCCCCCCCCCCCCCTTGGATCCGCTTCTGTATAATTGTAATATCAAAACACAAAAGTACCACTGGTTCAGAAAAACCAGTATGTATATGGATAACCTTGTTTTGAATTGGTATGAGTTAAGGAAAATTGATTGAATTTAATTACTCACAGTCATACTCAAATACTATATGAATCATTCAAAGAATAATTAAGAAGGAATCAAAGCATAATTGTAGTTACCATGATATCTCGTGCACATTGGTCGCGGCGCAACAGTAGTAACCGTGACTGGTAGGTTTTGAACTCGGCCTGTACTACTGTTGGTCGGTGTATTTATTTGCTACCTACTACAGTCCCTTGTCAACCACTATAATCCACGGATCTACCACAAACACGGAATGAATGGGCCGCTGCTGACATGATAGACCTGCACAATATGTTATCCAAACAGAAGTCAGTAATAGAACCTCTGTCATGCTTCACCCCCGCCAGCGCTTTCTTGTGGGATAGGGGAACTTTCCACCGACCTCTGAGTTCTGTCAACTTACCAAGCCCCAAAGTTAGCCAGTTATGACGTGGATTAGCCAAATAGTCTTTGTCCCCTACTGCTCATTTGGGTTTCTGATCAAGTGTTCCTGGTAAATGCAAACCCGATCTCTTGGCTCTAATATCACGCTAGAGTCATTTCATTCATATTGGCAAGTGGAACATGCCCATGTTGTTTGAGTTTCTTAAGCTGATAAGAGTGAAGCTATAAGACCTTCACTTTTTTATTGTTTGGATTTATTATATTAAACAGTGAGAATGTCCAAAAAATGTACAAAGATTATTTATTGAAAAATAATATAATATGTCTATTAAAACAGTTCACCAGTCAATCATTATAATGTTTAACAATACTTTTAAAATTTACAAACTTTATTTATATACATTTACTTCTTTAAACATCCGGACAGTTTATAGACACCAGTTTTTTCTCATTTCCTGTCAAGAAATTTGAAATCCAGAAGTTCCCACATGGATATCCTCCAAATGAGGACAGGTATGAATTTTATTATCATAATTATCATGCAGGGTTGGGTTCAAATGCAAATGCTTTGCATTTAAAAATATCACATTTGCATTTAAATGCAGAGCAAGTGGCGGATCCAGAAATACGAGAACAGAGGGCGCTAATGCTGGGTTGGCGGTTGACGGATATTATGAAGTATAAGTTAAGTTCTATAAATTGTGCATGTAATTATTTAGTGCAAAAAAATTATGTTAATCTTAAATAAATATAAAATAATGTGCTAACATAGTATGTTGTGTGATATTATATTGTCCTATAGATATCATTACTATGTACGTATAATATAATCAGCTAAAAAATTATCTTTATGTTTATTTTAAAAGTTATGGATATACAGGTATATATGGGGGATCGTATAGGAGGGGTAACCCGTTCAAGTACTGGAAGAAAATTAAAATATGCAATGTATTGATGCCAGTATGAGGCACCTTTCAAGAAAATATGAGGATTTTCTTATCCCCGATTAATATTCTGTTGAATGCCTTTGAATAATGTGGTCAAACTTGGGGTGTGAGATTAACGTGTGGCTGGCTTAAATACTGATGTTTCTTCAAACTTTGAATATCAACTTAAATATCATACCATTCAGTCGTTTGTAAAATGTTGATATCAATGCTGTAAATGTTCATCTACGGTAAAATCATGCAAAATATCGTCTTTAAAATTCATCCTCGGTAAAAATTAATCAGGAGTTCGAATATAACCCGAGGAGTGCTGAGATTTTCCCCCAGCCTGCATGTGTGCTTTACATGCTAAAGGGAAGGCCGAGAGCGATTGGGGGAGGGGGGATACCTCCTTATTATATGACAAGAGATTAACAATCTAAAGACACCCTTCCTCAGTATAGAATTATTTTGACGCAATATTAAAAGGAGGCGAATCACCTATCTGACCTTGAAAAACTAAAGGTAATCCCTTGGAGCTTTTATGAAAATAGGCAAAAGAACGTTGATATCACCGCAAACAGGCTGCTTGTTTTGTTTATATTAACGTGTTTATAATTTTGGGGCCACGAAAATAATCAAAACAGATTCAACAAGGGTATTTTGCAGCAAGTCAGATAAGCCAGAGCTTTGCAAATGGCATTTTGCAACAAGTGACCTTTCTACCTCCGCATACATGCATCAACCTACCACCTTAGGTTACATGTTTTTCCCGTTTGTCAACGTTGCTTTGTTTACAAACATGTCCTTGATAAACAAGTTTATATATCCTTCACGAAGTCGTTATAAGAAATTTTCACGACCAAAATTACCCTAAGATCATTAATATAAAACCGAGGAAGCCAGAAATGACATAAATTATTGTAGGTGAATGGGCCCCTTTAACGGAGCTAAACTTATTCATTAATATCCTTAATTCATGCATTAGATAGTAATAAACTGATAGATTAGCTTTATAATCTGAAAGACAAAATCTTAAAACTGAAACTAAAACACTTATAAATGGTAACAGATTTATATTGATAAAATGGGAGATGTTACAGCTTAACGGGGGAGGGGGGTCGCTTGCCGCGGGCGCCCACCTCTAGATCGGCCACTGAGAGCTTCAAGTAACTCTACATTTGCATCTCAATTTGAGTGTGTAAGTAGAAGTTTTATTTCGGTATTGATTAATATGATATATCTTTATAAATTGTATAAACTTATTTTTCACAGTTACAGAAATGTTAGTATTGTCCTGTTGAGTATTATATGTAACAAATCCGGGATCAATTTGCAAATGCATTTGCACTTAATATTCTTGTCGCATTTGCATTTGGTTCTATTTGCATTTGCATTTACATTAGAATGAATTAAAAAATTTGCATTTGCATTTAAATGCGCTGAACCAAACCCTTTTATCATGTTACCAATATTATAAATTACCCCTTAGAAGACGGATTTTGGCTCCTTGTTTGACCTTTCATTTAAGAAATAAGGACCAAGAATCTTTAAGGAGATGACAAAATTATAGATTTTATCCGTTTCTTCTTATTTCCTCCCTTAAGAATATAAAATCGAACACTTCCCGCAAAGAAATTCTCCAAGTGAAGATCTGTACATACAAGAACATCCCGACATTCTCTGATGAAATGCTGTAGGTCATGTTCCGCTCCCACTTTGTTCCCCTTATCTTTTAATAATATTTAATCACCCACCCATTTTTCACCCGAGCGGTCAACCTTTCCATTGACGCGAATTTTCTGCGTTTGATTAGCAGACAATATAATGAGTTATCCATGCAGCACGCAGCCCGGAAGGGGATCGGGGGGGGGCTGCATTACGGGGCCCAAGAGACGACAATGTCGAAATAGTTATTAATCCGTGCGCACGGATTACTAATATATGTCTGCCTATCGGTCTGCCATCTTTGATAGCTTCGGTTTAGTAATTCGTGCGCACGGATAACTACTCCGTGGGCACGGATTACTAATTCGTGGGCACGGCATAGTAATCCGTGCGCAATTAAGGTGCCCATGGATTACTAATTAGTGCACACGGATTAGTAATTCGTGCGCATGGATTAATAAATATTCTGACCATGTCGTCTCCCGGGTTCCGTAACGCAGCCTTCCCATTGACCCGGGTTTCAGAACCATCGTCCTGCGGAAAAATCGAGTCAATGGAAAGGTTCTACCCGTGAAAGACAGGAATTCCACACGGCGAACACACCACGCCAATTCAAAGGCATGCAGCCGTCTCATTATTAGATCCTTAGCTAGGTTTGGGTTGGCTCCTTCTTGAATACGGTTTATACAAATTATGTTAATTTGAAAGGATTTTTTTTTTTATTATTTTCAAATTTACAAACCTACATCATAAACGTTAACGCACATCTCATAGGATTATTATAAGGCCATTTTCTGTGATCACGGTACATGCGCGGGAGAAACGCCTCCAACAGAGCTTTTTATCTGCGCGAAAAAAGCGTATTCCGCCTTCTAGGGACATCTTTTGCACAGCCATTTCCACTACTTTTCTTGATATTCATTACCGTTAATTGCAAAAAATTAAAGGTATGGGTTAGATTTTAAATATCAAAACCGAAAACTTGCGTACTTTGAAGAGCACTTCGTGTCTGCAATCCTATCAACAAGGATAATTGTAAAAGGGAGTATGGCTGAAAGATAGGCTTTTTATAGAAATTATAGAAATTTTAATATAATTCCTACCCCTTGCCCCTAGACACGTATATGCATTCTCGAATATATCCATAGTATTTAGGCGTACAGAAAAGCGGTCATAGAAATGGGCCACGTCTTTGTACAAGATAAGGTTTATACATGTGCGTTTTTGCGTGCTGGTCAGGGACAGATCCAGGATTTAGGAAAAGGAGGGGTCCAACCCAAAATGGAAAACCTTAACAAATGTCCCATGGTCGGGTAAAGGGGAGTCCAGGCCTAATATATTAGTCCACACCCTTAAAAAGAGTCTGCTTGAAAATCACGCAATATTATCTGGTCGATTTAGCTCTGCGTTTTTAAATAAGCTGTTTCAACGGCGCCTGTTTTCAGGGGGGTTTGGCGGAGGCGGAAGGGGCGGATTTTATTAAAATCACTTCACGTTATCTGATGCACTGGTGTTTCAACATGCGACAAATTTGGTAAACGGAAGATCGCCGTGGAAATGATTTTACTTTACCAAGCTAAAAACCAAATACACCAGAATAAACAAACTACATGACATCAAAGGTGAATTTGCCCTGTAAAGGTAACGAATTCCGCACAGACAAATCGGAAGACAGCTTACCCTGTACTAATTTATCGCATATTGAAAAGCCACTGCATTTAACGTGTTCCGTGCAGACAAAACCCGGAAAAAATGGCCTTTTCAGTGAGTTTGCTCATTTAAGGAACTCAAGATTTTGCCCATCAGTTCACCATCTGATATATTTATGGATTTATTTTATATGTATTAACTACCAAATTGCCAGCACAAAATAAGAAAATACACTAAATTTCATACCACCGCGAATTATGCTAGTGTAATCAGTATAATACTGGTATACACACCGAAATGCTAATCTGGGAGATCCAGTTGGTATGTTATTGGTTATTCCGTAATATATATAAAACCTGAAATTCGATTTTCAGTAAGGCAAATGGACTCCCATGTTCCAGGACTCCAAGACCTGCTTATTGATACAGTCTAAAATATATGTAATGTTCTCGTATATATAGTTTAATTTCCAGCTTCACAGGAATGAAATTTAACTCAGGTCAGCTTTTTATCTCTTATATTCGGTTACTGCAATTTTGTAACTTTACAGGAAATTTTACTAAATGTAAATCATGGCAAAGCTAATTTCCTCAAAGAACAATAGTTCTCATTGCTAATCACTGGCATTTTTAACTAGCGACCCCTCTCCCAGATTGCTAAATAGTATAATCTACTGTTTTATAATTCTGCTACATTTAAGAAGAACTACCTAATAACTAAACTAAACTAAGCAGGAAAAACAATCTTATATAATTTTTTTTCTAGATTCATTAAAACTCAAAACATGAAATATACGTGATATACTTTATTATACATGACATTCAAATGCGAGTATCTGGAATTGGTGCCATGGTGATTTCATTGTGTACAAAATTGAAGTTGAAACTATAAGTGTAACATTCAGATCTTTTACATCATCACATAAGCCCAGCGTAAGTTAACATAATCAAGACTTGAACCACATGAGAACATGTCAAAGTACTCCATCAGATACCCAAAGTTGACACATTGCATGCATGTAGTGCCAGACTTCCATATGTTCTAAATTATGGTCCAACCATCTGGCACAACAACACTGTCTCATCTTCTGCGTCCATCTTGAATCTTATCATGACTCCTAAGCCTTTCGCATCTCTCCCTTATTCAAATGATGAGTAACTTATTCACATGATGAGTTCTTAATACAAACTGTCTATTAATTCATGAATATTCATGAGAATGGGTCAGGGGCTATTCCCTTGCTCATCATCATCATCTGTTTCTCTTGTTCCTCTTTCTCCTGCTGTTTAACAGTTTCCTGGGCTTCTTTCTGCATCTTTTCCAGTTTCTCTAGTGTGACTGATTTCATTGGCAGCAGCTTAGGTTTACAGAGGACCATATTGAAGTTATCCTCCTGGTACAGCTGGCCACCTTTAGGTATCACTTCTTTGATGTTACTCATGATGAATACACTGAAAATAGAATAAAATATAAAGTAGAAAAAATGGGCTGATGAATCCATTTAATCAGGTATGTTTTAGTGTATTTGTTTGAAATCTATCTGAGCTTACCCTCACTTTTATAAGTCTACTTGTGAGTGCTTACTTATTATATGACTGTTCTTGATGGGGTGCCCATTAGACACCACAATGACCATTGTTTTACAAGTGGTTTTAACTCTTAGTTATTTCAATAATCTGACACTTTTTTCATTTTTAAAAAATCCACAATGAAATGGAAACTAAAACATCTCAATGAAAAGCCCATATAGCCATAAAACCAAACGTGCCATTAGTGGATTACATGACCAGTTTATTACAAATTACAATTTGTGGATTACATGTACCTGACCAATTTATACCACCAAAGGATTTACATTTTCATTTACTAGACAGAGACATGTACAGTTTTTTTATTTTATATTTCCACCATAAACAGGTGTAGACTCCTGGGTGAAAGGGACAAAATGTCTGGATATTGTGAAACAATAGAATAAAATGAAAAAAAGAAACAGAAATTCAGAGATTCCATTTAAAAAATAATTTTAGCTTGATTTTTTCCAGTTTTGTCCCATTTGATATGTAGACCAAATTTTTTGTTGAGCTGTAATGAATCACTAAATTAGCCAATGCCTAACCAATTAACGGAGTCCAGATTTTTAACCTGAGTCATGGTTTGGAAATCACAAAGTCTCAATCAGGCAGGCCTGTTAAAGTACACCTTTCAACACTCATTCTGTTATACAAATTAAGTATATTATTTTTTTCCTTAATTATTAATTCTTATTTGCTCTGCTGCTCTGTGGTAGCCATGCTTTTATAGACCTTGATACAACAAGCCATCATGGTATCTATTTCATGAATAATAAACAAGCCTACAAGTGTCCAGGCTGATATTAAAAAAATGCAAATCAAGTACAACAAACATATCGAAATCTGAATTCTAAGGAATGCAAACCTCAATCATGTGGGGGGGGGGGGGGGGATTGCCTATTGTGAGATGCTTCCAAAACTTTGTTCCCATTCACTTATTTGGCCCATGTTCCACGGTTAATTCATGCATAAATGACTGTACATTTGTGAATATTCCTTGATGACATTTCTGAATCCAGATTATGAGCTTGATCAATACTAAAATCAAACTGATTCTTTTATTGGCCCCATTCCCTAAATGCCCTGAAAGTTTCATGAGATTCCATTCATGATTGTGTGAGTTTTGCTGTTATGTTATATTTTGTGAATAAACACACACATGAATGGGGATGAAAACATACCTTCCTTGCTGAGGCAACAATATAATGTTCACATGCCATCTGCACTAAAACACATGCACCAGAAAATGGACATGTTTATGGCTTTATTTGATAAAGTGGTAAAATTCTCAATGCCAGCAATGCTAAATGTTTGGTCTTGAACTTGCACCAGATATCCTCAGGCAAAGTAACACAAGTGCATAAGTTATCTGACTTGGCCTATTGCCTTGATTATTATTCATGAAATAGATGCCACAGTTGGCCAGTTTAATCAAGGTCTGTGAAAGTGTAGCTGCCTCATACTTGGTAGTATACCAATCAATAATGGGGCGTGTCCCTAGTTATCAATGGGCAGCGGACATTTATGACTCAGAGACACAGCTCACTCAGACAAACTATCACTCTAATATTTTTTCTGTTGATGATGTTTGTGAAAAGAACTTATGTTTTTAAATGGATTTTATTTACAAAATTTAAAAAATCCCAATGCTAAAATTTGTTAAAATATTAGTATACTTTATAGACTTAAATGGAGTCTCCTTCAATGGCTTCATATTGAAAGAAAGAAATTATTGTTAATTCAATATGATATTTTGTACTAAGTAAATGAAAAGAAATATACCCTTTTATGTTCATGACGTAGGTGTGAAAAGTTTCAGGATAAATCTGTAATTAAAGTGTAACTTTGACTGTTATTTCAGACTAGAAGGCAGACTAATCAATGATTGTTCCAGTGTATGACTAGAACATGTAAAATATTAACTGCATTAAATGCGGCGGTATCCAGGGTCCTGGATACCGCCACATAAAAAGCTTCAGAGTAAACTGGCGAACTTCAAACCCTTGTCGGAAAAAAGATCATGTAAAATCAAAAGGTGCGTTTATGACATGGAAACTTTAAGTAATCTAAGGGAGATATAGTACTTTATTCGAATGAACTGCGTGACCTTTGCTCACTGAGCCAACACGGCCTGTTACCACTGGTTACACAGGCGGCTGCCAGCCAGCCGTGGCTGGGGGAAAACCCAGAGCAGACATCTTTCCCCATTTATCACCGTTTGTTAGGATAATACATATTCTTCTAATCAGCATTTCAAGTAGATAAACACTGTCTATGTGGTATCACAGGCGCTTGAATCGCTATATGTGTTGATATTGGCTTAAATAGTGTTCAATTTACCTTAACAACAATCCCCTACCGTTTAATGAGGCAGTGTGTAAAACCCAAACCCCACAGATCCCGGACCCCGGACCCCCAAAACCTATTTCCACACTGTCGATTTTATATACAGATAAAAGCACCCCTGTTGCTGATATAAGAACAAAGTAAAGTCCCCTAATGTTAAAACTTTGTAAATAACCATTTCAATGAAAGATTTAAGTATACAAAATATTTTGCTGGAGACGGACCCCAACTGCTTGACTTAGGTGAATGTTACATTTTGACGAACCCTAGTAAACGCCGCTCATATTTTCATTTATGACTCCATGAGAAGGGATAAACACTTGTGTCAAACATTAAATATGATTATTTGTTATTTTACGTGAAAATATTATATAGTGCAGGCACACTCGGAGAGATTTATTTGAAGTGCGCCAGCGGTCATTGCATGCGGACCTGAGACTGATAGTATATATCGATATAAGAGCTCTTCCACATAATACAGGTTTCGTGTTTCATTCATGAACAACCATCCGATCTAAAGTTGGTAATAACATAATTACCCAAAGGAATTGTTGATTACTTGCATTGTAAGAAACTCCAGGTACAAACATAATGATTTTATAAATGTTATTATTTTTTTATTACGATAAACATGAATATGATAAGAATATGAAGAAAAAGTAAGACAACATGAAAATATATAAAGAAATAAAAACAGAATTACTAAATCACATGGGTGTTATGCCTAAACGTGATGTTAAATATGTCCTAAAGAAATGGTAAAACAACGAGTAAAAGCAAGCTTAAGGGTCCCGGGGATCCGTGAGGTCAGTGCGCCAGGGTCCGTAAGTGTTAATTATAAATTTTTTGCAATAATTGCCATTTTTATGGATTTTCAACACACATAATATAAAATACATCTTTAGATACCATTCTGCTAAATATCTCGACAAATTACCCTGAAAGTTTTAAGAATTATAAATTTTTCTTGGGATCCAGGGTCCGTGGGGTCCGGGTTTTACACACTGCCGTTTAATGAGCTGTAGACTTGGACGCCTGCCTTGTGTATTTATTAAGTAAACAATTACCGGCAAGCTATATATCATGGTTTACAGCTCATAAAACGGTAGGGGATTGTTGTTAAGGTAAATTGAACACTATTTAAGCCAATATCAACAAAAATAGCGATTCAAGCGCCTGTGGTGGTACGTTATATGCGTATTTGATAAGAATATCTTTATTTCTTAACGAATACGACATTTTCAGACGAAATATAAGAATTTAATTGTCAAGTGGAATGTCTCTAGTTTTCTCAAATTATCTTCTAGGGCTCTCGCACAGCGTAGCGTAGTAAGAGAGGACGGGTGCTAGGGCTAGAAAAAAATGTAAGCTCCGAGGTATGAGAAAAACAGTGAGCGATAATTGAAGTTTTTGCAATACTGTGACATGAATCTACCTCTAGTATGCAGATATTAATAAAATAAGCCTAGCAGCCACTGAAGATAGAATTTATATCCCTGATACATATTGCAGAGCCTTCAATAACATCGTGTGCTGGCGGAAAAAATCATTAAATACTATACCTTCGTTTCTAAGTTGCCCAGCGACGAGAAAACTATCTTGACGTCTACCGGGGCAATAAATAAAACTCGGAAGTCGGAAGTCGGAAGTCGGAAGCCGTTTTATTTTTTTGTATAATTTTAAAAATAACGAACAAATCGACAAGTTTTCGTGGTAAAACGGAAGATATAGACACCCTTTTTCATAATAGAAAGTTTCAAAGATATATTTTAACATATATGAAAATTAAAGCATAATTAATGCGTCGGAAGCCTCTCGGAAGTCATCCTGAAGTGACAGATGATGCTCAAAATGCATAAAACTCGGAAGTCAAGCCACAGTAATAGGTAATATTTATATAAGTATTTGAATAAAATCAAAATGTATATAAATAACAAAATAATATATAAATTGATATTGAAATGTAAAACATGAATATAAAATACTATAAAAACCATTGAAAAAAAACAGTATAATACAAAACAGATTTGTTTTGGTATTCTCTATTTTTTTCATTGAGCAAATACATACATGATGCAAAATATAATTACATAATAACAAGTATATTAAAATGTTTACACAATGTGTTAAATAACATATATATATGACGATATGATTATATATTCATTCAACAGCGATATAATTTGATATCAAATTATATTATATGATAAAATATCAAATATTATAAAAGTACAATATAATCAATATTCCTAAATTAAGTAAGACAAAGTTATATAAGTCAATATAAATTAATATATGAAATTATTAAATTGTATATAATATGAGTATTTATATATACATTCATTTATGTGATAATTTATCCCCTCCACCTAGCGAGTTATTCTAACAAATAAAATGGATAACAGATGGCGGAAAAGATTTAGGTGGCGATTCCTCCTATTTGTTTGTAACTGATTACAATCTATGTAATATTTCATTACATTACCTTAAAGGCACACGCGTTTCCTTGTTCTTATTGCCTGATCTTTAGTTAGCATAAACATTTTATGAAGCTGTTCTTAAAATGTTTCCAAAACAAAATGTGGCTTTAAAGTGTAAAATTTAAAAAAAATGTTGTATGGAATCATATAATAATGTAATATCCTTCCTACATAAATTATTTTGATTAAGCTAAAATTAAAATATAAAGATACTGTTATAATTTATATAAATTTTTTTTGCAACATCACATGCCTTTTTTTTTTAATCTTTCACAGTTATATGCAGTTTTACATATTTTTAAATTTTCGAAATATTTTGGAAGTGTTTTTATAATGTTTAATGCAAATTGTCTGTGCAATGTTCCAAAAATGTTTCCTGATACGTTGGGTGATCAGTATTCAGCAAGCCTTGGAGTGTTATATGCGCTCCATATAAAGCATCCTAATGCATGGATAAAATTCAGTTTCATTTATATTGTATATAGCACCCTAATGGATGAAATAAATAAGTTTTATTATTACAAAACTGAATGGACTTTTCTTACGGTTTTACCAGTTTCTGAAGGGATGCGACAGTTTGATACTTTTTTTTACATTAATATAAAAATTTATGTATTTTATCGAATATTTGAATAGTATTATATATGTAAAATTATTACAATACAAATAATATTTTTTAAGTTATACTTAATTTTTTTATATGATATAATATTCTATTCTGAAAGAATTATTACACCATTTTGATAAAATTACGAAATTTAAAATGCTTTTATATTTTATTTATAAAAAAAAATTCCATATTAAAATATTACGTCATGATATGATATATAATGTATTACATTTGAATGTATATTTCAACATTTATTTTTTTATATATTTTTTATATCATTATGTTTAATTAGTAATATACATTATGATTTTATTCTAATACATAAATATCACTCTAATCAAAATCAGGAATTATGCAAGACTTTTTCTCCCTCATTGTCGGTTGTTGCTATGGTCTTGACTTCCGAGTTTTATGCATTTTGAGCATCATCTGACACCTCAGGATGACTTCCGAGAGGCTTCCGACGCATAAAAAATGCTTTAATTTTTTATATATGGGAATATACGTTTGTGCAACTTCCTGGTTTTGCAAAGGGGGGTCTATAGCTTACATTTTAACACGAATAAGTGTTGGTATGATCGTTATTTTTAACATTATACTAAAAATTAAAACGGCTTCCGACTTCCGAAGGCTTCCGACTTCCGACTTCCGAGTTTTATTTATTGCCGTCTACCGGAAAGATAGTAGAAAACGTAAACCCAAACATATCTTAACACAATGGATATAACAATTAAACTCTTTAAACCAGCTATCGTTTTATATCAATAATAAATGTTAAAATGTAAGACTCATTTTTTTTATTATTGTGTAAATCTAGGTTATATTCAATGTTGTTTCAGTAGTGTTCAATTTGACACCTGTCAATGATTTACCGCATGTTAGCGGTAATGTCAATCTGCTGGTTCCCACGGTTTCCACGCCTGAGTTGTCAGCTGGTTGTTGAATCGTGGGTGGGACCTGACAGATCCCGGCTGAGTCAAACGTTACTGCAGGAACACGGAAGATATCACGGATTTAGGTACAGCACTGCTTTTGTAATATTACTTAATTTTAACCTTATCATGGTACACTTAGAACTTTATCTTTACCTGAACATGTGTACTGCTTTTAACCTGTAGATCTGGCCTGTATTGTAAACTATATTATAATTAACCACTGTGGTCTTTACCTGTAAAATGAATGGAAAAGTAGTACCATTAATCATTATAATGTGTAATTTATACAGAAGTCAATACACTTAAAATTACAACCAATTGTTAATATGTTTTAACATTGCTTACATTGTTACACTTACACATTAAAATCTTGCAAGTTAAAATTGGAGCGGCAATGTAGATGCATATATCTCTGCATACTCTTATTAAATAATAGAGCCAATGTTGTTACATTTGATTTGATTGACAGCCAAACAGCCTGATATCCCACGTGTGTGCCCACATGCTCATGAAAAGAATTCTTTCTACAAGAATGTTTAAATTCCCAGTTAAAGGTAGAACAACTCAGTAAGAACAAAACCTAAGAAAAGGTTGATACAGGTACGTATGTCTGTTGTTATTCTATTTGGTTATTACACCTCTCCCAGGCAGGAATTTTGTTTTCCCTTGATTTTTCGCTTCATTTGACTGATAGCTACTTTATGCAGAAAGTTACAGAAGGAACAGTCCATTAAATTAAGGAGGTAATGTTGATCACCATTAATATGTTTTTAATTCCAAGGATTACATACCATTGTGATACAGGGAAGACCATCCCATTCATAGTTATAAGGGCCATTATTTCTAGCAACTAATAAGGTAAACCTGTGTAACTGAAACATGACAGTGTGGTAAAACATGAGAAATCATCCTAATTAGGAGGGTCCTGGCAGGGGTGCTAGTATCCAGATAGTCCTATACACTACACACAGCTAGTTAATTTTGTGTTTGCCGGTGGTAACCAGATAGCTACTCATACTATAGTATATACTCAAAACTTTCATTACAATCACACATACAATCATGTATGTTATTTAAGCAGTCTTTTCACAGTTAATATGGATGTCCCAAATGATATTCCAGATACTTTGTGGAACTTCTGTTGAACAAATCTTCCAATGTTCAGACAAAATACCAAAATAGTACAGACCCCTCTTAAAATCTCCTCTGCCTAACATCCCTATTATAATTTTATATTAAAATCTAATAATTGGGGAAATATGCCATAGAAAGTTAAAATTTAGGCCCACAGACACCCTAAATAGCTAAACTCATTTTCACAGATTCAAAACCTTTCTAACAAATATTAATAGAATTCTGGTCTGTACAGTACATCTTAGTCACAGTAGGATAAAATCATCTGTTACATCCCAAAAAAATGGTAACAACAATGATTATGAGCCATAGAACATGTGATGCATATAAATTAGTCAGGTACCTTTACACACTGCCGGTCATGCCTGAGTTAATAGATGGCCACACTGAGATCAGTCTGTCATTATCATCCACAGATATTCCAGACAGGTTTGCATGGTGCATACATATCTTATGCAGAGTATGACAATAACAGTCTTTATAACAAGGTTTATCTGTTAGCAAATGGCTTTAATATTATATACATGTGTTTGGAGGGAGCACACTTGCATAAGTCATGTAAACTGAACAAGTAGATGGAGCTCTAGGCCTTAAGGTTCAGTATTTTTTTTATAACTTAAGGATCAGATGAGCAACTTGATGTTTTATTTGTATGAATTATCAAAGCAACATATTTGTGGAAGAAATTTCATGTATTTTCTCTCACATCACATATGAGCTAAACTAGAAAATCAGTATAAACTACCTGACAATTTTCAAAGATTCATGGCATTGTGTCAACTATAATTTTATTTTATATTTTGGAAGAGAAGTATGCTTGTCATTATTTGAAAAATACAATGGAGTCTTGATTTTACTGCAGATAGCATCTCAATTTTTGCTGTGTCTAACAGAGAAATTGGTAAAAAAATCAGGTTACAAACATCTGGACTTCAGCCACTTGCTGCAAATTCTGAATTGTTTGTGGTCCTTTTATATTTGTGGAATTTGTGGGAACTTTCTCCATGAAATTAAAAAAAAAACACAATTATTTAGTTTATTATTGAAGTTTAAAAAAGCAAGTAAGTCATTGCTATTCATTCAGTGAAGACATCATGTCGGCCTTCATTAAAGGTCATTTTGCCATGCTTATCTTGTTCAAATGTACAACAGATTAACTTCATCAGTAAAGTCGGTAAGCAACACCAGAAACTACTCAGGAATGATTAATCAAAAAAAAAGTTAATCCCACAAATACTACCTCAGGCATCTGTTAGAAAGAGGTGCCCATAACGAGGGGGTTCTCGTAAATGTAGGTTCCTTTGTACACAGTTATATGTTTGTTTCAGATAAACCTGCACAAGCCATGGACATCCAGCAAGCCTCTAATGGTACACCCACTCAGTCAAAATGCTCAAGTTCTACAGAAGTCAACAACACCACATCACACCAAAGTCCCAACAAGACCCTCGGGGTTATGTTTGTGGCATTACTGCTGGACCTGTTAGCATTCACTATGATCCTGCCTCTGATGCCAGCGCTGCTGGATTATTACGGACAACATGACTCAGATGGCCTCTACACGGTGCTCAGGGATTCTGTCGGGGCTTTCAGGGAGCTCGTAGGGGCACCTGACACCCCTCGATGGAATGGGGTGTTATTTGGGGGTGAGTAAGCAAAGACTTGCATTGCTTTTTCCATTCATCAAACACATATATTTGGTAAATATAATCGAATTGAATTCATTTAAAGACGTTTATCTAGTGTGTTGAAGTCAAGAGCCAGAAGTTCAAACTGATGTCGAAGCAGCTTGTATTAAACCTTGGCTGTACCTGTGTTTCTGTTTTTCTTTTAGCACCATGTGATATATACTTGAAAGTCTTTTTTTCTGACTTCTGTTCTTTTGTTTCGGGTTTATACGGTCTGAATGTTATCATTTTGTTTCATATGTACTTCTGTACTTTTGTTACAAGCTTACTCAATTTGACTTCTGTTCTTTTGTTTCGGGTTTATACGGTCTGAATTTTATTATTTCGTTTCATATGTACTTCTATACTTTTGTTACAAGCTTACTCAGTTTGACTTCTGTTCTTTTGTTTATGGTTTATTTGGTCTGACTTACATTCTTTTATTTAAGGTTTACATGGTCTGACTTTTATTCTTTTGTTTCAGGTTTATTTTGGGTTAGTTTTGGCTGACTAATATTCTTTTGTTTCACCTTTAATTGGTCTGACTTTTATTCTTTTATTTCAGATTTTATTTAATTTTCTCTGACTTATATTCTTTTGTTTAAGGTTAACATGGTCTGACTTTTATTCTTTTGATTCAGGTTTATTTTGGGTTAGTTTTGGCTGACTAATATTCTTTTGTTTCACCTTTAATTGGTCTGACTTTTATTCTTTTATTTCAGATTTTATTTAATTTGCTCTGACTCATATTCTTTTGTTTCAGGTTTAATTGGGTCTCTCTTCTCCTTCCTGCAGTTCCTTTCATCACCAATGACTGGTGCAGCATCAGATGTCTGTGGTAGAAAACCAGTGCTGTTATTATCAACTGTAAGGACAGTCATTATTTTACTGAGGTCACACTTAAATATTGACTAAATGTTTGAATTCCCTTGTGCTTAGTTTTACAAATGCTTATTCAAAATTCCTTCCCTTTCTTGGAGTTTTTCTAATACATTGCATGAGTTTGAATTGTGCATACTTGTGTGGCAAATCCGCCCAAGGTGGGGTTTGCTCTGGCATGAGACGGTGTGGCGAAGTTGTCCGGTAGGGGGGAGTTGAGTTGGTTAGAGAACAAGACATCAGATAGAAAAGTAATGGATGTGCCAGTTAAGCTAACAGAGAGAAAGAGCAAAGAAGGGAGTGGAAAGAAGTGTGGAAGTAGTTGATGGGGATGCTGACTGAATTGTCCGGAGGGTGAGAACGTTGTTCCTGTTTGTGACGCTTCTAGAGACATTTGCTGGGTGGCTAGGGCAGTTCTAGAATTCTGATGGGGACCCGTCGAATATCAACATGGTGGCCGGCCAATTGAGGCCAGTCGGTGGCCCCATACTCCCCATTGTGGACGTGTATATGGAGACCTGTGTATCATGAAACCTTTTTCTTTGTATTATTTTTGATAATAACTATTGTAAGCAAACAAGATTTACTTTCTTATCTGTTATCCTCCACTGATGGTGTCATTAGTAGGATTGTCTGTGTTACTATATATATATCCTTTCCTTTTTTATTTGGGACAACAGACCCATGCAGTAGCGGGCTGGGCCAACCCCAGTTCACTACACTTGGCCGATGTGTTAAAAAACTTATTATGTTGTCTTTAAATCTTACCCTATAGATCAATATATGTTTCTAGCTTGGAATCTTTCCTCCTACTCAAGTGCAGCGTAATAGCTTATGTTTAAATAGAGTCAGATGTTTTAAGTACCGGTATCAAGTTTTCCATAAGTTTCAGTCCCATTAAATGATTAATATAATTGCCAATTTTAGTCACAACTTGTCATGAAAAGGTTGTAAGGTGATTCCATTGTACCATACTATAGATAATTAAAAAAATTTGGTAATAAATATATATTTTAGATCATGTACACTTTTAGAAATTTTTATTAAATATGTATGTAATTTAATTTTAAAGAATAAGTGACAAGATCCCTGATCATCACATGGTTACTCTTCCATATCATCTACTTCCTGGTTGTTTATTTCAGAGCCATCATTTCTCATTCTGTGAATGTAGTAGGTTTCCTATTTCCTTGCAGTTTGGTGTGGCCTGTTCATACATCCTGTGGGCCTTTTCTTCAAACTTTACCTTGTTTGTTGTGGCTCGTGTTATCGGAGGCATCAGCAAGGGCAATGTCAGCATCAGCTCAGCTATTGTAGCAGATATCCTTCCACAGGAAAAAAGAGGCCGCGGAATGGTAAGGGTTCAGTCACAGGTGATGGAACTTTGCATTGAATGGTAATGGTTCCATGACTTCATTAAATGTCAGAGGGAATGCTTGGTTGTAAATCATGTCATAACAGTTATCCATTTATGCCCATAGCATATAAAATTGTTTCATAAGCTTAGATTGGTGAAACTGATTATTCTTTTTTTATTTTTATTAAACAATTCAAGTTGATTTTAATGATCAGTTTCAGATTTCATAAGAAATGCCATGTAAGGCAGATGATTCAGTGATCAACCACTAATTTTAACCTGCTCCCATCATTCTATTGTCCTAACAACAGTCTCAGATTGTAAATTAAACTTGTAATTGATTACAGGGTGAAAACTAATTAATTACATATTCCAGTGACAGTGCAGACTACACATGACTTTCTTAACTTTAATAATGTTATTTAAATCAAGTTTTCTACTATTATGTGTATATTTTTAGGCTTTGGTAGGTGCGGCCTTCTCTGTGGGCTTCCTGATTGGTCCACTGATTGGTGCCGGCTTCTCCAAGATGCTGCGTGACAAGGGAGAAGTGTTTTTCCTGGCTCCGGCATTGTTTGCTCTCTTCCTAGCTGTGATAGATATCATCTTTATTGCCACAATGCTCAAAGAAACACTTCCTGTCAATAAGAGGGTATGTTCAGTTATTTTCTTTTATATTTTCCCCAGTAATTTTTTTCTAAATAAACAAATTATTAATGCTTTGTGGAAAGTAAATACTTTAATGTGTAGACTTTGTTTTCTACATTTTAAAAATGGTCAGTACAAATTTGGTATGCATTTTATAATTCTGTCCTCTTCCTTCAGTAAAACAACCCAGATTTATTGGTACTTTTGATGTCATCTAAAACTACATCAAAATAGACTGAGGCTGAAGGTTTCCTCAAAATTAAAAAAATTAATGTAACTTACCCTTTATCTTTATAACTTTTTGTGTACTTGGTACCCTTTTATCTGCATTTAAAATATACAACTGAGTTCCATCATTGTTATGAGTGCATGTCAGTAAATGCATCTAAGGTATTGCTATTCATGATAAACTAATGTTCAGTAGTATTTTAATGCAATTATCTTTGTTCACATTCTTCACATTCAGGTAAAATCTATGGCAGACAGTGTTCAGGGAGCTAAAGATCTCATCAGTCCAATCTCACTCTTCAGATTCTCAGCAGTCAAAGGTCTCAGTCCTAAAGGTAGTTATCAACTTCCTGTACATATTCATGTTCATATGAATACGAATATTAGATGAGTTGCTGTAACTAACTTGTTACACATGGCCAGGTTAACATTGCCCAGGGCAAGTTTAGGAAAATGTTTGTAGGGCAACCAAAAGTGGGCTCCAAGTAGAAATTCATGTTGGGCAAATAAAAGCTAAATGTTTCTTGCCCTCTGGGCAAGTACTTTCAAAGGTTAAAATTGAGCCCTGAAAGGTGGAGGATTCACAGAAACATTTGAATGTGATTGTTATCAAAAGTTGAAGGTAGAGCAGTCACATAGAGAGTGTTACTGATAAACTAATTTTTAGTCTCTTAAGGCTAGCAAAATTTCTGTGTAATAAGTTAGCTCTATACAAGTTTTAACATTTGAAGCTTTTTCCACTGAGACATTGTTAAGGATAATGATCTGATATTTGAAGCAATGTATAATAAGCTAGACATTTAGTGGTTTCCTTTCTTTTTGAAGTTGGTTAGAAAATATTAATTTTGTTTGGATTTAACAGACAGAGCTCATTTGCTGATATGAGCACTCTTTTTGGTTTTACTTTTTATTTCAGATCTGAAAAATATGCAGTCCACAGGACAGGCTTACTTCCTGTACTTGTTTTTGTACTCAGGACTAGAGTTTACACTCACCTTCCTCACTCACATTCGCTTCAATTATGACAGGTGAGATCAAGGAATCTTTTTTTCTGTAGGTTTATTCGGTTCAGAATTCTTAACACCATTAAAAGTGATAATGTAAAAATTGCACAAATGGTTCTTTGAATATTAATACTGATTGTGTACAAATACAAACTTTCTGGTATATTTACTTCAGAAAACAAACTTTTTTGGTATAGTACCATTCAGTTATAGTCATACAATGGAACTTCTCCTTGTGTACACCCGTCTATTAGAGACACCCCTTTAAATACAGATATATCTCTATAACTGACACCTCAATTACAGACACTTCTGTATTAGACATGTCACAGATACAGTCTGACCTCTTTCATTCGCCAACCTGGGGACTCGGGGGGAATTTTTGGCGGTAAGCGACAGTGGCAGTTAATCGAGGGGTCCAAAAGGGATGGGCAGGGTAGGTAAAATCGGGCCATGCATTTCTTAGGCTCGTCTTTAACTATATTTTAAAAAAAATTTTATACATTTATATAACTTCATTCACATTAAAAGAAAAATTTACAAATAACTACAGAGAAATACAGTGTGTTCTATTTATTTACAGAGATATCAGTGTATAATATATCTGGTCAAAATATAAAATTCTGCTAGTGCCGTTTCACTTTCATCCGAGTGTACCCCAATGAATTCCATAATGGAGCATTGTTTGCCAGCTTCTGACTAGAGCTGTTATTCTTTGGTCCATTCTGTGAAATGCGTCAATATCAGACTGTTCCCTGAAGTTTGAGCTCTGGGAATATCGTAAGACAGTCTTCAAGGCCTGACCAACTTCGGCGGATGTGTGCGGATTTGGGGAACAATTTCCTCTGGTTCTTTGGTCAGACGGGCTGTATCATCATAGTCTGTCACTGTTTCCATGATATCTTGATTGCTCGAAGGTTGTGCTGTTCCTATATTCTGATCGGCATTGATGAATTTCTGATGAGACAAGGGTGCACTGTGGTCAATCCCGAGGCAATCTTTCACTCGTTGTAGAAGAGAAACAATACTGTTTGCTTCCGGACCGTTGTGCTGATCTGTTTCATGTTTGGTTAGTCACCCCTGGGTATAAATCCCGCGTCTCCAACAATTGCCGATGGTGGCGCTGCTTACGGAATCCCATGCATGCTTCGTCCAGTGAACTGCATCACTAAGGACAATCCCCCTAGGTTCCCTGGTGTATTTACACAATATGTTTATGCAGCTTGACCTCGTACCCCTGTTAATTGCTCAAAACTACTCATATGGTTTGCCTCAGGTGTGAAATCAACACCGGTCACTCAACTGATGACAGCTGTCCACAAACAACTCAAGGGTGTTAAGTCTTTAATTAATCAGTGGCACCGGGTACTTGATCCATAAGCAGTGAGGCATGACATGTTGTAAACACAGATGCAGCCAGGTCAGCTGAGCCCGAGCGATAATACCCCAGTTTGTTGAAATATTCCCGACTTGTCTTAAGCTGGAATCAGGAAGTTGGCATATGATCAAGGGAATGCGGCACATCGGGGTAATAAAGCACCTGGTGGATGGCGGATAGTGAGGCTGGCAAATGAACGAGGTAAATAAGTAGTAAGGAAATTGGTACTTTCACATTTGTTTGGAAAGGCGAGGTTGGCGAATGAACAAGGGGCGAATGAAAGAGGTTAGACTGTATTACTATTACAGATACCTCTCCATTACAAACACTTGATGTGAACAATGAATTGTAGACATAAAGGTCTGTAAACTCCTTGTTACTGACACCTCTCTGCTACATGCAGCAAAAGGCCCAACCATTGTACATAACAGAGAGGTTTCACTGTATAGTGTTTTGGAAAGACTGCAACATTAGTAAATCAATTTATAAATGCTCCCAGCCAATCAGGTTATGGTCCAGGGATCCACAGCTAGACCAATGAGAAATAATGAAATATTAGCTTATTTTATCATAAATAACATCATGAATGTAATTATGTGACATCCCTCTTATATATCAAATTCATTTTCTGGTGTTACTTTCTGTTTTCCAGTATGAGTCAAGGAAAAATGTTTTTCTTCATTGGAATGATAATGGTGGCAGTTCAAGGTAG
This sequence comes from Sipunculus nudus, assembly GCA_026874595.1. Lineage (NCBI taxonomy): Eukaryota > Metazoa > Annelida > Sipuncula > Golfingiida > Sipunculidae > Sipunculus > Sipunculus nudus. The sequence goes on along the minus strand of CM049306.1, from coordinate 44,079,217 downwards.
ATAATGTTTATATTATTCGTTTATAATTGCTGAATTCTGTGCTCATATTTTGTAATTGCAGTGTAAAAAGTAAGGCCAGAAATGTGTATATGCTTATGTGAGACTTGAGATGTGTATATGCTTATGTAAGACTTTAAATAATTTATTACAATAATATATTATTATAATAATTTATAAATAATATTTTCTCAGATGTGTGAAATGGTTTTATAGTTCACCTAAAAAGTCAAAGAATTTGAAATATGCACCTAGCCCTATGTGCAGTTATTATTATAATAAATAAATACCTAACTGCCTATTTTACAATATACAGTGAATCACATATCAATTTGTTGTTTATTATATTGTTGAAAGGACAGGCCCATGGCCAGTTTGTGACATTATATGTCAAGTGTGGGGGAAAGTAACATATATTAAAAACTGAATGATTGTTATTAAGCCTTTGTATATCAGGTTTTATATACATTGGGTTAAGACTAATCCAGAGTCACGACTGTCCATTAAGACATCTGCGTGAATCTCTGAGGTATGTATAAAGTTACAACTGTTTTGTCTTTAGGGCACTGATAGAGATTGAACCCAGTACCTTGGGCTTAAAAGTCATTAGATCTATTCTATTGCTGACATGTTTGACTGTTTCTTCCTGAAATTAATCTAACCAAAAAGTGAAATTTTAAAAGATAAATAAATTTATTGTTGTTACTGAAAAGGACTGCTGTAGTTTCATGATTCTCATTCATTTTTTCCTCCTTGTTATAGGGGGCTATGTCAGGAGAATGTCGAAGGGAATGGAACAAGAATTAGCATTCAAGGTAGGTCTCAACAAACTTCTCAATCAAGAAGAATAACTGCTTTTTAGCCCTCAGCCCTTAGGCTGATGGGCTATTGTCGTCACCCAAGCTGTCCGTCCGTCCGTCCGGCGTCCGTTAACTTTTACCTTGTGAGCGGGATATCTTGAAAAGGATTCACCGTCAGAATTTTATTTCCTTGGGAAAGATGTATATCGACAAAATCTCGGTCAAGTTCGAAGATGGGTGACCTTGACCAATTTTTCTACATTTTAGAGCTGATTATAGAAAAACACTTAGATGCTTATTACTCAGGAACCATTTGGTGGATTTTCACAAAACTTACTATGATTATTGGGACTGATAAGTCTGTACGTGCTATACAAGTTTGGTGGCGCCACCTACAATTTCTGATTTTTAATGAATTTTTATCGGATTTTTCAACTTTGGGCTTGTGAGCGGGAAATCTCGAAAAGGATTCACCATAAGAATTTTATTTTTTCAGTGAAAATGTATATTGACAAAATCTTGGTCAAGTTTGAAGATGGGTGACCTTGACCGATTTTTCTACGTTTAAGAGCTGATTATAGAAAAAACATTCAGAAGCTTATTTCTCAGGAACCATTGGATGGATTTTCACATTACTTACTATGATCATAGGGACTGATGGTCTGTAACTGCTGCACAAGTTTGGGGGTGCCACCTGCAATTTCTGATTTTTTATTGAATTTTTCTTGGATTTTTCAACTTTGGCCTTGTGAGCGGGATATCTGTAAGAGGATTCACAATAGGAATTTTATTTCTTTGGTGAAGATGTATATCGACAAAAATCTCGTTCATGTTCGAAGATGGCTGACCTTGACCTACTTTACAAGATCACAGAGCTTATAATAGAATAAAACTTAGAAGCTTATTTTTCAGGAAGCATTTGGTGGATTGTTATGAATCATGGTACATACCTCTCCATTTTAAATTTATAACTGAGACATGTTCAGATATACATCCATGTGAGAACAGATATTTAGTACTTGTTACTGTTACCATTTCTAAACACTGTTCTTTTGGCTGAGGGCTTTTGTCAGCTTTTGCTGATATTCTAGTTTTTCAAAGTTTCATGCTCGCAGTTTGAAATGATATAATCACTATATAAACCTGCTTTTGCCATACCACCTACAGAAGACATTTATTGTAGGTCCCTACAACTTTGACACAGCCAATTTTACTGTTTACAATTTTACCAAACAGGTCAACTGGTCAAGTTCAAGTATGGTTGACCTTGATGCATTTTCAAGGTCACAGAGGTAAACTTAGTGTGACATTGACTCATCTCATATTTCATACAGGTTTTCACAACTTTTTTTCCAGCCATTTCCCCAATAGGAGGGGGACATTCTAGATCTGTTCCACAGATCAACTTTTCCCTTGTTAATACAAGAATGATTTCATACATATCTGACATTATCTACACAGCATGAATGTGCCAGTAGAATTGGATTATTTGTTATAATGGAACTTGTGTGTGTTGGCTTTATCCCTGGCTGAATGTAACAAATATTCAAATGAAGGAACCCTCAATTTACCTACCAATCTCCTATGTGCTTTTATCTGTATAAAGCCAGTTTCCTGTAGGGTCACTGGACATGCAATTCATGTTCTTGCTGTTGTAGGGAATGTGCATGATTATCCCAGCCTTCCTTGTGATTGGCCTGGCCTACAATCAGATATTTCTGTATATTGGGCTTCTGCTATTTGCATTTGGTAAGTATTCCTTATTAATCTTCACTGATTCAAAATAATCAACGTTAAAGGTTACAGTATTGATAAGGATGATCAGAATAGTAATTAAGTAAAGTTGCATTACTGCTAGATGTATTGATATGATATAATGATATGATAGAGTTTATCTATAGATTACAAATATGATATACAATTTGCTGATACAGAGGGGTTAGAAAAAAAGATGTGTTTTAAAAGAGCATACTAAAATAAACCAAGGTTTGTACTGGCTATGACAGTGTCCAGTAAGGAATTCCTGGTGATGGCAGAATACTTTGAAAATTGTCTATCACCATATACATTATGAAAGTGAATAACATAGACTATCCTGTTACCATCAGAAGAATGAAGAGATCTCCAGGAAGATTATTCAACAAAAAGCTGACTCAAATACAGTGGATAAAGGCTGTCATTCAATGCTTTGTAGGATTTTAAGTGATTCGCTTTTCTGCAGGCAGCCAGTGGTCCAAAACTGTCATGCTGTTTAATTAAGCTGTAGATCTTCTCATCTCATACAGATATCAATATTTGATAATTAACTGCTCACACAATAGGTCCTGATAATCTTCATGAATATTTATCCAGCTCCCCAGCTCGAGACTATGATTATTTGTCTGTTTTCAGGGTCGGCCACTGTGGTGCCTTGCATGACATCGATGGTGATCAGTCACGGGGGAATTGAGCAGAAGGGCACCATCCTCGGTATCTTCAGGTCACTCGGTGCACTAGCTCGCGCAACAGGACCAGCTGTCATGTGTACAGGTACACTAAGACTATAAAATTAAACCCTTTTGTGCCCTCCCCAATTAGACCTTTGGAGGGTTTTTTGTTCATGGCATTCAGTGTAAATATTATGTACATTCTGTATGGACACATGTATGTGTCAAAACTTTGTCCCAATAGTATGACCAGTTTTATAGTGTTTAAATGTTAGCCGGCAGATTCTCACCCAGTGGTTCTTGTCTTGTACACAGCTTGTATAGTCTATATTTTTCAGACCAGGATGGAACACATTTTTTATCTGTATTATGTTTGACAGTGATGACGCTTAACCTATGTGTCCATGCCTTGGCAAAGCCGTTTTTGGTCTTTAAATGTTGGTAACTATACCAAGTGTGTCCTAGAAGTAGGGGGGGGGGTTGTCATTCTCCATATATTCCTAGAAATCCTGAGATATTTGACATCATTCTGTGAAGGGCCTGTCACAGCACCATCTATCAGAACTGTGCCAGTGCTTCCTCTAGGTTAACTTGCAGCACTTTTAAGCATTTTGAATGAGACTAAACTGCTCTTGAAGTGCAAAATAATGAATGGCTAATATACAAGTGGCCTTTGATTAACATGTGCTGCTGAATGACCAAGAGCACATTTGTGCATCAGACTTTAATCATCACGATGGCCGTGTTAAGTTATAATCTTTGGTCTTAACCCCAACACACATTTTCAAACACTAGTTGTTTTTTTGTCCCTGCCATTGGCAGGGGACATAGAAATTGTGAGAGTCAGTCTGTCCACCACTCATTTGTTAATGCAATAACTCAAAAAGAATTTCAGATACATTCACCAAACTTGTAGCATTGAAATACATCATAAAGGGCTAGGTCAGGTTCGAACTTGGATGACCATGGAGTTTTCAAGGTCACAGAGGTAATCTTGGTGGGTGACATTGACCCGTCTCAAATATCATACATCTATTCACAATTTTTTTCCACAAATAGCCACAACAGGCAGGGGAGTACTAGATCAGTTCCACAGATCAACTTTTCACTTGTCATTTTTTATCTTATGTCCATTTTGAATCAAGTCTAGCACTTTTGTCTTTTACACATTTAAAAGCAGATCTTTTTTTGGTCACTGTTTCATTTGAAAACGATTAGCACATTTGGTCTCACACGTCTCTGCTCTTCCTGTGTACGCAAAGGAACCATAAATATCTTTAAAAATGGGCATAAAGTGCTCTTGCTTATAATATTAAATACATTTATCAGTAACTTATATTCTAAAAGTAAATAAGTAAGATATTAAGATGAGAGACCTAAGCCACTATTCATAAAAAAAACATGTATTAAAAATGGATAAAACTTTTATCTTTCCCTTTACAGTGTACTGGTGTTGTGGTGCTGAGGTTTGCTATATCGTTGGCTCACTGTGTTTGATAGTACCAGTCCTTATGGTGAAGAAAATAAAGAGCCAAGTGCACATGGACTAGAGTCAGCCCCACTACAGGTGCAGGGGTGTGCAATGAACATCTGTGTCATATGTCATCATCAACACATATCATAACATACATTCACTACTTTTAATTAAAGACTTAGTTCAGATATGCCATATATATCATCTTGTGCATACATTAGTGGTTCTAGTATAATATTATGACAATAAATTTACACACCACCTTTTGTCTATGCAATGAAGTCTAAATAGACCACATATCAACATTTGATGTGGTGGCTCAGTACCAGGCAATAAAGGTCTAATTATTGCACAAAGCAAAATTTGACAAATCAGTTCCGAGCCACTTCATCCCCTTACAAACACAAAACATTTTCAAATGGATTTGGGCAAACCTGTTTGGCCAAACCGGTTTGGTGTGTTCACACTGGCATCTAGCACCAATGTGTGTTGTGTACATTTCACATGTGGAACAGTGAAACAAATGCTGACACAAGCATTCGCAGCTATGCTGTGATCGAGTTGCTGCTTGAAAACGGGGTCCAAACCGATTTAGAGCATTCACACATCAGGTAAGCAAAGTGGATAAAATGATTTGCATTCAAAACTGTTTTAAACCACCTCCTGAGCTTAATTCAAAAAGCTTTGGTCAAAATGGTTTGTTTTTACAGCAGTATCCTTGTGAATCTGATACCTCATGTTGAAAAGGTAATGAAATTCAGGTTTAAATGTAATACTTATTCAGGGTGCTTGGAGCCAGTGGCATCAATTTTTCTTCAGGGTGGGGGGGGGATGACTTTGTGTGTGTGTGTGTGTATATATATATATATATATATACATATATGTAGATACATATACATATATATATATATGTATATACATATGCATACACATATATATATATATACCTTTGTCAACGTCTGTGAGTGGCTTTTACAACTATATATTAGGCCTTTATATAATTATTATATATATACTTAATCATATTTCAAATAATTATAATGTTTTAGAAAATAAGTTATTTTGTGAATTCTAAACAAGGTTTAGATAACATTTTTTAGTAAAAAGATTCCTAAGTCTTTAATTCTTTTTATTAATATATTTCATTTGCATTATTATAATATTATTCTCTGAAAAGTGGGGGGGGGGGATGATTACATTGACCATCCCCCCTTTGCCAAAAAGTGGGTGGTATATATATACCCCCAGTCCCCCCCCCCCCCCCCCATATTGACGCCCCTGCTTGGGGCCATGCAGTAAAGGTGTTTATGTATGTCGTGATCCAGCAGACAGAAATAGGCTACGCAATGTCAGAGTGTATCATATTTTAAAATACAGAAATCATCCGTGAGAGCTGGTAGAATATGGCTAATTATATGTAAAAATATATCAGACATTAGACAAAAGAACAAGATGAACAGGACATTTTTCATTAGGTAGTTGTCTTATAAAGTAAACTTCAATATATGCAGTGAAGTAGCAGTCATTTTAATGATGAAACACTATGCATAGTCACAGCCATGCAGTTAGTTGCAGAAAATATGAAAATGAAAATTTATTAAAGTGCATGATGTCAGAGTTAATAATTGGGTCATTCAGGGAATATCAAAGGAATTTTAATGTTAATTGAACAGCTTGCTTTATCTTGATAGAACAAAAGGCAAGCAGTGATGTGGTGCCACCTATGATGTGTTACTGGTACTAATCACTATGTGGTATTTTATTCTGCCTCATGGAGTGACTTACTATATATATATATATATATATATATATATATATATATATATATATATATATATATATATATATATATATATATATATATATATATATATATATATATATATATGTATATATGAATAGATGCTCTAATTGTAAAGTGTGAAGGTTATGCTCATTAACAGATGTGCAATGTTACCCCTCACAGGTTTATTTTCATTCTCTTTTCTGTATTTGTGTTAACAGAATTATAGCAATTTGCTAGGGTTGAAGCTTATACTCAGAAATATTGTTTCAGTGAAACATATCTCACTGTGTACAACAGGTGTAAGGTGTGCATTTATACCCCAGGAAAAAAAAGAATATGCGAGTCCACGTAATCTTTACCCAATGTGAATTTTAGGTAGGTTTACCTATCATGCCATTATGAGATACTTCATCACTAATATACAAATTTATCATGAAAAGAAATTCATAATGATATTGGTGTAGTTTACATTTCATTATAATGATTAGTTGATATCATTATTTTTATGTTTGCTTTAAATACATTAAAATCAAATGAAAATTGTTTTCTCTTTTACACATATTAAATAACTGATACAGAAACTTCCAGCTTGAAATGCTGTATTTATTCTAAATATTCAAGCACTGAAAAATAAATAAAAATTGCATTTTTTTTTAACTTTTAAAGGAAATTCAAAATTATTTACATCAAAGTTATAAGTATTGTGCAGAGGTGTACATACTTTATACATCAGTGACCAAGCCATGGTAATTTACAAAATAAATTTATCTGTAGTTTTATATGATTAATGTTGATATATTGAATGAATCATTCCTGCAGGTAATCTCAGTGATTTACATGATTTTAATCAAATCACACTTGTACTTAAAAGTGTCTGATAGTGATGTCAATATATTCTACCTTGTCAGGTGTGCAGAAGGTATTTTAATAGAAATGCCTTTGTATATATTTCAATATTTGTAATGGTTCTTTAAATTCATGTACATGTAATGGATAATATTTTTTTCTCAGAATTTTCTCATTTCTTTCTATTTTTGTATAGAATTTATTAATTTCAGTAATGTACATAATACTATAGGTAAGGTTATTTTAATAGTGGATTAGTTAGACATTATTATCAGATGATCTGTAATTTAGTTTTACAACAGTTCCATCTTTAAATGATAATGTTAGGATGTGTGAGATCTTGGTATGAGTGATTATAATGTTGTTCTTTTATTTTCTCTGGTTTGCTGGTGTAGTGTAATATATAAACCAACATAAAACATGTCTTCCAAGCAGCTCATGATTGTGTTCTATGAAAAAAATAGACCTCAGCTTGGTATCAGTTTTAACTAGAAAATTTGCACTCAGACAGGGCAGAACTCCACCAAGGCAGCTTGTTCCCCCATATGGCATTGTCAGAAATGTATGTTAAACACACCAGGACAATCGCTGTTGAAAATGTTATAGGATACTGACACATAGCGCCATCTAGTGGCAAAAAAGTTAACAAGGCAACTGATTACATGTACCCCCATATGCCATTGTCAGAAATGCAGCATTTTCTTTAAAAAAATTTCTGGAACCAGATGGTGATCCGGATAGCTGCCAGATTTAAAACCTGTTCTTTGCCAAGCTATCCTGAAAATGCCATCAAAATCCATTTTAACAGTCTTACAACCAAACCAATGCTGCCAAAAACATAGACCCAGCCACTTGGTGCAGGTAATAATACGGAAACTATCCCTTGGTGAAAAACAAAAAACTGTGACACATGTTACATGGTGGTTACCACTTGTTTGATATTTAATTCTCCCTTGTTAGATATTTAATTATCTCTTTCACTTGTAACAGAAGTGCCAGACTCGGTATTTACCAAGAATTTTGTGAAATCCTGTTATATATATTGAGATTTGCATAAATTATTCGACATTTCACTTGCAGCTCATTTGCATCACATGATGTTGCCATGGATCTTTGGAGATAACAGTTGCATGGCTTATCTAGAATGTAAACAGATATCAAGAAATGCACAATATTAGTTAAGTATGAAGCAGCATAAATAAATTATCTTTGGAAATAGAATAACATGTGTTTTTGTAAAAAGATTTCAGGCCAGGGATTGTTTACATTTTAATATTTATTCACAACTGCTTTTGACTGCCATACTTAACTATCTCATTTGTCTTATGACTTACATGACTTATGTATTTGCTCAAATTTATGACAGGTTTTACCTTGGACTTGGTTGCATGTCCTTCTGAGGATATAGGTCTCTTGAGTGATGCTATTTTTCTAGTTAAGAAACTAACCACTTTGCAAGTTAATTCTTCATGATGTGAGAGTGCAATATCCACGTCCTTATGACCAAACAACAAGTGTTTCATAATGACCAGTCTTATCATTGTAAGGTGATGACTTAAAGTTATTTTTTGACCAGATATTTTATGTATCATGTGACACGTTGCAATCTAATCATGACCATGTATGAAGTATGTAATGTGGGGTGTGTGTTTCAAAAGCAGTATTGTATGACACATAAACAGTGCTACTATATTAAAAAATGAATATTATATATACAATGTACACGACACCCCTCATATTATGAACACATTATTGTTTTGGACACCTGTTACAGGAATGAGAGGTATTACTGTTAATATTATATAAACATATATATGATAGGGATTATTTTAGGCTTCCGCCGATGAGAGAACATGAGGATATTAACATTTGGGTATTTTAAAGTATATTGAGATCGGATTTCCCATATATTCAGGATAACATAACTTGTTCTGAACTCTTTCAGTTTTGGAGTTTGTTTATAAGTTTCAGTTTGCCTGTATTTTTATTATAAAAGAATATATAATTACCCATAGTTTGTGTTGTGATTATGTGTGAATTTTATGTTTAGTGTCTATATCAAGGTTGTCCAACCTGGCATATATCTCCTTTCTCATCATTTATATAAATACAAATATTTTATTAAAAAATAGAAATGCTCAGCTTCATTGTTATATCAGAACAGACCACACAAGATAAGATGGTCCTGACTAAACATGTAAACTGCAAATCTGCATCCCAATGAATTCATGCCTCCGCCATGGGAGCACACGTTTAAAATAAAGCTTCGCGAACAGAGGTTCTGGGCGCTCGACCGTGACCTAAACATTTGGCCGGGCCATACAGATGAGGCCGGACCTTCTGTGCATTCACTTATTTCTAGCCCATATTCACAGGTTGATTCGTGCATAAGCGACCGTGCATTTGTAAATAATCCTTGAAGACTCAATAAGCTTGATCAACGCCGAAATCTAACCGTTTCTTCCTTGGCCTAGTCCCTAAATGCCCTGAAAATTTCATGAGATTCCCTTTATAATTGCGTGAGTTACGGTGTGAACTAACGCACTCGCACCAAAACACACACGAACGGGAATGAACACATACCCTCCTAGCAACTAGAAATATAGTCTGAGCTCCCATAGTAGTTACTTCCGCCAGCATCCTAAACAAACTTTATGTTGTAGAGTATCGCAGACCAACACGGTTCTCCGGTGAGATTAGAGTAAAGGCAGTTCCTTAGATAACAGTGAAAGGCTGATGAAAGAAACTGTCCTATCTCACAGTGGTATTTAATCTTTGAAATTAAAAACATTATGATTATCCATATTACCTCTGAAATTGGACTGATTGTTCATTGGTTGTTACCCAAACCCCTCACAAACTCATCAAAATCTGTTTGAAACTTGTTCGACCTAATAAAAGTTACCAGTCAAGGCGAGTCACAATACCGCGCCACCTGGCGGAGGGTACACAATGTGTAATTGAAATAGTTTCCAGATTTCCAGACACTATGATAACTTTTAGTCTCATTTGGAATATACATATAACAACATTAAGAGCTCATGAATTTTTAGCAGTAAGGTCAGCTGTTGTGCTGAAAAAAACTGGCCTAAGAGTGCTTGAAATTTGAAGAATGTAGGTCGCGCCAGCTAAGAAGGAATTTGGCAGACATTGAGTATCACTTGAAACATTTCTTTGGTATCAATTTGGTGAGTACTGAGGACCCATGCTCAGTTCAGCCGTGAGTACACGACCCAGTGGGCGGTATTTATATTGGGCTGGTAAGACATGCTTGAAGTTTGGATGCTATGTACAAAGAATATTAGGGGGGGGGGATCCAGGATTTCGGAAAAGGAGGGGTCCAACCCAAGAGGACAATGACAAAAGCTAAAAATGAAGGTCCCCAGGTCCGGGAAAGGAGGGTGGCAGGCCGCAAACATTCATATTAAATCTTAAAAAAAGGTTGCGGTGGCTGAAAAGGGGGGGGGGGATCTGGACCACTCCACTGGATCCGCTTCTGTATTAGATGCTACAGTATAAATGACCGTTTTCTCGAGCAGCTGATATTTTCTCATTACTTTCCCTTTCGCGAATATCGCAAATTGGAAATCCTCACTAATCAAAAACCAAATGCAGTAAACCCTTGCTCCAGTCTTAAACAATTATTTGGATACTATATCTTTAATTGGTTACATATTTTGACAACATTAATAGACCTACGCGGTAGACACGCACGTTTTGGTTGAGATATAACAACATATGAAAAGTCATAGAACAACCAAATATTGGGGTTTTCTTTACCACCTGGTATAATCACTAGAGCAACCAGAACTAGCTAAACCATTCAATACTCTTATTTCATTTTCAAGGCTCTGTGACCCCGGTCATTGACTCCTATTCATCTGGGCCCATGTGAACTCGCCCCTGGAAGCCCCTCCCGCACAAACCCGGCCAAAGTCCCACTGACATATCCCAAAGAAAAATCAGGTAATATGCCATACGTATAATTGGTGAAAACTGAGCAGAGAGACAACCAAAGATCTATATTTTTACTATAAATATGATGTGCAGTAGCTGACAAGATTGAAAAGACAGTACAGATACCATTTTACTATCCATGAATATTGTGGTGGCACTTAATCATTGCCACGCAATGCCAATAAGGTTACGCCTCAGAAATGCCTGTTTGTGATCTTGAATTGTCCGTAATGAAGTCAACGATGCCAAGAGTGTCCTAAGGGTGGCGTTTTCGATATTTTCCCATATGATGAGGAATTTGACATAATGTCATCTTTTTGCACCGCCATCTGCGGACACTACAACAACCGGCCGACGTATATCTGTGGACCTGTGCCTACATAATAACTGGGAAGTATGCTAGTATCAGTAATATAGCCCCCCCCCCCCCCCGAAAAAAAAGAAGAAAGGTCATAGAATATATGACCACCAAGGATGTGAAACAAGATAAAAAGGACAGGAATATACAATTGAAGCTTGCTCCAAAATGAAAGGTATTCTGAGTCACGTATCGAAAACTTGTTAAAGGGAATAATGGCTTGATTAATTGAAAGTTTTTTCCATATACCGTCTCCACAACTAGAGCGTAAAAACAGCCGGCTTGTGCATTGAAAAGAAAATAGAATGGAGTGTTACAGTCGCCCTTTTATAGTGTGCAACGGTCTTACAGATGATTGTTTTATTGTGCACACGGATGTTCCATGTGTTGTTGGCATTTAGTTGGTGCAACACGCGTAGCTCGTTGCCGTGGCAGCATCGCCTGGCCGGGCCGGGCTGGCCCACGTGTGAACCCTGACACGGCGTTCTCTGTTCGAGATGTTTCCTGTAGCGTGTGTACTGTGTATTATGTATTATTCTCTTCGATTGTTCATGAAAGGGAATTTTCTAGAGTTTTCGGATGAAGGTTATAAATAGGGGCTGTGTTTTTAGGGACGAGAGAGAGGTGAGAGAATATTCCAGCGGACACAGAAGCGTGTATGTCAGTTTGTGGAACCTATTCCGATAAGTGCGGCAGTTATAGATTTTCTTCTGGATTTGTGACGAATCTTGTTTGGTCTTCAGTTTACTTTCAAGATTGTTACAAGAGCGTTACATTGGACTGTTATTCTCTGAGAAGATTTGTGTGAACTGTTCATCTGAATTTTATGCTGTGACAGTGGTAGTATCCAGGTACTTCGCACTTTGTTTATTAGGCTGTGTGATTATATCGATTTGCTGTTATACTGTTGTTGTATTGTGTGACTGTATTGATTTTGTGTATTGTAATGTTAGGGTTGTTTTAAGAATAAATTATAGTTAAAATCTAATTTTTTTTCTTCTCCATTACAAAATTTATGTTCATCACACATACGTGATTTGTTGATATTAGGTTCCGTAACAGGAGAAATAGAAATCAATTTAGGAAGGTAGAAGGCGCATGTGATTTATTATCCAGTTGAGATGTGTCGCTTGCACTGCTTAATTGTTTTGACGTAAAATTATACTGATACGCCCACTCGGTGGCGAACGCCAGGACACCCTTTTCCACCAGCATCCAGTTTCCCCTGTCTTGAAGCCTTCCAACGAATGATATAGAGCGATGTCAGTTTTCTTCATCGGCACCTTCTTGCTGCTATATTTAATACAATATTATCTTTGGTGAATTGGACGAAGATTGTGTTTTACTTATATACTATCTATATGTGTACTAGTATTCATAACAGTTGATATATTTTCACGGAGTTTCGGAGATTTCACCATTACTAAAAGTGAGTGGCTGTGAGATGAAGAAGTAGCCTCTTCCGGTCCCAATATGAGCATGGCGCCGTTTAAGACAGTAATGAGGAATAAAGATTGTATATACTCCAGCATCTGCTGCCATCTGGTGACTACCTATAAATTAGTAGAGATCAGGTAGCAGAACGGACCCTGAGGTCTGAACTTTTAAAGATGCATAAACATTTGTAAAATATATGTGTATTATCTAACGCTATTATTTAAATTTGGATGAATATAAGTTTCAAAGCAAACCATCCTGGCACACAAAATTATCTCCTATTCACCTGTTTAATATATTGTTATGGTTCTGTGTGTGAGTAAGCAGAGTCCACGTGTGTCTGTTAACCATTACAAGACAAGAAATCCGATATTTCGCATATGCGACTACTCCTAAACAAGTAGAAGAAACAAGAAAGAAAAAACACAAGTTGTAAATTTTAAAAATCTTGATTTGTGAAGTTGTGAGGCACGACTACCAGGTAGCATGCGCGCTGTTAGTCTGCACTACTAATTGCGCCTAATGGAAGTTTATTTCCACTTGTGTACAGGAATAAGCAAACGGTTTCAGAACGATAAGGAGAAAACATACTTGGTATAGGTCTCATTAATTGTGGCTTATTGACTGGTCCTTATAATCCTGTCAGCTTACAAAAAGAAAGAAAACACTGGGGCGGGTAAACCGTTTTATGATTTTACATTTATATTTTGGTGCTTGCAAGGATATGGTTTACCTGAATTAACTGAAGATTATAAAAGCATTAAAATACTGATTTATTATGACTCTCACCCAGGAGATAATATTTGGTAATATTTCTTTTTCTGCACAATGAAGAAAAAAACCAACAGAATGACATTAGAACAGACATTAGACCAGTGCGAGTGTTCTGCATATGCATTGAACTTAATACAGTTATATACAGCGACCACCGTCAAGACAAGTTTTACCGGAGTCTCGTCGTAGTGAGGAGGTAGCGTACGTCATTTACATCACGAACGAAAAATGGTCGCCACAGAAATAAGGTGCCAAACAAGGAATTTGGGGCGAGTTTGCTGTGTATCGTCGCAGTTAATCTTCAAATGTATGCAATATAAACTGTGTATTTATAAACATAGGTACTCCGAGCTTACAATGAATGTATCTGCATTTTTCTCTTTCCTCGAGAACGTGAATCCTTATACCGTGGAACCTGTCTGAAGACCATATCTAACTAGACATTTCTTGGCACCGCAGGTGCCAGAGTATCCCAGACATAGTACGGCCCCTCTCCCTCCCCCCCCCCCCCCCCTTTAAGAATAGGCCCCCATTTTTAGCAGCATATACTGACACTTGGCAAGCAATTTTTGTTTCTTCCATCTATCAATCAACAATCTTTTTGAAGATGTTGGTCCTGTGACCTTGACATTTTGGCACATCACATGGCTATCCAAGAAATTGACAGGCGTCTTCCTCTATTGGCAGGGGAACTGTATGTGCAATGTCTGAGATGAAATGTTTGGCTGAAAATGCATCTACAATCTTTTTAATGATGTGTCCTGTGACCCTGACCTTTGACCTCATGACCCCAAAATCAATTCGGGTCTTGCTTTTCCAATGGGACATATACAAGTCAAGTTTGAAATCTATACATCAATAAAAGCAGGAATTATCATCCAGAAACTAATTTTTGACAGATTGCTCCTGTGACCTTCAACTTTGACCTTGTGACCTCAAAATTGATAGGGTTCTTCCTCTCTTGGCAGGTGAACTATATGTGCAAGATTAAAAATCTGATTTGAATCGTTTGGCTGAAAATGCATCCACACTCTTTTTAAAGATGTGTCCTGTGACCCTGACCTTTGACCTCATGACCCGAAAATCAATTCCGGTCTTGCTTTTCCAATGAGTCATATACAAGTCAAGTTTGAAATCCATACATCAATAAAAGCAGGAATTGTCATCCAGAACTAATTTTTGGACAGATGGCTCCTGTGACCTTCACCTTTGACCTTGTGACCTCAAAATTGATAGGGGTTCTTCCTCTATTGGCAGATGAACTATATGTGCAAGATGAAAGGTCTGAGATAAAATGTTTGGCTGAAAATGCATCCACAATCTTTTTAAAGATGTGTCCTGTGACCTTGACCTTTGACCTCATGACCCCAAAATCAATTGGAGTCTTGCTTTTTCAATGGGACATATATAAGTCAAGTTTGAAATCCATACATCAATAAAAGCAGGAATTATCATCCAGAAACTAATTTTGGACAGATAGCCTACTGTGGCCTTGACCTTTGACCTTGTGACCCTAAAATTGATATGGACCATCCACTATTGGCAAGTGAGCTTTATATTCAAGATGGAAGACCTGGGATGAAAGTTTGGCTTAAAATGCATCCACAGTATCTTTTAAGATGCGAGTCCAGTGACCTTGACCTTTGACCTCATGACCCTAGAAACTATAGGGTTCTTACTTTAGTGGTGGGCCATACATAAGTCACGTTTAAAATCCATATGGCTATCAACACACGAGATATCATAAGAAGTGTGTGATTGTCACCAAATATGGACACATTAAAGGTCAAGGCCCCTCTCATGGTAAAGGTCATGACCCAAATGTAAATAGACCTCATCCCATAACCCATCTCTCTACATGTGCATAATATGAAAGAAATCTGTCTTTTAGTTTTTGACTTATAATGCTTACAGTACTGTCAAGTGGCAATCATGGGGGTATTAAAAGGCGTAAAAACAAGAAAAGGATAACAGGTGGCGCCACCAGTTTCCGGTATATCACAAGGCTATCCAAGATCTTCGGTCACCTTGATTTTTGGACCAGTCAATGCAAGTTTACTTGAGATATTTAAGAATTTGTGTTATTTTCAGCAAAAATTTACCTATTCAAGGTCAAGGTCACTCTCCTAGCATAGGTCATGACCCCATTTTAAATAGGCTTCGTCCCCTTACCTTTATCTATACAAATGTAAAGTTTGAAAAAGATCAGTGAGATATTTTTTGAGTTATCCCGCTCACAAGGTTTTTCTGTGGCGGCGGCGGCGGCGGCGGCGGCGGCGGGACCGTCGTGAAACCATAGTTTCCCGATTTTGTCTGGGGATACAATAAAACCAATTGTCAATAAATACCATCCTTGAAAGAACCAAAAGCATTCACATAAATTGACATTAACTGTAACGTTCTATTTGATTTCACTCTTTCTATTGACATGCATCCATTTTTCCTTGGAGCTACGGAATGGTCATCATGCATTACTTAAATAGCCCTAAATTGAACATAAGAAGTTAGTATACGAAAGAGGCGAGTCTCGCGACGGACGGGCATGTCGTGGAAATCGACAGGTCATAAGACAACCATGAACTCGTATATAATGGCCATGTATAGTTTTATGTGGGCAAGACCTCCCCCCCCCCCCCCCCTAACTTTGTCCGTGCTTGAAGACCTTTTCAGGTTTTGTCTATAGTCTTCCTGAGTTGGATTCCTCCCCCCCCCCCCCCCCCCCCCCCTCCTATCCAAACACCTTTATCCGACCCTGTAATATGCGCATTCTTCTGCAAATGTATTATCCCGACGTTCTCCTCTGTAGGTATGGCAGAATAAAATAACACCGAGACCTTGTCCTGTTGAAATATGAGACATAAATTACGGGATGAGTTATCACATGACATGTGCAGACATGGAATCACACTGCGCAGAATCGGACTCACAACAGAACGACTTTGCTGGTTTGTGGGCGTCAAACTCTAAGCGAAATAAAGCACCGGGCTTCTATACATACTCCAGCGGCGTCAATATCACTGTTGTGAATATGGTAATAAAGTCCTTTCAAATATGTTGAATATAATAATTCTTTCGAGGAAAATTAAATGAACATGAGTGTTTTGTGGCGAGGTCTTCATGGAGTAAGAAATTGTGTGTAAGCATGGGCATCTGAGTGGAACGCGTGTCCTTGAAATGTACCAAATTTTGATTCTTGGGTGAATAGTTGAGACAAGTTGTCCATGCCATCCCCACAATTCCAAACTTGAAGAGGATTGGTTTGAGTAGAAACGGTCTCTGAGTGACGCTATAGATGAACGCGTTAGTTGTCATTCCAGTTGATTACTTGATAATCTAAGGCAGAAATAGGACGTTCTTCATCTTGTGCTTGCTGTAAGCCCTGTAACCATTGCTGACATTTCTGCATGGTTCCTAGGGACTGTTTATCTCCTTCTAACCAATGACCAATAAGATCTGGATGTAACATTGATTTGTCTTCTTCGTTATTATTCTCTACTGTCACGTCAAATCTTGAAACTCCTACGTCAAGTGAATCGGTTGACGTGGTGTGTACCAGTTTCTTTGGTATATTTTGCATGGAATATCGGTTTTTCATCACCTCGGTATTAGAGGTTGAAACTGAGCGATGTGCACAGAGGTCTGGGACGGAGCCACCAAAAGCGTTTCCGTTTCCGGTAGATGGTATCCCACAATTCCCCAGACCGCGTCTACGCAAACCAGGCGTGGACGCAGGACTTCCTTGTTCTGTTGTTGACGTTAAGCTCGACGAACTCGCCATTAAGTCACTTCTCCTTTTTGCTAAACTTTTAATGGCTTCCAGGGGACCGTGATGTATTTGTTCAGCAGATCCAATATGGCGGCTATTCTCTCTGGCAGTCAAAATGGCGCCGCTGTTTAAAGTACCGTGCGATTTACTCCTAGTGTCTAAACTTAACATATGCTTTTTACCCTTATGATGCTGAATGTCTGTTCCGGTACATGGCTCATGAAAGTCACAACCTTTTTTCCTGACTTTTCCTTGTGGGTTATACGATTGCCTGTACTGTTTATCGTCTTTCACTGCGCCCACCAACGATTGATGCTGCCCCCTGGCGCTTAAAGGTGGCAACACGCCGATGTTGTCCGACGATTGGCTCATGGCGACCACATCAGCACTTCAACTGCTCGCTTGACCAAGAGTAATCCTTCACCTACAGTGACAAGAAACGATTAAATAATTATATATAAAAATAGAAATTTCTGGCATTGAAGAGGCCGTAGTATCCAAAGACAAATAAAGCATGCCACCTTCTAAAATAGGCACCCTTCCTCTGAAATATATATTAACACGTGACAGGGCTAATGTCACAAATGTTTGAACTTGTCCGACATCTTGGTGGAGATTGTTGTGTCAAATTTGAAGGAAACAGATGCAGCACTTCAAAATTATGGGGTTGACCAAAATCCTGTTTCCACAAATATTTGGAAAGATGGCTCCTGTGACCTTCACCTTTGACCTTGTGACCCCAAAATTGAAAGGAATCTTACTCTATTGGCAGATGGGCTATACGTGCAAGAAGAAAGGTCTGAGATGAAAAGTTTGGCTTAAAAAGCATCCACAATATTTTGAAAAATGCGAGTCCTGTGACCTTTGACCTCATGACCCTTGAACCTGTAGATTTCTTAGTTTAGTGGTGGGCCATACATAAGTAAAGTTAAAAATCCATATGGCTATCAAAACTGAAGATATCATAAGAGGTGTGTGATTTTCCCCAAATATGGAAATATTCAAGGTCACTCCCATGGTACAAGTCATGACCCACATTTAAAGAGACCTCATTTCATAACCCATATCTATGCATGTACATAATATGAAATATATATGTTCATTAGTTTTTGAATTATAATGATTACTTTACTGTCAAGTCGCAATGATAAGGCTATTAAAAGGCGCGAAAACTAGAAAAAGATAATCGGTGTGCCACCAGTTTCCGGCACATCATAAAGCTTTTCAAGATTTTCAGTCACCTTGATTTTTGGACCAATCCATACAAGCTTTCTTGAGATATTTAAGAATTTGTGTGATTTTCAGCAAAAATTGACATATTCAAGTCAAGGTCACTCTCCTAGCAAAGGTCATGACCCTATTTTAAATAGGTTTCGTCCTCTTACCTATATCTTAACATATGTAAAGTTTGATAAAGATCCCTGAAATATGTTTTGATTTATCTCGCTCACAAGATTTTTCTGCTGCTGTGGCGGCGGCGGCGGGACCGTCATGAAACCGTAGTATCCCCCGACTTTGTCTGGTGATACAATTAATAATTAAATTTTATTTTTATTATCCCCTTACCACAAAGAACTGTTTATGCCGTTTTAGCTAGGGTGTTACCCCGACTTACAAGCTGTTTGTGATATAAAATACAGTAGTACAGGGGAACCAGGTTAATGTCCATAACAGATGTGCATATTATCTCCCTGGAATGATTAATTATTTGAATCAACGAATGTATTTGTCCAAGATAAACTCAGATAAAAAAAAAATCAATGACACATGTAATGAATCTCATGTGAACCATGTCTGTACCTGTGTTTATACATGAGCAAACCTATTAAATGCATTTTCGAATATGCTTTTATACATGAAAGGTTTTTATAACAGACTGGAGTAACTGATTTTCGCGGGATCGGTGTGGCGGACAGAGTTGGGTCGAAAATTGTTATGGGTTCATAACTGAGATTTCAGTTATGGGGATCCTCTTATGGAAAAGCGTAGCAAGGGTATATTGGGATATTAGCAAAATAAACAGAGACAATGGAGGCAATTAAGCAAATCTCTTACCAATAATGGCTAATAAACTGTTCTGGAGTAAAAATAAATTATGTAGAAGTGCCCTTATAAGGAAATTTTTAAGATTTCAACTCCTGTTAGTTTTTTTTAGCCTGCCATGCTGTCATGTTTATCTTTTGTCACATGACCCTGTCCTTGACCTTATTGATATGAGAAAAGTTGTCCTCTGATTATTGTCCCAAATAAATTATAGTAAATATTGTTTCCATAACTTCCACAGGCAAATTTGTTAAAACCTTAAAAGATATAGCCATAAACTTATAAAGGACTTATTGTAGCCGTATATGATCATTTACTCATAAGTATTATTCATGAAATAAGATTTTTTAAAATAGATTTATTAGCAATAAATTACTCTGGTACACCAGAGGTCAGGTCACAGGTCAGGTCATGGGTGACCAGAGTTCATGCCTCAGCAACATGGCTGTGTCAGTGATGGTCTTCTGCTCTTCTCTTCATGATAAAATGCTGTTATATCATATATAACATAAACAGGAGACTCCACATGTAAGGAAACTGATATATAAAGGATATATGGGTAGAGTGAACATAGTTTGAGCTGCATCTTATTCTTAATTACTCTTTTATTCTTTCCTTCTGATAAATCAGAAGGACCGCTACGATATTTCGTAAGAACATATTCAAGGCTGAGTATGGAGCCCGGCTCACCTGGTGTGTAATTCTCAGCCTTGCACCAAGGCAAATATAGAGATTACCAACAGTCTGGCCTTTGATCACTAAGATGGTCTTAATTAGTGATTGCCCAATGCATAGGGGTGCTCATCATGCAGCCAAGCTTTACGCTGTTATAAGAGGCTCAGTTTAATGGGCAAACATGAGGTAATAGTGGTAAGTAAGAGTGATAGACAGCTTTTTTTCCAAGTTATAGAAATAAACCTAAATATATGAGCTGAAACAGTAATAATAATCGCAACAGAAGGCAAATTTATATTTAGATTAATACATGTACACATATTTTCCATTCCCTGTTAGGTCATTAAGAAGATGAGCAAATGTTTCTTAACAGGCTTTTTTCTGTTCGAGTGATCGCCTATATGATGTACAGATTGTTAAGGCAAGTTGATATAAAATAATGATAACCATTGGTGCAAATTGCATGAGAGAACTGGAACGCAGGATTCAGCACAAGCTGCCTAATTAACTCTATCTGGCTCTTGATGACTAAACAATCCATATATATATATATATGTATATATATTCAATATATAATTTGTTTTTGTCAGGAAACTAGTGTTTATATAATATTAATTATCCAGGATTTGATGAAAATTTTCTACAACACTCAATATAACAACTTAACGTTTTAACATTAGATTATACTGCTTGAAATTATTCTAGACAGTGATGAGAAGAGAGAATCATATTTACATAAAAGTCATATAAACAGTCATATTTATGGGAAAGTTGTTAATGTAGTTGACGATTCAATTGTTTGATAATTAATGCTTAATTTTAATAACTTGAAAATACCCTTGCACCACTATTTGACAGATAGTATTAATATGTAACATTTTTTGTAATAATTAAGTAAATTAAAAAAGTCTCATTCAAAATTAGTTTGTTATTAAGTTAAGTAATAAAGTAATGTCACTTAAAAGTAATAGATGAGAAACTGTGGCAATAGTAAATAAGTAATAGCAATAGCAAAATAATAAAATAAAAGAAAAAGTAATGTTTACATAAAAAATTGAACTAAACCCAACCCTGATGATTATGTTCACATTTTTTTCAGACTAAACATCCAGAGGTCGGCATGAGCAGAGAACTGTGTATACCTAACAAATATGTAACACTGTGTAATAATTTTGAAATGACCCATGCTCAAATTGTACAGAGTGCATTCACCACTGTGCGATGCATTTTTGTTATCAGATTGTGATATGCGTGTTTATTGAAAATAAACAATGTAATACCAAGTTGTTTTTCATCACTATCACAATGTAAATCCCCTGAAAGCACAAAAGTAATTGCAAAAGTAATTACAATTACTTCAAAATGTATTTGTAATTGTAATAGATTACTTTTTTTGAAAACACAAAAGTAATTGTAATTGTAATCGATTACTTTTAAAAGTAATTGTATTTGTAATCGATTATTTTAAAAGTATTTGGACCCAACCCTGGTGGCGGGACGACCTGACCAGAATATATGGGTGAATTTATACGATATTCGATATATATCATAATTTTCAATAGTGGCACATCAACATACATTTACATATATAATCATTTGATGTCAGTGCGAAGAGAGGGCGGAGCATGTAAATTTTGTTGCGGAGGATGGCTCTTTTTCAGCTTTATCCCTCGATTAAACATTCAATAAACATTCTGAATAAATATATACAAAACACCAAATAAACTGAATTGAAAGTCGCAATATTACTACAGCAGCCATGTTGGTGTTGCGAATCCTCCCTACAAATTTACCATGAAATAAAATATAGGTATAGTCGGTATGATACCTGTATATATATATATATATATATATATATATATATATATACATATATATAGCAAAACTCTGTGTCATGGTCACCGTAAGTGTAGGTACAAGGGATGATGAAGTCCTGAACTCCTGATTTGCTCATGTTACCCTGGACTACATCTTGACTTGATCATCCATCCGTCGCGCTAATGTAATTGAAACTTAACAGGTCATTTGACAGGTACTTCACATGTAAATGCAGAATTATAAATCTGAATTATATATGAAAAAAAATAATATGCATGCAGAGCCCCATGGATATTATAACCTTTATTCAGAGGCTGTGCATGCCTTTTATATTTATAAGTTAGTGAAATATCCTGGATTTACACGTCAGGTGCCTTAGTTCAGACATGACTTTGCAATTATGATGTCGGACAGTTAATTAATAGGTCACACATACCCACATTTTTGCTAAGCTTTCAATACCATGCCTGGCACGGCGCCCGTCACTAGGCCTCTGAAAACAATGATTCAACAAAATATGTCCCTTGGATTCATTTTTGCCATGCATGCCCCGCATTTAGTCGGTTCTGTATAGATTAACAATGGTTCAACGTCGCTGAGGCTGTACAATCCTTCACACAAAATCGAAACAAATGTTGTTGACGTCACAGGCTTCTTAACCCATTATTAAGGTAAATTTGTGAGCTCAATCCACCCAATATTTTTTTAAAGTCATGTTCCTGGTACCATCAATGCGACTTCGGATATCGCTTTCATAAACTTAAATATACAGAAGTATGCTTAATTACCTTTTTTTCAATTATGACGTCATATGGTAATCATCATGACTCACAGTTGCTTCTTGGCTTTAATCCAACATAAAACTTACTTTATTGCCACATAGCCATGCATGATCATTGCAAGATATACGTGGTTTTCTCTGCATTGGACCACAGAACACGCAGCTAGTCCTGAATTTATACAACTCGTATGGTGAGGCATGCAGGGTAGTCGGAGGGTTAGCCTGCATGGTGTCCTGTTACAAATTAATTGTTATGTATGGCCTCTGGATAACTCAGTCCACGTGCCCAAATAAAGCCGGAATTAAGCAGGCTACAGAAATACAAATGTCTAATGTTCATAGCTTCACTCCCCACCCAAGTTAAAAACACTGGCGCCAAAAGTGAGGTTCTTAAATCTGATATAAATTCATAACCATCTGATTTCATAATTATAATTATTATAATTATTACAATCATTATAAGTATAATAATAACAATACTAAACTCTTACTAATAATAATAATAACTACTACTACTACTACTAATAATAATAATAATTAATATTATTGTTATTATTATTATTATTATTATTATTATTATTATTATTATTATTATTATTATTATTATGGAAAGCAAACACTTACCAAACTTCCGAATGAATTATTCAATGAAGCACATATTTCATTCCGAAGAAATCCACATTGCTTAAAGATGGCCAGCCTTTATTTAATTACCTCCAGTTACATGATCTAAATTCCAGTCTGTTCAATAGAGACAGACATGATAGGAAATACACGTACGATATGTCGCAAAATGGAAATAAGCAAGAACCATATGAGCCCTCCAGGGTTACCTTAACAAACCTCTCAAACGGTTACGTGGTGGGCTGCGATACTCCAGTGGCACTCTGGTGGGTTATCTGGCCCTTTCACCTATAGCAGGTTTTTTCAGAGCAAGTGTGTGGAGGGCTTTATGACGCTAGTTACCGGTGGTCTGTTCGACCAGCTAATAGCCATACTAATCTGAGGCTGTATGATCTCGCAATTCTGGTATTTACTTGCACGCGGAGTTCAGCGACCAGTTGATCATATAAATACACCACTGAAACGCAAAGTAAACCCAGCGGCCCCGACCGGCCGTTTGTACCCAGACCTCAGGTCGCATATAATCGCAGTTATTTAGAGAATTATACTAATCTCTCATGGGCTTATGCCTCGGCCCTATACACCAGGACCTAATGTTAATAATCAAAATTAATGTGTATAAAATGCTCAGGCTAAACATTTCTGTATGGCTGTAGCGATAAGCCCCTGTTATTATTAAACAACCTACATAACTCTGTACCTCTTTTTCATTATTGAAGCCTAAACACTAGATTTCAACTTTCTGCGCTGGACACACATACACACAAACGCAGGGTAATATAAAACCACGTACATACATATATACACATATATACACACACATATGTAATTGATTTTTTTTTCTCATAATTTCTTTGTTGGAGGTAGCCGCCTCTATTTCTTAAAGTTGACTTAACTAAGTATGTGTATCTGCAGAATTCCATTCCGGTTTCTGCCTACGTAACAGAGCAGAAGCCCAAACCTCCTCTCATGTTATATTCTGGCATTAAGCAAGATCGATGACTGCTACACCTGCGGGTCCATTCCTGGTTCAACCCCTAAGGAACCCACGAAAGGCGCACTCGTTTGTGAGTGAGACACGGCCATAGGGCAAGACCTCCCTCATTAAGCCTGCAGAGCGGTCATCCCGAGTCGGGGCCGACCGTGAACAAATTTACCGCCTCGGCTGAGATCCGAACTCAAAGTCTCCCGGCTTTGAGTTCTGTACTCTCGTCCCAGACAACATGTGCAGAAGCCGATACAACAGCATTAATTATATGGCTAGTCAAGTTCCAGGAAAAAAATATAATACCCGATTGCCCGGATGTTCATTTGATGATTGTAAAAGTTGACAGCAGCACCATGCAAAATTATAAATTCATATGATTCTAGGTATAACCCGAAGCATTTCGTAAATTTTGTTCTTCATTATGTTCAGGTCGGAACCAGGTAGCAAATCTCTCCTTCATAATATGTTACAGATTAGACGGATCTGTTTTCAGGTCCTATATGTTATCAAATAAGGTGCCAATGTTGGAGGCCCCCAGGAAGAGGCACCAGGTAAGTTTCTTTTTTTCTATCGAGTGTAATCAGAAGCGGATGAAGGGGGTCCGGACCCCCCTTTTTCATCCTAAGCATCCTTTTTTTAAAGGTTTCAGACACAATTTTGCGGTCTGACCCCCTCCCCTTCCGGACCTGGGTACCTTATTTTAAGGTTTTTCATTAGTCCTCCGAGGTTGGAGCCCCCCCCCCCCCCCCCTTCCTAAATCCTGGATCCGCCCCTATCAAAAGCGGATCCAGAAGGAGGTTCCAGGGGAAGTTTTTAAAGGGTTTCTGACCAATTTTCCCGGCTTGGACGCGCCCTCACCCCCCTTTCCAGAGCTAAGGACCGTTTTCTAGGCTTTGTCGTTAGTCCTCTCCAGTTGGACGCCTCCTTTTTCCTAACTCCTGGATCCATCACTGGAGTTTGGCATCGTGTCATACATCAGACTTAAGCTCAGTTTAGTATCTCGTTTTCGCGTCAAATCGCACATTCTTAAACTATCCACAGATATCGCCACCTGTCAAGCATTTTCACAGAAACGCATAAAACCTTACATTTTTGTTAATTTTTATCAGGAAAGGCCAGTTTCACCTATCAGCTACCTGCTATAAAAATGTTTGTACCCTCAAATATTTATTGCCTGACACTTTCTTCTGCCCTGCACTATTTACTGCCTCGACCAGTTTTGACGCCGTATAACAAATGGGCTGACCTGGCCCTCTAACCTAATCATCCCCCCCCAGCAAGAATACGCATACATATATACATGTATATACACAATGGTAAACCCGGATATACTAAAAAAAATTACGCATCATTTCCGCCAAGCACTTACTATCCATGCAACCTGATACATTTTACCGGTTAAATTGCAGCACAAGATAAGTAGTATACATGGACGTATATATTTATTGTAAAATATGTTCGACTTCTAAAATTATAGCAGTACAATAGCAAACAACAGTAAATAAGCCTAATGGTTAAGAAAAAAAAGTAAAATGAATATTTAATTTGAAATAACATACAATCAAGGAGTATTAATTTTAAAGATTTTTCTCATGGTCAGTTATATTAACCTTTTTAATTTTCATGTACCGGAAAACCTCTCTCCTATGCAGCCTCTCGCACGTACTTTAACAAGTCATGACCTATACTGACATATCCTAGCACTCTCGTAACGTCAAAATCAATATAACAGACCAAAATAGTTACCTGCTATACCATGTATCCCTTCTGACAAGACGTCTGGTACACGGGGGCACCGCTGTATGTGTATCATCACTCAGTTAAATGGGGTTCTATGATATCGTGTCAGTTATATATCCACAATTCAACTGCATTGGCTCCCAACTCTATTCCACATACATCACCGCCGCCGACTCTATAGCTGTATACTGTATGTAGGTTATACATACGCCTGCTCCATACGTACTAGAATCCTACCACAGAAAGCAAATTCCATCCATATGAGACAACTGGATTTTTCCTCATGCACCCCAAACTCAGTGAAAATATGATTTATTGCAACTGGCTAACACCTAGCGCTATGTAACCCAGATTTTTCTGTCTGTGGTATTTTTCAGGGACGCTTCAACTTAGGCTCAAATACCTAAACTGGGGCGCACTGTATTTTCCGTGGCCGTGTTGTCGCTTTCATCCTGTTCATGTTAACCCGGAAAGCGTTACTGGCGCTGTTGTACAATTTATACAAGGATAAATTTATACAGAGAAGCGTGTAAATGATAAAGACATGTTCGCCCAATGTTATCAGAGTGAGTATATATATAATCCTGCATTTGATACTCGTATACACAGGCACTGCGGGTGGTGGACTCTGAGGGTTTCTCACAGACTTGTGAACTCGTACTCACTCGCTAACCCCCCCCCCCCCCCAACCCCTTACCTCTTTTATCCGATGTATATTCTATAGGCGCAAATAAAGAATTTCACAGACTCATCACTACCTCACGTACGCGATTTATATATATATATATATATATATATATATATATATATATATATATATATATATATATATATATATACATACATATAAACACATTAGGTTTCTTTTACATGTGAAACAACATTGTATTGTGAATACATGAGACAGGATATCCGGACCATCTGGAGACATATAATTTCATACTGTATTTGGCTTTATATTCGCGGGGTTAAATTTTCGCTATTCTTACTTTTTAGTGTTTCATAAGGGTTCCATTGTTTGCGATCTAGACAAAATCTAACCTACATTAAGTACTGTACAGTGGAACCTCTCCTTACGGGCATTTCTGTACTATTACATCGGAGGGTAACACTACCTTCTATATATATATGTATATACGTTAAATACACTTTGCACGAAAGTAGAGCAAAATACGCATATCTCCGCCAAGGCAAAGAAAAATCCTACTGAATCCCCATCCCCTCCTTCATCGAGACGAGACAAACCTTTAACGGAATCCTCTTCCTGGCCCTTATACCAAACCCATCTACAATGATGTTAAAAATTCGGTTCAATATTTCTTTGCGTACAGCTACCAGGAAATAAAAAAAGGGACGGATGGAAACATAACCTCCTTGGCTGGGGTATAACAGTGCTTGCTACGCATCAAACGACCAAACCCCTGCAAAATAACCCTACACAACAAATACATGCGGTACTGTACTGTACTGTACCGTTCTGTACTGATGGAGCCTGTGCGGCGCCGCTTGGGGTAAATGAGCGTAATTTGTGGACACCGGCGGGGAATTACTTTGTACACACTCTCGCTGTTCACAACAGACGACTATTTCTTTTATTAAAAAAAGGTTCTTTATTGCTTTTATATCGTACACGCCCTAATTCTGAGCTATTATTTATGATAAAAAAACATTATAAACCCGAAACAGATTTGTTACATAATTTTAGTGATTTTTTTTCTGATTGTAAAGGGATCATATAACGTAAGTGTTTACACATTATGTTATACTTTTGGCCTCAGCTTTATATGAGTGTATTATGTAACGATGCTATGTAGACGCCAAAGATATTTACTTTGATATGCATGTAGACAGTGTACCAGTTTAGTTTGGTGCAACTCGTTTGTAATTCAGATGATGGAGATTACCAAAAAATAACCATATGTATATCATTGGTCATCATTGGTCATTAATGGCCTCAAATTGATCCACATTAGGTTTTCATCACACAAAATGTTAAATATCTCTCATAATACTTGGGGAGGTGGATTTCCCTGACATTTGGTATGCCGTCATCTTGTACAGAAAACGTATAAATGGTGCCACCTGGATTTTCCGGTTTTGTCCATGCAGTTTACCTCGCTAACAATGCCAGATAAAAACAATGTTAGTAATTAACAAAATCTAATTTAACAGATTTCCTCCATATTTTGTACTTGCAATCAGAGGACGAAGCTTTTTCTTTTCTTTGGGGTCTGACCTTGACACTGAATAACTCCACATTTGGTTTAAAAGTTACACAAACCTCAGATTTATCAAGAATATGTGAATGAATTTGAACGGCTTTATCATGTCTATATGGCAACTGGTGATATATACAATTTTTTTTTCTATCCTTTCTGCGCAGTTCGTTAATAAATATGGGTCAGAGGTCAAAGCCTCGTTCTGGGTAGCTTTATCCTTGTACAAGACTGGTACATTTTCGTAAGAGGAAGGGTATACATAATGAACACATTTAGTTTATCTGTATAAATTAATAGTGTAGTGACATAGCATGGCATAATTTTCTTGCAAATTTACATCGAAAACAAACTTGAAATGAAAATAAAAGGGCACCTGGTACACAGCTGAAATCAGCCTCCCCCCCCCCCCCCCCCCCCAATCACATTTTCGTCACATGGCTAAATAAATATTGTGCATTGTGTATTGTGTGCTTATCAGTGGTTAAAAAGTTATTCCCTTATTAACTTATATTATCAGTTATATTATATAAATGTAAGTGGTTTGTCACGCAACACAGGGATGTCTTTATCTTTTGCAGCTCATATGACATCCGTATACATTAGCTTAAAATAGCATATAATCCACAGTATATCGCCCGTGTTGTTCAAGTGTCATTTCTTTTCTGGCCAAACACCTGTAACTTTATATTGGAGTTTTCTTGGTTTCGTTGACTTCGGGACGTGACGTTGCATGAAATCGACATATTTAGGTCAAGGGAGGACGGAAAGTACCTGTTACAAGTGGGACATTCAAATACACGTCGGCAAATATGACTAGGCCCTGATTACACGCTTGTTCCCACCACAAGCAAAGAATTGTAATGTATGAACCCATGTTTGAACTGCGCGTTGGGGGGGGGATTACTCTGTCCTGTAGGCAAGGTAAGTATGTTGCTTTTGTTGATGTAAATCCATTGTTTTTTTTTTCTTTAATATTCACGAAACATTCTATTCCATAAATCTATACCATGAGCAATGTTTTTCAAAATAGTGCTAGAATTGTCTCTTAATTGCTTTCACATCCCTTTTGAAATATTGAATTCCAATCCAATGAAGGTTTTAAAGTTTGAAAAAAAAAATCAAAGTGTGTAAATGCGTTCTTGGCGTATTTGTGCATGGACGTTGCGCGTGTGTGTGTTTGTTCTTAAGTCTTCGTCAGTTTTACACGGACTTCTTTACCTTGTGTCCACACTTTACATTAGTTCTACCTAGAACTCTTTCCATGAAAGTATAGTAAACAGTGGATACATGGAACAGTCTCGGAACGAATGTACGCGACCACTGCGCATAAGGTATGTATACCTGTGCATGTGCAAGTATAATTCTGTTCATTGATATGGATAAAGGACTAGGGTCTGTGTTACACACCATACATTACTCAAGAACACACAAACCCTCCTAGCCGTGAATACCCGATTCAATATAGGCATCTATATTGGACCTTTTAAGTCCACTTAAGTCGTCACACAAGTCATTCGGGGAAATGCACAGTAACGGCCATCAATCCTATTGCATTGGTATCGTTATAAACTATCGTTAATCGTAATATTAGGCTTTGAGTGATTAGCAGAAAAAATGCATATGTAAACTCACAAACCAAAGTGGAAATCCGTCTCTATGATAGCAAGTAATTTTCTGTGTCGGGTAAAAGTTGACTATCGTCCAGTAAACCAATGCGAACCATGCATGCTTGTATTCATGCGGGGAGATATTCAACCAAAATACAGGGGATTTACCAATATGCTGAAATTACAACGGATTTTTCTCGCACACAGGACAGGTGTTGTTAGCAAGTACACAAACATATATAATTTTTATTCTGGTTTATATAGAGCAGAGCATACATGTAGGCCCTGAAACATTATCAAAATGTCAAAACATTTGCATCTTCGTCGAGTTTACACTGCGGTTCTCGTCGTACTGAGCAAGGCACTCTGACATCTCGATAGACTCTCGCATGTTAGAGGGGGAAATGTCTAATGCAGACAGCAGAAACGTATAAAATAGAGAAATATGCTCACATAAAAAAATGGCCGATGTGTCATCCACTTGAAGGTCCTTGGCTTCCAGCAGTTGGCTGTCAGCAGCCCTGGTTTAGACGGGATGGAATCCGCACCAGTTAATATTCAGCAATGAATATTACGGAAAAATAAAATCAGCAGTCGGACTGAAGCGGATACTCACCCGAGTGGTCTCCCGTGGTCTGCTGTGGTCAAACCACACGCTTAACATCACCCCCGCCGTGCCGCTGGTTAATACACATTCTTATTAACCACACTATTGTTGGTTTACCTCTGGATGTACTGGTATATACATTAAATTATCACACTGACTCATCTGTAACTTACAATGTCTGCGCCCACCACTAAGAAAAACCTTGATGTTCCTGATAATATGTAAAATATATCAGGGGAGGTTATACAGGGGAGGTTATATATAAATGCTGTTATAAATGAGAGTGCATGATACAGCAAGAACAATATATATATATATATATATATATATATATATATATATATATATATATATATATCTCACAGTTGTTTTTTATTTGATTAAGATAATTAACTTGAAACAAAAGAAACCATCATGGTACTCATAACAGTATGCTATAGTGTGTTTTTGAGAAAATAATTATACGTAGCAGTAAAATATAGGCCACAACTGACAGAAGTCAAATTTGTTTCCGCAGAAATATTAACACGTTCGCACAGATTTTGCGTGTTCAACAACACAGTTTGCTCGCTTTAGCATCGGGACTGGTCTACGTGAGGTTTCCCATGGGTCAACTTCACTATTTCTGTCAGAAGGCGCTTACGATGGACCCTTTGCCATAACATGTATAATTCCTCAAGAGAAAATGTTGGAAAAGACCCAATTTAGACACCTTTGGCATCGTTCCTAAAATTTTAAGACATAGAAAGTACCACCACAGTCAACGGTGATATAAATAACACACAGAGGAAAGTGACATATTTATCAACTAGAATATGGGCAGTCAAAAAGCGTCAACAGGTATCCGCCGAATCTAAAAGGCATGGTTAAAGCGGGGCATGGATAAAGCGAGGCATGGAATCTCTCCTGGCATGACAGCCCTCCAAATGGTGGCATCCCAGATGCCAAAGTATACCAAGGCGCATTGATGGACGAAACTAAAAATAATATTGTAGGTGGCAAATAGAACGCTATTTCTATTAATAATATTACTTTACCTCATACTTAGAAAAGTTATCCAGACGATTTAATGTATTGTATGCTATATCATGTATTGGTTTCAGCGTGAAAACTTAATTTTAGGGAATCCAGGTGTTTTGTTTGCTGTCAGTTTCGGATAATTCATGACTCTATGGGAATTTGTTTCTTGAAAAACGCGTGAAAGCTGCTCCAGCCACTTTTCTTCGGAAGCCATGCATGTTTTGGTGTAGACTTCAAATAAAACGTACGTGCCAGCCCATTTTTTCTCGCATTCAGTTTTCTAAGTACTCATGCAGAGAGCGACAAGTCAAGATAATATTGTAAAGCGATAAAGGTGTGAGAAATAAACTAAGTCTGTGTCTATGTGATATAACTGGCGGAAAGAGAGGTTTCTCACTTGTGAACGTTGAGATTACCGCTTCCGTATCTAGATATACACATCGAGTGTTTCTGGAACTGTTTGTATGCTATCTGAATTTTGTTATTTACGCAGACCAGCATTCCAGAAATGTCATGCGATCAGGAGACCCGATCAGTGCACATATCGAGGGGTCTGATTCCAAGTGTGTAGATGTACAAAGGATCGGATTTAACGCAAATGTATCCAGGACTCTGTGTTTTTGTATTTGTTTGTGACAGTTTCTATGGATTAATACAACAGTATTTGCCATACGGCATGGATCATCATCTAAAAAAATTGTTGTTCTTTTATTTAATTATACCTATTGTTCTTTTTACTCATGCCTTGGTTACTTGTGTGTGAATGTCCGAGATTCAGCAATCTCAATTAACAAGTTTAAGACCCTGGAAGTCATGTTCTTTCACATAGCTTACAGAAAATAGGTCACAATGACATTATTTCAGGTTTCAAAGAATTTTTACCTGAACCTGAGGACCCTGGATCTGAATTAATTTGAAGTTATAAGTCAAACTAAACCGTCATGCAAATCTGTCCTATAGAGTGCTCAAATCATGTTCTTTGACATTTCTTCTAAAATATAGGTTACTATGACCTAATTTCAGGATTCCAAGGAGATTATTATGGACCCCCTTGATGTACAGATAATAGCTAGATTCTAGGTCTATTGGTTTAAGTGTGTTTCCTGTTAACGGACGACCGCATTTTTGAAGGTCTCAAAAATAGATCAATATGCATGCAAAGAATCATGGCGATTAATGCATTAGTTATGTTGATACTGGCGTTTTCAAATCAAATTTTTAATTATTCTAGAAGGTACTTTTGGGTCCCATAGCTTGGAGGATATGGGTAACATAGACCTAATTTAAGGTTTTCCAGAAGATTTTTCACAAACCTTCAAGGATGACATGTAAGAAGATTCTAGGTCCGAGGTTACAATTTGTTTCCTGTTAAC
The DNA here is from genome assembly GCA_026874595.1 of Sipunculus nudus. NCBI lineage: Eukaryota > Metazoa > Annelida > Sipuncula > Golfingiida > Sipunculidae > Sipunculus > Sipunculus nudus. The sequence goes on along the minus strand of CM049306.1, from coordinate 44,046,101 downwards.
GGACGCCGCATCATTGAAGGTCTAAAAAATAGAGAGAAAAATTGCATAACAATTTTTAAAAAAAATACAGGTAGCGCCACCAGTCTGCAGAACTGATGGAAGACTCCATGATCAATGTGCATGCAAAGAAAATGGCAATCAATTCATTAGTTATTCAGATACTGGAGTTTTTGTATCAGATTTTTAATTATTCTTATGGGTACTTTCAAGCCCAATAGCCCGGAAGATATGGGTAACAGAGACCTCATTTGGGGTTTCCAAGGAGATTTTTTATGGAACACCCAGGATGTCAAGTAAGAAGACTCTAGCCGGTCCAGCTATTACAATTAGAGCCCTGTTGACGGACGGAAAGGCAGAGAGACGGACAAACCGACAGACGGACGACAGAAAAAGAGTGATCGCTATTGCTCAGATGACTTTCAGTCAGCTGAGCTAAAAACCGCATACAACATGTAGTATACATTAGTGCTCTTCATCTCAATACTTTTGCATCAATCATATGCAAATCATATTTACTTACAATACTTAAACAGGTATTATTGAAAACATAATGAATGTGCTTGTGTCCTTTTGTGTCATTTGATATTCCATTTGCATACTTTGTTTAATGCAAATTTATTAAAACATAGCGTTTCTCGCATAGGTACATACATATAACATTATATATTACATTATATTGTTTATAATATTAATATAATATATAACATAGCATATTATATTATACTATATTACATATATATTTATATATATACACAACAATATAGTTTAACTGGGGTATCATAGCAAATGATGGGGGCATATGCATGCATGCGTGCGTGTGTTTTCTAAATAATTAATTGGGATTGTTTACATGGAATATAGAACGTAACTAATCGTTAGGATTGTGGGATATTACAATCATGCCGAGCAGGAAAAACAAACTTGTATATAATCGCTGCCAGGAACGTCTATATGTTTCGTAAAAAAAGGAAGTTAGGTTATCAAAGTGATTATTGTAGCTTAGTTCGTATGTACTTATAAATAGATAATTTTTTTATATAAACATGATATATGCAAGATAACTTGAAATGGTGACACGATGATGTTTGTTTCTTGATGGTAATTATTTAATAAATATATGAATATATCATTACATAAATGAAATATATGCATGTATGTATGTATGTAAAAACGATTCCAAGTAACCCCCCCCCCCCATTTCCAGTAATTTGACCTTTCAAATTAAGATAAACTACAAATCCCTATGCTTTTAACTCATGATATATATACATATTAATTCAATAAATTAATATAACCGAATACTTGAATAATATTTTCGCAAAATTTTATCTAAAATTATTTTTAATTATATTTATATGGACCAATACACTTCACGAAAATGTTTGGGACATTACATATACACATAAAATATACAAAGATTCAATCCATAATTTAAGAAATCCTGAAGAAAGAACGTATAATAATTTTATGTAAATAAACATAAATAAACAAATGCTTTGAGGGGGTAATCTGAAATCGTAGGGGGTAATCTAAAAACGATTCCAAGTTAAGCCCCCCCCCCCCCCCCAATTTCCAGTAATTTGAAGGGGGTTGGGGTAATCTGATTCTGCTAGACTGGCTACTCGCTTCTCAGCCAATAATTTTATAACTTGCCGAACTATACTGTAGGTTTCAACTTGTCATACAGATGACCCCTTATCTCCCCTACTGTGTTTATTGCCGTGTTTATCACCCTGTTAAACACGTCTTATGTCTTGAGTGTTGTTAAGGGGTCTATTTACGGGACAGATGCATGTTGTTAATACTTCATATCATAAATTATCTAAGGCAATATTTTTCTGCAGAATCAGATATGATTAAGGATTTTATCTATACATGGAAATGAATATTTGTGGAATATATTTTATAGTGTTTTCTAGATAACAAGGAAGAAATAGTGATAACCCTGGCCCTTATCACACCTCGATACTTGTCATTCTGATAATGGCTCATGATGATCCCACTCTACACCGAACCCCAAGGTGTTCGGTTATAAACGGATATCAGGTCGATCGAGCTTGAAAAAACGACCTCCAGAATGACACTCAGTAAAGCGCATATACTTCCGCCAGGGCAGAACTTTTCTACTGGACAGTGGCGCCATTTTATCTTCAAGGGTTGGGGGGGGGGGGGGCTTTTTTTTATAAGCATGTACATACATTTTATTGTCTTGTAACACATTTCAAATATATTACACTTAAGTATAAGGTTTAGAAAATAAGGTGTTATGTTTAAAGTATATGTTAATTCTAAACCAGGTTTAGACATATAATAATTCATAGTTAGTTCAGAAATAAAACCAAAGTCTTTAACTCTAATTATTAATATATTTAATTTCAAATATATATTTATTTTTATATAAATACCAGGGGAGTCTCTCCTGGCCCTTGCTTCACACCTTCACGAAGCTTTGTAGATATCAGTTCAGTAGATTATGCGAAGTCATGATAAGAAACAAACAGACACGGCGGAAGAGATATCCTCATTGGTGGACGTATCCTGGTATATTTTGAGGACTTGGGCGTGGTTCTAAAAAAAGCGTTATTCCGAATTAAATTCTGTCAATACACGTCCCCTTGCCACCAAACTTTCTGTGTAGACAGATGCTTCCCTGGACCCTGTCCTCGGAGTAGGCATACTTTCGTGTCGCATCCCCGCACCCTTATCAAACCCTGACAGGTTTATTCATGCCAGTTTCTAGAGACCGAAAATGGGATATGTAAAGTTTCAAAGTCGTTTTTTACCGAGTTACTCTGTTTAAATTGGGCTGATGTAGGATAACTGCGCAAATTTTGAGATAATAACAGTAGATGACAGTCTGGTTTACAAAATGAAGCTTTCAAAGGTATAGTATTGTATGAAGTTCAAAATAGACAGATTAAAGCTCAGGGGCACACTCATAGCTGCCAAAAAGTTGTAAAATACACATACAATAGTGTAAAAACAGTTTAAAATATACAAAATGCAGAGGATTCATACAAGCAAATGGAGAGCAAAGTTCCACAAAGTGCAAACTTACGTAGAAATTAACCCCGCCATTCCTGGTGACAACTGATGATAGTTCGCTTATTAACCCAAGAATTCCTGGAGAGGTAAAATAATACAGCACCAGTACATCTGTACCCCAATACGAATAAAAATAAGCGAAAACCATTTTTGATAATTTCCTCATCGAAATCACGGAACCAAAGTTCTCATTCTGAAGCTGCGGAAACTGCTGAAAACATACAACAGCATTTTTTGCTCATTTTCTGCCGCTAGATGTCAGCACTGCAGTCATAGGAAGAGGGGGAGGGGGTGCAACAGAGATAATGGCACTTGCAGAAATGCCATGCTATAATGATCCATTCACACTTATCCCGTCATATAAACTGCTCTATATCGATCCAGTAGCTGACTTAACACCCATTTTGAATAAGTATTTATTTTTCTTCAAAGTTCATCGTACAAAAAAAGATTGTGAATTAATGAATTATAAGACTTATATGGCTGGTCCATGTGACGACTTGTTTTCTCGTGTGTGTCTAATGTCTAGCCGACCACTCCCCAAAAACAGTACCATTAACGACAGGAACAGTATCACTTTATGACTGAAGCATAAAAATATGGATTTTAGTGCCTATGCAAGTACAGACAAGCACAGATTTCAAGCACAAAGCTGTATACATATTCAAGTGCATGACGCCTGGTTTCAATTCAAGAGGTGCTCTTGATATACATGTATGTGTGTGTGTATATATATATATGTGTATATATATATATATATATATATATATATATATATATATATATATATATAGAGAGAGAGAGAGAGAGAGAGAGAGAGGAGGGCAATTTTCTTTTGCAAGGGGGGCGGGAATTCCTCTGTGTGTGTGTGTGTGTGTGTGTGAGAGAGAGAGAGAGAGAGAGAGAGAGAGAGAGAGAGAGAGAGAGAGAGAGAGAGAGAGAGAGAGTTTGTTTCTGAAGTAGTTACAGTATGAAGTTTCATAACAGATACTCTATACCAGACAGGTTACGTGTTACATTGTTGAGTCGTTACGAAGCACACGCGCACTGGGTTTAAGCAGACCGTTTTATAAAAAAAAACGATGAAACTGAGCGAATGAGTCCATTTAATACACTAGCACGAAAAAGCGGTCCACCAGCATATATCCTATATTCACTATCGTTCCGCAGTGGTTATACTTTGCGTTCCGCTCTCGCTTAACTACTGCTTGCTTAGCCATGGTTTACTGAGTTTCACCACCGGGGGACTAGCACATATAAGGACACGAATGTAACTATAGCAATGCGAACAGAGTACAAGGGTTGTCATACAGAGCGGAAGGACTCAATGGAGGATGTAGCGTCATATCCACCCTCTGAAATTACGACCAGATTACTGGTGTGCCAGAGTGTCTTTACATCTAGGTCTGAAAAACGCATTATAAGGTCCCATGAGGATGCAAATATTTTCGTTATTTTTGACAACGCCTCATGACCTACAGGTACACTGGCAATTAACATAAACCAGACCAATCGATAGCATTTTTTGTGTACTTTCTAATAACGCCAGCTTTAAAATCAGCATATTGGTAAAACCCTCGGCAGGTTTGTTGAATTTGTGGCCGCATGAACACAATCATGGCTCGCACGGGTTACAGGACGCAGGCAACTTGCAGGCGATACAGGAAATGACTCGTTACCATAAAGACGGAATTTCAGTTTGAGTAATGAGTTCACATGTACTCTCTTGTGTTAAATAACCATCCGTAGCATGTTAGGACTATATATGGGTGGTTTACCACGATATAAATGCAATATGATGGAACCCATTCCTCGATATTGCTTGTATCACGACTCAAGTAGGCTTACAAGCCCATTTATCATTGCCGACTGAGTCGGGTTGTCACGGCTATGGAGGATGCAGCATATGACCACCTGGTAAGGACTGTATACATATATGTAGACCACGGCCTCTGAACACATGTAGGCTGGATCACGTAAGTATATTGAGAATCTGGGTTCGTTATTTTAATATCATTGATTTGCGTAAAATTTCTTTTCTTACAGATATAAATAGGATTCTGTGAATAATTAAACAGTCATGACTATAGCTGTTTGTATAGTATAATGACCGTTATGCGAGAGGAAAACACTAAAGAAGTCCAACATGCTCTGAGTACATTTCCCATTAATCTTGTTCTTATTTCCTTTAAATTACTTAGTCCACTTACTTCTTATCAACAATACAATGGTCTCTTCTAAAATACTCCGCTTAGCATCAAAGTGCGGAGTTCTCTAAATATTGTTGTAGCAGATTTATCTTTTGTTGATTCTGTTCTTGTTCGCAAACTCCTTCTTCTAGTTATTGTTATTTATTACTATGATTACTATTAGTATTAGTATAATTGGTAGTTGTAGAAGTAGTAGTAGTAGTAGTAGTAGTAATAGTAGTAATAGTAGTATATCAGTAATAGTAGTAGAAATAGTAGTAGTAGTAGTAGTATAATTATTATTATAAAAAGCATATTGTCTTCTTGCCCATTTTCTTATTCTTTTTCTTATTATTATATTTATTATCAAGTATATAGTAACTGTCATTATAGAAGTTGCAGTAGCTGTATTAGTGGTAATACAATTATTATCATTATAAAAAGTTTATCTTCTTCCTTTCTTTGAATCACATCTGGGCTATTTAAAGAATATACATAACACGTCCCTTCTGTACCAAAGAGTTCCTTATACGGTTCCGCGATGTCCATGAAGGCTAAGCTAATCCCATCCCTTTATCATGTTTACTTTTAAATTGCGTGACATTTTACTTATTTACGGACCGAGAGAATTATTGACAAGCCATGCAAGCACATGTGATCGATACCTCCACCTGAACACACTAACCACGTATAACCCTCACAGCTGCTTATAAACCAAGGACAAACACAGAGTAAATATAAATATATAACGCGTGTCAAATTACATCAGATTGCTCTCACAGAACGCATAACCCGGCCAATCCTCGGTCTTTAATAATCATCAAACTATATTTCTATATTTACAGTTCCTCTTGTGAATGCATTTCAGTAAAAAATCGAAATCTGCAAGGTAAATATTGAATTATCTTGAAAGAACAAAACAAAACTAGAATACGGGTAGTCGACAGGCGACTACGTGAATCCACCATATCACAGAGGCAAGGGTTAAGTAAGGCTAGGAATATGTTCCCGACATGACATTACTCCAAATCTGTGGCACCATTGATGCTAATTAAACATCATATATGTGCAATTTTCACCAAAAACAGATCTACAGATCGATACACAATGAAAAATTTTAGGCCCTGACACCAATCCACCACATGCATCAATTATTCTATCAAAAAAACAGCACGTAGCGCCACCTGTCTGGTCTACAACAAAGCTATCCAAGACGGATAAATATGCCACAAGTTAGGGCTGACACATCCATTCACTTCTCAGATATGAGTGATTTATACCCAAAGCATACAGACAGATTGACGCCACGCAGCAATAATTGCAGATGGCGCCACTAGTCTTGAGTACAAGATGGAGGTATCCAGGATCTATGGACAAGCACATTTCAGGCCAATAGGGAAAAATCGCTCCTGAGAAAAGGGCATAAATGTGTCCTACAAAAACGGGAAGGTAGGTGGTGACACCTGTCTGGTCTATCAGAAGAAAACTCTCCTAGATGGATGGACATGCCAAATTTCAGACCAATACATTAAACCACTCCTGAGTTATGAGCAATTTTCACCCAGAGCAAACACACGGATGGACGCCACGTGAAAACGATTGCAGATGGTGCAACCAGCATTGAGTATGAGATGGAGGTATCCAAGATCTATGGACAAGCACATTTCAGGCCAATAGGGCAAATCGCTCTTTAGAAAAGGATATTAATGTATTCTACGAAAACGGGATGATAGGTTGCGCATCCTGTCTGGTTTACGAGTAAGCTCTCCAAGATGGATTTATGCCTACAAGTCAGATTTCAGACAAATACATTAAACCACTCCTGGGATACGAGCAATTTTCACCTAAAGCAAACATACGGATGGACGCCACACGAAAACGATTGCAGATGGCGCCTCTGGTCTTGAATATGATATCGAGGTATCTTTGGTCAATGGACTTGCACAATTTCAGCCCAATACATTGAACCAATCATAAAGACAACCAGATGTTAAATAAATGGATGGACTCCAAGCAAAACCCTTGTAGATGGTGCCACCAGTCTCGAGTACGATATGCTGAGACTCAAGATCTGTGAACATGCAAAATTTCAACCCATTACATTGGACCAATCCTGCGATATGGGCTGTTATCAAAAGGACACCGAGATTCATACTGCACAATAAAGACTGCAGGTGGCGCCACAAGTCTGTGTTAGACACAACTTCATAGGTGAACGAATAACTATGCTAGGGGTTGGAAAGATCGGTTCTGGGGTCTCAGAGGACTTCTCCAGAATCGAACGTGGCGGCGGTGGAGACTACGGCGGAGATGGCGGCGGCGGAACCCGGTCAACAAACATAGTATCCACAAAACTTTGTTTTGGCGGATACAATTAGAAACAGATACACAGACCAAATCCGTTAACGTAAGAATATAAATGATGTTCAAATTAAAAGTAAAGATGACAATATTTAGATATAATTAAAAGTTTTATGTTTTGGTGATATATACTACAGTGATTAGAGTTACCGTATAGGTGACCATATATGATGATCAAAGTTTCTGTTTAGGTGATGATATGATGATCACAGTTACAGTTTAGGTGACGATATATGTTGATCAAAGTTCCCGTTTAGGTGACAAATATATGGTGATCACAGTTACCGTTTAGGTGACGATATATATGGTGATATAAGTTTCCATTTAGGTGACGATATATGCTGATCAAAGTTACCGTTTAGGTGACGATATATTTTGATCAAAGTTACCGTTAAGGTAACGATATACGGTATTTAAAGTTTCCAATTAAATTCCCGTTTAAGCACTGATGATATTATGATCTGGATGAATTATTGTCTTCAGCTCAGATGACCTTCAGCGATCACCCTTTGTAAGTCATCCTTCCGTCCTAGCCGTATGTCTGTCGTTAGCACGGCACAAATCTTTACCGCTGCATCTATAGAAACTTCCCACCGCTGGACCTAGACACTTAACATCCGTGAAGGTTAAAAAATAAATCTCTTTAGAAACTTGAAAAAAGGTCACTGTGCTCTATATCATCCGAGTAATTATGGGGATTGTTTTGCATCCCAGTATAATTTAAATTTTGATACAAAAGGTCCAGGATCTCAATAATTAAAGCATGAATTGCCATTATTCTTGCTTTGCATAATGAGCATGGACAGCTGTTATACCCCCCCCCCCCCCCCCGGGGAGACATATTGTTTTGTCGTTGTCTTCGTCAATCTTCGTCTGTAGGGTATCAAATGAATGCAGTTACTTCTGTGGCGCTGAATATTTTCCCCTGAAATATGAAATACAAATTGGAAAAGGGGAATCGGAAAACCTTGATATTCAAGGTGAAATCAGCCGAACACAAGTAAAATGTTTGTGAACCCCTTAAATTTTGAAGAACTGCCTATTTTGTTATCAAAATTGATACAAAAGTTGTTTCAACAGCATTCACGGATGAGATCGAAAAATTATGACCTTGCCTAGGATCTTCAGGGTAAAAAAGCCGAAGAGTATTTCACTATCATAAGGATTTCTTGTGAACGTAAAAATTTTGAAAGTATTGCATATCTGTTTCTTAAATATGACTTTGAAAACTGATGACCTTGACCTTGATCGTCAAGGTTAAATCTGCATAAATATATGAATATTATGACCCCTATAACTTTTGAAGTACTGTATATTTCTTCTTCATATATGACACAACAGTTGTTACGGTTAATTCTCGGAGGAGTTTGAAAACTGGAGAGCTTGACCTTTATCTTCAAGGTAAAATATGCCGAAATCAAGAATATTTGTGACCATTATAACTCTCTTAGTACTGAAGCTTTTCCCTCGAATTCGGCACACAAGTTGTTTCCACAATTCACTTTGGCACGTTTACAAAAACTGGCAACCTTGACATCGATTTTCAAGGTCAAATCGGCCGAATTATAGATTATAATCTTTCGGATTTCCTGTCAACATGATTCCTTTTATTTTGCTCTAAATTTCACAGACACAATGTTCCAAACGACTTCTCTGATGATTTTGAAACATAAGATTTTGACCTTGATTTTATTCTATTCTTGTACATTCTGTATAGACCAGTCTTGATTGTATTCAATCTTCACATATGTGTGAGCCATTACTTAAGGAAGAACCCTTTCGACTTCTGTATCAGAAGGTCAGCTGAGCGTCATAACCCATTGGTCATTTGGTATTCCTTGACATTAAGGAGAAAGAAAAAGGGGGAAGGGCTACGTGATACAGATACAGCCGATTCTAAGCCGACTGATATGGATTTTCTGTGTGATAAAGTTTAAAAAAAATAACTTTACGTAAAAAAATAATGTTTATATTGAAATGTGTTTGGTACCAGTTGTCAGTTGAAAAGAAAAATGATCGAAGCAAATGATTATGTTGTATATTTAACTATATAATTATAACTATATATTTGAAAAAAAATTGTCTGTTATCTTTGACTTCTCGTCGATGCATGTATTTGCATTTTAAAACATTACCGAATCCATGATCAATACTTAAACTTGAAAGTTGAAAAAAAAATACGAAAAGCTTTTAATCCTTTTTTAATGTTTTTATCATTCTTTTCCCTGATCATATGACATTTTTATCGAAACATGCAAAAAAATGTAATAACCCCCCCCCCCCCCCCCCCCACGCCACTGATTTCTGAAAAAAGGTGCCTGACAACCATACTTTTTTTTGCCCCACATCAATACATTTCCTAATTATGGGATAAACTTTGCTTTTCAGGTGTAATTTTCTTTGAAGAAAACGTTTGTTCTCCTGTGACTGAAGTATATTTTTTTAAGAAAATGTCAAAAGGAAGTGCAATCAATATACAGGCGATCACCGCGCCTACCACACGGCGTGTAGACAAACACAGCCACTCTGGTGTGGTTCCTTGTTGATTCAGGCGTAAGCCTGGAGGTCTGGTCTTGTTGTGATTACCCAGTGTCCTGACCTCACTGTACTGGTTACGGTAAACCGGCCCAGGTGATGATTCACAACGTTTATCTCACTGGTGTTATGGTTCCGGTATTAAGGCCGAATATATGCTGACTGGACCTTACCTCACAATGCAGTTCCGATTGTGTTTAGACGGCGTGGCAACATGCCTCAAACGCGCGTGCGGTTTTTTTTAACCGTGGGTCTCAGAAGTGATTTTTTGCACATGCAGGGGGCATACTTTTATCGGATCAATGTCAAACTATGAGAATAAAATGGTATTCCGACCATTCTAGTATGGAAAGAAAATATGATTTAAAGGTGCCCATTCACCTACCTTTTGAACAAGAATTTACAAGATTTCTGGTTTCCTCTTATATATATTAATGATCTAAGGGTAATTTTGATTGTGAAAAGTTCTTATAACGGCTTCGTGAAGGATATATAAACTTGTTAATCAACAACGTGTTTGTAAACATAGCAATGTTGACAAACGGGAAAAACCTTTAACTTGCAAAGCTCTGGCTCATCTGACTTGCTACCAGATGCCCTTGATGAAATTGTTTTGATTAATTTTATTATAAATGACATATTATAAACACCTTTATATAAACAAAACAAACAGCCTGTGCGGTGATATCGACGTTTGCTTGTCTATTTTTTATAAAATCTCTCCAAGGGATTACCTTTAATTTATAAAGGTCATATAGGTGATTGCATGGGCCCCTTTAAGTTTTCTCGGTTGAAATAAACCCTCAGCATTCACATGTAGGCCTAACAATTGGGCTATATCCTAGCATACAAATGAACAGGATAGACAATATTGTGTAAAGACACTTTTATTATTAGAAACGTATGAAAACTCAGTCCTAACCTTTTACTACTGATACAAGCTCAAATGAAATATAACCAGTATCTTATAATGCAAATAACCAATTAAAATGGTGAAAACAAAAAATGTCGGCGATCTGATCCATTTTAAAAAGATATATACGGATTACCGATATATATATATATATATATATATATATATATATATATATATATATATATATATATACCGATAGTATATATGTTTGCAGAACGAATCCAATAGTGCTCTATTAGTGGGATGCTATGAGCTGATACATATATACTCCTGCAGCTACAGTATATGCGTGTATCTGCTTGACTAGTCCATACATGGACCTCTATGTCCTATATGATACTTCTGCTGGACGGACATTACGTACGTAATGTCCGTCCAGCAGAAGTATCATAGGACATAGAGGTCCATGTATGGACTACCGCTTGACCTGCATGCATTGCAGGTACAAACTGTAGCTAAAATCCCAGCATGTATGCAAGTACAAACTGTAGCTAATATCCCAGCATGCATGCAAGTAGCGACAGCTTGTCACCCCAAACGTCGATTTTAGATGAACTGGAGACGCCCTATCAGTTTATTTCAGAAGGCCTGAGTGTCATGTTGTCATGGCTAGCATGCAAGTACAAACTGTAGCTAATATCCCAGCATGCATGCCAGGGGCGGATCCAGGATTAAGGAAAAGGGGGGGTCCAACCCAGGAGGACAAATGAAAACCCTAAAAAAAAGGTCGTCAGGTCTGAAAAGGGGGGGTCCAGGCGGCAAAATTTTGTCTGAAGCCCTTAAAAAACGTTGTTTCTGATGAAAAAGGGGGGTCCGAACCCCCTGGACCCCCCTTCTGGATCCGCTTCTGCATGCAAGTACAAACTGTAGCTAATATCCCAGCATGCATGCGGGTACAAATTGAAGCTAATATCCCCGTTGATGCAAAATCCATAGTAGGGTTGATCGAATAATTGTATCCGCCAAACGGATACTATGTTTTTTGACCGTGTTCCGCCGCCGCCGCAGCTTTCGTTTCCGGAATAGAACTCTGAGACCACTGGACAGATGTTTTTGAGACTTTATATCGGGTCACATGTGAACTGGTGCCAAAATATTTTGCGTTGACCTCTGACCTTTCCTCTCTAGTGCGTCCATCTGTGCGTGTGTTTTGCACATTAACCCACATATCTTCGGACTCGTTTGACCAATCAGGAAAAAAAATTTGCACAAATGTAGCCCTTTGATAGCTTTATAACATATATAAAAATTGTGGCGCCATCTGCAACCATTTTTGCACAGCGTCCATCTGTTCATCTGCCTTGGGATAAAATCACTCATATCTCTGCAGTGAATGGACTTATCCATCTGAAACTTGCATGTGTATTCATCCTGGATAGCTTTCTGGATTTTATGAAAAGTGGCGCTACCATCATTCACGTTCAGGCTGCAGACATCAAGGCTTATATCTCAGGACTGGTTTGGCGTATCCTTCTGAAATTTTGCATGTCTATAGATCTCACATAGCTCTTTATCATACACTGGTGGCGCCACTTGCAACCATTTTTTTGCACAGCGTCTGTCTTTTTATCTGCTGTTGGACAAAATTACTCATATCTCGGCAGTGGTTTGACTTATCTGCCTAAAATTTTGTATGTATATACATCTTGAATAGCTTTCTCGATCTTGTGGCAGGTGGCGCCACCTACTATCACGTTCAGGCTGCAGACATTCAGGCTTATATCTCAGGACTGGTTTGACGTATCCTCCTGAAATTTTACATGTCTATAGATCTCACATATCTTTTTATCATACGCAAAACTGGTGGCGCTACCTGCAACCATTTTTGCACAGCGTCCGTCTGTTTGTCTGCCGTGGGATAAAATCCCTCATATATCGGCAGTGGTTTGACTTATCTGCCTAAAATTTTGCAACTGTATACAACTTGGATAACTTTCTGGATTTAGTGTCAGGTGGCGCCACCTACATACACATTTCGGCTTATATGCAACACACCTCTCTCTATTTCCCCTCGCCACTCAATCCATGCCTCACTTCACCCATCCCACTCTGGTTTCGCGTCATCCATGCTTATATGCAAAACATCCTGTCTATTTCCCTGAGCCACTCAATCCATGCCTCACTTCATCCCACTCTGATTTCGGCGGATACACGTAGTCGCTTGTCGACTACTCGTATTCTAGTTTTATAATATATTATTACCATCATTTTAACTTGCCATGCAGGCAGCACTATCTATTGGCATATAGGACGTACTATATATAACATATATGTATAATATATATGCTTTGATTTAAAAAAGTATATGAATAATATATGATGGCAATGGCATACACAAATCATCATTATATACATAATGAACATTAACATATCGACTAATCTCAGCTGTTATATTATATGCGTGCCTGCTTAATAGAAATGATATTACCGGATTATCTCTATAGATAATCCCGTCTCGCTCACTTAAATCTGACGTGAAATGGATGGCAGCTAGGGCTGGACATCGATCCATTGTTCTCGAATATGAATTAGTTCTTTGTGCATTTTAGATTTGTATGAATGAAAGGGCTATAGTATACATATAGTATAAAAATGTCAAATAGGAACTCGTTTATAAATGTTTCTGTTCACAAAATGCCTAAATATTCTTTTATTGCTGATCTTAATTCAGAACAATTAAATACTAGTAATAATCTTTGAGGTAGAGACAAAAAAATACTATACCCTTATATAAGGTTTATCGGAAATGCAAATGTCGAGATGCACGTATTCGGACCAACTATCTAAGGCCAAAAAAAGGTATGGTTCTCTGGCATGTCGTTATGTAGTGCTTTTACCTGTTTAGCAAAACAATTCTGTTATTAGCATGCTTTTCCCTGATCATTAATACTGATTTCTGAAAAAAAGTGCCCGAGAACCCAACTTTTATTTTCTTTTTTTTTTTTGGGGGGGGGGGGGGGGGGTTATAATACGTTTCCAACATATTTAAGTTTTGATACGTACAGCCATGCATACTAATAGTGCTTAACAATTGAGGATATGAAATTTGTGTTAGGCCTATCTTGAACTATTTATATATAGGCCTTTTTAAAGAAGAAATTCTGAATTTTTAATTTAGATCAGTTTTGTTCGTGCACATTTTATAAGGCCAAATTCGATCAGATGACAGCTGTTAACTTCATTTCTAGACAGCTGTCCAGAAAAACAACTAGTTTGGCCTTGCAAAGCTGTAGGCCTACATATATGAATATTGCAGGCCTATATAGCTATATACACATGCATATATAATACAAACTCCGGCGTAAATGTGTCACGTGCCTTACCCATGTGTGCGACTAGACCCACTTATCTCTGTATCTTAACTTCATTTCTGGAACCGCTTTATACAGTTAGTTAAAAAAACTAGTTCAGTTTTGCAAAGCTGTAGGCCCACATATATTCAATACTGTTGGCCTACACATGCATATTTAGGCCTATACAAACCCGATAATGTGTCACGTGTCTTAGGGCCTACCCATGTGAGCGAATAGGCCCACTGATTTCTAAATCTGACCCCCCCCCCCCCCCCCCGCGCGGCCCCTTCTCCTCTTTCCTTACACGAAATCACCAGAACCGTGGCAGTGTTGATATTGGACACCTTTTACACACCAAAACTTGCAAAACAATGCGCGAGCCCATGTGGTCCAGGAGATCTTCACGAAAGCCATGCACGCTTCTTGAAAAAAAAAATAAAAACAACTCATATATCGGCACAATGTGCGTTCCGCAGTGTAAAAAGAAGTCTAACACGTGAACATCTGCGCTGTGAGACTCCTCACTGAGAGGAAAATTGGCCAAGTTCGAAAGCGGCCGTTTTAGACTGAGATATCCGGTCTGTTCAGAGCACGAGCCGAGCATGTGCTCACCGACTTGTAAACAAGCACTGCCTTTCCCGCCTCTGTATGCAAATAAAGAAGAGCGCGGCCGCTCATTCAACGGTGTTATGGCTATTTATAGATATCATGAATATTCATGAACCGTTCGGCTTTTGTTTAATTATTTTGGTGCGCGCGGTAGCCCAGGGACCGATATGTCCTTGATTCGGCGGCGTGGTATCACGGGTCACATGACCACCCAACGTGTTTACATCGATATGATCAGCGGCCAGCACAGCATGACTGTTTGGACGACTTTCGTGTTAAGATTTATCACGTCAGCAAATAAGAAACTGTAGTATATGCCATGGCATATAGAAAGGTCTTTAAGCAAGGAATACAATCCTGTCGAGAAAATTGAAAGACACAGTTTATAGTGACTGTATGAAGAAGAGAAAGAACGTGTGTTTATATACGTTGAGCGGGAAGGCTCTTGTCAAATAGTTTGTAAACAAACTCAGTGAGTCAGTCAAACGTGCATGCGGTTTTGTTGATAAACTTTTCAGCGGAAATCATTAGTTGTATTCGGTTTAAGAAACTTGTGTTTGGCCAATAAGAAGTGACCAATATATCAAGGATTGACCGTTCGGGCGGCATAGCCGGTGAAAGAGAAAATGCTACTCCCAGAAGTCCAGACGGGGACAAGCATGGCTTCCAACCAGACGCCCATGCCCACCCCATAGCCCCTGGACTGGACGGAGTTTGCTGTTTGGTGCATGCGGCCTCCAAAGTTACAGACACTGAGTGAATGTCAGCGATGCCTGCCCATGGAGATGTGTGCTGGCTGTGTCATGAGGAGGCTGCAGCTACTAGGACTGGGCAAAGGGTGGACAGAACATCACCCGCACTCCCTGGACGCCGCCACTCAGTTCATGGCTGGGGCATTCGGTAAGCCCCGCCTCCCTCTCACTTTCACTCAATCATGTGGCACTGATGTAAGCAAGTGTCTTTCTTTGCTACTTATCACTAAAACAGTATTTTCAGTTGGAAGAACTAAATTAATGTATATTTTCCTTTTTATTTTTATGAATTTTAAACAAGAATATACATTGTGAAATTTCTGTAATTTATTTTGAAATATTAAGAATTAAATACAGATTTGAAATATCTGTAAACATATCACAATTCCATAATTTCTCAATAAATTTAATGTTTACTGTGATCATAAGGGGGATAAAATACAATTTTAAAATATAATGACTGAGATTTCGCAATATAGTCTGATATATCACACTCACTGCACTGACTCCGGAATGGTGAGAAGAGTGTTTAAAATGTGAATCTAAATTCAGTGATACAGCTATTATAATAAAAAGTGTAATACACTTCTTGCGCATTATAGCATGCATGTGCCAATTGACCACTGGAGAGTTGAGATTCATTGAAATGAGAGGGCATAGGAATAGTCACCCTTGACTTTCAAGAAGGTGAACAAATGATCCTTGAGCCCTCTGCACTTTGTTAAGTCTTAGTTTGCAAAGTGCTATTGGCATAATTATGGCTATCCCCTTGAACAAGCAGACAAATAAGAAATTGTAATCCTAAAAAAGGGGCTGGTGATGCAAGTAATAGATCAATTCATGTGAAGTGATATTTCTTTTTTGGTGGGGGGGGGGGAGCAAAAGAACTCTCCTATGTTTTGTGACCCCTCTCCAACTGATCCCCCTTCTTCAGCATTCATACTTTCCCCCAGGTCTTCTTTCAAGGAAGACCAGAGTAATGAATCTGTTTATAATTTATATTCTGAACATACACATGTGCTTTAAGATCTTATCACATTGGGCCAGGAACATTTCCTAAAATGTGTGTATGTGATGGGGGGGGGGGGGGGAGTGGGCATAATCTGCCATGTTCTCAGGGGGCAGATGTGTGAGATGTTGCCCTCCCACAGTAATACAAATTTTAAAAGAAAATACAAATGTAGGAGAATTTAACACAAATGTATGTACTTCTTGTGATTCAGTGCTATTTTAAATAATGCAGATATAAATAGAATATTTTTTAGACATTTTTTTTGTACAAAGAAATGTATTAAAGCAATACCCAAATAAATTCCTGCAATACACAACTAAAATAACACTAAGTACTAAAGCATTCATCTACCATGGCAAAACCATCCTACTTGATCCATCCCATTATCAGTGAGTAATCCCGCTAACAGACTCGTGTCAGACAAGTAAAAACAGTTCCCTCGGTGCGGGTAGTAAAAGGAGGATGTAAATTTGTTGTGAGCAGTATCCTGGTACTCCAGCACTGCCAAGCCACAGGAAGCTCAATTCCCCCAGTATCTGTATGACAGGACAGCAGCTTTAGAACTATTGTAAACGCACCATGTTGGCCTGATAATTATTTACTGTTATGATATAAAAAATATGACCACATCTCTTATTAATAATAATGATAATATTAATATACATCATCATTTTGAGTACATTTTATCATATAAATGTTTATGATTACCTCTGCAAAGAAATTCAATGTTATTTTCTCATCAAAGTTCCCCCCCCCCCCCCCCCCCCCCCGTCGATTTTGTGAGCAGGATTGTACAAAAACTCAGACTGAGCCTATGTTCATGAATCTTTATAGAGGCATGGATCATAAACTTAACCAACAAGACCCCATTAAAATTTGTTGTGGATTTACATAAAGAGATGGAGGCAATAGGATTTTTAAATATGCCTTGGTGGAGGTATGGATTATTCTGACTCTAAGCTGAGTGCAACATCGTCAATCTAATTTTTATATAATTATTAAAATCTAGTAATAGTACATGTATGTACAGTGGAACCTGTCTGAAAGACCACGTATATAATAAGACCACCTGTCTATTAAGACCACCCTTGGGTAAACCAAAAGCATTTTTGCTGGTTTCAACTGACCTGTCTAATAAGAAAACCTACAAATTAAGATTTTTTCAGCCAGTCCCATTGGTGGTCTTATTAAACAGGTTTCACTGTATTCCTTTTAATATATATAATAAATGTATCACAATTATTTTATAAGCCAGAATCAACTACCAGACAAATATCTCTACATATTCTCTTTGACATAAACATGTTTTCCTGCTGGTGCGATGTTTCAGTTAAGTTCGCCTTGGATCTGTATGCTTGCTGGGTTCATTTGCACCTGCTAAGTTCTCCAGGCAACTGATAAGAACGGTTGCCCTGAGGCCAAGGATAGAATGTCTGAAATCTATACCAAGTTGTTTATGTCCTTGCATGGACACAGTAGAGGTGAAATTAACAGAATTAATGCTACACAGGTAATCTGAGTGCAATGTGATGTGGTCAGTGACCAGTCAGTAATCTAACTGACCTTCAGGTCAACTTAATTTCAACCATGCCAAGTGGTATCAGAGTATCATGTTATGAAACTGTCTGTTGGTGTCAGTTTTGCAGTTATCTTGTACTCTGCTGATAGGTACAAAGTGTACACTGCAAAGTTAGACACTTCAAATTTTACAGCTAGACTAGTCTCTTTGAAATGTTTGATACATAAAACTTGGTTTCAGGAGAAGTGTGGATGATCACATGATAAAAATTATATATCATTGACTGCACAGTACTTGCATCAAACAACACTCCTTCCACAGCATAAATACATTTAGCAAAATTTTCTCCAAGAATTGTTTATAAAGTATCAAACCAGTGAGAGCAGGATGTCATGGGTTTAAAACTTGGGGAGTTGGATGCACAATGAGACATTGAGCTCTCATTGGTCTAATTACAGTTCTTCACCTTGGTCTGGTGGGGAAACCAAAAAACTTGCATACAAGGCAGTAGTAAAATTGAAGACATAATACAACCAAAGTGAAACACTGCTTGAGGAGTCTAGCATCAAACTGGCATCATCTTTTCATTTAGACCCTATATGGCATTGTGTCTCAAACTTTACACCAAAGATTTGCCTAGTAACAAGACTAGGTGGACTCCCTAAGGCCCTGGTGTATGGCTATAAGGGAAGTTCCTTTTACCACACCAAACCAAAGATATAGTTTCTCAGCAGTGTTAGTGGACTTTGATTGTCCTGAAATTTGAAATGCTCATTGAAGCAGTTTTGAATTTCTTCAGAAACATTCTTAGAATTCTAATTAACTGTCAGATAATGAGTCAAGTGAAATGCATTTATCTACCTTAAATTAGCAGAAATATCTCTGCTATTATGATAGATGTTTCTCAAACGAGGTGTAACTAGTTTTGTAATGGTCCACAGGTGTGCTGGTCAGGTACATGGCAGTACAAAATCAAATGTCATATTGGTACTGTCAGAACTCCTATTATAAATATATTGATAAATTAGATAAAGAATGTCCTGCATTTTAGAAAAGAACGTCTCACATTTAACAAAAGTCTGTCAATGCCATTTAGGATATAAACTGATAAGGTATTGGTCAGAATAAATTAGTATGTTGTTTGATTGGCTTATTGTTTGAAATTAAATTTATTCATGGTTTCGAAACTAATTTTATGAGTAGGTTGGTTATCATTCTATGAACAAGAAAATAACATTTGCTCAGAATGTAAAATATAATATAATGTACCTCACATATATAACTTAATTTGATGCAAAGCAGAAACAACTATTATTGTCTGTGGCCTAAATTCTGACTTCCTGTTGGCGGAGTTGGATAAAACCTGCGGTGTTCCCAAGGCGGCATGGCCTTAACCACATCTCCTGTATATGTTTTTGTTCTGATTGTGTCAACAAAATAAATGGCTCAAGGGTATGTTTAATCAAAATAAATGGGTCAGGGTTGTGCCAGGTCATGATGCCACATGATATCAGTGTATATGTTTATGAAATGTTTCTCTGACACTACCAGGAAAACTGTTGCCATTGAAAATTAATGCATCTCTCTTAAACTACACATAAAAGCAATCAACTAAAAAATAATACATTAAAAATGCATGTTCAAATTCAAGTTATCAGTTGAATTAGGTGTTCCCCTATTTTCACCATATTACAGAAATATTGAGGAACAAAGATATCCCTCATATATGAGCCTGTCACCATCAATTAAAGGGGCCTCTTCTTATACTCAGGAATGTTAAATATACATCAGATATAGTGTTTGCTCCTTAAAATATTGTGGTATCTGCCAATATTTTGTTCTAAAACTATTCCCTTACCCCTTTCCACAATTAGAAATATACTTGCACTTTATGTGATCAGTGCCACAAAACATAGTCACAAGGCACCTGGTGGCTGGCCTTGCAACTTCACAAAATTAAGATTGTTTCTTCTGTGTTTCTTCTTTCATGTTTCTTCTCCTTGACAAGTATGGGCAAGGTCAGACATGGTCTCCTGTCACACTGTCTTGTTATGGTAAACAGACACATACTGACTTTGTTTACACACATCATGGGACCATAACAACACGTAAAACAGATAAAAAATATGGATGTGCGGGGATGGTTTTGCAGGGAACCTTATCCATTCATGGTAAAAGCTAACAGTGTCAGATAATACACATACCAAACAGTGTCAGATAATACACATACCAGTATTATTGCAAATGCTTATACATCTTAAAGATCAACTTGAAATGTCTATCTCAGGACAAAAGTGCCAAGCGCTTCCAAGGAATATAAGGGAGCATTTTGTTGAGTTCAGAATGCCTGTTCACAGTTAATGTATGCCTTTTAACAGTTCTTTATGCATAATGCATATTCACATATTCATTATATATAACAAAGACAAAGAGGCAAAAAGCACTGGGCCAGTGTGTCTAGGTGTGGCCATACTTTGTGTGCTCCTGATTACAGGGCTCATCATTTACTTTTGAAAGCAGGGCACATAACATCTAGCTTTTACTTGCCCTTCATGAATTTTTACTTGCCCTTCTAATATTATTCCTTATGGATACTGGAGCTTAGACTTCTGAGAAGCCATACCATCAACCAGGTTTAATTGACCAAGTCCACAGTACGAATTAGACAAAAAAAATGTACATGCTCCAGGTGCACCTTTGAAACAAAATCTACATGCACTTGAAGATTTCAACATGCACCTTGTAATACTAGTGAGAAAATTTGCTTGTTAAAGAGTTTCTGTTACTCAAACAACAGAAGTGCTAATTTATGATTGTGATGTTTATGAATTGTAATAAAATAAGATAATGCACCAACATTTGTTTCATTGATTTATAATATGTGCACAGAGTGCATCCTTGGTACAATTTCAACCTGCACAAACAAAAATGTACATGTAAATGTGCACGTGTGCACCCTCTGTTTCACACCCTGAAGTCAATAGAAATATATATTTGATTCTAAAAATGGAACTCAAACTAAGTTTAAATCACCAAATGTGAAAGGTCTTGTCTTTGAAACAGCCAAATGTCAAGTATGTACTTCAAAAGAATTGCTTCATTCAGAACTAATTGCAATCAGTTTGTATGTTGAAGTTTTATTAGACTGTTTCTGCACTGGCCATCTTATGGGTTCACTTGTACAAGATGATTTTATTTAGCAGAAAAGTATGGAAAAAGGAGTTATATTTAATAAAAATTATTATTATTATATTTGGTTAATATGCAGAGGAGTAGTCTGAAAATTTGGTAGGTTTTTATGCCCCCGCCACAAAGTGGCCGGGGCATATAGTTTTACCCATGTCCGTCATTCCGTCCTTCCGTCATTCCGAAATGAAACAGTTGTACAGACTTTTTTTCGCAATGCCTGCAGATATTGGCCTGATTTTTGGTGTGTGGGCAGATATAGACCAGTTACAGATCGAGTTAGCGTTTCGTCCCGGTTGACCTACTTTTGACCGTTTTACGGCTCCTAAACTTAGAAAATTTCATGAAAAATAGAAATATTCATGACAGAAACACATGTACGTACTTTTTTTCGCAATGCCTGCAGTTATTGGCCTGATTTTTGGTGTGTGAGCAGATATAGACCAGTTACAGATCGAGTTAGCGTTTCGTCCTGGTTGACCTAATTTTGACCGTTTTACAGCTCCTAAACTTAGAAAATTTCATGAAAAATAGAAATATTCATGACAGATACACATGTACGGACTTTTTTTTCACAATGCCTGCAGATATTGGCCTGATTTTTGGTGTGTGAGCAGATATAGACCAGTTACAGATCGAGTTCGCGTTTCGTCCTGGTTGACCTACTTTTGACCGTTTTATGGCTCCTAAACTTAGAAAATTTCATGAAAAATAGAAATATTCATGACAGATACACATGTACGGACTTTTTTTCGCAATGCCTGCAGATATTGGCCTGATTTTTGGTGTGTGAGCAGATATAGACCAGTCACAGATCGAGTTCGCATTTCGTCCTGGTTGACCTACTTTTGACGGTTTTACGGCTCCTGAACATAGAAAATTTCATGAAAAATATGAAATTTCATGACAAATACACATGTACGTTTTTTTTTTTCTCAGTCCCTGCAGATATTGGCCTGATTTTTGGTGTGTGAGCAGATATAGACCAGTTACAGATCGAGTTCACGTTTCGTCCTGGTTGACTTACTTTTGACCGTTTTACGGCTCCTGAACATAGAAAATTTCATGAAAAATATGAAATTTCATGACAAATACACATGTACAGACGTTTTTTCGCAATGCCTGCAGATATTGGCCTGATTTTTGGTGTGTGAGCAGATATAGACCAGTTACAGATTGAGTTCGCGTTTCGTTCTGGTTGACCTACTTTTGACCGTTTTACGGCTCCTAAACTTAGAAAATTTCATGAAAAATAGAAATATTCATGACAGATACACATGTACGGACTTTTCTTTCGCAATGCCTGCAGATATTGGCCTGATTTTTGGTGTGTGAGCAGATATAGACCAGTTACAGATCGAGTTCGCGTTTCGTCCTGGTTGACCTACTTTTGACCGTTTTATGGCTCCTAAACTTAGAAAATTTCATGAAAAATAGAAATATTCATGACAGATACACATGTACGGACTTTTTTTCGCAATGCCTGCAGATATTGGCCTGATTTTTGGTGTGTGAGCAGATATAGACCAGTTACAGATCGAGTTCGCATTTCGTCCTGGCTGACCTACTTTTGGCGGTTTTACGGCCCCTGAACATAGAAAATTTCATGAAAAATATGAAATTTCATGACAAATACACATGTACGTTTTTTTTTTCTCAGTGCCTGCAGATATTGGCCTGATTTTTGGTGTGTGGACAGATATAGACCAGTTACAGATCGAGTTCGCGTTTTGTCCCGGTTGACTTACTTTTGACCGTTTTACGGCTCCTGAACATAGAATATTTCATGAAAAATATGAAATTTCATGACAAATACACATGTACAGACGTTTTTTTGCAATGCCTGCAGATATTGGCCTGAATTTTGGTGTGTCGGCAGATATTGACCAGTTACAGATGGAGTTCACGTTATGTCCCAGTTGACCTATTTTTGACCGTTTGACGGTGCTCTAACATAGAAAATTTCATAAAAAAGGTGCACATGTATGGACTTTTTTTCGCAGTGCCTGCAGATATGGGCCTGATTTTTGGTGTGTAGGCAGATAATGACCAGTTACAGATCGAGTTCTTGTTTTGTCTCAGTTGACCTACTTTTGACCATTTGACTGCTCCTGAACATAGAAAGTTTCATGAAAAATATAAATTTTCATAACAAATGCATGTGTACTGACTTTTTTTCCTCAATGCCTGCAGATACCACCCTGATTTTTTTTGTGTGGGCAGATAATGACAGTTACAGATCGAGTTTGCGTTTCATCCTGGTTGACCTACTTTTGATTGTTTTACAGATCCTAAACATAGAAAATTTCATGAAAGACAGAAATTTTTATGGAAAATGCACATGTATGGACTTTTTTTCACAATGCCTGCATATACTGGCATGATTTTTGGTGTGTTGCTTGATAATGACCCGTTACAAATCGAGTTTGCATTTTGCCCTTGTTGACCTACTTTTGACCATACGACACCTCCTGAACTTAAAAATTTTTCCAAATTTTACAAATGTTTCTAATTTGCCCAAGGCGGGGGCATTCGTGTCGTTCCGACACATCTAGTTTTTTTCAGTTAGGCAGTTTGAAGGGATGACATATCAGCTATTATCCTAGCATATAAACCTTGTAAACAAGCAGTTGAAATATATATTAACATCAGAGATATGTGACGACAAAGTACCGGTAGCAGAGTTTATTGATAGCACTTCAGAATTACTTTGTGAAGCGGAAATGTTTATTGATAATGTATGAGTATTTGATGCTGTTCAGCACGTCCCGGTCACCGTGACTGAAGATGCAGTAAACATGCTCTGATTGACCTCCTGTAACATGATGTAGGGCCTTCCTGCTATCTGTTGTAAGGCATTGTGTTGGTGATCTGTTTATGGTTGTATATGGTTTCGTGTGAAGGACACTGCCTACTTGTTTATTTCCCTGCATATGGTTTGTGTATTTCTTTTTTTCAATGGATATGCTCTCATTTAGGCACAAGTGCATCCAGATAACAATATTAAATGTCATATTGTGACGCAAACACTTCAGGCAATGACCCGAGATAATGGTTGATTTATATACATATTTAATTTATTCATGGAATCAAATTCTAAAAATAAGGATAACCAACCAGAGCTGTGTTTAAATTTTCTTGTGATGTTAGATTGGATTATTGGTTTCTAACCTTTACTCTGATAGTTGATTCAATTCACATTTAATTACGTTTAACATCAAAATATTATGGTCTTCATGATGATGCTGTTATCATGTATATAGACCACAGTTGACATCTACAAATTGTCAGGCCTTGTTTTCAGTAGACTTTTCAGGCTTGAGAGTGATCAGTGAAAAAATTATTTTTTGAGGTCAGTGAAATCAGAGAATTTCATCAAAATTCAGGAAATTCTATGATTACCAGAAAAGTCATGAAAAACTGTGAATTTTCAGATAGCTGTGGTGACTTGAAAGGGTTTGGCATCCGTTGTTTTAAGCATCATTATTTAGTTAATCTACTGGTTATGTTTAGTATGAATTCATTTTTATTTCAATTCACTTTCTGGTGTGTATGCAGATTTCATTTTTGTCTAAATGACCATGTCTGTGAAAAGTCAGAGGTTTCTTTTTTGATAGGCTGCTGGCATCCAGATGCGTACATGCATATGTGGGCACAAGTTATTGGAATACTCATAAACATAGCTACATGCCACCAGTTAAATAAATCCATATTTTGATTAATTTTATCGTAAACATTACATCACCAGTTACTAAAAATTTATCCAGTGCCCTTTTTTCAACTAAACTGTAATGATGGGCCCTCTGACAATCAACTCCAGGGCTGTAAAACTTTGACATCTTTGCCAGTTTGATATGCTTCTGTAAACTTAAAATGTAAAAATACTAGTTGCACCACAACCATCATCATAAAATATTGTGCCCTGTGAAACTAATTATCTCCACTGACTACACACAAGTAAAAAAAAAATTGATTTTCATCCCAGTTATCATGTGATAAGAATGAATGTAAATATTGTGACTGCATAAATTGATATAAACATGTGTGGCTTGGTTTACATGCTGCTGTGCACTGATAGTACCTTGAAACAGGTCTAGACATACTTTAAAAAATATCCTTAAATGTAAGCATCCTTTGTTTTACTATGCAGTCTTTAAAGGTCCTAAGGAAACAAGCTGATGATCAATAAACAGTCAAGAGTAGAAACCAACAATACCAGTACCCAATGTTAAGCAAATATGAAAAGTTTTACAGTATAAAACAACTGTTAATTTTTCATACTTAAAAAAACAAAACAAATTTGTTTACTCATCTTAGAGTATTTATTCTGTCCATCAAATCTTTCTTGTTTCATTACATGACTGACAATCAAAATAATAAAGTTCATTGATCGTACGGTCAGTCATTCCAACCTGTGCTAAACACAGTGCACACAGGTCAGTGGCCGTTAACTGGCTGTGGTGTCTTTTATGCAGGTTTACAGGTCTCTTTATCTGGCTGGCTGGATAATTTGCACTTAGGAGGTTATGTTATCTTCTCTGTTTGAATGTTCTCAGGAACGTACAATAGATGCTGAACCAGTTTCCACAAATCTCTGGAGGGTTGAGGAAATGCATCATATAAAAGTGTTGGTGCGAATTCAGATGAAGGGGAGGATATGATTGTTATTGCCTGGTAGAGGAACGCTCTCCACTGAGGATCATTGTACTTTAGCCTGAATGTAGTGCAGGTTACAAGACAGCTCCAGTACGCCTGTAGGAGCATTGGGCCTCATGGGTTTTTACATGTCAGAAGTACTTGAAGCACTGCCTATACTTTTCAGTTCTTTTCATATCGTCATGTTCACCATAAAAACTCATATTTTGAACCCCGTGCTCTTTCAGCAGTCACTCATTGTACAGATATTTATAATCAACACTTGCAGCTACAGATATTTGATATTTGCCCCATACTGTGAAGACTATGTACATACAGGTAGTCATTTTGTTAATGGTGAGATTAAATATTACAGGTTACTTTCATGACAAATATTTGCTTAGATAATTGCATATATAGAAGGGGGGGGCTTCTGTTGATAATATTTACAGCTAA
The DNA here is from genome assembly GCA_026874595.1 of Sipunculus nudus. Classification (NCBI taxonomy): domain Eukaryota; kingdom Metazoa; phylum Annelida; class Sipuncula; order Golfingiida; family Sipunculidae; genus Sipunculus; species Sipunculus nudus. The sequence continues at coordinate 44,019,593 of CM049306.1, read as the reverse complement.
ATGAGGATAAAATGACTGCAGTCCATGATAATTATGCATGAAAACAATAGATAAAGTGGTGTTATCCTCACATCTTGTTTATATAAGAATAACAGCCTTGAAGGGACTACAAAAGATGCTGTCACATAATTAAAGAATTTGCTACTTTTCTGTTGTGTTTTAAGAGATGGAAGTTGAGTTTTATCTTAACAAAACCTCATGTTTACAGATATATATGCTAGTCATGTTAATTTAGTGGCTTTTATTCAGGTATTTTGTGGCTTATTTATATTCAGGTTTGACCCTGATATCTTTTGGTCTAATATTAGGCATAAAATTAAGAGCTCTGGAGGCTAGAGGAAAATATATCCTGTTCAAATGAATCCTGAATAGACACATATTTATGTTTATGGTCACTTCATTCAAAAAGGAATACAATTTTTTAAAGAACCTCAATTTTAATTTTGGAATTGAACATTCAGAGCAATATAATAATAATAATTGGAAGAAATACAAAGCTGTTTTCGTTTAGACAGACTTCTTTGCATGCACAACATGCCTGTGAAATACTTACATTATTTCAAACCATTACAATAATGAAACAAGTGTTATGTAAGATCTTAAGGCATGCTTATCACAAAGCTGTAATTACGGGTATACACCCATACTGCTCTACCCTGACTGACTGTTCATTACTTCTGTTAAGTACAGCCTGTGAAGGCCTCTCATGCTTGAGAGCTGGGTCTGTTTTATGGATACAGTACTGTATGGTGCTTGATCCATTACAGTAATGTATTGGACTTTTTATAAACAAAAACAAGTTACAAGCCAGGAAAGTGATCTTACTCATAAACAGCTGTTTGCCCTAAATACCCTCTCTGTAAGTCATATTAAATGCAAGCAGCAGCTCTGTTGTTCATATTAGTAGTAAGGAGATGTGCTCATATTCAAGATTATTTGATCACGTGAATGTTACCTTGACATTTTATTTTTTTTATCAGCAACCATAAAAGTACAGATTCATTTTTTTTTTCATTAAAAAATTTGTTTATTTTTAGCTCAGCTGACTGTAAGTCATCTGAGCTACAGCGATCACCCTTTGTCCGTCGTCCGTCCGTCTGTCCGTCTGTCCGTCCGTCTGTTAACCTGGCACAGATCGTAACTACTGGACCTAGAAGCTTCATTCTTGACACACAGGGAGACCCATGAAAAGTCTCCATGGAAACCTGAAATTAGGTCTCTGTTACCCATATCCTTTGAGAATAATAGAATTTGATACAAAAGCTGAAGTATCTGAACAACTAATGCAGAGATCACCATAATTGTTTGCATGGATATTGATCATTGAGTGTTTCATCAGATTCTGCAGACTGGTGGCACCATCTGTATTTGATGGGGAGTTTTTACGAATTTTTTTCTCAATTTTTGAGCCCTTTTAAGATATGAACATCTGTTGACAGGACACAAATCATAATAACTTCACCAAGAATCTTCATTCTTGACACACAGGGAGACCCATGAAAAGTCTCCATGGAAACCTGAAATTAGGTCTCTGTTTCCATTATCCTTTAAGCTGTATGGCTCCAAAATACCCCCCAGACTAATAAAAAATTTGATACAAAAAATGCAGTATCTCAATAACTACAACACTGATGTTCATGATTTTTGGCATACATTTTGATCATGAGGTATTCCATCAGTTTTTGCAGACTGGGTGCGCCACTGCTATTTTTTTTAAATTTTTATGATTTTTTTTCTCTATTTTTTAGACCTTTAAAGATGTTGTTATCTGTCAACAGGGTACAAATTGTAACAACTGGACCTAGATTCTTCATTCTTGTAATGCAAGGAGGCCCATGAAAAGTGTCTGTGGAAACCTGAAATTAGGTCTCTGTTACCCATATCCTTCAAGCTATAGGAGTAGGACTCAGAAGTATCCCTCAGAATAATGGAAAATTTGATACAAAAGCTGAAGTATCTAAACAACTAATGCAGAGAGCACCATGATTCTTTGCATGGATATTGACCATGTGTTTTTATTAGTTTCTGCAGACTGGTGGAGCCACCTGTATTTTTCAAAGTTTACACATTTTTATGCCCCCGCCACTAGGTGGCCGGGGCATATAGTTTTACCCATGTCCGTCATTCTGTCATTCCGAAATCAAACAGTTGTACGGACTTTTTTTCGCAATGCCTGCAGATATTGGCCTGATTTTTGCTGTGTGGGCAGATAATGACCAGTTACAGATCCAGTTCGCGTTTCGTCCCGGTTGACCTACTTTTGACCGTTTTACGGCTCCTAAACTTAGAAAATTTCATGAAAAATAGAAATTTTCATGACAAATACTCATGTACGGACTTTTTTTCGCAATGCCTGCAGATATTGGCCTGATTTTTGGTGTGTGGGCAGATAATGACCAGGTACAGATCGAGTTCGCGTTTCATCCCGGTTAACCTACTTTTGACCGTTTTACGGCTCCTAAACTTAGAAAATTTCATGAAAAATTGAAATTTTCATGACAAATACACATGTACAGACTTTTTTTTCGCAATGCCTGCAGATATTGGCCTGATTTTTGGTGTGTGGGCAGATAATGACTAGTTACAGATCGAGTTCGCGTTTCGTCCCAGTTGACCTTCTTTTGGCCGTTTTACGGCTCCTAAACTTAGAAAAATTCATGAAAAATAGAAATTTTCATGACAAATACACATGTACAGCCGTTTTTAGCCCTCAGCTCATAGGCTGATGGGCTATTGTCGTCACCCAAGCTGTCAGTCTGTCCGCACGTCCATCTGTCTGTCCGGTGTCTGTATGTCCGTCCGTTCCGCGTCTGTTAACTTTTACCTTGTGAGCGGGATATCTCTAAAAGGATTCACCGTTGGAATTTTATTTCATCAGTGAAGATGTATATCGATAAAATCTTGGTCAAGTTCGAAGATGGATGACCTTGACCCATTTTTCTACATTTTAGAGCTGATTATAGAAAAACACTCAGAAGTTTATATCTCAGGAACCATTGTGTGGATTTTAACAAAACTTACTATGATCATTGGGACTGATGGTCTGTATGTGCTGCACAATTTTGGTGGCGCCACCTGCAATTTCTGATTTTTTAATGAAATTTTATCGGATTTTTTTCAATTTTGGCCTTTTGTGCGGGATATCTCCAAAGGTATTCAACACAGGAACTTCATTACTTCAGTGCTATTGCATTATATTTACAAACTCTTGGTCAAGTTCAAAGATGGGTGATCTTGACCTACTTTTCAAGGTCACAGAGGTTAGTATAGAAAAAAACTTAGGAGCTTATTTCTCAGGAAGCATTTGGTGGATTGTTATGAAACATGGTATATACCTCTCCAATTTAAATTTATAAATGATTATCAACTTTTGCTAATATTCTAGTTTGGCAATGTAGTGCTTACAGATACTGGCCTAATGTTTGGTCTGTGGGCGCATAATGACCACTTACAGATTGAGTTCGTGTTTCGTCCCAGTTCACCTATTTTTCACCATATAACAGATCCTGAACATAGAAAATTTCATGAAAGACAGAAATTTTCATGAAAAATGCACATATATGGACTTTTTTCACAATGCCTGCAGATACTGGCCTGATTTTGGTGTGTTGCTTGATAATGACCCTTTACAGATCAAGTTTGCATTTTGCCCTTGTTGACCTACTTTTGACCATACAACACCTCGTGAACTTAAAAAATTTTACAAAATTTAGCAAATGTTTCTAATTTGCCCCAGGCAGGGGCATTCATGTCGTTCCGACACATCTAGTTTCTCTATTTTTTAGATATATAAATAAAGACACAATCTTGGCCTGTTGGTTTATCTGTTTGATGCTTCAGTTGAATGGGTATATACTACCATTCAGAGAATAAATTTTCCTTTTACGAATCTCTTCCTAGTCAGCTGAGCGTCATGACCCATGGGTCACTTGTTTAATCTTGATAGCCATTTCCTATCTCTTGATTACTTTACCTTAATGAATTTCAAATATGATTAATGAATGACAGGTGAATATGTTCAAGTTGCAACCTTCCTTTTTATGTAAAAGGGCTCAACATTAACTTTTGAAAGTATTTGCCAAGTAGGGCAAGTGACAACTAGCTTTGACTTGCCCTTCATGAATTTTTACTTGTCCAACAAAATCAGTAATCATGGCCACAACCACAAAAAATTCAGTCCACATGATTTATTTGTTAATTATATTTCTCTTTGGCATTTGCATAGAAAAAAAAACATGCATGTAATTACAGCTAGAGGTATTAAAATATGATTTCACTTCTCCTGAAAAAGAAAGGGGCTCACTTAATATTGGTCAAGATTCAGGCCTGTGTGTAAAGGTTTATGTAGCACCCATTGGCCCAGTCGGGCAAATAGGAACCCACTGTTGGTTACCCTACCACCATTTTTACTTGCCCTGTGCAAGTGGTTAACTGTTAATGACAAGCCCTGAATGTAGATTTAGAAGTTATTATGTTGTACTTTCAGGGGGTGGCACTGCTACATACTGCACACATTGGTTGGATACACTTAAAGTCAAAATGCAGACATTTCCAGATATGTATCCAAACGCTACACACTGTCTCAGGGATACGCTCAAGCATGAAGGTGTCCAAGGCCTCTACCAGGGGGCAGCACCAGCCATGCTGGGCAGCGCAGCAAAAGCAGCACTTGTGTTCACATTATACGGGTTGTCAGAGGATCTAGTCATGACCATTGTGAAGGCTCCGACGACAAATGATCTGACGCTTCGCCATCATGCCAGTGCGGGAGCGATCACTGGTGTTGTCACATCCATCGTCCTCTGTCCGCTAGAACTCGTCAAATGTCGGCGTCAGGCAGAACGTCAGCTAACTTCCAAGTCATCTACCAGCTCTGCTGGGTAAGCATGCTTTTAGACTTTTCGTGGTATACTTAGGTCAGAGGGTAACCTGTGTTGGCCACAAGCCACACTCAAGCGTAGAATCTTTTAACTGTAGAATCTGTATTTAGTCCATGATCTGTCAGTTTTATATGATAACCAAACTTATCGGAGGTTGGGAAACACCATGGCATTAAGCAAGGGGTATTCCCTGCAAAAAGGTGTGAATAATAAATTTTCATATCAATAGGATGCATATACAGACCACACACTACATACATACGTCATGCACTATTGATGTCTGGTTTCATCCCATTAAAACTAATAAATTTAAGTTTACACACACACAGACCACACATTATACCAGACATCATACCAGACATACAGATTTACGGACCAGCAGCTTAAAATTTTATATGTCACAGTTTTTCATGCCAACTGATAGGAAAGCCAACAGCCAATCAAAATGATCCAAACCATTGATTGCTTTACCTCATATCTGCTGCTTTGTCACCTTTCTCATGCATATTAATATGACCCTATGACCTTATTATTAGAATTATTTTTAGCTGATTAAAATGTTGTTTGTTACAGGTCATCATGGCAGATGACAAGAGGTATCATGAAAGCCGACGGACTGCGAGGCCTCTACCGCGGCCTCTCAAGCATGTGGGCTAAAGACATTCCAGGATCCTTCGTTTACTTTGGCAGCTACGAGTGTGCAAAGTCAATATTGATGAGGTTAGAACGCACTCAAAGACTTGGTAAGTGCAAATTTATTTTATATTTTAATCATGTTGTGAGAACTTAAGTATAAACAAACAAATTTCGGTATCTTCCCTTGCCTTTGTATAAAATTTTATAAGAGATCCAATGCAGGTAGTCATTCCCTACTGGTAGCTAGAAATATGGGCTAGCCAATACTTTTTCTCAAAAATAGTATTCTATCATAAACTTGCTTTAACTTTGGCTTTTTCATAACCAAGTGTATGTTGTTTTAAAGCATCTCTGTTAATTGTTACTTATGAATTATTTCCTGTTATACCTTGGCTCCATTAACAGCTATTTTATGTAAAAATGTGTTATAACTTTGGGTCCATATTTGATACTTTGAGAATTTAGACAAAGAATTAGAAACTTTGATGCACAAAAATTTGGGTATTGCTGTCTATGAAGGCAGACTGTGAATTGGTATTTTTTATTCTGTCACAAATTTTAACACCATTCAAGCAAATTTTAAAGAAAAAAATCATATCCATTACATATTTCCTACATTATGCCAATTCGGAACATTCATTTTCCTGTCCTATAGGGACGGCAGAAGTCTTTATGTGTGGTATGGCAGCAGGCATGTGCTACGGAGTCATGCATCCGGTTGACGCCATTAAAACAAGGGTCCAAGTGATGTCTGCTGTAAATGGGAAAAACACAAACGGCTTCATCAAACCACTCTTGCATATCTTGAAAACAGAAGGTTAGTGAAATTTAGTCCTTTACCCTTGCTTTATTATGTTCAATCTCCTCTCATGTTATGGGCATTAACATGATAGTATACAGACATATAGAATTTGAGCTTGTGATTTTGCACTTGTGCAACTCCATGAATATTATCTTGTATATCTTTTCACACATCCTGTACTGCTAACTATCAGCATCATAGCACTTTTTTCAATATATGAAAGATGGCAGATAAGCTTGAAAAGACTGTGTCCATTGCCCATGAGGTTTATATGCCATTTGCAATTGATCTGTTGAGATCTGATAATTCCATATTTTTGTTTTCCAGTTCAGTTGAAAATCATTCTGTTGTATATTTTAGGTTATGTGTTTTGATTTCAGCTTTATTCAGTCAAGGTGAAAACAATAGCTATTTGAACTTAACTAACCAATAAATTTAAAAGCATACATAATGGAAATGTTATATAAAAAGTCCATAAAGTCTTTATACTTTATTGAATGTTTCTTTCATGTATTTTCAGGTTTAGCGCCACTGTACAGTGGACTGAAGCCATCAATGCTCAGAGCATGCGTTTACAGTGGCATTCAGTTTGTGACCTTTGAGAATATAAAGAGTATGCTTATGAAAAGGCTACACAGGGATGAGTGATAGATCTCAGCGACTTTCATGCGCACAAAGAAGAAAGTAAATGTGTATGTAAAAAAAGGAGGCCTATGGGATGTAGAGGACTATAAATGATAATATGGAGAAAAAAAAAAGATCCACAGTGTCTGGAGCTTTGTGAAAGTAAAGAAGTATACATGGTCACTGTATTCAAATTGAAAAAAAGGTTATGGCTAATGCTGAGAGCATTGTAAAAGCTCGAGAAGATGGATCTCATCAGTGAACAAGGATCACTCGTGAATTCAGGGGCATACCTAACATCACTAGAGATGTTACACAGTCTGGAGCTTTGTGAAAATCAAGAAATTTTATCAGGGACATCAAAGAAAAAGCAAGATATCTTATCAACAGTGTTAGGGCATTGTTGAAATCAAGGAAGTTTATCACAGTGCTTGTCTCAACTACTTTGATGCTTTATGTATACCAACAAAACCTCTCCAAATAATCCAGGGAATGTCGAAATAAATCAGGGTTATGTAAATCACAACATTGGAGAATGTATGCCAATGGCAGTGACAGTGGGATACCCTTCAGAATGTGATTCCCGTTGTAAGTGTGCTTGTCCCACAGAGGAGAGGTCCAGTTGGACAAGTATGACTTGTGCTTGTCCCACAGAGGAGAGGACCAGTGGGACAAGTATAATACAAACTGCTAAAACTGGTAACCTCAGGTTGTATATTACAACCAGGTTACAAACCATTCATGGACCATGCTCAGGAGTAAGCACAATTGCACAATATTTTCCTTGCATTTTCATGTTTATGCATAGAACTTTGGCTTGCTACCTTTCATGACATTGTGTATTGACTGTTGGTATTGAGTTGATAGAAGAGTTAAGATGGCCAGGTTTTTGGGTTTATGCTGAAGATGAGTGCATGGCTTCAGTTAATGAAGATGGTCATGTGTGGTTCTAATATATACACACTCTTATTATCTTAAATATCATTATGTTCTCAGCAAAATACACTTTACAGAAGTCTACATATTTATGTCTCAGTAGCTGTTTTTAAAGTTGAATGCTCTAAGTCAAGAATACAGTAGTAATGTGATATTTAAAAATAGTCATTTTATTGTTGGTAGTACCTGAATTATCAATCAGTGCCATCTAGTGACATTGAAGAAACTAACTGTTTATTACTTTAAAAATACCAAAATGGTGGTAAGATTTATGCTATCACCAAAGCAATATGGCACAAGGACCAATTGAATATGCACAAGAAACTTTTATAACTGCGAATTAGGCTTGAACGCTAGAGGCACTGATAAGTATTATGGTACTTTGTATTACCACATGTAATTTCAAGGGTTTTAAAGTACCCCATAGTTTGCATCTCATTATTTGCAAGATCTGCAATGATGCAGGAGCAGCAAGTACAGAAGTAAAGATTGATGGAATAATATTTTGAGGAGTTTTATACCTCAAACAGCAATAAGTAGTTAAACTATAAAGGCGTACTTTTGAATATGGTTATTAAATACATTTATACTAACAGTGCTTATCAGCAACTTCTAGTGTCCAAATGTGAATCAATTCTAATTGAAAATCAGCTGGAGTTAGTTGCAATGCAAGTGATGCCTCCTGCACTATCACTATCTTTTTATGAGGATACAAATAGCATTAACTTAGAGTATATCCCTTGGAGTGCTTTAGTGTACTGAATCAATACTAGATGGCACTAGGAACCAAATGTGGTACTACATTTAACCACAATACATGCGTTTAAAATAACCTGTATCTAAACATTTACCTATCCTTCAACTTGAGCTACTTCTTTTGTCAAACTGACCACACAACATAGGACCAAAGAGTGCTATTTGCAGGTTAGACATATCACAGCTTTAAAGTTTTTACAGACAGTAGTCTCATTATTTTGCAGGTTTCTTAGATATTTGTACATATCTGGATTACAATTTTGAACATGTTGTAAAAAATAACTGGTGTTTTGGCCTTGCTATTAATTAAACTGTTGCCTGTTTGGCTTAGCTTTAGTAATCAAAACCTGGGAATAAGGGTTGAGACTTAGTTCTCTGCCAAAACGGTAGTATAGTCTGGAATTTGGCTTAGGCTTTAATGCCCAAGGCATTCACTGTCACAAAGTAGTTAAGATAATTTTTGGTTTTCCAGAGAGATCTGCCACAGGTATTGGATCAGATGCACAAATGCTGTGTTCAGGTCATACTTGGATGGATGATCAGATCTGCTGCAAGTGCTTTAAATGTTGATACAACTTTCAGTAGGCTCTAGGTGTTATGTGCTTGATCAGACAAGCTTCAGGTGTATAACCAGATCAGCTTCAGGTGCCAGACGCCAAGTCTGATTTTCTTCAGGTGCCAGGTACTTAACCATGTCAGGTTCAGGTGCCAGGCTCTGTCTCATTTGCTTCAGGTGCCAGGTACTTAAGTTGATCAGATCAGCTACAGGTGCAAGGTGTTTAACCATCTGGTTGATGTGCCAGCCACTAAGTCTGATCTGGTTCCAGTGGTGATAAGATCAGCATCAGGTGCCAGGTGCTTGATTAGGTTTGCCTGTCACTTCAGGTATTTCATCACATCTGATTAAGGTGCCAGGTACTTGGTCAGTTTAACCTCAGGAGCCAGGTACCTATCACATCAGCTTCAGCAGTTTAAGTAATAATATGCATCATGTTCCTTTGATTGCTTCATCTTCCTCGTACTTTCCTTGTTGTGTGTAAAAAGGATACAGGGCTTAATTCATTCAACATTTCTTGAGAATACAGTGGAACACTAACATTCTGGCTGTCATAGTATAGGAATGTGTTTTCATTCATGTAGCATCATTTTAATTTGTTAAAGGATCTTTTATGACAATCCAGTTTTCATTGAATTGCTTATGTGTGTCTTTATGTTTTTCCACACATCTGCTGAAGGTTTAAGAATTTTCCATGGGTCAATGGGTCAAAGTCAAGAAAATGGAGATAACATCAGAGCACACACTGTGAAAAAATTTGCATTGAAAATGCAAGTTGACTATACATTAATAGCTTTTGAGATATTATAAAGGACATATTATGGAGACGGCAGCTCCTCAATTAGAACAAAAAAAATATAGTTTTAGAGAGACATTTTCCAATGAGATACTATTTATTTAACAAAGGGCACTGTTTTTGTTGACAAGCAGATTTGGAATAATGCAGGGAAGTCACCATGTCCTAAATGTATTACATAGGTTGGCAGTTACAGCTGGTTGATACCATGTGTTGTGTTGAACAGATGCAGGATTTTGTTTAATGGAATAACTGTACAGCAGTTAACCTGAAATGTAATATTAGATTTGAGAAATATGTCTGGTAATACACCATTTATTTTCACTCAGGGACCAAGCATCCCCCCCCCCCCTCCCATAAATATATATAAAATAGCTATCTATATATTTTATTGTGTAAAAGTGTAAAAGATAGGATATGAAAAAAACCAGTATTTATCAGGCTTTGCCTTTTAACAATGAGACTTCAGTGCAGCTTGGTTACCATGGCAACAACTGTATTTTGTGGATGGGTACCAGTGTGGTGTGTTTTCAGGAGCACTCCCCTTCAGAACACTGAAGGTTATTGACTCTGTTCGGTGCACATAGTGCATGCAAATGACCTGCATGCCAGTATCAGCAGAATTGCCTTATGGCAGCCTTTGTGGTAGGGTTTTCGGTTTCATTTGTGGTTACATAAATACTTATAACGTTTAAGCCTGTGTTATATGTGTACTTTCATATTTTCTGCTGATTATCTGTTATGATTAACTACATTTATCAATAGTGGTATTGTCAAAGAAAATGAAATTAGTAAATAACTGGCAGGAAGGTGCATATATTTTCATCAGAGCATGAAGTACAATTAATTTACTGTTTTCAATTGATTTCTTGATAATTTACCAAAACACAAAACAAATACTATATTGTGAGGGATGAGGCTTGTAACTATGTAACAAATATTAATTGTAAACCAAACTGCACACATATTTTGGTCTGCAACACCTATACTTTCACAGCTATCACCAAGGATTAAGATCTGGTTATGTATATAAATTTTTCTCCAGTTCTACATTTCATTTATAATCATGAAATATATGATGAATTAATTTATCATAACTGTTCCTGTCCAATCCGGTGACTACATTCAAAATAAATGAAAAATGCTGTTCATGATCAGAATATTGCGTTGACTAGTCAGTATATAATTAGCTACTGTGTATTGTCAGGGCGATAGAAATGGACAGAAGGTGACGCAAATTTGTGAGGGTTACAGAATGGAAGGCTTAGCGTTGTTGTCCGAGTTTGATGTACTATACTTCTGTTTACGCAGCTTCCCGGTGTATCACTGTTCACATACATATTTTTGTGTAAATAAAGAAATATTTCATTACCAGAAGTGTTTTTATTTTCACCTCCTCCAAGCAGGGGTGGTTATGTTTTTGGCAGCATTGGTTTGTCTGTTTGTCTGTTAGCAACATCAGTCAAAAAGTTATCAACAGCAATGATACAAGGAATAATTCATCAGATGTTAGGGGTGATCTGGATGAGCATCTGGATCCAGGAATTTTTGGCAAACCTGTGAGCTTATGTGATAATGTGCTGTTGTCTGTAAGTTAACCCATACTATCCCAAAATGGCAGGAGCTAGCATCACCAAATTTTATGCAAAAAAAAACAAGTCAACTTAATGAGGAAAAATGCTGCATTTCTGACACTGCCATACGGGGGTATTCAGCTGCCTTGGTGGAGGTCTGCACTCTCTTCGCAAAAATTGCTATTTATTGATCGGTTAGTTTGAAACAAGGTTATTTTTTTGTTACAGAAATAATTTACTTGCTCATCATCGCCATCTATACATCAACCTCGTATTAGATCTCAATATTTACATCTCCCCTCCCATGTGTCCCATGAAAGCTCACATGGGCCATCCGGCCACAAATTTGTTTCTGGATATTTCAGTTCGGGTAGAAAGATTGGCTTCAAACTTAATTTATAAATGACCCGCCACTGAAGTAAGAACCCTTTTGATTTTGGGTCAAAGACCAGCATTTTTCGAAAGAATGTCGTTGCATTTGAAGTAAAACTTTTTATCACAAATCTTCAATACATATGATTCCTCTGCCTAAAGTGGAAGACCCATACAGATTTTGAGATCACCGGTTCAAGGTCACTGGGCCCACTTTCATAAACTAGGGACCCATGAGTCTCCACACTCAGCTGCATTTGTCTATAAGGATATATGTTTGTGAGGTTTTTAGCTCAGCTGACTATAAGTCATCTGAGCTATAGTCGTGGTCCATTGTCCGTCGTCCGTCCGTCTGTCCGTCCGTCCGTCCGTCCGTCCGTCCGTAGATGTGGCACGTTTTGAAACCGTAAGACCTAGGGATCCAAAATTCAGCATAATGTTAGATGTCCCCAAGATCTCCTACCAAGCCGAAAACTGGGTCTTTGCGACTTTGTTCCTTTGAGAAATTAAGGAAAAACCTCAATTTTTTATTAAAATCCTATTTTCACACTTCAGGACTGCCTAATATCAAAACCGCTCATCTGTTTTTCCTCATATTTACCATAAATATTCCTCCATATAGTTCCTATGTACATGCCAAAAATTAAGTCTGTAAAGTATAAATTCTGTAAGTTATGGGCCCAAACATAATGGACTTTGTAAAAAATCAGAAAAAATAATATCTCACTTAACATCAAAAATTTTGAAACTAGAGTCTATTTTCTCAAGTATATAACTATGTTTAATTAAAATTCAATTGTTTACCCAAAATTAGATCTGAATTTTGTAAATTTTTTAAGTTATTAGCATAAAAAAAAATCAGTACCTTAAATTTTGCCCAACTTTGACCATGGCACGTTTTTTTCCTGTAAGCACCATTGATTTAATTTTCACAGCATGTAAACATAAATATTTAGTTTGTCTAAATCTAAAATTTGAAAAAGAAAGATTGAAAATTAAGCTAGTTATTGATTTTTTTTTTCTGTAGTCACTTGCTTTGATTACAGATGCAGGGTCCCACTCCAGGTCACTGGAAGTCAGCTATGCCAGGGTTTCAGATTTGTTACAGTCACTGGGGGAGATCTCCTGCTGTGACAGGTGTACAGTTATTCTCATATCACCACCCCAATCACACCCCCCCCCCCCCCCACAAACCCAACCCACCAAGTGTTATGCAGTAATTGTTATTGTTTTCACTGTATCTCCTTAATTGTAATGCTGTTTCCACTCCGATATGCAAAAACTTTTCTTGAAAAAATAATTCAAGGTGTAATCCAGAAGATGCAGTGTTTTGTAATGTAGCATTTTTAAAGAAATAAATTTTCTTTTAAATGATTTTAACAAATATAAATGAACCCATCAGTATGCTTAAATTATTATAAAATATGAAGCACATTATGGATAAATAAAGACACAATTAAAAATTGTGAAATCTAAATCAAGTATTATTTTTAGATATTTATTGTTTTGCAGATTTAAAAGATATATTTTTGTGGTAAAAAATAAATAAACATTTGTATGCATGATGAGGTGTTATCTGACAAGATTGAGATTAATGATGATGCAATTGAGAATTATGAATAAACTTTTATATTCAAATATATATGTTAAATTGGAAATGTATAGAAATATAAACTAAAATTAGAAAATAATTGATGTGATAAAAAAATCAGGATTTAATACAAACATTTGTTCATTATTTTCCTGCCTCAGCAGAATTTGAGATCAGGCTTTGTTTGCCCTGTTTTATGTTGTTAATTAGCTATATTTCAACTGTATACATTTCATTAAAAAAATACATATATATTTAATAATATATATTATACAAAAAAATAGATTCAATTGAACAAATGTGTAAACTACTGAAATGTCAACAGTTAATCGAAAAACCAACTAATGATCATGGTAATAGTACAGATCATTTGTTCACAAACTGCTCACATGCTTTAGTTTCAACATTAGGAAACACATGGTCAGGTCACAAAATATTTTTTGCAACAATTTCTTGCTCATCAATACAAACCAATCATATAAACCAACCATGGCCTTTATTACCTCTTCCTCTTACACTTTATCTCCATTAGATTTTTACCTTCAAGGTTAACGTCAGCTGAGCACAGTGACCCATAGGTCCCTTGTTCAAAATATTGGTCCTGTGATCAGTTTGAAGCCAACCTGTATACCCAAACTGGAGTAATCATCCATAAACTAATTTGTGAATTGATGGGTCCTGTGACCTTGACCTTTGATCTCATAACCCCAGAATCAACAGTTCTTACTTTAGTGGTTGGCCATATAAAAATATTTCAAACCAAACTGGTGTTATCATCTGGAAACTAAAATGTGGATAGATGGCCCCAATGATCTTGACCTTGTGACCCCAAAATCCATAAATTACTTCTACTATTGGCAGATGAGCAACATCTGACAGATAGAAGGTTAGGGACAGAAAGTTTGGCTAAAAATACATCAACAATCTTTTTGAAGTGGTGGGTCCTGTGACCATGACCTTTGACCTTATGACCCCAAAATCAAAAGGGTTCTTAAGTTATTGGTGGGTCATATATAAGTCAAAATTGAAACCAATATATCAATCCAAACTGGAGTTATCATCCAGAAACAAATATGTGGACAGACGGGACCTGTGACAATGACCTTTGACCTTGTGACCCCAAATCAATCAGGTTCTTCCCCTATCGGCAGCTAAGCTATATGTGCAAGATGCAAGGTTTGGGATGAAAAGTTTGACTAAAAATGCATCCACATTCTTTCTAAATAAGTGGATACTGTGACCTTAACCTTTGACCTGATGACCCCAAATTTGAACAGAATCTTCCCCTATTGGCAGGTTTGCAATATCTTGAAGATGGAAGGTTTGCGATGAAATGTTTGGCTTCAAATGGATATGCATTCTTTTTAAAGAAATGAGTCCTGTGACCATGACCTATGACCGTTAGAACCCCAAAATCGACACGGTCATTCCTTTAGTGGTGAGTCATATATAGGTTAAGTTTGAAACCAATATGTCAAACTAAATTGGAGTTATCATCTGGAAACTAATTTGTGAACAGATAGCCCCTTTGACTTTGACCTTTGACCATGTGACCCAAAATTCATCTATGCTCTCCCCATACTGGCAAGTCAGCTTTATGCGCAAAATGGGAAGTTTGGGATGTAAAGCTTGGCTTAAAATGCAGCCATAATATTTTTTAGATAAGCGAGTCCTGTGACCTTGACCTTTGACCTTGTGACCCCAAAATCATACAGGTTCTTGCTTTAGTGGTGGGCCATACGTAAGTCAAGTTTGAAATCCATGTGTCAACACAACCTGGAGTTATCATCTGGAAACAAATTTGTGTGGATGGACAGATGAACAGACAGACAAACAAACAGACAGGTGACTGCTATATGGCATCCACTTGTGATCAATAAACACACCAGGTTTTGGGACACTAGATGTTATTACTGCTGAGAAACTGACATGATTGTTGTCATTTTATAGTAAAAAAATAGAAAAATATTCGTTAAAATAACAAAAATACAGGTGGCGCCACCACTTTTCGGGAACTGACAAAATTAGTCATGGCAAGGCAAGATTCATGACAATCCAAGCATTAATTATCAAGATATTGGAGGTTTTGTATTATATTTTTGATTATTCTGGGGGGGTACTTTCAAGCCCCATCGCTTGGAGGATATAGGTCACAGTGACCTAATTTCAGGTTTCCAAGGAGATTTTTTATTGACCTCCTTGGATGTTCACTAAGAAGTTTCTAGGACCAGCAGTTACGATTTGTGCCCATGCTGTTAATGGACGGAACACGGACAAAGCGCTATTCCGATACCTCGGTAGACTTAAGTCAGCTGAGCTAGGGCTAGTGGACACATTTAAAGCTAAACTCTCTACGACCATCTTTCTCATACGGCTCGCCTACCTATATTAAAGGTCAAGGTCACAGGAACATCCTACTGATTTGTATGCCTCCCAGGTTTACAGTTCAATACATCAGATGTAATTATGCCTCTGTTGCTTTGGATGCTCCACTCCCATAGCTTTATACACGACTATCCCTTATTCAAAAATCTTTGTTCAGTTTATATACTGTTTTGAGTCAGTTCCCTCAGTCTCTGAATATAATCAGATCCTTTTTATTATCTTTATTTAAGCATCACTCGGCCTCCGCTGGATGTCTATGGGTTTTGTGATCTGTCAGTCTCCTAGTTACTCGAAATTCGAATTGATTCTACCAATATCCAGGACGAGTTCGAAAAAGGGTCACCATGACCATCTTAAGAACGAGTCAGCTGAAAAACAAGGTACCCATGGGCCACGTCACTCAGCTGAATTTTGGACAATTTGATCAAATGCAAAATATTGTTATGGAGTAGGAAAGTGCATATTTGTGACTTAACACATATTTCAAGGAATATTTCACATTTCATATTTCACAAATTTAAGCTCAGTTTCAGGCATGTCAGACTGAACAATTAATGACTTCTCATTATTGATGACACCCGACAACCAGTCATCCTGTCACACACATATAGGCTTCTCTCCCAGTTTAATCAGAGAACAGTACACCAAACCATTATAAGGTCTATTTTAAGTCTGTGTAAACAGAAATAGTGTCACAGAATGACTTATGTGTTTAGTCTTTATGAGGAAATGGTAGAACACAATTAAAACATGTTATTTTATGAGACTCCACATGTGTATATAAGCACTGTCCTCCAAATAGGACTTGTAGGTCAGTCTATAACTGGATGTATGTCAGGTCAGACTTGGGATTTTCCAGAATACTTTCATCCAGTAAAATCTGGCAAAACTTATAAAGTCAACATATAACTCTGATGTAATTGTGACCTACTTTGAGTTATCCAATAAGGTTTAGCTTTTATGACAAAATGCAGAAATATGGATATGTACGTCTCATATGTCACGTGAAAGCTCTGTAACAAAACTATCTGTAGTGCGCACTGAGAGGCAGAGATTCAGGGAGACTGGGTGGCTCTCTCAGAGAGAGAGACTGTTCCAGACCTCTTGCTATTGAATAAAGATTTCTATCATCAAACTGGTCTTGGAACATTGTCAGCCACGGGCATCAGCAACCGCTTGTGATACAGTGTGGGGACATCCCCCGACCCCCCCTCTGTATCATTATGGTGGAGACCGGGTCCTGTATCATTTTGGTGGTTGAACAGGGATTCACTTCCAGCACATCAGCACCAGAAAAACCGACAATGCTGCCAGCTGGGGTGAAGAATGAAGATCCCCCCCCCCACAGCCACAGGTGCCATTGACTGGTCTACCAACCCATGCATTGGAACTACAACCCAGGTACCGGATCACAGCCTAACATCAAGAATGTCATATCTGCTGCTGAAGGTGTCGAACTTTTGCTAAGAACTCTCTCTTCAACCTATAACTTGGCTGCAGTTTCTTAGTGCTCTGCTTGAGAGGATCAAAGACTCTCTCTGTATCTTTAAACCAAAAGGACACTGTAAACCAGCGCAATGCTTTAACTATGACTTCAAGTTGCAAAAATAACATTTTTCGCTAAAAAAAGTGCTGTGATATCTCAACCTGTGATCATCATTGTTTCGGACCAGCCACACAAAAAAAATCAATATCGGGACATGCCAATTTTGGCCTATGTCAACAGTACTACTGGCCATACCACGTGCACTGTGTGTTATGTCACAACAAGTCCTCGCTATGTTCCTGCAACTTCTAGAAGCAGACTCGCTGATATGTCGCTATCTTCTGCATCACCTCCCATACCATGACTCCAGGAAGAAAAAGAAGCCAAGTCAGCAGAGAAGATAACAGAAGACCCAAAGAAGACAAGATTTCCTGAGGTAATGAAAACAAAACCAGAGACTCTGAATTTCACATGCCCAATGTCAATTTGGGGCATTTCAGAATATTTTGCATGTATATGTTGTAAACAAAAAAATATATATGTATGTAGTACACTATAACTCTCTTATTGCTGTGTCATTATTGTAAAATGATACAATTTTAAGTGTGTCTATCTTATTGATATGGTTAGGAATAATTTTTACAAGACCAAAGCCAAAGGGGTAGAAATGTCAATGTTAGATTTGATACAGTAATGTCTATCTCAGACGTTAATATGAAATGTTACAAATGACTGTATTGATTTAAATACAATAATTCCTAGAGTAGAGAACATGCAACACGAACAGCATGTTATCTTTCATTTATATTGAGATTTTCTCATGTGTTGTTCCATACCAAATCAGAGGTATCGAAATGCTCTTGGCTAAATTTAATGAAATGGTAGCACATTGTGTAATCAAAGCACAATGCGATGCTTATTTTCAATTGTCACAGTTTGGTCCTCAAACACGGGTTCATGGGAAGCCCCCAATATATAGGGAATTGGACAAACTGGGGAGTGTGATGACTCCAACAATCAATAATGCACTGACCTGTGGTCACATTATTGGCTCAAACAAGGGTTTGATTTGGGTTAACCTCATTAATAGCTGGACATGCCAGGCAAGAAATGTAGGTTAACACAGGAATTCCTCTCAGAGGAATTTCACATTCACGCGTACTAGGATAGACATGTTTCATGAGCAAATGCATTCCGGTCATGTATTCATGATACTGATAACCCATAAACCAAAATGTGGAGTGACAAGGATTTCAAACATTAACATTACTCCTAATTTAATTCATCACTCTACAGATGTATGTTTGATCTTGCATAATTACTCTTACTAAATTACCATCAAAATCCAATTGGTCAGGATCAATACATGCAACTGTCAGTGATTTATTTCATTATCATCACATTTTCACACATTTCGCCTTGTTCATGCACAAAAGAAATGGTAATCAATGGGAATATATGTACAACATTCCTCTGTCGTTAGGAATGACATCATTCTGTCATGTACTTGTACACTGGTACGGTACACCAGTTGTGTTATGCTAAAGGAGTAGCAAATCAACCTTCCATTATTCACAAGTCAACTTGTCCCAATGGCAAGTATGAAAGCCAAGATGTATTTTGAATCATCGGTACTGATCAACACACAGAGCAGATAGTCATGTACATTTAGTATATGTTAAACTCTTAGGCACAAGAGTATATAAACTTTGTCAGATTAGGAATTCATGATAACTTTTCCCGTAGGAATTGTATGTTTAGCTACAGGCATTGCTAATTCACTTGTTATAATTGGTAATGCATATTGCTGTTCGACAGAACATCTTTATGTAACATCACTTACTGTATGCTAGAATAGTTCACATACTTTGCATTATTCCATTGCTTATACTGTAGGCATTGTACATGTATAATCTGTGTATGATGTTATACTCATATTCATTAAGATATGTATTAATTCTATTTAGATGCTGTCATACTTATATAATCTGATGTTGTAATCTTCAGATGTCAACTAATGTCATCATAGCTGCGTTGTTGTTCCTGATTTTATTACAAATCAGCATTTTATCTTCTAGATAATGTTTAGGATTGTCAATTCACAAAAAAAAAATTTCTGTCTGTCTTTAGAATATATGTGTAGCTATATATTTATATATGTAGTTTCTCAGCTTATTTAGCTATTGCTTAGGCATTGTTGTTGTACTTCTACAAATTTAAAACATACAGTACCTTATTCCTTACACCGTTACATCTGGAAATGTGACATGATCATGTAATTCACATATATATTGATCTGTGTATTTCCATCACAACCTACATCAGTGATGTAATACTTTACTCTCTACAGACATATATCCATCACATTTTCACTAGTGCCAGCTAGTTCATTTACATTATGGCACCTGATCTTGCAGTAAATACAGACTTAAGCAGTGTATCTTGATCTTTACACATTTTGTATTTCTGTCATCTACATTCCAGTTATATTTCTTGCAATAACTAAATTTTCTCCGACTTAGCCCATGAGGCCGGAGCCTCATTCTGAATGCCAGAGGGATATGTTATGGAGTAGGAAAGTGCATATTTGTGACTTAACACATATTTCAAGGAATATTTCACATTTCATATTTCACAAATTTAAGCTCAGTTTCAGGCATGTCAGACTGAACAATTAATGACTTCTCATAATTGATGACACCCGACAACCAGTCATCCTGTCACACACATATAGGCTTCTCTCCCAGTTTAATCAGAGAACAGTACACCAAACCATTATAAGGTCTATTTTAAGTCTGTGTAAACAGAAATAGTGTCACAGAATGACTTATGTGTTTAGTCTTTATGAGGAAATGGTAGAACACAATTAAAACATGTTATTTTATGAGACTCCGCATGTATATATAAGCACTGTCCTCCAAATAGGACTTGTAGGTCAGTCTATAACTGGATGTATGTCAGGTCAGACTTGGGATTTTCCAGAATACTTTCATCCAGTAAAATCTGGCAAAACTTATAAAGTCAACATATAACTCTGATGTAATTGTGACCTTCTTTGGGTTATCCAATAAGGTTTAGCTTTTATGACGAATGCAGAAATATGGATATATACGTCTCATATGTCACGTGAAAGCTCTGTAACAAAACTATCTGTAGTGCGCACTGAGAGTCAGAGTGAGTCAGGGAGACTGGGCGGCTCTCTCAGAGAGAGAGAGACTGTTCCAGACCGCTTGCTATTGAATAAAGGCTTCTGTCATCAATTTGGTCTTGGAACATTGTCAGCCACGGGCATCAGCAACCGCTTGTGATACAGTGTGGGGACATCCCCCGACCCCCCCCCCCTCTGTATCAATATACTTATATCTTTTATCAAGTTTATAAATTTATACATTTGCAATATAACATATAACTGAATATATAAGTTTTTCTATACTGCCTCAACATTTATTAATAATTTGGTCAGATGACATCACAAAATGATTAATTTCTTTAACAATGCTACATTACCACATTTCATCTTCTGGATTACTCCTTGAATTACTATTTCAAGAAAAGTTTGGTATATTGGAGTCGAAACAATATTACAATGAAGGAATTAAAGTTCAAACAACAACAATTACTGCTAAACACTTGGTGGGTGGGTGGGGGGTATGAGAATAATTGTACACCTGCCACAGCAGGGGATCTCCCCCAGTGACCCATGACAAATCAGGTACCCAAGCACAGCCGACCTCCAGAGATCAGGAAAATGGGCTGGCTGGAGTTTCACAATGCCTGTGAATACAATAAGAGCCTTAAAAAAATTCAATAAATAGCCTAATTTTCGAGCTTTGATTTTCAAATTTGAGATTTAAACAGATAAAATCTTTTTGAGTATATGCTGTAAAAATTAAATCAGAAGTACTAACAGGAATAAAATGTGCCGTGGCCAAAGAACGGCAAAATTTAAGGTACTGATTTCATATTAATGCAAATAACTTTAAAAAAAAAAATCAAAATATAGATCTAATTCAGGGTAAACAATTGAATCTTGATTAAATAAAGTTATATATAAAGTTATGAACAGGCTAATGCAAACCAATGCAAAGGGATATACATCAGATATAATGCTTGCAAGCTGGACCGTTACTTTTCAAGTACATGTGTGACGTATATGTACAAATCAAGCACTGAACGTTTTGAAACATCACTGCTGATATATGTCATGGATGCACACAACACAAAAATGATTGTGGGTGCACCACCAGTCTTGTGTACGAGAAAACAAAGATGTATGGAAATTTCAGGCAGATACTTCATACCGCTGTGTGCACAGATGCATGAAACAAATAGAAAATCGGTAGTCGACAAACGACAACGAATCTCCCCTGAAGTCAGAGTGGTACGGGTGAAGTGACGTATGGATGGAGTGGTATGTCATACCACTGCATAATAAAGTAAACTAAAACTCTGAGAAAAGGGCATTAATTTCATTCAATGAAAACACCTGCTGCCACCTATCTGGTCTAGTAGAAAACACTCCAAGATAGATGAACATGCCGAAACTCAGGCCAATTAATTGTCCCACTTGCTTTCTTTTCACCCAATGCACATGTATGGATGGACACTACATGAAAACATTTGCAGATGGCGCCAACAGTCTTGAGCACAAGATGGAGGAGTCCAAGATTTATGGATATGCACAATTTCAGGCCAATAATGCCAATCAATCCTGAGAAAAGGGTATTTATTTATTCTTAAAAAAAAAAAAAAACATAAGGAAGTTGGTGCCACCTGTCTGGTGTACGTTGCAACTTTTCAGGATGGATAAACATGCCTAATTTCAGACCAATACCTTGACCCACTCCTGAGATATGAGCAATTTTCACCCAGAGCACATGTACGGATGGATGTCAATCGAAAACAATTGCAGATTGTGCCACCAGTCTTGGGAACAAGAAAGAGGAGTCCATGATCTATGGATATGCACTATTTCAGGCCAATACTGCAAATCACTCCTGAGAAATGGGCATTAATTTATTCTACAAAAATGGAAAGGTAAGTGGCGCCACCTGTCTGTTTTTTTGGGAAAACTTTCCAAGATGGATAAACATGCCAAATTTCAGACCAATACCTTAAGCCCAGCAAGGAGAACTAAACTGAACTTAAGAGCCCTGAGAGTTTTCAGAGCTAGAGACATTCATGAGGTGTCCACATGCAGCCTTGAGGGGAATGGCACCACTGAGGTGATCACATGCAGCCTTGAGGAAATGGAGCTGAACTGACCTTATGCCTTCTGGCAAACTAAGTGTGCACTAATTGAACTCCTGACCTGTACCTGGATGCACTGAGTGAACTCTTGACCTATATCTGGCTGCACTGATCGAATTCTTGACTTGTTGCATAATCTGAAAGTTGGCAGTCTGTCAAAGCTATAAATAGACACAGACAAAATTTTGGCCTTTTGCCAAATCTGAAACAGTTGGCAGGCTGCCAAGCTATTTATAGATACAGACACAACCTTGGCCAGTTGGTAAATCTGTTTACAAATACTGAAGACTTTGGGGAAAATGCCTTTTTCAAGCTGACATATAAGACTTTTTATCAAAATGTTTAGAATAACAAAAGATGCAGTCCTTTCATTGTAAAAGGTCCAATAACTCTGCCAAAAATCGTTCAAGTAAACTTGAACAAAGACCATCTTAGGATAATTTTTCTGCAATGTTACAGAAGTCATAACTGAAACAACATGACAGCCCTAAATTTGATAACGACTTATTAATTGCTACAAGAGTAACTTCAGCTCTCTATGACTCTATCAAAAATCTATTCTTATAAAATTGAGAGAACTTAAAAAATTCTTGTGAAAACAGAAACCATTGAGCTTCAGTTTCATAATGAAACGGGTGTTTGTCCATAAAGTAAACAGGTTGGTGAAGGTGGCACCATAAAACCTCAATTTCTAACACGAGTCATGCTGCAACATGGACACAAAACTAAGCCCCTGTTGTTTCTGAGATTCTTATGTGAGTGTGCTCGCTTTTCCAAATGACCGATTTCAAATTCCAGTAACTCAGCCAAAATTAGCCAAAATGGAACCAAATGAACAAACTTAAGAGCACATATCCTTGGAATCATTTTTGTTTAAATTTTGAACATTTTGGCTCAATGATTTCAGAGAAGATATTCAAAGTTTTCCCAGCTTTTTTTCATAAAATGTAAAATGGTGCAGGTGTCTACAAAAAGCTGTATCCCAGAACATTTGATAAGCGACTGATTTTTGTGTAAATTTTAGGGATGCTAGCTCCTGCTGTTCCTGAGAAATTATGGGTTAATGTACTGATAACCTATGACCCATGACAATAAGGTGGATGCAGGTTGCGCCACCAATACATAAATTTCAGATATTTCATATGTGACCAAAATTTGCAAAAAAAAATGGTGATGATAGACCCAGAGGTTCTGCAATTGCAATTTTAGTATGCTTTTTTTGGACAGATGATAGTTCAACCTCCTGTAACTTGGCTAAAAATCACTGAGCTTTAATCTTTCAAACAAACTTGAGAGAAATTGTTCAAGGAATCATTTCTGTAAAATACTGGACAATTTGGCTGAACAAATTTTCTCTACCTTCAACAATTCTCATGTTAAGTGAGCAAATATTTTTCCTGATTTTTTATGATAGGCATTATGTTCAGGCACATAACTTCAAGAAATGACATAATACTGACATGATTTCTGGTATGTACATAGGAAATAAATAGAGGGATATTTATTTCAAATATGACCAATATCTGATAAGTGGTTTTGATAATACGCAGTCTTCAAGTGT
Organism: Sipunculus nudus; assembly: GCA_026874595.1. Classification (NCBI taxonomy): domain Eukaryota; kingdom Metazoa; phylum Annelida; class Sipuncula; order Golfingiida; family Sipunculidae; genus Sipunculus; species Sipunculus nudus. The sequence goes on along the minus strand of CM049306.1, from coordinate 43,995,388 downwards.
GAAAATGGGGTTTTAATGGAAAATTTATGTTTTTTCTTAACATCTCAAAGGAACAATGTTGTAGTGACCCAATTTTTGGTAAAGTAGGAGATTCTGGGGACATTTAACTCTGTGACAAACTTCAGATTCGTAGGTCTAATGGTTTCATAATATGCTCCGTTAATGGAAGTCCAGATGGTTGGACACTTGGAAAAAGGACCATGACTATAGCTCAGATGACTTATAAGTCAGCAGAGCTAAAAAATTATGAACCTCATAACAAAATTCATAATTTGTCCTCAAACTTCATACGGGAGTTGTTTCAACCAGTTCTTAGACAAGTTAGAACACTGGTGACTATGACCTGGATCATCAAAGTCAAATCAGCAGCACAAATGCTCTTTGTTTCTAGGATTTCTTTTAAATTGGTAACTTTTGAATCTCTATGTATTCTTTCCTCAAATTTGATACACAAGTTGTTTCAACCAAGTTCTCCAACAGGATGGAAAACTGTTAACCTTGACCATCATATTCAAGGTGGAATGAGCCGGAAATTGAAATTTTTTGTGAACATTAACTTTTGAACCGTGCAATATAAAACTATTTTCATAAAATTTGATACATGAATTGTTTCTGGGTCACTGCTCGGTCCTTCCTAAAATTTTTCAAGAACAATTTATCTCAATAATATACAAAAGGATAGACAAAAGAAAGAATACTTTTATGAACAAATTTAAATGTCCTTTATAAATTTCAGATAAATATATATTTATAATTTAAAATCAGAGAAAATGTATACTTAATATTCCCTATTTAAACACCTTTTACCAACTGGAAACAACACCTTAAAAAGATGCAGCTTTGATTTAAGCAGTCTTTCATGGCCTTAATTTGAATTTTTACATTGTTACAGATATCTGTGTACCAAATTAGAAGGTATTTCTGAAATATATACAAGTAAAAAGCACAGACACCAAGTCATGTAAGGGTATGTTTATTAACAGGTAAGACCTTTTAATATTAAATATAGTAAGCACAGAAGTGTACATGGCATCCATGGTATTCTTTTCAAAATAAATATCAATACTAAATAACACCCTTCAGCTGATGAACCTTCAGTATATATACTTACACAATGTTTTGTGTGGATTTCTCTAGCTATTTCAAACATATATCTAACTAACAGTTTCAACAGTAAACAATGTGTCTTATTCTTTCAATATCACTTTCTATATGTTCCCTTTTATTAAACACCAGTCAATAAAAGTTGGTTGCTCTGGCAACATTCGATGCCCCCTAGCAACATTCTATGCCCCCCTGAGGTTGCGGTCTAAGTTTTATGATCCACTATGTAGCATGCACAGAAAACTATCAATTTTGGCAGTTATGAATAGGCATCGTACATGCAGACACAACCAGGTCAGTTAAGGCAACATATGCCCAGTGCCCATAGTGCTTCATAAAGCATGTTACCCATGATGGACTGCCTTAAGCCAGTCTCCCATCCACAGATTTTTCCGGCTTATTTTTTGCCAGGATTGTAGATGTGAAGGTGCTGAAGAACAGATTTTTTTTAAAATCAAGCATGAAAGAAATCTGTTGCAAAAAGCACCGATAGTGTCAAGGATTTTCTGGCTGTTTGTTTTCCGGCCTATAAATTTAGCAGATGCGAGGACGGAACCAAAAAAAAATCTGCAAAAAAAATCGGTAAATGGGAGGCCGGCTTTACATAAAAACATGAGACTCATCCCTGCAATATCCAAACTGCACAAGTTTTACAGCAAGATATTATGAGATGCTGATACAAGATAATGATCTGCAGAATAAATACCAGCCATTGTGCATACAGCCAACAGTAATACACAAGCAATGCTACAAACACACTATAAGAGATCCGCTGTGCTGAGATGAACTAAAAAGCCCAGATTTGATTGGTTGTGACAGTCCTCTCTACACACGTGTTTGAGTAAGTAGAATGTTTATGGCGCTCCACATCACAGCATGAAAAGACGACAATGACCTCTACTTGGCTTTGCCCTGGTTCGCGACCTTCGCCACGGCGGCCTGGACTTGCTCTTCACTTGCAAGGTAGTAATGTTTTATGGGTTTCAGATTGGCATCGAGCTCGTACACCAGCGGGATACCTGCAAGCAATAAGATGAGATGAAAACACTTTTAGATAAATCTAACCATTGTAGTCCAGTTCATAGGTTTTCATTCAGAGTTAAGAAGCTAAGCCACAATTTAGTTATATAGTTTGCCACCAGATGTCACCCTAAACAGACAAATACAAGATATTGGAGGTTTTGTATCAAATTATTTTATTTTTCTGTTGGGTATTAACCAGCCCCATAGCTCGGAGGATATAGGTTGCAGTGACATGATTTCAAGTTCTAAGGAGAATTTTATTGACCTCCCTGAATTTTTAGCTCAGCTGACTATAAGTCATCTGAGCTATAGTCATGGTCCATTGTCCGTCGTCCGTCCGTCTGTCTGTCCGTCCGTCCGTCCGTCTGGATGTCCGTCCGTAAGACTGGCACGTTTCGACACCGTTGGACCTATGAATCTGAATTTCGGCATACAGTTAGATGTCCCCATAATCTCCTACCATGCCAAAAATTGGGTCAATAGAACTTCGTTCCTTTGAGATATTAAGGAAAAACCTCAATTTTTTATTAGAAATTTATTTTCACACTTCAGGACTGCCTAATATCAAAACCACTCATCTGGTTTTCTTCATATTTACCATAAATATTCCTCTATATAGTTCCTATGTACATGCCAGATATTAAGTCAGTATTATATAATTTAAAAAAGTTATGGGCCCAAACATAATGGACTTTGTAAAAAAATCAGGAAGATATTTGGTCACTTAAGACCAAAAGTGTTAAAGGTAGGGACTTTTTTCCAGTAATACAACTTTAATTAATCAAAATTTAATTGTATACCAAAAATAAGATCAAAATTTGTTAAATTTTTTTATATATTGGCAAAAATATAAAATTGGTACCTTAAATTTTGCCCAACTTTGGCCATGGCACGTTTTTTTCCTGTAAGTACTGTGGATTTAATTTTCACACCATGTATACATAAGGATTTAATCTGTTAAAATCTGAAATTTGAAAATAAAAGCTGCAAAATTAGGCTAGTTATTGAATTTTTTGGAGGCTCTTGTTGTATTCCCTTACATTGTCGAGCAGTCCACTTTGATGACTGTAGGTCATTCAGTGCACATCTCTATGCTCCCCAGGCTGTTGACATAATTTTAGATGTCCCCAAAATCTCCTACCATACCGAAAATTGGGTCATTAGGACTTTGTTCCTTCGAGATATTAAGGAAAAAAAACTCTGTTTTCCATAAAAAAAAGCCATTGTTACACTTCAAGGCTGCCTAATATCAAAACCACTAATCTGTTTTTGATCGTATTTAGTATTCACATTCTTTTATACATTTTCTATGAACATACCAAAAATTAGGTCAGTATTGGGTATTATTTTGAAGTTATGGGCCAAAACATAATGCAATTTTTTTAAAAATCAGGAAATATATTTACTCACATGAGAATTGCTGAACCTAGAGACTTTTTTTCAGGAATATAACTTTATTTAATCAAGATTCAATTGTTTACCCAAAATTAGATCTGAATTTTGCAAATTTTTCAAGTTATTAGCATAAATAAAAAATCAATACCTTAAATTTTGTCCAACTTTGGCACTGTTGATTTAATTTTCCCAGCATATATGCATAAGGATTTAATCTTTTAAAATCTGAACTTTCAAAAGAAATTGATTGGAATGAATAGCTTTTATTCATGTTTTCATACACCATGTCAAGTGTTGTTTACATCTAGCCCACCTAGTAGTACAGCCTTCACTTGCATTATGTAACCCACCCCAGGCAGCTTACCTTGGCCCAGCTTGGCCACTACTAGCAGGCTTCCCCTCTGACCTGCACTCACCCCCCCCCCCCCCAGCTGGTGCATAAACTAGATGAATGTTATAATTTTTCTGTATTTTATTTTATTCTTGGACATGCTACATTTTAGATTTTGTATTGAACCACCAGGGTTACAATGATTAAAGTGTACATTTAATTGTGTCCACAAAGTGGTGTATTGCTGTGAAAGTGTGGATGTTCATGAGATAAGTAATTCCTTACTTCAGAAGAGTAAAAACTTCACCAGGTGTGAAATTGACTATTAATTCCAGTAATTAATTAAAACTGGGATAATAATTAGCACAATGATATTGTTTGTCCCTCATTCAACCAACAGTGTGTATACTTTATTTGAAAAGATGTTTTATTTTATCAAATTTACTTTTATTTTATTTTGGTGAATAAAATTAAGCATGTCCTGAAAACTCCAATGTGCAAAACTTTTTAATAGTGATTCAAGGAATATTCTTGTTGATGCCATGTTGTGGCATTATTTTCTTTTAAAATCAGTTTAAACATTCATGATTTAAAAATAATAAAATATATGTGTATGCATAATATGACCCAATGTTTTTTACTCTGTTTATATAATGATTGCAACTTTTGCAACAATTCTAATATTTTAACTTATATTTTCAGGTTTTTAAATTAAAAATTTATAAACCTGTAAATAAAAAAATGATTCAGATAAAAACTTCTTAATGGAAAAAGTGGATCTGCTTAAAAAAATAGGATTATATATAAACTTAAATGCATTATTCTCTTGAAAGTGAAATAAAGGTATTAGTCCATTCTGTCCTGTTGCCTGTCCATCTGTAAATTTTTGTATGCAACACAGTATCTCAAAACTTTTACTGTTTTTCTTCATGACAGTCTTGTCAGAGTATTAGTTTGCAATCATATATTTAGAACTTTACTATAACCAAGTAGGAGGGCCCCTTTCCTCTTAGCTTTTCATATTCTTATATAAATGAAAAACATTACAATAGAATATTTCTACATCCACCTTCGTGCTGCCCTCACTTTTCCTTTCTCCGAACCCCATCCCAAAGTCAGCCTCAGTAAGCAAGAACAAGATTAATCAGATATATTCATACTTTAATATTTTGTATAACTATTCGTCCATAGGTACCTATGTACATGCCAGAAATTATGTCAATATTGTGTAATATGTAGACATAGTGGGCACACTTTAGATCCTTCAACAAATAGCCTTATCATCATTCTACTACTGCTTATTACTGCTGTCATTGCATTCATATTTGCTCAAATATATCACAATTTTCAACCCCTCCTAAATAAATAAAAAATAAACCACTTTATTTGACTCTATTAATCCATCAGTCAGGTAATTTCAGTTATCATTTACTCACATATTACATTCCTTTATAATAGCCCAACATGTACATGATATTCATAAGCTTTATCGACTCGATATAGTATCACAGTGGAGAAACATTTATAGTCCAATCACAATCAGCTGAGCGCCGTGACCCATGGGTCCCTTGTTTAAATAGACGTTTCTAGGTCCAGCAAATATGATTTATGCCTTGCTAAAAGGACTATTGGACAGCTTACGGACAAAGTGTCATTGCTTTCAGTCAGCTCAGTTAAAACTCCTAGCTTATTTTTCTGATTTCCTAAAAAGACCATTATAGAAAAATCTTTGGTCAAAGAGCAAACACTAGCCTTTTATTAGGAGTGAAAGGATTAATTTATGTATGTCATAATGTGTATTAAATATCTTGTAATGAACTTGTATGTTTAGTGTTTTCATGGGAAATGCTAACCATCTTCATACTATCAAGCCTCTGGCAGCTATGCATTCAGAGACCTTGATTCTGCAAGCCATTCTGATGTTAATTAATGATTAATGATATCAAGACTGACTTGTGTGAACTTGTTTTACACAACAGCCGGAGCATGTCTGTTTCTATTTTGAGATCAAATTTTTAGTACTGCCAGGAGGGCATCAAGAATTTTAACAATCACATACGGCCATATAAACCTTTCTCATTTCTAGTACGTCTTATGCTCAGATGACGTGCGAACAGTGTTGTTTACATTTGGTTTGTTGAATTTGATTGTCAGTTTTGATTTTGGCCCAAAGACTTGCAGGCTTGTTTATTATTATTCATGAAGCAGATGCTAGAGCAGGCCTCCTAATGCTTTGCCTTCCATGGCTTGACAGAATGAAGATGATGATAACAGTTGATAAGCAAAGACCTTTTGCCAAGATGAAAGATGCATATTGCATATCATAAGTAAATTTGCAAAATCTAACTGGTTTAACCTTTTCCTGTTTATATTTATTTTGGATTTCCGACATATTCTTACACTATTTAAATTTACACTTACAGCAATAACTTTTCAAGTTTTTTTAGCTCAGCTGACTGTAAGTCATCTGAGCTATAGCGATCACCCTTTGTCTGTCTGTCTGTCTGTCTGTCTGTCTGTCTGTCTGTCCGTCTGTTAAACTGGCACAAATCGTAACCACTGGACCTAGAAACTTGTAACTTGACATTCTGAGAGGTCCATGCAAAATCTCCTTGGAAACCAGAAATTAGGTCTCTAATACCCATATCCTTCAAGCTATGGGGCCCCAAAGTACCCCCAAGAATAGTAAAAAATTTCATACAAAAACTTCAATATCTCAATAACTTCAACACTGATGTTCATGATTTTTGGCATACATATTGATCATGAGGTGTTCAATCAGTTTCTGCAGACTGGGTGCGCCACCTCTATTTTTTTCAAATTTTTACGAAATTTTTTCTCTATTTTTTGAGACCTTTAAAGATGTTGTTATCTGTCAACAGGGTACAAATCATAACAACTTGGACCTAGATTCTTCATTCTTGTAATGCCAGGAGGCCCATGAAAAGTGTCTGTGGAAACCTGAAATTAGGTCTGTTTCCCATATCCTTCAAGCTATAGGACTCCGAAGTATCCCTCAGAATAATGTAAAATTTGATACAAAAGCTGAAGTATCTGAACAACTAATGCAGAGATCACCATGATTCTTTGCATGGATATTGATTGTGGAGTGTTTCATCAGTTTCTGCAGACTGGTGGTGCAACCTATACTTTATTCAATTTTTCGAATTTTTTTCTCTATTTTTGAGACCTTTAAAGATGCTGTCATCTGTTAACGTGGCACAAATTGTAACAACTGGACCTATAATCTTCATACTTGTCATGCAAGGAGACCCATGAAAAGAGTCTGTGGAAACCTGAAATTAGGTCTCTGTTACCCATATCCTTCAAGCTATAGGACTCGGAAGTATCCCTCAGAATAATGGAAAATTTAAAAGCTGAATTATCTAAACAACTAATGCAGAGATCACCATGATTCTTTGCATGGATATTGACCATGTGTTTTTGCAGACTGGTGGAGCCACCTGTATTTTTTTACGCATTTTTTCTCTATTTTTTAGATATATAAATACAGACACAATCTTGGCCTGTTGGTTAATCTGTTTAATGCTTCAGTTGAATGGGTATATACTACCATTCAGATGATAAAATTTACTTGTGTGAATCTCTTCCCAGTCAGCTGAGCATAATGACTCATGGGTCACTTGTTTTGCATTTTTATCAAATTTTCAACAGTTCCCAATAACAGGGTTTGCTGAAGATTATTAAAAATCATGAAACTTAAAAAAAAAAGTGCAATATTTTTGTCCTGAAAGAATCTATACATATCATGGCACTCTAGTTGCCCATTTTGAGTGCTCTTTAGGGGCTTGTAAACAGTAAATGGTTAAAAGTTTCTTGTGACTGCCTTTACTTGCTCCAATAAGAACTGGGACTTGGGATATGCATTTTAGATGTACAGTCTTTTCATATATATAATTATCTGCATATCCACCCACATTCCTAAAATAAACCAAGGCTCCAAAAATTCAAAAGTGAGCCAGATGCATTGGGTAGTTAAATATGATATAAACCTTGCAGCAGATCTGATCACTCAGACAAAGATATTAGACTTAGTGTAGGCTAGCTTATTTACTTGTGTAATAATGGTAAAGATGACGACCCAACAAGTGAACAGTCGATTGTATGGGGAGCCAGGGTCATCATCACATGTGGTCATGGCTATAGGGACAATATGTATTACACTGGCAGCAAAGCGTAGAAGAATACAAGGTTCCAGAAAACAAAGGACAACGCTCAGCCAAATTCAAAGAAACAAAAGACATTGTGAATCACAAGAGCTCAACCAGTTTTGAAATGATTTGGTGCACATATATGTATCAACGTTTTGTAGGCCTGAACGTAACCAGTACAAACTTTATTTGTTGGCATGGATGTACCTCTGCAATTACCAATGGACTTTAACTTTTCTGTTTCACACATGTACTGACTCACTTAAAGTAAGTCCTCTGTTGTGGCCTCTGGGTTTGCTTCAAGCTATACAGGACATGAGATAAATCATAGGAATTTGTCAGGAACACCGGAGGGACCAAAGCCAAGTACAGTTAAATTTAATAGGTATCCTCCTCATAGACAATATGTAATGAACCATATTTCTATTCTATATTTTGTATATATGTACCTAAGTTATAAGGAATTAAGGATATATTCACACATTTACTCATGTAAGTCTTTTTTATTGTGGATGCTGCATGACTGAATCTGCAACTCATAAAACATGTAACACTTGTCATGGATCAGATAACTCATACTAATTTATAATTTTTACAAAACCAAGTTACTGACCTGTAGGGATGTTCAGGCCCATGATTTCTGCATCAGACATGTTGTCAAGGTACTTCACCATGGCACGTAGACTGTTGCCATGGGCAGCGATCAGAACTTTCTTCCCTTGCTGTTGTTATGAAAACAAAAAATGTACTAAGTGATTCAGTAATCCTGATAGCAATAACAGAAATTTAAAAACTAAAAAAGTAACAATGCAATGTAAAAATATTCACCTTGTTGGTCATTTCAAAGATGCATACCGGTAATACACAAAAGAGCCTGCACTATGCATAAATGTATTTATCCATCAACTGATGTAAAAGGAACAATATGAATTTGTTGGCTCTGTCACCCCAGGTGGTTGCACTTGGTGGACCCATGAGTTGATCTGGTATTCTGTCTCTGCACTTTAAATGACTGTATTAACAGAGCCATTTAATTGTTTGATTTTATTTAATGTTAATTACTGAGCATTTGGTTAAATTAAAAACACCTAGCAATACAAGCTGGCTAAATACAGAACTCAGGTATCATTAGTTTGAAAGAAATAGTTTAGTGAAAATAAATTTAATTGATATGTTATCCTTTATAAATGAAAGTACCAAAATCTCAGGAACAATCTGGTCAAACCAGTATGGAAGAGCACGACCCACAGTGTCCTTCAGACATTCACATTTAGGGATGAGGTTCCTGTCAACCAGCTGAAAAGATAAAAAGTATTACAGCGTGTTGATATATGATGAAAGTACAGTGAGAGTGCATAAGATACCTGTTGTATGTCTTGTACCCTTAAATTGCTCACAGGGTATAGTTAATCTTCATGAAAAAGGCCACAGAGCAGTACATATTAAGTAGATATCATATGACATAGGTTATTTAATATATCAGTGTTCTTACAGCATGCTGGGGGTGGGGGGAGGTAACACTGGTACAATACAATACAATACAATACAATACAAATTTTATTTTAAGCAAGTTTTATGAAATACAAACATTAGCCAAAGACTATTATCACTGATTTTAAACATAAGATAAGTGAAACAACGAATGATATTTATGATAAATGCACCTGCTACAAAGAATAAATGTACATAACATGTTTCTGTCATACATAAACACATAATCAACCTCATCCACAGCTGCAAATGAGGAATTTATAATAAATATGATTAGGAAATGATGATGATGCTAAAATGATAGGATTAAGAGCCCAGATGGCTGAAAACTGGTTGTCCATATTAGATTACTCTGCACTTACCACATACTTTGGGTATTACACCAGTATATTTACAGCATCCCTGGGGCATTTATTATGTACAAAATTCTTGGCATATGAAACTGTAAATGAAACTGGTGTACTTGTATAATAACATGGCCATAACATTGTGCATATTTGGGGTATAACAGTAGTGCACTCACAAGATACAAGACATTGAGGCATTACATAAGTGTACTTAGAGCAAACTTGGTTTATTACACAGATTTACTTACAGCATACTTTGGGCATTAACAAAGTGTACTTACAGCATACTTGGGGCTTTACACAAGTGTACTTACAGCAAACTTAGGTTATTACACACAGTGGCAGATCCTGAAATTCGGGAACAGGGGGGCGCTAATATTTGGTTGGTGGCTAATGGATATTATTAAATCTAAGTTCTTAAAATTTTGTTTGGTAAATTTAATATATATATATATATATATATATATATATATATATATATATATATATATATATATATTTAGAAATATTTATTTTTCATTTCGTCTATTTTCACCATGCATCCCTTTAAGTTAATTACAGGTATATGGGGGAGGGTATGGGGATATTTTTTTTTTTTTTTTTTAATGTGCAATGTAAAGAGGACATTTTGAAGTACCTGTGACATAAAGTATGAGGATTTTCTGTTGGGGGTATATTAATATGTGGCCGGATTTCATATTTATATTTCCTCAAAATAAGGATATTAACTGGAAAGTAGATGTGCATTTTCACCATTGACATCAACATTCTACTTGAACACTTTTAACAATTATTTTACCACGAGAATTACTTTTGATAGATGATATTTTGCAAGTTATATATATAGATGTGCATTTTCACCATTGACATCAACATTTTATGTTTATAACTTGCCAAATATCATCATCTATTTAAGTACTATATAAATTTTTTTACCGGCTTTTCCTTAGGCTAACGGGAAGGCCGTGCCTCACTCACAGGCGAATGCAGTTTCAGGGTTCCTCGGTGGTATGACCCAGCAGAGTGTTATAACAGAGACACTTGTTATAGAAATATTTGGATGCTACCTTATAATATGGACTCAATCACAAAGCTGTTCATTAATATCCTAAACTTATGAATTGGAAAGTAATAAAATGTGGATAATTTAATAATATTATTTCTATGGAATTAAAAATTTTTGTGTAAAATGAAAATAAATTACAAATAAATGGGAAAAGAAATAGACGAAATAAGAGATGTTTCAGCTCGACCAGGGGGCGCGCGCTGCGGGCGCCCCCCCCCCCCCCCTCAATCCACCACTGACACAGATTTACTTAGAGCATACTTGGGGCATTACACAAGTGTACTTACAGCATACTTGGGGCACTAACAAAGTGTACTTACAGCATACTTGGGGTCATTGCCGGGGAAATGTTCACTGCTCTCATCCACTGGAGGAGGTGGGGTGTCATAGGAGCGCCGCCAGATCTAAAACACACCAACATACAGTAAATACACTGATCATTTCAGTGCAAGAACACCATCCGACCTATAATACACTGAAAAGAACATATAAATACTTAAAAGTAGAATAACCATAATTTTAATATGTGACCCATGAGTGTGACATCCAGGGTTTACTGTGTATGCAAATCATGAGCCTCATGAACGGTTTAAAAAAAACTGGTAGAAATAAACCTTTTAGGATTTGATAAGGGCACAGGGATGCAACAAGAAAGGCGTGAATGATCACTCTATCTGTGGGAGTTTAATTGCATGAGGACATGTATCAGCAAAGGTTAGAGCAGAATAACACTTTTTTGGGAACACACCCAAGTCCTCAAAACACAGGAGGATACAAACTAAAAAGAACATCACTTGCTCCTTAAGCAACGGTAGAACTGTGTGAGAGCTGAACAAATGGAAGGATTTATATGATTAAAAAAAGAAAGGTGATTAACCCCTACATAAACTAACCCAGCTGTCATTCAGAATGCCCTTAGGCCTAGAAAAGGTTGGTTAAGGCCAAACGGTTTTGTTTCTCACAAACTTTTTTTTTAAATCAGTGTGATTAGGCAAATATTTTCATGTTAGGTTTACCATAAATATTTCTTACTAGCTGATAAACCCGGTATACCGGGCTTTTTACCCGGGTCTGGGAGATATATTTTTACTGAGATATTGAATGTTGGCTCATTTTTTATTATAAATGTTAAAAGAAAATATAGATTTTTAGTGGGATACTCTTGGAATACGATATGTACAAATATTTTTTACTGCTATTTTGTGGCGCTGTGCTCGTGGCAAAAATCAAACCCCGGTATGTTTACCTTGAAGACCTGGTCAGTGATGGTTTACATTGCAAACTGGAATTACACGTGGAGGCATACAGTGTTTTGTTGATATCTGACTGGTTTCCAATGTTGGACGTATAAAGAATAGGTTGATGTGAGGAACTCATGAAAGATTAATGAAATGTACGTTGCAAGGAAACTATACCTGAAGAAAGAAACAGAAATATGCATACATCGTAAGTAGCAGAAGCGGACCCAGCGGGACTCCATGCAGTGGGTCCGTATCCCATTTTCAGCTACCGCAACCTTTTTTCTTCATATCAGACAAATTTTGAGCCCTGAAACCCCCGCCACCACCCAACCCCACCCCAAAACCAGCCTTGTTCCTGAAACTGGGCGGTTGAATTGGGTTTTGTCATTAATCCTGCTGGGTTGAACTCTCCATTTCATAAAGCGAGAAACATGTGTTTTTCTCTTTTACTGACCACGCACGTAGATCAAATCCCTCATTGAAAGCAAGCGTTATTCATATGAACAATAGTCCTTAGTGTTACAGGTTAAGTGACCACGATGCACGCATTCCGGTGATTGCCAAAAGCAGTTTGGCTGTGTTCGGTAAAAAAACTGAAAAATCACTCAAAATTATATGTATATTAAAAATTATTTATTTTCATATCACTGCGGGGATAATAACCTTTAAAATGATGCATGACACAATATTGTACACAACGCGGTTTTAGAGAACACTGCGCACCAATGTGGACCGAATTCCTTTTATAAGTATTAGATGATCACTTGACAAATTGATAGTAACATAATTGTTTTGTTAAATAGGTAAAAGCACAAATAAAAAAGGATTTTTTATCTAAATTTTGTTATTTTGTTTTCTTGAAAGAACTGTCTTAATGACTGGAGCTCAAGATATGAAATTTCTACTGAATATCAGGTGGTGGTGTGCTGGAGAATCTGGCCTTTTTAAGGCCAAAGTCTATTTTATATCAAAGTTCTTTTAAAGAGAGTATGGAAGAGCAAAAAAATTTTTGTAAAAAAATGTTGGTTTATCCTAGGTTATCCCTACAAGAGTTCTAACCTTGCTTGAATGTTGAAAGTAAATCTTAATGGGCACATGCAGTAAAGTGTTAGCATCAATTAATGCAGTTGACAGAACATGGGAGGTAGTGCCACCTGTGAGCCCTGATGGGAACTACTCTCAGTCCCAAACTGAACTTAAAAAGTTTTGATCCCATAAAAAAACAGGAACTTAAAAAATTCTTGCTGTGAAGCACCAATACTGATGGTTAAAACAAGTGATAAAGATTTCTTTTGGTTGAGGTAGCACTTCTATTTTTTAATGCTTACTTAACAAATTCTTAACAGAACTATGCTGACTTCATTTTAGACTGGGAATAAGTGCAAGGGTGGTAATTCAATAACTTCCAATCATTTAATATCCTGGTCTCCCCATAACTCATTGTCTACTTCACCTGCAGTTCCTGGGTGTATAATGAAACAACCATCCCAACTGCTGTTTCATATAAATGAGGAACCCGCCCTTCCAATATCATCCACTAATTTGTGAATGTTACATAGCCTACTCAATAAGAATGCAGAGGACTCACTACAGGTGGGGGCCCAGCCAAGAAAATTACTTAAAATAACTTAAAATCTACTGAGATTTAAACTCAGAATTTTCCAGCTCTCGAGTCCTGTGCTCTATCATTAGAGCATTGAAGTCTGTCAGATTGAGTTTAAGTACAGTGAAACCTGTGTTATGAGACCGCCCATGGGACTTGCCATAAGTGGTCTTCATTCACAGTTTGTTTTATATATAACACAGATGGACTTTCAGACAGTTTACACTATTGTATAATATATAAATGGTAACAGACCATCCTACCTTAACTTGTTCTTCTCCGTGTTTGGCTGCTGTTTCTGCTTTGTTCAGTCCCTGCAGAGCCCCATACATACGTTCATTGATCCGCCAGTGTCTGCGGACTGGAATCCAGTGAAGGTCAAGCTCGTCTTGAATAAGATAGAGGGTCTTGATGGCACGCTTCAGTACGCTGGTAAACGCTATATCAAAAGTATAACCTTTCTCCTTCAACATCTGTAAAACATCAAAACCATTATTTATGGTAATGATACAGATATAGACTCAATGATATAAACATAGATACTATGTAAATACTGTGAAATCTTGCTGCTGTGACCACCTGTGGGACCAGCCAAAGTGCTCTTGTTAGCAGGTGGTTTTTTGAAGATTTACTTTAGTCTGGGACAAAAAAAAGTGGTCGTCTCAGCAGGGTGGTCATGATAGCAGGGTGGTCATCAGGTGATATTTCATTGTATAGTTAAATACATTTATACATTATAATTGCACTGTTCTATATCATTATCAAGATACTGAGGTTTGCTTTATTTTTACAATGGTTTCAAATATGTGATATACATGACAAGGATATTAATGGAACCACTCTAAATTGCTGACACATTAAAATCCAAGAACACTGTCCCATCCCTGTCCTGCACAATACAATTCATAAACAAATGTATTCTGTATAGGTTATCATGAGATCCTGAAAGTGGACCACTAGTGTAAAATTTAACAAGAGCTCTGCAACGTGCATAATACGCCCAGCAGGTATTTGGTGATCTCTGACCTCATTAAATATGCATGGATTTTGCTGGTATTCAAACGAAGGCAAGATACTTTATTCATTAACATTTCTGAAGAGTTTTATAAAAATCCTTCATGTTTGTTCATAAGTTATTGCAGCAACACTACAAAGTAACCGAGTGACCCAATTCCTTGTTATTTATACATGGATGTTGCCAATAATCGAACCTGTGTGAGATAATTTGTTAAAACCACTCCAATGTACCAACCACTCCACTGTACCAACCCCTCTACTGTACCAACCTCTCTACTGTACCAACCTCTGAGTTTCTGACTAGTTACATATTATTAGATCATGGACCATAAGTAGTTAAATGCCAAATGTGTGACCCTGAGGTTGGTAAGGGAACTGTGCACAAAGTTGTCCCATGACAATGCACAAAGCAGACAGCTTGTAGTTGAACATAATATATGTGTGTTATATAACTCATAAGTAAAGATATTAATGTAGCCATGATAGAGTGATGTATATACCAGGGTTGGATTTGAATGCATCTTGGCACATTTGAATGCAAATGCTTCAAATTAATAGAATGCAAATGTTATTAAAACTTTTCAAATGCATTTTGCACTTGAACTCTATTTGGTTACATATAGACTGTTGAAAATTATAAGTCACCACATTACACCAACAGGCATGTCCGACCTCAAATAAGAGCACTGGATGAATGTTACAATTTACATCAGATGCCCATTACATTTGGCAGAATACGTTATTAAAGTATTGTTCCGTGATTTGTAAAGCCTTTTCTTATTGATACAACAAAGCATTTTATGAACTGCATTTGCATTTGAAATGCATTTGCATTGCTTACTGATCCCAACCATCCCATATAAAGTAATATTAATAGTAGATTTATAAATCATTGGAATGTTTTTGGTGCATTAAACAGTTACACTTACACAAAATCCCGATAGTAAATGAAATGTCAGCTTTTAAAAAACGCTGTCAAGGGTTTTACCAAAATAATATTATTAAAGATATAGAGAATCATATTTCCATCCCATATATGGTAATATTAACAGTAGAAATAGAAATCATTGAAATATTTTTGGGTGCATCAATCACTTAAAATTTCATCATAGGCAATAAACTGTCAGGTTTTAAACAAGGGACCCATGGGTCATGGCGCTCAGCTGTTATATATGATAAAAAATAAGATTTGGGAAAGAGGCACATGCTGGTTTTGTGTGGTAATAAATATAAGCTTTATTATGAGTTGTTGGTGTTTAGCTTATGTATGATTTTGATAGTATCTTTGGAGACAGGGAAGAGGATTGATTTCATTTATTTTATTAACAAATGGAGTGCTATTGTCACACAGATTTTGACTTGGCCATATAACTTAGGCCATCCTTAAAAATTTTTGTGTTGGGGCTTACATTGGTCCCAAAAAAATCATCAGGTAGGGAGGATAAATATATTTTTTTAAAGGAGGATCTGGAGTTTACTGCACTTTTTTTTTACCGGTTTTTGCATATGTGAGGTGTATGTCATATTACATACCCGTATTCCATTCAATATGTACAACAAGGTATCTCTGAATAGATTTTGTGTTTCATTACAGGCTTAAAATCTTGTACTCCGGTACAAAATGTTTTAGAATATGCTTTGTACATGTACATGTCAAATATTCACGTATGTGAAAAGTGATAAAGTACTTTTCCAAAAATGGTCAAGCATGTTATCATGAAAGCATTATAACTGATGTATATCTCATTGCACAGATTCGAATTAGGATTGTAAGCCTTTTCTGGATCTCACATAAATTTTCAGACAATTTTATTTTGTGTTGTATGCGAGTGCCAGAATTTTATGAATGAGTGCGATTTGAGATTTCCTTTGCAAATGAAGAGGTATAATTAAGAAGGATGGTAATAAATTAACTCTTTATTAATTAAAGTCAATGCCTTATAAGGTAGTAGAATATATAAAATGTTTATACAAATATATGAAAAAAACTGTACTTATTTGAAAGATAAACCCATATATTGGACGTACCCTGATTATGCCACTCACCTTCTGCAGATGCCTTTGACAGCCAGTATGTGATTTGGAATGGCATCGCCAATATACAGTCCTTAATTGTGCATGATATTTCATGTAAAAGTTTAAAAAACAAACAAAAACAGTCGAAATACAGGCCCTGAGACTTCAATGTATTATTTAAACTTCACCACCAGCATGGATTTTCATTTTATAACAATTAGCACGCAAGAAAAATTACAGGCCCTTATATTTTTTTGTAAAAATGAAAAATAAGTAATTGAAAACTAAAAATATAATTAACCATTCATGATCTATTTGTATTATATAACATTAACTGCCCAAAGTCTTAGGTGTATTCATTTCTGTTTGTTTTTTGTTTTAAAAACTAGGTCACATTTGTTTGCTTTTCATTGCTAGTTATCAGATGCCCCGCTTGATTATAATAAAATAAAATTTCATTGGCATTGACTTTTTGCATCTGACAGGTCATACTCTGATATACAAGCATGCAGTTGTGTCCATACTATAATAATTGTAAGATTACTCATGGACATTAAGTCTTATTGTATCCGCCAAAACGAAGTTTTGCGGATACTATGTTTTTGACCGGGTTCCGTCGCCGCCGCCGCCGCCGCCGCGTTCGTTTCCGGAGAACTCCTCTTGACCTCTGACCTTTCGTCTCTGCCCAGCGTCCGTTTGTGCGTCTGTTTCCACACATAAACCCATATATCTCGGGAACCGTTTGACCGATCCGGAAAAAAATTTTACACAAATGTAGCCCTGGGATAGCTTTATAACATACACAACAAAAGATGGCGCCACCTGCAACCATTTTTGCACAGTGTCACTCTGTTCATCTGCCTGGGGTTAAAATCACTCATATCTCTGCAGTGGTTTGACTAATTCACCTAAAATTCGGCATGCGTATACATCCTAGATAGCTTTCTAGATTTTATGACAGGTGGCGCCACCTACATTCACGTTAACGCTCCACACATAAACCCATATATCACGGGAACCGTTTGACCGATCCGGAAAAAAATTTTACACAAATGTAGCCCTGGGATAGCTTTATAACATACACAACAAAAGGTGGCGCCACCTGCAACCATGTTTGCACAGTGTCCATCTGTTCATCTGCTTGGGGTTAAAATCACTCATATCTCTGCAGTGGTTTGACTAATTCACCTAAAATTCGGCATGTGTATACATCCTAGATAGCTTTCTCGATTTTATGACAGGTGGCGCCACCTACATTCACGTTAACGCTACACACATAAACCCTTATATCTCGGGAACCGTTTGACCGATCCGGAAAAATTTTTTACACAAATGTAGCCCTGGGAATGCTTTATAACATACACAACAAAAGGTGGTGCCACCTGCAACCATGTTTGCACAGTGTCCATTTGTTCATCTGCCTGGGGTTAAAATCACTCATATCTCTGCAGTGGTTTGACTAATTCACCTAAAGATCGGCATGCGTATACATCCTAGATAGCTTTCTCGATTTTATGACAGGTGGCGCCACCTACATTGACGTTAACGCTCCACACATAAACCCATATATCTCGGGAACCGGTTGACCGATCCGGAAAAAAATTTTACACAAATGTAGCCCTGGGATAGCTTTATAACATACACAACAAAAGGCAGTGCCACCTGCAACCATGTTTGCACAGTGTCCATCTGTTCATCTGCCTGGGGTTAAAATCACTCATATCTCTGCAGTGGTTTGACTAATTCACCTAAAATTTGGCATGCGTATACATCCTAGATAGCTTTCTCGATTTTATGACAGGTGGCGCCACCTACATTCACGTTAACGCTGCAGACATCCAAGCTCATATCTCGGGAACCGTTTGACCAATCAGGAAAAAAAATTTACACAAATGTAGCCCTTGGATAGCTTTATAACATTCACTAAAATGGTGGCGTCACCTGCAGCCATTTTTACACAGCGTCCATCTGTTTGTCTGCCTTTGGTTAAAATCACTCATATCCCTGCAGTGGTTTGACCAAATTACCTGAAATTCAGCATGCTTATACATCCCGCATAGCTTTCTTGATTTTATGATAGGTGGTGCCACCTACATTCACATTCATGCTGTAGACATCCATGCTTATATCTCCGGACTCATTCAACCAATCAGGAAAATTTTTTTACACAAATGAAGCCCTTGGATAGCTTTAAAACATACACAAAAATGGTGGCGCAACCTGCAGCCATTTTTGCACAGCATCCATCTGTTTGTCTGCTGTGGGATAAAATCACTCATATCTCTACAGTGGTTTGACTTTTCCACATCAAATTTTGCTTGTGTATATATCTTGGATAGTTTCAAATAACAGGTGGCGCCACCTACAATCATGTTTATGTGGCAGAGATCCATTCTAATATTTAACACATGTAACTCTATATCCCCTTGCCACTCAATCCATTCCTTACTTCACCTGTCCTTCTCTGATTTTGGCGGATACACGTAGTCGCTTGTCGACTACCCGTATTCTAGTTTCTCAATATATTTTTGCCAATCTATTGTTACTTTCTTTACTTTTTAAAACCCTCTTGTAAATAAGGTACCAGCAAAAAGAATCAGAAACAAACAAACAAAAAATCAATGAGAGGCACGGTGCCTAATGGAAGTAATGCTGGACATTTTTTATTTTTCTATAATTAATGACTGAGCGAGCAATGTTGATCTCTATCTCGTCTACGTCTAAACAAGTAATGCCGTACGGTCAGAAAATATCTGTTTGTTTTAAAGGCAATTAATAAAATGAAATAATTTAACAGAGGCAGTTAAAAAGAAACACAAACGAAAAAGACGGTCGCTAAAATTTTATGCGTGTTCTGATAGCTGTGGTTGCAAAACCCTGTTCATGATCGCCACAGAACTATTAAAATGACGCAGTTCTTGTAATACCAAACATCTGATTTGTGGAGATTGTGCGTTACACATCGTCAGTTACAGGTTCCATTTAATAGGCCCGGGTCATTTGCTTTATATAGGCTACTCACGGTGCGACCGTGACTGTAGCTGAAAAATTAAAACCAACGTAAGCGATCCGATGGCAGTGAACATTTTCCCGCCAAAATAGTCCGGAATGAAGTCACATGGGGTGAACTTTTACTACGAACCTCTTATTGGCTCTCTGGCTGTGACACGTGATCGCTCCGCCAATCACAAGAACGTCTGCGTGTTCCAGGCACGTGTTTATGCAAATCGACGTGTCACATGGTTTAAATGCCAACATTGGTCGGTTGACAGTATGAATGTCGAGAGAACTTTCATTTAATGCGACAGTGATAAGCGTCAGCTTTATTTGTAATCAAATAAGAACCATTTCTAATTGCTCAATATTTTTATCGGCCTGTTTCGCCAGAATAACAAAATTTGATGGCGGTTTCCCGGCGTTTTTTCTTCTCTCGCGCACGAGTATAACGATCGTTCCACGTATATATGGGCACAACCTGACTAATTTTTAAGGCTCAAATTAAACGACCGGCAACGTCGGGTAATACTTTTCATAATGGAAATTAAGGGCATCTAAGAATGTAATAAAAGGGCTATTTTTCTACTACTTGAAGGCAGATTTTTACGGGCCCAGGCGCTTGCAGAAGTTCATACAAAAAAATATTAATTTGCAGATATGTCCAAAAAAAAATTTCAGCCGCAGCCAAAAAACTCGACCGGCCAGGTTAGCCTGAACAGAGAATTTTTTAAGGATGGCCTTATAAGCAGCACATATAATAAAAGAGTTTAACTATTTATTAAAATTTAATAACAAATATTGAGCCAATATAATTAAAAAATAATAATAAGAAGAAAATTATATGATTTTTTAAAATAAAATATAACTGAAATGATTATTGAAATAATATTATAAAATATATATTCATGAATGCATTCATGAATACATTTTGAAAGTATCTGCACTAGTATTCAAATACTTTCATTTTTACCTGAATTCCCATTCTTATGCAATAAAATTTTTTAATGCAGTACATTCATATTCGTATTCAAATACATTTGCAAAGCATTTGCACCATTTCTAGTATTTATTCAGTTTTAGCCAAACAATGATATTGAGAATCCAGAATATACAAAATTCACACATTTAAATAATGATCATAAGTACCTGGTTTTATGGCTTTTATTTATAAAAATAAATGTCATATATTCACTTTGGACTACTTTCACATCAATCTACACACTAGACACAGTAGGAATCTAGATTAATATTATCAACTGCATCTTTGTCTATCATTAATTTCCTTCATATGATCCCTAATGATTAGTAATGAATAATATGATTTATTTTTTTTTATCATTAAAATTTAACTGAAAAATACCATAGGTGACTGCATGGTGTTATTTGGAATAACATTGACATTGACATTCTATCCATCCATACAAGATTCTTACATCATCAGTAACTGCAAGTTAATTTTCTGTTACTCATCAACTAACAAATTCCTTTTCTATTAATTTTTATTTAATTAGTTATAAAAAAAACCTATACAAAATTATTAATTTATTGTTTATTATGTTGTTTTTCAAAACAACTACTAGATGAGTTGGGTTGGACACCTGGATCAACTGTGGCTGGGCATTAGCTGCCTGGCTGCCCCAGTGTATGCTTCGCTCAAGCATGCATAATCTGATAAAAGGTCAACAAGGTCAACATACAGGTGACTGAAGAGCAGCTGGATTGAGCCTGGGTCTGACATGGTCTCATAAAAACATTAATAAAAGCTACAATATTTGGCCAATTTCTTTCAGCTTTCTAAACTACAAAGATGAAATCCTTATGTGTGCATGATATGAAAATTATATCAACAGTGCTCTCAGGAAACAAATGTGCCATGGTCAAAGTTGGGCAAAATTTAAGGTACTAATTTTATATTTATACTAATAACTTATAAAATTTGAAAAAATCAGAACTAATTTTTGGTATTCAATTAAATCTTAATTAAATAATGTTACATCCCTGACAAAAAATCTCTAGCTTCAGCAATCCTCTTGTTATGGGAGTAAAAATATTTCTTGATTTTTTAAAAAGTGCATTATGTTTGGGCCAATACCCTTAAAACAATTACGCAACACTGATATTATTTCTGGCATGTGCATAGATAATGTATAGAAAAATATGTATATTATATATGATCAAAGTCAGATCAGTGGTTTTCATATTAGGCAGACTTACAGTGTAACAATGGGTTTTTAATGGAAAAATGAAGTTTTTCATTAATATTTTGAAGGAATTAAGTCCTAGAGATCAAATTCTTGGCATGGTAGGGGATTTTGGAGAAATTTAACTGTATGCCAAATTTAAGGAACTTAGAGCTGAAGCTGGGGAGCTGAGCTCTAGCAAACTGCATAACACTAGCTTGATATAAACAATATGTGACATGGTGCTTGAAAACTTGAATAAAATCTACAGTTTTTGATCAACTGGTTTCAAATTGTTGGTGTTAACAGACAAAATGCTAACAAAAACATGCTGTGATAATTAACTCCACAGTACTTGCAGGAAAAAAACGTGCCATGGTCAAACTTGGGCAAAATTTAAGGTACCAATTTTATATTTTTTGCCTGTATTTATAAAAATTTAACAGATTTTGATCTAATTTTTGGTATACAATTAAATTTTGATCAATTAAAGTTGTATTACTGAAAAAAAGTCCCTACCTTTAACACTTTGGTCTTAATTTAAGTCCATTATGTTTGGGCCCATTACTTTTTTAAATTAAATAATACCAACTTAATTTCTGGCATGTACATAGGAACTATATATAGGAATATTTATGGTAAATATGAAGAAAACCAGACGAGTGATTTTGATATTAGGCAGTCCTGAAGTGTGAAAATAGATTTCTAATAAAAAATTGAGGTTTTTCCTTGATTTCTCGAAGGAACAAAGTCCTATTGACCCAATTTTCGGCATGGTAGGAGATTTTGGGGACATCTAACTGTATGGCAAATTTCAGATTTGTAGGTCCAATGGTGTCGAAACGTGCAAGTCTTACGGACGGACAGACGTACAGAAGGAGGGACAGATGGATGACAGACAATGGACCACGACTATAGCTCAGATGACTTATAGTCAGCTGAGCAAAAAACACTTACATGGAAATATGATAATCCATATAATTAAAAAATTTCCATATCTTATCATTTTAATTTGGTTAAACGCTCCACAGAGCTGTAGTACACTGCATACACCAAGACTATAAATGGCTGATCACTTGCTAGTTCATTAGTGCACGAGAGGAACCTGACACCAGTTGTTGCCCTGGTTCTGGGATAGCCACCTGAGAATCTATATATATACTTACATATAAAGTACAACTACTGCCTGTAGCAGTCCAGGTATGATAGATACAGCTCCAAGGCTGCAACAGGTCTGGTGCTTCAAGGTCATCAGCTATGTCTGGTGTCAGTGATAAATCATTCATACCAGCCTGTCAAGGTCATTATCTGTTCAGATCATGCACTTACAAAATTTCCTGAGAAGCATGCTTAACTTCCCTGCTCTAAAATGAAAGAGTTTATTCCTACTGATAATTTGTGTTCTGCCCAGGAATGTTGGTGTTCAGGCCTAAACATTTATTTTCAGAGTTCTTGTTTATTGAAAAGGTAAAAGAACAGATTTACCTGCCTGACAGAGACCTGCCCATAAAAAAATCTGACCACTGATGTATAAAAATATTGATCAATTAATTGATAAATTTTATCTTTAATGTTAAATAAGCCAAAACACTGATTTTGTAAAGAAAAATGACAATGCAGCCCCAGAAAGCAAACTTAGAACTCTCTGTTAATGAACCCAGTATTGTGAATGCTGGACTGAGGAAAAAATGTTGCATACTCATGAAATCCTGTTTCACAAAATCAGGAAAACCAAGATGTGGTCAAAAGTACAAAAAGAACTTCAATAATAGTAATTTTATTTTGTACATCGATAACTAGACATGAATCTGAAAATATTGGGTACTGTATCTTAGGTATCTTCAATATGAAAGTCTATGTAACCATCACTGTAACAAAAGAGGCACAGTATGGTCTTGAATTGTATGCATATAGGTAACAATTATCTCAAAGGATAATAATGAAACTGCTTCACTTCTTACTTATATGATACCCTATAGTATATCATAGCCTTTAAAAATGATGAATATGAGAAGATATGACATATGACTGATGTTTATTATAAGTACAAATGTCCAAGTACAGATTAAACAATAAAAAATGTGAACCAAGATTTGTAAATATTCTATAATAAAAATCCTTAAAAATGACATCACTGATTATCCTTGTTACATTCTTGTGATAAACAGCTGACTTCCTTACTGTGCTTCCTCCACCTGTATTGGTTTGTCCACTCTGTTGACAACATACATAACTATAACTTTTCTACACATTTTGGTCATTAGAATAAAAGTACTGATATTTAATCAACTATCAAACCATAAACCTGGAATGATAATTAATACTGACAATCTCCATATATCCTGATTATAAATAATACTAATGGTAATCACTTGCTGAACCCAGATGAAAAATGTTAATACTTCTGGTGATATCTACCCCTGTTTTTCTCTACAAGTTAAGTGTGTTATATAAAGACTCAACATTTTTTCAGATTTTATTTTTGAAGGGTGTCATATACATACTCAAAAATGTTTTTCTATGACAGAATTCATTTTGAGGGTGTTATATATAATCATTCTAAGGTAGCCTGTATGACCATACTATTGGTTTCTTTATAATCTATATTGATCTATCTATAAGCCACGTAATTTTTTTTTTCAAAATTATTTTTTTTACAAATAAGCCAGCATGAAACACAGGGTTCAAAGGCCGAGAGAGGTATTATCTTTATTATATGAATAAACAATGTCTTATTTTGTACTTAATCCATAAAAGAAACTTAACTAAAAATTGACAGCTCACATTTTTGTGGTACATGTTCCACCTGAAACGGCGCAATGGTTAATATCAGAATTACCCTTATTACAAGGGCTGGCTACATACTTTTAATTTTGAGACTTTTATGTGAAACCAATCAATGCGTTTTGTGGTTTTTAAAATTCAAATTTATATACTTATTACTAGACATCTTTATCTATACTTTGGTTTTAATATGGACAGGAGATAATTAAACTGAATATTCTCGCATGCACATTTGGATCTGTATTAAAATTCAAATTTATATACTAATTATTTTTATTTTTATTTAACAGTCACTGACCTTTCTAACAAAGACATCTCTATCTGAACTTAGGTTTTAATGTGGACAGGAGAACTGAATTTTCTCTCATGTTTATTTGGATACTTTGAAGAGTGAGAGCTAGGTTGAGGGACTGAGAGCCAGTATTTTATTATAGTGTGTTTTACTAGAGCCTGGCACTTCTGCTATTTTGCGCCGTCCCTAGCTGAATTAAGATTGAAGCCGAGCCAGCCAAGTTTATCAGGAGGCACCACTGATATTTCATTAAGCCAATTTTGTGCAGCTCAGTTTGGCTTGAGAAAAAAATAATACAAAAAGATAAAACTTTTTACAATAAAAATACCTGAAACAAATTTTTCAAGATTTTTTTTCTTTGTTTCTTGTCTCTGAAAGGAAACAATGTGATTGTTTAAGTACCAGTATGAAAATATTGGCTTATGAAAACACAAGGATAAACTATACTTGATGTTTAATCACAAACTAGTTAAATGTTAAATGGATGCAATATGTCACACACCATATAGATAACTTGTTTAAATAAAACAGATTCTTTGTAAAATAAAATGTTACTTTGTAACATTTCAAATGAATAGGTTTTCAGGTCAGTTTAAGCCAGCTGAAATTTTTTAAGCCATGTCAAGCCACAAAACATTGCTTACAACTTAAAAGTCAGCTGTCTTTTTGTCCAAGCCAGTTGTATTTGTGTGGATTACTTACCTCCAGGCTCTATGTTTTACAGACCAAAAATTGGGAAGAGAAGGCGTTGCTGATGGTGGCAAATTTGTAACACCTATTATTGGACATTGACTGTCAAAATATGGTGTGCCTCATACTAATTGGCTGGGGCCTATATTAATTTATGGCAGGACCTAGTAGTGTCTAATTTAATCTGACTACCCTTTTGTGCACCCTCTGTGACATCATCTTTGTCTCACAAGAGCTACTACCTGAGTACATTTATAGTACAAAGACATATAACTGACAGTCCATTATCATATAAAACAATTAACAGATATGGAAAATACTTTTAACTGAGATATTTTATTACTCAAGACAAAACAGTATATATATATTACTGGGAAGGTCTTAATTCTTCAGTCAAAAATATCCTTTTAATGCTTTGAACGTAAGTTTCAGACATGGGCTTTTGAAATAGAACATTTTAACTTGACCAAAACCTCATTCTGTAATTGAATGTTTTAGATGTATTTTTTATCAATAACAAAATCACACGTGAAAATAAAAAAAAGGACAAGACTACCTTTTGATCTACTGACAAGATGTGTTTGAACATGTCTGAAGTAACTGGAATAGTGTAAGTAAGGAATGACCATAGCAAACCTGACAGACTAACCTAAATCATACATTTTATGTGCAGTATAAGAAAAATTATTTCTTATTTCTGAATTGGCACAACAACAGAATACCTCACACAATTGAAACAGCATATGATGAGGTGTTGTAAAAGAAATTGCATTCCCATGTTTATATCCTTTCCTCAGTATAAATTAAAGGAATGGATTTTGCTCACATCTTGAGTTCTATACATGATCATGAATGGTAGAAGAGGGGTCCAGGGATCCCGGGTTTCCTGAGTTAGCAGGGTCGTAATTCCTCAACATTATATATTTATATTAAATGATTAATAACTTATGCATGTTACTAACAGCTGATGCTTCATAGTTAACAGAATTAACTTTAAATATTAATTGAGGAAGGTGTATATACACAGTGTTATTAAAGCAGAAAAGTATCTACCCTATGTTCCCCCGCCAGGTAAGGTTATTAGTGAGTTTAATTATATAGTGGAGTATGGTGATTTTACCTCACGTTCCCTGACACTGGACACATATTTCTTGGTGAGGGTATACAGGACCCCTTTATCCACTACAGATATACGTCAAACGATCCTGTAATAGATACAACTTACTCAACTGAACATTAATTGTATCTTATTTCCTTCTCAAGTAACTCTTACCCTGTAATTATGTACAATTTATTCTTACATGATTCAACATACTTGTATCCGTCATGATTCCTTACTCTGCTTGTTTACACCACTTGACTTGTGTGCACATGTCCTGTCTACTTCATTCACATCCACAGTCTTGTATGTATGAAACCAAAGTCACCAATGCACACGCCAGATATAACACCATTACCATAAAGACATAGATACATATAGTTTTTTTCATTGACTTTACCAGCAGTGTATGTTGTAAACTCACTCCTATTTATTGTGTTGCCTGAAGAAACCAAATAACTCTACATATTGTAAACAGTTGATTAGACTCCATTGGGACCAAAATGAATGATCAGTATGTCAGAAGGTATGAGTACATAACGTCATAAGTTACTACAAATAAAATGAGATATTTCCCTCTACCAATATAATGAAACCAAGGCAAGAGCCTGGTAGAAAAGGAATATCAATTATCAATAACATCATTCACTTATGGCAATATATATTAATAATAATATTATTCATAATAATTAATATAATATGCAGTTATCAAATTATCAATGATTTTATTAATAATGTTGAAAATGCAATGTTGTGATACTATTTAATCATAAGACCCTGTTTCTAATGTGAGAATTTCTAGATTGTCGTATTTAAAATGTTACTGTTAAATCAACAGTCTCAGTGCGTGTACTGGGACTGGCACAGTTGCCAGAGTGAGACAAGTCCTACAGATGAATCATGTCAAATTCATGGAATCATGATCAAGGCCCTCACCTTTCCGGCACCCTTTGCCTCTTCAATACCAAGTTCTGACAGGTCAGCATCAAACCATCCACAGAATTTATTTTCTTGGTTCCATCGACTTTCGCCATGCCTCACCATAACCACTTTATAGGTAGCCATTTTAAGGGATTTTGTGTAGCGGCCTCCACACGACTGATCAACTCCAGGGATGACAGCTGCGACCTTGATGTGCCGGTATAGGTGAAGGCCAAAATTTTATGAGGGGACTATACAGAAATTTTGATTCGCTCCTTGAAACTGCAGTTATTTTTTTGGTTGTTTATAAGTAAGCTGGTTTTAATTATTCGGTTTTATACTTTAAAATATGTCATTTATTTGATATTCAAGTTTGTAACAGAATCAATCAGATGTTATCTCTTATACCATTTTTACTAACAATTTTTGATATGATCCCCTTCACTGAATTTCTCTAGTTATCGCCCAGGGACGATGCCAAATTGATCTGTATGACAGCTCAGGTCCAACCCTTGTTATGGGTTCATAACTGAAATGAGATTTCAGTTATGGGGATCCTCTTATGGAAAAGCGTAGCAGGGATATATTGGGATATTTGCAAAATAAACAGAGAAAATGGAGGCAATTTAGCAAATTTCTTACCAATAATGGCTAATAAACTGTTCTGGAGTAAAAATAAATTATGTAGAAGTGCCCTCATAAGGAAATTGTTAAGATTTCAACTCCTGTGGTTTTTTTTTTTAGCCTGCCATGCGGTCATGTTTATCTTTTGTCACATGACCCTGTCCTTGACCTTATTGATATGAGAAAAGTTGTCCTCTGATTATTGTTCCAAATAAATTATAGTAAATATTATTTCCATAACTTCCATAGGCAAATTTGTTAAAGCATTTAATGATATAGCCATAAACTTATAAAGGACTTATTGAAGCCATATATTATCATTTACTCATAAGTATTATTCATGAAATAAGATTTTTTAAATAGATTTATTAGCAATAAATTACTCTGGTACACCAGAGGTCAGGTCACAGGTCAGGTCATGGGTGACCAGAGTTCATGCCTCAGCAACATGGCTGTGTCAGTGATGGTCTTCTGCTCTTCTCTTCATGATAAAATGCTGTTATATCATATATAACATAAACAGGAGACTCCACATGTATGGAAACTGATATATAAAGGATATATAGGTAGAGTGAACATAGTTTAAGCTGCATCTTATTCTTAATTACTCTTTTATTCTTTCCTTCTGATACATCAGAAGGACCGCTACGATATTTCGTAAGAACATTCTCAAGGCTGAGTATGGAGCCCGGGTCACCTGGTGTGTAATTCTCAGCCTTGCACCAAGGCAAGTCCAACCCCTAATACCCCACCCCCTACTCCATTTGTGATGGCTTTGACACGCCCATTACATGCTGCAGAAGTTTGCACAGTATCGGCTTCCTGGGACGTCAGAGGGGACAGTTTAACCATCAGAGATGTCCTCCATATCCGCAATGAGAGTGAAGATCAGGAGTTAGCAGAGTGAGCCAACCACTGTACTCAATTCATACTGAGGCTGAGCCTCTGTTCATCAATCTGTAATATAAGGCTCAAATTATCAATCGGTAAAAATATTTTAGTGCCAGACATATAATCCCGATTTACAGTCTTTTTTTTCTGTGATTTGTGACCACTTGAGCAGTTTAAAGGGACCAAATCACTCATCTGACCTTTATAAACTAACGGTAATTCCTTGGAGCTTTTATACAAGGATTAAGTGTCTAGGCAGCTGACAATGTCGGCTGCCTAGACTTTATACACTCTAGACCCTGCACTGCCAACAATGCTTTAGCTGGTATTAAAGCACTTATATTGTCTAGTTACACATGCACACTCATCTTATACTTATAAAAGGAATTTGGTCAACCTTTGATCGCAATTGACGTGACGGCGTGGACGAGTTTGCTCCGCCCATCTTGGATACGGTTGCTAGGTAGGACATTAAACCGAAAAAGCGTGCTTCTTATACACGTGGAACCGGCACTTCAGCCGTATATCGCACCAGGCTTCAAACAGTATTAATTTTACCAAGAAAGCACCCTAAGATTAAAAGTGTACATATGTAGGCTACAGAGATGTTTTAAATATAAAATTGAGAAGTTTGATGAATTTGCGCCCGTTTCTGCTCGATACGGCTGGTGTCAGAGAACGAATCAGCTGACCCCTCTCATCAGCCTTGACACCTCAGCGGTTGGTTAAAATTTACAACTCGTTCAAGTCTAGCAGAACAAATTTGAAAAACAACAAAGTAACAGTTATTAAAATATTTTTCTATGACATAGGGTGCAGTTTCATCAAAAAATTAAAGATGACAACGTAAAAAGTGTTGCTTCCATACAAGTTAAAGTTACATATATGCTGTCATTAGATATAATTAAGAGGGGGGGGGGGGGCAACTCATTTTTTATAAACATTAAAGGAAGCCTTGCTTAATATGTATTGCTCAAGCAGAGATTTTATAACCTTTGAAAGTTAGTTTATAGGTCATCTAATTAAAATTAATAATAAAAATCCAACAAGTGTCAATACCAGTATTTAAACAATAAATTATTGAAGGGCAAGTAAAATCACAGATGGTGTGTGAACATCACGTGTTTTTTTTATATAAAATTTAATATTCTGAGAAAATTATGAAATAAAACTGAAGTTGAAATTATTATAATATATTGCATGTTTATTGATGTTTTTAATAGGAAGCCTCCTGTTTATACACAGAAAGAAAGATGTGTGTACAAGAAGAAATTTAAATGAATGTATGATATAGATATTATTTATGAAGGTCCTTAAGTCTTTTGTATTGTTTTAAAAGATGTGGTGGGACAAGAGCATATATATATATAAATATATATATATATATATATATATATATATATATATATATATATATATATATATATATATATCAGGGGCGATCCCGGGCGAATCAAGGGTTTGTAAAGGGGTGGGGCCAACCCAGGAAGACTCATAAGAAACCTTTAAAAGGGTCCCCTGCTCCAGAATGTGACGGGTCCATGCAGGCCAGAAAAAATAGTTTAAAATTCTGAAGAAAGGTTGTTGCGGCTCAACCCCTCCCCCACGCCCTCTGGATCTGCCTGTATATAAACATTTGTGTTTATGTGTGAGGGTGTGTGTGTGCAAAATAACTGTTTTATTTTATACAGGTGCATATTATAGAAAATCTGCTGTTCTGTCAGTTAAGGCAACCTGTGGCAATAATTTTTAGAATCTTCCTTTAAACACTCAGAGTCAGTGACTCATGCATGTAATAATATAAATATATTGTATATAAATATATTGTATATATATTGTCAAGGAGAACTGAAGTGATGCTCCATTTGTGACATACCTGTGGTATTTGTTTAGTATAAAAGACACTGTGACACATCAAAATATTATCTTAATAAAGATAATAACCATTAATGTTTAATGGTGTATTTATTTCCTTTCTTTATAATTTAGTCATTGAAAGGAAACACCGTTTCACTTCGTTATTACAACTTGCAAGTATTTGTTATATATTCTGGTGTAATGCATCATTATAGCCTAAATGAACTGTGAATTAATTTTTAACGATTTCTCACTCAATTTCAACGAAAGGTACATAATAGGTGTTAACACATATCGTCAGTGAAAAATTTTATCTTGTTTATTGTTGAACAGGAACATCTTAAGGATTATTTTCTAATTATACTCATGGCTGTCATAATGTCTGATTCCAAGTGGATTATAATAACAAATATGAAATTTTTTATCTCTTTTTGTTTACTACTAGCTAAAAAATAGCATTTTCCCTTCTCTTTCTTAAACCTCCCTGCCCCCCCCCCCCCCCCCCCCCCCGCAGGATACATATGCGACCATAGAATGCAATATTATTATTGTTTTATATAATAAAAAATCAACAAGCTATGAGATCACTTAATATTTTAAGTTTTGTAAATAACAGACAAATGAACAGACCAAATTTTTGTGAAAAAATATAAACATTATACCTTTAATATAGCCGACAGTTACACATATTAATTTTATTAAAGAACAGCTCAATGATTCAAGATTGTACCTTTGTCTTTCGGTAGTTTCTTGACGATTTTTTGTATTTTTTTCTTTTTTTTTTTGCCAATTGAACAATCAGAAGATCTAGGTCGATCACCAAAATCTGAGTTCGCGCTTTTATCACACCAACAGGTCTGTGAGTTGTTAAGTTCTAACACCAGTAATCAGTAAGGCAGTAATAGCCGTCTTGCATCTTTGAGTGCCAATAAATGCACACTGTTATGTAAATTGTCGACATGGTTACAATATAAAGCAGAGGGCTATACAATTAAACTTGTATCCTCGTCAATAAAAGTTACTGACCTTTTACCAGAGATATATCAAATATATTTTTGGTAACAGGAGATAGCATATCGTCGCATGCATATATGAACACATGAATACTGCATATCATCCCATGCACATGAACAAATGGGAGAGGGAGACGCTCTGATTCGACAGGGCCAAGATTGATACATTTTGTTTATACCCATCAACTTAAAAGAGTGAAGCGCTGGTGTGGGGAAAATGTAACACTTTTTAGCACTGGTTACAGGCCAGTGTTTACCAATAGATGGTATATAGGATCATATAGACTGCGTCTTTTGACTAACTGAAAATTCCATGTGTCATTATGGACTCAATATATGACAGGGCCAAATCGGGCCTGCCTTGTCCCATCCCTGCGTTTCTCCTCGTCTTGTGATTTTATTACGTAGAGAAGGAAGAAAACAGATTGCTGTTACTTTGAATGATACCTAGGGTAACTTTTATAAAAATTATTAACATATGCCTCGACCGTATTAAAAATAAAACATATTTATTATGAGAGGTCCATCGAGCATTTATAGTTGAAAGTTTACACACGTGTCAGGAATGTCCGACCTGATGTCCGACCTCCACGTGTGTTTACATGGCCTCGTTTTCAGTCCGGCAATAACGTTCGCTGATTGGCTAATAGAGCTGTCGATCACGCACTCGCCGTCAGGTCAATTTTCTTTGAAACCATGTTGAGTATGACCCTGTGCCATACCACATTTTAAAGATTATTGTTCCCGCAGTGACAACGCCCATATGAGAATAAATAACTTTTGATGTACACATCATTTTGAGGGATTTTTACATGTTTTATGAATTGCGTGGTATAGTCCATTTCATCCCCTCATGTCCACCTGTTTTTTGCTATGAAAATTTTTATTAGTTACATTTCAAGGGAAACAATTATAGTGTAGAGCAGAGGATTAAAGAACCTAATTTTCAACAAGGTAAATAAATACCTACCTTACACCTTATTTAAGTAACAGAATTATTTTAAAATATGAGAAATCAGTCTACATTTTACAACATATCTGACCCATTTATGGCGGTCAAGGTCATTGGTCACATGCAAAAACAGCCTCAACTGACAGCTGTTGATTGGATCATCTCATGTAAACATTCTAAAAAATATAACCAGCTAAAACAAAGATGGCTACTTATGGAGGGACACTTCATATCTGCCAGATCATGGCGAAGAGACTTAAATGTTGTAAAACATAAACGGCAGATTTATTGTAAAATTCTTAATTGCCATATTAGGTTGTCACTTCCATATGTTAGTTTATTGGAAATTAATGAAAAATATAAACATTAAAGAAAATTATCAACAAAAAACAGGTGGACAGCATGTGGTGAAACGGACTATAGTAACCACCAGATTGCCCTTTTGTGGTTGCCTTGAGGCCCTGCTGTCTGGGACAGATTCAAGCATGTTTAGCCTGACATTTGACTCAATCTCTGACCCACGTGCATGGTCAGTAAATGTGAAAAACATATGACTCTTGCTTTAGGAAAAGGAGGGGTCAAAAACAGAGGTGTCCAAATAATTTTAAATTAAAATACACATCCATTATGTATGCACGTGTCCATGGTGGCCGAAACATGTGGTCATAAAATCTAGCTTATAAACTATTAGAAAGTCAAATTGAACTATTGTGTAGAAGACAGACGAGGAGCAAAAGTTTAAGCATGTAATATATATTTAAATGGTTAGTCTTTAGTGCAAACATTTATACAAATTGTGACAATTAAATGTTGGGTTTTATTAAGATGTGAGAAATGGTATTTCAGTAACAAGTGTTATAAAAGCTTGGTACTAACCAAATCTGATATCAATAATATCTTCAATGTCATGTATGCTTGGCCTAAAACAGCATTGTACCTTTATATTTTGAACAATAAAAGTTCAAATAAATGGAGTTATGAAAATATTATCAGTCATGATTTAATAGTGTAATGATCAGAAATAAAGATGCTGAAATAAGGTTTGTAAAATCAGTACTGTAAATGACACGCACAATATTATATCACATGAGTGAGCAACTAAACAATACAAGTGCTTGTCCTATCAGCTAATGCTTTGTCAGCTGTTGGCTTTGTGGTCTAGATTGTTTAAAATCTAGGCAGCTGACATTGTCCAGACACTTCCTTTATAAAAAAAAGGCCAGAAAACGTGAATATCACCGCACACAGGCTGCTTGTTTCGTTTATATCAATGTGTTTATAATATGTAGGGGCCTGCCAAAATAAAACAAATTCAACAAGGGCATCTGGCGGCAAGTCAGATAAGCCAGAGCTTTGCAAATAACGTTTTGCAATAAGTGACCTTTCTACCTCCAAATATATGCAACCTACCACCTTAAGTTACATGTTTACCCGTTTGTCAACTTTGCTGTGTTTACAAACATGTTGTTGATAAGCAAGTTCATATATCCTTCATGGAGGCCTCATAAGAACATTTCATAACCATAATTACCCTAAGATCATTAATATATACACAGAGGAAGCCAGAAAACACATAAATTCTTTTTCAAATGCAGTTGAATGGGCAGCTTTAATGAGTGTCTAGACCTGGTTGAACAGCACCAATGCTGGTTATCAATTATTTTGCCTTGAACTGAGGACAAGCCCATTCCTGCTAAAAAATTTCCCTTAAAGGGGCCTATACTGATATCTGACATCTGTTAATTAAAAACAATTGACCAGAAAAGGCTGATCCTATTGCACACAGGCTGTTCATTTTATTTATAGCACATGTATGTACATCCCTCTAACCTGAATCTCATTCACTAGTTACTTTGGAATTTTTGAAAGAAATAAAGGTATGCTAGTTGCAGAGAATCATAAATAACTAAGTTGTCTTTATGTGAGCACAAGTAATACTTTGTTTTGTATTAACAGGGAGGAGAGCCAGGGCTCTGCATCTGAGGGGATTCATCTCATCTGTCCAACAAATAATGAGAAAGAGAACAAGACTATTCCATGCAGGGTATCAGTCTCAGTTATCCCAAATAATGGATTATCCATCAGTGCAGTGGATGTGTTGAGCAGTGCCAGGTTTCTTGAGGTTTACGGCGTAGTGGGGGAGTATTTGGATACTGCAGAAGGAACAAGGGTTGATATACAAGCTGACGAAAAACTGTTCATCAAACAACATACATTTGATGCACCAGTCAATAAATTTTGTGTCAAGGTAAACACCACCAGCTTCAGATGATTATTAGCTATGTATATTCTGTATTCTCAAGGACCATGCCTTTAACCTGGTATTAATTAGTTTATTATGCCCAATGCTTGACAAGATTTCTTCAACTATCACAGCACCATCTAGAGGCATATGCATGAATGGATAGTATGCTAGTAAACTTAATACCTGCAACATCACATGATATGTCATATGAACTGTTATTTTCATTCTCTCATGGTGAATTGGTTTAGTAAATTTATTCAATTTTAACATGACTCCAAGGTTACACTGGTCATGTATATAAAATCTTAGTCTCTTGCCACTTTGATGGGCCCAGTTGGTATGCTTTACTGTGATACCTGGAAACACTATAGAATATGTGGGCCAGGTACTGCCATCTGGAGGTATGTTATATAACTAATTTGCATAAGTCATACTGTTATAATCATAGTTTTAACGAATACAGAGGCTCCTGACAATGCGAGGTCTATTATGGTATAGAATTACATTTGTTTTTTTATATTTTAGCAGCAGGTAAAATTACTGATGGTATTGCAGATCTGCTTTTCACCTAAAAGCTGTTAATTCCAAGCTTCTGTTTTTTTCAGTTTGTTTCTCACAGAACACATGACGTGCTATGGCTACACAGTGTCCATGTGACAGTCACTAAAGCAGCCACCACATTAAAAAATCCATATAGTGTAACACCATCTATTGACCTCGAAAAGGTAAAGGTCATGATGGAGGACATGGGGACCGAGGTCAAGGAGAAACCAAGGGCACTACTTAACACAATGGAGCACTTTCAGAAAGCAAGTACTTTATAATGCCACTAATGGGATGCTTGGTTTTATGGTAACCGGTGCTGTAAATGAATTCAAGCTTTAAATTAGGCCTTTTTGATCATTTCATTTCTAAACTTTGAAGAAAACATTTTGACCACACTGAGAGTTTGTAATTTCTTTATCAAAACAAAAATATACCTCAAAGCTTTGTTTTATATTGGATGTTATACTGTGGTTGTCTTCTTATTTGCGGTGGTTTCAAATTCGCGATATTCACGGTCGCTCTCTGACCGCGAAATTGAAACCACGCAGTTTTGAATGCATATATACAAGACCATGATCATTAATTTCAAAAGCTGCCGATAGTTTGTGCCAGTCGAGATTTATCTTCAGCTACGTAGTAATGTTCATCGAGCCTGGTGCATGTACATTAAATGATTCAAGGAGAATGACAGGGCCCATTTAAAATAATATGGGTAGGCTAAGATGAAAAAGCCGTGACCCTTTGAAAGTGCATGCTAACACCGGCAGACGCGCCCGGCAGTTTTTCCTGTCCCCCGGCACATGACTGGAAAGTGTCCATGCCCGCTGGGCAGTAATATTTAAAAATTACGTGTATGTGTGCCAAGTTAGATGACATCCAGTGCCGCTTAAATTGAATATTGAAGAGAAGAACTCTTTCGCATTGTACCATATTTAGTCATGTTAATGAATAAAATTTGCCACTAAAGTAAGGAATGTAGCCGCTAGGGTTGCGCCACCTTGTAACTGTATAAAGGACTAAATCTGTGAAATCCTGACTCGCTAAACGATGTATGATTGGCTAGTGATGACGTGAATTTTGAATATATTTGAAAGGTCACAGTTCATTTTGGGGCCAAAGTGCCGTAAACAGTAGAATATTATGTTTTGCTTCAGATTCTAACTGTAAGAAACTGAATACGGTTCCTTCATCCACCTATATGGAAGTAAATAGCATCATAAACGGCACTCAAATTAATCTGGGCACATCCCTGCCTTTGATATTGAAACAAGGGGTCTCCGGGGCTCCCTACAGGCGTCCCTTGTTGGTTGAGCAGGTGATTACGACTTATCTTTTAATTAACAGGAGTAAGATACCCTTATCAAGACAGTTTCCCTAAACAAACTTAATATACGGCTTTGTAGTAAGGCCAAAAAAATAAAAGGGTAAGGTTCTCAGGCACTTTTTTTAAGAAATCAATGCGGGCGGGCGGAATTTTATTTTTGACCTTTTTTTTGTATGTTTCGATAAAATTTCATATGATCAGGGAAAAGCATGTAAATGACAGGTTTTTTCTTGCTAAACAGGTAAAAGCACTACATAACAAAGGAAATCGTATTGAAATTGTATTATTTTATCATTTTGAATGATGAAATCAAAATAAAAATGTTTGATGCGGGGGGTTAAAATTGACGCGGGCGGTGCCTGAGAACCATACCTTTAATTTTTTTTGGCCTTACAGGTTGGTTTTTCGACACACCTTAATAACATGTGAGTTGTTTTTAATGAGCCTCGGCCCTGAACTTATTACAGCCAGCGGGGTCCATGCTTCCCGTGTCGTCGGCTCAGCCGAAGCGTCGGCTCAGCCGTCTGTGAATGTTCGAACATGCGATATCCGGACATAGAAAGAGTAGACTTAGATAATAGTGAAATCACTGGTTAATGAAAAAATTTTGGATAATGAAATATACTACTAGACCAATGATAGAGTGCGAAAAAGGAATCCCGTGAAACTTTAAAAAATATAAAATCCGCGAAAATTCAGCCCCGCCGATATAAAGGCAACCACAGTATATTTAAAGTTAAATGTGTCCTAGTTGTTAACTGGTAATTCTTACAAAATTTTACTAATTATTTTCACTTAGGCCCTACCTGTAACAAATCACAGATGTGTTAAGTATTCCTGTGGATACTTTTTACTCTGACACAAAGAGCTCTTGCTGTTTTCAGTAAGCCTTCGAAAAGAATTACTGAACTTGACTGGCATTTTGTATAAACATTTTCACTCTGAATATTTTGATTCTTTGGTCGTAAAAGTTAAATTGGCCATAACAGTTGCTTTCTTTTGTTATAAATTATATGACTTATTAGTGCCAACTAATTGCTTCATTATTCAGCTAACTGATTGAAATTTATTTCCCTTAGAGTCAACAGAGTGCATTTGGTGGTTTGGGCCAGATGGCCAGTATGATCAGCCTGTTCTCAGCAATGGGCCAGCCACAAAGTGTACAGAAGCAGTCTGCATCACAGTCAAGGGTACATGATGTTAATCACCTCGAATCGCAGGGGTCACTGAGTGCAAGCCACAGTGAAAAGACCAGGAATTGTGATAGAAAATTGAAAGTGGAGGATGCACAAAAAACAGTTCAAAGTGAACACCCAGCAGTTGTTGCTATGGAAACACAAGAACATAGAAAACAGCACACATCTGATATGGTCACTGAGAGAAAATCAGAAATGTGTGGTAGACATGAATTCAGTCCAAATGGTGTCCTCAAAGAGACAAGTGTTAGTGGTAACTCCACTGAATTTAAACACACAAATCATATACATACAAAAAACGGCAGAGGCGAGGGGGATTTTAATGGGAAACACAATGACTCAGTACAACACAGTGACACAGCACTTGTTGATATGATTGAGGATAGATTAGTGTTGCAGCTGCGTGGCCTTGAGAACAGATTAAACAGACTTGTTACAGAACAAATACAAGCTGCTGAGGAAAGAATAGTAAAACGAGTGGAAAAATTGCTGAATCAGCAGATTCAGCAGATAGACCTAGATTGACCATTCCCCAGTATTATTTATATTTTTAAAAATAAAATATTTATTAATTTAACAATTTATTAGTGTTTTCCCATGAATTTCTTCAATGATTGTTCAGTGGCAACAATTATCCCCTTCAACAAGATATACATACTTTGGATAAAAATTGGCCCAGTTTATATCCGCATCATTGGAGGGGTAAACATCCTCTGCAATACCTGAAGACCTTCCTGACTGACTGATTTTCATTGTATTGATATAGTTGTCAGGGGATTATATCACATCAATAATGTATAGTGACCTTTGTTATTCGCAATTGTTTGAGCAATGTAAAGCTTACCTGTGATTTATATCTGGCTATATTTCAACACTTTGACAGATACTGCCACCCACCTGACAGTAAATTATGCAAGTAGACTGAAGAAGTAAGGCCAATACTAATGGTCTCATACCTGTATTGGGATGGCAGTCCATGTTTGGATAAATAGAAATCAACAAAAAGAAAGTACACAGATTCTTACATCTCTAAAAAAAAAGAAATTTGTTTTGTTTCATGTATATGACCCATGCACTTTGCTCATCCCTCAAACTGGCCAGATGTTGCCACTGAGAAATTTACAAACTAATAATATTCCATGTAATTATCTTTGGTCAAGTTTTTCTACCAATTGTTAGTTAAAAAATTTGCTACCCTAACTTTTAATCCAGAAATATGATTTCCTACTTATGGGATATACAAACAGTAACTTGGAAACCCATTACATAAAATGGCTTCCATTTACGAGGACTGTTTAGCTTAAAGTGCATGCTTAATGTAAGACGCCAGTTTCTTTTTAGGGAACCTGTGAGCTTATTCAGTGGTGTTGCATCATCCTTCGTTCATCATCCATGTGTTAACCAATACTTTCTCAAAAACAGCAGGAGCTAGCATCACCAAATTTTATGCAAAAATTGGTCATCTAAAAAACTGAAACAGATTTTGTTTAATTTTTTGCTATCTGTTTTTACTTAGATTTTATAGGGGAAAAGCTGAAAAAAAACCTTTAAAAATCTTCTTCTCAAAAACTGTCCAGCTAAATTATTCAATATTTCACAGGAATAATCTCTGAAACAATCTCAAGTTTGTTCGAATGGGTCTATTTCAGTGAATTTTGGCTGAGTTACAGGAAGCTGAACTCAGTCATTTGGCCAAAAAGGATACTAAAATTGCAATATCAGAAACTGCTGGAGCTATCATCACCAAATTTTGTGATAATGGTCACATGACTCATATATGGAATTGAGGTATTGGTGGGGCCACCTGCATCAACCTTTTCTGTACAAGGGTCATCATTCATCAGTACATTAACCCATAATTTGTCAGCAATAGCAGGAGCTAGCATCACCAATTTTTTTGCAAAAATCTGTCAAATATCAAATTATCAAATGTTGTGGGATTGAGCTTTTTGTGGTGCCTCCTGCATTAACTTACAATTTAAAGGGGATAGAAGTTAAAAAAATAACCTTGAAAATCTTCTTCTCTGAAATCATTCAGCCAAATTGTTCAATATTTCACAGAAATGATCCCAGAGATCAGCTTTCTCAAGTTTGTTCCAATGGTTTGGGTCTGATAAATATTAGCCGATTTACAGGAATGTGAACTTATTTGTATGGCCAAGTAAGTATAATGACATAACAATCTGAGAAATGACTGGAGCTAGCATCATCAAGTTTTGTGCAAATGTTGGTCACATCACTCATATTTGAAATTTAGTTTTTGTGGTGCCATCTACATCGACCTGTTTTTTATGGACAATCACCTCAAAATTTTTGCCTCTTTTAGCTTAAAAATATTATATGATGAAATTGTACAGCTGAATCATTTAATTTTTCACAAGAATTATCCTAGGTTATGGTTCTTTCAACTGTATAAGAATAGACTGGGTTCATTGATTTTTGGTAGAGTCATAGAAAACTGGAGTTGGTCAACTGGCCATTAGTAAGCCTATTTCAAACTGAGGACTGCAATAGTCTTCTCCTGCAAAACTGTTGTTTCAACTTCTGTAACATTGCACATAAATGATTCTTATGATGCCTTTGTTCAAGTTTACTTGAATGATTGTTGACAGAAATATTGGACCACATCTTTTACTATTCTAAACATTTTGATAAAAATCTTATGGATATGTCACCTTTAAAAAAGCATTGTAGCCAGTCTTTCAGTTTGTCTAAACAGATTTACCAACCAGCCAAGATTGTATCTGTATACATTTGTAGCTTGGCAGACTGTCAACTATTTCAGATTCAGCAACAGGCCAAAGGCCATGCAAGATTTATTTATAGCTTTGGCAGACTGCCAACTGTATAAGATTATGCAACAGGTCAAGAGTTCACTAAGTGCAGCCAGATACAGGTAAAGAGTTCACTTAGCGAATCAAGTGTAGGTTAAGAGTACACTCAGTGCAGTAGCTGCAGTTATCAATTTGTTCTGGTTCACTTGGGGCAACTGCCTTTCTCACGTAAGCCTGGTCAGCCCAGGGATATCCAGTGAGGTCCATGAAAAATGTTGTGGAAAACCTCAAATTTAGTCTGTTACCCATATTCACCCAGCTATGAGACTCTGAAGTACCCCCCCCCCCCCCCCAGAAAAATTTCATACAAAAGCTCAAGTATCTGAATAACTTATGCATTGATCACAATGATTTTTTTGCATGGATATTGATCATGGAGTGTTTCCTCAGTTTCTGCAGATTGGTGGCGCCACTTGTATTTTTAGCGAATCTGTGAGCTTATGCGATGGTGCGGTGTCGTCCTTTGTGCGTCGTCTGTCGTGCGTCGTCTGTACGTTAACCATAGCTATCTCAAAAACAGCAGGAGCTAGCATCACCAAATTTTTTGCAAATTATCAGTCACCAAAAAACTATATCGGATTTTGTTTATTTTTTCTTTAAATGCATTTTCTTGGATTTTATAGGGGAAAAGCTAAAAAAGCTTTGAAAATCTTCTTCTCCAAAACTGTCAAGCCAAATTGTCCAATATTTCACAGAAATGATCCCTGGAACAATCTTTCTCAAGTTTGTTCGAATGGTTCCAGTTCAGAGATTTTTGGCCGAGTTTCAGGAGGTTGAACTTTGTTAAATGTGCAAAAAAGCATATTAAAATTTAAATCTCAGAAACGGCTGTAGCTATCATCGCCAAATTTTATGCCAATGTTGGTCACATGGGTCACATCTAAAATTGAGGTATTGGTGGCGCCACCTGCATCAGCCTTTTTTGTACAGGGTCATCAGTGCCTGTATCACACTGAGGGCTACAAAAAAACTTCTTCTCTGAAACCACATGGCCAAAATGATTAATATCGCACAGAAATGATCCTAGGGTAGTGCTTTCTGAAGTTTGTTCAAATGGTCTCTTTTCAGTGA
This sequence comes from Sipunculus nudus, assembly GCA_026874595.1. NCBI lineage: Eukaryota > Metazoa > Annelida > Sipuncula > Golfingiida > Sipunculidae > Sipunculus > Sipunculus nudus. Next base: position 43,953,066 of record CM049306.1, on the reverse strand, counting down.
CTTTAGGCTAAGTCATGGGAAGCTGAATTTAGTCATATGCCATAACAGCCCATTTTAGCTCAGTGGCTACAAAGATCTTCTCAAAAACCACAGGGCCAAATCCTTAAATCTCACTTATTAATTATCCTCAGATGTTGATAATTCAAGTTTGTTCAAATGGTTTTGGTTCAGTGCATTTTGGCCGAGTTACAAGAAGCTGAACTTAGCCAGTTTGCTGTATCATCCTATATGAGTTTTAAACCTGCGAAATGTTTTTCGACTGGTGCCACTGAAGCCAGTTTGTTAAATATTTTACAAGAATAATCCCTACAATAATTCTCATAATAATTGTCGTTAATGGTTCCACATGAATTATTTTTGGCTGAATTATGGAGATTGAATTGAGTCATTTTACCATATATGTTAGCTGTGTGATCCTGTTACATCTAGCCTGGCACAAGTTTATCAGCATCTATTACATCATGCCACTAGACATTTAGATTTCAGGTTATCTTTGGTTAATATTGACAAGAATGTTTTTAAAAGCTTTTAAAAAATTTAGAATTATGATTTAAGTTATTCATCATACCAGGCAATGTGACAATCATGGATATTTAGCTCTCTGTAGCTATATAAAGACAACTGTACGTGGATTATAAATTATTGGTATCCCTACTCAATTCAAGAATTTGCCATCAATGAGATATATCTGTATTTTAATTTTGCATTCAGTATGCATCCGTAATAATTTTACATATATTCCTGATTTATTTTTTATAAAAAGTCAGCTGAAAAGCATTTTGTATTGGGAAAATAAATTTCAAAGTTATTTCAAGTAGGGACCACTTTTGTGTTCAGATGGTAGCACTTGGTTTACCATTGACAGATTGCCAGTGCCTTGATGTTGGCCATTAGTCAAGATGATGTCAGCTCTATAAATAGTTTTGGCACAGTGCGAGGATTGGAAGAAATGCAGCCAGGTATAGGTCAAGAGTTCACTCAGTGCAGTAGCTGCATTCTATTTATAGCTTTGGCAGACTGCTCACTGCATCATATTTGGCACCAAAGTTCAGCCTGAATCTATTTATAGCTTTGGCAGACTGCCAACTGTGTCAGATTATGCAACAGGTCAAGAGTTAACTCAGTGCAGCCAGGTACAGGTCAAAAGTTCACTTAGTCTAGCCAGGTGCAGGTCAAGAGTTCACTCAGTGCAGTAGCTTGAGGCAGCAATTTGTCACAGGTCACTCCGGGGCAACTGCCTTACTCACCTAAGCCTTGTCTGCCCAGTTCATCAAACTCTGGGAAGTTTGATGTATTGGACTGATATTTTGACCCGTCTATTCGTCTTTGATGGTATTCTCATTTACAAGACAGGTGGTGCCACCTACTTTGACTATTGCAGAGTATGCGCCTGCTTATTTCTACAGAGGAATTAGATACATCAGCCTAAAATTGGGCATGTATATACATATCGGGTAGCTTTATAGTGTACAAGACTGGTGGCGCCACCTACAATAATTTTTGCACAGTGTGTGTCCCTGCTTATTTTCAGGAGGGGTTTGATATATCAGTCTGAAATTGGGCATATGTATATATCTCTGATAGCCTTGTTGTATACAAGACTGGTGGTGCCAGCTACAATCATTTGTGTGTTGTGTGCACCCATGCCAGAATTTCAGCAGTGATGTTTGTGTAATTGTTTCTTATTCAAAATGTTTAGTACTTGCATCGTTCATATACATGAGAAGTAATGGTCAAGCATTGAAGAATTATACCTGGTGTATTTCCCAATGCACAGGTTCGCATTAGGCCTGTAGGCCTTGTTTTATTTTTTATAATTTTTTTCTCCATTTTTGAGATCTGTAAAGATGCAGTCATCTGTTAACAGGGCATAAATTGTAACCGCTGGACCTTGAATCTTCTAACTTGAAATCCAGTGAGGTCCATGAAAAATCTCCTTGGAAACCTGAAATTAGGTCTATGTTACCCATATTCTTCCAGCTATGGGGCTCCGAAGTACCTGCCAGAATAATAGGAAATTTCATAGAAAAGCTCAAGTATCTGAACAACTAATGCATTAATCGCCATGATTCTTTGCATGGAAATTGATCATGGAGGGTTTCATCAGTGTTTGCAGACAGGTGGCGCCACCTGTATTTTTTTTATTAATGATTTTCTTTTTACTCTTTTTTTGAGACCCTTAAAGATGTGGTTATCAGTTAGCAGGGCACAAATCGTAAATGCTGGATCTAGAAACTTCATACTTAACATGCAGAGAGGTCCATTAAAAATCTCTTTGGAAACCTGAAATTAGGTCTGTTAACCATATTCTCCCAGCTATGGGGCTCCAAAGTACCCAGTAGAATAATGGCAAATTTCATACAAAAGCTCAAGTATCTGAACAACTTATGCATTGATCACCACGATTCTTTGCATGGATATTGATCATGGAGTGTTTCATCAGCTTCTGCAGACAGGTGGCGCCACCTGCATTTTTAAAAAACTTTTCTCTATTTTTTTAGACCTTTAAAGATGCAGTCATCTGTTTACAGGGCACAAATTGTTACTGTTGGACCTAGTATCTTCTATCTTGACATGCAAGGAGGCCCATGAAAAGTCTCTTAGGAAACCTAAAATTAGATCTCTATTACCCAAAACCTCTGAAATACCCCCAGAGTAATGGAAAAATGGAAACAAAAGCTCAAGTGTCTGAACAACTAATGCATTGATCACCAGGATTCTTTGCATTGATATTGATCAAGGATATGAGGTCATCTGTCAACAGGGCACAAATCATATTGACTAGACCTAGAATCTTTCAACTTGACATCCTTGAAGGTCCATGAAAAGTCTTCGAGGAAACCTGAATTAAGTCTCTCTTACCCGTGCCATTTGAGCTATGGCACTCAAAAGTGCCCTCAAAACAATTTAAAGTTTTAAACAAAAGCAGTGCACAAATCATAACCATTGGACCTAGAATCTTCTGATTTGACATCCAGGGAGGTCCACAATAAGTCTCCTTGCAAACCTGAAATTATAGGTGTCAAAAACTCATATTTTTTAATTTATGCGGCATGTTTGAAGACCCCAGAAATAATGCAAAAAACACACAAATTGCGAGATTACTCAGGAATGGGTGAATGGATTGTCCTAAAATTTGGTGTGCTTATGCGTCTTAATGAACTTAAGCTAACTTGCATGAATGCTGGTGCCACCTCCATTATCTTAATTAGTTCCCTATGCATATTGTCAACATGTCAGTCGGCTGAGCGTCATGACCCATGGGTCACTTGTTACAATTTTTTTTCTCTATTCTTGAGACCTTAAAAGATATGGTCATCTGTTAAAAGGGCACAAATCATAATTTCAGGGCCTCGAATCTTCTATCTTGACATGCAGGGAGGCCAATGAAAAGTCTCCTTGGAAACCTAAAAGTAGGTCTCTGGTAGGTCTCTGTTACTCAAAACCTCAGAGCCATGTGGCTTTGAAGTACGCCCCCCCCCCCCCCCCAGAATAATGGAAAATTTGATACAAAAGCTCAAGTATCTGATCAACTAATGCATTGATCATGCAATTGATTCTTTGCATGGATAAGGCAACTGTTATAAGGCAACTAATGATATATAAATGGAATAAAGAAATTAACAAAGGTTTAATTTAAGTATATAATGCAAAAGTAAATGTTTTCCTTGAGATTCTTATGGAACATAATTAATGCAAAATGTATTTTGATATGCAAACATAAAATTGAAAAACTAAAAAGAAAAAAATACTATTTTGCCAATAATAATTGTTTCGCATGTGAATAATATACTTTAAATGTGTCATGAGAAATAGCTTTCATACATATATTTGGAAATTTTATAGGATTTAAGTTATTTAGTCTCTAAATAACATACATGGTTGACAAATTAAACAAAATTTCAGTAGTATAATGCAACATTTATATGTTATTGTAAAACTATCATCTTAAGAACATAGAAAACACCAACTTTAAAAGTGTTTGTGTTTCACAAACATGATTAAAGTCCATGGTAATTATATAGAATAAAATTTTTATGACAACATAAAACAGATGATACACAGAAAATATTAATCATTTCTAGTTCATATAGCATCATCTAGAAATGACTCTTTTAACAAATGCAAGACATACAAATGTTGCAAGCTTGTTAATTGTTACATAGTTTTGTAGTAGACATTAATAGAATGAAAGACATATCTTTAAATTCAGACAGATATGTTTTTCTTAATGAATTATATAAAGGACATTAAATGACAAAGTGGAACTCATCTTCAATATCAGATTCTCAATGAGACCATCACACACTTCTGTAGGACTCAGCACCCAGTCCTGCAGGCCATCAAACATTCCTCCTGATGTTTTGAGACCATCACCGGCTCCTGTAGGACTCATCCCCAAGATCTTCATGGCCATCATGCATTCCTCCTGATGTCATTATACCATCACCCACTCCTGTAGGAAGCTTCATCCAGTCCTGCAGGACCATCAACCTCTCCTCCTGATGCCATGAGACCATCAACCACTTTTGCAGGAAGCATCACCCAGTCCCTCAGGCCATCACACCCCTTAAGATGCCATGAGACCATCACCAACTTCAGCAGGAAGCATCACCCAGCCCCACAGGCTATCACTCACTCTTTCTGATGCCATGAGTTCATTCCTTCAGGAATCATCACCAAGTCCAACAGGACCATCACGCACTCCTGACCACAGGAGGGGTGGGTGACGCTTCCTGCTTGAGTGGGTAATGGTTAAATGGCATTAGAAGCAGTGGTTAATGGTCGATCAGGAATGGTTGATGCTTCTTGTAGGAGTGGGTGATTTTCTCGTGAAATCAGGAGGACTGGTTGATTGTTCTGCAGGACTCGGTGATGTTTTCTGCAGGAGTGGGTGATGGTCTCGTGGCATCATGAGGAATTGGTGATGGTCCTGCAGGACAGGATGATGCTTCGTGCAGGAGTGGGTGATGGTCGCATGGCATTAGTAGGAGTGGTTGATTGTCCTGCACGACTGGGAGCTGCTTCCTGTAGGAGTGGGGGATATTCTCATGGCATCAGGATAAGTTGTTGATTGTCCTGTGGGAGTGGATGATGCCTCCTGCAGGAGTGGGAGATGGCCTGATGGCATCAGAAAGAGTTGCGATGGTCTTAAGGCACCAGGTGGAGTGGTTGATTGTCCTTCAGGGCCGGGTGATGCTTTATGCAGGAGTGGGTGATATTCTCATGGCATCAGGATAAGTGGTTGATTGTCCTGTGGGAGTGGGTGATGCTTCCTGCAGGAGTGGGAGATGGCCTTATGGCATCAGAAAGAGTGGGCGATGGTCTTAAGGCACCAGGAGGAGTGGATGATTGTCCTTCAGGGCCGGGTGATGCTTCATGCAGGAGTGGGTGATATTCTCATGGCATCAGGATAAGTGGTTGATTGTCCTGTGGGAGTGGGTGATGCTTCCTGCAGGAGTGGGAGATGGCCTGATGGCATCAGAAAGAGTGGGCGATGGTCTTAAGGCACCAGGAGGAGTCGTTGATTGTCCTTCAGGGCCGGGTGATGCTTCATGCAGGAGTGGGTGATATTCTCATGGCATCAGGAGGAATAGGTGGTCTCATGGCATCAGGAATGGTTGATTGTCCTTCAGGACTAGGTGATGCTTCCTGCAAGAGTGGGTGATATTCTCATTGCATCAGGAGGAGTGGTTCATTGTGCTGTGGGAGTAGGTGATGCTTCTTGTAGGAGTGGGTGATGGTTACATGGCAATCTGGAGTGATTTGTTGTGTTGCAGGACTGGGTGGTGCTTTCTAGAGGAGGGAATTATGGTCTTATGGCATTAGGAGGAGTGGTTGATTGTCCTGCAGGACTGGGTGACGCTTCCTGCAGGAGTAGGGGATGGTCTTATGGCATCAGAAGGAGTGGGTAATGGTTCTGTGGGACTGAGTGATGCTTCCTGCAGGAGCGGGAGATGGTCTGATAGCATCAGAAGGAGTGGTTGATGGTCTCGTGGCATCAGGAGGAGTGGTTGGTTGTCCTGCAGGACTGGTTGATGCTTCCTGCAGGAGCGGTTGATGGTCTGATGGCATCAGTGGGAGTGGGTGATGGTCTCAAAGCATTAGGAGGAGTGGTCGATTGTCCTGCGGGACTGGGTGTTGCTTCCTGCAGGAGTGGGTGATATTCTCATGACATCAGGAGTGGTTGATTGTCCTGCAGGACTGGGTGATGCTTCCCACAGGAGTGGGTGATATTGTCATGGCATCAGAAGGAGTGGTTGATTGGCACCAGGAGGAGTTTGTGATGGTCCTGCGGGACTGGGTGATGAGTTCTACAGGAGCGGGTAATGGTCTCATGACACCAGGAGGAGTGTTTGATGGCCCTGCGGGAATGGGTGATGCTTCATGCAGGAGTGAGTGATTTCATATTGCATCAGGAGGAGTGGTTGATTGTCATGTGGGACTTGGTGATGCTTCTTGCAGGAGTTGGTGATATTCTTATGACATCAGGAGGAGTATTTCATTGTCCTGCAGAAGTGGGGGATGGTCTTATGGCATCAAAAAGAGTGGGTGATGGTCCTGTAGGACTGAGTGATGCTTCCTGCAGGAATGGGTGAAGGTCTCATGGCCTAAGAAGGAGCGGGTGATGGTCTCAAGACATCAGGAGGAGTGTGTAACGGCCCTGCGGGACTGGGTGATGAGCCCTACAGGAGTTGGTGATGATCTCATGGCATCTGGGTGTGATTTGTTGTCCTGTAGGACTGGGTGGTGCTTCCTAGAGGAGTGGGTTATGGTCTTATGGTATTAGGAGTGGTTGATTGTCCTGTGGGACTGGGTGATGCTTCCTGCAGGAGTGGGTGATGGTCTCATGGCATCAGGAGGAGTGGTTGATTGTCCTGCAGGGCCGGGTGATGCTTCCTGCAGAAGTGGGTGATGGTCTCATGGCGTCAGGAGGAGTGGTTGATTGTCCTGTAGGGCCGGGTGATGCTTCCTGCAGGAGTGGGTGATGGTCTCGTGGCATCAGGAGGAGTGGTTGATTGTCCTGCAGGACTTGGTGATGCTTCCCACAGGAGTGGGTATTATTGTCATGGCATCATGAGGAATAGGTGATTGTTCTGCACGACAGGGTGATGCTTCCTGCCGGATTGGGTTATGGTTGCATGGCGCTTCCCGCAGGAGTGGGTGATATTGTCATGGCATCAGAAGGAGTGGTTGATCGGCACAAGGAGGAGTTTGTGATGGTCTTGCAGGACTGGGTGATGAGCCCTACAGGAGTGGGTGATGTTCTCATGGCATCCGGGAGTGATTTGTTGTCCTGTAAGACTGGGTGGTTCTTCCTAGAGGAGGGGATTATGGTCTTATGGCATTAGGAGGAGTGGTTGATTGTCCTGCAGGACTGGGTGATGCTTCCTGCAGGAGTGGGGGATGGTCTTATGGCATCAGAAGGAGTGGGTGATGGTCCTGTGGAACTGAGTGATGCTTCCTGCAGGAGTGGGTGAAGGTCTCATGGCATAAGAAGGAGTGGGGATGATCTAATGACATCATCAGGAGTGGTTGATTGTCCTGCAGGACAGGGTGGTGCTTCCGGCAGGAATGGGTGATGGTCTCATAGGTGATAGTCATGCAGGACTGTGTAATGGATCTTCGCCTCACAGTTTAGATTCTTGGTTGTTTGCACATATCTCTTTCTCTTTTCCTCATAATTGTGCATAACCTTTAAAAATAAATCACAATATATATAAAGCACACTTTTAAACATTATAGGGTTTTATTATATTGTTTAAAGCTAAGAGCTTTCAGTTTTTATTCTATGTAATCAAGCTTTTATTATTGCACTACCCAATATCCTTTGCATGTTTTCTTTTCTTTTATATCAGTTGTTTTTATCTTTCACACTATCACCCCAGTCAGAGGTCAAGCCCTAATTATTGTACATACCAATGTTGCTGCTTTTGCCATCAAGACCAGGGTAATCAATATTAAAATTCCCATTGCATCATTATTGCATTTGATGCTTTAAATAGAATCTGTTCTTAGCTCTGACCTCTATCCTATATTCTGACATTATAGGTACAAGATACATTATTTTTTTACTGATCATGTTACATCAAAGAGAGAGAGAGAGAGAGAGAGAGAGAGAGAGAGAGAGAGAGAGGCAGAGTGCAAAGAGAAAAGGTTAAAGTCTGAGTCAGGATGGTTTATGATAATTCTTATTAAATTAACACATTTGAATGGAAAACAGCCAAAGAAAAAAACTAAGAGATGAAACTAGAGTTGAGGAATATTTTCCATTAGCAAACACAGAGCATCAATGGAAAGGTGTAAGATATAGTTATTTTTGAGCCACACAATTCACCACCACTAATTAAATATAAATACTTCACTTTTTAAATACATATGCTTTGCGACCTGCATAACAGAGAGAATATCATGTTAAACTTTTCACAATGGGTTTCTTCCACAAACACTGAATATACCAAGATGGTCAAATTATTTATTTATAATTTGGACATAGTATTCTTTCAACAGAATTAAAGAAATTATTGCTAAAATATAGTAAAGTGTATTTTTATTGCATATCATGTGGTATTGAAAAATATAACAAATATTACTGATTTTTTGTACTCATTGAGCTGTCAATCTCTTGTTAAGTCTTTTGCTTTTTTTTTTTTTTTTGTCTCTGTCTGGTCCATGGTGACATTCCATGGTTTGGCTCCCCATGATGATGAAGGGAACGCCATCACACATTAAATGAGCATGTGCTCCTCCCTGTGTGTCCAGCCAGTGAATTTGCCTGTGATGCTTACTGAAATCTGAATATAAAAATAATTATCATAACAATTTTGGCTTTGCGTACATGCAATACTTACTTTTAATTAAAGTCCAAATTTATAAGCTAAAATAGGCTATACGCATTTTACATCTGCCAGGATGTTTATATAACCATATGATTTCGCCTTAACATCCAATTTTAAGCTGAGATCTTAACTGTTTTACATTTTCTATTTCAACTTTCTTCATGCTAATTTTAACGCAGAATGAAATGATATCCGCATTTAAAACATTTTTTATATATTTATCTTTCTTGTAATTTTCATTAGATATATAGTCAGTCATGAAGTGCAACTGCTTCACCAGAATGTAAATGTAGGCTATGCGTACCTAGTTTCTTGCCATAATCTGGCTTTGTCCTTTGAATGAAAAAATAGGCATGTTTGGTCAATTCAAACTCCTATCAACAGACTCCTTGCTAGCCATATATCCTTCTTATATATATATTCTTTATCCATTTATCAATAATATCAGTAATTATCACTTTAAAATCATCAATCATCCATAACATTTGCATAGTATAGTATAAAAATTGATATTTCTGTATGAATATATATATATTTGCATGACATTACTAAAACTATATATAAACTTGAGAACTAAGTCTTAGGGTACCTTTCATCCATGACCGCTCCGCAGCTTCATATATAACAACCACCGAACTGAGACATCGAAGTAACAAAAACCCGTGCTTTTCCCGCCGAAAACAGCCATGTAGAGTGATGACTTGCAAGCCACCATGTGTGAATTTGATAAACTAAGGAACTCCTTCATTTGAATATCCACCTGATGCCATATCTCGCGATTCGGCCGTGGAGCTCCGAGTGGATGCCACCAAGATGCCACCTGGTGGACAAGAAACGAATTAGCGTGACTGGGAGCGGAATGACCCTCCCCCAACGAGGTCGCAGCTGTCATCCCTGGAGTTGATCAGTCGTGTGGAGGCCGCTACACAAAATCCCTTAATGGCTACCTTCAAAGTGGTTATGGTGAGGCATGGCGAAAGCCGATGGAACAAAGAAAATAAGTTCACTGGATGGTTTGATGCTGACCTGTCAGAACTTGGTACTGAAGAGGCAAAGGGTGCCGGAAAGGTGAACGTGAGGGGCTAAATCATGTCATGATCATCATGTCATGTGTAACTGTAGCCCGACACGTACGGACTCCCATTTTATCTGTGTTAATGATAATATGTAGGGTTATTTGGTGTCTTCATGCTACACAAGAAATAGGAGTGAGTTTATAACTGCAGCTGCTCGTTTAGTCAATGAACATGTGGCCCATGGGCCATGACGCTCAGCTGAATTCAAGGAATGTTGATCAATGAGCAAAATGCCAAAATGACTGCCAGAGTGCAAACAAATCATGAATTTTGTGAAGAGTCCTAAGAAATGGGTTTCAGTGGGCTTTTGGACAGATGACAATTTCATTTAAAGGTCTCATTAATAGAAAGAAAAATGCATAAAAATACAGGTAGTGCCACCAGTCTGCAGGAACTGATGAAACACTCCATGATCAATAGGCCTATATATATCCCAAGAATCATGGCTATCAAGGCATTAGTTATTTAGATACTGGAGCTTTTGTTTGTATCAAATTTTTTATTATTCTTGACATTATTTACGAGCCCTATAACTCAGAGGATATGGGTAAAGGAGACCTAATTTCAGATTTACATGAAGACTTTTCATGGACCTCCCTAGATGTCAAGTAGGCTATGAAGATCTAGGTCAAGTGGTTACAATTTGTGGCCTGTTACAAGGTGAGGCTTTATTTGAAAGTCTCAAAAAGAGAAATAAATGCGTACAAATTAAAAAAAAAAATAGGTGGCGCCACCAGTCTGCAGGAACTGATGAAACCCTCCATAATCAATATGCATGCAAAAAATCATGGCCATAGGTACATTAGTTATTAGGATACTGCAGCTTTTGTATCACATTTTTAATTATTCTTAGGGGTACTTGCGGAGGATATTGGTAACAGAGACCTAATTTCACGTATCCACAGAGACTTTTCATGGACCTTCCTTGATCTAGTTTGAAGAATCCAGGTCCAGTGGTTATAATTTGTGCTCTGTTAACAGATGACAGCTTCTTTTAAAGTCTCAAAAATAAAGAAAAAAATTTGTAAAAATTGGAAAAAATACAGGTGGTGCCACCAGTTTGCAGGAACTGATGTAACATCCCATGATCAATATTCATGCAAAGAATCATGGTGATCAATGCAGTAGTTGTTCAGATACGTGAGCTTTTGTATTAAATTTTGCATTATTCTGGGGGGGTACTTTGGAGCCCCATAGCTCGAAGGATATGGGTAACAGAGACCAAATTTCAGGTTTTGAAGGAGATTTTTCATGGACCTCCCTGGATATAAAGTTTGAAGATTCGCGGTCCAGTGGTTACGATTTGTGCCTTGTTAACAGATGACAGTTTCATTGCAGGTCTGAAAAAAAAGAGAGAAAAAATTGTAAAAATTGGAAAAAATACAGGTGGCCCCACCAATCTGCAGGAAGTGATGGAACATCCCATGATCAATATTCATGCAAAGAATCATGGTGATCAATGCAGCAGTTATTCAAATACTTGAGCTTTTGTATCAAATTTTACATTATTCTGGGGGGTACTTCGGAGCCCAATAGCTCGAAAGGATATGGGTAACAGAGACCTAATTTCAGGTTTTCAAGGAGATTTTTACATGGACCTCCCTTGATATTAAGTTTGATGAATCCAGGTCCAGTGGTTAAGATTTGTGCCCTGTTAACAGATGACAGTTTCATTGCAGGTCTGAAAAAAAAAGAGAGAAAAAATTGTAAAAATTGGAAAAAATACAGGTGGCGCCACCAGTCTGCAGGAAGTAATGGAACACTCCATGATCAATATCCATACTAAAAATCATGGTGTTCAAAGCATTAGTTGTTCAGATACTTGAGCTTTTGTATCACATTTTACATTATTCTGGGGGGTACTTCAGAGCCAAATAGCTCGAAGGATATGGGTAACAGAGACCTAATTTCAGGTTTTCAAGGAGATTTTTACATGGACCTCCCTTGATATTAAGTTTGAAGAATCCAGGTCCAGTGGTTAAGATTTGTGCCCTGTTAACAGATGACAGTTTCATTGCAGGTCTGAAAAAAAAGAGAAAAAATTGTAAAAATTGGAAAAAATACAGGTGGCGCCACCAGTCTGCAGGAAGTAATGGAACACTCCATGGTCAATATCAATACTAAAAATCATGGTGGTCAATGCATTAGTTGTTCAGATACTTGATCTTTTGTATCACATTTTACATTATTCTGGGGGGTACTTCAGAGCCCAATAGCTTGAAGGATATGGGTAACAGAGACCTAATTTCAGGTTTTCAAGGAGATTTTTCATGGACCTCCCAGGATGCCAAGTAGGAAGATTCCAGGTCCAGCGGTAACGATTTCTGCCCTGTTAACGGATGGACGGACAGCCGGACGGACGACAGACAAAGAGTGATCGCTATAGCTCAGATGACTTTCAGTCAGCTGAGCTAAAAACTATTGGTGGCTATGTCTAAGTGGTTATTAAAGTGTTCTTATCTCTTCTACATATATCCGGCATTTGTCCATGACCAATCTTGCATGTGCATCTGTGTCTCTGTCTGGTGGTGAACTTGTAATGAGAGAGAATGTTAAATATTAATACACATAACATCATGCAATTGTGAAGTTCATAACTGGGTCTCGAATCAGCAACCATTTGTTAACAAGTCCTATTTGCTACCATCTGCACAATGCAAGACGAGTTAGGAATAAGTGGTCAAATGGTGATATTTAAATCAACTACAGGTATTCTGTGGAAGTTCAGAGAGACTAAATGACCTAATGGGACAATGTGATTGTGCTGGTTTTAGTTGTTAAAATAAGGGTTAATTTTTGTAAAGTGTTTGCGATGTCGCAAAAGCTTAAAAAATTAACCCTCAGTCATTTGTTAACTGTTGCCGTTTTGGCCACTATAGAATACTCCCTCTCACATTTTGCGCATAAAAAGTGGAGTCACTGATTATTTTTAACCCTAACCCTTGTAATGCACCAAATATTCCTGGGATAACTGTGATCTATGTGCATACAAATGCCTGGAGGACACAAGACAATGGATGTGAATGACGTAGACAGAACGTGCACACAAGCCAAGTGGTGTAAACAAGCAGATGGAGGAATCGTGACGGATACCAGGATGTTGAATCGTGCGAGGGGAGATTATACGTTATTACAGGCTAAGAGTTACTTCAAAAGGATATAAGATACAATTAATGTTCAGAGGAGTAAGTTGGATCTATTACTTTAAGTTTAATTTGTACCACAGTGGATAAAGGTGTTTTGAATACCCACACAAAGAAATATGTACCCAAATGTATTTGAACAGTTCTGTCAAATGTCAGGTATCGGTGAGGTAAACTCACCGTACTCCGCTATATAGGTAAGCTCACTTTACTCCGCTGTATCCTCTGGGTGAGGGTTAAATACTGTAGCTGGGTGATATCGAGTCATTCAGATTTTTGGCTCCTTAATTAGAGTGGAGCCAGGTCATGTATGTTCTTTCACAGAAAGGGTTGGCACAAAGGATGGAGGCGGGATGAATAGTTAAAAAATATAAGCCACCCTCTGAGGTCAACCACAGAGTGTTGTCTGACAGCCACCATCCTGCCCTAGTGCAAGGAGACCCCATTGGTGGTTTGGCACATCTGGAGAGGACCAGCAGCAGGGGAAATTTTTTGCAGCCTTTACACAGCACACTTTAAAAAAACTGGCTGGGTCTGCAGAACAGTAGTGCAGTCCTTTCAAAAGAGTTTGGTGAGTTGCCCAGGCAATGTGATGGATGGTCACTGCTGGCCACCCTGTGTTGGTTTTTGGGCCAAATAAAAAGCACAATGGGCATATCTCAGACTGCAACTGCTGCTGGCCAGCAGATAAAGGATATATACACCAATTGACATAACCATCACAGCCCAAATGCTCTAACCTTTTTACTTATTATTATAATGAGCCCCTTAAATGCTCCTACACAGGTCTTCCATGCCCATGGTAGCGAGGGCTGCATACAACATAATAATGATGTCACAAAGGTTGATGATGCATGGCGTCGTATTGACTGACGTCATCAACTGGTATTGCCTGACCATTGTTTACTTTATCACAGTTATTATGAACTGTCTTGCAATATTTTGGTTTGTTCGTCTTATACGAATTTTGTGCCAGGTAAGACATTACTCACTTTGTAGTAGGAGGAATGGGTCCTGTAACCTGTAGCCTAGAACCTTTTATACTGTCCCCTTTGTATAATAAAATATCCCAGAAAACAATGCAGACATGGGTACTGGTTGTTTTTACAGACTACACATGTTCTGTTTGACAGAGCTCTGTCAAATTATGCAAAATTTTGTTTTTGTCAGAAGATTGACACTTTACAGTGTTTTAGGTCACCTGATTGGTTGCTTGTTAGTCCAGTGCTTATGATACAGCATCAGTGGGACAGGTTATTTTAGAGTTTATACATTACTCTATCTTGGCTACACTAATATCTTTACTTACAAGTTATGTAACACACACATATTATGGTCAACTACAAGCTGTTTGTTTTGTGCACAGTTCTGGCCCTAACCAACCTCAGGGTCACACATTTGGCATTTAACTACTTGTGGTTCATGATCTATTAATATGAAAATAGTCAGAAACACAGAGATTGGTACAGTGGAGTGGTTATAGCACCCAACATGTAATCCAGAGATCTTGTGATTTATTTCGAGTAAGATTATCCTTATATTTCTTTACATTTCAACTAAATTTGTATACTGTGGTTACTTTATATTCACAAGGTCAAAATTTCATGATTTTCACTTTTTAAATTTTACACAAGAGTTCCACTTTCAGGATCTCATGATAACCTATACAGAGTACATTAGTTTATGAATTGTTTTACACAGGACAGGGATTGGACAGTTTTCTTGGATTTTAATTTGAAGAGGTACCAATAATTTCCTTGTCATGTATATTGCAGATTTTAAACCATTGTAAAAATATAAAGCAAACCTCAGTATCTTGATAATGATATAGATCAATGCAATTATAATGTATAAATGTATTTTAACAATACAGTGAAATATAACCTGACGACCACCCCGCTATCACGACCACCCTGCTGAGACGACCACTTTTTTGGTCCTAGACCAATGAAAATCATCAGAAAACTACCTGCTAACAAGAGCACTTTTGGTGGTCCCACAGTTGGTCGCAGCAGCGAGATTTCACAGTATTTACATAGATGCATATATTTAAATCAGAGTCTATATCTGTCTATTACTATAAATTATGGTTTTGTTGTTTTACAGATGTTGAAGGAGAACGGTTATACTTTTGATATAGCATTTACCAGCGTATTAAAGCGTGCCATCAAGACCCTCTATCATATTCAAGACGAGCTCGACCTTCACTGGATTCCAGTCCGCAGACACTGGCGGCTCAATGAGCGTATGTACGGAGCTCTGCAGGGACTGAACAAAGCAGAAACAGCAGTCAAACACGGAGAAGAACAAGTTAAGGTAGGATGGTCTATAAATGGTCTTGTTTCTATCTATATAGTATACTACAGTGGAACCTGTCTGAAAGTCCACCTGTCTTATTTATAAGACCACCTGTGAATTAAGACCACTTTCACAACAAGTAAATTGTCACACCACACGCACAGAGGACATAAATTTCCCAGGAACTGTAATACAAAAGTCCAGAAATTTCGAGTCCAGTTTTCCTATGCCCTGCTTGGCTAAACATAAAAACTCCAGGACCAATCTGCTTCCTCTTGCAAAATTTACAACACACCCTGCTTGGTGCCCATCTACTTATCACGACATGTCATCCACAGAATGATGCTACTCTCACAAACCTCCCTGAGGCGGGTGTGGCCCCGCTTATAAATGCACTAGAAAGAAGGTTCCAGCAACAAGTGTTCTGCGGCATCGTGCGGCATCTGTACATTAACCATAGCTATCTCAAAATGGGCGAGAGCTAGCACCATCATATTTTTTGCATATAATCAGTCATCTGAAAAACTCTATCCGATTTTGTTTATTTTTAGCTCAGCTGACTATAAGTCATCTGAGCTATAGTCGTGGTCAATTGTCTGTCATCCGTCCGTCTGTCCGTCCGTCCATAGATGTGGCACGTTTTGAAACCATAAGACCTAGGGATCCAAAATTCAGCATTATGTTAGATGTCCCCGAGATCTCCTACCAAGCCGAAAACTGGGTCTTTGCGACTTCGTTCCCATGAGAAATTAAGGAAAAAACTCAATTTTTTTTTATTAAAAACCTATTTTCAAACTTTAGGACTGCCTAATATCAAAACAACTCATCTGTTTTTCCTCATATTTACCAAAGATACTCCTCTATTTAGTTCCTAAGTACATGCCAGAAATTAAGTATGTTAAGTATAAATTCTTTAAGTTATGGGCCCGAACATAATGGACTTTGTAAAAAATCATGAAAAATATTTACTCACTTAACATGAAAAATTTTGAAACTAGAGTCTATTTTCCCAAGTATATAACTATGTTTAATTAAGATTTTCTATTGTTTACCCAAAATTAGATCTGAATTTTGTAAATTTTTTAAGTTATTAGCATAAAAATAAAATCAGTACCTTAAATTTTGCCCAACTTTGACCAGGGCACATTTTTTTTCTGTAAGTACCATTGATTTAATTTTCACAGCATGTAAACATAAATATTTTATTTGTTAAAATCTGAAATTTGAAAATAAAAGCTTGAAAATTAAGCTAGTTATTGATTTATTTCTTGAGGCTCTATTGTAGTCATTTCCTTTGATAACCGATGCAGGGTCCCATTCCAGGTCACTGGAAGTCAGCTATGCCAAGGTTTCTGATTTGTAACAGTCACTTGGGGGAAACCTGCTGTGACAGGTGTACAGTTATTCTCATATCACCAACCAAATCACCACCCCCCCCCCCCACACCCACGCAAACCCAACCCACCAAGTGTTATGCAGTAATTGTTATTGTTTTCACTGTATCTCCTTAATTGTAATGCTGTTTCCACTCCTATATGCAAAAACTTTCCTTGAAAAAGTAATTCAAGGTGTAATCCAGAAGATGCAATGTTGTGTAATGTAGCTTTTTTAAAGAAATCAATTTTCTTTTAAATGATTTTAACAAATATAATTGAACCCATCAGTATGCTTAAATTTATAAAATATGAAGCACATTATGGATAAATAAAGACACAATTAAAAATTGTGAAATCTAAATCAAGTATTATTTTTAGATATTTATTGTTTTGCAGATTTAAAAGATATATTTTTGTGATAAAAAATAAATAAACATTTGTATGCATGATGTGTTTTTATCTGACAAGATTGAGATTTATGATGATGCAGTTGAGAATTATGAATCAACTTTTATATTCAGATATATATGTTATAATGGAAATGTATAGAAATATAAACTTAAATTAAAAAAAAAATTGATGTGATAAAAAAATGAGGATTTAATACAAACATTTGTTCATTATTTTCCTGCCTCAGCAGATCAGGCTTTGTTTGCCCTGTTTAATGTTGTTAATTAGTTATATTTCAACTGTATACATTTTAAAAAAAATACTTATATACTTAATAATATATTATACAAAAAAAATAGATTCAATTGAACAAATGTGTAAACTACTGAAATGTCATGTCAACAGTTAATCAAAAAGCCAACTAATGATCATGGTAATAGTACAGATCATTTGTTCACAAACTGCTCACATGCCTCAGTTTTAACACTAGGAAACACATGTCCATTTGATATTATTTTAGATTTTTATCTTCAAGGTCAACTTCAGCTGAGCACAGTGACCCATGGGTCACTTGTTTTTCTTAGATTTTATAGGGGAAAAGCTAAGAAAAGCTTAAAAAAAAGCTTCTTCTCTGAAACTGTCCAGCCAAATTGTCCAGTATTTCACAGAAATGATCCCTGGAAAAATCTCTCTCAAGTTTGTTTGAATGATTCCAGTTCGGAGATTTTAGGCTGAGTTACAGGAGGTGGAACTTTATCATCTGTCAAAACAGCACACTGAAACTAAAATCTCAGGAACGGCTGGAGCTATCATCACCAAATTTTATGCCAATGTTTGTCACATAAGTCATATCTGAAATTGAGGTGTTGTGGGGACCACCTACATTGATCTGTTTTTTACAAGCAAAAATGTAATGGTAGACTCTTCTAGCTTGTACACTGTTTTGTGATTAAGCTATTAAGCTGATTGGTTTAAACTTTACAGGAATTATTCTATGGTAGGGCTCTGCCAGTTTTATAAAAATAGATTGGGTAAAAGCTGCTTTAAAAAAGCAGTGTTTCCAATTGAACAAAGCTATCAGTGTTTGAAAACAGATTTGACAACATGCCAAGTTTCATCATGCCAAGTCAAAAACTCAGTTAAACCAGGTGAGGTCCAGACAGCACCATGGCAACTGACCTGGCTCTGCCTGGTGTCTAGACAATGTGTCTAGATGTCTATAGACACATCATCTAGACTCAGAATGCCCAGATTAAAACTAGTGGAACTATATCTTTCAACTGATTGGGAAAACTTGGTTTGCATTTTTAGCGAATCTGTGAGCTTATGCTATGGGTTGTATCATCCTTCATAGCTATCTCAAAAAGGGCAGGAGCTAGCATCACCAAACTTTTTGCCAAAAAATTAGTCATCTAAAAAATTCTAACGGATTTTGCTCAATTCCTGGTTAACAGCATTTTCTTAGATTTTAGCCTTTTTAGGCCTTTTAGACGTGTTTGTGGGATCAAAACTAACAAGTTCAGTTTGTGACACAAAGTAGTTCCCACCAGGGAAACTCGTACGTACCATCTATTCCAGAGGTAACGAACGCAGCATATGATTTACTTTCAACTATCAGGTATCAAGCCAGGTTAGAACTCTTAAAGGAAGGCCTAGGAATATAACCAATATTTTTTACAGTAATTTACTTCTCTTCCTTACTATCTAAAAGAACTTTGTCAAAAAAATATACCTCTAGCCTAAAAAAAAGTCTACCCTAACATAAAAATTTAATTTTGAAATATCATTTCTTGAGCTCCAGTCACTGAGGCATTTTTTCAAGAATATACAAAACAAAATGTAGATAAAAATTCTTGTTGTGCTTTTACCTGAATAGCAAAACAATAATGTTATTATCATTTGTTCACAGATCATTCAAATATTATATGGATTTTCTGAAAAAAAGTTTAAAAAATTGTGAGAAACAAAACCTTTGGCCTTAATCAACCTTTTCTAGGCCTTATGTCAGTCTGAATGAGAGCAGGGTTAGTTTATGTAGAGGTTAAACCTTTCTTGTTTAAATCATAAAAAAATCTTTTCATTTGTTCAACTCTCACACAGTTCTACCTGTGCTTATGGAACAAGTGATGTTCTTTATAGTATGTATCTGCCTGCGTTTTGAGGACTTGGGTGTGTTCCCAAAAAAGTGTTATTCTGCTCTATACTTTGCTGATACATGTCCTTGTGCCATTAAACTCTCTTCCACAGATAGAGTGATCATTCTCTCCTCTACACCTTTCATGTCACATCCCTGTGCCCTTATCAAATCTTGACAGGTATATTTTTCTGTGTTGTTTGAAAATGTTCATGGGGCTGACAGTAAACCCTGAATGTCACACTCACGGGTCACATGTCAAAATATGGGTATACTACTGGTAAGTTTCAGTATGTTCTTTAATGTATGTTAAAGGTCTGATGGTGTTCTATCACTGAAATGATCAGTGTATTAACTGTATGTTGATGTGTTTTAGATCTGGCGGCGCTCCTATGACACCCCACCTCCTCCAGTGGATGAGAGCAGTGAACATTTCCCCGGCAATGACCCCAAGTATGCTGTAAGTACACTTTGTTAGTGCCCCAAGTATGCAGTAAGTACACTTGTGTAATGCCCCAAGTATGCACATTGTTATGGCCATGTTATTATACAAGTCCACCGGTTTCATTAACAGTTTCATATGCCAAGAATTCTGTAAGTACATAATAAATACCCCTGGAATGCTAGAAATATACTGGTGTAATACTCAAAGTATGTGGTTAGTGCAGATTTATCTAATATGGACAAACAGTTTTCAGCCATCTGGGCTCTTCATAAAGATAATCATTTTTGCATCATCATCAATTCCTAGTCATATTAATATAAATTCCTCATTGCAGCTGTCGGTGAGGTTGATCATATGTTCATGTATGTCATAAACATGTTATGAATTCTATGTAACAGGTGCATTTATCATAGATTTCATTCGTTGTTTTACTAATCTTATATAAGTATACTCTTTGGTTAATGTTTGTATTTCATAAAACTAGCATAAAATAAAATTTGTTTTGTGTTTTATTGTACCAGTGTTACCTCCCCCCCCCCCCTCCCAAGCATGCCTTAAGTTCATTGATATATTAAATTACCTATGTCATATGATATCTACTTAATAAGTACTGCTCTGTGGCCTTTTTCATGAAGATGAAGTTTACCCTGTGACCATTTTAAGGGCACAAGACATGCAACAGGCATCATATCCTCTCTCACTCTGCTTTCATCATTTATCAACACACTGTAATACTTTTTATCTTTACAGCTGGTTGACAGAAACCTCATCCCTAAATGTGAATGTCTGAAGGACACTGTGGCTCGTGTTCTTCCATACTGGTTTGACCAGATTGTTCCTGAGATTTTGGTACGTTCATTTATAAAGGATAACATATCCATTAAATTAATTTCACTAACCTGTTTCTTTCAAATCGATCATACCTGAGTTCTGTATTTATCCAGCTTGTATTGCCAAGTGTTTTTAATTTAACCAAATGCTCAGTAATTCACATTAAATAAAATCAAACCATTAAATCACTCTGTTAATACAGTCATTTAAAGTGCAGAGACAGAACACCAGACCAACTCATGGGGCCACCAAGTGCTGCCACCTGGGGACAATCCTGGTAACAAAGCAAGTGTTTGTTACTTTTTATGTTTCATCAAGTACAGCAGATTTAGTGTGAAATAATACAAATTATTGTAAGGGATCACGATCATGAAGTATCTGTGTAATTATGTATTAGGGAGAAATGCTAATGTTAATTATCAGTAAGGATTATTGAATAAATGGTGATCTGTTTTTGAACAGATAGTTTTTTAAGACCAGCAATGATAGAAGAATTATTGCATTATTTAGATGGCCCCCCAATGAAAAGGCTACTTTTGGAAACTGCATTTATTTTGCCTGTAAATTTATAATGATACCGTCTATGTTGCAATGTTTTTCTTGTGATAACAAACAAAACTTTGTGAGTTCCTGTGAAAGGTATATGCCAATTGCCTTTATTTCCATATCAATAATTACCAGAGCCACCAAAATCATATTGTTCCTTTCACATCAGTTGATGGATTAATATATTGATGCATAGTGCAAGCTCTTTTGTTAATTTGCTGGTATGTATCCTTGTATTCACCCACAAGGTGAACATTTTTACATTGCATTGTTACATTTTTAGTTTTTCAATTTCTCTTATTGCCATCAGGATTACTGAATCACTGGTTACATTTAGGTATTAATTTGTCTTTTGTTTTCATAACAACAGCAAGGGAAGAAAGTTCTGATCGCTGCCCATGGCAACAGTCTACGTGCCATGGTGAAGTACCTTGACAACATGTCTGAAGCAGAAATCATGGGCCTGAACATCCCTACAGGTCAGTAACTTGGTCTTGTAAAAATTATTAATCAGTATGAGTTATCTGATCCATGACAAGTGTTACATGTTTTTGTGAGTTGCGGGTTCAGTCACGCAACATTAACAATAAGAAAGATTTACATGAGTAAATATGTGTATATACCCTTATAACTTCTGTACATATATACAAAATATATATTACAAATATGGTTCATAACATATCGTGCATGAGGAGGATACCTATTAATTTAATTGTACATAGCTTTAGTCCCTCCAGTGTTCCTGACAAATTCCTATGATTTATCTCATGTCCTGTATAGCTTGGAGCAAACCCCTGGGGCTGCAACAGAGGACTTACTTTGAGTATAAACATGTGTTAAGTTAAAGTCCATTGGTTATTGCAGAGGTACATCCATGCGAACAAATGAAGTTTGTACTCGTTAGTGAAATCAAAGCAGCCTGATACGTTTGGGCCTATACAACCTTTATATATATATAAATATATATATTTATATATGCAAATCCTTTCAAAACTGGTTGAGCTCTTGTGATTCAAAATGTCTTTTGTTTCTTTGGATTTGGCTGAGCGTATCCTTTGTTTTCTGGAACCTTGTATTCTTCTATGCTTTGCTGCTAGTGTAATAAATATTGTCCCTATAACCATGACTGCATGTGATGAAGACCCTGCTTCCCCATACAATCGACTGTTCACTTGTTGGGTCGTCATCTTTACCATTATCACACAAATAAATAAGCTAGCCTACACTAAGTCTAATATCTTTGTCTGAGTGATCAGATCTGCTGCAAGGTTTATATATTTATATTATATATTTAACTTTCATCTGGCTTTTGTTTTTAGCTCAGCTGACTATAAGTCATCTGAGCTATAGTCGTGGTCCTTTGTCCGTCGTCCGTCCGGCAGTCCGTCCATTAACAGGGCACATTTTAAAACTGTTGGACCTACGAATCAAAAATTCTGCATACCATTAGATGTCCCCAAAATCTCCTACCATACCAAAAATTGGGTCATTAGAACTTCGTTCCTTCGAGATATTAAGGAAAAACCTCCGTTTTCCTTAAAAAAGCCATTGTTACACTTCAAGGCTGCCTAATATCAAAACCACTGATCTGTTTTTGATCAGATTTAGTATTCATATTCTTCCATACATTTTCTGTGCACATACCAAAAATTAGGTCAGTATTGGGTATTATTTTGAAGTTATAGGCCCAAATATAATGCAATTTTTTAAAAATCAGGAAATATATTTGCTCACTTAACATGAGAATTGCTGAAGCTGGAGACTTTTTTTCAGGAATATAACTTTATTTAATCAAGATTAAATTGTTTACCCAAAATTAGATCTGAATTTTGCAAATTGTTCAAGTTATTAGCATAAATAAAAAATCAATACCTTAAATTTTGTCCAAATTTGGCAGTGGCACGTTTTTTCCCTGTAAGTACTGTTGATTTTATTTTCACACCATATATACATAAGGATTTAATCATTTAAAATCTGAAATTTCAAAGAAATTGTTTGAAAAGAGTAGCTTTTATTCAAGTTTTCATACACCATGTCAAGTGTTGTTTACATCTGGCCCACCTAGTAGTACAGCCTTCACTTGCATTATGTAACCCACCCCAGGCAGCTTGCCTTGGCCCAGCTTGGCCACTACTAGCAGGCTTCCCCTCTGCCCTGCACTCATCCCTCCCCCCCCCCCCCCCAGCTGGTGCATAAACTAGATGAATGTTATAATTTTCTGTATTTTATTTTATTCTTGGACATGCTAAATTTTAGATTTTGTATTGTACCACCAGGGTTACAATGATTAAAGTGCACTTTAATTGTGTCCACAAAGTGATGTATTGCTATGAAAGTGTGGATGTTCATCAGATAAGTAATGATTTACTTCAGAAGAGTAAAACTTTACCAGGTGTGAAATTGACTATTAATTCCAGTAATTAATTATAGCTGAGATTAGAATTAGCATAATTATATTGTTTGTCCCTCATTCAACCAACAGTGTGTATACTTTATTTGAAAAGATGTTTTTATTTTATCAAATGTACTGAATCTTTTATTTTATTTCAGTGAATAAAATTAAGCATGTACTGAAAACTCCAATGTGCAAAACGTTTTAATAGTGATTCAAGGAATAATTTTGTAGATGCCATGTTGTTATATATAAACTTAAATGCATTATTCCCTTGAAAGTGAAATGAAGGTATTAGTCCATTCTGTCCACTTGCCTGTCCATCTGCAAATTTTTCATATGCATCACAGTATCTCAAAACTTTTACTGTTTTTCTTCATGACAGTCTTGTCAGAGTATTAGTTTGCAATCATATATTGAGAACTTTACTATAAGCAAGTAGGAGGGCCCTTTCCTCTTAGCTTCTCATATGCTTATATAAATAAAAAACATTACAATAGAATATTTTTCATATTTTGCATATGCAAAAATTTCAAACTTAAGGTGGTTGTCGTGACCCATGGATCCTTTGTTTATATTCTGGATTCTCAACATCATTGTTTGGCTAAAACTGAATAAATACCAGACATGGGAATTCAGGTAAAAATGAAAGTATTTGAATACCAGTGCAAATACTTTCAAAATGTATTCATGAATGCATTCATGAATATATTCTATAATATTATTTTAATAATCATTTCAGTTATATTTTATTAAAAAAATCATATGATTCTCTTATTATTTTTAATAAAAATTATATTTGGCACAATATTTGTTATTAAATTTTAATAAATAGTTAAACTCTTTATCTTATATGTGCTGCTTATCAGTTATATGGCCAAGTCAAAATCTGTATGACAGTGGCACTCCATTTGTTAATAAAATAAATGAAATCAATCTCTTCCCTGTCTCCAAAGAAACTATCAAAATCATACATAAGCTTAACACTAACAACTCATAATACAGCTTATATTTATTTCCACACAAAACCAGCATGTGCCTCAATTCAAAATCATATTTTTTTTATCTTATATAACAGCTGAGCGCCGTGACCCATAGGTCCCTTGTTTTTTTTAGCCTTGGTTCACTTTGTGAATGTGGGTGGATTTGCAGATAATTATATATATATTATATATATATAGGCTGTCAAGCCTTGGAAAGCACAGCTTTAGGTGACCTGCCCTAGCATCTGCTTCATGAATAATAATAAACAAGCCTGCAAGTCTTTGGGCCAAAATCAAAACTGGCAATCAATCAAATCCAACAAAGCAAATGAAAGGACCCTGCTCACATGCCATCTGAGCAGAAGACGTACTAGAAACAGGACAGGTTTAAATGGCCTAATTTAAATGCCCTCCTGGCAATACTAAAAATTTGATCTCAAAATAGCACCAGACATGCTCCTGCAGTTGCCTAAGACAAGTTTACACAAGTCAATTTTGTTATCATTATTCATAAATTGACATCAGAATCGTTGCAGAATCAAGGTCTCTGAATGCATAGCTGCTAGAGACTTGATAGTATGAAGATGGTTAGGATTTCCCATGAAAACACTAAACAAACAAGTTGGTTACAAGATATTGAATACAAATTATGATGTGTACACATTAATATATCCTTTCACTACTAAGTTGATTAAGGCTAGTGTTTGCTCTTTGACCAAAGAATCTTCTAAAATGGACTTTTTAGGAAATCTGAAAGATAAGCTAGGGGGTGCTTTAATTTAGACCTGCCAGACTCGACCGATTGAAAGTTAACTTAGGTATAGCAATTTAGCAAGGCACAAATCATAACTGCTGGACCTAGAAATGTCTATTGGAAAATCCAGGGAGGTCAATAAAATTCTCATTGGAACCTGAAATCAGGTCACTGTAACCTATATCCTCCTAGCTATGGTGCCTGTTTATACCCAACAGAATAATTGTATCCGCCAAAACGAAGTTTTGCGGATACTATGTTTTTGACCGGGTTCCGCCGCCGCCGCCGCCGCCGCGTTCGTTTCCGGAGAACTCCTCTGAGACTACTGGACAGATTTTTCCGAAACTTACACAAATTATCGGGTCACATGTGAACTGGTGCCTAACCAAGTGACCTTGACCTCTGACCTTTCGTCTCTGCCCAGCGTCCGTTTGTGCGTCTGTTTCCACACATAAACCCATATATCTCGGGAACCATTTGACCGATCCGGAAAAAAATTTTACACAAATGTAGCCCTGGGAAAGCTTTATAACATACACAACAAAAGGTGGCGCCACCTGCAACCATGTTTGCACAGTGTCCATCTGTTCATCTGCCTGGGGTTAAAATCACTCATATCTCTGCAGTGATTTGACTAATTCACCTAAAATTCGGCATGCATATACATCCTAGATAGCTTTCTCGATTTTGTGACAGGTGGCGCCACCTACATTCACGTTAACGCTCCACACATAATCCAATATATCTCGGGAACCGTTTGACCGATCTGGAAAAAAATTTTACACAAATGTAGCCCTGGGATAGCTTTGTAACATACACAACAAAAGGTGGCGCCACCTGCAACCATGTTTGCACAGTGTCCATCTGTTCATCTGCCTGGGGTTAAAATCACTCATATCTCTGCAGTGGTTTGACTAATTCACCTAAAATTCGGCATGCATATACATCCTAGATAGCTTTCTCGATTTTGTGACAGGTGGCGCCACCTACATTCACGTTAACGCTCCACACATAATCCCATATATCTCGGGAACCGTTTGACCGATCCGGAAAAAAATTTTACACAAATGTAGCCCTGGGATAGCTTTATTACATACACAACAAAAGGTGGTGCCACCTGCAACCATGTTTGCACAGTGTCTATTTGTTCATCTGCCTGGGGTTAAAATCACTCATATCTCTGCAGTGGTTTGACTAATTCACCTAAAATTCGGCATGTGTATACATCCTAGATAGCTTTCTTGATTTTATGACAGGTGGCGCCACCTACATTCACGTTAACACTCCACACATAAATCCATATATCTCAGGAACCGTTTGACCGATCCGGAAAAATTTTTTACACAAATGTAGCCCTGGGATAGCTTTATAACATACACAACAAAAGGTGGCGCCACCTGCAACCATGTTTGCACAGTGTCCATTTGTTAATCTGCCTGGGGTTAAAATCACTCATAATTCTGCAGTGGTTTGACTAATTCACCTAAAATTCGGCATGTGTATACATCCTAGATAGCTTTCTTGATTTTATGACAGGTGGCGCCACCTACATTCACGTTTATGCTGCAGACATCCAAGCTCATATCTCGGGAACCGTTTGACCAATCAGGAAAAAAAACTTTACACAAATGTAGCCCTTGGATAGCTTTATAACATGAACAAAAATGGTGGCCCCACCTGCAGCCATTTTTGCACAGCGTCCATCTGTTTGTCTGCTGTGGGATAAAATTACTCATATCTCTGCAGTGGTTTGACTTTTCCACATGAAATTTTGCATGTGTATATATCTTGGATAGTTTCTCGTTCAAATAACAGGTGGCGCCACCTACAATCATGTTTATGTGGCAGAGATCCATTCTACTATTTAACACATGTAACTCTATATCCCCTTGCCACTCAATCAATGCCTCACTTCACCCGTCCTTCTCTGATTTTGGCGGATACACGTAGTCGCTTGTCGACTACCCGTATTCTAGTTAAAAACTTGATACAAAACCTCCAATTTCTTGATCATGTATTTGTCTGTTTAGAGTGACATCTGCTGGCAAACTATATTATGAAATTTTGGCTCAACCTCTTAAATCTGAATGAAAATCTGGTTAAATTTATGAAAGAAATGTTTTCACTTCATCTTATTGCTTGCAGGTATCCCGCTGGTGTACGAGCTTGATGCCAATCTGAAACCAATCAAACATTACTACCTTGCAAGTGAAGAGCAGGTCAAGGCCGCCGAGGCGAAGGTCGCAAACCAGGGCAAAGCCAAGTAGAGGTCATTGTCAAAAGCAAACATAAACAATATAGAAATAGACAATAAGTGCCATATCATGCAAACATTCCTACAGATACTTTGTTCACAATGTGCACATCTATACCTCTGTAATTTTAAATTTACCTGATTTCCTGAAAATCAAACAAACAAAAAAATTACTTGTTTCTCAAAAAGAGTAACTTTTGCCTTTTATCATTGTGCAAGTAGGTCTTTTTGTTCTTTAGAGCAATATAATATTCCATGTCCATAATATATTTAACAAATTCAATAGCACCTTTACATGACGGTATATTTTTTTTTACTTTGACCAGTATATATATAATGTTTACCATACAAAACTATACTTCCAGTTATATTATTCCAACAATGTCAGATTATACAGGTTGTTCAATAACTTTGTGTGATTTTAACCAATTGTGCAATTCTTAACACAGTGACTTTACAAAATTACAGGACCAGAAGAAATGTGTATAAGGTTCTACTTCTTCTTTACAAAACATACATTTTTCACAATCAGTGAGTTTAAATTTATAAAGATGACTGTTTAAATATTTAATCTGTGATAGATGTTTATACAGGAACATTCTTACTATGTTAGTGACTTTAGTTAATTTTAGCATATGATTGGAGAGTCTGATCTCAAAAATGTACTTTAAGATCTACACACCATTTGTGCAAGGGGTTAGTCAGTTCTTCATATTTCAATTCAATCATTTGATTATAAACTGGTTTTGTACACTTCCCAAATTTAATAAAGCATTGACCTTGTGTTAAAAGACGTGTTGTTTCTCCATTTTTCATCATTTTTTTCCAGCTATGAGGAATTGTATCTAATAAACCTCTGTGATATAGGTAGTTAATATCCACATTTGTTTTCTGATGGAATTCTTTTAAAGTATTAAATCTGTAGGCCTCCCCTTCTTCAACAATTATGTCTTTTATATATTTTATATCTGAAGAATATAATTTTTTTATATTGAATAGGTTGAATAGGACTTGTCTATTTAAATGTTATCTATTTTAATGTGGAACCATAATGTCTGTCCAAGTACTTCCTTAATATTTTTTGCTTCATGAAAATTATATATGCACCAAATCTGAATTACTTCCCTCCAAAAGGGACATCTAATAAAATCTCATGCAAGTCTTCTACTCTTAAATTACATTTAAACATAAATTCTCCCGCAGGTAACTTATCAAGTAAATGACTTTTCCAAGAGTTATATTACTCTTCTTCAATAATCTGTTGATCCAGCTTAATTTTAAAGCATCATTTTTGAAGGTAAGATGTATCATCCTAAGGCCCCCTTTTTCGTATGGTTCAATTAGAAAGGTACATTTTATTTAATCTGGTTTATGAGACCATGTAAATTTATACAATTTTTTTTCTAAATCTCTTAAATAGTGTGGTGCAGGGGATGGTAAGACTGATAATAGGTATGTAATCTGGGAGAGTGCATGATATTTAGAATGATAGAATAGTTATTTTACCAACCAGTGTCATATGTTGGGGTGACCCGGTATGTATGACTTTTTTTTATCATTTCCTATTTCGGAATGTTTTTGTCAGGTATTAATTTATATAGTCAAGGTCTAAATAAGATGCCTTAAATATTTATTTGATCTTCTGACCATTGAAGGCCTTGCTTAGTTATATATATTTTTTTTTTTCGAATACTGTATTGGTTTGTGTTTTAATTAAGGCATGACTGCAGTTGTATTAATGTTCATTTTAAGACCAGATATATTCTCAAACTGTTTCATGCTTTTTACACATTCTAAGATACTCTTCTTATCTGAAAACAAAAGTACAGTATCATCTGCATACTGCAATATTTTATAATGGTATTTATCTATCTTAATCCCTTTTAATATATTTTCTTCTCTCATTCTCCTTGCCAGTATTTTTGCACATATAACAAAAAGATAAGGGGTCAGGGGACAACCCTGTCTCACACCCCTTGAGACCCTGAAAAACTGTAAGTAAACATATCAAGTCCAAGAGATGTACTTAGGTGGTCAGTTTTATGAGAAGGGGCAATATGTATGTTTGTAACATTCCCTAACAATCCTAATGACACCAAAGAATAATCTTACTGGCTACCTGCTGGTACAGGATTATTACGAACCCATGTAAACTTCACTAAGTCAGGATTATGTTGTCTCCAGATATAAACCATTCTTGTTTCTTCCATATATTCAAGAACTGTTTTCCTGGCTCTGCTGTTATTATTCTGATTTTTGTTTAACAGGTCTAAATTTAAATTTAATATGACATTCCAGTCACCTCCAATAATCCAGTGATAATTAGGAATAGTTTCAATCTCTAAAAATAACCTTTTATAAAATGCTGGTGAATCGTAATTAGGTCCATACACATTTACCATTTAATCTTATAATCGTTGAGTAAGCAGTCAAAGATCACAAATCTTCCATCATTATCTAAAACTTGCTTTTCAGTTTCACAAGAAAATTGTTCTTAATAAATATGGCTGAACCCCTTGCGTTTGTTGTACCATGGCTGTATATGATTCTTGGCTTACAAGACATCTCGTTAACAATCTGTATCGTTAATCAGTCAAAAGACATTTCGCATTGATTATATGAGACATTTTGTTAATATTACCAGGACATTTCGTTGAACGTTTAAAACACCTTTCACAAGCAAATATGCACAATGATGTATTATATATATGGATAAACTCATCTGAAAAAAAATCCATGTGTACTACATGTGACAAATGCAACCTTGTCTGACAGGTTTTAAGGCGAATATTATTTTGCTGACCAGCTTTCTGATGACTGCAGTGGGGACTATTTTGCTGATCAGCACAATGATCACCGCTAAACGAGGATACAAAATGTCAGCCCATTTCAGAATGACTCACCAACAAATTTATTAATTTTTACATCAATATAATTACTTGCTAAATATATTATTGCATCACATTAACCTTTCATTTCAGTTCAATTTAAAAGAAATATATGGTCCAATATATAATTAATCTATTACTTAGATATAAAACTTACCTTTGTTCTGAGCCAGTCATGGATACTGTGTCTGCCTTACAGTTTGTTCAATATATGTTTACAGACCAGTTCTTTGAAGTTGGTGTTTGGGTAATGAGTTAAT
Organism: Sipunculus nudus; assembly: GCA_026874595.1. NCBI lineage: Eukaryota > Metazoa > Annelida > Sipuncula > Golfingiida > Sipunculidae > Sipunculus > Sipunculus nudus. The sequence goes on along the minus strand of CM049306.1, from coordinate 43,922,456 downwards.
TAATGAGTGAGCTTTTAGTTCTCAAATTAATTGTTTGTCATTGTATTAATTAGTTAAGTTTTCATGTCACAAGGTTTATTACTTAAAAAAGTTAAACATCCTTTATTTCCCCTTTCATATAATTAATTGTAAATGTTATTATTTTTATGCTGTCAGTAGGTTAGAATCTGTTGTAGAACTTAAAATGTTTTGACTTAATTTTAAGGGGAATATAAAATATAGAGATAAAATGGACCACAGGGAAGTTAATTTAATTAAATTCAAAATTGATCACATGGAGATGATTTTAATTAATTAAAATTCACATTAGCCAACCATCTTGTTTGTATATATTACGTATATGAGTGTTGGAATGATTAAACAGGTAAAAAATGAGCATATTTCTTAATATCATATTTACATTATCAAGCTGTCACGCTGGGGCTATAATTATCTGTTTCTCACACAGCGGGCCAGTTTTGATCCCTCCATTATGTAAAACAATATTTAGATATTTCAGCTTTTTAATAATAATTTGTATGCTTTACATAAAAAATTTACATTTCATCCAAATTAAAATCCATATCCTGCTTTCCAGCCTACCGGTAACACTTGTTAATTATATTATTGCATTATATGAACCTGGCATTTCACTCCTATTAACCCTTTACTGTTTACAAGCCACTAAAGAGCACTCAAAATGGGCCACTAGAATGCCATGATATGTATAGATTCTTTCAGGACAAAAATATTGCATATTATTTTTAAGTTTCAATGATTTTCATTAATCTTCAGCAAACCCTTTTAGTGAGAACTGTTGAAAATTTTATAAAGATACAAAAAAAGCTTGAAAAGATATGGATGTTTGAGTTAATATAAATAGTGTCTGAATTTGTCGGAAATATAAAATAAATGTAAACAGTAAAGGGTTAAAGAGAAATATAGAAGAGTTGCATCTTGATGACCCACCACCAAATGACGCCACTGTGACGGATGAGCCAATCTCTTATGTGATTGGCAAGAGTTCAGGCAGTGCGGACCAACTGATTTCTTCGAATGGTTATACCTATGGTGTTCTGCGGAAGAACAAGAATGGGACCATTAGATGGCAGTGTGTGGTGAGGAACAGGAGCAGCAAATGTTCACCAACTGTCCTTCAGTCTGGATTTTCATTTGCATTAAATGAGACTGCACACTGCACACACGGGTGTCACATCTGTGGCCACAAAGAACTGTATGTAGCAAGCAGGAATAGCCGATGCCATTGAAGATCCTTTCAAGTCTGGTCTGGAGATTGCGCATGAACAACAGCATCAGAATAGAGTTCTACAACTTTCATCAGCAGCTGCAGTGACCAGATTGTATAACAGACATCACGCCAAATAAGTTCCAAGGCATCCAAAGACCCTGGAAAACTTTGAGGTCAACCTTAACCATATACCGGCAAACTTAGATACCTGGCCTGTACCAGTTGGATCCCGGATGAACATTGTGTGGACTTCCGAACAACAACATCGTTTTCTCAGCAAAGCAAAAACCTGGTACATGCATGGTACCTTTAAGATTGTTAAAAGTCCCTTCTACCAGTTTTTTTCCATCCATGCATTCCTCACAAAGGGCAACCATGCCAAACAAGTTCCACTGGTGTTTGCCCTCATGAGTTGCAAAAAAGCATCGGATTACAGTGCATCATGGGGATCCTGAAGGACCGACTGACACTCAGTGTGGAGCAGGTGGTGTGTGATTTCAAGCAGACATCTAGACAGATGTGCAAAAAGAGCTTGCAGTACCAATCCATGGGTGCACTTTCCACTGGAGCCAGCGAATTTTAAGGAAGGTTCAAGAAGTTGGCCTCCAGCGCAGCTACTCTGAAGACCCAGCAACAAATACCTTCATCTGAAGACTGCTTGCCCTCCCCATGCTTCCACATGCTAACATAGAGCCAGTGTTTCACTACCTGAAGAGACGTGCAGCCACTGAACCACTTGTCCCTCTCACCAACTACATAGAGAAGCAGTATATCACGTCTACAACATGCTCCCCAAGTTCATGGTCAGCCTTCTACCAGTCTGTAAGAACTAACAATGATATTGAGGGTAGGCACCAGGCCTTCTACAGGAAGGGAAAGAAGGCTATGCTCTCCATGTACAAACTGGTGAAGTTGCTGGGCAAGGAAGATGAAATTGTTGAGGTGGAGGTGCAGCTTGTATGTGAGGGAACTCTCTCCCGATACCAAAGAACCACCTATAGAGCTGTACAGGGAAAACATTTTGACTGTTGGGAGGAGTACATCAGGAAAACATAACACTGCATGTGTGATGCAAAGGAACTGTTGGCGAAGTGCACAGGCATATATATATATATGCCTCACTAAGGGACATCAGTATATTGTACATATTAGCAATATGTATTGTATTCTGTCAGAATACCTTTCTGTAAATAAAATGTATATTTATATATGTGTTTATAAAATATATATATACTGCATGTATATTTTATTCAATTATCATCTCATGTGGATATGTGTACGTTTTTTAGCTTTTTAATTTAAATATGTATATTCCTTTATTCTTTCTGGAGTTGCTTGTTTGTGAGCTAGAAAAATAAAACAATAGACTGTGTTTTAGTTGTGTATTTTATTCAGTCAAACCACCATAATGTAAATAATGTATATAATGTATATATACTGCGTGTTATATTATTTCATTTGCATTTCATGTCGAATTTTTGTCTCCATTCTGCTCTCCATTTATCTTCTGTTTCTTTACTATTGTGAGTTTCTTGCATGATAACTATTCCTATATTTCTCTTTCTTTGTAGCCAGTCAAAAATATCCCTCCTCTTTATAAAGATGCCTAAACCCCTTACATTTATGGACATTATGTTCAGTGAGTCTATATGTAAAAAAGAGGTTCCATGTGGACCACCTGACCGTCGATCTAGATCAGCGATATTATGAAAAATCAGATTTCCCTTAAAGTTAAGCATTATAAGGGCCTCGCTTGAAAAGCGGGTGCCCTGTAGTAATTGACCTGTCCGTCCGTCGTCTCTCCGTCCGTCTGTCTCTTTTCAGAAACTCACACCAATTATCGGGTCACATGTGAACTGGTGCCCAACCAATTGGCCTTGACCTCTGACCTTTCCTCTCTGCCCAGCGTCCGTTTGTGCATCTGTTTCCACACATAAACCCACATATCTCGGGAACTGTTTTGACCAATCAGGAAAAAAATTTGTACAAATGTAGCCCTTGGATAGCTTTATAACATACACTAAAAATGGTGGCGCCACCTGCAGCCATTTTTGCACAGCGTCCATCTGTTTGTCTGCTGTGGGTTAAAATCACTCATATCTCTGCAGTGGTTTGACCAAATTACCTGAAATTCGGCATGCGTATACATCCAGCATAGCTTTCTTGATTTTATGACAGGTGGCACCACCTACATTCACGTTCACCCTGTAGACATCCATGCTTATATCTCTCGACTCGTTTGACCAATCAGGAAAAAATGTTTACACAAATGTAGCCTTTGGATAGCTTTATAACATACACAAAAATGGTGGCGCCACCTGCAGCCATTTTTGCACAGCGTCCATCTGTTTGTCTGCTGTGGGATAAAATCACCCCTATCTCTGCAGTGGTTTGACTTTTCCACCTGAAATTTTGCATGTGTATACATCTTGGATAGTTTCTTGTTTAAATAACAGGTGGCGCCACTTACAATCACATTTATGTGGCAGACATCCATTCTAATATGTAACACATGTAACTCTATTTCCCCTTGCCACTCAATCCATGCCTCACTTCACCCGTCCTACTCAGATTTTGGCGGATACACATAGTGGCTTGTCGACTTACTGTATTCTAGTTCATCATGTATGTCAAGATTATAAATGAAATGTGGAACTGGAGAAAAATTTATATACATGACAAGATCTTAATCCTTGGTGATAGCTGTGAAAATAAAGGTGTTGCAGATAAAAAATATGTGTGCAGTTTTGTTTACAATTAATATTTGTTACATACAAGCCACATCCCTCACAATATAGTATATGTTTTGTAGTTTTGGCGAATTATCAAGAAATCAATTGAAAACAGTAAATTAATTGTACTTCATGCTCTGATGAAAATATGCACTTTCCTGCATGTCATCTACTTATTTAATTTCATTTTCTTTGACAATAACACTATTGATAAATGTAGTAAATCATAACAGATAATCAGCAGAAAATATAAAAGTATACAGATATCACAGGCTTAAATGTTATTAGTATTTATGTAACCACAGATGAAACCCAAAACCCTACCACAAAGGCTGTCATAAAGCAAACCTACTGATACTGGCATGCAGGTCATTTGCATGCATGGAACAGAGTCAATAACCTTCAGTGTACCGAGGGGGAGTGTCTCCTGAAAACACACCACACTGGTACCCATCCATGGAATATAGTTGTTGCCACGGTAACAAAGCTGCACTGCAATTTTATATTAAGGCAACCCTGATAAATTCTGTTTTCTTTATATCATATCAATTACCATTTTCAATATATTAATATATTTAATATATATAGGAAAATATGTCTCTCTAAATCTATATAATTTTTTGTTCTAAATGATGGGCTGCCTTCTCCATAATCTGTCCTTTATAATATCTCAATATTTTAATATCTATGCAATTTCTAGATATTATTATATCTTTAATATTAATGTAAGGTCATCCTGCAATTTCAATGCAAATTTTTTTGCAGTTTTTGCTCGGGTGTTATCTCCACTGTCTTTGACCCAAACCCCACAGAGTGGAAATTCTTTAACCTTCAGTACTCGGCAGATGTGGGGAAGACATATAGACACACATAAGCAATTCAATGAAAACTTAATTGTCCTAAAAGGTACTTTAACATATTAAAACCATGCTACATGTACTTATAATTTCTGTTGAAAACCCTTCCCTGTACTGTGACAGCCAGAATGTCAAGTAGTGAACCACTGTATACACAACAAATGTTGAATGAATTAAGCCCTGTATCCTTTTTACACACAACAAGGAAAGTACAAGGAAGATGAAGCAATCAAAGGAACATAAAGTCATAATGCATATTATTACTTAAACTGCTGAAGCTGATGTGATAGGTACCTGGCGCCTGAGGTTAAACTAACCAAGCACCTGGCACCTTAATCAGATGTGATGAAATACCTGAAGTGACAGGCAAACCTAATCAAGCACCTGGCACCTGATGCTGATCTTATCAGCACTGGAACCTGAGATCAGACTTAGTGGCTAGCACATCAACCTGATGGTTAAACATCTTGCACCTGACGCTGATCTGATCAACTTAAGTACCTGGCACCTGAAGCAGATGTGATGAAATACCTGAAGTGACAGGCAAACCTAATTAAGAACCTGGCACCTGATGCTGATCTTATCAGCATTGGAACCAGATCAGACCTAGTGGATAGCACATCAACCTGATGGTTAAACACCTTGCACCTGACGCTGATCTGATCAACTTAAGTACCTGGCACCTGAAGCAGATGTGATGAAATACCTGAAGTGACAGGCAAACCTAATCAAGAACCTGGCACCTGAACCTGATCTAATCAGTATTGGAACCAGATCAGAACCTGATCTTATTATGTACCTGGCACCTGGACCTGATCTAATCAGTATTGGAACCAGATCAGAACCTGATCATACTATGTACCTGGCACCTGAACCTGATCTAATCAGTATTGGAACAAGATCAGAACCTGATCTTATTATGTACCTGCCACCTGAACCTGATCTAAACAGTATTGGAACCAGATCAGAACCTGATCTTATTATGTACCTGGCATTTAAACCTGATTTAATCATTATTGGAACCAGATCAGAATCTGATCTTATTATGTACCTGGCACCTGAACCTGATCTAATCAGTATTGGAACCAGATCAGAACCTGATCTTATTATGTACCTGTCACCTTAACCTGATCTAATCAGTATTGAAACCAGATCGGAACCTGATCTTATTATGTCCCTGGCACCTGAACCTGATCTAATCAGTATTGGAATCAGATCAGAACCTGATCTTATTATGTCCCTGGCACCTGAACCTGATCTAATCAGTATTGGAACCAGATCAAAACCTGATCTTAATATGTACCTGGCACCTGAACCTGATCTAATCAGTATTGGAATCAGATCAGAACCTGATCTTATTATGTACCTGGCACCTGAACCTGATCTAATTAAGTACCTGACACCTGAACCGGATCTTATTATGTACCATGCACCTTAACCTGATCTAATCAGTATTGAAACCAGATCAAAACCTGATCTTATTATGTCCCTGGCACCTGAACCTGATCTAATCAGTATTGGAACCAGATCAAAACCTGATCTTAATATGTACCTGGCACCTGAACCTGATCTAATCAGTATTGGAATCAGATCAGAACCTGATCTTATTATGTACCTGGCACCTGAACCTGATCTTATCAGTTTTGGAACCAGATCGGAACCTGATCATCTTATGTACCTGGTACCTGAACCTGATCTTATCAGTATTGGAACCAGATCAGAACCTGATCATACTATGTAACTGGCACCTGAACCTGATCTAATCAGTATTGGAACCAGATCAGAACCTGATCATACTATGTAACTGGCACCTGAACCTGATCTAATCAGTATTGGAACCAGATCAAAACCTGATCTTATTATTATGCACCTGGCATTTAAACCTGATCTAATCAGTATTGGAACCAGATCAGAACCTGATCTTATTATGTACCTGGCACCTGAACCAGATCTAATCAGAATTGGAACCATATCATAACCTGATCTTATTATGTACCGGGCACCTGAACCTGATCTAATCAGTATTGGAATCAGATCAGAACCTGATCTTATTATGTACCTGGCACCTGAACCTGATCTTATCAGTTTTGGAACCAGATCAGAACCTGATCTTCTTATGTATCTGGTACCTGAACCTGATCTGATTAAGTCCCTCGCACCTGAACCTGATCTGTTAAGCACCTGGCACCTGAAGCTAATCTGATCAACTTAAGTACCTGGCGCCTAAATCTGATTTGGTTGTGTACCTGCAACCTGAACTTGATTTGGTTAAACACCTGTAGCAGATCAGACAGTTCTCGGCACCTGAACCTGATCTGGTTAAGTAAATGGCACCTGAAGCAGATTAGACTTGGTGCCTGGCACCTGAACTTGATTTGGTTAAACACCTGTAGCAGATCCGACAGTGCTCGGCACTGAACCTGATCTGGTTAAGTACCTGGCACCTGAAGCAGATTAGACTTGGTGTCTGGCAGCTGAATCTGATTAAGCACATGCAGCTTGTCTGATCAAGCACTTAACATCCTGAGCATACGTTGAGCAAAGTTGTATCAACATTAAAGGACTTACAGCCAATCTGATCCAATCCCTGTGGCAGATCTCACTGCGTTTAATCATTACGATGATTAAAGTGAATAAAGACAATGTATTGTATTCCGCACAGGATATGCCTGTTTTAACAGCACAGGCACGCTCCATATCCCTTGATATCAGCTCCGTCGTCGGTTTATTATATTGCCATCTTTTTTTTATTATTTTTATGCATATTTGCTACTTAATAATGAATAAAATTATATGCCTTATTTTGTTTGCAGCATAGGAGGCTTGACATCATTGTGGTGCCATACGATGAATACGCGTGTGCCAGTATGTACTTCACCGGCTCAGCGCACTTCAACCGGTCCATGCGCCACCTGGCGGGTAAAATGGGAATGTCTTTATCAGGGCATTCGTTAAACGTCGGAGCCGTCCGAAAGGTATCATTACATTCATTTTATCTATAGTCTTTCTCTATTAACAAAAGCAAGCGCGGATACGGGGGGGGGGGGGGATCCCCCCTACCCTGCTCTCAACTACCAAACTTTTTGTAGACCAATTTTAAACCATGAAAAATAAATTGCTAGGAATAATGACCCAGTGGCACCCCTTAACCTCTCCCCCCCCCCCCCCCCAAAAAAAAAAAAAAATTTCCTGAAAAGTACAAGTTACCCTTGGGGAGGTAGTTCGGGAAGACCGCTACTTCCTAATATTAGCCAAAGACTAAGGAGAAATGATCCCATTTTTAATTTTCTTAAAAATTATAGTCCTACATAGAACGTATTTTTAGCTCGCCGGAACGAAGTTAAAGAGAGCTTATGCCGTACCGTCAGTGTCGTCCGTAGACACCCCAGGTTAAAATCTTTGTTTACTCTTTATAATTCGACAACCAATGATTGCTTTCATATTACACATATATATGGTATAAGTGGTAATTGATCCCCCCTATGATTTGAGGATGGAAAGGTCAAAGGTCAAGATCACAGCCCCCCTTTGTTGATGAACAAGTCACATTAAAAGTATTTTTGTTAATATCATTTCTCCATTACTAATTAAGACATTTCAATTAAACTTAGTAGACTGATGTACAGCGACATACCAAGCACAGCTATCAAAACTTTCCCAAAATTTTAATTTCTGGACCAGTATTAGCACTTCACGAACAAACTTAGTACAGACTCCAACCCAGCTCAGGTTAAAGTTTAGGGATAACTCTTTATTACTCAACAACCACTCACCATATAGCTTTCATATCTCATATATGAATTGTATAGGGGCTTTGGAATCCCTCTTATAATTTGGGGGTTTAAGGCAAGGATTTTCTGAATGCCCCGTACCGGCGAGCTGTTGTCCTCAGACGACTTTTTATGAACCATTGTCCATAACAAGACTGCCAGCTGGGTAAAAGCACATAAAAAATTATCAGCTTGATAAAAGGAAATTTAACTAATAGCATAGCACTATATTGAGATATCGTAATATGGTATTTCCCTCATATAATAAAAAAATGTCGTATTAGCTTTAGAGTCGTCAGCAGTGTCGTATATAATTAGACCCTGTGATTAAAAATTACTACCAGTTTAATTTTTTCTAGTTATAATTATTTCTTTCAGTGATAAACTGTATTTGGCAAATGCTAAAATATATTTCTCTTTATTTATACTTATGTATTGTCGTATGTGCTGGCACAGGGAGGTGAGAAATTAAACAAGGGACCCCACTACCAACACCGACCGAGGCTTCAGTTTTCGAGCAACTTGGGTTAAAATACAGGCCACCTGAGGAGAGGGACCACTAAGGGCGGAGACAGCATCCGTCAATCAACTACAGACCATCCTGCCCACGACCATTTTAATAAAATATGAATATCATTAACTTTCATTTGAATATCATTTATATCTCTATCGTGAAGCTCTCATTTCATTACATATAATATGAGCACATTGCTAATATAATTTATTGTCTGCTTTTTCTTCATGTGGACTGTGTTATATAGACTCACTTGTTCGACATGGTTAAATTTCACACTAGATATGCTGTGCGTCGATTTACATTCTGTAATGATTTGCATGAATTTGTATATAAGGTGTATTTGCTTCCTTTTGAAAAGGAGCACGGCTGATCACAAAGTTTTACTCAAAGTACATAACAGAAGAAATTGTACATGCAAAATGTTAGCCATATCTATCATCTAGTCAATTCGCTTAAGACTTGGATCGATTTAAATATAGTCTGCGTCTTAGATTAGCCATTATTTCTAGCACCCAGGTCCGTGCGTTTTTATAAAATATGCAATATGTTTGTTTTTATATTATTATCATAGTATGTTTACACGTTATCTTCCTTATATACATGTTTTTACTATCATTTTTATTTAAATTAACATAGCTATTATCTGTTTTTTGTAGGATATTTTTACTTTAATGTGTGATGTTAGTCCAGTATAGATACTCGTTAAAAGAATATGTTACTCTATTGAACGCGTATTCTTTATGTGTATAACAAACCCTCGCCTAGCGACCACCTTAAAAAACAACCACCACTTTCTATGGGTCCCGATTCTCGATCTTTTTCTCTCTTTATGTAAGACCTCGTTCACACGACTACCTGGCAAATGCGACCACTTTATCGAGGTCATGATGGTGGTCGTAATATCGAGATTTACTGTATAAGGTTTTGCAGAAGGTTTAGTGGTTACAGCTATTGTTTATGGCAAGTTTCCGCTTGTTCTGATTTTTAATATTGATTTAATACAAACTAGTGCCCCTCAGTAGACTTCCGCCAAGGCAAAACAATCCTAGTCGCCCGTCCCTTCATCCGCTATATCCAACTCAAAGTTCATGGGGTATTCATAGATCCATGCATATTCTACTCAACAATGTTTCATTGAAAGCGAAACAGTACTTCTTCACAATCCTGCTGAAACAACCTAGAAAACAAACAAATTTCGATAAAAACAATATCCTGTACACTGATCAGTATAACTGGCGGGGGAGTTTTTATCAGGAGGCATTAATGTATTGATATAAAACTGTTTCCGCAACCTAGCAAAATATGAAAACCATGTTTTTCTGGCTACTGGGAAACACCTGCAAGGGGGCGCGTCAAAAACACGTGTAAAACACGTTTACATTTCTTGTGTAAAGGACACTTGTAAAACAGGTGTATTTTTTTCACCTAATCCTGCAGTACTTTTTCACAAAAAAAAAACACTACAGCAGGCAGAATATACTGCAGTATTTTTCTGCAGTTTTACTGCAGTATATTTTCACTTGAGAGACTACAGCATGTGAAAGTGCTATTGAAACTTATCCATATTTATTATAAATTTGCACACTAGAAAGCGGTGAGTTGAACATTTTGAATGCCCAACCCTAGTTTCAGAGCTTGGACAAAATCGGTTAATAGGCCTACGATGACGAAATACATGTCCCAAGCTTATGATATATTTAATACGAGGCTGATTTTGATGATGACTTTATCCACAAGATGAAATGACACTGGTGCTCAGAATAGGTGATTTTCTATTTTTCTCAAGTGTAAGTATTCACATGTAGAATCCATGCACGTTTTTCACGTGAATTTTACATTAAATAAATCATGTGTTAAAGTACCCCTACTCTACGAGTGTTTTATACGTGTCCTACACGTGTATAGTGTTTGCGGGGAGACCCTTATAAAGAGGACCCCCAGCAGACTCCACAACTTTGGATATTAAACCAAAGTTTATTTTCTTGAACCGATTACTTCCAGAAATTATTTTACTCTTAAAATTTTCAGTTGAAAGGTCCTGCACCTGCCATTCTCTCCCAGTACGTTGCAACATAAAATACCTTCAGCAATCAGTTCACAGCCGGTCTGTGTGAAATATATGGTTATAATCATAGAATAGTCTTTTTTATGAATGATAAAATTTTACCAATATTCTATGCCCATTACTCAGATAAAGAAAAGAACTGAAAGTTTTGTCATGATCAGAAAATACAAATAAAGTTGGTCTCCCCAAAGTCGTATAGCCCCTTTGCTTGAATGCAATCCCGCGAACGTGTCGTTAAGATGAAGGAAATTAATTAATGTGAAAGTTACCTCGTTGTATTGAACATTTGGCAAATTTAATACACTTGAGCACGTTTTTGGTCTCCGGTTGCACTTTGTGGAAAATGGTGATTTTTGTTCAGTGAATTTGAGATATGATCATACACAGCTAGCTATGTGCAGGAGTATTATATTGACGTAAACTGGTTATCAGAGTTCCGCCTGCTATGTTAACGTTCTCTGTACCCCCGCTGACTGAATGTCACGTACGGTCTTTCGCACGGAGTCTCAAGAGTTGTTGAAACAATTACGGTATTTTTGACTGAAAATTAGAATATACCAGAGTTACTGCTTTATGTCGAATTTTACATTCGATTTCAAGTCAGAAATAAAAAATGACCGCCAACCAACTACTCCTTTTGCACGCATTCTCTCAAAAAACCGTTCGAACAATTTTAATAATTATTACTGATGTAAGATTGGTACCTATGAGTGGAAATGCGCTGTCGAAATTCAAACTGATCCAACTAATTTCCAGGGATTTTATTTATAATGTTGATTTAAGAGGGAGACATGTTCGCTTTCCATGATTTTAGGCCCGTTTCATTATCATGGCATTTGATATAGGATGTATAAGAGACATTTTATATTGCTCTGCGATAAAAATTCCTGAACTTCAGACTTGGTATATATATATATATATATATATATATATATATATATATATATATATATATATACATCGCAAAAACTGTTCTGAAACCTTTAAAAAAAGTTTCCGCTGATGAAACTATAGGGGGGTCCGGTTAAACAATTCATCTCTTCCAACATTACTGCGAGATAATTTTACCTGTGATATATGGGAAATTCATGTTTATTATTGACCAGGAAAATTAACATATAAAATCGATATATTTTACTAATATTTACAGCGTATCCAGCGTCTGTGGTTCGAATGGGATCTGATCACAAGAGATGAATTGTAAATATGTAAAATTATTGATTCAAGCGACATCCTACGGGCCTTATTCTGAAGAGAGGGAAATTTTTATCCGTGGTATATTGTAACTTTCACTGAATGCCAGTCAGCACATCCTTGGAATCCCTTTGTAACTGTATCTAATATTACATAAAAATGAAACATGCAGTGACAAACCAACAAATTTTATTTTTATATAACAGCCACAAAACATACCGCAATAACGCTGTCACGCTTGTAACTGGGGACCCATGGGTTTAAAGCTCAGCGAATTTGTCTATAAGGATGTGAATTTTTTTCAGACTGCGAGTTAACCATTGTCCTTGTGACTAAAAAATCTGAGAACTTATTATCCTTGAACTTGCAGTATTTAGATTATTGTAACAATCTTTAAAAAAAGTGGGTCCAGTGACCTTGACCTCTGACCAGGTAACCTCAACATCTACAAATTTCCTCACTTTGGGCAAGTTAGCCATGTCTGAAAGATTGAAAGTTTGGGATGAAAAATTTGATTAACAGTGCCTCTACAATTATCATCCATAAACTTATTTGTGAATGGATGGGCCTTGACCTTTGACCCGATAAATCGAAAAGAATCTTCACCTATTGGCAGGTGAGCAATATCTTGAAGATGGAAGGCATGTGATGAAAAGTTTGGCTTGAAATGAACACACATTATTTTAAATAAATGGGTCATGTGACCTTGACTTTCGATCTTTGGACCCCAAAATCTACAGGGTTCTTAACTAAGTGGTGAGTCATATATAAGTTATGTTTGAAACCAATATTTCAAACTAAACTAGAGTTATCATCTGGAAACTAATTTGTGAACAGAAGGCCATTATGACCTTGACCTTTGACCTTGTGACCCCAAATTCATTTAAATGCGCAAGATGGAAAATTTGAGATGGAAAAGCTTGGCTAAAAATGCAGCCATAATCTTTTTAATTAAGTGAGTCATATATGAGTCAAGTTTGAAATCCATATGTCAGTCCACCCTGGAGTTATCATCTGGAATCAAATTTGTGTGGATGGACGGATGGACAGACACACAAACGGACAGACAGGGTGATTACTATAGGGCATCCACTTGTGATCAATAAACACACCAGGTTTTGGGACACAAGACGGAATCACAGCTGAGAAACTGACATGATTGTCATTTAATAGTAAAAAAATAGAAAAATATTCGTAAAAACAAGAAAAAAATACAGTACAGATGGCTCAACCACTTTTCAGGAACTGACAAAACTAGTCATGGTCAATATTCAAGGCAAGTTTCATGACAATCCATGCATTAGGTATCAATATATTGGAGGTTTTGTTTCAAATTTTTTTATTATTGGGGGGGGGGGTACTTACAAGTCCCATAGCTCGGAAGAAATATGTCGCAGTGACCTAATTTCAGGTTTCCATGGAGATTTTTAAGACCTCCCTGGATGACCTAGAAGTTTCTAGGACCAGCAGTTACGATTTGTGCCCTGCTAACCGACGACCGGACGGACGACGGACAAAGCGCCATTCCTATACTTTTTTCCTTACAATCAGCTGAGCTTAAAACAAAAGTACGAAAATGGTGATACCGCCTGTTTGACCGCATCCTAGCTGGACCGCATCTTTTGCATGAAAAGTGAAACAAAGTTAATTTTGTTTCGCTCTGGGGCTTAGTTTTCACAAATAAGGACTCTATATAACCACGCATTAGTCCTTAAAGGGGCTAGCTGTTCCGACATCTGACTTGTTTAAGTAAAGATATTCCTTAAAACTTTTCATAAGTGAAGAATGGATGATGACGCTCAGCTGACTAGCATGACATTAAAGGCTTATATTCACAACATGAATTTTACCGTCTGAAAACCAAATTGAGATTAACTTCAGGTGTGATTTGGCCTTCTGACACCAAAGTCACCATTAAAGTTCTAATTTGAGTAAGGGATCACAAATACGTGAAGACTGAATGCAATCATAAGCAGTATATACAAGTTGTACAAGAGAAGAATAAGGTCAAGGTCACTTGTTTTCAAACTTCTCCATGCTAGAACTTGGTGGGAACAACTTATGTGTCAAAGTTGAGGAACACGGATGTTATACTGTCAAAGTTATCGCACCACAAAAATCCTTAAGACAAAGTATAATTCTGCTGACTGTACCTTGACGCAAAGACCAAGGTCACAATGCCTTAAAGATATTGGTGGAAACAATTTGACCATCAAATTTGAGGACAAATATGCAGTATTTCAAAATTTACCAGGTTCACAAATATTATACATTTGGCTGATTTTACCTTGTAAATCAAGGTCACCAGATTTTGATTTTGCCAAAGAGCATTATGTCAAATTTGAGGGTAAATTCTCTAGTATTCCAGAGGCTACAAGGGTAATAGTAATCCTAGCATTCTGCAAAAATTCCTAGAAACAGAGGTAGCGGCATCAGTCTTCCATAACTGATCAAACTAGTCAAGATTAATAAACACACATGAATTCGGGACACTGGGGTAAAAAACAGCTGAGAAATTGACAGGATTGCTGTCATTTTACAATATCCAAAACAAAGGGAAAATTGGTGAACAAATAGCAAAATATAGGTGGGACCACCAGTCTTCAGGAACTGATAAAAATAGTCATGATCAATAATATACAGGGTTTCAGGACACTGGATGAAACCACAGCTGAGAAACTGATATCATTACTGACATTTAACTGTCTCACAAAGGAGGAAGAACATAACGATTAAATAAAATACAGATGGCGCCACCAGTCTTTATCACCCGATGAAACTATACATGATCAATAAATAAGGAGTCATGGCCGTCCCTGCATTAATTATTGAAATACTTGAGTTTTTGTATCAAATTTGCTATTACCTTGTAATCTGATTTGCACAAAGAAGCCCAATATCTCGGAAATATAGGTAGCAGTGCCCTAATTTCAGTTTCTTAAAGAGATCTTTCAATGACCCCTAAGGATGTCAAGTTACGAGTTATTAATTCGTGCGCACGAATTACCAGCCAATGAGAAGCAAGCACACATCGACTCAGTCTAGGCACAGGCTGGCAGTTTCAGCGGGCACACACGGTGGTCAAAATGGAAGCCATGGCCTTCCGACAGTTCCGTGACTTCCTACCTTGGAAATTCGGAACTCTGTATATTGAAAATAGAAAGGGCTTCAAGCAATACTTAAAGAATACAAATATAAAACTCACAGACCAAGTTTCCGTGCATGGTGGAAAATTTCTAAGGCTTTCTCTGGTAAAAAAACAACAACAACCTACATTATCATCCTTTGGGCATAATGGGAACATTATTATAGACGAAATCGATCAGGCTGAAATTTTTAACAGTTATTTTGATTCACAAAGTAACTACAGTTACTTACAATCGCCATTTGACGATGATGCTAAATTGCAAATTACACATAAACTAGGTGAAATGAACTTCCCAGAACTTATGTCATATTTTGGATTCGCTTTCCTGACAGGAACACATAAACATGACATGTTTGAAAGCCAATGAGCTTTTGGAAATTTTGAAAAAAAATATAAATTCCATTTCTCTATGAAAGTTTTAGATCGTATGTATACAAATCATTGATACGTTTAGTACTGCAGTGTGGTGTTTTAATGTTTAACAATTGTTCTGTCAGACAGTCATACTAACTGGAGAGTATACAACGGAAAGCATGTTTAACATGTACTGGAGCGCCCTCGACTTTCAGCACTGGAGCTGTGGTAAAAGAGCTATAATGGTTAAGTATAAATATAAGAAGAGAGCTGGCTATACAATCCACATTTTATGAAATGATTAATGGACTAGCTCCAAATTATCTGCTAATATATTAACTCAAACTCTGTCTCATGCTCAGCCATATACAGTCTGCGCAAATCGCATTTGCTAAAAATACCGAGGTTCACACGGAAAGACCGTCGCTTTTCTTTCCTTCCAATTTTCTTTTCTTTCCTTTCAATAGCCTGCAAACTTTGGAATAGTTCCTATAATTCAGTCTACTTTAATCGATTCCTTTCAGGAAAATGTTCGTGACTATTTAAACCCTGCCTCTGGAGAAATATACAGTTATAATTGTGACAATCATCTTCAACATGAAAATATCCATTCTCGGTTACGAATAGGTGCCAGTTACTAAAATCAATACCTATTTGCAATTGGAAAGACTGGTGGTTTTAATCTAATTGATATGCTCGATATGGCTCGATATTTTTATTGTATTACGCCTACCAGTAATAATATTATATGTATAAGTATCAGTGTATGTGGAATGTCAATCTGTATTAACGTTGTTACAGGTGCTCATTATTGTGTGACATGGGCGTAACTCGTGTTGTGACACCCTCGCCGGGCCGTTTGTTACATTCGCAGTTTAATCCGTACTGGTTGAACTCTTGTTGTCATGCTGGCTTGGGGCGAGCTCACGTGTACACCATGGTGTGTAGAGGCACAGCGATGTTTTTCTAGATGATTCCTGTAACGCGTGTTTACTGTGTTGTGTAAGATCTTTTAGACTGTTCGAGAAGTGGAAAATTCTCGGCTTGGTGTGAAGAGTATATAAAGGGGCTGTGTTTTAGAGCCGGGAGGGCAGCAGAGAAGATTTCCAGCGGACGCAGAAGCGTGTGTCAGTTGCTGGGACCTTATCCGACGAGAGCAGCAATTATAGATTTTCTTCAAACTTTCTCCTGGATTTTATGACGAGTCTTGTTTGGACTTCAGTTTACTTTCTGTATTTTTACAAGAGCTTTACACTGGACTGTCATTTTCCGAGAGCATGCATTTATCGTTGTGACGGTGTTGGTATCCAGGCACTGTGCACATTGTTTATTTTTCTGTGTGATTGTATTGATTTGTTGTTATACCGCTGTTTTACTGTATAATTGTATTGATTTGGTGTATTGTAATGTTAGGGTTGTTTTAAGAATAAATTATAGTTATTTGTTTACAAAAAAACACTGACTTCTTTATTCATTCACCTAGACATTTCACGCTGCCTAGTGTAACAGAATCTGATTTTTTGTATCTCCTAGACAAAATTTATGTTCATCACGCATACGTGATCTGTTGATATTAGGTTCCGTAACAACATCCATGCTAATATGCAACACACCTTATCAATTTCCCTTTGCCACTCAATCCATGCCTAAATTCACCCGTTCCACTCTGATTTCGGCGGATACACTTAGTCGCTTGTCGACTACCCGTATTCTAGTTTATTGATGGATTTATCTTACCCATAAGTTGGATATTGAAATCAACTACTTATTTTACTTGTACAGTTTGTATTCACAATTTGACGTGTCCGTACATATGTGATGGCGGTCTCATAAAAAGACTGTTGGCGCCACCTACAATCATTTTTGTGTCGCTATAACTATGCCAGTAACCTTACATCTCGGACAGCTTTCTCGTACACAAGACCTGTGGCGCCACTTATAATTAGTTTGTGTAGTGTACATACATGAGAGTGAATCAGAAGTGATTTTACGTATCTGTTTTTAATTATGCTTGTCCATATATCTCGGATAGCTTTGTCGTATACAAGACTGGTGGCTCCAACTGCAATTACTTTTGCATTGCATGCGTCTGTGCTAATAACTCAAAGAGTGGTTTGACGTATCTGCCTGCAATTTTTTATTTCCATGCGTGTTCTCAGATGGATTTCATGTACACAATAATAATGGCGCCACCTGTAATCTTTTTTTAATAGTACACCTATGCTAGTTTACAGGAGTGATGTTTGTGAGATTGATGCTTACACACAGGTTTAAAATAAGTAGAACTTGCTCTGCGTATGCAAATGTCACACATGTTCTTGAAGATTAATCAAGTACTTTTGAAATAATAGTCAATATGTTATTAGGAAAGGATTATACCTGATGTTTATCCCATTGCACAGGTTCGCATTAGGCCTGTAGGCCTTGTTTTTAGCTCACTTACTTCCAGTCATTTCT
Organism: Sipunculus nudus; assembly: GCA_026874595.1. NCBI lineage: Eukaryota > Metazoa > Annelida > Sipuncula > Golfingiida > Sipunculidae > Sipunculus > Sipunculus nudus. The sequence continues at coordinate 43,904,134 of CM049306.1, read as the reverse complement.
CAACAATCAAACGAGGCGACCGTGTTAACAGGGCACGAATTGTAATCGTTAGACCTAGAAACTTATAACTTGACATCCTTAGGGGTCATTGAAAGATCTCCATAAGAAACTGAATTTAAGGCACTCCTACCTATATTTCCGAGATATTGGGCTAGTTCTGCACATCAAAATACAATGTTATTACAAATTTGGTACAAAAGCTCAAGTATTTAAATAATTAATGCAGGACTAGCCATTATTCTTTATTTATTGATAATGAACAGTAACATCAGCTGCTAAAGACGGATGGCGCCATCTGTATATATTTAATCGTTATGTTTTTTTTCTGCTTATTTTTTAGACAGTCAAATGTCAGTAATGATATCAGTTTCTCAGCTGTGGTTTCATCCAGTAACCTGAAACCTTATATTTTTATTGATCATAACTAGTTTTAATAGTTCTTGAAGACTGGTGGTGCCACTTGTATTCCTCTATTACAAATTACATCAATGGTATCTTTTTCCAAATGTGGTTTCATCTAGTGTCCAGAAACCGGGTATGTTTATTGATCGTGAGTATAGTTGTTTCACTAGTTACTAGAGACTATAGTGATCCCAACTGTATTTTGCCATTTATTTTTTCAGCGATTTTCCCTCTGTTTTGGAGATTGTAAATGTAAAATGACAGCAGTTCTGTCAGTTTCTCAGCTGTGTTTCCACTAAGTGTCCCGAATCCCGGTATGCTTATTAGTCCGGGGGCTGAGTGGGGTCCTGTGTGCAATCGTATGTCCCCTAATTTTGACTTCTGATCCAGGTAGGACACCTTTAGAGGTGTAAAAAAAAAAAATTGGGTAAACATCCTGGATCGCGGGCAGAAAGGGTGAAATTCAAGATGGCGACCAAGATGGCCGCCGAACCATTGAATCATACATAACTCGAAAAGTAATTGGGGTAGGGGATTGATTTCGGTGTCTTTGCCTATGTTTTCTGGGTCAAGGAATCTATTGAAACCATTTCCAAGACAATACCGTATTTAGTTTCGGTGATATTCGATATGGCTGCCAATATATCCGCCATACCATAAAATCATACATAACTCGAAAAGTATTTGAGGTAGGGGAATGATTTTGGTGTCTTTGCCTATGTTTTCAGGGTCAAGAAATCTATTGAAAACATTTCCAAGACAGTACTGAATTTGGTTACGATGATATTCAATATGGCTGCCAATATGGCCGCCGTACCATAAAACCATACATAACTTAAAAAGTAATTGAGGTAAGGGAATGATTTTGGCGTCTTTGCCTATGTTTTCAGGGTCAAGAAATCTATTGAAAACATTTCCAAGACAGTACCGTATTTGGTTACGGTGATATTCAATATGGCTGCCAATATGGCCGCTGTACCATTGAATCGCATATGACAAGCCAAGGAATCAAGGTAGGGGGTTGATTTCGGTGTTATCGTCTGTTTTTCAGGGCCCAGGAGACTATTAAAATTATCTTCATATTATCTTCCTATTAAGACTATACTGTTTTTGTTTCTAGGGATATTTAATATGGCTGTCAATATGGCCATTGTACATTTGAACATGTATGATACTCCATAGAATAGATTTAGGGGTTTGATTTTGGTATCATTGTCCCTGTTGTCAGGGTCAAAGAATCTACTGAAACCAACTCCAAGACAATACCGTGTTTGGTTATGGTGATATTCAATATGGCTGCAAATATGGCTTCTTAACAGTTGAGTCAAATCTGATAAGCCAAGGAATTAAGGTTTGGGATTCAGTTTGGTATCTTTGCCTATGTTTTCAATTTCTGGGATTCTTGAAATTATTTTCAAGAAAATTTGTTTTTTTTTTTTTTTTTGGTTTTGGTGTTAGTTAACATTAGCTGCCAATATAAGTTTCTTTGATAACTGCTAAAATTCATGCACATCTAATATATTATGTGCTCAAATCATGTTCTTTCACAAGTCTTAGAGAACATATGTACCATTGACTTTATTTTTTTATGTCCAAGGAGACATAACAGTGACCTCACTTTACTTTAGCGAAGACATTTATTATATCAAACATTTAAGACTACCCTGTCTGACTTTCTTGGTGCTCAAAATTAGATTTGCTGCTTGTAGCTCACAAAATACAGATCACCATGACCCAGTTTCACTTGTTGATGGAGATTTACGGTGGACCTAAAATTGTATGTGAGAAGATTCTAGGTCAAACTGTAATGATTTGTACCAATCTGACTTTCAGTGGATTCTGGGCCTATTAGATACTATAAGTGCCAATCTGACATGCAGAGTGCAAAAATTTTTTTGTTCCTATAGCCTGTAGAATATAAATCACAGGACCTAATTTCTTGTTTTTAAGGATATTTGCCTAGGCAAATGACGTACAGTCTGCTGAGCTAGAAGAACAACAAACATTAAAAAATGACAGAACTTTAGACAAATCCAGAGCAAAAGATGTTCTGCCAGTGGAACAATCGCATATGCAAACAGGCTGTGTTGTTAGTGTCATGACATAATTAAAAGAAATCAGTGTTACCACCTTTAGGGAACTATTTGAACAGTTCCTTGGCTGGGTGCTCGGATATGTGTCAAATTGCACAACGTATAGGTTTCATTTTTACTCTTTTATTAAGGTATCTATGAAAGACAAAGGCGCACAATGAAAACCCCTGTTCTTGTTAGCAGTATTTCTCTGGACACCAAACAACTAAGGGATCTGGACAGTTTCTGTCCATCATCAAATAATAAAATTAAACTTAAAGCTTTCCTCAGAAAGTGTCCAGTGAAATATTTTTTTACATTAGAAAAGTGCCGGTTGGATAATATATCCCTTAAGACACAGTCGGTCAGAAAATGGATCGCTCACACATCATCCTGCATTAGTCTCTGATCATGAAGAGGCGGATGTCCAAATCATTCCTCTTGTCCTCTTTTGGGGTAAGAAATGAACTGAAACAGATCGTTATCATCGCTGGTAAAACAGATGTGATTGTACTTGTATTGTGCTTTTCACATCTGTTTGTGTAAAGTGGACTTTATGAACTGTGGCTCGGAGGGAGAACTGGAGACAAAAACAAGGTATATTCCAATTCATGATCCGACAGAAGAGTCAGCCATCTTATATTGATGTTCTTCCGGTCATTCATGTCTTGACTGGAAATGGCGTTTCTAGCAAATTTGGACCACTGTACCAAAGCAACAACAATAAAGCAATTGTCTCCAGTAAGTTGTGATGGACTTAGTACCCATTAGATATGAAACTTGCATTCAAAGAAATATGTATTATCCGTTGATATATGTTAATTTCATCAATTTCTTTACATCAAAAACTTGTAATCAACTATTTGTCAATGTAACTAAAGTTCTAAAGATGTTACGTTAAATGTTAAGACACTCTGGCATTTAAGCAGCCAAACTAAATTTCGTCATTATCAAATACTTTATCGACCAAATAATTTCAAGAGATACCTTGACCTTGAAGATCCCCAAATCAATCACCATGCTGCATTCCTTGGTGAATTTTGGGTGATTCAATGACATGGCAGGAGCCATATTGAATTCAACTTTAGCCTGAGAAGATACCGGCCTGATGATGATTTTGGTAGTTTTTTACCGTTGAAAATTTAACAAAAGACAACAAAATCAATTTTGTCTCGATTCTTTAGTGAGTTACTCATGATTCAGTTGTGCAGCTGCTATATTGGTAGCCGTAATGGTGACTATGTTGAATTTTACCATAACTCAATACGGTATTGTCTTAAAAATAGTATCAATAGATCCTTTTAACCCTTAAAACATAGGCAAAACATCGAAATATCATCCCCTACCTTAATTCATTAGATAGTCAGATATGGTGCAATGGTACAGTGGCCGTAAAGGCAACCATATTGAATATCACGATAACCAAATCCGGTATTTCCTTGAAAAAAGGTTTAAATAGATTCTTTGACCGTGAAAACATAGGCAAAGACATTAAAATATCAACCCCTACTTTAATTCCTTGGATTGTCATACATAATCCAATGGTTAATTGGTTGCTCTCTTTGCAGCCATATTAAATATCCCCTTAACCAGAAACAATATAGTCTTGAAAATAATTTTAAAAGACTCCTGGGCCCTAAAAACATAGACGATAACTCCAAAATCAACCCCCTACCTTGATTCCTTGGCTTGTCATATGCAATTCAATGGTACAGCGGCCATATTGGCAGCCATTGAGACAAAGGCAACGACACCAAAATCATTCCCTTACCTCAATTACTTTTTCAGGTTTGTATGATTTTATGGTACGGCGGCCATATTGACGGCCATATAAATCTAGTGTAAACAAGTACGGTATTGTCTTGGAAATGGTTTCAATAGATTCCTTGACCTTGAAAACATAGGCAAAGACACCAAAATCATGCCCTTACCTCAATTACTTTTTCAGTTATGTATGATTTTATGGTATGGCGGCCATATTGGCAGTTTTAAGGAATATATTTACTTAAACACGTCAGATGTCGGAACAGCTAGCCCTTTAAGGACTAATGCGTGGTTACATACAGTCCTTAAATGTAATTAAAAGGAACTGAAAACTAAGTTCCGGAGCAAAACCAAATTAACTTTGTTTCACTTTTCATGCAAAGAATACTGTCTCTTTTTACCGCGTTCCAGCTAGGATGCGGTCAACCAGGCGGTATCTCCATTTCATTGCTTTCGTTTGTTTTTTATCAAACGTGGCAGTGTTATTGCGGTATGTTTTGTGGCTGTTTCGTAAAAAATACTAGCATATGTTTTTGGTCTGTTACTGAATCATTGTTATGTAACATTAGATATAATATAGACCTAGGGATTGCTTTAATATGCCGAATTGCATTCAGTGGCAAAAATTTCTACAACTGAAATGATACAATAAACCACGGACGAAAAATTCCCTCTCTTAAGAATAAGCCTCGTAGGATGTCGCCTGAATCAATATTTTAACATATTTACAAGTCATTCCTTTCGAGCAGATGCCATGCGAACCACACAGGCGTAGGCGTTGGAAACGCTATATATATATATATATATATATATATATATATATATATATATATATATATATATATATATATATATATATATATATTTATATATTTATATATACATGTATATACTTTGAATTTATTTGTTAATTCTCTTGGTCATTTCCTTGAAACTGTTATATATGTATAATTTGTATAAGCATATTTCCGATATATCACTGATGTCAGTTAACTCACTCACTTTTAAAGACTATCTTGCAGTAATGTTGGGAAGATGAATTTTCTAACCGGACCGCTTCCCCATCCCCCCCCCCCCCTTCTTTGTTTCATGCGCGGCAACCTTTTTTCGAAGGTATCAGTTCAGTATTTTCTTTACCCCCCCCCCCCTCCAAATCTTTCATGGACTTGCGGACCTTTTTTTAGGATTTGTCATTATTCCTCCTGGGTTAGACCCGTATTTCCCCCTAAATCTTGAATCAGCCCCTGAAGAGAGTTTTATGTTGAATTAGGAGATCATGCAACCGTTACATAGTTATCATCAATACATACACGGTTTAAGATGCCACCTTATTTCAAATAGACCCTGATCTAAGGAACAGTACCTTAGAGCATCGAGCGCATTGTCCATTAAGAAGGGTATATATGGTGGTGATGGTGGGCTATCTATGTAACAACTTCATTCCCTCTCTCCCAGAATAAAATGGAAATAAAATAAATATTGACGTCGATTATATTTTATTACTTCTTGTAAATATTTGTTAATTTCTTCATGGCTTTTCTTATATATATATATATATATATATATATATATATATATATATATATATATATATATATATATATATTCCAAGTCTGAAGTTCAGTATTTTGATCACAGAGCCATGTAAATGGCTCTTATATAACCAATATCAAATGCCATAATAATGCAATGGCCCTGAAATCATGGAAAGCGAACATCTGTCTCCCTCTTAAATCAACATTATAAATAAAATCCCTAGAAATTAGTCGGATCAGTTTGAAATTCGACAGCGCATTTCCACTCAAAGGTACCCATCTTACTTCGGTAAAAATTATTAAAATTGCTCGAACGGTGTTTGAAAGAATGCGTGCGAAAGGAATATCCGAGAAGTTGGCTGGCGGTCATATTTGATTTCTTACTTGATGTCGAATGTAAAATTCGACATATAGCAGTATCTTTGATATATTCTAATTTGCAATCAAAAATTCCGTAATTGTTTCAACAACTCTTGAGACTGCGTGCGAAAGAGCGTACGTGACATTCAGTCAGCGGGGGTACAGAGAACGTTGAAGAACTCCAGTTTACGTCAATATAAAACTCCTACACATAGCTAGCTAGCTATGTATGATCATATCTCAAACTTTCTGTATTCTGTGAATCCGTTAATATCAAAATTCGGTGATAGCGAAAGCCAGACAGCCGCCAGAATGGTTTTCCATCTCTCCTATATACGATGAACTTTGGTCCGATTCTCCAAGGCTGGCAGACCATTGAAAACACCAGCAGTTCAGCCTCTATATATTTAATCTTGAAATCTATACTAATGCGATTATTTAATGTGATTTAGAACTCCTGGTAGGGTTCATGGGCACACGAGTTTGGTTCAAGGTCGCCCACTTGAACTGGTGAGTCTCACCGTGCTAATGAATATCATGGTCTCGTTTCAGGCTAATCCATGATTTGATAATGTATAATCATCTCTGGAGAAAATACCAGTTCTTTGAAAGCTATATCTTTAAAGAAAGACGCAAAGGATATTATATTATACGGAAATCTCGGATTATAACATGTGCAGTTTCAAGGTGAGTACGAAAATAACATGCATGGCTGAGAGGTAAACGTATTCTTGTGAACTGTACTTGAACTTTGCAACCCGGTCAACGGCAGGGCAGGATTTTGTTTAGAAATATCTGGTCAGCACAACGTAAAGTGTTTACTGAACAGAAATCACCTTTTTCCATAAAATGCAACCGGAGACCCAAAACGAGCTCAAGTGCATGAAATTTGCCAAATGTTCAATACAACGAGGACACTTTCACATTTCATTCATTTCCTTTATCTCAGCGACACCTCCGCGGGGGTGGATTTAAGCAAGGGGACCAGACGACCTTGGGAGGCCAAACTTTATTTGTAATTTCTGATCACGACAACCCTTTCAGTTCTTTTTATATGACCAAAGGACACAGAATATTGGTAAAATTTTAGCATTCATAAAAAATGCTTTTCTATGATTATAACCTTATAAGTTCACAAAGGCCGGCTGTGAATTGGTTCCTAAAGGTTTTTTAAGTTGCTACATATTGGGTTTATAGAGGGTGTAATTAAAATTATCAAATCTCTTATATATTGTTGTATTTGACAAGATAGGCTCACACAAAAAACGCTCATACTTTTTAGGCAATATAGGTGTCATTTTGTCGAAAACACTGCATGCATGGTGGTATGTAAGATACAAATTGGTTCCCCCAGCTTGGTTTTTACAAATACTGTCGTTTAAGTGACCCTTAAATATTCAAATATAGGGATTCACGCCCAGTAGAAGGTATCATTCAGGGCATTGATGTGCATACACGAGTCCCATAAAATCCTGGATTAAATTTATCCAAATTATGTATCCTCATTTTCCTCCATGTTAGAAGACTTATCTGGTGTTAGTTTCATACTGGACATTCCTTATGCATTTTGACGACAGAAATGGCCATCATGAACGCCATGACAATTAGTCCTGATCACAATAAAGCAATGAATGTTTTTACTTTGCCAATCAACGATGCCCACTTGTTACAAGCCGTACCAACTAGCCATGCATATACAAACGCATGATCTCCGTCCAGTGGGATGTGTATGCCAGGGAGTAAGTAGGAGAGAGAGAGAGAGAGAGAGAGAGAGAGATTGGCGGGTGTAGGACCTTTCAACTGAAAATTCAAAGGGTAAAAATATTTTCTAGTAGTAACCTGTTCAAGAGAATAAACTTGAGCTTAATATCCAAAGTTATGAAGTCTGCTGGGGTCCTCTTTGTAACGGTTTCCCCGCAAACACTATACACGTGTAGGACACGTATAAAACACGTGAAGAGTAGGGGTACCGTTACACATGATTTATTTCATGTTAAGTTCACGTGAAAAACGTGGATTCTACATGTGAAAACTTACACGTAAGAAAAATTGAAAATCACCCATTCTGAGCACTAGTTTCACCATTAGTTTCAATAGCACTTTCACATGCTGGAATCTCTCAAGTGAAAATTATACTGCAATCAAACTGCAGAAAATACTGCATGTTTATTCTGCCTACGGCAGTTTTGTTTTGTGAAAAAGTACTGCAGTATTAGGTGAAAAAATACGTGTTTTTCAAGTGTCCTATACTTAGGAAATGTACAAGTGTTTTACACGTTTTTTGACACGCCACTTTTCAGGTGTTTCCCAGTATCAAGAATACATGGTTTTCATATTTTGCTAGGTTGCGCCAACAGCGAATTTAATACACGAATGCCTCTGATAAGAACTCCCCCGCCAGTAATACTGATCATTGTACAGGATATTGTTTTTATCGAAATTTGTTTTCTAGGTTGTTTCAGCAGGTTTGTGAAAAATACTGTATCGCTTTCAATGAAACATTGTAGAGCAGAACATGCATGGATCTAAACACCCAAAGAACTTTAAGTGGGATATAGTGGATGAAGGGACGGGCGAGCAGGATTGTTCTGCCCCTGGCGGAAGTATATGCGCTCTACTGAGGGACACTAGACACTTTAATCAATATTAAAAATCTGAACAAGCGGAGACTTGAACTTGCCATAAACCATAGCTGTTACCACTAAACCTTCTGTAAAACCTTATACAGCAAATCTGGATGTTACGACCACCATCATGACCTCGGAAAAGTGGTCGCATTTGCCAGGTAGTCGTCTGAGCGAGTTCTTATATAAAGAGAGAAAAAGATCGGCAGTCGGGACCCATAGAAAGTGGTGGCTGCTTTTTAGATGGTCGCTAGGCCAGGTTTTGCTATACAACAAAAAATTCGCGTTCAATAGAGTAACATATTCGTTTATTGAGTATCTATACTGGACTAACATCACAAATAAAAGTAAAAACATCCTACACCAACAGATAATAGTTGTGTTAATTTTAATAAAACAATAGTAAAAACATGGATATAAGGAAGATAACGTGTAAACATATTATAATTATAATATAAAAACAAACATATTGCATATTCTATAAAAACACACGGACCTGGGTGCTAGAAATAATGGCTAATCTAAGACGCAGACTATATTTAAATCGATCCAAGTCTTAAGCGAAATGACTAGATGATAGATATGGCTATCATTTTGTACAATTTCTTCTGTTACGTACTTTGAGTAAAATTTCGTGATCAGCCGTGCTCCTTTTCCACAGGAAGCAAATGCACCTTATACGCAAAATCATGAAAATTAAAACATAATGTAAATCGACGCACAGCATATCTAGTGTGAATTTTAACCATGTCGAACAAGTGTGTCTGTAATACATAGTCCACATGAAGAAAATGCAAACAATAAATTATATAAGCAATATGCTCATATCATATGTTATGAAATGAGAGCTACATGATAGAGATGTACATGATATTTAAATGAAATTTAATGATATTCATATTTGATTATAATGGTCGTGGATGGGATGGTCTGTGGTTGATTGACGGATGGTGTCTCCGTCCTCAGTGGTCTCTCTCCTCCGGTGGCCTGTATTTTAACCCAAGATGCTCGAAAACTGAAGCCTCGGTCGGTGTTGGTAGTGGGGTCCCCTTGTTTAATTTCTCACCTCCCTGTGCCAGCACATACGACAATACATAAGTATAAATAAAGAGAAATATATTTTAGCATTGGACAAATACAGCTTATCACTGAAAGAATAATTATAACTTAAAAAATTAAACTGGTAGACTTTTTCAATCACAGAGTCTAATCATATACAGACACTGCTGACGACTCTAAAGCTAATACGAAAAATTTTTATTATATGAGGGAAATACCATATTAAGATATCTCAGTATAGTGAGGGGCCTGTATGCCATTAGTGAAAATTTCTGTTATCAAGCGGATAATTTTTTTATGTCCTTTTACCCAGTTGGCAGTCTGGACAATGGTTCATAACAAGTCGTCTGAGGACAACAACTCGGCGGTACGGGGCATTAAGAAAATCTTAGACCTTTAACCCCCAAATTATTTGTTGCATTCCAAAGCCCCTATACAATACATATATGAAATATGAAAGCTACATGGTGAGTGCTTGTTGAGTTATAAAGAGTTATCCCTTAACTTAAACCTGAGCTGGGCTGGGATCTGTACTATAAGTTTATTCGTCGTAAAGTGCAAATTACTGGTCCAGAAATTTAAATTTATGGAAAGTTTTAATAGGTATGCTTGGTATTGTCGCTGTACATCAGTCTACTAAGTTTTATGGAAATATCTTAATCAGCAAGTGGAGTAATGAGCCTAACAAAAACTTTAACCAGACTAGCTCACGAACAACCGGGCCCTGTTACCTTGACCTTTTGATCCCTAAATCATTCGGGGGATTTCTGATGCCCTATGCAATACATATGTGAAATATAAAAGCATTAGGGTAAGTACTTGCCCAGTTATAAAGAGTAAACAAAATCTTTAAGGAAGTGGCTAAACAGCCGGCAGGGTGCCGGCAGTTTAGTCCACAGGCTAAACAGCCGGCAGGGAAAATTGACCTTGCCGGCAGTGTAGCCCAAAAACTAAACTGCCGGCAAAAGAATTCATGCTCTATTTCAGAGTTTTACAATTAAAACTCAAAACTTTCCCTTATTATTTCGATAATGAGCTGACAATATAGTGCTGTCTTGCCAAAACAGATATTTTGCTGGTTTATATGTAATAAGTATGTTGAGTAGGTATTAAAAGGTATTAACAGTGTAGTTTAACGTAGATTTTTAGGAAATGAACAGAAGTGGACTGGCATATCAGTTGCTTATATACACTTATGAGCAAACAATGGGTAATGTGTGAAATAACAAACAACTCATGATATGTCATATCAAACGAAATGCAGATTCTTTGATTAAAGGTAATCCAGTGTGAAGCGTAACATCAGTTTATACACTAATGAAATGTCAACTCGGGAAATGTCAAATAAATGGGACAAGGATCAGCTTATTACTTGCTCAAAGGTTATCAAAAAACTTACAACACACCCCAATAAAGTTGTTGAGCCTATTGTGTTGTGAGATGATGCAAGAAATCTCCACACCAAATGGTTATCTTTACATATAAACCTGCAAAATATCTGATTTGGTAAGTCAGCACTAGTCTATATTGGCAGCTTATTGTCAAAATAAAAATGGAAAGTCTTGAGTATCACACTGAAATTTTGAAAAAAAGAGCATGCATTCATTTGCCAGCAGTATACCCTGTGGGCGAGACTACCGGAAAGGTCAATTTTCCCTGCCGTCTGTTTGGCCTGTGGACTAATCTGCCTTCATCTTGCCGGCTTTTTAGCCACTTCCAAACTTTACCCTGAACTGGGTTCGGATCTATACACATTTTGTCTTATTACTGGCCCTAAATTTATGATAAAAACTTTTTTATAGCTGTGCTAGGTATTGTCACTGTACATCAGTGTATTATGTTTAATTGAAATGTCTTAATTAGCAATGGAGAAATGAGATTAACAAAAAAACTTTAACCTGACTGTCTCGACCCCCCCCCCCCCCCCCCCGGGTTCCGCGCCTGCTATTGTTAACAAAGGAGACTTCAGATAAGATGAACGTAATGATACCTTTCGGACGACTCCGACGTTTAAGGAATGCTCTGATAGAGACATTCCCATTTTACCCGCCAGGTGGCGCATGGACCGGTTGAAGTGCGCTGAGCCGGTGAAGTACATACTGGCACAGGCGTATTCATCGTATGGCACCACAATGATGTCGAGCCTCCTATGCTGCATACAAAAATAAAACATATAATTTTATTCATTATTAAGTAGAAATTATGTAAAAAAAAATTAGAAAAAAAAAGATTTCGAAATAATTAACCGACGACGGAGCTGATATCCAGGGATATGGGGCGTACCTGTGCTGTTAAAACAGACATATCCTGTGCGAAATACAATACATTGTCTTTTTTTCACTTTAATCATCGTAATTGGTGACTGATAATGATTATATCAACTTACTTTAAAAGTACTCTTAACAAGGACAGGATTTGTAATAAAATCGTGGCATTGTCAGTTGAGTTTAGTAAATTTAAGTAAAAAGGTTTTCTTTATTAGACAATGATTATTATGAGGTTTCTTGTGATAATTGATAATGACGGAACGTGATTTTCGTTTCTTGTTTTGTTGATAAGTTGGGTATGTAGGTAATAAATTTGTTCAAGGTACTTTTGCACCTGCTGTTTGATTTAACAAGAACAGACGTAAATATTTACTTTCGGAAAGTTTAAGACGAGCGCGATTGGTAATTTCATGGCCACGCCAACACACCAAAGGCTGGCAGGTGTGAGTTATCAACACTTTGTAAAACTGCTCATTTACTGAAGCGGTGACCGAAAGCGTATTCTTAAATATGACTGACATAATATTTCAAAACATGCACAAGGGGATTGAGTAATTAGGGGGGAAATATTGTGGAGAGTTTGGGAAAGGGTTAGTTAGTTCAAGAGGTTTCAGTGCAGTGCGGCTGTTCCGGAAACCACAACTGTGATACTCCGTATAAAAAAGTTGACGAACAGCAACAGAGCAAGTGGGAACACAGAGTTGGGGCGAGAAAATGCGGCCGTACACGGTTTTTCTCAGTTTGAATACGCTTGTAATGAAAGATCAGATGTCCGAGTTTGAAGGGAGCTCACGTTACTGGTTACAATCTGCACTACCCCCCCCCCCCCCCCCCCCGGCTTCTCAGTTTGTGTAATAGGGGGGATTCAATGATAATATGGTTCATAAGAAACCCTTCTGTGATTTCAAGTGATGATTAAAATAGGGAATATGATTGGGACTTATGATTTAAGTTCACGTATACAAGTTGACGGATATCATGAATCCTAAAATGTTATACAAAACGTGTACTGTCCGGAACCCAACATGGACTAATAATAATACAGTTTGGTTCTTTGTTCGTAATAAAAATTTGGTTTGCAAAGGTACCTTTTTATATCAAAACAAATCGAACTGTTAAAATATTTAATTTTAATGGCAGGACTACATTTACGGTTCAGTGCGAGCACAGTTTTGTTCCTTATATATTAGAAGAATATATTTATTTTTTTAAGTCTTGCTTGTAAATTGCGACTAACATTTCTGATTAAAACTTAGGATGCATGCTGTTTTTTACTTTAGACATATGCTGCGCATGCAGTTTTAATTTTTTATTCTGATGACATACTATAGTACTCATGGCAAACTGTGTGTATTCTGAGTTCCTCGTTTCGTTTACGTTTGTTCCTTCAATTATATAGTGTGAAGGGCAATAATGTAGGACCTGAGTGGGGAATCAAGTCCAATTTTCAGGACTCGGACTCGGCGGTAAGGGCTCGAAACATCAGGCCGAGTCCCTGTCGAGTAAAATAAAAAAGAAAACTTTGTCACATACTATATAAAGATGTGCTCATGGGAGAACTACAAACAGTTAAAATTCGGTGATAGCGAAAGCCAGACAGCCGCCGGCATGGTTTTCCCTTTTTCCTATACGAAGGAGCTTTGGTCCTAATTCCTATGCTGCTATGGCAGTGAAACGGCAGTCTCTACATGCTTAACGTGTAGGCCTAATCTGTACTAATGCGATTATCTAAAGAGATTTAGAACTCGTGGTTGCTAGGGTTCATGGTCAGGAGAGTTTGGTTCAAGGTCGCCCACTCGAACTGGTCAACTATACCATGCTAATGGAGTCTATGGTCTCTTTTCAGGCAAATCCATGATTTGATTATGTATAATCATCTTTGGAGAAATCGCCAGTTCTTTGATAGCTATATCTTTAAATAAAGACACAAAGGATACTATATTATAAGGAAATCTCGGATTACAACCAAATAGGCTTACATGTGCACTTTCAAGGTGCGTATGATAAATAATATGGCTGAGAGGTAAACGTATTCTCGTGAACTGTACTTGAACTTTGCAACCAGGTCGAATGGCGTCTTTAAGGGTAACGTTATGGCAGGCCAGGATTTACTTTACAACATCCCGTGAGCACATGGTAGTGTTTACTGAATAGAAATCACCTTTTATCCACAAAATGCAACCGGCGACCCAGAACGTGCTCAAATGCATCAGATTTGCCCAATATTAAATATTAAGAATAACTTTTATTGCAAGAATTTTTTTTAAGAATTAGGCCAGTTCTGGTACCTTAAAGGTAACGTCAATGTTAAGTTACATGAGGACACTTTCACATTTAATTCATTTCCCTTTATCTGAACGACACTTAACCGGGGGTGGATTTAAGGGACGTCCTGGACTAGACGCAATTTCGAGGTATTATTCTATTTGTAGCATCTGGTCATGAAAGACCTTTCAATTTTTTTTATCTATCTGAACAAAGGACCAAAAGAACAATGGTAAAATCTTAGCATTCATAAAAAAAAGTTTAAAAATTTTTTTTTTTTTTAAATTTTGTTAAGTTCACATAGACCGGCTGTAAACTGGGTAATATGCTGAAGGTATATTATGTTGCAAGATACTGGGCTTATTGACGGTATAATTAAAAGTATTAAATCGCTTATATTTTTGTATTGTGATAAGATATACATACAGAAAAAAGGCGCATACATTTTAAGGCAATACAGGTGTAATTTTCTCGGGAAAAAAATATTACAAAATAAGACTATACATGCCCAGTTTCTGCTCTGCATCGGCGGTAAACGTAATTTAACTTACAGTTTTAAAGGGCGCTTGTATCCTAACATAAATTATGGCTGACTAGCCCAAATATGATTTTTATTTTTGATTTTTTAATATAAAATTGGACTTGGACTCGAGTTCCATATAACTCGGACTTGACCTCAGGGACTCAGACTTGCACTCGGACTCGGATGGTTTGGACTCGACTAGATCACTGATGAAGGGTCATAAATAAGGGGTTGTGACAGGCATCTTTACAGAAATTGATTCTATAGACACATACGGAATAACCCTCGCTCCTAAAAAACAGCCTGCGAAGGCGAAATTTTGTTATATTTACGTATTAATCAAATGTGCATCCCTATCGATAATCAAAGTATCAGGTGAGTGAAGGAAAACCCCTGACACTCCAAAGCACACATGCAAATATATATATATATATATATATATATATATATATATATATATATATATATATATATATATGACCTTGTTTATTAACTATTATAAGATTATAAGATGCATGAAACCTCAATCTTCCTCGTTACCTTTCTGTTTTCTCCGGGAAGTTTACATACGCCGAGGTATTTCTTCTGCGCGCCGTTGTCTTCCTGTGTCACAAGGTCATCTGTGATGAAACCTGGCAACGAGAACCACGTGACTTATTAATCTTTATGAAACCTTTTATGATTCGTCAGAGTAAAAAAAAAGTGATCCATGGGTCATGACGCACAGCTGACTAAGAAGACATTCATAAAACGAATTTTATCATCTGAATACCAAATTTTGTAGGTGGTATCCCCATTCAACTGAAGCTTAGCTCGAAGGATTTGGGTAGCATAGACCTAAATGTCATGTTATAATATTCTAGGTGCAATGGTGACGATTTGTGCCCTGTTAACAGACAACCACATCTTTGAAGGTATCGAAAAAAAACAGAGAAAAAAATGTGTAAAATTTGAAAAAAATCCAGGTGGCATCATCAGTCTGCAGGAACTGATGAAACTTCCATGATGAATTTGCATGCACAGAATCATGTTGATCAATGCATTAGTTGTTCAGATACTGGAGCTTTAGTAACAAATTTTTAATTATTCTAGGGTGTGTGTGTGGGGGGGGGGGTTACTTCTGAGCCCCCAGCTTAGGGGGATATGGGTAACAGAGACCTATTTTCAGGATTCCAATGAGATTTTTCATGGACCTCCCTGGATGTCAAAAGAGAAGATTTTAGCTGCAATGGTTAGGATTTGTGCTCTGTTAACAGACAACCACATCCATGAAGGTCTCAAAATTTGAGGAGAAATGCGAAAAAAAATGAAAATGAAAACGCAGGTGGCGCCACCAGTCTACAGGAAGTGATGAAACACTTCATTTTCAATATGCATGCAAAGATTCATGGTTATCAATGAAGGAGTTTTTCAGATACTTGAGCTTTTGTAACTAATTTTTAATTATTCTGGGGGGGGGGGGGGTACTTCTAAGCTCCATCGCTCAGAGGATATGGGTAACAGAGACCTTATTTCAGTTTCAATGGAGATTTTTTCAGTGAAATCCCTGGATGTGAAGTAGGAAGATTTTAGGTCCAATGGTTACGATTTGTGCCTTGTTAACGGACAACTGCTGCCTTGAAGGTCTAAAAAATGGAGAACAAATGCGTATAAAATTGAAAATAACGCAGGTGGCGCCACCAGTCTACAGGAAATGCTCAAACACTCCATGATTAATATGCATACAACTAATTATGGTGATCCATTCATTAGTTGTTCAGATACTGGTGCTTTTGTATCAAAGGGGGGGGGGTTACTTCTGAGCCCCATTTCTCAGAGGATGTGGGTAATAGAGACCTAATTTCAGTTTCAATGGAGATTTTCAGTGACATCCCTGGATGTGAAGTAGGAAAATTCTAGGTCCAGTGGTTACGATTTGTGCCTGTTTAACGCACAGACAGACAGAAAGACAGACGGACAACAGACAGAGGGGGATCGCTATAGCTCAGATGACTTTCGGTCAGCTCAGCTAAAAATGCAAGGGTTACTAAGAATCAGGCATTTAGTTTCAATTGGTTAGAAGGGACAACCACTATACTGTAAAAAAATTGTACATGCAGACTAGCGTCTGAATATATAAATTAAACCCTCACATGCGATGCGGCAATGTTACCTACGACATCCTCCGATACGATTTCTTACAATTTTCTAGGGCAGTCGTGTATAATCACATGAAATATAAACGTCACAGCTTAAGACCAGGGAATTAATGAAAACTACATGATTGTCTTCCACCAGTCCTCGCACGGAAGGACAGTCTGCAATTGTGTGCTCTTGACGTAAAATCTCTATTCATGGCATTGTATAAGGAAATACTGATAATGCCAAGACGTCTATTAAAGATTTTCAAGATTTTGGGTGCAGCATAAACATGTATAAGTTCTACATCGGCTACATCACGGCACTGCGGTATACTTGTGTTTTTGCTGATAACGGCAGCTATGTTTTGACTGGGCGCGATCATTTAAAGGTAGATATACATTTGCACATCCATGTTTATTTTCTCATGCTATCGGTTTATCTTGACTGAATACAAATGTTGATACTCATAATAAATGCACAGTCATAAAATATAAAGCAAAATAACAGTCCGTGTGTGAAAAGATATTAAGACTGTTCTTCATCATTATATTTTACAAAGTCAGCTGAGCTAAAAAAACATTCATAATTTTTCTGATAATATAAAGAAACAATGAAAAATAAAAGCTGTTCCATTGTATATTTGAGATGCCATGATCCAATGATAAAGAGTTTGGCAGAATTTTGCCTGATTAATATTTATGTATATATTTTTTTAAAAGATGCACCTTTTGAACTACTGAAGAGTACTTTGTGCATTCAGACAAAACGTGGTTTATCTTCCAGCGTTAATAATTGTTCCCGAAGCCATATTTAAATGTAAAGTTCTTCTTTAAATTCCTTTTATGAAAACTTTGTTGACGGCCAGCTTTAGTGGCCGAGTTGTAAGTAGTTATTGCTAATCGAGAACATTTGTTTGGGATATATATATATATATATATATATATATATATATATATATATATATATATATATATATATATATATTCATACTGCATATATGTTATGCAACCAAGTTTTAACGTATAACTATATGGTTGAAAATCTTGTCAACATAATAACATATGGTCTATAAAAGAATAGTGCTGTTAGAGGAGTGCGTACGTGCAAGCATGCATGGGCGTGCGGAACTAATTGTAAACAGCAAATACCGGCGATAACTCATATATAAATCAGCTTTTAGAAAATTACGTTTATTATAGTCAACCAACGCTAATTAGCTCTTCCTGCAGTCAGGTTTCATTAGTGAACACCTTAGTTCACCACGTCGAGGTAAACAAGCATAAGGATAGAGCAACAGAAGTAAACACGACTGCAGTCAAGTCGTGAGGATTTCCAAGGATTAATTAGCCAATTTGTACTGGGTGACACGATCTCGCCGTGATTGAAGCCTTCCCCAGAATCCTGCCACTGCATCACTGTGCAGAAAACGTTGTTTGATGTGGGTTAAAGCTGCACTGTACAATAACCGCTCTAAGCACACCTTTTCTGTTGCAATTCTCACCCGTAATGTCACCCAGTGCTTCCCCCATCCACGGACCTCTTTAACTCTACGAGTCTTAAAAAAATAAAAGAAAATTACATTACTGTATCAGTGTGTGTACTTTTCCGTTTATCATATATCACATGATCTGGATCACGCGTGCGACACCTTCAAAGAATATGTGCAGTGTACACTGTATTCGGGTGTTTGACGGTATCATACATGTAGAAATCTGAACTGACACCTTCTTTGTTTTGGGGGACCTTGCAAGGGTTTTCAAAGGCATACGATAAAGAAACGTTTAGGCCCAGAAGCGGATCCGGGGGGGGGGGGGGGGGTCCAAGGGGTCACGACCCCCCCCCCCCCCCCCCTTTTTTTCACCCGAAGCAACCTTTTTTAAGGGGTTTTAGACGTAATTTTGCGGCCTGGACCCCCCCTTTTCCAGACCTGATGACATTTTTTTAGGAATTTCATTAGTCCTCCTGGGTTGGACCCCCCCCCCCCCCCCCCCTTTTCCTAAATCCTGGGTCCGCCCCTGAGGCCTGACCATAGCAGAAATGGCAAGGTACCATAGGTGAACAGAGTGGTTTCTTACCGTCAACATATTTCAAATGTATACATGCGTGCCACGATTAATATGTCCACTGAATGGTGTTACGGGGTTGGTTCATGCATGTGTGTTTTTTTGGGTATACGAAAACAGGTTGGTTCTAGGTTCACGCCCATTCCGCGTAATACTGCATGGCTCCTTTACATGACAGCATGCGTATACATTACTGATTGATTGACTGATAATCTTTATTCCTCCGAATTCGACGAGTATACAATCAATTCATATACGAAAAAGTCAAACATACAATATAATGATTTACATGAAAATAGCTATACAAAACATCACCATGTCATCATATTTACGAAATACATATATGTTTTAAAGCCGTTAGTACATATACGATTCCAAAAGTAGTTGGTCAAGAACATATTTTATACCTTGACCAAACATAGCACGTGTACAAGAATAACATATTATCATGATCAGATAAACAATCAGGTATATATATATATATATATATATATATATATATATATATATATATATATATATATATATATATATATATATGCGGAATCAACTATTTTTGAACTAAAACCGAACAAGCAGTCGGAAATTCATGTTAGTGTGCATTCATATAATGAATGTATATGGATGAGTTCACGTCAATCCGTCTGTAAATCTATTTTTTTCTTGAGATTGTTAAACCTGAATTCGTCACCCTTTTACAAATTAGCTGCATGTGAGGATGTGTGCATTTCAGTCATGCCATGCCAACCACCCATAGCAACTGTCACATGCCTTCCATACTCCTTTTTGTCTACGCTGTGGATAATGACTTTAGATGAAGCAGGTAGCTATGCAGTTGAGGCGATCGCCGCCAGACATTTCGCAGAATTAAAATTAAGTCACAATCAATAATACATGCAGGTGGAATCCAACAATGACACTCGTTTATTCAATTCCTCATTCCTAGAGTAAACACTTGTAATTATGTCTTCCGTCTATTGACGCAAACTGATGAAGCGAAGATGTTTTGTAAACATGTGTATTGTTAATAACAATGTGACCAGGATCAGGTATTCACAACATTTCAATATTATTATAAATTAAACTGCCAAAATTCTAAAGAAAATTTCCCTTTAAGCTTGGCTTACTGCATGAACAGAATAAACTAATGCCCATGCCAAAAGAACGCTTCGCCAAAATCAATATTTCTTTATCATTGTTAAAGCCATCACAGTACAAACGCAGTATGTATACCATCACATCAGTAAAGAAGAAATGATGATGTCATACAGGAGCACGCTTAAAGGTTGTCACGTTGGAGCTGGTGGAACGGAATTTTCTGCCACATGTATAAAGTAACGTGTTCTCAGGATCCTACTGTTATTGAAAATGCCTTAATTTCCCTGATGTTTTACTGGCTTTCAGTCGGTTTATAACGACAAATTAACACACACACACAATTTTAATTACGCCTCTGCCACTTCATCTTATGATACCATAATCCACCAATTAAATACAATATCAAAAATATACAAATTAATCAGAACATCTTTTCCATGGCCATCTAATATATTACAATATATACCATGCACACTTTACACTATTTCAGAGAATAATCACAAACTATGTGTGTGTGTATGTGTGTGTGGTAGAGGAGCAGGGAGAATTGTTGGAATTCCCTTTCGCAAGTAAGAGTTCAGGCAGAGAATGCTGAAGAGTATCTCAAACAAAGTAGTCACTATTTTACAGGTTTTATTGCATAATAGATAACATTTACTTGGTAGGTCTATACACATCTTATAAAATCATAGTAAGCCGTATTCACTTTTCTTTTAATAGCCCTAAATTATAATTTATATATTAATGTTTTATTAATATAATTCGTAAAGTAGTATACCACTTGGTACTATACTATACTATATATACTATATATGTATACGAATATACATGCATGTGCATGTTCATGTACCTTAATAAAATAATCACTATATAGTACTATAACAATATAGGCCTATACATATAACATCATACAGAAACGCCTTAACTGGTACACAAATACAAATATATATATAATTCAAAATTAAAGTATTAAGAATAAATCTGCATATATATATATATATATATATATATATATATATATATATATATATATATATATAACCATGCAAAACCTGTATGCATGTAAACAATGAATTTGGAAAATTTGGAATGACACTTCCAATGCATTTGAAGGCATGGATACCAAATCCTTTTACCGGATGATCAAACATATACGGTCGCCAAACCCATATCAAAACTTCCTATCAAAACACTTTCCGAACCTTTAATTATTTTTTTTTAATATAGCATTGTCTCTGTATTGGTGAAATTACCAGACTTTTCACTGACCATGTACCATGAGCGTCATGTAAAAGCTAAAATTAGATGAAAAAGATATATACTTAACTGTGAATCATAGTTTAAAAAAAAAAAACGAAAAATCAAGAAGATGCTCGGAATGAATGTAAAACATGATGAATATCCATTCCGGAAAAGCCACTTAGCACCTGTATACCTAATGTTGTTGATGATTAAGACACGACGTTTATATAAACATCACGAGTGTATCCAGCAAACAAAACAATTCAGCAGTTGCCATGCACATATATTATACATGGCGCGTGTCTTATTGTTTATCTGTTCATGCATGTTTTCATTAGCAAACATTTATATATCATAATCAGTGGACTCTTGATGACGTACACACGTAGTTTCATATGTTTATAATGGACTCATCACGACGAGTGTTGATTGTTTACCTTTAGTTGCATGTTCATGATAAAAATACATGTCATCGAATAGTATACACGTGATGAAGTAAATTACACCTGATGCTTCTTCAGACATGTTAATTATCTTGGATATACCTGATAATTCATTACCTTATTTCCCCATTATTTGTACATCTCGAATGTTGCTGAAGCAGGAAACCATATATATGTTTCCATGCATAGCTTCGCTTTATCGGAAAATAACAGAAATTTCTAAAAGTTATATATCTGCATGGGAATGGTTGTTGCATATAGTCTAATTTTAAATCAAACTGATATTTGAAATCCCGTTGATTTTCTCCCCCCCCCCCTCTCTCTCTCTCTCTCTCTCTCTCTCTCTCTATATATATATATATATATATATATATATATATATATATGTTTATATATATGGGGTAAAGTGTAAACATAATAACTTATTCATGTGATAATAAATAAGTTAGTCTATATCTAAATGGCGTCGCTCTTACTCATTTCCTATACACTTCGGCCATCCAGCAAATTATTTCACGTGTAAAATGTGAAAAACACGTATTCTGGCGACTAGGAAACTCTTGAAAAGTGGCGTGTCAAAAACACGTTTAATACCCGTGTAAAATTCAATTGTAAGGGGTCATGTTAAACACAGGACACGCATATATATATTTTCACCTAATTTGTCTAGAGTTTAAGTGCAGTATTTTTATCACCTATGAGGTTTTAGCATGTGAAAATGCTACTGAACTGCCACTAAAAGTGCACTGTCGCAGCTAAACAATGGCACAGCTCATTGTACATTAAAAGCTGTTACTATTCCGTGGATGGATTGTTTTCGAATGTACCTGAATACACACATATATATATATATGTACTACTAAATACCATGCTTATATGAAAGTAACTAAGAAATCGTTAATTGATTATATATATTGTGATATATTGTGAAGCAAACATCCTGCATACACGCGCAACACGGAATAACTACTCCCGTGTTCGTCTAATGAAAACGCAAGTCTCAGTCCATATATACATGTAAATGTATGAACTTTGATTTGAGGCGAGGTCTTTATTATGGACACGGGGGCAGCGTTACTGTGGGGTTACAGTCATCGGGACATGCAAACACATCTGTGTTATTGGGTTACTAAGCTCAGTTTTTGCATCACATTTCTAAGGGTGAGTGTACATACACCCAAGGAATACGCTGAACGCGCCAACCAGGTCAGCCAGTGACGCAAACGGAGCCGCGGCCAATCAAAACGCTTCACCAGTCACAGTCAATCCTCGCTTACAGTAACGTATATATAACACACATATCACACGTACACACTCGTTGTAAGCCACATACTTCAAAAACTGGTCGATGCTCTGAAGTAATAGGACTTGCCAACGTGCGTCACGGGAAAATCCGCCCTACGTATGCGATTCATCAAGTTGCAATAAGGAACAAACTCACGGTTGGTTGAAGTATAGAGTGCGTGCGGCCAAGGCAGAAGACGTACTAGAAGCTGAGACGTTAGTACATGGTGTGAGCGTTGAAGTAACAGCTCTGCTAAAGGATTACGGCAAATACCCGCAGACTGAAACAGCTTTCCCACAGAGGCTTTAAACTTTCAACGGACACATCTAACCTTCCGAGAGAGGGAAAAGGGATAAAAATACAACTGCCCGTAGGACTGAATATAGGTCTTTTTGAAACGTTCGCGGTTAAAAGTAAGGTCAGTATATTTATACGCTTATGTTTTTTTTTCATTAAAAGATTATGGTATAAGTTAGTAATTAAGGAAACAGCGTAAAACGGAATTTCATGTTTTTATTATAGAGTCATACCATGGTAATTTGGTAATTTATGTAGTTTATAACACAAGAAACTACATTGATTAAGATGTTAACAATAACAAAATCCTAAATATAGTATAATCATCATATAACTACACATTTTCGGTGTACACTGTTCACAATGGTTGCCAAAAAAAGGAAGGGTTGTTTGATTTTTTTTAGTTTACTGATAAATAACTCAAAATATAGAAATTCTGAGTATACCAATATAGTTCTGCTACATATGAAATCATATGTGGCCTGTGAAATTACCGAAAGTTTTATGTGTATATATTGGTAAATTGGTCTATATTAAACATATATGGCAATTTAAACAAATTTAAATTTAATTCATATGGAAGGTTTGTCATTCGTTTCCATGATTTTTTATATATAATTCAATTAAATACATGTTCCAACACATACAGGTGTAGTTTATAACGTAAAGGGGAAAAAATGTAACATATGTATATATAATATTTGTTATCGGTTTGTGTCTACATGTCTGCGGACTGGGGCGCGAATGGATCTTATTCCTATACTTCGCCAGGCACAAATTGGGAAATCTAGTTAAATGAATAAGACAGAATTCTTCGGGATATTAGTGCACATACGCCTAGGCGAAATTAAATTATTGAACTTGCCGGACTGCAATGACAGTTTTGGTAACTTTCGCCTACATAAGACTTGCATGGTCTTCGCGTTAATCTGTATATACAGGCCGTGAACTTTGTACTGGAAGTTCTGTCTGGCATATGATATATGATTAGAATCCAACTTAACCATTTGTCACCTTATTTAGGGCTCGAAATTACGCCTAAGAAATGATCGACTATGTTTTGGAATATTATCTAGCCACCTTATTTGTCAAAAGATTCCGGATGGCAAAGAGTATGTAAACTAAAAAATGCGGGTGTATATAGGACAAAACCCCCACCGAACTAGAGCCCACTGTGGCTGTTTAAAAATCATTAGAAAAACATCAATATATTTTGGGAAAAATATCATTTTATTTTATATTTAAGTCAAGGGAGTGCTTTTTTCCTGATCTGCACTTTTAAGGGTGGGCTTTTGTCCGGCTGGGCTTTTGTTTGTCACCCGAAACTACATATATAAACTGTCAACTGATCCGCTTATGCACCGTGCAACTTGCTAATATTTATGGTCATATAGTCTAATTAGCCTCAATATGCATCAACCCTAACTGGTACCAGGCTGAGTATCGGCTGTGAATCCCCGTACACGATTCAGTCATGAAACCTCAATGGTATAAACCTCAATGATATATTTTTATATGTTATGTATATATCTTTGCAGATTATGTCAACACACGATCTAGACAGCCCTCTGAGCGCAACCTTTAACATGCGACGCCGTCATGGGAAGGCAGATGTTCTGGCCGATCTGACGGACGACCAGAAAATCCACTTACAAGATATGTACCTGGACTCGTTAGCCAGTCTCACAGCGGCGATGGGACTGGACAGCGTCCGAGAAATACAAGTTACACCCGGAAGGAGACCAAGAGTCATGTCCCCAAGAAGAAACGCAGTGCACAACATTTTTGAATCAGTAGACGTATCGTCACTACGGACAGTCCTACAGCGCCACGGCGTACAACATTTTTCTCAGAGCAATGGATATAACTGTCACAGTCGAGTGTTTTAGCGACCACACAATTTTAAATATACTGCTTGAATATTTTTGGAAAAATTATGTGAGAACAATTGAATTTATAATTGTAATGTTGTTATGTGTGTAGCCATCTGATGCTCAAGCCTTAATTGGACTAATAATTATTATAATTAGTAAAGAATTTGGTTGACCAATATGTTGAACGAATTTTCCTTTTTTTTATAATATGTAAAACATATCTGATGTTATTCTACCTGCAACTATGTAAGAGAACAGCTTTTCTGTATAAATAATCATTCCTCTACATAACACGATTTTGTAACCATGGAAATGCGGCCTCAATTGATCCTCAGGGGAACCGCCCTTGAGAGTGCGTCATGAATGCACTCCAGGTGATCACAAACCAACGTCGTGACGAACATACATAGGTTGATGTGATTGGAGACGGCAGCAGCTACCTTTGCCTTACTTCAACACGTGTAATGATTTCCCTAGCCATGTTCATTGTATAAACAAGATTGTCCCCAGTGGTTATCATGAAAACGAGGCTTCCGGAGTACTATCGCAATACTTCCGGGATTTTGCAGCCTCCTGTGGCGTTCTCTGTCCGGTGGAATCCCGAAATTTAATGTGTTTTTACTGGATCACCTCTAATCCTACTCAGGATTTTTATAGTGTATGGAGTTTCCCCTCACTAAATCATCTGCCATGCATTAAGACACAGAGGAACGAAATTTCCGTACTTGGAAAAATACGTATAAGATTTCTAAGATTTCCGTCATTTTTATAGAAACAATGTCAATGTGCTTCTTCTCTGTAGTGTTCACAACAAATATTTCCATCGGAAAGGTCAACATAAACATACATATTTTGTATTTTGTATATATTAAACAGTCTGTAAATATTAAATAATATGCTCATAAATGGTTTTGACTTTGATGGCATATGTTGTATAATTTATTTTTTTCGGAATCCAGAGCATACATTAGACTTATATTGTATGCATATTTTGTACATTTCGAACCCTACGATTCTCCGAATACATGTACTTAATAAAGTATATATATTTACAACCTGCTGAGTAATTATATATCCGTTCACGTGAAGTATGCATGAATGTGCACATGCATGTACATGGATAAGTGGGTGCATGGGAATGGGGTCCGGATATTAGACGGCTGAAATAATTTGATCTTTTTCACATTAAAAAAACAAATATTTCAACTGTTCGTAACAGCACATATTAAATATTCCGAACCTGAAAGTCACAGATTCCAAATTGAAACCTTATTTAAATTATATTGAGCCAATTAAACCAATATCTTTGCTGTAAATCAGATTAACGTCTCGGCTAAAAAGATAACATGTACGTGTCTTTATTTTACAACAAGAACCAAGCTCATATATATATATATATATATATATATATATATATATATATGTGTATATATATATATATATGAATATATATCTATATAGATCGGCTAACTTTCAGCAAATGCTGAGCTATAGGTAAAGGTCTTTGTCCGTTGTCATTTCTTCCGTCCGACGCAATCCGGATTAGAATATATATGCCAGCAAATTAGCATATGCTACGCGGTTCCCTTGTTTTCGGCGGCACATAATACCATAAACCTAAATTAACAGAAATTCTCGGCAACGTAGCTGATTGCTGTTCTTGTATTGATCCCTTAAAAGAAATCTTTGGGTGAACTAATAATAATGAAAAAGCTAAATGTACATTCATAAAGGCATTATTGATAATGGATTTAAACTTAATCATTCTTATGTGTATGATTTAAAGAAATCGGGCCATGTCCGTCTTTCCTACAAATCGGAAATATTCTCCCTATAGACCTGTAAATTTTCAAGACAAATATCAGCTTCCCGCTATATATTTGTTAATTGGTCTCAGAGTCCCATGCCTATTGAAAGCAAGATCAGAATACAGATATATTTTATTCAAGGATTTATCTTACACATAAGCTGGATATGAACTGACGACGGACGACGCTATATACCCAATCGCGTAAGCTCACAGATTCGCTCAAAATGAGCTATTTTCCCAACAGATATTCTTGCAGCAAATCCCCCACCTCTGTGGAGCATTTTCTTTTCTGTGTAATAATGTGAGACTAGAAACAATAATTTCTGTACATAAATGTCAAATGACCCAAAACTCACCTGTGAACATTTCCCATGTGATAATTCCATGTGATAAATTTGCAGAAATATTCCATTTCAAACAAGAAACTTCTTGATATTTAATAATTCACTTCAGTTGTGAAACCTGCAGAGAATTCTTATAGGATAAAGGGACTTCAGGCATAATTTTCCAACAATATTGAACCATTT
Source organism: Sipunculus nudus (assembly GCA_026874595.1). NCBI lineage: Eukaryota > Metazoa > Annelida > Sipuncula > Golfingiida > Sipunculidae > Sipunculus > Sipunculus nudus. The sequence goes on along the minus strand of CM049306.1, from coordinate 43,876,503 downwards.
TCAAAATGGACATGCCTCCTACTGGGCACAAAACTCCTTAACAGTTTACAAATTTGCCATGGCTGCTATATAGCTTCTATGCTGAGATTCCATGAATTTTTATTAATCATTTCTATCAGCCTGGCAACGACTTCAAATTTCTATTTTATTTCCTCAGTTGTCAGCAACGATTATGAAAAATTGTTCATCCAGTGCTTTTTAATTTTTTATAGGAATATATCTGGGGATGATGTACATCCTTTTGCTTTAAAAATTAATAATACACTTTCATGATAGTTCTTTTAAAAGTGCTATAAATGGACAAAAAACACTGATAGATTGTCAAATATGTAGACAACAATGGCAATTAATCAAGTTACCTCCTTTCACCTATACAGGTGCTAAATATTTATACTGCAAATCCATACAGCCTTTGATGAGAAAAACTATTAGTTGTCTGTGAATTAAATGAAAAAAGACAAGTAAACAATGAGTCCCTGATGATTTTGAAATAATATTAGTTATGTATTTGTGGGGATGATGCACATTTTTCATTTTTTTATGAGTTGATATGTGTGTGTGTGTGCGACTGCCTTTCCCTGACTTGTAATGTGAAGCTATGGAATAAATACAACATCTGCAGCCAGTAATCCAGTCTAGCTATCAATCATTGAAAGATAGAACTGCATATACAATCTGATCATAAACAGGCAAATATCTTAAAGTGCTTAACAGATGAGCTTAGTCACAGATGACAAAGCGAATAGTCGTATTACCAGTAAGAATGATCAGTGAATCCTGGGAAATATCTGTTTCTCCAAAATCAGTGTCGTATTACATGTATACTACATAAGCAGGATACCATATGTGCATGATATCATCAAATTTGTCATAACACAGGCAAGGACAGATGATATCATTACAACATGAGTAAGAATTTGTTCAAAGGTTACATAACAAGACTGTCATAAGAGACAGAGGCAACGCAAAGCTTGTAATATAAAACCAACCTGACAAAACCAAATAATGAATTTTATTGTAATTAAGCCCTTAATGCAAACCAATCTGTCAGCATGAAAACCCCATGTTGATAATGTAATAAAGCTCTTGTCAAAATAACCCTTCTCTAATCAACAATATGTTATTGTGATAAGTATGTGATATATTGCACTCATAATTTACACAGAAAAAGGGTCCTGTAAGGGACAGAAGCAGTTTTATTGTGGGTATATAAATATACTTGATCATTAGCACTGGATATAAAAGAAGGAAGTGATTAAACTATGACACTGAGCTGACCTAAGGAGTTACCATAAATTATCAAGTGAAAATAGCCTGAAATGAGATAAAATGTTTCATAGTGCTGTGATAAAACTTAGGTTAACCATGTACATTTCAAGAAATTTGGATTGAAACATGTTTCCCATGTATCTTAAAGTATAGATACATTGTGCTTCAATGAACTATGTACAAATTGTCTTGGTTTACACAACAACCCCAAACAGGTATGTTCATGAGAGGACATACAGACAGATGGCTAAAAATTTACTGCTAATTAAAAGTCTGATAATTAAAAAAACAATAACTTGTTAATAAATGCACAAATTCATAAATATATGAAAAACTAATTATTGATACAGTTTTATGGACAGGTCAGTTTATGTAATAAATCACTTTACTTATTAACATTTATTAATGCCAATGTTAATGAAATAAACTGGATCATTATCAGTAATGATCTGTACTTGAAGTGGTCTGTATATGAACAATGTATTATCATCAGTCACAGCATCCAAAACATAGGACAACAGTAGCTCAGTAAAGCAGAACAGTCCCATCTGTAATAGGAAACATATCATCACATCTGATACAGGAATCTGAACCAGGATACATAACAATTGACGACCAGGTAAACAAGAGGCATAATAAACAACTATGTACATGTAAAATGACATGTACAAACCAGCACTGCCCAAAACTAACTGGACTGGGAGACCTTGGGAGTTCAACATTTAACATCATCTGATCATAAGTACTTGTGATCAACAATTAACCTTTGACCCCTGGATAGGCCAATACATGATGTGAATGGATCAAGTGAAACAAAAGATTTGAAGCAAAAGAATTTTTTTCATTGATAAAATAGATAGTTTATAAATTTGCAATCTTTCATTAGTTTTCACAAAACATACTGGAAATTGGTTGTTTAACATATTAAATATTACTATGCAAGTGGGTCTAGACAGTATAATCAAAGTCAAGTCATTCTAACCAATATATAATGAAATTCTGGATTCTTGCTTAGTCATCACTTTGACCTAGATTTTAATGATACAAATTAAATAAAATTAATGGTAATTTGTTTAATGATATTTTGCAGGAGGTTAAGATTCACCCTAGTTTATGATGCTTAGCAAATATGTAAATGGCACTCAGGCCATATATGGGGACCAAAATTGTAATCGATGATCAAGGCATCTTGTGAGCTGGCATACACACTGTAAAAAAAAAAAACAATTTATAATTTAAACAAAATTAGTCATTAGTAGAAAAAAAATAAAATAAATCAGCATTTTGAGAGGAAATTAATTACCGTAACAATAATATTTTTAAAAGCATGTGGTTGAAACTGATTCAAAAGTAAATATATTTTAACTGTTTTTTCATAAACAAATAAAAAATGAATAAAAATCTAAAATTCTTGTGAACATAGTTTTTTGAGACAATGGAACATTACAGGTTCTAATATAAAGATGTGTCCATTAAATGATAAAATTTGTCCAAAGAATCAGACAGGGACACCACTTCTTCCATTATTCTTCAAGTCATGAGTGGTTCTGCCCCTTGAAGCAAGGATTTATCCCAGCTACTTTTTCATTGTACCACCCCTGTACACTACAGGTACACTATATGTCTATATGTTGCAGACGTCACATGGTTTCCAAGTACTGAGTTAGTATGAGTATTGATTCAGACTAGCACAGAGAATTATTTATCAATATTTCGTATTTGGAAATTTGACATAGGCCAGATTTCTTAACATCTTACACACAAACAATAACAGTTCCCTGAACCTGACATTTACTTTTAATAAACCACTCATACACTCTGATTTTATGGTTACATGAAGTGAATCGGCCATGGCTTTGAAGTATTCATGAGGCTTATAAGCCACATTCCTTTAGCAAATTAAAAGCATGCACAGCTGCAGTGCATAATACACTATGGTCACACAGTATTGTGACTGTTATGTTCACAACCATGCAGACATGTTTGTCACTGTTCTGAATTACCTAATCCTAACAAATCCTGATGACAGGCTTAGTGACAGCATAATAATACACCAGAATAAAGGTATGAATTACTATGTTACTAAACAAGACTATATTAAGCAAGAACATGTATTACATTTACAGGCACCTATTTACATACCAGGTATGTTTAATATACATGAAATATTATGATATTTAAAAAAAAAACCTTATTAAACTTTTTACTTACTCCTTTTTACAAAGTGGAAATGAATTTGCACTGGGTTAATCAGTGATGTCAATCAAACATATCATGCACACCACCTGGTGACTGTACTGTGCAACTTCACATGTCAAGATTTTTCAAGCTTCCAAATCGGTGGTATTTCTTCTGTGTTTCTTTCTTTCTTCTTGTTTCTTCAGCTTGTTAGGGAATTATGGTAAACAGACATGTGGACTGTATTTACTCACATACAGTTCCATAACAACATAACAGAAGCATTGGAGATTGTAATTCCATGTACCTGGAGGGTTTTGCCAGGAAATTTTATATCCAACCATCTGAACTTATTAAACAGCCTGAGATAATACAAATATTATTTCAAGCTGTTAGTCTCCTGCAGATTTGTTACACATACCCTTCTGTTTATTTTTTTTTTTAATTCCTTTAAGGGTCACTTAATGCAGCCCAAATATGGAAATGTCCTATGAATCTATTACAAAGGTGACAACAGTATGTTAATACGGATACCTTCTATACAGATCCTTTCAACAGAGGATGTTTCAAAAGTTTAAAGTGATAACTGTGCAGTAAAGCTGGACTTTGTAGATATCATTTCAATAAACATGCAGCAAATGATTCGTAAAACCAGTTAACAGTAAGGTGGCTAACCATGATGTACCCTAAAGTAGGCCTTATGATGACCTCTGCCAAGGAGGTTATGTTTTTACCCATGTTGTTTTTTTTTTGTTAGCAGGATTATACAAAACGGGTCCATGTCACCTGGACGCTGTTCAGATGGACGCTATAAAAATGGACGCCGACAGCTGTTGCTATGAAAATGGACGCTGATCAGCTGGACGCTATTCATTTAGACGCTATTCCAACACTATGAGAATTATGCAGGGATAACCATACAAAAGAAAGAACTGTTAATCCACCAACTCAACCCATTGTTATTGTTTGTTTATATTATGCAGTTTTGTCAATTTTGGAACCATATGTATCGGCCTATATCGACCGTTTTGAAGACATGTACCATTAATGGACGACCGGAACAGCTGAGTGTAATTGAACTGTATCAGTAAAGATTTTTCTGTAAACGTGTGTTTTGTGTATTTTTTATACCACCAAACCTTTTATCACGCAATGATTTACAGTTTCCAAGGGCAATTGTTCTGAACTACACACACCTGGGCAACCAGTCTGATCAATTATCCGTACCGTATTTTCCAGCTTGATATTTTTGACAATAAAAACAATGTCGTAGGAGATAGAACCACTAATTTTAGGTAACAATCATTGCTTTTTTTAATCATTTGTTACGACAATCTTTATGCTTGGTAAAATATGAAGCTTTCCAGCAGCATGACGTTGTAGATGTTTACCTGTACAAGGAAACACGATATGACGAGAATAAACATACTAGTGTGAATACATTGTATATTGTTATGTGATTTTGTATATGTTTTTTATTTCAATGACTTATCTTTCAAAGACAATCTGATGACAATCTACACACCAGTGCATACCAGATAAAAAGTTTGATTAAAAATGTGAACTATACACATATAATCAGAGATTCATTGCTGTTTCCTGGTGCTTTATCAGTTTAGCCAGTAGGTAGCGGGGATCAAAGGCCGTCTGCCGTCTTTAAATTTATTAGTGCTGTAATAACAATAACTCTTGACTTGAGGTCTACTGCTAATTGAGCATATCTGTTATCATCACATGACATGGCGGGTACCTCCGTACTGGTCGCATATATGTGTGTGCTCTAAAAATAAAATAATGATGTTTATATAGTAAGTTAAAAAAAGATTTACACATTTTTGGAATAAATGTTTATAAATTCTGAATAACTGATTCTTATTGGTTTGTGCATTCTATGTGTTTATAATTTCGTGAATTAAACATAGTACATGTTAAACGTAACCTTTAATACTTAAGTGGAAATATATTTTATGGTCATATCCCCCAAAAAAGTAAATTTTGTATAAATCGTATCTTACCTCCAGTGCATTTCTGTACCATGTTGGCGGTCCTTCTTGTGACTATATTCCTGGTAGATAAGGTTAAACCCTCATCCTTTCTTTACTAATACGGCATCTGACGTTTCCATGTTGTGAGTATCATGTGAGTGATTCTTGCTTAGACTTTAAATTTATACTCATGTATATACCAGAAGTAGAATTAAGCAAACTTTTCTTGAAGTTCTCATCAAGGGACATTAAAGAATATTAAAACAAACATAATTCAATGGGATTTCTTACATTAACATTGACTAATTAAACAACATATACCGTTTGAAATGTAACAATCAAAAGATATTGCTATGTTACCAGGATTAAGTACTCGGTGATCAATAGCGTTCAAACTTTTTCATTAACTGAGTACTTTCAGATAAGAATATACACAACTAACATTTAATGTGGTCATAACACTGAACTAAAAAAAACACAGTCATATTATTGAATCGTTTCGTTTTCCAAAATATTTTAAAATACGCACACGGAGCGTCTATCTGAAAATGCACCGGATCTCTGAACAGCATCCATTTCCAAAGTGCATCTCTCCCCCCCCCCCCCTCTCTTTCTCTCCATCCCCCTCTCTCTCTCATTCTCTCTCTCTCTCAGCTCGCTCTCTCTCTCTCTTTCTCTCCCTCTCTCGTCATCATCGGCAATAGGAAAGTCATGGACTCGATTCCCATCGGCAGTGATCCGACTTTTATGTGTATCATATTCAATTTCTCTATACAGTGACACAGAGAGAGAGAGAGGGAGAAAGGGAGAGAGAGAAACGCTTTGTGGAACACTTTATCGAAGCGATATAGTTCAACTGGAATTACCCCGTTCAACTAAAAGGAAACATTCCAAAAAAGTCTTTCCATTTATGTGAATATTAACTTGTTCTACTTTTATTTGGATTAGTTTCTATTAATAAATAATTAGAGGGCACACAATATATTCTACCAATAGCGTTTGTCTGATGATATGTGGCGTTTATCTTAACAGCATCAATATTTCCAAGGCCTCTTTCCGTACATATCTGGTAAGTTTACAAGTGTGAAATGGCAATACATTTATTTTTGTGTAATTCGTGTATGGATTGTATATGTGGTGAATGTGGTGAAATGTGAAATATTAATTCAACTAGTGACTATAATGTGATTGTAAAAATAAATGAGACCCTAGTATGTAATTGGCTAAGGAAGTCCAGTAATCTTATTGATTTTTCATTTAACATTGACTATGCAATCTCTCATATATATAATACTAATGTTTCTTCAAGTTTTAAACTTTTTTTGTCAAGTTTTTAACATATGTATATATATATATGGAAACCAATAATTAGAATTTAAAGGTTTAAATAAATATACAATTTTAGTATGATATATTTGAAACTCCCCCCCCCCCCTTTAATGTAGGTTTTATTTAAAATTGCCTCAAAATATCAGCTTGGGATTTAACCAATATTTTTTGCAGCTCTTTAAAAGCAGTCAAATATTCTAAACAGACATGGATCAGTGATCAAATGATGTCATTTTAACAATAAACGTATTCTGGGTACAGTGTCAGTTAGTGCCTTCAATAAACGTATATTGGGTACAGTGTCAGCTAGTGCCTTCAATAAACATATTCTGGGTACAGTGTCAGCTAGTGCCTAGTAATCCGATTGATCATTTGATTAACGGGAGACCCCGATAATGGAGTAGGTTTTATTTGATGTTGACTAATTAATCCTTTTATGTACATGATTTCTTTGCTTCAAGTTCTTTTTAAATTTTAGCTATACAAGTATATTAAGGAATGATAGAATAATTACCAATGGAAAATATAATTTACTTCACATTACTTTTATATAACTGAAACTACACATGACCATTATTTAAAATTTAATTTGTTTGGTAAATGAAACAAAGACCCTCATTCGCACAAAATACGCAAACACACAATATATAACATGGTTATTATTAAATTTGGTCTTCTTTTCATGGAATTATTTAAATATAGTTTTCATAACTTGTCATTAGGCGTCTTTCTGAAGGGACGATGCAGACGATGGCGTCTGTAATATGATAATGTCTGCATGATCAGCGTTCCTTTTCATTCACAGGATATGAAAAGACCCTCATTCGCACGATATACGCACAATATAATTCAAAACATACCATGGTTATTATAAAATGGGGACTTCTTTTTATGGAAATAATTAATAAGAATGTGAATTATTTTTATGACTTGTCATTAGGAGTCTTTCTGAAGGATGCATGCAGACAATGGCGTCTATATTCGATAACTTCTATATGATCAGCATTCCGTTTCATTCGCACGATATCAGTATATGATATAAAATATCACATATGTATTAATAAATATTATATTAAATTAGGTCTCAAATCTAAGGAAACAATATACGATGACGTCTATAATACGATGGTCTCTAAGACATCTTTGTTAACATCCATCTTCAATCACACCATATACACACTTAAAGGAAATATATAACACTATATATACACAGCTATATGGCCTGTATTCAGGGGTCTTAATGGTGTTTGGGCTTATAATACGAAGGCGTCTATAGGATCAGCGTCCATTTTCATGGCGTCCAAATGAACAGCGTCCATGTGATACAATGGCGTCTTTCTGAACAGCGTCCATCTGAGATGATCCCTGCAAAAGCGATGACCTAATCTCTATAAAGCTTTGTGGAAGGGTGAGACATATGCAGGGAAGACCCCATTAAATTTTGTGGATCTGAGTGGGACTCTTTTGCCTTGACAGCAGTATGTGATCTTCTGAGAGCCAAACTTAGTTTACATAAGTGTAGTCTCATTTTTATTAGAACTGTAGAGTTCTATGCCTGTTTCACCACACCCACCAGCAAACATTTGAAAAACATTATTCAGGACATGCTGTTGCCAAAGCCTATATTCTATGTACTTTTGAATGGACCAGTTATTGTATTTCTTTCAGAACAGCAATGGAAGCAGGGATAGGGACCCTTCACGCTTGGGAATACACAATTATGTACTAATCAGTGCTATGTAAACTATCTACAACTTCCACTGGGTCAGTCAGGTTCATATCTTTGAATGGTCATGTACATGTGTAAATACCCAGATAATCCACCATGTAAATATGTTAGACATGAGTATCTTATTTGTAAATGTACAGTGCCTCACTGAGGACGACATGAATTATGTAGCAGTGACTTGGCACCCCCATAAGCCATTCACAGGCTTCTGTAGCTTTCATGTACTCTCATCCCATGAATACTTGTCTGCTGCATGTGCCTTCGATGAACCCTGTCCTTTATGAGAATAAAGAAAGACTGATGAGTCATATCCCTCATTCAACCAGCTTAGCTAATGCAAAGATACTAGTATCTGAATACTGTATTAAGAGTTAGTAGTCTATACACAGAAGCAGATTCAAACCCCCCCCCCTTTTAGAAGCCACCGCAACCTTATTTTAAGGGTTTCAGACCAATTTTTGTTGCCCTCCCTTTTTTGGATCTGGGGATATTTTTTTTAGGTTTTGTCATTAGTCCTCCTGGGTTCGACCCCTCCTTTTTCCTAAATTTGGGAGCTGCCCCTGCTTCAAAGAATAATTTGAACCTGTCTTGTGGCCATTAGTCATAGTAACCTCAATTCAAGAGCATTGGTTCACTAGTATTTCTATGGCAGTTTACATTTATTATCACAATTAGCAAAATGCATTATAATAACAATATAAACTAAAATATACAATTATTGATGCCCAGTTGTGTGTCACTGAAACTGAAACTACATCTTAGTCTTCTTTCTTTACACTCAATATATTTCTTAATATATCTGCCTCTGACACAATATGTATATATCTTATTCATTGCCAATTCCGTTCATTTTATTTCTTTTTGCCTTATTCCTTGAAGTACTGAAATTCTCTCTGTTTTTTGCAGGATGTGAAAAACAGTATCTCCTTAAGGTAGTATAATAACTTCAATATTTACTCATCATAGATGGCTATTTTGTCACATTCACAATGGAAAACTTGAAATAAATAACCACTGCTTATATCCCATCTCAATGATGACCATCAACCTTTCCTGCATACTGCATGACAAAGATGAAAATCGGAGAACCACTGGAAGACATGCTCTTTAATGGAGAGAAATTAAATACATATGCATGGAGACTTATCAATATGCTGAGTCTATAGTTTTCCACACATTCTTGTCACACACAGTGTAATTAAAGAGCAAACATTAAATGGTTTGTCTAGCTGATGTTGAAGTGACATGTTACACTTATACTGCTACTCTGAGTGTTTGGTAGACTCTTAAATCATCAAGAGTAAGGCAGATAGTGAATGTCTTTTGCTCATTTAATAAAGGAAAATGAGGGCAGAGTAACCAGGATTAGGGGTATGGTATGCTGGACTATATGTGATGTAAATACAAACCAAAGCATAAGTTAATAATATCAACAGGTTATTCAAATGGAGAAGAAGTTTACCAAAGCAGCTTATGTTTTAGAATACTGCAGTTGCGTGTTAATTCATGAAGATTTTATTTTTGCAAAATTTGTGAATGGGAAACAATCGGAAATAGAAACCCTTAGGAAACGGACACCCCATCAAGGTTTTCGGATCTGGCCCATCCAAACAACATTAATTTTTTGTCAAAACATGCAGTTATAACAGGGGGTTTATTGACTGTGACACAAGTTATAGCAGATGCAGAAGTGAATGAGGATATGTATGAATAAAGTATAATTTTATATATATGCAAACACTGGTTCACTAAGATCTGATTGACTCTGATAAGGTTGAGAAAATGAAACCCTCATGAGATGTTCAAAATGAAGAAACATATAATTTTTCATAAATTCATAAAATTTATTATAATTCATATAATTTTTCATAAATTCTTAAAATTTATTTTAATTCATATCATTTTTCAAAAAATCATAAAATTCATATAGTTTTTCATTAATTCATAAAATTTATTTAAATTCATATAATTTTTCTAAAATTCATAAAATTCATTAAAATTCATATAATTTTTCATAAAATCATAAAATTTATTAAAATTCATATAATTTTTCAAAAATTCATTATATTTATTATAATTTATATTATATTTACAAAAATCATAAAATTTATTATAATTCATATTATTCTTCATAAAGTCATAAAATTTAATATAATTCATATATTTTTTTATAAATTCATAAAAATTATTATAATTCATATATTTTTTATACATTCATAAAATTTATTATAATTCATATAATTTTTCATAAATTCATAAAATCTAATACAATTCATATATTTTTTTTATAAATTCATAAAATGTCAGCCTAAAGAATATGAAGCCAACCACAAAATCTTATTGTAAGTTGTCTCAATACTGAAAAAGAGGTAAAAGCAACCAAATAACCCTCCCTGGCCATGTATGACCTACAAGTCTGTGTGTCATCTTGGCCTCACAAACAGAATGGAAAATCCTTAAGTGGTTCATAACTGTAGACCACTGGAGATTTCTCCCATGTATATGTGTGTATCTCTCTTTATATGTATATCCTATGTATCAGTATTTGGTCTCAATGTCTGTAAACATTACAGTAACTCAGTAAATGTATCAAAGGGAGAATTAGGCTACAGGTAATATTATTACATGCAGACAAGCAAGATAAGATTTGACTTACCTGTGTCCTTAAGAGCAGACAGGAGCTTGCTGAATACTCCTTTATGTGAATGTCCATCTGGGTGGGTTATCAACACATCCACATCTCCACAAGTTGGTTTACCTCGACGGTACGACCCGCACGCCATGGCAATCAGCCCAGGGTTGATTTTCTGGACTGCATCCTTCACCTGTTGGTAAAGAAGTATCACATGACAAATGTTACCTTGGGTAATTCTGTGGACATATTAAACATGAATAAAGCAAACTTATACAAACAGCCATTTTTATTATGCGGAAAAAATAAGATGGTAATACACACTAAAAACAACATACGAAAGTTTATTAGGAGTTCTACACATGAAAATGGCATAATGGAGAGGAAAGGTGCTTTGACTGGAATCTGGTCATGTGACAAATGTATGAAGATGATTGGTTGATTCAATGGAGCACACAAAAAAAGAGGTTATCTCTGAAATAATTATTTCTTTTAGTCATGAAGATTAAGGAAGTAAGCCATAGAGTGCAACAGTATGCCTTTAAAATCTGCATTTTTTTATAGATTCGATAGATATCATCTTATGCTCCATAAGAGTCACACTGTTCACACTACATTTGTTCTCGAACTCCTACATATCCACTGCTTTTAAGAGCTGCATTTGCAGGGTATCACCACCAAGGAGTTGGCACAGGGCCAAGAATGTTCTGACCAATGAGCTGGGTATAATAGGTATAACCACAGTTGAAGTCAGTGATACTTCACTCTCAATGGTCAAAACATTTCTGGCCTTGTGCAAACTCCCTCATGTGGATAAACAGCACACCCAGCTACTGAAAGCAGTGGTTGAGTGGAATGAGTTCTAAAACAAATTTAGAGTGACCGCTGCATTGGAAGTGTACTGACTTGCTAATGGTTGTAAAAAAATATAACTTACTGTTTTTTCAATCTCTCCAGCCTCATTCCGTGACATACGATCCAGCAGATCATCGTAATGCTTCAGCCCTATCTTCTGATGACGAGTCAAATTTGCTTTGCTGTGGGCATCTTCTAATGTACGCAAGCCCTGCTGAACCCATGTGCGTGCTGTTGTGGCCCCAACACCCCAGATGTTTGTAAACAGACTGATAGCCTTGACTTCATCACTGGATGTCAGCTCATTCAGTTTTTGTAACTCTCCACTCTCCATGATCTCCCAGATTTTATCGGCTAATCGTGTGCCAACTCCTTGCAATGATTTGGCTTCCTATATATGAAAAAAAAATACCAATTTACCTAAAATTTGATAGTATAATCTTAGTACACATGCCATTGCCCTGGACTGACTTTTTATCTATATCATCTGCATCACAAACAATATGTATCCAAAGGCAGGATGCTCTTTTTTTATTTTTAGAGATTTCAAAACATTTCACAATTAAAAAAGCATCTGATATGTGCAGAAGATAGTGTTGAAAGTTGATAGGAAGACAGCTGGTGCCATGGAATGTTAATTAAAACTGTGTTACACCTGGAAACCTTTTTAACTGAAAATATTTTGAAAACACCCTGTACATTGTGGAATTGCTGTCCTTAACTATAAACATAGCAAACATTAAAAACATGCCCCCCCCCCCCCACTGAATGTACGTTGGTTTACTGACACCTTTCAGGGAAATGGCACATGGAGTGAGGTCACTGTCCACTGTGACAACATGACTTGCACTCTAAAGATAGCCATATCATCACATGCGACGTCCTAGTGTAAACATATGTGCTATATAACCCCATAAAACACTCTCTCTGGGGTTATTCATGTTTGGATTTACACCAAAATTGAACTTCTTGGAAAATTTCACAATGCCAACCTATATGATAATTTTCAATAATATCTGTGATATCATCTCCAGATATAGTGAAAACAATAACCTTTGCTTTGTGCAGGTTAAAAATCACACATAATACTCTAATGGATATACATCCTACATGAACACATCAACCTATATTATCTTAATATCTTCAAAAATTTTTTATTAATATTTCAGATTCATATACAAAATAGATCACTGAGTCTGCTGAATTTTTCACTGATTTCTGTCCATAAAAAGACACCACTTAAGCCTTTATGTTATAACATAAGACATATATATTTCTTGGAAACCTGTGAATTCAAACATATTTTCTGATAAAAAGGTGTGTCATCAAAATTACCTCTACCTTCACATGCCCTTTGTGGTTTGCAGTGCTGACATCTGGGGACTTAATTTTAAACAAGTGAAACTGCAAACACTGGACAGCACTGGTCTCTTGTGAAGTTTGTCATAGAATTTTGTTTCATCATATATGTGTGTGTGTGTGTGTGTGTGTGTGTGTGTGTGTGTGTGTATATATATATATATATATATATATATATATATATATATATATATGTCACCACCAGTCATGCAAATGGACAGCTCACTCTCTTACCTCCCATGTTGTGATCTGATGTGGATACCTTTTCAGGGCTGCTATAGCCTTCTGATATCCAAGGGCTCTCCATTTATCATTGGTGTTCTCATAAGTTTTTGCAAGGGCCTGTCAACATGAATATATAACAAGAACAATATATAATAAAGAGGAAAACAGCTACCTAAACATGCAAATGATACCACTAATTAAATTTCTAGTCCTTCAAAATTGGTAACATTTAAGTTTATATACTGAAACTGGTCTCTTTTTTTTCAAGAAATATGTAACACAAGTATCTTTAAATCTTAAGTTTTTCTAAGAAATTCACCTTTAATATTTTCCATGGGTATTGTGCTGCCATCTGGTAGCTACATTGTTAACAAATGAGGTTGAAAATTTGCACCAAGAAATGTTTTTGTAATTTTCCACAAAATACTTAGAAGGGTTCTAAAATTTCTATCTGTCTAATGAAGGATGTGGCTGTAGGTACATGTGTATGTAAGGACAAGTATTTCATACTCAGAGTATGCAATCAATATGACAAAATTAGATCCTGCCTTACCATTATATAATAACTGCAAGTAGGTGGTGACACCTGTTGTTAAAATGCAAAACACCAACCCCTCTGCCACAACGTCTCAAACTGCTTGATATTGTTTAATCAATCATAAAATGTACTCTGAGTAAACTAATACTGCAAATAAAGTATTGACAAATTGCACACACAGAGCATTACATACAGATTACAGAAGCAATACTTAAAACTATGCACAGCTACAACAGCAGTACTATTGCAATGAGTGTAGCATTACCTCAAGTTTATCAGTGATGTGTTTGTTGTGATTTATCTTCTTACTGCTTGAGGCCTGTGCACAAGCCCAGCTGCCTTTCTGAAAAGATAATATTAAATTCTTTACATCTTTAACAGTTTAAGTGTATACAGTTGAACCTGTCTCATGGGACCACCATGGGACTGGGCTAAAAAGGTGGTTTTATAAGACAGGTACTGTAAAAATTTAGGAAAGGCACAAACCTAGATGACATATTTATGACGCAAGTATACAAAATAGACCACCTTTAAGGCCATCAATTAGATACAATTTTGTAAAAGGGAAAGATCTTTGTGTTAAATGTATTTTGTAATTATGTACTTATATGTGTAATTTTATGTGTTGATATATGAATGAAATGAATTGGCATACATTTGATTAAAATGTTAAGCTTGTAGCCACACTAGTGCAACATGTCCAGTGTTGGCCCAGGGGTTACCGAAACCACCAGTCTGTGTGCTGTACACAAGCAAACTAATAAAACAGTGAGCCAGTACAAGTGCCCGCGACTTCACTCATTGGCAATAAACCGACCAGTCAGCACTGGTCAAGGAGTAGCCAAAAGAGTGCCCGCATTAGACAGGTCAATTTATAATTAATGTATCACTTTGGTCAGGAAAAACTGCCCAAAATCTGTAATAGCATGGTGGTCACATTTCACAGGGTTTATCTATAGATAATATAATGGAATTTCAAAAGGGTTTAATATCCAGTGGTCGTTATAGCCAGTTCCCTGCATTTTACTGGTGGTGGTTCAGACAGGTTGGACTGTATCTTCACCTGTATATCAGCATTCAGAATTTATAAGGTTAATAAGCTTACTATATTATTTGTCACCCGCAAATGTTACATGTGTGCTGATTAATCCATTATAGCAATGATTGGTTGTTTTTTCATAATCAGTTAAGAGATTTAGGAATAATTTTTAACAGCAGATTACATGGTAAAACAGAAGGTACATTTATATAAAATAATCAATTAATAATCTTACATTGGTCGTCTTGTTTTCTTTCAATCATCAAACATGATTTTACAACCAATTCCTGACACCACCTAATCAAACAAAAGAAATCTATTAATGTGATTTAATTAGCCCTGCCAGGGCGTTAGTATTTTTGTTTGCTACTTAAATGCGTAGATAATGTGTGATTTTATGCACCAGTACATGTGGCTCTTTTAACTTAAATAAGAGGGCCAGAATGGTAAATAGTTATATAATTTGCAACAAGGAGGCAGTACCAACACTAAGCATTACAAAACCGTGAGAGAACATTTGATTTCTCTGTCAAAGGCAACAATTAAGTCTTAACCATTTCATGGACTGGGCCAGTCTAGATTTAAATATGATTTCCTATATTCAAATATATTTTGCAATTGATAGGCACTTAAACTGTAGGCAGCATTTTATGCAGGTATGGATGGAATTGCAGGCCGACAATTCAAAAGCTCAAATTCCCTGACTGATGCATAATCATGAATTGCATATTTTTTTCTTAAAATTCTGAGAGCCATAATAAACAAAACCTGACAGTTCAGATAAAAAAATTTTCCATTTTCTTAACTTTTACAAAAATTATAAGAAACTCATTGGCTGCTGAGGAACAGTACACTGATAAGCTGAGATATATAAAAAGCACCTCACTTCATTCAGTACTTGTTCACCATTAACCATTTTATATATACATATGCTGCACATACATGCGTGTGTTTGCTTTTACAAATTTTAAGACGTTATAATGGTCAAAGCATGGTCCATAATTTATTCAAGACCAGTGCACAGGTAAAGCATAATTGGTGATTGACACAATTTATTAGCTAACATGTTATTGAGCTTGTAATCCACATCAGCCCCAAAACTGCCCCAACAATTAATCACAGACGGTGTCGCAGTGTGCAACTGATCTAGAAGTAGGATCATAAATGAAGTGTCAATGTCCAACTGATAATCAACAAGGACCAGAAATGGTGTGTCAATATTTGACTGATATACAACAAGGAACAAGAATGGTGTGTCAATGTTTGACTGATATACAACAAGGATCAGAATTGGTGTGTCAAGGTCTGATTGAAAAACAAAAAGGATCACAATTGGTGTGTCAAGGTCTGATTCATATGCAAAAAGATCACAATTGGCATGTCAAGGTCGGGTTGTCATACAAAAATGATCACAATTGGTGTCTCTAGATCTGACTGATTTACAAAAAGGATCACAATTGGTGTGTGAATGTCTGATTGAAAAACAAAAAGGATCAGATTTAGTGTGTCAAGGTCTGACTGATATACAAAAAGGATCAGAATTGGTGTGGCAAGGTCTGATTGTCATACAAAAAGGATCACAATTGGTGTCAAGATTGGATTGATTTAGGTAAAGTGTATATTGATTTTATTGACCAGTATTTCATTTTGCACCAACTTAAGAACCAGCATTG
This sequence comes from Sipunculus nudus, assembly GCA_026874595.1. NCBI lineage: Eukaryota > Metazoa > Annelida > Sipuncula > Golfingiida > Sipunculidae > Sipunculus > Sipunculus nudus. The sequence goes on along the minus strand of CM049306.1, from coordinate 43,859,692 downwards.
GGTCAGTATTGGCTTCTCAGACAGGACTTGTGTTGGACAAGAGATGAAAATATAACTGCTAATGTTGACACAGTGATAATGAACCTATTGAAAAGGATAAAACAGGACCAAGATGAGAAGCTTGGTACACATACAAGCAGAGGACGCTTGGTTGGGGAATTTGCTGCTGATGCTCCGGAGCTTGCTCCTTCCCCAGCATCATCTAATGGATCTTTTTCCTCATCACTTGGCTGGTAATCACTCTCAGGATCACTAGCTCCATCTCCCCCACCAGTTTTCTTGAAACTCCACATAATACCAACTTTTGGTATTTTATTAGTTTCCTCCACTTTTCCCTGTTCAAAATTTTTATTCACAGCACCATTTGAGTTACTTTTCTCACTCGGCTCATCATTGACTGTTGTTAGATTTGTTGGGTTTCCCTTCAAAAAGGATGATAATTTCTTCAAGTTTTCTGCTCTATCTTTCACTTCTGTTGTATCATCATCATCTTCACAAGAATCTTTTTTGGACAATGTTGGTTTCTTCCTGGTGTTACAAATCAATTCAAAGTTTGTCGTCCCTAGCAATTGTTTATGTTTAATACAGTTACTCAACCACATTGTTTTAGTCACTTTTACTGATTCTGGGATTTCATTCAATTTCAATATCCTTAATAGTCTATCTGTCTCCATTTTTTCATCTACCAATATATGTGTTGTATCTTCTTCTAAAGTTTTATGGCACACTGCCCCGAGTTTTGTGAGCTGTTTAGAAAATAAATCACATCGCATTTTCCCTATCCCAGCAGGAACTATAAAAACTTTAAAACCAGTTAAAAAATCTGTAGGAGATGCCGTGGCTTTTGGTGCATCTGTATTCTTATCAGATGGCTTTATTTCACACCCTGTTTTATCATTATCACCACTGCCAGTAGGAACTTGTTGTTGAAGGGGATTTCCAGGATCAGATCCGTTGTCCGGAACACCTGTATTTTTATGTGCGCCTCCGTTTGTTTTCCTCCTTTTACTTGGCTGTTCCATCATTCAGACACTATGGGGATGATAGCAGTTACATAAGTGTTCCGTAAATAGTACCGTAAACTTTGATGTAATCGTATTTGGATAAAAGCTTGCCGAGCTCACTCTTGGCAGAAGCCACCATGCGTGCTTGTCAACACACTTGCCAAAGGCCTCCTGTCTCGGCTATTTTTATTGGTTCCTATACCCTCCTAAGAAAGCTGGCTTCTTATTCGTCACTTCGGGAGCAGCCTCTCTTTCGATTTGGGACAGGAAATGGAGACCGAAATGGCGCTAAATTGAAGTGAACTTGTAAAATTCTTATGAATTTGCAAAGTTTTGATTGAAAATATCTTCCCCGACTGTCAGGAGGTAAGTATGTAGTTCCTTTTATCACACATAAATGTGTTATCACCCAATATGGCCCCTCGTTGTGCCCCACGCCGCTTGGAAAAGCGAAGAAGTCTGAGCTCACCCAAGCATGACGACGAGGGAGCATGATTCAGGTGCGGCCGAAGCCATGCTCCGTGTTGGGAGTTCAGTAGTTCATTGGTAACGGTGTGTGTTCATATGACGTTGCTATGTGCCATGCCAGGCTGTTTAGTGACACTTGAATGGACATGTCAAACTTTGGAACACAATTACGGACGCTTCTTGCAGTTTCTTATTCTTTATCGGGAGCTTCTGTGTTCTTCACCTTGTCTTATGATTGTGAAATTTGAGAAGTTGCTGAGTGTACAAGAATGTCGTCAGGATAAGTTTCCTGTGTGGTATTAAAGCGTCGAAATAAGGAGTTTTATGGCCAACACCTGCCAGAGTGTTGCAATTCTTTAAATGATTCAGGAAGTGTCAAAGAAAGTGATTGGTTCCGATGTTATCAGGCCCTCGGGGACGGACTGCAGGAGTTTAACACCTGTTGGTAGATCATTAACGAAGTTGACACATAGAGGGAGCCTGTGTGTTAAACGTGTCACAGTCGCCCAGAAATGTACAGGTTTGATATGTCAGTGGCCTGTCTAAAATTTTTAGTCTTCATTTCAATTCATTGAGTCTGCAAGCTACACAAAAATGACATTTAAGTAATGAAAGATTCAACATTAAAAAGGTTTATCATTACAACATTTTACATAGTACCTATTATAATAAGCAAGACTACCAAGAGTAATATAGATGTGAATAACCATGGTTAGAAACTAGTGGTTTGGAAGTATGTAGCCTTGAAAGATTCGAGCAACAAATAATAGGTATCATCTAGAATCAGTTCAAATAATAATTCAATCAACTGTCTGTATATATAAGGAAATGTATAATGGCTGCCAGCTGCCTCTAAAGTATATAAAAAGTTTTGGAAACAAAAAAATAAAAAAAAAATTAAATATTGATTACTCCTGTAATATAAAAATTAAATGCATGTTAGATAAGATATCCAATGAATAGCTCATCATTCTTGCACAAAGGTATCTGCTGAATTTTTCCTGCAGTCAAATTCTCTCCTTGTAAATATTTTTTGAAAATGATTTTATATCAGTAACTACAAATATCAATATCAAAAATATTGAATGGCATGGTTTGGGGAGCGGATTAGAAAACCTGTTGTAGAACCCATTTGTGGCAGTTCTTTTAGGTGCAAGGTTTACAGTGCATCAATTGACTTGTACTCTCATGTTATTGAAATCTGGGTCATTTATTCTTAAGCTTAAAATCGTGAAAATCCCTGTTGTCATTGATTTGCGAAGTCAGGTCAGCTTAGCTCTCATGGAAATGTTAATATCAGTTATTAACAGGGGGTTGCTGATTGGTAATCAGTTCAATGTTGAGGTACATTTTATCACTTCTATAATACTGGGCAAGAGACAATATATAAATCTTTTATGGCAAGAGTAATGTTAATGTACATTTAAATAACTGTATCTGGCATCAGTGTAGTAGCAGTTCAGGGAAAGAATACATGTCTTGAGAAAGCAAAAATAGTATAAAAGTTTCAGCTACTTGTGTAGCTTTGAAATATCTTGACAGGCCCACAAGTAATTTTGCTTCATATGCACTACATATAAATAAGGATATTTTTCAGTGTGCTATGAGTTATTATGAAGACATTTTTTAAACATTGGTACTTTTTAGTCATTAGATCATATCAATTTTTGTTGGAGCAATAGAAAATCGTGATTCTTGTCAGGGCCATTGATTGTGTCAGTCTCCTAGTATTGGTTCAGCCCTAAAGTCGACACAACCTTTTTCCTCAAGACTTAGCACAGATGAATAAGAGTGGAAGAAGTGTCATGCTAAACATGGCAAGGAAGGAATTTTGTCACATTAACCAGTACTTCCTGTTCTGGTTATGATGTGGATGTCAAGTGCCAGAAAACTGGTTGAAATTATGATAATCAGTGTTCTTGGGGTAGTGGCAAAGGTAGTTGTCACAGTCTGGTGAACACGCTGGAATGAAAGGTTCTCCATTGTGACCCATCAGTGGCAAGCACATTGTGTCACCAAGTGCATGCAAGCTTTCAGGGATAATGGCAAATTTAACCTGGATGAATGAATGGGCACCCCACAGTGCCAAGGAGAGGGGTTAGAATACATAGTAAATGGGCTTTCATGAGACTTCAAGAAGTAGTTCATAATGGCCAGGATTTCCCTGTACAAAGGAAAAAGTATGTGTATGCATATTGGACTGCACAGAGGCTTGAATGGTGGATTTGTTCCCACTTGCACACTGAGTGTTTGCACGCTCATAATTCTGCAAAGGAAATGTTAACAAAGGACTTTTCTGTGGAAGTTTGCAGGCTGGATTCAATAGCTACCTGGAGGGACCCAGTGAAACGTTATTGAATATTATCTGGTTGGCTGCTTCACAAAAGCTAAGCCAGGTACAGGGACCATGGGAGAAAAAGCTGTGACACACAAAAACACATGTTGGCTAAACACCAGGTGGAAATACCTTCACACAAGCTGTGCAGGTATACCCTACCTATTTATGGGCAATTTGTGATTATTTCGCATGATGAAGGTAAGAATGTGTGTCTGAAATTTGTAGAATCAGTGCACATTGACTGTGAGTTTGTTTTGGGATTTCATGTGTAATTATTTTATGGGTAGTCTTGTGACTTATAAATAGGCAAGATTATTTTCTAAGTTGAAATTTAAAATAAGTAAGGTTTGTTCCCACTTTGGACAAATTTTGAATATCTGAAAGATTTTTGCTCCTGTCGTCTGTTAAGCAAATGTCTAAAAACTGATTGGCCAGTGTTACACATGGATCTGCTTAGCCTACATAGTAAGCCTCCCAGTGAGGCTTACGTGCACTCTATTGAAAATATTGGTGTGCGAGCGAGGACACAGAAATTTAGATAAATCAGATAATAAGCTTAAAATAAACAAACGTGGGTCTTAACTGGGTGTGTGAACCATTTCTAATAAGTGAAAACGAGAATATTTGCAGGTGGCAACTAGCCCCGCTTGGAACCATTGTTTTGCTTGCACTTTCTTTTTTATTCACAAGATGGCACTATTTTAGGGACCAGGCAGTAAATCTTATACTTGGAATTAAGTTGGATTTCCATGATGAATGAGCCTGAAACCTAACAGCCAATTAGAGGAAGGACTTTGAAAACTGGCTTCTCCCTGTGTCATTGACCCTAAAGCAACATGTCATGTTTGGTCAGAAAGCTGCGAACATCGCTTCTTAACTTTTGCACCTGGATTATATGTTTAATTTTCTTATTTGAGCAAGAAAACAAGTAAGGAGTTGTAGTTAAGGGTATGTTAGCTAGATTATGTTTGGTAATTTGGTTAAAGGAGGGACATTTAGTAATATCAGACAGGGCACCACAAGAATGCATGCAGTGCTCTCCATCTCTGTATTATAGAGACGGACACTCTGCATAGGATCTGCTGAGACTGATCATTGTCTGTTTGGTGGGTGTGGTTCTAGCCCATGTTTATCCAGGTCATGACTAGATACACACTCATCAAACAGCTGGGTCATTACATCACACAATCTTTATGAAATGACTGAAGTCTGGTATTTGTGTATGAAAACACTCTTGCATCTTGGATTTACCCTGATGGCTGCCAGGCACCAGGTGTGAGAGTTCATTGATAAGGTTCTCTACAAAATTCTCTTGACTCAATTAATTCCCAGAAGATTTCAGTAACTGCTGAGACATGTCATTGCATTTACACAGTAATGATGCAATTATATAGTCTACATTATTAACTATTTACTATTACTTTTTGTACATGGATACTTAAGTCTTGAAATTTATAAAATTCATTCTTGCACAATTTCCATTATCTTCTAATATTACATGTATAGATGCATTGCCAGTCCACAGACACACTCAGCATCAATGAATAAATAATCTTTTGTTCAATGTATATCTAAATGGGATAACTATAAAACCAAATTAAATTCAGTTGTAACTTGTTTTGAACTCCTCCCCCCCCCCCCCCCCCCCCCCCCCCCCCCCCCCCCCCCCCCCCCCCCCCCCCCCCCCCCCGTAAAAAATTTGTTTTATGGGAAAGCTTGATGCCAAGTTGAGCCACCAGGTGGCAACCGTCCTTAATGGTTGCCAGTGTGCCAGTAAACTGATTGCCACACATGTTGAAATTATTTTGCATAGTTATAAGGTGACTGTTTTGAAGGTCCACTTTGAATTATTAATGACTTAATGTTAGTTTTTTTTTTTTTTTTTTTTTTCAATTCAAGCAAAGTTGGCATTTCCAAGTGTTTTGTTGCAGGTACTCATAGTGTGTTTGGCATTTCATGCTTTTTTTTTCAGAATGCTACAGACCCATGCATTTCTCTATTATATTAGGGAAATTATGCAAGATGTTGAAATTGTTCACTAAATCCTGAGCTCTTAAATCAATTCTCTGTTCTAGTTGTATCTATTTAACGGTGCTGTATGGTTCACAGATGAAAAGATCATAATGCAGGGCTGTGCTGTGTGTTGAAATGCATCATCACCAGGAATTGCTTTTGAGCCATTTGCCAGACAATTTTGATATCTTGATGCTGCACACTTTGTATCATTATATGACATGGCCAGTTCACATGATAGCAACAAGCAGATATCTGTATGCAAATTGCAACACTTTGATTATGATTCTGTTTCATCTGCTTGCACATATATTACTCTATGCCTCAGACCTTCAAGTGATTGGTTACACCGTGCAGAAACCACACTTAAGGTCAATTTACATTTTTTAATTTGGTAATATTTATGAATCTTCAGTGTGTTAAGAGAAAAGTATCAATTCCAGTTAATTTTGTGATTCAAGCATCATTTAGGTTGAGTTTACAAGTTGCAGTCTTTTGATAACTAGACATTTCATCAGCAAACCTGGTGATACTGTGGTAAGAATTCATTAACTTTAGTGAGGGCCGGGGTGAAGCAGCATTGTCATGCTTGCAGATATGCATTTCCAATATTATCTCAATAACACATCAGAGTAAATGACTTATCTCAGTCTGCTTTGTATCTGTAAAATAGTAATTTACACCATATTATCCTTTATTCTCAACTATAGATTTATAAGGTTGATATGGCCTGGATTTAATTACAGGTTATATTGAGGTTAAAGGCACTCTGAGGTTTTCTATTTTATTGATTGAAACCAAGAGGTTTCTCTTCAGTCTATTGACTATAGGTTAAGGCTTGGATCATACAGGTATGACCCTGTGGATATTATACAAAGACACAGAAGCTCATATTGTTGGGGTTTATTAATAATTGCATATCTTGTCATTTATGGTACTCTTCATCCTTGTATAATATAGAATACACTGCCATGTCTGTCCCCATTGAATTAGCTGTTGAAAGAGTTACATGTACCTTATGAGAGATCATTGCTTGTTGGTCAAGACTTTGCTTGCTGTTGGTGGTTTGATTGAACATATTATTGTTCTCTGATGTCAAATATTCTGCATGGTCTTTACCATTTGAACTGAAAAAGAATTGTTGAAAGGATTTTTCAGCTGAAGCTTAATGTCCTTATTTGTTACCTGAGCCTTTTACTGTTTGAAAAGAATAAGAAAGACTTAGATTTGGCCTAGTGATGAGATGGACTGTAGAGCAGTTGGCCGTAAGAAATGGTGAATTCTTGATAAAATTAAAACCTGAGACTAGCCAAGTCTAGCTTTGTCTCTTGAGATTTGCTTTCTGTCCCTATTCATATAAACATTAACACCAGAAGGCTTAATGCTTAATCTTGTGTAATGCTTGCCTTCATTCACATTCAGTGGACAGTGCCACATATTTGACCTTAGACCTGTCATGAAAAAGAAATAAAGACATTTAATTTCTGTGTACACCCTGTTGGTAAGTTGTCGTGCTTCTGCTGTGGTGGGTGGCAGTTTGGTGCATGTTCCATAGATATATCATGACTAGACTCCCACTCATCCAAGCCGGAGTATATGAACTGCAGGTGTGCCGGGTTGAAGCCAGGGGAAAGATTGAAAATCAACGTAGATCTTTTTATCAGTAATTCTGATCTCCGTCAAGTTCCTGTGCAAACACGGTCGGAATGTTAGCATGAGTACTAAAACTGTTGATAACCTAACCTTAAAGGATCACAGAAACTCCGCTCTAAAGGAATGAAATGAATGGGATTAGTATATTTGCTGTCATAGTTTCAAGTTACACTTAGCAGCATATCGGCCCTCCGACATGACAACCAGATTATTAGCTGTCAGAGTACCTTTACATCTAGGTCTGAGGAACACAATTTAAGGCACCATGAGGATGCAAAAATTTTTGTCATTCTGACAACACCTCATGGCCTACAGGTACAATTGACATTACCCAGACTTATCATTAGCATTTTTAAAGTACTTTCTAAGAACACCAAACATGATTGAGAAAAGTTTTGTTTCAACTATGAATATTTGTAAGCCCCTCTGCATGATTGTTGAATTTCTGACCGCATGAATACAGGCAGGGCTCGCACAGGTTACTAGATGCAGCCAACTTGTATGCAATACAGGAAATGACTTGTTATAATAAATCATAGAAACAGTGTTTCAGTTATGGTTGTGAGTTCACATGTATTTTCTTGTGTTAACCCTTTACTGTTCAGATTAGCCTGTGGATTGTCACACTCCTACTGTTCAGATTTATTTTGCATTTTTTCCACATTTTGACATGAATCTATATAAGAGACATTAACTCAGTAACCGTTAAAGGTATCTTTGTGAAATTTTCAGCTTTTACTGTCAGGTATATGTCCATCATGTTATTTTATTTATTTTCTATATACCTGGTTTGATATGTATGTAACTAAGGTATATACAGGTAAAAACAGGTAAATCTGTACTAACTGTATTTCCACTCACTGGTATATCACCAAAATGACCCCTTTCATCCTGTTCAGGTAACCCATTAACCCTTTGATAAAAAAAAGGGAAATGTAAGGATTTTTTTCACTCTAAGGTAATTATTAATTAATGGTAAGAAAAAGGTAAATGATTTGGTTAAATACTGGAAAGGGAACCACCAACGAACCAGAATGTGCAAGTAAATTAGATTTTTCTGTGGAAATCAAATATTTTTCACCTGAAAAGCTTGCTGACCCAAAGAGCACATTCTATGATTATTAACATATAACACATATGTTTACCTGTACAGGTAAGTAAAGGTAAATTATTTTTTTTTTCTGAATATGTTAGCAAACACCTTGTTCATCAATATAGTTACTATAAATTAATACCTTCTCTATTTATGGACTGTATAATTCATTTTGATATAAGAACAGGTGCTTTTAATACAGTAATTAAGTTACCTATGTGAATAGTACCTTTGTTCTTCAACTGATCTAATTACCTGTGGCAGTGACAAAATCATGCTGAAAAGTGGCTGAGAAGAATATGGATAAACAAGTGTCAGCTGTGTAAAACCATTATATTTTGATTTTTCAGACATGTAAAACATAAATTGATAATTTTGGTTACGGTTACACATAAAAACATACTCACCTGTACAGGTGAGTTCAGGTAAATACAGGTAAATTATTTTTTTAATGAAGTATATATTTTATACATGTAATAAGGGAGAAAAAAAAACATACAACTTAATTTTGAGTGCCATGTGTAAAATTTATGAATTATAGGTACTAACTGCACCAATTATTGGGTTACCTGAAATGATACCTTTGATCTTAAACAGATTTAATTACCTTTGTAAGTACAGAATATAAAGACAACTTTTTATTTTAAAAGTGGAGAGGAAATTTTTGAAGGAGTTAAAACAATATGCAGAAACTATCTTTGAATTAACTGCACAGCCACGAGACTTGTGGATTTCAATTTTGCCAATTTCTACCTGTAAAAGTTTACTCACCTGCACAGGTAAGATCAGGTAAATAAAGGTAAATTCTCATTTTTTTAATTTAAATTATATATTATACTTGTTATAAGGGACATTGCAATAAAAACTATTTACTTTTGTCCAATGTGCAAAATATATAATTTATGGGTGTGAAATGCACTAATTATCTGGTTACCTGTAATATACCTTTTTATGTCAAATTAATATATTTTTACATGTGCAGGCAAAAAACAAATCGCCGACTGATTTAAAATAAAATCTGGAAAAATGTGTCTACCCTGTTTGTTAAAATTTCATGCAATAATAAAATTGCTGTTTAGTTGGTCTGTCGCGTTTATCTGCACTTGTAAAAATCCAGGTGCGACAGGTAAACAGGTGTGCACTTGGTTCGATCAACGATTAGCCTAAATAAACGTTGATATATCCAAATCTTTCCCATTCGAAACAGTGCGAATGTACTAAAATTTGAAATAAAAAATCAAAACAAATATGTCTTGCACTTGTGAAAACTCTTATTTTCTTAATTGAGGGTATCCATGCAATTTCTTTTGAAGTAACCGCCCCTCCGCGGCTGACGGTGATTGAGCGATGATGAGTGAATTTAGCAATATGTAGCACACAAGGTACATTAACGAGGCGGTTTTGCAGACTTTAGTCACAGAATTATCCTATCTAGTCAATATAACGAAAAAATAAAAATAAATAAAACATTTACTGGACAATTAAGATGCAAGACGACACGTCTGTTTGGGTTTTTTTCCTGAACGGTCCAATTTTACCGCGTCATCCCTCAGCCAGCGGTGACGCACTGACGCTGCAAACTTTTCTCACCCAATCGTATCTACTTTTACATCAGCAAGGTTCACGTGACTGGGTCTGGCGTGTTTATTTTGTAAAGTCTTTTAAATGGACATGGTTCACGTGACTGAGTCTGGCGTGTTCATTATAAGAAGCATCATGAGATGCTGTGCCGACTGGCGGTCTGATTATTCTTTTTTTTTTGTGGGGGTGGTGGGGGGGGGGGGGGGGGGGGGAGTTACCTGGAAACATCCTCTCACGTCATGCAATATGTATGCATTAGAATCGATTCTTTCCCGCAGGGATCAGAAACAATGAAAACACTGGTAGTACTAGTGGAACAATAATTTATTACATATATATAATAAATAGGCCTATGCACATTAATGTAAACAAATCGTTATTAACAAGAATATAAAATAACGGAAAATCAATATTTTTTATAGTTGAAAAGGTGTTTTTAAAATGTGCTATTGGGGATAATGCACATAATACCAAAGTTTATAAACGTGAGAAAACGATACTAAACTGTGAAGTAACACCAAAGAAACATGTTTTCACAGTACATTTTAATGTATGTTAAGTTATTCAAATATATAGGCCTACGTAAGTCCAACAATGCTTATCAAAATCATGCCTAGTTACTATGATTTCATAGCAGTACATTCTGGTATCTTAGAGGAAAATTGCACGTAGGCTTACATATCTTCATGCACTTACTTATCCAGGTCTTCAATTTGCACTTTATTTCAGTGACATTTAAATGAAGCATAATTACGTCTTATGAAATTAATATAAAATGGAAATATAATATATAATTACATTTATTTAATTCAACTTCACTTGAAGAAAAGTAGGAAATTTATTTTATAATTTTGAGATGCACAATTCCTTGGTTAACTAGATGTATACACGAGACCTAACTTCAAATCATATAGCTAATCTGGTAACCTCCGTATGCAACTTTGTACATTTAGGCCCTCATATAGTCAGAAAACATGCACTGCTGATAAAACTTCAGCTTTAGCAGGAAAGCATGCGGTCTCCCCAGGCTGCAAGGTGCATGGTGATTTCACGGAGAGGCAGAGTTCCAGTTAATTATAAAACAATATGCAGCAACAATTCAATAATTCTTAAGAAGCACCTGGAATGTTCAAAAAAACTTCTAATAAGTTATGATCTCTTGGGTGTTTGTTTATTTATTTATTTTGTATTCACCAGTCCCGTCAGCTGTAGAGACGCGGACCATGACCTACACCTGGCAATTATACATGTCGTTCGGTTCCCGAACATTGTAAATGATGTCATTATCCTTTGATGATTAATGTAATTGATGCCAATTTAAATTAGTAATTTTCACTCCGAATCCCCGTCTGGTTGGCCACATGTTGTGTGCTGTCTTTCCGCTAAAATCTTCTGTGTGATAGGAAAATTTCCTTGTGCTAATAAAACTGTCAATCAAACGTGAAAATGACAAGGTCGGTGGGTAAAAATAGAAGCCGACACCCTGTGGTATTTTAGGTCTTCGAAAGGGGCAAGTTTGAGACAAAGCCATCAAACATTTTGCAATATAGATATATTTGTATACCTGCGTCTTTTAAATCTTATTTTACAGCAATGGAAAGGTACAATTAGATTTCAGTCTAATTTGTCCACCTGCATGATTTCTCGATCGTCATTTTGAATACAGCATGCGCATGCATATCGAAAGTCCGCATCTTTGGTCTTAATATTTTACTTTCACTGTGTCACCGTCACTATATATATACGCTATAGCTTCTAATTTAAGATTGGCGAATGCATTTTATTCATTTTCTTGCATGTATCATGACTGAGACTGACTCCGCCGTATGACTTTAAAGGATTATCATGACCACGACACATTTTCCATATTTAATCCCTGGGCCATGCATGCAAGCGTTGACTGGGTTTTGAGAGCGATATCAATATAAAGCGGCGTTTATACCGGGTGCACGTACGGTATATGCGATATATATGCAGTCTGCGGTATACGTTATGTATTTTTTATGAATATAGGCGGCGAATGAACCCGATTTGAGAAACTTTCATGGATGAAATATAAAAAGGAGTTATAAGTTCTGGTATTAGTGATCAGATTTTATGTTTAAAAGGTACAAACATTTATAACGCAGTACTGTTCCTTACAACAATGAATAGCCTGTTATAGGCAAACGTATTACAAAAAAAAAATTATTAACTTCAATTCATATAATAATAGTTTATATTTTTAAAATTTAGTTTGCTATGTGCCATATATATTTAAAGATGTTTTGCAGCTCCGCCAAAAATCTGTTTCACTGGCAGTGACAACTACTGGTGCTTTTATCAATCACTAATGAAAATTATAATACGCACATAGGCCTATATATATATATACACACACACACACACACAAAAGCGCGCACATGTGCACGTACACATGTAGCCTATACATATAAAGGAAGTACTACACATAAAAATTTGTAAAATCTGTTCAGTATGTGTTAAAACCGTATTAATACATATTTGTTCAAGCGTATAAGTCACTTACTGTCTTGTTTTACATATTCAAGGATCTGGGTGTATAGGCGTACAGTTCCACGTACGTCGTAAAATAATTACTTCAATATTTCATGGAGTATAAAATTATCTTTATATTTTACATTGGAAAATTAACTATATCTCTATAATATCTGGCTGTTTCTAATTTAAGACGGTATTAATTTTATTTTCAATCCAAAAAGCCTCTTAGAATGATTGACAGTTCTTGTGCCCGATTACGATTGTACATAAAATGTTTGGCACAGAAATGATCACTAGTAAACAATCAGACATCACATATATATATACGACATGATATATGACAGTATCTTCGGTTTTTAGTTAAGAAAATATGTTAATATTTAAAATAAATACTCATTTTATTATATGATATCGGTTAAAAATGGTTTTCCAGTGCCAGTACATGACACAGTAAGGAGGTCACGCAGATCACGTGCGTGGTGTCTGTCAGACGCGTCAGTCAGTCGGACGGCGATCATTGGTCACAAGTTAAACCAATAAAAAAGGGGATAATATATGATCTTGGAAATGTTTAACGGAAGTTAAATCTGTAAACACACTGCACTTGATTTTGTCACCAGGATTGATTGCCAACATTTGGTAATTTACCGATTTCTGATGAATTTAGCGTAGGTGTCTGATTTTACTCTCGCAGCCGACATGTTACCAGGGCCCACGTAACAAGGCCACGTGAGTGAAAGTCAATCATTTTTATATTTTTCCAACAAGTCTGCGTTCGCGCCAGTTTGGATCTTGGTCACATGTTAGAACAACACTTGACGTTTTTCTCTTTCATTTAAGTACAAATATGATGGATGACAATAGACATTTCACCCCCAAAACTTGCCCCAATTACGGGTATGTAAAATGGGCTTTAGCGCGCCCGGGCGGGCGCCTTTGAACTACAGGCCCGTGACAAACGCGCGCCCTGGCGGGCGTTATTGGAGTTTAAAGCCTTAATTCATCATTCATAACATAACGTTAAGATAATTGGCTGTTTACCATAATATGAATGCAGCATGATGGTAGACCACTGTGAATAGTGTAATGCATTCATTGATATTGCTTGTATCACAACTCAAGTAGGCTTAGGAGCCAAATTATCATTGCCTACTGAGTTTAGGTGTCACAGCTAGGATCAAACCTAAGGTAACAGATGCAGCGCACCCATGGTTACTTTAGGGTTACCTTGCATCACTTATCTTTGGTGATAAGGTTGACAGATGAATATATATGGAGAGTATTTTTTCTTTGTTTTCAAAGTTGGGACATACTGGGGTGGGGGGGGGTTTCAAATCCGGGAGAAGTCAGAAGGTTCAATTCATTGGATCAGGAACAGGCATTGACCAGTCTGGATGGTTTTCTTTAGATTTTTAACGGAAAATAGCTTGAAAAGATATCGTGGAACTAAGAAATTCATAAGCAAGAATTAGGGGAGATCTTAACTTTTGTTTTGATAAAAGGCTTCAAATGTTGTGTCAAGAGATTTTGCCTCCTTTCAGCGTGTTAAATAGAAGTGGTGTGCCAATTAATCATTAATATCAGTGATAATATGAATAATTGTTAGTTTCCTTTCAATATCAATTAAATTTGCAGCTTGTTTGCCTAATCAATCCCATAATTTTTTTATGCAAATATTAAGAGGTCATATTTACCAGAAACAAATATTCTAATGGCGTCAGGGAAATAAGAGAGTGGGAAATCAAAGTAACAAACTGCATTGAAACTGACAAACTTTGTGAAGCTGGCGTGTATCTACAACTCGGCCATTTACCTTGACCTTTCAGCATGATGCAAAAGTTGACTGAATGGTCCATAATTTAGGTATAATGCTATAAAGTCAATATTTTAGGTATAAGTCTATAAAAGCAAATTTCACCATTTATAGGTACATGAAAGATCGATTAACATTTATCATTGGTCATTTGATTTCCAATATCTGGGATTATGATATAGCTGCCATAATTATATCATTAACTTCCCTGTTATCATATGTATTTTTATCTAGTTTTGGTACACAATAACACAAACAAGCCCTTTAGGTTTATTACCTAAAAATTATAGCATCACTGGGGTCTTTATCTGGATAACATTTATTTTAATGAATCACTTGAAATTCTAGAAAGAAGTAACCATTATAAAATAATATAAAAAATCTATTGGTATGAAAAAAAAGTATGTTTGTTATGTGTTTAACAAATTACTATTCATATCTGAAAACTTTAGGATTTTCCAGCTTATAGTTAGTTCTGACACCTGGCAGAGAGTACTGACAATAGTGATATAATGACAAGTGCTCTAGTTCCTGCCCGCCAGATACTGATGTTACAATGTCCTGATATATCCTGATCACATTTATATGATCATGATATAAAATTCCTGGTATCATCCTAACCCTAGGTATTTTTATTGACATAACGAGAGAGCAAATTGGAGAAATCCTTATTGTAGGAACCATTCTGTAGTGAAGTATTATAGAAATCGAGGCGGGTATTTCAGTAACTTATAAAAGGCATCTTGACTCTCAAGAAAAGATTAGGATACCTATCTGTCGTATGTTTGATTTAAGCAGTCAGAAGTTTTGTTCACAGGACCTGCCATTCTTAAAGCCTAAATGAACTATGGAGATGAATTGGTAGGAGAAATGATAAGAGATGATTGATAGGGTAACGTGCCGGAAAATAACCAGGATATATAAAGTTGTTATTATGCCTATCTATCAGGGTACGTATTATTGTATATCCATGTCCGTCTGTCTTTCCATCCGTTAACTTTCAGTGTCTCTGCAATAACTTACTTGGGCATTGATTGATTTTCACAAAACTCACCATAACTACTTACCAATTGATTATTATCCTGGGCTGAGTTAAATTATGGGAAAATCTATGCATATTTAATGAAGTCAGAGGTCACTAGGCTTCATTGTGGTGTCGCCACGATAACTTCAGAGGAATACAATGGTTTTTACCCAAACTTGAAATATTATTCAGTTTAATATCTTGCCTAAGTTTAATTTCAAGCAAAACCCATGCATATTTAATGAGGTCAGAGGTCACCAGACTTGGGTGGCACCATAGCGACTTGTCAAAATCTTATGCATTTTGATGGCACTCATTATAAATATTTACTAATACAGTTTCAAAGTTTTCTCACCTGAATTAGATTCTTAGCAAAATTCACACATATTTAATGAGGTCATATGTCACCAGATACACAACAGGTGTATAATGCACCACAAATTTATGTACCATTTGTTGTGCTCTTTATTGTATCCGCCATAACAGAGTTTTGCAGATACTATGTTTTCAGCCCCTGCCGCCGCCGGGTAGGTGTCCGGAGAACTCCTCTGTAACCGCTGGGCGGAATTTTACGAAACCCGGGATTATGTTCGGGTCACATGTGAACTGCTGCGCCCCGATTTTGTTTTGACCTCTGACCTTTCCTCTGTGCTCTGCGTCCGTTTGTGCTACACAAATGTAACCCTTAGAGAGCTTTATAACATACACAAAAAATGGTGGCGCCACCTGCAACCATGTTTGCAGTGTCCATCTGTTCGTCTGCCTTGGGTTAAAATCACTCATATCTCTGCAGTGGTTTGACTAATTCACCTGAAATTCGGCATGCTTATATATCCTGGATAGCTTTTCTGATTTTATGACAGGTGGCGCCACCTACAAGCATGTTTACGCTGCAGACATCCAAGCTCATATCTTGGGAACCGTTTGACCGATTGGGCCAAAATTTTGCATGTGTATAGATCTCACATAGCTCTTTATCATACGCAAAACTGGTGGCGCCACCTGCAGCCATTTTTGCACAGCTCCCGTCTATTTGTCTGCCATGGGATAAAATCACTCATATCTTGGCAGTGGTTTGACATATCTGCCTAAAATTTTGTAGGTTTATACATCCCCGACAGCTCTCTTGATTTTATGACAGGTGGCGCCACCTACATTCTAGTTTATGCAGCAGATATCCAAGCTCATATCTTGGGAACCCTTTGACCGATTAGGCCAAAGTTTTGCATCATGTGTATAGTTCTCACATAGCTCTTTATCATATGCAAAACCTGCAACCATTTTTGCACAGGGTCCATCTGTTTGTCTGCCAAGGGCAAAAATCACTCATATACACGTAGTGGTTTGACTTATCTGCCTTAAATTTTGCATATGTATACAACTTGGACGGCTTTCTGGATTTTATGGTAAGTGGCGCAACCTACATAAACAATTTGGCTGCAGACATCCATGCTAATATGCAACACTTCACTCTATTTCCCCTTGCCACTCAATCCATGCCTCACTTCACCCGTTCCACTCTGATTAAGGTGGATACACATAGTCGCTTGTCGACTACCCGTATTCTAGTTAGCTCAGCTGACTATAAGTCATCTGAGCTATAGTCGTGGTCCTTTGTCCGTCGTCCGGCCGTTAACAGGGCACGTTTTAAAACTGTTGGACCTACGAATCCAAAATTCTGCATACCATTAGATGTCCCCAAAATCTCCTACCATACCAAAAATTGGGTCATTAGAACTTTGTTCCTTCAAGATATTAAGGAAAAACCTCCGTTTTCCATAAAAAAGCCATTGTTACACTTCAAGGCTGCCTAATATCAAAACCACTGATCTGTTTTTGATCAGATTTAGTATTCATATTCTTCCATACATTTTCTTACGCTCCCGAGGCAGCAGAAATCTTGCGCTTCTAAAGAAGCAACTGATTTTCACGCTGCCAGCTTTGACTGTTTATGATATATTTAAACACCAGATGGCGGTTTGTTGTCCACTGAAATAAACGTACGTACGATGTGACAAGCAGCCAATCAGATGCCAATAAACAAACACTCGACAGGCATCCTGGCTCCGCCCATTGCCGCGCTTCAAGCGCCGCTTGAGTTTCCGGTCGAATTTAAATTGCTCCCTCTGCATTCTCGCATCATCGACCGATTCGATTATGACACTATGACTGTGTTAGCGTAGCAATGTATCTGTTGTCTGCAGAACTGAAACCAGCCAGCGAGGTGTGCACGCAGCCTTTGTTGTTACGTTTCGTTTGAATTACAGCTCACCGGCCGAGTATCCTATGTGCAAAAGGCCCTAAGCAAACCACGTCAGGGGCAATTCTCTCTGAGCCGTTGGCCTGTTCAGACGGTTACGCTTGGGGATGAGCTGTCACTCAAAAAGAAATGTATATGATTGGCTCCGTGTATTCCTCGCTTGGCTTTGTCTTCCAGCACAAGGTCTCATCTGATTGGACAAAAATACAGTGCTCCCCTCTGGTGTTGCAATTCAGGATACGAGGTCATAACAAACAGCGCCTTGCGATATAGGAAGTAGCCCTATAGGTAAAGCGCTGTGTAAAGAGCGTAACATTTTCTGTGCACATACCAAAAATTAGGTCAGTATTGGGTATTATTTTGAAGTTATAGGCCCAAATATAATGCAATTTTTTAAAAATCAGGAAATATATTTGCTCACTTAACATGAGAATTGCTGAAGCTGGAGACTTTTTTTCAGGAATATAACTTTATTTAATCAAGATTCAATTGTTTACCCAA
This sequence comes from Sipunculus nudus, assembly GCA_026874595.1. NCBI lineage: Eukaryota > Metazoa > Annelida > Sipuncula > Golfingiida > Sipunculidae > Sipunculus > Sipunculus nudus. The sequence continues at coordinate 43,841,445 of CM049306.1, read as the reverse complement.
AATTAGATCTGAATTTTGCAAATTGTTCAAGTTATTAGCATAAATAAAAAATCAATACCTTAAATTTTGTCCAAATTTGGCAGTGGCACGTTTTTTCCCTGTAAGTACTGTTGATTTTATTTTCACAGCATATACACATAAGGATTTAATCTTTTAAAATCTGAAATTTCAAAGAAATTGTTTGAAAAGAGTAGCTTTTATTCAAGTTTTCATACACCATGTCAAGTGTTGTTTACATCTGGCCCACCTAGTAGTACAGCCTTCACTTGCATTATGTAACCCACCCCAGGCACCTTGCCTTGGCCCAGCTTGGCCACTACTAGCAGGCTTCCCCTCTGCCCTGCACTCACCCCTCCCCCCCCCCCCCAGCTGGTGCATAAACTAGATGAATGTTATAATTTTCTGTATTTTATTTTTTTCTTGGACATGCTACATTTTAGATTTTGTATTGTACCACCAGGGTTACAATGATTAAAGTGCACATTTAATTGTCTCCAGAAAGTGATGTATTGCTATGATGGTGTGGATGTTCATCAGATAAGTAATGCTTTACTTCAGAAGAGAAAAACTTCACCAGGTGTGAAATTGACTATTAATTCCAGTAATTAATTATAGCTGAGATTGTAATTAGCATAATGATATTGTTTGTCCCTCATTCAACCAACAGTGTGTATACTTTATTTGAAAAGATGTTTTTATTTTATCAAATGTACTGAATCTTTTATTTTATTTCGGTGAATAATATTAAGCATGTACTGAAAACTCCAATTTGCAAAACATTTTAATAGGGATTCAAGGAATAATTTTGTAGATGCCATGTTGTTATATATAAACTTAAATGCATTGTTCCCTTGAAAGTGAAATGAAGGTATTAGTCCATTCTGTCCACTTGCCTGTCCATCTGCAAATTTTTCATTTGCATCACAGTATCTCAAAACTTTTACTGTTTTTCTACATGACAGTCTTGTCAGAGTGTTAGTTTGCAATCATATATTGAGAACTTTACTATAACCAAGTAGGAGGGCCCTTTCCTATTTGCTTCTCATATTCTAATATATATATAAAAACATTACAATAGAATATTTTTCATATTTTGCATTTGCAAAAAATTCAAACTTAAGCTGGTTGTCGTGACCCATGGGTCCTTTGTTTATATTCTTGATTCTCAACATCATTGTTTGGCTAAAACTGAATAAATACCAGACATGGTGCGAATACTTGGCAAATGTATATGAATATGAATATGAATATGTACTCCATTATAAAATTTCTTGCATAAGAATGGGAATTCAGGTAAAAATGAAAGTATTTGAATACCAGTGCAAATACTTTCAAAATGTATTCATGTATGCATTCATGAATATATTCTATAATATTATTTTAATAATCATTTCAATTATATTTTATTAAAAAAATCATATGATTCTCTTATTATTTTTAATAAAAATTATATTTGGCACAATATTGGTAATTAAATTTTAATAAATAGTTAAACTCTTATATTATATGTGCTGCTTATCAGTTATATGGCCAAGTCAAAATCTGTATGACAGTGGCACTCCATTTGTTAATAAAATAAATGAAATCAATCTCTTCCCTTTCTCAAAAGAAACTATCAAAATCTTACATAAGCTTAACACTAATAACTCATAATACAGCTTATATTTATTTCCACACAAAACTAGCATGTGCCTCATTTCAAAATCATATTTTTTTATCTTAAAGAACAGCTGAGCGCCGTGACCCATTGGTCCCTTGTTTTTGTAATGTACTCATTTTAGTCTCCTGGGAATATAGCTTCATATCATACCCAGCTGGTGTCTGAGTATCCATGATGTATGACAATAAAGAAGTAGATATGCTTGGCTTGTTCTCAAGTATTCAACACAATTGTTAAAGTAAATCATACAACAGTGGGTGTGATTATTCACAGTATTAATAACATGCCAGGCAAGTTCATGTAGTACATGTATGTCTTTCAGAAACTTTATATAGAGAAACTGTATATGGTTTGAGTGAATGATCTCTAGTTTTTCCCCAAAGGGAAAACTCATTTCCTTTTGATTTGATTCTTCCGGGTGTACTGAAGCACACCTACTAAACTTTACAGTCTCAGGTGTAAAAAGTCTATGGTGCCATGGTCTGTTAACAATTGATACTAGTATGTGAATTTTTTAAGTTCACTTGTAAATCTAAAGGTGGTTTTATTATGTCATTTCAGTGAATCATCAGATTGTTAGTTTGTTTTAAGAGTTCAGATTTCTTATCTTTAGGGAGTCTTTAACTTCTCTGCTATGTCGGAAGCATGCTGTTGGGTTAAGACCAGCTGCTTTGTCAGCTTAACCTATTTTTTGTAGCTCATACAGTATAAAGAGTCGAAGATATTTTACAGTATTAATGCTCGGGGAATAAATTAAAAGAACTGTCAGAGTGATCTATCCAACATGCTTAATTATCATTTAGCACTGGGCAGTTAAAATATTTTAAGCTCTGAAGGAGAATTTTCTTTAAATTTTTGTCAATGGATTTTCTCTTGGAAACCGTCCTTCATTTGTCAGTGCTTCTGACAATGTCATTGGTTGCATTTTACTTTGATTTATGCTGGAAGTTATACTTTTAACTTCAACTTCTGATAACCTTTATTTTTCACACTTGTTATTTTCATTTGTGAAGTGAAATCATTTTCTTTTTATACGCCTGCCAGTATTATGATATACCCTCCCTCCATATGTCCATCCATTAACTTTTAGTGTCCCCTCAATAACTTCCAGGGGCTTTGATGGATTATCACCAAACATGCCGTAACTACTTACCACCATATTATCTGCCCGAGTTCTATTATTGGCAAATCGAGCATATTTAAAAAGGTCATGGGTCACTAAGCAATTTTATGCTGTCACCGCAAAAACTTGTGAAGAATATGAAGGATTTTGATAAAACCTGTCAGAAATGTTATTTAATAAAATCTCTCGCCTAAGTACGATTTTTGGTAAAATCCACACACATGAGGTCAGGGCTCATCCAATGGATTTTCAAGAAACTAAATATACATATTAACCAGTAGTTTTTCAACTAAACTAAATTCTCAGCAGATTTCACACACATTTAATTAGGTCAGAGGTTACCAGGCTGCTTTGTTTTGTCATTATGATAGCTACTTTGTGCTGTTACCACCATAACTCACAAAGAATATGAAGGATTTCAATAAAACTCAACAGAAATGTTAATAACAAAAATATTTCACTTGGGTTGATTTCCAGCAAAATCTACGCATATTTAATGAGGTCACCACTCTTTGGAGGCGCCATGGTGAATTAACAAAACACTTATGGATTTTCATGAAAATCAATATACAAATTTACCAGTAGTTTTTCCCCTAGATTATATTCTCAGCAGATTTGGCACATGTTTAATGAGGTCAGAGGTTACCAGGCTGCTTTGTTGTGTCATAACGATAGCTACTTTGTGGTGTCGCCGCGATAACTTATAAAGAATATAAAGGATTTTGATAAAACTCATCAGAAATGTCAATCAATAAAATAACTCACCTAAGTTAGATTTCCTGCAATATTGATGCATATTTAATGAATTCAGAGGTCAATGCAATCTGGAGGCACATCGGTGACTTACCAAAACTATTGATTTTTATGAAACCTGTTATATATATTTACCAATAGTTTCTCACTTTAATTACCTTCTCATCAAAATTCACTCATATTTAATGAGGTCAGAGGTCAGCAGATACACGACGAGCGTGTTATGCATGTTTGCCATGCTCTCATTTGTTTAGATTCTAATTAAATTTTGAAAAATGTCAAATTGATGAAAAACTATAACACTTGTTACATTGACCTGTGCCTTTGTACAAAATCTGTTACTGAAAAAAACTGATTCCAGTACACACAGAGAAGCAGGAATCTTGAGATGTTTTAAAGATGACCCTGCCGTGTCAGTTGTTATTGGAAAGCTAGCCATGAAAACAAATTATTATTAGACTGAAAGCCCTGACTTCCTTTTGTCTTTACACTAGTCATACCAAAAACTGCACTGCTGTGGCCATTCATACCAACATGATATCACTTTACAGAATAGATGATACTAATTTTAAGCTATAAATGAGGAATTTTAATTTAAACAAAAGAAAATGAGAATAAGCAAACTAAGGCATATATGCCATCTTGGTGTTAACCAACTTAGTTTTGTGTCGTGCTTAACTTTGTCTTGTTTATTTGAAGCAGTACAGATTTTGTATGCCATGACCCTGGTGCTGTTAAAACGGCAAAGATATAAATTGCCTTACTGAATCATGTATCCACAGTTTTTTTACAAGGGCCCCTGCTTGTAATACTAATAGTCTGGTGATATTTTATCTGCCCTAAGTATGAGCTGACATGTGACATGGTAATGAAGATCGACCTGTTGTCTTTAGGTGAATGTATGTCTAGTCCATGTGTAAAGAGATTCATGACTAGATACACACTCATCTACAGTGACAGGTCTGAACAGCAGAGAAGATGAACTGAGAGCTTTGAACCAGGTAGAAGGCTGTATATATATATTAACTAAGAATGTCCATATGTGAAGTGAATCATAGTCATTCACTTATCTACAGTGCAGGTATATAAAAAAGGAGATTAATTAGAGCAATGAACAAGGTAGAAGAACAAGGTGAATATATGTACTGTAACGGTTACTGTGTGGTCCATTTGTGAAGAGGTTTAGGACTAGATGCACTTTACCTATAGGGGTAGGTATGAACAGCGGAGAAGATAAACTGAACAATCAAAATGATTGATATGTCTTTAATTTAGACAGTGAGTTCTACAAGTAAGAGCAAGCAGAAGGCAGGATTGTCAAGATGACAGGGGCCTTGAATCAGGTAGAGTTGTGCTCAGAGCTAGGTATATTGGAGGAGTTTACATCAAATTAAGAAAGACCTTAACAAGAGATATATATATAGATTTTTGAATTCATAGTGACTAGAGGGAAATAATTTCAGATATGTTTCTGTTACTAAAGTGTTTTGTTTGCATGAGAATTCTTGAAAATATCTTTCAGTTTTGCTGAAAAAATATTCAACAAATCAGTGTTTTAATGAAGTGCACACCTGTACTTATTTAGAAATTTACCTGTATTCCTATTGGACAGAATACCTGTAGTATGAAATAGCTTTACACACCTAAGTATCACAATACTTTCACTTTAACACTAAGTCGTTTGGATTAATTTTTACCCTTTCCCTTTAAGGCCATAACCCTGGGCCTATTTAGTTATTTTTTGTATAATTTGTTATAATTCACATTATTTTCATGCCAAACAGAATGATATCATATTCATGAAGAAAACAGCGCTCCTGTCATTTCTTGGCAACCAGTACACACCAAAAAAAAAGTATTGTAACTTCCAAGGAAGCTAGTACTTACTTGATAAGGCAGAGAGGAAAGCATGACATGCATAACTAAGTGCAGTCATAAATGTTGTTAGTTCTCTTTGACTGTTGTCCAGAGTATAATTCTGCACATGTAAGGATCTAAGTTGAAATCCCTGTAGAATGCAAAGTTGTCCATTAAAAAAGAGATACATGAAACACATATCTCCATGGGCCTGTAGAGGAGAAGAGTATATTATTTTGCAGAGATTTTCTGGGATTGAACTTAGGAGTAGATCAGCTATTGGTACTTTTAGAAAACAGTATTATATAAATAGACTGGCAGCCGCTTAGGACTTGTCTTTGTGAATGCGAGTATTTCAGATTTAGATCACCTGTTAATAACAAAATTACTCCCAAAGCCAGTGTCCTCTGCTCAATATGATTTGATTCCTGTTTTGTGCATGTAGTAATCAGGTCAAATTGTCAGTAGATCATGCCTACCAAACCTTAATTCTAAACCTGTATTTCTGAATATTTAATCAATTAATGCATCAGCTTGGATATAAAGTAACTAGCAGTATGCCCATAATTTTGACATGCGCACTGTGATATCCAGATTTGAGTGTGCACAACATGGCCGCCCCCATGAACGGTTTCAAGAAATAAACCTGTCAGGATTAAAAAGGATGTTGGGGTTGTGGCATTATCCACAAGACATTAAGAGGATATTATCCAGGCGTCAAGATGTGGAGAGAGTTATGTCAAGGGGACATGTATCAGCTAAGCATGTTGTGTAATAATCAAATCATTAAATGCCTTTTTGGACCACGCCCAAATCCTAATATTATAGTATCTATATGGAAAACATTGAATCAGAAGTCAGGAGTCACCTTTGCTCAGGAGGTTGTATTTTTACCCATGTGTGTTGGTTTGGTAATTGGTTACGTAAACTGATTATGACATATCTGTGAATAGTAATGTGGAGGGATGGGATATGCCCCTTGGAAGACCTCATTACTTAACAGTGCATATTCAGTAGCTTTTTAGCCCTCAGCCCTTAGGCTGATGGGCTATTGTCGTCACCCAAGCTGTCCGGCGTCCGTTAACTTTTACCTTGTGAGCGGGATATCTTGAAAAGGATTCACCGTCAGAATTTTATTTCCTCGGTAAAGATGTATATCAACAAAATCTAGGTCAAGTTCGAAGATGGGTGACCTTGACCTATTTTTCTACATTTTTGAGCTGATTATAGAAAAACACTTTAGATGATTATTACTCAGGAACCATTTGGTGGATTTTCACAAAACTTACTATGATTATTGGGACTGATTGTCTGTACCTGCTACACAAGTTTGGTGGCGCCACCTACAATTTCTTATTTTTATTGGATTTTTCAACTTTGGGCTTGTGAGCGGGATATCTCGAAAAGGATTCACAATAGGAATTTTATTTCTTTGGTGAAGATGTATATGGACTAAATCGCGGTCAAGTTCGAAGATGGGTGACCTTGACCTACTTTTCAAGGTCACAGAGCTTATAATAGAATAAAACTTCGAAGCTTATTTTTCAGGAAGCATTTGGTGGATTGTTATTAATCATGGTTAAAACAATTTTAAATTTATAACTGAGACATGTACAGATATACATCCATGTGAGAATTAGTACTTGTTACTGTTACCACCTCTAAACACTGTTCTTTTGGCTGAGGGCTTTTGTCAGCTTCTGCTGATATTCTAGTTGACTTTGCCAACAGCTGAATGCCATTCTTTTTTTTCGTGAACCATATACTTATATTTATATCAACCAGAAGTTGCTGAGAAGTTACTTCAAGGAATCATATTTAGATTATGAGTGACTGTGCATGATAATAACTTGCCCCTGATTATTTCAGAGCTTCTCATGCTAGACATGCTAGTAGAGTTTGAACAGTGCAGGTATGAAGGACTTCAGTTCTAATGCACAAATGCTTTTATAAGTGACCTTTGACGCATCCACTCTGCAGAAGCATTCAGAGGTGCATACAGAGCACGCTGTATGCCTAGCAGTTTGATTGGACATTTTGTAGAGTGGGCTTGTATGCTTGAGCCTGGGAGCCCAGGTTTAAAAGGAGTGGTTTACTCAAGTGCTTAGTAAAGCTTGACACAAGGTCTTTAGCTCCCGTAAAAGGTCCATGGGGCTGAAAATACACTTTCACACGGGGTCTATTCATGCTGTTTGTATGTTTAATGTCTGCAGCTGCTCCACGTGTAAATCTTGATCTTCATTGTTCACACTTCTACAGTCTTTGAAGATGTTCTGGTTATTCAACTTATTGGATGCGGTAGCTCAATATACAAGTCCAAAAGACACTATTATATTTTGGTATTTCAAGAAGGCTGAATTGAATGGGGATTGTGTTTACCTATGTTGTTTTTTCTTAGCACAAGGTACTAGCACAAGATACAGTATACACATGCTGAAGTTATGTTTTGATACACAGACAAGTATAATTCGTATTCTGACCAAGAAAACTCTTAAGATGAGGCGAGTGTAACTTTGAAATCCCTAGATGAGGCATGTGTAATTATGAAATCCCCAGCTGCACTGGTACAGTGCTGAGCTCTGCGATTTGCAAAGACCAGAGGGGCCATTATAGAATCGTTTGATTTGATGGGAGGAAGCTTCTTAAGTGGAAAGGCAAAACTGTATTAATGCCTATCCTTTCAAAAGTGAACATTTGAAAGTATAACAATCCCTGATATATATATGTATTTTGAATGGTATTAGACCATGTGTTACTATTAAGTTAGAGAATTCTGGGGAAGAAGTCATTATTAGTTTTGACAGTGGTGAAATTTTGATCGTTTAAAAGTCCTGTGATTATTAGACAAATATTATTTATTTCACTTTCATTTGACATTTGTTTGTCAAGCTTGCTTTCTTTTTTCCCAAAGACTTCCCTCTTGTTAATCCTGGCTCAGGAAAACTGCATAAAGGTTGATCCAGGGATCAGGTTGGGCGGTGATTTCTCGATATTTGCATAGGAATTCAAATAAAATCAAGTATTTTTGTGCTAAAGCGCTTAAAAATCGCAAGGTAGAAATAACTCTGTGCTGAGATCGTTTTCAGGAGCCCTTGGAAAAAGGGGCCGGCGATCGCCTCCAGTCTTGGTGGCCATGCGTCATTGATACTTAACAGCCAGTGTGCTGGATAACTCTACTAGTTTAAAATGTCACTTTAATGCAATATATATATACCGTAGATTCGCTAGATCCAGCTAGTTCTGTAATCATTTAATTTGGCATGTTTTGCCAACAGGTGGCTCGGGCACCAGTGTGCATATATTATGATGAGCAGGAACCTGGGAGGACTGGCGGCCTGAACATTGACGTTGGGATCGTTTATCTAAAGGTTTTGCTGTTATTTGTACTAGGGTCTAAATATAAGATTTGTCATAAAAAAGCGTACCGTTGACATATATAATGCTTTGATCCCCCACTGAAGATTAATTAGCCAGGGTAATGATGAAATGTTCCCCAAGGCCCGCTGGTTCTGCAATTATAATCTATGCCATGTTTTGCCGGTCGATGGTTCGATCACTGGTCAGTTTGCATACATTAAAATTAGCACGACCCCGGGAGACCAGGCAGTCTGAAGGTTGACCAGGCAGTTGTTTATTTAAAGATTTTGTTGATATACTGACATCGGTCCTTAATATAATGTTTTGATATCCAAATGAAGCCAGCGTAAATGCGCAAGCTTCTCTGTCTCAAATTAATTTTGTGGCCCTACTGGACTTCGTCATGAGTGAGTGGTCATAAATCGAGAAAAAAAAAATTGTCAGCTGTTCTAATTGAGTAGTCAGTACTACTACTAGTCATGCTGTTTAACCAGGGGTACAAAGTTATCAAAGCCAAGCAACATGCACAGTTGCAACTTGTTCAATTTCCCAAAATTGTTATGCCTGACCGCGTATGAACTTGCCGCAGCTTTCCTATAGCTGCAGTCTTCTGGTAGCTTTCGAGGACAGAACTTTTCCATTCTGCCTTCCCATAAACTTCTCGGTAATGGGACGTTGTGAGAATGTGGTGTTGCCATTAAGTTTCAGGTATTATTATTCCAGTGATGGTTCCATCCAGGTAATTTAAAAACATTGGGTTTTGCCATTAGACTGCATGTGGCCGCAAAACGCGTATCTAAGGTTGACGATTTTTTGTACTTATACAGGCAGAGTAGCGACTCAAAATGTACACAATAACACTTGGTACTTTTACAGCCAGGGAGGAATAATTCAGAGAGAATATAAAGCATATATAACAAATTGTATTTTTCTTTTTCTGTACTTTATTGGTTATTACGCGAAATGTTGAAAAGTAAAATCTCATGATTTCCAAAAAAAAAATCTGTGTTACTTGGTTATGAGAACAAAAAATCTCACTTATTTTAAAACCCAGCCGAATCCCTGTTGTTCATATTATTATTAAGATTTTATTCATGTTCCTGAACCACTAATAAATAAAAAATTACACTTTAGGCCAAAATATAAAAAAGGTATGGTTCTCAGGCACTTTTTTTCAGAAATCAATGCGGGCGGGCGCTTTTTTTATTTTAAATTTTTTGGTATGTTTCGATAAAAATGTCATATGATAAGGGAAAAGCATGAAAATAACAGTCGTATTTTGCTAAATAAGTAACAGGACTACAAAACAAAGGAAATTGTATGGTTTTATCTTCTTGAAAGAAATGTCGGAGCGGCAGCAGCTCAAAATTGGAAAGTTTTTATTGAAAATCAAAATAAAAATTTTTGATGCGTGGGTTTAAAATTGATGCGGGCGGTGCCTGAGAACCATACCTTAAATTTTTTTTGGCCTTACAAGGAATTTTCACAAGCTGTGATGCCTACATTCTTTTGCCTCCAATCAATAAAACACACTTCCCACTTTCTGGTTGGTTTCGTTATTTCAAGTTTGTTCTTTCAATTTTGTTCCATTTTCTGTTATGGTAATCAAGAGTTCTTAACAAACAGATCACTAGAAATCTGCATTCTAAGGAATGCAAGCCTCCGCCATGTAGCATGTGTCTGCAGTTTACTTATTTGACGCATATTTGTCCCAAGGTGCATTCTTGCTTAGGTGACTGTACAATTGAGAATATTCCTTGTTCATTGATGATCATGTGCAGCAGTGCTGGATCCACACCAAATTCTAGATCATGTGCTGGATCCACACCAAAATCTAATTTATTCTTCCTTGGCCCATTCCAGAATCGCCCTTTAAATTTCATGAGCTTCTGCGTGAGTTAAATTGTGAACAAACACCCAAATACATGCATACTCTCCTGGCTGAGGCAAAAAGTTACTTAAGTAGAGTTAAACATGCCATTCTTTCCTCTTCACCCCAATGATATTCATTATCCAGAAATATTTGTGGAATTGTGTATTTTCTTGCATCACATTAAAGCTTAAAAATTCTAGGTGGAAGAATGCTTGAAATGTAAAGTAATGAAAGTACATTGTATGACTGAAATTTACATGTGATAACAGGCTCTGTAAAACATGTCAAGATTGGTGTGAGAGTCCTGTGAATTCTAATTTACTTCCAAGAGAAGACCTTGCATGCAAAAACATGATGATTTCAGGAATTTCTGTGGTTGACACATACTCTGTGATTGATGACTGTATTTTCTGTGAAACTTGAACATTTTTTGAGCTTTTCAATGTTGTACCATAAATATTTTGCTGTGTAAACCTTGTCAAAACACCAATTCTCAATCTCATTCTCAAGTTAGTTTGCTCAGAGTTTCTCAGAAAAATGTTTTAAACTTTTGATCTGGTTGATATTTTGGGTCAGTTGGTCACAGGGACTTTCTTTTTTTTCAGGATTTATTGTTATCCAAATGATAGCGGTCTTTGGTTTTCAAGCACTTAAAACTGAAGGAAGAACAATAAACCTGATAAATTTGATGATCGTCCCATCACAATGACTTTTTTTTATAGAGATTTCAAGGAAGTATAGTTATTAAGTAACGTTAAAGTAATTAATTCTAGCTACTATAAACATTTTACCTCATTGTGACCTATGATAGTGAAGCACAGTGGCAGATGGGAAGACTCCCACTGGACCGCCCAGAGTCAGGGAGGGGTCACTGAGGACAGACAACAGGGGGCCCCCCACATGGCTTTGCTGCAGGACTGGCTGCAACTGCAAGGAGTTGCTCACAGTTATACATATAAAACACTGTTCTTATCAACATTTTGAAAAGTGAATTTTTTATTTAAATCTTTATCTCAATTTAGTGTGGTTTTATTATTTGTTTCTCTTTTATAGACTAATCCTAATCCTGTAATGTCTAATTAGCATTTTTATGTGGTGGCATTTTATTCTGGGAAAGGGACCAAAGGCTCTAACCCAAACATTCCATTTTTTTTTTCTCCATTTAACATAAAACAAATCAGTGGCTAAAGATTCATTAATAAAACTTGACCATTTGTCCCTGTGTAAATTAAGAGTACAAATATGTTATATACTGATGATTAAATAAGTTCAACTATATCCTATTTGAATAAAAAGATGGCATGAAGGATAACTTTAATGTACCGTATGGTGCATTTCATCCATTGACCCCAACTTTAAGTAAAATTTTTGAAAAGATTATGATAAAATTCTATGGAGGTTTAGGGTAAACCCAAAAGAACGGTCCATTCAATTTTGAGGTATTTTGAATCAAAATAAATTTTCAATTCATATAATTTGGGTTTTCCATTGTGGAGCCAATCAGTGGCATTGGGGCTGGCTTTGCAAATAGTAGGGTTTTCGCTAACATTCAGGCGGAGACTTATGTAGGCTCTAACTTCCATTCCAGTTAACTAATATCATCATATTTCAAAGGACCAATGTATTCTCTCCTACATAATAGGGGTTTTATACTGCCCATATTGTAGTCCTTTATAAACTCCAGCTGAATCCATAATTTAACTCTTATACAAGTTTTATGAATATTCTTTCTGAAGACCTGTGTAAATGAAATGTCATTTACTTTGGGCCCCCTCAAGTGGACATATTACAGTTCATCAGTTTCTGTCACAGCCATATTGAAATCTTAATTTACTACATTTGATGTTTCATGTCAATTTATGGTTGACATCACAAGTTTTATTTACAATGTACATCCTTAGCCAATTCCTGCATTTTGCAGTTGAACAGTAAAAAAAAAGTCAAATTTCTTACAGTGGACCTGCTTTGTTAAAAGATTCCTTAGAAGAGGGAAAGTGTGTCTTTGATACTAACAAACAGGGAATAATAAGGGTTAAATTAATTGGGCTACACCTACTAAGGTTGCCACCACCTGAAATAATCATTTCCCAATATTAAATGTTGGGAGTCTATGTCGATAAATGAACAATTGACATCGCAAAATAAAGCAGTCTCTCAGATTTAGCCATACATGCATGGAAGGAGTGTGTGAGCTTTTGTACCTCTTGCATCACAACCGACGCTTATATGGTGACCACTCCCAGACAGCTAGAGAATTCCCATTGTGGTTCACATCCTTTCCAGGTGGTTTTGGTGGTTCAGGTTTCATGGTAAACGGGACAATACGGCAGGCTACAACAAGTAACGTGTTGACAGTAGACATACATACCTACGACCATGCCTCCCTGGGTATATATTTAACAAAGACAAACACAACACTTGCTGAACTGCTACCGCCCATATTTCTAGTTTGAAACTTGATTTTATTGTGATCTTTGTGGTATCAATGACATCACTGTATTTAAAGATTGTAAAACAAGGTCCAATGTATGAGGATGGAGGGGTTTATACAGAATATTATTAATATATGGCCAAATGCTGCCAGTTACCTGTGCAGGAAAAGGTTTTACCACGAAGTTGGCACAAATCTTTATATAAAGAAATTGCTCTTTTAATCGCATAAATAATTTTACGAAAAGATGATATTAAAATTAACTGTCCAGAGGATGATACTTATACAGGAAAAGATGGGGAGTTTATAGTTGGTTATCAACAACGATATCAGTCGCATTCAACTTTACACATTGCCTTCCTAGTCTTTCGGTCCTGCTCATTCTTGTAGCTTTTCTCTGCACCCAAGTATGAGCATACAACCCAGGCTTAATAGGTGCTATAATTTTATTTGGTCAACATTTGCTTGCCACCCATGACCAATACCCATGCACTTGCAGGTGGAGAGAGCTCACCATTGTGTTGAAAGCTTTGGCTAAGGATTCTTGCATTTAGTGCAGGTCTGGGTTAGAATGGGATGGGAAACCATAAACGTGTGGTCATAAGTCTAGCACCCTTGCCATTACACCACCTGTTTTGATTCAGTGTAAAAACTGTTAATTAACATTAAGGGATGTGCCATTTCCTCCACCTGTCCATAGATGGAGAAATATTTCTTGGGTTTCAGATTGATTTGAAGAGACTGAGCATAAAATTTATTTCAAAATGATTGTATCCTTTACTTTCTACATTTACATGGGTCAAGGATCTTTTACATCAGAGATGAAACTCCTGAAATTCACCATTGGTTCATTCCTTATGATAAAAGAAAAATTCAGATATAATTAGCTTCATCTTTAGTTTAATTTTGATTAGTCGGGCAGTCTGTTCTTCTAGAAATGGATTATTTTCTGGTATGTGTATCCTGTATTTGTCAGTGTAACTTTTCACATTTATCAATTTATGATTTCAGTATTATTTTTGTGATATTCAGATAAACCCAGATGAGGTTCGAAAATTTAATTAGCTTATATTAAGATCCCTCTCTTGTTCTTGCTCTCTTGCTGTCTGTTTCTCTTGTACTGTTTTTCACTCACTTTTTCACTCTACTTTTCTTCTACTTGACTATGATACTGTCAATGGGCCCTTTGTAGCTGGCAAGATGGTTTAAGCAAATATAAATCCCCCAAGTTATGTGTCACAGTTATACAGCTTAATGATATTAAATCAAAGTATGATTGAATATGCTCTGCCATACCTACCTTATTGCCTACTTTATATGGACATTTCAAACATGTCACATTATTCTTCAAGATTGCAGTACTTAAGCTGCACACAGGTAAGGTGGAAATATAAGGAAGATTATAACAGAAATTGCATAGACCTGACCTATGAAGTTCCCTGGGCCTCTGAAGGTATTCATTTCATTAGCCACAACTGAATTGTTCCTTTGTAGGTGTTCGTACAAACATTAAGCCAAACAGAGGAAGAAGTTTATATAGAGTATGCCCTCCTAAAGAATACACAATCTGAGTCACCTTTATGTCTGACGTTGGCTACCTGTTGGAGCAGAGCATGCATTAATGTTTACACGGCACACAGCATATAAGGCTGTCTTATCTGATGATCAGTAATGTGTCATGGCGACAAGGACTCTTTACTATTGTCTGCCCTATATAAAGTAATACCTGTGGTGTGATAATGCTTATTACCATCTGCCTGTGTTTAGAAAAAAATGCTGATTTGGGTGTATGTGAATCGATGAATTTTTATACTCTGCCCATTTGCACCTCTGTATTATGATCACTTTGGGTAGTTTGAGGACCTTGGGCCTGTTGCAACACCATTTTACTTGACTTAAGCCCAGTTGGGGGCCTAAATACCATGATTACAATTATGACGTCATAATGGTTACCATGGTGACACTCAGATGCTCCTGGGCTTAAGTCATCTACATGACTTAAGTCACCTTATTGCAACACACCCCTTATCTGTATAAAGCAAGCAACAGTTTTTAAGGCAAAATCTTTGTCCTGTTGGTGTCCATAATTGGGAGGTTGCCATGTGTATAAACATCTTTTCATCTTTGGAACTTTTCATCTCTTGAACTTTAATATTATGCAGTTTTCTTGCATAAAATGTTTCAAAATATTAAAAAAGATTAAAAAGTCTAATCAGTATGCCATTTATGGTATATAAGATCATTTTTAAAATCACTCCGTCCACAGGTTAAATGTTCAACATCAGTCAGTAATAAGTGAACAAAATGTTCAACATCAGTCAGTAATAAGTGAACAAAATGTTCAACATCAGTCAGTATTAAGTGAACAAAATGTTCAACATCAGTCAGTAATAAGTGAACAAAATGTTCAACATCAGTCAGTATTAAGTGAACCAGCAGTATTAGTCTGCATTAGTACAATACCTCACTACCTACTTGTATGTCTAATAGTAGATCTTAATATATGACCCTTTCAGAACAATTCAACACCCAGCTTTAGATGGTCCAAGTAAGATGAGAAATATACCTTTGCAATAAAAGCTGGCTTTCTCAAAGTGTATGTTTATTAAGTGAGCAGGAAAACTACTGTTTTCAGATATCTTTAATCAACATCGGAAATGATGGAGATCTGGAAGATACAATGATTAAACAGGGTTAAATCTAAATGTAAATGAACAGTGTGTGGTTATACTAAATCTAAATGACTGCTAATAGGTAAAGTAAGCTATGTTTTGTATGGTTATACTTAATGTAAATAACTACTAATAGGAAAAGTAAGCTATGCAGGTGATCTTCTGATGAATCCTCTAATATAATGAATTAGCACCTGAAATAATATTGACAATGCCTTTGCAATAACACATAAATTCATAATGAAGTTAGCAACTCCATTGAAATCTGACAGTGTTTAAGGCACTAAGGAATAATGAAATAAGCACCTTTCTAGAAAGTGAATATGTGAATGAGGCATGAGTTATATTGAAATTATCATTTTCAATAAAAAAACTCAAAGTGTCTGAGGGATTAAATGATAAAGAACTGAGCAACTGATCTGAAATGAAGTTTCAGGCACCAAGATATAATGATGTTGGCAGTTGGCACTTACCCTTTAATTGAGTATCCAAGGCACTACATTATATTGGTATTGGTCAATGCCCTTACACTTATAATATCAAAGGAGATAATTTAGATAATTAACTTGTTACCTACAGAACTAGCAATATCTGGACATGAGGCACAATGGGCTTGATAGTTTTACAGATCTTTAGTATTTCCTCACATCATAATGATCATACTAATCCCCAAACCTGGGCATTGTCTCTATTAACAACAAATGAACCACATAGCTCTTCAGAAGGCCCAAATGTCCAACATATTCCTGATTTTATTGTCAGGATGGACTTAATTTGTGATTTATAGGTCCAACATTTGATTTATGAAATTTACAGAAATCCTAAGAACTACATGCAGTCCTTTTATCATATATCTTTTTAATTGTCACCAACATGGTTCCATTAAGTTCACAGTTTGTAGCTTTTATAAAGATGTTCTGCCTTCAAATTGCCTTCATGTTAATATTCCTGTTGCTTGTAATGCCCAGACCAGTGTTTACCAGGTGTACATAAATATCAAACCAAATTCCTGGAGATCTTTGATCAGAAGCAGGAACTTTGCAGGTTATAACCGCCCATCTGTACATGTACTGCTTGTGGAGTCGTGGTGTACAGGGAGTCCGCAGTACCTGGCTAGGGTGGGCCGAATAAAAATACTTTCCGAGGGTGCAGTGCCTGGACCGATGTCTGACCCGACAGGAAATGGTGTCTCATTCAGCGTGAACCTTCCTGATAACACACTTGACACGTCATGTGATTAATATCCATACCCTGCATGTACACATTGTGAGGCATTCACTCTTGAAGTATTCTGAACTTCCTTTTACTGCCAGATTACAAAGTGGCCCAGTAGTTATTAAGGTGTTGGACTTCAATTTCAATACCTGGTAGTGCTTTAAGGCAAATAAATTAAGGCGCCTACTTCAATACCTAGCAGAGCTTCAATGGCAAATAAGTTAAGGCACCTACTTCAAAACCTGGCAGAGATTCAAAGATGAATAAATTGAAAACTGAAGAGAAATATGTGTCAATATCATGTAAACAGTTTTATTTCTTGCACTCTATTCCAAGTCTTGTCCATAGAAAGCTATTTCAGCAGTTTTCACTATTAATTTCATTCTTATGATATGGTTCATCCTCATTAAAAAATTTCTTCTTACCCTATATCAGTTAAACAAGATATAAAAACTTGATTCACGTTCAAAATCCACTTTGACATAGGCAAGAACTGGTAGGAACCTCCGCTTTCTAAGGGTAACCATTCATGCTCAACCCCTATCTCACACTCCTCCCTTTCTTCATCCTCATTTGATGGACAGTGCAGCATGTAATCTAATAACCTGGTCAGTTAATGAAAAAGAAAGAAATATCACTATTTTTATATTTACAAAAACTGACAAATCTTTACTGTGTTACTCTGATATAATTTCGCTCTCTCTCTCATTATTATGACAGAATCTCGCCAGATGCTTTTGAAAATCTTTTTGAGTCTACAGGGGATTCAGCAAAATCATAATTACCTCTGTGTCATACATACACTTTAATATAGATATCTTGTATTTGATTAATTTCTTTTGTGAACATTTGTGTTTTCTTTGTAACCATATAGAATTTAAATTGTTCTAAAGTGATAATAAGTTTTATTTCATTGAGTTTTTTCTTGAAAAATTTTTTTTTGCCAGATATATTTTTTAACCTATTCCTACAAGACCTTGATAGTAATAATATGATGATGATCACAGAAAAAACCTGAAATGAAACTTTTATATAGGAAAAAGCACTAACAGAATTTCAATATGGGAATTTTTTAAAGTGTACCCACTTTATAATGCTCTAAAGTATATGTTAAATAAAATATAAAAAATAAGGGGACAAAGAACCCACCAGAGAAGCAAATATCTGTGTCAATGTGTTAACAGTTTCGTTTACTGTATGTTATCATTGTTGTGCACTATATAGAGTTCTTCGAGTCAAAGGTCAAGAATAAATGTGATATTTTGCTGTTAATTGTTCCAGGCTCAAAATGGACAAAAAGCTAGTGAGTCTGCAAGAAGATGAAGACACGGATGCCATGGAAACCCTGCTGAAGGATACCACTGAGCAGGAGGTGAAAGCAACACTTAATTGAAATCTGAGAAATTAACAGTTTTCCTTAATCAACAATGAACCAATTACCAGTAACTAACCCTCAAAAAGTTTATTAACATATATGTAAATAAATGCTCTTTGTAAACATTCACATAAAAAAACAATAAATATCAAATATTTTTAGTCCCCCGCCTCAAGGAGGGAGGACTACTGAAATGATACACGTCTGTCTGTCCATCCATCCCTACCAATCACTGATGTCACACTTTTGTAGTTAAAGGGACACAATCAGGAGCAATATTATTCCTGTTCTTTCACACTATCAGTTCAGTTTTGCCTTATGCAAATGTTTTCCAGAAAAACCATCCTAGCACACAGTCTCATTTCCTGGCATACAACTGTTTAAATCCTTGTAATAGCCCTGCATGTTGACAAACAGTCTGTCTACCATAACAAGGCTGACTGACGGGAGGTCCGATTCAGAGGGGCAACACATGATGTTTCAGCCAGTATTAGAATTGTATTACATTTTTTGGACCAAGTCAGTCAGGGCATCTCCTGATTGGCACAAGTTGTGGCTCAATGCAGCACATGGCCCAACACACCTGTGTTTATGTTGACACCTGCGATCACACCCGCTTCACTGTTTTTAACACTCATTTACAGGAGTAATCAAACGGTTTCAAGGCAATATTTTGGCAGGTACAGATTTCTTTAAAAGGGAAGAAGCTATTTTTTGTGTTAACTCAGCATGATTTTTATGGTGATTTGGCCCCTTTAAACATATGGGGGCGGGGGATGTTTTGTGCCTCTAAGCCCTTGTTCTAAGTAGAATTATGAAAGTATAAAGGGAAACCTGTTCCATGTATAAGATGAAGATTAATGTCTGTTCAGCTGGTGTTTAGTGTTTACTTACATATACCAGGTACATGTGAACTTAAATTATCAAGCATTTTGACACGTCTTAAGAACTGCTCCTTATGCCATCAATAAATTGTGTCGGTGCACACATCCATTTCATAGTAGGTGATCACAAGAAATTGGCATTTTGAAATGTTAATTGCGTTTGAGAATCATACCTGTTTCATGATGCCCTGGAGGCCAGTGTACAGTGAACACTAAAACCTGACATGCCGAGCTATTGTGACGGTATGTACACATGTCACGACATAGTAAATCTTACACTGACACCTATTGTGTGGAGAGGGAAACTAATAATTACAGGTAATATCATATTAATGCTATTAAATTATTCATAATTGCCTTCATCTGAGGTTCAGGTATTCAGAGGAAACTTGCAGGTACTCATGAGGTTTGGGCGAATTTACTGTGTGGGTTCACTGATAAAAAGACATGCCTTTAATGTTCTCAGATTTCTTATTCATCAGGCTTGTTTAATTATTGAGGTTTTTGTTTAATTATTCAGGTTATGTGAGCTCTGGGCTGTTTTTATATGTGACACCTGCCAGTGTCACAGAAGAATTTTGCCTCTTAGAATTATGCAGTCACTTTTTATACATGTCAATTAACACATCAAGCCAGTTATGTGAGAGTAATAAATGTTCTTTGATATTAATCAGGGACATCGTATCTGATTGCTGAGGAATGGCAGACATCGTACAGCCTCTTTTTGAACATATGTATAACAATAACGACCGGTATGAATGGATACAGTGTGAGATATCACAGGTTCATATCATTTACACTGGGAGGAGAATAATTGTACATTTCCTCCCATCTGGAAATAAAGAAAAGGCTTCCGTTGGATTCATAGCATGTTTGATTTAAATCCTTATATGCACTGACATCAGTCTTTGAAATAATCTCTTTACACTGGGTATTCAACATTTTAAACTGATTTATTAAAGTGTGGTTCTTTCTCCCTCTTTTAACCTTATCTATTTTAACACTCTTTAATTACTATCCTGTGTGTAAAAAATTGAAAATTCTTCCCAATTTCATTAAGTTAAAATTGCAAAATTATACACAAGCAAATCAAATAAAGGGAAATATAGAAAATATCTAGCAAATTAGCTTGTGCTCAAGTTGCAATTGTTTATCCCTAATGAGATATGGAATTTTGCTGAGGTTATTGAAGCTATGTATGAGTAAAATGATGATTAATATTACTGATGGTATACCCATACTTTTGACCTGGGACATTCAGGATTTAATGTGTATGCAAAATGGCCGGCCCCATGAGTGGTTTCGAGAAAATGGGAGGAACAAACCTGTCAGGGTTCGAATAAGGGCATGGGGATGCGACATGAAAGTACTCTGGAGAACTGCATTCAGGCAAGAATCTCTCTGCGGAGAGAGATTGTATAACACTTTTTGGGGCCACAGCCAAATCCTCAAATTATAGTAGGATTTTCCTTGCACTTACTGTGATGGTCATTTTACCAGATCTTCTTTTTCTCAGGGCATCAGGAGAGTGAACAGAAAAGTCTGGGTGAGGCTTTTAATAGACATGTTGCTTATAATAGAGAATTTACAGTATTAACCTTATGAATTTAAGTGTCCCTAAAATATACTTGGTATTGAAAGCACTTAACCATGGCCCGTTAGTCCCAGCATTAATATTTAGTTTAAGAAACCCTTTGTGGCTGGAAGAAAGTCAGCACAAATACTTGATAGGTGAACACTCACCAAGATCAATGTTCCCTAAAATCTGCAAAATGGAGGCAATGAGTGATGTTTATTGAAAACTGCTCTGGTATGAAGATAATGATTTGATGATGGCCCATTATTTTTAAAATTAACAGCCCCTGGACAAGTTATTTGTAGATAATGCCCCCAAACACCCAAGAGACAACCTTCTAAAACCACTGATTGTTAGGATTTTGCTGGGGGGGAAACAAGTCCAGGTGTTAGAGAAGGACAATGATTGGTCCCCTGTGGGGATCATTCCTAATATGTTCTCTCAGGAAATAGGGTAACACAACAGATGTGTCATTAGTGGAAATATATGCATTGGATCTCTGGCATGGATGCCCATAGACAAAGGAGGCATCAGGCAGATTTGGGGCAACAGAAGGGTAGGGTGGGGATAATAACAACCAAGACTAATGTGCAGGAATTTGTGTACTCTTGTGAAGTTTCCTCAAGATGTGTGATAGTCAGCTGCCAAAGTGATAATGAATATGTAATCTATGCATTCTAGTAGTGTTCCATGCGTGAACATTTATCTGTGGAATGAAGACAATAACCCATCTTTATTGAAAACCACTTCTTAATCTTTGAAACATTTTAAAAATAAAAATGAAATATAAATATGTGACATTTTGTTTTGAACATTTTATCTTAATAGTATCCTGATACAATAAGTATGGATGGAACCATAAATTTCTGACTGTTGAATAAATGTATCCAGTTTAAAATTGCATCTTTACCATAACAATGACTTTTTTAAAATGTAGGAGGATTTCCCCATGGTGATGACTGCAAAGGAATAAAACCTTTACATAAATAAGAGTTGAAGTTTAAATATAAATATGCTATTGTGAGTCAGATGGTAAAAAAATTATCTTTGAATTGAGAATTGAATAAATAGGCCACCTTGGCCTATATCCCATGCTACAATATATATTATGATACATGACATACTTCGCTCAAAATATAAGAGACCATACAAAACACATAAGGTTTGTAATTGTTCAGATTCTAAGCCATGGTTCTTCCTTATTCATAGAAATATAACCATATTCCCTATTAAATTATTTACAAAATGGTAAATAAGTACTTATTTCCAAACAATCATTTTATCAGATGCCATTCACCTCGTATCTTACTTATGACATTTCACTTCAATAACTTTATTGTTTAATGTCTGATATTGCATCACATCAACTGTAAAGAATATTGTAACTGCACTTATGTAGAGACATCTGATATTGATATGACGTGACATTGTATTGTGATGTATTGGTGCTCTGATGTGTCATCACAGTTCCATCCTTTAAACTGCACAGCCTGATATAACTTACGTACAATTAAACATGACATGACATAAACCTGGAATGTAGGAAGTTACAACAACTAAACCGTACAAACTTTGTGGATAGTCCATAAAAGCCTGAGTGATTTATAGTTTTATATTTTCCTGACTTTTAATACTTAACATCTCTCTGGTCTTAGATTTTCTTTGTCCCCGTCCAGTGAGACCTGAGCTATGACTCGAGTCATGTATCTGGACATAAACTTTATATGCTTGTCTTATTTGTTTGTAAAGATCAGTCAGAGTGGATGTCTTTGATCTTATTCACCAATGAACATTCCCCATGTTAACCTTTGACCCTGAACAGGTCTTTTCTAGTCATGGCCATGTCACAGTGTGACCTTTTATTACTCGTCATGAAAGCTGTATATTATTTTATAAACCTTTGATGTGGCTGAGATTCTCCACACTGTAGACAAGCTGCCTGACTGGGGAATTGCTTTACTTTCTCATAAGGTAATAAAGCCCTGCTCTGCATTCATTGCAAGTGCAGTGAACAAGAATTTATACATAGTAAAATAACCATAGTACATATTTGCATTTCAAATCTTTTATATATATATATATGTGTCAGAGACGAGATTGAAATCCAGGCGGATTTTAAATTCGCCTAGACGAGATTGCGATTTTGATCTCGCCTAGGCGAGATTGCAATTGTGATCTCGGCTAGACGGATTTTAAACTCGCCTAGACGAGATCAAGATCGCAATCTCGCCTAGGTGAGATTAAAATCCATCATGGAGCAGGCCAGGATTTTAGTCTCGCCTAGGCGAGTTTAAAATCTGTCTGGTGTCATCCAGGCGAGTTTAAAATCTGCCTGATATCACTTGGGCGAGTTTAAAATCTGCCTAGGCGAGATTAAAATAGTGATCTGATCTAATTTCCCAATAAATTATGCATTGTATTGACTTAGGAAAGATGTTTTCAGTCAGATTTTCAATATTTTAACACTGAATGGTTATGTATAGTTCACAGGTAATATATTTATTAATATTTACAGAATATTATATTATTAATGTTATAATTAACATTAATTTTGGAAATGGAATATTTTATATTATATATTTTTTATTAATATGGTTATGTATAGTTCACAAGTGATATATATTTAATAATATTTACAGAATATTATAATATTTATATAATAATTAACATTAATTTTTTTATTTTATATTTTTATTTATAAACTAGGTAATAAGAAACTTACATTGGTATTGTATATGGCATATTCAAATGATATATGATGTGGGCTGATGCATAATAATTTTGTTGTCAATATTAATTTGAAGGGAAACTGGTATTAGTAATATTAGTAATGTAGTATTTTAAAAAGACAAAAGGAACAAAGCTCATTTATTTTTTATCAATATAATTCAATGCATGTTCACATGCATAAATGATCTATTACTCTATGAATCTAGAAATCATATTTTTTCTGATATGATATAATACTGTCCAAAAATAGACAGTTATCTTGTAACACAGTCTACATAAATATTGAAGCTTCACAAAATGCCTCACAAAACATTAAAAAAAAGATCAAAAGAATATTATAAACATTATAAGAAAAGACTAAATAAGACAAAGAAATATTCACATGCATACATCTGTGTATCAACTTTTACCTTTTGTCATATGATGTTTAATTACCAAAAAAAAAAGGATGGTGTATCAAAGTCCATCAAAAATACTGATACCCTGCATATTTTGTACCATAAGTGTACATGTTTTGACTGTTGAGTGTTGAATACCTGGGTGAAAAGAAACATTTGAACTAGATCAACCAACTAATTTGTTCTGTTTGTCCTAGCTGTAAGAATTATCAAATAGGATGATTGTTTATGTTAATGTGTAATATACTCATTAAATAGTGAAGTGATAGCTGTCTAGACTAATCTATCTATCTGTATATCTATCTATCTATGATTGATTTAATATGCAAGTGTATGACTTTTTCCCCCAGATTTGCTCTTCATAATATCTCATAAGTGTGCTTCAATATACCTCTTGTTACTCTCTAATTGCCATATATTTAAATACAATTACAAATTATTTTTTTTGTAAAAATTATTAGTGATATTTACAATCACAAGGTTGTTAAGAAAACTGGAGAAAAAAAAATAAAGATTAATTAATGTTTAGCCAATAATTGGTATGATAAGGATGCTGTAGACCACATGAAACACATCAAAGGTGCAAATAATAATCAATTTCATAATTCTGTTTCCAAAATTAATGTTAATTTTCACATGAATAATTATTACATCACTGTAAAAAAGTTAATTATTACATTAATACTATAATATTCTGTAAATATTTATAAATATATTACTTGTGAACTATACATAACCATTCAGTGTTAAAATATTGAAAATCTGACTGAAAACATCTTTCTCAAGTCAATTACAATGCATAATTTATTGGGAAATTAGATCAGATCACTATTTTAATCTCGCCTAGGCAGATTTTAAACTCGCCCAAGTGATATCAGGCAGATTTTAAACTCGCCTGGATGACACCAGACAGATTTTAAACTCGCCTAGGCAAGATTAAAATCCTGGCCTGCTCCATGATGGATTTTAATCTCGCCTAGGCGAGATTGCGATTGTGATCTCGTCTAGGCGAGTTTAAAATCCGTCTAGCCGAGATCACAATTGCAATCTTGCCTAGGCGAGATCACAATCGCAATCTCGTCTAGGCGAATTTAAAATCTGCTTGGATTTTAATCTCGTCTCTGACATATATATAAATATATATATATATATGTCAAGGCCTAGATTGCGATCTGGACGGATCTTAGATCTGTCCAGCCCAAATTGCGATCGCAGTTCAGGCCAGCCCAAACTGCGATCGCAATCCAGGCTGGCCAGATCTTAGATCCATCCAGCCTATATTGCGATCGCAGTTTAGTCCGGCCCAGATTGCGATCTTGTCTTTCTTGCTTCAGGATCGCAATCTGGACTGGACAGATCTAAGATCTGTCCAGTCAAGATTGCGATCCTAAACTTGACCAGCCCATATGGGGATCCATGCGATCCAAGTGTTTCAGCTTGTTAATTTATAGTTATTTTAAAATTAAAAAAAAAAATATGTCAAAATTTAAAAATTTTACTCAGACAAGTAGGATTCTCTGGATTCTCAAGAACTTTGTTTTGCTGAAACTGAATAAATACCAGGCATGATAAGAATACTTTGCAAATATATTTGAATGCGAATATGAATATATGTACTCCATAATTTCATGCATAAAAATAGGAATACAGGTATAAATGAAAGTATTTGAATACAAATGCAAATACTTTCAAAATGTAATCATGAATGTATTCATGAATATATTCTATAATATTATTTTAATAATCATTTATTTCAATTATATTATTAAAAGATCTTTTCATATGATGCTGTTATTATTTTTAATTTAAATTATATTTGAAACAATATTTGTTATTAATTTATAATAAATAGTTATATTATTTAAGTTTTATTCTTGGGTAGGAATAACCAGTAATTATTAAATAAAAGTTCTCATTTGTAAAAATCAGGATTACCATGACTGATAATGGACAGGTTTTTTTTCCAAATAATTCTACTGCAATGTAGATAAAGTTATATGGCCAAGTCAAAACCTTTGTGAAAACAGCACACCATTTCCAACTGTAAATGATATAAATGACATCAATCCTCTTCCCTGTCTCCAAGGATATTATCATAATCTTACATAACTTGAGTTAAACACCATCAGCTCATAATACAGCTTATATTACCACACAAAACCTGCACTTGCCTACCTCTTCTTCCAAATCATATTTTGTGAGCATATAAAACCCATGGGTTCCTTGTTATCTTTTTTCAACAACCATGCAATACTAAATGAGTCGGTGAAACATCCCATGTTTCACTCCTGTGATATGAAGGAGTGAAAATTGCCTTTCTGTATTATAATTGTATTTATTATGGGAAAATGGTACAATGCAATACCAAATGAGATGGTAAAACAACCAATGTTTCACTCCTGTGATTGTAAAAGCATGGATCGCAATATGGGCTGGTCAAGTTTAGGATTGCAATCTCAGCTGGACTGATCTTAGATCTGTCCAGACCAGATTGAAATCCTGAAGCAAGAAAGACAGGATCGCAGTCTGGGCCGGACTAAACTGCGATCGCAATATAGGCTGGACGGATCTAAGATCTGGCCAGCCTGGATTGCGATCGCAGTTTGGGCAGGCCTGAACTGCGATTGCAATTTGGGCTGGACAGATCTAAGATCCGTCCAGATCGCGATCTGGGCCTTGACATATTTATATATATATATATATATATATATATATATATATATATATATATATATATATATATATATATATGTCAAGGCACAGATTAGAATCTGGCCCAATTTAAAACAGGACCTTTGATCTGGGCCGGTCCAGATTACAATCCTGTAATATAGCCATAGTACATATTTGCACTTCAAATCTTATATATATATATATATATATATATATATATATATATATATATATATATATATATATATATATATATATATATAACATCCATCCAACTTGGCAAAATAAATAATAAAAAATGTCTTAGAAACAACAGCTTAATTGAGTCCTTGCTTTGTTCATTTGAATTTAAATTATTCATAAATTATTTACATGATACATATTATACAAAAACTGAGCAGAGTAGCTACTTCCACTAAAGCAAACAGTTCCACTGGATTTGCTCCTTTATCTAGATCTGCACCAAACTAAATTTGGAGACTTTAAATTTGGCTCAGTAGTGTTTGTGTATGCATGCTGACAGACTAACAAGCCAAAAGACAAACATCCAAGAAAACAAAGCCTCCTGGCAAAGGTAAAATTAAGTTATTGTTTTAAGTAATAATTTTTATCCCGGCACAAAAAAATGAAGGACACCCATCATTTCAGAGATTTTCCCTGTTTCTGTAGGGTTTATTACATGTTTGGGGTTGGCAGATATGCACCATTTTGTTTTACAATTTAGAAAAATTCTGTTTTATCCAGGTGTGCAACCTGATTGACTTGAGAGCAGTGAAAGGCAAAGGGGACCCTGTAGCACTTGTTAGAGCATTACTACAAGGTAGGAATTGTATCAGTTTCAGTGTGTAATGTAAAATAGTAGGAACTGTACCAATTACAGTATCTTATACTAA
Organism: Sipunculus nudus; assembly: GCA_026874595.1. NCBI lineage: Eukaryota > Metazoa > Annelida > Sipuncula > Golfingiida > Sipunculidae > Sipunculus > Sipunculus nudus. The sequence continues at coordinate 43,813,975 of CM049306.1, read as the reverse complement.
GGTCAGGAGTGTACTAATTACAGTTTGTAATGCAGCAGGGTTGATATTGTACCAGTTACATTATGTAATGTCCTAGGAATAAAGTGCACCAATTACAGAATGTAATGTACCAAATACCAAGGTAGGAAGAATACCAGTTACAGTATGTAATAAACCAAGAAAGCCAGTGTGTCAGTGAATGTACACTGGACAATTTACCAGAGGGATAAAGTATCAAGTATGATACTGGTATGTAGTATAAGTGAAATAGATGTATTTGAAGCATCTGAGAATAGTTTTACAATTCCTCCGAGTGTCTGAGAACAGTTTTATCAGTACCTTCATATGCTGAGATACAAGATAATGACTACCATAGTACTGCAAATACTGTAACTGAAACAATAGCAGCTTCAGCTTTACATTATATGACCTGTCTGCTGATGTATCTTTACAGGTTCTCCGTGCATCAATGTTGATGGCATCTACAGACGTTTGTGGGTGTACAGGCGCTGTATTGCTCTTTTACAAGCAGGTGATCTCCACTCGAAGACTGCCTCACAGATAGTCAGCCTTCTCATGCTTGAGGTAGGTCTCAGTAATGAAGTTTGGACCCTCTCCCTGTCACAAAACTACAATCACTGGGATCCCAGTGGTGTGCAACCAGGCACACTTCACAGATAGGTGCAAATGTACTTGTCCAGATCGTGAATACACCTTGAAAAAATAAAGAACGGTTAACTGCTGTATAAGTTAAAACAATATTTCATGAAGCGTCACAGTAATTATAATTTTATGCTCCTATCACTTTATAAGATAATTGCTCCCTCTGTCTGAATTATAATGTATAGCTGACCTAGGGCTAAATTGTACCAGTTTCTTTATTTTTGTTCATTATAAACTGTACAGATGTTTTTTTGGCCTGCCAATATAGGGTTTACATTTGGGAAGAAAATGAATGCTTTGGTATATTTTGGTTTGGTAGGTGGACAAACCTTCTAATACTCACAACAAGTATCAGAATGGTTTGTGTTAATTCTGTTTTGATTTGCTCACCCTTTTGCCAGCATCACAGGATAGGTGGCTGCAGTTTTTGTAAGCCAGATAGCCTATACAGGGTACTGTCACATTTACAATGTCCCCACCCATCTTGTTCAATTGTGAAATACTATGTGAACTAGAATTACATTCAGCAGAACATATACCTCGTACTTAGGTACTATACTGTGGCTTTAGTTCTTGTGAAAACATATATTTCCATACAGACACTTATCCAGTATGGCTCTGCTGATTTTGTTTAGACTCATAATTATGTACACTGATATTGTTTCTTACATATATAATTGAGATATGTTAATCTTTTTAATCTTAGGGCAGAAAGAGGAAAAAGCGTAATTAACTATTATGGAAATAATAGCGTAACTTATGACATTTTCCTGTAAACAATTTAAAACCATTTTATGAGTAACAAGTCTACTCTATAGCGACATCGTGCCACTAATCTGTGAAATGGGCATATCAGGGATTAGTGATGACGTCATAATAGACGTGACGTTCTAAAGAGGCGCCCATATTCATGGGACCAATAATCAAGAGCTGCCGACCCCTGTTTACAGCGAGACTTGTATTCTTCACGTGCACGCGCTTCACTGTTACGTCACATTACTTTATACAAGGAGGATCAACAATGGCCACTTATTAGGGACGCCATGAACCAAGGATATATATGAGATATGTCAACCAGGCCGTAAAGTGAATAATACTTATATTTTGAGTAGGTAAGGTACCAAAAATTACGCTTTTGCCTTTTTATGCCATTGGTGCAAATTTTGATTTGCAAGTTTGTCTTATGTAGAGATAAACGCGAAAAAACAGGTGGACATGGGTGCTGGAACGGACTATAGTCAAGAAGACAAAATTTATTACATACTACCCAATTACAGGCTAATTCAATAATATGCTTCATTTCTTGAAATGCAGTATGAACAATATGAACAACACAAAGTTAATCCAGTTTCACTAATGCCTTACTTAATGAATGGAAAATTTGTAGTATTAACACAAAATATTATTTTCTTGAAGGAAATAAGACAAGAGCACCATAGAGGTTAGTTTGAAATGATATTATCTAGAGGAAGCCTGTTTATCAGGTCTGAGAGAGATGTTAAATTATTATGTCTGGGTTTCTCAAAGAACTGTTGAACTCCAACGTTAGCTACTGGTAGTTGAGGAGTCTGTGTTCAATCACCCTCTAAGTCACATTATCTGTCTGCCATCATAGTAATTAAGATACAACACGTCAGGCTCTCTTACAGTCCCATAGTAGATACCAATTTGATAAGCATGTAAAACTGAATCCTAGACATATGATATTATCATCAGTGCTTGCTTTATCTTGATCTACATATGAAACCGTCCTGTAATACGCTGTACAGTGACTAAAGGTCATAAACTCACCGGAGGACTACACAAAAATGATATTTGATTTGTGATTTATTTGAACATTCACAGCTGTTTAACAGGAATGCATTTATTCAGCAGGGCTAAGATAAATCTGCTTCCTGCACTGAATGAAATATAAACTGTATTTTTAGTAATGGTTTATATTCAAGTCATCATAAGAGGTATTTCCTCTGAGACACTTTTGACTTTTCCAGTTTTTTTTTCAGAAAAATAATGACCTTAGAATATTTAAACTCTTTTGGTTATTGTTGTTCCTGATACAATACACAGGGTGATACATACAGAGCATATTGTTTTGTGGCTAAGTTAATAGTTAGTTTAGATTCCAAGCAAATTTTCTTCCTTGTTTACAGGAATATAGCAAAACTTCCCTACATAAAATCTGTCTGCAAATCATACATAATAATTATTTGCAAACTTTGGAATCTTTCAACTGATTAATTTCTGTTAAATAAGGGTTCAGATTACGTCCTATACCAAGCTGAGAATCTATAATTAAATTTCAGACATTGTTTTCTGTAAGATGATCAGTTAATGCAAAGTATTGATACAGAGACATCTATTGATACCTGTACTACATTTTATTTTGTATCATACTTTGTAATGTATTGTGCACTTGTGTATTCTCACAGTCCAGATACATGGCCATGGTTTGGTATAGATCTATGCAGCTAGAGCCAAGTTTTCTCCAGTACTGTGCAAGGAAACTTACAAAATTTAATAACCTGGCGATAAAGCGCGACAAGCTACTATAAAGATTTGTGGCAGTAGATACCAAGTTTGTTAACCCAATTATAAAAAAGTCCTGAAAAATATTTTGGCACTTTGTCTATACTGTTATCTTCCAAACTTACAAAATCTGAAAATGCCAAATGCTTAAGTCAGATTTTGTATTTTAATTGTACATAATTTAAATGTTTTGTTTTTAAAAGAAGTAATAATGAAAACAAGAGCACTGTATTAAAAATAGTATAGAAGGAAAAAAACTGAGCAAGACTGTGATGGATGTTGACTGAACTCACCATAACTATTTACCATAGATTAGTTTGCCCGAGTTGGATTATAGGTAAAATGCATACATATTTAATGAGGTCAAAGGTCACCAGGCTACTTTGTGGTGTCGCCACTATAACTTACCTGGAAAATGATGGATTTTGATTAAATCAGTATAAGATGGGTGTACTATGCACCCTTGCAGTGCTCTTGCTTTAATAAAAAAATAATCAATCAAGGATTTAATCAAATTGACTTAACCTTTATTTCCTTCTTTTTAAGCTGAACCTTTTTCGTCTTTTTCTCAGTAAATAAGACCCAGGATCTAATATTTCTGTGATGTTATACAGTTCATTAAAAATAGATATTGGGCACTTGACAGTTTTTTCTGTGTGCAATAAGACAAAGTATATTTCAACATGTTCAAAATATCCTTTTGTGTGTGACTCTGTGTACTCATATCAGAGGCATATAGATATTCATATATATGTGATATTTTGGGATATATATAGATATGCAATGTGTGCATATCTTTTCTAAGTCTTTGTTACATTTTAGGATTTCTACCTTAGATAAAACAAACAAACAGCAAGTTTTAAGTTTAAAATCAGCAAATGGCCAAAAGCTCTGTCTGAATTTTGAATGGTTGTTATTATTAAGCCGAAACATATATACTGCCAGTCCTTAGGTTAAACATAATAATGAAAGTATTATACAATTGCAGCTGCTACTACCAAAACACTTCCTCTCATGTCAGTTGATGTTTATCTCTTTAGCACTTCATGATTACTTGACTGCCATGTTATGAAAATTAGACATATCTGCCAAAGGCTGGATAGCAGCCAAACATCTACATCATTCAGGCTCCAGTGACCAAATGAGGATTCTTCCTGCCCTGACCACTGGTACAGCCTCATTTCAGTGTTAATGGGTCAGTCCACATAATGAAAGAGGGGTGGTAGGCACCTCTGATGTCTTTCAACAAAATGGAGGGCATGAATAGAGATGTTGTTAATTTTACTATTTTTTTTTGCTCTTTAATTTTTTTCAAAGCAGGCAGTTCTTTATTAATGGTGAACTTCCTCTTTTTGGGTCATTTACCTATTGCAGGCCTGAACCACTTTCTTCACTCTCTTTGTTGGGTGGTTCCATCAGGTGATGGTGAGAGCTTCACCTGTCTGTGCATCTAAACCACAACTACTTGTGTCATTATAGAGAGTGGACAATTACAAAGTTACACATATAACATACAAAGAGACAAACCACAGAGAAGGAAATCTTGTAGGACTGCATTTCTTAATGTTCATCCTTTGCGGTTTATGTTTTATTTTTGGGATAAAAGGGATTGATGAAAATAGGAAATGCCAGATATAGAAAGAGTATAATGGTGGAAATCCTGCTTCAGATGGAGAAGAGCTTTATAATTTGATAGGTTACCAGTCAGTGACAGTTATACTGTTCAGTTTTTATACATTTTCTTCTACGCTGTTTCACACTATACTTTTGTTGCCTTTTTGTTTGCGAGGGTTTCAAATTCATGATGTTTGTGAGAGGGGAATCAGCATGAAAATAAAACCATAGTAAATAAGAGGTCATATCATTGAAGGCAAGTCTAAAAATAGATATTGCATGTTCAAACATTGCTATAGTAAATGACATCAGATCCTCTAAATTATCTGTTACTGATAAACAATAATATCATCTCGTTTGATCTTCCCTTTGATCCCTGTCAAAAGATTAAGATTTTGCACACATATTATTTGATATGATTAATTCACATAATAATGGTTATACCCTCTGTATAGGTCTTTATGAATTGTGAGATCATGAAAATGGAACCTTCACTAAACAGTGGAAAAGTGAAAATCGTAAAATTTTAACCCCGCTAATATGAAGCCAACCTCAGCATATGCATATCCATCACATTATGATGAAGTAAAAGTAATAGATGAATAAAATATTGAAGGTTTATTGTCTGATATAATGACAAATGTCAGCCTGATCCAACTTTACACTTTTCCCTTCCTGTTTTTTTGGGTGTGTTCATTCTTGTAATTATACTCAGCCCCCTGGGGAGTTACAACCTAAGCAGTCACATCAGGCGCTAGTAGGTTATTCATTCTACATATGCCTACGACTAAATTTTACTGTTTTGTTTAAGTTGTGTACCCTCTGCCCTAGAAATGGTGAGGCACCATAAAATATATTCAAAAACATTCAGGAATTTATTTGTTTTGTGCATATGTTTCTCAGGTGTTCACAATCTCTTGTTTAACTGACATGGCAGAGCTTAAAACATTGTTCAGAGCCACTCAGGTGTATTTGTGCACATAATGCTTTGTCATCTCATCAGTAAGTATTAGTAAATGGCATTGTACATCACTGTGCTGTTTTGTGGTCTGGCACCAGAAGTTTAAGCTACAAAATGCCAGTAGTTTTATTGTGGGCTGGATTAAAGGCCCAGCTAGTAGATTACCCCCCACACAAAGCACAGATGTATGATCAAATTTTCATTGAATGTAATACCAGGGATTTCAGTACCAAGACTGGATTCTGATTACAGGTGCTAAATCACAAGCAGTTGGTAGTTTGACCATTGACCTGTTAAGGTATATGAAGGTTAAAGGTCATTCTCAATTCATACTCAAATCTATAGGGTGCATCTTCTGGACTTCCAACCATAAATAAAGCCAGAATTCCACTTTCCGTGGCACACTAGTCTCATATTAGAGAGGAGTGATACAATGTTGGTTATAAGTTTCAGCATGCTTGAGGCTAGCATACATTGGTCCTCTAGAATTATTCTCTTGTATCTGAAATGAAATGAAAAATTGAAATAGGAAAAATTAAGACTCTTAATAAGATATGTTTATCTGTGTGAAACACAGTGTTATAAGTTCAATGACGTGCTTCATTTACTTTTATTAATAGGGTGGCTGATATGTACTTAACTCTAAGTCACATTTACACATAGAAAATATAAAGCCATTATTCAATAAAATTACTTTCTATAAACCAGCCAGCATAGGAAACTTTGGAGAATAAGCCTATGACCTATATCACATAGGTTGGTGAGCTTTGATTACTCTATAAAATTATACAGACAAAGTTGGTTCATAGACCTGTTGGTCTATATCTTCAGTTGACTGATATTGGGAACAACAAGTTGAATCACGCAAATTCCAGGAGACAGCAACCCTTACACAGGGGGTCTGTCAATATTAGCTAAATGAGGCTAGGTATGACAAAGCTCTACACAAGGCACGCTACCCTCTCAGGCTCACTGGCCTGGAACTATTTAATTGGTTTTTGCCACTGGATACCTCCATGAAATGTTTGCTAGTGTCACACATGTAGTCACATATATACATGTTAAATATCAAAGCCTTCAATCAAATTAAGATCATCAAATATTAGAATATAATGTGAAATCTGTTTGAAATCATAGATATCAGGAGTTTTTCAGTCTTCATAGGTAAATGTGTTAAATCACATAGAATATAACCCCAAATCACTAGTTTTGAGTAGCGGTATATTTTTGGCAATACTTGATCTTAGATCATCATGAGTTTCAGTAAGTAGGTACAGGTTAGTATGGTTGTTTTAGTGTTTGATTCACTGAAGGTCTGTGATTATGCCCTGCAGTAGAATATGGGGATTTATAGCTATTCCACATAGATTTGCTCCAATATCTTAATTATCATTACTTTTAAGATTTAGGAATTAATCCCTATTCTTTATGCATGAGAGTACCTGTTGCTAATATCTTTGTAAAGGTAACAAGTCTAGTAGCTTTGGGTCAGTAAAATTGCAAACATGCAAAGATTTATAGACATTAAAGTAAGATTAAAGTGCTGCTAACTCATGGTCTTCATGATAATATTATATGTGTAGTCACTCAGGGTACTCAGCCATTTTGGAAATCAGGATAAACTGTCCCTTTTTCCAGTCAAGGAAATGTCAAGGAGTTTAAGAACAGTGAGAACAAGTCATTGAATTTTCAGTGCAATTGATTGTCTAAAGGAGATTGTCTCAAAGGAGATAACAGTTATTCTGTTGTGGTCTGTCTTATGTCAGATGTGATATTCTGTATGTGATAGTCCTTTGGATGAATAGCCATAACATGTGTTTCATATAGGTGTCACATTTTATTAAAATCCACGAGACATTTGAAATCTTATGTGTTCAGCCACACACATAAGTCATGTAAATAATACCTTAATTAAATCTCCACACCACTCACAGGTAAAAATACTGGACATTCCATCTATACTGAATACTGTTCATCTATAATACAAATGCCTGTCAGTTGATCAGAATCCTTGTCTTGATATGGATATATATTCAAAAGTGAACCAGCACTCAGAGAAGTTTATGGCATTTACATAAAAGGGAAAGGTTTGTTTATAGCTTGTGTACATTCATGGTATGACTGGAGTGGCATTAGGTACCCATGGTCTGTTGATTTTAATATCCACCAGGGAGGTTTTATTGATGCTGTAAGGAATTTTCTCATTTCCTTCCCTGGGAATATAAAGGTGAATCGGTCCCTGGAATCTTTAAGGTAGTTTGGGTCCAAGGAACACAGGCACAAAGTATGTCAGTTCAAGGAAGTGCTTGGAATTTCTGTCCTAATTACATAAATACTGATAGAGTGATCAGGCGTTAAACTTTTATATCCTTCCAGGGATCAAACAGGGACACACAGATTGCTATGGTATTCAGGTTTTGGTCCTGGTTACGTATATCATCTCCAGGGGGCAATATCCAATTATTGATTGAAAGTCAAGTTGAAGGTCATAGTGAAAGTCAGACATAACCTCACAGTTTGTTCTGGTATTAAGTTTTTGGTCCCAGTTTCATAAGTTACTACCAGGTGTGATGTCCAGTTTGGCATTAAAGGTCAAGTTGAAGGTCATGATAGTGAATATCAAACACAGTCTCAGATATTGCCTTGGTGTAAGAATTCCCTAATTTCTTAAGTTACTACAAAGTGATGTCTGTTTGGGCATAAACGGTCAAGGTTATTGGTTGTCATAGTGAAATTCAAACTTAGCCTATGTAATTGATGTGCTATCCTAATACCTTGTTACAGTTTTATTTCCATATTTTGATCATCAAATAATCCATTTGGGGTTTATAAATTAATGCAAAAGTGACAGGTGTATGTTTCATTAAAGAGAGATGATTTCTGAAGCAGCCCATCCATTTCTGAAGCAGCCCATCCACCTTTTTGAAGGGGGCATCTTATTAGTTTGAATATGATATGACACCTAATAGCAATGCTGCTATCACATATTTTCATGCTCAAACATCACATTCAGTGCTTAGGATTTGTATGCGAGCATTAGCTTACATATTTTATCCCAAGTAAAATCTAATTGATACAAGCAGGGAACCTCACTGGCATGCAGTCTGGCCTGTAGTTTGTCACTCAGTTGTTGTATGGCAGCACTTGCTTTGGCTGAAGCTGTGATGTTATCTGTTCAGGGTTTCTGCAACCCCATAATTCTGTTAAACGGGGACTTTTTTCCTTTTGAGAGACCTTGACAGCTGAGTGGTAAAACGCTTGGCTCTCTCCGCTGGTGACCCGGGTTCAATACCCGGCGTGGCTATGAGAGTGGGTTGTAGTTGCCCTTCCAAGGTCGGTGGTTTTCTCCAGGTACTCTGGTTTCCTCGACCTTACCGACTACTGAGCGCCAACATCCGAGCCATTGAGAGTGCCTTGTATTAGTTAAAAAATTTCAAAAAAGTTAAAATTTCATAAATACATATACCATTAAAAGAGTGCAATGCTATGCACTTTATGGGGTCTTTTAGATTGATTTTAAATTTAGGGATGCTACCTTAAAACCTGTTTCCTCCAGCTGATTGACACTAGAGCCTGAAGCCGTGTTAGCCACACAAATGCGGCTGGCTTGGACAGAAAGACAGCTGACTTTAGTTGTAAGCCGAGTTTCGTGGCTAGACTCAGCTTGCAAAATATCGGCTGGCTTAAATTGACCTGAAAGCCTATTCATTAGATGATGTTACAAAGTACTTGTTTCATTTAAACAAATAATCTGTATTACGTGTGACGTAATGCATTCATTTTACATTTTACTGGTGTGTGATTAAATGTCGAGTATAGTTTATGCTGGTGGTTTCATAAGCCAAAACATTCATGCTAAAACAATCACATCGTTCCTTATAGCAAGGAAAACCAAAAAAACAAAACAAAACCTGAATATTTGTTTCGGACATTTTTAATTGTAAAGATTTATCCTTTTTTGTATAAATTCTCTCTCAAGCCAAACTGAGCCGCAAAAATTCGGCTCACTTCAGTTTAATGAAATATCAGCTGCGCCTGCTGATAAACTTGGCTGGTGGCAGTGCAAAATGGCGCCGATACACATGTCCAACTTAACTGTTGACCATAACAGTGCATCTCTCTACATCAGCAATCCCTCCCCTGTGTGGAACTTCCATAAAGCTTAGTAACTGTCTCCATTAAAACACAGAGGTCTGTAACTTAAATACCTTTATGTTTCAGATATCATCAAGATCCAGTAACAGCTTAAGAGCCCCTTTGTATGAAATCATGTATTCACAAGGGCATGGAAGCTCGACAGAAAGTATTATATTACAACAAAATACCAGCATAGCATGCAGGGATCACATAATAATGGCCCTTCATGTGTGGGTGATCCGCCTTGAGAGTGACAGATGGCAGACACTCATATTTACATATGTGTCATCCTCTGTGTGTGACACTAAGACTGTTAATTAAAGCAGAGGGGAATAATGTATTGTGGGATGCTCCATACACAATCTTGATGATTTAGCTTGTTTAATGTAGGGTCTCCACGGCATTAACCCTAGTGATTATACAGGAAGTTTTAGGAAAATCTTATTTTGCCAGAATATAAATTAAGATCAAGCTTAATATCAACACTGAATGACAGGTTTTAACTTTTGTGTCCTCTTGCGTCCGAAGAGTTTTTGCTAATATTTTCATAATCATATATATAATCAGTATTGAGAAGTGAAAGGGGACACCAGTTTTTCAAAAGTTGTTGGTCTGTACCTCTCATAGGAATCAGATATGATCCCTTGACATACAGTAAATGGAAGGCAGCCACTGGATTATGTCTTGGCACAAACTCAGATCACACTTTGTCCTGGTAAAAACTAAAGTCATCCTAACATTAACTGCATTATAGGTTGGTCTTATATAAGTTATGATCAGACATTGTCTTGGTAGGATCAGCAATTCTGTATTAGACAGAAAGTCATAAATTGCTTGATATCTTGTCTGGCACAAAAGCAGTTTTATATCAGGAGATTGACATTGTGGAATTTTACATGCATTCATCACATCCCCACGGTCTGAATCTGCACATGAGGACAACTACATATATAATGATTTGAGGCAAAACGTATTATCTTTTGACTAATACCATAGTCTGTAATTAGCACCATTCTTATTATATGACTACCTTTAGCCTCATTCCACAGACAATATCACCAACTGACAGTGACCTATCCTTTGAAAAAAGAGTCTCCTGGTCTTCTCTTATATAATGCTAGCTTAGGATTACCTGAAAATCCCACCTAGTTTTATTATCTTGCCCAAATTAACAGACTTAAGGAAACACAGTATAACAAAGTTTGAATACAGTTAAAAATTAAATAAAAATTATAACAGATTTATAGTTTGATCACCCTCTGAAAGTTCAAGAGAAATACATGAGATGTACATGCATGGCAGTTCTCACCTTAATTTACTCAACAAGTGCTTAGAGGATGCAAAAAAAAAAACGTTAATACTTCATTTGTGAATTCATAGAATATGGCATGCATAGTACATGTAGATAATACAAGATCAATTATGACAGTATGTTTGGTATCAGCTGTTGAATCTTTTATGCTAGCCAGGATTAGCAGGTTCAGGCAGCAGCCAATAAAACCATTCAGACTGCTCGTCCCCTCCTGCTGTGATTCTAATGTCAAGTTCACAAAAGCCATACATGTATAGGAATTTCCGAGTTTTATCAAATTAATCATAAAAAGTTTTTCACGTAAGTCAGGCATTATCTGTACACAGGTAAGCATGACGACGGGAGAGAATAGAATGAGATATATATTAGAAAATAAAGTTGAAGTACATGTGAGATAAAATCTCATTTACAGTTGCAAGGCATGGCTCATTTATATATTTTATATATAGAGGAGGCAGGTGGAACCCATGCTCCGTCACAGCTCAGTAGTCTTACAGGGGAACACATAGGTCACACACAGAGGTCGCCGCTATTAGAATAATCGGATATGCCCAGTACGCATTCAGGTGTTGTTGTGGGCTCCTAGAGCTCGTCGTTGATTCACAAGAAGGGCAGGAAATGCATGCCCTCCAGTCAAGCTGTTCCGCTTGACTGATTCCTTTAGTATAAGGGTGCAGGTTTTGTATGCAGTCCCAAGCCTGGCTCGACTAGCGATGTATAGCCCGTACAGGAACTTTGCTTTACACTTGAACAGGCAGGATAGAGTTTAAATGTTGGGTTTGCTTGTGTGCTGGGTTGTTTGATCATTCTCCAATGACTTGACGTATGTTGGAACAATAACTAGCCAATTTCCTGACTGCTTTCATGCTCTCCGGGCCCCAGACTCACAAAAACGTAACGTATATAGGTCACTGCACCGTGCCAGGAGACAAGGTCAATAGGTGAACCCAGGGAGGAATCTCTGTCACCGCCAACTCAGGCATTATATGAGAATATCTATATACAGGGTGGTCTGACAGAGTCATGTGACCAAATCAAACATGGCTTCATTATTTTATAACACTACACAAGCACAATCACATAATTTTTTTGGTACTTATTTTTGCAAATTAAATTAATTTGTTAGAATAAGCAGTGTTATGTCACATTAATAACACAATTAAAGAAATCGACATTCACTTACTATCAGTCATCTCTCTGTCCCAAACCTCTCACTCATTTCCTTAATTTTACTCATATTCCATCACTGGTGTCAGTAAATGGTTGTAAATCCATATTCATTGATTGCAAGATAAAAGACAACTGATGTTCGATTATTAATCAGTCATTTTTTATGTAACTTCTATATTGCTGTGAAATAAGCTATTTAGCATTATTCCACATACACAGACCAAGTTAATTAAGCCTAACTTGTATACCAAGCTGAAATGTCAATGTAATGTCTGGGAAGTTAAGTTGACAATTATTCCCTTGACAAGGTGCAGTTGCTATTTTGAGGTCAAGTCATCAATATAATCAATTAATTGCCGCTACACTAGTAAATGGTCGCTTGAAAATGAGAATCACCTAGATATTGATTAAACATACCAACATTATATATTTTAATTAAGCACTACATGTTCTGGAATGTAACATGTATTCAGAATATGATCCTGCTGTTAGGCCAAAAAAAAGGTATGGTTCTCAGGCACCATCCGCGTCTATTTTAACCCCCTGCATCAAAGATTTTATATTGATTTTCATCTTTCAAGAAAATAGAATAATACAATTTTGATAAGATTTCCTTTGTAATGTAGTGCTTTTACCTGTTTAGAAAAAAAACTTCTGTTACTATCAGGCTTTTCTCTGATCATATGACATTTTTATCGAAACATACAAAAAAAGGTAAAAAAAATCACCCACCTGAATTCTGAAAAAAGTGCCTGAGAGCCATACCATTTTTTTGGCCTTATTATACCAGTGTACTTTTGACTTGCATTTATTTTGTCCCTTTTAATCTGAAAAATGCGCTGATAGATTATGAAACAATTTTCCCTAAATCTTTCCATTATTGAAATTTTGATTCCTTTTCTTTTCAAGTATATAACCTGTCTAAGTTTGTACTTTGGATTGCATTTTATTCACCGTTACACGTAAAGTGTTATTTGGGATTGATTGCACAGTGGGCATCATAGTGAGTCACTATGTTTTTCCTCCAAGCCAAAGGTTTGATGATTAATGTAGACCAATTTAAAATGTAAAAACTGGTTTGTGTGATAAACTACCACCCTTATTTTCTATTTGTCAGTATGTTGGATGGAATTTCTAATATGAGATCAGTCTTATTATTCTCGTTATACAGAAGGTCATTATAACATTTTTATTCCATAAACAACCAGTACAGCATACAGACACATATATATATTGCCTTACAGTTTCCTATATGAGGTTTTTCCATGAAAAGTATTTCATGCTGACATCACTGTTAAAGCAGAGGTTCTGTTGCCACGGCCCTGCCATCTGGTGGCCAGAGAAGAAACAAATTTGTTTTAGCATTGCTGAGTCACTTTTTTTGTTTGCTCAAGTCATACAAGTTTCAGCACATATCATGACCACTCCTGCTACCACTGTGATTGAAATTCTGGGAACAGGAAATAATGATTTAACCACATAACTCTTATGCACCACCTGAGAGTTCACAACTAGAAATAGACAATAAATCATTTGAAACTTGCAGTTGCGGTCATATTTCACTAGGGACACCTAAATATTGGTTTTTCGTGAAATTATGAAATATTAATGATCTTTCCCATCTCAGGAAATGACAGAACAATACCGGTACACAAGTGATGTAGAACAGATTTCAGGGACGTGTCAATCAAAAAATGAATTTGAATAAGCGTATTAAATAGGTCCAGGGTTTACAATTATAGATACAATATAAAACTGCTGTTTCTGCACAGCATAAAATTCTGTAATAAAACATGTGACCCTTGTCAGTGATATCAGGGTTTGACATTAGTGGTTAACAGCTTGACTTGGGCTAGTAAAAGTTATAGAAAATGGTGGTAGATTAACCAAAACTGCTCCCACTTGCCCAACTGGGCAAGCGGATCCTGCATAAACCAAAAGTTCTGAATCTTAACTAATCTTCAGTTAGCCATTCATATTGAAAATACCTCTTTCTCTTAAATTACCTGTACTTTTTTTATGCCCCCGCCACAAAGTGGCCAGGGCATATAGTTTTACCCATGTCCGTCATTCCGTCCTTCCGTCCTTCCGAAATCAAACAGTTGTACGGACTTTTTTTCGCGATGCCTGCAAATATTGGCCTGATTTTTGGTGTATGGGCAGATATAGACCAGTTACAGATCGAGTTCGCGTTTCGTCCCTGTTGACCTACTTTTGACCGTTTTACGGCTCCTAAACTTAGAAAATTTCATGAAAAATAGAAATTTTCATGACAAATACACATGTATGGACTTTTTTTCGCAATGCCTGCAGATATCGGCCTGATTATTGGTGTGTGGACAGATATAGACCAGTTACAGATCGAGTTTGCGTTTCATCCTGGTTGACCTACTTTTGATTGTTTTACGGCTCCTAAACAGAGAAAATTTCATGAAAAATAGAAATATTCATGACAGATACACATGTACGGACTTTTTTTCACAATGCCTGCATATAATGGCATGATTTTTGGTGTGTTGCTTGATAATGACCCGTTACAGATTGAGTTTGCATTTTGCCCTTGTTGACCTACTTTTGACCATACGACACCTCCTGAATCTTAAAAAATTTTTCAAAACTGTACAAATGTTTCTAATTTGCCCCAGGCAGGGGCATTCGTGTCGTTCCGACACATCTAGTTGTATAAGTACTGAAGATAAATATTAGGAACAAACAAACTTTTGAAAATTTTTTTGGTCCAACATAGAGTGAAACATGCAATTCAGCAATGTGGAACATACTTCAAGTTTGCAATTGTAAAAACTGATTTTTGTAGGGCAAGTAAAAATTCAGATTTAGAACATTGGCAGTCTGCTAATGGCTGGATTCAGTGCTTGATTTATTCAGTTTCACATCAGCAGATATGCATGACGGTAAATCATATTAACCAATATGTAGGCCTCTAAATCAGCCTTGACTATAAATGTAAAGGTTTATATTTGGTCAGAATAATCACCCTAATCTGAGAATTTTAATGATATTCTCCTGAACACTCTTGAGCATTTAAGTTGAGAATGAGCTTCAAATATTAGCTGAGAAATTAGGTTAATGGTAGATTTAAATAGTAGATTTAAATAGAAAAATAGGGATGGTTCAGCTTGAAACACCAGCACCAATTTTCTAGTTTTTAATACATAAAATGGAATATATAGCTGATCAAAAATTGATCAATCAGGGTTTTTTTTCTCAAACCAGTGATTGATTATTATATGAACCACCACTACATTTCACCAGTAAGTCTGTCACTTCCTTGTTCCCATTTTGTGCTGTCTGATCATGTATTTTCACTCAATAAAATTTCACTTATCTTTTACCAGGACCTGCCAGTGTCCTTAATTGGAAGGTTCAACTAATTATTGTAATTAATTTTTACTCAAAAAACAATTTCCAAGCTGTTTAAAGGAATATTATAACTGAAATAATATTTTTCATTACAGGCTGATGGTTTTCCTGGAAAATATCTTGCTGAACTGGCATGTCTGTTTGTGGACTCCATCAAAAATGGCCAAGCAACCAGTTCTAAGTAGGTACAACATCTCTGTATATTTTTTGGCCTACCTTCATGGCTGAAACAGCACCTGATTTTTAAAATTTTAGGCCATGAATTAAAGAATTTTAAAGATTTTTACTTAGGTTATTATCCAAGTGTATTATTGTTTAGAAGATTAATTGCTGAAATAAATTTGTATTTTATGAAAACTATATAATATACAACTTGGGTTATAGAGACACCCAAACCACAACACCCACAGTAAGAAATTGACTGTGTTGTACCCCAGTATTCCTGTTAATTTAGGTCCTGGAATTATGAATGGTAGGTCCTGGAATTACCAAATATAAAAGGGTGCCAACGCTGTCAAAATTGCAAAGTTATATAGAAAAACTACTAGCTTCAGAGGGTACATGAAATCTATATTATAATTATTGCTGGTGTCACTTTACCATTGTTATGCAACTCCTCTGGCCACACCTCAGAAATGTCTGATTTTTTTTTTTAAGAACTGGTGGTGCCACCTGCAACCATTTTTGCACAGCATCCATGTTTGTCAACTATGGGAAAAAATCACTCATATCTCGGCAGTGGTTTTACTTATCTGCGCAAAAATTTGCATGTATATACATCTTGGATAGCTTTTTCGATGTTATGGCAGGTGGCACCATTTATATTTATGTTTATGCTGCAGACATCCATGCTAATAACACAGGACTCGTAAGATGTATCACCCTATTTCCCCTTGCCACTCAATCCATACTTCACCTGTTCAACTCTGATTTCGGCAGATACACATAGTTGCTTGTTGATTACCCATATTCTAGTTTCCCATAAATCTTGAGAAATTTGACATTATTTCACATAGGGACGATCACAGCAAAAGGTATCAGAAGTTATGTGAATTCATCAAAGTCCATTAACAGTTAATATGTTAGTAATTGCTTAATAAGTTATCATCAACTGCCTCTTATATTTAGCCACCAAATATGTGTTTTTCAACCAGTTCCTACCACTATTCCAAAATAGGCTATAAGTTATTCATAATTACCAGACCTTTACCATGAGCATGCACATTTCACGTAATGATCATCTGTTGTGTCCAGTGTGCCAGTATTTAGGCTCTGACAGAATTTTAAAGGGGCTCAATCACCTATCTGACCTTTATAAACTAAAGGTAATCCCTTGGAGCCTTAAAAAAAATAAGCTAGAAAATGTGGATATATGACTCATCATCCTGTAATGAGCGATGTCATAAAGATCAAGACGTGATATGTCTAGTTAATATACATCATGACAGGTTTAAAATGTTGTGCATACGAGGCAACAACATTACAACATGCAGAGGCTGTTTCTTAAGACATTTTAATACTTCTAATTTGCAGGAGCCTTGAGCTCTTCCCGAAGATTCTGTCAGCTCTGGAGGCCCAGGATGTTGTTCATTATGGTGGACGACAGATGAAGGGACCGGAGTACAAGAGCCACGTTCTCAACAGTTTCTGCTCAGGACGGTCAGAGGGTTTTTACTGTCACAGGGGGTGGATGTCCTGAGAGATATTGTTAAACATTCAAGACAACAAATCTGGCATTAGCCCAAAAATAGGGTTGGGTTCTAAGGCACTTTTTCAGAAATTAGTGCGGGCAGGCGATATTAATTTTTTTTTACCCTTCTTTGTATGTTTCGATAAAAATGTCATATGATCAGAGAAGAGCATGAAAATAACAGAATTCTTTTGCCAAACAGGTAAATGCACTACATAACAAAGGAAATTTAATAAAAATTTGTTTATTTTATCTACTTGAAAGTTGGGGGGGAGGGAGTTAAAATTGACACGGGCGGTGCCTGAGAACCATACCTTTCATTTTTTTTTGCCTTAACACTGCTTACACAAAGACCTACAATATTGACAGGACTTTGTTATTTTCTGTTTCATATTGATAGTTTAAGCAACATATTGATAGTTTGAGCCACCAAACTGAATTTCTACAATTGAAATGGCATAAACTATTTCAGTGTTGGCAAAAGAGTTGGCACTTGTTAATTATATACATCAACCGGTACCGCTGAGGTCCAATTTGTCTTTAACTTATTTTGCCTAAAAGGGTGTGGGAATATGTTTTCAACACCTGTCCACAAGACTTGTTTTGAACATTTGTTCTCTCTTGAAAGTTCATTCTAAAGAAAGCAATTTGCTATGGAATCCTGTAGCATGACCCTTATTACAACAGAATAACACAGTACTTCTCTACAAGATTATATATGCAACATAATTAACAATTTTTGGAAAATGTAAATTCTTGTTATATTTCTGACCCACTGATGCAAGTCAGGGTCAGATTAATATAATATATTCTACTGTTTCTGAGGTATTATGTCATGTAAACAGTTTTAATGTTTAATTAGCTGTAAAAAGGATGACCGCTCAAGCAGACAGATTGGCTTTGTATCAGTTCAAGACAGAGTTCAGAAAGTAATAGGATATTAATTAATTGTCATATTTTTTTTATAGCAAACATTCTCTTTCAAATACAGTTTTCTGTGAAATTTTAACAAGTGTAAGCATTTAATGAAAATTAATAACCCCCCCCCCCCCCCCCAAAAATTCTTTTTCAATTTGAATGCATTTTGCTTCTTCATGCTGCAGATGGGAGCCACAATGTGTAATACACCTTGCCACCATGTTCAAAGACGTGCCCTTGACCTCGGATGAGCTAAAGTTTGTGGTGACAAAAATTGTCCGTCTGCTGAAAGAAATTGACGTGCAGGAACTCCCTCCAGTGGTGTACCAGCTGTTGCTACTAGCAACCAGGGTATGTCAGGCTTCCAGATGTGCTTTGTATTTTCTTGTATAAGGTTATGAAAATAGCTCAAATATAGATTGATGTTAAAATGCAGTAAATAAAGACATGTTTCTTTTCTTGTATTCTTATAAAATCCAGCTTAAATGTCACAGTTGCACATATTATGCCCCTGTTTTTGTTATAAACTCTAGAAATAATATCTTAAAATATAACATAGATGAATATGAGCCGTACGAAAACCTTAGGCCTGTATACAACTATAATATAATTTTGGGGTGGTCCAAAAAAGTGTTATTCCATTTTAAACTTTGCCAATATATGCCCCCTTGCAACCAAGCTCTCTCTGCAGATATATTCTCCCTTAGACGCTGTCCTCTTAGTGATTTCCTGTCACATCCCGAGCCTTATCGAATCCTGACAGGTTTATTTCTCGAAGTTTTGATTATTTTTAAAATCATGAGTACCGTATACCACTGGTCAGACTAATAGCCGAAAAGGGCCAAAAACACCAAAAATGCTCCAATATTCTCACCCATTTCTACTCATTAATGGTCTTAAGGTAAATATTTTGTTGAATTTGGTACAAATAATTACGTAATTGTCAAAATAATCTGCCAGCTGTCCCCACAATTATCAACTCACCAGCATCATCTGGTGCCTGTATGCACTGCTGACACCTGGTGACCACTAACAAAATCATCAAGAGCCCTATCACAGTTGACAGTATTTTTGGTTATGTTGACAATCTCAGTTTACATATTTTTGCAAGCTGATTTGTACCAGATTCATTCAAACATACTATTTAAGACCACCTGAAAGTAGAAGTAAGTGATAATCTTGGTGCTTTTCTGTCCATTTCAGTGCTTTTTGGTCCTTTTTGGTTATTAGTCTGACCTATATACCACTAGTTGATAAAAATTTTGACATACTGGTAGTCTGTGTGAGATTGAAATCCCTTGGCCTAAGGACATCAGATACATCTTGAATGCTTTTCTTAAAAAAAAAAAATGACAGCGTATTGAAATGGAGTAAATAAATGTTATTTCCAGTAGAGAAAATGAAGATCCTATGTTGACAATTCATCAGTTATGAGTGACATTTAAAATTTAAGAATTATTTGATTGATTTCCTGTAGGGTCACAAAAAGTCAGTGCTGGAGGGCGTGACATCGTTCTTTGTGGAGCAAGATCGGAAATGTAAAATACAAGAGAAACAGGACAAGGAGATGGAGCTCTCTGAGTCTGTCACCAGTGGCGACCAGCTGCGACACACAGAGGGAACCATCATCCTCCACATTACCTTCGCCATTAAACAGGACCAGGACCTAGGAAGAGAGTTCATCAAGTACCTCAAGGTTTGTCAAACCCTGCACCAGCGCTGGTTGTGTGTTTGCTTTTGATTGTTTGGTTGTTTATTTTTGTCCCCCACTTCCTCAGAACAGGGGACATTGATTTGGGTTTGTCTGTCTGTCCGTCCGTCTGTCCATCTAACAGGTTTTCATTTCTGTGCAGTAACTTTCCTAAATATTATCTGTTTCATTCAAATTTGGGTCAGTGGTTGCTCTCATGCGTAACTTGGTTTGGATTGGTTTTGGAGTGTCTGTCTCACAAGATAATAATACAATTGATGTATCATTTTTCATATGATGAATCGGCACATATAGTTTCTCTAATCACCATTAGGTGTCACTAGCAGTGGACATAAATTACTTGAATTTTTGCAGTAACTGCCAGGTGCTGCCATCTGTTGAGTGTGGTTAAAATTATTTGCACTTAGTCACCACTTGAAGGCAGAAGTGGGGGACATTAATTCCTAGAAATTGCTTGTTAATAACAGGCTCAAAGCTTTTCATTAGCACAGTGTACTGAAATAGAAGGAAAGTAACCAAACAATAGTGGTGACTAGAAAATGGGGACTGGTTAGGTCCAATTGCATAGGAAGGGTATATTGCTGCGTATTGTGGCCAGGCCTGTAAGGTAGCGAACTCCCCAGACCAGTAGGTGGTCTATATGGAACCAATCTATATACTTCTTTGTGTTAATGGGCCACGGTGAAGGTCAGCAATGGCGAGCATGTTGTGATGTTGGGCGACTGAGCTGTGATGTGATGCTGCCGGGATTTTATTGTGTGCAAGTGGAAGGGCCAAATTGGTGTGCATTTTGTAGGTTAGGGCTGATAGCAATGGCCCACTGTCATGGCCTGTTTCTGTGGAAGCTCTGGGACCAACAAACACACAAACAGACGGGACAGTTTTAGTAGTATGTAAATAGATGTAATGAAAAGATATAATGGGTATTTTAAAAGGCATTCATTATTTTTAGGTCATTTTCAAGGTTGTCATTACTGTAAATTTAAATACCAGGAAATCACCCCTTCCAGTGGCCATTTCTTATTTCCAAGCAGAGGAAATTAACCTTGTGCATGAATTTAAACAAATTTACCCAGATCTTTTAAAAACTGTTCAGTTTTAGAATGAGAGTGTGTTCTATTAAGTAGTTACAATGAATGTTAAGATAATTATGAAGTTTTTTTAGCTCAGCTGACTATAAGTCATCTGAGCTATAGTCGTGGTCCATTGTCCGTCGTCCGTCCGTCTGTCCGTCTGTCCGTCCGTCCGTCCGTAGATGTGGCACGTTTTGAAACCTTAAGACCTAGGAATCCAAAATTCAGCATAATGTTAGATGTCCCCAAGATCTCCTACCAAGCCGAAAACTGGGTCTTTGCGACTTCGTTCCTTTGAGAAATTAAAGGGAAAACCTCAATTTTTTATTAAAATCCTATTTTCACACTTCAGGACTGCCTAATATCAAAACCACTGATCTGTTTTTCCTCATATTAACCATAAATATTCCTCTATATTGTTCCTATGTACATGCCAGAAATTAAGTCTGTAAACTATAAATTCTTTAAGTTATGGGCCCAAACATAATGGACTTTGTAAAAAATCAGGAAAAATAATAACTCACTTAACATGAAAAATTTTGAAACTAGAGTCTATTTTTTCAAGTATATAACTACCATAATGTCTACTTGAATTCGTACACGAAAAACTAATTATTTTTCTCAGTGTGTGAATTATTATATGTAATATATGAAAAATTAGAATATTGCTGGAGAGAAGATCGTTTGACACCTGTGAACCGGCGATTGGCGATAATAGAGGATGTACGGCAACTCTCATGTTAATTATTATTTAACACTTGTTCAGGAATATATGTGAGCGCTGCTGGTGACGAAAAAGATATCCAGTATATCCCGTAACTGGCATTTTATAAACCGGTGTTTTATATAAATAATATACAGGGTTTTAGCCGCGCCGATCGGGGGTTACCGGGACGGCCTGTACTGCCGACCGGAACAAACTAAACATTCGTAACCCACAGACCGGCACAAAAGATCATAAAGATCATCAAAAATCCAGCTACTGGCAAAAGAACTTCAGTAAATTATTACCCCAAACTGTTAAATTTGTACCTCATTAGTATGTTAACAAATTTATTTGATCACGGCTGTGGTGCAAACAAAATTGACAGGAGTCACTGATCACCGTAATATTACACATCAAATAAATTATTGGTAAACAAACAAGCAACGAAGTGTTTCACAGTTTGGACATGAAAGGAAAACATCATTAGCCAGGGGTCTCTCACGGCGTACAGCGGTGCGTAGCATCATTAGCGGTAAGAAAATGGGCTATTGTTTTGTAATACTCCATTGCAACATTTAATTCATTTACGAACATTATTTGTATGGATAGCAGAATACGCCCTGAAAAATGGTAATGGTGATTTTCTTAGGGCATTAATGAAATTTATTCGGGGTGCCACCTGGCAGCAAGTGAACTTATTACAGCCGTGAATATGTAATCTCACCAGATTTATTTATATATTTCAATAAATTAAATGTTTATTTCACCGGTTTGGTAATTTCAGTGGAAAAGAAATAAATGAAAAAAATATATGTTTATCATATTTTTAAACTTGGACGGGGAAATAACATAAAAGGGGGAAAAAACTGATAGGTTTGAACTAGGGGCACACAGTTCACACTATAGCTGTTCTGCGCCTCTAACCAAATGGCCACAGTAACCAGCGGATTATGCGGAAGTTTTATTTGGGAGATTCTAATAAGATTTATACAGCGGGAAAAAAAATAAATTATTTCACGGACATTATCGGGATTTATCAAATAAAAACTCTTGAAGACAGCAGTATATCTTTTGACGATCTCCATTTAACCTTTGATGTCTTGTAGCACCAGGTCATGCCTGTGATCAGTGGTCCGTGCGAGGTTTGTCCCAAGTGGATTACTAGTATATGATCATCAGCTAATGTGATTTTTTTCCCACTTACAAATCCTTCTTATTCTATTATTAAGTAAACAAAATATTATTGATTAAAACACATTTTTTACCTCGAGTTCTGTTGTTCAAATCACATTCATGCTGTAACAAGTCTGAAGCAAAGATGGCCCATCGGTAACAGTTAAGCGACAGTTTTTCCTATTTACATACATAAAGTCGCAAATCTGATAAAATTGTTCCGATAAATTATCATGTTACTGCCACGCACTAAGACATAAAGATGTGTTGTTATCAGGTGAACAGCGTAGACATTGGTTCATCTCCGCATGCAAAGCCGTTTTAATCATAGCTACAATTACTGTTCGTACGGACCGCCGGCGGTCACCGGCAATAGCTAATATCGGCACAGTATGTTGGTGTACAAATTCATATATGTATTATAGAAAAATATGATTCAGGAAATTTATAGTGTGCGAACTAATGAAGGATACGAACTGATGTAGACATTACGGTATGTTTAATTAAGATTCAATTGTTTACCGAAAATTAGATCTGAATTTTGTAAATTTTTTAAGTTATTGGCATAAAAAAAAAAACAGTACCTTAAATTTTGCCCAACTTTGACCATGGCACGTTTTTTTCCTGTAAGCACCATTGATTTAATTTTCACAGCATGTAAACATAAATATTTAATTTGTCTAAATCTGAAATTTGAAAATAAAAGCTTGAAAATTAAGCTAGTTATTGATTTTTTTTTCTGTAGTCACTTGCTTTGATTACAGATGCAGGGTCCCACTCCAGGTCACTGGAAGTCAGCTATGCCAGGGTTTCTGATTTGTTACAGTCACTGGGGGAGATCCCCTGCTGTGACAGGTGTACAGTTATTCTCATATCACCACCCCAATCACCCCCCCCCCCCCCCCCCCCCCCCCCCCCCGCAAACCCAACCCACCAAGTGTTATGCAGTAATTGTTATTGTTTTCACTGTATCTCCTTAATTGTAATGCTGTTTCCACTCCGATATGCAAAAACTTTCCTTGAAAAAATAATTCAAGGTGTAATCAAGAAGATGCAATGTTGTGTAATGTAACATTTTTAAAGAAATCAAATTTCTTTTAAATGATTTTAACAAATATAATTGAACCCATCAGTATGCTTAAATTATTATAAAATATGAAGCACATTATGGATAAATAAAGACACAATTAAAAATTGTGAAATCTAAATCAAGTATTATTTTTAGATATTTATTGTTATGCAGATTTAAAAGATATATTTTTGTGGTAAAAAATAAATAAACATTTGTATGCATGATGTGGTGTTATCTGACAAGATTGAGATTTATGATGATGCAATTGAGAAATATGAATCAACTTTTATATTCAGATATATATGTTAAATTGGAAATGTATAGAAATATAAACTTAAATTAGAAAATAATTGATGTGATAAAAAAATGAGGATTTAATACAAACATTTGTTCATTATTTTCCTGCCTCAGCAGAATTTGAGATCAGGCTTTTTTTGCCCTGTTTTATGTTGTTTATTAGCTCTATTTCAACTGTATACATTTCATAAAAAAAATACATATATATTTTATAATATATATTATACAAAAAAATAGATTCGATTGAACAAATGTGTGAACTACTGAAATGTCAACAGTTAATCAAAAAACCAACTAATGATCATGGTAATAGTACAGATCATTTGTTCACAAACTGCTCACATGCTTTAGTTTCAACATTAGGAAACACATGGTCAGGTCACAAAATATTTTTTGCAACAATTTCCTGCTCATCAATACAAACCAATCATATAAACCAACCATGGCCTTTATTACCTCTTCCTCTTACACTTTATCTCCATTTGATATTATTTCAGATTTTTACCTTCAAGGTTAACGTCAGCTGAGCACAGTGACCCATAGGTCCCTTGTTTATATTTCAGGCCCACCAGCAGTGTTCTAGTAAGAAGGTTCTTGCTCCATTCAACCTGGCTCTGGCGCTGTCTATTGCAAGAATTCACAGATTTGAAGAACAGGTAAACGGACACCTCACTGAACTGTTGTGTTACAAGCAGGACTGAGTTTAGAGCTGAAATGGGCAGCAAACATAGACCTCCAACAGCTTGTCCTGGAGTACTTGTTACCATGACATTTTATATTGAAACATTTAAAGTGAAAGAAGTCACCAACTTGAAATTTCAGTGTCTCTTTTTCTAGTCTTACATGATTACATGAGCACTTCATTCAACACTTACTGTGATACACCGGCATATCATTTCACACAGGAATTACTTACAATTGTAAGGCAAATATTGGATAAGTGGAATAAGAAATTCCAGTAAATCAGGCTTATCCCAAAAGGAACAACACCTCAGTAAATGTGTTATGCTTGTATTGTTTCTCATAGTGTTTTCATTGTCACCTTCACACTATTATAAATACAGAAAAATACATGGTTAAAATTTACTACATACCTGTTGCCCAACACCATGTGTGTCAGCCTGATCAGTGTTGACATAGTTTAATCGAGATAATTTGCTATGATACAGCTCTGTTTAAATATAAATATTCTATTATAAAATACAGGAGGAATTGTTTATGGTTAATGTGATATTTATTAGATTACATTGATATAAATTGATTTTACATGATGAATCATAATTAGCTGTATCATACATGTATAAAAAATTAATGATTTATTTTTAAGTCCATAACAATAGTTTTATTGACCTAAAATAAAATATAGTTAATACTCTGTACAGAAATATTTCATACAATAAATTAAGAATAATTTACAATGGCTTAGGATATCTTAATACTGTTTGTGAAGTATCGTAACTCAAGGTTGTATCAGTATTAGGAACATACTCATTTTCTCTTAAGACCTTATCAATATAATCAACAATAAAATTTATATTTCCTTCATATGTTATTTTTCTTCGTTTATTCAGATCTTTGAACTACTAAAGAGTGCTGTGTTAAAGAGCTTCAAAGATTGTGACAGACAGAGAGCCTCATACTGGGTAAGGGAGATGGCTCCAGGTAACCAAGACATTACACAGGACATATTGGATGCTATTGACAACAGGTATTAACTGTTAATTAACCATTTGTTTACAGGGTATTGATACTTTATTATTTACTGATTAACAAAAATATTATAATGAGTTGATGTTGTAAGTAATTAAATCAAGTAACAAGCCAAGATGTAATGGTTATGGTCAGCTATTGGCTGCTGAAATATTTGTCAGGATTTTGTCCAGTTCAGGGCAGATTTAGGGAACTGAGTTGTAAAATTATAGATAAAAGTATCACAGAATTTTGGTATAAAAGCATCACCAGCAATAGACGTAAGTGTAGTCTTACACATGGTTTCAATCAAACACTTTCACAAATCTGTTTAATGGTAATTAGTTTTATACCCTTAATTCTGACATGTAAATTGGTTTTCTGTAAAATGGCAGCCTCCATGAGTTGTTACAAAATTTTTGTGACATCTGGGTTTCACAAAGATTTTCAGGGTAGGAAATTATCTGCTGAGAGAGTTTGGTGGCCATAAGATCCATTACTTCCAAGTAGAAGCTGGAGAAACACTTATGGGATGACTGCTCTCTCATCCCAAAATTATAGGAGGATAAAAAAGTGTCACATTTCCCTTGAGTCATGTCTTCAGTGACTCTTTACTATCGCCGTCCCCATCCAGTCTTGATTCAATGAGTCAATAAAGAGTGCAAAGCAAAGCTACCAATAAAACAGTTTAATGAAGTCAGTTGAACCTGATAAGTTTATAAAGTATATTGTTTAGTGATTCAGTTTAAGATCTGTTTTAAAGGTAAAATCTGGACTTTTTGTCTTTAGCTCTTTTAGTATTTGCAGTTGGTGTTTAGATTTATACTAGGATATAGCTTGATCAATGTGTGTATGGTTCTCTGTGCTACAGTGCTTACGGGTGGGATCATGTGACCCAGGGGCTTGTCCAATTAGGATTCACTTTGATGGATGCGTACGGACCTCGTGGAGCTTTCGGTCGATTAGATGCTGTGCCCACACCAAGCAACTCACCCACTCAGAGAGCTTGTCAGCTTGGTGCAAAGATTTTGATCAGCACATTCAAGGTTAGAAACTCTGAAGAGTGAGTGACTGAAGAGATTAAGTACTTTTTGAAGTAAGAAATTAATGTTTTACTTGAATATGAGCAAGTGGTTTGTCAAACCACACTAAAAGAGATAGTAACATGTTCATTCTTTGTGGTTTATGGAAAAGATGCTGCTTTATGGTGAAAATTTGTATCAATAGATGGCTCAATCAAACAATTGTTTTCATTCTGTTCTTTTATATGTATGTAACATTTTTGCTTCTCTTTAGGTTCATGAGATGGTTCGAGTAGAAATTTTGGAACAAATCCTGAACCGAGTGGTCACAAAGACAGCCACACCTGTTACACATTTCCTAGGTAAGCTTGTCAGTATGCCTCTATGTAGATATCCTTATAATCCCCTTGCAACAAAGCTGCAGTAGTAACGCCTCCATTCATGCGTCAGTGTGTCTGTCTGTCCATTGTGGATCCAATTCAAGCCAAACCATTTTTACCAAAACCTTTCATCTTGCACATATGGCTCACCCACCCACAGATGAAAACCCTATCAAATTTTAGGCATGTGGTTCAAGGTCAAGGCCACAGGACCAACTTCTTGAAAAAGCTTGTGGACCAATTTTAAGCCAAACTGTTTCCCCAAAATCTTTCATCTTGCACATACAGCGCACCCACACTTAGATGAAGAACACTTTCAATTTTTGGGTCAAAGGTCAGGGCCACAGGACCCACTTCTTAAAAAAAACTTGTGGACCCATTTTAGGCTAAAACATTTGACAAAAATTTGCTCATATGGCTCACCCACCCATGGATGAAGAACCCTATTGAGTTTGAGGTCAAAGGTCAAGGCGACAGAGCTGCCCTCCTAATTTTAACATTGTGTAATACACCCAGTCTAATTATGTCCCATCAGAGGGGATGCTTTGCTTTGCAGTGCCCTTATAACTTATGTTGTTCTAGCAAGGCAACTTCTGTTATACGTTTTAGATTACCCATAATTGTGACCATTGTGCTTGTCTGGTGGCATTTGCTCACAGATCCCCCTCCAGGGTGACGTTGCAGTGCCATCATCTAGCTGTCACCATCATCAGTTGTAAGAATATCTTGTGAATGCAAGGGCTGCAAGGAAGTTCTTGGACTAGTTCAAAACAAGCAACCTTGACTAGGATCTTCAAGGTCAAATAAGCTGAATTCAATTATTGTCTTGTGAACACAAAAACTTATGAAGTATTGCATATTTTTCCCTTTGATTCAACACACAAGTTCTGGGAATAGTATGGGTACTGGTGACCTTGAACTTGATCTTCAAGGTCAAAACTGTGCAATTCTAAGATTGTTGTAACCCCCATAACCTTGGAAGTGCTGAAGTTTTTTTCTTCAAATTTGATACACAGTTCTTTTTGCCAGTACCTCAGAGGAGTTTGAAAACTGGTTACCTTGACCTTGATCTTTCTACTGAAATCTAGAATTATTGTTTTGAGATAGTGCATTCTTTTACATTAATGTTTTGGGATGTGTATGTCCTTTATTATAGTCCAAATGACATAACTGCATACAGACAGCCTCTGACACAGCTTTTACACATGGCGGTATATAACAACAAGATCAAGATGGCAGCTACTGACGTCAGATATGCATTAGGTAAAACACAAACTCATCAAAACACAAACTCAGGCGGAGTGTATGCACACTCTACAGGATGGCCTATAGAGGGGGGGACATACCAGTATATTTGTTTTTGCAGTGCAAAAACAAAGCCATTCTAGTTTTTATGTGGATGTAATAAAAATATGTGCATGTTGATAGAATCATCAATTAAGTTTCTTGTGGGAGCAAGAAAAATAAAGACAGACTGTCAGTAAGGATCAAGCCAGTTATAAGCAGGTCACCTGTACTGCACTTATAACCATATACTATTATATTTTGTAGATAATTAAGATTATTGATTTGTCCATAAGTTCAGTTGTTGGGATGTTAATTTTTTTTACAAACCCAATTTTTATTTCTTATTAACAGCATCAGTAGGTCATGGTTCACCATTAAACCTTTGGGAATTGTTCAAGATTTGTTTTACAGCTTGTCTTCTCATATTTTTTATTATGACAACACAGTGATTTACTTGCAGTTGAACTGTCTCAGATCCAAGACTGAGGCCTTGAGAACAAGAGTGAAGTCAGAGAAACAGAGAAACGGGGACTGAGACCTCATACCAAATGCTTACCCAACTCTCTTCTACTTCCTTGGAGAAAAATGTCCCACAAAATATCAATAGACCATCAATAGGCAATAATTGTTTTATTGATACCAGACAAACAAACAAAATATGAACAAGTAACCTTTTAATTGATGGAAGAAAACATTCAGCAGAAAGCAAAATCACACATGCATTGTATACATTGTAAGGCGCATCCTAGGTAAAAACGGTAAAAACTGAATTACTGCCTGGTCTTAAAATCAAGACCAGAATAGACACCAAATTTTGCTTCTAGACCTAGACCTACAACATCAAGATGTGCAAAAAATCTGTCTTGAGCCAAATCTTAAGGACAAGACTAGTCTTTAGACCTACATTATTGGACAGACAAGGTATTATGCAGTGTTTGACTTGTATTTTCCAGATTTGCTATCAGACACCATCCAGGCGGCACCTCAGACTCTGCTCGACTCGGTACCCAAGGTGAAGGAAGCATTCGACTACTTGTCCTATTTACCTGTGTCCACCGCTAATGCCCTGCTCAAGGCAGTCCTCCCGCTGCTGAAGATCAGCATCTCACTCAAAGATGGTCTCATCCTGGTCCTCCGCAAGGCCATGTTCTCCAGGTAGGTGGAAGGTGAACAACCAGTCTGTACTTGCATGAGCAGGACCATATTTTGTGATGCTGTCCTTTAATTATTAAAGGTCACACCCAAAACAATGTTTCAAAGTTATCGCCACTCCCAGTTTTATACGCCTATCTTAGACTGGATGTTTTATGGTATACTCATCCATCTGTCTGTTAACTTTAGTATCACCACTATATCTGACTTACTAAATATATTTTAAGCTTAACGAGCGGCTACAGGTTGCTGTAGTCAAGACCTCACCCCTGTCTGCTCCTTAAGCAACAGCAATTGATGGAGCTGATAGATGCAATGCCACACAAGCCAAAGCAGGGAGCTGCAAGAAACTGCCACAGTTTACCCATACCAATGACCTGAGGAAAGCCACAGCACCCACAGCCACAGAGGCCAGGCAGGATACAAACCAATACCCATACCAGCAGATGTCAGTTTGTATCCTGCCTGGCTCTGTGGCTGTGGATGCTGTGGCTTTCCTCAGGTCACATGTTATGGATAAAACTATATCTTACCAGGTCTTTGCTAGATTTTCATGAAAACTCTGCATAATTATTTAACAATAGATTATCTCACCTGAATTAAATTCTCAGCAAAATCCACCTGTATTTAGTGAGGCCAGAGGTCGTATTATGCACGCTTCAAGCCTTCCAGTGCTCTTGTTTGTAGTATCTTGGGAAAAAGATTAAAAGAACATAAATGTTAGAACTTATGTTTTGTTTGTGATTTACAGGCAGCTTGAAGCCAGGAAGATTGCTGTCAGTGGGTTCCTGTTGATCCTGCAACACTTCAAGGTGCTGGGTGGTATCACATCCAGTCAGTCCAGTCTGCCTTTCTCAATGAGTCAGGTACTGTATTGAGCCTGAAAGCATGGGTATTTATATTCATTTCCAAGAAGTAAAAAAATCCTTTAAAATTTTTGCTTGAATAGCTAATTGTCCCCCGCTTCCTTGGAAGGAACGGGGATCATTGATTTGTCTGTCCCTCTGTCTAGCTGTCTGTCTGTCTGTCTGTCTGTCCGTCCGTCCGCATGTCTAACTGTCTGTCTGTCTGTCCCTCCATCAGGTTTTCCTTTCTGTGTGATAACTTTCCTAAATTTTATCTGATTTCATTCAAATTTGGGTCAGTGATTGCTCTCATGCTTACCTTGGATAGGATTGGTTTTAGAGTGTCTGTCTTACAAGATCATAATAAAATATGATATTTCATTTTTTACATGATGAATCAGCACATTTAGTTTCACTGATCACCAACAGGTGTTGCTAGCAGTGGACATAAAATACTTGAATATTTGCAGTAACTGCCAGGTGCTGCCATCTTTTGAGCGTGGTTAAAACTATTTGTACTTACCACAGACTTTAAAATCATCCTGGACTTGAAGGCGAAAGTGGGGGACATAAATTTCTTGAATTTGCTTGTTTTAAATATTTTCTAGAAAAGACGCCCTATAGCTCAATGTTGCAGACAATGAGGAGTGGGGACATATTTAAACATGTTTTACATCTATTGTTCTCATTAATTGTGTAAAAAAGTATTTATGCTTAAAATGTGTAATTAAAGAAAATGAAAATATGGGATTTAATCAGATTGCTTTGGGTGTGTTAAATTAACTCAGGTAGTGCCAAAGGCACCCCTTGAAATTTTTAATTCACATTTTTTTGACGGAATTCCATAATGAAGGCTCGTATAGATAATAAAGTTGAAAAATGTATGTACTTCAAAATAATGTACCCTCATCATTTGGCAAAAAACTACTTTATAGGAGGTTATGTTTCACATGTAATCCTTTTATTTGATTGGCTCAACATTATTCATTAAAGCTTACACATAATGAACTGGTGGTCTTTAATAAATTAGACAGTCTTGCAGGTTTTGCATGATGAGGTTCTCTAATCTACAATTTTATCATATTTGTTATTTTACAAAAATATTTGTCTGATAGAGAATATGACAGATCTATATTTACATCTATATTTACAGGTGACTGTGGACATACATCGACCACACAACCCGGCTGGAAATGAGGCAATATGTCTGGAAATACTTGGAAACCTGAGACGTTGTTTTACCCAGCAAGCTGATGTCAGAATGCTTCTTTATGAGGTAAAATACACTCATCAGATTCAACAGTGACACTGTCATACTTTGAATTGAACTTATGTTCATGCTGTGTTGAAAGTACCAAGTTTTCTTTTCTTGCGGCCCCCTGTTGGTCATCTTGAAAACTAAATTTTGAGTTGTCTTGCACTGTCTTGCCCTTGTCGTCATGTAAATATGACAAAATCTAAAAAGAAATCTTTGATTTTGATATGATTTATCTAAAAGAGGCCCAACCCTAAGGCTTTCATACTTAAAATGATAACTTGTGTATCTACTTTTTTTTCATTTCATACTAATGAAGGTACTGAAGGAAAAATCACCCTCTCCAATCAGTCCCAAACAAGCATTTACACTCCATGTGTTTGATCAGCCAAAGATTCAAAACTACCTCACCAGCATATTCCATTTCATATAAAACAGTGCCAGACATATATATGTATATAAAATTCATATCATGGAGCCTTTGTTAATGCAAATTGACCATGCAAGTTGTCTAACTGTTGACTGCTTTACCATGTTCTCACAATTTTGTAATCTTTACCCTTTGACCTTATTGCTATGATGACCCTTATTTGTTACAAGATAGTCAGAACTGGATATTTAGATTTATTTGAACATGAAAAACTGGATTGTTATGAAACAGTTATATAAGATACATTCTTTACTATCGTTATGATGACACAGGTATCCAATATTGAAAACGATTTTTCTTTATTTACTGTAACAGCAGTGATTAGTAATGATTTCTCTCCTTCATGAGAATTTATGTCTTAAATAATGCTATTCAGATGTTATTGTTACAAATTGTGTTTGAATGTTCCTTTTTACAGGGCCTGTATGATGTGATGTGCAAAAATTATCAACTGGCTCCCTCAATCCTTAGTTTACTCCTAGCTCAGGTAAATGAAAATTCCATTTTTATCATACATATGTTTATATCATTGAGATACCATTACTAAAATAACCAGAATATGTATCAGACTAAAGTTCAAAGACCACATGTTTCAACTTCCTGATCATACTATGGCTGTAATAAAACATTATGTCAGGACACAATGCGATACTTCACTCAAGATATGATACACAAACAATACATATAAGTAGTATCAGCATACAGATTCAAAAGTCATTGCTATTCTCTGTTCAAGTTTCCATGCTGGTGCCTCTGTCTTTCAAAAATGATGAATCATGAAAAAGTACCTTCATTAGGCTTTATCATGTGTATAAACAGATTTTCTGCCAGTTATATTTGGCTTTACGTTTTCTCGACGGCTGAGTATTATTATATGCCAGAGTTTGGTTGTTAAATATTGGACTTTCTGATGGATGGTCATATATCATCAATGTATCAATGCTTGGACATCTGGTGATGATACCAATACAATATTTTACTTTTTGTCAGGACATATCATGATTGGTGTACTTATGAACCATATTACTGTCCTACATTATACCAGTTGATGTGAAAACGGCAGCCATGATACAGGGTTTTACTTGATACATCAACAACAGTTTGACTAAAGCTGAACCTAACAGAAGAACTTATCATTAAATCTTTGCATGTTGTGATATATGCATCTCAGAGCTTAATCTACTTTTTAGGGGATGGGGAGTGGCAGTCTACTTCTGTTTACTTTAACCTGTACAGAGCCAAGAAAATGAGAAATGTTTGGATCGTTTGAATGATTCATGGGAGAATGTAAACAAAGATTAAATTTTGCAGCAGGATCTTATTGTGGGAGACAACATTATTTTGTCAAGCATGTGTCCCCTGATATCTGTTGGGTTTGTTTGGGAGAAGCGTCACTATGAGAAACATGCTGTACATATAATGTAATGTAATATTGTCCCCAACTTCCTCGGAAGCGGGGCACATTGATTTGGGTTTGTCCATTTGTTCATCTGTCTGTCCATCCATCAGGTTTTCATTTCTTTGTGATAACTTTCCTAAACATTATCCAATTTCATTCAAATTTGGGTCAGTAATTGCTCTCATGCAAACCTTGGATTGATTTGGATTGTCGGTCTGAAAATTTATGATCAGCAGCTCAAAAACAATACAAAAAAATCCCCTTTGGTTCCCAGTTCACAATAAAAAATTATGACATGTGGAGACATCTTCAGGGGACAATAAAAACTGAAAGTATTGATCGAGAAAGCAGGGGACAACAAGAGGCAGATGTCATGGACATAAATTCCTTAAATTTGCTTGTTATTTATTATTGTGATGATCATTCAGGTGAAGCGTTACTATGAGAAGCAGGAAGACGTTAACCCTCCCTTACGACTTGAGCCGTGTATACAAGCTCAGGGGGACCAGGTGTTTCTCACAGAACCACTGGTAAGTCAGCTTAGTCGCCTCATTTTGCATTTGCATTCACTAAACGCATTTTAAATTTTAATAATATTTTTGAAGGTAGTGGTTTGGTTTATAGTTTCCCATTTCAGATGATGTCAGTCTTGTCTGACTGTATATATCCTTTTTCTTTACATAGTCTGTCATGTTTGTTCCTGAAGATTTTTCGGCAGGTAACTGATAATTTTATAAAAATATTGGTTTGTACTCCAGTATTGTGAGCAGAGGGCTGGTTAGCTCAGCTGACTATAAGTCATCTGAGCTAAAGTCATGGTCCATTGTCCGTCGTCTGTCCGTCCGTCTGTCCGTCCGTCCGTAGATGTGGCACGTTTTGAAATCGTAAGACCAAGGTATCCAAAATTCGGCATAATGTTAGATGTCTCCAAGATCTCCTACCAAGCCAAAAACTGGGTCTTTGCGACTTCGTTCCTTTGAGAAATTAAGGAAAAACCTCAATTTTTTATTAAAAACCTATTTTAACACTTCAGGACTGCCTAATATCAAAACCACTCATCCGTTTTTCCTCATATTTACCATAAATATTCCTCTGTATAGTTCCTATATACATGCCAGAAATTATGTCTGTATTGTATAATTTAAAAAAGTTATGGGCCCAAACATAATGCATTT
Organism: Sipunculus nudus; assembly: GCA_026874595.1. Lineage (NCBI taxonomy): Eukaryota > Metazoa > Annelida > Sipuncula > Golfingiida > Sipunculidae > Sipunculus > Sipunculus nudus. The sequence goes on along the minus strand of CM049306.1, from coordinate 43,778,958 downwards.
TGTAAAAAATTAGGAAAGATATTTGATCACTTAACACAAAACATGTTAAAGCTATGGACTTTTTTTTACAGTAATATAACTTTAATTAATCAAAATTAAATTGTATGACCAAAATTAGATCAAAATATTTTAAATTTTTATAAAATATTAACAAAAATAAAAAATTTGTACCTTTAATTTTGCCCAACTTTGACCGTGCCACGTTTTTTTCCTGTAAGTACTGTGGATTTAATTTTCACAGCATGTTTTTGTTAGCATTTTGTCTGTTAACACCAAAAATTTGAAACCAGTTGATCAAAAACTGTAGATTTTATTCAAGTTTTCAAGCACCATGTAATATATTGTTAACACCAAGCTAGTGTTATGCAGTTTGCAAGAGCTCAGCTCCCCAGCTTCAGCTCTCAGTTCCTAAAATTTGGCATACAATTAAATGTCTCCAAAATCCCCTACCATGCCAAGAATTTGGTAACTAGGACTAAATACCTTCGAGATATAAATGAAAAACTTCATTTTTCCATTACAAACCCATTGTTACACTTCAAGACTGCCTAATATCAAAACTACTGATCTGACTTTAATCATATATAATATACATCTTTTTCTATACATTTTCTATGCACATGCCAGAAATGATGTCAGTATTGTGTAATTGTTTTAAGTTATGAGCCCAACCATAATGCACTTTGTAAAAAAATCAAGAAATATATTTACTCCCTTAACAAGGGGATTGCTGAAGCTAGAGATTTTTGTCAGGGATGTAAATTTATTTAATCAAGATTCAATTGAATACCAGAATTAGTTCTGAATTTTTTTCAGATTTTATAAGTTATTAGTATTGATATAAAATTAGTACCTTAAATTTTGCCCAACTTTGACCATAGCATGTTTGTTTCCTGTGAGCACTGTTGATATAATTTTCACATCTTGCACACATAAGGATTTTAGTTTAGAAAGCTGAAAGAAATTGGCCAAAAATTGTAGCTTTTATTAATGTTTTTATGAGACCATGTCAGACCTTGACTCTCTCCTGCCCCTCTTGAGTCACCTGTATGTTGACCTTGTTGAACTTTCAGCAAATTATGCATGCTTGAGGTGAGACATACACTGGGGCAGCCTGGCAGCTTATGGCCAGCCACAGTTGATCCAGGTGTCCAACCCAACTCATCTAGTAGTTTTAACCAACAGCATAACAATAAACAATAAATTAATAAATTTTTATTGGTTTTTAATAACAAATTAAAGAAAAATAGAAAAGGAATTTGTTAGTTTATAATAACAGGAAATTAACTTGCTGATACTGATGATATAAGAATCTTGTATCGATGGATAGAATGTCATGTATTCCAAATAACACCATGCAGTCACCTATGGTATTTTTCAGTTCAATTTTAATGATAAAAAGGTAAATCATATTATTCATTACTAATCATTAAGGATCATATGAAGGAAATTAATGATAGACAAAGATGCAGTTGATAATAGTAATCTAGATTCCTACTGTGTCTAGTGTGTACATTGATGTGAAATCAGTCCAAAATGAATATATTACATTTATTTTTTTTAAATATAAATAAAAGCCATAAAACCAGGTACTAAGGATCATTATTTAAAGGTGTGAATTTTGTATATTCTGGATTCTCAACATCATTGTTTGGTGAAAACTGTGCAATTGTATTTAAATACGAATATGAATATGTACTCCATCATAAAATTTCTTGCATAAAGAATGGGAATTCAGGTAAAAATGAAAGTATATGAATACCAGTGCAAATACTTTCAAAATGTATTCATGAATGCATTCATGAATATATTCTTTAATATTATTTTAATAATCATTTCAGTTATATTTCATTTTAAAAAATTACGATTCTCTTATTATTTTTAATAAAAATTATATTTGGGACAATATTTGTAATTTTTTTTTTAATAAATAGTTAAACTCTTATATTATATGTTCTGCTTATAAGTTATATGGCCAAGTCAAAATCTGTGTGACAGTAGTACTCCATTTGTTAATAAAATGAATGAAATCAATCCTCTTCCCTGTCTCCAAAGGTACTATCAAAATCATACATAAGCTAAACAACAACAACTCATAATACAGCTTATATTTATTACCCCACAAAACCAGCATGTGCCTCATTTCTAAATCATATTTTTTTATCATATATAACAGCTGAGCGCCGTGACCCATAGGTCCCTTGTTTTTAACTGTTTTTCATTCCTTATATCAGAAGACCATTCACAGAGCAGAGAGACAGATAACAAAATTAAAGCAGTTTATTCTGTCCATGATAGAATCTAATATGTATCTTTAGTTTGTAGTCTTCTTGTGGCCATGGAAACAGATACTTAATAAGTATAAATCTACAAAAGCAATATTATGTTGACTTTAATAGGCCCATCTCCTGGGATGTATGCAACAGTGTATGATGAAATCCAGTGAGCAACAAGGCAGCCAATCAGAAGAGGACAATGACACAACTGTCCAATCAGAGATTGAGCAGATACTAGAATCACTCACAAGACGCATGATCAAAAGTGAACTCGAGGATTTTGAATTGGTAAAAATGATAATTTATATAAACAGTTTCCATATGATATATTCAGCTGTGTGATTCATAAAAAATTGACATTTCTAGCATAGACAATTTTATGGATAAAATTATTCTTCTTAATATAAAATTTATGACTTTATAAGTATATCAATATTCACTTGGATGCATGGCAGTGTCCAAGATTCCTTAGAGAAGTAAGTGTATCAGTGTGAAAAATAATTAGCATATAACATTAATTTATTCTAAGATCTACTCAAAGCACATTTAGTTTTGGATTTGTGTTTTAGAGGAACATTAAAGGCTTTTTAGTTATTATACAAACAATATTAATGCAAAAAAAGTGTTTCATCTTATTTATTTAAATTTACATTAAAAAAATTTACTTATATTCTCAGTGTAGGGATTACGTTGCCAGGGTGCTTATATAGAAAAATTTATATTTCCTATAATTCATTTTACTTATTATAAGCTAAATCATACTCTTTATAAAAAAAGTTGCTGCATATGAGAGACTCTAATGCTTGAAAATTAATAATTCATCACAGGACAAGTCTGCTGATTTCTCTCTGGGGAACAGTGTGGGTGTGCGTAACCACATTTTTGCCATACTGGTCCTGGGGACTTATGAGGGGCTGATTGAGTACAACTTTGAGACCTCTGACTTTGAGTGAGTTCATGCAGCTTACTTTAACAGTGTCAGTCATTAAATTGGTTAGCTAAAGTTTCTAATTCTGGTCAAGTTAAGGCATATTTATACTACATTTGTCAATTGGATTCAGTTTGCACTATTTATTATACTATGATACTTGCTTTATTTATCAGTATATTGCAGGTTAATCCATAATATTCTTGGTATAATTAATACAAGAGTAGAGTCAAAATATGACGCTATGCATTTAAAAGCAATGCAAATGATTCAGATAAATCAAATGAAATAGTCATTTTTTCATCATTTACTTGGGTGATCATTTACTGCCTGCATCACCTGTTTGCTTAAACAATACAGGACTCCAGTGTTACCTAAACTTCATTGATATATTTTATAATATGATGAATAATTATGAATGACTTATCAATTTATAAAATATTAAGATAATGGTGTTACGTACAGTATCAGTTAAACAATGGAAAAAAATAATGGAATCTGCAATATAAATTTGGAATGCCATTAGCACATGAATTTCAAATGATTTAATACTTAAATGCTTAGACATGTGCAAAGTAACAGGTATCTCTGACTTTAATACAAATGAAAATGATAAATTTACTATGTGAATCAAATCAAAATGACAGTTGCTGAAAATTTTTTGTTAATTCAGCTTTAATATCTTTTTATGATTTTCATATGTTTGAATTAGAAGTATTGTATTTTTTTAGTGTTTTAACAGCCATTATCTCACTAGCTCTCTTAAAATTTTACAGTAAGGAGATTCTGGAATTTGTAATTCAACTCCACAAGAATTTCAACAATCTGAGTGCCATTCTGAAGGAGAAAGCAACCTCTGGTGGAGGTGGGGGTAAACGGCGTAAACCAGGTGGCAGCAGTGGTCCCAACAACAAACAGTCTTTCAAGAGTCTGCTGTCTCTAAAATGTGTCAGCCACCTGCTCAGAACTGTGTTTAGGTAACATATATATTATATCTTTTTTTTAGGCTTTGGACTGAAAATTATGTGAGCTGCACTCCCTGGGATTGTTTCTTTTTCCCTCTTTTTTCATAGCGCTGTCTGCCAAAATACCAGCTGGTGTTTTTCTTTTTAAATGATTTTACATATTATTAGTTAATTTTCTTCTTATGTGATTCAATGGCTTCATTTGATCAACCACACAAGTTGCATATATGAACAATTCAGATTTAAAAAACGTTATTTCATCAAGTCATGGATTAAAAATGCTGTTTTTATTATCCTTGATATTCATAATACAACTGAATGACTTTTGAATTATTCCTAGCCATGTGCATTTAAAACTTAATTTTATTAATCAAAATAACATCCTTATCTTATCAAATAGTTTTTACTTCAACCTCATCCTATAGATATTCCGAACAACAGGACATTGACCTATTCTTTAAAAAATGAATTTCTTAAAAAATATGAAAGCATTTTATTTTGCTGTAAGACCTTGAGTTGCACAGGTCTTAAAGAAATTACTTCTCCAAGAATGTTTAAAATCTCTTTTTATTGTCAGTGATCAGATTCCTGCTCACCAGGAGGCTCTTACCCCTCTCCGAGAAAGCTCAGATTTTCTCCGCTTTGTGGTGGGTGTGGCACTACAGAAACTGCAGCAAATACAAACAACTGGTTCATGTGATGGGTCTGAAGGTCACAACAAGGACAAAGTCTTCAAATATGTGTCCAGTATAGCAAAGTAAGGATGATGTTTTGCATGTGTTATAAGTAACTTGGTATCCCAATATGGCTGTATATTTATGTAGATGTTATAGTTACAGTTATAATTATGTAACTAGAACAAGGCCATAATAATAATTGTGTAACTACTTATAATTATGTCACTAGAATAAGTAACTAGAATACCGGCTGTTATTTTACACAGCATGCAGTTGGTAACACTGTTTCCCTCTGAACACGCGGTTGCTCTTCCATTAAATGTGCACCATGCACAACTGGTAACATTGGTTCCATCGATATACATGGGTTGGTACTTGTAACAGCACAATGTAATTCATTTTCATACACTTTCCTCCCATCTTTTAACTGAATCAGCCAGACACAGCATAATCAAGTGTTTACGACCTAGTATTTACTGGTATAGGACATTTACTGCCGAGGTTCTAGTGAATTTATAGTTGTCCATATGAGAGTAAATACTATTTTAACTATTAAGATCATCTCAGATGCGTGGTTTTGGTAACATTGGGGACGCACTTAAAAGTGCTTAAAAAATGAAAGCAGGGAGCGTTATTTGGCATGACGGTAGCTTCAAACTGTACCACTTAACACCATCACTTGGTGCCTTCATGCTACACAAGAAATATGTTCCAAAATGTATTTGAACAGTTGTATTCAACCAGAGGTAGACTCTCACAGTACCAAGTTGTACCGCTTGTGGCAAGCAGTACTATTTTTACGTAGTTTGACAGCAATCTGATAGTGTCAGCCTTTATTAGTGATAGTTTAGCGTTTATCAGAACTGGTGATTAACTTTGATCATAATGGACAAATTGGGAACCATTAGTGTCTTTTATGGAAACAGGCATACACATAAGAAAAATAAGAAAGATTTAAAGGAATTAAACATATTATCAACACAAACACCACCTGAAATTCATAAAATTTGACTGGTAATTTCACCAATTATAGTGACGGGAAAAGACATCTTGCAGGAAATATGGAAACTACTCTGACACCAGGCCTCTGAATAAAAACAGTGTCTATTCAAGGCTGGCTTTTATTTTTCTGGGACATTGTTTTGCCTCATCTGAATAAGACCAGTGTGTATTTAAGGCTGGCTTTTATTTTTCTGGGACATTGTTTTGCCTCATCTGAATAAGACCAGTGTCTATTTAAGGCTGGCTTTTATTTTTCTGGGACATTGTTTTGCCTCATCGACTAAATAAGGCAAGCGACTATTTAAGGCCTTTCGTCTGTTCAAGGAAATTCTCAATTTTCTGTTTTTTATTTGCCTTAAAATTTGCTGATGAGACTCTCATAGTCTTAGCTTTTTGTGTGGTTCAGATTAAGAATAACCAGGGGAGAAAAGTGCTCTGTTTGCTTAATCACTGTAGGAAGATTGTATATATTTTTTATATTGATTGTTGTAGGAGCCATTGAAGATCACATTGGTTCTTTCAAAGCCAGTTATTATCATATCAGTAAACTTTCATCTACTGATATATTGTGCTCACCCTAGAATATTCTTTCACTATATATTTGTAATTCTTTTTATTAGTACCGGTATAAAACTTTTTTTTATAAGCATACTTCATTAAAGCTCCAGTCGTAGAAAAAAATCACATGATGACAAGTTTTTAAGATCTTGTGAAATTTTATTTGATTTGAACAGCACTGTGTATTCTATATTGTTTCTGTTTTACAGAGTACTGTTGAAGCAGTACATGAACCATGTACAGACGTCAGGAGACCAGAGAGAGCGTAATAAACAATTGTATTCCCAGTGTCTGGAGGGCTTCATGGCAGCCATGAGCATCATGTCTACATGGTTTAAACCACGTCTTGCTGAGTTCCTCTCAGCTTTTGGTAATTATTCATAAAAGTGGTATTTATTTGTTTGAATTGATCATCACAGATTGTGCCCAAGACACAAAACTAGTTGATTAGTTCTACTTGTAATAGAAACTACCTGAATTTTGTATAACTTTCATAATTTATTAACTAAGAACAATTCTTTGCCATATTTGAATAAGAAACAGTTGTTTATGATGTATTAAATAAAATCTTATTGTAATGTTATGCAAATCAGTAATATATTTATACTAGATCTTACGAAATGATGTATAAATCTCTTAAAAAAAATGAAATTAGTGATAAAATATGCTACATGACATGTACAGATAAGTGATGGAAAATCTCCACAGAATGATGACAAATTCTATACAAGCAGTTTAAATAAATGTTGAAAATTTTGAACATTTCAGTAAAAGATTGCTGAATAAGGAAAAATCATTAAAGAAAAAAAAAATTAAAAATATCTAAATAAATGTTAATTATATATAAGATATATAAACAAATAAATATTAAAGTAAATAATGAATTTGGTAACAGACAGAAGAGAATCGGGTGGAGTTGCTCCAGGAGAAGAACTGACAGATGATGACCTTCATGTTCACATTAAACGATACCAGGTAAATCAGAATATAAAAATTGCTGTACCTTATGGATCAAAATAGCAGAAATTCTAGTATCCTCAGGTATGTGAGGAGTAGTGGATGGCCGATCATTGAGTTTTTTTTAAAGTCAGTCGGTTTGCTGCCACTTTCAAGTGCTCGATTACCAAAGGCAACTATCGATTACAACATACTCATGATTGTTTTTACCAGAATGTCTTTATGTTATAGGCAAAAATTATTCTTTCATTTTTTACAACATTCCGCACTTCATATGATGAGTCTGTGTTCCCAAATAACCTCCGTATCTAACGGAGTATGACACGGTAGATGAGAAAACTGAGGACTTATTAAAGCTCTGTGAACTGGCAGGGAGCTGCAGAATTAGCGGAGAGTTTCTAACGAGATGTCCATTGCAAAATATGGGCAATATGGCGTTAAAATGCTCCATAATTCTCCAGGTCTATGCAAATTTTGCGAGATTCTCTTAGAAATAATCTCTTCAACTGATGCCTGGTGCCGCTGCCACATGAGTAATTATATTTGCCGCTTTCAACTACTTTTTAAAAATTTTTACCAAAATTTATATGGGCTTGTAATTTTCTGGCGGGCCTGTGAAACCAGTATGCATGTCAGAAGGCATCATAATTGTTATAACATGAAAGTCCTTGCTGGTGGTGAAGTTAAAATGATAGGCGGGAGTATTGATGAGGGCCAGCAAGTAGATGTCCTGGACTGTGGTTTATTTCTTGATTATTATAATTAATTAAAATGAAACTTTGAATTGCATATCTAAGTAATAATAGGAAAATATAAAAAAGGCAAAAACTTCTTTTCATATGGTAGAATTACTAAGACATACGACTGGGTTAAGAGAGTACAGTTCCACAGATAATTGCATATTTCTTTTTATTTGTCTGAACCGATTAATAATCAATCATTGATCGGTTTACCCAAACCAATGATCGATTATGAAAAAGGAACCGATTCCCACCACTAGTGAGAAGTTTTTAAATCTTTAAATGTAATAATTTTTAGAAAGAAAAGTAACTTGAATTTATGTTGTAATCCATGCCACAAATCATATTGATTCTCAGTTCAAGAAGTGTTATTTTCATTCACTATACAAAATATATCAATAGGTATATTTTATCCAAATTTAATCAGGGTAAAAATAAAATATTTCACACTGATTATAATGAAGAAAAAAGTTTGTACGTATCTTGAAAGGAATGTGAAGTACTTCAGTATACAAAATGAAAATGTTAGTTCACAAAAAACATGCTTGAATAATTATCAAGTAGTGTAGGTGTGCTGATATTAAAGAACTCAAATATCAGTTAACTTACTTAAATAAATGTTGTGGCTTCTTTGACAGATTCCATTACTTTCATTATGTACATTACATTATTCCCAGGAATGGATATATAACCCAAATCTATCCAATTTGTGTTGTATTTGCTTTGTTAATACAGCGACTGGCCATGACCTTGATCACATCAGAGAGTGAAGATCACAATGTGAAGGATGTAGTGCCGATCCTGACAATCATCAGTAACTTGGCGGAGCTGATGACGCCGGAGAGCCAGCAGTATGAGCAGGTCTGCTCATGGGTCCTAAAAGTCTGCACAGACCATAATATAGGTATGTCAGCACGAACCACAACATATAGGTATGTTAATACAATATGAATATAAGCAGTATATTTATTATTTACAGAGCCTTAGCCCTCAAAAATGTAAGGCATTGATTATTGATTTACTTGGACTTGGACTCTAATCAGGACTGGAGTCCACCTTTTCAGGAACATGGACTGTGACTGGACCAGGTCTGATTTCTTCAATCTTAACTTCAGTTCTCGTCCAGGACCATTGATTTGATACTTCAACAACTTATTCTTCTAATTCCTGGTTGAAATACTTCTTTTTTCTTTAACAAGTTCACATGCCTGATGCTGCTTCAGGATTGTCAAACCACACACGCAGCTGACATATTACCCGGGAAATTTTTATGCAAAAGTCCAGAGGTCACTCAACCTCAAGGGTATAACAAAACATTTATTTTAGTAACATCCAATGATTGGCCACTGCTGTCGTAGACTGGCTCCAGTCTCACAATACAATTCTTCAACAGTTCTTTGTCTTTCGCCCACCACAAACTGGCTCTAACTTCCCAAATACAAGGTCCACAAAACTTCTGACGTCCTCCTCAGCAAAATAAACACTATCTCTTAGGACCAATAGTCTTATTAACGCAGTACTTGAAATTACAAGCTTAGCCTCCCAGATGGTTCTAGATATCCAGAATTTTCTGTCAGCTAATCAAAACAAACCATAGTCTAGTAAATTCCATAGCTTGATACATAAACTGATCTACTGAACAACACAACTAATTATAAAAATAAACAACATTACAAAATATTATTAACTACATTTCCTTGACCATATCCTATTATTCTATGAGGTTTTCATTTAACATTACCTGACCTGGTAATACATTTGTGTCAAGGCTATTTAAACATACTGGTCAATCAGTCATTCTTTATTCCTTTATAATATTGGATGGCCCCTCTGGCTATAGAAAATGTATAAGTTTAGATTTATTCCTATACATAAGCTGGCAGATAATTTTACTCTGTTTTATTCAACAGAAAACACACATTTTGTATATGATTTATTAAGGAGCAATCAACATCAACACACACTCAGCTCTGCATTGATGTGAGCCACAGGAAGACCTACTGTAACAAGATATTGTAGATCTCAATTAAAGTTACAAATTTTATGAGCCAAATTTGGAAAATGGCCCAAGGTAATTTACTTTCAACAGCTGTAATAATTTTGTGATGGGTTTGTACATTAGTCCGCAACTTGAAAGTCCCAACTGACTAAACTGGGGGCAGCACCAATAATGTGCAATTTCCCATGGTGGCTGTATACAGAAAAGGTTGTTATTGCAGGAGTGATTAAGTGAAATGAGTTAGTGCAAATGTAACATGACCACAGAATAAGTAGTGTATATTTGAAATAGTTGTGCAGAAGTCTTCAGGAGAAAAATAATGTGTGGGAGTGTCTGTGTGGGAATAAATGCTGATTTGTTGTATACATAATTTTCTGTTTGTAGATGAAGCAGTCGTGGCCAAAGCATTGGTGAGTCAGCTCCTGAGTTTGTCTACACGCAACAAGAACTGTGGCAGCCTGATTAAGGAGCTCAGTCAGGATATACACAGTCAGCAGGGGGACATTGATCAGGTAAACAATGTAAAAAGCTGAAATGAAAAGGTCGGCATTGTCAGCAAATACATTGTATATAACTCAAGTGTGCTGTTAAATGCATTTCTAGTTGTTGGATTTACATAAATAATTAGTGCAACTCAGCTGATATCTGAATATACAAGCCTACTTTTTTTTGTGACAAAATTATTTTTCATCCATTTGCATAGAATTTAAATTCATTAATCTTAATTCATTATTATATATTTGATGATAATGATAATGGAACCTTTTATAACTGCCTGAATACAAATTGTGCAAAAGCAATTAATACATTCTTTTCAGAACAGATGATATTTTGGACAAAAATACTCACATTTAAAATGAACAAATATTCTGTTCATATTTCCAAAATCAAAAATGATTTCACTTTTGTGTATATGATCAATACTTCACCACAGGAGGTTGACATTGAAGATCGCACTAACTATGCTTTGGTAAATCCTCGCATGGCAGCACCACATGTGCTGTTGCTGTTACTTGGGCACATTGAACGGGAACTTGATGATACTGAATGGTTACTGAACCGCATGAAAGCTGACCTGTTTGCAGAGGTCGAATCAGCTCAAGGTAGGTTAAGGTCATGCCCAAAAGGTCAAGGTTATGCTTAAACCTAGGCTCAGAGTAAATTTCATGATGAATCCTTGATTATTGTCTCATGTAATTTGTACATTATTAGGGGGGGGGGGGGAATATTTTCATATTTTTTCAAACATGTCTCACTAACTGCTGAAAACATAATTCAGCTTAGAAATTACATAGGAAAAATAAAAATAGAAAATGCCAAGCAATGTGTAAAAGTCACCGTCCTGATCACTTTGTTCCATGTTGGAAAACCTAAGACCTGATAAGTATTTACTGAAATCACCAGTTTGGACTATTCAGCCAAGTATAATTACATACATACACACACACACATATATATATATGTTGAGGATATAGATTACCGGTATTAGGAAAGTTGTATGTTTTTATTATATTGTGTAGTATTGGTAGATGTTAATTATGCTTTTTTGTATAGTTATCTGTTTATGACATTAAATACATAATACATTATATTTTAACAGACAGTTCCTCCCAGGGCCTCACACAGAGAGAAACCATGGAGAAAAACATCTGCAGTCGTTTAGGAATGTTCATCAATGGCTTCCATGAACTTGTACAATCAGCAGTTCCAATGGGTCCGTGTGTTGAGAGTATGTTCAAACAGCTGACCAGACTTTATGGAGTGCTTGGACTGCTGGTCAAATTTGTAAGTTGCATATGTTTCCCTCCCTCATGCCATCTGCATTTATAATGATAATTGTATTAAACCTTCATATTTTTTTATATCTTCATGTAATTTGACAGTTATCCACTTGTTGGAGCAAAAATTGGAAAGGAAGAATGGATGGATTGGAATTAAATTGGAAGAAATTGAAACCACAGGCTCAGGTGAACTGCATGAGCTGAATTTATGAACTTATATTCCAGCTCTCATATTTCCCTAAATACTTCTCCGGAGAAGTTGCTTTTATCTTGGGAAGCTCACTGTGCAGATCAGCCATCCATTGTTTTACTGAACAAAAACACCTAACACATTTTACAAGGGAAATGGTGGCCATAGAATTGTGAATGGAATTGCTATTTTTCTGAATAGAGTGAACAGAATTGGAGTGTCATAAAAATTCTTGAATCGGCATTGAAAATTTCGATTTCTCCCTAGGTCTGGGTCACACCAAACCTCATATGAATTAGTCAGTGATTGCAGAAAAGCCCCAGATTAGCATTTGAAAAATGTTTTGTGTTAATGCACCTGGTATTCTTGAGCTCAGATATAGTACTGCTGATGTCATGACTTTTGTCAGATGTTAAATTATTTGTATTTAATATATACTCAGGGATAGTTGTTAACAAGGACATCACTGTATGGAGGTAGTATCATGTATAGATCTTATGTTGTAGTATAATGAGCAGCTTTCGTACATGGTGTTTTGACAACCTTGTGTCTTCACATGAGCTGCATAGAATAAAAGAATGTTCTTCTTTTCTCTGATAAGTTGACATTTAAGTCCTTTTCTTATGTTTTAAAGCACAAAGGTCTCCAAGGCTATCTGTAGTGTTTGGCCATATTTCTGGTATACTTAACCTATGCATGATGTAAAATAGATAATAATATTTTTATAAGGTAAATTTCTTCTGATTTACAGTACCTGGCCATGTATACAATGAAGGTGGGTCACCTGTGTAGTCGGTTTGAGAAGCTCGTTAAGCTGTCAGGTACACAGCTGACTCAGCATGTTTACTCCATGATCACCTATGTACAGGTATGTCAGTGTTCTTCTTTATGTTAATTCAATGCTAGTCATTTCACACCTCTATAAACATTTAACATATTCAGATATAACCCTACTTTGAGTACTGATGGTAGCCATACTGAGGGCTGCACTATGCTGTCTATAATGTTTCCCTGCATATTGCTACATATACACAGCTGTAATCTTAATATCATGTTAAGAGGTTGAAGTTTCACAAAAAATGTGACTTTACAAAAAAGGGCCAAGTGCATGTTGACTATCATCATTTCCTTGTGGCTTTTTATGACAAACTTGTCAATCACAGGAAGTGTGAGACAGATACTAGCTAGAAGCAGAAATTCAACAAGTATGCTGGGTAGTATACAATAATATTAAATTAATATAGAATGTGAAAGCATGTTGCAGGTACTGTGAGAACTAAAGAAACATTTAATGGTTGGATTAATTTGTTTTGTTGAATATTAGTTGTTACACCTGTAAATGGTGAAACTATATATGTTCTGTTAGAATTTTCATTGCAGTTCTAGATATAACACCCACTGCCACTCATATGCTTGTCATTTTGACTTTCACAGGGCCCACCCATTGACAAATTAGTTTATGGATGATAACTCCAGTTTGGGTAGACAGGTTAGCTTCAAACTGATCACAGGACCAATATTTTGGAAAACCTCATAAACATATATCCTTGTAGACAAATGCAGCTGAGCGTCGAGACCCATGGGTCCCTAGTCGTCACATCAGATATGTAGACCCTGAATGTCATTGTTCCCAATAAAACTGGGAATATAAGTGCTGGTAAAATTAGCATTTTCCAAGAAACATAATTATTAACAAAAATGTAAAGATCGGATGTTTTATAGTTCAAATATTTGTAACAAAGTATTAAAATATATTGTTTACTTGATGTGATATTAATATACATATAAACATATTGATATTTCTCATGTTCTATTCATGAATTTAAGACAAAAAATTCCAAATTATAAAATCTACAAGTAGTTACTAAGTTACAGATTATCTAATTATGGCTGCTTTATGATGAATCGTCATGAAATTCATTTTTTCATTTTCCCAGGCCTCTCTTGGGGAGCAGTTGGTTCAGTCTGCAGATAAGGGGAAGAAGAAAGGCAAGCAGAAGGCGGAGTCTGCAGGAGGCCCATCAAAGGTGGGTGCAGGACAGCAAAATCACTTTTTTTTTTTTAGGATTTCCTGAAAATGATGCTATTTACTTTTTTTTTTTTACTCTCTTTTCCAGCACCACTCTTTTTTTACTTTTTTTTAAATTCTGATATGTACTATTTCTCTCCTGCTTTAACAGTCCAGGTAGAGTAAGAATGCGACATTTTGCAATTTTGTGTGTGCAAATATCCAGCATCTGTCACAACATGTGCAAAAGGCCCTTATCTTCATGCAGGACGTTGTGAGCAGTTTATGTTTCTGACATGGGGAATGATACAAGTCGATATATTTACACAATTGTGGTATAAGACGCACATCTTTATTCAGTCTCTGATAAAAAATGGGGAAATTGATGCTAATTTTACTCTTTTTCACTCTTTATTTCAAAGAAGTCTGCTTTTTTTCTGGAACACTTTACTCTTTTTTTCAGTCATTCACCTTTTGCAGGCCTGTGGGTGGTGTGTGTGTCTGTATGAATTAATGTACAAACCAAGGTTGAAGTTGGTGATTGGGAACTTATACCAGTATTCTGTTCGACCAAGGGGTGTCTGTCAGTTCTCTTAAATATTTTTCATTTAAATTAAGTTAATATTGAAAAGAGATCGTAAACTAGAGCTATTTAAAAACACACAGAGATGACCTGTACATATCTCTTTAACACGCAACCTTTGTTTCTGCACATGTACAAATCATCTATATCAAAGGGATGTAGGCAACTTCAAAGGATGCGATCACATTTGTGGGTCTTCAAAGACAAGCTAAAACAAAACATTTTGCAAAGTAAATGAGTTTATTTCATCCTTATTTAAATTATCAAAAATTGTCACTCTTCCAGCTGGGATAAAAGGTGAATAAAGGTAGCAAACAAAATAGATTTAAGAAATGTCATGAAAAATTATGTGGACAGGGGTTTGGAATAGATGGTGGAATAGATCGTGCACAAATGACCAAACCCTGGGGATCCTTTCAGATGGTTTAAAAATCTTAATGGATTAATCATTGTTACATCAAGAACCTTTTGTTGCTCATGTTATATTTCTTAAAAACTTCATTTCCAGCAGATGAAGTCCATGAAGGATGAGAAGTCTATTCCAAACCTGATCTTTGCCATTGAGCAGTATGAACGCTACCTGATCCAGCTCTCCAAGAAATCAAAGGTAAGAAGATCCAGAGCGAAATAGTTATGAAAATAAAAAAGGCCTAAAGGCCTAATGCGAAGCTGTGCATTTGGAAATACACTAGCTATAATGCCTGGCCCATTACTTTTCATGTGTATGAACAATGCAAGTACTAAACATTTTGAATAAGAAACTACACAAAAATCACTGCTGAAATTTTGGCATGGGTGCACACAACACAAAAATGAATGTAGTTGGCACCACTAGTCTTGTATACAACAAAGCTATCAGAGATATATACATATGCCCAATTTCAGACTGATATATCAAACCCCTCCTGAGAAATAAGCAGGGACACACACTGTGCAAA
This sequence comes from Sipunculus nudus, assembly GCA_026874595.1. Taxonomy (NCBI): domain Eukaryota; kingdom Metazoa; phylum Annelida; class Sipuncula; order Golfingiida; family Sipunculidae; genus Sipunculus; species Sipunculus nudus. Next base: position 43,763,356 of record CM049306.1, on the reverse strand, counting down.
AATAATTGTAGGTGGCACCACCAGTCTTGTATATGACAAAGCTATTCGATATGTATAACTATGCCCAATTTCAGGTTGATTATATCAAATTCCTTTGTAGGAATTAGGAGGCACATACATTGTGCAAAAGTCATTGTAAGTGGCGACACCTGTCTTGTGAACGAGAAAGCCATCAAAGACACATAGACAAGCCAAAATATCAGGCCACTGTATCAAACTTACCTTGAGTCTGATGCATGGGGCTGACCAGGCTTAGGTGAGAAAGGCAGTTGCCCCAAGTGAACTGTGACAAATTGCTGCCTCAAGCTACTGCACTGAGTGAACCCTTGACCTGCACCTGGCTAGACTGAGTGAACTCCTGACCTATACCTGGCTGCACTGAGTGAACTCTTGACCTTTTACCTAATCTGATACAGTTGGCAGTCTGCCAAAGCTGTAAATAGATCCAGACTGACCTTTGGCTTGTTGCAAAATCTGAAATAGTAGCCACATCATTGCATAAGCTCACAGATTGGCTCCACATGCAGCCCTGAGGGGGATGACACCCATGAGGTGATCACATGATATTCATGAGATGATCACATGCTACCCATGAGTCGATCACATGCTGCCCATGAGGTGTTCACATGACACCCATGCAGTGATCACATGCCTTGTGCTTGGCTGCAATGATTGAACTCTTGTCCTATATCTGGCTGCACTAAATGAACTCTTGATCTGTTGCAAAATCTGAAACAGTTGGCAGTTTTTCAACCTATTTATTGATACAGACACAATCTCTGCCTGTTGGTAAATCTGTTTACACATACTGAAAGACTTTGGCTAAAATGCTTTTTTTTCAAGCTGACATATTCATAAACATTTTACCAAAAATATCTATAATAATAAAAGATGCAGTCCTTTCATTGTTAAAGGTCCAATAATTCTGCCAAAAATCATTCAAGTAAACTTGAACAAAGGCCACCTAAACAATTTTGTAGAAGAACACTATTGCAGTCCTCAGTTTTAAATAAACATAACTAGACATTTCTTGGCACCGCAGGTGCCAGAGTATCCCCAGACATAGTAGCAACCCCCCCCCCCCTTTAAGAATAGACCCCCATTTTAAGCAGCATATACTGACACTTGGCATATTTATTGTTTCTTCCATCTAACAATACACAATCTTGTTGAAGATGTTGGTCCTGTGGCCCTTGATCTTTTTAAAGATGTGTCCTGTGACCTTGACCTTTGACCTCATGACCCCAAAATCAATTTGGGTCTTGCTTTTCCAATGGGTCAAATACAAGTCAAGTTTGAAATCCATACATCAATAAAAGAAGAAATTATCATTCAGAAACTAATTTTTGGACAGATGGCTACTGTGACCTTCACCTTTGACCTTGTGACCTCAAAATTGATAGAGGTCTTCCACTCTTGGCAGGTGAACTTTATGTGCAAGATGAAAGATCTGAGATGAAATGTTTGGCTGAAAATGCATCCAAATCTTTTTGAAGATGTGTCCTGTGACCTTGATCTTTGACCTCATGACCCCAAAATCAATTTGGGTCTTGCTTTTCCAATGGGACATATACAAGTCAAGTTTGAAATCCATACATCAATAAAAGCAGGAGTTGTCATCCAGAAACTAATTTTTGGACAGATGGCTCATGTGACCTTCACCTTTGACCTTGTGAACTCAAAATTGATAGGGGTCTTCCACTCTTGGCAGGTGAACTATATGTGCAAGATGAAAGATCTGAGATGAATTGTTTGGCTGAAAATGCATCCACAATCTTTTTAAAGAGGTTTCCTGTGACCTTGACCTTTGACCTCATGACCCCAAAATCAATTTGGGTCTTGCTTTTCCAATGGGTCAAATACAAGTCAAGTTTGAAATCCATACATCAATAAAAGTAGTAATTATCATCCAGAAACTAATTTTTGGACAGATGGCTACTGTGACCTTCACCTTTGACCTTGTGACCTCAAAACTGATAGGGGTCTTTCTCTCTTGGCAGGTGAACTATATGTACAAGATGAAAGATCTGAGATGAAATGTTTGGCTGAAAATGCATCCACAATCTTTTTAAAGATGTGTCCTGTGACCTTGACCTTTGACCTCATGACCCAAAATCAATTGGAGTCTTGCTTTTTCAATGGGACATATATAAGTCAAATTTGAAATCAATACATCAATAAAAGCAGGTATTATCATCCAGAAACTAATTTTTGCACAGATAGCTCCTGTGGCCTTGACCTTTGACCTTGTGACCCCAAAATTTATATGGATCATCCACTAATGGCAAGTGAGCTATATATTCAAGATGGAAGACCTGGGATGAAAGTTTGGCTTAAAATACATCCACAGTATCTTTTAAAATGCCAGTCCAGTGACCTTGACCTTTGACCTCATGACCCTAGAACCTATAGGGTTCTTACTTTAGTGGTGGGCCATACATAAGTCATGTTTGAAATCCAAATGGCTATCAACACTGGAGATATCATAAGAGGTGTGTGATTTTCACCATATATGGCAATATTCAAGGTCAAGTCCACTATCATAGGAAAGGTCATGACCCCAATTTAAATAAACATCATCCCATAACCCATACCTATGTATATGCATAATATAAAAGAAATCTGTCCATTAGTTTTTTACTTATAATGCTCACAGTACTGTAAGGTGGCAATTTTGGGGGTATTAAACGGCACGAAAACAAGTAAAGAATAATAGGTGGCGCCACCAGTTTCTGGAACATGACAACCCTATCCATGATCTTCCATCAACTTGATTTTGGGATAAATCCATGCAAGATTTCTTGAGATATTAAAGAATTTGTGTTATTTTCCCCAAAATTGGACCTATTCAAGGTCAAGGACAATACTTGGTAATGCTAGGTTCTGTCATTTCTGAGATTACTATGTCAGTATGCTTACTTGGCCAAATAACTAAGTTCAAATTTGTGTAACTCTGCTAATATTCATCAAATGCAGACCATTTGAACAAACTTGAGAAAGCTTGCCCCTGGGATCATTTCTGTAAAATATTGAACAATTTGGCTGGACTGTTTACAAGAAGAAGACTTTTAGAGGATTTTCAGACTTTTCCCTATAAATTTCAAGTTAATGCAGATAACAAAAAAATTAAGCTGAATCCCACAACATATAATATGTGACAAATTATTGCATAAAATCTGGGGATGGTAGCTCCTGCTATTCCTGAGAAATTATTGGTTAATATACAGATGACCAATGACCCCAGTACAAAAAAAGGTCAATGCAAGTGGCGCGACCAATACCTGAATTTCATTTCTGACTCAAGTGACCAACAGTGGCATAAAATTTGGTGATGATAGCTCAGGCTGTTTCTGAGATTGTCATTTTAGTATGCCTTTTTGGACAGATGACTTAGTTCAACTTCCTGTAACTCGGCCAAAATTAACCAAAATTTTACCATTTGAATAAAATTGAGAGAGATGGTATAAGAGATTATTTCTTTGAAATATTGAACAATTTGGCTTGACCGTTTCGGAGAAGAAGATTTTAAACAGTTTTTTAGCTTTTTCTCTATAAAATCTAAGAAAATGCAGAGTTTCTCAGATGGCTAATTTTTTGCATTTAATTTCATGATGCTAGCTCCAGTCATTGTAAAATATTAAACAAATTAGCCTCAGTTGTGTCAGTCAAAAATGATTTGCAGGTTTAGAACTCATATAGGAAAATACAGAAAAATGGCTAAGTTAACCTTCCCATAACTTGGCCAAAAATCACTGAACCAAAACCATTTGAACAAACTTGAATTATCAACATCTAAGGATAATCAATGTGTGAGATTTAAGAATACTGCCCGGTGGTTTTTTAGGAGAAGATCTTTGTAGCCACTGAGCTAAAATGGGCTGTCATGGCATATGACTAAATTCAGCTTCCCATAACTCAGCCAAAAGACACTGAACTGAGATCATTTGAACAAAATTCAGAAAGCACTACCCTAGGATCATTTCTGTGCAATATTAAACAATTTGGCCATATGGTTTCAGAGAAGAAGTTTTTTGTAGCCTTCAGTATGATAAGGACACTGATGACCCCCATACAAAAAAGGCTGATGCAGGTTGCGCCACCAATACCTCAATTTCAGATATGACTCATGTGACAAACATTCACATATAATTTGGTGATGATAGCTCCAGCCGTTTCTGAGATTGTAATTTAAGTATGCTTTTTTGGACAGATGACTAAGTTTAACTTCTTGTAACTCGACCAAAAATTACCGAACTTAAACCATTTGAACAAACTTGAGAGAGATTGTTCCAGAGAATATTTCTGTAAAATATTGGACAATTTGGCTGAACAGTTTCAGAGAAGAAGATTTTTAAAGGTTTTTAAGCTTTTTCCCTATAAAATCTAAGACAATGCAGTTAGCCAAAAAATAAGCAAAATCCGATAGAGTTGTTTAGATGACTAATTTTTTGCATAAAATTTTGTAATGCTAACTCATGCCGTTTTCAAGTTAGTATGGGTTAACGTACAGATGACGGACCCCGGATGACGCCACACCATTGCATAAGCTCACAGGTTCGCCAAAAAAAAGTAATAGTGACTGTTTACTTAAAATCAGGTGTTTACATGAAAACAACACATAATGAAGGCATTAAGTCTTCACCGGGTTAAAAATAGAATACAGGTCAAAAGGTATTTGTAGTTTAAGGGCGCAGAACCTTCGAAGAATTTTTTTCATGGGAATAATAGTTCAGTGGAAAGGGCACATATGTCATGAATATGCAACATGATTTGGTTATAATGTTTTAATGAACAGCTTTATGAAGGTAATACTTGTCATTATAAAATCTATTATGCAGGGTGATGACTCAAGTGCATGGATATAGGCCCCTTTGAGCCATTTGTAACAGACAAACACAAATTAAACTTTAGCTATAGAATCAGAACCATACAATGGGTCACATTATATGTGATACTGAATTTTAATACTGATTTTAGTTTGTAGCCTGTATTTATCATGTTCATACACATGTAACAACAGTACTGCCCTCTGTAGGTGAACCTGATGGAGCACATCAAGATGAGCACTTCCCGTGACTTCCGTATCAACACAGCAGCGCTGACAGCGGCCATACAGAACCAATCAGACTCCTCGTCAGATGATGAATGTGACAAGGTTTGTCTGTTTATCTTCTAATCTCTATAAAAGCATTCACTAGAGGTTGGGTCATTTCTGCAAGGTATTGATGTATTTTTTATACCATTCAGCATTGCATCCATTATTGCACTGCTGGTGTAAGAAGTTTAATTTCAGCATACATGTAGTTGGTTGTATTATTGTTATAATACCATGTTGGGTTCTATCTGAATAACTATAAATATGCAGGTATGACATAAATTACAAAGGAGTCTTTTTGTGACAAGGTGTATGATCAAATTTGTATATTAGGACAGGGGATATAAGCCCTTGTTTGGTGAAACATGGGCAGTGAAAAAGAGCAAAGTCTTCTTAAAAAGAATTATCTGTTTTTGAGACTTGAAATGGGCCAAAAAAATAAAACAAATGTTCCCATCTGCACATGAAGAACCACTGGTACCATCAATTTCAGTGCATCTCCATGATTTGGCAGCTCCCATGTGTGCATTTTGTTTATATGTTCTTATTACTCAAACCATGAAAACTAATTTAACTGCCCTTCAAATGTGTCACCATTTAAGGATGTTTACCTGATCTTTTTTTATATAACAGATCTACTGAATAGTAGGATAGATCTTTCAGTCAGTGGTTGTGCATTTTTCAGGGGAATGGATCTGATGAAGAACAAGAAAATTCTGATCCTCCAGCCAAGAAACAAAAGGGAGACAAAGCAAGCGGAGGAAAGGGGAAAACAGGAGGAAAGGGGAAAAAGGGAAAACTTGCTCCTGTGAACTGACACTACAGCCTGATCACCAAAGTGCTTGCCATTTATTCTCTTATATAATCACACTCACTACATACTGATATTGCACACCTATAGCCAGAAATATAATCTTGTGTCCTCTCTAGCATGTAACAGTGACAGATGGGGGGCTTACTTCAGAGTATATCAGTTGCTTGTTTGTTAATAATCAGAAATTATATATAATCAGGAACAGAAACTTCGAGAAAATTATCATTCCAGATAATTTTTCATGCTGTTAGACACTTGCTTATACAGTGGGCTACACTAACATTTAGAGGATCTAAATATTGCACACCCGTAAATTTTGGCTGAAGACGGTTTCTTGTGTAAGATGTGAGATGAAAGTGGCATGAAAATGATTAAGGCTTCACCTGCAATCAGTTACATTAGGCAAAAATGTTAATGAAGCTTGGATGATATTGACTGGTTGTCAAGGTGAAATGTTGAAAGAAAGCAAGAATTCAGAATAACTGTAAGAAAAATTTAAAAGTCCAGTATGTACACCCAAATTGGTGAGACAAATTACCTAGAACTGAGTCATGCATTATCTTCTGTAAATTAAGGATAGGTTTGTAAATCTTATGTAAATGAACTCAATGATAAGCTTTTAAAATTAAATCATGGATTTCATCTGATGTTATCAAGAACTTTATAAAAGGACAAGCAGTGGCACATTGTATTTCTGGAACTCTGATAATCAGGAATTTCCTCAGATTTTGTTATTTTACCCTAAAAATTCAATTCTTCATAGTACAATTTTCATGTGCCCAAAAATCAGTTGAGTTTACTAGTCATGTTGTGCTCCTTATCCACAAGTTATTATGATAAGGAACCTCTTGTGTTCATATTGCTACATGGTGTTATGGTGCTTTTATGTTTGGAACAGACTTCTTGCTTGCTTGACCAGGTCATGTGACATGGGTTGTGAGATGACAGGGGGTCCGTAACCACCAGCTGTGTTCACACTGGAGATTGTTATTTCAGTTCAATTCATAAATAAACATTTCTAGTCACAATATACTGGTTGTTGTCTTGTGATAATGAATCCCAGAGCCATGATCACAAGTTTATAATATGCTAATATCAGCATTATCAGGCCAACCCTCTTCTCCAAACATTAAACTCGTCTTTCTTTTATTGAATGATACCCGGACCAAAAGACTGTACCTAACCCCTCTCTCTCTTCCCCCCCCCCCTTAATATAAACACCACATCTTTCTTACAAGTACTGAATAATGCACCGACCAAAAGAAAATTTTATCCACCCCTTCCCACTCCCTCTAGAATTCCTTGACTAGATAAATATACTGAAAACCCCTTCCACACAGACAGTTTTAACCATAGGAAAATTTTACTGGATCCCCCCCACAAGCACACGCTTAACATCTTGTGTACAAATGTGTACTGTAGGGATTCACACCCTTGTTCCAGAAAACTAACAAGTGTATTAACAGGTCAGGTAACTAGTCTGGTCGTAAATTGAATCGGCAATTGAATTTTAAATGCCATCTGGTGGAACCAGTAAGAAAAATCTACTGACATGCCAGGCCACCTGTCCTGGACAGTTTGACAGCTATTAATATCGGTCCCTGCCAAGGAACAGGTTTCTATTTTAGGTCGGCTCCTCCATCTTCCCATTCAACTTCTTCATGTCAAAGTTACATCAAAATGAAAACACACACCAAAAATACTTCATTTAATATTCAAATACATACATATCAAAGATATTCACTTATACAATGATATGTAATCATTTACTGAGACCGGTACCCATGTCCAAATGTCAAACAAAAGTTTCACAAAACAAAAGGAGATCATGAAGCAATTAGTCCAGCTGAACCGCATGTACTAAACTATTCTTTCTTGATTTTAAATTACACTTCAACATCAAAAACTTAAAAAGATGCCTCTTTCTACCTTAGAACTTAAGAATAAGCAACTGAAATATAATTACATCATGATATTACTGACTTATGTAAATATACATTATATACAGGTAACAGTATTTTTCACCAGACACCTGAAGACACTACCATGATCAGATATCCTGAAATGTGCAAGGTCAACATGACACCCACATAAGGACCCAAAGCCTAGATTGTAACCAGACCTGGCATGAAACTGGCCAAATGGCCAGAAGAGAATGTAAAGTTCACATAAAACACAACCAGCTCATGTCAACAGTAGTCTGTGGTAAGAGAAATATTCCAAAATGTTTTTGAGCTGTATAACCAGCATCTTTGTTAAGGATTGTAATACTGATGGTTGGACTGACAGCACGCATAGGTCCATCCTGTAGATGATGTGCAGTCAGCTGAGCTAAGAAGTAACAGATGACTTACAAGGGGGAGAAAAAACATTTGCAGTCCCGTCACTAAATCTAGTACAGTTTAACAGCCAACAGGCTTTATAATAAGATACTGAAAAGCTTCTTTATGAGGAAATCATGTTTTAGCTGTGCAGCCCATGGAATATGGCATCATGGTGACATTTTGGGAAGCACACATTTGATTTCACCAAGGCCTGTCTGGATGTCGGACAAAACCGACTGCTGGCCATTTCCACAGAGATTCATTTGGTTAAAGATTATGCCCTGTTACTGGAACGCATCCAGATGATAGACAAAGGTGATCACTTTAGCTCATATAGTATTTCAGTTATCTGAGCAAAAACTCTTGAGTTAATGAATCATTCATTCTACACATGATTATTGAGTTGAATTGTTTTGCAATATTTGACACTTTTTTACCAAGTCTAAATTTTCTTTTATGCAGAAGCAACTGTTTCTCTTGTTATGAATATTAAATATGTTTTAAGAAAATTAAAATTCTCAATAAGAGAGAAAAATTTCCTGGAGCTCAGTATCGACATTCTCATACGTGTGTGTGCACACCATTTGTACAATTCTTATATGATTACTGATGGCCCTAACAAGGGTTGATATAAAATATAATTACATAAATAATCTTCATAAACTGATACAGCAAACAGAACATTTTCAAATTACTTTTAATATTAATCACATGGGGCTTTCTGAAAACATGGAAACCTAGGTTGTGAAAATCTATATTATGATATCTGAAGGCAAGGGAAATGTGGCTGAAAAAGGACTTTTAAAGAAAGACAACAATGCTAATGCTGTGATTCTTTGTTTTTGCTTTAACACAGTCAACTGCTAGACTAATTTTATTCTCTTATTAAATATATTAATGATAATTTTGTGTTGATACAATAATTCATTTTTATATCCAGATGTAATTTTACTAATTATAAATTGTCACTCCCTGATTTATAATCCCACTATAATTCACGGTTTTTGGTGTGGAGCCATTCTTCCAGAATTTTCTCTCCTCTACAAGTCCAGTCACCCCTAGTCTCTGTCAGCAGATAGATTTTGCCCTGGGTATGTCCTCTGACCAGTCTCATGTCACATCCCCCTGCCTCATCCAACAAGGATTGTTTTTTTTTGCTCCCCATTGCATCCAGAGCTTGCCATTATCCAATCAAACCAGAGAGCTCCCCCAAGGCTATGCATACAGGATCATTAATCATGACCCCAGCTGACTGATAAAAGCTTCACAGTCAACAGCAAGTAGCTAGCTTTGTGTACTATTAAAGACACATTAGCAAACACTTGCGGGCTTGTTCATTATTCATGAAATAGACCTCACTGAAAGGTGACTGAAAAAAATATGAAGATAGATAGCAAGTTCAATGCAAAATGGACAAATACTGCCTACTAAAGCTAAGATGAACCTCAGTAAGCTGAGCTAAAAGAGTAGAAATTGCCAAACGTATAACTTTTCATACAACTTTATTTGAGACTTTTAAACAAGCTTAAAAAAGGGCACCTGCAGTTATGTGAGAAGCTATGGTTCTGTATTTTAAAAAATATCACTCATTTTCTGGCTGATCAGTTAGATCAAGGTATAATTTTACCAAATGGAGTGGTACACAATTTTGTGAAACACACAAAATATCTTACATTGTAAATTTTAAAATCACCATCTTAATAACTTAATAACTGAAAGAGTATAAAAAGTTAGTATAGAGAAAGTAAAAAGTATTAGTATAAGAAAACAGAAAACTTTAAAAAGTAGTCCTTTTCCTCCCAGTAAAAGGAAGAATTATTTTAGATTCAAAGCAGATGCACATATAGTACTTTGTTAAGCAAGCTTTACATAAATGGAGGCAGTTATCTCCACCAAAAAAAAATCTTTAAAAATTTTAAGATCACATTTGTGAATTTGTCATTCAGACAAAATACATATATGCCAGTTTTGCTCATGTTATTTTTTTAATTATTCAAATGATCCCAAAATTTTCCCCATTTCATTTATGGTCTTAAACTTTTCTTGCATTCACTTTCTGCAACAACTGACCATGTTCCTTGCATCATACATATTTGTACCTGACAACTAACAATATTGGAATCTATGAATTTTTAAGGATCACTGAACATAAAAGATCTTGATTTCCAAAGTGGCAGACTGCCCCAAAAATAACAGCAGACCACTATAGTTTTCATCCAGTACCATGTCTGCATGTTTTTCTGCAATGACAAGAAATGCAGACCACTATAGTCTGCACAAGTACCCATGTCCGCATGTTTTTCTGTGATACCTTTTTTATAAAACAGAAAATTTAAGACTCAAATGTTTGCAAGAGCTATTCCACAGACTAACAAAGTGAAAAATGTTTCACTTTGTAATGAATTTGTATGAGACAAATAATCCAAAATACGAGAAAACAGGTCATTATGATTGTAGCCTTGAGAACATGACTCACTCACTCAGTAAGTACTTATATTTGGCTGGCAAGGCTGACTCAAGTTCTGATGCAAGCCATACAGAGGAATGCATCGCAGTGGCCTTCAATCATGTTGCATTGATATTGTGGTGAACAGCCCATAATCTTAACATTAGGCAATGAATGATGAATTTACACAACAAATACATGTGATCTCACAAACCCAACCTGAAACCTCGTCTTTATGGTAACCAGTCATTTTCTGTATCACATACATGTTTTTCTTTGTCCAGTAACCCATGCAAGCAATGCTAGTATTCATGCGATCAGAAATTCAAGAAACATGCAGAGGAATTATCCAATATGCTGAGTTAAAACAGGATTTTTCTCGCTCATGGTACGTGTTGTTAGTATATTAAACTAGGGACCCATTGGTTTTGACGCTCAGCTGAATTTGTCTATAAGGATATTTTTAAAGAAATTTTTCAGAATGAGTCCTGTGACCTTAACCAATGACCTTGTGACCAAAAATTCTTAGAACTTATTATCCTTAAACTTGCAGCATTAAGATTATTTTAGCAAAGCTGAATTCCTAGATTATTGTAGCTCAGTTGAATTCAAGGAATGTTGAACAATAAGCAAAATGACTGCCAGAGTGGTAAAAAATCATGAATTTTGTGAAGAGTCCTTAGAAATGTCTGGTTTACAAGAAAACTCTCCAAGATGGATGGACATGCCCAATTTCAGACCAATACCTTGAACCACTCCAGGGATATAAGCAATTTTCACCCAAAGCACATGTATGGACAGATACCACGGGAAAATTATTGCAGATGGCACCACCAATCTTTAGAAACGAGAGAGGTGTGTTGCATATAAGCATGGACATCTGCAGCAGAAATGTGTATGAAGGTGGTGCCACCTGCCACAAAATCCAGAATGTTATCCAAGTGGATACAATTGCAAAATTTAGGGCAGATAAGTCAAACCACTGCTGAGATATGATTGATTTTATCCCACGGCAGACAAACAGATGGACACTGTGCAAAAATGGTTGCAGGTGGCACCACCAGTTTTGCGTATGATAAAGAGCTATGTGAGATCTATATGGGCACTTTCACACTAAAGGTTGGATATGAAAAATTGTTAAACAATGGTTCACAGGTAAGTTTTGTGGCTGGAAATATGATACATATTATCATATTTGTAAAGGCCACACCAGCCTCTATAAACACAGAAAATTTTATAACTCTAGGCCAATTTTTTAAGAAGTTCTGGCCATTTAAGTGTAATTTTCATCAAATTTTGGAGTCTCACTCACAAAAAAGGAAAAATTTAATGTAAATATGACTGAAATTTGATTACCAGAACAGAAATATTCTAATTGCAGCACATGCTGTAACATGTAAACTACAAGTGCTCTAAGTTTCATGACTTTCATACTGGTGGTTAAAATTATCCAATCAATATCCTTCAGTATAATAATTGGTTAAAAAATTTTGCTGGGACCTGTCCTCTCCAGTACATTGCATCCTCACAAGAAATGTAATTCTCATGTCGCAAAACAAAATCCTGCTTTAAACAGCCAGTATTATATCTAATCATGTCTTGGTAACTAAGGGCTGGGTATGTGTGTCCTGACCGGGATGATTTGGCACTTGTTTACCTGGTATATGCCTGTTAAAAAAATTGTCCTCTCCAGTACATACAGATAAAATTCACTTTAATGTAGAAATTAAAAGCCTATTTTAGTTTATATGTAACAGGTAGCTAGGAAGATAAATTCCCTGGTGTTTGCATTGCATACCATCTAATATTCTGTGTCCAGTTTAGCAATGAGTGTATCTGTTAAAATGTCCTCTCCAGTACAATCATTTTTAACATGAGGCAGGCTAGAGGAATACTTCTCCAAGTAAGCTTAATATTTACTTCAAGTTTGACCTAGTGATAAATATAAATAGACTGACTGGTTTAGGGAAGTAGTTTGGCTCATTATATATATAAATTAGCATGTAATTCCATTCATTGTCACACCAATGTTTAGAGTGATGAATCTTCATTGATGAATTCATGATAAAGCCTTTCTTTTACATGTTCCTTCTTTGTACAGAAGTGAGAAGCAGACAAAAAGCATACCTGCAATAACTGCATGTAAATTATGACAGTAGCAGACTTTAATTTTGTATTACCTAAATGTACTGGAGAGGACATTTTTTTAACACGGGATAAAAGTGTCAAATGTACAACCCTACAGTCTTTCAGATTTGCACGGTAGTTCTTGAAGCTTTCAATCACTGTGGATACCTAACCTGCTTACTTTTAATTTTAATAAATACCATGCAGTTTACTACATAGACCCCTTCATCTAATTCTTTGGGTAATATAAAAAATGTGTAATTGTATCTGTTTTAACTAGAACCACATACATGTTAAGATTCTTTACCAAATTAGACCGGTAGAAATAGTCCTTATTTTCATTTTTACCAAAATCTAACCTTTCATTATCTGGATCATTAACTCTCTTCATGTCACATATTTTATGTAAATGTGCCATATTGATGATTGCTGACAAATCAACCCAAATTATTTTGGCCAAAGATAATTCTTATGAAAATACCAGTGCTTTCTGTTCCCTTGCCATCTCACCAGCTATGAATCATTACTTCATGAGAGCAACTACAATCAAATTTGCCAATACTTTTGCCTCAAGAAAAAGTCAACAACTTGTGAAACCAAAGAGTTTGGTAAAACAGCTTTTGACACTATGGTTTCCCAAATTGCTGGTACACATTTTAAATGACACAGTTATCAGTGTTGGGGCTAGGGGTGGTTAGGGTGAAGGCATCATGTGAACTTGGTCTTTGACAACGTGCTTTTATTTTTCCATCCATCTTACCAAGTCTCATAGCAAAGTCTATGAAAACAATGATATCGACATTGTCTTCTTGCAAATGCTTAATTTTCTGGTTCCAATTTATCTAAGTCTCAGAAAAGTTGTTTATATATTTTAAATTCAAATTTAACGGTAAAATCCTCACAAGTAAAAAGCCAAAAGCAACTGAAATGTCCATTTCCACAACTGTTGTGTAACAATGTAAAATACTACTGGCAGGACCCAAATCTGTAGTTACCACATGATACAAAAATGTATGTCCCAAATTTTGAATAAATTAATATATATATATATATATATATATATATATATATATATATATATATATATACATATATGGATATTTTCCCAAGGTCTACAATAAACATTTTGTTTATATTACATTCAGGTGAGCTATGTTGTCTATGAACCAATTGTTTAATGTATGTTGTAAAATAAGTTGATAGATGTTGATATTCAAAGTAAATGTGTTGGAAATAAAGTATGAGTGCAAAAAAACAAATTATATTTGCATTACGGATTGTGAACAAAACTGCTTCTGAATAAAATTCTGTGATATATTTAATTTTCAAGATGACCAGTTCTCCAAATTATTGTTAAAAATATATTTTTTTTTCAACAAAACAAAAGGTACAAGCCATTCAATATTTATAATCTCGCTTTAAGTATCATTTGATATCATGGAGTCATAATTGACTTACATTATACTTAATAACTGATAATTGGGTATGTCTATTTTGTGCTCCTTTCACCACAAGGTCCAAATAGTTGCAGATGAACTTGCCTCTGGAAAATGAGGTGGACACTGATTCACTTTATGTTCAAAAGATCCATGAACAATACAAGAGAGAGAGGGAACAAAAACATTTCTTTTTAAATTCTTCCACAGTGCATGTTAAAATAATGTCCTCTCCAGTACAAATGTTGGTAAAAACCGTTATCATATAAATCAAGTGACAACAGACTAAGGCATCAACATATTTCCTGATTTCTTGAACTCTGTACAGCTGAACAACTTCTCTCACCATTGCTGTTACTAATTGACCAGAGCAGTGTCAGAATAAAGACTGACAGCATACTTCCTTTAATGATAATTAAAATGCACAGTTCAATTTTTATAAAAATATGAAAATTTCATAAAACAAAAAAATGTGATTGCAGATTTTTTTACCATGCACTTAGGGCATGATCAAATACATCAGATAAAGACATTAGAACAAACCAATGAGCGAAAATTTATATTATGTAGAGCTGTGAAGAGAAAAAGATTATTGTAAAAATATGGGATGTTTGAATTCCTGAATTCAATGTAACTTTTATTAGTTCACAGGTAAAATGGTATACTAAACAGTTTCCTTTAGCTTAGATATATACCTTTTCAGGGGTAAACTTAATATTGCTCTGTTAGGTATTCAGTTTTTACTCCCCAGTGAGACTAATCACTCAACCTTTTGTGTGAAAGTGCCCATATACATGCAAAACATTGGCTCAATCGGTCAGACGGTTCTGGAGATCTTAGCTTGGATGTCTGCAGCCTGAACGTGAAAGTAGGTGGCGCCACCTGCCACAAAATCGAAAAAGCTATCCAAGTTGTATAAACATGCAAAATTTTAGGCAGATATGTCAAACCACTGCTGAGATATGAGTGATTTTATCCCAAGGCAGATGAACAGATGGACTCTGTGCATAAATGGTTGCAGGTGGTGCCACCAGTTTTGCCTATGATGAAGAGCTATGTGAGATCTATACACATGCAAAATTTGGCCCAATCGGTCAAACGGTTCCCGAGATATGAGCTTGGATGTCTGCAGAGTACACCTGAATGTAGGTGGCGCCAACTGTCATAAAATCAAGAGAGCTGTTCAGGATGTATAAACCTGCAAAATTTCAGGTGTGTAAATTTAACCACTGCTGAGATATGAGTGATTTTATCCCAAGGCATATAAACAGATACGTGCTGTGCATTAATGGTTGCAGGTGGCGCCACCAGTTTTGCCTATGATGAAGAGCTATGTGAGATCTATACACATGCAAAATTTTGGCCCAATCGGTCAAACAGTTCCCGAGATATGAGCTTTGATGTCTGCAGAGTGAACGTGAATGTAGGTGGCCCCACCTGTTATAAAATTGAGAAACCTGTCCAGGATGTATAAACCTGCAAAATTTCAGGTGGATAAGTCAAACCACTGCTGAGATATGAGTGATATTATCCCAAAGCAAATGAACAGATGGACGCTGTGCAAAAATGGTTGCAGGTGGGGCCACCATTCTTAGTGTATGTTATAAAGCTATCAAAGGGCTACATTTGTGCAAAATTTGTACCCTGATCGGTCAAACGGCTCTTGAGATATGCGGGGTTTATGTGTGGAAACAGACGCACAAATGAACGCTGGGTAGCAAGGAAAGGTCAGAGGTCAACAAAAAATGAGGGTGCACCAGTGCACATGTGACCTGATGATAAACCCGATTCGCTTAAAATGCAAACCAAGTTTTTTCAAACAGTTGAAAGATATAGTTCCAATAATCTGGGAATTCTGCATCTTAACATTGTGTCTAGACGTCTAGACGCTGTGTCTAGACACCCCCCCCCCCCCCCGAGCCAGGTCAGTTGCCATGGTGATGTCTGGACCCCACCTGTTTGTACTGAGTGACCTCTTAACTTGGCTGTTGAAACTCAGCATGTTGTCAAATCTGTTTTCAAATACAGAAAGCCTTTTTCAATTGGCTAAAATGCTTTTTTAAAACTGTATTTGCCCAATCTATTCTTATTAAACTGGCAGAACCCTACCATAGAATAATTATGGTAAAGTTTAAACCAATCAGCTTAACAGTTTCATCATAAATCAGTGTATAAGCTAGAAGAGTTTAAAATTACATTTTCCCTTGTAAAAAACACATCTATGTAGGTGGCGCCACCAATATCTAACTAGAATATCAGCAGAAGCTGACAAAAGCCCTCAGCCAAAAGAACAGTGTTTGGAGGTGGTTACAGTGAAAAGTACTAAATATCTGTTCTCACATGGATGTATATCTGTACATGTCTCAGTTATAAATTTAAAATGGAGAGGTATGTACCATGACTAATAACAATCCATCAAATGCTTCCTGAAAATAAGCTTCTAAGTTTTATTCTATTGTAAGCTCTGTGACCTTGAAAAGCAGGTCAAGGTCACCCATCTTCGAACTTTACCGAGATTTTGTTGATATGCATCTTCACCAAAGAAATAAAATTCCTATTGTGAATCCTTTTAGAGATATCCTGCTCACAAGGCCACAATTGAAAAATCCAAGAAAAATTCATTAAAAATCAGAAATTGCAGGTGGTGCCCCTAAATTTGTGCAGCAGTTACAGACCATCAGTCCCTATGATCATAGTAAGTATTGTAAAAATCCACCCAATGGTTCCTGAGAAATAAGCTTCTAAATGTTTTTTCTATAATCAGCTCTGTGACCTTGAAAAGCAGGTCAAGGTCACCCATCTTCAAACTTGACCAAGATTTTGTCAATATACATCTTCACTGAAAAAATAAAAATCCTACGGTGAAACCTTTTAGAGATATCCCGCTCACAGGCCCAAAGTTGAAAAATCCGATAAAAATTCATTAAAAATTAGAAATTGTAGGTGGCGCCACCAAACTTGTTAAGCAGGTACAGATTATCAGTCCCAATAATCATAGTAAGTTTTGTGAAAATCCACCCAATGGTTCCTGAGAAATAAGCTTCTAAATGTTTTTTCTATAATCAGCTCTGTGACCTTGAAAAGCAGGTCAAGGTCACCCATCTTGTAACTTGACCGAGATTTTGTCAATATACATCTTCACCGAAAAAATAAAATTCCTACGGTGAAACCTTTTAGAGATATCCGGCTCACAAGCCCAAAGTTGAAAAATCCGATAAAAATTCATTAAAAATCAGAAATTGTAGGTGGCGCCACCAAACTTGTTTAGCAGGTACAGATTATCAGTCCCAATAATCATAGTAAGTTTTGTGAAAATCCACCAAATGGTTCCTGAGTAATAAGCATCTAAGTGTTTTTCTATAATCAGCTCTAAAATGTAGAAATATGGGTCAAGGTCACCCATCTTCGAACTTGACCGAGATTTTGTCGATATATATCTTTACCAAGGAAATAAAATTCTGACGGTGAATCCTTTTCAAGATATCCCGCTCACAAGGTAAAAGTTAACGGACGCCAGACGGACGGACGGACGGACGGACAGCTTGGGTGACGACAATAGCCCATCAGCCTAAGGGCTGAGGGCTAAAAATCAGATATGACATATGTGACAAACATTGGTATACAATTTGGTGTAGCTCTAGCTGTTTCTGAGATTTTAATTTCAGTGTGCGTTTTGGACAGATGACTAATTTCAAACTCCTGTAACTTGGCCAAAAATCTCCAAACTGGAACCATTCTAACAAACTTGAGAGAGATTGTTCCAGGGATCATTTCTGTGAAATATTGGACAATTTGGCTGGACAGTTTCAGAGAAGAAGATTTTTAAAGGTTTTTAAGCTTTTTCTCTATAAAATCTAAATTAATGCAGATACCCAATAATAAGGTCCAGGGCACCAAGTTTCACATGTGACTAATTCTTATATGTAATTTAGAGCTGCTAGCTCTGACGGTTTCTGACTTACAGCCATGGACAGCGGAAAGCCAGCCCTGGACGGTGGACGGCGGACGGCTGACGCTGCGCCATCGCATAAGCTCACAGGTTAGCTAACAATCTTGTCAATATTAACCATAGATAACCTGAAATCTAAATGTCTAGAGGCATGATATAACGGATGCTGATAAATTGGTGCCAGGCTAGATGTATCTGCTTCACACAGCAGACATATATGGTAAAATGACTCAATTCAATCTTTGTAATTCAGCCAAAATTCATTCTTTGGAACCATTGAGGACAATTATTATAAGAATTATTCAGGGGATTGTTCTTGTAAAATATTAAACAAATTGGCCTCAGTGGCGTCAGTCAAAAAATAGTTTTGCAGGTTTATAACTCATATGGGAAAATACAGCAAAATGGCAAAGTTAAGCTTCCCATAACTCAGCCAAAAATCACTGAACCAAATCCATTTGAAAAAACTTGAATTATCAACATCTAAGGATAATTAATGTGTGAAATTTAAGAATTTGGCCCAGTGGTTTTTGAGAAGAAGATCTTTTTAGCCACTGAGCTAAAATGGGCTGTTATGGCATATGACTAAATTCAGCTTCCCATAACCAAGCCAAAAGTCACTGAACTGAGACCATTTGAACAAACTTCAGAAAGCACTACCCTAGGATCATTTCCGTGCAATATTAAACAATTTGGCCATATGGTTTCAGAGAAGAAGTTTTTTTGTAGCCATCAGTATCATACAGGTATTGATGACCCCCGTACAAAAAGGGCCGATGCAGGTGGTGCCACCAATACCTCAATTTCAGATATGACTCATGTGACAAACATTGGCATAAAATTTGCTGATGATAGCTCCCAGCCGTTTCTGAGATTGTAATTTTAGTATGCTTTTTTGGACAGATGACTAAGTTTAACTTCCTGTAAGTTGGCCAAAAATCACCAAACTTAAACCATTCCAACAAACTTGAGAGAGATTGTTCCAGAAATCATTTCTTTGAAATATTGGACAATTTGGCTGAATAATTTTGGAGAAGAAGATTTTTAAAGGTTTTTTAGCTCTTTCCCTATAAAATCTAAAAGAATGCAGTTAGCCAAAAAATAAGCAAAATCCGATAGAGTTTTTTAGATGACTAATTTTTTGCATAAAATTTTGTGATGCTAACTCTTGCCGTTTTCAAGACAGTATGGGTTAATGTACAGAAGCTGGACACCGAACAACGGACTACGCCACACCATCGCATTAGCTCACAGGTTCGCTAAAAATCATACATGTTCTTGCTTTAGTAGTGGGCCATATCTAAGTCAAGATTGAAATCCCTGTTTCAATCCAACCTGGAGTTATCATCTAGAAACCAATTTGTGTGGATGGACGGATGGATAGACAGACAGACAGACAAACAGACAGACAGACACAGGGTGATTACTATAGGGCATCCACTTGTGATCAATAAACACACCAGGTTTTGGGACACTAGATGTAATCACAGCTGAGAAACTGACATGATTGTTGTCATTTTATAGTAAAAAAATAGAAAAAAAATATTCGTTAGGCCAAAAAAAAATAAAGTATGGTTCTCAGGCACTTTCTTTCAGAAATCAGTGCGGGCGGGCGGTATTTTATTTTTGACCTTTTTTTGAGTGTCTCTAAAAAAAGTCATATGATCAGGGAAAAGTATGAAAATAACATTTTTTTTTTTTGCAAAACAGGGAAAAGCACTACATAAATTGTAATATTCATCTTCTTGAAAGATAAAAATCAAAATAAAAATTGTTGATGCGGGGGGTAAAAATTGACGCGGGCGGTGCCTGAGAACCATACCTTTAATTTTTTTTGGCCTTAAAATAACAAAAAAATACATGTGGCACCACCACTTTTCGGGAACTGACAAAATTAGTTATGGTCAAAATTTGGTCTTGATAACCATGTACGTCTGCCTGGAAAAGGGAAGGGGGGGGGGGGGGTACGCTCTTTTCACAGCACTTTACTTATAGGCCTACTACCTCTATCGTAAGCGCTGTTTGTTTTGACCTCATATCCTGAATCTCTACACCAGAGGGGTGCACTGTATTTTGGTCCTATCAGATGATGAGACCCTGTGCTGGAAGACAAAACAGTTTACCAGCCAAGTGAGGAATACACGGAGCTAATGTTGTTCATCTTGTTTTGAGTGACAGCTCATCCCCCCAGCAACAGTTTGAACAGGCCACAGGCTCAAAGAGAATGGCCCCACACATGGTTTCTGGGCAGAGCCTGATGCCTGTCGAGTGTTTGTTGACTGGCATTTGGTTGGCTGCTAGTCACATCAGCAGTTTTTTCAGCAGGCAGGCCACCTGGTGTTTGAGTTCATCATAAACGGTCAAAGCAAGCAGCAGGAAAATCAGTAGCTTCTTTAGAAGTGCAAGATTTCCGCTGCCTCAGGAGTGTGGGGGGGGGGGGGGGGGGGGGGGGGGGGGGGGCTGGTCCAGTCCAAGGAATACCAACAAGTGACCCATGATGCTCAGCTGACTGACATGTTGATAATATGTCCCTTGCACAGACAACTAATTAAGATAGGTGGCATCACTGTTCATGCATATTAGCTAAGTTCATCAAGACCCATAAGCACAACAAATTTGATGACAATACAACCAGCCTTTCATGAGGAATCTCACAATTTGTGTGTATTTTGCATTATTTCTGGGGTACTCAAACATAGCCCAAAACTCTGAGAATATAGGTCACTGAAACCCAATTTCAGGTTTCTGGGAAGAACTTTTGAGGAAGTCTCAGGATGTCAAGTTAGGAGATTCTGGGCCCCATGGTTATGATTTGTGCCCTACTTTGGAATCAAATTTGCAATTATTCTGAGAGGTGCTTATAAGCCCACAGCTCAGAAAATATGGGTAACAGAGACCTTAATTCAGTTTCCAAGGAGACTTTTCACAGATCTCCATGGATGTCAAGTTTGAAGATCCTAGGACCAATGGTTACAATTTGATCCCTGTTAAGAGACAAACGCATCTTTGAAGGTCTCATAAATAGAGAAACAAGGGACCCATGGGTCACATTGCTCAGCTGAATTTTGGAAAAAAATATTAGCAACTGCAAAATATTTTTATTTCTTTGGGTTTTCATGTATATTAGCATTTGAAAAGCTGAGAGAAAATGGCCCTGCTAAAATGAAACTCTGTAAATTATAGAATAATGGGCATAAGCTAAAGCATATGCACTGTGTAATAAATTAAACCTGTGGCCTGAAACCATTTAATGATGCACCAAGGGAAAAAAATGCTACAAAGTATTTATAACTTTTTAAATCTTGTCAGTTAGCACTTACATTGGATCCCAATATTTTATCACATTTGAATTTTAGGATCAAATTCCTGAACATTTTTTTCTTTAAAAAAATCAAAATTGTCCAAGTTGCAACAAAAAAAATTTATTAAACATTAAAATTGTAAGATTTGTCTTGTTTATGAGTCCTATGTTTTGAAGGGACAGGTGGGGGAAGGGGTCTCTGTTGTTACTGCTCACTGCTGAAAAAAAAGTGAAATTATAAGATTCCCTATTTAAAGTACAGGTCTGTCAACAGAATGGGGGGGGGGGGGGGAGGGGGGGAGAGAGAGAAAGGCTCCTTGTGGTATTAACTGCAGACAGCCTGATCAAGCTCAACAAGAGAGAGGGCTTGCCTGAGTGATGGGATTACATAACGGCCCCAGGAGCATAGAGTCGGACTAAATGACCTACAGTGACCAAAGTGGACTGCTTGAAAATGTAAGGGAATACGACAAGAGCCTCCAAAAAAAAAAATCAACAACTAGCCTAATTATGCAGCTTTTATTTTCAAATTTCAGATTTTTACAGATAACATCCTTATGTGTACATCCTTAATACACAGTTCTTACAGGAAAAAAATGTGCTGTGGACAAAGTTAGGGAAAAATTAAGGTACTGATTTTATATTTATGCTAATAACTTAAAAATACTGCAAAATTCAGATCTAATTTTCGGTATACAATTGAATCTTGATTAAATGAAGTTTTATCCTTGAAAAAAAGTCTCTAGCATCAGCAATTCTCATGTTAAGTGAGTAAATATATTTCCTGATTTTTTACAACGTGCATTATGTTTGAACCCATAACTTCAACAAATTATGCAATACTGACCTAATTTTTGGTATGTACATGGGAAATGTATGGACAATATGAATATTAATTATGATCAAATTCAGACCAGTGGTTTTGATATTAGGCAGTCTTGAAGTGTTAACAATTTGTTTTTAACGGAAAATGGAGGTTTTTCCTTAATATCTCAAAGGAACGAAGTCTTAGTGACCCAGTTTTCCGTATGGTAGGAGATTTTGGGGACATCTAACTGTATGCAACATTTTGGATTCGTAGGTCAAACGGTTTCAAAATGTGCCCTGTTAATGGACGGCCGGACAGCCGGACGACGGACCACGACTATAGCTCAGATGACTTATAGTCAGCTGGGCTAAAAAATTGTTAAAATTTTTTTAAAATTTAGGTGGTGCCACCAGTCTGCAAGAACTGATGAAACACTCCATGATGAATATGCATGCAAAGAATCAGGGTGATAAATGCAACAGTTGTTCAGATACTGGAGCTTTTGTATCAAATTTTTAGTTATCCTGGGAGGTACTTCTAAGCCCCATAGCTCAGAGGATATGGGTAACAGAGACCTAATTTCAGGTTTCCATGGAGATTTTTATGGACCTCCCAGGATGTCAAGAAAGAAGATGCCAGGTCAAATAGTTTTGTGCCCTGTTAACAGATGACCACATCTTTGAAGGTCTCAAAAATAAAGAAACAAGGCCTACAGGCCTGATGCGTACCTGTGCAAAGTCTTGGAGTAGGAATGGAGGTTTATTTTTAAGATTTGATATTCATCCTCTTAAGTCCTGCATATCTACCTAAGTCATTATGATTTCAGCAAAATCGACTTTGGGACCTGCAAGTTTCAGACTAGGACATTTTAAAACTAGAATATCGGCAGTCGTTAAGCGACTATGTGTATCCGCAGAAATCAGAGTGGGACGTGCGAAGTGAGGCATGGATTAAGTGGCAAGGGGAACAGAGTGAGGTGTGTTGTATATTAGCATGGATGTCTGCAGAGTAAATGTGAATGTAGGTGGTGCCACCTGTCATAAAATCAAGAAAATTGTCCAGGATGTATAAACCTGCAAAATTTCTTGTGGACAAGTCAAACCACTTCTGAGATATGAGTGATTTTATCTCAAGGCAGATGAACAGATGGACACTAAGCATAAGTGGTTGCAGGTGGCGCCACCAGTTTTGCCTATGGTGAAGAGCTATGTGAGATCTATACACATGCAAAAATTTGGCCCAATCAGTCAAATGGTTCCCGAGATATGAGCTTGGATGTCTGCAGAGTAAACCTGAATGTAGGTGGTGCCACCTGTCATAAAATCGCGAAAGCTGTCCAGGATATATAAACCTGCAAAATTTCAGGTGGAAAAGTCAAACCACTGCTGAGATACGAGTGATTTTATCCCAAGGCAGATGAACAGATGGACGCTGTGCAAAAATGGTTGCAGGTGGTGCCACCAGTTTTGTGTATGATAAAGAGCTATGTGAGATCCAAACACATGCAAATTTTCAGAAAGATACGTCAAAGCAATCTGGAGATATTAGCATGGATATCTGCAGCATGAATGTGATTGTAGGTGGCATCACCTGTCATAAAATCAAGAAAGTTTTCAAGGAGGTATAGACATGCCAAATTTCTGGTGTATAAGTCAAAACACTGCTGAGATATGAGTGATTTTAACCAAAGTCAAACTAACAAATGAAAGCTGTGCAAAAATAATTGCAGGTGGCGCCACCAGTTTTGTGTATGATAAAGAGCTATGTGAGATCCAAACACATGCAAATTTTCAGAAAGATACGTCAAAGCAATCTGGAGATATTAGCATGGATATCTGCAGCATGAATGTGATTGTAGGTGGTGCCACCTGTCAAAAAATCAAGAAAGCTATCCAGGATGTATCCACATGCCCAATTTCAGGTGAATTAGTCAAACCACTGCACAGATATGAGTGATTTTAACCCAAGGCAGAAGAACAGATGGACGCTCTGCAAAAATGGTTGCAGGTGGTGCCACCATTTTTTGTGTATGTTATAAAGCTATCCAAGGGCTACATTTGTACAACAATTTTTTCCTGACTGGTCAAAAGAGTCCAAAGATATGTGGGTTAATGTGTCAAAACAGACGAACAGATGGATGCACTGGAGAGAGGAACGGTCAGAGGACAACGCCAAATGGCAAGGCACCAGTTCACATTTGACCCGATAATTGGTGTAAGTTTTGGAAAAATGGTCCAGTAGTCTCAGAGGAGTTCTCCAGAAATGAATACGGCAGCGGCAGAACCCGGTCAACAACATAGCATCCACAAAACTTTGTTTTGGCGGATACCATTAAAAGACAATTATCTACCTTGTGCAGTAATTAATTATCTGAGCATTCAAAATAAATTACTGAACCAGATTATAAATCAAATAACAAATTGTTAATAAAATGAATAAAATATTGTAATATTTGAACAATGACTGTGTCTGACAGTAATTTAGCCATGATTAAGAAATAACAGATGAAATGATCTGATGAAGTATCTATATATTAATAGCGTAAGGCGATTTTTGTGATTTTTTGTATCTCCTCCGATACTACCGTACGGATTGCTGTGATTTTCGACATACATATGATCCGGGTTTGTCCGAAGAGATTCCACCCACTTTTGTTTGCAATAAATGCATATTACGTGCATAATTAATAAGTTTAATATTTACTCCCCCGCGGGCGCCTCTTTTCTTTGTGTCATCGGGCTGTTAAAACAATGGACTATAGAGTGTGTTGGCGGGACAGTTTTACTCGGAGGGCCCTATCTGGGGTTTTCTTACATTTTGCGGTGACCGGCCAGAAATAATCAACATTGGCGATCCCTTCTCAAAAGGGGGGACCTCGGACAGAATTGTTTTGCAGAAGCCCTCTCTGTGACCTGATATGCTTGAGTGCACATCTACCAGGTCGCAGAAAATCGTGATGGATAGGCCAAAAAAAGGTATGGTTCTCAGGCACTATATTTCACCAACCTGTGAGGCTGGGCGAAATTTTACCTTTGTTTTGTATGTTTCGATATAAAAATATATGATCAGGGAAAAGCATGAAAATAACAGAATTGTTTTGCTTAACAAAGGAAATCTGATCAAAATTGAATATTTTATCTTCTTGAAAGGTGAAATTTAAAAAAAAAAATTTTTGATGCGGGGTGGCGGGGGGAGGAGGGGGAGGTTTAACTGACGCGGGCGGTGCCTGAGAACCTTACCTTTTATTTTATTTATTTTTTTTTTTTTTGGTCTTATACAGTCGTACTTGGTCGCACGGTGGCCTTGCATGCTATTGAGCTCCTTGACAAATATTAACCAATTCATGTTGGCCTACTATGTAACAGATGTAAAGAAAATGTTAACCAAAGTCACGTCGTGGTTGGTAAAGTGTGAGATGTACACATGTTGAGTGGCGACACGAAAGTGTAAACACATATAATTGACTCAAAATGCATTAGAAATCGAGATTATTTCTCATATCTCATTACCAATATAAAACTCCTGTGAAATGTATATTAAATACGTTTGTACTGGTATTTTTTTTCACATGCATGTGCCATCTGATTTTCAACAATTTTTATGTAATATTCTTTGTTTTTAAATACATAATTTTATCATTCAGCATGTACGCTTATTGTGTATAATGGTCATCATTGTTACTATTTTCACAAATAAAACTGGTATTTTTGCATTTTCTTCTTAGGTCTTTTACGTGGACGGTTTATTTGTATGTATATGTAATACTGTTGATCAGTTTCTCATGTCACTTGGCACATGTGTTGGAGACTATTTGTCAAAGACCCCGACCACATGTTAGGCTATGGCTTCGAGTGACCTTGTGCGACTGTACGCTTTTCCGAAACATGTGCCGAATGCTGTTCCAAAAGATACTATCCACAACACAATAGATATATTAGATCTATATATTGATAGCGTAAAGCGATTTGTGTGATTTTCCATATCTCCGGATTTTCCATGGATTTCCGATACCACCGCACGGATTGTCGTATTTGCCCTAAACTGTGCGTAGCATGGGTAGTTGCTAGTAGACTATATTTTACTGCAACCAACAAGAAAGCTACAAGTATCATCTGCACTTGATCTGCCCTAATTTACCTTGATAGACTAAAATTCTTAGCTGGAGTATTTTCTATACTGAACACATAAAGAACTAGAGTATCCCCAGACATAGTACGCCCCCCCCCCCCCCCCCTTTAAGAATAGGCCACCATTTTTAGCAGCACATACTGACACTTGGCAAGCAATTATTGTTTCTTCCTTCTATCAATCCACAATCTTTTTGAAGATGTTGGTCCTGTGACCTTGACCTTTGACCTCATCATCCCAAAATCAATTGGGGTCTTGCTTTTTCAATGGGACAATATAAGTCAAGTTTGAAATCTATACATCAATAAAAGCAGGAATTATCATCCAAAAGCTAATTTTTTGACAGATAGCTCCTGTGGCCTTGACCTTTGACCTTGTGACCCCAAAATTGATATGGATCATCCACTATTGGCAAGTGAGCTTTATATTCAAGATGGAAGACCTGGGATGAAAGTTTTGCTTAAATGCATCCACAGTATCTTTTAAGATGCGAGTCCGGTGACCTTGACCTTTGACCTCATGACCCTAGAACCTATAGGGTTCTTACTTTAGTGATGGGCCATACATAAGTCATGTTTGAAATCCATATGGCTATCAACACTGGAAATATCATTAGTGGTGTGTGATTTTCATCAAATATGGACACATTAAAGGTCAAGGCCACTCTCATGGTAAAGGTCATGACCCAACTGTAAATAGACCTCATCCCATAACCAATCTCTCTACATGTGCATAATATGAAAGAAATCTGTCCATTAGTTTTTGACTTATAATGCTTACAGTACTGTCAAGTGGCAATTATGGGAGTATTAAAAGGCGTAAAAACAAGAAAAGGATAATAGGTGGTGCCACCAGTTTCCGGTATATCACAAGGCTATCAAAGATCTTTGGTCACCTTGATTTTTGGACCAGTCCATGCAAGCTTACTTGAGATATTTAAGAATTTGTGTTTTTTTCAGCAAAAATGGACTTATTCAAGGTCAAGGTCACTCTCCTTGCATAGGTCATGACCCCATTTTAAATAGGCTTCGTCCCCTTACCTATATCTATACAAATGTACAGTTTGAAAAAGATCAGTGAAATATTTTTTGAGTTATCCCGCTCAAAAGGTTTTTCTGCGGCGGCGGCGTCAGCGGGACCCTCGTGAAACCATAGTATCCCGACTTTGTCTGGGGATACAATAACTAAGAAGTTGTTTGGTTTGCTGTACTAGCTCATGAAAACTGCATTAGCTTTTTATGTCAGTTTTGTCAAAGCCATCAGTAATCATTTCATTCTCGTCAGAGGCATTCAAGCATTTATTCTAGTCTGACAGACTCACCAATTTTCATATCCATTCTCTTGCAATAACTGATATACTGTGCCTGCCCTACAGGTTTTGGAACCCATAAAAATGGACAAATCATTGGCATTTCCACATTAATTGTTGGTAAGCATTTTGCAAGTATCAGATAATTTGGGGATAGCCTGTATTTGAGGGTGACATGTCATCAATTTACAAGTATAGGATGCAGCCTGTGGTAAAGGACAAAGTTGTGTGCAGACAACTGCCCACAAGACTACAACCTTCAATCATCATTAGGAAAGAGAAATTTGCCTGATACTCACAAAGTAGTTTCACTGACAACAAAATTAACTACCTTAATCACAAATGAATGGATAAAAAGACACTATGTTAAGTCCAATCATCAAAATAAAATTAAACTAGATTAACAAGTGACCCATGTGCCATGATGCTCAGTTGAACCTGACACACTACAAAGGCCACAGCAGATACATGTATAGGTTAGTGACCTGATCTGGACCAAAATAAAGGAAAAGTTAAGCCAACAAATTAATCTGACATATATTTCATATAAAAGTATATTGTTTGGATTCATTTCTTAAATAATAAAATTTGACCCAATCTGACTTTTGACCCTGAAATTTGACCTTGATAGGGCACAATATCCTTCACATTCACCAGTTTATAATACCAGTTATATTTCAATAACATGCAAGTAGTTTTTAATTGTTATTTCTCCTGTCATGTTTTCTGTTCTAGGGTTACCAACTGAGTGATGATAAAGTTGTTGGTAAGGAGTTGGAATCTTTCTTTATGATTTCCTTTCCCTGACCTCTGGTTAGCCATGCAGTTCAACCATACAGTATCAAACCCTTTGTAAGCCTTCATATGATCATTTGTGCCATCTTTCAAGAGACTTGAACCTGAAGGAAAATAAATATGCTCCGATCTTTAACAAAAACTCAATTAAAAAGGTGTATAAACTGGCCATTATTTAAGCTTTCTCCAGCAGGGGGAGGCTTATCAGTGGGGGAATAGGCTTTCAGGGGTTGGTTAGTTCATTTCTGTATCCTTGATTCTACTCAAAACACTCCTATTCCAGTTCCAACCTGCCTGGTTGACAAGAAAACTCTCCAAGATGGATGTACATGCCAAATTGCAGACCAACACCTTGAACAACTTCTCGGATATGAGCAATTTTCACCTTAACAAATGTATGGATGGATGCCACATGACCAAACGATTGCAGACAGCGCAACGTCTTGAGTGCCAGTGGAGGAGTCCAAGATCTATGGACATGTAAAATTTCAGACCAATACGGCACACTACTTCGAAGAAAAGAGCATTATTTTATACTACAGAAACAGGCAGGAAGGTGGCGCCATCTGTCTGGTTTATGAGAAAATTTCCCAAGATGGATAAACATGCCAAATTTAAGACTTATACCTTGAACCACTCTGGAGATATGAGCCATTTTCACCAAAAGCACATGTAAAGAAGGATGCAACATGCATTTCAAAAACCCTTAATCCCTAACTAACAGATTCATACTCTTGTGAGCCATTTCTGAACCCCCCCCCCCCAACACACACACACAAAAGTACATGTATTAATTACACATTTTTAAAAAAATTTTTTTTTTTTTCATTCTTCTGCCCAAGTTTGCTCTGGATCTCCAATATGGCCAATTTTAAAAAATTGACTTTTTGGCATGATATTAGTCATAGGTGAGCTTTCTTTTAGACCATGACCTTAATTCCAAGGTCGCATTTGCACACACACTAGCTGATTCTCAATTATCACTTAGGTCTACCAATGTTTGCACTAGATCTCCAATATGGCTGATTTCTCAAAACTGACCTTTGGTCAGAGTAATATTAACAGGTATAATGTGCTTGGGATGAATGAATGTTAATTCTGAACCTTATCCTTATTTTGAAGCTACCGGTACTTACATAAATTTGAGTTATCCCTATGACTGCTCACTTGCAGATAATCTGAGGGCAGGGGTTCAAGGGGGCAGGGGTTTAAGTTTGCAATCTCTAAGCAATTACACACATCTATTTATTTCTCTCTTCTATGTGTTGTATTAAATCTCAAAAATGAGCAATTTTCCAAAAACTTAATTATCAGCACAGTAATTGCCAGGAGACAGATTTGCACCTGTTTTTTTTTTCACCTTGATCTTATTCAAATCATTTAACTTAAGATATTGAAGGTGGCACCAACAACTTGGTGCAGCAGTTACAGATCAGCTAGGCCCATAATCATACCATGTTCCATTATGATTTATTTATTGGTTCCCAAAAAAATAAGATTGTAAGATATTTTTTCTACAAGTAGCTATGTGACCTTGAAAGGAGGCCAAGGTGACCCATCTTCCAACTTGACTAAGATTCTGTTAATATGCACTTACCCTGAAGAAATAAAGCACCTAAGTTTAATTCTTTTTGAGATATCCGGTTCACAAGGTTAAAGTGAACAGAGGCTGGAGGGACAGCATGGATGATGACAATAGACAATTAGCCCATCAGCCTATAAACACGGAGGGCTAAAAAGCTGAAATGTTAGTACTGATCTTTAAGCTTATGTGTGTGAAGTTTCAACAATTTTGGTTTGCAGGAAGTAGTTCACCACAGGTCACACCTCAAAAAGTGTATTTCTGGATACTGGTCACAGTGAGTTATGTTAGCAAACTTATGTGATGTCAACAACTACTGCTTTTCTTGAAAAATTTATAGGGCTGGATCAATTCATCAATAGACTGATATAAACTTATATGTCATGTTGATATGGTTCAGGCTATACTTCGCATGTGGTATTGTCATATTTGGAACACTACTAATAAATATGGATACAACTCATCCTTAACTATAACCTAAACTATATCTAAAACAATATATATTTTATTTTTCCTATTTTGGTTATTTGCTGTTAATTTCCCTATTATGATATTAGAAGGGTACGTATTCCAATTTATAATCAATTATTTTACCTCAAATTGTTAAAAGCCCTAGCACAGCAATATCTGGAAGTATATTTATACCTGCACAATCAAAGGTTAAATATTTGGGACATGTTCAGCAACAGGAAAAAAAAGTGGTCAAGCCTTGGGGTTCAAATAAACGGAAGGACCTCATTAAATATGAGCGAGTTTTGAAGAGATGGTAATTCAGGTGAGAAACTTTTATTGGTAAAACTGAGTTTCATGTAAATCCATAGGATTTTTGGTGAGACACCATGGTGCCTCTAGTGCAATGACCTCTGACCTCATTAATTATGCATGGATTTAAATCAAACTTAGTAGAGATATTTTATTGATTAACATTTCTGATGAGTTTTATCAAAATCCTTCATATTTTTCAAAAGATATCGCGGCAACACCAATAAGTAGCCCTGTTACCTGTGACCTTAGTAATTATGCATGGATGTTGACCATAATCAAACTCAAGTAAAATATAATATTATAATTAATTAATATTAATTTAAGGAAAATCCATCAGAGCCCCGAAAAGTTATCGCGGCAACACTAAAAGTTAATGGACGGACAAATGGATGATCGGTATACCATAATACTCCCGTCATTTGACAGCTGTATAAAAAGTGCATGTGGCAGCAAGTCATAAAAAGACAGAGCTTTGCAAATGGCGTTTTGCAATAAGTCACCTTTCTATCTCCTCATATATGCAACCTACCACTTTAGGTTACATGTTTTTCCCCGTTTGTCAACACAGCTGTCTTTACAATCATGTTGTTGATAAATAAGTACACACATCCTTCACAAATGCATCATAATAACTTTTCATAACCACAATTATCCTTGAATCATTAATATATACACAGAGAAAGTCAGAACTCGCATAAATTCTTTTTCAAAAGTTAGGTGATTGGGCAGCTTTAACAAGCTGACAAAATCCTAGCCCTAGAATTTTCGCTTTTGTAACTGACAGGGATCTTAAAATGCAAGGTGCTCAAAAGTGTTTTGCAATTTAATTCTAAGAATACACACGTCCAATTATGTCCAAATTTAGCATACCATTATTTCAATTTTTTAAAGCAACACAAAATATTTGTTGCACACTCATGGACACTCAGACAAGTCTGATGTTTGAGGAATCTCAAGATCATTATTTTGCCCCATAGCACACAGAATATTGGTGACCTAAGGGGATTTGTGCAGGGCTTCCTTGGATTTATTTTGAAGTTTCTATATTCAATGGTGACGTGTGCATTGTTGACTAATGGACAGTCAGAAGCAGAGATGGATGAGGACAAAGGGTAATCGCTATAGCTCAGGTAACTTTAAGTCAGCTGAGATAAAAACTGGAATGGTTTCAATTTATTACATGTAACAATATTGTTTCTAGTGTTAATGACAGCTCATGGCTTTTCACCTAATGTCATTTAGATGTGATGTGCAGCTAATATTTGCAACACCATGATTTACATTTTTCATACAATTTCCCTGAGCGAAAATTCAGCTGAACTGTGAGCAGATGTCATCTTTCTCTTTAAAAGACTGAGCAGTTGTCTTGTGAGCAATCATCTGTAAAGTGAGCTATTTTGTTGTGGGCAACTGGTTTTAAAGCTAATGTCTTGTAATAAATTGTCTTGAAACTGAAAGCTAGTTTTGAGCTTGTTAAATTTTGTTTGCAATGGAACATCTTGACCTGAGTTATTCTCATTGGTCAGCTTCCAATCTTCTTTAAAATTACATGAATAAATTTAGTGACAGAAGCCTGAAAAAAATAACTTCCACTTGTTACAAGTCAGAGACTTCTGGCTTGATTTTTATTTAAAATGTTACTTGACAGGTCTATCATCCAATAAACACTATCTGCACAAATATAAAATTAGCAATCAATATTAAATCAGTATCAAGGTACAAAACAAAATCTCTGTTCAAACAGAAAAGGGAAAATTAAATTATCAAAAATCAATGTCACATGAAGCAACTGTCTGGTCATCATATCATGTTGATGTGAAGAAAATATCAAAATATCAACAAATTACTGTCATAATGCAGAAAGCATTAGACTTTGACAAATTATGTCAATGAAATGCAAGCATCCACTGTCAACAAATTAATGTCAACAAAAAGGAAAACCTTATCTCACAATATTTTGGTGTCAACATAAAGGTAGCATCCAACTGTCAACATTTCATGTCAACATAAAGGTAGCATCCAACTGTCAACATTTCATGTCAACATAAAGGTAGCATCCAACTGTCATCATTTCATGTCAACATAAAGGTAGCATCCAACTGTCATCATTTCATGTCAACATAAAGGTAGCATCCAACTGTCAACACATGTCAACATAAAGGTAGCATCCAGCTGTCAAAGCATCATGTCAACATAACAGTAGAATCCAACGGTCAACATATCATGTCGACATAAAGATAGCATTCGGCAGTGATCAAGTCAGGTAAACACAATGAATATCATCCATCAGTTAAGCATCCCGGTGTCTTCATTACATCATTGTCCATAAGAGCAAATACCGAGCAGTTCAGGTATCATTTTCGATGTCAGAGAAGCACCAAGTTGTGAACACAATAGGTACAGAATCATCAAAAGACCTGCCAAAGTGTGGCGCCAGTGACAAACTGTTAGTAAATTTTATCCTTGCTTCAGATAAGCATTTAATATGACCTGGTGTCTGCCTGAAGTAAACACAAAACCATCACTACAAGCTATGCTCCGTAATGGTTTACACTCTATACATCAGCTGGTTAGCTATTATATACAAAAGCTTCAGAAGCAGTCTGTATTAGCACTTTCCTTATGTTGCAGCACCTGGTTTACCCAGTTTGTACACTTTGACGCAGTGCTCCAGAAGGTTGACGATGAACAGACGGTTGTCTTCTGTCAGGTGAATGTCTGCTGGCCGCCTGATCACTTCATCAAGAATCAGTTTGCACATGTATTTTCCTTCTGTGTCAAATACCTTAAATAGAAACAGAGTATTGTTTATTTCCCCTGAATGTGAAGTTAATGTTTACATCCCCAAAACTATTAAAATGATGATATTCAATATCATAATCCGTGTGCACTGAACAATTTTTGCCGTGTACCACATTCCCTGTATGACATGAGTCCAATTAACACGTTTTTCTGGAGCACTCTACATCCTTTAGCGTGTGCCAAGCCCCTATACATGCAAGCTTCGAGGATTTTCAGTCTAGAGCCCAATACATTTTGACCATTGGTTTGAGTCGGTTCTACATACTAGCGCATGCCAGACAGCGTCTGGTGGTGTCTACATTTGTGCTTCGAATGTGTGTGAACAGAAGTGAAGAGCACTATCTATATAGCACACTCCAGCAAGACTCCGCTGTCATGTGACTTGAATTACCCATGGGCGCAAGGGGGAATCCAATCTAGACCACGCTAGATTGCAGTATATTTATCTGTGTGTAAACGCAACGCAGATCCTAGCCTGGGCCAAGTGCAATGCTGCCTAACTTGACAGGGTAGCGCGCTCTACAGCGTCACTTGGTCCAGTACAATGTGAACGCAAGTTAAAATGTAGCCCACTCCACATTTTTCTTGACCGGTCTAGTGGGCTCCACATTTTTCTAGTGTAAATTGGGCTAATAACACGTTTTTCCCACTTAACTTTTTGACAGATGCTGCTAAGACGCACATGAATGATTAAGTCAAGCTCCCAAGTTTTATGTCTTTCCCAGTTAAGATTTATATAATGATCTGCCTGTATATCTGCCATGCCATAAGAGTGGTCATGGTATAACTTAGACTGTAAGCAATAAGTTATCTCATTATAAAATGTCTGATGATATTCCACTCATGCTATGACGCATGCTGAGATACATATAATTTACATTAAAATTTATACCAAGCTAATTTGCTCTTCCTTGTTCATGAAAAATAACTTTACCTAATAATTTTCTTTAATTCATAAATATTATTCATATCCAATGTATAAGCCCTTCAGGTGACATTCACCTCATTTCTCAACAATGTCTTTTGAGCTCACATGCCTTATATAAATGGTTAATGGTTATAAGAGATTAATGAATGCTGAACGTTGCATTCAACTGGATAATTAAATATTGTTTACGTGTTTATTTAGGGCCATCTGACAATAAAAATGCAATATTTGACTTTATTTTGTGATTTATCGAAGCTCTAGTTTTAAAAGTAACTTCAGCATGGCAGTTAAATGGTAAACTTACCTGAATGCGATTGTTTTTGCTGTCAGCAATAAGAAGGTAGCCTTCTGGGTCCATAGTGATGCCTGAGGGTTCTATGAAATCTCCTGGGTTTGTTCCCTGCTCGCCAATCACTGCCACAAGCCTTCCTGTGTTGATATCTGTTATACAGACATGGCTGCCACCTACAGGATCAAGTGAACACTTTGATTAGCATTCTGATAGGTGTTTATAATAACAACAAGGCAATATTTTAAAATCCTTTGATGCTAGAATTTAATTTAAGGATTTGAGCATGGTCCAAAAAAAGTGTTATACCGCTCTAAACTTCACTGATACATATCCCTTATCACCTACCTGTCTCTACAGATAGAGTCTCCCCTGGACACTGTCCTTAAGAGTGCTTTCATATTGTCTATTTCTCTCAATTTCTTGAAAGCCATTACGTGGACAACCATTTTGCGCAAACACTAAAATCTGGATGCCACATTTGCTTGTCCTAATTTGGGGTATAGCACTAGTAACAGCTAATTTACAGATTGAGGATGTTTATGCCTTTACTTCCTTTGACAGTTTTGATAGCATAGTAAACCTTAAATCTTCTGCATGTTATGGGTATTGTGCACAGCAATGTTACCCACACATCTCTTTTGCTGACACTTGAGGCACACTTGTAAAATGTTGACTCACGGATTAATAATGCTCTAATAAGAGCAACTCTATCGTGTGGGCAAACTCGAAGAACTAACTGGTGCCTGTTAATAGGACTTTTTATCTGCTTACGACATAATTTATGACTATCACACAGGCAAACTCATCTTTTAGATATTCTTAAATTATGAGTCCATAAAAACCTCAAATTAATCAGAGTGCAAAATTTATGTGTGACTGTTTAACCTGGATTGGTCACCTTGGAGGAGGACTAAGTAAAGTTTGCCACTTTTGAAGAGTGAAGGACTGACCCTAGTAAGTCATCTTGGTAAAGGACTGACCTATTGAACAATAACTTTGCAAAAGGATTCACGTTGCTCAATGAAAAGGCATAGAAATGACAAGCTATGATTGTGAATTGAGTCTTACCAAGATCCGCAACAACAAGCTTGTTCCTGTAGACGTGAAGGAAGCGGAATTTACTCTGCCTTGTCGGCCTCTCCAGAGGTTCGTATGACACCTCACGCACAAGGCTACCCATCTGAGTGAAGATCAAAGTGGCCTTCCTGGCATGATCCAGCACTAGCAGATCATTCTCCAGTGTGAAGGCCAATCCTGCAGATAAAACGTGATTAAAACAGATAACTTTAACAAGTCTCAACTTAACAAACTGATACTTATCTACATACCCAACTGGGCAATATACACGCCCTTATCTACAGACAAGAATCATTACTGAATTTATTGTAAACATCTTTTCCAGGCAGTTTGAGAGTAACTTCATACAATTTTGAGTACTTCTTAGGAACTGTATTTAAATACTAAACTGAACCAAAAACATTTATCATAAATGAATATTTCTTACTGACCGAGTAAATTCTATTATTTAACATAAGAAGTTACTTTAATACACCCTTCTTAGATGTTAGTGCAGCCATCAGGCAAATGGATGATATTTAAATATTTTTCTTTTCCCATGTAAATTATTAGGTATATTATAATTAATAAATTAATTAATATTCCTCATAGATATATCATAATTTATAAGTTAATTAATGTTAATCATCTGGGAAGAAACTTTCAGGCTAGATAAATGTCTCTAATAAAATATCATGAATGTTAGTCAAGAATCAGAGGTAATAATTAGTAAATAAATTGTGTCACATGTCCCCTAAGCAATTCATAGACCTAAGATATAAATACAAACATATCAATTATTGTTCAATGAACTATATCTTCTACTAAACCAGTGATATATGACAACAGGATACACAATGATAGATGACTAGTTCAGCATGTCCATGCTGTCCTTACCATAAGGCTTTAACAGCAACCCTTTCCCGAAATTTCGGAGAAAATTTCCACTGGAGTCAAACACTTGGATTTGATAGTCATCTTTCACAAAGATCTCCTCAGCTTTGTTGACAACTACAGCAGACGGTCGACGGAACACCCGGTTTGGCTGAAAATATGTTGAAGATCAATGGAGCAAGTTTCATTTGACAATATCATTAGCAGTCTGAATAATTAATAGCAATAAACTAAGTGTTTATCAGTTTTCATGAATATACAAGCAAATACAAACTATGCAGTATTTTAATGTCAAGCTGGTATCACATTCTGGTTTTGGGGAAAATACTGTGTAGAAAACAGAACATAAATCATATTTATATGAAATACTTGAAATTTAACAATGGAGATTAATTTCAGTCACAATTCATTCAGAATCTGTGCTGGACAAATTGAAATCCCTCTCACCTATGAAGGTTATGTTTGGTATATCAAATATAAGAATGACAAGTTTTATGAATACAAAAAAAATCTCAGCCTAATTTCACCCAATGCATGTCTCTTTCAAGAAGTCACTGAACGTTTTGATATAATTTCTTCAGAAACAAACTGATAAACAAATCAGGAAGCAAAGATGCCACACACCATGAACTATATATTTGGTATTGGAGGAAATTTATTACTAATTTATTATCATAATTTATCTATTATTATTTATTACTGCTAAAGAATGGTTAGTACAGCAATACCAAAAGTAGGAATATTTGATGAACCCATATATGGTAATGTATGCATGTTAACAGTTTTTCTAACAATGGGATTAATATTTTCTCAAAGCTTCAGGTTTATATGATAAATATAAATACACACCTGGAGGAAAAGGGTACATAATCTAAGATTAAACACCTGCAGGTTTCATGATGTTTCATAGGTGTTTTTAATGGTCTACGAGTGACAAGGTCTATCAAGTATAGAATGTCACTATATATTAAGCCTCGAGAATTTCAATGCTCAGTTCTAGGAATGGTCCCTTAGTCATGTTTCATGTAGTTCACTCATGACTTTGAATTTGTGGAGGTTCTAGCTGAGTTCAATCACAATGCTTCAGCTCTGAAGTCCAACATGAACCCACCAATCTTCAAGGTTTAAACTGGGCCTGAATCTACACTAAAAGTAATAGTGCTGACATTGGGATAAAAAATTATGAAAAAGGTTCTGCATGAACTTACTGCCTGACCAATGATGAGCTTCAGTGAGCCATCCGGTTTAAAAACCTTGACGCAATCCAGACCATTTGCACAAATGATAACGTTCTTGTTCTGACTGACAGTAATACCAATGGGGAAGCTGAGAGACCCATCAGGTCCTGATCCCCGATGGCCAATCTTCTGTACAAGGGTTGCTGGAATGTCTGGGAATTAAAAGAAAGAGGATGCATTAATACAATCTAACATCCTTAAGCATTTCTTAATATTTTTCCTGTACGTTTATCTCTCTTTTTTTATCTGATGTTTGTTTCATATATGTCACAGCATAAAATATTTGCAGATCTTGACTACTATTAATTAAACAGTCCACCACTACTTAAAATAATGGGACTACAGTTCAAGATATGAAGTTAACAGTTGATAATGAAGTGATCTGCTGATACTAGTGATAGGTTGGCTCAGATGACTCTCAATCAGCTGATACAAAAACTAAACAATAACTGGTTGCATTGTGATCTGATTGTTATCTGTAACACCTAACATTGTATTCTTAAAAATACAGATATTGGCGATAAATTTAAACTTTGAAAACAGATGAGACTGAGGGAAAACTTAACAATTCTTGTAACATAATAATCTTGTTTTTATCTGTAACACCTAAAATCTTCTGATGATACAGTTCAGACATTGGCAATAAACTGAAACAAACATGACATTGAGGGGTGACTATTTTCAACTGCTCCATTTAACAGAGATTCTGATCAACCTGAAATTTCATACAATACAGTATAACTAACCTTGGTTGGGAAAGAGCTGCATATGATTCTTTATTATACTCTTCCCAAGTGTAACAGAAGTCACTCCTTTTCCTTGGATGCAAGACAAAAGAGGCACTGTAACTGGCTTTTCATAAGAGGTTGCAGCGGTTTTTGTCAAACTGGTTAGGGAACACAAGTTTTTAGCAACTGTCTGGCCACCTGGTAGGTTCTTCTCCACTGGTTTAACACCACTGGGTTCACCCAGCTGTTTAACTCCTGTGGAAACAACAGTTTGCTCTTCTTTCTTGATGATTTTAGAATTATTATTTGGGTCACTCCAAACCTCTGCTGATGTCATCTTCTCAGTTGATGGGCTGATATTCTTAAACTTGTTTTTCTCACCTACTGTTGACTGACTTTCACCTTCTACTCCTTTGGATTCCACACCAACTTTAGATACTTTGTCCCATATTGAGTCTGACCTTTGTCCCAGCACACTTGCCTGATCACTTGCATTGATGCCTGGATTAGCAGGCTTATCCCACCTACTTATCCGTATAGGATTTGTGGTAAGATTTGTGGTAAGTGCAGGCTTCTGACACTGTTCTTTGTCTGAGTCCTTCTCTTTGGCCAGAATCTGGTATTTATGATCACTGATCACTTTCCCACATACCCCCTTGTTCTGTTTTGATGCAGGCTCCAGAGAGCTGGCAGCACTACTGTTTGAGTGTGAACCACAAATTTTAGGGACATCCCTATTATTTTTACTTTCTCCTGCTTTATCTGCATCATCATTCCACCCATCACTGTCCTTCATTTCTTTCTTCTCTCTTTCCTCTGTACTTGCCTTTGATGTCTGATCCCACCTACTGACATGTTTTTGGTTTACATTTGGTCGAGATTTCTGTTGTGTCCCTTCGTGGCTTTTTTCTACAGCCACATTCTGATCTTGGCTGTCTTTGACCTTACATTCAGTGGTTCCCTTGAAGTTTGTTTGTGGAGCCTGACTCCACTTTGCAGCAAATTCTGCACCGATGCTCTGCAATGAATCTGGCTTAGTTCCAGGCTGCTTGTCTGCCAATTTGTTTGCATGATTCAAGTCCTTATTTATATCTGTGCTCAATAATTTATGGCTCAATTCTTCAACTTCACTTTTTATATTTCCCTCAAACTCATCCCCTCGGTTACATCTGTACAAGTCTGCATCTCTGTCATCCTTCTCAGGTGTGACAGGTTCCTGTTTGATCAGCATTGAGAGTTGATCTTCTGGATTATCCACAGAATTTATACCCAGTTTTTCACTTGTGAAGCATGTCTGCTGCAGAGAAAACCTGCATCCTGTGGACACCAAACCTGTTCTCTTTCTCTGACTTGCTGGAGACAGTTGGGCTACACTTGGGTCCGAGCTCTTCTTTGGTGATGAAGTTAGGTCTACAGACCGTTCAAACACAGCTGAGCTGCTTCTCTGAAGTTCTCTGCCCGGCAACTGTTTTCTGGGCGTATTCCCTGCAAGGTGTCTGAATATGGCATTCTTGGACCCCTGACTGATACGCCCTCTTTCTCTCCCTTTTTCCTCTACCAAAATGAAATGAGGACTTTCAATTATCTCTACACCAAAGAGAGAAATGCACAACTGGTATAATCCAGGTTTACTGGCTATGTACTCAACTGTAACAATTTTGTCTTTCATTTCATGGACTTTGACATGAATCTCCCCTGTGCCACTTACACAAGATCCTGTTACGGACAACGCTGAGGACAAATCCTGCACTTGGCTTGACTGAACATGTATTCTGATGCTTTCTACCTCTCCTGGATGAGCTTTGGAAAAATCTGCTTTATTAAGTTGTATCTGCTCTGGAGTGACATTTGCATGTTTCACATACCCAATAATGCTGGGTTCCCAGGCTTTATAATCAGAATCAGGACAAATAAACTCCAAACAACCAAATTCAGAGAAGTCCTGATTTTTCTCTACGAGCAAAACCTGCAGCTCCTTTGCTATCCTTGGCCCGTTTTTCATCATTTGATGCTCCTTTCCAACTTCTAGAAGGTCCTCAATTTCTGTGCATTTTGTAGCGACTGCCCTGATCTTGCCTTGAATGTTTTCTTGTTGGGTAGCTAGGTTCTGCACCTTCTCTTCCATGACTTTTAACACCTTCTGCTCCAATAACTGACCCTGGAACATCACTTTGTGGCAGAACTCTTCTACAGACTTTTTGATGGAGGTTTTGGCCCTGTCTCGTTTCATGTACAGAATGGTTTTCACACCTTTACATTTCTTGATGTTGTTTGAGAAGGTGAGAGTTGCTGCACAGGCTTCCCCCAGAAGCTGCCCGAGGTTCTGGCGCATTTCATCAACTACAGGATCTTCCATGGTTTCCTGAAAATATATTGTTTCACTTTAAAATGTGTGAATAATATTGACCTTTGGAAATGACAAATAAGAAACCACTAAATCATAGCCTGTCAACATGTCAACAGTATTCCAAGACACCAATATCTGCCAACTTATAATGTCAAATACAAAACACAATTATTAATTCTCCCATGTTTCATCAAAAGAATGTCATGTCACCAGCATGATCAATATCTACAAAACGTATATGTGAAGCCCAAGATCCCAATCAGGATCAATCAGTGATTGGTCCAGACCAAAATCCCTACAGAGGTTAAGGCTGGACCAAATCCGGATCAGGATCTGGTCCAGTCGCCGATTGGACAAAACTAGATGCTGATCGAGTTTGGTCTGGCCTAAACCCCATTTGTTGACTTTTAGTAAAGAGAATGAGTTCCTGTCTGAACTTATCAAGGTTCATGTCAGCCCAAACCTAGATTCAGAGCATGCCTATATCCCTGACAGGATGTCTGAAATTTTAACTTATTAAGTCATGACAAATCTTAATTTAGTTTGTTGTCAGAGTTAATTATTCTACCTTTATAACTTAACTAATATAAAGTATGAATGAATTGAGTGATTATATTTATTTGAATTATTCTTCATGTTCTTGTATTATTTTTTAGTTTCATTATTATTTCCAGTATTTTCATCAGATTATCTATTCATTTTTATATAACAATTGAACTAGTTTAAGCTGTCTCACTGTGTTAACGAGTGAATATATTTGATACGCTTTGTAGGTAGAATAAATTGTTGGATGGATGACAAATATAAGAAGTTAAGCATCATATGACTATTTCGGTCCCCATTTTTTCAAATATGGATATTCTTAATTTGTATCATCTACAGCTTACATTCAAGTGAAAAATCCTGATTTCATAAAAAACTCAACAATTTATAACTTCTCTTATAAACAGTTTCAAATACATATATGTATATAATCATATTTTTATTACATATATTAATAAATAATATAAACATTTTCACACAATTTTTTTTATTATTTTAACACAAACAGCCTGCTCTAGTCTGCCATGGAATCTCAATCAGAAAAAGGTCCAGACGAGATCTCAATCTGGGTTTAGGCCAGACCGAATCACAATAGTGATTTTGTTTGGACCGATTGGGAATTTGTCCAGCCCAGATACTGATCAGGATTTGGTCTGGCCTAAACCCTGATTGGGATCTAGTCTTGACAAGGGCTGGTCCAGATACCAATCGGGGTTTAGGCTTGACTAAATCCCAATCAGGATCTGAACTTGACCAATCACCAATTGGTCCAGATGGGAATCTGGGCCTTGACATATATATTCAAGAATCAACAAGTGTACCTGAATCAGATACTTTTGTTTAAAAGAGCAAAAAAGACAATTTTCAGTTGATCCAGCATATTGGCCATCCAGTGGTGAAATCATTACACACAGACTAGTACCCCATTCACATGCCAAACATTTCCAAACCAATTTCTGCAAAGCAGTTTGGCCAAATTGTTCCAGTGCGTTGACACGAGCATAAGGCCAAATTGTGTTCAAACCATTTTGAAAACGTTTCAAAGCCAAAAGAGGTATACACTCATCGAGCAGCTACAGGTTGCTGCGGTCAAGACCTCAGCCCTGTGCCCTCCTTAAGCATGTTCTCCGAGCCAACAGTCGCAGTGCCATGCCAAGCCAAGAAGGGAGCCGTAGAGGGCACCACCGTCTATTCTGAGCCATTGTCCTTTTTAGAAAGCTACAGCATCCACAGCCACAAAGCCAAAAGCAACCCACATTCCCTCCACCAATCCCAGCAGCAGAGACCCAGCCATGTCATTCGAGAGCCGAACTCGATCCTTGTGAACGACACTACTTCGAGAGCCATAGCCCTTTTATTTGTGGTTTCGGCCATTTGGACTGTATTAACCAGGTTTCCCGGTTATGCAAGTTTTGCAAGTTTTTTTCGTCATCTGCACGAAAACGTTTCAGAGCATTCACACGATAGTTTAGCAAAGCGGATAAAATGATTCACATTCAAAATGGTTTGAAACCACCTCCTGAGCTTGAACCAAAACGCTTTGGCCAAAACAGTTTTTAAATGCTTTGGATTTCTTTGTGAACGCTCTAAAACATTTTAAAAACACTTTGCTTTTGCTGTGTGAAAAGGGGTATGAAGCTACATTTCACTTTGTCTGGACATGGGTATGGATACTTGCACTGTCAGAACTAACACATCAAACCATATCGTGACTAGAAAGTATCAACGCCCCCCTGCTAGGTTTCTATTGTGCAAGTGGACACAGATACAGCATTGAATATTGCAGTATTCCTGCAAAGACGTAACCTTTCTTAAAATCCCAAACCATGTAATGAACAATGCTTACAATTCAGAACATGAGCATATTTATCTGACAGGTTGTTATTATATGGAAATAAACCCTGACTCCTTTTCTATATGTCTTTATAAATTCACACTAGTGTCTACAGGTGCATGATCATTCTGGTTGTAGAACTGGGGAGTACAGTGGAACCCCACAATGACAACCACAGAGGGGACTGACCAAAAGTGATCCTAACTGGCGGTGGTCATATTTGTGAAATTCTATATTAACAGGATCATATATTCAGGACCAAGAAAAATGGTCATAATAATGGGGTGGTTGCAATTGTGGGCTGGTTGCGAGGGGTTCCACTGTATTTATAAACACAGTGATGCAGCTGAATATAGGGATCAGTGACTTGAGCGTATACCTGTACAGTGTTGCTCCTAGAGTGCGGCATTGCGGCAATGCAGCAATCTTTTTGGCCATGTCCCTTTGTTTCTAGGCAAGCGCGCCCATGTGGACGCAATATTTTCACATGCGTCCCCTAAAAGTTTAAATAATGCGACCCTTAAACGAACATAGTTATATGAAAGATTTGCGGGAATCCTCCGGTAGGAATCTCTGATAAAACCATATATGCGGGATTACACGATACACATACTGTGACACTGATTGAATGGTAACACCATCGATGTCAAGAATGCATCGCCTCAGGGTTGGTCCATACGCAAGAAGGGGTTGAACGATGTTCTTGTGGTCGGAATAAAGTGGCAAGCTAGCGTCCAGTGCTCGACCGGATGTTGTTTAGCCTACATAATCTCACATTAAGAGGCATTATTAATCATTTTATAAATTAATATGAAAAAAATATATATTTATTTATTAAATGAAGTTTAGAAAGTGCGCCCACGGCCCACATGATCAATCTTTACGACA
This sequence comes from Sipunculus nudus, assembly GCA_026874595.1. Classification (NCBI taxonomy): domain Eukaryota; kingdom Metazoa; phylum Annelida; class Sipuncula; order Golfingiida; family Sipunculidae; genus Sipunculus; species Sipunculus nudus. The sequence continues at coordinate 43,718,927 of CM049306.1, read as the reverse complement.
TTTCCCCTATAAGATAATCCGCGAAGTAAGGTCAACTGGAAACGCACATCCCCGGCATTTCGAAATATTCTTATTTCATGATGTCAAGCAGTTCTCAACAGCGTATACAGTTAAGAATTACAAGTTGATCATATAAATTACATTATAATGCCTCAGATGACGTGATTACGATTGCTCAGACGATTATTTCGCTCAAAGGAACTCAGTTCAGGTCTCTCACATTCTCAAACTACCGGTCTATGCCTGTCGTGACACCGTTTCACGGAAGACAAGCCAATCGACGGCCGCTTTTTTTTCTATATTTGCATATTTCTATTCTGGACTGAACGTTTAATTTGAATCATAGGCATATGACTATGATTTGAATGGGAACTTCCTTTTTCAAGCCTCATGGACACGTGATCTCCCTGTTCCCCGGTATGTATAAAGAAGCTGGTTGTTTTTCATTTTCTCTGACCAATAATATGGACATTTAATCGTTTGTTACTGGTTGAACTAGTAGTTTAAGCTGCTGCCACGCCAGCAGCATATTTTCCCGGTTAAGCTGACATCGTTTCCACGGCGACGTACATATAGGCTAACACGGGTATATACGGACAGAATGATTCAGTTTCTGATTTAAATAGTTCAAATGTCTTTTTTTTAAAAGAAATTGTGGTGTCTGGTCTTTTGATACTTGCTTTAGAATTATAGGCCTAATAATGTAGCGCCGGCTGCAAACTTTCCCGGCTAACATGTAGGCCAAACATCGTTGCACGGCACCGCCAACGCATAAATGACGCGTTGTGGGAACCGATGTTTCGACGATTATTCCTTTCATACTTTCATACAAACAATTATGTAATATGGTGGCGCCGGCAGCAAAATTTTCATCGTACCACGGCAACTAACGCTAGCACGGCTGACTGTCTGAATAACCTATTCTTACAGGGGTGGATCCAGGATTTAGGAAAAGGGGGGTCCAACCCAGGAGGACAAATGGAAACCCTAAAAAGAAGGTCCTCAGGTCTGAAAAAGGGGGGGGGGGGGGGTCCAGGTAGCAAAATTTTGTCTGAAGCCCTTAAAAAAACGTTGTTTCTGATGAAAAAAGGGGGGGGGGCTTCTGTCTTATCAAATTTATCGACAGTGAATAAACCCTTGCCTCAATGTGTATATCCTTTATCTGTATTGAGTTGTTCACAACATTAAGTTTCGATATTGATTTGCCACTTTGAATGGCACCATTTGTTGCGCGATTCCTCAATTAGCAATGAACATGATTGTATGTCACCACTTTGCAATCTGTATATCAATGTACCGTTATTATTGATATTGAGACATGAATTCTATTGCCTTCAGTTTTAATGCGACTTATTAGTGATTACATGTAAAACATGTAACGATTCCAACCTTGCAAATAATTATAATTCATTCCAAATGCCCAAAACATACTACATTCATATTACATAGATTATTTTAAGATAATATTTTGCTTCAAAGACATTGTCCCCACCTAATTTTGGTGTGTCCCCCAGAAATTTACATAAAGGGGCCCGGTGTCCCTTTGCTTTACATGCCTAGGAGCAACACTGCCTGTAAATGAACCACAATTGTGGAAACAAAGCTTCCATGCATGCCAAACATGATCAACTAAAACAGCTGATCCATCTTACAACATGGTGTAAAATAAAAAACAGAACACAATGATCAAACAAGTAAGCAACACTGGTCAAACCACCATCAACATTTGAACTCAAAACAGCTTCCGACTTCACAGCAGTGTTTATAACAGGCCTGATACAAGACTGACATAGGCACAATACAGTTGAGTTTAAGTGTCATTCTATCATGAAAACATTCTGGTTTTATCACATCATCAGCTGAGGTCTGAAACAAATCAGTATCTATATCTTAACTGATGGCTGCACTCAACTGTTGTCAAGCATCTCCTCTGGAGCAACACCTGGGAAAGGCCCATCTTTTTGTATTGTAGTGTCAGGAACAATGCTAAGTGTGTCTTAAAAAAGGTTATTTTTCACATTTTCAAAAGAAATTTCTCCTGAGAAATTTGATTTTACTTTACAAAAGGGCTACTGAAGTGCCATCTGTCAGAAACTATGCACAGATTTGGCCCATGAAAACTCTGTCTATGGACCCAGCCTTAAATTTGTCCTGAGAGGCCATCACAAGCAGAAACTGGAAATCTGCTAGTTAAAATTAGTTTATCCAGGAATCCTGGCCCAATCCTGAGTGAATATGACACTTGTTATCAGCTAGGATGCTGGGCTTAATGATCACATCTGGAGTTACTGACAGTGAAGCAGACCTTGAAGATGTTGACAGGCATGAAGATGGAAGGTTAAATCATTATCAGGCAGGGACAAAACTTTCAATTTACAGAAACTACAGTGCATAAATTAAATCAAAAGATACTAAGTTTTATCTGGAAGCTAAGTAATTATGCCAACATCAAAGACATATATCAACACACGACTGACACCTGTTCAGATTGATGAGAACTGTCATGATAGGTATAGACTGACTGCCCAGTGATTTCATGATTTGCCTTAGGTGAGTAAGGTCTCACTATTTATTTGACCATGTGCCAGTCTGAGAATCATCTAAGCACTGTAAGACTTTATCATTTGAAAGCAACAGGTGCTGTGCAATCATTTATGAATGCATTTTGTGCTACATAGGTACCTGGCTTCTGTGAGTTGTCAAAGCATCTGTTACCTATGACTTAAACTGCCTATTTTACATTTTTTAATAATTAACTGGCCAAATAATAAACAAGGGACCTATGGGTCACGACGCTCAGCTGTTATATATGATAAAAAAATAAAAAAATATTTTTTAGAAATGAGGCACATGCTGGTTTTGTGTGGTAATAAATATAAGCTGTATTATGAGTTGTGGGTGTTTAGCTTATGTATGATTTTGATAGTATCTTTGGAGACAGGGAAGAGGACTGATTTCATTTATTTTATTAACAAATGGAGTGCTATTGTCACACAGATTTTGACTTGGCCATATAACTTATAAGCAGAACATATAATATAAGAGTTTAACTATTTATTAAAAAAATTACAAATATTGTCCCAAATATAATTTTTATTAAAAATAATAAGAGAATCATATGATTTTTTAAAATGACATATAACTGATATGATTATTAAAATAATATTAAAGAATATATTCATGAATGCATTCATGAATACATTTTGAAAGTATTTGCATGAGTATTCATATACTTTCATTTTTACCTGAATTCCCATTCTTTATGCAAGAAATTTTATAATGGAGTACATAATCATATTCGTATTTAAATACAATTACAAAGTATTTGCACCATGTCTGGTATTTATTCAGTTTTCACCAAACAATGATTTTGAGAATCCAGAATATACAAAATTCACACATTTAAATAATGATCATAAGTACCTGGTTTTATGGCTTTTATTTATATTAAAAAATAACTGTAAAAAATTCATTTTTGACTAATTTCACATCAATGTACACACTAGACACAGTAGGAATCTAGATTAATATTATCAACTGCATCTTTGTCTATCATTAATTTCCTTCATATAATCCTTAATGATTAGTAATGAATAATATGATTTACTTCTTTATCATTAAAAATGAACTGAAAAATGCCATAGGTGACTGCATGGTGTTATTTGGAATATGTGACATTCTACCCATCGATACAAGATTCTTATATCATCAGTAACTGCAAGTTAATTTCCTGTTATTATAAACTAACAAATTCCTTTTCTATTTTTCTTTAATTTGTTATTAAAAACCACAAAAATTTATTAATTTATTGTTTATTGTTATGTTGTTGGTTAAAACTACTAGATGAGTTGGGTTGGACACCTGGATCAACTGTGGCTGGCCATAAGCTGCCTGGATTCTCGCCTCAAGCTTGCATAATTTGATGAAAGGTCAACAAGGTCAACATACAGGTGACTCGATAGGGGCTGGAGAGAGCCAAAGTCTGACAGGGTCTCATAAAAACATTAATAAAAGCTACAATATTTGGCCAATTTCTTTCAGCTTTCTAAACTAAAAAGCTGAAATCCTTATGTGTGCATGATATGAAAATTATATCAACAGTGCTCTCAGGAAACAAACGTGCCATGGTCACAGTTGGGCAAAATTTAAGGTACTAATTTTATATTTATACTAATAACTTATAAAATTTGAAAAATTCAGAACTAATTTTGGGTATTCAATTGAATCTTGATTAAATAATGTTACATCCCTGACAATAAAATCTCTAGCTTCAGCAATGCCCTTGTTAAGGGTGTAAATATATTTCTTGATTTTTTACAAAGTGCATTATGTTTGGGCCCATAACTTAAAAAAAATACACAATACTGGCATCATTTCTGGCATGTGCATAGCGAATGTATAGAAAAATATGTATATTATATATGATCAAAGTCAGATCAGTGGTTTTGATATTAGGCAGTCTTAAAGTGTAACAATGGGTTTTTAATGGAAAAATGAAGTTTTTCATTGATATCTCGAAGGAATTAAGTCCTAGTGACCAAATTCTTGGCATGGTAGGGGATTTTGGAGAAATCTAACTGTATGCCAAATTTAAGGAACTTAGAGCTGAAGCTCGGGAGCTGAGCTCTAGCAAACTGCATAACACTAGCAATATGTGACATGGTGCTTGAAAACTTGAATAAAATCTACAGTTTTTGATCAACTGGTTTCAAATTTTTGGTGTTAACAGTTGAAATGCTAACAAAAACATGCTGTGAAAATTAAATCCACAGCAGTTACAGCAAAAAAACGTGCCATGGTCAAAGTTGGGCAAAATTTAAGGTACCAATTTTTTATTTTTGCTAATATTTTAAAAAATTTAAAAGATTTTGATCTAATTTTGGGTATACAATTTAATTTTGATTAATAAAAGTAATATTACTGGAAAAAAAGTGCTTAGCTTTAACAAGTTTTGTGTTAAGTGATAAAATTTCTTTCCTGATTATTTACAAAATGCATTATGTTTGGGCCCATAACTTTTTTAAATTATATAATACAGACCTAATTTCTGGCATGTACATAGGAATTATATAGAGGATTATTTATAGGAAATATGAGGAAAAACAGATGAGTGGTTTTGATATTAGGCAGTCCTGAAGTGTGAAAATAGGTTTTTAATAAAAAATTGAGGTTTTTCCTTAATTTCTCAAAGGAATGAAGTCGCAAAGACCCAGTTTTCGGCTTGGTAGGAGATCTTGGGGACATCTAACATTATGCTGAATTTTGGATTCCTAGGTCTTACAGTTTCAAAACGTGCCACATCTACGGACGGACGGACGGACGGACGGACAGACGGACGGACGACGGACAATGGACCACGACTATAGCTCAGATGACTTATAGTCAGCTGAGCTAAAAACTGGATAAAATATATTTTTAAACATGCATTTTTACATGATTGACCAACCCGCTACAAGCAGATTTAAATCAACCAGCCAATCAAGTGCAATGAACCAGCCAGTACCCCCAGAATACATTGAGTTTTAATAATGTATTCATTTAGGAACAATTCAGACACTTATTATGCTTAGCTATAAAGTTAAACTAATAACCTATCATCATTATCCCTTATAAATAACAAGATATTTGTATTATGAATTTTCAAAATGTTTATGTAAACAAATAAATTTTCTAAATGTTTAAATATAAATTGTTTATTAACTATTACACTTGCACACACAGTGGTAGAGGGGATGTAAATTACTTGCTAGGGAGCAAACAAGAATGCACAGGATACATGAACTGTTATGTACCATTAATACCACCAGCAGACACACCATCAGCTGGTGACTGTACAGGTTGCTGCCACAGGCAAGTGCTGGTGACACAGCATTAATCAAATCAGCAGGGACAAGTATAGTAACAAGGGTTGAAATAAGATCCCCTGCTCAACTGGAGCAGAAATTCTGGCCTATAAACAGACTATGTAACCCCTGTACTGATCTTTGTGTCAGCAGTTAACCCTTGCATGACTTCAGGACTGTAGATCGACTGTTATTGTACAAGGACTGACATGAGCATACAGCATAACTGGAAATTGTATCTTTTGGTATCAGGAGGGTACACCTGAACTGACAGGGAGGTGAGAGATTCTCATCTGTCAATTATACTTGTCTCAATACATGAAGTAATTAACTTCCATTGAAGTATTTTTTTCTTCAGACGTATAAATCCAAAAGTTCTCATAACTGAGAATAACATATATAATACCAAACAATCTGGACTCCTGAAGAGCTCTCCAGAGTATCAGTATAATTTATATACACAAGAAACTGTCTTAAATTGTTTTAAAAGGACTCAACAAACTCCTGCATCAATAGTCACACACATAAATAACAAATAACTAAAACAATGAAGGGTTTAATTAAGGAAAAGAAGATATACATTATAATTGAACTTGCATAAACATATTATAAACAAGACATTTTAATTCAACCAAGTTACATGACAAGCAAGAAAAGTTGAAATAAAGAAACTATCATACACTGAGCATGTGTAATATCTGAAATGAACAAATGCTCTGACTCTGTTATAATCAATCTTTTTATCAACATACTGTCTCTTTCCTAATGTCCTTCACTGTCTGGGCGACTACCTCAGACTGACCCCCATCTGTCATTACTCTGACATCTCCCAGTAGCCACTGGACACAGGTCCAGTGCTGACGGGTCATAAATTAGCAGGAACCATGGTTAGTTAAAATGGTCACCAGAGGTCACAGGGTCCCATAAATATTCATGAGAAAGGTCATGGAGACCAGTTCTAGCAGTTCTTGTTGGCTGTTAGCCTTTGCATCAGTTGGCATTTAAATACCTCTATTATCAGATTTGTATGTACGTTCATAAGGTTCTCTGACAAAACAGCACTGGTCACATATTCTTTTGGATCTGTGGGTGTCCAACAGTTTGAGACAAAATGGAAAGGGTGATCTTAGCTTTACTTCAAAGAGGAAAATTTAGTTTTTTTAATTCCTTTAATAAATACTTTACCAGTAAGCAGTATCAGATAAAGATTAATATATTCATTTTTTCAAAAGGAGAGTAATAATTATATTAATAACATTTTTTATGTGGAGAGCCTAGTCACATTGAGGATACAAATCACTTAGTGTTTATAAATCAAAGTTGGAATTGGCATGTTAGGAAGATATTTATAAACTAATTCTGATCATGAAAAGGCACAGCTAAAACTGTGTTACACAGTAAGAAACTATAATTGATGTGCTAGGTCATTCTTGACCTGAACACCAGTAAGTGATGTTAGATAAATGAACATTCTCTGAAGTGAACACAAAAAAAAAACTAACCAATTATGTTTAAGTTATACAAGTATCTAAACATTAGTATTAGAACCTGCTACAGAAATTGCTTCAAATGCAAGCTTGGCACAACTGGCTTAGACAAAAGTTACTGGAAACAGGAAACATACAACTGAGACTGTCAATGAATAATGAGTTCAGATGATCAATCATAAATGATCTCCTTTGATAATTGAGTAAGTCCAGCCTCCAGCTTGGGATAATTAAATGTCCTATTGAAATATTAATCTACTTAGTCCCCAGATGTCAAAGCCAGCTGATATACAAGAAGTTATATAATCAGTGGGATTCCTGCACAGACAAGCCCCAAATCATTTCCTGTCATCAAAGGGATGTGGCCAATAACTGCATACAATTCACAAATATAGCTTGTATTAGATACAATTACAGGAAAATCAAAATCATCATTTAATGAAAACTTACATTTATTTGATAGCAATATGAGAGATTAAGCAGATTTACTTATTAATGCTTAAAAATAGGAAAAAGTATACAAGTCAATTTCTACCTCCACCAAGGGGATATGAGATTATTCCCGTCCATGTGTGTGTTTATTCACAAGATAACTCACAAAATTACATATTCCATGAAATTTCAGGGCATTTCGTGAATTTGCCAATGAAGAATCAATTAGATTTTGTGTGCATCCAGCAAATGATCCAATTGCAGGAAGGACTTCCAGGAATATCCACAAATGCAGTCACTTATGCCAGATTTAACATAGAAATATGGGCCAATTTAGTGAAAGCAAACACTTGTTGCCAGAACATATGCACCGATGAACCTGTGAATATGGGTCAATGAGTGAGTTAAAATACAGATTGTGGAGTATGGAGGCCTGCATCCACGAGAATGCATTATTTCTCATTTAAATGTGTAATTTTACTATGGCAATAAATCACAAGATTGTTTTTTTTTGTCAAGAGCAACATGATTTTTAAATTAAATTGTTATAACCACTTGCTGCAGAGTTATGGAAACTTTAAAATTGCGATTAATGTACCGACTAGGAGCTCTCATGAAAAATTCCAAGAAAATCCGTCCCCAGCAGACTGGAAAACTTTTTCAAATAGATATTTTAACAAATTTAAATTCAGCCTGTCTCATATTCATGTTACCATACCAAACTAGATGCTTACCATATGAGACCAATGGACAGGAATATTTACTCATCATTATGCTCATGCACATTATGTGTGACTGCAGAATTTTGTTTCAATGCAACTCCATTTTTATTTATATCAATTCAATTTCATATCAAATATCATACCTTCAATTTTCAACCTGATTACAATTAACCCCTGGTCTCATGTAATTTTTTATTAGAATAATATTTTGAGAATTCACTCTGTTAAAAAGTTCACTGTTATTGAGTTGCTGCATATTGCCACATAATAATGGCTTGATTAATGAAGCATGAAATTGCAACAAGTCTTGTTCTAAGTATGAACCTTTGTGTTGTAATCAGAAACAGGAAATTCCACATCTGAATGATCCATTTGTGACATGATTTTGTCATCAAACAAGAGAAGAATGACTTGCATTAAATTTTGATAAAAAAACGTTTAGAGGCACTTCACATTAAGAAAAAGTCGAGCAGTGTGGATCTGAACACTGAATGTCCCTCCTCATACATCAAATTACTGTTTTTTTTTTAAATAAGTGGCAATAACTGAATTCTTCCACCCTGGGAAAACAAATCAGTTGTTCTTATAGTAGAAAAGGGGCCTTGCATTGGCCGTTGTGAAACTAAGACGAAGAGGGATGCCTGCTGTGTCGAACGAGGGTCACCTGTTGACTGTACTGACAACTGTGTAGACTGTAGGGTTGAGAAAAACAAAACTAAAGAAAACGTACAGTTAACTATAATAAATAGTCCATACCTGATCCGTTGTCATTATCCCTTGTCGGGGATAAATTGGTCGTCTTCTGTTTTGATTTAAGAGGTTCTTGGGCTGGCGAATTCAGGAATGCAGTCTGGCAACCGGTCAACTTGTTGCCGAGCGAAGCACTGGGCTGATCTGATAAGCGCAGTCTGCTGTGTTTTGCTGGTGCTCATTCGTCATGGGCCATGGAGGGGACCAGCCAAAGTTTTATTTAATGTGCATCAAATTTACTTGTTACCACTAAGAATAAATTTTAAATTATTTGCACAAGAATATCTCAATTAAACTTAACTTTCAGAAAAATAATATAACATTAAGAATATCCCTTTGCATTTATTAACCCTAAACTTTGGCGAGATTATCTAATCTCGTTTCCTGGATTGTAAACTTTTCCGCTTGCCCAGATCGAGAAAGGCGCCAACAGGTGGGCGGTGGCACGCTGCAGAAGTACCCCAAACCTGCCAAAGTGTTCACATGCCAGTGTTTGGTGATATCGAATGAGAAAATCTGTCACTCTGATTTCGTCTGTTGCATGATAATAACTTTTTTTAACTGAAAGTTAATCATTCTTATATTTTAAATTGATGAGTATCTAAATTGAAGAGTGCTCATTGGAAAAGAACCAAAATAATAATTAATAAAATATTAAATTAAAAGCGGACACTTGCGCAAAATTTTGCGCAAGTTTGATTGATGTTCAAACTTTTATAATTTACGTATTTTGTTTTGATATTAGAATAAGTACTGTGATATGTGGTATATATTTTGTACCCCAAATAATGCAACTGAATAAAATGATTTCATTCAATCATTCAATCATTCATTCACTATAATAATACTTAATACTATAGGGATCTTTGTAATTTCAAATAGGGTTTTTGTTTTCATAATTGTAACCACTGGATGGATCTCGGTTAGCATATTCTTAAGGTGCATGTACATTTAAATTTTTAAACAAGGTGGGATAATTCAGGAGATACTGAAAATAAAAGATCCAAATTATATTTAAATAAAATTAAATGAGGCAGTATGTTAATTATTATTATTTATAGTGTTCCTTGCAAACCTCCTGAAAGATCTTATGGGGGGGGGGGTTTATGATTTTGCATAAATTTGTCTATACCCACTACTCTCTTCTACCAACTTGAGTCAGGATTCTGCAGTACAGCTGTTACTAATGCAGCTGCTAGTCCTGACTTGAGTTGCAACATTTTAGTCATATACTTTGGCTACAAATGTAAAAATGTCAAGTAATTATTTGACAACAGTGGTTTGTTTTATTTTCACAGGGATTTCAAATTCTTGATATTAGCAAAAGAGAAACTATCATGAAAATAGGACCTGTATGAATAATGTTCAATCATTTATATTGTAGTTTCATGAGTATTAAGAGATCCTCATACATGTACGCAAATTGTCAAGAGGTATAAAATCAAGAGGTTAAGATTGACATAATAAAATAAGACTAATTATGTGATAAACTTGGAAATTAAAGATGTTCATTATGAATATTATCAGACTTTATATATATTTGTTTAGAAGTTAAATTTATAATATCAAATATGAGTATTGTAACATTTTTGGTGAATTATTTCAGAAAGTGACTGCAGTTCACCTGAGTGTGATCAGCAAGCTGAGAGATGGATCCATCAGATACTACTGAAGTGTATGACTATGCCAAAGAAATGAAAGAACTGGATGAGATAACAAAGAATCTACTGGATATGAAAGAAGAAATAAGCAATCTAAGTGGTAAGACTCTTCATATGATTAAGGTTGCATATTTTAGAAAGCTACCAGTAACAAAAAATATTATATCACAAGATCACAAGGGCGGATAGTGCATTAGATACCTGGATCTTAGAAAAGGAAGGGCGAGGGGGGGGGGGGGGGGGCTCAGCACCCTGGCACAGGTAAACAAGTGTGGTGAGAATGGTATAGGAGACTTAAAACAACTCTCATAAGCAGAAAAATAGGGTAACAAAAGTGCAAGACTAAAATCTATTCCGCTTGTCAGTGTCATATCGACCCTCTGGGATTACGACAACATTATTGGCACCAGAGTGTCATTACATCTAAGTCTGAGAAAAGCATTATAAGGCCTGATGAAGATGCAAATATTTTCGTAATTTCTGACAATCCTTCACCGCCAATCAACATAAACCAGACCAATTGTTAGCATTTTTTGTGTACTTTCTAATAATTCCAAACATGAGCAAGAAAAATTCCATTTTTAACCCAGCACATTGGTAAACCCCTTGGCATGTTTGTTGAATTTATGACAGCATGAACACAAGCATGGCCCGCACAGGTTACAGGATGCAGGCAGCTTGCAGTCGATACAGGAAATGACACTTTTCCATGGAGATGGTGTCTCAGTTTGGGTTGTGTGCTCACATGTATACTATTGTGTTAATTTATCATTATTAGCATAATATTGAGATTATTGGCCGTTTACCACAATATGAATGCTACCTGATGCAAGACCACTGTGATACATTCCTCGATATTACTTGTATCACAACTCAAGTAGGCTTACTAGCCCAATTATCTGATTGCCTACTGAGTCGGGGTTGTCACGGCTACTCATCGATATTAAGGCTAAATTATTTAATTTTCTAGCTTTTTCAGGTCAAAAGGGGGGCTATGCACACACATCCCTGTTAATCCGCCACTGTATCAATCGATCCAGGGGGACCAGTATTATTATCAGTTTCTCTGACAAGAATCCATGATCATGAATGGATCTGTCAGGTGTCCTGTTTAATTTATTTGTAACCTGTATGTCACCAAAATGATAAGTTACAAAGTTCGAATTACTGAAGTATTAGGTAAATAGTGTGGCATTATGTACTTTTCACTTTACCTAATGCCAGAAAAATAGGAAAGAAAATTTAACCCTTCACAATAATAACAGGCAGAAGTTACAACAAATAGGTTGATCTCCAGAAGTTTTGTAGACTGTGTGGTGATACTGGCCAGGGGTTGGGGGCAGAGGATCTTTTTTTAAGTGAGAGATCAATCAAACAACAGTTCCAGTCCAGTACTTAAATCAAATGAAATATTTATTTTTCAGTTCACTGTCATATGCTGGAGGTAGAACTTGCCACACAGTTTAACCCATTCACTGTAGAGAAGTTGAGCACTGTCATGGAGACATGTAACAAGTGTGTGAAAGGGATTCACGGCAGCATCGCTGTCGAGCCAAATCTCCAGCAAGCACAAGTTTATGATAAAACTGAGCCCATGTCAGGTGGAGAGGAACCTGTGATGGAGCAGGAAAAAACCTCGCCAGACCTGGACACAGAGACTGCTGCTGTAGCCAGTCAAGCACCAGTTGTAAATGTGATGTAATACTTTGAAATGAGACATCCTAAAATGATATGAAAGTGATAATTTCCCAGTATGGACAGATTGTGCAAGATGGAAAAATTGTTCAAACAATAGTCATTCATGGCTGGTAACCTTGAAGGTAGATTTGCACATACCCTGGGGTAAAGCCCAAATAGAATAGCATCATATGCAAGACCTGCATTCCAGAAAGGTAAAGAAATGCCATTTTGTTAGAGTAAGTCTTCTGTTCTCTTATTTATGTTAATGTTATAGAACCATTAATGCCGGGGGGGGGGGGGGGTAAATTATTGACTGTATTTATACACTTCATATGTATTCAGATTTAAAGGATATTAGTGCTTTAATGCAGCTTTTCCTTAAAATGTTAAATTTTACATGAAACTGACTGGGAGGCTTTGAATAAAGTTGCATTATAATACACAGGCATTCTCTTGATGATTGACTGTTTATAAGGGCAAATGCTTATTCTTTTCAGTTTTCTTTCACTTGGGATGGTTTAGTTCTCTCAGATTTGAGGTGGTCGCCTGATAGTAAAATAAAAAAATATAAACTTATTTATTTTACATGGATTGTACAAATAGTTATTATAACTAATCAACGTACTCTCCATGGCTCAGATGACGGCATTTGATAGTCTGTCACACTGGAGGAAACTGGAGAACCAAATGAAAAACACTGGCTTTGGACAGGCAACTACAAAACCCATTCTCATTGCTACACAGGGGGTCAAACCTTGGTAGCAAGCTGAGCGTTTTACCCCTCTACTGTCCAGGCTCCAGCTTTGTCCTGTAGATTCATACATCTGTAACCCAATACAGACCACTCCCTGTTACAGATGAAAATCATGGTCCTGTCAGTTTCTGCAACTGGGAGGTTTGATTATATGTTGTTTTCTGAACTTTTCATTGTTTTACAATCACCACATTTTTCTAAAACCCAGAGCCTGATATTACCAGGGCCCGCTCCAATCCAAAGAAAGGTTTAGCCATATTTTTAGCCACATTACTTTTATTTTAGCCACATTTGTGTTGTTTTTATTAGTCTCAGTATTATTTTAGTTCAAAATTGTTTTTTTTTTTTTTTTGTCCCATACTTGTTTTTGCAATTTTTATGGTATGTTAAAAGTAGGCACAAGTATTATGTCACCAATAATTTAGTCACTTGACAACTTCCTTCGCCATTCTGGTTGAACTTTAGATTTTTGCTAAAGGTTATAGAAGGTGCACAGGCACTGTATTACCAGTCACATAAACACAGATTACAGAACAACAAGATTAATATATAAAATATATCTTTATTTGCAGAGACATAACAAAGTTACAAGTATGTAAATTATTTGGCATAATTTAAAGTGTTCACACACACTGCACTTCATGACCATACACTCCTCCCTTTGCAAATGTTTTTGAGCAACAGACACCTGTTGTACATTTCTTGTGCAGTTATAAATGTAATGGTACAATCATGATACATATCTCCTCAACCACATAATAAATTTATTAAATATTTTCTCACAAACTTACATTGCACATTTGGTTGCATATTTTGTGAGAAAAGTTTAAAGAGTAATAATACTTTTAACAGTTTGGAATAATCTTTGAAATACATGTATATCCATACCTTTACAGCCAGCTTGTTCCATACCAAATTGTCCGATACTATACCGACTGTCACCAAAATCTTCTACCACTCTCGACTCCAAAGATGATAACAGAATTTGGTTAAGGGGCTGGTTTAGTAATATGGCACAAAATTTTTAGTCATGTAATTTGATTTAGGACTACAATGTTCTTATGTTCTTTAATTGTTAACCAATCAAATGTAGTGTTACAGGGTGCATATAAAAGCAGACTGAACTGTCTCACTAGTGAAGCTTGCTTTTCTAGCAAAGCAGTTGGAACGCTGGAGGATGTGGGCCATTGGTTGGAATCCCAGATCGACCTAATATATACCCCTGAGCAAAATGTTTACTTATGAGTAGTAACTGAAATGTTTAATATTTGTTTCAAAAGTCATCTTTCATTACAATCAACCAGAATATATCCCTGCTCAGAATTTTCACCCAATATACAACTTATGAACTGGTGAATCCTTGATCTAGTGCAAGGGCTCAAATTCAAACAGATGCACTCTGGAACTCAAATACACTACAGCAAAGAAAACACAAAATGAACAAGATAATATAATGGTCCCTATGAATGAAGATCCTGATGTCATACAGAACTTAAAACTATTTTCTTAGACAGTGGTCTGCCTATAATACAAATAACTTTTTACTGATCAAAGATGATTAGTGACTGCAGTACATTCGATTGTTCCTCATTACAAGCCAACCAAAATTAAATCTTAATAAATAAAATAAACATACAAATTGCCTTGCATAACACAAGCACCAATGATTTTGAAAATTTGCTAAACCATGTAATCTGCCCTGTATGTTATATGTTAACTTGTGGTCAACCTTGTCCAAATTCATGATAATTGACACTACCGTAAAATCTCCACTTAAAACCGCACTTCCGATTAAAACCGCACCCAGACTTCGCCGAAATTCCAGGTGAGACATCGCGAGGGTCTCAAATACTAAGAACCCCCCTTTAAAACCGCACCAACTTTCGCTACTGAATGATTTAACAAAAGACACAATCAAGCTATCATCTAGAAATGAACACGCGTAGATTGCGACTCGGCCATTTCTGTCCACTTTTAAATTCCTTGGGCATTTTATTTAAACACATCATAACACTTTTTGCAGGGTCACTCAAGCAAGAAGTTTGGGAAGACGCAAGGGCCGATGTACCTCTGCTTGTTTATACAGATTTTATATTCCGTGCCGTATTCTTGTTTGCTACCGATTTGTCATTATATTTTGAAAAAAAAAATATATTCTGCTGATCCATTTCAAGTCACTGTATATTTTAATTCTAAAAATTTTTGATGAAAATTCCATTTTCTGGAATTACTCGGAAGATTCAAATCATTTTCATACCGGTTACTTCGGTATTATCATCGTCACATCGTACGTTGACATCGCTCCATGTCACAATATGCTGGCGCGTTTGAAAACATCGCTGGTCAATTTAACTAAATATCAAAGTAACTGAAGTTACCTTGTCGAGATACGCACGTATAGGAAACATGACGCTAGATAACGAGTGATTTTAAGGTAAAATTAAAGTGGCCAGTCGGGGTAAGCAAGTTTTTTCCTGAAGAAAGTTTCCGTGTTGGGAGCCATTTTGTCAAGGCAGTGTTCACGCAAGGCACGCTGGGACGAAATAGGTGGCTGTTCTGTTTACCACCCACCGCGTACAGCCGTTCAAAATATTCTTAGCAGAATACCAGGGCGTTTCAGCACATGGCGGCACTCAAACTTGATTTTAAAACGATCGTCTGCCATTGTGTGACTCTTTACGATGTCAGCTTTTTATTCATTTTACGTTTTAAACAAATAATCATTGCTAAATAATGCCGCAAATGGGTTTAAATAGGCTTTCATTTCACTTTGCTTGACCATGCCCAACGAAGTGGGCCGCTGTGTGTTACAGCAGGGTTGTTGTAAACGTATTATTTGGCGACAATTACCAAAATTTTATAACGAGTTATATATCACACGAAAACTAATCAGCAATATTTAATTTATAAATAACAAATAATCGTAAATAATACTTTTATACACGGCCCCCCTGCATGCGAGACTGCTGCTAAGAACGGCCTACGAAAGTTGCTATATTATCGCCCACTCGCCGGCCCCAAAATGATGTCTGTTAGGAAGATATTCAGGAAACCCTTCTAGTATAAACCGCACAGTGTTTTCAGGAAATCAACCTGATTTCAAGATTTTGAATTTCTTGATTAAACCGCGGTTTTAAGTGGAGATTTTACGGTAGTATACATGTATACCCTTTCAAAGAACCATGAGTTTTTACAGATGTAAACAAAGCATACAAGTATTTCATGAGTGGAGGTAGAAAGAATTGTGACACATTTGACTTACTACATAGCAGGTTCACAAAATAAGCCACAAATGGGTAAACATACAGCATACTGGCACATTTGTACATGTGATTGTTGTGGCTCCATGGTTTACAACAAGAAACTAGTCCTCAGAACTCATAGTCTGACAAGTCATGAAAACAAAATACAGCTGAGGTTTGATATACCTGTGACCATGTAAAATTCATGAACAAAGTATTTTTCTTAGATCAATTACACTATGATTACTGTGTGTTCTCTTTTATCTATTTCTGATTAGAATGTACGTACAAAACAATTTTATTTTTTTTAATCCATAGAAGTACACCTGTATTTAAAGTTCCTTATGGTTATATAATACTTACGCAAAAACCTTATATTATGTACAATCATAACAAATATGACACTCTGGCTTGAGAATTTTTGACCTTTTCTCTATGAGATCCCTATATGACAAGTTTCATATTCAATAGGTGCTTCCTGAGAAAGATGATACTGTATTTCAGTTATGAGCCATGGTTGTCTTTATATATCTATTATACTCCTACCCAACCATTTTAATGATGAACTCTTATTTCAACAATATAAAAACCCCTTTATAAACTGCCTTAACTTTCATATTTGTGGAAGTTTACCATTGAAATTTAAGCAAAAAGTGACCTATAATTCATGTTTATTGAATTCATCCAGTTTGACATTTAAAATGTTAAATCTGAGCAATGCTTCCAATAATGCAGCTGCAAGTCATCAGATCCTAACTATACGAATGGCAGTCATATTTTTCACATTCACCTGGTTCCACAAAACCACCGAGTAATTTTCCTGTTTTATGAGAAGAGCACAGTCATGAGACTTCTGTAACTGAGAGATTGGAGTTATCACTGCAATTGGATATGGTTCTGGAGCGAGTGCGGCCACCTCTAGTGTACACCCCACTGGCCATCTGTGTCTCCACAAAGTCCTTAACTAATGGCTCCTCTAGTATTTCCTTTGTGCTTGGTCTATCATCAGGGTCATGGGCCAGCAAGTTTTTAACCAATAAATGCTGAAACGAGAAAAAGACATTGCCATTTAATCATGAAAATATTTTGTGTAAAATGCTTTTATTTATTTTTTTTTCATTGAAATGTTAAGGAAAGATAATAGACAATATTCACTAATCTTGTCTAGATAACTAATCTGAAAGGTACAATCTAAAGGAGCCCTGTTAACAACTGACAGGGCATCACTTTAGCTTACTGAACACCTCTATTTATATTAATATGTGCCTTACCAATGTGCACTTGTGCACACATAAAGATTAATATAGCTATGAAAATGAACACAACATCAGTTATTAAAGACTAAAACAATTATATATAATATTCATAACCAAGAAAATTAATGCTCTTTGTTTGTCCAGTCATGAAACTTTGCAAGTTATGTTTTCACCCATTTTTTTTATAATTTTTTATTTGTTTATAAGCAGGAAGGTCATAACCAGGAAATTCCATGAAACCTTGTGGTGGAGTATGATATGGGCCAGGGAAAACCCCATTTAGATCTTGATCCATTCATTTGCCTTGGTAGAGGTATTCATTCTCCTGAGTGCCATTCTAGTTAACACTACCCTTTACTGTTTCAATTTGTCTTAGATTTTGACCTAATCCTTAGCACTCTTTACATTTGTGTTAAAGGTCAGTCTCAGCTCTGTTTTTGTAGTACCATCACAACATTTACAGTAATTACCAGTTGCCAAAGTTTAACAGGAATCTTCTGCATTGAAAATAAATTAGGCAATTTATGTTTGACCATGGAGAATCTGGCCAAATGAGGGAGTTTTACTAGCACTTTAGAGGCCCTCTGAGAGCAAAGGGTTGGAATCCAGTTTCAAAGATTTTCATGGATATGAAGCCTCTCTGTGATTATCTGGTTCCCGTGTGTGCAGACCTCTTACCTCTCTGCTACGCTCCCTGACAAAGCGAGGTGGGAAGACAGACTTCTTTACATCTAGTAGCGTTTTTATCCTCTCCATCTGGGTACTGAACGAGTAGAACAGCTCAAAGAAGATCATTCCCAGAGAGAAAATGTCCACCTTGTGACTGTAGTTCTTTCCAGCACCCTACAAACATTAGGGGTTATAGTTAGAGGGCATTTCCTGGCAACATTTAAA
Source organism: Sipunculus nudus (assembly GCA_026874595.1). Lineage (NCBI taxonomy): Eukaryota > Metazoa > Annelida > Sipuncula > Golfingiida > Sipunculidae > Sipunculus > Sipunculus nudus. The sequence continues at coordinate 43,700,206 of CM049306.1, read as the reverse complement.
CATCAAAATGTTAAATAACTTTCAAGTCAGGCCTTAAACAATTTCAACAAGTATTAGGTCTTGTAAATTTGATAAAACTGGCTCTTCATGTGTCTCTGATATATATATGTATGTGAGGGAATATATAAATATATACACAGAAACAAATTATCTGGTAAAAAGTGAACGTTCAACATTAATTACCTAACCACTACAACTGTAAAACAACGAAGATGACGATGCAATGAGAATTATTTTAACTTTTGCGATATTCACATCTCAATGCCTAATATATCATTTAAACCACACAAAGTTTTTACAAATATCTGCATTAAATAGCCATGTCTTCTTACCTGTTCTGGACTCATATACATCATGGTCCCAACTTGGTCCGTGTGTTTGCGGTACGGTGACTGTCCTGTGGGATTCAGCTCCTCCTCGTTGACCTGTTCCTCCAGTGCCGTCACCAAACCAAAGTCTCCCACTTTTACTGTCCCATCCAAGGCAAAAAATATGTTGGATGGCTGTAAATCAAAGCAAATGTATCAAAGGTAGTCATCATTTCAATCAAAACATAAACTTGTCCTACTTGTCAAGCTATCATATAATGCTAAATGTTGGAGAACCATGATGATAATCAATGAATCACACAAACATCAAAGATTATCGATGGCTCTGCTGACAATAAAAAAAATTCTTAAATCTGCATGATAAGGAAATGGAGTAAAAAGACTGTGCAATTCATCAAAATATAATGGGTAAATGAGGTGCTGCTGAAATATATTGCCATCGTTTTGCTATGTCATTAAGACATTGCACTTATTATTTTATTTCTGCATTTTTAACATTCATGTTGTGTAAATAATTAATGCAAAGATAACTGGATGCAAGCAAATTATCTCCACATCCATTTGTGTACATGTATACAAAGTTTATTTCAAAATGCTTACATGCAATTTATCTCCAGGACCCTTTGTGTAAAATATTTACTGATTAGTCATATGTACATATTATTGTACATATTTCTTCAGTATATATAATAAAGATATAAATTTAATGAATATTCTCAAGAAAAACTTATTATCTGTCGCTGTGCAAAAATATTTACCTTCAGATCCCTGTGCATTAATCCAGACTCGTGTACGTAATCCACAGCACAAAGTATTTGGTAAAATATATCCATGATATACATATCATCCCTGTTTTGAGTGTTCGCACTTAGCCACTCTTTCAGGCTTTCTCTTTTGCACAACTGCATCTGTATGTATAAATACAGTTTAGATGTGGGTGTGGTCAAAATTGGTAATTTGCTACCCTGAAGCTGTTCAGACACAGTCAATTGATTGGGCCTTGTGGGTGTTGTAGATAACACTGTTTTATTTGATGATTTTGAGCTAGCTGTTGGCCTGGATAAGTTTTCATCATTGTCATTACTAGTAGTGCCATCACTGCCACTAGCTGAACTATGCCAAGCTTCTTGACCCAACGAGCCATTACTGCTCTTGTCACCACAACCCGAGTCCTCAAATATTACCTCAAAAGAATTGCTCAGGTCATTCCGCGAGTCCATCTTTTGATAAGCTTTGAATGGGAAGCTTTGACTAACAGATTTGTTTCCTTGAGAACTGGAATGGCTGGAAGTGAGATCTGCGTCAGAGTCTTGAAACACAATATCTAATGAGTCATCACAGGTAAGTGGTTTTGGGGGTGTACCTATACTGTAAGAACCACTTTCATCTTGGTCTAAATCATGGTGATGAGTTATGAAACCACTGCTGCCCCCTCTCTTCTGTTCCTGGGTAATACTTGCTTCAGATATATCACTAAGTCCCCCGAACATTCTATGGTGGTTCTTGCCATGTGCAGCATTTTCACGGGATGCCACACTGCTGAGATCATCGTTTGAGGTGGGGCTTGCCCTGGACCACGTGGTGAATTCGGTGCTCGAGGCCCCTGGAGATGACATAGCGTCCACCACTAGCAGCTTGTCTTTCTCCTCCTGCCACCCTGGTGGTGGGTTTTCAAACCACGCTTGATAGTATCTCACAATCCCGGAGTTGTCCAATTTAGCGAGTGCTTTCACCTCTCTCATGACCTTCTCCTTTGCCTTGTCACTGTCAAAATAAGTGTTGCCATTTGTTAGTGTTTACATTTCAGAGTTGTTTTCAGTTGTTTGTATATAATTCATCTCTTTACATTCAAAGAGCACATTACAAACACAGTCTCATAAAAGTTCAGCTGTAAAAGGTTCTTTATGCAGCAAATACATGTAACCAAAGTACCTTTCTGCTGTAGCAATAGACCCAGTTGTGACTCAGTAGTATATACAGAGCCACTGCCTTCATTTATCTAGCGTATATACTACAGAGCCACAACTTGGTCTACTGTAGCAAGAGTTTTAACAGCCAATTTAATACTATTGAATGCTAGGTATAGAGACCTACTGAAACTTTGAAAGCCAATATAATCAAACAAAAAAAATTGATTACCCCCCCCCCCCCCAACACCCAAGTGTTACTGTAGTGTATCAGTTAAATGAAACAACAGAAAGTTATAAGAATATTATCCACACTTCATAATCACAAGTCTGCCCTGGACAACAATTTGAAAAGTTGAACTTTGCCAAACCACAGGATTCAGATTCAGACACTCTCTATGAATTATCTGACTGTTGTACAATCAAATGTCTGTACCTGTTATTGAGTGCAATCCTCTTCACAGCGTAGCTACAGTCATCTATTTTATTTCTGGCGTGGAACACCACTCCAAACCCACCTTTACCGAGACACTCTTCCTGCTCAAAGTCTGTGTAATATCTGAAATAACGAAAATCAAATTCTGTACAAGTATTTAAACTTTTCCAGCTTGTAGAAATAAAATAATCACAGGTTTGGAAAACAATATAGTCAAGGATTTCAAAAACTTCCTTAAAGTTACTTTTGTCCCATCTCAAATGAAGCTGATTTCACATGAAATTACTTTTGAATGAATTACTTATCAACAACCTGTATAATAATTTCAATTTGATTACTTACATGTGGAATGTGTTTAGTGGAAGCTCAACTTTTAGCATGTTCCAGTACGAATCCAGTTGCAGCTACTAGGGCTAAATGGTTAATTACTAACAAGAGATTCAATTAAGTATAGTTCTAAATGTGAACAGCAGGTAATTGACTTCTTGATCATCCACAACTGGCCAAATATATCAAACATCTTAAATAAAGAAATCTCATTGTCCTTCAAGAGGCTGTGTCAGATGTTTCAGAAAAAACATTTATTCAATACACTTCAACATGAAAACAGTACATGAAACAGTTTTAGTAGTCAAATATTTCTACATGCATTCAATACACATACTTCAGAACGAGAGAGCAAAATTGTAATGCTCTTCCACCAATTTAATCAAATGTGTTGCTATTGCTACACTGTATAACAATAAATACCTTGAGACATATTCAGTGTGCTTCTTAGTGTCTTCTGTCATGGATTCCACTGAAGTTGTTGCTTTTTCTCCGTTTCCTTCACTTGCTGTGCTCTCCTATGATCAGTTATATCTCATTACAGTATTAGCTAAAGTGATAATAGCATTAAGCACGCTAAACAAAGTTTATTAAATGGCCTCTCTTCTAATTACTGTGATTACCTTTTTATTCGCGAGGGTTTTAATTTCGTGATATTTGCGAATAATAAATAATCGTGAATATTAACCCTCAGGAATAAAATGCCTGATCAACCAAGATGAACAAGAGGGGATGAGTTATCCCACCTCTGGAAACAACATAATCAGAAAACTAATCGGTATTGAAACACGCGGTAATCACATGAAATATATCAACTGTTATACAGGTCATAAGTGAATGACTGAACCAGAAATAGGTGAGTTATTGTAGGATTTGTTCTAAACTAAAATCAATACAAATTCAATTTATATGTATACTGCTGTGCCATGATGCTATATGTTCTGCTACAATCGCGAAAATGAAACCCTCGCGAAACGCTCAAAATGAAGAAATCCGAAAAACAGCCTCGCGAATATAAAGCCAACCACAGTATGTCTTTTCTGATCAATTCAAGAATCATGAAACCAGGCAAAATCCACAATGATAGACAATAATAATATATAAAATTATTATATTTTGTTTGAATCCTGTAATTACATTTGGGATAATTACAATTTGGGATAATTCTTATCATGTATGCACAAAATTAAACACAATACAATTTAACCAAACACAATTGAATTAAGTACCCTGCAAAGAATGCAGAAGAAGCAATTCATATGGCAATAAATAACCCCATAACATTCTAAAGGACAAAATTCTGTCAACCAACTGGATTTACATTATTACTGGTAGAGTAATCCTTTTATTGACCACTCTGACAAGACCGTCTTATAAAAAGGGGTGTCAGATTTTTAGGATAATGATATTTCAGTGTTACTATAGTCTGTCCCAGTACCCGTGTCCGCATGTTTTTCGGGGATAATTTTTTATACAAGTAAAGCAGTGTAAACCTTTCTGGTCCAAAGTTTGCAGGAGCTATTCCGCCGACTTCCTGCATAAAGAGTAATGCCTTACCTTACCTTGATTTTGTAAGAGACAAATAATCCAAAATATGACAAAACAAGTTAAAGCGTTTTATTCCTTGCCTGAGAACTGATAATAAACAGGCCAGTCAAACTTGTGACGTCAGTCAATTGAAGATGACGCGCGACCAATCACTGTGAGGTTTTTGTGACATCACTGTCATCTAACAAACACTGAATGCAGCCATAGACATGGAAAGTGTACCATGGAAGAATGTACTTTCCAGCAGTGCCGGAAAGATGCCATCCATGGTATTTCAGCATGCATAAATAACACAAAAGAGTCGCAAAACTACTTTACACAAATTGGTGGAATATCTGTAAATCTACTTCAGACCAAAGGGCATTTTTAAAGAATATTTTAAAAATAATTATCGCACAAAAAAATGTGGACACTGGTAATGGGACGGACTATAGCATAAATCAGCTGAGATTACCTTAGATTCTGGTGCAGGTAGCGCTGCATGTCTGTACTTGACAATGTGTGCTATAGCAATATGAACAAATGCTGACACCACAATACTGATTGCCAGAACTTCTTTCCTACAATTATATATATATTTGAAATTAATCTACAAGTTACCGGTTTATAAAGCAAATAAATATAATGGAATGTATAATACATAGACAGTTTAACTTGTTGACCAGTCTGTGGCGCCATCTTTTGGCATTAATGTAAACAACTTTTTACAAGCAGAATACTGTTTTCCTGTTTGTGAATAAAGCATATCCAAGGCCGTTTCATGTTGCTGACTATGTTACATGATTTTACCCTCAAATGCACTGTTATAGAAAGATAACTGGAGTCAAAGGAACAATTAAGTTTCTTAAGACCAATGATGAGTAATTATTTAAAATTAACTTGTCTGAATAAAATATTTCACAAAAACTGGTCATATCTCATGATGCAAATTAAGAACAGCACTGGTACAGCAAAATTTAATAAACCATTTATTTTGCTGATCAGCATTGCCAATTTATCTGTTTAAGTAAACATACCACCAGTTCCACAGTGTGATGGACATATCAGTCAATCCGTAGTCATCTTCCTCTGAAGAGTCACTTGTGTCATTGTTCTTGGGTTCTGGCAAGGGCATTGGTCGCTTGTCAGAGAAGACATAAAATCCACTGTCTGTAAATATAATCAGAATCAATGACAGCTTCCCTACACTTCGGAAGGCCACGTCTTAAAAGTTTCAATTCAGACATTTTATTGATTAATTTGACCTGAACGCCAGAGTCGCTTTCAAAATTTTACAGAAATATTAGGGAAAGCTCTTTAACATGTTACATGCTTGCCATATAACTTGTGCAATATAATAAATTTGACCTCATGATCTCTATATTTCATTCTTTAATTTCTTGAGCAGGGTAACAGCAGACTAATGTTATTTTATACATATATTATGTGATACATGCATCAATATGTAATATTTGTTCTAGAAACAAGACAATCAGTAAATTATTAACTGAAAAATGCACTGACAACTATAGACTTACCAAAGGGATACTGTTGGTGCCAGGGCACCAGGCCATACTGATCCTCGTCTGGTCCCTCATCCGTGGGGCGTTGCCAACCAATCTGGAGTGGGTTTCTTGGATGAACTACAGCTGGTGTGCGTGAGGGAGCTGAAGATACATAGAAGATTAACAATTTGGACAACAGCAAAAAGCTTAAAACTAAGGTGCAAGTGTATGGATGAAAAATCTTCATATGATTTTATAACCATGTAAAAACCCATGGGTCAATCAGCTTATAATTGTGTATGTATGTGGGAAAATGGACACATTAACCATTTCCTTGCACTTCTTCATAAACAAAGGGTTTCCAACATTACAACATTGCTCATTAATAGTCCATACCAGCCAGGGGCGCCCATCAGTTTTTGCAAATATTTTGGACATGCAGATATTTCTGTCCAATATGTTAGACTGACATGATATTATGTGCATTCCACCAATAGACAATGAAAGGTTTTAGTCACACATGATAAATGTATACTTTGAAACTTTCCAGATGTTTCCACATGAAGTGACACCCCAGGATGGGATTAGCTGACAACTAGGTGCCCCTTTTTATTGTGTACACAAGTCTTACATGTGTCTGTTTTATTGTGTGACACATGCATAACTCTTGTTATAGCGGCCTCGCCTGGCAGGGTGTTGCAAGCTTGGTTTAATCCATACCGGTTGAACTCTCGTGGAGTGTAACAGCTCACTGCCGTGTTTGTCTCGAATGTTCACGTCTGTGCACATGTATTGTTCTGTTGGATTGTAAGTGAAAGGGAATTTTCTAGAGTTTTCGGATGAAAGGTTATAAATAGGGGCTGTGTTTTAGAGCTGAGATAGGAGAGGAGAGAAATATTCCAGCGGACACAGAAGCAAGTAGGTCAGTTGTGGACCTTTTCCGATAAGTGCGGCAATTATAGATTTTCTTCTAAATTTGTGACAGATTTTATATAGTCTTCAGTTTGCCTTTTGGATCACTGCCAGTTATTTCACTTTGGATTACAGTAGATTGATTTTGTGATTACATAGGTATATCCTACATGGTATGCAAACTTTTAATATAAACAAAAACTAAACAACCTTTTGGATATACCCGGAACAAATAAATAACCATCCCAAGTGTCAAGTTTGAAAGTCTAAAGGAAGAGTAAGAGTCTAATTTGTATAGCACAAAGGATCCCCCTAGTAGCAGTGGTAGCAGATGTAAATCAAGCAGCTATGGCTGTTTCTGAGTACTCAGGTGGATAAAGACCCCACATATACAAAAATTAATACATTTTAGCCAACTAATTATTATGTAAACCTGCTGTGGATATACCAATCAAACAGACTAAATGCATTTTTTACGCTGACATCATCCAAATAAAAGGTGAGAAGCTGTCAGTTTAAAAGTTAGTTCTAACTTTTTTGTTTCGATATCGGAGTGAATGGATATCGATACCACTACCAGCGATGTCAGTTCTGCTGGTATGGTATATACCGCTAATGCAGTGCCTGAATGGATCACAGATTTTATATTTTTATCTGGATTGCTTATAGTTCCATTTTGTTAATATAATTATACAAGTGACAAGGAACTCATGTGAACAGTTTGAATATATTCTAATTATAAATGTTAAATAGCTCACTTACCTGTGGCAATATAAGGCTGCCACTTAACCCGAGGCATTCTAACAGTCACACTGCCTGGCGTGTGGATGTTCCTGCTGATGTCTCCCATCATTCTGGCTGATGGCTGCACATACAGCTGATCCATATGGACACCTTCACGTGAAATATATGGATGGAATCAGTCCTACTCATGAAATATTAGCAGTCACTTTTATCAACAAAATTGTCTGAAAAAAGGACAACATTTGGGAAGAACCATGGAAGTTATTGAGTGCTTTATGCAATCACAAGTGCAATATTCTAATATCCTTGTGCAAAAACTGGAAGGCTTTCAACAGAGCTGTGCACACTGCTGTTTAATTTGTTTTTACAATATCATGTGGACAAATACCAAAACATGAGCACTGGCCATTTAACAGGAAGTTTTATTAGGTCTGTTTTAAGTGTTTGGCTTCATTTGTCCTTTTTAATTACTTAAATTCAAGCATACCAAGATAGAGCACCGGTCGCCCAGTAGGTTCACTTCCATCATGGCTGCTGGATCCATTATCTGACAGTGCTGGTACATGCTTTTCACTGAATAAATCCATCCTTTTCAGATCTCCTTTGTGTAGTGTCCAGGCATTGGCAAGGGCACTTCCAAACTGCAATAAAGGCATTATCAAAATCAGGATGATAACCCTTCCACACAAACAAATCAGCTTTAAAATATTGTTGGCAAATCAACTGAAATTGATTATACAATATGTATTTGTAATCTGACAGTCATATCAAAACAGTACAACAAACCAGAAACTAAAATTGATTTAGCTTGTAGATACAGCAGATCTTATAAAGACTCTCTGAGGAATAAAATACACATCAATCATTAAGGCTAAAATTTGTCTGAAGTTATATTATATAGCAAAATTGAAGCAAGGTACCAAGAGTGACATGCAGATACCAAACAGTGGCATGTGCAATGTGACATAAATGCATCCCAGGAATATTAAGAGCACCACATACTGTATGTTTCCATATAATCGTGTTTGGATCTGACTTCTTGACTGCCATCACGAGCCCAGACGGTACCATGACCTTGAGTTCAAGGTCAAGATCCCCAGACTGAGGACCCTCAAAGTCAGCAGGAATCCAACTGTCACCTATTTAACAACAAAATATAATGAAATTTAGACTAAAAATCAAAATCTGAAATATCTCTCCACTGTTAATTCATGGTAAATTCATGTCCATTACTGTTTAGTTTTACATGTTTACTGTGGTTGCCTTTTTGTTTGCAAGGGATTTATTTCCTGATATTCGCGAACATGATATAATCGGGAATATGAAACCCTCGGGAATATGCTGCCCTTCAATCAAGGTTGCACAATAGGGGATGATGCATTGGCATAAATGGATAAGTTATCACAACACTAAAAACATGATTTATTTATCAACAACATAATCTGTGGATGGTATTTCGAAACCTCCTCAAGCAAACACGCAATAATTATTGTCAAAACATTGACTATGATACAGGTCATAAAACAATTAAAATAACGGTTATGAGTGATATTTTGTAGGATTTATTTTTATTTTATAATAAATGAGAATACTATTGTACTTCAATTTCATAGATTCTGGTGAAATTGCAAAAATGAAACCCTCCCTAAACTTTCAAAATGAAGAAATTGCAATTTTTCAGCCTCCCAAATATGAAGCCAACCACAGTATTTATTCTCATTATACATATTAATTGTAATATTACTTTGACTCCTTGAAGTTGTGTATTTGATGTGCTCTTTACACTGCACTTTAGATTATCTACACATAATGTTTTTTTTTTTTAAACAAGGTTTGATCTGGCTAAGTTTCCTTGGTCTGGTCATTGGTGGGAAGGAAGAAATGGTACACTTTAGATTATATACACTGAATGTTTTATCTCACTAAGTGGAAGACTTGGTTAGTGGTGAACTGACAAGCTACATAAGCATCATTATCTTGCCATAGCAGATTTGTGGCCAAAAAAACTTCTTGTTTGTGTGCCTAAGGGGAGCACACTGCTAAAGAAGTGATAAGCCTCCACATATCACAATTTACAATGTTGTTAATAAAGCTCATATCTGACTGGCCATAAGTTATGTCACATGTATGATGTATTTCAGTGCAGTGTCCCACCAGGCACTGGTAATAGACAAGAGCATAATGTGATGGCTTCCTACAGCATTTGGAGGTAATGCTTTTGATTGCAGTGTAAGATTCCTATAAGATTCAGTGAGAATGGTACACTCACCACTAGGGTTACAGGACAGAATATGTATGCCATCATCATCGTCATCATCCTCACTCTGGTCTGTGATGTGGGCGGGGTCTGCTTTACTCTTTAAATAATCAAGCTGATGCTGGCCTACACTAAAGTTCCATCTGCAAAAAAAATATCATAAATCAAAAATAGAGTCAGACCAAAAAGACAAAATGTAAAGATTGTATGTGCAGTTACTTCATCTTTGGTATAAATATTCTGGAACAGCAAAGGATGCAGTGGGGTGGTGCTTCACAACCGTGTCAGTGACAGCAGCTGCAGAGAACTGATTCAGCAAAAATTTTCCTAAAATAACAGATCCATGTGACTATGTACATAAAATGTTTATTTCATTATTCGATGCAAATTGTTAAGGCTTAAAGCAGCCTTGCGTTATAATAAAACTGATTTTCAAAGTTTACAAAACCATGTTCTCCCTCTGTTGCTCCAATAAAGTATGTCACTGTAACCGAATTTCAAACTAGAATACGGGTAGTCAACAAGCGACTACGTGTATCCGCCAAAATCAGAGAAGGATGGGTGAAGTAAGGCATTGATTGAGTGGCAAGGGGATATAGAGTTTTATGTGTTAAATATTAGAATGGATCTCTGCCACATAAACATGATTGTAGGTGGCGCCACCTGTTATTTGAACGAGAAACTATCCAAGATATATACACATGCAAAATTTCATGTGGAGTCAAAACCACTGCAGAGATATGAGTAATTTTATCCTACAGCAGACAAACAGATGGACGCTGTGCAAAAATGGCTGCAGGTGGCGCCACCATTTTTGTTCATGTTATAAAGCTATCCAAGGGCTACATTTGTGTAAAAATTTTTTTCCTGATTGGTCAAACGGTTCCCAAGATATGAGCTTGGATGTCTACAGCATAAATGTGAATGTAGGTGGCGCCACCTGTCATAAAATCAAGAAAGCTATCTAGGATGTATACACATGCCGAATTTTAGGTGAATTAGTCAAACCACTGCAGAGATATGAGTGATTTTAACCCCAGGCAGATGAACAGATGGACACTGTGCAAACATGGTTGCAGGTGGCGCCACCTTTTGTTGTGTATGTTATAAAGCTATCCCAGGGCTACATTTGTGTAAAAAAATTTTCCGGATCGGTCAAACGGTTCCTGAGATATATGGATTAATGTGTGGAGTGTTAACGTGAATGTAGGTGGCGCCACCTGTCATTAAATCAAGAAAGCTATCTAGGATGTATATGCATGCTGATTTTTAGGTGAATTAGTCAAACCACTGCAGAGATATGAGTGATTTTAACCCCAGGCAGATGAACAGATGGACACTGTGCAAACATGGTTGCAGGTGGCGCCACCTTTTGTTGTGTATGTTATAAAGCTATCCCAGGGCTACATTTGTGTAAAATTTTTTTCCGGATCGGTCAAACGGTTCCCGAGATATATGGGATTATGTGTGGAGCATTAACGTGAATGTAGGTGGCGCCACCTGTCACAAAATCGGGGAAAGCTATCTAGGATGTATATGCATGCCGAATTTTAGGTGAATTAGTCAAATCACTGCAGAGATATGAGTGATTTTAACCCCTGGCAGATGAACAGATGGACACTGTGCAAACATGGTTGCTGGTGGCGCCACCTTTTGTTGTGTATGTTATAAAGCTTTCCCAGGGCTACATTTGTGTAAAATTTTTTTCCAGATCGGTCAAACGGTTCCCGAGATATATGGGTTTATGTGTGGAAACAGACGCACAAATGGACGCTGGGCAGAGACGAAAGGTCAGAGGTCAAGGTCACTTGGTTAGGCACCAGTTCACATGTGACCCGATACTTTGTGTAAGTTTCGAAAAAATCTGTCCAGTAGTCTCAGAGGAGTTCTCTGGAAACGAACGCGGCGGCGGCGGAACCCGGTCAAAAACATAGTATCCGCAAAACTTCGTTTTGGCGGATACAATTACACAGGGAGTTTCACTTTAACCCGTCTAGATGTAAAAAAAAACAAGTTTCTAGCCCTAACAGGTCAGATATGTACCCTGTAAACAGATGACCAGCTGGCTAATGGATAATGGATACAGACTAATCAATATAGCAAAGCATGAATAGAAGTCAGCTGAGCTATACAAGTAAATTTTATTCTGACAATAGAGCAACAGATTAATAGCATTTACCAATTAAACAATACTGCATATCATAAATATGATAATAGTAATTCACTAACCGTGCTGCATACAGTCTAAGTATTCCACCATGAGCAAACAAAAGCTGCGACATTTAAAAGTACCTAGTGTGTATTCTCTATGAAGAAGCAGTGATGTTTACAGGTCTGTTTATACACAAACTATTCATCATATCTTATCAGCCAATCAGAACAGCCCTCACAAGAACCCGACTTTACAATTGACAACAATGGAATGTGATATGCAGCTGAGACCTGGAATGATGTCAGTGCATGTAATTATGGACAACAAGACAACAATGTGTCATAAAGATGCACCAGATGTTCCTAGCTCACGTCAACCCACACTGACTCATCTGGAAATACCCAGTCATCTTTTGAAAAAGAATGCAGCAGTTTGCAGAGCAGATTCCTCTCATTTTATCAATTGATCTCACATATGAGCAGAGGAGAATATTTTCAGGGAAAAAATAAAGTATGACCAATTACTAGTATGATCTTATATCCATTGTTTTGTCTTATACAAGCAATGACAGCTACTTGAACTCCACCAATTCTTTATAAACTTCAGGCAAATAAAAAATAATGCAACAAAAATCAATATATTTTCCCATTTATTTAAATACTGTGCTTTCACCAGATGGCTATGATATATCCTAACGGTAGTATGTGCTCTTCAGAGCTTTTATAAATTAGATGTGTCTGAACGACATGTATGCCCCCACCTGGAGCAGATTAGAAATATTTGTTAAAGTTTGTAAATTTTTTTATGTCAGGAGCCGTCATACGGTCAAAAGTAGGTCAACCAGGACAAAAAGCGAACTCCATCTGTGAGTGGTCATTTTGCTGCCACACACCAAATATTAGGCCAATATCTGCAGGCATTGCAAAAAAAAAGTCCATACATGTGCATTTGTCTGGAAAATTTCTATTTTTTCATGAAATTTTCCTATGTTCATGAAACCATCATACGGTCAAAAGTGAGTCAACCAGGACAAAACGCAAACTCGATCTGTAACTTGTCATAATCTGCCCACACACCAAAAATCAGGCTTATACCTATAGGCACTGCAAAGAAAAAGTCTGTACATGTGCATTTATCTTGAAAATTTCAATTTTTCATGAAATTTTCTATGTTCAGGTGCCGTCATATGGTCAAAAGTAGGCCAACTAAGACAAAACATGAACTTGATCTGTAAGTGGTCATTATGCATCCCACACACCGAAAATTAGGCCAAAATCTGCAAGTATTGCAAAAAAAAGTCCTACATGTGCATTTATCATGAACTTTTCAATTTATCATGAAATTTTCTTTGTTCAGAAGCGGTCATACGATCAAAAGTTGGTCAACTGGGACAAAAAGAGAACTCTATCTGTAAGTGGTCATTTTTCTACCACAAACCAAAAATTAGGCCAATATCTGGGAGCATTGCGAAAAGAAGTCTGTACATGTGCATTTATCATGAAAATTTTTATTTTCCATGTGATTTTTTATGTTCTGGAGCCATCATACGGTCAAAAGTAGGTCAACCTAGACAAAATGTGAACTCGATCTGTAATTGGTCATTATGCGCCCACAGACCAAAAATTAGACCAATATCTATAGGCATTGCGAAAAAAGTCTTTACAACTGTTTAATTTTGGAATGACGGAATGCGGAATGACAAACATGTGTAAAACTATATCCCTGGGCCACTTTGTGGCGAGGCATAAAAAAATAAAGATGGTACCATGCCCAAAAGGCTGCACTTTACACATCACCTCCCATGCCTGGGTTTACACAGTAATGAGTTAAAGTGAGATTACCTTATTTAATAAAATATTGCAGATCTTCTGGTTGTCTTTAACTCCTTAACTTAAAGACAACCAGAAGATCTGCAATAATGAATTAAATAATGTAATCTCACTTTTTTTTAATATAGTAGATGCTTAATCTTTATAGAAAATGGAGGATAAAAATTTATAATATTTATAATATTTATAATATACCAGGCTTTTTTCCAGTAAAAAAAGTTTCACATTCATATAAGTAAAATGGACGTTTAAAGTTTGATACATGTTGTTGTCTGTGAAGACTGGGTGACCTACTTGGTCATACAGGTGCAAACTGAGGTGACCTATTAAGATAATTTTATTGTGTACTGCAAATAGTAGCACCTGTCTATTCTCACATCACGTCATCAAAAATTGTATGAATCTATACCAACAGTGACCTGCTATGGTAGGAATTCATATACGTACTGCCATGTAACCTTGCACACCACACCTAAAATTCCAACTTAACTGTAACATATAGGTAGTATCACCTATACTGTTTTATGCCTACATGGTGAGAAAGGCATTCAAGATTCTTTAGGAAATCTGGTGCTGAAAAGCTTAATAAAGACAAAATGTTAAAACAATTTTCTCTTAGACAAAATTTCTGATTAGGCCAAAAAAAATTAAAAGGTATGGTTCTCAGGCATCGCCCTCGTCAATTTTAACCCCCTGCATCATACATTTTTATTTTGATTTTATCTTTTAAGAAGATAAAATAGTACAATTTATGTAGTGCTTTTACCTGTTTTGCAAAAAAATCTCTTATTTTCATGCTTTTCCTTGATCATGAGACGTTTTTATAGAAACATACAAAAAAAGGTCAAAAATAAAATACCGCCCGCCCGCACTGATTTCTGAAAAAAAAAGTGCCTGAGAACTATACCCTTTTTTTATTTTGGCCTTATTTCTTAAATTTTTAAAATTTGTAAGAAAATCAGTTATAAGATTATATGTGTTAATAAGTCAATTATTATTAAACTTTAAAATATATTTTCTAGGTCTTTAGCCAAACTGTTTGTTGTGAAGGCAAAATATTGTAAAATTAAAATTGAGAAAATTTGATAATCATGTGTTAAAAGCCATCAGCAATGCCAAAACATGGCTGGACAACAATTTTATTCATTATCTTGAAATGTTTTTATTATTTTATAGAAATAGTCTGTGTATTTACTCTTTATAATGGAGTACATGTTAAGTGTTACTAGTGTAAACTGTTAACCATTCTAAACCATGGGTGTTCAAATTCAGGATTACAATGATATGATTAGTTTTGCCCTCAGCACATCTGGTGCACACCTGGTGACTCAAACACCATACACTTTTAACAGCCACACCTAAATCAATATGATGCTAACAGACAATCAATATCATCGCCTGATGGCCAGACTTTGTTATGACTCACACAGGGCACCAAAACCAAAACTTGGATCCAAGAATTTAAGGCCTGGATGCTATCTATGGCATTTTTTATGTGTTTTAAACCAGTCACAGGTACCACTGAACATGTGATATGATAAATTTCTGGTCCATATCGTGAACGATTAATACCAGTTGTACTGTTCCAACCCATGTCTGTATTGATAGCCCTCAGGCCAAAATAAAGGCGAAACCAATCAAAGCTTTACTTGTCTATAATATACACTTTCACAAGATGGCGCTTTGTCAAAACAATTCAAATCAAATCATGAGAATTTCCAAAACGCTATGAAAAAGTTCAATTACAGATCTGTCACCGGAGCCTGTTAATTTCATTAACAGATTTACAAGTAGCCAAAATAGAATATACAACTACATTAATAACAACTGGTACCTTGCAAACAATGAATATCCAGCTACCCACCAAATAAAGCAATATATTTGTTTATCATTGAAGTTACTGCTATACTAAATAATGATTTGATTACTAGAAAAGGCATTGCTGCAATATCAAAACAGATTTATGTGTGTTGAAGACACTGATAGTGAACTTGGAAAAACTAGGTAAGCAACAGTTATCTGAAACAATCAAATGATTCTTATGTATTTTCTGTAAAATCAGTTTTCTTTACACCTTATAATCATATTTCATTATGCTATAAGAAAGCAGGTTTAAACTCTTTCATACTCCTTAGGCAGCAATCATGTTACATGTTATGAAGTGGTCACTTAATATGTGTTTTAACTCATTCCACTAACCAAGTGCTTGCAAAGGTGGCCTTTGCTGTATATTACAACCAGGGCATTAACAGATATTGACACTGGACCAAGATTGCTAGGATCAATGAAAGCTGGGCATTACAGCCTTGCATTGGCGGCCAGACATGACACAGGTAACCTTTGCAAGCAGTGGTATGTGGTATGAGGCAGCGCGACATATGATTTGACCACTCCATAAGGAGTGTACAGGCTTCACAACAATTCCTACCTCTCAGTACCGGTCTTCATTTCCACAGCACGGACTGTTCTGCTGTTCCTGGACACCACAAGGATGTTGTCATCCTCCTTCACTTTCTCACCGTACTGCTGGCAGCCTTCAGAGGTGCACATGTACTTGATCTGTCAAAAATAATCAAACTGAATTGAAATATTAGTTAAAATACCATTTAACATGATACAATACAACCAGCTTTTTCACCTCTTTAGATCTTTGTCCCTGCACATTAATATAATAGTATAGACTACACATGATGGCATACTCTCAAAGTTGTGCTACCCGCCCAGTGTGTCAAATGCAATTTCATAAAATAATAAAATTAGTCAAGAAAAACATAGTTTACATGGTGCATTTACAGGTCAGTTTATATAAATTTGGAACATCAAATCATAAAGTTCAGTCAGAGAGATAGAGTTGATAATATTTGGTAAAGTTGTATGATGTTGTTGTCATCCGGATTGTTTATATCAGTGCCAAGGAGGCTGGTGGATTATTCAATAGCATTTTGTTTATTATTTAAGCAAATAGACTTGCTGTATATTATTAGTCCTGGAGACAGTACATATAGTTACAGGCAAGCAGGGCATAGAAGAATATGTGACTTGTACTTTGTTGAAGATGTTAATATTGTGAGACAGGAATCAGTCAATGACGGTGGTGGCCAATTGTTGGATGTTACCAGAGAAAACTTGTCTTTTTCAATTCAGACAACAAGTGAAATTTTTTACTTTTCAGAGTGAAAGAACTCTGGAATATATGTCCACTGCATGCATGGTGTGACAGATACCAAAACAGTTAGGTCTCTGGCGCTTGTGGTTACTTGACTTATGAATAGGTATATGTATAATATTAATGCCCTGAACCAACTTTTAGATATAAAACTCTCAGGTCCCCCCCCCCCCCCCCAACAAAAGTACTGGCCAGGGAGAAGATACATATGAAATAATCTGAAGGACACAAACTGTCCAAGTTGGATAAACTGATCATCTGGACTAGCATGTGGTCAGAGGAATGGTTAATGTTTATCATGTCAATAAATGTAAAACTGGGGAAATATTTTCACAAATAACCTTGCATTCATGGCCTGTTCTCCTTCTGGCCCAAGCTGACCAAAACCATGTGAAGCATATAAACAATGTTCAGCTATATATAGCTAAAACCAATACACATCTTAAAGACTTGCCTGTCCAGATTTTACATCCACTCCATATGTTTCTGTGTTCTTCCCTCCTACTACAGTAGTGTCATCATTTAAACGGAAAGATGAGCTGAGAAGGGTGTCAGCAGTAAATGGAACAGCTTCTATACTCTCCCCATCAAACTGGTACAACCCACCGTCCAGTGAAGGTATCAATCGAGTCAAAACTCCCTTCCTGTTGATCTGATTACAGAAACATGAAACAAAGTAAACTAGACGTCATATATTTAAATATAAAATTGTTAAAACAGCTCTTACACAGCTTGTCACTGATGTTCTCTTATAACCTGCTAAGTATAATCTATACATGAGTACAGTTTAAAATGTTGATAGTAATACTTTTCTTCAATTAAAATGTAATAATTTTTCCAAGATTTTTATTAACTATTACAAGAAAGTAATGGAGACTTCTAAGTTACAGTGTGCCAGAATCATTAGCCCACATTGATTGTAAAACTATTAGTATACTTCTTGTACAGAAGTTACATTCTGCAATGGTTCTGAAACCACTTTCATGTAACAAATGTTTGCTACAGAAAGGTCATACAGACAGGCAATGGACATGGGACCAAGAACAATCAAGACCAACAAGAGTGCAATATCAAAGATTACAACTTCAATGTTATGTGTTAACTTTCCAAATTAGAACAAACAATTTTAAAAGACATGGTCGGTGGTCCTGGTGTTTATAAGCATGTGACTTGCACTTCTCTACCAGGCTTGTGTACAAGTCAAAATGTATACGAGATCACTTCAGTTTCATATTAACTGACCTCTAACTTGCTGATGCTTGAAGACAGCAGGGGTTCCCCTGTGCTGATGCTCCACACGATCTTCCCACCATCTTTGACGTCCAAGGCTGTCACCTTTCCATCCAAAGTCCCAACCAGCATGAGAAATCTGAGAGTAAATAAGTCTTTGTTCAGTTTTTCTCAAAATGCAATACAAATTGATTACAAATTCCCTGATTTTTTTTATTTATGGGTATTTTTCAATAAATGCATGATACAAATTCAGTGTTGTTGCAAAGTACAGCATTTGCAGTGAATATGAAACCAAGAACTATATTTGGGTTGTCCTGCGTGTACAATTATTTTAAGTACTGCGGCAGTCTCCAAACTAATAAAGACACCAGAGCCATTCATCAAGTGGACATGTTGAGATAAAATATGAATGGCCAAGTTCTCTAATAAAATCAAATTCTATAAAGTTTCCCTCATTTGAGACATTTGTTTTTGGTTCTAGAATTCCTGGATTTTCAGGACTGGAAAAGGTTTAAGGCTTGCAGTCTACCCATTTTATTTGCAAATATTACAGGATGCTATAGAAATCTGGACAAGCCCAGCTGATTTTTCTCTGATATCTGCATTTGAACTGTTAGTCATTGGTCTGACAAGTACTCATCTTCTGACCTTCAGAAAGCACTCAGCTTTTAACTGGGGTAGTTTGGTATTTATAAGAATGCTTGATTCTCTGGGTAATTAAATTTCCACAAATTTTGAAGGCTCTGGGAGAAACAGGCCCAAGTGACTGTCATTGCACTAAATTTGTAAAGGTGTTCCCAAACAAAAAAATACCTCAGAGAAATTACTCTTTTGTGAATGATTTTAAAACTGGGTCATTTTAAAGCAATCAATTGGCATAAAATATCATAAAATTATTCAAAACCTTACAAGAAAAGCCATTTATACAATGATATTACATATAAATTTTCATACAAATCATGTTTCATACCATTTTAACATCTTTTACATAGAATACAAAAAGGATTCATGGTAGTTACAAAAATTATTTTTAAAGATTTTTTTTTTGGTGGAGGTAACTGCCTCCATTTTTTAATGCTTGCTTAACTATGTGGTAAGTACATCTGCAGACTTCCATTCAGATTTCAGACTACATGACAGGCTTTCACTAGATTATTCTGGTGTCAACCAGTTTCGGTGTACCACTCCTGTGGGTCCTGGGTGTGTGTCCTCCCCATTGCTGGGCCATAACACCCCTGAAAGGAACCCCTGAAAGGCGCACTCGTTTGTGAGTGAAGCATGACTGTTGGGCACAATCTCCCCATTAAGCCTGCAGAACGCTCACCCTGGGTGGGGGCCGACCGTGAAAAATCTCACCGCCTCGGTTGAGATTCGAACTCACGATCTCCTGGCTTTCAGTCCTGTGCTCTACCCCATAGC
The DNA here is from genome assembly GCA_026874595.1 of Sipunculus nudus. NCBI lineage: Eukaryota > Metazoa > Annelida > Sipuncula > Golfingiida > Sipunculidae > Sipunculus > Sipunculus nudus. Next base: position 43,680,463 of record CM049306.1, on the reverse strand, counting down.
CTCAGAAGATGAAATGAAAATGAAATCTTGCACACAACTTGGAAACAAAGTTGAGTAAAGATAAGTCTGAATTTACATAAAAGCAAAAGCAAACATTCAAATGTAAAATAAATTTTTTTAGTACCAACATTTTAATTTACTACCATGCAACTGAAAACTTGTGCAAGAAATTTTAATGCAATGTAAAACACTGACACAACCCCAGTTTCATTTCAGATGCACCAAGTGCTCTCTTTGGACAGAAATATTTTGCAATGATAATGCATAGTTTAACATTAAAGTTATCCCTCTGAACCTTATTCAAGAAAGTAGCAATTATCTTGACTAAAAAGTTTATATTGAACAACAGTCTTAAATAACTTCATCTTTTATAATTTTATGAAAAACTGAAAACAATACATGCAACAAATATTTGCTCAAAATATATTGGTGAAAATAAATATTCTACTTATATATCACTGTATTATGTATATGCTTGTCCTGTGTACCATGCCACGGCTGAGACGGGCCAAGACAATGTATATGCTATATGGAAATTTCTGGAACAATCCAGAAAACATGTAGCTTTTGCTTGGAGCTTTCAATGCTGCCTGTCCAATGCAATTCATAACACCTTCCTAACGTTAGTGAAGGCAAGTAAAAGTTATGCCTGCACAAGTTGAAAATGATCAAAATGTCAGTTGTCACCGTTTGAAAGATTGTTTTGGTTATAACCTGTTTGTCAATTTCAGACCATCCTCATGCGGCCTTGACCCTGGGAACTCGTCCGTTGACAGTTCTGTTGTGCTGAACACAAACTGGCGACCACTCTTGACAGCCATGAAGACATATCAAGTAATCTCTTCTTAACGAGATGATAACATCTTAATCAAAACAACGCATCATGCGCATGCATGCAGACCTGTGTGCAATGTCCCGGTAAATACAAGATTGCACGAGATAACGCGAGGGCCGAACCAGCAGCCTGGCGACCTGACCTTTGCCCTAGGTCATGTGATTTAATGAGGTCACGAAGCCATGGAAGTATATTTGCATCATCCTGATTCCACACAGCGACAGTAGTAACTAGTTAAATGCACATTCCACTATTCACAGATTAACTAGATAACATGACATACAAACCAGATATTTTGTCACTTTTAATAGATTATAACTTACCGTTGACGGGGCGATGTTGCACATGATTGAGGCGGGGACACAGGTGTATGGTTTTCTGCCGTGTCTGTCTGCGTCTCTTCCCCACTGGCAGCTGTCAGGCAAATCAGGGAAGTTAGTAATCCACACAGTTTGAATGGCCAGAGTTTCCTCCTCCCGCGGCCCATGATGTGTGGATGAAGTCATCAATAGGAATGTTTAAGTGTACAACTTTCTAAACACCGTTCACTGACATTTTGCTCCACGTACATGCAGTTGTTTACGTCGTGTAGTCATGTGATACATACAAACGATCATATTGGCTAACGAGAACTGCCGATTCGAAAGACCTGACGTGTCTTTGGAAACTTCCGGAACACTCTGGAAACTAACCTCCATTCAACGGCCTATATCTTCTGTTAACAAACCAAAGATAAATTTAGTTTAACCCAGTTTAGCCGTTAAATTCAGCTGATGAAACAAAATAATGTTGAAAACAAAAGTTCGATACGAACAACTTTGATAGTTCAGCTTTTCAGAGGTATGACCACTGGTATCTATTGTTTTCAACGTGGCCTGCTCATGCTCCTAAATTGGCGGATGACATCACGCAGGATTTCCCGCGCTCATCCATGCTGGCAACAGTCATTGATTAAACTTAAAAGTGTCACGTCATTAAAACCAGCGTGTCACCTTTGTCTGCTCACACAGGTGGTTATAACGACTTTATGCTGAATGCGTGTTCAGTGGCAAGTGAAGGAGGGGGATCCAGATCGACGTACCGTACGCTACAATTTTACATTTATAAATCGATTAGGGTTTATTTGTAAGAGATATATAGGCGCCTAGGCCTAGGCCTACTTGCATACATTTTTTAAATTTTATTTATGAATTATATGGCCTATAAAATTTATAGTCTAATATGAATTGTGATGCATGGCCAGTGGTGTTTTTAATTCTGTTTCATATTCTGATTAAAAATTACGTTTACTCCTTTTGAAGTATGTTTTAAAGGTAGACCCATGCAGTTGTGGCTCTGTTAAAAAACTTAAAAGAATGTGTTTACAACAGAGCCACAACTTTGTCTAGTTTTAAAGGCATATATCTAAAAGCTTTCTTGTCTTTGGATTTTTGCATTATTATTTAAAGAGAATATATATAATAATATATGAATATAAGACTTAAATTTACACGGTAGGTTTAGGGCTCCTATAAAATTAAAATGTGGGCCTATGTATAAATCAAAAGTCCTTTCCTGGACCCTATTATATTAACTGTAGTACCGTCTACCACTACCATGCAGCATATGTAGCCTACATGCTGACAGACCAGGTGGTGCCCCCCCCCCCCCCCCCTACCTTTTTTAAATAATTTTGTATGTTAGAATGACACGTACCCTCGGATCTGGCCACCCCAAAAATCATCATACAAATCTTGAAACAATTACGTACGGGAATCCAAAAGGCATGGAAGCGGCAAGTGGAAGTTGTCATAGAAACCGTATATAGTTCCCACTAGACCCAGTTGTGGCTCTGTTATCTGTTCATTTAACAGAGCCACAACTGGGTCTAGATTTTATCCAAAGGAAGATAAACAGAAGGCCGCTATGCAAAAACGGTTGCAGGTGGCGCCATCAGTTTTGGTTATGTTAAAGGGCTATGTTAGACCTATACATATGCAAAATTTCAGGCTGATCCGTCAAACCAGTCCTGAGATATTAGCATGAATGTCTGGAGCATAAACGGGGCAGTAGGTGGCGCCACCTGTCACAAAAATCGATTAACTATCCTAGATGTATAAACGTGCAAAATTTCAGCCCAGTCGTTCAAACGAGCCCAGAGATGTGGGGGTTTATGTGTGAACACAGACGCACAGATGGACGCAGAGCGGAGAGGAAAGGTCAGAGGTCAAAACAAAATCGGGTGCAGCAGTTCACATGTGACCCGAATATAATCCCGGGTTTCGTAAAATTCCGCCCAGCGGTTACGGAGGAGTTCTCCGGACACCTACGCGGCGGCGGCGGCGGTGGCCTGAAAACATAGTATCCGCAAAACACTGTTTTGGCGGATACATTAAAACTACACAGCAATTTAGTTTAAGCCTATATCACCAAAATGACGGAATAGTCAGTCCGAATATGGAAAAATTTTTACAAAGCCGGAACTGATCAGACTGCCAGTCCTTGGGGAAGCGCATTAGCTATGTAAAAAACAAGCGTTGCTGTGACTGTTCAAGGTCAGCGGCGCTATATGCCATCCCTCTCCGTATATTACCCTGGGACCCTAAAGCTATACAATAATTGACATAAGGCGGGTGGTTATAAGTGCTGAACAGAGGCCAATCCTGACACTACCCTGAGCCCTTTGGTGAGTAGAGCTGAATTAAACATTGTAATTTGGCCGTCTCGATACAGAGCAGGTTATTTTGTTAAAGAAATGCCAAGAGGTTAGTCCTATATGTATTTAATGGTGATGGAAGGGGTGGCTTAATTGGATGTCTTACATACAGCTTGATGAAAGACAACGGTGCCGGGTACATCCTTTACTGGCCGGGCAAGGCAGACATTGAGAGACACCTTACAGGCATCGTGGTCTTGATCAGGAGCACCATCATCTCCAAATTTGAAATTCTGCCAAAGTTGCTTTGGCCATCCCTTCCAGAGGCGGATCGGGGGGGGGGGGGGGGTAATTCACCCGCCGCAACATTTTTCATGGGTTTCAGACCACATTTTGCCGCCTGGATCCCCCTTTTCCGGACTTTGAGACCTTTTTATAGGTTTTGTCATAAGTGGTCGTGGGCTGGACCCCTCCTTATCCTAAATCCTGGATCCGCCCCTGGTTTCCATTCGCATTTCCTTATAAAATAAGTATCATGCTATACCCTCTTAGGCGCGTTTAACCAACTTTTTCAGCAGATCAATCAGTAAAGACATTTTTTTCACTGATCTTTACGATCTTTTACAGGACACCCCTCACCCTTGGTCTTTCAGTGCCATTATAGGTTAAGATACAAAAACCTGGAAAAAAAGTCCTTTGCGACCAGGGTGCGGATCACTGCAACTAATATAGATGTCTTCTGTTAGAATTTTATGCGAACCAGCAAGTCACCATCACAACACCATTTTCCAGCAGAATGAGAGTCTGAGGACAACCTGGAGGCATCCTAAGTCTATACATGCATGGGCCTTCAAATAGACTATATATATCTTCAGAGAGACATGCCCGACATTTTACATACCCGAGTGATGAGCAGTGTCGAATGCAGGGCAGATCTTTGCCTTTTCCGTGGCAAATTTAGGCTTCACACTTATGATATCGTTGTGTAGCTGTCTTAACCACTACCCGTGCAGACATTCATGCACCATTCACCATATAGCCTATATATGAATAATAGAGACCAAGATATATACAAGACAAAAGTATTTTTTAATATGTTAACCCTTGTTAATGTTACAAAAGTGAAATACTCTGAGAGTTAAAAATTACGAAGTAGAAACTATATAGGATCTCTAAAGAGCGTATTTTGATGTCATCCAGGTAGACGGTGTATATCTTCCATGAGATCCCCGGTCGATTCCTATGGACAGCCGTTCTCAACCAGTCTCACTCGACGGTTCACCAAACAAACACTGCGCCCTGCATTTCTCGTCCTTGCCTTAACCAATCCTATATCATCCATGATACAAAAATATATATATATATATATATATATATATATATATATATATATATATAAAGCAAGAAAATAAAATACCCATAAAAGTTACCACCATACGAATTGCCAAAGCACGTACGCCGTGATGAGTTATATGCCTTCTCTGGGAGAATGACATCATACTCATGAGCTGATGCTTGTTCTATACACTAAAAGTTAACAAGAATAACATTAACTCCCGTCTTTCATGCTGCCCTCTTATTTACTGTTTCATTCCCAATTATGTATCTGAATACTGTATTGTGCACTGTTAAATCGCAGATACGTTTCCTCTAAGTCATATAAACAAACTCTTTTGATATGAAGACTGGACGAGATTCCAACCGCAAAAGGAAATACTAAGGCAGTTGGACACCTGAACAATGGTTAAGCAGAGGGAATTGACGGCTTTATATTAAAGGTGTTGAAGCATGGGTACACACCAAGCTCTCGTTTGCTGTTGGGAGCAAGGCAAACTACCACTGGTCCTCGCCAAGTTGATATCATTACCGTTTACAAGAACAGGAGAGGGAAGTCTATCTGATCCAACTACCTGGGAATATTACTGCTTATTGCATTTACTATATATAAATCAAACAGGAGTGAACATGTTTTGTATGTCAATATTTAGTACATGTTTGAAACATTCTCATGCACTGAAACCAAATTTATACTCTTACAATATTTCATAAACAGGTTAGTGGATTATATTTACTTGGTCAGTGACCTGTTCAGATGATTAAGGCAGAGCGCATGTATACGCTGTTGATATAGTGTGTTTGTTTTGTAATACCTCTCGATTATACCCCATGGGTCATAAGTTGGTACAACCCGTAGCCAGAGAGCAGATTCGGAGCTCTTGATGAGTACATGATATCTGTTGGGATGAATTTTCCTCTTTTCAGTTGTAATTTGGAGATAAAGGTAAAAACTTATCAGAACTCAAACCACAATGTGAAATTATGGAAAAGGGATGCAAAACCCATTGCTGGGTCAAAATTAAAAGGTGTCCAAATAAATCATTTAATTTTAAAATAAAATAAACATCCATGCATTATGTATGCATTTGTCATACAAATCTACTGAAGCTGCTAATTAACTCTATTAGAAAGTCAAGTTGAACTACTCTGAAGAAGAGAAGAAGATGAGGAGCAAAAGTTCAAACATTTAATATAATGGTTAATGCTTCAGTGAAAATTTTTTATAAAAATTTTGATAATTAAATGTTTGGTTTTATTAAAATGTGAGAAATAGTATTTCAGTAACAAGTGTTATGTAAGCTTGGTACTAACCACATCTGATGTTTAATAAATGCTTCAATGTCCTGAATGCTTGGCCTGAAATAGCGTTGTACCTTTATATATTGTACAATAAAGGTTCAAATATATGGAGTTATGAAAATATTATCAGTCATGATTTAACAGTGTAAGTGAACAGAATTAAAAGATACTGAAATACGGTCTGTAAAATCAGTACTGTAAATGACACACATGACATATTATATCATGATATGAGTGAGCATGTATAACTAGACAATACAAATGCTTGTGCTATCAGCTTATGCATTGTCGGCTGCGCAGGGTCTAGAGTCATGTTTATTAAGTCTAGGCAGCCGATTGTCGGCCGTGCAGACTGCCCTATTTCTGACACCCTGACCTTGGTTGGCTGCTTAGACACTTCCTATATGTTAAGAATTGAAAATTCAGCAAATGGATTCCTAAACTATGTTTTTTTTTTAAGTTTACTTCAATACATTATTATAATCACCTTAGTCATTCGTATAATTTTACACACCTTACCTGATTATTAGCGGAATTTGAATATTTTGCAAATAAATCTGAAATCTTTCTCTTTTTGTTGACTGCCACATTGACAATAAAAACACAACATGACTATGGACTCTACTCCTTTCATGCAGTAATGTGACTAACCTGCAAGCAAGCCAGTCCATGAACATATATATATATATATATATATATATATATATATATATATATATATTGTTACGGAACCTAATATTAACCGATCACGTATGCGAGATGAACACAAATTCTGTAACGGAGATAAAAAAATCAGATTCTGTAACACTAGGCAGCGTGAAATGTCTAGGGGAATGAATAAAGAAGTTAGTGGCTTTCCGTTAACAAATAACTATAATTTATTCCCAAAACAACCTTAACATTACAATACACTAAATCAATACAATGATACAGTAAAACAGCGGTACAGCAACAAGTCAATACAATCACATACAAAATAATGTGAACAGTACCTGGATACCAACACCGTCACCACGATAAATTCCCTAAATGTATACTCTCGGAGAATGACAGTCCGGTGGAAAAATTCTTGCAACAATCCAGAAAAGTAAACTGAAGTCCAAATGCATAAACTCCAGGAGATAGTCTTTGAAAATCTATATAATTGCAGCATTCGTCGGATAAGGTCCTGACACACGCTTCTGCGTCCGCTGGAATCTGCTTTGCTGTTCTCTCTCTGCCCTCTGCCTGGTTCTAAAACACAGTCCCTTATATACCTTCACATCCCAAGCCGAGAATTTTCCACTTCTCGAACAGTCTATAAGATCTTGCACAACACGCGTTTCAGGAATTCTCTAGAAAAACAGCGCTGTGTGTATCTCCACACACCAGGCTCATCACGTGACCTACGACCAGGCGTGAAAACCCAAGGCTAAACATGACAACGAGAGTTCAACCAGTACGGATTAAACATAGAATGTAATACGCGGCCAGACACGAGTGCCACAACAGGAGATACGCCCGTGTCACATAATAAAAAGAGCACCTGTAACAAGATATATATATATATATATATATATATATATATATATATATATATATATATATTGTTACGTTCCCTCCTCTCTATCATCACCTGAGGATCCCAATGGAACGGGGAAATTAGCTCAAAGTTTAAAAATGCATTCAGGTTTGCTTCCATTCCACTTTCCTGTTCACACGAGTCCAATGAAAGTCCAATTTGATGGTAAAACTGAAGATTTATTGTGATGATTCATACAATAATGTTCATTCCAGCAGAACATCATAAAATAAAAAAAATAAAAGTGAAACTTGCTAACTACACCATGATCTGTTGATCTTTCCTTAAAACTAATCTATTGAAACGGAGCCATTTGTAAATTTAGAAAATATGCCGAAGTGCACTCAGAGTAAAATCTGGCTGTGCTTATATACAGGTCTGTCCATCAGTTCAACCAACCAGATTCCTGAAGTTACCCTATTGAATATTAAAATACAAGCTTTTGACCTGGATACTAAAGATTGTCCATTCAGGAGCTAGAAAAAGTTGTAGGCATTCATACATCTGAATATCTTAACATAATTACCAGACAGTAAACTTATTCAAGACTTAATGAAATAACAAATGACATTGTTACCAATTCTGACAACTTACTGGGTGCAACTGTTGATAAGTTAGGGATAGTTTACAAGACTAAATGCCATTTATTGCTGCACTGGGCTGAAACAAGATTTTAAGCCTGGTACTGGTAATTTGCTCTCCCCTAAAAGACGGACAGTCACACAAATGCCAGGCTGTGCTGTACAAACTCTGGGTGGCATATTTAATAGAATCTGGTACAGTGGACAAATATGTGATAACAGAAGAAACAGATATAACATCTAATTAACTGACCTAGTGTCTTAGATTCATGGATCCATCTGGTGTCTTAAATCCATGACACGGGCTGGACTAGCAGCTACAAGCTTCTATAAGCCATGTATCATTCTTTCAAATAATATATATAAAACGTTATGAAGAAAAGTGATATACTATCTCTAATTAAACAAAGTAAGGTAAACAAACATGTCAATCAGTACTGTATCATCTAATTATGATTAGCATTGTTAACTGACCATATCCTATAATCATAACAATATATATATATATATATATATATATATATATATATATATATATATATATATATATATATGTCTAACCTGTACGATCTGGACACTCTCACATGGAGTCAGGATGACTGTGACAGGACCAAGGGTCCCAGCATCACAGCCTGGTGAGTTAACCTGAAACCATATAGGAGCAATGTCAATTTGTTTTTAAGGTTGGATTAACGCTGTGGCAGGTGAATCTGAGGACATATACAATGAGATATCATCAGCATAAATATATAGATCATACATTTTTCGTTTAAGTATTTCGGTAAGTCGTTAATGTACACAAGGAATAAAACTGGTCCTATAGTACTGTGCCTTTCGGAGTTCCATTATCAAAAAGACACGCGTTACAGAGTACACCATTCGCGTCTTTTAGATCATAAATTTAAAACCAAATGAGTTCAGTATCTATAATGCCGTATTGTTTTAATTTAAAATACGACATTATTAAAAAAAGTCTTTGAATATATCGGGATTAATGTCAGATGTAGCATAATTAGGTGACACTTTAGACGGTAGTATTTGTTTAAAGGTTTTCCAGATACCTCTTGGATTTGAATTATTTAATAATTTGTATGATTTTATGAATAATATCAAATGTCTGTATGATGAAACTGATATGCCTATTATGTTGTAACTATGATTCTTGAAAAAAATACATTCTCATTTCTGCAATGTCTTAACTTTCACGTCCATACGTGTCAACCTGTGCGCACTTTACAATTCTTTTTCGCCATCTGCAGGGAGAAAGGGTAACTAATCGTATGTGCACCAAACCACGATGTAATCATGATCCCTTCCTGGAGGTGACGCGGCTCGACGCCCATGCCATAAAGAGTTAACGATGCTCCTTTATTACACATCACTCCGTTAACGATTTCCTCAAACGATACATGTACTTGTACTCTGGAAACAAAATACTGTATATTGTATAAAATGCATTTCCCCCACTTCATGCTGCAGTGGCCATCTTCATCTCGCGTTTCATTTTTTTATAAAGGTTACTTAAACTGAGAGGGCAACATGGTTAATTATTAAAAGACAAGCGCCACACACGAGCCTTGGAATGGGTAACAATTATTGGAGCACTCGACACCTTTTAGAGCGATCACATTCGTATACCCGTCAACATGTCGAAACTATACAAAGAAGTATTTTGAAATATATAGAATGGGGGAAAATGCCTAGTTTGTATCTTTGTTGGATATTTGTCCCATATGATAGGCGGGTTAGAGAGGGCAATCCTTCTCCGACTACAGCGTGTTTAATAAAAGGTCCAATAGGACAACTAAATAAGTATCTATAGCATAAATAGAACTTACAGAGTGATCCTTCATGAGAAAGCAAATTCTATATTCGGATCTGGGTATGGTGTGCACTACTTGGATTCGAGAACGTGTACCCTTTCAGCATAATAAAAAATGAGATATAATGTGACACCACAAACTAATGTTTTTATTAATTAAATGTTACAAGTATACCGATTAATTTCCAACTTCACTTTAAAAATAACTTTCTCATTCGCATATCAATGGTCTTGGAGTGCGCATATAACTTGTCATTTAGCTGTACGAATGGCAGGGGTATGTTTTTATCCCTTCTGGGAGTGGGAGTTCGTCCCTTTGGGTTAAATCCCTTAACCAGCGTTAAGTTGTACAAGACATGTATTTTACCAAAGGCTTTGTACGGCTGCGAGCTATAATGCTCGCTAAGCGATAACGACATGTTAAATTTAGAGGTTCTGTGCTAAAAACCTGTGCTTAATTGATACAAGGACTGCCAAGTCGTGTACATTCTGTTGTATGCTTAAGTTTGCTAGGGTAACCATCTATTAAAGCTTTTATTGATAGACAAAAGTTACTGTTTCTTCGCAGACTTTGCTTTGGTAATTCATGTACAACTTCATCTAGAATATTCAGGTACAGAATATTGTCTGATTGTGGACGTGAAGGGAGTATTTTTGGTAGTACGGGAGATATGCTTCGTATCCTTGATAAATATGGTTTAATAGTGTACATAATGCTCTATTTTTCAACTGGTTCTTTCCCTGGTAAGAAACAATGGAATGAGATTATTACCTCTGCCATTGTGGCTAGGAAAGCTGAGCGCTACGGCATTATGTGTAATGAGATGTCAGATCTCCATGTCTTTAATTCTGTTCACAATGATTACATGATACCCTCATTACTGTGGTATTATGCTAGAGACATACCTAGCTCTCTGTCAGGTTTCACTCTGATGATCAAAATCATTGCATGTTGTAATTTGCTGGTTGACCCTGATGTATTTTATTTGAGTCACTTTTGCGGAAGGAGTTACAACAATGCAACCTTCCATGGTATGATGGTATGTGAAGCCACCGCGGGTTATAGAGAGAAACTTTGGTGTTTCATAAATGATTATTTAAATATATTTGCAGCTGGGTACCTTCACAGCTTGAGCGAGGATGAGTTATTCCTAATCTTATTTGGTAAAGCTTTTCCTCTGATAGAGGACACCGAGCACCTTTCATTTATGTATAAAACATCAGTTTCTAAAAGATGTATTCCCAGTAATATGTGGACTATGGCCTACTGAACTTAAGTTTGTGATCTCTATAGTTGAGAACATCCTTCAAGACACCTTCCTGTAAACAGGATGGTTAATGATGTGCTATAATGTATTGGCATTATTTTCATGTACTTCTTCTCACCAACTTTGTTTCAGCACTGCAATCCATTATGTTTGTATTTTTGTTGTATTACCTTTGTATCTCTTCGATCGCGGAGGAATAAAATGATTACTACTATACACAAAAATTTTTGTTATCTCGTTCCCACGCGATAGTATCTCGTGGTCACGCGATAATTATCGCGTTCCCACACGATACTATGCGTTGCCACGCGATAATTATTTCGTGGGAACGAAATAAAAATAGATAGACAATACAGTAAGACCTACATCTTAAATCCTTAAGACATGTTTCTCCACACTGGATGAAGACAATGGCCAATTATTTGCATGCATATGCTGAGACCTGAAATGATGCAAGCGACCCTTAAAACACGCATGGGCCATGTTTGTTTAGAGAATGTGTGAGATGGGAAAAGGGGAGGGGGATTTGACGGGGATGAATGAGCTAATTTCTCGTAAAATTTTTCCTAAAACAAACCCAATAAAGTTTTTCCTAAACAAATTAAAATTGGCAAGTTGAATCGACGCAATGAAACCTTGAACCAACGCAATGAAAACCGCTGTAAAATTAACTCGAAGTATTTGGCATAAACGCACATACAACAATATATATATATATATATATGTTTACATACAAACAATTTAAGTTGCATCAACGCTCTGACATATAACGGACAACAGACCAAAAACATTCTTGTCCAAATGTGGGTTTTAGCTAGCATGGCATACTAACGCGTGGCCACGCGATAATCCTTGAGAAACTATCGCGTGGGAATGAGATAATATATCGCGTAGGAACGAGGTAATTATCTCGTGGCCGCGAGATACTATCACGTGGGGACGAGATAAAAAAAATTCTGGGTGTCCTTTACGAGCCCCCGTAATAGACTGATCGGATGCTGAAGTCAATTTTTTTTTTTGTGTGTAAAAAAAGTAGACTTGATGTGCAGGGTAATTTATCAGCTAGTTGTCTTCTTAATAAGGCTATTATTTTTTTTATCTATTTTGAGATAAAAATAATGTTTTTAGATTAATTTAGGCATATATACATCTTATATCTTAAAACTAAACTTTCTTAATGCATAAAATTATGTGTTTTTAGATGTTTCACAATGTTTCACGTTTATCAGAAAGGCAGAACCAGAGAGACAGATCAGCTACTGCTTGTCTCTGAGGAAATACACCATTTCACCTCTAACAGAAAAGAAACCCCAAACCCTTGTTGCTTTGTTTAATTTATCTATCTGTATAAGATTACGCAGAAATTACACTAATACAAAGCAAAATTCAGAACAGAGTTCAGAGTGTGAAAGGGTCGGAACTTGGGTAAAGGAAAATTCTTTTAGATTCTGGATCAGAAAAAAAAGTTAGTTGGCCCATTACTTTAACGGTTTCACCAAGACGGAGATATGCGCTCTAGTGAGCGGCATACTTTTCCTTTTAATTAATTTCGATTCTAATATGTGTTCTATATAAAGGCATTAAGCCCACGTGAATGGAGTGCTGCATGCATGCACAGATCTAGGCAAAGATTCCGTATAACGGAATCAATTTGTCCTATTGTATTAAGAAAAAAAATACAAGTTTACCGTTGATTTATCGCAGTTTCAATTTAAATTAATTTTTAAAATGTTAGAGAAAATATATGGTTTTATAGAAATTAAAATAATTGAAAATACGCAACCATAGCACCGCATATATTAATTCGGATTTATTAATTAAAATAAAAAACATGCTCATATTTAATAAAGTGTCATTAATTGACTCTAGAAATTAATGTAAAAATAAAAACCATAAAAGCAAAAACAAATAAAGGAAATTTTGATACATGGAAACTTAATATTTTACGATGAATAGGTTACATATATATATAGTCCTGGTTTAGTTCCAGCTGTTCCTTGGTGTGTTTTATATACTGGTTAATAAGCCGGCTAATGAAACACACTTAGGCCAAATACTCGAAATAGGGTCTGGTCTCAATAGCATTTTCATCTGTCGCTTGCTGCCCCGACCCAGCCAGGTAGTAATGATTTGATAGGATAGATGTCGTAGGCGTGCGGACCTGTCCGAACTTGTGTGGCCTCTGATTGGCTGGAACTCGAGCGTGTTTGACAGGCGGAAATGACATGCCGCTCAGCATAACAACATTGAGCAGGTTGTTGTAGTTTGGTGGGAGACGGCGTGCAAAGAGAGAAGAAGCCGTCTGAGTCAAAACCAACAGAGCTGCAGCTACCATAGTGAGTCGTCACCTCAGTCACCATGTCAGGTTAGTGACATTTTGTTTTCTTTGATCGTTATTTTGTGTTTACCTCCCGGCCCGGTGTCAGCTGGGGAGAGCATGTCAAACTTTGAACGCGCTGAGTGATGTGAAGCGAGTCAAGCTTCAAGTTGAGTACCTGCAGTTTTCTTTTAAATGCAATCAATAATGTAGCCTGCAGATGTGCCAGTTCCAGCCAATTCCCTGTTTTGTCACATTCTGTTACATTAGAAATATCAAAGTGTAGAAATTTATTAACATATTTAACTAGATACACAGAGAGATATATAATTAAGTTATATTTAACTTACAACTGTACTGTACCCTAGGGACCTCGAAACAATTAATTCATTTGACCGATACAAAACTTCATTATTTTTCTCTTTTACTTTAGATATATTTATTTTAATAATTTATTATATATATTCTACAATTCTGTTTATTTTTTTTCTGGTTCATTATGCTTTCTATTACATAATTTGTATGTTTTCATTACTTTCATAATATATATTATGTTATTTTTATTCTATTATATTAAGGCCAAAAAAATTAAAGGTATGGTTCTCAGGCACCGCCCGCATCAATTTTAAACCCCCGCATCAAAACTTTTTATTTTGATTTTCAATAAAAACTTTCCAATTTTGAGCTGCTGCCGCTCCGACATTTCTTTCAAGAAGATAAAACCACACAATTTCCTTTGTTTTGTAGTGCTTTTTATTATTTAGCAAAATAAAACTGTGATTTTCATGCTTTTCCCTTATCATTTGACATTTTTATCGAAATATACATAAAAATTAAAAATAAAAAAAGCGCCCGCCCGCTTTGATTTCTGAAAAAAGTGCCCGAGAACCATACCTTTTTTTTATTTTGGCCTAATATATTTTGCTTTTTTATATAATTTAGGTTGTAGCAGATATATTACTGTTTTCTTTTTTTGCAAATTAATATACCAGCATCTTAATGCAGACAAGATATTTTTTTCAATATTTATTTAATATACATTTGCCTAGAATTTATTTCTTTTCATGAGGTGCTATAATTCCTGAGTTTTCAAACAATTAGCTGTATATAATAATTGGGTCAGTGGAAGTATGCATGACTCATTATTACATTGACTTGGGTGTTAATCCCACAACAGACAGATTGTGTAAATCAGTTTTCCCTTTCTTTGATATAGCCCTATCGTTTGTCCTTGGTGGAGGTACATATGTGTTTGCTTTTCACCTGATATTCCTGTATTTTAGCACGTGACCAGCGTCCTTGGCTGATTCTGGTAGCTAGGTTCTTCTTAAATATTATTTACATAAACATAAATTTTATAACCAGTGTATACATAGCTATATGTATGCATGTTTTCAGTACAGGTGATCAGGTGATAGTTCATTCATTCACTTCAACTGACGTTTAAACTGTATTAGTGAAACCAATGCCAGGATCACCAGAAGACATATATTATGCTTGGAGACTGTCTGATGATTTAAGAAAATTCTCAAGCTGATCAGTTCAGGGCCATCTTGATTGGATAAAAACAGTTTTAAATTTTGCAAAATGACACTTAAAGGTGCCCATTGTTTTATTATTCTCTGTTAAAATACCCTCATTTTTTTGCAATACATCTTTCATATTTATTTTGTGAGCTACAATAAATCAATTTTATAATGTTTAGATAATGTGGCAATTTATGATAATTTAAATGAGTATGAAATAAATGTATATATACTTTGCATTGCTGATCAAGAAAGTGTTGAGCTGTCTGCAGGCAGTCACTCCAGGTTGCAGTACTGTACATCTATTCAGTTATATTTCATTTTGAACTAATCACATGGAATCCTATGTTCCATAGGCAGCAGTTACACTATGCTCAACTATTCGCTCCACTTTAGCCGTAGTTGTCCATCAGATTTGGCCACCAGGCGGTGCTGTCTCTGTGGAGTTCCCTCCTGCATAATATTTAATCACCCTCTGTTGGAATCCACAGAATGCAGTCATAACTTTTCAGGACGGTCTCTATACCAACTTGCTGGTGTGGCCTGAGGTCAGTTAATTATCCCTCACTGTTTGCAAATTTCCTCTTGCAGTGCCGCCCAACAAGCTTTGATTATCTTGAAAAAACATGTAGTCAAGGATAGTGGATTGCAGTCATATTAACTGTAGATCATTCTAGATATACACAAATCATATAGTGTCCTCCACTTGAAATTTAATCTGTCAGTATTTTGTTTTGAAAAATTTTCCTTTCACCATTTCCTAAATTAAACAGAAGCTAAACAGTATATAAAACAGAGAGCTTTTAGTTAGTAGGCCAGGTTGGTAAACTGATACAAGCAACCACATATATGGCTAATTAAGAAATATGACTGAGGAAAGTAACTTTTTAGACAGTGTGCTGTAAAGTTTGATAAATAATAAAAATGCAGAAAAACTGAAATTATAATTTGTTTAGTCATTTTAAGTACATTTTAAAAAGGTGAAAATATAAGAAAAAAAAATTGTTCACTGTAATATGGATGTTTTGTGTATTTTGTTCTTTACAGTGTCTGTTAATAATATGCAAGGTATGCAAATATTAATTGTATGTGAACTGAAATAAGAGTAGCAACCATGTTATTTTGAATCTAGTTATGTGATGCTATGTAACAGTGCATTGCTACAAGGATTTGTGTGACATCACTGAGAAACTAATGTTTCCACAACTTCCTTCATGAAGTGTGGCAATGTTTACTGTAAGTGCTTAGGCTTTAGTCTGCAAAGGTGTGGATCAAGTATATATAAATATTATAGATATTTGATAAATATAAATGATTTCTTGAGCAGGCCTCAAAGAGTGCTATTTTCTACAGTTTTCTGTAATATTTTAGAAACTCTGTGAGAGCATCCATGATAAATTTCTGTCTCAGCATATCTTAGCATAGGAAATTTTTGCAAGTTTTGCTGACACATTAAAAAATCACGAACATGTCATATCATAGGAAATCTTTATTATTATACAGACAGTTTTAAATCACAACATAGTTATTTGGAGTGGGTGCAGCAAATTGTACATAGTTGCAGACAATCGTATCTGTTGTAAATAAGTACACATCAGTCACAAGGTAGTTATTCCTGTGGTCATCATTTTAAGAGGTTCATTAAGACTATGGCAGAAAATTCTTTATAAAATAGTAGCACAGCATTGTGTAGAAAATTATAAAAAAAATTGTAAACATAATTGAAATTGGTTAAATTTTGCCATTCCATACCTGAATCCTATCTGAACCACCATTTCCTGTTCTGTTTCATCTACATAGGTATCACTGGTCCTGCTGTTTGAAGCTTCTTGCAGATATAGAGTTGATGTAAGCTGGGTACCAGTCTACTTAGATGTTAACTGTCACACAACCTTAGTGTAAATTTGATGACATAGTTATCAATGAGTTTGTCATTGTGTTGTTATATTATAACCTGTCTGAAAGACCACCTGTTTAAATTGACCACCTGTCTATGACAACCACCCTATGGCAAAACAAAAGCATCCACATCTGTTATATATGTCTTATCTTATAAGACCACCTGCAAATTAAGAACACTTTTGGTCAGTCCCATTATTTGCATTTTTAAGGTGTGTACAGGAGGATTTATTCAGTGGTGTATACACAGATAAAGAGGCTTTATTAAAATATTGTGAGTATTATGATGCAAAAGTTTTAGGGCTCATTCACAAGGTGGTATATAGAGGTGTAGCTCAGGGAATTATGTATAAACTGCTGTTCCATTGTGAATGGGGTATATTATAATCAGTTTAATTTGTGTTTATAGGCAACTGCAGGCTCTATAAAGTCAGCAGCATGTGTTTCACAGTGTCATATTGTATCGATAATGTACTACCACTGTGACACAGTTCTATTAAAGCCAGTACAATAGTAGTTTACACCAGTATTAATCTAATACAAGGTCACTTCATACAACTCCTTATTTTAAATAAATGTTTTCAATTCGGCACCTTGTTCTAGGACTCATCTTCAGCTAACTAAAATGCATGTAACAATGGCGCCCATTCAGACTTGGAACATTCAGACATACCTGACACAATAATTGATAGTCATACCTGCCACAATAATGGAACTTCCATTTCAGCGTCTCCTAATCTTAAATCTAGCATGACGCGTATGTGGCATTGTAAGATGTGTTAACAGACCTTCCACTGGCCAGTGAAACCCTTTTTCATTTGAAATAAATGCAAATAATTGTTCTTTTCCCTGAGAGTGTTAAATTAAAATTATTTAGCTTGAGTCTTCTGAATCAGACTGAATGTGTATCTAGGCATTTTTTTAAATGCCTTTTAAGATGGATTGTATTTTTTACAGCGTCAATCCATTTGTTAACTTACAGTGGTTCCATGATAACTTATCAGTTATTTGAGGAATTCCCACAAAACGTCAGTATAACTATTACCCATTGATTATCTCCCCTGAGTAGGTCACCAGGCTTCTTCATCATGTCAGCAATATAACTGACCAGGAATATGATGAATTTTAATAAAACTCAACAGAAATATTTACCATTGCTAATGTAATGTATCACTGGAGTGTTATTCTCTGCAAAGTCCACTCATATTTAATAGGGTCAAAGGTCACCAGACTTGTGGCACCACAGTGATTTACCAAATTTTTTTTATAGATTTTAATGAAACTCTCAGTAAATATTTACCAGTAGAGTTTCTCAACTGAATTCAATTCTCATAAAAATGTGCACATTTTTGATAGGGTCATTTGTTACAAGACATAAAATGAGTGTTATTTGCACTCTTGCAGTGTCTTGTAGTTATTATGATTATTTCCAGTTAGTTATTACTTTTATTACATAAATTGTCTCTCCTTAATATGAACACTGCCTTAGCAGTTTCACTGTTGTACTGTATTCATGTCCTAACAGTGTATTCACATTTATTGTATAGGTGCCCCATGGGCACGCAAACCTCAGGATTTGGCAGTTAGGCTTTTCTGTTTACTTGCCATGGGCAAGTAATATGAAATCTCTGCTGCAAACTCTGGAATGAAACTGGACCTGTTTGAAACTGTATTTGTCCTCAGAGAGTGTGTCACAGAACATCGGAGACTTCATATTGTGTGTGTTCAAAACGTACCTGAGTCCAAACGCTACCCATAAGTTTACAAATTGAACAGCCAACCACAAGGCACAAGTGGACATTAAACAGATTCCCAATTTATTGTTAAATTAATGTCAAACTCAAATAAAAATAAGGCTAAATCATAGTCGACACAAATATGCTGCCCCCATCACTCACATTGTTTGTGACAATGGCTATGCTGCCAATTTTACACCAGTGTCTGATACCTCATGTTTGTCTTATACATGCTCTGCATAAGCCTGGCAACCACACAACCTGACACTGGTGTTTTCTAATTAAACACACTCCATTCTTTGCAGCTGGTGTTTTAATGGAATGTTTCCAAAAGATTTTCTTGCTCTTGTGTGACATACCAGACTAGGACTCATAACAACTATGCATTATCTCAGGGTAATACACATATCTCAATACTTCATTCACATACTTTTCATGATACTCAAATCAGATTTAATTCAAAACAATCAGCCTATGAGCCACTTTTTCTGTTTTTTTTGCCCAAGCAATCAGCAAGTGAAACTTTGGTTTTCAGGTTCCTGCCTAAACAATCCGCCAATGTAACTTTGTTTTTCTGGTTTCTGCCAAAACAAAAAGCCAGTGAGACTTAGTTTTCTGGTTTCTTACAATAACATGAGGCTATATATGGCTCATTTGGGATTGAGAAATCATTGATGAAATTCTTGCATCACTTTACATTTGATATGACCAAATTTCATCAATGTATTGATACACAGACATTTGACAGTACTGACCCTATTTGACCTGGTAAACCTGTGTATCATTATGGCCTTTTAATAGATGCATGTGATTTTCTTGGAAGTCATAGATGAATGTAGACCAGCTTCAGCTTCTTTCAGTTGTAATGGTGAGAGCCAGCTTTTCAGAAGGAAACATACTGAAAGCCAGCAATTCACCTTTTCTCAGCTTGAGACAGGTGGTGCAATTTTACTCTCTTGCTGCCTCATACTAGATGCAGTTTAGGATCAGGCAGGCTGTTGCCATCCACTGGTTAGTTTCTTGGGTACATCCATGAGCTGTAGCTAAATAAACTAGTTTGACTTTTTTATTCTTGTTTAAATACCCTTCATCTACCAAAGCTAATTTTAATATCGTTTATTCTTCCCACAACATCCTGATGTTTAAGTTTCTAAAAAGATTCCCACTTCGAGAAAGGACAGACTGTTTTTGGTATTGAGTCAGAATTGTCTGGGATTGGTTTCCCCAGCTATAGTCATGATTCTTTATTGATTTCTTCTGTGCCAGTGTTTGATGTAAAAATGAGCAGATTATTTATGTCATGAACAAAAAAATACCATTTTGGATGACTGTGTACACAGAATTATCAGTGATCTTGGCAAAACAGGAATTAAGGCAAGGAAAACATCACCTGTTGTGAAAACTAACAAAAACACTACACTTGACCTCAGTCACTGCCCTGCAGTAGGGTTCAGTGAACATCATGCTGTACAAGCAGTTCACCAGCCTTTGAAGCCAGCCAAGGTATTGTTGATCATTATCTGCCAATCCATAGACGGGGAGCATTTTTTTGTATTGCAGATTTAAAATAGCACCTCCACTATTGATTGCAAGTGTATGATTTTTACAAGTCTCTTTTTAATCATTGTATCCAGGTTTGTAGCTGTCCTAACGTACAAGAAGAAATCATTAATAGGCACTGAACCCATGTAAAACACACCATGCTGTTACATAGTATCAACAAATGGAGATTGGGTTACATCACATGCAATTAAAAGAAATGACACAAGAGTCAGCTAAGGTCTTTTTGTACTGTTCCCATGTCTCCAGATCATAGATTCACCATGATGTTCCATTTTAAACAAGGAATTTATATAAAATAACTGTTGTTTGTCATAATACCATGGTCCCAGAAAATATAGGAAAAATCAAGCTATGGTTCCTGATAATGACCTCAAGCTTTTCATACAAGCTGAAAGGATGGCATATATATAATTTATATTTGTAAATCCTATAGTGTATAAGTTAGTCAACTGAAATGAGCAAAAAACATATCAAGGGATCTTTTAATTTGTATCATCAATGTCATTAAAGGGGACCCTACTAGAGGTAGGAATTGGTTTTAAAATCATAAAACCTGAAAGATCCATGGGGACATCATATCTACCTGTCCTAATTGTATAAAGGTTGTAAAACAGCCGAATAATGCATGGTCTAAAATGCCTGTTTTGTCCTACATGGCTTGTTGTTGTTTTCCAAAGCACATACAACCCAGTTTGAAAATTATGAAATTGCTGTACAAAATGGCAAAGTTTATGGTAAATGGCGATAATCCTGTCTTACACCTGGTTCAACTTTTAGCAAACAGGTTTCAAAATCACAACAAATATGTCAGATCCACGATTTTCTTGCAGAGCTAATTAAATTAAAACACTTTGATAGGTATGTCTAATTCTCACTACAAGTCGAGAATGATCTTTTGTAGCTTTTTAAAAGGTTTTGCAGTTTTAAAGAGTCTGTATAAAGTATTGCATGTAGAGAACTTTGTATAATAAAAAATAGATCTATAGCTTTTCAAGTGAAGGGTGGTGAACCATGTTTAAAGAACACACAGTGTTCTAGGAGAGTAAACAGAGGTGTTTATACGTGCTGATTTTGAAGGACAGACATGAATCCAATCGCAGGGCTTTTCACTACAGGTGCAAGAGCACTGTTTGCCTGTGTAGGGTGTTGGTAGCTCTGTGTACAGAAGAATCAAGTATATTTATAAATCAAGCATTATACCTTACCTGCCTGCATGAACACAAACCAAGTGCAGACATGCTTTTTATGGCATGTAAACCCCGAGAAAAGGAGCAGTTATCAAGATACTGTTGTATGAATAGGCCTACTCCTAGCAGGTATTCAGAATGTCAGACTCAGTACATGATCAATATCAGTGCCTTGTTGTTTGGTTCTTTAAGAAGAATTTTGTGACTTGTTGTCACCAAAAAGAAATCTTTCTTTGAGCCTCACTACAGGATTAATAATGGAATTATGAAAAATCTTATGCTTGTATTTGATGACTAGGTTGACTCCTTGGTCAATGGTTCATGGTGATTAATCCTAAGTAGTATGATGGAGTGCTTTTTGGCAAATTTTGATCTGAAAATGATAATGAATTTTTAAAGCTTAATTAGAAGTAAAATGACAATTATATGGTTATACTCAGAAAGGTTTGGTGGTTACCTTGCTCAATAAGTAAGTACTATTTTTTTTTTATTAAGCAAAAATACATACATACAATACATACACATTACATACAACACATTAACAACAAAATAATGTTATACTATAAACTGTACAGCAGAAAATTACTGTCATCTCTCATATAGATAATTCCGTTGTTTTCTATCACTACAGCTAGACAAGACCTGTCCAACCAATCATTTATACAAATTGTTACAAAGACAAATTGATCAGGGGAAACTACTGAGCTGATCCGGGATTCGAACCTATAACGGTGGCGCACAACTCTGGCGTACCAACCGCTTAAGCAAGCTTCACTAGTGAGACAGTTCGGACCGCTTTTATGTCACCCCGTAACACATCCCCTCTTAATAGCGTTCTGCTATCAGAACAAGACTAATCATCCCAGGAGTAATACTTTGGTGAACTTATTCCCTGGGCCACAAAGTTTTACCGTTACGTCAAACAAGCCCCCATTTTGTTACAAAGACAAATTGATCAGGAGAAAATACTGGGCCGATCCGGGATTCGAACCCATAATGGTGGCGCACAAGTCTGGCATACCAACCGCTTCGCTAGCAAAGCAAACTTCACTAGCAAGACAGTTAGGTCCACTTTTATGTCACCCTGTAACAAAATTAAGAAAGATAATTGTATCCGCCAAAACAGAGATTTGGAGATACTATGTTTTCAGCTCACTGCCGCCGCCACCGCCTCCGCCTCCTCCGCTGTGTAGGTCTCCAGAGAACTCCTCCGTAACCACTGGGTGGAATTTTACGAAACCCCGGGATTATGTTCGGGTCACATGTGAACTGCTGCGCCACGATTTTGTTTTGACCTCTGACCTTTCCTCTCTCTGGTACGTCCATCTGTGCATCTGTTTTGACACATTAACCCACATATCTCGGGAACTGTTTGACCGATCCGGAAAAAAATTTTTGCACAAATGTAGCCATTGGAAAGCTTTATAACATACATAAAAATGGTGGTGCCACCTGCAACCATTTTTGCACAGCGTCCATTTGTTCATCTGCCTTGGGATAAAATCACTCATATCTCTGCATTGGTTGGACTTATCCACCTGAAATTGTGCATCTGTATAATCCTGGATGTCCAGCTTTCTTGATTTAATGACAGGTGGCATATGATAAAGAGCTATGTGAGATCTATACACTTGCAAAATTTTGGCCCAATGGCTCTTTATCATACGCAAAACTGGTGGCGCCACCTGCAACCATTTTTGCACAGCGTCCATCTGTTTGTCTGCTGTGTGATAAAATCATTCATATCTCTGCATTGGTTTGACTTATCTGCCTAAAATTTTGCAGGTTTATACATCTTGGATAGCTTTCTGGAATTTTTGGCAGGTGGCACCACCTACATTTATGTTTATGCTGCAGACATCCATTTTACCGATTGGGCCAAAATTTTGCATGTGCATAGATCTCACATAGCTCTTTATCATACGCAAAACTGGTGGCGCCACCTGCAACCACTTTTTCACAGCATCCATCTGTGTGTTTGCCATGGGATAAAATTTGTATTTTTTGCATTTGTATACAATTTTGATAGCTTTCTGGATTTTGTGGTAGGTTGCACAACCTACATACACATTTCGGCTGCAGACATCCATGCTAATATGCAACACACCTAACTCTATTTCCCCTTGTTACTCAATCCATGCCTCCCTCCACTGTGAAGATGAGTGCATCAGTTGATGTCGGTTTCTTTTGTCTACACTGACTTATAAATATAAATCTTTTAACACACAAAATAACACTGCCTATCAAACCAGTATAGTTACCCAATGTAACACTTTCTGCATTAAAGGTAAAAGTTGGTGATATATTATCACATCTGGTCAACAGTTATGTATTTCATCTCATAGTGCCTTTGAAAAAATACACGACCAAAAATGGTGTATGTAACTTTCTCTTTCTATTCTACAGAAAGTGCACTTAGAATCAGCTACTATTCCCATTTTTGACAGCCTATCATTTAAATACAATGTTCTTTGCAATATCTGATATTGAAACATTCTTAACTTTACTGAATTTGTAGTTTTCCTAAGCTTCATGTACACTTCCTGAGCTGTCTGTATTGTCAATATTTAACTCATACGCCCACTTTTTTATTGATTTTGATGGAGTTGTAGAAACCTTTTCTATGAGCTATCCATACACCTATTTTGATACTGTTTTCATCCCAGTGAAGAATCTATTTTGTATATTACATGATCATCATTATCTTCCTGGTTTACTTGTATGGTTTTCTTCCATTCTGTAGGTATACAATTGATTAATCCTTGATATAATAAGTAGTTTATCTGTATATTGGTTTTTGAACAAAATTCATTATAATTTAAAAACCTGGTTTTGCCTCCATCGTTACATAATATGTCTTTTATACACCTGATCCCTGAAGAATGTAGCTTCTGTATTCACCTAATTTTTGTATTTATCCAACAATAGCTGATTGAGGATTTCTGTTTTACCTGTTCCTATGTGATAATGAAATTTGCACCATTCCTGAAAAAAATCTTTCCAGAAAGGGTTTTTAATGGACACACAGTTTTCTGCATCCTTAAAGTCAAAGTTACATTTAAAAATGTCTGCTGAGCTATAGTCATGGTCCATTGTCCGTCGTCCGTCTGTCTGTCCGTCCGTCCGTCCGTCTGTCCGTCTGGATGTCCGTCCGTAAGACTGGCACGTTTCGACACCGTTGGACCTACGAATCTGAATTTCGGCATACAGTTAGATGTCCCCATAATCTCCTACCATGCCAAAAATTGGGTCAATAGGACTTCGTTCCTTCGAGATATTAAGGAAAAACCTCAATTTTTTATTAGAAATCTATTTTCACACTTCAGGAGTGCCTAATATCAAAACCACTCACCTGGTTTTCTTCATATTTACCATAAATATTCCTCTATATAGTTCCTATGTTCATGCTAAATATTAAGTCAGTATTATATTATTTAAAAAAGTTATGGGCCCAAACATAATGGACTTTGTAAAAAAATCAGGAAGATATTTGGTCACTTAAGACCAAAAGTGTTAAAGGTAGGGACTTTTTTCCAGTAATACAACTTTAATTAATCAAAATTTAATTGTATACCAAAAATTAGATCAAAATCTGTTAAATTTTTTTAAATATTGGCAAAAATATAAAATTTGTACCTTAAATTTTGCCCAACTTTGGCCATGGCACTTTTTTTCCTGTTAGTACTGTGGATTTAATTTTCACACCATGTATACATAAGGATTTAATCTGTTAAAATCTGAAATTTGAAAATAAAAGCTGCAAAATTAGGCTAGTTATTGAATTTTTTATGGAGGCTCTTGTTGTATTCCCTTACATTGTCAAGCAGTCCACTTTGATGACTGTAGGTCATTCAGTGCACATCTCTATGCTCCCCAGGCTGTTGACATAATTTTAGATGTCCCCAAAATCTCCTACCTTACCGAAAATTGAGTCATTAGGACTTTGTTCCTTCGAGATATTAAGGAAAAAAAACTCCGTTTTCTATAAAAAAAAAGCCATTGTTACACTTCAAGGCTGCCTAATATCGAAACCACTGATCTGTTTTTGATCGTATTTAGTATTCACATTCTTTTATACATTTTCTGTGAACATACCAAAAATTAGGTCTGTATTTGGTATTATTTTGAAGTTATGGGCCAAAACATAATGCAATTTTTTAAAAAATCAGGAAATATATTTACTTACCTAACATGAGAATTGCTGAACCTAGAGACTTTTTTTCAGGAATATAATTTTATTTAATTAAGATTCAATTGTTTACCCAAAATTAGATCTGAATTTTGCAAATTTTTCAAGTTATTAGCATAAATAAAAAATCAATACCTTAAATTTTGTCCAACTTTGGCACTGTTGATTTAATTTTCCCAGCATATATGCATAAGGATTTAATCTTTTAAAATCTGAACTTTCAAAAGAAATTGATTGGAATGAATAGCTTTTATTCATGTTTCATACACCATGTCAAGTGTTGTTTACATCTAGCCCACCTAGTAGTACAGCCTTCACTTGCATTATGTAACCCACCCCAGGCAGCATACCTTGGCCCAGCTTGGCCACTACTAGCAGGCTTCCCCTCTGCCCTGCACTCATCCCCCTAGCTGGTGCCTAAACTAGATGAATGTTATAATTTTTCTGTATTTTATTTTATTCTTGGACATGCTACATTTTAGATTTTGTATTGAACCACCAGGGTTACAATGATTAAAGTGTACATTTAATTGTGTCCACAAAGTGGTGTATTGCTGTGAAAGTGTGGATGTTCATGAGATAAGTAATTCCTTACTTCAGAAGAGTAAAAACTTCACCAGGTGTGAAATTGACTATTAATTCCAGTAATTAATTAAAACTGGGATAGTAATTAGCACAATGATATTGTTTGTCCCTCATTCAACCAACAGTGTGTATACTTTATTTGAAAAGATGTTTTATTTTATCAAATTTACTTTTATTTTATTTTGGTGAATAAAATTAAGCATGTCCTGAAAACTCCAATGTGCAAAACTTTTTAATAGTGATTCAAGGAATATTCTTGTAGATGCCATGTTGTGGCATTATTTTCTTTTAAAATCAGTTTAAACATTAATGATTTAAAAATAATAAAATATATGTGTATGCATAATATGACCCAATGTTTTTTACTCTGTATATATAATGATTGCAACTTTTGCAACAATTCTAATATTTAAACTTATATTTTCAGGTTTTTTAATTAAAAATTTATAAACCTGTAAATAAAAAAAATGAGTCAAATAAATACTTCTTAATGGAAGAAGTGGATCTAATTAAAAAAAATAGGATTATATATAAACTTAAATGCATTATTCTCTTGAAAGTGAAATAAAGGTATTAGTCCATTCTGTCCACTTGCCTGTCCATCTGTAAATTTTCGTATGCAACACAGTATCTCAAAACTTTTACTGTTTTTCTTCATGACAGTCTTGTCAGAGTATTAGTTTGCAATCATATATTTAGAACTTTACTATAACCAAGTAGGAGGGCCCCTTTCCTCTTAGCTTTTCATATTCTTATATAAATGAAAAACATTACAATAGAATATTTCTACATCCGCCTTCGTGCTGCCCTCACTTTTCCCTTCTCCGAACCCCATCCCAAAGTCAGCCTCAGTAAGCAAGAACAAGATGAATCAGATATATTCATACTTTAATATTTTGTATAACTATTCGTCCATAGGTACCTATGTACATGCCAGAAATAATGTCAATATTGTGTAATATGTAGACATAGTGGGCATCACAATAATGTACCTTGTCAAGACTAAAGAGATATTGTGTCATACAGTCAGATATTCATAAATCACTTCATCAGCATAGTTAATCATAACATCATATCTGTCAAATTGAACGCTTGCAGACTACCATACACTTTAGATCCTTCAACAAATAGCCTTATCATCATTCTACTACTGCTTATTACTGCTGTCATTGCATTCATATTTGCTCAAATATGTCACAATTTTCAACCCCTCCTAAATAAATAAAAAATAAACCACTTTATTTGACTCTATTAATCCATCAGTCAGGTAATTTCATTTATCATTTACTCACATATTACATTACATTCCTTTATAATAGCCCAACATGTACATGATATTCATAAGCTTTATCGACTTGATATAGTATCACAGTGGAGAAACATTTATAGTCCAATCACGATCAGCTGAGCGCCGTGACCCATGGGTCCCTTGTTTGCTAATAGTTCTGAACAGAGTATGAATAAATATGGTGGCAAAGGGCACCCTTGTTTGACACCTCTTGATGGCATAAAGAACTGGGAACACCATCCATTATTAATTACACGTGTTTGAATCTTTGTATAATGTTTTCACCCATTTCATAATGTTTTCGCTGAAATTGAAGTATTCTAATGTTTTCCATATAAAAGATTCTAAGCAGTCAAAAGCTTTTTCATAATCGATACTCATTAAATATCCTTCCAAATCTTGCTTAAATACTCTATTTTATGTGAAAATGGTTTTATGGGTTGTATATTTAAAGGTACATAATGATTGCAATAATGTGTTTGTTATTGCTGGTTAATAGTTTACTTTAGCTGTATACAAAAGTTTTCAAGAAAACTGTTGCAGGACACATGGTGACTATCTCCAATCCTTATATTTTATACATTGTTGTGGTCTGTGTGAGAGTAAACACAGTCCATGTGTGTCTGTTTACCAAAACAAGACTGCAAACCAGAGATCCTATCATGTGCAAGGTTGTTGACTCCCAGTAATGGAGAAGAAACATGAAAGAAGAAACACTGGTTTGAAGCTTTATGAATCATAATCTGTAAAGTTGCATTGTGAAGCCACCAGGGGATGTACATATATATTAATGAACTGTATGTGATTCAAGTTAAAAAAAAGTTCTTTTAACACCTTTGTGAGGGAGATATGAGCTTGTTTATCTACAAGCTGTCAGTAAATGCAGAACGTGCCTATGTTGACAAACAGAAAATCAATGTAACGTAAGGTGGTTGGTGGTATATATATGTGTTGAAGCTGAAATGTGACTAGTTGAAAAACTCCATTTGCAAAACTCTGGTGAGTCTGACTCTGATTTCCTAGTTAAATGTGTTTGGATTATTTTGGCTGGCCCTCCACATGTTATAAACATGTGAAAATAAACAAAATTAGCAGCCTGTGTGCTTTGGGAATTTGGTGTTTTGACCTATTTTAAATAAAAGATTAAGGGATTATCTTTAGTTAAAATATGTCAGATATAGGAAAAGGCCCCTTTAAGGAAGTAAATATCTAGAGTAAGTGCCTGTTTGTCTTGTTGTGATATAGGGTACAGGCAGGTACATGTCTCTTACTTGGAAGAGGATGTAAATTAGCCTGTAAGTGTAACAGTGGAGCCATTTATACTGAGTAAAAACAAATACTATCCTACTTGTACACTCAGTTCAAGAGTTCAGCATACATCAGAAAGGGACAGTGTGAATAATCACCTCACTTCCTCACCTTGAGACAAACACATAAATACACAAATGTTAGATGAATCAGATCATTATGGTCTAACTGTGTAATGAGAGGTCATATATAATAAAGTGCATAGGATCTAAGACCACTGAGTGCATACTTCTGCCAAGGTTGTATATTTAGGCCCTTGTGAAAAGTAGTCCCATGAAATATTGTTCTAAACAAGCCACTAATGCTGGCTGGTTTGCAGAGTTCCATTGCAGTTCCTACTAATTGAGGAAGGAAAGTACTTTTTTTATTCATATTTATGTACTGTTAAAAGAACAAACTAAAAGGGAGACAGGGAAATAACAACAATTGAAAATTTTCAAGAGGTCCCTAAATTCATAATCCCACACCATAATTTGGTCTTCCCAACATTAGATGTACATCTAGTAATTTTGAATTTATTTTAAATTGATGATCTTTAAAGTGGTTGTTTATTGGAAATCACCAGTGGCAGCAATTTAAAATGATATAAAAAAACAAATATGGTAAAGATTGGAGCTTTGACCTGAATTGTTAAATAGTAAATTATATCTGTACAGCTGTGCCTATGATTGGCCAGTGTTCTGTTAAAGGACCCAGTCCTCTCTCATAAAGCATAGATTGAAAGTAGGGTATCGAAAGTGAAACTACTGGTATTTCTGAGTGATTACCAGGTCAAATACAGGTACGAGTGCAATTACATTCAAATGTTAACGGTTAATTTGTTTCCCCTCTGGGCTGGAGCAGTGTTAATTGTAGCCACACAGAACCTACGTAGTATCTATATTTAGTTTGCAAGTCCTAAAAGACTAGCAGAATTATAGGAAAGCCATAGCGATCAGGACTCAGTACAAATTATGATATCAGAATACCCAAGTAAAGCTCATGTTGATCAATGTATAGATTTACCATGTGTTCTTAAAAGGTTGATGTTGATTAGTGGATTAACACACACTTTGTATAAGTGTTAAATGTTCATATTACTTTCACTTGGCTGGGTGCTCATTATCCGTTGCTGCATGGCCCAGAGATGAATATAGTGTAAAGTTCTTTATGTCTGTTAGTTAACTTACACAGGACATGATGTCTGAAAGATTAACACCCAGATACACGTGTAAGTAACATGGCAAGTGTATTATACATGCAATTCCTCACCTGATTTAGTTCTGGTCATACAAGTTTTTTGTCGATTAAAAAAAAGTTAAGTTTTTACTTTCACTTTCTGTTTGTGACACTAAACCGAAAAATCTTTACTCAGGTCAACTTATCAAAACATGGAAGGCTATTCTTTCTCTTTTTAGATTTTTTATGTAACTTCTAAACTGGTAGCTATACACATATATATATAGTGTGATGTTATAGTCAAGCCAAAGAAAGTATACGCTCTTTGAGCAGCTACAGGTTGCTGCGGTCAAGACCTCAGCCCTGTGCGCTCCTTAAGCACTTTCTCCAAGCCAACAGTCGCAATGCCACACCAAGCCAAGCAGAGCACCACAAAGGCCGCCACCGTCCATCCCAAGTTGGTGATCTTTCAGGAAAGCTACAGCATCCACAGCCACAAAGCCAGAAGCAACCTACATTCCCTCTACCTATCCCAGCAGCGGAGACCCAGTCATGTCATTCGAGAGCC
This sequence comes from Sipunculus nudus, assembly GCA_026874595.1. Lineage (NCBI taxonomy): Eukaryota > Metazoa > Annelida > Sipuncula > Golfingiida > Sipunculidae > Sipunculus > Sipunculus nudus. The sequence goes on along the minus strand of CM049306.1, from coordinate 43,649,800 downwards.
GAACTCGATCTTGTGAACAACAGTGTTTCGAGACGCAATGCCCTTATACTTGCGGTTTCGGCCATTGGACCGTATAACCATTTTCCCAGTTATGCAAGCAATTTTTTTGTCATCAGCAAGTGATGTTATAGTGTACTGGAAAACTTCTTTTGTAATTTTATTGTATTAATTGCTCACAATAAAACATTAATTAAATCCCTATTCCTATCCCTATTTCAAGGTGTGGTCCCAGTGGCCACAAGTCTGGCCTTACTGGCCAATCAGAGGACTGCTGACAAAGATCAGAGCTAATTGCACTGGATGCCCAGGCTGGGCCCTGGACCAGTGGACACAGTTTTGTTGCTCAAATCTGGGTACATATTCCCTGTTATTATCTCTCATTTATTCCCCAATAACTTTGGTTTTAATCAACATATTAAAAAAATTTCAAAATGGATTAAATACCTTATGCAAAGAGTTATCTTCTCGTACTAAAATTTTATTTTTTATAACTTTGTATTTTTTTATAGATATACCCATCTTTTATATAACTTTTAAACTGGTAGCTATATATATATATATATATATTGAGATATTATCGTGTACTGGAAAACTTCTATCTGTTAGTCAGATGCAATTGTATGAAAAATTGGCGAAAAAGTGCAGACTCCCATGCCTGAGTCAGTATCATGAATTCCTTATGCACACATTGGTTGTGGTGTTGCTAAGGTGATGGCACCGATATCATCCAGTTAGGCATGGGAAGAATCAATCAATAAATAAATAAGGACACCCGCACATGTTATGTGTGAAAATATTGTCGAAATACTTAAGTTAGGACAGTTCTTTTCTAGAAAATGGCCCAGTGAGGTGAAGGCTTAATTTAACTGCATATCGATACTTTAAATAAAATATTAAAGTTGATCTTTATTTATAGGATTTGGAGTTATAGTTCTGAGATACATTGATTTATTAGCTTACATTAATGTACAAGAGGGGTCGGGTGTGATTTTGTTGTTGATTTTGACAGAGCAGGCTCTTATGTAAAAAGGTTTGAGGTATCCATGAGTCAAAATGTTCTGATATATGCTGCAGGCCTCATGGTGCATAAGTCCTGTATCAGTCATTCAGAACATCATGACCTGTGATGATACAATTAATGATTCAGTGAGTAATCATTGATTGAATAATTAAAGATGGTTGAAGCAGCCTTGGATGATGATTGCATGGCTAAAGAAGTGGTTATTAAGAACGATGTATTTTGATATGAACTCACCAAGGACAAGGATCATTAATTGAGGTCACCCTGCTATTGAACATGATATTCCACATGTATCTTTGGGGGGGGGGGGGGGGGGGTCATGTCCAGGCTTTTAAGCCTGCCCCCCACTGGCAGTTTTCCTGCAATTTTTATGTGTGACCAGACAGACAGTGTGCAGTTGCCTGCGACTGCTTGTGACTGCCATTCAGTGATCATTGCAGACTTCACAGTTTCCTGGGTTGTTTATTCAATTTGGAGATGATTAACTTGTGTAACTACAAATATGAATAATAAAAACTATAACAATAGCAGCCACAACTGACCAGAATAGCCCAGTTCCACACTTATGACTTCACATGCCCATATTTTCTGGTTTTGGTGGTGGTATTTTGACTGGTTGTACGGACAAAGTGTTTTAATTCTCACATCGCCATCAATTCCTTTTGCTTTTCAAGGGACCAGAAAAGGTGTTTTGGGCCGACACTAGGTTTCACAAGTCCAAGCTCAGTCTGCGACTAGTCACTGATTGGTCGCTGACTCTGTCACCTGTCCAAAATAACCCAAACCAACTGGATGATGTTCAGCTGCAAATTGTAGCACAAGCAATCATAGTTGATCGCAACAGTCGCAGTGAATCTCAGGTTTTCTGATTTGCCCAAAACCTTGTGATCCTGTATGTTTGTGGTCCCACTTGTGATTCAGATGCAAAAATACTAATTGATGACCAGTTGCAGAAAAATCGCCAGTGGGCATCAGGCTGTTAGGGGTTAACACAGCAAGATGGTCAAACTAGAGGGTAATCGATAGAGCACATACCTTGGACAAGACAAAACTACTTTACTGTATCTACCACTTTACTAATGTGGATCCATACCCAGGCTGGGTCTCCACCCTCCATAGGTTTCATGAAATCATCTCAGTTGTTCATTACTCATGATCCTGCACAGAAAAACAAAAACAAAAAAAAAAAAAACAGGGTGCAAACATGACCTCCTTGGTTGTGGTAAATATAACTTAGGAGAACAGTTACAAAGAACAGTTAAAACTCTTCCATATATAAAGCTGTCTCAAATTTGTTTGGTATATTTTTTTTGTAATTTAAGACTTGTGGTTTTATTTCATCAACTAGATGAACTCTTCAGGAAAGTTTCGATTTCTAAAATATATCAAAATGCTTAATTAAATACCTTTAATCAGGGTGGCAAATTTAATTTTGAAAATACAAGCCAGCATAACCCGGGGCTTACGATTTTTATAGTCCGGCTAGCCTGTGCTAGACAAATTTTATTTTTCACATTATGTGCCACATTTTCACTAAAGGATTTAAACTCTTTTAAGTTGCAGTGTGGTTTATTTTTTTCAAAAGAGGAAATAAACATAAGCTTGAATGCAAATATCTGATCAACCAAAGCACCTTAATATAATACAGTGAAACCTCATTATGTCGAAATCGAAGGGACCCTGAGAAAACTTCGACATATCCGAGGTTCGTCACAAAAGGGTTTTATTTGGTATTAATTTATCTAGAGTTGTCCAGAATATTGAGTCTGTAACTTCGACATAAGCAGGGTATTCGACTTAAGAGAGTTCGACACAACGAAGTTTCACTGTATATTCCCATTTAAACCCGGCTTTAGGAGGGGGATTTTCATGGTAGGGGTAGATTTCTACAAATCCAATCCAGTACACATGCTTAAGCCCAAAATGCATACCCTAGACCTATGGGTCTACCAAACTGAACCGTTCCGACCTGATTCCACCACAGGTGATTTCTAAATCCTTGTATTTACTGTGTTAAAATAAGCCATGCTCACACATCCATGAAAGACTAGGCTGGCTTGTGTAAACTGTCATGTAGATCTGGTATTACGGGAACATGACTTCTCATATACACTCACCTTCTTACAAGTAGATTAAGGGTCTGGTTTGATCATCCCTGCAGGCTTGATCATTTTGTTAAACATCACCTGGACTGTTTATATACACCCTTTGTCACATGCAAATTTGTTTTCCTGGACCACAGCTTACTCTGTTATTTTGTTCATATCACATGTTCATGTACTACACGTTACAGAACTATAATATTTATAGTGTATGGTATTTGAAGTAATGAAGGCCCTGGGTGCTCTCAAATTTTTTTGTTTAAATTGTACCCCAAAAAACACCCTTTCTGTGCTGTGCTAGGCTCAGATGTTACCTCTTTTCAGCTCAGCTGACTATAAGTCATCTGAGCTATAGTCGTGGTCCAATGTCCGTCGTCCGGCCGTCAGTCCGGCTGTCCGTCGGTTAACAGGGCACGTTTTAAACCGTTGGACCAATGAATGTAAAATTTTGCATACAGTTTAATGTCCCCAAAATCTCCTACCATACCAAAAATTGGGTCACTACGGCTTCGTTCCTTTGAAATATAAAGGAAAAACCTGTTTTCCATAAAAAACCATTGTAACATTTCACGGCTGCCTAATATCAAAACCACCAATCTTTTTTTTAATCATAATTAGTATTCATATTCTCCCATATATTTTCTTTGATCATTCCAAAAATTAAGTCAGTATTGTACATTGTTTTGAAGTTATGGGCCCAAATATAATGCAGTTTTTTAAGATTCAGGAAATATATTTACTCACTTAACTTGAGAATTGCTGAAGCTGGAGACTTTTTTTTCAGGGATAAAACTTAATTTAATCAAGATTCAATTGTTTACCCAAAATTATATCTGAATTTTGCAAATTTTTTAAGTTATTAGCATAAATAAAATATCAATACCTTAAATTTTGTCCATCTTTGGCTACGGCATGTTTTTTCCCTATAAGCATTGTTGATTTAAAGGTTTAATCTTTTAAAATCTGATATTTCAAAGGAATTGATTGAAAAGAGAAGCTTTTACTCAAGTTTTTATACACCATGTCAAGTGTTGTTTACATCAAGTCCACCTAGTGGTACAGCCTTCTCTTGTGTTATGTAACCTACTCCAGGCAGCTTGCCTTGGCTCAGCTTGGCCACTACTAGCAGGCTTCCCCTCCGCCCTTCACTACCCCTCCCCCCCCCCCTCCCCCAGCTGGTGCATAAACTAGATAAATTTTATGATTTTAGCTCAGCTGACTATAAGTCATCTGAGCTATAGTCGTGGTCCATTGTCCGTCGTCCGTCCGTCCATCTGTCTGTCTGTCCGTCCTTAGAAGTGGCACGTTTTGAAACCATAAGACCTAGGAATTCATAATTCAGCACTATGTTAGATGCATCCAAGATCTCCTACCAAGCCAAAAACTGGGTCTTTGTGACTTTGTTCCTTTGAGAAATTAAGGAAAAACCTCAATTTTTTATTAGCTCAGCTGACTATAAGTCATCTGAGCTATAGTCGTGGTCCATTGTCCGTCGTCCGTCCGTCTGTCCGTCCGTCCGTAGATGTGGCACGTTTTGAAACCGTAAGACCTAGGAATCCAAAATTCGGCATAATGTTAGATGTCCCCAAGATCTTCTACCAAGCCGAAAACTGGGTCTTTGCAACTTCGTTCCTCTGAGAAATTAAGGAAAAACCTCAATTTTTTATTAAAAACCTATTTTCACACTTCAGGACTGCCTAATATCAAAACCACTCATCTGTTTTTCCTCATATTTACCATAAATATTCCTCTATATATTTCCTATGTACATACCAGAAATTATGTCTGTATTATTTAATTTAAAAAAGTTATGGGCCCAAACATAATGCATTTTTTAAAAAATCAGGAAAGATATTTGATCACTTAACACAAAAAATGTTAAAGCTATCGACCTTTTTTCCAGTAATATAACTTTAATTAATCAAAATTAAATTGTATACCCAAAATTAGATGAAAATCTTTTAAATTTTCTAAAATATTAAAAAAAAATAAAAAATTGGTACCTTAAATTTAGCCCAACTTTGACCATGGCACGTTTTTTTCCTGTAAGTACTGTGGATTTAATTTTCACAGCATGTTTTTGTTAGCATTTCAACTGTTAACACCAAAAATTTGAAACCAGTTGATCAAAAACTGTAGATTTTAATAAGTTTTCAAGCACCATGTAACATATTGTTTACATCAAGCTAGTGTTATGCAGTTTGCAAGAGCTCAGCTCCCCAGCTTCAGCTCTTAGTTCCTTAAATTCGGCATACAGTTAGATGTCTCAAAAATCCCCTACCATGCCAAGAATTTGGTCACTAGGACTTAATACCTTCAAGATATTAATGAAAAACTTCATTTTTCCATTAAAAACCCATTGTTACACTTCAAGACTGCCTAATATCAAAACCACTGATCTGACTTTAATCATAAATAATATAAATATTTTTCATTCTCTATGCACATACCAGAATGATGTCAGTATTGTGTAATTGTTTTAAGTTAAGGGCCCAAACATAATGCACTTTTGTAAAAAATCAAGAAATATATTTACTCCCTTAACAAGGGCATTGCTGAAGCTAGAGATTTTTTTGTCAGGGATGTAACATTATTTAATCAAGATTCAATTGAATACCCAAAATTAGTTCTGAATTTTTCAAATTTTATAAGTTATAAGTATAAATATAAAATTAGTACCTTAAATTTTGCCCAACTGTGACCATGGCACATTTGTGTCTTGTGAGCACTGTTGATATAATTTTCATATCATGCACACATTCGGATTTCAGCTTTTTAGTTTAGAAAGCTGAAAGAAATTGGCCAAAAATTGTAGCTTTTATTAATGTTTTTATGAGACCCTGTCAGACTTTGGCTCTCTCCAGCCCCTCTTGAGTCACCTGTATGTTGACCTTGTTGACCTTTCATCAAATTATGCACGCTTGAGGCGAGGCATACAGGAATCCAGGCAGCTTATGGCCAGCCACAGTTGATCCAGGTGTCCAACCCAACTCATCTAGTAGTTTTAACCAACAACATAACAATAAACAATAAATTAATAAATTTTTATTGGTTTTTAATAACAAATTAAAGAAAAATAGAAAAGGAATTTGTTAGTTTATAATAACAGTAAATTAACTTGCAGTTACTGATGATATAAGAATCTTGTATCGATGGGTAGAATGTCACATATTCCAAATAACACCATGCAGTCACCTATGGCATTTTTCAGTTCAATTTTAATGATAAAGAAGTAAATCATATTATTCATTTCTAATCATTAGGGATCATATGAAGGAAATTAATGATAGACAAAGATGCAGTTGATAATATTAATCTAGATTCCTACTGTGTCTAGTGTGTACATTGATGTGAAATTAGTCCAAAATGAATTTTGTACAGTTATTTTTTAATATAAATAAAAGCCATAAAACCAGGTACTTATGATCATTATTTAAATGTGTGAATTTTGTATATTCTGGATTCTCAACATCATTGGTTGGTGAAACTGAATAAATACCAGACATGGTGCGAATACTTTGTAATTGTATTTAAATACGAATATGATTATGTACTCCATTATAAAATTTCTTGCATAAAGAATAGGAATTCAGGTAAAAATGAAAGTATATGAATACTCGTGCAAATACTTTCAAAATGTATTCATGAATGCATTCATGAATATATTCTTTAATATTATTTTAATAATCATATCATTTATATTTCATTTAAAAAAATCATATGATTCTCTTATTATTTTTTATAAAAATTATATTTGGGACAATATTTGTAATTTTTTTTAATAAATCGTTAAACTCTTATATTATTTGTTCTGCTTATAAGTTATATGGCCAAGTCAAAATCTGTGTGACAATAGTACTCCATTTGTTAATAAAATAAATGAAATCAATCCTCTTCCCTGTCTCCAAAGGTACTATCAAAATCATACATAAGCTAAACAACAACAACTCATAATACAGCTTATATTTATTACCACACAAAACCAGCATGTGCCTCATTTCTAAATAATATTTTTTTATCATATATAACAGCTGAGCGTCGTGACCCATAGGTCCCTTGTTAAAAACCTATTTTCACACTTCAGGGCCATCTAATATCAAAACCACTCATTTGTTTTTCCTCATATTTACCATAAATATTCCTCTATATAGTTCCTATGTACATGCCAGAAATTAGGTCTGTATTGTATAATTTAAAAAAGTTATGGGCCAAAACATATTGCACTTTGTAAAAAATCAGGAAAAATATTTGGTCACTTAACACAAACAAATGTGAAAGCTAGGATTTTTTTTCAGTAATATAACTTTAATTAATCAAAATTTAATTGTATACCCAAAATTAGATCAGAATCTTTTAATTTTTTTAAAATATTAGCAAAAATATAAAATTGGTACCTTAAATTTTGCCCAAATTTGACCATTGCACGTTTTTTTCTCATAAGTATATTTAATTTACTTTTCACAGCCAGGATACATGTGGATTTAATCTGTTGAATTCTGGAATTTGAAAGTAAAAGCTTTAAAATTATTCTAATTATTGAAGTTTTTCAGATGCTCAAATGTATTTGCATTTTGTATATCCCCATGCAGGCTTACTACAGCCTTGCCTAGGTATCCTTCTTTGTGATGCAGCACTGGCAAAACACCTCTGCTGTAATAAACATACACTTATTCTCATGGGCCCTACCCTAACACCCACCCACCCCCCAGGTCCCCCCCCCCCCCAAGCACCACCACCATCACCAATTATATTGCAATACATGGTTTGTTATTGTCAACTGTATTCCCTTAAATGTAAAGCTGTTTTTGATCCAATGTGCACAACTTTTCTTGAAATGTTAATTCAAGAAGTAATCCAAGAGATGCCACTTTGCTCTGATGTAGCATTTTTAAGAAATAATTTCCTTTTAAATAATTAAACAAAATATAATTTAACCCATCAGTATGCATAATTTGATAATATATGAAACAAATCATGGATAAATAAAGGTGTAATTAAAAATTGTGAATTCTGGAGTGATATTTTCATATATTTATTGCTTTGCCAATTTAAAAAATATTAAAAAAAAAAAGAAATATATCTGTGTGCATAATGTCATGATACCTGACTAAATAAAGTATAAATGTTGATGCAATATAGATTTGTGAATCAATTTAAATATTCAGATATATATGATATATTGTAAATATAAAGTAAAATTTATAAACTTAAAAAAATGACTTAACAAAAGAAAAAATAGGATCTAATGCAAATATTTGTTTATTATTTTCCTGTCTCAGTAGAATGGAAATTAAAGTTATTTGCTTTGTTTTCCATCTCTCTGCTTGTTTTTAAATATATAAAAAATAATTTCATTTAAATTAAATTTTATCCTTTACGTATATGCAGAGGTGCTGTAACTCCCACCAGTCCCTGTAAGCACCATTGAATTTAATTCCGTATTCTGTGTTTATATCCAGAGGTGTTGTAACCCCCCCCCCCCCCAATCCCCAATCATTGAGCCCTTGTTCCTGAGCACTGAGGATAGTAATTTTAAATTTTATTGCAATTAAAAAAATCTATGGTGATGCAGTTATAACTGTCACCTTCAGCTGAGCGCCGTGACCCATGGGTCCCTTGTTTGAGGATTCTGGAGAAACTTTTAGTCACTAATTTTAAGAAAATTTCCTCTCCTAAGCCAATATTTATTGGGACACCCAGCTTAATTTCACACCATCAAAATCATCAAACGAGGTGGCAAAATAACTGTGACCATAAGTACAGCAGAAATTTTTTTAGGAGAGAATGGCTCATCTCTTCCGTTTTTATGAATGATTATATCTCTAAAAAGTTCATGGGGGTGCTCATTACATCAAATACAGTATTCTTTTTATTAAATATAGAAATTCAGATTGTTCAGTCATGTGCATCTCTTCACATTTTTAAAAAAATGCTAACTAAAAACCTTTACATTATGTAAATAAGACTGCTACAAAGAGTTATTTTACAGTAAACTACTTTTTCAGTTTAGAGATTTCATCTGTAGTTTCAGTCTAAATAAAATTATTCTAGTTCATATATTGTATTTTTTAAGTTATGATGTTATAATACCCTCAGAATGCATGTTATTACTATTAGGGCTCAAATTCTGAAATTCTCTTAAAGACTCCATTATACAACCCACCCTAATGGGAGGGAAGCATTTCTGAGCGCTGATACCAAAGCAGCCTTTAAAAAGTAACTTAATCATTGACACACCATTGTGTGCACTAATTACCTTGTCAATAAAATACAGGTAACTTTCACCATCACTACAATCCGTGTCCTTTCATCTTGTCATTATAAGTGAACCACATTGTCAGTGTATTTATCACATCTGCATAGAAGCCATTATTTGAATTCTCCCGTAAAATCAGTGTGCATTATCTGGCTTATGGTGGTGCATACCAGCTTCAATAAATTTACATTAGATTTTGTTTCATTCAATTAAAACATGTTAACAGCCTTTCATATTATTTTTTGGTGTGTTTTTTATCCAAGAGGAATAACTTCATTTACATATACATTATTGTACTAAGGGCTAGTTATCCTCTCTATTTAGAAAATAAGCATTGTTAAAATTAAGGCAGAGAATTGGGAGTAATTTTTTATCAATCATCAACATAAGATAACTGATAAAATATCAGTATTTTTGTGGCAGGAGGTAGAGTCTGTTTAATCTATTTAAATAAACTTACCTGGATGCAGCATACCTTTCATTTAAGAATAATAGAAGACATGGCATGGTTTTCATGATATTGCCAATAAAAAGCTCCATGTTAAGATACTTTGAAATATTTTAAAGACTTACAAAATCTCTGTTGCATGATTGATAATTTTTCTAAAAACATGTTTGTTTCTGTTTGTAAGTTCATGTTTAGTTGTCTTAATAAATTGGCCAGTTATTTCCATACCCAATCTTGTCTTTTCTTTAATGTTTCTACACAATATAGCTTAATTTTGTGCCAAGCCAACATTAATATATTTTCTTAAAAAAACAAGCATCATGCCTGTTGACCCTAGGATATTTCAATCCCTGCATATCAGTCTGTGATATAGCATGACAGTTGTGATTTCCCTGTAAAGTATGTGTATGACTGCCAAGTGGTCAGTACAGTAGGATCATGACTTGGTCCCATACTGAGACACAGACAGAGAGTCTGATTCTAGGGATTTAAACATGGCCTGGCAGATAAAACATGTGCTTATGAATTATTTCTTACCATAGTGTGATACATCCCCTACCTGCATGCCACAATGGTTACAAATGTATTATTAATCCTGTGTCAGGCGATGTTTCTGGAGACTATGGTAGGTCTTTATTTCAGTTATGAATATTGTGTTAAAGTTTAGTATATCACTGAATACAATTAGGTAGGGAAGCAGTGGGGGGGGGGGGGGGGGATGCCACAGTTATATAAAATTTCACACTGAACCTCACTAACAATAGGGGTTGTTTAATTCAGGAGCAACATTGATGATTAGCCCTTGTTTCTTGATAACTTATAGATATAACATATTGATATTTGCATTTCATGATCATATTTCAAGTTGATGGGACATGTGCTTTTTATTTATTTTTATATTTTTACTTTTCTAAAGGACACGCAATGAAAGATTTTAGATATGTACTCTTTTTATAATAATTATTATTGATTATTAGTATAATGATTATAATTATAATAATTATCATTATCATATTGTTAAAGCAGTGATAACTAGAAATAGCATATAGGTTTATGTGTTGAGTCACCCAATGAATAAAAATATTTTTTGAAACCACGATAAGTACCATAGTTAAATATTTATTCAGCGGTCTTTTAGTATATACCTGATATTATGTCAATATGGCTTCACAAGTAGCAGATCCAGGAATATTAAAAGGGGGGTACCAACATGTCTAGTGATCATGTGGAAATTTTTTAAAAAAATGTGGAAATAGAGTTTTCTGGTGCATATTTGTGCCCTTTTTGTGAGGCTGCGACTATGTCTCTATCTAAGTGTCAATTTCATTATCAGAAAACTCATGCCTGTTAACTAATAATGAGAAGTCAGATATCTTGATTTTGATCATATATGATTCTCATCAACATTGTTTATATTGTCACAGACACTTTTATTAAATTTCTCAGTTCCAAACTAAATTGTATCATGCATAATATAATAACATAATATACAAATGTAATTAAGGGTTAAGTTAAAGTTCAACTCTTCCCCTTCCATAAAATTGGAAGGGGACATAACAAGGGCCCCCACTGTAATTAGCCCTCCCCTCTCGATTTTTTAGGGCTCTTCTTAAGAAAACTGAAGGAATGAGTGATTCTCACCTAAAAAGTTTTGGTAGTCACAGTCATTTTCCCTGCCTCGCTTGATGATTTTGAGGGCATGAAATTATGTCAGGGTATCCCAATCCCAAACATATTGACTAGCGACAGGAAATTTCCCCTAAATTAGCACCTAAAATTTTCCCCATAATCCTCAAAATAAAGCCATTTCTAAACTTAGAACAGCACCACATTTATACGATGGAATCGTCCATACCGTATTTACTATTAACATCTTGGCTTTCCATCACAAATATATATAAACCATCTGTACTGTCGAAAGGAATTTCTGTGTTCTCCCATTGACTTATCAGGGTTTTTGGCCAGTTGTGTTAATTTTGAGGTCAAGCCAGTTCACTAACTTTTGCTGAGTGTTACATCAATATATGACAGTTTGGCCAGATTCACTTGTAAAATTAAGTTGTCGTTAAAAAATGTACCGAAGTTTGAAACATGCCAGCACCTCAAGGCTAAATTAACGTTTGATTCTTTTGACACATGGAAACCGCATCAGTTTTCAGAAAAGCAATTAACAGCTGACGTCCGATTGCCTTGTTGCTGAGAAACTTTAGGATATGAATTGTCTCTTGGTCCGTTCAATTGACCATATCCACAGAGCTCTAATCTGGGTGACAACATCTTCATATGTGTATTAAATTCACGGAATATAAACAGTATGCATGGAGGAAAAAACGCTCGTCTAATATGAGCACTGGCTACTTGGAACATATTGGGTAAAGTTATAGTTACCTGTTAATTTGCTGTTTGCGGGTCAGCAAACTCGCAGAGTTCAGTGTTTGTGACTTGTGAAAGATGGTTACACATAATAAATTAAGTTTGTTCAGTGGATATTTATTTATAATAATAAGGACGGCTTGTTTAGGGTTTTGGCATCCGTTTCTGTGATTTTCAATCCTGGAAAAGTGGCAGTTGACATCAGCTACAGAAATGTGTCAGCCTGTTTATATTAATGGTAGGTGTATGATATGCAAGTACCATTCTTATGTAATATGTTGGTGTTAAGATGATGAATACACTAAATTTATTGTTTGGATTAGTTATCATTTAATTAATTTTACACAATCATCATTTGGGCTCTTTTGCTTCCCAGGATTGTCACGAACGTGCTGGATGTAAAAAGTGTCAATATCAGGGGATCGTAAGAGGTGACACAACTGGAACATAATAGACTGGGGGGGTGTGCTTTTTGGGGTACAAAAGAATAAAATTAAAAAGCTTATTACGTCGAATACAATAAATCTAGGGCCATATGTAAGAGCCAACTAAGAGTTTGGTGCAGTAGGTATGCAAAATTATTACTGAGCTATATAAAGATCCCATGAACAAACTGGATTAGATAAACTATAATACTTAAACCTAGTCTGGCAATGTTTGTTAACAACACACAAGTGGTCTGTGCTCAACTTTTCAGTGCTGTAGGTACTACATCATGTATTATATGACTGTGTGTGTAGTTTGTTGTTCCACACCGGGTTGTTACAACTGCACCAGACTTACATCAGCAACGTAAATACCACATGAGTGGTTAGCTATTTAGAATCATGATTACCCACAAGAGATTCACCCTGCACCCAGTGACCTCTCTTGTTAATCACCATAGAGTGTCTGTTTATTTGTCTGCCTTACTGGGGTACAGGAGAGACATATTATATATGTACGCTAGCTGGTATCAGGTAGTTTATTCAGTACAGCAACAGTTCTACAAAAACGGTGTGTTTATAGATCCTGGTTGGTCTTTTGTGTGCGTTGCCATGACATTTGGAGACAAAACATCACCAGGTAAATGGATATATGTAGCATTTTAATACAGGCCGTATTGTATTTAAATAAGCTTGTATTGTCAATGTACATAGATGCCAGTTTTGTACAGTACCTTAAATCAATTACATTTGCTACACAGGGCACCTGCACTGTTTGCGAGTGTCAGTTTCATACAGGGTTTCTCATCAAAAGGTTATACATGTCTGAGTGTAATTTACCAGTTTTAGGATACATTTTAGTCTTGCTTTGTTGTTTCATAATAACTTAAAAACTGGACTTTTGTATCAGATGACAGGCATTGTTTATTTTAGTTTGAGTTAAAACATTGAATTGAGTATGATATATGCAACACAACATATATGTATATTAATACTAAGCAGCAATACTCAGTAGCTACTACTGTATATTACACCAGATATGTCACCTCACCAGGAGGGAGGTCATTCAATTTTGATGAAAATTATTTCAAAAGATTTTCTTTTGTAAAGTCAAAAATTGTCTAGATTTAAGAGCAATAGCCCAACAAGATAAAATTTAAAATCACAGCAGACTGAATTGGTGTTTGTAGCTGAAAGATTTCATGTCAGCTGGAAATTGTTAAAGAATAGAATCTACAGTTTGCATATATAGTTTGTGGCAAGTTCTTTTACACTAAATTAATCCTTAAATCATGTCAAATATAACTTTACAAGTTAGGCCTCCCAAAAAAAGGTTCTCAGGCACTTTTTTCAAGAAACCAGTGCGGACGGGCGTTCTTTTATTTGTTTTACCTTTTTTTGTAGTTTTGATAAAAAAGTCATATAATCAGGAAAGCAGACTACATAACAAAGCAAATCTGACCAAAATTGTATTTTTTTATCTACTTGAAAGATGAAAATCAAAATCAAAATTTTTGATGCGGGGGGTTAAAATTGTTGCGGGTGTTGCCTGAGAACTGTACCTTTTTGTCTTTTTTTGGCCTTACATCTTTTATTATGAGCTATAAACATTTCTTATTTGTCTTTCAGCTTAGCATCATGACCCACAGGTCACTTTTTATGGATACTTCACCATCTCTTCCCTTGATATGAAATAACCTATGAACCATCAACCTCACTCTGGTCAATTACATTTTAGGAAATTGTAAGACCAGCATCCAGTGACAGTTTCTCATTGCTCACCTATCAACAAATAATAAAATATGTTCTAGTAAACATCAATTGCATTAAAAACAACCTTTTCATGTCAAGATATTTATTTCTTGTCTATTTTTGTCTCCACGATAAGGCAAGTGTCTCATTTTTTCATTGGATTTAAATAATTTAAAATTTAATGCTTAACAAATATATACCAGTTGTAAAAGAAACAAATCTATACCAGTTATAAAAGTTTCATACATTATCAAGGACATAGTATGGCCTTGGTGGAACATAATACATATCACACAGCATGAGGGTTGACAGAAATCATCCTTCTTTCTCTGAATGATCTGATGAGTCGACATCGATCTAGTCTTTTCTTTTAACTAGAATAACTGCCTGAGGAACTTTCACAGGAGCTGAACAGTCCAAAGCACGATGTGTCTTTCTTATACAAGATTTATTTTCAAACAACATGCAAAGGTCACTCCATGCTCACTCCCAGTGTTCCAATGAAAGTCTTATGAGGTTTCAGTTGAGGTTCATTAATTCCTGCCCGACCTGATTAAATATAAATAAAAATATAACAATCCTCTGAGACAGTGCATCTTTATTCCACACAACTTGTGTCATGTTTCACATGATTACCCCAGGGCCACAGTAACTGTTTGGATCATTGGGTTTACTGCTGGTCTCTTGATAAATACTACACAGTGTGCTTTCTATCATTAGCTTCCTTGACTTTCAGTCATGCGAAATTATCATGATTAATCTTTGACTGACACCCCTGCCCTCTCAGCTTGCTATCAGGATACTTGTAAAGCTTGTGTTGTTCCTGGAAGGGCTAGAAAGTTGTGACTCATGTGAATAGCCTGAGGCTACACTCTTTAAACACTGGTCATACTACATTTGCTTTAACTCATTCCACTTGCTCACTGCTTGCAAAGGAAGGGTATGCTTTATATGGCAACCAGGGCACCATGCAGTTTCTGTACTGTTCCAAAATTTATTCACTAAGACTCTTCCATTGCAGGCAACTGAGTGAACGGTATCAAATATAATCATGGAGGTTTGTCTTTGGGTAATATTTTAGGAAAGAAACAAATCTTGCAACCTGTAGCAGTGTAACAGATGAAGGATTCATCTGTCTACCCTGGCCTACTTGATCTTGTTAAAAATAGACAAAAGCAACAAGGAATTTATGAGGCCACAGTATTGTTTCAACAAATTATCTCATTGTAAGTGAAAGAGAACATCTGCAGTACCCTGCTGTCACTGATTAGGACATTCTTAACCTTGTGCCAGCACCCTGGCTGGAATATAAGGCAAAGGCAGCCTCTGCAAGGAATGAGGTTACATGTAGAATGAGTTGGCATGAATGCAACATGACCACTACAAAAAGCATAAAGCTGTACATGCAAGGTCTTCTGGAAACATTAATATATGCCACTGTTACAGAGGTGAAAAAGAAAACATCAGGTTTGACGTGAAAATCATGCAGTATATCCTTGACAGTCCTGCTCAGTTAAATGTCTGAATGATTATTAATGCCATAATGGTGCTGCCACTAAATTGTTGTCATGCAACTCCTCTGTGGCTACACCTCAGAAATGCCCGTTTTTGGTCTTGCATTGTTGAGAATGATGCCAAGTGTGTCCTAAGGGGTTCATTTTCCATATTTTCCCAATAAGTCTTGAAGAATTTGACATTTCACAAAGAACCTGTTGCTGGACCACTGATCAGAAAAAAAAAATTTCAGTCTGTCTATATCTAGAGATGAATTCACCTGTGCAGTGCCATCTGTTGTATTTTGCATGAAACTGATCTGAAAGAGTAAAATAATGAATGGGTAACCCTAGGCTTTTGATAATATATTAACACCTCTAAATAGGATCAGATCCACTCTTAATCAAATACACTGACTACTGGTTCATGTATATACAGCTTTAAGCAAATATATATTCTTTGGAGTATTAACATGTTTTGAGTAATTTTAGTATTTTGACAAAATATTGTTGTTATTTCAGCTCCTGAACGACCTCCACCACCGGTGGTGGGCAAGGTCACCCATCATAGTATAGAGCTGTACTGGGAGGAGGCTCTGTCCAAGGTCAACCAGAACAAGAAGAGTAAAGGAGACACGAGGACGCGTGTCACAGTGCAGGAGGAAGAGAAACTTGGAGGATGGGGGAACGTTTACACGTGAGTCAGGGACACTTGTTGTTTATTATCAAAATACTTCCTTACCCATTCTGAATGATCAGTACAAAGTGTTAGAATGTGACACATTTTGAAGTAAGCTTGACCTTAAATTTTTAAATAGGTTACAAAAGAGCCAGTATTTTTGCGGTCTTGCAATACCACTTGTTAAAATTTAATCATTCGCAAATGGGTTATTTTCTGGAAGAGGGTCTCCTGTAATACTTTAAGAGTCATGACTGTGTTAACTGTATCTCCACATATTAGGTTATCCAAATGTCTTTCAAAAATATTGTTATAATCAAATCCCCAGGGCTGTAGCACTGGTTATGTTTCTGTCATCTGACTGGCTGACTGACGGCTATTCATCATGTAATTAACAGGGCATGAAATATAAACTGTAGGAACCAAAAAAAAGTTCATAGAGACATATATCTTGTGAGCTGTTGAACAAAATACACACTTGTTAACTCCTTGAAAATTACTCTTCATAGTAACCAAGGTTGCTGCATAAAAATATTCCATTGGATCTTAAAATATGTCTGCATTCAAACTTATGAACAGAAATTGCAAACCCAAATAGAAATTTCATTAACTATTGTGACATTTTACTGTGTTTATTTTTTAGAGTAAAATTTCATATAAACCTACAACAACTCAACAATTAATGTATGAATTGCCTTAAAATTTGGTTTGCATATATGGAGTTCTTTTCCTTTTGTATTATTCAGCATACCGTAAAATCTCCACTTAAAACCGCACTTCCAATTAAAACCGCACCCAGACTTCGCCGAAATTCCAGGTGAGACACCGCGAGGGGCTCAAATACTAAGAACCCCCCTTTAAAACCGAACCAACTTTCGCTACGGATTGATTTGACATAAGACACAATCAAGCTATCATCTAGAAATGAACACGCGTCGGTTGCGACTTGGCCATTCCTGTCCACTTTTAAAATTCCTTGGGCATTTTATTTAAACACATCATAACACTTTTTTGCAGGGTCACTCAAGCATGAAGTTTGGGAAGACACAAGGGCCGGTGAACCTGTGCCTGTTTATACAGATTTTATATTCCGTGCCGTATTCTTGTTTGCTACTGATTTGTCATTATTTCAGAAAAAATATTCTGCTGATCCATTTCAAGTCACTGTATATTTTAATTTTAAAAGTAACATTTTGAAATCTTAATTTTTTTATGAAAATTCCATTTTCTGGAATTACTCGGAAGATTCAAATCATTTTCATACCGGTAACTTCGGTATTATCATCGTCACATCATACGTTGACTTCGTTCCATGTCACAATTTGCTGGTGCGTTTGAAAACATCGCTGGTCAACTTAACTAAATATCAAAGTAACTGAAGTTACCTTGTCGAAATACGCATGGATAGGAAACATGACGCTTGAAAACGAGTGATTTTAAGGTAAATTAAAGTGGCCAGTCGGGGTAAGCAATTTTTTTTCCTGAAGAAAGTTTCCGTGTGGGGAGCCATTTTGTCAAGGTGGTTCGCGCAAGGCACGCTGGGACGAAATAGGTGCCTGTTCTGTTTACCACCCACCGCATACAGCCGTTCAAAATATTCTTAGCAGAATACCGGGGCGTTTCAGCACATGGCGGCACTCAGACTTGATTTTAAAACCATCGTCTGCCATTGTGTGACTCTTTACGATGTCAGCTTTTTATTCATTTTACGTTTTAAACAAATAATTATTGCTAAATAATGCCGAAAATGGGTTTAAAGTAGGCTTTTATTTCAATTTTGCTTGACCATGCCCAACGAATGGGGCCGCTGTGTGTTACAGCAGGGTTGTTGTAAACGTATTATTTGGTGACAGTTACCAAGATTTTATAACAAGTTATATATCACACGAAAAACTAATCAGCAAATATTTCATTTATAAATAACAAATAATCGTAATACACACGGCTCCCATGCATGCGAGACTGCTGCTAAGAAGGCCTTCAAAAGTTGCAATATTATCGCCCACTCACCAGCCCAAAAACGATGTCTGTCAGGAAGATATTCAGGAAACCCTTCTAGTATAAACCGCACAGTGCTTTCAGGAAATCAACCTGATTTCAAGAGTTTGAATTTCTTGATTAAACCGCGGTTTTAAGTGGAGATTTTACAGTAAAGGACACTAGTAGCACCACCTGTTTCAGCTGTAGACAAGTTTCATTGTCTTTTGTGGACTCACAAACATATTTTAAGGTTTATTTAATTATAGTGATTTTCTTATAAACATGGTACAGACATGCAAAGTCTCTTGTTATAATACCTGGGGATTATTACAGGTGATTGGCAGACGTTCCTTTATCAGGCACATCAGTTTCATGTGACAAGCTTTGCCAGTGGTATTTAGTGATATACTTTGTAAAGCAAGTCTTGTGTGTTTAGTTGCTGTTTCGTGGTAGAATAGAAGAAAAAGAAGAACTGACTTAGGCAGCTTCCTGTGGATCTGTCTGTATGAACATGGATTGATCACCCCTGAAAACAAGGAAATGGTTACTATGCTTATAATACAGCAGACTCATTTAGATGATTGTGTGGAAATTGATTGCACAATGTCACAACGCATCACTGTGGTGACTGAAATTGCATGGTTCGGTATGGAGAACAAGCAGCGGTAATGGGAAATTGACTGTATATACAGGTCCAGTGAATGGCATATTTACTGAGAAAACATATAGCCCCCCCACTTGTTCTGTTTTCCTTACAATGCTGACCAGTGGTCAGTGTTTGATTCCAGACAACCCCACCCACTTATCTTATGGAGAAGGTGATATTTATGTGTATGATCTCAAGGTTGACCTATTGGACATACTGGTGTCCTCACTAGTTTTTGTGGCTGCCTGTTACTCTGTTATAGATGTGTTTAGGTATCTGCTTCATCACAGGTGTCACACTTGCATTTATATGACTGGTGGTAGGTATCAGTTGTAAAATATATATTCTATGGTTGAAAGGTAAAAAAAAGCAACAGATGATCAATTATCAAAGAATTAATTTATGTGCCCTGTATATAGAAGTGAAATTTGCTGTATAGAATTATACATAAAATATTGACTGAGTGAATTCAGTGTACATCGAGCTGAAAGGTTAAGGTAATGGCCGACCTGTTGCTACTTATTTGATGTACAAGGATAAATGTTAATACTGTTCGCTATTTTAGTGCCCTGTCTTTCTTATATCTCTGACATATTTTGGGATAATGTAACTTCTTTGAATGTGCATACATAATTTATTAACTAATATATAATATCTATCCTTAGTTCAATTCATCGCAAACACCATTCATGTTTTATTAGGTCAGAGGTCACGTCACCAGACTCTGGTGTTACATTATCAAGAAGGGTTGACTTGGTTGGCTGTGTTGAGTGGGCCATATTCACTTTTGCACTTGGTATAAAAAATGGTTACTTGAGGTTCTAACTGTTATATTGAGACAGGAATAAATTGACTGTAGACACAGTTGCTTGTTGTATTAACCACCTTATTTAGAAACCAGTGCCTGCTGATCGAAACCTTGTTAAAGAAAGAATTGTGGCATGTTAAACACTGATAAATCTATAAGCCAAAACCTGATTCTAGGAGGAAAAAAGACCAACCTGTGCTAGAAATAGTGGATCTCTATGACAGCAAGACAACATCATGTGCACAGATGTTTCTTCCCCTATAATCAATAGAAACTATAACAAGCCTTGTGGAAGAATGTTATCATCGTAACAGATGTCACCAAACGATTTTATAGATTCAAAAACTGGGTAGCAAACTAAGGAATATTTGTAAGCAGGTTGTTCTACCTGTTCAGTATTATTTAAAGGTTGCTTCAAACTGAGCAGTTAATAGTTTAGAAAATTGGGAGCACTGAATTGAACAACACCAAAGGGAAATGATTCTTTCAAATACTTGTTCGACTTGACAATGCAAAATGCCCTTGAAGTTTTCTGATAAACCACCTGGTCAGAAGGTGATTCCAAAAATGTTTGCTGATACATCAAAACACATTGTGTTTTTGTTTTTTGAACACTTCCAAAGTGTTAGGAACAGCTTGTACATGACCAGTGTAGTAGATGCTTTTAACTCAAGGATAGCATAGATTTTACTTGCTGGTCCATTACATTGCTTCAGTTGTTAAACAATTAAGTTGTTGTTCCCCGCTTCTGCGGAATGGAGGACAACGATTTGGGTTTGTCTGTCTGTCCATCTGCCTGTCCGTCTGTCCTTCCCTCTGTCTGTCTGTACATCCATCAGGTTTTTGTTTCTGTGCAATAACTTTCCTAAATATAATCTGATTTCATTCAAATTTGGGTCAGTGATTGCTCTCATACATACCTTGGTTGGGATTGGTTTTCGAGTGTCTATCTGAATATTTTTTATCACCAGCTCCTAAACAAACCAAAAAATTCCCTATTGTTCCCTATTCACAACTAAAATTATGACATGTGGAGACATCTTCAGGGAAAAATAAAAACTAAATTATTGAGAAGCATCAAGTTCAAAGGAATCTAAAATACCAAGAGACAGAAGCAGGGGACATAAATTCCACAAAGTTTATTGTAGTTGCTTAATTTTGATGGAGCCTTTCCTCTTGTTATGAAAATCATATTTTTGAATACTTTTACATTCCTTTGCTTTGTGAATGGACATTTCCTAACAGTAGACATAATGTGTTTAACTCTCACAACCATAAAATTTTAGATACAGTATAACCTGTGTTATAAGACCACCCATGGGATTGGCCAAAATGGACTTAATTCACAGGTGGTTTTATCACTAATGCGAAATTGCTTTTACTTAAGGGTGGTCATATAAGGTAGGTGGTCTTTAAGACAGGTTCCTCTGTATAAGAAATGGTTCAGTTGAATTATATAACTTTCAGCAAACATAAGTTTAAAAAATATACATAGTCTAACATAAAAGAAAATCTGAATTCGAATATAAAGTGAAACCTACATGGCTGTCAGAAAATGCAGTTTTTTGATATTTTAAAATTATATTTTACATACATTTAGATTAAGGTGAACATGATTGGTTCTATGTGGTAACATGGCCAGTCATCATAAAAATATGCTTTCATTACATTTGAATTAAACTTTTTGTTTCTATAACCAGCCTTTTCTTTCATGCAGACTCCTGTTTAATGTTCAGTTCAGTATATCAGTCAGTAAGCAGTTTTTATAATTATCCTCACTATGAGAAAAAAAAACAAATTATTCAGGTAGAGGCAAGTTAGACCAGTTTGACAGGGAATTAGTTTCCAAAATTGATGTTTTGATTATGTTTTATACAGTTCATTTTGATTTTCTGACAGAAATGCATTTGCATTGAATGATTAAGTGACTGGGAAACAAATCCATTTGTCAGTAATGTGTAGACTTCAAAGAGTTCACCTGAACAGAAGATATGAAGTCAGATCACCTGGCTGTTTTCAGTATATCAAAAGCTGTCAACACAACACTGACAGCTAAAATAGATTGTTGTAGTCAGGAACTCAGCCAGGCTTGACAGTATAAAATTATTTGTAATCAACATACCCATAGCACACTTAGCTAGAGTTCTAAGACCCATAGATGGATATATAATTTAATGTGCCAGTCTTAATCTTCAATAGCTTATCATTCAAAAGAGTGTGATAATTAAATATCTGAAATGAAGTACAGTGAAACCTGTGATAGAGACCACCTATTGGACTAACAGAAGGTGCTCTTAAATCACAGGCCTGGTCTTATTAGACAGGTCTTTTACAGTTATAATCAATGTGAATGCTTTCAGGTCACTCAAGGGTTGGTCTTAATACACAGGTGGTCTTTAAGCCAAGTTCCGCTCCATGAAAATGCTTTGTATTTGGAGTAATGCTGGGCTGTTTGATGCCATCCAGAATGATCCTTTACTGTACATGTTAAAAATGACTTCTGAGGAAATCTTTCAATGAAGGGTAACTGACTTCCATTATTTGCATTTCGCTTAAGTATACCCAGTATGATGTCTGATATAATATTAACATTCCTTCCTGTGAATATTGAAATACAAATAAGTAATGTATCTGAAGTGTTTTCCTACAGTAAGTTTTATGTCATCAGTTTAATAGTGACACAGTCATCTGTCAGTAGCAAGGATGTAGTAAATTTTAATAAATACTAGGAGAGCTCTTTTAGTACATGATTCACTATGGTTTTAAATGAGTATGTTCACATGAACAGAAGGCAGGCTATGTTTAAATCATGATGATGCAGTCACAGGGGAGGTAAGGGTGTTCTGGGGTTAGGATATGTAAATGCATAATTACAACAGTATTCTTCATATCGCATTCAATCAGCTGTTCCTTTATAGTGTACTGGAGATGTAATCTATTGATTCAAGCTCAGGTTACCAATTACAACTCTTAGTGGAGGGACTACTTAGAATGGAGCATGAAATTTGGTCCTGTTTGCCCCACACACAGGGGGACGGAATTAAAGGGAATGTTGTTTACTCTACAAGCTTATAGTTGTAAAACGAATGAAGAAAATGTGATTACATGGTTTATTGACAAGGATTAAGTTAAAAACAAACACAAATAACCCACAATCCATATTACCTCCCTAAGTTTTCTGTATATTTTGCACATTTGTAACTACAATTTTATTGCCATGTGTTGTCATAAATTTCGAATAAAAGGAGTTACATAAGACAAGGAGGCTATGTTTTCACCTCGCTCTGTTTGTTAGTTTTTATGTTTGCATAGAGTGGAGTGCTGGACAGGGCAATGGGGAAACACCCATTTATTTCTGATGCCGATCTTCATAAAGGGACAGATCTAGTAGAACTGTTCTGACTAGAATCATGTGATATTATTTAAGAAAAACTACTGTGAAACCTGTACAATAAGACCATGGAGATACAATAAGATGGAGTAACGGTTAATATGGTCCAAATGGCCGAAACCGCAAGTACAAGGGCTATGGGTCTTGAAGTAGTGTCGTTCACAGGATCGAGTTCGGCTCTCGAATGACATGGCTGGGTCTCCACTGCTGAGATCGTTGGAGGGAATGTGGGTTGCTTCTGGCTTTGTGGCTGTGGATACTGTAGCTTTCTTAAAAGGACAACAGCTTGGGATGGACGGTGGCGCCCTCTACGCTCCCTGCTTGGCTTGGCGTGGCAATGCGACTCTTGACTTAGAGAACATGCTTAAGGAGCGCACTGGGCTGAGGTCTTGACCGCAGCAACCTGTAGCTGCTCGATGAGCGTAAACCTCATTTGGCTTGGCTTGGAGTAACTACTGGGATAAGGGTTGATGTTGCTTTCCATCTTGATAAGAACCCTCGTACCTAGGTGTGAAGCATAAAAAAAAAATCTGGAAAATATGAACAAATTTAGAGGAAAAAAAACAGAATTTCATTTTCATGAGGAAAAAATTAAAGGATTTTTTTCCAATTAAATGCTTTAAGTACCCTGGCTTTGAGGACCCCTTTAAAATGCTCAACACAAACCAACCATAATTAGTCATTCAAACAATCACTTTAGGGAATGATCTTTATTCATATCTGTGCACACAGAATACTAGTTAATAGCATACTCTGACTTTAGGAAATTGAGTTATGCTTATCTATCCAGACCATGCTCGGCACCTCTCTGTTCTCTCATTATGATCTCCACCAGGTGAATAAGACTCGGGCTGCTATACACTGAAGGAATTGAAGCATATGTATTATGGGCTGGCACTTTTGCTGCGTCTCATCAGAGTTAAAGGATATCGTCAACACTCTGAGAAATGGTGATTTGGATTTGTGACTGCAAATATTTGCTGACTGGTGATCCGCGCTGTACTTTGAATGGCTCTGGAAGCTCCTATGTGCTGAGGAAATACTGTGGTATTGATATCACTCTATTAACTCAATATATGGTGGGTTCTCTCCGAGCACTACCGGCAGTATAAGGCTTCACCTGCCCAATGTATATATAAGACTTTCCACAAAATGCTTAGGAACACCTGATGGCCATGCCCCCAGCAATTACAGTCTTATTACACAATGATGCATTAATGTTCACCTTTTTTATCAAGTAAATATTTTCTAAATATTTCTGTATTTATAAAGGATCATAGTTTAAAGGGACGTATTGTGTTTTCCCTGCCAGGAAAATCTACCCCTGATGTACAGGGCTCTACATTAACCTTTGAAACTACTTGCCATGTCGGGAAAGTAACATCTTGCATTTACTAACCCTATATGAACATTTAATTGCTGTACTTCGTTTAAAAGTATCACATACAGTAACTTTGTACACATTTTCTGCAATAAGGCATTAATTTATACTTTTTTCTTATTTTTTCCAGACTTTACTTGCAAGATATATACTTTTTTTTCATAAAATGTAGAGTGGCAGCACTGAGAGTCCTGAATATACCTTGGTTGATGGTGATACATCTGCTAATTAATGGTTTTCCATTGATTCTAGATGACCTTCATCATTATAACAAAAACCAATGCATATACCTGATACTGGGGCCATAAAAAGGGCTGTTGGTTCAAATTTAAGATTCTTATAGCAGGCTTTGCGAAGTTTATATATGAAAAATAATGTAATTATGTATACTGGTACACATGTAACCTCAGTGAATAATACAATTTAATATCACACTGTCAGGGAAGGTGCAGATTAGCTTGGGAGACACTGTCATGGTATGGATTCATAAGCTAGCCTTCATCGATGAACGTTGAGTGATTTCTAGCACTTTATTATTAATTTTCCTCGTAAGTTGATGTGTTTGGCTAAATATTAGGTTGAACACTGAGTGACCTTTCATTGTATCTACTCTTACAGTTTGCTCTTTCCTTACCTGAAGATTTTTTACCTGATTCAGATTGTGTGTGTTCGTTTGTTAATTATTCAGGAGTTTCTTTAGATTTATGACAGGTAAACAAGGATGTAAATTTTATCCTGTTTAGTAATCCATTGATATGTGGCCCTTCTTGCATCAGAATATTTTACTCACTGACATTGCAAGATTTAAACCATGTGGCATAAATCTTTGTCCTTTTAAGCTTAAATAAGAATGACTGTTTACGAGTGAATGATGAGATTAAAATGACACACATCAATTATTGTTATGTATATAAACATGCATATATATGTATTATTTAGTCCCATGACTGCTTTCAGAGTCACATGGCTAAAAATGGTTCTAGATGTAATGGTGGTTTCCCCAAAATTTATTAATTTGTCCACAGTATTAAAAGAATTGAAATAACCAAATAAAAACAACAAACAGCATTAAAACAGGAAGCAGCACTTGATATTTTAACATGAATTAACCCATAGGGTAAGTATACATGTTTGATATTCACTGAGTTGTGAGCCAATTTTGGTCACTGTAACTTTTTAGCTCAGCTGACTGTAAGTCATCAGAGCTATTGCGATCACTCTTTGTCCGTCGGCCATCCGGCCATCTGTCCGTTAACATGGCACAAATTGTAACCACTGGACCTGGAATCTTCTAACTTAAGATCCAGAGTGGTCCATGAAAAATCTCCTAGGAAACCTGGAATTAGGTCTCTGTTACCCATATTCTTCAAGCTGTGGGGCTCCGAAGTACCCCCCAGAATAATGAAAAATTTGATACAACAGCTCAAGTATCTGAATGCATTGATCACCATGATTTTTTGCATGGATATTGATCATGGAGTGTTTCATCAGTTTCTGCAGACTGGTGGCACCACCTGTATTTATTCCATTTTTTTCTATATTTTTGAGACTCTAAAAGATGCCATCATCTGTTAACAGGGCACAAATCATAACCACTGGACCTGGAATCTTTTAACTTTACTTCCAGAAAGGCCCATGAAAAGTCTCTGTGGAAACCTGGAGTTAGGTCCCTTTAACCCATATTCTTCAAGCTATAGGGCACCGAGGTACCCCCTAGAATAATAAAAAATTTAATACAAAACTCAAGTATCTGGACAACTAATGCATTGATCACCATGATTCTTTGCATGGATATTGGTCATGGAGTGTTTCATCAGTTTATGCTGACTGGTGACGCCACTTGTATTTTTACAATTTTTTACGATTTTTTTTCTCTATTTTGAGACCTTAAAAGATGCCATCATGTGTTAACAGGGCACAAATCGTAACAACTAGACCTAGAATCTTTTTTCTTGACATGCTGGGAGGCCCATGAAAAGTCTCCTTGGAAACCTGAAATTAGGTCTCTGTCATCTATATTGTCCGAATTATAGCTATAACTAAAAATTTGATACAAAAGCTCTAGTATCTGAACAACTAATGCATTGATCGGCATTATTCTTTGCATGCATATTCATCATGGAATGTGTCATCAGTTCTTGCAGACTGTGGCGCTACCTGGATTTAAAAAAAAAATGTAAACACATTTTTTCCCCCTCTATTTTGAGACCTTCAAAGATGTGGTCTTCCGTTAACAGTACACAAATTGTAACCATTGGTCCTAGAATCCAGAGAGGTCTGTAAACAATATCCTTGGAAACTTGAAATTAGGTCTCTGTTAACAATATTCTGAGCTATTGGGCTTATAAGCACCCCAGCATAATTTAAATTTGATACCAAAGTTTGGCACAAATCATAAACATTGGACCTGGAATGTTCTATCCTAAAATCCAGGAAGGTTCATGAAAAGTCTCCTTGGAAACTTGAATTGAGGTCTCTGTTACCCATATTTTCTAAGCTATGGGGCCTATAAGCAGCCCTCGGAATAATTGAAAGTAGGGCACAAATCATAACCATTGGTCCCAGAATCTTCTAACTTGACATCCTGAGAGTTCCTCAAAAGTTCTCCCTAGAAACCTGAAATTTGGTCAATGTGACCTATATTCTTTTCAGGTATGTTTGAGCACCCCAGAAATAATGCAAAATACACAGAAATTGCCAGATTCCTCAGGAAAGGCTGGTTGGATTGTCATCAAATTTGTTGTGCTGATGGGTCTTGATGAACTTGAGCTAATATGCATGAACAATGATGCCACATACATTATCTTCATTAGTTGTCTGTGCAAGGAAATATTGTCAACTTGTCAGTCGGCTGAGCGTCATGACCCATGGGTCACTTGTTGTAAGCAGGGAACTATAAGGGGTGATGGTATTGGTGACTTCATAATTTCCTTCCTAAATCTCACCACTGATCTGTGTCTGCCAGTGAACACAGAATCAGATTTCATGTAAAGGAAACATAGTCAGTCCTGTCCAGTACCAGCTATAAGTCATCAAATATCTTTAGGTGAACCAGCTGTTTTTGGTGTTTCATTAGCAGAAGTAAAAAATGTGTTGATGAATTTTGAAAAATATCCACTTCATATATCTTTTGAAGGTGACAGGGATAACAGAGAGCCCATGATAAGTCTATAAAATGTTGTTTTCAGGGATACAAGCCATTTTCATTATTGAGGCTTAGTGTATTCCAAGTAATATTTTTCCAAATATTGTTTATGCCCTAAAAAGCCCCCCCCCCCCCCAACCCAAATTCTGTCATTTTCCAAAATGCGTTACAATCCTCTTTATTTAACACTGCGGCATGTGTAGATGTGTTTGACTTCACAGCACATTCAGGACAATTCAGAAAAACCAATGATCTTTTAGCGATGGTTGTGTGAAGTTTTTCAAAAATAATTACTAATCCAAGTAATACCGATTTGCAGACAATTTTATTTTGTTTTGTATGAGAGAATTGTATGGATGACTGCAGTTCGAGATTTCCTTTGCAGGTAAAGAGGAAAAATAAGGATGGTAATAAATGAACTCTTTAATAAAAGTTACCGCCTAATAAGGGGTAGTAGAATGTATAAAACTTCATTTAAAGGTATGTTAAACAATATTTAATTGAAAGATGAAAAAATATAATACAGGACGCCGGTACCATGATTATGTCAGTCACCTCACGCAAAAACCTTTGACAGCTGAGCCGATGTATGACATGGAATGGCATCACCAATAATTGTTCATTTTGTCCTTCATTGTGCATGATATTACATGTAAAAATTTAAAAAAAAAAAAAGCTGAATGACTGTCCTTCAGACTCCAGCATATTATATTAACTTCAGTATGTATACGCACCAAATCTGGGGTTTTGTTTTAAAATTGTGTGAAAATTTGTCATATTTTTATCCAGCGGAAATGCGCTCTCTTTCTGGACCTTTGTTAGCCCGTTATAATACATTCATTTCTTGAAGTAGTCCAATAATACAAGCTTGACAAACATTGAATTTCACGTCACATGAGGAAAGGCCACTTCATATTTATAATTATAACGCTCTAATGGTTGTTTTGTAATCAAAGTGCCATGTGCAAGTTTCCGTGTATGTCAGTGTGAAAGCCAGCTGACAGGGTTCGCATTCACTGGAATCTTGAACATTTTATGTGGTAAATACGGCACCATAAGAAAAAAATCATCCATATTACGTGCTATTGGATGGCATTAAGGCAAGTTCCCAGCATCCCTTGCGTGAGCAATGTTACACACACAATTTAACCCAGGGCTCTGGGATCTTGAGAACACGGGTAAGCCCCGCACACTGTCAGCGGCATCGACAATTATATCATTGTATACATGTTTCATGTGAATTGCCAAGATAGTTTTGCCCAAAAAATACATTAAAACTTATATATTGGGATTTTCCGTCTGTCAGATCCACAATTCCGTCTGTGATCGCGGAAAATCACTGCTCTACTGTCAGAAGGCCTTTTATAAATTGATTCAGTTAAAATCCCTGTTTCAATGTGTCAAGGGCAAACCATTTCTTACAAATTATATAACTATGTGCACATATAAATCTGATGTATAAATGATCAATTTAAACAAAAACAAAGCATTGTAATGTTCTTGAGTGTATATTACCACCATACGGACATGATCATCAATATTCACGTCGTCCAGTTCGACCGACGTTATAATGCTGATTGCCGTAAATTATCCTTGGCAGTTCTGAGGACGCTGAAAAACTTGTACCTGTTTATAAGACGGTCACCCTTCTTGCCAAATATTTTTAGGATAAAACTTATCGTCCTGCACAGGAGCAAATATGGTATGTATGTATATTTTATGGCATAATACATCCACATAGATACATGAATTCAGGTCACCCGGTCAGCATGGCCGCCTGCAGGGTCGGCCTTCACGGACAGTCATTCAGTGTTATCTGTGACACACTTGACCACTGATTCTGTTGTGTGTAACTAATAATAGTATTATATTATATGATTAAGCCTAACAGAGAAAGAATAAAATCTGGTGGTAACTTTTAAGCTTGGCGGTGTGATATGAAAGCATTATGTTGCCCCATGTTATATTGGCTAGGGTGAAAAGTGAGGTAAGGATGGCCCATTCCTTACTTTTCTTAAAGTGATTTCCCAAATTGGGTTGGTTGGGGGGGGGGGGGGGGGGGGAGGCGCTTATTTTGGGAGAGGAGCTTATTACGTTGAATACAGTATTTTTGTCAGTAATTATGACCTTGCACTCATGTCAGTGTCAAACATATCTGATTAAGTGTCAGTGAGATTAAACCTAACAGATGTTATAGTCAAGTGCCTATGATGATTACAGTTATATGTCAGTCACTTGATTCAGTAATTAATGAACGTTACCATGTGAAAGATGGCAATGCATATATAACCACAGAAAAAGCATTTCTTATTCACAGTAAAAAAACTATAATAAAAACCAAAGTAATGTTTGTTATTAGTCTCATTTATCATTGATCTCTTTTAATTGGAACATTGCCTGTACTTGGAAAGTACTTGAGTTTAAGTGTGATTACTTTAAAAAAAAGTTTACCTTTGACCTGCTAGAGGTGCTGATATGGAGGAATCCCACTGCAAGTGTTTCACATTATTGAAGCTTTTCTTGCGGCTGATGGCTCAACATCTGGTTGCCATGGACACTGATGATGCTTCCAAACACAGCTGAAGCTGAAAATCATTCTGGATGATATCAATATGTTTTCACCAGGAAATTTAGATGGCAGAGTGCAATTTCAGCAGATTATTTTCCTCTTGTTATATCTAATCCTGTGTGAAGCAAATATAGCAACCTCAACACTTGTTAACTTATGGTCCTTATGGGACTGAGTATATTGATTCCCTGTGTCATGTCTTGGATAGCTGAGAGCGATTGATATTTTGCACTAAGTGGCCTAATATATAGCTATTTAATGTAAGGGATCCTATTATTGGATCCTGTGCTTAAATCAGAAATCACAGATTTGTTCACAAAACAGTTTATAATATTTTCAATATATCCTTTATGTGGAGAATTCAAGAATATTATACTTTAGATATGTTAGAAATATAGAGAGAAGATCCCCTGATTAAATAAGTGCCACCAACTGTTTACATTAAAATATTTTTGAAGACCAACAAGAAAAAAAGTTTCTGCTTTTGTTAAGATTGTTCAAAATAAGATTTAAAAATAATGTAACTACATGAATTGTGCTGTAATTAGAATTATACTTATCTAATCTGTTTTGAAACTTTTATTAAACTCAAGTAACATTGTGACTTATGAATCTCAATGCTTTTCTGCCATTACTTTTACTTGGGTGAAATAAAATTCCGACCTGGTTTTGGCCCAGATGGAGAACAGAAAAAGCATTCATGTCACACATTAAATAGAATTATTTTATAGTTTAAGGTAAACTATAATAGTGCGGGCATACTAAGGGAGATTTATTTTGAGAGTCACCAGTCATTGCAGACCTGATCAGAGACTGATATCAGAGCTCTTCCACATAAATCAGGTTTTGTGTTCCACTCTTGAACACCAATGCAATTAAAGTTTGCAGTACAGTGAAACTCCTTCTTGCAAATACCTCAGTAAAGCGGACAACTCACTCTCCCAGACAACGGATAGACTTTCCCGTCCCACCAGCATATCCAGTACATATTACGACCCTCTCAAGCGGACAGGCATCGCGAGTTCTATTTTTGTTCATATATCTGCCGGGAAATGGCGTCCCGAGGTTATGACCTCGTATGTCCTGTTTTGTTCAAAGCAACAGCCTGAGGATAAGCATAATTTGGTTAACCTTGGTGACGTTACATGTGAATATACAGTCGGAATTGTTGTTTATTTCTGAATACGTGTAGATATCACAAGCATTACTTTATAAAGATTGGCTGGTCAATCAGGAAAAAAACTAAGCTTTCAAACAGCTTCTCATTTAACAAGACCACCATCAAAGACTAAAGTTTGTGCATTGTTATAGGCGTCTGGCCGAGGGAGCCTCAACTAGTTCGCGACAGTTTGCACTTTATTATGGTGAATGAGCTGTGAAGACTATCCTTTATCAAATAATCATGCTGTCTGGGTGCTGTCAATAATCAGTCTTCAGTAACCTAGTGCAACCAGCCATGAACTATGCATATTTAGAAGATGAAGCATGGTATGTCAAAGTGAAAATGCCTAGATTAATGTGTGAGGCCTAGCTAATGAAGTTGAAAGAGAGAAAGAAAGTGTTTGTCTTTCCTTTTTTAATAATTATATTTTATAAATTTTAAATTCATATTTAAGCTATTTTCAAAAGATATCAGTAACATTCAATGATGAATTGCACAATATGCTGAACTCCTCTGAACAGGACAACTTACTAATACGGACAAAATTCTCAAGCCCCTTGAGTGTCCGGCTTTGAGGAGTTTCACTGTAATATAATAACCCTAAGGAATTGTTGATTACTTGCATTTCCTGCAATGCCAGGTAAAAACATTGGTAAATTTTCTTTAATTATAAATGACTGATAGTTGATCTCGATATGACAACTGATTCCCAACACTAACCTTAGCTCTTGATATTATATATGAGATAAAGTCAATGTCAGACATCAGCCAAAGAACCGTTGGAAGCAAGGGTATATTTTAATAGTCAAAGCACACACAGATATGATATGATACGAGGTCATATGTTTGTTTGGTTTATCTGAACTTTGTTACATCTCCAGCTGATCATCCTCGGCTTATAAACGAAGCCTTGCCTCGGTTTCACCCCGCGCTGTCCCTGTCACAGGAGGTTATGTGTTTTGGCTTCCATAATCACCAGACTTGAGTACCGGTATCGAGAGGAGTGTAAACTTGGCCAGCCTTGACTATTGAAGGCCCTCGTGCCTGTATGAGGATTGTATCAATCAAGTAGCAGCAATTATATCACTCATGCCCCAGTGTTGAGGGGCATCATCATCGTCACGACAAACCACTTTCATTTATTAGTTAGTTCTACTTGAATATGTCATTTATTTGCCATATTCCTGGGGTTTTTTTTGTGTCTCTGTCATTTTCTCTTATCTATAATCATACAAAACCTATTGAATTTCAAGATATTTTTTGTCTATTATTTTTTTCCTTTTAATGGAAATGTCAAGGTCTAGAACCTAGTCTGGAGTAATCAGGGATTGGTATTTTGGTTGGACCCAAATTATTGGTGACATAGAAATGCCTTTTGAATTGGGGTACAGAGAAAGTGTGTTAACCACATCTGTGACGTCATGGTGACAAATTTAAATGTACCGAAAAATTCCTAACAGAAGTTGCATCCTTATAACAAGCTGCATCCTAACTTTAAGATTCCTCATGGAGATTAGCTGGTCAAGTTTTGTTTCTGGTAAAGTCCATAATACAAGACGCACCCAAACTTCACAGGTATCCCACCTATTGACCTGGTAGCTATGGAATTTCAAGTATCATGGCTCTCGGCTGTGCAAGACTACAACCAATGCCTCCATGCTATGAATGTGATTTGTAAACTTGATGAACCAATTAAAACATAAAAATAAGTTAAACAGATTAAATACAATGCCTATATATAAGAAATAGCAACAGATCATAAGTCCTGTTGCCTTTGTCATTCCATTGTTCATCCCACCATAAGACATTACCAAAAGATGGTCATAAATGTTGTATACAGAGTGTGGCTGTCCAGGTATTAAAGCCTTGCAGTGTTTAATGTACAGCCCTCTAAACCAATCAAACAGACCTTCATAATCTGCTCAGAGAACAGATTGTCATGGTAAGTAACCATGCAAAACATGGTTGTGCTGTGGAAACTCCTGTACTTTTCCTGAAGACCCCTTTAAACTCTGTAATTTTGTCTCAAGTGCTTCTATAAAATTCCTACATTGTCTTCATGAGCCTTGCAGGAATCCTGACTTACCTCAACAACAGACGGTAGCATTTGTTTACCTCTGCACACCTGGACTCTCACTGCTAAATGTGATATTGACTTATTTCATGCTTGATTACAAGTTCCTGCCAGAGAGAAGATTAGTTTTCAGTGGATTTTACTAATTGGGCATACTGTACCTCTTGAGACTGTGAAAGCATGTCACCTTCTCCACAGGGCTCAGTGTAATCACACACCTCAGAGAAGATAAGAGGAATTTTATTCCATAGTTTAACCTTATTCACAGACTTGCTTAGTCTGTAATCATAGCTTTTGGTTTACCAGTTATTCACTTACAGGATACTTTGGGTGTGTGACTCAACATTTGTTATGTTAAGAGAGGTCTTTTAGTGATGTATTATGGAAAGTAGCCTTCAATGTGAAATGTTCTGTAAAAAATTAAACCTTATTTGTGTAAAATATGTGTACATAAGAGGTGTATTTGTTTCTTTAACCAAAGCGTCTAGGATCTTAATGTGTTTGATCTCATTATTTATTAAAGAAAATTGAGCCTTAACTATGAGGGTTTCATTCTCGATAGACCTTTTGTTCACATAGTCAGAATAGGATTTCATTACTGACTTTTAGTGGCCCAGACCTCCCTATGTACTAGTATGTACATAAATGGTAGAACTGAAACAAAAAAAACTTCAATCTATGACTCCTATCAAAGTGAGTTTGCATAATATCAAGAATTAAAAATTACTTTGAGATATATATTAGACAAAATGGATGAAGGTTTTCAAATTTTCATAACTTTTTTCTACTTAAACTTTTATATCAAATAAAGGGCAATATTTTAGTGTATTAGAAATAATCTTTAGATTTCTTCTTTTAAAAAAAAATTGTCAGATTTTCCTTCCACAGTTCTTAAACCAAAAGCAGTCATTCACCAAAAGACAGACTACATGGTTCATACATGGATGATGCTAATATGAAAAATTAACAAGATTAAGCAAATTGTAAAGCATAGAGTTGTGACATGCCTATAAAATGGCCAAGATCTATTCCCTGGCTATTAAGTTAATCATATGTAAGTTAGGATCAAATGGGCTCAGCTGAAGGGTTTCTATCTTGTTGAGACATACAACATTTAATCAGCTGCCAATCTCTTGCCCATGTAGGTGTCATTGTTAATGAATATCAGGTGTGTCAGTGTGGTCAGATAAAGATTTGATCAACCAGTCAACCTGGATGATATTATTGTCAATCAGAACAGCACTCAATGTTCCATCAGCAGATATTGCCTCATTATATTTAAATTAATTGATGTCCTTTCATCACATCATATTCTGAAACTGCAGATTCCAATCAAACAATGCTATCACTATAAGAGCTCTTAACTGTTACTGACTAGATTGCTCCTTGGATGTTTTTCAGGTACGCTCCCGAGGCAGAGGAAATATTACGCTTCTAAAGAAGCAACTGATTTTCACGCTGCCAGCTTTGACCATTTATGATATATTTAGACACCAGATGGTGGTTTGTTGTCCGCTGAACAAAACTTGCGTATGATGTGACAGGCATCCTGGCTCCACCCATAGCTGCGCTTCAAGTGCCGTTTGAAGACAAGTTTAAGTTCAAATTTTAATTGCTCCCTCTGCATTCTCGCATCATCGACCGATTCGATTCTGACAGTATGACTGTGTTAGCATAGCCATATGTCTGGTGTCTGCAGAACTGAAACCAGCCAGCGAGGTGTGCACGCAGCCTTTGTTGTTACGTTTCGTTTGAATTACAGCTCACTGACTGGGCATCCTATGTGCCCAAGGCCCTAAGTAAACCACGTCTGCGGCAATTCTCTCTAAGCCTGTGGCCTGTTCATACGGTAACCGGGGCGATGAGCTGTCACTCAAAACGAAATGAACATGATCCAGGCTCTGTGTATTCCTGGCTTGGCCATGTCTTCCAGCACAAGGTCTCATCTGATTGGACAAAAATACAGTGCTCCCCTCTGGTGTAGCAATTCAGGATACGAGGTCAAAACAAACAGCGCTTACCATAATGGAAGTAGGACTATAGTTAAAGAGCTGGGTAAAGAGCGTATTTTTCAGGTTGATCTGCTTATTCTTATGAATGCAAGGAATGGTAAATTGCAAAAAAATGCAGGTTTCTAAAGCTTCCTCAATAAATTGTCCCATTTCTGCAGGCTAAACATCATGACCCTTTGGTCAATTTATATATGATTTTACAAATTATCGTATTTGATTGCTAAAATGAGAAATTGATCAGATACCACTGGGTAATGTATGTATGAAGGGTAGGAAATTTTAACATTAAATCAGCTATTTTTACCTTGAATCCTCCCTTAAAGGGTCGCTATTTGTATAATATTAAGTTTGTGATAAATAAACAAGAAATATATATTTTTTTCTTCTTAAAATAATATGGTATCTCACAGTATTATGTTCTGAAACCATGTGCTTACTTCTGTACACATGAGGAAAATAGCTTTCACCAGGTGCAAACAGTGATACAAATGTAGACAAAGCACACATGCTACCTGGTGGCAACTTCACAAATCAAGATATTTCTAGCTTCTGACAGGTGTTTCTCCTGTGTTTCTTCTTCCATTTTATGTCTCCATGTTTGGGAGTTGTCACACATGGGTAACATCAGACCTCTGTTCATGTAGTCTAGTTTTGTTGAACAAGTGCACATGGACTGTGATTAGTCAGACACAGAACCATAACAAAGTAAAAAACAGGCGAATAGGAGATAGTAATTCCATGTGCTCGAATGGTTTTACTTGGAAACTTTGGGTTCAGTCAAAATGAGCTATTAAATGGTATGAGATAATACACACATAAGTCTTTCTGTAGCCGAGATGGCCACCTCATAGCAAAGAAGGTATGATTCTGTTTATAAATCAGCTGAGAGATTCGAACCATGTCGTTAGCCCTCTCAGGATCAATGATGAGCTGTTAACCCTTTAAGTGCCCACATGAAATGCTCCTGCTATTGCAGTGAGCCACTTTGCATGCTCATTCAGTGTCCTATACCTGTTTTCTTATCTTTATTCCCTTGTTCACCAATAGGCATAAATCACAAAGTGCACAATGTTAAACAGAGCTATACTTTAATGTAATTTTACCATCAGTGTATATTATCACTTTCAGTGAATTTAAACCGATATGAAACATTGAAATCTGGGTAACAAAACCACTTGTGGGACTAGCTGAAAAATGTCAAATTTTATTAGACAGGTCAGATATGACCAATGTGAATGCTTTCGGTTCAGTTAAGCAGGGGCAGATCTAGGATTTTTATGGAAGGGAGGGGTCCTACCTATATGAGGACTAATGATAAAACCTATAGTGAGGTCCTGAGGCAGGGTTAGGGTGATCCAGGCCGTAGAAATTGTTCTGAAATCCTTAAAAAAATCCTTTAAAAAAAGGTTACTCCTTGGACCCCTCCCCCTCATCTGGGGGGGGGGGGGGGGGGGCTAAATATTCTACTAATAGAGAGGTGGTCTTATTAGATATGTGGTCTTTCAGGCAGGTTCCACTAAATGAATTCCCATGTTAACGGCCTTCTATGTAAGATATGTTTGTGTGCCTGCCTATCGGTTTGAAGTCTTTCTGTTTGTATATTTCTCTTCACTCTGCTGGTAACAAATTTATATGATTGTTTTGAGAGTTTTGCAAGGGATTGTGTAAATTAACCAGTTGTTTTTTTTTTTTTTTGTCAAATTGATTGTATACACAAAAACTTCTCCTTATAATTTTCTTAAATGATTCCTTACAAAGGTTGTGAGATGCAGGGTCACAGAAAACCAACAACAGCGTGTGTTTGACCTCTTACCATCTAATTTATTTGTTTATCTGTGTAGTTATGGCTAGATTACAGCGACACTTTGTGGACAGATGGGTCGTGAGGCAAGTAAATTAGGAATATATTCCAGAGCTGATCTGGATCAACAAAAAAACTGTGGTATCATTATATGTCTGTTTGTATCTGTTATATCAGAATATCCTACCACAGGTGCTGGCATCTGGCAGACAAATTTTGTACTATAACTTATAAGTCAGGCGTATTTCATGGTCTGTCTGAGGGTTTCTGCGTGTTGGGGTTATAAACCAAACTTTTTTTAGAAAGATTTGCACTCTTTAGTGCTATATATATATATATTTTGTCATTGTTTTTCTGACATCACAATCTTGAACATTCTTATACAAATTTTGTACTGTTAGGCAGGCATGGTTCACAATTTTTAAGGAAAGATCCTCACATTTGAATAATAAATCAAACCTTCTTGGCAAAGGTTAACGCTTTCTGAGTAGTTACTAATACACATCATGTTACTGGATCTTGACTGTGAGGTTTACGTTTTCCAGAGGGTATGCTAAGAAGCACATTATAGAGGGCCTAGAGGCATGGACCTCCTACACGTACCGCATACGTTTCATGAACGAGCATGGCAACAGTGAATGGAGCCCTGCAACTACAGTCACCACAACA
Source organism: Sipunculus nudus (assembly GCA_026874595.1). NCBI lineage: Eukaryota > Metazoa > Annelida > Sipuncula > Golfingiida > Sipunculidae > Sipunculus > Sipunculus nudus. Next base: position 43,611,613 of record CM049306.1, on the reverse strand, counting down.
AGTAAGTATTTCTTAAGCTAGCATTCCATATATGCGTATTTTGTATGTATGCATATGCAGTATGTATACATAATTCAGCTAGAAAACGGATGCTGTGATTCCATTAATAGGTATGCATATGCGGGCCTATAGTTCAGAGCTGTCATAGTGTAGAGATGTCATCTGTTAGAGGAATTCCCTAACACTGAAGTTAGGAATTCCCCCAGCCATTACCATGCGTATGCGTTTTCAATTGCTACCTTGAGTGATTGAAACATGCTGCAGGCACATACATGTATATGCATATGTACTGCAAACACATGTATGGAATCACTCCTAGAGAATATGTGTGTGATTCTTATCTTAGCTGCATATGCATACATAAATACATAATACATATGTACTGCATACACACATATGGAATGCTCCTTTACATCTCATGGTTGGTCTACAAGGGCTTTAAAGCAAGAATACTAAACCGTGTTCCACTAAATGAGTCAATTATTCAGTCCTTTAGTAATGGTGGTCATCAGTTATTATTTTATGGTATTACACTATTTCAAGGTTTATCTAATGTTATGTCAGTTCTACCAAACTGTTAAATTGGTCAAATTTTTTGTTGTTGTGTCTTTGAGTAGGAAAAAAAGTTGCTAGCATTATGTCATATTGTATTATATTATATTGCACTATATTAAATTACATTTAATGTTATAACTTATTATCAAAAATATAAGATTATACTAAAAGTTACTTCAAAATACATGATATGTGTCTTTGTTATTCTGTCATATATCTTTTTATTCTATGATGCACACCATTATTTAATGTCTTTAATTATATAAATATTTAATCTTCAAACTTCCAGTCTTAAGCACACTGGTGATATTATGAAATATCTGAATCAGGGTTTATACACAAGTAAATATAAGATTTACTCTAGAGTGACACATACCTTCACCATGCCTCTTCACTGTGGATTCCTCTGTTTAATTTGACAGAGGAACCCTTAACGGGGGAACACTTACACAGAGCCATCAACCTGGAAGACCTGGCAGGGCTTGAGAGAGTTTTAGATTCAGGGTAAGGTCACTCTTTTGTCAAAATACCTGAACTTTAAAGCTGCCAACACTATTTACATTATTACAATAACAGATTACCTGTGTTAAAATCAGTAGCTTAAAATTATGCTAAATCATATTTTCTGATAGTGATAATAGTGGATATCTAATACAGGCTAATTTTCCTTTATAATTTTGTGTTCTGTAATATTTTACTATTTAGGTTTCATTTAGTCTTGTTGACTACAGGAATATAGGCGTTAATGATGTATTTTTCATCCTCTAAGACTCTGTGTGACTATGACATCATCTAATATGCTATATCAGTATATTTGATGACAAATACTGTTAATTGCATTGGTTTGTTTTACAGAATGTTTATTATTGACTACAATGTTAAACATTTAAAATATAATGCCAATCCTTAGTTAATCCTTATAAACATGTAGGTAACACAAGTAACAAGTTCTCATCTCTCCTTACAAACCTTGTTATATGTATTGGCGCAGTTTGATAGACCTTTACATTTTCTCAGTTTCTTGTTTATCTACCAGGATATAACCATTATTATTTATGTAATAATGCTAAAACAACCCCAAGAATGATGATTTTTTTTTATTACATAACTTACAATTTTTTATTGATCATATGTTTAACCCTCGTCAAATACTTGTACACAAACCTGATGTAGTTTTAGGTTGCCTGAGCTTATTGTGAATCTTTATCCACATAAGCATTAATGAAGGGACCATGGATCTCAACTATTCACATCGCTTTAATAAATGTAAATCATTTTCTTAATGCACCCATAATGCACTTTTATCCCCTTTATGTACTGGGAATAACAATACCAATAAGTATTCCTGACAGTCATTATCTTGTATATGTATATGAACTATGTAAATATTGATAATGCAGTCCATGACTTTGGCAAGTCTAAAACTTTGTAACTTCTGAATGGCATTCCAGAATTTGTGATACACTATTTATATTACCAATATTAGAGTGATGGCGGTTTGTACATGCACATGATAAAGACTTTTATTTGAAAACAGGAAATTTTGTCTTTGAAGAATTTATGCATAAGCATCTTAATGTAAGAGAAATTGGTTATGTGAATACATGATAATAACAAGAAAGATGAAAAACATGAAGCACATCACAAAAATTACCTTACTCGAGACTTGGACTTGAAAATAAGATATATAATTTATCACCATTTAAATGTATATTGTTTTATTCCAAATTAATAAAACAAAAATTTCAACAGCCTGGATCTATATAGATTATTAGAAAAAGACATGATTGGATTTAAACAAAAAAAAATGAACAATTTGATACACAGATACTGTAATCCTGATATTTTCCAGAGAAAAAACATAGGAACTATCAGGCAGAGTAAATAAAGTGTTCTAGCCTGATCAGGCATTAATATGCATCAGCTGTTCATATATAAAATAAATAAAATTCTTCAGGCAAACAAATAAAACTTAAATATTGCATGATTTATCATTTTATTTTCTCACGTCTGTCCCATGTTGTTTAATTTACTGTAAATTAAATCACATGCTGTGAATAATAGCTGGGCTAATCCTCAATGTTTTCTTTTATCTGTGCATATTTTGTCACAATAACCAAAGGTGTGTAGTTACAGTAACAGATGGTAAAAAATGTGTTTACAAGTTATACAGGTAATAATTAATTAACTATTTGAGAAAATAGTATTATTGGTACTGTACTTATATTTCTGTAGTCTTTGTGTAAAATACATATTTTTGTAATGATGACTTGTGATTTGTTTAACGAATATTAATTTAAACAAAAAGAAGCATAAAATCCCCTCTTTTCTAGGCTGAATGAGTAAATATAACAGTATATTATAATATTGTATTACATTGCTCATACAATTATATGTATATTTATGAGAAATCTTTTAAAGAACATTTCAGTTGAGTCAAGAGTGAGGAATGAAATGTGATCTGGTGAAAAAAAAATTATCATTAAAAATGATTAAACTATAAAAAAAATAAATATCCTACAGATGCAGAATTCTGCCTAGTGAGGAATCTTCTGTGTTGAGCAATTTTTCTTCGTATGGGTAGGCAGAGACATTAAAGTTTCTATATTGTCCACATTGTTCCACAGTGCGTTCCGCAGCTTACCTCACAACGTTCTTGTTTTGTTTCAGTTTTGGGAGATCTTATCGAATTAGGTATTAATTTGGTGTTGACTTGACTTTGGGCTTTTACACACAATTTATATTTCATGCTGTGTTTGTTGTGTGTGAAGAAGTGACAGCATTAGGCTGACTGCACTTAAGAGCTTTATGATAAAGCTGGGTAAAAGTATTAATCTTCCAATCAGATTGTCGCAGATTGTTGCCATGGTGATCATAATGCCACACATCCTTTTTTAGGTAAAGGTTTCAGAAATGGGGTAAAATATAACATTTTAAAAAAAATTTCGCAACAAAAGTTTTCAGCAAAGCTGACCATACATCAGCTAAGAGCTATAGTGATGACAATTCTTCCACTGGTCCCATTTGTCTATCATGGTAATGAATATTAACAGGACTAAATTTATAAATGTTAAAGCCATAAATACACTGATTTAGCATTAAAAAAATTTCTTATCAGTCTCACAGACAAAATGGATTACACTGTTATTTCAGTTGCATAAAATATGCAAATTACCATTTAAAGCATTTTATATGTTTTACACATTTCTATAAAATTTGTAACCCTCCAATTCATTTTTTAATAGCATCAACAGAATATTATCCAGAAAAATCATAGAAGTTTATACTGAACAAAGTATTACCATAGAAATATATGATAACTTTTCTACCCACTTCTGATCACCTTTGGGTTCAGGAAAAGGATGTTCTCTATACAGTTGCCAGACAAACTTGCCGACTAATATGCACATTTATTACAGTTTATGTACAGTGTTAAAGATAATGCTGTTATATTAACCTTGTGAAGTGATCACTTAAATGCATGTAACTGGTTCACAGGTAAACAAATTAAAGGAGCAATTTCTTTTAATTGACATAAATATGTGGTGAGTTTCCAGTGTTTTTGGAATTGTTGAAACAAGTTTTGTCTGTTCATGCATTTAAGTTCATTGCCAGGATCACATGATCATTATATGATCACATGATCAGAAACACATGGTCATTGTATGATCACATGATCATGCGCAGCTTATAGGAAAACAGAATCATTAATTAGCTGGAATGGGAGAGATGATTTTTATCCCAAGCATATAAAATGTTACAGTGCTCTAAGACGTTCTACTCTGACCTCATTGGTAAATAATTGATCAAGCTGTTTTAACTTTTGAAAGAGTATCTTTTTTCCTTTTTTCCATTTCACTCCCATGTGCTTGACCTGTCGAACATTAAAACTCTGTAAATCGTCATATATAATTAATTTTGTGGGCTAACCAAATTTACCTCATTTATTCCCTCACCCCATTTTAACAGCTTTTGTGTTTCCCTACTTATTCTTGTGTATTATATATTTATCCCTTTTACATTTTTTTTAAATACATTGTGATAAAGTTGTATGTTAAATAAAAAAAGTATCAAATCAGATTTGATATTGTTGCATTGTTATGTTGGAATACTCAGCTATTGCATCTAGGATTATTGTAAGAATATACATTGTGCAGACAACATAACAATGTTAATACAAAAAGCAGCCTTCAAACATGTTTTCTGTCTTAAACTTTGTTTAATATAGAGGAATGTTGTATGATTCTTATGTATTATATATATACATATATACACACACACATATATATATATATATATATATATATATATATATATATATATATATATATATATATATATTAATACTGGCATTTTTACTTCTTTTTCAGTGATGTTCATGTGGATACGCCAGACAAATATGGTTCCAGCCCTCTGATGCAAGCCTCTCAGAAAGGTTATATTGAGTAGGTTCAGTCATTTTATGCTCCTCATATATTATTGTCCCCCACATCCACAGAATGATGGAAACTGATTTTGGTTTATTTGTCTGTCTGTCTGTCTGCCCATCAGGTTTTCATTTCTATGTGATAACTTTCCTTAATATTATCTGATTTCATTTAAATTTGGCTCAGTGATTGATCTTATGCATACCTTGGTTGGGATTGGTTTTTGAGTGTCTGTCTGAAAATCTGTTATCATTAGCTCCAAAACAAAAAAGTTTCTCCTTTTGTTCTGAATTCACAACAAAACTTATGACATGCAGAGACATCTTCAGGAGACAACGAAACCTAAAACACAGCCACTCTGACATGTGGAGACATCTTCAGGGGACAAGTAAAAACTAAAACGTAATTAGAAGCAGAAGCAGGGGACATAAATTCTACAAATTTGCTTGTTCTTTATTCTTTAGGTCCACAGCAAATTATTTGAACTAGAAGGTAACTCAGTAGAGTAGTAAGCCTCCACCAGTCAAAACAGTCTGCATTATCCAAGTGTTCAATACATTATCTGGATAAGGACCAAAATTTTATGGTGGTTGTGATGTTTGTTGTAATGATCCTTTCTGCTAGAAGATGTACCTGCTCAAAACGAACCTCTCCCAGTTTGGAATTGTTGGGATGGATAGGACTACTTGTCTCAGCTGTCAAACTTTAAAATAAAAATGTTACATTTCAAGGAAACACCTTCTTTATACATTTCACATACACATGCTTAAAAACTTTTCTTATTTCGTAAGCCCTTGCAACATAAAGTAAAACTCCCATTTATATGATTTGTCTTAAAAAACCTTTCTTATCCAGTATATTTGAACGGACTACATTACCCACTTCACTACATTTATACCTACACAACTTGTGTATCAAGAATCCACATGCACTGTAGGCATAGAATTCCTATACCTATGATACCTACCAAATAGAGTTGTACTCTTGTGAGTCCAATTCTGTGCGATGTTGTTGTAATGCCTTGATCCTTTACTGTCAATATCAGTTGACTGATGGCCGCAGGTAATAGTCTGTAAGAGTAATTCACTTGTTAACAGTTAACAAAGGGGAGAAAACAATCTTGCTAAATCTAGCTTTTTATCTGGACCAAAGTTTAATGGGGTATTTTTAGGTCCATCCCCTCCCCCTCCGCACACACACACACATTTTTTTTTTAGAATTTACTGTTCAGTATTTTTGTGCAGTCATACAATCAGACAAACATCCCAACAAATAAACATACAATTATGGACAACAAAAAGTCCTAAGCTACAATATTACCAGTAGGTTAATTTTTTGTCCCCTACTCCGCAGATGCGGGGGACATTGATTTGGGTTTTTCTGTCTGTCTGTCTGTCCATCTCTCTGTCCATTCCTCAGGTTTTCGTTTCCGTGCGATAACTTTCCTTAATATTATCCAATTTCTTCCAGATTTAGGTCAGTGATTGCTGTAATGCTTACCTTGGTTGGGATTGGTTTTGGAGTGTCTGGCTTCTGTCTGTCACTTTGTCTGTCTGTCAGGTTTTCGTTTCCGTGCGATAACTTTCCTAAATATTATCCAATTTCATTTAAATTTTGTTCAGTAATTGCTCTCATGCTTACCTTGGTTGGGATTGGTTTTGGAGTGTCTGGCTTCTGTCTGTCACTTTGTCTGTCTGTCAGGTTTTCGTTTCCGTGCCATAACTTTCCTAAATATTATCCAATTTCATTTAAATTTTGTTCAGTAATTGCTCTCATGCTTACCTTGGTTGGGATTGGTTTTGGAGTGTCTGGCTTCTGTCTGTCACTTTGTCTGTCTGTCAGGTTTTTGTTTCCGTGCGACAACTTTCCTAAATATTATCCAATTTCATTGCTTGCCGGAAATCTTCGATTTCTGCAAGCAGGTTGGTCAGTCGCGGATGTCTGTTTGTTGCTTGCCGGAAATCTTCGATTTTCGCAAGCATGTTGATCACCCGCGTATGTTTGTTTGTTTGTTTGTTTGTTTGTCTGTCTGTTTGTCTGTATGTACACGCGCTACAGGCCACAGTTTTTAAGCAATCGCTCTGAAACTTATGCATCAAGTGTAAGATTGGTTCTCCTCGGAGCCTATTGTTTTTGGTCATGATCGGTCAAAGGTCAAGGTCAGGGTCACCAAAAAACCTAAAATTTTTACTTTCTTCATATCTTTGTCAATAATAATCGTAGCCGCATAATCTGTAGCTCATTTTATTCCTCACTATGTTAGCTTTCCAAGTGCTGGCAAATTTTTCCGGTCAATGGTTACCATGGTAACGTATTTTTGGGGGAAATTCAGAAAATTCGAAAATTTCCCTCCAAATTTCTCATTATTCAAGTTAGAGAGGTCTAGTTTTTTGTATTGCGTAGCATTTAATATGCTCTATGCGAAATTAATGTAAGTCTCGCAAAATCTCGTGCCATTTGTCGTCAAATGAGACTTTTCGAGATTTCATTAAATACGATTTACAGGTGGCAGTTTTACAGCTAAGGTTCTGAAAGTGACATATTTTCTGTTGTTCTGTATTATCTCGAACTTGTTTTTTCATTTTTCGGAAATAGCCACCAGGGGGCGTGGTACTGGAAACACTACAACGTATCATTTTTCCGCAATATCTAAAAAAATATTTAGCATAGAAGAATTTTTTTTGTCGCATCTAAAACTAGGATCATTGCCTTATTCCTTCGTACATTTAGCCTTGTGCTGCCGTTACCATGGTTACCAAATTTTGGGGTTAAACTTGACAATCTGAAATACGGAGTGTTCCTGCTTCTGTCTCTGTCAATATTTGCGATAGAACGCTCTGGTTTTTGGCGTTAGATAGCATTAGTTTACTTCTTAGTCATTCAATAGAAAGGCTCGTCATATCTCGCACCGTTTCTCGTGAAACGAGAACACGAGACCATTCAAAGAAATGCCTATAATTCTGTCGTTTTTTACGCTACAGACACATGGTTTTCAGCGTTGGGTAGCGCCTGACACTCGCAGTCATATTCAGGGGTCATATTGTAAGTCTCGTCAAATCTCGCGCCGTTTTTCGCCAAACCACGAAGACCCGCGCAATTGCCGCAAGTGGCGACAGGGTCCTTACGGTGGGCGGCCGGCGTGTGCAGCGGTGCGTGACGGCCTCTCCGGGCCCTGTCTATGATCATACATGTTGGAGGCACAGTCAATCCAAACTTTATTGCTTGCCGGAAATCTTCGATTTTCGCAAGCATGTTGATCACCCGCGTATGTTTGTTTGTTTGTTTGTTGCTTGCCGGAAATCTTCGATTTTCGCAAGTATGTTGATCACCCGCGTATGTTTGTTTGTTTGTTTGTTTGTTTGTCTGTCTGTCTGTCTGTCTGTTTGTTTGTCTGTATGTACACGCTCTACAGGCCACAGTTTTTAAGCAATCGCTCTGAAACTTATGCATTAAGTGTAAGATTGGTTCTCCTCGGAGCCTATTGTTTTTGGTCATGATCGGTCAAAGGTCAAGGTCAGGGTCACCAAAAAACCTAAAATTTTTACTTTCTTCATATCTTTGTCAATAATAATCGTATCCGCATAATCTGTAGCTCATTTTATTCCTCCCTATGTTAGCTTTCCAAGTGCTGGCAAATTTTTCCGGTCAATGGTTACCATGGTAACGTATTTTTGGGGGAAATTCAGAAAATTCGAAAATTTCCCTCCAAATTTCTCATTATTCAAGTTAAAGAGGTCTAGTTTTTTGCAATGCATAGCATTTAATATGCTCTGTGCGAAATTAATGTAAGTCTCGCAAAATCTCGTGCCATTCGTCGTCAAATGAGACTTTTCGATATTTCATTAAATACGATTTACAGGTGGCAGTTTTACAGCTAAGGTTCTGAAAGTGACATATTTTCTGTTGTTCTGTATTATCTCGAACTTGTTTTTTCATTTTTCGGAAATAGCCACCAGGGGGCGTGGTACTGGAAACACTACAACTTATCATTTTTCCGCAATATCTAAAAAAATATTAAGCATAGAACAATTTTTTTTGTCGCATCTAAAATTAGGATCATTGCCTTATTCCTTCGTACATTTAGCCTTGTGCTGCCGTTACCATGGTTACCAAATTTTGGGGTAAAACTTGACAATCTGAAATACGGAGTGTTCCTGCTTCTGTCTCTGTCAATATTTGCGATAGAACGCTCTGGTTTTTGGCGTTAGATAGCATTAGTTTACTTCTTAGTCATTCAATAGAAAGGCTCGTCATATCTCGCACCGTTTCTCGTGAAACGAGAACACGTGACCATTCAAAGAAATGCCTATAATTCTGTCATTTTTCACGCTACAGACACATGGTTTGCAGCGCTGGATAGCGGCTGACACTCGCAGTCACATTCAGGGGTCATATTGTAAGTCTCGTCAAATCTCGCGCCGTTTTTCGCCAAACCACGAAGACCCGCGCAATTGCCGCAAGTGGCGACAGGGTCCTTACGGTGGGCGGCCGGCGTGTGCAGCGGTGCGTGACGGCCTCTCCGGGCCCTGTCTATGATCATACATGTTGGAGGCACAGTCCATACTTTATTGCTTGCCGGAAATCTTCGATTTTCGCAAGTATGTTGATCACCCGCGTATGTTTGTTTGTTTGTTTGTTTGTTTGTCTGTCTGTCTGTCTGTCTGTTTGTTTGTCTGTATGTACACGCTCTACAGGCCACAGTTTTTAAGCAATCGCTCTGAAACTTATGCATTAAGTGTAAGATTGGTTCTCCTCGGAGCCTATTGTTTTTGGTCATGATCGGTCAAAGGTCAAGGTCAGGGTCACCAAAAAACCTAAAATTTTTACTTTCTTCATATCTTTGTCAATAATAATCGTATCCGCATAATCTGTAGCTCATTTTATTCCTCCCTATGTTAGCTTTCCAAGTGCTGGCAAATTTTTCCGGTCAATGGTTACCATGGTAACGTATTTTTGGGGGAAATTCAGAAAATTCGAAAATTTCCCTCCAAATTTCTCATTATTCAAGTTAAAGAGGTCTAGTTTTTTGCAATGCATAGCATTTAATATGCTCTGTGCGAAATTAATGTAAGTCTCGCAAAATCTCGTGCCATTTGTCGTCAAATGAGACTTTTCGATATTTCATTAAATACGATTTACAGGTGGCAGTTTTACAGCTAAGGTTCTGAAAGTGACATATTTTCTGTTGTTCTGTATTATCTCGAACTTGTTTTTTCATTTTTCGGAAATAGCCACCAGGGGGCGTGGTACTGGAAACACTACAACTTATCATTTTTCCGCAATATCTAAAAAAATATTAAGCATAGAACAATTTTTTTTGTCGCATCTAAAATTAGGATCATTGCCTTATTCCTTCGTACATTTAGCCTTGTGCTGCCGTTACCATGGTTACCAAATTTTGGGGTAAAACTTGACAATCTGAAATACGGAGTGTTCCTGCTTCTGTCTCTGTCAATATTTGCGATAGAACGCTCTGGTTTTTGGCGTTAGATAGCATTAGTTTACTTCTTAGTCATTCAATAGAAAGGCTCGTCATATCTCGCACCGTTTCTCGTGAAACGAGAACACGTGACCATTCAAAGAAATGCCTATAATTCTGTCATTTTTCACGCTACAGACACATGGTTTGCAGCGCTGGATAGCGGCTGACACTCGCAGTCACATTCAGGGGTCATATTGTAAGTCTCGTCAAATCTCGCGCCGTTTTTCGCCAAACCACGAAGACCCGCGCAATTGCCGCAAGTGGCGACAGGGTCCTTACGGTGGGCGGCCGGCATGTGCAGCGGTGCGTGACGGCCTCTCCGGGCCCTGTCTATGATCATACATGTTGGAGGCACAGTCCATACTTTATTGCTTGCCGGAAATCTTCGATTTTCGCAAGTATGTTGATCACCCGCGTATGTTTGTTTGTTTGTTTGTTTGTTTGTCTGTCTGTCTGTCTGTCTGTCTGTTTGTTTGTCTGTATGTACACGCTCTACAGGCCACAGTTTTTAAGCAATCGCTCTGAAACTTATGCATTAAGTGTAAGATTGGTTCTCCTCGGAGCCTATTGTTTTTGGTCATGATCGGTCAAAGGTCAAGGTCAGGGTCACCAAAAAACCTAAAATTTTTACTTTCTTCATATCTTTGTCAATAATAATCGTATCCGCATAATCTGTAGCTCATTTTATTCCTCCCTATGTTAGCTTTCCAAGTGCTGGCAAATTTTTCCGGTCAATGGTTACCATGGTAACGTATTTTTGGGGGAAATTCAGAAAATTCGAAAATTTCCCTCCAAATTTCTCATTATTCAAGTTAAAGAGGTCTAGTTTTTTGCAATGCATAGCATTTAATATGCTCTGTGCGAAATTAATGTAAGTCTCGCAAAATCTCGTGCCATTTGTCGTCAAATGAGACTTTTCGATATTTCATTAAATACGATTTACAGGTGGCAGTTTTACAGCTAAGGTTCTGAAAGTGACATATTTTCTGTTGTTCTGTATTATCTCGAACTTGTTTTTTCATTTTTCGGAAATAGCCACCAGGGGGCGTGGTACTGGAAACACTACAACTTATCATTTTTCCGCAATATCTAAAAAAATATTAAGCATAGAACAATTTTTTTTGTCGCATCTAAAATTAGGATCATTGCCTTATTCCTTCGTACATTTAGCCTTGTGCTGCCGTTACCATGGTTACCAAATTTTGGGGTAAAACTTGACAATCTGAAATACGGAGTGTTCCTGCTTCTGTCTCTGTCAATATTTGCGATAGAACGCTCTGGTTTTTGGCGTTAGATAGCATTAGTTTACTTCTTAGTCATTCAATAGAAAGGCTCGTCATATCTCGCACCGTTTCTCGTGAAACGAGAACACGTGACCATTCAAAGAAATGCCTATAATTCTGTCATTTTTCACGCTACAGACACATGGTTTGCAGCGCTGGATAGCGGCTGACACTCGCAGTCACATTCAGGGGTCATATTGTAAGTCTCGTCAAATCTCGCGCCGTTTTTCGCCAAACCACGAAGACCCGCGCAATTGCCGCAAGTGGCGACAGGGTCCTTACGGTGGGCGGCCGGCGTGTGCAGCGGTGCGTGACGGCCTCTCCGGGCCCTGTCTATGATCATACATGTTGGAGGCACAGTCCATACTTTATTGCTTGCCGGAAATCTTCGATTTTCGCAAGTATGTTGATCACCCGCGTATGTTTGTTTGTTTGTTTGTTTGTTTGTCTGTCTGTCTGTCTGTCTGTTTGTTTGTCTGTATGTACACGCTCTACAGGCCACAGTTTTTAAGCAATCGCTCTGAAACTTATGCATTAAGTGTAAGATTGGTTCTCCTCGGAGCCTATTGTTTTTGGTCATGATCGGTCAAAGGTCAAGGTCAGGGTCACCAAAAAACCTAAAATTTTTACTTTCTTCATATCTTTGTCAATAATAATCGTATCCGCATAATCTGTAGCTCATTTTATTCCTCCCTATGTTAGCTTTCCAAGTGCTGGCAAATTTTTCCGGTCAATGGTTACCATGGTAACGTATTTTTGGGGGAAATTCAGAAAATTCGAAAATTTCCCTCCAAATTTCTCATTATTCAAGTTAAAGAGGTCTAGTTTTTTGCAATGCATAGCATTTAATATGCTCTGTGCGAAATTAATGTAAGTCTCGCAAAATCTCGTGCCATTTGTCGTCAAATGAGACTTTTCGAGATTTCATTAAATACGATTTACAGGTGGCAGTTTTACAGCTAAGGTTCTGAAAGTGACATATTTTCTGTTGTTCTGTATTATCTCGAACTTGTTTTTTCATTTTTCGGAAATAGCCACCAGGGGGCGTGGTACTGGAAACACTACAACTTATCATTTTTCCGCAATATCTAAAAAAATATTAAGCATAGAACAATTTTTTTTGTCGCATCTAAAATTAGGATCATTGCCTTATTCCTTCGTACATTTAGCCTTGTGCTGCCGTTACCATGGTTACCAAATTTTGGGGTAAAACTTGACAATCTGAAATACGGAGTGTTCCTGCTTCTGTCTCTGTCAATATTTGCGATAGAACGCTCTGGTTTTTGGCGTTAGATAGCATTAGTTTACTTCTTAGTCATTCAATAGAAAGGCTCGTCATATCTCGCACCGTTTCTCGTGAAACGAGAACACGTGACCATTCAAAGAAATGCCTATAATTCTGTCATTTTTCACGCTACAGACACATGGTTTGCAGCGCTGGATAGCGGCTGACACTCGCAGTCACATTCAGGGGTCATATTGTAAGTCTCGTCAAATCTCGCGCCGTTTTTCGCCAAACCACGAAGACCCGCGCAATTGCCGCAAGTGGCGACAGGGTCCTTACGGTGGGCGGCCGGCGTGTGCAGCGGTGCGTGACGGCCTCTCCGGGCCCTGTCTATGATCATACATGTTGGAGGCACAGTCCATACTTTATTGCTTGCCGGAAATCTTCGATTTTCGCAAGTATGTTGATCACCCGCGTATGTTTGTTTGTTTGTTTGTTTGTTTGTCTGTCTGTCTGTCTGTCTGTTTGTTTGTCTGTATGTACACGCTCTACAGGCCACAGTTTTTAAGCAATCGCTCTGAAACTTATGCATTAAGTGTAAGATTGGTTCTCCTCGGAGCCTATTGTTTTTGGTCATGATCGGTCAAAGGTCAAGGTCAGGGTCACCAAAAAACCTAAAATTTTTACTTTCTTCATATCTTTGTCAATAATAATCGTATCCGCATAATCTGTAGCTCATTTTATTCCTCCCTATGTTAGCTTTCCAAGTGCTGGCAAATTTTTACGGTCAATGGTTACCATGGTAACGTATTTTTGGGGGAAATTCAGAAAATTCGAAAATTTCCCTCCAAATTTCTCATTATTCAAGTTAAAGAGGTCTAGTTTTTTGCAATGCATAGCATTTAATATGCTCTGTGCGAAATTAATGTAAGTCTCGCAAAATCTCGTGCCATTTGTCGTCAAATGAGACTTTTCGATATTTCATTAAATACGATTTACAGGTGGCAGTTTTACAGCTAAGGTTCTGAAAGTGACATATTTTCTGTTGTTCTGTATTATCTCGAACTTGTTTTTTCATTTTTCGGAAATAGCCACCAGGGGGCGTGGTACTGGAAACACTACAACTTATCATTTTTCCGCAATATCTAAAAAAATATTAAGCATAGAACAATTTTTTTTGTCGCATCTAAAATTAGGATCATTGCCTTATTCCTTCGTACATTTAGCCTTGTGCTGCCGTTACCATGGTTACCAAATTTTGGGGTAAAACTTGACAATCTGAAATACGGAGTGTTCCTGCTTCTGTCTCTGTCAATATTTGCGATAGAACGCTCTGGTTTTTGGCGTTAGATAGCATTAGTTTACTTCTTAGTCATTCAATAGAAAGGCTCGTCATATCTCGCACCGTTTCTCGTGAAACGAGAACACGTGACCATTCAAAGAAATGCCTATAATTCTGTCATTTTTCACGCTACAGACACATGGTTTGCAGCGCTGGATAGCGGCTGACACTCGCAGTCACATTCAGGGGTCATATTGTAAGTCTCGTCAAATCTCGCGCCGTTTTTCGCCAAACCACGAAGACCCGCGCAATTGCCGCAAGTGGCGACAGGGTCCTTACGGTGGGCGGCCGGCGTGTGCAGCGGTGCGTGACGGCCTCTCCGGGCCCTGTCTATGATCATACATGTTGGAGGCACAGTCCATACTTTATTGCTTGCCGGAAATCTTCGATTTTCGCAAGTATGTTGATCACCCGCGTATGTTTGTTTGTTTGTTTGTTTGTTTGTCTGTCTGTCTGTCTGTCTGTTTGTTTGTCTGTATGTACACGCTCTACAGGCCACAGTTTTTAAGCAATCGCTCTGAAACTTATGCATTAAGTGTAAGATTGGTTCTCCTCGGAGCCTATTGTTTTTGGTCATGATCGGTCAAAGGTCAAGGTCAGGGTCACCAAAAAACCTAAAATTTTTACTTTCTTCATATCTTTGTCAATAATAATCGTATCCGCATAATCTGTAGCTCATTTTATTCCTCCCTATGTTAGCTTTCCAAGTGCTGGCAAATTTTTCCGGTCAATGGTTACCATGGTAACGTATTTTTGGGGGAAATTCAGAAAATTCGAAAATTTCCCTCCAAATTTCTCATTATTCAAGTTAAAGAGGTCTAGTTTTTTGCAATGCATAGCATTTAATATGCTCTGTGCGAAATTAATGTAAGTCTCGCAAAATCTCGTGCCATTTGTCGTCAAATGAGACTTTTCGAGATTTCATTAAATACGATTTACAGGTGGCAGTTTTACAGCTAAGGTTCTGAAAGTGACATATTTTCTGTTGTTCTGTATTATCTCGAACTTGTTTTTTCATTTTTCGGAAATAGCCACCAGGGGGCGTGGTACTGGAAACACTACAACTTATCATTTTTCCGCAATATCTAAAAAAATATTAAGCATAGAACAATTTTTTTTGTCGCATCTAAAATTAGGATCATTGCCTTATTCCTTCGTACATTTAGCCTTGTGCTGCCGTTACCATGGTTACCAAATTTTGGGGTAAAACTTGACAATCTGAAATACGGAGTGTTCCTGCTTCTGTCTCTGTCAATATTTGCGATAGAACGCTCTGGTTTTTGGCGTTAGATAGCATTAGTTTACTTCTTAGTCATTCAATAGAAAGGCTCGTCATATCTCGCACCGTTTCTCGTGAAACGAGAACACGTGACCATTCAAAGAAATGCCTATAATTCTGTCATTTTTCACGCTACAGACACATGGTTTGCAGCGCTGGATAGCGGCTGACACTCGCAGTCACATTCAGGGGTCATATTGTAAGTCTCGTCAAATCTCGCGCCGTTTTTCGCCAAACCACGAAGACCCGCGCAATTGCCGCAAGTGGCGACAGGGTCCTTACGGTGGGCGGCCGGCGTGTGCAGCGGTGCGTGACGGCCTCTCCGGGCCCTGTCTATGATCATACATGTTGGAGGCACAGTCCATACTTTATTGCTTGCCGGAAATCTTCGATTTTCGCAAGTATGTTGATCACCCGCGTATGTTTGTTTGTTTGTTTGTTTGTTTGTCTGTCTGTCTGTCTGTCTGTTTGTTTGTCTGTATGTACACGCTCTACAGGCCACAGTTTTTAAGCAATCGCTCTGAAACTTATGCATTAAGTGTAAGATTGGTTCTCCTCGGAGCCTATTGTTTTTGGTCATGATCGGTCAAAGGTCAAGGTCAGGGTCACCAAAAAACCTAAAATTTTTACTTTCTTCATATCTTTGTCAATAATAATCGTATCCGCATAATCTGTAGCTCATTTTATTCCTCCCTATGTTAGCTTTCCAAGTGCTGGCAAATTTTTACGGTCAATGGTTACCATGGTAACGTATTTTTGGGGGAAATTCAGAAAATTCGAAAATTTCCCTCCAAATTTCTCATTATTCAAGTTAAAGAGGTCTAGTTTTTTGCAATGCATAGCATTTAATATGCTCTGTGCGAAATTAATGTAAGTCTCGCAAAATCTCGTGCCATTTGTCGTCAAATGAGACTTTTCGATATTTCATTAAATACGATTTACAGGTGGCAGTTTTACAGCTAAGGTTCTGAAAGTGACATATTTTCTGTTGTTCTGTATTATCTCGAACTTGTTTTTTCATTTTTCGGAAATAGCCACCAGGGGGCGTGGTACTGGAAACACTACAACTTATCATTTTTCCGCAATATCTAAAAAAATATTAAGCATAGAACAATTTTTTTTGTCGCATCTAAAATTAGGATCATTGCCTTATTCCTTCGTACATTTAGCCTTGTGCTGCCGTTACCATGGTTACCAAATTTTGGGGTAAAACTTGACAATCTGAAATACGGAGTGTTCCTGCTTCTGTCTCTGTCAATATTTGCGATAGAACGCTCTGGTTTTTGGCGTTAGATAGCATTAGTTTACTTCTTAGTCATTCAATAGAAAGGCTCGTCATATCTCGCACCGTTTCTCGTGAAACGAGAACACGTGACCATTCAAAGAAATGCCTATAATTCTGTCATTTTTCACGCTACAGACACATGGTTTGCAGCGCTGGATAGCGGCTGACACTCGCAGTCACATTCAGGGGTCATATTGTAAGTCTCGTCAAATCTCGCGCCGTTTTTCGCCAAACCACGAAGACCCGCGCAATTGCCGCAAGTGGCGACAGGGTCCTTACGGTGGGCGGCCGGCGTGTGCAGCGGTGCGTGACGGCCTCTCCGGGCCCTGTCTATGATCATACATGTTGGAGGCACAGTCCATACTTTATTGCTTGCCGGAAATCTTCGATTTTCGCAAGTATGTTGATCACCCGCGTATGTTTGTTTGTTTGTTTGTTTGTTTGTCTGTCTGTCTGTCTGTCTGTTTGTTTGTCTGTATGTACACGCTCTACAGGCCACAGTTTTTAAGCAATCGCTCTGAAACTTATGCATTAAGTGTAAGATTGGTTCTCCTCGGAGCCTATTGTTTTTGGTCATGATCGGTCAAAGGTCAAGGTCAGGGTCACCAAAAAACCTAAAATTTTTACTTTCTTCATATCTTTGTCAATAATAATCGTATCCGCATAATCTGTAGCTCATTTTATTCCTCCCTATGTTAGCTTTCCAAGTGCTGGCAAATTTTTCCGGTCAATGGTTACCATGGTAACGTATTTTTGGGGGAAATTCAGAAAATTCGAAAATTTCCCTCCAAATTTCTCATTATTCAAGTTAAAGAGGTCTAGTTTTTTGCAATGCATAGCATTTAATATGCTCTGTGCGAAATTAATGTAAGTCTCGCAAAATCTCGTGCCATTTGTCGTCAAATGAGACTTTTCGATATTTCATTAAATACGATTTACAGGTGGCAGTTTTACAGCTAAGGTTCTGAAAGTGACATATTTTCTGTTGTTCTGTATTATCTCGAACTTGTTTTTTCATTTTTCGGAAATAGCCACCAGGGGGCGTGGTACTGGAAACACTACAACTTATCATTTTTCCGCAATATCTAAAAAAATATTAAGCATAGAACAATTTTTTTTGTCGCATCTAAAATTAGGATCATTGCCTTATTCCTTCGTACATTTAGCCTTGTGCTGCCGTTACCATGGTTACCAAATTTTGGGGTAAAACTTGACAATCTGAAATACGGAGTGTTCCTGCTTCTGTCTCTGTCAATATTTGCGATAGAACGCTCTGGTTTTTGGCGTTAGATAGCATTAGTTTACTTCTTAGTCATTCAATAGAAAGGCTCGTCATATCTCGCACCGTTTCTCGTGAAACGAGAACACGTGACCATTCAAAGAAATGCCTATAATTCTGTCATTTTTCACGCTACAGACACATGGTTTGCAGCGCTGGATAGCGGCTGACACTCGCAGTCACATTCAGGGGTCATATTGTAAGTCTCGTCAAATCTCGCGCCGTTTTTCGCCAAACCACGAAGACCCGCGCAATTGCCGCAAGTGGCGACAGGGTCCTTACGGTGGGCGGCCGGCGTGTGCAGCGGTGCGTGACGGCCTCTCCGGGCCCTGTCTATGATCATACATGTTGGAGGCACAGTCCATACTTTATTGCTTGCCGGAAATCTTCGATTTTCGCAAGTATGTTGATCACCCGCGTATGTTTGTTTGTTTGTTTGTTTGTTTGTCTGTCTGTCTGTCTGTCTGTTTGTTTGTCTGTATGTACACGCTCTACAGGCCACAGTTTTTAAGCAATCGCTCTGAAACTTATGCATTAAGTGTAAGATTGGTTCTCCTCGGAGCCTATTGTTTTTGGTCATGATCGGTCAAAGGTCAAGGTCAGGGTCACCAAAAAACCTAAAATTTTTACTTTCTTCATATCTTTGTCAATAATAATCGTATCCGCATAATCTGTAGCTCATTTTATTCCTCCCTATGTTAGCTTTCCAAGTGCTGGCAAATTTTTCCGGTCAATGGTTACCATGGTAACGTATTTTTGGGGGAAATTCAGAAAATTCGAAAATTTCCCTCCAAATTTCTCATTATTCAAGTTAAAGAGGTCTAGTTTTTTGCAATGCATAGCATTTAATATGCTCTGTGCGAAATTAATGTAAGTCTCGCAAAATCTCGTGCCATTTGTCGTCAAATGAGACTTTTCAATATTTCATTAAATACGATTTACAGGTGGCAGTTTTACAGCTAAGGTTCTGAAAGTGACATATTTTCTGTTGTTCTGTATTATCTCGAACTTGTTTTTTCATTTTTCGGAAATAGCCACCAGGGGGCGTGGTACTGGAAACACTACAACTTATCATTTTTCCGCAATATCTAAAAAAATATTAAGCATAGAACAATTTTTTTTGTCGCATCTAAAATTAGGATCATTGCCTTATTCCTTCGTACATTTAGCCTTGTGCTGCCGTTACCATGGTTACCAAATTTTGGGGTAAAACTTGACAATCTGAAATACGGAGTGTTCCTGCTTCTGTCTCTGTCAATATTTGCGATAGAACGCTCTGGTTTTTGGCGTTAGATAGCATTAGTTTACTTCTTAGTCATTCAATAGAAAGGCTCGTCATATCTCGCACCGTTTCTCGTGAAACGAGAACACGTGACCATTCAAAGAAATGCCTATAATTCTGTCATTTTTCACGCTACAGACACATGGTTTGCAGCGCTGGATAGCGGCTGACACTCGCAGTCACATTCAGGGGTCACATTGTTAGTCTCGTCAAATCTCGCGCCGTTTTTCGCCATACCACGAAGACACTCGCCGTCGCCGCAAGTGGCGACAGGGTCCTTACGGTGGGCGGCCGGCGTGTGCAGCGGTCCGTGACGGCCTCTCCGGGCCCCATCTATGATCATACATGTTGGAGGCACAGTCCATACTTTATTGCTTGCCGGAAATCTTCGATTTTCGCAAGTATGTTGTTCACCCGCGTATGTTTGTTCCTTCTTCTTATGTTTTACACTAATATCTCAAAACTTATGTTTCATTTTCCGGATATGGCTGCTAGGGGGCGTTGCACTAGACACATCCAAACAAATCAAACATCCAAACATATTTCCGTAAGAGTAAACCTATGTTACACAAACAGTAACTTATTTTCTTTCTCTTGGCCTTCTGCAAAATATGGTAACGTCATCTGGTGTACATCTTGTGTTACTTTTTTCAGTATGTCTGTCTGTTTGTCAGTTATCTTCAAATTCGCCTACTTGCTGGTTCTTGCATCTCACATATAGCAATCAACAAGCCAGATTTTTTTAGGAATCCTTTTGAAACGATTACATCTTATGCCATTCACTAATATCACGAAACGCATCTGTCGTCTCCAGGATATGTCCACTAGAGGGCGCTGCAGTCGAACATCCCCAATATATCATTATTTGGCCATATCTCCAAAACTGGAAACCTCAATTACATAAACTATACCTTATTTTCTTCCTCTGAGTCTTCCCCATGACCTGGTTAAGTCATCTTGTCTTCATCTTGTGTCCCTTTGTCAGTATGTCTGTTTGTTTGTCAGTTGTCCTCAAATTCACCTGCTTGTTTGTTCTTCCGTCTCACTAATAGAATTCTACAGGCCACAATTTTGAAAGAATCTTTTTTAAACTATTAAATCTTATGTCTTACAGTTATATCTCGAAATAGATTATTAGCGAATCTGTGAGCTTATGCTATAGGGGATTCTTAATATTCCTCATGAATAATTAATCAGCTAGCGAAAGCGAGGCTTACTGGGAATAACAGGGAGCATGTGCTCACTCACCATGGCTATGTACAGCAACACAGACCTGTCAGTTGTTCCATTTATCCACTTCAAATTTGTGGATGCTTACAAACAAATTTTGTTAAAAACATCTGGAAAGAAGTGTAAATCCAAAGGAATCTGCTGCTATGAGCACAATGAGAACCCGACTTGTAAGGGAGGTACTTTCCAGTGACTCTTAACATAATAAAGTTAAAGACCCTTAATTGGGCTCACATCTACTTGGCTCTACGGTCTATGCTAGCTATGAATCAAACCACAGGATGCCATTAATTGCCCGAGGTCAATTAAAATATCAAGATATACAAGTGTCGGGCACAGGTGCTGACTGATACACATTCCAGACGGCACAGAATGAGGTGGTCTGTGCATGGTTCCTCTGATGGTGTACATTAATACTAAGTTTCTTGTTTCATGCACAGTAGGCACCAAGAGACACACACACCAAAACACTTTCGGCAGTACGCTGCTTATACTGCCATTATAAAGTCATTAACTTAATAAAGACTAATAAAGCATAAATGAAACATGTCTGCCTCTGTGATTGTTAAAAGTGTTCTGAAATGAAATTATGAAATGTTTTCTATTCACAAGCCTATTAAAAATATAGATGTAGGTATGCTGTATCTGGCACCAATAGAAAATACTCTGTATTTTTAGTGGCATAACCAACACATAGCTTTCAAGTGAAACACTATGTCACAGGTCATTTTAAAAAAAATATATCGCTCCTCATTAGATAGTGATATGGTAAGTTCCTAGGCATGGCAAGGATTATATTAGTGCATGGGCAGAAACAGAATTTTATAAATGATACCTTTTTCCCGCAAGACTTTACATAATTTGAGAAAAAATTATAAAAATATGTAAGGTATGAATTATGGAATAATATATTCATTTTAATTAATGCTCAACACTTCACCAGCTCCAATCCTTTTAACTCAGGTTAGTTACTTCAAAAATTCTTTATAAATCGAATATGAAAAGTAATGTCTCATATACTAAAACTTCATATTTGTTATGAATAAAGAGTTAAAATATACTGACGGCGTGTCCTACAGCTGTAGACATAAACTGCATTGACAAACAATGGAAACGGTGACACAAGAATTGCATGAGTTAAATATTCTTTAAATTGCAGTGGGTCTAGGCCGGTCATGTGGGGATATATCTATAATTGTTTCGCAATCATGTAATTTAAGGGCCTTAAAGCTATCCACAGAGGCCATCTTAGAGGGCCTCAAGTAAAAATGAGGAAATGATGACAATAAGTTTTGGTAATACAAAATATAAGCCCCTTCAACCAATTGAGACATACCAATGTATCTATTATCTATAAACCAGTAAGGGGATCAATGCTTCGCTGGTAAAAACTATATGCAGATCTTTGCTAAATGTCACCATCAAGTTAAATATGTTGGTAGTCTTCTGTCATTATTTATTTATGTTATTTATTTATTTTAATAAAGTACAATTAATTGCATGTGTATGGAAACAGATTTTGTGAAACAGCACAGTATTTTAAAATATATTGACACGTACATAAAAAAGGTAAGGCAAAACCAAATGAGGGCATGGACCATGTAAAAATGATATTTTAATATGTGCCTTTATAAATTGATACAGATCATTAAAAATCATTGTTCTAAAATGGTTGTTCATTTACTTAATTCTATGAACAAATATAACAAACAGCAGACCAAACCAGGAACATATGAATACACAATCACAAAGAGTCCCTCGTCCAGATGTATGAATTAATTAGTAATTTCCACTGTTTCTTTCTACCTGGATCACTTATGAAAACTTATGAAAAATCAAATCTGATGTCCAATTAGTAAATGAGTAGGATGAGAGAACAGAATAGGCTGTGACACGACCTGCCTTGCTGGGCTAAACTGTATCAGCACATGTGTTACTGCTGTGACAAGTAAGCACGTGTCTTTGTTATTCCCCATTGGCCTCGCTTTGGCCTCTGGTATGTGTGGCATGCATAGAATTTAAGAGTCCCCTATGGTGCAGCGTCGTCCGTCGTCTGTAGGTTAACCATAGTTATCTCAAAAACGGCAGGAACTAGCATTACCAATTTTTTTGTAAATGAACAGTCATCTGAAAAGCACTATCGGATTTTGTTTATTTTTTGGCTTTCTGCATTTACTGAGATTTTATAGGGAAAAAGCTAAAAAAAACTTTAAAAATTTTCTTCTACGAAACTGTCCGGCCAAATAGGCCAATATTTCTAAGAAATGACCTCTTGATCAATCTATCTCAAGTTTGTTCGATTGGTTTCAGTTCGGAGATTAAACAGGAGGTTGAACTTAGTCATCTGCCAAAAAAGCAAACTAAAATTAAAATCTCAGAAACGGCTAGAGCTGTCATTACCAAATTTTATACCTATATTTGTCTCATATGTCATATCTGAAATTGAGGTATTGGTGGCGCCACTTGCATTGATCTGTTTTTTACAAGAAAAAAATGTAATTTTAGTCTCCAGGTTATACTCTGTTTTATGATGAAACTGTTAAGCTGATTGGTTTAAACTTTACAAGAATTATTCTATGGTAGGTTTCTGCCAGTTTTATAAGAAGAGATTGGGTAAATGCAACTTTAAAAAAGCAGTGTAGCCAATTGAAAACTATGATTTATTTTCTTCCTCTGAGTCTACTCGATAATCTGAGTAGGTCATCTGGTCTTATTCTTGTGTCATTTTTTGAGTATGTCTGTCTGTTTGTCAGTGATCCTAAATTTCGCCTGCTTTGCTGGACCTTGCTTCTTGCAGTTAGCAATTTTCAGGACACAGTTTTCAGGGAATCCTTTTGGAACTGGAACAACATCTTATTTCTTACATTAAAGTCTCAAAAGAAATTTTTAATGTTTGGGATATGGCCGCTACCATATATTGGCCATACCTCCGACACTATAAACTCTACCTACTCATTTTGCTTCTATTTACGTTCCCAACTTTTTTTCTGGTAGTCTGTTATCTCAGATGTGTCAGTATATCTGTCTGTTTTGAGCCAAGTCTACTTTCATGATCTTTTGTGTGATATATGTCATTCAACATGCAACACTTTCCAGCAATCGCTCTGAAAGTCATTCAATTTATAGAAAAGCGACAGTTTCTCCTGCTTGTTTCGCTGTCTTATTTCCAGCCATTTCCGGCAAGCGTTCGACCTCTGGTCGTCTAGTTTGTTTGTCTGTCTGTTTGTCTGTATGTACACGCGCTACAGGCCACAGTTTTTAAGCAATCGCTCTGAAACTTATGCATCAAGTGTAAGATTGGTTCTCCTCGGAGCCTATTGTTTTTGGTCATGATCGGTCAAAGGTCAAGGTCAGGGTCACCAAAAAACCTAAAATTTTTACTTTCTTCATATCTTTGTCAATAATAATCGTAGCCGCATAATCTGTAGCTCATTTTATTCCTCACTATGTTAGCTTTCCAAGTGCTGGCAAATTTTTCCGGTCAATGGTTACCATGGTAACGTATTTTTGGGGGAAATTCAGAAAATTCGAAAATTTCCCTCCAAATTTCTCATTATTCAAGTTAGAGAGGTCTAGTTTTTTGTATTGCGTAGCATTTAATATGCTCTATGCGAAATTAATGTAAGTCTCGCAAAATCTCGTGCCATTTGTCGTCAAATGAGACTTTTCGAGATTTCATTAAATACGATTTACAGGTGGCAGTTTTTACAGCTAAGGTTCTGAAAGTGACATATTTTCTGTTGTTCTGTATTATCTCGAACTTGTTTTTTCATTTTTCGGAAATAGCCACCAGGGGGCGTGGTACTGGAAACACTACAACGTATCATTTTTCCGCAATATCTAAAAAAATATTTAGCATAGAAGAATTTTTTTTGTCGCATCTAAAACTAGGATCATTGCCTTATTCCTTCGTACATTTAGCCTTGTGCTGCCGTTACCATGGTTACCAAATTTTGGGGTTAAACTTGACAATCTGAAATACGGAGTGTTCCTGCTTCTGTCTCTGTCAATATTTGCGATAGAACGCTCTGGTTTTTGGCGTTAGATAGCATTAGTTTACTTCTTAGTCATTCAATAGAAAGGCTCGTCATATCTCGCACCGTTTCTCGTGAAACGAGAACACGAGACCATTCAAAGAAATGCCTATAATTCTGTCGTTTTTTACGCTACAGACACATGGTTTTCAGCGTTGGGTAGCGCCTGACACTCGCAGTCACATTCAGGGGTCATATTGTAAGTCTCGTCAAATCTCGCGCCGTTTTTCGCCAAACCACGAAGACCCGCGCAATTGCCGCAAGTGGCGACAGGGTCCTTACGGTGGGCGGCCGGCGTGTGCAGCGGTGCGTGACGGCCTCTCCGGGCCCTGTCTATGATCATACATGTTGGAGGCACAGTCAATCCAAACTTTATTGCTTGCCGGAAATCTTCGATTTTCGCAAGCATGTTGATCACCCGCGTATGTTTGTTTGTTTGTTTGTTTGTTTGTCTGTCTGTTTGTCTGTATGTACACGCGCTACAGGCCACAGTTTTTAAGCAATCGCTCTGAAACTTATGCATCAAGTGTAAGATTGGTTCTCCTCGGAGCCTATTGTTTTTGGTCATGATCGGTCAAAGGTCAAGGTCAGGGTCACCAAAAAACCTAAAATTTTTACTTTCTTCATATCTTTGTCAATAATAATCGTAGCCGCATAATCTGTAGCTCATTTTATTCCTCACTATGTTAGCTTTCCAAGTGCTGGCAAATTTTTCCGGTCAATGGTTACCATGGTAACGTATTTTTGGGGGAAATTCAGAAAATTCGAAAATTTCCCTCCAAATTTCTCATTATTCAAGTTAGAGAGGTCTAGTTTTTAGCTCAGCTGACTATAAGTCATCTGAGCTATAGTCGTGGTCCATTGTCCGTCGTCCGTCCGTCTGTCCGTCCGTCCGTCCGTCCGTCCGTCCGTCCGTCCGTAGATGTGGCACGTTTTGAAACCGTAAGACCTAGGAATCCAAAATTCAGCATAATGTTAGATGTCCCCAAGATCTCCTACCAAGCCAAAAACTGGGTTTTTGCGACTTCATTCCTTTGAGAAATTAAGGAAAAACCTCAATTTTTTATTAAAAACCTATTTTCACACTTTAGGACTGCCTAATATCAAAACCACTCATCTGTTTTTCCTCATATTTCCTATAAATAATCCTCTATATAATTCCTATGTACATGCCAGAAATTAGGTCTGTATTATTTAAAATAAAAAAGTGATGGGCCCAAACATAATGCATTTTGTAAATAATCAGGAAAGAAATTTTAATACTTAACACAAAACTTGTTAAAGCTAAGCACTTTTTTTCCAGTAATATTACTTTTATTAATCAAAATTAAATTGTATACCCAAAATTAGATCAAAATCTTTTAAATTTTTAAAAATATAAGCAAAAATAAAAAATTAGTACCTTAAATTTTGCCCAAATTTGACCATGGCACGTTTTTTTGCTGTAACTGCTGTGGATTTAATTTTCACAGCATGTTTTTGTTAGCATTTCAACAGTTAACACCAAAAATTTGAAACCAGTTGATCAAAAACTGTAGATTTTATTCAAGTTTTCAAGCACCATGTCACATATTGCTAGTGTTATGCAGTTTGCTAGAGCTCAGCTCCCGAGCTTCAGCTCTAAGTTTCTTAAATTGGCATACAGTTAGATTTCTCCAAAATCCCCTACCATGCCAAGAATTTGGTCACTAGGACTTAATTCCTTCAAGATATCAATGAAAAACTTCATTTTTCCATTAAAAACCCAATGTTACACTTTAAGACTGCCTAATATCAAAACCACTGATCTGGCTTTGATCATATATAATAAACATATTTTTGTATACATTCACTATGCACATGCCAGAAATGATGTCAGTATTGTGTATTTTTTTTAAGTTATGGGCCCAAACATAATGCACTTTGTAAAAAATCAAGAAATATATTTACTCCCTTAACAAGGGGATTGCTGAAGCTAGAGATTTTTTTTGTCAGGGATGTAACATTATTTAATCAAGATTCAATTGAATACCCAAAATTAGTTCTGAATTTTTCAAATTTTAAAAGTTATTAGTATAAATATAAAATTAGTACCTTAAATTTTGCCCAACTGTGACCAAGGCACGTTTGTTTCCCGTGAGCACTGTTAATATAATTTTCATATCATGCACACATAAGGATTTCAGCTTTTTAGTTTAGAAAGCTGAAAGAAATTTGCCAAATATTGTAGCTTTTATTAATGTTTTTTATGAGACCCTGTCAGACTTTGGCTCTCTCCAGCCCCTCTTGAGTCACCTGTATGTTGACCTTGTTGACCTTTCATCAAATTATGCACGCTTGAGGGGAGAATCCAGGCAGCTTATGGCCAGCCACAGTTGATCCAGGTGTTCAACCCAACTCATCTAGTAGTTTTAAGCAACAACATAACAATAAACAATAAATTAATAAATTTTTATTGGTTTTTAATAACAAATTAAAGAAAAATAGAAAAGGAATTTGTTAGTTTATAATAACAGGAAATTAACTTGCAGTTACTGATGATATAAGAATCTTGTATCGATGGGTAGAATGTCACATATTCCAAATAACACCATGCAGTCACCTATGGCATTTTTCAGTTCATTTTTAATGATACAGAAGTAAATCATATTATTCATTACTAATCATTAAGGATTATATGAAGGAAATTAATGATAGACAAAGATGCAGTTGATAATATTAATCTAGATTCCTACTGTGTCTAGTGTGTACATTGATGTGAAATTAGTCCAAAATGAATTTTTTACAGTTATTTTTTAATATAAATAAAAGCCATAAAACCAGGTACTTATGATCATTATTTAAATGTGTGAAATTTGTATATTCTGGATTCTCAACATCATTGTTTGGTGAAAACTGAATAAATACCAGACATGGTGCGAATACTTTGTAATTGTATTTAAATACGAATATGATTATGTACTCCATTATAAAATTTCATGCATAAAGAATGGGAATTCAGGTAAAAATGAAAGTATATGAATACTCGTGCAAATACTTTCAAAATGTATTCATGAATGCATTCATGAATATATTCTTTAATATTATTTTAATAATCATATCAGTTATATTTCATTTAAAAAGCATATGATTCTCTTATTATTTTTAATAAAAATTATATTTGGGACAATATTTGTAATTTTTTTAATAAATAGTTAAACTCTTATATTATATGTTCTGCTTATAAGTTATATGGCCAAGTCAAAATCTGTGTGACAATAGTACTCCATTTGTTAATAAAATAAATGAAATCAATCCTCTTCCCTATCTATCAAAATCATACATAAGCTAAACAACAACAACTCATAATACAGCTTATATTTATTACCACACAAAACCAGCATGTGCCTCATTTCTAAATAATATTTTTTTATCATATATAACAGCTGAGCGTCGTGACCCATAGGTCCCTTGTTTGTATTGCGTAGCATTTAATATGCTCTATGCGAAATTAATGTAAGTCTCGCAAAATCTCGTGCCATTTGTCGTCAAATGAGACTTTTCGAGATTTCATTAAATACGATTTACAGGTGGCAGTTTTACAGCTAAGGTTCTGAAAGTGACATATTTTCTGTTGTTCTGTATTATCTCGAACTTGTTTTTTCATTTTTCGGAAATAGCCACCAGGGGGCGTGGTACTGGAAACACTACAACATATCATTTTTCCGCAATATCTAAAAAAATATTTAGCATAGAAGAATTTTTTTTGTCGCATCTAAAACTAGGATCATTGCCTTATTCCTTCGTACATTTAGCCTTGTGCTGCCGTTACCATGGTTACCAAATTTTGGGGTTAAACTTGACAATCTGAAATACGGAGTGTTCCTGCTTCTGTCTCTGTCAATATTTGCGATAGAACGCTCTGGTTTTTGGCGTTAGATAGCATTAGTTTACTTCTTAGTCATTCAATAGAAAGGCTCGTCATATCTCGCACCGTTTCTCGTGAAACGAGAACACGAGACCATTCAAAGAAATGCCTATAATTCTGTCGTTTTTTACGCTACAGACACATGGTTTTCAGCGTTGGGTAGCGCCTGACACTCGCAGTCACATTCAGGGGTCATATTGTAAGTCTCGTCAAATCTCGCGCCGTTTTTCGCCAAACCACGAAGACCCGCGCAATTGCCGCAAGTGGCGACAGGGTCCTTACGGTGGGCAGCCGGCGTGTGCAGCGGTGCGTGACGGCCTCTCCGGGCCCTGTCTATGATCATACATGTTGGAGGCACAGTCAATCCAAACTTTATTGCTTGCCGGAAATCTTCGATTTTCGCAAGCATGTTGATCACCCGCGTATGTTTGTTTGTTTGTTTGTTTGTTTGTCTGTCTGTTTGTCTGTATGTACACGCGCTACAGGCCACAGTTTTTAAGCAATCGCTCTGAAACTTATGCATCAAGTGTAAGATTGGTTCTCCTCGGAGCCTATTGTTTTTGGTCATGATCGGTCAAAGGTCAAGGTCAGGGTCACCAAAAAACCTAAAATTTTTACTTTCTTCATATCTTTGTCAATAATAATCGTAGCCGCATAATCTGTAGCTCATTTTATTCCTCACTATGTTAGCTTTCCAAGTGCTGGCAAATTTTTCCGGTCAATGGTTACCATGGTAACGTATTTTTGGGGGAAATTCAGAAAATTCGAAAATTTCCCTCCAAATTTCTCATTATTCAAGTTAGAGAGGTCTAGTTTTTTGTATTGCGTAGCATTTAATATGCTCTATGCGAAATTAATGTAAGTCTCGCAAAATCTCGTGCCATTTGTCGTCAAATGAGACTTTTCGAGATTTCATTAAATACGATTTACAGGTGGCAGTTTTACAGCTAAGGTTCTGAAAGTGACATATTTTCTGTTGTTCTGTATTATCTCGAACTTGTTTTTTCATTTTTCGGAAATAGCCACCAGGGGGCGTGGTACTGGAAACACTACAACGTATCATTTTTCCGCAATATCTAAAAAAATATTTAGCATAGAAGAATTTTTTTTGTCGCATCTAAAACTAGGATCATTGCCTTATTCCTTCGTACATTTAGCCTTGTGCTGCCGTTACCATGGTTACCAAATTTTGGGGTTAAACTTGACAATCTGAAATACGGAGTGTTCCTGCTTCTGTCTCTGTCAATATTTGCGATAGAACGCTCTGGTTTTTGGCGTTAGATAGCATTAGTTTACTTCTTAGTCATTCAATAGAAAGGCTCGTCATATCTCGCACCGTTTCTCGTGAAACGAGAACACGAGACCATTCAAAGAAATGCCTATAATTCTGTCGTTTTTTACGCTACAGACACATGGTTTTCAGCGTTGGGTAGCGCCTGACACTCGCAGTCACATTCAGGGGTCATATTGTAAGTCTCGTCAAATCTCGCGCCGTTTTTCGCCAAACCACGAAGACCCGCGCAATTGCCGCAAGTGGCGACAGGGTCCTTACGGTGGGCGGCCGGCGTGTGCAGCGGTGCGTGACAGCCTCTCCGGGCCCTGTCTATGATCATACATGTTGGAGGCACAGTCAATCCAAACTTTATTGCTTGCCGGAAATCTTCGATTTTCGCAAGCATGTTGATCACCCGCGTATGTTTGTTTGTTTGTTTGTTTGTTTGTCTGTCTGTTTGTCTGTATGTACACGCGCTACAGGCCACAGTTTTTAAGCAATCGCTCTGAAACTTATGCATCAAGTGTAAGATTGGTTCTCCTCGGAGCCTATTGTTTTTGGTCATGATCGGTCAAAGGTCAAGGTCAGGGTCACTAAAAAACCTAAAATTTTTACTTTCTTCATATCTTTGTCAATAATAATCGTAGCCGCATAATCTGTAGCTCATTTTATTCCTCACTATGTTAGCTTTCCAAGTGCTGGCAAATTTTTCCGGTCAATGGTTACCATGGTAACGTATTTTTGGGGGAAATTCAGAAAATTCGAAAATTTCCCTCCAAATTTCTCATTATTCAAGTTAGAGAGGTCTAGTTTTTTGTATTGCGTAGCATTTAATATGCTCTATGCGAAATTAATGTAAGTCTCGCAAAATCTCGTGCCATTTGTCGTCAAATGAGACTTTTCGAGATTTCATTAAATATGATTTACAGGTGGCAGTTTTACAGCTAAGGTTCTGAAAGTGACATATTTTCTGTTGTTCTGTATTATCTCGAACTTGTTTTTTCATTTTTCGGAAATAGCCACCAGGGGGCGTGGTACTGGAAACACTACAACGTATCATTTTTCCGCAATATCTAAAAAAATATTTAGCATAGAAGAATTTTTTTTGTCGCATCTAAAACTAGGATCATTGCCTTATTCCTTCGTACATTTAGCCTTGTGCTGCCGTTACCATGGTTACCAAATTTTGGGGTTAAACTTGACAATCTGAAATACGGAGTGTTCCTGCTTCTGTCTCTGTCAATATTTGCGATAGAACGCTCTGGTTTTTGGCGTTAGATAGCATTAGTTTACTTCTTAGTCATTCAATAGAAAGGCTCGTCATATCTCGCACCGTTTCTCGTGAAACGAGAACACGAGACCATTCAAAGAAATGCCTATAATTCTGTCGTTTTTTACGCTACAGACACATGGTTTTCAGCGTTGGGTAGCGCCTGACACTCGCAGTCACATTCAGGGGTCATATTGTAAGTCTCGTCAAATCTCGCGCCGTTTTTCGCCAAACCACGAAGACCCGCGCAATTGCCGCAAGTGGCGACAGGGTCCTTACGGTGGGCGGCCGGCGTGTGCAGCGGTGCGTGACGGCCTCTCCGGGCCCTGTCTATGATCATACATGTTGGAGGCACAGTCAATCCAAACTTTATTGCTTGCCGGAAATCTTCGATTTCCGCAAGCATATTGGTCAGTTGCGTATGTTTGTTTGTTTGTTTGTTATGTTTTACACTAATATCTCAAAACTTATGTTTCATTTTCCGGATATGGCTGCTAGGGGGCGTTGCACTAGACACATCCAAACAAATCATTTTTTGGACATATTTCCGTAAGAGTAAACCTATGTTACACAAACAGTAACTTATTTTCTTTCTCTTGGCCTTCTGCAAAATATGGTAACGTCATCTGGTGTCCATCTTGTGTTACTTTGTCAGTATGTCTGTCTGTTTGTCAGTTATCTTCAAATTCGCCTACTTGCTGGTTCTTGCATCTCACATATAGCAATCAACAAGCAAGATTTTTTGAGGAATCCTTTTGAAACGATTACATCTTATGCCATTCACTAATATCACGAAACGCATTTGTCGTCTTCAGGATATGTCCACTAGAGGGCGCTGCAGTCGAACATCCCCAATATATCATTATTTGGCCATATCTCCAAAACTGGAAACCTCAATTACATAAACTATACCTTATTTTCTTCCTCTGAGTCTTCCCCATGACCTGGTTAAGTCATCTTGTCTTCATCTTGTGTCCCTTTGTCAGTATGTCTGTTTGTTTGTCAGTTGTCCTCAAATTCGCCTGCTTGTTTGTTCTTCCGTCTCACTAATAGAATTCTACAGGCCACAGTTTTGAAAGAATCTTTTTTAAACTATTAAATCATATGTCTTACAGTAATATCTCGAAACAGATTATTAGCGAATCTGTGAGCTTATGCTATGGTGCAGCATCGTCCGTCGTCTGTAGGTTAACCATAGTTATCTCAAAAACGGCAGGAACTAGCATTACCAATTTTTTTTGTAAATAAACAGTCATCTGAAAAGCACTATCGGATTTTATTTATTTTTTGGCTTTCTGCATTTACTGAGATTATATAGGGAAAAAGCTAAAAAAGCTTTAAAAATTTTCTTCTACGAAACTGTCCGGCCAAATAGGCCAATATTTCTAAGAAATGATCTCTTGAACAATCTATCTCAAGTTTGTTCGATTGGTTTCAGTTCGGAGATTAAACAGGAGGTTGAACTTAGTCATCTGCCAAACTAAAATTAAAATCTCAGAAACGGCTAGAGCTGTCGTTACCAAATTTTATACCTATATTTGTCTCATATGGCATATCTGAAATTGAGGTATTGGTGGCGCCACTTGCATTTATCTGTTTTTTACAAGGGAAAATGTTATTTTAGACTCCAGGTTATACTCTGTTTTATGATGAAACTGTTAGGCTGATTGGTTTAAACTTTACAAGAATTATTCTATGGTAGGTTTCTGCCAGTTTTATAAGAAGAGATTGGGTAAATGCAACTTTAAAAAAGCAGTGTAGCCAATTGAAAACTATGATTTATTTTCTTCCTCTGAATCTACTCGATAATCTGAGTAGGTCATCTGGTCTTATTCTTGTGTCATTTTTTGAGTATGTCTGTCTGTTTGTCAGTGATCCTAAATTTCGCCTGCTTTGCTGGACCTTGCTTCTTGCAGTTAGCAATTTTCAGGACACAGTTTTGAGGGAATCCTTTTGGAACTGGAACAACATCTTATTTCTTACATTAAAGTCTCAAAAGAAATTTTTAATGTTTGGGATATGGCCGCTACCATATATTGGCCATACCTCCGACACTATAAACTCTACCTACTAAAACTATAGCTCATTTTGCTTCTATTTACGTTCCCAACTTTTTTTCTGGTAGTCTGTTATCTCAGGTGTGTCAGTATATCTGTCTGTTTTGAGCCAAGTCTACTTTCATGGTCTCTTGTGTGATATATGCCATTCAACATGCAAAACTTTCCAGCAATCGCTCTGAAAGTCATTCAATTGATAGAAAAGCGACAGTTTGTCCTGCTTGTTTCGCTGTCTTATTTCCAGCCATTTCCGGCAAGCGTTCGACCTCTGGTCGTCTAGTCTGTTTGTTTGTTTGTTTGTCTGTCTGTCTGTGTACTCTCTACAGGCCACAATTTTCCAGCAATTGCTTTCAAACTTATACAGCTGGTAGACAAGCAAAAGTCCTGGAGGCCTATTGTTTTTGGGCATTATAGGTCAAATGTCAAGGTCAAGGTCATCGAAAGTATACAAAACGGTTTTTTGTTCATATCTGTGTTAATATTGGTCGTATCTACTTCAACAGTAGCTCATTTTAATCGTCATTCCAAGGCCTGTTTTCTGGTGTGTAGCTGACACAATTTGCGGTAACCATGGTAACGCATTTTTGGGGAAAAGTGCTGATATTTTTCTAAATTTGTCAGTTTTAAAGCTACAGAGGTCTAGTTTTTTGCTTCAGGTAGCATTCACCTAGTACTACAAGATTCTATTAAGAGTCTCGCAATATCTCGTATAATATCTCGTCAAACGAGATATTTCGAGATTTCAGTAATCTTGCCCTGGAGGCCACAGTTTTGCAGGAATCTTTTTGAAACTGGCATATCTTAAGTCCTACACTATTATCTCGAAATCAATTTTTCATTTTTTTAATTCGGCCGCTAGGGGGCGCTGGGTGCAAACCTCTCCAACATATCATGTTTTGGCAATATCTCCAAAATTATAAGCCTCAATTACAAAAACTATATTGTATTTTTTTCCTCTAAGTCTTCTTCATGAACTCGTTTAGTCATCTGGTCTCAATCTTGTGTCACTTTGTCTGTGTGTCCGTCTGTTTCTCAGTTGTCCTCAAATCCGCTTGCTTGCCGGTTCTTGCGTCTCACATATAGCATTCTACAGGACACAGTTTTGAAAGAATCCTTTTAAAACTATTAAATCTTATGTCTTACACTAATATCTCGAAATCAATTTTTTCATTTTCCAGAATTGGCCGCTAGGGGGCGGTGCACTCAAACTTGCACAACATATCATTTTTTGGCCATATCTCCAAAATTATAAACATCATTTACATAAACTATAGCTTATTTTCTTCCTCTGGGTCTTTCCAAAAACCTGGTGTTTTCATTTGGTTTCAATCTTGAGTCACTTTGTCTGTGTGTCCGTCTGTTTTTCAGTTGTCCTCAAATTCGCTTGCTTGCCGGTTCTTGCGTCTCACATATAGCATTCTACAGGCCACAGTTTTGAAAGAATCTTTTTAAAACTATTACATCTTATGTCTTACACTAATATCTCGAAACCGATTTTTCATTTTCCAGAATTGGCCGCTAGGGGGCGGTGCACTCAAACTTGCACAACATATCATTTTTTGGCCATATCTCCAAAACTATAAACATCATTTACATAAACTATAGCTTATTTTCTTCCTCTGGGTCTTTCCAAAAACCTGGTGTATTCATTTGGTCTCAATCTTGAGTCACTTTGTCTGTGTGTCCGTCTGTTTCTCAGTTGTCCTCAAATTCGCTTGCTTGCCAGTTCTTGCGTCTCACATATAGCATTCTACAGGCCACAGTTTTGAAAGAATCCTTTTAAAACTATTACATCTTATGTCTTACACTAATATCTCGAAACCGACTTTTCATTTTACAGAATTGGCCGCTAGGGGGCGGTGCACTCAAACTTGCACAACATGTCATTTTTTGGCCATATCTCCAAAACTATTAACCTCATTTACATAAATTATAGCTTATTATCTTCCTCTTAGGTTTCTTCATAACATGATTAAGTCATCTGTTCTCAATCTTGGGTCAGTATGTTTGCCTGTTTGTCAGTTGTCCTCAATTTCGCCTGCTTCCTGGTTCTTGCGTCTCACATGTAGCATTCTACTGGCCACAGTTTTGAAGGAATCGTTTTGTAAATTACACTTGTCATATATCGTGATGATATCTGGAAGTCCTATGTTTATTATTCAAATAAGTCAAAGGTCAAGGTCAAGGTGATCAAAATATATCAAAATCTTATTTTCTTTAGAACTTTGTTAATATTGGTTCTTTCTTCACAAACTATGGATTATTTTCTTTCACTTTGACACTGCTCGTTCATCTGTCTAACTTAGTGTCATTTCCGGCAAGCGCGTGACCTCTGGTCATCTAGTTTAAATTTTGTTCAGTAATTGCTCTCATGCTTACCTTGGTTGGGATTGGTTTTGGAGTGTCTGGCTTCTGTCTGTCACTTTGTCTGTCTGTCAGGTTTTCGTTTCTGTGCGATAACTTTCCTAAATATTATCCAATTTCATTTAAATTTTGTTCAGTAATTGCTCTCATGCTTACCTTGGTTGGGATTGGTTTTGGAGTGTCTGGCTTCTGTCTGTCACTTTGTCTGTCTGTCAGGTTTTCGTTTCCGTGCGATAACTTTCCTAAATATTATCCAATTTCATTTAAATTTTGTTCAGTTATTGCTCTCATGCTTACCTTGGTTGGGATTGGTTTTGGAGTGTCTGGCTTCTGTCTGTCACTTTGTCTGTCTGTCAGGTTTTCGTTTCCGTGCGATAACTTTCCTAATTATTATCCAATTTCATTTAAATTTTGTTCAGTAATTGCTCTCATGGTTACCTTGGTTGGGATTGGTTTTGGAGTGTCTGGCTTCTGTCTGTCACTTTGTCTGTCTGTCAGGTTTTCGTTTCCGTGCGATAACTTTCCTAAATATTATCCAATTTCATTTAAATTTTGTTCAGTAATTGCTCTCATGCTTACCTTGGTTGGGTTTGGTTTTGGAGTGTCTGGCCTTTGTCTGTCTGTCTGTCTGTCTGTCACTTTGTCTGTCTGTCAAGTTTTTGTTTCCGTGCGATTACTTTCCTAAATATTATCCAATTTCATTCAAATTTTGGTCAGTAATTGCTCTCATGCATACCTTGGTTGGGATTGGTTTTGGAGTGTCTGGCTTCTGTCTGTCTGTCTGTCACTGTCTGTCTGTTTTTCAGGTTTTCATTTCCATGTGATAACTTTCCTAAATATTATCTGATTTTATTCAAATTTTGGCCAGTGATTGCTCTCATGCTTACCTTAGTTGGCATTGGTTTTGGAGTGTCTGGCTTCTGTCTGTCTGTCTGTCACTCTGTCTGTCCCTCTGTCAGGTTTTCGTGTTTGTGCCATTACTTTCCTTAATATTATCTGATTTCATTTAAATTTTGGTCAGACAATGCTCTCATACATACCTTAGTTGGGATTAGTTTTGGAGTCTCTGGCTTTTGTCTTTCTGTCTGTCACATTATCTGTCCGTCTGTCATGTTTTCGTTTCCCTGCTATTACTTTCCTAAATGTTATCTGATGTCATTCAGATTTCGGTCAGTGATTGCTCTCATGCTAACCTTGGTTGGGATTTTTTTTGAAGTGTCTGGCTTATTTCTGTCTGTCTGTCACTCAGTCTGTCAGTTTGTCAGGTTTTGTGTTTCTTTGGGATAATTTTTCTAAATATTATCCCATTTCATTCAAATTTTGGTCAGTGATTGCTCTCATGCTTACCCTGGTTGGGATTTGTTTTGTAGTGTTTGGCATCTGTCTGTCTGTCTGGCTGTCACTCTGTCTGTCTGTCCTTTATCAAGCATGAAAAACAACAAGATCCCAAAGCGGGGGACATTAATTCCACAAATTTGCTTGTTTAGATCATAAGTAATTTTAAATTATAGAATAAGACACTTCCCTGTTAAAGAAACCATCATCTCAGTTTATGTAGAATTTTAGATAAATAAAAAATCATAAAAAATCCTGTGCATTCTTATGTTTCTAGGTTACACATACAATGGAGCCTTTGAATTACAGTCACTGATCAGACCTTGATGTTGCCTGTAATATATCAAAAAGTGTAATGGATGCAGCTTTATCACAACCATGTGTAAACCTCACTAGGGGCTTGCACCTGGTGTGTAACCAATAAACTAAACCTTGTTCTTTTCTTGACAGAATGATTGACTTGTTGGTGAAGAGAGGGGCAGATGTTAATTACCAGAATGATGCTGGAAAAACATCGTAAGTAACAGGATTTGTCATGACTATATTCTAACATTTCTACCATTTGGCAGAATATAATTAAAGATGCAATACAAGAGCTCAGTGTATTGGTTGCGTTCATCTTGTGCACCCACCTTTCTGCCAGTTGGAACATGACCAAATATTGTATACACTCATTCAATAGATATACTGTAAGCTTAGAATAGGTTTATTAATATTTGATGAACCATCTAATTGATCAGTTTATACAATTTGTTTACAAAATATGATAATTTTCAGATACAGTGTTCTGTAGCATTTGTTGATGTGGTTAAAAAATTGATATTGTGCCTTCACTGGTTGCTTTGATCCTTTACTCTTGAGATTAATTTAGATTTGAGACCAGCTCGTAATCTATACATTCAAAGTACTGGTAGTGTATCAACCTGCATTCAAAGTACCATTACCAGATTTCATTAGTTACCACATATGGTGCAGTAAGTAAGATTTCAAAATATCTATAAACATGAGAGTTATATATAGGTGTCAGTCTTATACTGAGAAGCCCTCAGAACACTTTATGGTTTTATAAGGCAAAAAAATAAGGTTAGGTGCTCAGACACATTTTTTTCATAAATCAATGCGGGCGGGAGTTTTTTTTATTTTTTTTTTGTTTGTTTTGATAAAAATGTCAAATGATAAGGGAAAGCATGATAATAACAGATTTATTTTTAAACAAGTAAAACAAAGGAAATTTTATCAAAAATGATGATTTTATCTTCTTGAAAGAAATGTCCTAGCGGCTGGAGCTAAATATTTCTGTTGAAAATCAAAATAAAATGTTTGATGTAGTAGTTTAAAATTTATGCGGGCGGTGCCCGAGAACCATACCTTTTATTTTTTTTGCCCAAACTTTATTTATTTACCTAGATTGTTTCACTGGTTATGGTAACTAAGGCAAGACACTTGACATGGCTTG
This sequence comes from Sipunculus nudus, assembly GCA_026874595.1. Classification (NCBI taxonomy): domain Eukaryota; kingdom Metazoa; phylum Annelida; class Sipuncula; order Golfingiida; family Sipunculidae; genus Sipunculus; species Sipunculus nudus. The sequence continues at coordinate 43,573,269 of CM049306.1, read as the reverse complement.
GATGGTGGTATTTGGTAATCTTTAGAGACGGAGGAACCAGGAGGATCTGAAGAAAACCCACCTACCTCATATGGGCGGTTATAAACCACTCAGCAGAGAGGGCTGTTTTATCATTCCACTGCCCAGGAGTAAAAGGTTTAAATAACATTAATCTGTACATTTTTATGCTTAAGTGTGATGTGATTAAAAAGTTCTTACGTTTGCAGTTTAATGATGTCAGCATATTCAGGCAAGTTGCAATCAGTGAAGGAACTCCGGCATCATGGAGCAAAGTACGAAATGCAGGACAAAGGTGGCTCCACAGCACTCCACTGGGCCATGGACGGGAAAAATCTTGAGTTGATTGAGTGGATGATCGATGACGGAGCTGACATAACTGCCACAGACTACAACGGCTGGACACCACTTCTCAGAGTGGGTGAGTGACGTTATCACCTCTTACCACACCAAAAACTAGGTTAGTCTGACCTAATTTTACAAAGAGTAGATAAACAACTGAAGTGAAATCATTTCAGGTGATAAATTAAGTTGCTTGTGAAAGATTTATCATTTATGTGATGTTCCAGACAAAAAAACATGTACAAGCCACTTGACAGATATATTCTATTACCACTGGAGCTAATTTAGCAATCAGCTGGGCATGATGACTCTTGGATCACTTGTCATCAACTTGCTAATTACCAAGGGAGAAGATGTATATTTCCCTTTGTGTTTCTTTTAAATATAAGCTAGACTTTAAACTTATATTTTTTATGTTGTGTTTTATTTTTAGCGGCTGTGGGAGGGGACCGAGACTGTGCCTTTCTTCTTTTGCGGAAAGGTGCTGATCTTGATATTCGAGATAAAGACGGCAAAACCACGCTGATGATAGCTGTGGTCAACGGTCATCAAAATTTGGTTGAACTGCTGTTAAATAAAGGAGCCGATTTGAGCATACAAAATGAGGTGAGGGAGTATATTATGATTTAATACTTCTTGTAAGGATCTCTTCCATGTCATGAAATTGAATTTAACTAACACATAACCACAATCTGTTTCAATGTTTAGAAAGAAATATTAAGGAATCTAACCTGCTGTAAAATTAAAGTGTCATTATAAACTTTTATAGTCATAGAACCGGTAGCAATTAATGCTCATTTGTATGCTTCCAGGTAGTTTTGTTTATGCCCAATAGGTGGCAGGACTGCATTCACGCTGATCAACTTCTACAGACAAACCATATTGTGTTTTACTGAATATAAAATACACATATTCAGTTCTGCAGTAAATTTTGAGTAGTTTTGCTATATAAGTTCACTTCATGATGTAGATCCTCCAGGTGTAATGTTAATCCCTGTTAATTCATATTTCTTTTATTTCCTTACAGTATGGAAAGACAGCTTATGAAATGGCCTTAGCAATGGAAAGAAGGGTATGTTCAGGCCCACATTTTCTGGTTTTTTTTTATTTTATTAATGAAAACAGTGATTTCAAATATTGCACTAAAGCCATGACATCATGTCTTAAAAAATGACTTTCCCTGGAGGACAGTTTTTGTGCGTACATTTTCAAGACTGTTTTAATAAGTAGTTGGACAAACAAAATCATAAGTCAGATACTTAAATATGTTCTTCTTGACTATTATATTTATTATCCACATGCATCAAATGTAGGAGGGGATATGTAATTCCTCCTGTTGTTGTCTTGTCTGTCTGTTTGGAATTGGCTTGTGGATTGATTTTAAACCAAGTCATTTGACCTAAACCTTTCTCCTTTCACAATTGGCTCACCCATTCACAGAAGAACCCCATCAATTTGAGGTCATGGGGTTGAAGGTCAAGGCCAGGGCATCCACTTCTTGAAAAAGGTTGTGGAGCCATTTTAAACCAAATTGTCTGACCAAAACCTTTCATCTTTTACATCCCTCACCCACTCTCAGATGAAGAACCCTTTTGTTTTTTAGGTCACAGGGTCAAAGGTCAAGGCCACAGGAGTCACTTCTTTTAAAAGCTTGTGGACGTATTTTAAGCCAAACATTTTGACCAAAACTTTCATCTTTCACACATCGTTCACCCACCCACAGATGAAGAACCCTGTCAAGTTTGAGGTCACAGGGTCAAAGGTAAAGGTCACAGAGCTCCCCTCTTGATTTTCACACTCTGTCATTCACCCAGTCTAATTATGCTCCCATGTGAGGGGATGCTCCACTTTGCGGTGCCCTAGTTTTTCAAGACCTAAAAATGACCAGTGCTTGTGAATAGCTAAACATTTGCAGAAATATCAAACTTTAATGATTCGATTCATTTCTAGAATGCTGTACATTAAATCATTTTTGCAGCAAGGTTTATGTTTTTCATTATTTATTTTCTGGCTGTGCAGAGAATTATACGAACACTTGAAGAACATATGGACCAGAAAGGAATCAAGTACCTGTGATTGTGATATACCCAGCCAGAGGGCAGCACAGCAGTCATCACTAGGGCACCAGGGGGCAGCACTGCGGTTGTCATCAGGTCACCATCCATGGCAATGAATGACCCCATGGTTACATGAGGAAAAACATCTTTAGAAGTGCTTTAATGCTTTTGTGTCTTAATTTTAAATACGCTGATACTGATTTAACAGGTTAGAACAGTTGATATAGTAAATACAACAAGATTTGTAGTGAAAAATTTTTAAAAAAATAAAATGTAGAAACTAAATGAAATCAATAATGCTCAGGATTTAGGTCTAAAATCTATAGATATTATGTACACATTATATTATGGCCAGTCAGAATTTAGGTCATTGGACATAAAATTGATTTTGGAGATATAAAAAAAGAAAGCTTCATTCCTCAATTATGCGAAACAGCATCATTTAAACTTTCCTGCGATAGTTTAGGCTGCTACAGATAAAAAGGGTTGTACGATGTTTGTCTAAATTGCTTTTTGAATTCTGTAAAACTGAAATTCTTGAAAGTTTTATCATACCAGGTGTTGACTATTAATCAGTTGACTGTGATATCATTTGTCCGGTTCATATTTACATACAATGTTTTAAGTATGCCTTAATGACTTTCCTGCTAATGGCTGGGTGTTGTACATGGGTTTCATTATGTTCTCAGGTGGTAAATGCAATAATAGATCTTAATATGTCTTCTGTGACTTCTTCTATGTCTTTGATATAGAATCTAAATGATGTCTTCACTTTTTTTAATTGTTTATGACTTATTTGTTAATAGTCTCTAAATTTGAAGAGAATTGTTCCATCCAGCAGTGATGTCACCAGATGATCTCTATTATTATGTTACAAATATGTTAAATTGATTTAAAATATTTGGATAATTATCAGCATATGTTAATGTTATGCAGTTTTTGACTGCTGATAGTTATGTTTTGTTTGTATAATCATGAGATATAGATAAAAATTCAAGGAGGGATACATAGGCATTTATTACTGAAACAAACTTTAAAATAATATTGTGCAGGTGTAATATTTTGGTACCATGATTTCAGGATGTTGAGGGGGGGGGGTCCAAAAAATGTGTTATTCCTTTTCAAACTTTGCTGATACAAATCTCCTGCCCCCAAACTTACTCCAATCTAGATTCTTGTCTGGTTGCTTTCCTTGGAGTACATTGGTGTGGCATCACCATAACTGTCATGTTAATTTCTCCCAGCTTGTTGAAACTGCTCATGGGGGCTGCCATTTTGCATACACACTAAAACGTGGACATCACAGGTCATTAAAACACGGGTTCATGTTATGAACATAAAGTTAGGATTCTGTGTGGTTACTGATATACCAACAAGTACCTGTATTATTTGTGGGATCTCATAATAATTCAGGATATTTTTCATTAAGCCCTAAATCAGAATTGTGATGGTCTTTCTAAAGAATGTACACAAGGATCCGGTTTCATTAAATTTTAATTTTAACAGTCTGTTAGAATTATCTACATATTTCGCTTAATTGAAAACTGACTCAAAAGTGAAAAGTGTTTTTTTTTCTTCTACATTTAAGAAGAACTAACAACAAAGTTTCACTTTGTACTAAAAGTTCAAGTTATTCATTTTCCCGTAATTTGAAATGCAATAACGGTTTATGCCTATCAACGTATCTGGTACAAATTCTAAGAAAATTGCCTTTGCTTTTAAAATATATTATGGCCAGGCGATGTACTTACTCACACAATGCACTCGCACACCCACGGAGAAATCCCATTAACTACAGACCATATCTTTTATACGTCAGGTAAATTGGCCCAGCTGTGATAAAGTTCGTACAGTAACCTTCGTTTCCTGTGCCCTTTGCACTCAGTATCCTAAAGAAACCAAGTGTGATTTCGATTTCACCACCAGCTTTGAATAACCCCAGCATAAAAGGATGCATGTTTCCATATTACCGTGGTTAATATGCTTTTTTTTGGGTTACGTACCTGTGTTGTACACTATCTGTGTTTATATAGCATTTCTTCGAAGTAAAAAGTAAACGGAGATATTTTTCATATAAGTGATTGATACTAACATATCAAAAAGTTGGATGTCGTATTTATTGATTTATTACATATGTTTTAAGGATTATATTTCTTTTACAGTTTTGAACTTTGTCAGTGCCGTCATGCAATATGCCCTATGATTTACTGTTTTGAATGGATCATGTGGCTTAAGGGAGTGACATATCCGTCCCACCAAGTATAGAGACCGTCCAGTTTAATATACCTGAAATATTTGTTGTGTTGTCTCAATAAACAACTCTCATATGTTGGTGGTGTTACTTAAATATAATTTCAAGCTTAATTTGACCTGTGTTCAGAGAGAAAGAGAGATAGAGGCAGATATAGAGAGAGCATGAAATATGTAAATTTGTTGCATATGATTTTGTTTTTGGTGTTGGACTCAAAAGTTCAAGCTTTATGTCACGGCAAGATGAGATTTCTCTACATAACTGAATTGAAATCAAGGTGATCTATATTCCGTGAGTTAAGAGACAGGTTCTTATACATCAGAAATAAGACGTCTGACCCTTAGCGGGGCACTTTCATTCGCAGACATTTTGTGGTTACCGTAACATTCGGATGAAATCTCGGATGAAGTCACTATGCATGTCCTCCGTGTATGTGCTATATCCTCCGGTGATCTATTAAATTCAGTAATGGGCCACCAGTAATTGAAACGCATGAAAGGACTTGATTTGTTTGTTGAAAAAAAATGTACCAGAGAGGGCTAGTACCGTGGGAGGTAACTCTGTATGTGCAAACGTATGAATGAGAAAATGTAAAAGTGGGACATGGGCTAAGAAAACAGTTTGCTCTTGGCGCAGATTTGTGTATATTCGCCTCACAAAATCGGTAAATAAATACCTTTAATAATTGAAAACATAAATGTTGCAGTTAATCGACGTGCAGGTTAATTAAATGGCCATGTAAAATAAACCTCATTATAAACAAATCCTGGCCGTACCGTTATATGGGTCATGTGGACTCAATAAACATGACTTACAAATCGTCGAAATGCACTTCTACGCAAGGAGTGTGTGTATACAATGAATTCAAGTATACCTTGCGCACATCTTAAAAATATGATAGATCTGAAATTTGACAGCGCATCCTTTCACGGGGAAGAACTTGCAAAGAAGAAATTAAGAGCAACCCTCCTCCGCCCCCCCCCCCCCCCCCCCGCTTGAGCTGCAGCATCTCTTATTTTATATATTTATTTTCCCAATTTTCGTGATTCATTTTCATTTTTCAATTTTTTTTTTTTATTTATTAATTTCAAAATAATTAGGGATATAAAAAGATATAAAAGAACAGCTGTGTGATTTGCTCCGTTAGGATATAGTATCTAATTATTTCTATAACGAGGGAGGGTTCTATACGTTATTACACTGCTGGATCATAATACCTAAGAACCCCCCCCCCCCCAAATCGCACTCGTCAGGGAGTGAGGCACCGCCTTCCTATTAGCCTGTCTGTAAGCAAAATCTCAGTGTGCAAGCAATATCTTTCTCCATACATACATACATACATACATATATATATATATATACTTATATATATAATTTACAAAACAAAAATTAAATCCACAATTTAATAAGTTTTCATAATACCTGTCAAACGGCAACCCAGTATTACCACCCCCCCCCCCCCCCCCCCGTTCTCGAATTTCAGGATCCGCCACTGTTAAAAGTATCATAAACGCCAATCGTAAGAACAGTTCTCGAGATAATGTGCGCGTAGAAAAGAAGCGGCAGACAGATGAATGGAAATTACTCTAAGATCCCAGCCATCGCGGGGCCCTTATAAATTGCAAGAGCACGTGGCTTGCTATGAGTAAAGGTAACATTTCACACACAGGCCAGAGCGGATTTAGAGGACACGCCCTCTCTTATTTGGACTCAAATATCTGGGAAACAGAAAAATATACACTTTATGCCGATAAATGTGGGTTATGTATAAAGTCTTCTGGCACACTAGCGCCATCCCGGCCCTCTCACATTAGTCTACGACCAGAGTACTGGCTGTGAGAGTGTCGTTACATCCTTCAGCTAGGAACGCACTATAAGGCTCTATGAGGATGCAAACATTTTTGTCATTAAACGCCTCATGGTCTACATGTACACTGTCAATTGACATAAACCAAACTAATAGTTAGCTATTTTAGCATACTTTCTAACATCTCCAAACATGATCGAAAAAAGTTCCGTTTTAACTCCGCATTGGTAAACCTCTCCACATGTTTGGTGCATTTCTGAACGCATGAATACAGGCATGGCTCTCAAGGGTTACTGGCCGCAGCCAACTTGTACGCGATACAGAGACGGAGTTCCAGTTTGGGTTGTGAGTTCACATGTATTCACTTGTGTTCTAATTCACCATCCGTTGGTGTTTACCACAATATGAATACAACATGATGGAAGACCACAGCGATGCATTCCTCGATGTTGCTTGTATCACGACTCAAGTAGGCTTACCAGCCCAGTTATTAGTGCCTACCGAGTCGGGTTGTCATGGCGACTAGCACACCCGTCACACGGGTTCACCTGTGCTAGGGTGCTGCCCCCCCCCCCCCCCCCCCTTCTTTTTCTAAGACTACGAATACTCTCCTCTAAACTTCATAATATAATAATATTTACCAGATTCCCTAGACAATAAGATAAACTCACATGTACCATCATGCATATTTCTGCTTAACTTTCATCGCCATGTATTGTACATGTGCTTTGCGTGGAAATTTTTAAAATTTTAACGACTTTATTTAGAGCAGTCACAGAACAGAAAATGCCAAGGCTTTAAATGCTGCACGGACTTGGAGTAAATACATCGACTCGGTCATAAATAGTCGGTTCATTTCATCATTTTCCGTCAACAATATCAAAACGTAAACAAAGAGTACGCGCGTCTGGAAAACGTCACCGACAGACCCACAGGCGAAAGCGATTTAACGTCAAGGTTACCACACTAATTAATCGCCTCGCTTTCTTAAAGCCAATGTCACCCCTGGTCAACAACTAATCAAACCGAAATTATTCTGGTATGTTCCCTTAATTGTTGTACTTGTTCAACTTAAAGCATATGTTAAGCTTCACCACACTTTCATCAAACACATTGTGTACGTAATACTTTATAACGTTCATGCACTCTCTCCTCTTTCATACAATAAACATTACCAGTTGGTAAAACATAAAGTTATTGTTGCGGTATATATATAAAATATTTTTAGCCGATGAGCTCAATCACGATTTATTCCGCTGCTGCTATATAAGAGTTCTATATTTGTTAGCCATGGACCTACTAAAGAGGAAGGCAATGTTTGCTCTGAGCTCTAGAGCGAGGCAAGACTTGGCCATTAAATGTAAAACAATGGAGGGAGAGAGTTTGAGACGGAGGCATTATCTTCTGAAAACACACATGAGGTGGGAACTGTTGTTTGAAAAACAACGCAAACAGATCATGAAGAAGTACTCCCGACTCGAGGGTTTGAAATTACCCGAGAAGAAACAGACCCGCTGTGGTCAGCCTAAAGCTGGCGCAAAACTCAAGCAGAAGAAGATCAAAGACTCTTCCTCTGGCGAAACAACGAAACAAGAGACCAAAGCAATTCATGGTACCAGCTCCGGTGAAGCAAATGCATCGGGTGAGAGCACGCACAAAGAGAATGATAGCAAGGCAGAAATAAACGGAGTATGTTCGTCACCAAGAGTTATCCTAACTAACCAAAACAGTGGTGTTCGGAAGTCGGTTTTGCAACCAGAATCGTTGTCATTCAAAAAGCAAATTGTTTCTTCTGTCACAGAAACACAAAACAGGGAGGACAAAGCGTGGAGAGACAATCAAGAAGATACCGAGGACAAACCAGAAAGATGGAATGCTGAGCTGAGCCGAAGGCGTGGGAGCGCTTTTCTTCTTCCGTTATCGAATGGACATGGGACACGTGACGAAACAAAGGAGGATGTAATATATGTCAACAGTGAAAAAGAAAAAGTGGCCCTTGATCGCGTAAATGAATGGTTAGTTTATGGTTCTGAGACAGATTGTGTTTTCTATGAGGTTAATCCAACACAAGACTCCAATATTAACCAGACGGCCCAGAGACAGTGCCAAGGAGGTGTTTCAACAAAACCAGCGGTAAATATAAAGTCAAGAAAACGGAGCCACCGACTGAGCAGCGGGTCAAACGACCTTGAAAGCATTCCGGAAGAGCATATTTTACCGGATGTGGCAAGGAAGGGAGAAAACGCATTTCCTCCCATATTCTTTCTGGACGCTCCGGTTCCGCCAAAAGGGACGGAGAAAAGTTTCCTAAATGGAGCATGTATCCAGAAACCTCATGAGCGGGTAAGGCTTTATTCAGAGGAGTCTAACGATGATACGCGACCAAGCTGGCTGAGACGCAGGTCATTACAGTTTGACATTGATCCAACACAACTTGACAGCATCCAGGCCCAGCTGGGAGGCTGCGACCCCTTTGGAAAAAAGATTTTAAAGGTAAAGAAGAAGAAGAAACAGAGACCTGGTTACCTGAAACCGACCAAGTCGGAAATGAACAAGAGAAAGCTGTAACACCATCTAGTGGTAAAACAATGATTTCCAAAATTACGTCAGAGCCCTGTACAAACTCAGTGTATGTTCATTTAAAGTAACGTTATTAAATGTTTGAACTAGACTGACACATTACATTTATAACTATCATTTATCAATTCACGTGGGTTTCTTCATTCGAATAAGTATTATGCAAGGAATAATGTTTGTTTGTGCCCAGTAATACATTGAAAATAACTTAATTGATCTTAAACAGTTGTGCCATCAAGGATAACAAACGAATATATGTTTCACTGCAGTATTCAAAGAAGGAACCATTGAGATCCAGTGCAATGAAAATACATATTATTTTCATCGGTTTCGCACATAATGGTTTTACAGGGGAAAAACCTATATATTGATGAATGGAGAATCAACGAAAGATACTCCGATTGTGCATTGACGGCCATAATGATATCAAGCATGTCTTTTGTCTCGCAGAGGTTATAAGTTTACCCGAATATCATGTCAGTTAGAAGTTAAACTACATCTCATTAGCAAAGTAGATATATATGTATGTATAAAATCCTTTATTAAAGTGCAGCCCGATATAGATAGTGATACTATCTACATATATATTCATTTACTTAGTTTAGGTAGATGCAGGTATGATATATATATAATATATATATATAAATATATATATATATATATTTAATTATTATGGGTGTGCCGATTTATCGATTAAGTCGATGAATGGTTGTTTTCTTTCAGAATCAATTATAAATTGATTGCTTTTTTTTTGTATAATCGATTAAAAGCGATAATGTTTGCCTTTGCAAAGAATCTAATGCTGTCAGAGATATAAGAACACACTGTAACGAACAGCATCAAAACGGAACCTTGCGCAGCCAAGAATCGTCCTACGGCAAGGCGACCTCTTCTGTGGGCGGATTAATTGTTTCATTATGAATATAGATGTACATGTCAGACTTATTTACTTGGGTCACTACTTTAGGTACTAGTATACAGCAGCTTTCAAGGTAATATAGAAAGTACATCAAATAATCGATTAATAATCGACCAACTGTCGTTTTTATTGTTCAATCATCGATTATATTTTTAAAACCAATTCCTATACCACAAATATATACATACATAACTTACCTGTCTGAAAAGACCACCTGGGAATAAAGAGCACTTTTGGCCAGTTCCCCACAGGTTGTCGTATTTCACAGGTTTCACTGTATGTATACTTTAAAGTATATAATTATGATTGAGTTCTACTTAGAATAAACAAACATATACTGATTTGAGATAATCTTCCTTATTAGGCCAAAAATGAAAGTCGTAGAATCGTTGGCGACCATCAATCATGCATACATATGTAACATGTTTCAATTTTCTTAAATAACGCATGCAATGTATTACAAAACCTCTGCTATACCCAATACAAGGCAGGGGCACTTGCTATCATTGTAGTTCAAACTCGCACTTTTAATTTCGAGAAAAAAGGCGTGCCAAACATCGTGATATGCTGAAAAATAAGTTTATTTTGATATCATCGACGTTTGAGCACTAGATAAATTTACTGAAACGGGTACGATTCAATAAATTAAAATTTATTATAATAATAGGGAAGCCAGATATGTGAATCGATATGTAGATCTCCTAATTCTTTTCAAGGCGAATAAGTTATTGGTTACATTTCCTTGATATGTCGGGGAAAATGGTAATTTGTCAGAAACATTTCTTTGATATTCAAGAAAAAACATGAGTATATTTGAAAGTACCCCTTACATTCATTTTCTTTACTATTTATTATTAATCATATATATTTCTACTGTTTAGTTTATTGTTACCCGAATTTTTTTATTTTTATTTAAAGCATGAAATGGAATGTTTTCTTTGACATTATATATTTAACTTGTGTATTTTGGAACTTTGGACTTGAAGCCGTAATGTTTTTCCGAATAAGTATTTGTTCTGTTCCCTTCCGGGCACAAATAGAATTATTACAAACTGCATGTATATGGCTACATATGTAGAAATAGTCCTCCCATACGTCTATAAAGTGCATGTGTACAGCTCAATCTGATTTTGTACATCAAATGTTGAATGTAACTGATGAATATCCAAGCATGTTCTACCCTCCACAAGGTTAATTAAAATTGGTTCAGTTTTTTTTGTGTAATGCGGAGAACAGGCAAAAAACAAACACTCATACACTGGCTATACTTATAGCAGGGGTCCATGTTTATTGGGCGATTATTCTTTTTGTTTAATCTATCTGCATATGAGCATGCTGCGTATATTAACAATGATCCATAGATTCTTATATTGAATTTGCGCCAAGGATCTCCAATAACGTGGTTGGTAACGTGTATATTGTCAAAAGATTGTCCTGATCATTTAGCAGAGTGAATAGGTAAACTGGCCTGCAGTATACAAACTGTATTATTTCAGGATCACCTCAATGATCTTTAGCATTGATTTATCAATATATCTGTGTGATATAATACTGGAATTGGATTTAAAAAGCTTTCACTAGTGCGCAGCAACTGTAAATAACCTAATTGACACCAATATTGCTATTGTTATCAATGTTCAATGGAATAATTGAAGATTCTTTGTTACGCAGGATATCACGCTGATAGAAAGAAGGGGGGGGGGGGGGGGGGGGGAGGGCGGAATTACGTATGGTTTCATGCACCGTCACCGTGGATAAAGACATAATGTGGGCATTTGACAACATGGGTTTCTTTTTAAATATAATAAGTGTAACGTATACAACCGGCTTCTGTGCCTCAGCGGCTGAGCAGAGGAATCAAGGAGATCTTAAGTTCGATCTCAGTCGAGGCGGTGAGATTTCTTAACGGTCGGCCCCCACTAAGGGTGAGCGCTCTGCAGGCTTAAACGGAAGGCCGAAACCAACGGCCGGGTTTCAATCATGACGATTTCAATGGGGACGATTACACACCCAGGGCCCGCAAGTGCAGTAGTCACAGGATATAAAATGAACGGAAGCATGTGATACTGCCCTGTCACGTAGTCCGAAACCAGAATGGAATTCTGCAGATGTACAGTTACCTTCCACAAAATATTTAAATTAGTATTACGTATGCAAGTGCGAAAGGTTTCCCGTGAATAGATCATTGAGCAAATAAGCAACAGTCCACTTTCGACCTGGATAAATCACAGCGGGTTAGAGTAGGCTGTAACATCTGCCATACACTAAGTACAGGTGTTCGTTTTGTATTTACATCACGCATACAGCTCTCATCATCATAATCTGTATAAATGTATATTTGTTTCTGTATTACACCTGCATGTCTACTGAACCCTTGAGACCCGTCATGGAAGCAGTGACTAACGGCGATAGATGTTAGTAAGTTTACAAAGAATACACACAGAGACCACCGAGACCCTGGGAAGATTCGGAACAGCAGGATGATATATTCCTTCATAAGTAGGTGATAATAATAATAATAATAATAATAATAATAATATAAATATATACAGTAAAACCTCGTTGTGTCGAACTCGAAGGGACTGGTGAATTTACCTCGACACAACCGAAGTTCGAGACATTCGATATTCATTATATTCAACCTTCTCTAGCCTTAATTATTATCGATAAATACTGCACATGTATGGGGCCTGTATTATATAGTTCTCACAAATCTTTCAGTGAAAGAACTTATTACAAGAATAACACAACTTTTATGATAAATTTATTTATTAATAATGAAAAAAGGACACAAGGACCACCAAAAATATGATTAGGTAAATCAGGAAAGTGAAATAAGAGCACTTGCATCTATTAAAACACATAGATCATCAAATGATTTGCTAAGAACATCTTAAAAGGTCGGTAATAGTCCTTTGCTTAATACGAGAACGCTCCTGGTCAGCAACAAAGTTCTCAATTCCTGACAGGAATTTGAAGCAGTCACACGCGCTCTCTGACGACTGTAACAGCTGCATCAGCTTGCGGCACATCTCAAGAGCCCCTCTAATTGATTCCATTATATGGTTGGTTTATTAATAACTTAATTCCCGTTTCGAATTAATGCTTTGTCGGTAACAGAAGAAAGGCATATGATCATGAGTGACTAATTGGCCAAACAGGTAAACAACGGACCAGATGTGTAAACTTTCGCGCTTGATATGAAAGATCCTTGCCGGTATTAATTATGTAACTGGTCGTCACAACCGTGTATATAATATATATATATATATATATATATATATATATATATATATATATATATATATATATGGGTATGAATGATGGAGCGTGCACAGCTGTTATTCAAACAAGCGGCATGAACCTCGAGTCGAGCGTCAGAGCCATCGCGCTTGATGAGTAAAAACCTTGCCTGTATTAATAACGAATAAATGGTCCTCACGGCCCATGCAGTCGCAAATGACGGACCATGCACAACTGTTATCCAAGCAGTCAAGCGACATGACTTCGAGTTAAGCGATACAAATACTAGCTCGGGACCAACAAAACACCTCGACACATCCGTTTTTCGACACATCCGAGTTCCACACAAAAGAAGTTAAATTAATATGGTTTTAATGTCCTTTGCAGGGACTCCACATTCGACTTCGACACAAGCGGGAATTCGACATTCGGGAGTTCGACACAATGCGGTTTCACTGTTTATATCTATATATATATATATATATATATATATATATATATATATATATATATATATATTTATATATATATACATTGTTTTTATATATTAATATATACATGTATATATATATATATATATTATCATGGCATAAACATTCACGATGAATTTGCATAAATTGCACCATTGCATATGTACTGTGGGTTTCAAATTCGCGAAAATATATCCTTCGTGAATAAAAGGTCCCATCTTGAAGGCAAAGCTAGTTATTGACATTTTAGATAATTATCGAGTACATTCACAGATTGATATTTTAAATGATATCCGGTCTTTCCAGTTGTCTTCCATTAACGAAAATAATTTTTTTTTGTTAATAATAGTTTGTTCATATAAAATTTTATATAATTAATTCACATAATATTATTATGCTTAGTGTACTGTTGTTTTGTATTGCGAGATCGCGAAATGGAACCCTCGCGAAACCCTGAAAAGGCGAACATCGCGAAAGTTTAAACCCCCGAATATTAAGCCAATCACAGTATGCTTAGAGAGTATTTATATGAATCACGAGTGATATTTGCACAATCCAGAGGAAATGAATATGTTTTAACAAGGGTTGTCACACACGGTGCCTGGACATGAGTTCATTCGACTACATCTTGACGTTTCTTATAGCTCCTCTAATGTGGCAATAATAATCAGGCCATATCTAATTTAACCGCAGCATATGTCAATTTCTATGTACATGTACTGTTATATTGTACGCCCTTTTACTCCGGTTGGGACGACTTATGTATTGCTACACTCAAGTCACGATTCATCAACAGCGGTTCAAGGTATCCGTTTCCTTATGTTATTATAGCCTATTGTGCGTTTACTGTTCATTGATGTGCAAATGTATTCATAATATGTCATTTAACATTTATTTGTCACAGGACCTAACACATCACAAGAAGAGGTACAAAAATCTAGCAAAGAACAATCGATCATTTCATTTGAAGATTCATACCATAAAAACTGGACTGATTCCCAAAATTAACACCTGATGTGCTCTGATTATTCAATTATGACGTCATGCATGATGTTATAATACGTGGTAGACGGTTTCACTTTGAGTATTACCGAAACACTCATAGTATGCTATAGACTATGGTCATTACAAGCCATAAATGCGTCGGGACTGAGAGCAATATGCCCAGGTGGAGAACATTGAGTTTACCCCGCTGTCTAGTAATATTTTTGCTAGCCATTGGGACGGGTCATGGACAGCCTAAATCGGGTGGACAAGCCTCACTCATTTATAAGTGCAGTTTTGAAGAGAGCCCATGTCTGAATCAGGCGAGAACAGATCAATTTGACTGGACACGCCACCATGGAAAAACACCAAGCTCCGGAACAGGCCCTTCAGGAGATCACACTACCGGTAACAGGTTTTACTTTTATATCGAGTCTTCTTCCCCACGAAGACCGGGCGACAAGGCCCAAGCCTACACACCTGCACTACCCGCCT
Organism: Sipunculus nudus; assembly: GCA_026874595.1. Taxonomy (NCBI): domain Eukaryota; kingdom Metazoa; phylum Annelida; class Sipuncula; order Golfingiida; family Sipunculidae; genus Sipunculus; species Sipunculus nudus. The sequence continues at coordinate 43,558,127 of CM049306.1, read as the reverse complement.
CGACCAGCCCATTCTGTCTCAGTTTTTGGTATCATATGTCTGGAAGGGATATGGGTACCCTGGTGGTCTCTGTGCGTTCTCACAACAATATAACTGAGCTGATGAGAATCTCAGGAAATCAAGGACCAAACTGGATAAAAGCCGGTAGTGTATTACCTGTGGGAGTACAAAATGTTGAGTTTACCGGGGTCGTCGGTGCGGGTTACACCGGTGATATTGCAATCGATGACATCTTGATCACAAAAGATGCATGTGAAATATATGAAACTATTCTAATAGATTGTAACTTTGACAAAGATTCATGCTCTGGTTATATCATCCAGTCTGCATCAGACGATTTTGATTGGACTCGGCTGAATCGTGCCACACCAAGTGGAAACACAGGTCCGAAGGCTGACCATACCACAGGTTCCGGATACTTCATGTATATTGAAGCGTCTAGTCCCCGAAGAGTCGGACAGGAGGCCAGGCTGATCATGAGGATCAACATGCACGCTGATAAAAAGTGTCTTCGCTTCTGGTATCACATGATGGGTGACCATGTGGGAAGTCTGGTCATTGAAGGATTATCTGGCTCTGGAAAACGAACACTCTTCAGTATATCAGGCTCCCAGGGCGACATCTGGCGACAGGGGGTAATAATGATTATCTCTGACATTACAGAGCTACAGTTTGTTGGGATTATAGGGAAAGACTATCAGGGAGATGTTGCCCTTGATGACATCTCTTTGACGACTGGTACATGTGACCCAACTAAGCCTGGTGGGTCCGGGAAGAAAACAACTGCACGGGTGACCACAAGCACAAGCAGCACACCCCCACCCCCAACGTCTCCACAATTATTCCCGACAAAACCTCCTGTAGGAAGTGACCTGATGTTATCCGGATCTCTTGTACCAGAACATTATGATCTTCACATAGCCCCAGATATATACAGTTCAAACCCTAAGAATCATTCGTTTGATGGATCCGTGAATATCCGAGTACACGTGAAAGCAAACACAAACGTCATCACCTTGCACATGCTAAGATTAACAGTTCCACCTAGTAAATTAGTCGTGACAAATCTGCTGGACAGAAAAGCTGTACCAGTTACAAGTGTGAAAGTAGAAAAGGCAAAAGAATTTCTACACCTTTATCTCGCTCATACTCTGCCAGTTGGAAAAAGATATAATGTGCAACTTGAATTTACAGGTAAACTCAACAACGATCACTTCGGTTTGTTTTATGATGTTCATAATACTAAGAATGGAACTAAGCACTACGCTGTCGCTTCATTATTTGAAGGAACGTATGCTAGAATGATGTTCCCGTGCTTCGATGAACCCAAATACAAAGCGACATTTGCGGTTACAATCCTGCGGAAACTTCCATTGGTTTCCCTGTCTAATGAAGTTTTACTTAAAACTGAAACAAAGGAAAACGGTTGGCTCGCTGATACGTATAATATAACCGCAAAAATGAGCACATATTTGCTTAACATTTTCGTCGGTAATTATACAAGCATTACTGCAAGTACAAATACAAGAATACCTATCCGCATATGGACCCCACATGATATGCTCAGTAGTGCAAATATATATTTAGACATTTATAAGAAGGGATTTGAGACGCTTATAAGCTATCTTGATCATCCCTACCAGATGTCAAAACTGGATATCGTCAGCATCAATCACTTTTTCACCGGAACTGAGAACTGGGGGTTGATTAACATTTTAAGCTACTTGCTATCCCACCAGGTCGATAAAACAAAAACCTCTGTGTATCAGCAGAGTGTCAACATCCATATCCACGAACTAGCACATCAATGGTTTGGAAATCTGGTAACCATGCGGTGGTGGTCCGATCTGTGGATAAAGGAAGGGCTTGCAACTTATTTGCAAATTAAAATCTTTAAGTTAATGTATCCGGCTGTTGACGCTGAAGGTCTGTTTTTGGTTCATCCGAGCCGAGGGATCCATGCTATAATGGTCAGAGACTCCCGGAGTGACACCAAACCGCTTCATGTACCAAATGTTTACAATTCTGCGGAAATAGAAGGAATGTTTACTTCAATTCCATATCATAAAGGTGCAGCGTTTTATCGAATGATGAACTACCTGTTGGGAGACAACTTCTTTCGGCAAGCCTTGCAGAACTTGCTTAGATTACATGCCTTTGGCACTGTCACCAGAATGGATTTAATCGATGCCTTCCAAATTGAAGCCAATAAGACTGGACTGGGCCTCGACTTGTCTCATCTTATGACACCGTGGATCATGCAACCGGGATATCCCGTAGTGCATGCTACATGGAGCCCTGGAAACCGAACCTTAGTGTTAAAACAAGAACGTTTCATTACGGAAAACAAAATAAACTCACCCTCGCCAAGAGAGAAATGGAATATCCCACTATCCTTCGTTAATAGCATCAACACCAGTTGGGACGGGAAGTTTACCTGGATGACCAACGATTACATGGTTCTCAACAACCTGAATGGACAGGCTTTGTGGTACTTGTTAAATATTAACCAGTCAGGGTATTACAGAGTGAATTATGACCAAACCTCTTGGATGCAGCTCTCCAGACAGCTTCAGGTGGACCATCGGGTTATCCCAGTGTACAACCGAGCGCAACTGATCAACGATGCCGCGGTGTTAGTGGAAGAAGGCATGTTACAATTTAACACTTTACTTTCGCTGCTGAGGTACATCCCGCGAGAAGAGGACTATGTGGTTCTGGCTACTATAGATAAAGTACTGTACCCCATAGGTAAAAAACTTATCTTGACGCCTCTTTTTGATGATTTCCAGAACTTTATAAGAAGATTCATCCGTAAGTCTTATCTTGCAGTGAACCGGTACGAAGGACCACCGCATTTGATGGATAAACAGTTGAAAAAATCTCTCGTAACAAATAATGCTTGTGAAGCAGAGTTAGAAGAATGTATTGCTGACGTTGGCAGAGACTTTCACGATTGGATGTCAAATCCACAGTCACTCCCATTCCACCCAGACATAAGGAGCGTGGCTATGTGTGCAGCCATACGCAGAGGAAGCCGAAGTCGATGGCACTTTTTGAGCCAATATCTTCTCAATAATGCGTCTTCAGAGGAGTTTAATATGATAGTGGACGCACTTGCATGCACTCGAGACGTAGGTTTGATCTATAAACTGTTACAGATGAGTCTGGACCCTCCAAAGAATGAACAATACATGTTCAGAAGAGCAGTGGTCTCGCTAACAGGTAACAGGGTCGGTTACCACTTTGGTTGGTTATGGTTTAGACAGAACTGGAGGACATATGTTAAGATTCTGGGATCTGGTAATACAGGCCGAGACTTGACAGCATACGCCAACACGATGAGTACAGATGTGCAGCTTCGGGAAATGAAGTGTTTCCTTGGGGTTATCCCAAAGAATGAGACTCTCCCTGGTTCGAACAACGCCCCTTCGTCAATTCAACGAAACATCGACTGGTTGCAACAAAAATACAAGCAACTGGAGAGATGGTTTGTTCAAACAACATAAACATAAACGATTCTAATATTAATGAGTAAAGCATCTAGCAACAACTTCCGTTAGCTTTCATGTATTATTAAGTGATTTGTTCTTACCAGATTGAAAAATGTTAGTTCTATTGCGCATATTTTAGTTCAGCTAAGTGAAAGTTATCTGGTCTATAGCTATCACACTGTAAATCCGTGCGTGTCTAGCCGTCCGGTTGTCCGATAATAGGGCAATTCCAACTTTGTTCACCCGGGGACTCGAAGAAATCTCCTTGGCACCTGCAACTTAAATAAACCCATCCATTTGTTCAGTAATAATAGTAATATTTTCATGTGAAACCTGATGGGCCGGTATCTCAAAAGTTCATACCTAGATCTTTACTTTGCTTAGCTTTGCTTATATCAAAACTAATGCCTCCGTTATAATCCATTCATTATTCACACAAAAGTAGAAGTATCTTATATTTGCCCATCACAGCAATCGCTTGAATGCCTGAGTTTGGATTCTGTCATTGTCCTGAAACTAGGATATTTATTGATCGAAGATAGTTTTATCGGTGATTGATTAGAATGATTTATTGTGCCATCTACATTTATATCATTATTTACATTTTTTTTCTTAAGGCATATTACAACAGTTTGTGTCATTTTCTCAGCAGTGTGTCCATGGGTTGTCCTGATACCTCGTGGGATTATTGTTAACTGCTAACTTTTAATGGTGCCAATTGTTTAATATTTGAACACGTTTACCTGTTTTTTTTAATCTACTGCCTATTGACAGCAATTATGTAAAATTTAAGGTAAAACTGAAAGTCATCAAAGCTATAGCGATGGCCTTCTGTCCAGCCATCTATTCACATGGCCAGTCGAAGTCATTTGACCTAGAACTTCAGATTTAAATCAAGGGAAATCCCTTTGGGACTTAAACATGATTCTGAGCTCAATGAAAGTCTTAGTATTCAAGGTTGATGAATACATTTTTATTTGTAAATTTAAATGTGTCTTGTCTACACATTTAGACATTTTAGCAGCAGCCTATGTATGAACAGAGTCGGCTTATCCTATTCTACAGAAAGGTCACTTTAATTGTTTAAATGTCAATCCGACTGGTTCATTTTGAGAAAGATTTTAAAACAACTCCAATATCTAAAAAGTTAATGCATGGACAGTCATGAAGTTTTCATGCGTATTAGATTTTGACATATTAGTAATTTACACTCCCTATAAATACCATTAGTTAGTTTTCAGCAATGGCCTGAGCATGGATATCCATTAAATTTGCTATATATATCGATCTTGGAGAAGTTAACCGTGAAAATCAGAGATTTTTAGACTAGTTTTGCCCATACATGGATTTTCCAAGCAAATTTAAAAGAATTATATAGACTAAAATTAAATGAGTTGTATCAGTTTCTCCTCAGAGGGTTCATGGACTGTCCTGAAATTTAGCATGCTAAGTGACTTTGGATAGTTTTGTGGTGCCACGTACACTTTTTTTATTTTAGAGTATTTTACATGTATTTTAGATAAACAGCTCCGAACTATAGATATGACCTTCGCAAGTACATTGTATTCCCTTTCCCTGGCTGCTCATCCGACGGGCACATATCATATATGTTATATAATAATATATAATATGATACTCATATAGGCATACGGCCCTGAAATTTCAGATCATGCAGTAAATCTTTATAATCCTGTCTGTACACATGCAGAATATTCTGTTCCCAGTTAATTATTAATAATTCATTATCCAAGTCACTATGTGTACTAATTAAAACATTTCCACCCCACAGTCAACTTGGGAGACTTCTATCCGGTCTTCAGTACGAAAACAAGATAAGCCGCATTCTGGCTTCAAATACTGCTGCACGCTGTGGCAAGTGGGCCACGTGTTTTACAATACAGTTGGTACTAAGCTGTTAACAGCAATTTGATTTACGTTCGTAAACCCAGTTGCTTTTAGCTGTTGGTGATATATATTGGGCGCTGTAAATCGTTCATGATAAATGAAACGTTGGTGATTCTGACCCCAATATAGTTGTATATAGTTTCGTGTATAAAAAAGTAATACTTATAGGCGAATATACACAATTTGGAATTATTATAAAACAAAGTCGCAGTTATTTTATTGTCTATATGTATGGAAAAAAGGATAAATAAACTGATGCTTTATAACATTGTGAATTCGAGATTTTTATTGGATGCGGTCCAGTTATTTTTGGAGATCAGTCAGAATGACAGCAGAGTATCGTATTCCCTTCAGTCTTGCTTGAGTGACTTTAAATAAATAAATGATATATATATATATATATATATATATATATATATATATATATATATATATATATATATTGGAATATTTTCATCATTTTTAGATTGCAATATCGCCGGAGGGGGCCGCAGAGGCCATCCAGGGGGTCATGCTCCATTCAGACCAATTCTTGCGGTCGGGACCCCCCCCCCCCCCCGCCTTTTCCCGGACCTGGGGACCTGTTTTAGGCTTTGTCATAAGTCCTCCTGGGTTAGACCAATCCTTTTCTAAAATCCTGGATCCGCCCCCGGTTTAAAATGGTATCCCAAGCAAGAAAAAATTCAAATATGGCAAGTAAAATTTTGTCATTAATTGAATGATTATTTTAACATTCAAGAAAAGCCCGACAAACGTTACATGCAATGAGCCGTGTGGTTTTGTGCCAATGCAAACATTTACATGTTTTCTAATTTATAATTAGTATGGCTCAGCGACACGTCGGTGGCTAATAGGGTGTAACCAAGGGAACGATGTCATACACACCAGTGTACATGTATATAGTAACTACACGCACTTAGAACTGTTCTTTGTAAAACTTATATCATAGCACAATCGTTTCGATTGTCCACATGTAACTAAAAACAATGTGGCACCAAAAATATGCCACTGACGTGTCCTGAAATAGGTTCAAATTGCAATCTGAATGGACGTAGATTAAAATGTTGGGAACATGCGATAAAGTTTTGATGTTGACCCGAGTGATGAAACATCCAGCAGGATTGTTTTTGGCCAAAGGAAATAAGTTTGCAGATCGTCTTCTGCTGCCATCTTGCACCTGATTCTGACACTAAGAGTAAGAGATGAACCTGAATGTGCATAGCCAAGCTGAGGCATTGCGTCGATAATATATACGATAAAGGTTGTTATTATTCATAAAGAATACATACAATATTAACAAATTACAGGCAGAATTAATATTATTGAAGTTATTGTCTATCGTTTCTACTAACGTTTCCATTATGCACTCTGTACTTGCCTATAGCTCTCTGTTGTTAAGGATAAACAATGATAATGGATATGAAATAAAACATTAACATTTTTCAAACTTTCAATTTTTAAATGGATTTGTCGCCAAATTTGATAACTTCTGGGTATCCACGTGACAGATAACTGTAATATTTCATCTAGATCCATGCAAATATTCATAAGATATCTCTCGGGTACACATGCACACAAATCGAAACACGCACACACACAGAAGCAACAAAAATAATGCCCGCGTCGGGCAGGCATATAATGTCCAATTCACACGTTTAGGTATTTTATTAACAGTTTATAATTGATGTATAACAAAATAAACATTATATTATTTGAAATAACTTGTTGACAGTGGTATTTTTAGCATCATCTCGTAACAAATATGTACAGTGGTATGATGTGTCGGTTACGTCATCAAGACGCTGCAGGTTTCGCTGGGTGCATCGGGAGTGGGCACGGCAATCGAGACAAGTTACTGAACATGGCGGGTGCTGGGAAGGGGAATAATTGCGATAGTCCGGCCTGAGCAGACACAAAACCAGCATGTATGTTGTGTTTTGAAGTCGCCTCTTGCAAGCGTGAAAGCGGATCCTGCGATAAACCGGATCCAAATGGTGGGTATCCATAAGGCGCAATGAGTGAACCTGCGACTGATGTGACGGGAACCGGCATGGTCGTCTGTTGAATGGAGCTGCCCGGCGTCATAGATGTCGCTACTGGTAGCATACCGGCGCCAAACGGGATTCCTTGCAACTGCTCGACTTCTCGGAAGTGACGTTTCTCTTTCATTCTTCGGTTCTGGAACCATGTTTTTACCTAAAACATAATATTTTCATATAGATAATTACACTAACTCCAGTTTGAAACGCAGAGAGAGAGAGAGAGATAGAGAGAGAGAGAGAGAGAGAGAGAGAGAGAGAGAGAGAGAGAGAGAGAGAGAAGGCTTGTTTATATATGTTATGTTTATTCAAGTCTTACACTGCCACAAAATTTTATACATGCTTTACATGTTTCAAAGAGAGGAAATAAACAAGTGAAGATTGATGACCCAAAATATCTAATATATATGCTTAAGTTGGAGAAGTTGTGCTTCCATCCCTATGGTGCTTCTAAAGTACATTGTGTTAATGCTAAATTTTATGCAGTTCAATTTTACAAACCTGAAGGGAGGACAAATTCACAGAAGCTTTATATACTCATTTTTACAACAGCCATTTTTTAAGGTTTAATTTTTAACATGTATTTGTTAACGGTTTGCTTATATATGAAACATAAAATGTTAGAATTTGGTACCTGTTGGTCGCTAAGCCCGAGTTCGTCTGCTAGTCGCGACCTGTCGTCTGCTCCCACGTACTTCTGCAGACGATACCGCTTCTCAAGCTCCATCAACTGGTCGTTTGAGAACGAGGTTCGCGCCTTTTTCTTTCTTCTTGGAGCACTGTTTTCATGGAGAATATCTATCGCCGACGTGTCTGAAACTAAAATGAAACAAAATAAAAATATAAAACTCGTTAAATTCTCCTCTCTATATGTTGTGCTCTTTTTTAATGAACAATAAAAAAGCGTGATTCATTTTGTTCTCACCGCGATGTTGTATTTCATTTCCTTTTAAACTAAGATAATATGCAAATGCGGGAAAACAGATTGAGGAGCTTCCACGGTCCTGGCATCTAAATTTTGAGATCGTATAAGTTGTGCTCAGTATAATAAGTGCTTGCACCTGAGATGAGGTTGCTTATCCTCACTCTAGAAAGATGGCAGTTCATCAAAGTTTGTCATACACAAACGAAAAAAGGTCACTCATTAAGTGGATGACCTTGATCATGCTTGGAATGCGGGATGGATACCAGAGACATGGAGTTGTACCAAAAAGATTTAAGGGGGCTAAGATAGCCCACAAAATACACTTGGTCATGCCGTGTTTACGCTCAATGAAGTTTTATTATATTTATAAAAATATGTTCTTTGGTAATATTGAGTATCAATACAGAAGGACTTACCACTAGAGGTAACACCAGGGGACGCGCGATCGGAGTCTGTCTCTCCATTCTCTTTGTCCTCGGAATCTGGAAGACCGGGACGCTTGACACCCCGCGGCTGTGGCGCCACCTGGGGATATCCCGTGGGAGTGACGGAGGCTTCGGTCTGCTGAACACACAATGAAGATCTTTTATGATTGACATGGTCAGCAGATATGCAATTAGTGGCATTTTCTTTTACCATTGTATATAGCTTGGTCGTTACAGTGTAAACAACAATTAGCACCTATACCAGATGTTTCAAATCAATTAGCCAGAAGTTGATTGGCAATGCAAACGAAGTGTTTTTGTTAAATAGACCACGGGTAAAATAATTACATTGTCCAAGTTTATTATCAAACTCTCCAGTCTCCTTTGATGTAAATACTTATTTAAAGAAAAAGATCTCTACATTTAAAAGCAGACCTTATCATAGATCATAAAATCATAAATGGCGACGTTAATAAGGTTGTTCCACCTCAATTAAGCTTTTAATTCCTCTCCTGTATAGATAAGAATTAAGCGTAAGATTTTTGCAATAGTTTACACAAAAACGTCAACGTCAATTTTCTCAGTTTTCTTTCATGAGGCGTTTACTTCTATATCCAAAAATATGATGCATGCAAAATTAAAAGAAAATTATTCACCCAATCACCCGCCACTTTCAAAATATTTGATCACCTGAATATTCCATAATGTAGCTGTATGCATACATGTACATATGTACATTTAAACATTAATCGTATTATGCATTTAGTTATTGTTTGAAAGTTTTAAAACCTATATGGAGTACACATGCAGATTCGTGGAAAGCATTATATTAGGTTCACTGCAATGCAATAAAATCGTGTTACAAATAAGTGTTACAATTATTCATTGATGTTAAATTTAAAAACAAAAACTCACCTCATGCGTTCCCGGCTGATACTGCAGAGCTTGATCTGACCGGGTATGAAGCTGGGCCCGTTCAGTCAGAGGTCGTCGCTCATGTTTCTCTGCCAGCAAGTTTTCAATGGAAAACGGGAATAATCCTTTCTTAGCTTCCATTCCAATTGTAATATTTCTGCAGATATACCTTGTATCAGTTGTGGGTCTCTTTGCCTTGTCCAATGCAGAAGTAGAATTTATAAATTAACCAAAGTGAGATTGGATGTGAAGGTGAAACCACACAAATGTATATCGGCGTTGTCCAGTAGATTTGGATTGGTTAAAATGTCAAGGTTTCACTGAGAGTGAAGTTACAAGCGCGGGGTATAAGTAGCGTATTCAGTCCTCCTATAACCAGATATACCATAAAACAAGTACGTAATCCCAGAGTGTTGAAACCAGAATGACCCGACGTCGCGAGATCACGGTTTTATATTATAATCGAAATAACGCCTCACTGATTTTGATGAGCTGACGCGCCTTCCCCCGGCTCAGGTAAATCTCCAGGAATGCACACTTAATTGAATGCTTGCTCTCCACGTTTAATTAGGAATCAGAAGGAATACAAACTTGTTGATTACCAATTGTTTAGTCCTTTCCCTGCCAACGATGACACATTATAAGTGGGTGCGATTATCGCCGTTTTCACGACAATCCTGAACCTATTTACCGACAAGTTTGTTTGGAAATATGTTTAGCATGCAATTGATAGCGGGCACCTGCGGCTCAACTGGGCCCCGATACCTAATTCGCTGTTTCAGCAGTTCTGTGGGGGTCTTAGTATAAGTAGATGATGGTCACTTGCTGCAATCGCACTGTACGGAACAATACCCGTACCAAAGACGCGCAAATCTATTGTATTCTATTCGGCAACGAGGGGTTCCTTGGGGGCTTTAATGCGGTAAGCGTGTTTTGTCAGCAAGCACGTATGTTTATCACAGTTTTGTTCTGAACAAAACAACCTTGCCTTATTAACGTCAATACCTGCCACTCTCACGTGTATACCTACAACTTATCCAATTGCAATTATAACCCACCCTGGAATAAGAACGAAAAACAAAGGATGTACACACTGTTGAAGTATATATTGAAGTAACGACCCTAAAGCTCTGCCCACTTATTTCAAAACGCTGAACGTTTCCCCAAACTGTGAAGGACCTCATTAGTGTAATCATTGTGAAGGCGATACATCTTTGTTCGCCGACACTTACCTTTAACTGAACTCTAAACTCGCTGTCACTGCTACACTCTTGGCTATTTCAGGAACCAGAGTACTTACGATGGGGGGTTTTAATCCCGAGGCCACGAGATGTTTTGACCAGTGCTATACTTAATACTTTAAAGCCCCTGCTCTCCCTGACACGTTCACAATGAAGATCGCCGAGCTTACAGTATCATAAACACCGATAACATCAAATAATCGTCATTATTTCTTATCGGGAAGTCAGGCTGATTTACCCGATTTTATCCCCATACGCCACAAGACCACAGCCAACACATGGATTAACCTCTCCCTGGTTTGTGTCAATAGTGATGTTCTGTATTTTATATTTAAAAAAAATAATGTACCAAAGAGGATAAGGTTTATATTTGATTTCATATACAGTTATTTGTTTGCGAAAAAAAACGTATATTAAGGATGAATTGATTAAAATTATAACCACAAATTGTAAGCTTTCATTCTCTCTCTCTCTCTCTCTCCTTCTCTCTCTCTCTCTCTCTCTCTCTCTCTCTCTCTGTATCTCTCTCTGTCTTTGTCTCTGTCTCTCTCTGTCTCTCTCTCATTCTCTCTCTCTCTCTCTCTCTCTCTCTCTCTCTCTCTCTCTCGCTCTCTCTTATATCCTTTTTGTTAAGGTTAGTTCTGGTTGTTGCGGATTCAGTTTGACAGATCTTTCAATTGAATTTTAAAAAAACCTCCTTAATTTGACTCTGATTTCAGTCCCACGTTTATAAAATAAAAAAATGCTCAATTTTTTAAAGTTTTCAATGACAATGTTGAAAAAAATATTTCTCCTTTACGCTCTCAAAATATTTATTGACAGATTGAAGAGTTTTCTTAAAGTGAAGTCCATGTACCTTTTTTTTATATGATATCATGGTTGAAAAAATATTTGGATCTCTGGTCAGCGTATTGTTACACGGACTCAATTGATATGGTCATTTAAATTGTTGAAGGCTTTTTATTTTCTCCGCAAGTCATATTTCAGCAATATATAGGCGAAACCACTAACTCCTGTCTGTAGACTTAACACAAGGAGTGTGTATATATAGGTTATTTATTTTTGCAAACATTAGTATGTTCTATGGCGACAAAACCAGTACCCCCACGATGTACGAATATAAAATGTGTAATTTTAAGAATTTAAATTTTAGGTTAATGCTTAAAAAATACAATGCTCTGTATTTTTTTGTTTGTCAATACAGCTTCCAGTGGGGCCAAATATGACTATATATACTCACTCACTACAAATTTAATCACGACATTTTATTGAAAGTATGGATAAAATATTATTCAATTTAGAAAATCATATTTTAAAATGAGAAGCACCAGCTTATTGAAATATTTACAAAAGGATTCGAAATCAATACCAGACCACTGGAATATGCAAGCAGTTTAAGGGAGATTCGGGAGCTAGGTTTGGTTCACGTCTGCGTTTTCGCGGGAATCATGCATATATATTTAAATTCTGCGCTGTAAAAGGCTGATCGTATCATATGGTCAATTCTCAAGCATACAGCGATCAAATTAATCTTTTGAATCGTATTTTCGAAAAAAAAGTTTTCTTTTCATTTCGGATTCGAGTTAAATCCTTTGGGATTCGATAATTTTTCTGTCTTGCCGGACCCACTGTCCCATTTACAATTGTTGGCAACTTTGAAACCTGCTATTTATATATGGATCGAACGTGTGGTGTGATGAATAAAATGTAAAATCATGACACCCGTGAAATAATCAAAACCGTATATTTCGAACACACCAATGTCGTTGTATATAATAAGTATGATACTCCTACCAGGCTTCTTTTAGGCCTTAAACGAAAATTCACATATAGCGACATCCCCATAATACGAATCCCTCATGATTCATCTATATGACAGCTTATAATATATATGTTACCGCCTTTCTTGCAAAAACGTAATCGCATATAAATATATAAATAGCCCATTTGAAAATATATTTTCCAGTAAATATCATTTCCCTATATTCTGTATGCTTACTTGACTTAAATAAACTTTCCATTCTCATTTTGATAAAATTTATAATATATAATGATAAAAAGACACTTAACTTCTTTGAGTATTCATACCATACACTATTGTTCAAATACACACGAGAGAGAGAGAGGGAGAGAGGAACTTCTACATTTACTTTTGTTTCTTAGTCAGAACAGTGGTTTGATGATGATTGCTGTATATACAATTATACAAACATACACAGGTCTATGTATGGTTACTAATATAGTACTTCTATTCTTTGGGATCCCGGAAAATTAAAACCACACTCAAACTTAATGCATGGATACTGCCACAAGGAGTCGCGAGCAATTAACAATTAATTAACATCATCCTGATGAAAGCGCCCTGTCCCAGGCGCCTTTAATTACCCAATGGTACATGAAACATCCAATAAGTGCGCACCACTTATGACGTCACTGATCATACACATTTCATGTGGCAGACGACCTACTGCTGGTCCTTTACAAAAGGACGACTTAGCGTAAGAGTTTCGTTTGTATATACGTTCGTTGAATTATTGCTTTTGCGAACAATGACGATTGTTTATGCTATAAATACTACACTTCGATTATGTTCCCTTGATAGTTGATGATCAGTTTATAGAAGTACTTAAAGGTTAACATACTGTGGGCAGATATTAAAGATTAATGTAAATAAAACATTTGTTTTTATATCGACATTAATTTATATTATTGGTGGCGAAGTAATATATTCAGAAAGACTATAAATTGTGAAGGATCACCATTATGGAAAATGGGGGGTATGATCTCAGGTAGAATGTTTATAAATATGAACGCGATCAGAATTGATTGACTTGTACTACATGGAAATACTTCATGGAACATTATAAAATGTCATTAGCATTTATCTAAAATTGTAGCTGTATACATTTAGATTAATTAGGCAGAATAAATGTCACGGCTTTTTTGTATTATGCTAGTAACAATAAAATTATTTAAAATAAGATCCACATATAGATAAGGTATGGTTTCCACTAAACCAGACAGTGTAAAATAAATGTCAGTATGATAAGTAAAGCAAATTTATAACACAAATACACACACACACCTACAAAAAATTTTCATATGTGGTTTTCTGCATTATTTTCCACGATGTTAAAATTATTGTTGATAATAAAGCATTTGTGCTTAATCATTACTTATTTTATTCACTAATTAATATAATTGCTTGGTGAGGGTGGCCCTCTCATTCCACACTCACCCCCCCCCCCCCCCAACCCACACATATATGCATTCAGATTTGGACAGATTGATATTTCAGTCAAAGTAAAATAATGAAAAGTATAGACCACAGAAGGTAATAGAGAAAAATGTCTCCTCCCAATAAAGCTCTTTTTTTTCACTGGAGAATGTTCCTCCGGATTGATCAGCTGATTCTACCGGGTTTTAAATATAGTGAGAGGGGCAATGTATTTCCGTAGTTATCGCATTAACATGCGATAGGTTTTGGAGACCGTTATAGATTCATTCTCCATAGTGATAATAACCAGAACAAGTGGGTTAAACGCTCAGCTGAATTTGACTGGGTGTTCATTTCTTTTATTAATGTTATTATATATATTGTCTGTGGGAATAGCCTATGGCTAATGTTACTATGTTGTAAAACGGACGGAAAATAAAATTTGTATTAATTTTTTATTTTGACATGTATTATAAGAAATTTTCAGGATTCAAAGGAGATTTTCCAAGGAACCCCTATGATTTTACAATAGAGGGTTCAAACGGAAATTGATACAATTTGTACCCTGTCTGTCTGGGTATTCAAAATCACATTTCTGGTCCGTAGCTCGCAGAATATAGGTCACCATGACCAAATTTCAGGTTTCCAAGGAGATTTGCCAAGGACCTCCCTTAGATGTTGCATTAGATGATTCGAGGCCTAAAAGATACAATTTGTGCCCATCTGACATTCAGGGTGATAATATGTCATTTTGTCCTATTGGTCGCAGAATATAGATCACGGAGACCTCTTTTCATGTTCCCAAGGAAATTTGCACAGGACCTCTCAGAATCTTACATAAGAAGATTCTAGGCCTAATGAATACAATTATGTGTCCCATCTTATTGTCTGTGTGCTCATATAAAATCTTTCCCAATAGTTAGAAGAATATAGGTCACGGTGACCTAATTTCATATTTCCAAGGACATTTGCCCAGGAACTCAAAGAATCTTACGTTAAAAGATTATAGGCCTAATGAATACAATTTGTGCCCCGTCTGACTGTCTGGGTTCTCAAAATCATGTTTTCGATCCGTATAGGTCACAACATATAGGTCACCATGACTTAATTTCAGATTTCCAAGGAGATTTTCCTAGAACTTCCCTGGATGTTGCGTAAGAAGATTGAAGGCCTAACAGATACAGTTTGTGCCCATCTGAGATTCAGGGTGCTCATATGTCATCTTTTTTCTATAGGTCGCAGAATATAGATCACCATGACTGTCTAGGTGTTTATATGACATCTATTCCTATAGGTCGCGGAATATAGGTCACGTTGACCTTATTTCATGCTTCTAAGGACATTTGCTTAGAACCTTAGGGCACGACTCCGCTGGTTAGGTTTATGGGCATTAAAATTAAATTGAATTAAATACACAAGCGCCGGAGATATAAATGTAGTGAGGATGGTGATGTAATCCGTCCCATTACTTTGGATAAGAATCGTTTCAAGGCCGGTTTTAGGGCATAAGTTCTGTAAGCATGCGCATGTGAAATGCAAGAAGATAAACCTTGGAATGTAACAAATTTAATTTTGACAGCTGAGACATGTTGTCCCGGCCACCTCAAAGTAACTAGCTGAGGTTCGTATTGAGTAGATAGGGGAAGGGGGTAGTTGACCTAAAAGTAAAGCTCATTCGGTTATATTTTCAGCAGGTGGCTCTTGTATCTAACTCGAAAGCAAATTCATACGTGTATTTTCCCCCGGTAGTTGGCATTGGTATCTAACCTGTAAACAAAACTTATACAACCATATTTTCCGCCAGGTGGCACTGGTATCTAACCTGTATACAAAACTCATACAACCATGTTTTCCGCCAGATGGCACTGGTATCTAACCGGTAAACAACACTCATACGACTATGTTTTCCGCAAGGTGGCACTGGTATCTTACCTGTAAACAAAACTCATACGACAATGTTTTCCGCCAGGTGGCACTGGTGTCTAACCTGTAAATAAAACTCATACGCCCAGGTTTTCCGACAGTTGGCACTGGTATCTAACCTATAATTAAAACTCATACGACTATGTTTTCCTCCAGGAGGCACTGGTATCTAACCTGTAAACAAAACTCATACGACTATTTTTTCCGTCAGGTAGCACTGGTATCTTACCTGTAAACAGAACTCATACGACTATGTTTTCCGCCAGGTGGCACTGGTGTCTTACCTGTAAACAAAACTCATACGCCCAGGTTTTCCGACAGATGGTACTGGTATCTAACCTATAATTAAAACTCATACGACTATGTTTTCCTCCGGGAAGCACTGGTATCTATCCTGTAAACAAAACTTTGAGGGGGGGGGGGGTGCCTGTCAGGTTTCTGTCCGATCTGCAGATTGCTAAGGATAATCAGATAAATAAACAGAAGCGACTTTCACCAGATTTTAAGATTCATGCACAACACTTGTGTTGATGTGTTTTGGGCTTTATAAGTATAATAGTGAAATCGTAGTGTTAAAAGAGATACTTTATGTCAGAATCATCTACCACTTGGAAATGGTTGAGCTATACTTGTATAATAACAAGCTAATCCAGATAAATTTAAAACATTTGCGATGGATGGTTTTAATGTAATTATACAGTTCGACAACTAACTCATAGAAATAATTTATAATAAATCTGTAAAATTACTTGGGGTATCTTTTGATAATGATTTCAGTTTAATTAGATACACACAGCGTCAATGTGCTCAAGAGCAAGTACACGGTCAAATGTGCTTCAGCTTATTGGTAATAAATCTATTGGACCAAGATAGTCGGTATGTTGACCAGGATGTTGGTATCTTTAGAACCTTTATCGCCTGTATACCGCTTTTACAGTGCCCCTTATTTAATATACAACTTTTTTGTAATGAAAACATAGAGAAGGGTCCAAGTAACTTTCTCACTGTCATATTCAAGGTCAAAAGGAACAAATTTGGACTGGATTGGTAACTTAGCATTTATTGAACACTACTGATGATCAAAAGGTCACACATTCCAGCTGAACATCAAAGTTACACCTTTTGGATGCAAAAATACCAAACACTGAAACTTAATGTAGGAAGCTCCATATGTATACCGAATATGACTATATAACTTATATTGGTAACTAGTTGAGACGGTAGATTCTTAATTTAGTATACTAATCCTAGCCTGAAGTATATATACGCTCTATCACACTTAACCAAGCTCTCGCCATGTAATGTAGGACGCCAAGTCTATCTCTTCCTATATACCTGTGTAGCTGACTAATTATGTACCTTACTTATTTATATTATGCTACATCATTCAATATTACTTTCAAAAGGAGTTAATTGATTACTGCTCCATTTTCGAAATGCAGCTTTTGTATCCTTACCAACGCATATCATCAGCACGCATCTTGATGTTACTTTTACAAGAAGTTAATAAATTAAAGCTCTATTTTACTAATGCAACTTTTGTATCCTTACCAACGCACATCATCAGCAGGCACCATGTACATGGATGTTACCTTCACAAGGTGTTAATTGATTATAGCTCAAAACAGCATCAAGGTTTGTATATCAAGGTTTTAACAGATTATATTGGGGTCTTTTAACTAAAAGAAACACAAAATATTGCATTAACAGCATTCAGGTTGACCAATAATCAAAGTACAAAACTGGTACATGGTATATCACCAAACCTGCTAGATGATATATTTGAACTAAATAATAAAAGGTAGAGCTTTTGAGGATAATATCAGTCTAATTACCAAATTAATATATTTATTATTTGTAATTATAACTGTCATCATATTTGCATATGACTGTTTTCATACACCAGGGACTTTCATTCAAGTTATTTAGAAATGAACCCTGCAAGCAATCGATTAATCAGTCATGGATATTCAATAATAAATATTTTTATTGACAAACATTATGTCATAATATTTTATCATATTTTTTTATTCTTAACACTATAGTCGGCATAGCAGATTTCTCTATTAAAACAGTATAAGGATGATTATACACTAATTAGCACTATCACACATGAAAATAAAAATGCAGAATGCGTCCTATTGAGAATTAATCTGTTTCATGACAATAAGAAAGAAAGAAAATAACTTGATATCACTACAATGGAAGGAGTATAAAAACTTAATATTGTTCAAGAAGCTGCAGTCAAGTTGTCAATATATGTTAACACTGAGAACAAACTGACATCAAAAGCAAAATATAAGGTAGCCGTCTCATAGTCACCGGCGCCCCCTGGTTGCCACGGTCGTATAGAAAACAATAGGGTTCCAATATGGCCCATACATCATAAAATGACCAAGTCAGTCAAATTACCAAATCATTATTGAATTCAGACTTCTCAGAGAAGAGTGAGAGACAAACACCCAAACCCACAGACAGGGCGATCAGACTATGTACAGTGCAGACACAGGGTTACAAATTCAGTGAAATCAAAGTCCTATGTAGTAAATTATCTACATTTTTATCATTATAAGTTTATCAGTTTACAATTCACAATTTTCATTTGCAATCAACAAAATATTTGGATATTATGGACATCTTGATTGACATCTTGAATGGAAAAAAGTGGCCTATTACACCAAACAAGGAAAACACCGAAATGAAATAAAAATGACCATAAAAATGACCTTCACGTTCAAATTATGCGATGGCATCCACCCCCAGCTTTTTCACCCCCCCCCCAACATTGGACAGATCCCACATGGATGCATTCTATTAACAAGCGGTGCCGTAAAAAAAATAATTCTGGAGGACTTTTCAGAGTTTGGCTGGCCTACTATTATTAACATAAATATAAAATCAGTACCTTAAATTATGCCAAACTTCGACCATGGCACTTCCCCCCCTTAAATACTGTTGATTTAATTTTCACTGCATGTAAACGTATTTAATCTGTTTAAATCTGAAATTTGATAATAAAAGCAACAAAAGTGGGCTAGTTATTGATATTTTTAGATTCTTGTATTCACTAGTACTGTACCAGGGTACTTGATTTGTAATGGGGCACTGCTGTGACAGATGTACAGTTATTCTCGTGTCAACCCCCACCCTCACTCCTCCCCAATCCGCCCCACCCCAAGTGTCATGTTGTAATTGTTATTGTCCGACTGTGTTTCTTAAATAGTAATACTGTTTCCGCACCAATATACAAAACTTTCCTTGAAATAAAACATGTCCAGAGGACTGGATCCCCCGCAAAACGGGATTGTAAGAAAACTGTACATACACACACACACACACACACACAAACACTCACAGAATTGACCGAAAACAATAAAGGTCCACTTCGTGTAAGCTGAATCAGGAAAACCTAATCTGCTGCCAGTACGGAAAGTGACTTATGTGAGAAATGTGTACTTTGCCTTGTAATCGAATCTGAAACATGATAAAGATACCGCATGTAGAAAAATAATTACAAAATAAACTACGAATGCACCTAAATCTAATCAAATAAAAAATATACCTGCCTGGTTAATAAAAAATGATTTTTAATAACACTTTGTAAGATACTGCATTGCATATAAATGTTTGACATTAGACATAAAAATTCATAAAAAAATCCCACAATCCATCAGCCTGTGACTTAAACCTGTTCAGGTAAGAAGACCTTTAAGATATGCCCACCATCTTAAGAAGACATGCATTTATGTGAATTTTTTCCAGGCTTGCATTGCATTTGATATGTAAATGATTTCAAAATTCATTTAAAAAATTTAAAAATGTAAGAATTCATAACAAAATCCAAAAAGAAACCAAGTGTGAACAAAACCTAATCAGCTCTGGAGACCCATAAGATGCAACTGCTTCTATAATTAGAAGTAGATCACACCAAAACGTTTAAAGAAAGGTGTCGCATATGAAATGTAAAAAATTGTGTAAACAAATTAATAAAAAAAATAAAAATAATTAAACCGTGACCAAAATCTAATCAGTTCTGGAGATCCATAAGATGCCCCTGCTACAACAATTAGACGTAGGTCTGAGTAATTCATTTCGAGATATCGCGTCGCATTACAATTGTTTACGGGCGGACGGATGAAAAGTCGGACAGGGCTGATCACTGATCACTATGAAACTTAATCCTATTACTATGGGTAAGCTCCTGCGGTCAGTAATATTACCGCGGGTGTTATTTGGGTGTGAATTATGGAACTGTCTCTCCGAGACAGAGTATTTAGAACTGGAACGATTGCTTAGATTTTGCCTTAAAGTTTTTCAGGGTTTTCGTAAACGCACACGTTCGGTATGTGTATCCAGTTTGCTTGGGTTTTTCAGTATGCGAGGATTTATAGACATTTCCAAACTTTTATTCTTGCACCGGTTATGTTGTTTACCAATAGGAAATCCATGTAAGACCATTTTCTTTTCAAGATTTTATCAAGTCAGTATTTGCAAACGGTCAAGAAGTAAGGGTTTTGCTAATGACATTATTGACATCCCTAAGAAATACAACTTAATGTACACGTTAGAGCAGTTCCTCAGTTATGGGCTGTTTCCTGGAAAACAAGTCTGGAAAAAGGTTGTTATGCAAGCGGTAGCGTCGAATGAACAACTAATTTTCGAAGAAAATGCTGCCGGGGATGCCCACCTTACAAATTTTAATAAAGTCATGCCGTTTTGTTGTATCAAACCATCTCCTTTGTGGAGAGCAGCCATTTACTTTCCGCGTTCCTTGTTCGTATTCATGTTTTTAGCTCGACTGCTAGTAGATCCATGCATGGCTACGTTATACTGATAATGAACTTTGTATACAATGTGGCTGCATGGTCTCAAAGTAGAACACTGTGTATTTGACTGCAATGCCTTAAATGGCAAGAGACAAAAAATCTGGACCACAATGCGTTTGAACATGCAAGATATTTTAATTGATTATTTAGTTTTAGATCGAAATATATTGATCGAAGCCGTGTTAGGAGGGCCTATGCCAGACGACTTATTTCTTGGGGACGAGGAATATTTTACCTTTTTATATATATGGACTAAGTTCATATATTTTTCAGTTCAAGTTACCTCATGAAGCATGCATGCTTGCTTGCATTTAGTGTCATTTAATACATGTACCAACTGTTTAATTATGCTTTATTGTATGCACTGGAATATGTGCTAACATATGGCTGTCACTGTATATTTTCATTATTATAACTATAATGAAGCGTGTTTCTAGATAATATTTTAAAAGTAACAATTCTCAGTTCAATTCCTTTTGTTTAATTCCTTGTGTTACGTTTGGTAATTCTTTATCTTCTTATATGTCGCACTTTTGTATCTTTGCATATTACTGAATTTTCTGCTTTCACGCATATATATATTGATTGTATATCTTCATCACTGGAGGAAATAAAGACTATCAATCAATCAATCAATAAACAAGTAATAAAAAAAAATTAAAATAATTAAACCGTGACCAAAATCTAATCAGTTCTCGAGATCAATAAGAGGCCCCTGCTACAACAATTAGACGTAGGTCTTAGTAATTCATTTCGAGATATCGCGTCGCATTACAATTGTTTACGGGCGGACGGATGAAAAGTCGGACAGGGCTGATCACTGATCACTATATCCTCAGCTCCGCTGAGGTGGAGAATAAATGGTAATTCAAGGAGTAAAAAATCTATGAAATAAAAAAACGAGGATCCAATGAACATTTGTTTATTATTTTCTGCCTAAGCAAAATGAGAAGTAAGGCTATGTCTGTCCTGTATGTCTATGCAGAGGTGTTGTAATTCCCATCATTGCCCCCCTTCCCTGCTATTGATTCCTTGCACCTGTGTATTTGTTTTGTTGTAACATTAGTTTTGTTGCAAATGCGTAAAATTTGTTGAATAAACAAAATGAATATTAGAAAAAATTAAGATCTTATTGAATTCTTGCGTTAGGGAAGTATAACAAAAGTGATCAGCTCTGTCTCTCCATCATCTCTCCGTTATCATTGAATATATATTAATTATGAAAAAATCCCATACGCACTGTTAAAATAAATTTTCATATGCTGTATGTATGTGGATTTAAGCTATTAAAGTCTGAAAGCAACGTATATATTCAGATGTGTTATATTGCAAATGTATACACTTAATAAACTTTAAAATAAATGATATAATAAAAAAATAATATCTATAAATTGAAACTTCATATATCATTTTCCTGCCTCAGCAGATTTGGAGACTTAGTCATCAGCTTTGTTTGTCCACCAGTCTGTCTGTCGATTTTTAAATATTCAGTAATGAACTTTGTTTTTTATCCTGGAAGCACTGTTGAACATCCTGTATGTATGTACAGAGATGTTATAACTCCCATCATTGCACCCCCAACCAATCCATATCCCCCCATCTCCCCTGCCCCCACCACTAAGGCCTTGCACCTGTGGACTGGAGACATCAGTTATATTGCAACTGTATACATTTTATAAAATATATAAAAAATGTACATTTAATAATATAATTTACAGAATAATTTAATTGAACAAATGTGTAAACTGCTGAACTATCAACAGTTTATCAAAAAGCCATCCAATGATCATAGTAATAATATATAAATCTCATGTCCACAAACTGCTCACATGCTTAGGAAACACATGGTCAGGTCACAAAATATTATATGCAACAATTCCTTTTTCATCAATAAAAACCAATCATATCAACCAACCATGGCCTATATTACCTCTTACGCTCAGAATTTATCTCCATATGATATTATTTTGGATTTTTACTTTCGAGGTCAACTTCAGCTGAGCGCAGTGACCTACGAGTCCCTTGTTTAAGGATGGACTAACGTGTTAGATTGAATGTTTAAAAAAATTAAAAAGAGACAAGGAAAACCAAGCTGGTACCTAAGATTCAATCAAAGAATAAAAGGCAATAGCAAAACTGTCATAAGTTCCTGCAATCTTAAGTTAAATGAATAAAATTACCAAATTTTCGACAGTTTTATAAGGGGTAGGGGTAAATATTAGTATCTGCAACTGATGATAAATGCAGAACATGCCACATATGACACACCATCAAATAGCCCAGGGTCTTAGCTATCTATTTGAGACCAAATTTGTTATGATATCTTTTATATTCATGAAGTAAGTTATTAACTAAATACTGTGAAAAAGTCGATG
Source organism: Sipunculus nudus (assembly GCA_026874595.1). Lineage (NCBI taxonomy): Eukaryota > Metazoa > Annelida > Sipuncula > Golfingiida > Sipunculidae > Sipunculus > Sipunculus nudus. The sequence continues at coordinate 43,534,842 of CM049306.1, read as the reverse complement.
CAGCTTAAAGTTTAAATTTTCATGCAGGGTCACTACATTCAGTAGAGGATAACTATGACTAAGCGACCACTCTGGATCAATTATCATACCAAAATATCATCTATAGCCTAGACATAGACCTATAAGAAAAACCTACTTAAGTTTTGCCACCCTGGGTGGTACCAATATGTGGAAAATTAAATCTGGGCCAATGGACTATCTTTAATTTATTTAAACTTTTAGCAAAAACAATAGAGCTAACATTTCCCATCTCATTTGATACATCCTCCAACGAATAAAAGCCCTGTTAACGGGTTTATCAGCTAGTGCAAGATTAACCCATTCAAAGATCTATGGACTTCAATTTTTCAGGTGAATACATCGAACCACTCCTGAGTAAAAGGCAATATATTCTGTGCCTTGAGTTGTGAATCAACCTATTTGTACAATTACCAGCTAATAACCCTGCTATAATATTGCTTATTCTGCGCCTGAATATCGATGTTTCATTCCAAATACGACAGAAGGCGCTGCAAGGTCAGCCACAGTCCCGGTCTTTAGGTTACACTGACGTAGCGGCGTGCCTGGAGATTCTGTGTAGGATTTGACAGGACAGAGCCGAATGCAATACCGCACTTCAAGACTCTCGTAAATATTGCAGAATGCAACAGGGCAGTTACCCATTATGGTATCTGGTAATGAATCTTTTTAGCTATTTTATGACACCTGTTTTGTAAATTTAGAGCGACTATAAGCGAAACAGTGAAACGGCCAGTAAATGATGTTAAAATTCTATGAATTGTTCAGCGCAGTGCTGCCATCTGGAGCTCCCAATGAAAACAAGTTAATAACGCGAAAACCAATCACACATGATATGTATTTCTGGGTTGAATTAAATAGTGTATTGTCCTAGGAGCTAGGAAAATATCATAATTGTGCCGGAAACAGGGTAGATATATTTTTAAATGGACAGAGTGTTAAACATCACACAGTGGGCTGCAGAATAGGTCGGTCTAGCCTTTAGCGCAGGGTCCATATCTATTTTGCATGTTTATCCTTCACATTCATAAATGACACACGGTCGAAGTTCCTGATAGATGGCGCTGCGATAGCTCCTTGGAAAAGTGATGTTAAAATGTTCAGGCTTTATGGAAAAATATGGAAAATGGCCCCCTAGAACACACTTTGCATCTTTCCCGAAACTTCAATATAAAAAATGCATATCAGAGGCGAGACCACAAAGGAGTTATGTGACAATTAAAATATGGATGTTTCCCTATATTTATTGTTTTTCACTATATTAAACTTCATGTGTTAAGAGTTGATAACAAGTAACTTATGTGCGCCGCCCCCCTCCCCCCCAACCAAGATAAAAATATTAAAAAAAAAAGGTTTTCACGAGGGTTTCGAAATGTAAAACAAACAAGCTGACAATACCCCTTATGATTTTTTATTGCAAATGATAAACTGATGTAAAAAATAAAAGAGCCTCAGTATACAAGGAAATAGCCAACTAAACCCTGTCCCCCAGGGTTGCACTTCCCCCCCCTGTCCCCCCTTCACTTGCACTGTTCGTGACTTCATATTGAAACCCTAGAGGGTGCCACTTGGAATAAGCAGCGGCGTGGAGACTTTATGTGGACAAAAGTGGATGAAATAATCGATTATTAGTAAATTACCAGTAACGTTGACAAATAAACGATTGGCAACAAAAATAATACTGAATTCTCAAAATGTAGGAAATGATTACGAAGAGCTGAGTGCAGGAATAAAATGTTGGGTGTACCGATATATAATTAATATACGGTTTTGACTGAGGAACTGACATATTCGAAAGGACTGTATTAAATGTTTAGAGGAGATGAGAATTCAAACAAAATGGCACGTCAAAATGGCGCCCAAAGAATACTTTTTTTCCAGGAAGCATCTCCTCCCTCTCCCTCCTCCAAAGCCTCGATTGTATTTGCTTTTTTGAGGATATTAGAATAAAGGGAGAACACTTGTTATATTGTTGTTTTATTTTAAAGCCCGTTTAATAAGTTTTAAAAAAAATCACGATACGCAAATTTCTGATTTTACTGCGTGATTACAGAACCGAGCTTGAGAAATATGCCTCATATGCGGGTGTTAAGATTTTATACGTTGTCACTTGTGGCATAGGTTTTGTTTTATGATGCAATCTTAAACAATATTTTATTATGTATACTAATGTATAAAATAATCTCATTTTTACGACGATTTGGATGAGATAACACTTGAAATCAATAATAAAACAAAAATCTACGAAATTAGCTTCTCAGAACGAAGTTCAGCCAAACTGCCACATTCTCCACCAGAGGGCGCTGCGAGGGGTAATGACACGAAGAAATGGCACAATTCTAAAGACACAGAAAAAAGTAAGGAGAAGAAATTACACATCTATTATATTTTATCTGAACCATTTACAATCTTAAAAATATTCGAAATTGCGGGATGTGTTAACGAACTTCGAGTTAAAATATGATGTACATTGGAACACCCTAGCACCGTATGTCAAGGTTAAATGAAAACTTGCTCTGTTGACAAATGAAAGTTTTCCGAAAATGACACAGAAATAATGTTCCTGGCATCCAATTCGTAGACTTATAAACAAGTGATTGACGTTTCATATAAATTCAGGAACGCAAGCTAAGTAGGCGAAAGACAAAATAATTCCGTCTATCAGAGGTGAAACACTAAGATTGTATGTATTCCTGATGTGATCATCCTGGTCTGATTCGGGCGGGTCTGATTCCAGCGATGTTCACTCTTCAAAATCGACCTTTGACCTCACTGGAATAACCACTACGTCACGTGAATGGCGGATATTTTTTAGCAGTAAATGGGCAGGATTTCTGAATAAATCCAACTAAACTTTTTTTCGATAATTGGTCTACTTAAAAAATGATATAAAAATACACCGTCATATGTTGGTATTTGATGTTTATGTAATTTTATTACATTAATACGCTAGATGTAATGTACAAAATTCATTACATGTAAATAAAAGTGAATTAATTCCTTATTTTAATAAATGAATGAACCCCCACCTCGAGCAGAGAGTGAGAGAAAGAGATGGAGAGAGAGAAAGAAAGAAAGACAGGAAGAAAAAAAAAGAAAGAGACGAAGAGAGAGCCGACAGAGAGGGAGAGAGAGAAAGAAAAAGAGACGAATAAAGAGAGCGAGAGATAGACAGAAAGAAAGAGAGCAAGAAGGTGAGAGAGAGAGAGAGAGAGAGAGAGAGAGAGAGAGAGAGACAAAGACGAGGAGAGAGAGACGAACAGAGAGTGAGAGAGAGAACGAAAAAGAGTAAGAAAGAAAGAGAGGGAGAGGACAGAAAAAAGAAGAAAAAGAGAGAGTGTCAGAAAAAAAGAGAGAGACGAACAGAGAGTGAGAGAGTGAAAGAAAGAGAGAAAGAAAGAGAGAAAGAAAGCGAGAAAGAAAGCGAGAAAGAAAGAGCGGAAAAGGAAAGAAAAAAAAGAAAGAAAGAAAGAGAAAGAGAAAGAAAGAAAGAGAAAAAGAAAGAAAGAAATAAAGAGAGAAAAAAAAAAGAAAGAAAGACAGACAGAAAGAGAGAAAGAAAGACAGACAGAGACGAACAGAGAGAGACGACAGAGAGTGAGAGAGAGAGAGAAAGAAGGAGAGACGAAAAGAGTGAGAAAAAATAGAGAGTAAGAAAGAAATAAAAAAATACAGAAAGATAGACGAACAGCGAGTGAGACGAACAGAGAGTGAGAGAGTAAGAGAGAAGAACAGATAGAGAGACGAACACAGAGAGAGAGACAGACAGACAGAAAGAGAGAGAGAGAGAGAGAGAGAGAGGGAGAGAGACGGAGAGAGAGAGAGAGACGAACAGAGAGAGACGAACAGTGAGTGAGAGGGAGTTTGAACATCAGTGAATTTCTACGCATTTGTATTTGCACGTGTTTAATCAGATATTAATCCAGTAAATTAATTTGCTGTGTGCGTTTACGTATGACACTATTGGGGTCCACAGAAGAAAAGCAGACGGTGATATGTTTTGACGGGACTGACGACCTCTATTCTTCTCCTTACAGCCCATATCTTTGATCCTATTTGAATCAAGACGCTGTTTGTTTTACCATTCCGACTAAACCCTGAGATAGTATACTGGTGGGAGGAGTCTGGGCTACTATCAGGTTTGACTAGACATCGTCTCCTACGCATTCACGTATTGCGACACGAGGGTCCCAGACAATTAGAGGCTCGTTAGCCGGTTAGGTAATTAACAATATAGACCACAGTGCTGTATCTTTCCTGCACATTATTTGCCGAGCGTAGACTTACTCCTGTATAAACATATATCCCTATAATCTGATAATAAATCACAGACAAGGCGGGCAAAGGTTGTAAAAACGTCAGCTAATTAAAATCCGCATAGCTCTTATACCCGGGCATATTTTCATTTTCAATCACTGTGGAGTTCGCTCCTGATCCGTCAACATCTTCTCAGAGTTCACGAGGTACACCGTCACAGCATCTAAGACCATGGAGAGTCCTGTACAGAAAGACACAGGTGAGAAATCATCACCAAAAATTATCACATGAAACTTTATGTTACTTTAAGTCTGGATAGGACTTTAGGAATTTGAAACCCCTTTTAGGTTAACTAGCTGAACAATTACAAACTGCATGCAGATGATTGTTTTGTCAACGTACTGCAGACACTGTATCTAATCCTTTATGCATTTATATCTTTAATAAACACAAATGGGCTACAAGACGGTAACCTAAAACGTGTATAGAGGTGAATAATTATTTGATTAGTTTGAGTGTAATTTCTCACGAGTGTAGGCAATACAGGGCAGTGCAGTGTGCGCAAAGGTAAAATTCACCATACATATATTACAAAAGGTTTACACCCGTTTTTAACATGCATTTAAGAAGTCACATAAACATGTGATAAGTTCGATTATATCATTGTTTGCTTGATGTACTCTACATACATTGTCATGCAGAAGAAACCGATTATATAGCAAATAATCGGTTATATATATATATATATATATATATATATATATATATATCTTTCATTTATGCCAATTCTACTACTTATAATATTTATATCATGTCAAATTTGTTGTATCCAACAGTAAAACACTACCAGAGAAATGTTTTAACATTCACCCAAAAGTATAAAGCTCATGCAGTCTTGTATAACATCTTAGTGATATATGTGAGTCGCCCAGGTGTGGAGTGGGTGGGTTCTCTGGGGCGGGGTTTCCAGGATGCTAAAACCATAGAGCGCTCGAGGAACAAGTCTCCCCACTTAGAGAGCATTGTACAGGTATACGTTTAATATTTGTGGCAAATGCATATAGTCTTTGTGGACTGATTAACCTCTAACAGGTTCTCCTACCCATAAATAACTTAAAACAACCAATTATACCTTAGTACATATATGATATAGTGTTCTTGGAGGAGACGGTTCACATTTCGTTTGTACCTAATAACGCTGAACCTGTCATGTTATGTAAACATATTTTTTAGTTTTCTTTTTCAAATTAGCACTAATTAAGTCATTAACATATTAAAATATTGTTATTAAAAAAATAAAGGCTTTGGTAAAGCAAAAAGTATTGGTATTAATATATTTTGCTATTGAACATTCTATATTATTGATATATAGGATTTGAATCAAAGCTTAATTTTTATTGAGAAATAACATTCTTTTATTCGTAAAATATGGGCTTTTGGGGAATAACAGTCTGGAATATGTGGTACAAATATTATACAATATGGTTTCAATATGTCTGCCTGAATTATTACTTTTAATTTTATAGTCACCATCATTGAAGACTCCCATGAACATTTAAGAAGGTTAGGTTGTTGATTAAAAATTAAATTTATAAAAATTAAATTATTAAATAATAAAGTATTATATACACTTTTCGTGGAAATATGAGAACTTGCATCCTTTATTGAAAATAACATCTTTGTAAGTAACAATATACAGGGATTGGCTGCATGGGAAATATATAGTATCCTACTCCACTTTAAAAAGATGGAGGATATGCAAGTCGCCAACTTAACGTGCCGATAGTTAACCCCCCTCCCTCCCTCGACTGCAATTTGAACTTGTGCCCCAGAGCAAATATATTTCCATCTTTGCGTGCACTGCACAAGTGTAGCCTTTATTAGCTCAACACACTTGCTGGACGCGCGTGACTGCCTTATAATGTTCTGTTTCAGCATGTATCTTGAACATTTGTTCACTGGGGAAAATATAATCACGTCTTCTAAGCTAAGGAGTGTCATTTTCAGTTCTTATATAAATTTTAAGCTATGTATAAGCGTATCACAGTGGCGCCACTCCCGAAACACACCACTATGCAGCTAAGTTTGCGTCTATCCAACTACAGTGATTTGTATCCGTATATTTGAAAAATTAGAACGAAGGGGGTGGGGGGGGGGGGGGTGGACAAACAACTTCCTCCATATAGGGTAGAAATATTTGGAAATTGAAGCTGCAAAGGCGTTATCTGGGGAGGTTTTGAAAAAGCACAATGATGATTGGTCTATTTTTAAGAATTATGCCCTTATTTTGTTCTTGACTAGACTGTTTAGGTTGAAAAGGAGGACACCCATCCTAAATCCACCCTTGTGTTTTGTAATTATCATGTGAAAATATTACACCCATAGAGAAGTGTAAAACAGATTTGAAATCGGCTCTTATGTCATTAGTATGCATGTAAACCATGGAGATACAATCTCCATGCTGGTACAAATAAAGAACAAATCACGTTCAACAAAGGGGTTGTTGTATAAAGGTGTTATGCGCAAAACTATTTTGTGTATTAAAAGTGATTAATAAAGCCAGTATACGCTGAATGCATGGAAACAATTTATTAAAATTTTCTAGTTTCTAGTTTGAAACTTCATATTTTAGAAATGTTATTTAAGGATATTTATGGAGTTTTTATTTTCGTAAACAAATACTAGAGTTTGATACATAAAACTAGGCCATTCATCCTATTTTTCAAATGAACAAAAACAATTTAACGTCTAAATGTACGTCATCAATTACTTCAGTATTCAGGATAAATGCAACAGCTTGTTTAGTTCGACAAAACGTGAGTGTGTTTTGCGTTGGTGTGAACAAATCATTGAAATTACAATAGGAATTATTTTTATTATCAAAATCATAAGTACTAGTTTAGCCTTTCATTATCAAAACAAATAATGATAAATTTATGTTATCTTACAGTTTGAATGAAATTTCGATACAAGCTAAAGGAGCAAGTATTTGGATTTAATTTACATAATTTATTTTAATGAGCTGCTGCACTATACGTTATTTCTAGGTTTGGTGATATGGGCTATTATAGGAATTCATTAATGAAATACTATATTTCTACTTGTGAACCTTAAATGATTAAATTACTCTTACAGAAAATATCCTCAAATATAATAATTAAGTAACTCATTATTTAAAACCTTTCTTAGAAATGACCCAATAAGATTTGAAGACTTAAATTAAAGTTTAGACTTGTAAGACTAAATCAATAATAATTATTCCAAGCTCTCTTTCCTTAATTGTTAATTAATTTCTCTGCAGCACCCATCTGTAGTCTGCCTGCCTTGGATGAAAGTCCGCCGCCGTTACGTCATCAAACAATCCAGAACTCAGAGCTTGAACAGCCTGAGTCTCTACTGCTGCACTATCAGACACAAGTGGCCCACAGTCCAGAGGATCGACAAGCCAGCCAGTCTCTAGATCTTCAGACTACGCCACCGACAGCCACTAACTTAGCAGTCTCCGCTCAGCAGGCGCGTAACAGCCAGTACACACCAGAGGCGCCAAATGTACAGCAGACGACACTCGGGCGCACAAGAGTCAAGCGAGCTGTGTTCTCCCGACGCCAGGTGGCAGTAATGGAGTCTTGCTTCACGCAGAAATCCTTCGTCACGAGAGAGGAAAGGCGGGAACTGGCACGAGAACTGGGCATCACAGAGAGACAGGTTCTCACCTGGTTCCAGAACAGAAGGTATTTATTTTTTTCATCTAATAATTTAGGTTAACTATATTTAATTTAAAATTCGATGATGTAATATTTATGATATTATTTTTGGAAATTGGGATGCTGCCTAGAAAGTTCCCGGGAACCGATGGTTTAATATATGAATGTAGTCTCATGGTTCCTTTGTATGACCAGGGAGGTATGCTAATTAAATAATAATAATCATTATTACCACTTTAAGTTTAAACCACTTTCATTTAGATTGTCTATAACTATAATTAAAATAGGAACTGTTATGTCCCATATAACCATTATGTCCTAGGATACAAGTCTTTATATTTATGGTAATTTTAAAAGGGCGTATAGCCATGGCCCGTTTAAATCAAGATTGTTGGGAATGATAGATTTTCCTTGCGATCGGTCGACGATTGCAGAATTTTCCTTTTTATGATGTAAAATAATATGATATATAAAATTATATAATATTATATTATGTTATGTTATATTATATTATATTATTTAATATATGATGTTAATATTATTGTACAATGATAATGCTGCCATACATGATAATTCTGATTAAGGACGAGTATTTTTGTATAACCTTATTACCAATATTACAATACAGGGCCCTGGGAACATGACTTGTAGGGGTTTTTGTGTGTGCCATCTGGAGCAAAATGGTGGGATAACATTGACTTAGCGATTCGGTTCTTCATGCTTCATGAAAACTGAACTGTTGAATATATAATTTCATTGGATATGGAATTATTAACGTGAGCAAATAAACCTGTATCCTTATTCTTTTAATCCAAAGGTAACGTCTGGGATATTTTAAAAAGTTAACATAAAAGTAGAAACATTACTATAAATTATGCCCAAATTTGACCATGGAGAGGCCACCGAACTCATTATTAGGCTCTGTCATGTGTAGATTTCGATATATCGGGCTCTGTTTACATTGCGTTTCAAGAAATTTAATAAAATGCAGTTTGCTATCCAGCAAAGTAAAACATATTTACATATTTTGTAGGGGGCGACTGAGGAAACGGGGTCAGTCAGACGCAGCCTATACTGAACAGAAAGCCGAGGAGGTGAAGACTGGAGGTCGTTCGTATCCGATCCTGTACCAAATGGCCGCCGTCAAGTCCAAGGAAGCCAAGGCTTTTTATGAGAGAACTGTTGCTGGTGGAAAATCCTCGCCATCATCTGCAGAGTCAACGCCCGAAACCTCCCCGTCGTCAAGTTATGCGGCGCCTCATCTTCCAACTTATCACCCTGGATATGTCGCCGGATATTGTCAAGGACGCAGCGTGACGCCTTATTCTCAAATGACGATACAGATACCTGCCGCCGGGACCAGTGCGTATCCCTGGACAGCAGGGATGATTCCACAGCAACCTCAGTGGTTGCCTTGGTACCAGTATGGATACGTCACACCGCCCACGCCGAGTGCGCCCAGACAGCAGCTGCCTGTACAGCAGAGCCCCCTGTCGGCTGATGAGGACACTGTCTGCAGCCCCACTGACGAGGCGCTCGCTCCATGGACATTGCCAGATGCAGTGACGTTACCCAGCATAACTACACCAGTTTCCACTGATCCTACAGACAACTGGCCAAGCTGCAAGTTCAACAAAGACTAAAGTATATAAATACTATGGACTGAATAAATTTGTTATCCACTTCAACATTCATATCGCATACACCAAACAACACACATTGCAACTTTTGGACTCGTTGACGTTAATAGCTTTAGTCAATGTTGAAATGTTCAAATACTACGATTTTGGGAATCGTCTATTATATATAGTAGAAAAATAATTATTCTCCCTGGACTGCACTTTGTTAAAGCACTATTCAAACCTGCACAAGTATCACAAAGTAAGATTTTAACATAGTAAAATAGTATGTAGTATAGTTATAGGTAAAATGAATATGAAAGGTATGAAATATTTACAAGATTGAGTCAAATATAGTGAAAACGTTCCATGAAAAAACATGGATAAACGGATTAATTGTATGTATATTCTGTACGGATCGTCATTAATTTATATCAAATATATTTTATAAATGATTCTTCTTTGTCTTTCATTTCTATATGAGTGAGAGCATATCACGAATCTGTGATGAGCGACTTATTGTAAAATGAAAATTTAAAATAGCCAGCAAGAAAGTAATGAGATATAGGATTTTCGGTAATCTAGTTTGGGTCATACTAATAACCGAAAAGGACCGAAACGCACCAAAAAGGGGAAAAAAAACCTAGATTATCAAGTTGTCTTAAATAGTACGTTAGACTGAATCTGGTACTGTCAAAATCTTGTCAGCTTTCAAAAATGTTAAAACAGAGATTGTCAACATAACCGAAATACTGACAACTGTGATCGGGCTCGTGGTGATTTTGTAAGATAAGTGGCCACCAGGTGTCAGCGGTGCATACGAGCAATAAATGATCCTAGCCTTTAGATGATCCCGGCGATTGTTGATAATAGTGCTATTATTGAGCAGATCATTTTGAAAAGTACGTAATTATTTTTACAAAATTCGACAAAATATTTACTAATGACCATTAATAAGTAGAAATATTGTAGCATTTTTGGTGCTTTTTCGGTTATTTGTCTAACCGATCGAGTTTCACACCTGGTGTAGATAGTTGTCGAATAGGCATTCTAACAGGACTGATATGAGCCACTGAGGCTTAAAATGGTTGGGTTCTCAATGAGGAAGAACAAATTTCTTTTCCCTTTTTTTATTATGAATTTTCGATTAAAAAATAATATGATAAAGAAAAAACATTCCATAGTTGAATTGTTTTGCTTTACAGATAAAAGCACATCGCCACAAAACGAAATTTTTATCGAAATTTAGTTATTTTATATTCTTGAAACAAAATTTAATGTTTAACGGGCTGGAGCTCAAAATCGGTTAATTTCCACTGCAACAAAAATAATTTTTATTTTTACGCAGGGATGGCGTAAGGGTGGTAGTACAAAATTTGACACTCGCGGTATCTGAGAAAAAAACCTTTATTTGACCTTAAGATTGTCTCATGTCTCAAGGGAAAACTATTGAAAGCATTCATTTAGAAATTACAAATGTACTAGTACAGCGTACGATAAATTCAAATGAAAATAGAAATTTCCATTCCATATCTTTATGGGATAGCAACATTTGTGGATATTAAGACGTTACTACACACTTCCTCAGATACAGATTACTTTCTTTCAAGTACACTTATAATTATGAATACATTTAATTGAAAATAACTGACAATTAAAAACTTTTGAATAAATTTTATTACTTTTCAGGACTTGAGACTGCTTACGAAATAAATTCTAATAATTATTAAATAAATAAGCTTAATCTGTATGTCCCCTAAAGATTGAATTAAAACCTACATTATTAATAAGTTGAGGAATTCCAGTGACGTGTTCCACCTGCTATTGATTGACAGTTCACAGCAATAATTTAAGGAAGTTAGAATAAAATAAAGAAATTAAGATTTCAGCATACAATATACTCTATATACAATAAAAATTTTAAATTTACAAATCTATCCTTCTTGTGAAACAGACGTGTCAATTTGTATTAGGTTATTAACATGTATTGTGAAATATACATGGTATATCACAAACATTTTCCAATTGTTCTGACAATTTATTGATAATGATCCCAATAATTTTCTGATTTTCGCCATTACATGCAGTGGATATCATGAAGAATTTCTTAACAACATTTAAATGTGTTTATGAAATAATCAGAGCCTTCCCTGCCTTGCTGTGTTAGGGCTAGCCTTTCAGATGGTATCACAGTTGCAATCCAAAAAGTTTCATGCCACCAATGCATTTAATTTGCCGAATAATGCATTGATTGACTTCTTCTTGCAGAGTGAATGTCCGTTTGCAATATACAGATTAAAGGTAAAATGTATTCCATGTGTAGTCTCACTTTGTAATGATAAACATATTTTTTTGGTAATTGTTAAGCAAGTCATTGGTATGTTATTGGTAATGTCTACTTTCACCAGTTCAGATAAACTTAGATGTCCATTGCACGTGGGATAAAAATAAAGGGAAAAAAAAAAAGTTTAGCTAGTTCCCTGCCTGAGTAACAGGTGGCAGCACCAGGCTTGTTTCAAGCTCCCAAGATATTAAGTTCCTGGTGCCAATTCATCTCATTAATGTGTAATGCACATCTGCTGCATCCACAATAAGCTGGGCACGTATTCATTTAAAACCACCAGGATGGTATTATACTTTTTTATTGATATGATGGGAGCAACTTTTCAGATTTTTGTTGAGGGTTAGGGTAAAAATCCATTAAATCTTGGGAGCTAATCTGGATCACCATAATATATTTTCAATTACAAGGATTATACTATGGTTGCCTTTTTGTTCGCGAGGGTTTTAATTTCGCGATATTCGCGAATGGGAAATAATCGCGAAAATGAAACCCTCGGGAATAATTGGCCCATGGATTACGTCCTTCTTATTTATTGTAGCCAATATTTGTATGGGAATAAATTAGAACAATGAGAATTGTTATAATAAGTTACATCCATGCAGGTATAGGGAAAACGTTCCCCTTAATTTGAACTTAACTACCTGTGCTTTGTGTTCGGGCCCATCGTTATATGAGAAAAATATCACAAACCCATGACTTATTCTCATTTTATAACACACACAGGTATGGCTTTACAAAATATTTGGGTTCTGGTGAGATCGCGAAAATGAAACCCTCGCGAAACATTAAAAATTGAAAAATCGCAAAATTTCAGCCTCGCGAATATGAAGCCAACAACAGTATACCTTTGTGACAGAGGGATATTCCTTTGTCCACGGGGAGACCAATCATGGCAACAAAGGCAAGCATTTGCTAAGCAACTGAGGAGGTGATCCCATGTTACTAAAGTTTAACAATCCAGGTAAATGGGATACCAGAGGTATTAAGTCAGTCACATGACAACATGCACATGGAGGATTCTGTCTTATAAATACATAAGTTGGTGGTAAGTTTTGACTGTATATGTAAAAATAGACAGGACTTGCATACATTTGTACATCACACAAAATAAATAATTCACCCTCCTTTGTAGCAAAATAAATTTTATTGCTGGAATCGGTGAGTGCATATTTTACCAGTACCGTAGCCATCCAGGGGGGGGGGGGGCAGCATCATAGGCAGTATTTTCAAAAAGTTAAATTTGAACTATCACTCAGTTACCCTTAAGCCATGTAAATAAAAGCAAGCAATTAAGTTCCATGATTACAGATTATATTATAAGAAAAATGCCCACAGAAATGCCAATTTATAGCATGCATTTAAAAAAATTTCACACCCTCACCCCTTGGGGTGAAGCCCCCCCTTGTTATGCTTCGCTCTGACAAGAATTTACTGCCCCCTCAGACTTTGCTCTTAACATTCATGAAAGACATTTTCCATCTGCCATGACCTTAAGCTGCAATTTTTCACCAAGTGCATGGGCTGTAAGCAAAAGCTGATATGAAAGTGCTGATTGGCTGAAGAGAAACTGCTGCTATTAATGCTGCAGGCACTTTTTCAGTGAGAGTACATTTAGAATTATGACAGCAAGATCTGACATATTCATATGTAATAGATTCAAAACCTGTGAATAATGAATCTTTATTCCTGGGTTTTGTACTTCATTTCAAGAAACTAGTGAGTGTAATCACACCAGCTGTGTCACAAACCTAAAACAGTCTTCACTCACAGGTGGTCTTATCAGACAAGTCAGTTATAACCAATTTGTAGGCTTAAACTTCACTCCATGGGGGTCTTAGAAGACAGGTGTTTTTATAAGATGGATGGTCTTTCAGACAGGCTCCACTTTAAATATCACCGGTATAACACAATTATAACCTACTTGGTAATGTACTTTTGGCATTGTTTGCATCTTTATCACCATGTACCTGAAAATGTTCTAATAGTTCCTGATAAAGTGATAGGTGGCACCACTAGCCTTATACAAAATTTTCCTAACACTACCTGAGGTCAAGGAGTCTCTTTGGTGTTTACTATACACATGAGCAGTATTTGTATTTGTCATAAACTGAGCACATAATCATATAATTAAAACACCATATACCTGAAAATGTTCTACAAGTTCCCTGATTAAATGATAGGTGGCACCACTGGCCTTATTCAAGGTTGTCCTCAAACTATCTGAGATTAAGGAGTTTCTTTGGCGTTTACTATACAAATCAGCAGTATTTGTAATAAACTGAGCATATAATCATCTAATAAAAAAAATGGCACATAAACCTCAATAGCTGGTATCATATATTCAGACTTGGTCAAAGCTGGTAGACTAAGTCAACACTACATTATAATTAGACCAAGTCAACACTTAATTATAATTAGACTAAGTCATGTCTTCTCCAATCTAACAAGGGCCATAATACTGAGCACTTCATTTTACTTGTAGTACTGTTATATACAGGTTATACAGCATGCATGAATGTTACTAATTTTTATCTTGTTTTTAATTTTTTTTTATTTGATCAAGCATGTGCTAACTGCCAATCTGTTTTAAGGGCGATGTGAATGCTAAATTAATGTCTATTTCATCAGAACTGTGCCACAGAAAGATATGACCACTGCTGTTCTTTTACTTAAAGACAATCTTACGATGCACGGAAACAAGCTTTACCTGTAAAGCAATGCAACTTGTCATCAGTTTTGGTTACATGTAAAAAATCTGTTTCTTTTTGGCAATACTTGCATATTACAAAAAGAAAATATATTATATAACAAACATTATTTGAGAATATATTACTCAAAGTAATCATAAATATTAACATGATATGTATATATATATATATATATATATATATATATATATATATATATATATATATATATATATAGAATTATAAATTTTCAATGGTCCCTTATGGTTGTAATACCAAAATATTATTATATTGCTAAAAAGCCCAAGCCCCTTTAATTTAAGATTTTATATGTCACTCGCAGTAATCATGTATATTAAACTGACCACTGGGAGCTGTTACTTGATAGGCTCTAGCTTTAAGGCCTCATAAAGCTGGTCAATATGAACCAATGATAAACCATTAGAACCACACAAATATAAACAACATAGCCACTAACAGAGCACATTATCTGCTTGTAAGTAAAGATGATGTGTCTGGAAAAATAATAAAAAAAACCTAGAATATAATGTCTTGTTTAAGCAATGGGTTCTGTTTCCTTCATCAGCCAGGCTAGGACGTCATCTTTACCCTGTTTCTTGAGTTCAGGCCCCACGATGTCTTGGCACGACTGGTGGTAGTTGTTTACCCACTGAATCTGTAATTATAATTACAAGGACTGTATCAACACACGATATATAGTTACATATCAATACGCCACATCTATATGGTTACTGATATGCTATGCATGCTGCATCCTTCGTATCGATGAAACACAAAAACAGTACACAATTCCCCTCATCATTTTTGTGCAAATGATCATACAATTACTTAGATTTATGGGATTCATTATTTTAAAGTATACCATATCACATTTGTACATAATCTGTAACTATTTCAGGGATATCCTGGTATTTAGTTTGACCGACAGGAAACAAAAGGCTTTTTTTACCTCCTCTTGGGAGAGCAGGCTGGTGTTGATCATCTTGGTCTGGATTGGTACCAATGTGATGGGTTCAAAGGTTAGGAAGCCTTTCTCCTTGTAGTTATACTAAAATAACAAATAATAACAGTAATACAGCATATCACATATATGAAATAAGGCCACACACAAAAAAACAAGTGACCCATGGGTCATGACGCTCAGCTGACTGGGAAGAGATTCACAAAAGGAAATTTTATCACCAGAATGGTAGTATATACCCATTCAACTGAAGCATCAAACAGATTAACCAACAGGTCAAGATTTAGTCTGTATTTATATATCTCAAAAATAGAGAAAAATGTGTAAACTTTTAAAACTAGAATACGGGTAACCGACAAGTGACTACATGTATCTGCCAAAATCGGATAGTGAGGCATGGATTGAGTGGCAAGGGGAAATAGAGTGAGGTATGTTGCATATTAGCATGGATGTCTGCAGCCTAAATGTGTATGTAGGTTGTGCCACCTACCACAAATCCAGAAATCTGTCCAAGTTGTATACACCTGCAAAATTTTAGGCAGAAAAGTCAAACCACTACATGTATATGAGCGATTTTTGCCCATGGCAGACAAACAGACAAACACCGTGCAAAAATCTTTGCAGGTAACCCCTCCAGTTTTGTGTATGATAAAGACCTATGTGAGATCTAAACACATGCACAATTTTGGCCCAATCGGTCAAATGGTTCCTGAGATATGAGCTTGGATGTGTCCAGCGTTAACTAGAATGTAGGTGGCGCCACCTGTCATAAAATCAAGAAAGCTGTCCACGATGTATAAACCTGCAAAATTTTAGGCAGTTATGTCGAACCACTACAGAGAAATGAGTAATTTTAGGCCACGGCAGACTAACAGACAGACGCTGTGCAAACATTGTTACAGGTGGCGCCACCATTTTTTGTGTATGTTACAGAGCTATCAAAGGGCTACATTTGTATAAACTTTATTTCCTGATCGGTCAAACGGTTCCCAAGATATAAGCTTGGATGTCATCAGCGTGAACGTGAACATAGGTGGCGCCACCTGTCATAAAATCAAGAAAGCTATCCTGGATGTATACACATGACGAATTTCAGGTGAATTAGTCAATTCACTGCAGAGATATGAGTGATTTTAACCCAAGGCAGATGAACAGATGGACACTGTGCAAACATGGTTACAGGTGGCGCCACCATTTTTTGTGTATGTTATAAAGCAATCCAAGGGCTACATTTGTATCAATTTTATTTCCTGATCAGTCAAACGGTTCCCGAGATATGAGGGTTTATGAGTGGAAACAGACCCACAAATGGACACTGGATAGAGAGGAAAGGTCAGAGGTCAATGCAAATTGGTTAGGCACCAGTTCACATGTGACCCGATAATAGGTGTAAGTTTGGGAAAAATCGGTCCATTAGTCTCTGAGGAGCTCTCTGGAAACGAACGCCGCCACGGCGGAGGAACTCGGTCAAAAACAAAGTATCCGCAAAACTTCGTTTTGGCGGATACAAAGATACAGGTGGCTCCACCAGTCTGCAGAAACTAATAAAAACACTTAATGGTCAATATCCATGCAAAAAATCATGGTGATCTCTGCATTAGTTGTTCAGATACTTCAGTTTTTGTATCAAATTGTCCATTATTCTGAGGGATACTTCGGAGTCCTATAGCTTGAAGGATATGGGTAACAGAGACCTAATTTCAAGTTTCCACAGGCACCTTTCATGGGCCTCCTTGCATGACAAGAATGAAGATTCTAGGTCCAGTTGTTGCGATTTGTATCCTGTTGACAGATAACCACATCTTTAAAGGTCTCAAAAAAAAAAAAAAATTAGTAAAAATTTGAAAAAAAAATAGAGGTGGCACACCCAGTCTGCAGAAACTGATGGAACAGCTCATGATCAATATGTATGCCGAAAATCATGACCATCAGTGTTGTAGTTATTGAAATACTGCAGTTTTTGTATCAAATTTTCCATTATTCATGGGGGGGGGGGGTATTTTGGACCCATACAGCTTAAAGAATATGGGTAACAGAGACCTAATTTCAAGTTTCCATGGAGACTTTTCATGGGTCTCCCTGTGTGTCAAGAATGAAGATTCTTGGTCCAGTTTTTATGATTTGTGCCCTGTTAACAGATGTTCATATCTTTAAAGGTCTCAAAAATACAGAAAAATTTCGTAAAAAAAAACGAACAAATACAGGTGGTGCCACCAGTCTGCAGAAACTTATGAAACACTCCATGATCAATATCCATGCAAACAATTATGGTTATCTCTGCATTAGTTGTTCAGATACTTTAGCTTTTGTATCAAATTTTCCATTATTCTGAGCTGTACTTTGGAGTGCCATAGCTCAAAGGATATGGGTAACAGAGACCAAATTTCAGGTTTCCATGGAGACTTATCATGGGTCTCCCTGTGTGTCAAGAACGAAGATTCTAGGTCCAGTCGTTACGATTTGTACCCTGTTGACAGATAACTACATCCTTAAAGGTCTCAAAAATGGAGAAAACAATTCGTGAACATTGAAAAATACAGGTGGCGCCACCAGTCTGCACAAACTGATGAAACATCTCATGATCAATATGTATGTCGAAAATCATGACCATCAGTGATGTAGTTAATGAGATATTGAAGTTTTTGTATGAAATTTTTGACTATTCTGGGGGGTAATTTTGGGCCCAATAGCTCGAAGGATATGGGT
Source organism: Sipunculus nudus (assembly GCA_026874595.1). Classification (NCBI taxonomy): domain Eukaryota; kingdom Metazoa; phylum Annelida; class Sipuncula; order Golfingiida; family Sipunculidae; genus Sipunculus; species Sipunculus nudus. The sequence goes on along the minus strand of CM049306.1, from coordinate 43,516,525 downwards.
AACAGAGACCTAATTTCTGGTTTCCATGGAGACTTTTCATAGGTCTCTCAGTGTGTTGAAAATGAAGATTCTAGGTCCAGTCGTTACGATTTGTGCCACGTTAACAGATGACAGCATCCTCAAAGGTCTCAAAAATAGAGGAAAAAATCGTAAAAAATCAAACAGTACAGGTGGCGCCACCAGTCTGCAGGAACTGATCGAACATCTCATGATCAATATGTATGCCAAAAATGAAGACCATCAGTGATGTAGTTATTGAGATATCGAAGTTTTTGTATGAAATTTTTTACTATTCTGGGGGGTACTTTGGGGCCCGATAGCTCAAAGGATATGGGTAACAGAGACCTAATTTCTGGTTTCCAAGGAGGTTTTTCATGGACCTCTCAGTGTGTCAAGAATGAAGATTCTAAGTCCAGTCTTTATGATTTGTGCCTTGTTAACAGATGTTCACATTTTTAAAGGTCTCAAAAATAGAGAAAAAAATTCGTAAAAAATCGAAAAATACAGGTGGCGCCACCAGTCTGCAGGAAGTGATGTAACATCTCTCGATCAATATGTATGCCAAAAATCATGACCATCAGTCAAGTAGTTAATGAGATATTGAAGTTTTTGTATGAAATTTTTTACTTTTCTGGGGGGTACTTTGGGGCCACATAGCTCGAAGGATACGGGTAACAGAGACCAAATTTCAGGTTTCCATGGAGACTTATCATGGGTCTCCCTGTGTGTCAAGAACGAAGATTCTAGGTCCAGTCGTTACGATTTGTACCCTGTTGACAGATAACTACATCCTTAAAGGTCTCAAAAATGGAGAAAACAATTCGTGAACATTGAAAAATACAGGTGGCGCCACCAGTCTGCACAAACTGATGAAACATCTCATGATCAATATGTATGTCGAAAATCATGACCATCAGTGATGTAGTTAATGAGATATTGAAGTTTTTGTATGAAATTTTTGACTATTCTGGGGGGTAATTTTGGGCCCCATAGCTCGAAGGATATAGGTAACAGAGACCTAATTTCTGGTTTCCATGGAGACTTTTCATAGGTCTCTCAGTCTGTAGAAAATGATGATTCTAGGTCCAGTCGTTACGATTTGTGCCACGCTAACAGATGACAGCATCCTCAAAGGTCTCAAAAATAGAGGAAAAAATCGTAAAAAATCAAACAGTACAGGTGGTGCACCAGTCTGCAGGAACTGATCGAACATCTCATGATCAATAGGTATGCCAAAAATGAAGACCATCAGTGATGTAGTTATTGAGATATTGAAGTTTTTGTATGAAAGTTTTTTCTATTCTGGGGGGTACTTTGGGGCCCGATAGCTCAAAAGATATGGGTAACAGAGACCTAATTTCTGGTTTCCAAGGAGATTTTTCATGGACCTCTCAGTGTGTCAAGAATTAAGATTCTAAGTCCAGTCTTTATGATTTGTGCCTTGTTAACAGATGTTCACATTTTTAAAGGTCTCAAAAATAGAGAAAAAAATTCGTAAAAAATCGAAAAATACAGGTGGCGCCACCAGTCTGCAGGAAGTGATGTAACATCTCATGATCAATATGTATGCCAAAAATCATGACCATCAGTCAAGTAGTTAATGAGATATTGAAGTTTTTGTATGAAATTTTTGACTTTTCTGGGGGGTACTTTGGGGCCACATAGCTCGAAGGATATGGGTAACAGAGACCAAATTTCTGGTTTCCATGGAGACTTATCATGGGTCTCCCAGTGTGTCAAGAACGAAGATTCTAGGTCCAGTCGTTACGATTTGTACCCTGTTGACAGATAACTACATCCTTAAAGGTCTCAAAAATGGAGAAAACAATTCGTGAACATTGAAAAATACAGGTGGCGCCACCAGGCTGCACAAACTGATGAAACATCTCATGATCAATATGTATGTCGAAAATCATGACCATCAGTGATGTAGTTAATGAGATATTGAAGTTTTTGTATGAAATTTTTGACTATTCTGGGGGGTAATTTTGGGCCCCATAGCTCGAAGGATATGGGTAACAGAGACCTAATTTCTGGTTTCCATGGAGACTTTTCATAGGTCTCTCAGTGTGTCGAAAATGAAGATTCTAGGTCCAGTTGTTACGATTTGTGCCACGCTAACAGATGACAGCATCCTCAAAGGTCTCAAAAATAGAGGAAAAAATCGTAAAAAATCAAACAGTACAGGTGGCGCCACCAGTCTGCAGGAACTGATCGAACATCTCATGATCAATATGTATGCCAAAAATGAAGACCATCAGTGATGTAGTTATTGAGATATTGAAGTTTTTGTATGAAATTTTTTACTATTCTGGGGGGTACTTTGGGGCCCGATAGCTCAAAAGATATGGGTAACAGAGACCTAATTTCTGGTTTCCAAGGAGATTTTACATGGACCTCTCAGTGTGTCAAGAATTAAGATTCTAAGTCCAGTCTTTATGATTTGTGCCTTGTAAACAGATGTTCACATTTTTAAAGGTCTCAAAAATAGAGAAAAAAATTCGTAAAAAATCGAAAAATACAGATGGCACCACCAGTCTGCAGGAAGTGATGTAACATCTCATGATCAATATGTATGCCAAAAATCATGACCATCAGTCAAGTAGTTAATGAGATATTGAAGTTTTTGTATGAAATTTTTTACTTTTCTGGGGGGTACTTTGGGGCCCCATAGCTCGAAGGATATGGGTAACAGAGACCTAATTTCTGGTTTCCATGGAGATTTTTTATGGACCTCTCAGAATCCCAAGTTACAAGGTTCTAGGTCCAGCGGTTACGATTTGTGCCTGGTTAACGGACGGACAGACGGACAGACAGACAGACGGACAGACGGACGACGGACAAAGAGTGATCGCTATAGCTCAGATGACTTTCAGTCAGCTGAGCTAAAAAACAAGCAAATTCATGGAATTATTGTGCTCTACTTCTGCCTCTTCTTATTATGGCTTCCTGTGATCTTCATGCTTGCCTTCTCAATGTTTTAGTTTTTATTTACCCCTGAAGATGTCTCCACATGTCATAGTGTCTGTGTTTTAGTTTTCATTGTCCCATTTAGATGTCTCCACATGTCATAATTTCTGTTGTGATTTGAGAGCAAAAGGGAATTTTTTGTTTGTTTTGGAGCTGGTGATAATAAATTTTCAGACAGACACTCAAAAAAACAATCCGAAACAAGGTATGCATGAAGGCAATCACTGACCCAAATCTGAATGAAATTGGATTGTATCTTTAAAAGTTACTGCACAGAAAAGAAAACATGTTGGACAGACAGACTGACAGACAGACAGACAAACTCAAATCAATGTCCCCTGTTCTGTGGAAGCGGGGACAATAAATTGTTCTACAGGCTCTTGGGCCGAAAATATGGAGTGAGTGGATGATTTTCTTTTTTAGAATATATAGGTTGAGATGATATATGTAGAATATTGCACCAGCTCAATACTCATATATCTCCCTTCCTAAAGTATAAAATAATTGGTCTGTGATTTTGTTGGTGTAGCCTAACTGCACATTTCAGTTTCATAAAATACAACAATTTAGACAAAATCTGTAAACATGAATGTTGTTATCTTTTTGTGTTAATGTTTTTAAACATAATGCTTGTTGATGATCCATTGCTTTTTTTTAAACACTTCATCTATCTTTGATTAAAATGCTGAAGATCTTTTTGTTTTTACATTTCAGATGCAATTATGTTAAATTTGCTTGATGATACATGCAGGTCTCTTTTGTGCACATTATCTGTTACTCAAGACTGCATCTATAAGCTCCCTTTTTGTCAGCTTGGCAATCTGGTTCCTGTTTGGCCAGACACGTTTATATTTACCAGGGCCAGCCAACCCTGAGGCAAACACACTGGTTCATCACTTGTTCTCCAAGATGTGACCAATACACACCTGATCAGGTGTTTATTATCATTGGTGTGGGTATGAAGAATGATATACCACAATTGCATTTAACAAATTGACTATTAATATAGGTAGTACTGGAAGGAATCAGCTGTAAAATCATATTCAATAGTTGAAAGATAGAATTATTAATGATTTATTTTACGTACCATCTATATTACTGTGAAGTATGCAGTATAGGATTATACCTGAAATATTGACCAAGTAAATTCAACTTGTACATCACGCTGAAAAGTCAACGTAATGGCCAGTTTGTTGACACATATTCATTTCACAAAATTAAGTTTTAATGCTGTGTGTTGTTTTGTGCCCAATCTCTCTTATATCTCTGTGAAAATAAAAATATTTTACTGGGATAAATGACTTCTTTGGATGTGCATACATAACAGTTTGTAATCAATTATGTAAGAATGCTATCAATCTAATAGATCATCGATATAACTGATCAACTGGCACATCACTAATAGGTAGGTTGTGGAGAAGTCTGATTAAAAAAACAAGATATACACTGAATTCTGAAAAACTTTATGCATCTCACTTGGTATTGTATGTAAATAAGGGTGGCAGAATCTTAATTGTAATGCAACATTTATATTTTTAATATAACCATGATTATTTCACTACAAGCCTTTATATAAAATGTGGTGTCAAAATGAATATCAGGAAGTTATAGTCAACCACTTTCTACATGGTTCTAATTTAATTAAGCAAAAGAAAATTCTCACTTTTGTGACTGCTTTCTTAACCACAACCAGACTTTCAATTCTGATCCCAAACTTTCCATCTTCATAGTACCCAGGTTCTGTAAATGGAGACATAAAAAGCTGGAAACAATCTCAATAAATGTGAATATAATAACTGTAACTGTTATAACTGTGCATGGTAGTACAGTCTCGACTTGACATTCTGACCCTTAACAATCCAAAAACCTTGCAATCGGACAGTATTTTGTTAAAAAAATGTATGGGACCCATAGAAATTAGCCTTGACAAACCGACAGCCTTAGATTCCGTCTCTGACGACATTTCCTAACACAAACAAGGATACCGACATATTTTCTCACTTGACAATCCGACTGGTATATGGTCCTTTGATGTCAGTCGTCAGGCTCGTGCACACAGCATCCTGATCAATTAGGCGTGAAATCCAGCGATGCTTATTGTTCTATCTGTACACAAGAGCCAATTATTGAGCCAATGTGGCTCACTAATTAAGTCAGTTTGGATCTGTATGTGGCAGACACGATCTCTTTATGTGTAGAACATGCAGAGGTGGAGAACGAGATCGTCCAGGCACTCAACAGCGCTGACCACGTGACTGCGGAGGAATACCTTGCATTGGACAACATAGAGGCCACAGAAGAAATGCCAACAGCCGCTGATATTGTGTAAGTTGTCAAAGAAGACAGAGGCGACAGTGAGAGCCAGTCTAAGGGAGAAGATGATCTTCCTAAACCAATAACTCTCAGAGACACGATTAAAGGAATAGAAACAGGGCTATGGTATATGGAGGAGCAGGGCTTCGCTGCAGGGGACATTAATGCCGACCGTGGACTGCTTAGAAAAGTCAAAAAGTTTGGGAAAACCGGATATGTTTGCATTCTTTAGACGTACATGAGCTCAGTAGATCAACCGCTGGTTCATTTATTATATACATTTAGTTAATGTTTGTTCAGATATATAATCTCATAAAGTCTCATAATGGAAGAATCTGCATAGGTCATTTATCTTGACAAGCGTTGTATATATAGACATGTATATAAGAATAAAACAGTACTCCATGACGGTTGTAGTATTTTCTAATTCACATAAATCATTATATCATAAAATTAGTTTATTATAACAAAATATTTAATGAATACTAACAAGTCCTCCTGCAAACATTAAGGTCACATTGTATCTTGACCCTCTGTACATTTATTGATTTGACAATCGGATAGCCTTGCAATCTGACATAAATTAGGGTATTACATTTAGTGTTGGATTATTAAGTCACGACTGTAAATGTCACCCAGGTTCTGTAAATGGAGACATACAGAGCTGGTAACAATCTCAATCAATTTAAATGTAATGACTGTAACTGTAATAACTGTGCTTGTGAGTAATTGTGAAAGGTAACTGATAACCTGTAACTGGGTAATTCATTACATTCTTTTGTCTGGCATCAATAATTCAATAATATTGATATATCATATCTATTAATTATCAAAATATATTATTTTTTGTGTGTGTGGAAAAAAACTCCTATTTATATCTCTTATGATAAATTAGCTTTTGCATGTTGTGTGAAAAGCACATATCACAGGAAAGCCAGCATTGGTTTTAGCTATGGTGAGAGACTAGTCCCTACCAGCAAGAACACAGAACATAGTATATATGTGGAAGGTCATTAAACACTAAGTATGTTAACAAACAATAATTCTACTTGAAATTTATTTAATCTAAAATAATTAAAGTATGAGCAATACAGGAATTGAACAATTTATTTTTTTAATCCCAAAATGGGAATATTGAAGTCTCTTTTTAGTATGTCTCATGTGCTGCTTGCATGTAGGAAGTTATGATATTTTCACTAATGTGGTAAGGCCTTTTACACACATAGAAAGCTGTTGTTAAACTTTGTATGGTGTGAGATTAGAAATGTCTGAGATCTCAAGGTGATATTCTTACCATTACTGAGGATCATGCCTTCCTCCAGAGGGACTTCAAGTGGACTGGTCCTGTGACTGATACTGCAGGGACCTACAAAACAACAGAAAGCATCAACATGTACAGCAAACCAGCAAATTTGTGGAATTAATGTCCCCTGCTTCTGCCTGTGATCTTCATGCTTGCCTTATCAATGTTTTAGTTTTTATGTTGGCCTGAAGTTGTCTCTACATGTAATACTGGCTCTGTTTTAGTTTTATTGTACCCTGAAGAAGTCTTCACATATCATAATTTTGCTTGTTAAATTGGAACAAAATTTGATAATTTTTTTGGTGCTGGTGAGAATAAATTCACTCACAATTCAGACACTCCAACACTAAGACCAACCAAGGTATGCATGAGAGCAATCAAGTGATCTGAACTTGAATGAAATCCGATAATATTTAGAACAGTTATCGCATTGAAACAAAGTCCAGACAGACAGAGGTACAGACAAACCCAAATCAATGTCCCCCATTCCTTCCAAGGAAGCTGGGGACAATAAAATGTAAAAATAAATAAAATATAGTCCTTACATTCTCAGCACAGGTGCATATTCAGTATTGTGAACCATGAAATTTATAAATTCTGTATAGATACATTCAACCATATAAATCATCCGCACGAACATGTTACCAATAAAATGAAAATGATGACACTGTCTCTGAATCTATGTTATATCAAAGATACCCTCACAACCAGTTCAGGTTTGAGTCAAGGTTTTAGTGTAGCAGAACTAATGAATCAATCATGAGGCAAGGAATCTATCTGCAGAGAGTGTGGCAGATATTGGACTTTTAGGGACAGAGAAGTAACCAGAATAACACACTTTGGTAACCACTCCCACATCAGTGAATTATAGTAGGGCATTATTATTATATTATGATAACACTTAACTAATATATTATTATTAATATTTATATATTCTTATAATACTCTTATCTCTTACCTTCATGTACATTAAGGAATGACCCCACCCCATGTCCTGTTCCATGCAGATACTCCAGCCCTGCCCTCCACAATGGGGTCCTGGCCAGACAGTCCAGGCGGTGACCTGAGTGAACATGGAATCACACGGTTAAAGTACTGGAGGGGTTAAGGAGGGATTAAGGACAAGGTTTAAGGTACACATTGAATATGGTGCTAAATCTTTATTTGTCTTTTTTCTTTTATTTTTGGTGGAGGTAGCTGCATCTATTTTTAATGATGACTTGTCTAATTCTAAAGCTAAATACGTCTAAAGTGGTAGGGGACTACGTCACAGGGCGGTAGCACTCACTTCCTGTCATTTTTTTTTATTTTATACCCTGGTGTCACCCAGGCCTGGTGTCTACCACACCTGCAGGTCCTTGGTGTGTAATCATCCTAATTGCTGGGTCATAACACAGAGGAAAAAGTTTTCATCTGTTTTTAAAAATCTATTGACTATTTAAACATTAAAAGATATCATAACTATCAGTACAGCATAGTGCTTCTATGTACCAAATAGTAACCACTAATATGCACAGATAAGTATCACTACTTTTTTAACAAGTTTATAAGATTTATGACTCTTTAAGGACTCATATTTCACTTCACTTAACAACAAGAGGTGGATTATGTGAGCATTAGAGGGCCACTCCCTACCAGATAATCACAGAAACGTAAAAGTAAATAAAATTTAAGAAAGACATGCATTATTATTCTGCTTCAAAACCCTAATACATTGTGTGTCTGGGCATCTTGGATAGTATCGCTCTGAAGTATATACATTTACTCTGTATAATGTACATACCACAGTTGTAAATATCACAACTTGTATACAGAGGACTGGAGAGTTTGAATACTAGTTGTCTTTATATTATTAGCTCTTGTGGTTACCTTTGACTCCATTAGGAAACACTACTGTGCCCAAATGTATGTGACCCTGAAGTACTCTGGTGAAACACTCCTGTCAATAAAAAAATAAATTACAATGTACTTTTTTTTTATATAGATTTTTTTTTGGAGGTAACCGCCTCCATTTTTTAATGCTTGCTTAACTAAGTATGTACATCTGCAGAATTCCATTCCGGTTTCGGACTACGTGACAGGGGCTTACACACGACTTTCTGGCGTCAACCAGGCTCGGTGAATCACTCCTGTGGGTCCTGGCTGTATCTCATTCCCATTGCTGGGTCATAACACCGAGGAACCCCCGAAAGGCACACTAATTTGTGAGTGAAACACGACTGTTGGGTACAGTCTCCCCATTAAACCTGCAGATCGCTCACCCTGGGTGGGGGCCGACCATGAAAATTCTCACCGCCTCGGCTATGATTCGAACTCTCAATCTCCCAGCCTTGAGCCCTATGCTCTACCCCTGAGCCACAGAAGCCATAACAATGTTCTTTTCATTTACATGTCTATTCCTGAAAATAATACATGGTTGTAAAATGTTGTAGGGGTATTAGCTTAAACTTGAATTCAAAGACTTTAAAATGTAGAAAAGTATTTCTAATCATTAGATTGAAAGATATATCATGTAATTACTTTTCAATGATTCATGGATCATGATGCACTGATGAAAAGTACTATGGTAAAATGACAATGAGACTTAAGCCAAATGCAGCATTGCAATATTTATATCAGTCCATGGATCAGTCTCTTATAAATTTACCTTTTCATAATCTGTGGGGGTGCCAAAATGGACAGTCCTTGTGACATCTGTGGTTCCATCTCTGAAACAATCAAAATTCATACATTATATATATATATATATATATATATATATATATATATATATATATATATATCCTTTATCTTTTTTTTTTATAAAATAGGAAATATAGGAAATATTCCCATTATGATGAAATAAAAGATATAAGATTTACCTACTGATTGGATCTCTGGCAGCTGTGAAAAACAGTTAAGTTTTCTTCAAAATGATTTTCATTATAAAGCAGAGAGAGAAGTCCAAATGGTATCACAGGCAGCACTTACTTGTACTGTCCACCTGAGTCACACAGGTAGATTTCTTGTGTGTTGATAATCTTGTTTGTTGCCTCTTCTGGTCTAAAGGTAACATAAGAATTTAAAAATATATATTATGAATCCTGATTGATTTTTGTAAAACAAATAACACTTTCTCAGAGAATATAACTTGTACTTACGAATATACGGTGTGCACTTTTTTTAATAGATTAGAGTTTTTATTGATATCGAGCTGAAGTGTGACACTATGGTAAGACTGAGTTGATTAGGAATGACTGACAAGAATCAATATGATTATCAACTAACATCAGTTTGGAAGATTAATAAATTTTCACATAATAATATGGCAAGTTTATAGATTATTCTGGATCTTAATACATTAAAAATACTGCTACTACATTTTATCTGGATAATTTTATTTAAAGTAGATGCAGATTTTTTGTAGGATTCATCTAGACATTGCTATACTTTTATTATTGCATGACAGTAGTTGTACTGATGACATGTCATGGGTAATATCAACATTTAAAAATAATACTGAGCTGACTATTGACATTAACATTTCTCTCAATATTTATCATTAATCAATAGCTAATCCCCGGCTGATTAACTGATATAATCGATTTTCCGATAGCCACCTCTAAATTCGATATAATCTCTTTGTAATGCTTGGCATACCTATACAAGTATAACAAAGTCTTACATCACTGACAATATCAGGCTGCTATGACATAACCTTTTCATTCCAAATCTTTGGGATTATTCACTCTTGCATTTTCACCTTAGACCCTAGCCAGTAGAGAAAAAAACCCCAAGCAACCATTGAAAAGCTCTAAAAGGTATTAAATTATTCTATTAGTTATTCTATCTGCAAGTTGGCCATCCTGTTCACCCTTAACTTAAGGTAGCAGGACTGGTCAAAATCCTAAAAATTGGTGTTTTTCAATAAAAGGTATACGTAATATTGAATACTGGGCGGATCTAATGCAGCTGAGCACATTTTGGGTCACTGGTTGCATTTTGTGGAAAAGGAGGATTTCTATTCAGTAAACACCAAGATGTGTTGACAGGGTGTTTGTAAACTAACTCCAGCCCTGCCACAGGCCTGTCAATCACTCTGCCCCCAGCCCTCACCTGGGTCATTCAGCCAATCGCGAGGTGCAAGAGTTTAATTAATGCATGGGACAAGTACCTCCGTGCAGGAGATGGCAAGTACTGATGGTCGACGTTTGCCCAATCTAACTAGCTGAGCATACAACTGATAAGCGTTGGAGAGCAACCCTAACTCTAGCTAATTAGTGTGCAAACAAACCCGTCCTTGTGAATGATCTGTTAGTGTCATTGGCCTTTCTGTCTTTTGTCAGGTATGTTACACGGAAATACAAATTTTCACTTGACATCATGTTATTTCTGCTATATCCTGAGCCTATCGACAGATACGTAAAATTACTGTATAATAAGCTGCTTCATATCCCAACCATAACATCTATGATATTCATACTGTCAACACCACAACAAATAAATATTATGGCAATACCAAACAAGAGTACGAGGGGCCGACAAAGCAAATCCCGAATGCCAATTTAAAAACTGCAGCAGTTGAATGATATCAAGAAGTCCCAGCGGGCCGAACATACTTCCGTGATCAAACTTATGGCCAGCGACGATGAAAAGTCAGATGACGGCATCTCTACGTTTACGCATGAAGAGAACCGGAGGCCGACACCTATCAACTTTGGCAGTGTTATCAACTAAACGCGCTATTGTCAGCCGCTGTTGTACTTCCCTCCAATAAACAATAAGTCCAGATTTCACATATGACTTGTATGTGTATGCGAGATTTAAATATAAACTTTATTTATTTTACATGGATTGTACAACTATTTATAATAACTAATACGAGGCACTCTCCATGATACGGATGTTGGCGCTCGGTAGTCGGTAAATATATAATTTATTTTATACAAGATTTGTATGATCGTTATAAACTCGTCTCTATTGTCAACTCCCAAATACCTATAATGTATGTAAACAGTGATAGGTAAATCAATCTTCGTTCTCCTTGAATGGCCATATATCCCGCTCCCCTTGTTCCTGTGTAAACACGCGGTTACCTATTAGGCCCGGCTACGCACCTGTTCAGCCGCAGGTCCCGGTTGTCGAGTGCTCAGAGCACCTTGGCACTCGGCCAAAACTGTAAGCTGCACCTACTAAAGTCCATGCACGTGGTGTTTGACAAGTCGCTGGTGTGACAGGACAAACTTTTATCGTTTTAATACGTTTTTAAAGCAACATAGCCAATTAATCCATGTTATTATAGCATGGTTTGATAAGAACCACTGTGTTGACCAAATTCATGTGACTGTCAACATGTAGTTGTGGTTAGTTACGTGTGTAGGACGAATGATCTCTACGAATATAGTTTTTGGCCATTTTCTCGAAACATCATTTCACCTGAACACCTTATCTTTAGAGCGTTATTTCTCTGTAATCACTTGTATGAAACATACCATCTTTCAAATAAATAATTGTTAATATGTCTTCTAAAAAGCGTTTTTTTATTTTACGCCTATACTAAATTTTAAGGATTTTATTAAGATAAAAGTAAAAAATGAAATGATTTGTGAAGATTTCAAAATTAATTACTCTGTAAAATCGTAATTTTTAAACTTAACTCACTAAACAAAAAATGCCTGGGGATTATTATCTTAATTCTCGATTTATTTAAGAAGATTTTCTGTATCTGCTTTAGTTGTGCTGGAAGTAACGATTTTTTGTTAAAAATTAAAATTAAATTAAAATTCTTACAAATTCAAACCTGTTCCTCGGAAACAAAGTTTATTATCACCAAACTATAGAGAATTTTCTTAGCTTTCAGAAAATGTATACTTTAGGGGGTATTAAAGCATAAGATTGTTCCATGCAAAGGAAAAACTGAAACAAAGTCAGGTGAGGTGGGGGGGACCAGTTCTGCCACCTTAAAAGAGCACATCCTTGTGGTACAGACCTAGGGCTGAGGTCTCAACATGGAGAGCTATTCTGAAGGTTAGGTAAATGTATTAGCATGTGGGTTTGTTATGTGTAGGGTGCACTGCATCCAAAACAGAGACTGGGCCCCAATGTGATTGGATGGTGCAAAGTGTGATGTCACAGGCAAAATTTAGAAATGATTTTACATTGTTTTTAACCTTCCCAGAAAATCTGTGGCTGACTGACAGAAATACTTAACTTTTGATGAAATCTAGAATTTTTAGTCACGAGGGTTTCCTGTTGCCAAGTTGACCTGTTTTCACATGTAAAATTGTTTTTTATAAATTCGCACAACCTCTTGTCTTTTGTAGAAAAATGAATAGGAAAATGTTTTTCTCCCAGGAATTGGGTTCAATTTATGCAAGATATGTATTAATTAATTATTTATAGGCAAGTGTCTTATATGGCAACACATTGAGATTTGGAATATGTTTGCATGACCAAAAGGGAAGTGAACCCATCAACCTTTAACTGAAAAGTCAGGGCACAATTACCATAACATCACCACCCTCTGTGACACTGTGCTTACTTGTAATGTATAATGGCTCCATTGGATCCAACAGAAGAGATTGTGTCAAAACTTGGGCTAACAAAGTCAGCCTGCTCACTGAAAGAGAGAAAGTTCATTAATCATCTTCACTATCACCATGGTAATGCAGTTTATTATTTTCATTAAAAATATCTTTCTCATGTCAAATGTAAGCGAGTTATAAGCAACATATTAAGTGGATTGATATACATCATATTTGAAATATTTAATAAACTCTTGTGTTATAGAATAAAAGAAATTCAAACCTCCTGAATCCAAGAAGTTTATCTGATCCTGAGATCTCAGTGATTTCTTGTTTTGTCACCTGAAACATAAATACATATTCTCATTATAAAACATGATGTTCCTGTTCTGTTGGCAACTCACAAAAGAAAGAAGGATAACAAACATTGCTGATCACAGAACTGCCATCGACTGTACATATTACCTGGTGACCTTTCAAGTAGAGCTGAAAGAGGTACTTGAGTGACCAAGCATTTGGGTCCAAATTTTGGACTTGAGCAGTTGATTGTGATAATATTTATTTCGTACATTTACATGTACAGACAAAAGTAATTTGCAATAAAGTGAATAAATAATGGAAAAAATATAGTGCAAAGACTACTGAACAGCTGTAAACTTAATTTCCAGTTGACAGCTCTTCAATTAGAAATTACATTTCCTAACCTTATACTTGTCCATTAGATATGCACAATTTTTACCAATATAACTGGACAAATCCGACAGTGTACCCACATATGTGCCCTCATATCTGCACATTTTTGCAAACTAACAGTCAGGCTATATTTAATGATTACCAATTTAACGATTATGAGTTATATGCTTTGGAGTGGTTTTTAACTCACCAAGTCAAATTTATATATATTTTGCAACTGTAAACAGTGTTGTCATAGCAAAAACTACTTAAGGCTAAGTCTGGTAATGTCTATCCAATGCTAGAGTCCAAAATTATGTACTGATTTCAGACCTACTATCAAGTTACGATAAAAAGCTATAAAGTTATGAATAATAACAATTAAGTATATATCATACTGTACATGAATACCTTTTATTGATCTCTATCAATTAAGGTCTATAAAATTAATGAATTTAAGTAGTTACATAAGTTGCCATGGGAGCTATGGATAGCATATAATTTATTTCAGTTAATGACACTAAGACAGCACATTTTAACATTTTCAAAAACCACTCTTAATGTCTGTCACTCTGGATTACTGGCTCAGGAGTGGTAGACAAGCCAAAAACATCAACTGTATCAGAAATAGGTCCACTACCAAATATATTTTAATATAAGATCTCCTAATACCAGAAAGATGATGGATAGATGTTAAAACCATTGTCTCCCATCTGATACCGTGTACTTACCTCTTTTTCTAGCCAGCAGATGTACTCACACAAAGCAACTGCATCTTTCACCTAAAAAAGAAAAAAAAAAACAAAGGAGGAAACAGTGACATACTGCAAGAGTTTGTATTACATGTTCTTAAGAAAACAGTAGGCTCAGGAACAGCAAATGACAGAAAAGCTTATACAAAATCCATGACAATATTTATCTTGTAGCTCTTGTAAGTCTTGTATTTTTAAGTTTATGTTTCTATTAAAGCATGGCTGATAATAAGCACTCTGGCAACAATATAGACTTTACACTATATAAATACAAAGACAATTTCTAAGGGTCTTGTGATCTTTGCACTGACAATTATAAAATAGACACTCTAACATTGTATAAACATTGCACCCGGAGTCTTTTATGAAATATGCACTGTGACAAATATGTGAAATGTGTACCCTGGTAGTATTATGTAATGTGCACACTTACAATGTCATAAAATGTGCACCCTGGAATTGTTATGAAATGTGCACCTTGAGAAGATCATGAAATGTGCACCAAGACAGTCTGTATTCTGACATGCATTCTGAAATGTTTGTGTAATATAACACTTATATAAGCAATAATGTGCTGTCAGTTACTCAAAAATATATTTAAAAAGAATTGTGTATTAATCTTTTTATTCTGCTGAAAACTCACATGAGCATTTTTCATCCCCTGAATTTCTGTAGCATTCTTCACTGCTTTCATGTTGGCAACTGGAGTCAAAGCTGGTATTCTGCGGCCCTGAGGATAACAATATGTAAACTAGCAATATATAAACATGTATATATAATGTATGTATGAATGTTTGAGTACTCACTCCTAAGGCCAAGATACCGGGGTTGGAATATAAGCTTCCCTCTTTGACACCTACATGGCATAATGCTAGCATTATACTCTGCATGTTCTTAAGTCCACGGCAAAGGTATATATATTTCATGATGCTGAAATTTCTCACTTGCAAGACCATAATATTACTTTATATTTGTAATCAACAGTATGAGCAGGTCACTGTAGTCCAACTGCACATGAATTTCTGGCTGATAGGCTCAAAGCTAATTCTTGTAGTGATCAATGACCACTGCCAACTACCTTATACAAAACAGTCAATTGTTTACACACTGCACTGACCACTGACTGGAATATTTTTTTAAAATCAGATAACCATATAATGATATGACACATATAATTATATAACGATACAATTAAGACATAAAATGCAAAAAAATATTCAATTCACATAGATCTTGTGAAGATATCTTCTTTTTATCAGAATTATGATCCACAGTTATGGCAAAGGTCAAGTATGATTTACAGCTAAACCTTGAAATTTTGACCACCAATGGGACCTCAATAAAGTGGTCGCATTTTCTAAGTGGTCTTCTAAGTGAGGTCTTATATTAAGAGCAAAAAAGGATTTGAACTGTGAACAAGAGGTCATTAGTTTGAAGGGGTCGCTAAAAAGGATGATCATTAGGTGAGGTTTTACTGTATATTGTGGTGGAGAGATTTTTTTTTCACAAATCTCATAAAATACATTATTATATGTATATATTTATATAATTATTATTCCCTTACCTCTGGAACTAAGCTTGTCAATGCTGCATTGGACCTGTCACTCACCTGAAACACCAAAGATTGATTAATGAATGAAATACAATTAAACATAATACCGTATATCCTTGATCAGATGCTCAGGCAATATTTTTTCAGACCTGGCTTTGACCCAGCATCTTAACAAAGCCAACATCTATTTAAGCCTAGCATTTATTAATAGATACAATATCAGGCTTGGCAGACTAAAGTACAAAACAACACGCTGAAACAATATATTTGCCAGTCACTAGCATATGGGGCCCAACTGAGAACATCGCCAGTAAATGGATTGTGTGAACAAAATATTCTTAGATGTCATATGGAACACGCACAGTCTCCACAATCGCATATCATAACAACAATATACGGGGTATCACAGCCATGGAATTTGCAATTGTCCATAAGAATCTACCCTCAAGGGCCCTAGAGATTTCTCATGAGATTTTCCTCCCTACATTGACTGATTCTGCTTGATATAACGTATTCAAGCGCATTTTAACTGAGAAAAATTTTTATATGACACTGTCTGCCGGCATATTCCATCTTATATAGTGGTTGGCAACAAGAAGGAAATAATATTTATAATTATTTATCTCGGAAGTGTGGTTTTTGTTGACATTTGGGACGCACAAAAATTATGTTTGTGTCATGTTGGTGATCAAACATATTGGTGATCGGCTGTAATCATAAAGGACGAAATGGGAAAATTTCCTGCCCAGTATGACCAAAAGGTGTGACACATAAGTTAAAAGTAAAATTCAAAGAGGAATTAAACATTTTATTAACACACACTAAAATTACCAAACATCCATTTTGGTAAAATACAAAATTTTATTTAAACAAAATGTGAAATTTACAACTAAAGTAATAACTTAATTGAGAATCTATTCAAAGGTAAATAATCAATCAATTAATTTGATTCAAAAGCCCCTGACAATTCACAGCCTAGCAAACATGAAAATAAATGTGGAGGATTAGTAAAACATTTTGCTTGTCAAAGAGAATACGTTATTAGAGCCAATTGGACCTCGCCAGAGAGAGAGTAAAATACAGAAAACTAGATGACATACCCATATTTTGCCTTGTGTATTGGTGATGGTCTGTTTGAGCTGTTCCATAATATCACTGTAAGCAAACACTGTGATTTTGGTTGGACTGTCTCCTCCCTGATCAAGCTGCAGGTGTTGTCTGACATCAGGTGTCAGCTTGCGGTCATCCACAAACAAACTGTAATTTGAAAAGGCATATTTAATGGAATGCAGTCATTTTAGTCATACACAGCTACAGTCTACTGAGCCTAGTGCATCTGGTACCAAGAGAAGGGATCAAGCTATTGAAACTTTTTTTTTAAGATATTGCTTGATAGCATTGCAAAGGTGCAATAACACTGCTAGTTAAAGAAACAGGTCACTATTATGCTAATTTTATTAATAAAATTGGATGAACACAAAAATGAAAAAAAAAAACTTAAATTTTTACTTAAATCAAGTGTAAAAATATTGAATAGTATGATAACTGATAGCAACTGCCCCTCATTCGGTATTGATAAAGCCATATTTATTTTAAATACCTCTTTAACAAAGAAAACAGGAATTATTACAGTATTTGGTGATTCAGATAAACAATGATAATATAACCTGACTGAGCTCCCAGTGATGATAACATATGAGAACCAGCAAGGATTATAGTCAATGTCCTTTCCTCTCAGATTAAACAGCCCTGAAACCAAATGACACAGATGTAAACAAAATTAAAAAAAAGTTAAGAATTCTCTAACTCAATACCCAAACTGTAATTCTGTAAATGTTTGTAAAATGTACATATTTTTATTCTGATGTTGAGACTCATTAAAACATTATGGACCATCTTATTTAATATCTTTGACAAAATAATCTTTGTATTGTTTCCTGTCAACAAAGTGCATTCCTCAGGCTTAAAATAATTCATTGGTGTGTATGTTTCTAGTTTACATTTACAAATGGTGGTTGAATTGGTAATTTTGTCAGTCACATGACAGTCACATGACAGGAAGTACTCACAAGCAACCTCATCCAGAGCGGCGATGACCAGGGCTTCTGCTTCCTCCTTCTTCATGGCTTCTCTGACCTCCACAATCTTATCCTGCCAGGCCTTACCTGAAACAAAACACCAGTTAAACATTAAACGTAACAATAAAGGTAAAATAATCATTAAGAGAAAATATCTGAGAACCTGTAAGCATTTTTGGATGTAATGTTGTAAATCTGAGTGGAAATTTTCTAAAATGAAGAAATAGAGATGACACACAGATCTGTTTTCAGTTGGTTCATATTTCAGATTATTCTCTTAAATGAATTTTCTGCTTATTCACTCACAAAACTTGATGTGTGGAAAATAAGGTGGATTCAAGACCGTGTGTGGTCTATGTTAATATTACTGATCATGCTCAGTGCAGGCTCATTCACTCTCTCATGAAAAGGATCTAGGAGTTAGGAACAGGTTTGGAACAAAATATTGACAGATACTACAGTATTTTAAGGAGAAAACACCATTTTCAAGTATATTTAACATGCCTGAAATATAGATAGGCCCCTTTAATAACCATCCCTTCAACTGAATATTGATGAACAGCACAGAACAATAACTTTAGCTGTCATGTTCTGCTTTCCCTCTCAGTAAATGTCTCAAATATCATGTAGAACAGACTTGCATTGACCATCTGTGTACACCAGTAATGGCTGATACTGACCAGTAAATTCCTCAGTTAGAACCAGCAGGGGCTCACATGGCCTGAGCGGCTGGTCGTTCCAGATCAGATCCACCAGGTTCTCATCAACACCAGTCAGGGCGTGGTCAGCCTGACTCAGGTCCTTCTCAAGTGTTTTCCATTGTGCTGATGAAAGAAAACACATAAAGCAGGTTTTAAATGAGTTAAAATGAAGCTGTGAACATTGGCCAGCTGAATCATGTGACTGGTTTGGAGGTTTTGGTTGGATGTATAGCCTAAATCATAGCAGCAAAGAATACATTTTTTCTCCAAAATTTTCACATATTCACTAAACAAGAGTGTGGGTCCAATATATTTTGGGCTGGGTCATTTCAAAACCTGAGTGCTCCAATTGATAGTTTCAGATATAGTGAAGGTTTCATATATGAACACAATGTCACATATTCCAGGTCTGTGAGACTGAGACACTAAAAACCCATTTCAGTCTCTTGTTTTCGTTGTAAAAAAAACCATAAGAGGGATATTATTTCAAGATTTATTGTCATTCTTTTCAAAATGCAAAAAAATGAATTAAACAAATCTAAAATATGAAATCTATCATGAAAATGTGATTTACATAAAAATACCTACATGTCCCAAGTAAAACTGGGTCAACTCCCACAATACTTCCTGTTGGCAGCTCCTGTAATAAGCACAGTAAATTAAAAGTAAACAAATGTGTTATATGTGTACCATGGCCTTATCTTTATGGATCTGATTTAAAACTCCAGCAGAAGAACATGGAGACAGTTCAAGGTCTTCAGCAGTCTTGATTGTGCAGTCATTTAACTGTCATAAGGACTACTTCTTTTGACCTGGTCATGACCTTAATTAGCCTTTATTACAGTGCCCAAGAAATATCTCAACCAAACATACTGAACAATTTGTGTGTGTGTTAAGTTCCTTGATTTTGACAGGCAAATTAGTTCAAAGTTATTCTACAAAAATAACTTAGTAATGCAACCTGAGCTTAATTTTAGTCAGGTCTGAAAAATTCTATAACTTATGAATCATTACCTTGAGAATTCTTGCTATATATAGTTTAATATATATAATTAACCATTATAATAAACCCATAATTAATTTTTTATAATTAGTTTATTATATCTATACAAGTAAAGTAGAGCAGTGAGTGAAGTCACTTTTATTTATTTTTACATTCACCCACTAAACATAACAGTATGCCTATAGTAAACATGACAGTTTTCAAAAATGAGAAAATGGTCCTTATCAACGGTAATCTAGTGGGTCAGTTATTAACAAATATAAACTATTTTATTATTCAACAAAGGTATGTGAAAACTTTTGTATTCCTATCACTTTTTAGGTTTTACAGAATCTGCAAATGCTATATTATTGTGCACTTGCAAGCTGAAAGTATTCAAGATTTTTTCAAAATTGGTCGGTCATATAAATCAATTTTTCTTGGGTACCTCACCATCCGCAACCAAACAAACCCCTATGACTGCTATGCTTCCTCACATCTTGGGCATTCCCCAGTTTTGGAATCCTTCTACCTTTCCAAATTTCTGGATCTGCCCCTAAATATATTTACATACTGTATATAAATTATTTAATTTAAGTCACACATTATATTGTTTTCAGTTCATATATAATGATTTATTCCTTTTTTTTTTCTTTTTTTTTCTCCTCAGATTTTTTCTTTGACTTAAAAGTTCACTTGATATTTCATCATAGGCGATATTTTTTTTAATGTCAAACAATCAATCAATTACAAATACTTATACATAGTTCAAGGTACATTGTGATACAAGTTATGTTTCTCATTATCAGACCATACATATTATGACGGTACTCATATATAATTTTCAGTTTTTACTCATATTTTTTAATTCACCCCATTTTTTGTAATGCGTATTTAGAATTCCCTTTTTATTAGCTATGTATCTTTCAACATTTTCAATATCCATTAATTTACTTTTAAATACAGCAAATAAAGCAGAATGATAGCCCTCTCTTTCTTTATACAAGACATATTTGTACAGCAGCAAAATTTGGTTAATTAACATGTTATCTTCACCAACTGGTATCATGCCATATATAATTAAAGATGGTGATATTGGTGGAAAATTCACATTATACTTCTGTAACCAGGATGTTATTTTCAGGTAAAAGTTCTTAGCAACCATACAGTCAAGAAATGTATGTAGTATCTTTTCTCTTTGCTCAAAACAATATGAACATTGAGGGGTTTCCTTTAAATTCCACTTATACAACAGATCATTTTGAGGAATGTAGTTATTTAATATTTTATATTGAAACTCTCTAAGATGAGTGTCTAAGGTACTTTTATATATTCCACTATAAACATGTTCCCATTTCACCTCGATACTGTTTTCTTGGTTTTTATTATCCCATACTTTCTGAGCTGTAGGAGTTTCCCATATTTTCTCCACCAAAGTCTTATATATATCTCTAGCATTTAATGTATCCAATTTCTCTAAACCATTCACAGTTACAACGCTGTCAACTTCACTTCCTTCATCATGTATATGTTCATACCCTGTAAACCTGTCTCTCCAAGTTTTTGGAATAGCGCGTTTTAATGCCATCCAAAACATATAATCAATGTGATTCATACATATATTCTTCTCCCGTATTTTTTCCCATGGCTTCCACTTTCCATCATAATTTACCAGGTCTTTTATATAATATAATTTGCTACTTACATAATGTTTGTTGTATAGAGGTCTGTTATTATTCTTTATATATTGATTATTCCACAAGCTTTGATATATGACATCTTCTGTCGATTCGGGTATAACTGATACATATGAAGCCCATTCCTCTAAACATTTCAAATAAAATCTTGGCAATCCTTTGGGTAACACATTCAAATCAAAGTTTCCTCTTATACAGTTCAATCCGCCTATCTTCCTTAATCTGAAATTCAAAATTTTACTACTGGCAGATTCTTCTGAACACAAAATGCGTTTAATCCACACTATTCTTTGTGTCTTTATTTTGCATTCAATGTCTGGAAAATTGATCCCCCCTTTCTCATACTGACCAATAATGGTTGCATATTTTACTTTAGGCTTCTTAGCCCTCCAAATAAAGTCACAGAGTAGTCTTTTTAAATTCTTTACTGTAGTATTTGGTGGTTCTAACATATTAGTTACATAAAGAAGTTTTGTAATTGCCAATGAGCGTACCACCTCTGCTCTGCCAAATATTGTTAGTGTTCTGCTTTTCCACATGTTTAATGTGGTTGCTAAGTTGTGTTCAACCCTCTTGAAATTGTTTTTGTACACCAAATCATCATTGTATGAAAAATAAATCCCAAGTATTTTCATGGTTGACACTGTAAGGTTGATCCATTTCAGATTAAAATTCTCAAATACCTTATCTTTTATTGACCCAATACAAGTTGCCTCTGACTTTGTACGATTCATTTTAAGTGAAGAATAATATTCAAACATTTGCAGCACTTCAAGAACCTTGCTCAATGAATCAACATCCTTAACTAAAACAGTTGTGTCATCTGCAAACATACACATTTTGACAGTGGTATTTCCAATCTGTATTCCATGAATATCTTTATCTTGTCTTATCATTATAGCCAATATTTCAATAACAATTATAAATAAATATGCAGCCAGTGGGTCACACTGTCTAGTTCCTCTTTCCAACTGAAAATAACCTGTTGTGAATCCATTATTCATAACTGAACTCTGTATATCGTAATGTAATATTTTTACCCATCTAAGAAATGAATGACTGAAACCAAAGTATTTTAAAGCTGCCAAAATAAAATCATGATCTACACTGTCGAAAGCAGATTCTAAATCAGCTACAAACATAATCCCTGGGAGTTTCTCTTCAGCAGTATAGTACATTATATCCCAAATCAATCTTATAGGTTCTCCTATATATCGACCTTTTATAAATGCATACTGATCAGGCTGTATAATTTTCTGCAGATATTTTTCAATGCGCTTTACTAAAACCTTGCTTATTATTTTTACATCAACATTCAACAAGCTGATCGGTCTCCAGGCATTCAAATGGTTTAAATCCTTTCCTGGTTTAGGAATTAATTTTACAAGAGCTTGTTTTTGTGTTGATGTCAACGATCCAGTATCATAGTTTTCATTTAGACATTCAGTTAAACACTGTCCAAGATCATCAAATAATGCTAGATAGAATTCTTTTGTCAAACCGTCATTTCCTGGAGTTTTGTTATTTTTCATTGATTTTAAACATGTATACACCTCACTTTTTGTGATGTTTGCCCCACATGACTCCGCTTCCATCTCATTAAGTTTATTCATTGGCGCTTGGAGTCTTAGAAAAAAATCTTGCAACTCAGTTTCATCACATGACACTTTTTTCGTATATTTATCTTCAAATGTGTTTTTAATAAATCTCATAATATCTTTGGAATCTTTAATATATTCACCATAACAATATAATTGTCTTATTACAGAGTTATTTTTATTTCTTTTCTCAAGGTTTAAAAAATACCTAGACCCCTTTTCTCCCTGTTGCAGCCACTGAGCTCTTGACCTGATTATAACTCCTCGTGTGATGTTGTCATAATGTTCCTGTAACTTTTGCTTTGTTGTGGGGTATAAATCCTGCATTTCAGGTGTATCAGAACATCTTAATTCTTGTTCAAGTTTAGCCACTTTATTTTCCAACCAGACTTTATTTTCTCTGAGTCGTTTAGCCTTTAATTTACTATACTGTATCGTGAACTCTCTAATTTTATATTTTAGATATTCCCATTTTGTCTTTGCCTTTTCAGTATTCATTTCCTGTTTCCATTCACTGATGTTTTCCTTAATCAATTTCAAATATTCAGTATCATTTAATAATTCATTGTTCATACACCAGTGAGAAGGTCCCATTTTGTTATCTTTGCTGAAGTTTACATATATTAGTACTGCTGAATGGTCTGTGCTAACAGATGGAATTATATCACATTTTGTAACAAAAGACTGCAAAGTGTTTGTTATTAAAAAATAATCTAGACGTCTCTGAATTAAAGGAGTATTTGATCGCCAAGTAAAGGCTTTTATGTATTCATGTTTAAGACGCCATATATCACACAGGTTTAAAGCTTCCATGATGGTAGTTATTTTATTGACAGGATTGTGTTTAACATTGGTCCTTCCTCCATCTGCGTCAAGTTCTGTAAGATGAACATTAAAGTCACCACCCCATATAATCTGTACATCTGTTTCCATAGTCAGTTTTGACAGTTCAGTGAGGATCATTTCATAAAATTCGACTTGCTGAGTTTCATGGTTTGGGGCATATGTGTTTACAAGTAGACAGTGCAAACCATTAATTTCACATTCCACAATGATATACCTCCCAGAAAGATCTATAGATTTATTAATTTCTCTGAAATCCAGATTCTTGCCAATTAATGTACATACACCACAAGACTTTGAATTTCCATGTGAAAAATACATCACTCCTCGCCACTGATTGGACCATGTACTCTCGTCCTGTTTTGTACAGTGGCATTCTTGTAAAAAGCTTACACCATTATAACTATTGTGTTTAACTAACCAATTTAAGATTTGTCTTCTCTTCATATATTTTCTTATTCCCCTGACGTTTAATGAGAGGACTTGGAATTTAATATTATCTGCCATAAAAATAATTAGTTGAAATGAAACATTTTGAATTTATAGGGTAGTTATAGTATGACAATTTCTTATTTGTATCATCATGCATCATAATCATCATTGTTACATTAAGCTTACAGGCCTTCATATCAATGATCACAAAATCAAAATACAATATACATGAATATAAAACCATATGGTCATTTTCCTTGCCTGGCTTTATATTAATTCTTATATTTACAATATCAAGCAATTGCAATAAGCTGTTCCAATGATTGTCCGTATCTGATCTGTTTAATCCCTCCTCTTAAATCCTTTATGAAAACCTTCCCATCCCAAGTCCATGCCTCTTTTATTCTTTGGTCTTTTTTTACTCTGTTGTACAGTTCATGAAATTCTTTACACAAATCATCAACTATTACTACTCTTGATCCTTTGCATTTTCTCCTTTCCTTCATCACTATTTCTTTGACCTCTCTCCTTAGAAATTTAACAATAATTGCCCTGGGCCCCTTTCCAGGAGCAGCATTATTTCCAGTATATTTACCAACTCTATGGGCAGCATCAATATCTTTTCTTTCAATGTCAACCCCAAGCTTTTCTCTGCAAAACTTTTGCACAGTTTCTTTGCAATTTTCTACTCCTATTTCATCTTGATCTCTCTCTCCAATACCAAATATCCTAATATTTGCTTTTCTAGAGTACTGTTCAAGTTCAACTGACCTCCTCTGAGCCTCTCTAGCTTCTGTACAGGACATGCTTGCCACCACTTCTAAATGAGCAACCTGATCTGATAATTTTTTAATATCACTTCTCAAGCCTTCATTTTCACTTTCTAATGTCATAACTTTACTTTCTAACAGCTGAACTGTTGAATCAAATCTTTCTGTGATTTGTCTTACTATTTTTTCCTCCAACTCATTCAGCATTTTCTTAATGTGTCTGTAGTAAGTGACATTTTTTCAACTGATTTTCCCTTTTTATCTGACAAATTAAACCTCTGATATTTATGTGGGGTACTAGGGGACGAAGAACAAGAGCTGGATACTGTTGATCTTGATCTTTTAGATTTTCCGTACATAACAAAGAAAACACATGAGCCTGAGTTACTGTTTTTATAATAAATACAAAATAATTGAATGTTGTATCAAGACTTGGGAAGGTATAGATTCAAAACCACTTTAGAACAAACAAAATCTCAACATTAAATATTAAATCATAGTTCACAATGTTTAACCTGCCAGGCAGTGGAGTTTGAAATTACAAACACATTATTAAGGTTCTTTCAAACACATTGACAATAGACCTGGCTCTGGAGGGACCTGGTGCAGTAGGGTCCACTGACCACACACAAAGGGCTCACCGGAGCCAACTGTTATGCAATAGTTCTTTCCCGTTTCCAAATAACAAAAGCTGATCAACCTTTAATTTTGTAAGACCACAATTTGTTTTCTTTAAAAAAGCAAGAAATACTTCCCTTTTCGTTGAAATTTTGTGTATTCCCCTGTCCTGGAGCACAATCAAAACTGCCTGCAACTTTTCAAGACACAACCAGAAGTAATTCTGGATAAAATTTGGTGTAACTGAGAGATCCACAAAAGTGTGTCTACTCTCTTTTACTGCACCAGGTGACCTCCGATTTATTCCTGTCAATAACTTTAAAATGTATGACTTTGACTGTATAAGCTGAATAGGAAGTTAAACAGTCTCCAGTGTATTTCACAGTGCAAGGTAAGTCTGAGGCAAGTTTAAGAAGTCTTCCCAATTTTTGAAAGTCTACATTTTAATATTTAATAACAGTTAAAACAAACTGTGGGTAAAATTACCTTTGAAAGCCATTGGCCCTGTGTTGGGGTGTCAGGCAAACCTATGAAATAAACATATTCATTACTCCTTCATACTAAATTAATAAAGAAATATGATATAATATATTCAGTAATTACCTAAAATACTTGCAGATAAATGATTTTATAATCAAAACTTAAAACAGAACAAAACGCCATTTCTATTGTTCCAGTGCTTAAACAAAAGATTTATCTTAAAACTTCAACAGGTAGTGTACTTGTTACAATGCCTTAGTCTAATAATAAAATTCTACTCAAGAATAAACCTTTAATATTGAGATTCCAGAGATGTTAAAATGCCAAATGAGCAATTCTTTAAGGTCTACCCTTACTCAAAAAATAACATTAGGTTGTTTCCTAGGCAAAATATAAGAGTAAGTGTCATATAAATAAATTCAATCATTTATAAATGCTTTAAATAAAAAAAAATAGGCTCTGAAATATACCATGTTTTATGTTCTAGGGAAAAAAAAATAAAATGACCAATATTAGGTTACATATATGGTTTGCTGATAGCCAGCTTGGAAAAGTGATCATAACAGGTAATTCTGACTGCAGGTAAAATATATGAACATTTATATGTTGTGGAAATTTCATTTATCAATGTCCATTAACATGTATTGACATTGAATACTGATATTTTCACTCACCATCTTTCATGAGTGTCCAGTTGTTGTCCATCTGTTGTTCAGCCTGGAGGTAGTAGCGTCCATCTGTCCATAACGCTGCTTTGTCCATGGTCACAACTGCTGTGCCTGTTATAGAAATATAACACTGATGTTATTTGCTCTAACACCAGGATATTAGAGAGTACATAACAGGTTCAACAAAATGCCTAAACAGTACTAAAATTTCATTTGATCTCTTAAAATTTTGTTTCTTATTTTCTATTTTGCATCATTTATTTTGGGGTACATTTTAAGAACATATAATTTGTTAAACTGGCAACAAATTCTGTGGAATATATTGATTGTTTACTTTTTGTGGGAACTGGTTAAAACAAAGAACAAGTGATCCATGGGTCATGAGCTTCAGTTGACTAGGAAGACTTAAACAATATCAATTTTATCATTTGAATGTCAATTTCTATAGGTTGTATCCCCATTCAACTGTAGCAACTAAAGTTATATCACAATCAACCAGAAGAAAAAGTTTCATGATAATATGTCCACCCATTCCCTTAAAATCTAGCCTTTTTGTATGCAGTCAGCTGAGCTAAAAATGACCATGCACATTCTTGAAGGACATCCCTGGATGTCAAGACAGAAAATTTTAGGACCTACGGTAAAGTTTTGTATCCTGTCTGACTGTCTAGGTTCTTTAAATGTTTTTGACCAGTAATATAGGTCACCATGACCTAATTTCAGGTTTCCATGGAGACTGCCCAAGACTTCCCTGTATATTTCATAGGAACATTTTAGGGCTAGCATATACAAATTGTGCCCATCTGATTTTCAGGTTGCTAAATATCATGTTCTTGGCCCATAGTTCACAGAATATAGTTCATAATGACCTACCGGTAATTTCAGGTTTCCATACAGATTTACCCATGACCTGCCTGAATGTTATGTAAGAAGTTTCTAGGTCTTGCAGTTACAATTTGGGCCCTGTCTGATTGAATTGGTGCTCAAAATTATGTTTTCAGCCTGTATGTAGTTCACAAAATATTGGTCACCATGACCTTATTTTAGGTTTTTCAAGGAGATTTGCCTAGTACCTCCCTGGAAGTACAGTTAGTATTCTCTAGGTCTTATGGTTACGATTTGTGCCCTGTTGAAGGACGACCTGCGCCATCTGAAGGTCTCAAAAATAGAGAAAAAATACGCATTAAATTAGAAAAATTACAGGTAGCACCACCAGTCTTCAGGAAATAATAAAACACTCCATGATCAATATGTATGGAAAGAATCATGCCAATCAATGCATTAGTTATTCAGATATTGGAGTTTTTGTATCAAATTTTGAATAATTCAAGGGGGGGGGGGGGATACTTATGAGCCCCATAGCTCAAAGGATATAGGTCACAGTGACCTAAAACAGGTTTCCAAGGAGACCCTCTAATGCCAGTAGTAAGGGATCTCCATGGGTTTTCAGTCAAAAGATTCTAGGTCCAGCGATTATAATTTGTGCCCTGTTAAATGACAGACAAACAGCAGAAAGGACAGATGGACAAAAAACACTGCAACAAGGGTTGTTAAATAAGAATAAAATTGACAACAGCCACTGGATTGACAAATACATTAATTCTTAGCGCAGCATTTATCTGAAAAATGTTCAGTAGCTAGTACAACTAGAATACTGGTAGTCGACAAGCGACTACGTGTATCCGCCAAAATCAGAGAAGGACGGGTGAAGTGAGGCATGGATTAAGTGGCAAGGGGAAACACACATCACATAAACATGATTGTAGGTGGCGCCACCTGTTATTTGAACAATATCCAAGATGTATGCACATGCAAAATTTCATGTAGAAAAATCAAACCACTGCAGAGATATGAGTGATTTTATCCCACAGCAGACAAACAGATGGACGCTGTGCAAAAAGGCTGCAGGTGACGCCATTATTTTTGTGTATGTTATAAAGATATGCAAGGGCTACATTTGTGTAAAATTTTTTTCCTGATTGGTCAAACGAGTCCGGAGATATAAGCATTAATGTCTGCAGCGGGAACGTCAATGTAGGTGGCGCCACCTGTCATAAAATCAAGGAAGCTCTGCGGGATGTATACACATGCCGAATTTCAGGTGAATTAGTCAGACCACTGCAGAGATATGAGTGATTTAAACCTAAGGCAGACAAACAAATGGACTCTGTGCAAAAATGGCTGCAGGTGGCGCCACCATTATTATGTATGTTATAAAGCTATCAAAGGGCTACATTTGTGTAAAAAATTTTTCCTGACCGGTCAAACAGTTCCCGAGATATGAGCTTGGATGTCTGCAGCGTTAACGTGAATGTAGGTGGCGCCACCTGTCATAAAATCCAGAAAGCTATCTAGGATGTATACGCATGCTGAATTTTAGGTGAATTAGTTAAACCACTGCAGAGATTTGAGTGATTTTATCCCAAGGCAGATGAACAGATGGACACTGTGCAAACATGGTAGCAGGTGGCGTGTATGTTATAAAGCTATCCCAGGGCTACATTTGTGTAAAAAAAATTTTTCCTGATCAGTCAAACGGTACCAGAGATATGTGGGTTTATGTGTGGAAACAGATGCACAAATGGACCCTGGGCAGAGAGGAAAGGTCAGAGGTCAAGGTTAGGCACCAGTTCACATGTGACCCGATAATTTGTGTAAGTTTCAGAAAAATCCATCCAGTAGTCTCAGAGGAGTTCTCCAGAAACAAACGCCGCGGCGGCGGAACCCAGTCAAAAACGTAGTATCTGCAAAACTTCGTTTTGGCGGATACAATAAAGTGGTCTATAAGCATGCATTTTATTTAATTACCAAGGAGTGATATCGAATGTGGATTCTTGCTTACCTGCAGATCCTGTAAATCCAGATATAAAATCTCTTCTCTTGTCAATGTTAGCCACATATTCACTCTGAAATACAGAAAATAAGGTATGAGGAGTCACAATAGGCATAAAAAATTGAATTATCAAAACATCTGAAAAAGATCTATTATTCCTGGAATTTATCAGATATGACGATTGCTCAGAAAATTTAGAAAATGCAATAGTAACCCTTGTTTAAAAATCTCCAGCCAAAAGTGCTTTTATTATGATCATGCTAAACTATAGTCATGCTACTCAAATAAACATTGTTCACACCCTTGTAGTTATGATGTAAGCTTCTGTTCCTGTGTTGTCCCACACTACTACAGTTCTCTTCAGGTTGGAGTCCCTTGTAGATATGATGTGAGCAACTAGAGCTGCAATGTCCCCACAAAACTACAAAAATCAGCAGGTAGATGTCCCATGTAGGTATGATGTGAGTACCCAGAGCTTTGCTGTCCCAACACAACCACAGTATTCACCAGGTCTCCAACAGCACCTAACTGTCCTTGTCTTCATGCAAGCACAGCCTTAACCCAGTGTGAACCTAGCTCTCTTTGTCTCACAAAAAAACCCACAGTACTCACCAGGTGGGCAACCCATGTAGGTATGATATAAGCACCTAGAGGTACAGTACTCACCAGGTGGGCATCCCCTGTAGGTATGATGTAAGCACCTAGAGGTACAGTATTCACCAGGTGGGCATCCCCAGTAGGTATGATGTACGCACCTAGAGGTACAGTACTCACAAGGTGGGCATCCCCAGTAGGTATGATGTAAGCACCTAGAGGTACAGTACTCACCAGGTGGGCATCCCCCGTAGGTATGATGTATGCACCTAGAGGTACAGTACTCACCTGGTGGGAATCCCCAGTAGGTATGATGTATGCACCTAGAGGTACAGTACTCACCAGGTGGGCATCCCCTGTAGGTATGACGTACGCACCTAGAGGTACAGTACTCACAAGGTGGGCATCCCAAGTAGGTATGATGTACGCACCTAGAAGTACAGTACTCACCAGGTGGGCATCCCCAGTAGGTATGATGTAAGCACCTAGAGGTACAGTACTTACCAGGTGGGCATCCCCTGTAGGTATGACGTACGCACCTAGAGGTTCAGTACTCACCAGGTGGGCATCCCCAGTAGGTATGATGTACGCACCTAGAGGTACAGTACTCACCAGGTGGGCATCATCAGTAGGTATGATATAAGCACCTAGAAGTACAGTACTCACCAGGTGGGCATCCCCTGTAGGTATGATGTATGCACCTAGAGGTACAGTACTCACCTGGTGGGAATCCCCAGTAGGTATGATGTAAGCACCTAGAGGTACAGTACTCACAAGGTGGGCATCCCCAGGAGGTATGATGTAAGCACCTAGAGGTACAGTACTCACCAGGTGGGCATCCCCAGTAGGTATGATGTAAGCACCTAGAGGTACAGTACTCACCAAGTGGGCATCCCCTGTAGGTATGATGTATGCACCTAGAGGTACAGTACTCACAAGGTGGGCATCCCCTGTAGGTATGATGTAAGCACCTAGAGGTACAGTACTAACCAGGTTGGCATCCCCTGTAGGTATGATGTAAGCACCCAGAGGTACAGTACTCACCAGGTGGGCTTCCCCAGTAGGTATGATGTAAGCAACTACAGGTACAGTACTCACCAGGTGGGCATCCCCTGTAGGTATGATGTAAGCACATAGAGGTACAGTACTTACCAGGTGGGCATCCCCTGTAGGTATGATGTACGCACCTAGAGGTACAGTACTCACCAGGTGGGCATCCCCAGTAGGTATGATGTATGCACCTAGAGATACAGTACTCACAAGGTGGGCATCCCCAGTAGGTATGATATAAGCACCTAGAAGTACAGTACTCACCAGGTGGGCATCCCCTGTAGGTATGATGTATGCACCTAGAGGTACAGTACTCACCTGGTGGGAATCCCCAGTAGGTATGATGTATGCACCTAGAGGTACAGTACTCACAAGGTGGGCATCCCCAGGAGGTATGATGTAAGCACCTAGAGGTACAGTACTCACCAGGTGGGCATCCCCAGTAGGTATGATGTAAGCACCTAGAGGTACAGTACTCACCAGGTGGGCATCCCCTGTAGGTATGATGTATGCACCTAGAGGTACAGTACTCACAAGGTGGGCATCCCCTGTAGGTATGATGTAAGCACCTAGAGGTACAGTACTCACCAGGTTGGCATCCCCTGTAGGTATGATGTAAGCACCCAGAGGTACAGTACTCACCAGGTGGGCTTCCCCAGTAGGTATGATGTAAGCAACTACAGGTACAGTACTCACCAGGTGGGCATCCCCTGTAGGTATGATGTAAGCACATAGAGGTACAGTACTTACCAGGTGGGCATCCCCTGTAGGTATGATGTAAGCACCTAGAGCTTTTCCATCCCCATACTTCGGCTCCTTCATCAGCGCCCTCAGCTGGGCCAGCAGTGTTCCTGTGCTTCTGGCTGCTGCCATTCTGGCCTTCAAGAAAGGTTGTAAAGAACTATGACTTGAATGCCAACACCACTGACAACATGTTACTTACACCAGGTGAAGGGCAATATACAACTGACTTTTCCCAGATTTCAAACATTTTCTTGTTTGTGTGACTTTTCAAAGGTTTCAGGCATTTTTTCTAAAATTATGACTTTTCCAAGGTTTCAAGCATTTTTTCTTAAATTGCATAACACAGATTAACTGGTGAGAGTATAAAATCCAGCATACATTTTGATCAAACCAAAATGGGTTTAAAATTGGTCTGATGGTGTAATAACATTATTTAATGTCATCGGTCGGTATCCAATGTCTTGTTATGTTAATTTACAAAGGAGGTGTTTTCTTCCTATATGGAATAACCCCCCCCCCCCCCACACACACACACCCTGTAAATTAAATCCTCTGCAACTTTTGTCCCGAACTTGACCTTTATGGCCTAAAAAACAACCATGTATGTTGCTGCTTGTGTCTTGATTTCGGTGCTTATTTTTATCTGGTTCTTACTTTCTTCATTACAAATATTGTAATCAACAATCAATAACTGTCCATGTATGCACTGAATTTGATATACTTATATGCCCTGAGGCCAATCGCTTTAGTAGGAGTAGCCATAAACACCCCTGGTTGCCCCACCTTTTTTGGCTCATGTGGTAGCATCCATGATTTGAACACAGGTCGTTGCAAGTTTTAATCAAGGAAAAACAAGTCAAATGTCATACTGAATGTACAAGCAACTCATGTTATCATGCATTAGTCTCAAGACTCAAGCACATCAAGTGTGCAGTTCCTTCAACTGTTTTGTGTCACACCTGTTCTATAACTGCTTGTTAAATTGGTAAGCCCAAAGATGAAGTAATAATGATTCCTTGTTTATAATACAGTTTTATTATTTTTAACAGGCTGATCGTATAGAGCACACATCTTGTAGATAGCATGGCTGGCTGACTAACCACTACTTGATGTTGTGTTTACCTACTCCTAGTAAAGATAATGAAGTTATCCCTTCTGGGGCTTTGTCAGCTCCATAGTCTTCTGTTTCCCTGATGAGGACTTGTAGGACGACCTCTTTACTGGCTGTTGGGGTGGGGAGATACAGGTTGTGAATTTTGTCTAGTTTTGTGGCACAGTTTTACCCAGTAGCCTTAGGCACCACAGCCTTTGCATGTATCATTGTATGCAGGACATCAAGTGGTGGAAACCACAATTTCCACATGGGTTTTGGTGACATTTCATCTCTGACACAGAGACATTGCCTTCAAGGTTGGGGAGACTAACTTGAAATGCAGCCACTGTTTCATATTGGCGTCCATCTTTCTTCTATTGTGTATTCAGATGGTTTATCCAACAGGTCTTTCTGGGAACTCTCAAATAGAGTGGATGCTATAACTAGTTCTATGACTCTGTCCCTGCATTCTGATTCTGTAAAATTACATTCCTTTGCTTTGGTTTTGCATCTGTTAACAAACTCATCAATGGATTCATTTTTATTATTCCTGAACCACATAAGCTCCATTCTATGAATTCTAAAATTCCCTTCTGCTTTCATTTGGTGTCAAATTATTCCCATATTTTTTCTGGATCTTTTTTCTCAAATTCTGTCAAACCAGATGCATTTATTCTCTTACCCTGGTAAGCCCTTCACTGCCTAAAGCAATCTAAATTTTTGTAGCTTTCTTTTCATAATCTAATATTTCACAGTCTGATGAATAATTCAAATTTTTGTGTAAGCAGCTTAAACTCACTGGCAATATCTGCATCACCCCTAATAATCTCAGGGTATTTTTGAGCAATGATTTTACCTTACATTTCATTTCCACAGAGATTAAAATGGTATACAATATGAAAAAATATGCTAAGAGTTAATGCAACTGCAAATATTAATCTTGATTTGTCATGAAAATATTTCAAAGAACTAAACAGAACACAAGTCTCTTGATTAGAGTCACTGTACATAGAATGTTCTCGGTTTGCAGTATCAGAGTTCTGTGGATAGTGTAGAATGAGTTCATTTTCAAGAAATGTTCTATAAAGCTCTGGTGGTAAATACTCACTTCAGTTGTCAATTAACAAGTGCAGGATAAATAGTCTTTTCTGCTGGTATGGCTCTGGTATGCCACTGATTGTAATAAGAAAAGTTAATCATTGTTCTTAATCACCATTATTAACCATTCTTTAGCTTGGGATGTGGTACTCCCCTTTAAATCAACATAGTTCTGGTGTTTATGTCGCCTATAGTCACTGTTCTGTTTATCAAGGAAACAGCTCCTAGACAATATTTTTTACACTCCACAAGGACAGTCTGTGAAGTTTGATATGCAGGCCCAGTGTGGGCTGTACATTGTGCTTTTTTAGGCACAGTGGGCTTGTTATGACTGACAAGTTTAGCATGTGGCTGTACTTGTACTGGTAAACTGATACACACTGGATGAGTGCTGAAAGTAGTGCACTCTGGTGTCTGGACAGCTCTTGTTTCACTTAATTGTTGAAACACTTAATTGTTGCTGTTTTCCCTGTACCCGTAAGCACTGTGTAAGCAACAGTTGTCCATTATGCAGACCTATATGCCCAAGTGGGATCTACTGCCCAGTTTTTCACTGTGAATAATAACTAGCATTTGTAATGAAACAAATATTAATGGGACATCCATTTGTTTAGAATCATGCATAGACCTGGTGCACCTACCCCAGCCATGTATTTTATAGTCAAGCTGGTGGGGGGGGGGGAGGGTCGCAGGAAGGAGGCTTCTTCCTCGGACCTAGCTGTTCACTATAGTTTGTTCCAGCACCCCTGTCCACCTGTTTTTTTTGTGATTATTTTTTTGTGAGTCAAAGAACACTAAAACTTTTCGTCATTAGGGCAGAAATTGGAAAATATATAATTCAATATTATTGAAATAATATCCTAAAATCTTTATAGCATTTTCCTGTAACTAATTTAAAACCATTTTTTGAGCAACTAGTTTATTCTTTAGCAACATATTGCCACTTATCTGTAAAATAGGCATATCTGGGAAAAGTGATGACATCATAATAGACACAATGCACTAAAGAGGCACCAACATTCATTGAACCAATGATCAAGAGCTGCCGACCTCTGTTTACGGTGAGACTTGTATTCTCTGCATGCACGGGCGGCACTTTTACGTCACATTACTTTATATCCCTATCCAAGCAGGATAAACAATAGCCACTTATTGAGATGCCATGAATCATGATATATATGAGACATGTCAACCAAGCTGTAAAGTAAATAATACTTATTTTGTGCTGAAGTATAAGGTACCAAAAATTATGCATTTGCCTCTTTATGTTATTTGTGCAAAATTTGTTTGGCAAGTTTTTCTTATGTAGAGATAATCACAAAAATCTGGTGGAGAGGGGTAGTGGAACGGACTATAGTGAACTTAGCCAAGCAGGTAGTAGCACTACCTTCAACCCCCCCCCCCCCCCAATCTCCCCCCTACCTTCCCTGGGATGATACATGTGGATTGTGTATCCCAACATGCAGAACCATAACAAGGAGTTAAACAGTTGTATGGGAGGTACTGAGACTGTGTGCTGAGAGGGTTTTGCTGGAAACTTTTGTATAAAGCACAACTGAATTGACAGTGTGTAAGAACAGGCATAATATTGCCCCTGATGAAGTCCTTTTAAACTCAAAGGTTTTGAAATACAAACAAGGGACCCATGGGTCACAGTGCTCAGCTGAAGTTTGAAATTTTTACCAAATGCAAAAATATGAAAATATTCTATTGTAATGTTTTTCATTTATATAAGCATATGAGAAGCTGAGAGGAAAGGGGCCCTCCTACTTGGTTATAGTAAAGTTCTAAATATATGATTGCAAACTAATACTCTGACAAGACTGTCATGAAGAAAAACAGTAACAGTTTTGAGATACTGTGATGCATAAGAAAAATTTACAGATGGATAGGCAAGTGGACAGAATGGACTTATACCTTTATTTCACTTTCAAGAGAATAATAGTAGTTTTTATCTGATTCATTTTTTTATTTACAAGTTTTATAAATTTGTAATAAAAAAACTGAAAATATAAGTTATAATATTATTAGAATTCTAAGTTGCAATCATTATATATCCAGAGTGTAGCTCATATTGGGTCATATTTTGCATACACATCCATTTTATTATTTTAGAATCACAAATGTTTAAACTGAATTTAAAAGAAAATAATGCCACAACATGGCATCTACAAGTTATTCCTTGAATCACTATTAACAAGTTTTGCACACTGGAGTTTTTAGTACATGCTTAATTTTATTCACTGAAATGAAATAAAAGATTCAGTAAATTTGATAAAATAAAAACATCTTTTCAAATAAAGTATACACACTGTTGGTTGAATGAGGAACAAACAATATCATTGTGCCTAATTACTATCTCAGCTATAATTTATTACTGGAATTAATATTCAATTTCACACCTGGGGAAGTTTTTACTCTTCTGAAGTAAGGACTTACTTATCTGATGAACATCCACACTTTCATAGCAATACACCACTTTGTGGACACAATTTAATCATTGTAACCCTGGTGGTACAATACAAAATCTAAAATGTAGCATAGCCAAGAATAAAATAAAATACAGAAAATTATAACATTCATCTAGTTAATGCACCATCTGGGGGGGGGGGGGGGGGGAGTGCAGGGCAGAGGGGGAAGCCTGCTAGTAGTGGCCAAGCTGAGCCAATGCAAGCTGCCTGGGGTCCGTTACATAATGCAAGGCTGTACTACCAGGTAGGCTAGATGTAAACAACACTTGACATGGTGTATGGAAACTTGAATAAAAGCTGCTCTTTTCAATCAATTCCTTTGAAATTTCAGATTTTAAAAGATTACATCCTTATGTATGTATGTTTTGAAAATTAAATCAACAGTGCTTACAGGGAAAAAACGTGCCATTGCCAAAGTTGGACAAAATTTAAGGTATTGATTTTTTATTTATGCTAATAACTTGAAGAATTTGCAAAATTCAGATCTAATTTTGGGGTAAACAATTGAATCTTGATTAAATGAAGTTATATTCCTGAAAAAATGTCTCCAGCTTAAGCAATTCTCATGTTAGGTGAGTAAATATATTTCCTGATTTTTTAAAAATTGCATTATATTTTTGTACATAACTTCAAAATAATACACAATACTGACCTAATTTTTGGTATATCCATAGAAAATGTATGGAAGTATATGAATACTTAACATGATGAAAAACAGATCAGTGGTTTTGATATTAGGCAGCCTTGAAGTGTAACAATGGCTTTTTTATGGAAAACAGAGGTTTTTCCTTAATATCTAGATGGAACGTAGTCCTAATGACCCAATTTTCGGTATGGTAGGAAATTTTTGGGACATCTAATGGTATACAAAGTTTTGGATTAGTAGGTCCAACGGTTTTAAAACGTGCCCTGTTCACGGCCGGACGGACGGACGACCATTGACAGGGCCACGACTATAGCTCAGATGACTTATAGTCAGCTGAGCTAAAAAGGAATGAGAGACAGACAAAGTACCCTCCCTTCCCCCCCCCCCCCCACATTTCCAAAATGTACGCCTCATAAGGCAAAAAAAAAAAAGGTATGGTTCTCAGACACTTTTTTTTCAGAAATCAGTGTGGGCGAGCAATTTTTTTTTTTACCTTTTTTTGTAATTGTGTAGTTTAGGGTTTTTTTTTATAAAAGGCCTATATTACCATATTTATTGCAAATTATAAGCAAAAGTAATATTCTATAATACAGAGGAGAAGTATAGTTTTAGAAAAACAAGGGTTATATAATGAACAGTGGTCACGGTTTGAGACATTGTAGCTTAAAAATTGACTTTACTGGCTCAAATTTGGATCTTCCGCCATGACTTTATGCATGACATTCATGACATTGCCAGGAAAAAAAGCTATATTGGAGCAATTTGTCATTATATATCAAATATATTGGTTATTAAACTATATATGCCTTATTCTTTAACAATATACATTTCCTCTTATTATAGAACAACACAAATTTGGGTATAATACATTAACAATTGGTAATATAGCATTATAGGCCTTGTAATTAAAACCCACTAAACTTCACAATTACCCCTTTCTTGTATGTTTTGATGTTGTATGTTGTATGTTTTTTTTTTTTTTTACCTTTTTTTGTAATTGTGTAGTTTAGGGGTTTTTTATAAAAGGCCTATATTACCATATTTATTGCAAATTATAAACAAAAGTAATATTCTATAATATAGAGGAGAAGTATAGTTTTAGAAAAACAAGGGTTATATAATGAACAGTGGTCACGGTTTGAGACATTGTAGCTTAAAAGTTGACTTTATTGGCTCAAATTTGGATCTTCCGCCATGACGTTATGCATGACATTCATGACATTGCCAGGAAAACAAGCTATATTGGAGCAATTTATGTCATTATATATCAAATATATTGGTTATTAAACTATATATGCCTTATTCTTTAATAATATACATTTCTTCTTATTATAGAACAACACAAATTTGGAATTAATACATTTACAATTGGTAATATAGCATTATAGGCCTTTTAATTAAAACCCACTAAACTACACAATTACCCCTTTCTTGTATGTTTTGATAAAAATGTCATATGATCAAAGAAATGCATGATAATAAGAGAAATATTTTGCTAAACAAAAGGTTAAATCACTACATTACAAAGGAAATATTATCGAAATTTTATTATTATTTTATCTTTTTGAAAGATAAAAATCAAAATCAAAATTTTTGATGGGGGGGGGGGGGGGGGGGGGGGATTGACCAGGGCGTTGCCTGAGAACCATACCGCAAAGGCTTTATTTTTTTCTGGCCTTACTGACATTAGAATCTTTCAAACGAACTGAGCCACCTTTTTATTAAATTACGCTTTGTTAGGCCTACAATTATATAAAGTATTAGAAATATAACCAAACCAATTAACTTCGATAAATCCACTGCCTACCATAGGGATAATTGCGCCGTCTTAGTACTCTTAGTCTAACTTCAAAGGTTCCACAAGCATGTACCAGTTGTTTCAGGCATTCCAAGGGCGATAATGTGTTATACACAGGTGCATGTTCTACGGAACCAGGGTCTCACCGCTAGATGGCGATAACAAAGCAAAGCAATTGTATATTTTTAAACCTGGGGGAATCCCTTTGCACTGGTGTGACCTCAAGACCCGGCGATACCCACGATGAATCTGTTTCAGGTTTCTGTTGCGTCGCCGCCCACCAAAGGGCTAACTGGGGTTATAGCAAGATACGATCTGTTTTACTCTTAGAAAGTAAATTGAATAAAAATATTTTCTATGGGTTTAACATACCAAGGATGTACACATAATGTAGCATGTCGAAAGGCCTGTATACCTTGTATACCTTGTATAAAGTATACCTTGGCGTTATAATAGGGATGTATTTTGTGTGATACAATCTGAGGCTTCCATTCCATTAAGTTTAACACGCAATATGCGTGTTGGCTGAAATGTGTACTTTACAGTTGCAGCCTGCATGGCCTTGGCGCTAATATTCCTCGGTGTATATATATATATATATATATATATATATATATATATATATATATATATATATATATATATATATATATATATTTATTTATATATATATATATATATATATATATATATATATATATATATATATAGATAGATAGATAGATAGATAGATAGATAGATAGATAGATAGATAGATATATAAAGGATACATTATGAGTCGGTGTCAATAAGAAAATATGATAATATAGTCAAATTAGGAATGTGGAGAAACATTATAAAGATTGCATCCATCTAACAATTTCTAGGCCTACATGTACATATAGAAAATACAAGTTTGAGCACTGACAGAATAAATTTTATACATTAAAACTTTGTAACTTTATATTGGTATATGTATTACAGAACCAAAAAAAAAATAATTCTATGAAAATAACCGATAAAAAATAATACAATATCAACAGTCTTGTAATTCATTTGTTGTACATTAAAAGGCCTAATAACTTGATATTATATGAAAATATTGTTCCTAAAGATTGCCAAATACAAAAAAATACAATTTAAGATGCCGAGAAAGGTTTGCAATATCAGTATACTCTTTATGACAGATACATTACAAAGTGGGTGTAACCTTAAACTGGAAAAAACAAGTGCCCTTAACATCATTTTAAGCATTTTCGGCTGTCTGTATATGTCTATATAATGTAAACAGTCGACTATATGTCTGCTGCATGCCTATTGACACTCCTTAAATTTCATATCAGTGAACACTTTATCAGCGAGGCAATTTATTAACATGGAAATAAACATATATCAGTATGTGATGATATATGGACAAAACGTGTTTAATTGAGCACAATTGATCAATAATATTCATTTGTATATAAATTCCATCTACTTGAACCAATGTAGCTCGGTGGGATTTCAGATGGATATAGTTATGCAATACGGATTTTTGTTCGACTGGTTATAGTTTTAACTGTTATATACATAAACATTCTTTAAGATCTATTATTTATGTATATATATATACTCACCTTCGATACACACGAACCCTTAATCCTGGAATAATATTATATAAGCTTAATTACATGCACGCATATAGAGCCACATATAATTACTTTATAAAGTGTACACGCATGCAGTCACAAGACTGCCAACACGCTGCTTGATTTACAGTAATTATAAATAGGCCTATAGTACGTGAATTTTTTTATAACTATAGTTCCGTTTATGGACTATCGGCTAACTCGAAACAGCCTTCATTCTCTAGTCGACAATCAAACAGAACATGCAGTCGGTAGGCCCTATCAGAGGAAATATACTTATGACAAGGCCAGACAAGAATAATATAAAGAAACATATTTGTTCGATCAACATGCATGGGTTATGCCATGGGTTATGAACAGCTATATAGGCCATGCCGTATAGAGATCACGTTAGGCCTATCTGTGTATAGTAAGACATTAATAAGGTATATATATATATATATTTACATACATACATATAAATTAAAACATATGTTAAAACAGTGGACCAGACACTCCACACATCGCGTGGGCTCTGTGCGTCGTCTGGGCCACAACACCTGACAATCAGGAGATGCCTTGACTGACTTGTCCCAAACAATGTAATGCATGTTCCCGCTGGCTGAAACATCGCTTGTTGCGATGGTTCAGGGACTCGATGTCTTTCATGCCATCCCAAACGTTTTATATAAATTCATGGCAATAAAAATAAAAACATCAAGTTATTACCTAATTTACGAGTAAACATCGCGAAGAGCATTCCTTTCATGTCGGCAATAAGAAACATGGCCATATAAATGAGATGCAATTTATCATTTTAAAGGCCTACGCTCTTTATTTCACTCATTATTTTTAAATTATGGATAAATGTACCTGTGGCCAAGATTTGTATATGTCAGCAGAGATCAGTTACTGTCATTCAAGAATTAAGTCTTCCCACCAATTGATATGATCCGATACACTTAAATATAAGCAAATATACTCGAAACTGGACCCTTCAATTTTTTTAATCGAAAATTCCGAACCACATTTGTAACTATTTGAATTATTAGAATCCAAAGGCCCATACAAAGCTGCATTCAAGATGGTTAAATTGTACAGCACACATTCATTGCAATATACTAAAGTATGACACATCTTACCTGTGATGATCGACCGAGGCAAAGTATACGGAGAGAGCGATGACCTTGTATATATATTACAGATAGCACTCAGATCACGTGGTCATAGTGACATCAGTGTTCGTATTGTACCCTTCGTTCTTGTAGATCGATCAATAATAACAAGTTGTTGTTCAAACAACGTATACAATACCGGTGCAAAGGTTACCCAGGCTATAAATGGTATGTTTTGTAGTAAGTAATATAAAATAAGCTCACCGTTCAAAAAAAGGGGCTCAAGAGAAAACCATGC
The DNA here is from genome assembly GCA_026874595.1 of Sipunculus nudus. Taxonomy (NCBI): domain Eukaryota; kingdom Metazoa; phylum Annelida; class Sipuncula; order Golfingiida; family Sipunculidae; genus Sipunculus; species Sipunculus nudus. The sequence continues at coordinate 43,474,267 of CM049306.1, read as the reverse complement.
ATCCATAGGAACCAGATTATACAAGAAAGCGCATACATCCACTAACTGACAGCGCATAATTAGTATTGCGGATCACTATTAGATTTTAATTGATAGTTTAATATATTTTCATTTCTTAAACCTCGAAAAGACCATCAAATGTTTTAATACCAAAAGGATACACAAGTTATATACAGGGAATGTGTGGCAGTTCCTGGCTGAAGTACGGATGTTTGTACAACGGTGGACTGGGCCCTTGGGTAGCTAGGAAGTTAAATTCCTTTTGACCCGATGGTATAAAGATATATACCACAATGGGCCTCTCTGTTTACTTTGTATACTGGTACATAAAACCCACCGAAATTTTAAAGTATAAATATTTGCTATATATAGCATTTTGCTCCGTGATAGATCATTTTCAGTCTGTGACGAACCAGAAACGGGCATTAGCGGAAAAATAAAGCCAGCTTTTCACATATATATACCTTATTAGCAGATTTCTGGCTAACTCTTCGTAATATGAATGAACTGTAAAGGTAATATCTCTTTAAAAAAGTTTCTTATAACGACCATGTGATGGTGGTGTCAGCTTTTTTCCCCAACAGGCTATTAGTAAGCATGGCACATAAATAATCCTAGGCAGTGAAAAAGAAAAAAAATGTAGCCGGAGGTAGTTGACTGCACATGTGCGGAGTTGAAAGGTGACCATATAGCAGCTGGTTGTGAAAAATATGGTCAAATGTCAGGCCCCCTAATAACAAGAAGGTATAAACAAAACGAACGGACTGTGTAACGAGGGATCTGCGCTTTTTGGCTAATTTTTATGAAAGGCCCAAGGGCTGTTTTTATTTAATAGACGTATATATCAAATAGACCCCTTTAATAAAGAAATATGGACGGACCTGATGTATATGTGTAGTTTTCGAGGCGTGCATACATATATATACGTGTATGATTAGGTCGTGCAAGTAGACCTCCATGGACGCTTAATTATTCATTTACAACGCACGCCACCCACGCAGTGTACCACCAAACGCAAGAGAACGAAAGCGCTCTTAAAATTTCCAGACCTGCCACTTATATAAAAAATCCCGCTATTTCAGCCAGATCAGAGCATATATTGTAACTATTCGCAAATTTCCAATATCATACAGCCGGGTATCGAGTCTTCTGTTGGTGATACTGAAGGAGGTTAAAATGTGTTATTGGTGTTTTACATACAGGGTGTATACTGATATACCCACGAAAAGGAATTTACAGACAGAATTTATCCTTCATTTCTTTTATAACCATCGTGTTTTTTTCAATGACAAATACCCTTAACAATGCCCCTATATCAACATTGTGTATTTTTATATAAAACTAATACATATTTTGTTTTTAGAAAACCACGTACAAATTACATTTGAACTAATATTATACAGCTAATTAATATATGGGGGCATTAAATAAAATAATTTGCCTCTCATCAGTTAGTATTTGTCCAAGTTAATATGGTGGCATGTAGAAGGTGCACATGGCTCCCTTCTTCCCCGTCCTCTGAGGAGCGGTGTACTTTGGATCTCAATCTTATAGTGTTTGTAACAGTAAATCAACTGATGGACAATAATAAAGACTTGTTGCATGTCAAACACTTCCAGGTATACACGTCAGAGTAACAATTATAAAAGAAACGAAGAGACTATTCACTTTTTTTCTCAACAGTTTACGCTTATACGTTTAAAAGGACTACCATAATGACTGAATATAACATAAAACTAGATATTTCTTGGCACCGCAGGTGCCATAGTATCCCCAGACAATGAATCCCCCCCCCCTTAAGAAAAGGGCCCCCATCTTCAGCAAAAATTAATATCAGACCACACTCATAGAAAAGGTCACTCTCATAGAAAAGGTCATGACCCCAATTAAGATATACATCATCCCATAACCCATGTCTATGTATATGCATAATATGAAAGAAATCTGTCCAATAGTTTTTGACTTATAATGCTCCCAGTCCTGTTAAGTGGCAATGATTGGGGTATTAAACGGCACGAAAACAAGTAAAGAATAACAGGTGGCGCCACCTGTTTCAGGTACATGACAAAACTATCCAAGATCTTCGGTCAAGTTGATTTTTGGACCAATCCATGCATCCCTTATTGAGATATTAATGATTTTGTGAGAGTTTTACCGTATATGGCAATATTCAAGGTCAAGGCCACTCTTATAGGAAAGGTCATGACCCCAATTTAAAAAATATCATCCCATAACCCATAACTATGTATATGCACAATATGAAAGAAATCTGTCCATTAATTTTTGACTTATAATGCTCACAGTACTGTTTAAGTGGCAATGATGGGGGTATTAAACGGCACGAAAGCAAGTAAAAATAACAGGTAGGGCCACCTGTTTCCGGTACATGACAATACTATCCAAGATCTTTGATCAAATTGATTTCTGGACCAATCCATGCATCCCGTATTGAGATATTAATAATTTTGTGAAATTTTCACCATATATGGCAATATTCAAGGTCAAGGCCACTCTAATAGGAAAGGTCATGACCTCAATTAATATATACATCATCCCATAATCCATGTCTATGTATATGCATAATATAAAAGAAATCTGTCCATTAGGTTTTGACTTATAATGCTCACAGTACTGTCAAGTGGCAATTTTGGGGGTATTAAAAGGCACGAAAACAAGTAAAGAATAATAGGTGGCGCCATCAGTTTCTGGAATATGACAACCCTATCCATGATCTTCGATCAACTTGATTTTGGGATCAATCCATGCAAGGTTTCTTGAGATATTCAAGAATTTGTCAGATTTTCCCGTAAATTTGACCTATTCAAGGTCAAGGACACTCTCCTAGTAAAGGTCATGACCTCATTTTGAATAGGCGTCGTCCTCTCACCCATATCTATACATATAAAAAGTTTGGTAAAGATCCGTGAAATATTTTTTGAGTTATCGCGCGAACAAGATTTATATGCAGCGGCGCGGCGGGACCGGTATGAAAACATAGTATCCCCCGACTTTGTCTTGGGATACAATAACGCTGGGATTAATACGTGTATAAGAAAAAAACGAGTGCTGAGATGGTGTCACCTATGTAGTTGTGCCCAACAAAGTCACGTGGCGCCATCTGCAATCCTTTATAAGCAGTTTGAACCTGGGTGTCTTTGTGATAATTTACAGCTCATACCTCAGGAGTGGTTCGATGTATTCAGCTGACATTTTGCATGTCCGTACATCTTGGTTCTCAATTCCGTACTCAAGACTGGTGGCGCCACCTACAATCATTTTCGCGTGGCGTAAATGCATGCATTTTCCATCTGTTCGTCTTAGTGATTGGTTCAATGTATTGGGCTGAAAGTGTGCATGTCCATAGATTTTAGATACCTCCACCTCGTACTCAAGACTGTTGGCGCCATCTGTTATCATTTTTGTGTGGCGTCAATCCGTACAGTTGCTTTTGGTGAAGATTGTCATATCTCAGGAGTAGTTCAATGTACTGGTCTGAACTCTTGCATGTCCATCCATCTTGGATACTTCCATCTCGTATTAAAGACTGGTGGCGCTATCTGCAATCATTTTCGATTGGCGTCCATCCGAACGTTTGCTTTGGATGGAAATTGCTCATATTTCTGGAGTGGTTCAATGTATTGGTCTGAAAATTGGCATTTCCATCCACCTTGGAGAGTAATCTTGTAGACCAGATTTGAGTAGAACACATTGATGCCCTTTCCTAAGGAGTGGTGGGCTGAAAAGGTGCATGTTCATAGATCTTGGATACCTCCATCTCGTATTTAAGACTGGTGGCGCCATCTGCAATTGTTTTCGTGTGGTGTCCATCTTTCCGTTAGCTTTGGGTAAAAAATCGCTCAAATCTCAGGAGTGGATGGATGTTTCAGCCTGAAATTGTGCATGTTTTTTTCCGTCTTGGATTGCTTGGTTGTAGACCAGACAGGTGGTGCCACCTGCTGTTCCGTTTTTATAGAACACAGTTATGCACTTTTTCTCAGTAGTGGTTTAGTGTCTCGACCTGAAATTTTGCATGGTGTTATCCATCCGCTTTTGGTGACAATTGCACATATATGAGGAGTTTAATTGGCATCACTGATGCCACAAATTTGGAGTCATTTCATGTCGGGAACATCCAATGCTTTACTTTAATCATGCCTCTGTGATTTGGCGGATACACGGAGTCGCTTGTCGACTACCCGTATTCTAGTTTGGTAAATGATTTTATACGAAGTGAAGAGACAATATTGTATGGTAGACCAATCATACAATGATTATATGACCATATATACACATGTCCAGAATTTTATCCCGGTTTGCTGTAGGTAGTATAGTGGCTTCAAAACCACTCGTGTATGGTCACTATACAAGGCTGGCACAGCGAATAAAAAAAATCTGAACAGGTTAATCAGCGTGATTTACGCTTGTTTCTTAAGAAAATTGACTTTGGTGATTATTTACCAGCAGATGTTGTGAAAATATTCTGACAACCTTGATTAGACTGAACAGAATCATGTAAAGAGGAAAGATCACATTTAGTGTATGTCTGCGCATAAAATTGAAGCACTGACACAACGTATATTAATGATATTTTATTGCCTAAAGTAATGCTTACATTTCAACTTACCCATATTTCATTATGATAACTAACTTGAATATCTTAAATATCTCGCGTAAAGTCTGCTGAAAATCATACAATACATCAGTTTTGGTAACATGATTTATCTCTTTTCCTTAGTTAATCTCTGGAGGGATTTCTTTAAAACTTTAATGTATAAAAATATGGATTATATATATATATATGTATGTGTGGTGTGCCGATTATTCGATTAAATCGATGATTGGTCTTTTTATGTTAAAATCGGTTAAATCGATTGCATTTATGCATAATCGATTAAAAACGGTCAAGTAAAGAATCTTATTATGTCAGAGATATACGAACACAGAGTAACGAACAGCATCAAAACGGAAACTTGCCCAGCCAACAATCGTCCGAAGGAAAGTCGAGCTTGGAAATGGGTGTATTGATGGTTTCATTATGAATACGGATATGCATGTCACATTTCGGCTTGGGTTAATATTTTAATGTTGTACAGAGTAGCACATGGAGAAAAAACGTTATCACATACACACATACATGAGACACAGTATAAAATGCAATGAAACCTCCACTTGTTAACACATGAGTATGTTATATCTGGTAAAACGTATAGAGGTTTATTGTCCACACAAACATGCTATAGATGCAGTGTAAAATGCAGCGAAACGTTCACATATAGGGCCTACACACGTACATATTAAACGGAGAAAAACGTAGAGGCAAAACATTCAAACTTGTATACTAAACAGAGTAAAATGCTACAGAAAACGTTTTCAGATACATGTTATATAGTGATAATGTTACAAACATGTATTATACCGAGTAAGATAGAAGAGAAATTCTTTACACTCACGTTGATAAGCGAAATACGTGGAGGAAATGCTCACACACACTTTACGAAGTAATAATGTAGAACTGAAACGTTCAAACAGCTATACCATTTAGATGCAGAAACGTTAAAACACAGGTGTACCCTAACATGTACAAGCATGAAAACTGCAAAGATACATGTTCAGGTAACGTTTTATTTTATCCATTACAATATAACTTCATGTTACTTCATGTTACATACCCTTGTAACAAGGCCAGATGCAAATCATGTGCCCTAATAACCACAGGAGAAAACCTTAAGATCAATAACTACAGTCACAACGTACAGGGACAGTTTAATTGCGAATCTAGGGGATTGGTGTACTGCATACAATGCAAGATCTGCCCTACAACAACATACATAGGAGAGACAGGCCAGACCCTGAGACAACGCATAAATGGCCACAGACAAACTATAAACTCTAAGAACAACCATGTACCAATCGGAAACCATTTTCAAAAGATGGACACACAGCCTCCGACATGAAAATATATGTCTTAAAGGGACACCTCCAAGACACCCACTTTAGAAGAATTTGGGAGCTGAAATTTATTGAAAAATTCAACTGCATTCAGGAAGGACTAAACAGGGACAATGGGTTCCTCACCCATTATAATAATTAGGCTACTAGATTCAAAATGCTTGTACAAATTTTACGTTTCTTAATGTTAACACTTGCACATTCTGTAATATAAGCACAGTGTACACTGATTGACCCGTACAAGATTAGGAAGTTCTGCTCAGACACCAAGAAGTAATCCTCTGATCCCAACGACACATGGACTACAAGAACAATAGGCATTACAAGACCATAGAGAACAAATCCTGTAAGCCAGTAACACCCTACAGGAAACAACTACCAGGCTTCATTTACACCTGAAGAAGGGGGCTGTACCCCCGAAAGCTTGTCTCTAGAGTAACAACACAAGCTAGTCTACATTAAGGTATCATATATCTACTTCAATTACTCATGTATACAGACTAGCACGGCAATTCAAACCTTATATTACTTTTATATGTTTAGTGAATGTATAATGTATGATGAGACCAATATTGCATTTTAAGCAAATGCTTTTCCTGTGGTACATGCTAAACCGTTTCTCATGAGAGACTACAATTAATAAAACATTACCGTTATTACATAAAAATGAAAATACACAGTATATTCATGGAATATTTGTAGCGATTTGTAGTGATATCCGAAAAGATATTACCCTGTTATCCAAAATATCAATACCCAGAACTTTGTTTGGTATATCATTGACAGGAAACGATATTACTAGCATACACATTGAAAATAATAAATTTGAAAAAAAAAAATCTCGGCAACATAACCTCTTTCAGTGAAACTTTCAGTCATTTTAATTTCCATATAAATCACGAGGTTCTATTCTTAAATTACTTATATACTGGTTTCGTTTCTTCCAAAAGCCAAGTGAGTACATCATGTTTGTTTTGCTCCTTCATGACTGGTTCCAGAACCTCTCGGCAACGGGTATGGTACCAGTTGAGCCAGTCAACCTATAGATGCACAATCAGTTAGTAAACACACGCACACAGATACATATATTACTATATATAATAAATACATATACTTTATATATATGTATGTTCGATAAATGTGGTCTTTATCGCGGTTACTATGACGACGTGCCTCATTGAGCTGTACATTGGCACGATTGAGAAGATAGTTTATGGAAACGGCAATATGAATCTTGAATAAATTACTACATACGGTCACATTTATTGCTTAGCTTTTTACCTGCATTAAAACATATAAATTGCTTGTAAACAACATTTATTTTTACAATGAGAGACCTTTTACCGACCTCTTCTTGATCGAGTAAATCAAAGTCAATCATTTTCGTCTGTATTGGAATCCAGGACAGGATCTCAAACTCCAAGAACCCCATGTCTTTGAAATTATACTAAAATACATATATAAATAGCCAAACATCGATGTTAAAGTGACAGAAGTACCAAAATGCAAACAACTATGATTGGTTTTCGTCGTATGGAAGCTATTAGCACTGCAGCTGATGCATAATAATTATTTTTCCTATTATATTTTTTTCTCACGGAGCCGCTTGGCGGTTTGGTTGTGCTATACTGAACTGATCAGCGTTAGACAGAGATCTACCGTTAGACACCCAAGATATTATCTTTTAAAGTGAAACATACGGAATTTAGGTGTCTGAACGGCAGAGCTATATTAACCATTGATCTACAGGTCATTTATATTAGATAAACAATTTATCTTGTTCATTGTTAGATTACAAACTATGAAATGTTATAAACAAGCGCTGTGAAAAGATTATGTCTCCCTCACCTTGGTATCCGCTTTCCTTATCATCATCATACACTCAATCCGCACACCAAACTTTCCCTCCAAGTACAACCCGGGCTCTTCATATATAAAATAGACAATAATCATACAATAGTGTAATTAACAGATGCATATCTGAATTGATAATTCACTTCTTTCCATTCAAGCCTCGGGTCTACAATTCAGACTTTATTATACGAAAATATGACATGACATGAAAGTGTAACAATAGCTCTTTTGCAAAAGGATGCACCTTGCGGGTAATGGTCGTCTGCTGTGTCCGGGCTTCAACCATCACACAGCAGTCGCATTCCATCTCTGGTAATCCATTTCATTTTGTTACACTCGCAAAAACCTGACTAAATCAGCTGCGTGTCCACTTATGCGGTACGGATACGGATACGGATGCGGATGCGGACGCGTTTTAAATCGCGCATATGGAATAGAGAAGGAGGTGTCCACTTATGCGGTTCGGAGTGCGTGTGACATGCGGAAACGGATACGTTTATTGAAAACCGGACCATGTAGCCGCGGGTACGGAAAGGCATGCGGAAAGTGCCATTTCGTAGAGGTGAAAGAGGCTGAAAAACGCACTGAAAAACGTATCTAATGGACACACACGCACAAAATGTCCGCAAACGTATCCAAACCGCACACCCACCGCATCCGTACAAGTGGACACGAGGCTTAACACCTGGGAATGCCCCGCTCTGATTATTTTTAATTGTTAGTTATCGCCCAGACATCGCCCACACAGCTGTGTTGGAAGGGCCCAATATATATGGCTCCCCCTAGTGGTGGTCTTCAACAGTAGCTCTGCGTGACAGCAGGGTAATGAAATGGATTACCAGGAATGGAATGCGACCGCTGCTGCAGGAGTGTAGGGTCTGACCCAATGAGCCAGCATCGTGGATTTTCTCAAGTGAAAGTCAAATGCAAACCAGGAAACCCAGCAGGAACCTCACCATTAAAGAAAATGTGTGCATTTTACTACTAATCTTCTGAGATAGAGCAGAATATATATATCTTTCTTGTTGATACAACGGGCCCAAACTGTGCAATTTCTTAATATGCCTGATTTTCTTTATCTGTACAAACGATTACATCCCATTAATTAAGGAAGTTTCCTCTACATTTAAATTACACATGTGTGGGTGTATATATATGTCTTTAGTATATGTAAAAAAAACTGACAAACCATTGCTAAGGGTCATGCCCTCTTCTAAAGGAACCTCGTGCGGATCCGTGTGAGAGCCGATGTTGTATGGGCCTACAAGAGAACAGAATGTCAGTATTTCAGAATTTCTCTTGGTTTGATCACACATGATCGAAACATAACTGACAGTTTCAGGAATTGCGCTGGTACTTTTACGTATACACTAACAGGACTGGTTTGGGACTATTACCTTCTACAACATGGAGGAAGCAGCCAACACCATGACTTGTAAGATGCGGATAGTCCAGGCCCGCCCGCCATAATTGTTCCTTCGCTATGCTGTCCAGACGATGGCCTGAAACATTGTTCAAGTAGGCAAACCGCTACTACACTAAAATTACATTTACAGCGTTCTGATGGCCTGCATAGGTGGCATTGTCTATTGAATGAACATAATTGTAACCATATGATCAGAATGATATTGTAGTTTACTGATTGTGTCAACAAGGCGGGACGATACAATATATTATAATTAAGTCTTCTGGTTTTAGCGTTTTCTGTACAAAATGCCTGTAAATAACATGTGCATATAAGACATTTTGTGTTTCTCAGAATTTCTTGACACATATTCGTATTGGGTCACTTGTCCGGATCGAACCAGGACCCGAAAGCCCCGGGTTCCAACGCTTTGCCCGCAAGGCAACGTGCTATTATACTGCACCGCGAGGCTGGAAATATATACGGTATGAATGGTTCGAGACTGATTCAGGTAGAAAAATACAAATCGAAAATTAGTGCCTAGCATGGTGAATTAAAATAATTTTTGTTCAAAGCAGTTTGTTCCAAGATTTTCTAACCAGTCGTATAAAGCGTATACTTGACGCGCGGAATGCGGAAGGTGTTTATAATAATATCGCGTAGAGCATTTACTTAACGGGCGGCACACTGCGATATATGGTACTGGGGATTTCAAACCCCGCTAGATAACGCTGTATTCGTAGGTCTAATGCATGGCAATTGTTTAGTGGTCGCTATACCGCGTGGTATGCGGATCAGTTCTACACGGAGAATCCCATTTTACCGCATCTCATACCATATTCCGCACGCCATGCAGGTTAACCCAGCTTAAAGGTGGACAAAACATGGCTTACCTGTAACACCATTTGGAAAAACAGCCTGGCATAGGTGTATGTGACCTTGTAAAACACGCGTAAAACACTCCTTTGGAAGAAAAGAAAGTCTTCAGTGACAATGTTTATGGTAAACGTATACTGAGGATGATGTTAAATGAAGATTATATAATAAAACAAAAGGAGAAAGATGCATATATACCGGATAATTTAACAAATATTCAAAATAAATATGCCAATGGAGGGCTAATAAGAATCTTTATGGGTTTCGTGTATACTGAAAACAGGTTTATAAAAGCTTTTTATTTTGGCAATATTCTCGGTTTAATATATGTGTTTATTGCAACCCTATTCCATAAAAGAAAAAAAAATTAGACACACGGGCAGTGACAAACTTTATGAACAAGCAAATACTAAGTTTTTACATTAAAAATTAATAAATTGACCGATCTGGTCCTACAAAGATAGTGAAGATCATGATAATTTATATTTACCTTAACAAAAGGATCGGGCGTCCCGAAGTGAACCGTTCGCGTGACGTCAGTGGTTCCATCTCTGGGGAAATCAGTTTAAATTTGGAACTTATTCTGGACAAAATAACTTTAATGACGTTCTCCTATAGAATAATGACACAACCGAAGTTGATAAGACTCAACTAATAAAGTGCCCATTCAGCTACCTTTTGAAAAAAAAAAAGAATTTATGCGATTTCTGGCTTCCTTCATATATATATTAATGATCTAAGGGTGATTATGATTATGAAAAGTTTTTTTATAAGGCCTCCGTGAAGGATGTATGAACTTGTTTATCAACAACATGTTTGCAATCACAGCAAAGTTGACAAACGGGAAAAACATGTAACCTAAGGTGGTAGGTTGCATATAAGCGGAGGTAGAAAAATCACTTGTTGCAAAACGCCATTTGGCTTATCTGACTTGCCGCCAGAGACCCTTGTTGAATTTGTTTTGATTATATTGGCGGGCCCCCACATATTATAAACACGTTAATAAAAACAAAACAAGCAGCCTGTGTGCGGTGAATATTGATATCCACAATTTCAGGTCTATTTTTATGAAAGCTCCAAGGGTTTACCTTTAGTTTATAGGGGTCAGATAGGTGATTGGGCCCCTTTAAAATGTAAGCTTAACATCGTAAAGTGTTATATTCGGACATCTTATTATCATCGTATGTGTATGTTGTCTTAAGTATACTCACTTGAAATGACCCCCTGCGTCACACAGATAAACTTCTTCTTTATTCAACTCTTTTTCTGTTACATCAGTCGCGCTGCAACCGGCAATATATATTTTAAATCTTTGAGGGAATGATTGTCACTTAACTTTACACAAATATTCATTGAACTTTGTATCCGTTTGTGAGTCTGATAGCCTGTGTTTTATTTAAGAACAAGTAACAACTATATAGTCATTATATCATTTTAAGTCATTGCAAAAGAAAACACCAAGAATGACCATGGGAAATCAGCGGCAGCAAAAGACCAAACCCCATTAGAAGTATATGTGTGTAATATATCAAAATATTACTGCATTCACGGGATCCATCTGTTTATTTATTTATAGCAACATCTTCCAATGTAGCCTTTATCAGAATGAAATTCTGTTTAAATAAGGGCCCTGTAATACATACAAAAAATATAATAAAATACAATGTCCTATAGATCAGTTAAATTATAATGATACCGTACAATCAGATTAAGCGAAAATGAAGTGATATAAGCACAGCTAAAGCAGAGGTAAATATATATATTAAAGATACGTAGTACGAGTTGCAGGAGAGATATATATAAAACGAAATTTGACAAGACCATAGATGAAGTACCACAGTGTACAAAAAGGAAAAACTATAGTGTAAATGAGTAGGTAAATAGTCCAGCTAAAAATGCGCATGAATACGGGTAATGGAAAAATGAGATGACGCTCATGCAGATATTAGCATTTTTAACTAAGTATACACAAATATATATATATATATATATATATATATATATATATATATATATATATATATTACACTGGTATAATATGCAAGAAAATATGAGCGTCTGGCCTTTAGAGTGTTGGCATTTGTTAGCTTTACCGGAAGGCTGTTTCATAGAACACTACCTGCATAAAATTATGATTTCTGTGCGCGGTTTCGGAAGATTAACATGGGAGTTTACTGATCCATGCCGGCCTATCGACTTTAAAAAATTAGCTTTATGCATATATACAATATGTGCCCATTGTTTGCATGCTTCTACTTTTCTGGACTCTGGATTCTCAACTAAGTAGTTGACAGCAACGCCAAGAAGAAGAAGAAGAAGACAAAAAACAGGAGAAAAGGAAAAAAACAACATTTATATTGTGCTATACCCCTATTTCAATTGATTTTTCTTTCAAGACTAATACTGATTATACTTGTGTTATTCAATTTTAGCGCGGTAAAAAAGTGATGTTAGTTTAAAAACAAATACAGGTATGTTGATGTTATCTTGGGACTCACCAGTAGAGAACCATTGCGGCGTTAGCACCAACAGCCGTCACCGTCTCAAAGCTCGGCTCCACGTAATCAGCCTGCTGACTGTAGAATGACAAAATACTGCACTGTAGCCAACTAAAATACTACGGACTGCATACTTACGAAAAGTTAATTAGCTTGTATATATGGACTGTTGATTCAATATGACAATGTATGGTTATAATGTTATGCATGCTTGCTATTATTTGCAGACACTAGAATTGATTATAATAATTCTTTTATAAAGTCGAGTATACAAAAATACTCAAATATTTATGCATTTCTTTGCCCCAACCCAACCCAACAATTACGTCTTCAGCGGTATGATGCACATTTTTATATTTCCCCTGCTTGAATAACTTCACGAAAGTTTATATAATACCAATGGCTCCATGCATGCATGGTTTATACAGATACAATGTGCACGCTAACTTAGATATAGTTAGAAATTAACAGGCGTTAATATTAACATTTTTAATCGAACCTTCTGAATTCCACTAGTTTCCTTCCAGCGGACCTCTCTGTGATCTTTTGCTTTCCTACCTGGAGAAATATTTAATATGCACGATTTCTGTAATAATGTGAAAGTTTACCTTTTCCTTAAACTGTTAACTTTGACTTCAATCATGATCCAAACTTAAATTAAACTAAAAACGTCTCACACAAAAATGAGCAAGACATTCTTTTTTAATATTAATTGACCCCTTAATTCCTTGTGATTTAATTATATTACTCTACCAGTTTCCTTTGTGTGACAATAATGTGTTTACCGACACGAGGAGAATTCTATAACATTCGCTCTTCAGTATTATGCCTATTTTTAATTCCAATAGTTTATATTTGAACGTTACACAGGAAATAGTTTATACTGCCTTAAATTCTGTCAGCAAAAATACCCAGAGTTATGTAGAATATATATATATATATATATATATATATATATATATATATATATATATATATATATATATACATATATAAAAGACGTCGATTCTAGCTTAATCAAACTTCTTCATCAATATTAATACACGACTATATACATATACGTATTGACAAGGAATTGAAAACTTTTGTTCACGGCCAAGATAGAATATTAAGAAATGCGTGTGACATGGGATTAAACTTTTGTTCACTGCTATGAATCCCCTCAAAATTAAATTTGGCAAAGATGATGTGTTCAAAAAAAGGTTAATACCACAGGACGGTAATATAATACATTTCGGTCCATGCAATGAGTCTTGAATTGTCTACAATTCCATGTTTTTACCCCGAATTTATTAAATTTAAAACGATGGCTTTAAGCCTTTTATTGCTAAATTTATTTTTAGATGTAAGACAAATCCAGCATTCTTAATTACTACGTGATAAGTGTTGTCTCTTTACCACATTTTCAACCTTCACTAGAGACAGTTGCTGTGTGTGAATGGACATCCCTGGAACTGAAAGTAATTATCCAGTACCTGACCTCAGGACATTTTACAAACGATGGAATTCTTAGTCAGGATCTATCTCAAGTGATCTTTTGTAACTGATAGAACACGTCTTACCTCCTTTTCCAGCCAGTGCAGGAATTCACAGAAAGCGACGGAGTCTCTGAGCTAAAAGGTTCAAAGCATATACGTTCATTGATGTATATATCCTGAAATATACAATTTATAGCCACATAAACACAAGAAATTTCTTATCCTCATATGCGGCTTATCATAGTTCTTTCAGCGGAAAATCTCAGTAAAAAAGCGCAAGAATATAAGTTGGACACATTTTCGGCCACGACCATGCATGCGCCTTTCGCGTGCTTGAACGATAGCACAACTGGTACCAGACGTAGACGTTCCGATAGGAACTTCGCCTTAAAAGACTCGACTAAACTCGAGCGTGGGTCAAATAAATAAAAAAAATGATCTTATTTAACATATATCCCCGTCTAAAAGTCTTAAGTTTTAGACGGGGATTCCATGTTAAATATGAGCACTATGGATTTACTTGACCCGCGCTCTCAGAGTTAGTTGTCAGCGGCAAGTGCAGCTAGGTATATTTCACTGAGAGACCATGTGATTTAATTGTATTTTACCTTATGTACTAGAGTTTTCTCAATATTGATATAATTTTAAACGTTTCTACTAAGTTTCTATATCAAAAGACATATTAGCTCCAGTGTATAAAGGAGAAATACACCATTATATGCAAATATATCTAATTATTATTTTTGCCAGTGTAGCCATTCATTGGAGTGGACAGCGCTGCCAACTGAAAATCACAGACCGTCATCTTGACATCCAAACGGTCATGTGTAAGAGAATGAAAGTATTTGTATGAAGAAAAAAAAATAATAAACGTTTTTATTACAAGCATTGTGTCTTACGTTAGCGTTCCTCATGCCCTTCTTCTCTGTCTCGTTCTTAATGATCTTCATGGTTGTAATCGGTGAGTGGCTGGATATCCGTCTTACCTGAAATATTGCTTTGTATAACATATCTATAGATATGTCATTTACGGGACATCACCAGAAACCGGCTTGCATTATGTTGATTACATACACAATAATTATAACCATGCAGTTACAATTAAATTTTCTCAACAGCAATGTCAGAATAGAATCTTAAGGATTCTTTGAGGAAAATTTGTATTTTTCTTTGAAATAATAAAAATAAAAATAAACTTCCATGAATTGTCCATCCTATAAGAATTTTTGGAAGTTTACTTAAAAAGGACACTTAAAGGACACGAATTATATATTTTTAATATACCAATACATAGATTGTTAACAAGAATTCTGCCACTACGTCAGTTGAGAATGTTACCTTTTATTAAGTTTAAGCATGTTAAGATTATTAACACATTCCAGTTTCAAAAAATGAATATTTATGGATTTTTTCCCACCTCTGGAACCAAGGAGGTAAAAGCATAACTAGACAAGTCACTCATCTGAAAATAAGTATACATTGCACATATCAAATATACGCAGCATGTCCCAAATGTTTCATTCCTTAATATTATGAGTAAAACTGGGGATAAGTCTTATATTGTTAACATAAAACGTACATAAGACCCATTCATTTGTACTGCATTATAACTTGAATACCAAGGAAGATATATGAATTTATTTAAAAAAAACAGAATATAAAGAATTGGATAGCTAAATATAACTATATACGCATATATAATAATATTATATTACCAGAAATGTATTTCTGATCATTGTTTGACCGTCCATTCCTTCGTTTTATGTACATCTCAAAATTGGTGATAAACGTATGGCAGTGCTGATGATAATAATAACTATAAGGTACCGGTATTAAAATTAAGCAAACTTTCTAATTTACGATAAATATAAGAGCTTCAATACGCTATTTTGATATTATATTATTGACAACACAAATTATCAATATTCTAAACCGTTAATATTGTAATAGCTACATTTAAATTTATATTGTGTTATTCTTGATAATTTTTATACCCATATCTTCCCACTACTGTTCGCGATGAAATCCTTTAAATATTCATTAAAACTCTCATAGGGACGTGTGGTGATCTTTGTTTGACTTTCTTTATTTCCCTCCAACTGAAGGTGCTCTCTAACATCCGGAGTCAGCTTCCGGTCATCTACAAATAATCTGACCAAAAGAACCGCCACATTTAAACAGGAACGTCACGTGATATTTATTTTTAGTCATATATATACACATGCAGGGTTGTGCCTATGTATATATATATATATATTTATTGTTGTTACTAATTTTATGGCAACTTTTATGTAGCGACGCCATTGCTGTGGTCAATTGACAAGGACTTGTAAGAAGAAAATGTAATAAAATATTTAATTAAGATCTGGTGAAAAATATACAGGGGTCATCTGATTTTTGAATATCATGTCTTGTGGACACACAAGGAAACGTATTTGAAGAATGAGTAATAGGGAAGAAATTAACAATTTATTAACAATAATATAGTGTACCTTTAGGCATACTTACATTAAAGAGTCCTCAGTGACAATGATATAGCAGAAACCACAGGGCACGTACAAGATGTCGTTACCCCTTATGTTTAGTAACCCTGTAAAAGTCGTAAGTATATACATATACACAAAGTCACCAAAACGAGTTTATAGTATATATTTTTGCATGTACTAAAGTATGTTTTAGGCTATATAAAAGGCGTATGTTAAAGTACATGTATATATTTATGATGATTTTTTAATTTGTAGCTTTTGAGACGCTTTTAAGGGTATATACCGAAAAAACATGTGCATTTTCCACACTGTATCCAATAACTTCCAGTGACTGTTTTCTATTATTCCATATACTGCAGACGATCAACACTAGAACAGCTTATAGAATAGTTTTGGTTTAAAAAAAAATAATTGGTTTTTGCTTACGACGGCATATTGTAACAGTGCCACGTGTTTACTTACAAGCACACTCATCAAGGATAGTCACCACCAAGGCCATTGCTCCTTTTGTTTTCATTTGACCTCTGACCTCCTGGACCTTTTCCTGCCACGGGTTGCCTGGGATATTGGAATATCAATGGATGTTAGCATTTGGGAAGTCAAAGTGGGAGAGAACATGTGAAAGTTATTTATATATATGATTTGTGAAACCAATATAAAACAATACCTTACCGTAATTGACTGAATATGAGACACCCGCCTAGCACTTTGCATATACAACGGTTTACTAACTTATTATTATTTCCTCCATATTTATTACAGTTGGGAAGTGTTTATTATTGATGTGTAAACTACAGCTTTAGTATCTTGCTATATTACTATAGAAATAATAATAATAATAATAATAATAATAATAATAATAATAATAATAACAATAATAGTAATAATAATAATAATTAATAATAATAATAATAACTGTAACTGTGTAGTTTACAGCAGACATGTCTGTTGTTCTTTCAAAGACATAGATGCATTTTATAAAAGTTTGCTGACCACCTGGAATTCAAATGACAATGCACACATCATGACGTCATCGGGCACATGCACTAGAATAAAACGGATTAATAAAGGTCCGCTAAAACAAGTACCGGTATTTCGAATCACCTGCAAAGTTTAGAGGAAGAGCATACAAAGGCTCGCACGGCTGAGGTGGACGGGACTTCCAGGCGGAGTTCAGGAGGTTCTCCTCTAAAGCGACCAGTGTGACGTCGTCCCGCGACAATCGGTCTTTCATCATCCCCCAGTGCCCTAAAAACAAACGCAATGTTTCGGTGTGTGATATCATATTTGAAAATTATACTCTTCTGAAGTACATGGTAAAATGTTATGGATTCCTTTCTTGTTGAATACTTACAACATTCTGTGGTATCATGGTTGATTCCGTAGTTACTTGCTTAATATATTGGAAATTGTAATGACAGATGTACGCCTTTCTTATTGGCACTATTACACACACACACACACACACACACACACACATATATATATATTTTCAAGCATATCCTATGGTTCATTCGAAAAATAAATGTGATCCAGCTGTTCTTACTGTGGTCGAAATAACTCGGGTCAGCCCCAACACGGCTTCCTGGTAAAAGCTCCTGAATAAAACAACAAAAATAACTTTTATAAATAAGTCCATGTGGGTCATTTTCTTTAATGTATGGTCTTTTTATTCGAAAGAGTTGTTGAAAAATACTAAATTAAAAATTACCGAATTCTTTGCCGTAGAAATATAATTATTTGATCGTCAAACCTTAGAATGATCAAAACTCCCCATGATTGCCAAACGTGCATAATAAATGCAAAATATACTTTCATTTTAAGCTTCAACAATTAAAGGAAATATCCAATATTCAGTTATTTTTGTTTCTCTGATGAAAGTGAACGAAACAAATAATCTCTAAGTACAATACTCACACAAACAGCAAACACATTCAACAAAGCTATAGCATGACAGTGCATGAAGGTTATAATTAAAATAAGAAAACAAGGATAGTACCTTTGTCAGCCATTCTTCAATTTTGGGTGTCCCTGGGACTCCTAAAATTGAGGCAAAGTAGTCAAATTGATTAAACTGGCACAACATTTATTATGGTGTTGTCATTTTCAATTATCTCAGATATACTCTCAAATGTTGTTCTCCGCCAAGGCTCAGACACCCGAAGCAAAGGAAATTCTCAGGGTAAAGCTTTTATTTGCTATTTATTCTGAGAAGAAAAAGATTAGTAATTTGTTTGGGTGAAGTTTAGTGCACCGGAGTCCAAGAATCCATAAATACGCTGCAAGATCATCTACACCTGTGGTGCTACTCAACTGTGCGTGTAAGGTCCAGACAGAGATTGCAAGGGACCAGTAGACATGTTCATCTTTGTTAACCATATAGAGTGGAACCTCTCCTACTGGGCACCTCCATAAACGGGACACCTCTACATTGTGGGCAATTTTTGACATTCCCTTATTATTTATGTTGCGGTTATTACGTCCATATATTAGGCATCTCTACCATGTGGACAGTTTGACCAAGTCCCAATGGTGGCAACATTGAATGTACATCAACACTGTCATTCTGAAACCATCCAACAGATGTTTATTATAAATATCATATACATGCAGCAGTAAAAAGAATATTATAACACATTTCATGTGTGCTGGATGTTTCCCGGCCTATCTGTGCCGCGTTTGTCAATGAAACACTATATTTTTAACCTAATGAAAACCATAACAGGCATGAATTATGTCAATCAAATTAATTCTAAATTACCCGAGCATTTTTCAGAAAGTATTTGATCAGATAACTGATCCTTAAATTGGGAAAAGGATCATTAGATAATACATGAATGGAATATAAAGTCTCCTCCTTTTCTAACTGATGTACGGCTAACGGAGGTTCTACTGTATATGTAATACATTGCCACATACTGACCCTCCTTCATAAGGATCCAGTGATCGTCTAGTTCCCGCTCTGCCTGCAGGTAGAAGTACCCGTCTGTCCATAAAGCGGCCTTCTGTACTGTAATCACCGCTGTACCTGTCACGGGCATTATAAATATGATATAATATAATATAACATGATATGATATGATATGATATGATATGATATGACATGATATAGTATAATATAATATAATATAATATAATATAATATATACTCTTTCTGAACAAACAATTTCCAAATGGGCATAAAGGGAAGAAAAAATTTTCTTATAAACAAAAAAAAAACTTATCTTTATTCAACACATAGATTTCACGACCGTTACCAGAAGTGAAAACCATAAATTAATTAATTTCAGATTCTGTACATATACTTCGCCTGTTCGAAGTCGAGCCAA
The DNA here is from genome assembly GCA_026874595.1 of Sipunculus nudus. Classification (NCBI taxonomy): domain Eukaryota; kingdom Metazoa; phylum Annelida; class Sipuncula; order Golfingiida; family Sipunculidae; genus Sipunculus; species Sipunculus nudus. The sequence goes on along the minus strand of CM049306.1, from coordinate 43,454,392 downwards.
CGCCTCCTGTACACTGACACAGCTGCTTCACAAGTGTGCGTCTGGGCAGGGGCGTAGCCAGAGGGGGGCCGCAGTGGGCCGTACAGCACCCCCCCCCCCCCCCCCCCGTCCTCAAAGAATTTCATTCTGTCTAATAATGATTACGCTCTTTACACAGCGCTTTACCCATAGGCCTACTACCTTTATCGTAAACGCTGTTTGTTTTGAACTCGTATCCAGAATTGCTACACCAGAGGGGAGCGCTGTATTTTTGTCCAATCAGATAAGACCCTGTGCTGGAAGGCAAAACGGTTTACCAGCCAAGCGAGGAATACACGGAGCCGATGTTGTTCATTTCGGTTTGAGTGACAACTCATCGCATCGGCAACCGTCTGAATTAGCAACAGGCTCAGAGAGGATGGCCCCACACCTAGTTTGCTCAGGGCCTTGGGCACAAAGGAGCTGTATTCAATCGAAATGTAAGAACAAAGGCTCTATGCACAACAAATACATGTACATTGCTACGCTAACATAGTCGTAATGTCATAATCGAATCGGTCGCTGATGCGAGAATGCAGAGGGAGCAATTAAAATTTGACCATAAACTGTCTTCAAGCGGCGCTTGAAGCGCAGCTATGGGCAGAGCCAGGATGCCTGTCGAGTTTTTGTTAATTGGCATCTTGTTGGCTGCTTGTCACATCATACGCACGTTTTTTAAGAAGACAACGAACCGCCATCTGATGTCTAAGTGTATCATAAACGAGCAAAGCAGGCAGCGGGAAAATCAGTTGCTTCTTTAGAAGCGCAAGATTTCCGCTGCCGCGGGAGCGTAAATATTTAATAAATATTCTGAAACACAATCACAAATTTCCTGTCACAGTTATCCGCAGATTTTGGACTTATTTCTACATTTCATTAGGCATGATCCTGCAAATATAGTTTTTATGAATCCATCTTGTACAATTGATATTGCTAAAGGGAATAAAAACGTTAGTACGTTGTGTTGAATTATTATTTCGGCCCCTACCCTCCCTCAATTAATCCTGGCTACGTTCCTGCTGGGAGTTGGTGGGGTGGGGGGATTGGGGTAGATTTCCATTATAGATTCACATTAATACAGATTTTAGTTTATACTTGCCCACGTATCCTGTGAACCCAGAGACGAATTGTATCCTTTTATCGCAGTCTGCAACGCACATACTCTAAAATTTAAAAAAAATGTGTTATAGTAATAAATCATAAACATATTCAGAATCCCTGAGTGTGTGTGTGTGTGGGGGGGTGGTATAATAATTTTATTACATGTCCTGTATACAGGTATTCTTTATTATGTTTACTTTAAAATTAACTGAGGTATTTACAAATCAAGGGTAGCGCATATTGTTTTATTTCATCCAGGCACATCGGGGCCCTTGACCCCTGGGCACTGCAGTTGAGTGATAAAAAGACATTAGGCCGAAAACCTGCCGTGTCGGTTAAAAATGTGCGAGAAAACATAGAAAGTACACGTAAATGCAATAGTTTTCCTATAATCTTTCATCGCATGAATGCAGACAGGAAAACAAATACAATGTATTCACCAAATGGGTATCGCCTGTCGGGATGACGTAACCGTCCAGCTGATGGACTCCTCCATGTTTAGGTGTCTTCATCAGCTCCCTCAGGACCCCCAAGACTTCAGAGGAGTCCTTACTAGAAGCCATTTTGAATATCCTCGACCAAATCTCAGGCCAGACTAAAAAAAGTGATCAGAACATGCAGATATTAACTTTGTATTAATTCTGTACTAGAATTGCAAAGCATTTCACAGAACCAGTAAAATCTAAGTTATAATAAGTCAATGTATCTTATTAGATCTGATGTTGAAAAATATTCCTGTGCATAGCTAAAATATGCAAATCTTGTCTATACTTACCATAAGTTATAGTGACATATAAGCTAAATCAAGTCTGCCGCAGTTATTAAGCAGTAGAAACCATGTAGTGTCACTTCTCTTTGAAATTCATGATTTTCTGTAATCCCTTGAATATACATTTATAACCATATAACTTGATGTAAGTCAAATCTTGAAACACTGAAGCAATATAATTTAATACACAAATGCAAAATAAAGTAATAGGATAACACACCGAACTAGAGCAGGACAACACAAGTGCAGAATCCAAGTGCATAAATCAACTGTACACCTGCGCATGACCACTCGCTGTCCAGACTCGAGACCAGGTCACCGTCTGACAACAGATCGAACCAAATCACATATATGAAAAGACAAGGTCCAAGGTTATCTATACCTCTTTTTTCAGATTGATTTGATATTTCTGACGTTCTCTCTATTAGTTCGCTGATTTCTTTTTATGAGACTTTTTTTCAACAGGAGATGTCTGATGAATGGGTGTTATACGTGCCCTCCTCTCTATCATCACCTGAGGATCCTAATGGAACGGGTTAATTAGCTCAAAGTTTGTTTAAAAATGCATTCGGGTTTCTTCCATTCCACATTTCTGTTCACACGAGTCCAAAGAAATTCCAGTTTGATGGTAAAACTGAAGATTTATTCTGATAATTCACACAATAATGTTCATTCCAGCAGAACATCATAAAATAAAAAAAAAAATAAAAAAATAAAAGTGAAACTTGCTAACTACACTGTGATCTGTCGATCATTCCTTAAAACTAATCTATTGAAATGGAGCCCTTTGTAAATTTAGAAAATATGCCGAAATGCTCTCAGAGTAAAATCTGGCTGTGCTTATATACAGGTCTGTCCTTCAGTTCAACCAACCAGATTCCTGAAGTTACCCTATTGAATATTAAAATACATGCTTTTAACCTGGATACTAAAAATTGTCCATTCAGAAGCTATAAAAAATTGTAGGCATTCATACATCTGAATATCTTAACATAATTACCAGACAGTAAACTTAATCAAGACTTAATGAAATAACAAATGACATTGTTACCAATTCTGACAAACTACCGGGTGCAACTGTTGATAAGCTAGGGATATTTTACAAGACTATATGCCATTTATTGCTGCACTGGGCTGAATCAAGATTTTAAGGCTTGTACTGGTAATTTGCTCTCCCCTAAAAGACGGACAGTCACACAAATGCCAGGCTGTGCTATACAAACTCTGGGTGGCATATTTAATAGAATCTGGTACAGCGGACAAAATATGTGATAACAGAAGAAACAGATATAACATCTAATTAACTGACCTAGTGTCTTAGATTCATGGATCCATCTGGTGTCTTAAATCCATGACACGGGCTGGGCTAGCAGCTACAAGCTTCTATAAGCCATGTATCGTTCTTTCAGATAATATATAAAATATTATGAAGAAAAGGTATATAATATCTCTAATTAAACAAAGTAAGGTAATCAAACATGTCAATTAATACTGTATCATCTAACAATGATTAGCATTGTTTACTGACCATATCCTATAATCATAACATGGGTTAATATCTTGATAGTCCTTAAATTCTATAATATAGCCAGAAACACCTGGCATATTTTGCGATATTATTCAGGTATACATATAATTAACACTATATGACTTGTAACAGAATATGTACAATTACCGTAAGAACAAAAAGTAGACCGAGTACAGGTCTTTGTTCTACCTTTCTTCTATAGGGGCTACTTCCTATTCCCATTGCATGCCTAGAGTAAAGCAATAACGGAAGGGGACCTGTTGGACCTTTAATAGTGACAGACCATTGTATAAAAATATAGGGCCTTATTTTATTCTACATGAATAGATGTTTATTTAACGTTAAAGTTCATTGCAAGTGTGAAAATATGCTACTAATTAGGGATACGTGGCGTGGGCATGTTTTTAATTTCGTCACGAAAAACATTTTAATAATTTATTCATTATTTATTTATTTGGACCCATGCATTCTAGTTTCTCCACGACCGAGATAATATATGGTCGAAGCGCGTGTCCACCACTATTTATTTTTGTCTCCTGTTTCCTGGAAGACGTGCCCAACAATTAAAACGAATGCACCTCGACCTGATAGGTTAAAAGATACCTTATGGAAATCCCCAAAGCAGCCCCTTGATTAGTTAAAAGTTACCTTATGGCAATCCCCAATGGAGCCCCACAAGTGAACCATATTTTTTACACACGTGCGGCGGCAAGGGTAATTAAGTATAGCAATGCCACTACTTCTGAGCACACAGGACACAGGATCAAGCGTAATAACTGTGCAGACACAGCGGCCATGACTGCGTATTTAGGCCTAGTATACGGGTTAGGCGGAAGATGTTTGAATTATCACATCATTAAACCTTTCATAGACCACGTAAATTTAATATTAAATTAAGTGTTATCATATACCTAGTCACCTCGGCACATGTATAGCCTACCTATAGACTGTCCCAGTTGTGCACAGGCCAGATCTGCGGTGCACATATACATACGTTTCCATGTAAACCTCACACTCCAAACCCCTTACACTACGATTGTGAACTCTCTCCCTTGGAAATGTTTTAAGCTATGATACGGCATACACGTATAACTGTGAATATGACATGCTATAGCACCCGAGCTAAGTTCACCGACCTGAAAATGATTGATTTCACATCACCGACTAAACTCAGCTGACTTTGTTGTTTCTTAACCAGTGTTAACTACTTATACTATTCTGAATGTCAAGTATACTTAGGCCAAAATAAAAAAAGGTATGGTTCTCAGGCACTTTTTTTCATAAATCGATGCGGGCGGGCGGTTTCTTTATTTTTAATTTTTTGGTATGTTTCGATGAAAATGTCAAATGATAATAACAGATTTTTTTTGGCTAAACAGGTAAAAGCACTAAATAACAAAGGAAATTGTACGATTTTATCTTCTTGAAAGAAATGTCCGAGCGGCTGAAGCTCAAATTTGCTAAGTTTCTATTTAAAATCAAAATAAACATTTTTGATGCGGGGCGGTGCCTGAGAACCATACCTTTTATTTTATTTTTTTTTTCGGCCTAAGTGTCTAATTGTGTGCTGTTTAGGCACCTTATATCCCAAGCGCCAACTGAGTCGGGACCGTTTCATGAGTCGGAAGCCTATATCTAGGCCTACGACCCAGCTGGATGCAATGTGCTCAACATGATCTAATGCGTTCCTGATAAGCAGGTATTCAATCTACTAAATCCCTGAAAGGTAAATTAAATCTATAAAACGTCTACATTAATCGAGTTTGGGAATTTAACGTCAGAAATCATCTTCATGTTATCAAGGCTGCAGCAGCTACGCTTCACAGACCTTGATACAGCAAGCCTCTCTGGTGTCTAACTCATGCATAATGAACAAGCCTATTTATGTTTGGGCTGAAATCACAATTTCCAATCAAATCCAAAGAACAAAATGTATATAATACACTGTTTACATGCCTTCTGAAGAAGAGCACAAGCACCAGAATCAAAACAGGTTTATTTGGCGTCACTGATTGGTCAAAATCTCGATGCCCTCCCTGTATTTCAAAACTTAAACGCTTGACCATGCAAGAACTGGCACCAGACGTGCTCAAGAAGCCGCGTAAAACAGGTTTAAGTGAGTCGTTTGAATGGTTCAACAGCCTTGTTCATTATTCGTGAAATAGGCGACAGAACGGCTCGCTGAGTCAAGGTCTGTGAAAGAGTAGCTGCCACACACATGATAGTACTATGAGGATAGTGAGAAGTATTCCTCGGGGTCATTGGTGCATTTAGATACAACATTCTAAACACCCAGTTCTTTTTGTATTAGAATTCTGGAGCGTTTTGAGGTTTCCTTCGAGCACCAAAATGATTTGATACCGAGGTAAAAAAAATCTTTGAGTCCCCGAATCCCTAAAAGTCCGGAATAATTATACAAGTGGCACGTACACCAGGACGCTCAGCTGTCTATCACATAAATATTGATCATAGAGACAAAATTTTGATCGTTCAAGGTGAAACTTTCTTATGTTAAGTCAATTTGATTATGATTTGTGCCCTGCTAATAATATATGGTCACACTGATTGCTGTGGCCTGTCATTCTCAAAATGAGACCCATGGATCATACATCCACTCAGTGCAAAAAATGCGCATGAGAGTGGATAAAAGATGACATTGATAAAAAAGTGAGATAATTCTATTTCACCTGTAATCCAGTAAAAATGTAACCATCTACAGCATCAACAAATGCTACAACAGGCGAATGTACAGTCTACAGAGGTACCATTTTGAAAATAATTCGTTCCGATGAATATTCCTTTCATTCTATACAATAAGGAATAGCTCATATTAACAAAAACTCTGTCTTTATATTTTCTTACTTGAGTAAGAAGAAAAAGAAAAGTATAATTTTGATCCACTGAAAATGAGTCGAAATAGGTTGATAAATCAAATTAAGTCGACACAAGTGCAGCCACCTGCAGGTTGCATACAGATGCAGGTAACATGCTCGATATAAATGTAATATTGAAGGCTAATCGTTATAGTTCATCAGGGAGCGTACCTATATTTCTTAATACCTATGTTTCCCGGTACCTATATGAATGGTCCCCTGCAGAAGGTCAGCGCAACGGGAGCGCAAGATCTCCGTCTCACAGAGTGACTCTGCCCTAAACATATGATCTGCACGTGCGTTCTTACTGTGTCTTCTTCGGTCAGAAGCGACCACTGAGTATCCCACCTGAGAGCTTCTGTTATACGCACTATATAGAGTAACTAATTAAAATCTAATAAACGAATGTAGCCACAGATAGGGCCAATAAGCCCGTAATTTTCAAACCAAGTACCCCTATAGGATTTTCCACACAGATCATATGAAACACAGTCTATTAGCTAAACGTGATAAACAAGAAAACTAGAACAATCGTGTTGGCTACTGAACTTCTCCTAATGTCGATTAACGTTAGGCTCCTTAACACGTCAACATGACATAACCAAGTGCCGACCGGACATGGGCCACTTCTGGATCATTCAAGTAGGCCCTACAGGAGAAAAAGAGGCACTTTACAATAAGGGTGGCCTATTAATGGGTCAGATCCAATATAGATAAGAGGGGTGGAAGGTAGGTCTGATGTCTTAAACTCTGCACCACCTCCTAATATGAAAAAAACCGCATTTTGTAAAATAAAGAAGACACCTTGGCCGTATAAAGGCAAAAGCAAATTTTGAACAGACGCACATTACAGCCTACAGCCCCTGAGTAAAAAACCTGGGGACAGTCAAAATATAGATAAGGGGTGATAGGTAGGCCTGATGTCTTAAACCCCAACGGCTCACCCCAGTACCTCAGGGAATCTACTGCACACCTCAAGCACACTGCACAAGCTTCAAACGGTCAATCGGCTGGCCCCTGAAGCTTGCCCCGGAAGATCTGGGTTTGCCTTTGGCTCGCCTTTCGCTATGCCCACAATACAGAGGTGATTTGAGAGCTCCCAGTGGCGTAGACAGGTCTTCAGACCTGGGGGGATGGTCATATATATATATATATATATATATATATATATATATATATATATTTATATATATATATATATATATATACATATATATATATGTGTGTGTGTGTGTGTGTGTATATATATATAAGTGTGTGGGTGTTTGTGTGCACGGGAAATTTATTGTATAATTTATAGTTATAAAACATCAAAAGCGTACATTGAAGAATGATGGAGATATCAAGCCTTCAAGGAAAAAACTCGAAAAGACGAAAAATTATAGGCCAAAGGGGATGAGTGAAAATAGCAAAATAACACAATATGCTTCGTGGATTACCTCGTGCAATTTAATAACTCTCAGTCTATCGCTCTACTTTCAACACTGAACAAATTGTCCTGCACAATATTTCATGACAGTTATATTTTGTATTTAAACAGTATTTTGTTTCTGTTTTAAATGATAACAATGAGAATTAATGATCATAAGATCAGGTATCTAGATTCCATCGTGATCATGATACACTCTAAGAACGAAAGGTGCTTCAAAGAACTCAATAGGGTTCTTTACGTTGTCACAAATATGGAACCCTATTTGGTTCTTTAAAGAACCCTATGATAGGGTTCTTTTAAAGAACCCTATGATAGGGTTCTTTAAAACACCCTTAGGGTTCTTTAATTTAACCCTTTGATAGGGTTCTTTAAAACACCTCAAGGGTTCTTTAAAAGAACCCTATGATAGGGTTCTTTAAAACACTTTCAGGGTTCTTTAATAGAACCCTATGATAGCATTCTTTAAAACACCCTTAGGGTTGTTTAAACAACTTTATATTATCTTGATCGTAGGGTTTTTTAAAGAATTTTATAGAACTTTGGGGCACCTTTAGGGTTCTTTAGATACCCCCCCACCTTTTTATTGCTGATTACAAAAATTGTTCATACTGATTTCATATTGATACTGAGTTCATACTGATAAACAATATCTTATCCTGATATGGGGTCCAGACTACTGGATTAAAAAAATAAATACAAATACCATAATATACATAAATAATATATTTATTTGCATTTATTTAAATATTGAAAATAATATATATTGAAGCACAAGGATGCCTCTATACAAAACAGGTTACATTACCCTTAGTATACATGTACATAATATAAGATTAAGAGGTAATCATACCATTTATTATCTCTTTTTCTTTTTATATATATATTAAAGATGAAAAGAAACATATATTTATGAATAAATAAATCAATGTCCTACATTTATCTCTTCATATAACCACATATAACCACACACACACACACACACACACACACACACACATATATATATATATATATATATATATATATATATATATATATATAACCTCTAAGATCCCTTAAGGAATAAAGATCAGAATTTCAAACCTGATTGTTTCTAAAATGTCATGCTTGTCTTTGAATGTCATTAGATTAAAATTATTTTAAAATCTGCTACATATTGTTGAAAAACACAAATATGTATATTCTATATGTGGTAAAACTTTTACTGGAAGAATTATATTTTACTGTCATCACGTTCGGTGGTATCATCATCATATTAAAGCAATATATGCTGCATCTCTGGGTGTAATACTATATATATAGTATATTTGAAAAAGGATTTCTTTTCGGTTTCAGCATATTATATTTGCCAGTAGCAATTATTTTTCTGACTTACAGTCATACTCCATGTATATATCCAACCCATAAATGTCAGGATAAAAAAAGCATCCTTCATTAGAAACCATCAATCCATCCGCACCCAAAGTCAACTTGAAGCTGGATGATGGTTGGCAATAAATGTAAGGTTCAATTTTAATGCTGTTCATTACCCTGTGCTTGTATATGTCTAACAGGATTATATTCTTTGCATGTGCTTACATAATCATTTTTAATCGTTTGTGCAAAAATGCAATCGATTTTGAAAGAAAACGACCATTCATCGATTTAATCGATTAATCGGCACACCACTATAGGTAATAGGTCCATTAATGCGTTAGCTCTGTGTGCAGCCTCACAACAGATATAGGCACAGCCCTAGAGCTTTTAAGTCCAAACAAAAACTCCTCTAAAAAAAGAAAAAGTCTTTCTCAGTGACTTCGGGTACTGAAACCCATATGCCCAATAGGCCGCCATCACAAGGGCAATCCCCATCGTAACGTATACGGAGCCGTCATCACAGGTGAGATTACAGCTACTGCCACCACGTGCAATTCGTCATCATGGCGTACATCCTGACCACCAGTGAACTTTAGTATTGGTATTGCGACGTTTCTTCCTGTAACTGAAAATACACATTCCAATATAAATAAAACCAGCAATTATGTACTGATTTATTTTGAAGTAACCCTAAAGTTGTCTATAGGTTACAGAAAAATTAAGTCTATTTACATTAATTTTTTATTTGTATATTAAACGTATATGTTAAAACAGTCCCAGTGTTAGCGGCCCTGAGTATTTATTTTTTGTATTATAAAGACGGACAAAACCTGTTTTTCTAGATCAGCATCGCAGAAAGTTAGGTGTGCCAAAATAGAGGAAAATATCCCCACAAACAAAAGATAGATAGATAGATAGATAGATTGATAGCTAAATTTAAAATGTAAACAGGCATGTTTCACTGTACCTCTGCCCCATGAAGTTAGTAATATTTATATTTCTTATTTAAAACAAAGTAACAACATAATTACCTGTTTATGGAGGAACAGGTGGTCTTCATTTTCCCCAAAAAGACCCGGGATCGTTAATATTGCAGCATTATTCTTCAAACCTGAAAAAAAAACAACTGAATTTAGGGTTACAAGAATAACATGTTTGGTGTTGGATATACAGTATGACCCCAAACAGTGAAAATGTGAGCATGCTGAAGCCCAGTGTTTTGCCTTTCAGGGCACCGCGTGACCAGTGACTGTTTCTGTGATTTCACAATCGGATGTATCTATACAGCCTAGCACTCAGGCACTGTAAGACTAACGTGTATACCCCATGCTGTGACCAGCTCCCACTGATGGGCCGATGGCCACCTAATGGCTACTCATTTATCATTCCACATGTGCATGGTGTACACATTGCAACCTACATCTGGTATTACCATCGATATCAACAGACCTTTATAAAGAAACACATTTTAAAACGTACTTCCCCTGACCATAATAGTATAATAGAACATCAGTTATAGAACCTCTTGAATACACAGAACAAATACACGCACACACGCACACTCTCACACATATGTATTTATATACATATGTATATATATATATATATATATATTACACATATATATATGTATATATATGCACAAACATATTAACATAATTGCGCACACGAATATATGTAAATATACTCTTCACACAAACATACATACACCGAACTTGTATATTCGCAAGCATTGGCCTACATACGACGTATTGGAGAGGTTTGATAATTACACTGTCAAAAGGGAATCTATGCCCGGGCCATGTTGGAAACTTGCCTAGGGTACAGTAATACAGCCACGATACTATAGTGCTGACACAAGCTGTGTATATACCCATTATAAATATATAATTTCTGTATATTATCCATGCTCTGTAAATAAGTACACTGTACACTTAAATGATATAATATAACATCTGTGTTATTAATAATAATAACTGATTGTGTATCGTCAAAAACATTTACTGCGCATTTTTCTTACAGCGATGCATCCCGATATATAACTTGCAACTTTAAAGCTCAATTAAGTGTTATAACTCATGTAGATGATATATAGCATTTCTTTCCAGATAGAGTAAACAAATATTCAGTGGGTTAATTAATAAATTCATAAACTTACCTTATAGTCTTCACTGTCTGTTTGTGACGTTACTAACTTGCAGTCTGTACAGTACTTCAGCTGAACCTGGATCTGTCTCCACTGGTCAGCACTGGTCAGCACACTGTTCTAAATACCCGGCACTTGTAAGATTGGCGCGAAAGCGTATCAATTTACGATTAAGCAACGCCAGTGAGAGTCGTCGCCTCGTTTTTACATGAATGCAGCTGAAAAATGCTGTTTACACTACACGCCAATCGCACTGAAATGCTGAAAATTGGGATTGCCGTGTTGTGTAACCCTGGCTAGAGTCTGTCATTTTTCCATTTTAAATGTATTGATAATGATTATTAATAATAAAAAAATAACAAGAGTACCAATTTTTATTTAGATTGTATATCACTGCTGAAAAAGTATACACTAATATATATATATATATATATATATATATATATATATATATATATATATATATACACCACCATACAATCTTTAATTGCCAAAACTAATTCAGCTATGAATTACTTTAACAGACCAACATTTCTTGTAAGAGTGACTGCATGATTATTTAATTGTAAAAAAAAATAACTTAAATTTACTTAATCATAACATCATGTAGATCTGTATTCGGACCACACTAATAATTATCAATACAACTATTTTAATACTTGAGTTCAACCTTTAAATTTAGACTCCTTTATATCTCTAAGGAACGCCTTCTCTCTCGGAAGCGTTTAATTTGTCAGGTTATAGAATCACCTCTTAATATACCCTGTTTTACAAGAATCACTTCCAAAGAACCCTCATGCCTCTCAAAGAACCCTAAATCATCCCAAAGAACCCACCTTCATTTAAAGAACCCTGTTTTGCCTCATAACACCCAAGAGTTCTTTACTCAACCCCGTTGTTCTTCAAAGAACTCTCAAAGAACCCTCAAGAACCCTCTTTTCTTAGAGTGTAGTATACACTGCTACATGATTTAGAATAAAACTAGTATTGTGTATTCCTTTATGTATTTTATTCTACAAGGAGTGATATTGATAATGAACAAATAAATGAATCGGCAACTATATGAATACACCAATGCATAGATAAATGATAAATCACTCGAAAAAAACATAATATCAAGAACGATAACAAAAAATAAACGGAGTAAATTAAAATTATATTCCTTATCAACGTGCAGACATGCAGAAAATGAAATACTAAGCAAACTTTGTGTAAAAAGTTTGATTAAAAGGGTTTTATCAAGCACGGTAAACAAAAAAAATAAAACCCAATGGGTTGTCGGAAGTAAACTGTAAAGATGTATTTTATTACTATCACTCGAGTCAATTTTTATTATGCCACGAGATGATGATAATATAGCTGAATCAGGTAAAGCTCAGGAGAGAAACATACTTGTTAAGTTCTTATTCCCTTAAACGGTGCAGTATACAATGTAGTATGCTTTTAACAATAATTCCTTTTTATTTTTTGTTGAATACACCAAAGAAATTTTAGCTATACTTATTTCATACATTTACGCGCAACTTACCTGAAACATACCCGACCTTTTAGCACAAGACTTCATGACAACTCGAAAGCTTGCCCGAAGATTGCCCGTCGTAGTAACTTATTTTATGCAACTGAATTCCATATATTGACATTGTAATGTACATGTAATTGTTTGATACCGGTTAACTGTATAACTAGTTAACAGGTCTCCATGAAAGAAACATGCATAAATTTGACTACATTAGTAAACCGGTCTATTAGGAAAGCGCGTAGTAGGGATTGCATGAGGATATGGTCAGCTGGGGAAAGTGTCAATGAAGATTATTTCTGAAATATTGTATGTACATTGCTATGAACGCACTTTGTCCTAAACGTGGAGGCACCGGGTTAGTCGGGTAACTCTTCACATGGAGATTTATATCTCCCATCCCGAGCTTTTGAAGGGGGCTGTTAGGAGCAAATAACAATTTTTAACACGTAATTAAATATTATGAGCGTATCTCCATTGCAGATACAAAATAAACGGAAACCTGTGGTATAACTCTGAATAACAAATTAATAAAAATCCTTGTATGTTTGACGACGCGAGACAGTTGTTACCTCTTATACCTCACAACGTTCGTTATAAATATTATTATTATTAACTGGCATGTATTGTAAAATCACTTTTCCTTTTTTTCCTGGGGGAAACCTGGGGGGGGGGGGGATATTGTACACCCCCCCCCCACCTAAAATTCTGGGGGTATGCATCCCCCTCATCCCCCCGCTATCTACGCCCCTGACAGCTCCGTCACTCGATAAATGTCCTTAAATCAAAGTAGAGGTGCCCCTATTCAGAAAATAAACATATGATAAAAAAGGAGTAAATTTTTAGGGACTGCTCGTAAGTGGCTGTGAATAGGTGGTGCCCTTAGTACAGAGGTTCCCGTAAGGAGAGGTTTTACTGCATATGAATATATAATATACATGTATCTACATCCTCTATAAGTAACCGATATAAACGTATACTCGTGTATACTGTTTATTCCTTGAAACACTACTGATTTATTCTGGATTTATACGTCAAGGGCCCTTGGTATTTTACCAACTGTGGTGTTTTTATTTCTTACTGAACAACACTAAATACAGCTTGTAGAAAAGGGAGTTTCGATATCCCCGATATCCATTAAATACTTGTTTTGTAATTGAATTTTCAACTTCAAAAGTCATAAACTTAACAGTCATTGCTAAAGTCATCATGAATTTATTCTTTGTTTTGCTGTTTTGTGAAAAACCTCCAAACACTGCCTGTGACTGTCCACTAATAGCAAAAAAACAGTTTCGTCGCGGCAACATAGGTACCGGAGAACCTAGGCTGACCCCGCCAAGAAGACGTTCGATAAAGCCGGCTTATTCCGCGACAAGTCGCACCGTGAATTATGGGGGTTACAGTTAGTCCCACGTTTTCATGAGTTGCGCGACATGTCGCAGAAGAAGGAACATGTTTCTTTTTCCTGCGACTTGTCGCGCGACATCAGGCCCAGTGTCGGGGAAAAAGCCAACGAATATATAACGATTGACCATGCATGTTATCCTGTGATAATGTGACCGTCCATGGTTTGACCGTGTCTGGTGAGGGTGCATTGTGTTTTGCGCGGTCAACAGGAAACTCAGAAGTTGTGTAGCTATTCATAAAATACCTATGCCTTTTTTTCTTATATATCCGTATTAATAAAGAGAAACAAGACAGAATATGTCCTATTAAGAATAAATTGTTCGTCACACGCACATATTTATTGATAAATACAATGTTACCATACAAAATAATGGTTGAACCCTGGAAGTTATGTTTGATGCATGTAGTTTTTATCATAGTTTTGCAGGACATGTTGCAGAACATGTCGCTGTGTGTATATATATATATATATATATATATATATATATATATATATATATATATATTATTCATGTTGAGCGACATGTTGCAGACCATTCGTGTTCTGCGACAAGTATGGCCGGCTTTAGTCATCCTAACTAAAACGAATACCTACTGTCTTGGATCGAACACATTTCTGTCCGCGCCACCATCTTGTGTCTATCCAGGGGTCGTAATAACGCCTTTCCGACTGTCTCAGAGAGGCAAACACGCAAGCACGGATAGGTATTTTTCATTTTGTATCAAATCCCTTGGAAAGAACCCTTTAATGTTTTCCACACTATATGGTGGTTGATATAAGTATTAACAAAAATGACACAGAAACAGAATATTTTACAGGTGGTCTTGAATCGACTCCCTATATTTCCTTTATTTTCCTAAAAATTCTAATATTTCTTATACTTTCCGGTATTTAGGTCCTCATCTCGTATATTTTCCTTGTTTTTTGTTCACTGCACAATCGTGTTTCTGATATAATACAGTTTCTATTGATAACATTCTTTCTGCATGCAATGCAGCAATTCTGCAGGTAGGATGGCATGTAAGATGGCAGAATCGATTTACTCAGAGCGAAGTGTGAATGAAAGTTTGACATGATGGTAGGATGCGTCTCTAGCGGAGAGGCACATTTTGCTGCGGAAAGGCAAACCTGTATTAATGTCTTCCCGTTGGAAAGGTAAAAAAATCAATGTATTACGATCCCTGCTATCGGTTTCAGTTAAATATTTGACGATGACGTAAGTGTAGTCTCGATCAAAACTGAAGTGGCTATACGCGCGTCAGGTCCCATGACAAACATGAGAGTAGATTGATTATACTTCGCGTTATGGAAGGAAAATTGTTACTCGTTATTTACACTTTATAATTTATGGACCCTTCATTGTGACGTGAGGACGATGAGTCGTACATGGTCTTAAACCTGATCCAATCCTTTTTTTAATACATGGGAAGTCACTCCATTCTACCCCTTGAAAAAAAATTCTGTTTCTCGTATTTTAAATATATGGTTCCATTTTAATTGTCTTGCATCGTATAATGTTGATTTATCTCGGAGTTTTACATAATTAGTACCTAATTTATAACTGATAGGCCATTTTAATTAACTTCCTTTGTTAGAATACTCACGTTAAAATTTCGTCATAATAACAACCAATGAAGTTGGGAATATGGGGCGTTCGCATATTTTCGCAGGGAGGGAATAGACCATTTACCGTACTTGTCGAAAAAGGGGAATTATGCGGTTCACATCTAACTATCATGTAACTATCTGTTTGAATTAGTTGTACCACCTGTTTGCGAGCAGTTACGGGGAGTCAGTCTGAAGAAGTCTGTTGATACAACCTTAAAACTGTCACACATACTAAAGGCCTTGTCATGGAAACTGTGCCGCAACCCTTGGTGTATAAAAATCCAAAAGGTGATGCAATTTTTTAAATGTTGACCTGATATGTACCCAATGAAAAGGATAGGAAATCTTAACAAAACTCTGGTTCTATTTAAAATAAAAAAAGTAACATTTTTACTTAAGAAACAGTGTTGTTTAAGCAATTTTTACTGATAGTTACAAACCTTTAAATGATCAATCTAAATGACTTAAATCGACTCTATTGTTTAAAGAACAACAAAATAATAAAACTGTATTATTCACTTATCAGTTTTTATTTCTCCATACATGTCTTTTATGTCATATTTCTTCAACAATTAATAATTATAAACCAATAATCTCCCTTTCCTTTCATAGATACAGTCATCTTTAAAAATGATTCCACAAGTCAAAAATGTGTATTAACACATGCTTTATAAAATAAACAAAATGAATCACAGCAATGGCACTGTCTTTTATATAAAGAAGTTATTTCCTTGAAAATTCCAAATATTTGAAAACTTAAATACAAAACACGAAAAGTAAACATTTCAACCTAAATTACAATAGAAATATTTAGAGGTCTGTGTTGTGAATCAATTAGAATATTGCACTGAGTTTACCCTGTTGTAGATGCCATCATGACACGAGCCCCTTGTCACTTGAAAAAAATTGTTATTCATATTTTTTTCCATAGACACACTGGCACTTTGACCTTTCATGTAAAGATGAACATAATGGGGACTTAAATTCAAAAGTCATTGATAAAAATTTAAAAAAAATACAGGAATTTGAATATTAATAGGTCTAATTAACACTGTAGCAAGTAAAGCAAGGACAGTGATTTTACTCTTTTTGAGAGTAACTGCAAGTTATGGATACATAGATTAAAATGAATAGAGTATTGGACTTTATTGTTATCATGTGGAAACACATTCACATTTGGGGGTCTGTTCATGCAGAAATCATACAAAGGGGATAAGTTTTAGTTGTTGGCATCTTAGTGTACTGCTTATCCTAAAGTGGGCAGCTCTCTCGTCACATCATTATAGAACCCTTTTTACATCTGCATAGCTAACATTTTTTCTACAACATATAGAACAAAGATGTCACACACATAATGATGTATGGTGAAACTGAGAATCATGAATAGGGATTACTTAATGCTCATGATTTTTTATAGACACCATTACTTTCACTATTGCTTTAATGAAGAACCAGCATATCAATAGCTATACCAGTAAGATGGATGTGATACATAGGGACAATTAAGCCAGGAATATTCAAAACACTATCCATGACCTGCAGAAATAAACTTGGTATACGTTACTTTTGAGAGGAAACATACCAACAATAAAAGGCCACAGTATTATTTGTAAACATGCAGTAATTTAGTATTAGATAAGACACACAAGGCTGGTTAAATGTAATGTAATTTTCCATTGAGCATTTTGTTGTAGACACAATAACATTTGATGCATGAGCAGCATTCACACTGGACAGTTGGGTGTACTGTTACTGCCTGTGACTCTACTCTGGAAGATTCTCTTTAAACCACCGGACGGCGTTAACCAAGCTGTCAGCCTCACACTCTGTCTTGTTGATCGGGTGGCAGTTGTCTGGATAGATCTGCAACCTTGAAGGAAGAAACATTGATAAAACTCATAAGTATGTTATATCTTCCCATACTAAAGAATATGATGAATTATTTTTTGTTCAAACTGGAGGATCAACAAAAAATATTATCAACTTTCTTTTTACTTCTTAATAATTAAATGAAATTTTATTAAGAAACCTATACCTCAAAATTTTACATATACAGGTATTCCACTTTAAACTGTCAAATGAAACCAGGATTTTCTGTGCAGGGCTTTAAATACATGCTGGACCACAAGAATTTGCCAGTAGGGTTCTAGCTAAACTTGGTTAGCATCAGCCAACCTTGGCTGGTAATTATATTTTAACAGGAATCACAGGAATAATATATTTGCAGTGCAATAAAAGAATGATTGCCTTCTTTTTCAAACATAATACCTAAATTTATTTCTATGGGAGAAGGTGGGTCCAGGTATATCCCTGTAAGTGTCCAGTAAAGAACCCCTCTGTTCTCTAAATTTGCAAATTCTTCCATTTTGAACATCATCTAAATCTGGCACTTCATCACAGTAACCTTGAGTGCCCTATTTTGTTCCCTAAAACAACTCAACTGGCTCTGCTTGCTGCTTCAGTCCATGTTAACACATACACAAAATCATCTCATAATACCACATACATCTGAAACTGTGTGAGGTTTATATTTCCCTGGAAAGTGTATTACTATTTTACAACACATGCAACTGCAATCTGAGGGAAGGATCCAGGAAAAAAGGGTGCTGTGGCTGAAGAGGTTGGGTTCCGGACCCCCTGAACTCCCCCCCCCCCCCCCCCATCTGCTTCTGAATCCATTTTACAAAGAACTGGACGTTTGCAGCATGTAAAAAATGAAATTTAAAGAACTTTGCCCGGTAAAATCTGCAAGCAACAAATATACAGAGAAATGTACTGATGTTCATGGAATGCCATTTTTCCCATATGGTAGCAGTGTAAGGAACACAGTAGCTGTTTTAGGGGAACTCTTTTAAAATATCAAGAAGTGTTCAGGTAAAAGTGACCTACCTGCACTTGACCTCCCTTGCTCTAAGAGCTTTGATGAACTCATGGCCTTGTTTAGG
Organism: Sipunculus nudus; assembly: GCA_026874595.1. Taxonomy (NCBI): domain Eukaryota; kingdom Metazoa; phylum Annelida; class Sipuncula; order Golfingiida; family Sipunculidae; genus Sipunculus; species Sipunculus nudus. Next base: position 43,435,692 of record CM049306.1, on the reverse strand, counting down.
TGGAACTCTCCTGTCATCAGCACCAAGCATGATTAATAATGGTGTCTTCACCTGAATATATTAAAATATCAAAGTATCAATAATATTAGTACTAAATAAAAAGCAAACAAGAGCATCCAAACGTGCATAATACGCCTGTTGTGTATCTGGTGACCTCTGACCTCATTAAATATTAATGGATTTTGCTGGAAATCAATCTTAGGCAAGATATCATATTGATTAACATTTCTGATGAGTTTGATCAAAATCAAGAATAAATGTGGTATAAATCTGCAAGAGTTCCTACTGAAATTTCACAATTTCGTTTTTGAGGCTCTGGCAGGATTCAAACTCGGAAAGTTTTCACTCTATTGTCTGATGCTATAACCACTGGACTTTAATGATGAATTAGTCTTCCCAATAAACAGATGGGAATCTGTTATTTCAAATATTTAAAAAAATTATACCAGAACTGCTACATCTTTAAATTTGACATTAAAATATGAAGTCACATGTCAAGGATCGATTATTGTATTGTCAACACGCTTTACTGGAATTCTGACACCATTTTGTTCTCCTTTTTACATATTTTTTTTTTTATATCATATTTGTTGTTGAATATTATATGCTATGAACTGAGCTATATGCGATCTATGTGCTTGGAAGACTGTTTGAATTCTATGAAGTAGGACTTCATATATTTTATATCATCTTAAACCTGGTACAGTTTTTTTTTATAGTACAAATATTTATGAGATTCACCTTCATTTTCACATGATATTTTAACATTTTAGAAAATTTCATATTTTTAAACAGTACATTATTTTAGGCACCCAGTAACATCAACCCACATATTGATGGGCTAATATTCAACTGAATGACAATATCTCAAAACATTTGTGCATGTTTCCTCTACCATGTTTCTTTCTTGTTTAAAATTAAATTAATTTTTTTTTGTTATAACAAAATTTTAAAATACAATTTTACATTTGAAAGAAACATATTTTTTTTTTGCATTACTGATTCAGTACACATAGCACCAGCAGAAACAAATTATCTCACCTGGTGAACATATCTAATGGGTGACCTTTCCCAGAATGCCTTGTAATCATCAGGTGACACTAAAGTCTTATGATCAAAGCTCAGCCCACCTTCTACATAACACCTGAGAATTACACACAATATAATTTATAAAAAAAATACATAGTACTCTTTCTTTTAAGACAGGAACCTGCATTTTATACAAAAAGCAAAACAATGTATATCCAAACAAATAAACATATAATACAAAAGACAGAAAATAATAATCTAATAACAGCATGGCCCTTATTTAATACATCTATCATTACTTAATAGTAATGCTTGAACTGTATCAATGAGTTTGTAATTGAAAAACTTAATAGTCACCACAATCATCTTGCTGTTTGTGGCTGTATAATATTAAAATCTCACTATGTCATTATGTTTTTTCCCATCTTAAAAAAATATTTTCATTGAGTGAACATCAGGTTCTGCTGACAGTCAGTTGATTTGTGTCGATTAACCAGGTAAAGATTACATTAATCATAAGGATTTCAACTAGCTTTATAGTCTGTTCCAGCACTTTAATGTAGATTTTTGTGCATAGTGACCAAAGACCTTGACCTTCATCATTGACACAGAGATATTGTAAAAACAAACTGGGTTCTCAGGTATTGCTTAAATTGCATTTCTAAAATAGTTTAAATTTTGGTTCCATTCTGATAAATTTCTTCTATGTGTCATTCCATCTTGCAAGAATATTTTGTCATTTTTTTTCCAATTTATAAAAAAATATTGCCAAATTTCAAAAGGCAACCTTGTGTGGAACAGTCTATAGACCCAGGATTTATTTCAGCACAGATAACTTACCAGTCAGGAATATCTGTGGATCCTACCATTGCTGTAATACAACAAATCATGAGTCAAAGGTTTTCCTGTGATTTCAATATACTGTATATAAGGAGAGCAGCTTACTGAACAAGAGCACCACGCCCATCGTGTATCTGGTGAGCTCTGACCTCATTTAATATTTATGAATTTTGATGAGAAGGTAATTCAGATAAGAAACTCTGTTGATAAATACGTATAATGAGTTTCATGAAAATCCATAGGATTTTTGGTAAGTCACCAAGGTGCCTCCAAAGTGCGGTGACCTCTGACCTCATTAAATATGCATCGTTTTGCTGGAAATTTAACTAATGAGAGATATTTTATTGATTAACATTCCTGATGAATTTTAGCAAAATAAATTATCGGCAATGCCACAAAGTAGCCTAATGACCTGTGACCTTATTATTTTGTGTGGATGTTGCCAATTATCAAACTTGGGAAAGATAATCTGTTGATAAATATTTATGTTGAGTTTTGTGAAAATCCATCAAAGCCCTGATAAGTAATCGCAGCGACACTAAAAGTCAAGGGACGGACGGAAAGACGGAAGAACTGTGGGTATATCATAAGACTCCTATCACATGACAAGCGTATAAAATGCATAGAACTGTAACATAAAAGACAAAGTGACAATTTTTTAGTTAAGGTTTATTTTTATAAGGTACTGAATATTGCATACCGATACAACTATGCCTATTCATGCAATTACCCTGATTCATCATATTATGCTGACAGAAAGGCCATTTCATTTACACTGTAGACACTGTTGAGCTTTCTGCAATAGCATGACAAACATTTATTTTTGAGGAAAATGCTGGCTCAGAATCCAAAACATAAAATACACATGCAAATTTGTGGAATTTATATCCCCTGCTCTGTCTTTTGTTATTTTAGCTCCTGTAATCTTCATGCTTGCCATCTCAATATGTTTTAGTTTTTATTTTCCCCTGAAGATTTCTCCACATGTCATAGTGCCTGAGTTTTAGTCTTCATTGAACAAAGGGGAAATTTAAAAAAATTTTGTTTGAGCTGGTGATAAATTTTCAGACAGACACTCCAAAACTAATCCCAACCAAGGGATGCATGAGAGCAATCACTGACCAAAATTGAAAAAATTGGATGATATTTAGGAAAGTTATCGCACTGAAATGAAAATCTGATGGACAGACAGACAGAGGGACAAACAGACAAACCCAAATCAATGTCCCCCATTCTGTAGAAGCGGACAACAAAAATACATTACGGGTATGTACTGCATTATGTATCTCATCATGAGGCATGCATTATGATATGCATTGTATCATCAGAAAATGTAATGTTGAAAACCTTGTATTTTAAGATCCAGTAATTTATAGATGTAAACACAGCACAGGGAGATTTTACTTACATGCAATGTTGGTAACTGGGTTTCTGCAAGCTGCAGCTTTGTAAGTCTCCTGAAATGGACCATTGTCAATCAATGAAAACTATGTATGTTACAATTCTGTGATGTTACTCACACGCAATGTTGACAGCAGGATTTCTGCACACTGCAGCTTTGTATGCATCCTGAAACAATACACTATTAATCAATACAAATTTACATTATATTAATTGTTAATAATTGTTATATATATTCATCATTTGAAAATTAGGACCAAATTCACCTAATTATATTTGCCTTCAGACTTCAAATTTTGCACCTTAATTCACTGATCCTGTTTGTGAAAAAGAGGTGTCTTTTAACACTTATCTTATACAAATATACTAGTACACATACAGTCAAACCTCACTTTTTAAGTGGTCCTCTTAGGGAGGCCTTACATAAAAAAACAAACAAAAAAGAATCGGGACCATGAACAAGTGGATATTTTAAGGTAGTCACTTTAAGGAGGTGGTCATTGGACAAGGTTTTACTGCTGGACGGTTCCAGCCTGTAACTTACAGGGTACTGTCCTATGATGTGTGTGGTCAGGAAGCCACCATGGGAGCCTCCCATCACCACCACTTTGTTCCTGTCTGCCAAGCCTTCACTCAGCACCTTCTGTACTGCGTCCTACAATAAATTACAGGTAACACAGGTACAAAATGTTTTTTTTCTCATTGTGTGGGAGTTGTCACACATGCAAAATAATGGACCTCTGTTCATGCAGTCTTGTTAAGAAACAGAACAATGGACATGGAATATCATATTGCTCATAAGAACAAAAAGTCCTTGCACAATGACAAATGGCAAAAGTTACTCATTATGAAAAACAAATAATTTTTTTTTTTTTTTTAAATATCCAGAAAATGAAAGATTACATGGATATATTCTTATTTAGGATAATATGGCAGAAAGATGTAATTTTATCATTTTTTTTAATAAATACTACAGTGAACAATTTTTACAGATGTGCACAATGTGAACACTATATTTCTTGGTGTGTCTGAATGTTAATGTTGGTACTTGTCTATTTCTATGTTGTTTTATGTATGTTCTTGTTTAAATAAATATTATTTAAAAAAAAGACACAGAACCATACCAATCTATATAACAGGTGAATTTGATTCAAAAAGTCTATGTGCAGGGTTGGATTTGCTGGGGAAATTTTTATATTCACCACACTGAACTAGCAGTTTAAAATAATACACATATTATCGCAAATGTTTATATTCCTTTCATGTGCAGAAACCATTGATCATCCCAACAGGAGAAAAGGTAATTATCTAAATCTGTATATTTCCCCATGGCTTGCTGCATAACTCAAAATGCTTGCCTGTCTATCTTATCAGCTTGTACAAGTCAAGGTAAACTTGATGAACAGCCCAACAAAATCTTCTGTCATCAATGTAAAATTTATTCACACAGTGACAGCCCAGGGCAAGCGAATATTCTACATGTAGAATAACCTGTATTTGTTCACTAGATGAACTAGATGAAGCTGATGAGGCTTTCAACCTGTTAAAATTCCAGATCAGTCATCTAATAGAACAGATTTGTACTATAGATTTTGGTACAGATGTAACCAAATGGTTCTAATAACTAACATACTTCATAAAATATCTTTGTTGGTCCCTGTGTGGGTGTATCAATGCATAAGTAAGCTTGCTTTTGATGAAACAGAAATAAATACTGTGGTTGGCTACATATTCACAAGGCTATATTTTCACAATTTATTCTTTTTCCTTGTTTCATGGAAAATGGTGGTATAATGGTTAGAGCATTGGAATTCTGAGCACAAAGCTGTGGGTTCGCACCCTGATCTGACTGTCGTCCGTCCTAAGACTAAAAGTCTTTACCACCAGAGTGCACTCTTTAAACCCAAAAGAGAATGGGTACTTGGGTGGCAAACAAATGTAGAATGTCTAACCTTTTAGTGCCTATTATGGCTGCCTTGGTTGTGTGCTGCCCGGGAGATCAGAAAAGCTACAAGAATGAAAAGCCCAAAAGACATGTAAGGCATAGTGTAAAGTTGGATGAGACTGACATTGGTGATATCAGGGAATAAAACTGGAAACCCACAACTCTACCTTTATTTGTGTGCTAAAACATCATTAATTCTCATGTGTGAACATACCTGACAGTCCTGGACATCCTGCATGCCTACGTTGCCGGGTAAACTGTCAATGCTGTCCTGACCAAAGCCACAGGAGCCACGGTAATTAACTACAAAACAATACTGATCATTGTTAAAACTTACTCTTAATGTATTTGTTTTGTCACATTTGTCATCCTGAACTTGCTTTACTTCCTCAAACTTAAACAAATACACACACTCAGAGTAAATTTTAACCACAAATGGTATGCAATGCAGTTTGACACATATCATGGAAGACAAGCTTATAACAACCATTTTTTATTAAGAGAAAACACCATAAATAATTAAAATACATGAAATACCATGCATGTTCAAGATCAAATTTAATACAATTTCAAAAGTTGGTTTTACCTCATTATCAAACAATTAAGCATACTTTAATTTATAATTTGTAGTATATTTCAGCAGAAGATTGGAAATATTTGGCAAATTCTGACACCACGATCCACTTCGACATTAAAGAATTTAATACAGAGTTCAAAATGACTCAAAGTGAACTTACTGAGCATGACCTTGAAGCCAAATCTACATAGTGCAGTAAACTGGAGCATATATGAAGCAGAGAACACTGAATGAGGTCCACCTAAAACACAAGAAGGCAAATTTTATATTTTATTGATATCATTTACAATATGTATGTTTGTCATGGTGATATGTTCAGCAAATGACAGAATGAGAAGATGATGTTACTGAATTTGTCCATGTCAGGGGTAGATACAGGATTTTAGAAAAGGGAAGAGGGTATCAACACCCTGGCACAGGTAAACGAGTGTGCTGAGAGTACTAGTATACACTGTTCAGAACTCTTGTATGCTGAAGTTAGGGAAGAAAATTACACCAGCTGTGAAATATTGTGCTGTTTATCAGTATTCAGCATGTATCATTCTATTCCTCATGTTCTGGTTGAAAAAGAGAGATATTATATTTACAAAGTGTACCACAAAACAAACTGATTTTCAAAAATACCAGACTAGACACAATATTAAACCAATAAAGGCTATGGCAACTTTGTTCAAGAACTGGTTTTCTTGGTCTGCACGGACAGACATCAGTATAAAATTCAGGGTATTTTCAAGAGAACTGTCAAGACAAGCTCAATTCAAGCACTTTCAAATCACTGAAGATATGATTATTTTACAATAAATTCTTAAATATCTAAAAATCAATTATCTGAAATAAATTGATCCACACTGAAAACAACATTATTTTTCAGCAAATGTTTATTTATTTGTATGATCAATTACTCAAACATATATAAGCTCTTGGAAAAACCAAGATTCTTTCTTATTTATGTTTGTCATAAATTGAACTGTTCATTCTGTGTTATTCTGAGGTTATCGAGGACACTCTTTTCCACCAGATTTATTTCATTCATTAATATACGCTTTATAATATGTTTCTGGCATGTGACCTGCAACATCCGGGTTATAGTATGTAAACCTGTTAGGGTTTGATAAGGGCTTGGGGATGCGACATGAACATACCCCGACCACAAAGTCAAAGCATGAATCTGGAGAGAGCTTGGTGGCACAGGAAGGTGTATCGGCAAACTCAGAGTGGCATAACGCTTTTTTAGGACCACGTCCAAATTCCCAAATTATAGTAGGAAGAAGTGACTTTGTTCTTTTATTGTTTGTGATGATTGAACTTGAGTGCCAGAATGGATCAAAACTTACCATGAGGGTATGCAACAAGTGGAGCTTTGTCTCTGATGACCTTGTCTAATGGCTCAAGAAATATGTACTCATAGTCCATCTTACCTGAAACATTTAACAATGCATATAAGACAGACTGTATCTTGCTGCCAAAGTACTTCACAAGGATGAAACAGATGCGAAGTATGATAAAATATAGACCATGTACCAATTTATTTATTTTTTGTTGATTTTTGCATTATCGTTTGTTTTTTTTTTTTTAATAAATTTAACAGACTCCCTTGTCAAACAAATTGCTAATTTCATACTGATAATCAGTATATTTCTCCTGATATTTGGCTTTAATATTCATATACATTTAAAAAGAAAACAATTTTCCTAAATCAAGAACTCCTCCTGAAAACTGTCACACTGAAAATACTGAATCAAATTTTCAAGCTAGAGGACTCTCTTTACCAAAATAACAGGAGCCAAAAATATTAATTTGTTGAATGAACATGAGATGTAACAATATTTTATTCACTTACTTTAGTATCTAATTTTTAAAAATACAGAATTGTTGTCCTCTGTTCAATCATGGTCTTGAAAGTACTGCATTTTATTAATTTAGTAATCACTAATATTAAAATCCACTGTTGGCAACATAAAACTGTCTTTCTCATCCAAGACTTGCCATAATTTTAAAATGGATCAATAATGTATTTCCAACTTAATGTGCTTTCTGAAGGACTTTCCCTACTTTCTGTGCAGCCAAATGTCTGCATTAGTGGGAATGATGATTACTGTCTCATTAAAATAAAAATTACTAGTGTTCAGTGCAGCCTACCATATTTTTTATTAACCCTGTTCTCAAGGGGTTCCACAGACACTATTTTCCAGGTGACTTCTGCCAGGTCATAACTGTTCTGGTCAAGTCTGGTCCAACTGATGGATGATTCTTTGCCTTTTTCTGGTAATGTTCCAAGAACCTAAGAAAACATGATTTTAAAGTAAAAAGTACTAATCCTCACATTTTTTTATCATGCATATGATATTTAAATAAGTATTGCTGAGAATCTATTGAGCAGACATTAATTATGCTAAAAAGCAAATAATCTTATATCTACTGTTTTACAAAGCAAGCCATATATGCCAAAGGCATATGACTACCTTAACAAATGACTACCTTATAACATTCTAAAGACATACCACATTATTCTTTAACTAAAAAAGATGTCCTTCCAGTAAAACTGTTAATGGTTAAACATGCCTAGTTGTCTTTACAACATGTGTTCCATAGGCACTCCATATCAGTACATACCAGGTATGGGGGTAAACTTAAACTGCTGCAAGACACAAGCACCAGGTCTTTATGGATGTCCAGTAATGTCCATCCTCCTATCTTCTCATCTGTGGTAAAAAAGTATTCAATGAATGCATGATGCATGCTGGAAATAATATGTTTTAACAAGGCTTGGGTTCAAATGCATATGCTCACTCCCCATTTCTTTGCCAGGCCACATGACCATTTAAACCACTCTAAACTATTGCATTAGACCTCTGATATCAGCCTCTATCCAAATCAAAAAGAGATCTGGGTTGACTCAATGCAGAATATAATCACTGCATGTGGAGCGTAGTGTAAATGCACCTAATATATTCCACAGTGACTAATTTCAGCAGCTAATTGATTACAATTTATACTTATATCTTGACATCAGGTGCCAAAATAAATACTAAGTGCATTTGCTTTTGCGCTGGCATTCTTCAAATTTACTGCATTCGCATTTACAGTAATATTTGAGGATATCTTTTATATATATATATATATATATATATATATATATATATATATATATTTATAATATTTTATATAACATATATATATATACATGTAAATTGAAGTTCCTTGGCTATTAAGACAGCAAACATATGGTACAAGGCCATTTAATCACTGTTGCAGGAAAAAGAGGCCAAATTTAACCTTTTATGAGTATATATGGCAAGTTTCATATACAAAGAAACCACTTTGTTACTTACCATTGCTGAGCCTTGTAACAGTCTTCTCATCTGTGTCAACAGCAACTAGTTCCTGAAGGAAGATTAATGAATCTTAAGGTCAAGCAAACATCTTCTTAATCCAATTATTCTATCACACAATATTTAATGTACAGATTATGCATATGCTGGGCCCATTTTCTATTGGTAAAAATATTTTCCACAAGAAAATCATACTGAGATTGTGTGACGTGTTAAGGAGCTATCAGTACCTAAAGGCACTCAAGTCAGAAAAAAAGCCCTTGTGACAAGAAATTCTAGTTCTCAATCTCTCTAGATCTCAAAAATATGGTCAACACAAGTTTTCAAGGAAGTATAAATAACATTGAGTATTGCTAAGTCCTGTTCACATAGAGTGCCAATACTCTGTAACCTCCAACAAAAAAAAACATATAAAAGAAAACAAGTGACCCATGGGTCATGATGCTCAGCAGACTAGGAAGACATTCACAAAAGGAATTTTATCATCCAAATGCCAAATTATGTAGTTGGTATCCCCATTCAACTGTAGCAATTAAAGTTCTTCAAAATCAACAAAAAGACAAGGTTTCATGATAATATGTCCAGCCATTCCCGTGAAATCTAGTCTTTTTGTATGCAGCAAGCAGAGCTAAAAATGACCACGCACATCTTTTAAGGACAACTTTGGAAGTCAACACAGAAGATTCTAAGTCCAACAGTAAAGTTTGTACCCTGTCTGACTGTCTGGGTCCTTAAAATGTTTGGCCAGTATTACAGGTCACCATGACCTAATTTCAGGTGTCCACGGAGATTGGCCTAGGACCTCCCTGGTGGTACAGATAGAACTTTCTAGGGCTAATGGTTACAATCTGTGCCTGTTATTGGACACACTACTTCAACTGAAGGTTTCAACTAGGGACCCATGGGTCTTGAAGCTTAGCTGAATTTGATGGTAAGGATATTTTTATGAGTTTTTTCAAAATGTGACCTTAACCAGTGGCCTTGTGAAAAATTCTGAGAACTTACTATCCTTGAACTTACAGCATTTAGATTATCTTAACAATCTTTTAAAAAAGTGATGCTGACTTCTGACCAGGTAACCTCAGAATCTAGAGATTTCTTCCACTTTGGGCAGGTAAGCCCTGTGTGAAAGATTGAAAGTTTGGGATAAAAAGTTTGATTTACAGTGCATCTAAAAACATTTGTATCAAATTTTCAAATATTCTAGGGGTTCCTTTCAAGCCCTTTAGCTCAGAGGATATAGGTAACAGTGACTTAATTTCAGGTTTCCAAGGTGATTTTTTATTGACCTCCACAGGTTTTCAGTTAGAAGGTTCTAGGTCTAGTGATTACAATTTGTGCCCTGTTAACGGACATACAGACAGACGGATGAACAAAGAGTGATCACTCTAGCTCAGATGACTTTCAGTCAACTGAGCTAATAAAAGAGTACATTCAGGTTAAAGTATGTATTTTCATCAAGCAAAATCAGACATATTTAATTCGATTCTGATTTTAAATATCTATCTGTGCATTTTTGCTTTTAAATAAATTATCATTTTTTTATATTTATTATCATCAATTCAAATTCAAGAGAGTATAAGGACTGCCACGAGACTTTGACCACTGACCTGCCGGCTCCTCCACTGAGTGACGACAATGACTCGCTTGTTGTCCGCTGACCAGCATCGTTTATTTAAAGCCACTGTGTATATACCCTGAAACTCATCAGCTGAAATAAATATAATAATGACCTGTTAGACAAATAATAAAAAGTCAATAGAACAAGGAATCTTTCACTAGTTAATAATAAAAAACAATGCTGGAATGAGATACCATTTTTCACACAGATCTATTTGGCAGTATTAATAAAATTTATTATAATCCTGTCCATTTTCTTTTAAAATATTTACTTCCATCCTATGAAATGAATATAAAACCTATAAAACCGTAACAACTCCAAGATCACAACCCTAAATTTTTTTATTCCTGAGCAGTCATTAAAGATGTTTTTTGGTACATTCTTGTCCAATTATTACCAACTGAAAACGGAAGATAAATCCATTATATTAAACATCATTTTTTTTAACAGATACTTTTTAAGATCTCTTTACAACTGATTAATATCATGGATATCTGTACAATAAATACTAATAATTAAACAATACATATGTACACTGCACTGAACCCCTGTAACAGACATTAGAACATCAAGAATTATACTACCACTAGAAACCGGAGACTTTATCAATGGTCCAACTGTGGGTAGATTATCAAGGGTTTATACAATTTCAAAACAAACCAACCTGGTGCCTTCTTAACTATCTCTACAACAGTGCTGACATCTTTGGTTGCCCAGTCCACCTTAAAATAAAGAAAACAAACTTTATTGTACTATTTATTAATGAGATTACTTCACATGAGCTGGCAGGCACTCACTTTGAAGTATACATATGATTAACATGAAAGATTACTTCACTAGATAGATGACTACCCGTAGTTACCTAAACATTCAGCAAATACAGGTGTCTAAATAACATACTATAGTCTGTTCCACAAAAGGGTGCCCATTGAAATTTGGCAGTGATTCTCTTTAACTCAAATATTATCACATAGTCTGACCTTAAAGCTGATGAAGGACCAAAGGCCTAATATGAGATGTAAAACATCATAACAAAAACCAATATTTATATTTTGCAACCCTCTGCTTCTTCTGATTCTTGTGGTCAAGTGACATGGCGTCTGCCATAGGTTGCAGACAACTTTATTTTTTAGAATATTTATGACCATTTATAAGCCAATCAGGAGCTTTCAAGTGCAGTTGTTTGAGCATGTTACCAGTGACCTTGACCTTCGTGAATGGGGTTGAGGTGTTGTTAAAAAAAATAGAGTTTTCTCAGATATACATTTAATTGCATTGCTTTAATATTTTGCAAGGTATGATTATAATTTAATTATAGTAAATTAGGCCAACACCCCATTCCTTCATTGCAACATGCCATCTGAAATTAATCTGCCAGTTTATGAAAATATTGCCAAATTTAAATGGGCTACCTTTTGTGGAACAGACTATAGTATCCTTTTCATATGATAGAAATGTTACCAAGGTTCCTTCTAATCTGCTCATAATAATTTCTACTTTGATGGCAGCCTTCCTGCTAGTGTGAGATTTCAACAAATAGGCACATAACTCAGTCTGAGGTAAATGTCCTTATTTTTATTAGATGGCCTGAAATCGAGGCAGGAAAGCAGCCTCCATCTCTGATTAAAACATCTCCATCTATAATCACCTTGGATAAGTTGTTTTGAATTCAAAATTTCAAATTATCCTTTTGAAACAAAATTTAATATTTTATTTCCATAACAGAAAGCACATACAAAGAGGAAACTTTGAGGTTATAATATTTCAGCTTGCTGCACAGATAAATATGTCAGCTCTCTGTTTAAATTTTTGTACCTTGGCTTGACCTTTAATATCAGACAGTGTTAGCCTGTCAAGCACTCACCATCCTCAGCCTTGAGCACCGGAAGTGTGGTCCTCCAACAGGATTCTCTAAAAACACTAATCTGGATTTATCAGGGCTAAAAACAGGGCTTCTCACTGACTTGTCAGAACTACCAATTATATCTGCAATAAAAAAATCATAAATTTTAATAAAATTAAAGTGTAAATATAAAATTAATGTTTTCATTTACAAATCATAAATTTTATAAAAATAAATGTTTATGTATAACTCTTGCATATGCATTCAACAAAAATGTAACATGCTCCCTTTATATAGAATCATATGAGTAATGATTATTAGGGCTGATATGATACATATTTTTATCAATATAATCTCTCTCTCTCTTTATATATATATATATATATATATATATATATATATTCCTTGGTTTGTAGAATATAAATAAGCTTTATTTCCATACAATAAATGAAACTAATTTTCAAACTATTAGCCAAACAGATACCATTTAACTCATGTTTAACCGATAAATATCACCTGAGATACATTAAATGGTGTTGAGAGGCTATTTTACAATGTCACAAGGCACTTTCCATTGGATGATAAAATATCATAAATATATCAATAAAAAGACATATACAACTAATGATACCTATACTATATTTGACTTTGTATCATGATGTATCGGTACATCAGTGGAAAGTTACAGCCCCAGTGGTTATTTTACAATACTGGTTAACTAAGCAGTGTATTTATACAGTAATACATTCAGATATATATATATATATATATATATATATATATATATATATATATGTGAATATATACAGTACAAAATAACTTACTACATGATGCTGACTGAAAATCCACATGGAACAATGCACTCCTACAATATACAACACAGTACATATACAATACATTATATAATCCACATCGAACAATGCAGTCCCACAATGTACAAAACAGTAAATATACAATACATTATATAATCCACATGGCACAATGTCCGCCTACAATATACAAAACAATACATAAACAATACATTATATAATCCACGTGGAAATATGCACTCAAACAATATACAAAACATGATATGTGGTCCAGAATAAAAGCTCATACATTGTCATCACATGAACTGGTCTAATGCAAAAGAACATACACAATATGGTGAATAACAATACCTGAAATATACACTACAAGAGGACAGTCCATTCATCTGTTCATACTGCACCAGAATATACATATTTATAGTCCGTTTCATCCCTTCATGTCCACCTGTTTTTTGCTTTGAAAATTGTAAATAGTTTCATTTCAAGGGAAACAATTGTAGTGTAGCGTATAGGATTAAAGGACCTAATTTTCAACAAATACCTACAAAAATAAATACCTACCTTACACCTTATTTAAGAAACAGAATTATTTGAAAATATGAGAAATCAGTCTACATTTTACTACATATCAGACCCACTTATGGCGGTCAAGGTCATTGGTCACATGCAAAAACAGCCTCAACTGACAGCTTCTGATTGGATGATCACGTATAAACAATCTAAAAATTATAACCAGATGGCTACTTATGGAGGGACACATCATATCTGCCAGATCATGGTGAAGAGCCTAAAATGTTGTGAAACATAAACAGGGGATTTATTGTAAAATTCTTAATTGCCATATTAGGTTGTCACTTCCATATGTAGTTTCCTTGGAAATTATTGAAAAATATAAACTTTTAAGTAAATTATCTACAAAAAACAGGTGGACAGCAGTTGGTGAAACGGACTATAGTCTACTTTTAAATTGATAGCAAATCCCAGAGGAGCATTTTTTTGTGATTCAAGAACAGCTTAGAAAGGCTGTTACCCATCCAGGAGGACAGAATATATTTTTTTTGCTGTCTCTGCTGTTTATAAGATTTCTTTAAACATGAAATGGAAATAAACTTTTTTTTCATATTTTTATGTCTTGGCATTCAACTGGAAGAAAAGTCTGGGAGAGTTTTGGATGCTCACACCACATTTTGAGAGAGCCACATGGGTTTTTTGAGCATAACAAGGGAAGGGCACCTGTGTCAAATTCTAAAGAGTTCTGTTAAATTGAGTATATTTTTTAATTAATTTTTCATCACTATTGTATCATTAAAATTATTTATTATCACATCACTATATATGATTATTTTATTAAAATTATAAGAAAGTTGTCTGCATAGTGTTTACACAACTAACAAGTTTGCTTGAGGTAGTTGGCAATTGTCAATGACTACTATATATGAGCCAACATTTATCCTACAGGAAGAAGGTTGCACATCTGATCCATGCTTTGGCTCCCAGAGCTAAGGGTCCAAAAGAGATTACAAGCAAGGCTGATGCTTAGCCTCTGTGTGTTCCTGAAACCATATTATGTGCTAACCAAAACATTAAATTTGTCTACTTATTATAATCATGTCATTTCAGATGATGAAAACAAAGATTATAATGGAGGAATAAGATTCTTAAATGCACTTACTCCTTAAAAATTAAGAATAAAAGAGGTTGTGCAAAGTTTTGGTGGTTAGTTATTCATGCTGAGACTGAAATCACTGTGCAGCAGGTATCATGTACACACCTTCTGATTGGACAATAAATCAGTCCTAATCTGTATGAGTCATTCCACCATCCAACACATACAATGCCGGAGTCATCCGGGGTCCATGAAGCCTGTAAAAGATCAAACACACTACATGGTTAAAGACATTCACGTCTAGTATAAAAAGCCTGGTATCTTAAATGCAGTCCCCATGAATGGTTTCAAAAATGTTGTGAGGTCAGGGTTTGATATGGGCACAGAAATAAAACAAGAATGTACTTCAAGGTGAGGATTTATCTGTGGAGAGGGTGGTCATTAGACCCATATCTTCCAAGTTGAAGCTGAAGGAATGCTACAGGGATGACCTCATCCTAATCTGCAAATTATAGTAAGATGTATTAGAATTTAAAAATTCATTAAAATTGAAGAAATCATTTAACTCTAAAAATTTAAAAATAGTTACCTGTGATTGGAACTGTCCCAATGAATTAGAACCAGTGCCCTGATGTATATGTGTTCATGACAGTGCTATGTGTGTTTGTCTAATAAGGGAAAAAAATAATAAAATCTTAATTACATGACAAAAAATCATTTTATCAGGAAAATTTTAAAAGACATTTTAAACATGCCCTGATATACAAGTAGAGAGTTCAAGTTAAACACACCTAACCATACTGAAATAATTTTCTGGACGTGATGAGATGGATGAATGGAGGGACAGCTGGATGGATGAATGGACAGGTCAAAAAAACTTTATCCAATATACCCCCCTACAGGAAGGAGTATCATAATAAGTAGGCATCCTTTTCACAATCATCAGTTCTTTTAATAAATTAATATTAAAATTATCTATGTTTCATATATTTTGTTTTCACTGGATATGTAAATACACAAATATTACATAAACATGCATTGAAGAGATCAACAGCCAGCTAATTAAAGCCTATCTTGACTCTCTCTCAGTTGTTTCAACAAATAATATAAAATGGCAGTAAAAAAAATCTTTAGATAATTTTGAGTGTTTTTTAAATGATCTTCCAGCAAGTTACTACATACCATGCCAGGGGATACATCTTCTGGCAGGTTATCAATGGTGCCTACCATCCCTGTGTCAATGTCAAGGACACAGAGGACAGGCTGGTGTTTCTGTTCCATCTGCTCTCCCCAGACCTCTTTGTGTACGTACTCATCACCCTAATAATAGATATAATGTTAACTTGTAGGAACTTGTAATTCACATAATGGTGCAGGTTTTTTGTACCTTAAGTTAGTGATGTTGTTGAGTCCACACAATCTGAGTCCTAGGTAAAGGCCAGTCCACTCGAGTGAAGGTCATTTTGAACCCCAGTCCAAGTCAGAGTCCAATGCAAATCTCCTTGTTAAAAGAGATTCATGATGGAAATTTGGGATAACTGTGTGCATTTTTATATTAGTTTACACATGGTTTTTTACTTTTAGTTTTTTGGTAGTATTATGTTAGTAGTTTGCCTATGTGTAGAAGTCTTTATGGTGTGCAACAGTGTTTATTTCTACTTGACTCAAGATAGACAAGGCCTTATTCCCCCCTCCCCCCCCCCCCCCCCCCGAGTCCTTACTTACAAAAAGAGTACAAGTCTGAGTCCAACACCCCAAGTCCTAGTTTGTGTCTAAGTCCATGAAAAAGTAGACTAAAGTCCAGACTTGAGTCCAAGTCCAGATTTGTTTCTTAAAAATCACAGCCTGAAGTTATTCTGTTATTCAGAATTAATTAAGTTAACCAGTTTGTAAAAAGTTACAGGCAACATTAGTGACTGGATGATAAGATTTTATTCTTTCCATCCCTATATCTAGGGATAAAAATGTGAAAATGTGTGACATCATAAACATTGTAAAATGTTCCTTTGAAAGCCAAAACAAAACTAATTTACAGTCTTAAGAACTGATAATTTTAAAGAAATTCTGGTTACCACAGACAAGACAGACAGACTGACATGGATAACAGAACAGCCCTATTTATGGAAATCATCAAAAATCTTACCACACTGGTGTCTTCTTTCTCAGTATCATCCTCTTTCTTTTTCTCAAAGAATGACTTGCTCTTTGGAAGTTTCTTTTCTGCAGTGTAGAGGAGGTGTCCCTCTGAGGAGGACCACTCAAAACATCCAAAGTAACCTGTCAAATACATTTAATATCAAATTAAAAATAATATATCTGAATATATTTATAATATTTATTTTGTGCTATGTACAGATTCACTCTCTCTTATTATATATTATATATATATACATGTGTGTGTGTGTGTGTTGAAAAATGTATGATGGGTTTGACAAACTAGATGTGGGCTACAAGAGGACTTACTGTAAACTGTTTAAGTGTTAATGAAGTCTCCTTGAAAAAGTTTATTTGGAGGCCATTTTTTGTATCCTTCCTAGTCGTACTAGTTCTTGAAACAAAGTATAACAATGTCAACAAGGCAACCTGAACAGCAGAAAAGTGTAAACCTATGTGACATGCATTACAATCACTGCCATATATTTTCCTATATATACTTACTAAAGTTGCAGTATTGATACCAAGTTTGTTGTTGTTTATAAAGTTTGTACATTGCCATCATTGACATAGCTTTTATGCTGTGTTGATACAGTTAAGTTTGATGTTGTTGATGCAGTGAAAGTTGGATATTACCATCACTGCCATAGATTTTCCCATGTTTTTCTAAAGCCGTGGCATTGATACTGTGGAGTTTGTTGTCACTGGACCAGATCTCAATGTATTCTTTCTCGTCTCCTTTTTTGTCCTTGACCTTACGAACCACTGCCCTCTGTTGACCACTGGGAGACTGCTGGTCCCAGATCCTTTAATGAATTTTTTTGATGCAATGTTAATTTGATTAGATTTTTTACCAATTTAACAATACATAACTGGTTTGCCAAAAGAAATTTCTGGAGATAATTTGAGTCTGACCTGTGATCTGACATCTACAAACAGAATGTAATACATATTTTGAAATATACCACCAACAGAAAATTAGTAAAAATATGTTGGTATTTTCTTTTGAATCTACAGATTTTGACAAATTTTGGAGGTTTTTATGAACCAATGGGCCTATCACTAAGAATTAACAGACAGGTTTTAAACATTTCATTTTGCAAACAGATCCTAGTGAATTGCTGAACTTTGCTTGGTTTTCCAGTTATAATAGGATTGAAATAATCCTTGTGATTTCAATTTATAATGTAATGTGTTGTACAGATTGCCCTCATATTAACAATTTGTATTATTATATGCTGAGAATATGGCCTGCCGCTACGGACCTAGAAAGATTATCCCCATCCCTCTGAACTACCAATTATATAACATACAATTTACACCATGTGTATAAATTCAACACCTACAGCATACATAAACATGGCAGTGATTTGATTTTAATAACATAGAATTACCCAAGATCAGGTAACTCCACTGATATTAAAACTCATCCTCTTATGCCTTTTTTCATTTATTTACATTTTGGACTTAACAATGTAATATATTTTTTTGTCATCAAGCTCTTTCTCATGCAACAAATTAACTAGCAGAGACAAAACATTATCAATATATCAAAGGTATACAGCCTTCTAGGCTTCTAGCATTCATGATTTCTACGTACCAATCTGTGAATAATCATACCCTGCTACAAATTACAAAGAAATGAAACCCTTACACATTGTTGATCTCTACTGGAGGAGTAGAAATAGCCATGTTCAGCTGGATGAGATAATTTTTAACAAAGATGACATTCTCAGATCTCTCTAGGTCTCTCTGTTTCCAGGTGGACTGGACTTCAACGTGACCTGGGGTGTCTTCATTGCTGATCTGACCCGAAACAACTTCTGGAATCTTACTCAGATCCCTGTAAATCCTCACAATGTCATCCATCTAAATATATAAAACATACATCAGATATATATGTGACATGTTTTCAAACATTAACTGAATATGCAATTATAATTACTAGTATTTCCTGTGAGGCATTATAGACACATACCCGTATATTAAAAGTAATACAAAGACTTTATAGAATGAATATACTATTTCACATCCACAGCATCTTAAAGGACTTCAACATTAAAACTTATCTCAGTTACTTAACAATAGCAACTTAACAAACCTGTCACACTGAGCAGGATTAAAGTAGCAAAATATTGGAACTGAAGAAAAATCCAAGTCTTCTTTGCCCGTATGACACACATACCATACACTCGCTCCACTGAAATTTCACCCTTTAACCACAAACTATGTTAAATAATTACTAAATGCAGTGCCATGCATCAAAAGCACACACACATGGTACCTTTGTATTATGTCCACCTGACTGACCTTTGAACTAAGCTTGGTGAATAAATTATCTGCCATTCTGAATGTTTTAACTAATTTACTCAGTTTAAGCTCATATCCTGAAGATGTAAGTATGCTAACTTGAAGAAAACTATTTAATGGGGTTTGGCTTTGTTTTAGCAAGATAAAAAATTCAAATGCAAATTTTAAGAGGGAAGATTGTTCATTGATCAAGTTACAATAAATAATTCAAATAATTCAAGAATGGCTTACTTATAAATGCACAAGCAGTTATATATATATGTACTATTAGACAATGCAAACCCAAGTGGAAAGAGTGTAAAAAAAGGTTACAATTTTGAAAGGGCTTTTAAAAACAACTATAAATGAAAGTTTGCACCAGGTGGCAGATAAAGGTGGAAAATTTATAAATACAACAGGTACAGCTGATGGTTATTTTGTGCTAATATAAAAAATAATTGGAAGGATGCATATATAGTGTATGCATTAGTACACAGCCAATAATATCAGCCTGAGTGAAGCCCCCTTAAACATAAAAAATCTAATCACATGCTACAGCAAGGGAAAAATTCTACTAAAGTTCAGAGTTCATTCATTTCTTGTACAACAATTAAAATAATGTAATCATGAATTTTTATATTATCAACTTCAATGCCAGTGTCAGAAAAGATGATTAGATGACAAGATGATTTTGCATAATAAAAAATATTACAAGAATTATATTACTACATTTGTACTACAATAAAACAATACTAAAGAAACTTTTTTATTTGTTTATTTAAGATTCATACAAAACAGATTATTGAAAATATAAATTGTAACTGAAATTGTATTCATTATGACACAGGATCATCTGTTAGAAAAAAAAACTTTTTTAAGTTTTCACTTGTCTGTTAACATACTTACTGTCTTGCTCATTTTGGGTGGTTGCCTGCAAATTAATGCAAACAGTGTCTCAGGGGATGATTATGACTTAATCTAAAAATCTGCTAGACTGACTGTTTACACTGCCCACTGCATATATCTGACACACAGAAGGAGACCGGCCAAAGTCACAACTGCAGTTGTCAGCTGATATGTCGTAAAATATATTAATTTGTTAATAACAAAAGCAATATTAAAAGCAAAATGTGAAGATTTATATGACCACAATTATATTATAATTTCATTCTTATGGTCCGAGACTGAGAAGCTTCACTTTTTTATGACGGGGGACAGGATGACGGAATTTTACGACCAACAAGCGGTATAAATATGGCGGCCCCCTTGAGATCGCAAGGTCTGACCAGATTGTCAAATTTTGTGCTTCAGGATAATCTCTGTAAGTCCAGCTGAATCTGATGGTCATATTAATATATGAAAGCAATGTTGATATCTGCGGCATACCTAAATGTCACAACTCTCAAGCATAACGCAAGAAATTCAATGTAAATTTATATTGGGCGATAATAGGGAGATATGTGTCAATGACAGTTGCGGACGGGTCCCCTGAGACATCCAAAACATCGGGGAGCGAGTATAGAATCCGATCTACTTGGACGAGGTTATGGATGTATACGGCTGGACGTAATGATGTATAGCATTCATGTTATGGAGAAGTAGGAGGCATGTCAATGTCATATCACCAGGCATGTCATGGCTTATGTTGATTACTTCTCGTATGAGACGGTCCAGTCAGTTTAGACCTATCTTGGAAATGAAGACTGGATTCTATACGGGGGCCAACAGGGGCATCCAAAAACTGACATAAAATGACCAACAAATATCTTTTGACAATTAAATGCAGTATTATGGTAAAACTGTGTAAAATAAAGTTAAATTGTGAGTGACAGAGAAACACAAGAATCCTTCCTACAGGTTTAGAATGGAAATCAGGCTGCTATTTTGGTCAGAGAAAAAATGTCAACTTTATGTCAATTTAGTCATGTTTGCTTACATTTGTATGTTGTGTGTACTTGTCTCCATCTGGTGGTGAACCTGATTTATTAGTACACATAATGAGGTTTCCTCCAGAATATTTAGTTTTTAATATTTTCAATTTGAAAAAGTGCAAGCCAAATTTAAGCCAATATGTGTCAGGTAAATTGATCATGGAATGTGCCATCAGTTTCTGCAAACTGTTGGCACCACTTGTACTTTTCCAATTTTTACAAATTTTTTTCTTTATTTTTGAGACTTTCAAAGAAGCTGTCATCTGTTAACAGGGTACAAATCGTAACCAATGGACCTGGAATCTTCTAACTTGACATCAAGGGAGGACCATGAAAAGTCTGTGTGGAAACTTAAAATTAGGTCTCTGTTACCCATGTTCTCAGAGCTATGGGGCTCGTAAGTACCCCTAAGAATAATTAAAAATGTGATACAAAAGCTTCAGTATCTGAGTAACTAATGCACTGATGGCCATAAATTTTTGCATGCATATTGGTCATGGAGTATTTCATCAGTTTCTGCAGACTGGTGGTGCTACCTATATGTTATTTTTTAATTTGTATGAATTTTTTTCCTCTTTATGAGACTTTCAAATAAAGCCTCATCTTGTAACAGGGCACAAATCGTAACCACTGGGCCTAGAATCTTCATACTTGACACCTAGGGAGGTCCATGAAAAGTCTTCATGAAAATCTGAAATTAGATCTCTGTTACCCATATCCTATGAGCTATGGGGTTGCAAGTACCCCTTAAATAATTTAAAATGTGTACAAAAACGATGTTCGTTTCTGGAGAACTCCTCTGTGACCCTTGGACCGATCTTTCCGTAACCCAGGCATAGTTGTTCCCTCATCTATGTAGTTGTGCATAACAAAGACAGGTGGCACCACCTGCAATCCTTTCTGTGCAGTCTGAATCTGGGTGTCTTTTAGATAACAGCCGATATTTCAGGAGTGGCTCAATGTATTGAGCTGAAAGTTTGCATGTCCATAGATCTTGGATCTCTCCATCTTGTAATCACGACTGGTGGCGCCACCTACAATACTTTTTGCGTAGCATCCATCTGTGCATTTGCCATCTGTTCTTCTTAGTGGTTCTTCAATGTATTGGGTTGAAATTGTGCATGTTCATAGATCCCCGACACCTCCATCTCATAAAAAAGACTGGTGGCGCCATCCGCAATAATTTTCACATGGCGTCCATCTGTATATTTGCTTTTGGTAAAAATTGCTCATACCTCAGAAGTGGTTCAAGATATTGGTCTGAAATTTGGCATGTCCATTCATCTTGGAAAGTTTTCACGTAAACCAGACAGGTGGCGCAACCTACCTTCCCGTTTTTGTAAAATCAATTTATGCCCCTTTCTAAGGAGTGATTTGCCATTTTGGCCTGAAATTGTGCATATCCATAGATCATGGACTCCTCCATCTTGTACTCAAAACTGGTGGTGCCATCTGCAATCATTTTCTGGTGGTGTCCATCCGTACGTTTGCTTTGTGTGGAACTTGCTTATATCTCCAAAGTGGTTCAAGGTATTGGTCTGAAATTTGGCATGTCCATCCATCTTGGAAAATTTTCTCGTAAACCAGATAGGTGGCGCCACTTACCTTCCCGTTTCCGTAGAATAAATTACTGCTCTTTTCTCAGGAGTGATTGGTTGTATTGGCCTGAAATGGTGCATACCCATAGATCTTGGACTCCTCCATCTTGTACTCAAGACTGGTGGTGCCATCTGCAATGATTTTCCGGTGGTGTCTATCTGTATGTGTGCTTTGGGTGGAAATTGCCTATATCTCCGAAGTGGTTCAAGGTATTGATCTGAAATTTGGCATATCCATCCATCTTGGAAAGTTCTCGTAAACCAGACAGGTAGCGCCACTTACCTTCCCATTTCTGTAGAATAAATTACTGATCTTTTCTTAGGATTGGTGTGCCATATTGGCCTGAAATAGTGCATATCCATATATCTTGGACTCCTCCATGTTGTACTCAAGACTGGAGGTGCCATCTGCATTTGTTTTCCTGTGGTGTCCATCTGTACATTAGCTTTGGGTGAAAATTGCTCATATCTTAGGAATGGTTCAAGGTATTGGTCTGAAATTTGGCATGTGAATCCATTTTGGAGAGTTTTCTCATAAAATAAACAGGCGGTGCCAGGTGTATTTGTTGATTGAATTAATGCCCTTTTCTCAGAGTTTTAGTGGACTATATTCAGGAGTGGTGTGACATACCACTCAATCCATCCCTCACTCCACCTGTACCACTCTGACTTTGGCTGATACACATTGTCGCCTGGCAAATATTTTCTAGTTAAAAATGTGATACAAAAACTTCAGTATCTGAATAACTAATGCACTGATGACCATCATACTTAGCATGCATATTGACCATGGAGTGTTTCATCAGTTCCTGTACACTGGTGGTGCCACCTGTATTTTTTAGCTCAGCTGACTATAAGTCATCTGAGCTATAGTCGTGGTCCTTTGTCCGTCAGCTGTCCGTCTGTCCGTTAAACTGGCATGTTTTGAAACCGTTAGACCTACAAATCCAAAATTCGGCATACAGTTAGATGTTCCCAAAATCTCATACCATACCGAAATTTGGGTCATTAGGACTTCGTTCCATTGAGATATTAAGGAAAAACCTCCATTTTCCATAAAAAAAACCATTGTTACATTATAAAACTGCCTTATATCAAAACCACTGATCTGAATTTGATCATAGTATATATGCATATTCTTCCATACATTTTCAATGTACATACTAAAAATTAGGTCAGTATTGCCTAATTTGTTGAAGTTATGGGCCCGAACATTATGCACCTCATAAAAAATCAGGAAATATATTAACTCACTTAACATAAGAATGGCTGAAGCTAGAGACTTTTTTTTTCGGGGATATAACTCCATTTAATCAAGATTCAATTATATACCAAAAATTAGATCTGAATTTTTCAAAATTTATAAGTTATTCGCATAAATATAAAATCAGTTCCTTAAAAATTGGCGCAACTTTGGGCATGGCATGTTTTTTCCCTGTAAGCACTGTTGGTTTAATTTTCATATCATGCACATGTAAGGATTTCAGCTTCCAAATTCTGAAATTTGAAAGGAATTGACCAAAAACTGTAGCTTTTATTACAGTTTTTATGAGACCATGTCACACCTAGGCTGTACTGAAGCCCCTCTATATGTCCCCATATTGACCTTTCATGCTTGACGCGAGGCATATACTGCAGCCAGCCAGCTTTTGGATGGCTTCAGCTGGATATAGCTGTTCAACCCCTCTCCTCTTGTAATTGTTTTGGCCAAAAACATAACAATAAACAAAAATTAAAAAAAAATATTGGTTTATAATAACAACTATAAGAAAAATAAATGGAAAAGGAATTTCATTGTTAATGAGTAACAGAGACCTTGCAATTACTGATGGTTTATGGATCTTTCATGGATTGCTGAAAATATATTTCAAATGACATTGTGCAGTCACCATTGGGAATTTTTTATTTCAATCATAAAAACGAAAATTAAATAATTAAATGAAATTGTTGTTTACCATAAGGGATTATGTGAAACAAGTTAATGATATACAAGGATGCAGTTGATCATATTAAATTAATCTAAATTTCCAGGTCATTTCCAGGTGTTTAATTTGTTGGTTTATTTTTTATTACAAAATTTTAAAAAAATTGAGATATGTCAAAAATTTTTAAAAATTACTCCGAAAAGTGCTCATTAAAGATGTCAGTATGTTTGACTAATAACATTAAGACTCATGTCTTTATAAGCTGTTACATGAAACTGGGTAAATAATAAAAATTTATATTTCTGATAACTTTATTTCAGTTAATAAAATTAAACATTCCCAACTCCAGTTTGCTCCTTGTATAATATATTGGTTTGTTTTGATCCTTGGGTTATTTTTAACACATGTATCAGTTTCATAGCTGAGATTATTTTCTTTTTTTTCTGATACATATTAAAAAAAAAATTTCAAATGTAATAACAAAATCAGATCTTAAAGACAAGTTCTCATTATGATGTCTGTAATGTTAATAATTGTCATAAGTGTCTTGACAGTGATGTGAAAGTATTCAAAAGTGAATACATTTTTTTTTATAAATTAAAGCCATAAAACCAGGTAATACAATCATTATTTAAATTTGTGAAATTTGTATATCCTGGATTCTCAACAGTTTTGTTCGACTGAAACTGAATAAATATGAGACATTGAGTGAATAATTTATAATTGTATTCAAATATGATTAAAAAAAATCAATAGTTTGATAATGAAAATTAATACAAATACTGATACAGGTAAAAAGAAAGAATTTGAGTGCAAATACTTTCAAAATGTATTCATTGATGCATTCATGAATATATTTTTTAATATTATTTTAATTATCATTTATTTCATTTATATTATTAAAAGAAATCTTTTCACATGTTACTGTTAATATTTTTTAATTAAAATAATATTTTGCCCAATCTAGAAATGTGAATCAACTGAAATATTCATATATATATTTTATACTGTAAATATGTAGTTACATTTTTAAACCTGGAAAAAATGATGTATTGAAAAAAAAGGAATTACGGCAAATATTGTTAATTTTTCCTGGTTCAGCAGAATCGGAATTTAAATGATTTGCTTAGTTTCTCCACCTTTCTGCCTGCATAAATATTTAATAATTATGAAAAAACTTTTTCCCTGTAAGCACTTGAATTAAATTTCATATCCTGTATGAATATGCAAGGGTGCTGTAAGTCCCACCATCCCCATCCCCCACCCCACAGAGTCCTTGCTCTTTGGCACTGTGAACAATAGTTCTATTGCTATTCCATAAAATTTAATAATTAAAGATAATGTATACAGATAGACTGAGGTGTTGTACCTCCCATCATAACCCCCTCCCCCATCAATCCTTCCACCTGTTAAGTGGGGACTTTATGGCTACTGTATACATATGATAAAATAGAAAAATAGGTTTATTAAAATAATTGGATCTCATGAGACAAATGTGTAAACTGTTGAACTGTCAACAGCTTGTCAAAATGGTAACCAATGGAAACACATGGTGGGATCTCAAAATATTATTTGCAACAATTTCTTCAATCATATCAACCAACCATGGCCAAGATTACCATTTCCGATCAGACTTCATCTGCTTTTCATAATATTTTAGATTTTAAACTTCTGGGTGTTTAAGTACTGTTGAATGCTTCATCTCCTCTCTCTGTAACTCAGTCTCTCTTTCTCTCTCTCTCTACATCCACCTTCTTGCTGCCCTCACTGTTTCCTTCTCCCCATCCCAATGTCAGCCTCAGTAAACAAGAACAAGATAAATCAGATATATTCATACTTTAATATTTTGTATAACTATTCGTCCATAGGTACCTATGTTCATGCCAGAAATTATGTCAATATTGTGTAAAATGTAGACATAGTGGGCATCAAAATAATGTACCTTGTCAAGACTAAAGAGATATTGTGTCATACAGTCATAAATTCATAAATCCCCATAGTAAATCTAAACATCATATCTGTAAAATTGAAATCTTGCAGACTTCCATACACTATAGATCCTTCAACAAATAGCCTTATCATAATTCTACTACTGCTTATTACTGCTGTCATTGCATTCATATTTGCTCGTATATATCGCAGTTTTCAACCCCTCCTAAATAGATAAAAAGTAAACCACTATATTTTACTCC
The DNA here is from genome assembly GCA_026874595.1 of Sipunculus nudus. NCBI lineage: Eukaryota > Metazoa > Annelida > Sipuncula > Golfingiida > Sipunculidae > Sipunculus > Sipunculus nudus. Next base: position 43,408,600 of record CM049306.1, on the reverse strand, counting down.
ATCAGTCAGGTTATTTCATTTATCATTTACTCGCATATTACATTACATTCCTTTATAATAGCTCAACATGTCCATGATATTCATAAGCTTAAACTCGATATAGGATCACAATGGAGAGACATTTATAGTCCAATCACGATCAGCTGAGCGCTGTGAACCATGGGTCCCTTGTTTCAGTTTTTTAGGCATTTTTTCTCTATTTATGAGACCTTCAAATGAAGTGGTCATCTGTTAACATGGCACAAACCATAACTGCTAAACCTAGAATCTTCATACTTGACATCAAGGGAGACTAATGGAAAATCTCCTTAGAAACCTGAAATTAGGTCTCTGTTACCCATATTATCCGAGCTATAGAGCTATATATATATGTATACCACCAAGAATAATTAAAAATTTGATACAAACAAAAGCTCCAGTATCTGAATAACTAATGCCTTGATAGCCATGATTCTTTGGATATATATTGATCATGGAGTGTTTCATCAGTTCCTGCAGACTGGTGGCACTACCTGTATTTTTATCAAATTTTTACGCATTTTTTTTCTATTTATGAGACCTTCAAATGAAGTTGTCATCTGTTCAAAAGCCCACTGAAACCCATTTCTAAGGACTCTTTACAAAATTCATGATTTGTTTGCCCACTGGCAGTCATTTTGCTCACTGTTCAACATTCCTTGAATTCAGCTGAGCGTCATGGCCCATGGGCCACTAGTTCTTCATTTGCCCAACCCTTTTCCCCTTTATTTCGTTTTTTTAAATTGTTCAAATTTATTTTAAATCTTGTTAAAGTCCCACCAGGGCTGCCCCTGTGGAAGCCATGACACGTGTAATGAGGTGCAACTATTGGCAGCAAATGCAACTCTTACCAACTTGGTAAACTTTTAAAGTTATAACTTATCTTATATATGACATTTAAAATATTGTACATTGACCTCAGAAAATTTTAAATGAACAAACATTCATATCTGACTGGATAGACATGGAAATTATTGTGGTAAACCAACAGTTTTTCTCCTAAAATTCTAAGCAGCAAGGGGGAAAGAACTGCCTGGGGGGGGGGGGGTGTTGTCTAGGAACCCTGAATTTAATCTTGAATTTGACTGAATCACACTGGGGATGCTGCTAGTCAAGAGACCTGTCGATAAATTACATACAGTGCGTTTGTCAGGAATTTGTTGTCGTCAGGAGTTGACATTCCTTATACACACACTACAGTCATGCATACAATGGCCAACTCTCTCATTTCAGAGGAGTCAAGACTAGGCTACCGCATAAGCCATGACATAGGTATATAAATTTAAATATAATATAGTGCAACTATTAGCAGTGGGTTATATTTAATAATATACCGGTACGTCGGATAAAAAAAAATTCATTGAATATTTTTTCTTCATTATTTTAAATAATACTTTGTATAAAATGGTTATTCTGAGACCACTATTTTGGTATGTATCTTAACCATAGCATTTTATTTGGGTACATAATTTTATCCTTCTGGTGGAAACCCTGCATAACATGCAATTGTGAAGCTCTTCCCTGGGTCTTGAACCAGCAACCATGTAATAACAAGACCTATGCACTACCATCAGTGCCATAAAAGATGAGTTGAGAGCGCATGGTCAAGTGGGGAAATTAATGTCTACTGTTGTCTGGATGACCCCATGTGATGATTGTTAGGGAGTGTGTGAGAATTGGTTATAGTTGTTAAAATGAGGGTTAATTTTTGTTAAGCATATGAGATGTTTGTTTTAAATGCCTGCCACTATAATGTACTCTGTCTCACGCTTCACACGGACAAGGACAACTCTCTGGTTTATAAGCCCATGAAATATACCAAATATATGTGGAAACTCGGAACAGGCGTGAGGGCCCAAGACAACAGTTGTGAACGACGTAGACAGGACATGAGCCAAGGGGTGTAAACAAGCACAGGAGTGGTCAACTAGCGAACGTTTAAAGTAGGTTTAGGGCACGTATGCAATAAAGAGCTTTGACATTGCAAACTGCTACGTCAAATTTGAGATCTCTTATGCAAAAAATGGTACATGCAAAAAATTTAATAATTGAAATGAATCATTTCAGAGGTTAATAACCGTTTACAATTTAACTGAGGGCTTGCAATTTCACGCAATGGTTCTACAATGCATCGATTCTTCAGTGCATTGTTTCAGCTCTAATTGTTACATTTCTGACTTTTTCTTTTCTTTGGCATTAACCCAAATGAATACAGTGGCTCATATCTGGAGTACTTTATATTAGAGGAGAGATATTGGGAACCTGGGTTCCTTAATTCCCTGATTGGTATTTGCAGGGCGGTAGCCCCCACCCCACATAAAATATGGATATCAGTTGATCGATTAGGAATGCAAGTGACTAATACAATAGGTGGCACTTTACCATTATATTCAGAACTAACCTACAGTCAGAATCACAGCCTGCATAGGACTATTAGATATGTTTAGAGTTCCTGATAATGAGGTTGCAGGTTCAAATCGGGGTCATGAGCAGTACAACTACATGCTTTATACCAGCACTTTATACTTTAGATACATGCAAAGATCTGAAAATGTGAAAGAGGTAGGTGGCTGCGAAGCAGCTTAACCCCATCATTTTTCCTGAATGTTTTATCAACTATTCTGTATCATAATTATGATTTTTATTTTGAAGATTAAATTCAGAGTTGTTTAGAGAAAGGTGTTTCATTACACTAGCTGTCATGTCTGACCCAATTACTGTCAGTTATGCTAAGCATTGTTCTTTGTTGAACTTCATATTTTCATATCGGCTTTATTGGAAATTGTCTGACAACCATTAAATCAACATCTCAAAATTAAGCAAAGATACAATCTTGTTCTGAACTTTTAAAATATTTCACAGTTTTATGATTTTATGTTGTAGGTTCTATCAGGGGAACTGCAAGATTTTGTACCTCTCACCTGCAGTCAGATAAATCAAGGTCCTGTGACAATGATAGGTGAGTTTTGTTTTGAAGTTTTAAGGTATAATTTTTATCCAAATATAAAATATGATTTTCCGTTTTGCCACATTTATAATCATCCCTAATTTATGTATCAGTAATTTCCATTTATCTTAAGTTTTAATTTGATTGATAAGTGATTATTAGATAAATTTTGTTACATGCATAATTAACATATATTTCAGCATGTATACATTTTTAGATTGAATCTAGTTCTGTTTTAGCTTGTACTTGAAGAGTATAATATGGCACTTTGTCAGCTGAAGAAGACTTTATGTTTGATGAATTATGTTCACACAATTTGATATAGAAATAAATCTTGAAAAAATGAAACAGAAAATACTTATCTTTTTATGTTTAAACTCTTTGTCACATAAGCTGTAAATATAACTTAAAAACAGAGGCAAGGAATTTTTATAACTTTTGTGAGTTCATAATAGAAATTATCAAGTCTAAAGAAAAACTGAAGTTGTTTAAGAAATTTTTGATCAGTGAAAAATGTTTATCATATTCACTTCAGAAAGCCACAGATTGCTGTTTCAAAAGATGGAAGTACGTTTTTGTGTTGGCATCCTGAGCCAGCATTCCCCTATGAACATACAAAGGTACCAATTTAAGTTTTTTTTTTCTGTAGATATTAAAGTATAGCTTTTGTTGAATATATTTTTATCATTCATTCAGATTTTATTATTTCCACTAAGATATGTCTTTAAATTTTTGAACATATATTGTCACCTTTGTCCATCCCCTGTCTGTTTGTCTGTTTGTGTACTTGTTTAAAGATATCTCAAACAAGAATGGATGTATTGTAATGAAAGTGTTAGTGGTAATGGACTGGTAGGCCTTTAGCAAATGAAAGACAAATGAATTTTCATGGTATTATCCCTTCACAACAAAATTGCAGGAGGTGCTATAATAACGCCTCTGTTCCAGTGTTGGTCCTTCTGTCTGTCTATCCATCCAGAATTGGTTTGTGGACCAATTTCAAGCCAAACCATTTAGACAAAAACTTTTCATCTTTCACATTTAGCTCATTGAAAAAAAAAATTAATATTTTTTAAATGTGACAGGCTGTCTAGGTACCTGTAAGGGAGATTCTTTTCTCCCATGCCTGGCTTGTTTGCCTGTTATTAATTAGATCATGCAAAAACTGGTGGACAAGTTTCAACAAAACTTTGTTGAAGGATGGGGCATATGCCATGGAAGAAATATTCAAATTTTGGTACAGATTTGCAAAAAGGGGAAGGTCAAGTAGAATTGTTTTGCCTTGGTAGATGTATGTGCTCACCTAAAGCCATTCTAGTTTTACTTGTTATTAGTTGTATGTAAATCATGCATTACTCGGCAGGTATGGAGTCCAGTTTTGCTGTTGATGAAATATGGCTCAACCAAATGTCTTTGTTGACTTTGAAAATAAAATTAACTTTACAGCCAAAATGTAAAACTAAGATTTAAAGCCTTGCTATTGTTACAGAGTTTATTTGTATTACACATAATAATGAAATTATCTTTAACATTGTGTTTCAATTTTTTTCAGCCTTTACCACGCAGACAGGAAGAAATGGAACTGGTCAGTATAATTTTATCCACATCTGTCGCTGCTACATTTTGAGGAGCTGAAAATTACTTGTTTGCGCTCTATAAACATTCTTTTCAATAAATGTCAATTATGTAATTGATTTTCATTATGATTTCAGGTTTTATCTTAAAAAAAATGATTTTATATTAAAAAATATGTTAAAACAAAATTGTTAATATTCTTTCACAAAGCAGCTATTTTACCATATATTTGTGTTGTTGAACAAACTAAAGTGTTTAATAATTATGTAATACAATAAATGTGAACATCAGAGGAGGCACCCCCATGCAGATGAGGCTAAAGACAAATGAAAGACAGAAATGTTGGTAAAAGATGGCTTTAATGAAGGAAACACTCTTGGTCATAGTCATTCCCAGCCCCATGTTTATAAAACCTGAAATTCAGAAGGCATAAAATATAACACATCATTCTTATTGTATAACTATCAATAAGCCACAGACCAATCTGTCAGTTAAAATAATTATGTCAGCAGCCTGGAGCCACTGGATCTGTGAGTACCTTAAAATAAACAAAGATCTTTGGCATATGAGAGCTTTCTATTAAGATTAAAATATTATTATAATTAGGCCATGCCAAATAAAAATTTATTGTTCTTCTGATTCTGCAAGTGTCTGAAATTTTTTTTTAAAGTTGGGTTGTTTGGTAGACCTGGACAGCTTATTCAAAAACGTCTCAATTTCCAGTTGGACACTCATTGTCAGTTTGCAGGATTATGAAATCATCTTTGTTTCTCTCATTTTTTGTTGGTGATAATTAGTCCAAAGATGAAACAGATTTAGAATTGATGCAGAATTTATTCATGGAAACTTTTTTTTAGGGAGATTCAGTCCTGAAAGTACAGCACATTAGGAGTCACACACTGCGGAGCCGAGAGAATGGTCCAAATATGAGAGAACTACAGCAGATGTTCTTCACCACAAAACACCGCTGGTTCCCAAAGTAAAATATCATATTCCTTGCCTTCCTCAGTGAAAATAAGGAGCACTTACTGTAATCTTGTTTAGTTATGCGTTTGTCAAACAGGTGGCAGCACTGCATGCATTTTACATTGGTGGTGACATTGATATTTCTGTTTAGTTTTGTATTTGCTGGACAGGTGGTAGCACTGCATGCATTTCACATTGGAGGTTATATTTGATGATCATGGTGTGTATCCATATGTAAAGAGTTTATGAATATCTTTGTAAATAAGGAAACAGATGTAGGCCTTTTAAAGCTCAACTGATTGTAAGTCCTTAGTTATGGTACAAAAGTTTGTTTTCTATTGTTTTATAACATTCACTTTGCAAGAAACTTGGAAAGACTCACTCATCTGATGTAGTATAACCCTAATGATATGAATCTTCTTTCAGACCACAGAAAAGATACCAAAAGAGAGACCCTCCAAAAGACAGAGACAGTTTATGATGGTGAAGCAGATAGCAAGACCACCATCAGTAGAGATACAGAGGCATTTCTGCTTTACATCAACCAAGCCACTCTGCAGGACTGTGAACCAGTGTGGTCAACAAAAACAGACTGATATTAGAGGTGTCAAGAACTGTGATGGCAAAAAAGTGACAGTCATAAAATGGAATGTTTTTCCTGAGCATAAAGATAAAACATCTTGAACCTTTTTTCTTTGTCTTGTGAGCATACAGGACAACACCACTAAGTAAAGCACACCTCATACTGGTGTAGAACAGTAGTATTAATCACGTTTATGGAAAAATACAGACGCTAAGGGCAGTTTCAGGGAGCTGTTGAAAAAGTTACCAGTACTGTGTTTGTCAATCATAATTGTATTACAAGATGCAAGTGTGCAAAATGGACTTAATGTTTGTTGAGGTGAAATCATGAATATTGTAAAATGCAATAAAAATTCTAAAAGATTCCAGTAATTTTAGCTCAGCTGACTATAAGTCATCTGAGCTATAGTCGTGGTCCATTGTCTGTCGTCCGTCCGTCTGTCCGTCCGTCCGTCCGTCCGTCCGTCGGTCCGTAGATGTGGCACGTTTTTAAACCGTAAGACCTAGGAATCCAAAATTCAGCATAATGTTAGATGTCCCCAAGATCTCCTACCAAGCCAAAAACTGGGTCTTTGCGACTTCATTCCTTTGAGAAATTAAGGAAAAACCTCAATTTTTTATTAAAAACCTATTTTCACACTTCAGGACTGCCTAATATCAAAACCACTCATCTGTTTTTCCTCATATTTCCTATAAATATTCCTCTATATAATTCCTATGTACATGCCAGAAATTAGGTCTGTATTATATAATTTAAAAAAGTTATGGGCCCAAACATAATGCATTTTGTAAATAATCAGGAAAGAAATTTTATCACTTAACACAAAACTTGTTAAAGCTAAGCACTTTTTTTCCAGTAATATTACTTTTATTAATCAAAATAAAATTGTATACCCAAAATTAGATCAAAATCTTTTAAATTTTTTAAAATATTAGCAAAAATAAAAAATTGGTACCTTAAATTTTGCCCAAGTTTGACCATGGCACGTTTTTTTGCTGTAACTGCTGTGGATTTAATTTTCACAGCATGTTTTTGTTAGCATTTCAACTGTTAACACCAAAAATTTGAAACCAGTTGATCAAAAACTGTAGATTTTATTCAAGTTTTCAAGCACCATGTCACATATTGCTAGTGTTATGCAGTTTGCTAGAGCTCAGCTCCCAAACTTCAGCTCAAAGTTCCTTAAATTTGGCATACAGTTAGATTTCTCCAAAATCCCCTACCATGCCAAGAATTTGGTCACTAGGACTTAATTCCTTCGAGATATCAATGAAAAACTTCATTTTTCCATTAAAAACCCATTCTTACACTTTAAGACTGCCTAATATCAAAACCACTGATCTGACTTTGATCATATATAATATACATATTTTTCTATACATTCGCTATGCACATGCCAGAAATGATGTCAGTATTGTGTATTTTTTTTAAGTTATGGGTCCAAACATAATGCACTTTTTTTAAAAATCAAGAAATATATTTACTCACCTAAGATGAGAATTGCTGAAGCTGGAGACTTTTTGTCAGGAATATAACTTTATTTAATCAAGATTCGATTGTTTACCCAAAATTAGATCTGAATTTTGCAAATTTTTCAAGTTATTAGCTTAAATAAAAAATCAATACCCTAAATTTTGTCCAACTTTGGCAATGGCATTTTTTTTCCTGTAAGCACTGTTGATTTAATTTTCACAGCATATGTACATAAGGATTTAATCTTTTAAAATCTGAAATTTCCAAGTAATTGATTAAAAAGAGTAGCTTTTATTCAAGTTTTCATACACCATGTCAAGTGTTGTTTACATCTAGCCCACCTAGTAGTAAAGCCTTCACTTGCATTATGTAACCCACCCCAGGCAGCTTGTCTTGGCTCAGCTGGGCCACTACTAGCAGGCTTCCCCTCTGCCCTGCACACACCCCCCCCCCCTAGATGATGCATTAACTAGATGAATGTTATAATTTTCTGTATTTCATTTTATTCTTGGCTATGCTAAATTTTAGATTTTGTATTTACCACCAGGGTTACAATGATTAAAGTGCACATTTAATTGTGTCCACAAAGTGGTGTATTGCTATGAAAGTGTGGATGTTCATCAGATAAGTAATTCCTTCCTTGAGAAGAGTAAAAACTTCACCAGGTGTGAAATTGACTATTAATTCCAGGAATAAATTAAAGCTTAGATTGTAATTAGCATGATGATATTGTTTGTCCCTCATTCAACCAACAGTGTGTATACTTTATTTGAAAAGATGTTTTTATTTTACCAAATTTACAGAAGCTTATTTTATTTTGGTGAATAAGATTAAGCATGTACTGAAAACTCCAATGTGCAAAACTTTTTAATAGTGATTCAAGGAATAATCTTGCAGATGCCATGTTGTGGCATTATTTTCTTTTAAATTCAGTTTAAAAATTTGTGATTTAAAAATAATAAAAATATATGTGTATGCATAATATGACCCAATACGAGCTACACTCTGGATGTATTATGATTGCAACTAAGAATTCTAATATTTTAACTTATATTTTCAGTGTTTTTTTAAAACAAATTTATAAAACTTGTAAATAAAAAAAATTAATCTGATAAAAACTATTTTAATGGAAAAAGTGGATATGCTTAAATAATATATAAACTTAAATGTATTATTCCCTTGAATGTGAAATAAAGGTATCAGTCCAGACCTAGAAATCCAAAATTCGGCATAATGTTAGATGTCCCCAAGATCTCCTACCAAGCCGAAAACTGAGTCTTTGCAAGTTTGTTCCTTTGAGAAATTAAGGAAAAACCTCAATTTTTTATTTAAAACCTATTTTCACACTTCAGGACTGCCTAATATCAAAACCACTTATCTGTTTTTCCTCATATTTACCATAAATATTCCTCTATATAGTTCCTATGTACATGCCAGAAATTATGTCTGTATTATTTAATTTAAAAAAGTTATGGGCCCAAACATAATGCATTTTGTAAAAAATCAGGAAAGATATTTGATCACTTAACACAAAAAACGTTAAAGCTATGGACCTTTTTTCCAGAAATATAACTTTAATTAATCAAAATTAAATTGTATACCCAAAATAAGATGAAAATCTTTTAAATTTTTAAAATATTAATAAAAATAATAAATTGGTACCTTAAATTTTGCCCAACTTTGACCATGGCACGTTTTTTCCTGTAAGTACTGTGGATTTAATTTTCACAGCATGTTTTTGTTAGCATTTCGACTGTTAACACCAAAAATTTGAAACCAGTTGATCAAAAACTGTAGATTTTAATCAAGTTTTCCAGCACCATGTAACATATTGTTTACATCAAGCTAGTGTTATGCAGTTTGCAAGAGCTCAGCTCCCCAGCTTCAGCTTTAAGTTCCTTAAATTTGGCATACAGTTAGATGTCTCCAAAATCCCCTACCATGCCAAGAATTTGGTCACTAGGACTTAATACCTTCGAGATATTAATGAAAATCTTCATTTTTCCATTAAAAACCCATTGTTACACTTCAAGACTGCCTAATATCAAAACAACTGATCTGACTTTAATCATAAATAATATACATATTTTTCATTCTCTATGCACATGCCAGAATGATGTCAATATTGCGTAATTGTTTTAAGTTATTGGCCCAAACATAATGCACTTTGTAAAAAATCAAGAAATATATTTACTCCCTTAACAAGGGCATTGCTGAAGCTAGAGATTTTTTTGTCAGGGATGTAACATTATAATTAATCAAGATTCAATTGAACACCCAAAATTAGTTCTGAATTTTTCAAATTTTGTGGGTTATTAGTATAATTATAAAATTAGTACCTTAAATTTTGCCCAACTGTGACCATGGCACGTTTGTTTCCCATGAGCACTGTTGATCTAATTTTCATATCATGCACGCATAAGGATTTCAGCTTTTTAGTTTAGAAAGCTTAAAGAAATTGGCCAGATATTGTAGCTTTTTTTAATGTTTTTTATGAGACCCTGTCAGACTTTGGCTCTCTCCAGCCCCTCTTGAGTCACCTGTATGTTGACCTTGTTGACCTTTCATCAAATTATGCACGCTTGAGGCAAGAATCCAGGCAGCTTATGGCCAGCCACAGTTGATCCAGGTGTCCAACCCAACTCATCTAGTAGTTTTAACCAACAACATAACAATAAACAATAAATTAATAAATTTTTATTGTTTTTTAATAACAAATTAAAGAAAAATAGAAAGGAATTTGTTAGTTTATAATAACAGGAAATCAACTTGCAGTTACTGATGATATAAGAATCTTGTATCGATGGGTAGAATGTCACATATTCCAAATAACACCATGCAGTCACCTATGGCATTTGTCAGTTCAATTTTAATGATAAAGAAGTAATTCATATTATTCATTACTTATCATTAGGGATTATATGAAGGAAATTAATGATAGACAAAGATGCAGTTGATAATATTAATCTAGATTCCTACTGTGTCTAGTATGTACATTGATGTGAAATTAGTCCAAAATGAATTTTTTACAGTTATTTTTTTAATATAAATAAAAGCCATAAAACCAGGTACTTATGATCATTATTTAAATGTGTAAATTTTGTATATTCTGGATTCTCAACATCATTGTTTGGTGAAAACTGATAATACCAGACATGGTGTGAATACTTTGTAATTGTATTTAAATACGAATATGATTATGTACTCCATTATAAAATTTCTTGCATAAAGAATGGGAATTCAGGTAAAAATGAAAGTATTTGAATACTCGTGCAAATACTTTCAAAATGTATTCATGAATGCATTCATGAATATATTCTTTAATATTATTTTAATAATCATATCAGTTATATTTCATTTTAAAAAATCATATGATTCTCTTATTATTTTTAATAAAAATTATATTTGGGACAATATTTGTAATTTTTTTAATAAATAGTTAAACTCTTATATTATATGTTCTGCTTATAAGTTATATGGCCAAGTCAAAATCTGTGTGACAGTAGTACTCCATTTGTTAATAAAATAAATGAAATCAATCCTCTTCCCTGTCTCCAAAGGTACTATCAAAATCATACATAAGCTAAACAACAACTCATAATACAGCTTATATTTATTACCACACAAAACCAGCATGTGCCCCATTTCTAAATAATATTTTTTTATCATATATAACAGCTGAGCGTCGTGACCCATAGGTCCCTTGTTCTATTAGGATTATTGATTAAAAGCTTGCCTGTTTTTTTTTTTTTTGCTCAGAAGCTCACTGTAGTGCACTTGAAATTGGCAAATAGACTTCTCATTTGGTTAGATTCTCTGAGGTCAAACACGTTTCATGTATATTCATTTTTTGTGGAAAAAGCTTAGAATTTTGTACAGATAGTCAGATACAAGAAAGCTGAGCAAGTTATTGCCTGTAATTTAAATTTAAAGAGTGACAGAATATGTCGGAAATTTAAGAGTAACATAAATATTAAAGACTTAAAGATATAGAACAAGAATACACAGAAAAATTGGATCACCCCATATGGGAATCCAACCCATGACCCACCGATTGCTGACAGGGATTCCCCCACCCTTCCATGTGTATCAGCACACTTTCATAGGAACAAGTGACGTCAGGGTATTATGCATATTATTTGTGTCAACACAGCGACTTAGCATGTAGCAGTAATAAACTAAAGGCTTAATTAATCCAAGGTCACAGGAACCTATTCTTGGATTAATTCCTTCCTCTTCAACCAAGATGGAAAATCGGACCTTCTTCACAGTTACCCAGTTTAGTATTCCTTTTCATTTATTCCTCCTACCTTCTTTCTTCTTCCTTCCCTCCCTCCACATTCATCTGCTCCCTCTCTCATTTCCTCATCCATCCTGCTGACCACCTTAGACAAGGCTTTAAAAGAGAGTATATGGGTGCAGAGTTTAAAATGGTTATTTTGAGGTGTTGGAGGGTCTTGAAAATAGAGCATTTTCCTATGAAGTGATAAGTTCTTGCATTTTCTGGCAGAACTAGCTTCAGTATTTTCAGCTCCTACCATAAGCATATTATTAGATTCTGTGCATTCATTTTGGTTTCTGCTTGTTTTTATTTGCGCTCAAGCTGTTTATAATATATGGTGCCAGAAAGTTACTTGACATTTGAAAAACTTGACCTTGAAACGTACCTGAAATTTTTTGAGAGATAAGTATATGGTCTTTGTCTGCAGTTGCCCATTTCTGTATTACATTTCTTCCTACCTTTTTTTGTTCTTCTTCCAGCTCTATTTTCTTCCATCCAGTCTTATAATTGGAACACAAACCTGTCAGTATAGCTGCCCAGTAAATTATACCATTTATCCTATTTTCTTTCTTTCTTCCTCCCTTCTTTTCATTCTCCCCCCCCCCCCAAAAATAGTTTTGATAGGTTATTCATAAATAACTGAGGAATAAAGCTCCAAAATTTAATAAAAATTAGTTGCATTTATATGACACCCCTAAAGGCTGCTCGGACCAAATATGGTACATGAAAAAATTGACAATTATAGCAATAACAATGATAGTAGTAGTAATAATATTATATTATTTTACATTTTAAATTTTATTATTATTATTAATCATATAATTATAATAACAATGCCAATGCTTTCCTATCATGCTCCTGGTAAAATTTATAATTTACATAAAAACAATGTTATCTTTGTTTAAGACAGTAAGATAGTAGTCTCCAAAACTATTAAAATAAACCAGTGGTCAATACCATTATAAGAGCCCTGTTTGTGAGTTTGCAAAGGATTGTTTGCACAATTGCTTAAACATGTATAATTACATAACATTCACAACTAATTCATTAAGCACAGAAAACTCTCCCCGACAACAGCTAGCAATTCATTCCTGAATGTGTACTTCAAGATTTCCATATATATACCAGTAGAAATTGATAAAGCTGTCATGAATACTTTATTAATTGCCATAAGAATCCGTGGAAACCAGGAAATAAACATGACCACCTTGACCCCTGAGGATAATCCTGGGTAATTTGATGGGAGAATGGTATTGATCCATCAGCAAAGATGAGTGCATACACTAGTGATGAGAAGGCCGTATAAGACATGATCCCTGGGATTATGATGAGATCAGGATTCATGTGGAAAATGTATTATTCATGATCTCTGAAGTCATGAAAGGTCAGATTTGGTATGCCACCTATGTTGGTACTATTAATAGCCCCACATAACAAGGATGATGACAACAGATACCTAATTTGATGTTTAATGGTAAATAACAAGTAGAATCTGCACATTCATATCTCAAATGTAAATTTCTCCAGTTTGGGAAATAAAATACATGCATTGTATTGTAGGATTGTATACTGTAAGTCTGTTTAATACTGCACATACATGACCTGATTAGTCACTTTAAGTCTAATTAAGCAAATTTTAAGTCTAATGCTCATATGTTCAGAGCTTACGTATCTTATACTGGTAGTTCAGGAAGTTTTTTCCTCAGTTGGAAATTTACAACGGTCTTTCAAAATCAGCATTTCATGAGGTTATAACAAAATGTTTTTTTCCTTTTCAGGTTTTAATAGTTGATAATCACCCTTTAAATGCATGAAACACATGATTATGTCTTCTCTCCCTATGGGGGGAAACATATAGTGTTTGGTCTGTCGTCTTGCGTCGTAGGCATTGTCAATGTCAAATCTTGTGAACGCGGTAACTTTTGAACAAGTCAACATTTTTTACATGAAATTTTAGATATAAATTGTTTTAACAAAATCTCGGACGAGTTCGAAAATCGGTGACCTTGACCTTCATCATTAAGGTCAAATAGGCCAAAATAGAATTTTTTGGTGAACCCCATTACTTTTGAAGTGTTGTATATTTTTCCCTCAAATTTGAAACATTAATAGTATTGATCACCTTCTTTGAGGAGCTAGACAAAATAGAATTTTTTGGTGAACCCCATAACTTTTGAAGTAATAAATGTTTTTTCCTCAAATTTGAAATCCTAATTGTTTTAATCAAGTCCCTTGAGGATCTCTAAAACTAGATCTTCAACATCAAATCAGCCAGGATAGAAATTATTTTTTAACGCTATAACTTTTGAACCACTTGATATATTTTCTAAAACTGGATCTTCAAGGTCAAATCAGCCAGGACAGAAATTATTTTTGAACGCTATAACTTTTGAACCACTTGGTATATTTTCTTGAAACTCAACTTGTGAATTGCCTCTACCAATATCTCAGACAAGTTAAAAAATTGTGACCTTGACCTTCATCATCAAGGCCATATAGGCCGAAATAGAATAATTTGTGAACCCAATAACTTTGGAAGTATCAAATATTTTTTCCTCAAATTTGAATCACTAATTGTTTTAATCAAGTTCCTTCAGGAGCTAAAAACTTGTTGACCTTCACCGGGATCTTCAAGGTCAAATTAACCAGTCAGAATAAAATCTCAGATTACTTCATAACCTGGGTACCTGGATCATCATCATACAAGGTCAAATCTTTAGAAATCCAGGATATAAATTAACACCAAACTTTTGAAGGGGTCCATTTTTTCCCTCAAATATGGGAAAGTGAGGCCTGTATAGGCAGGGGAGACATGCATTTGTTTTTGTGTCACAAAAACCAGGTCCTCTAGTTATTTTCTTGAAAATTGAATGTCAGTGAAGGTATCTTCAGGCCAGCTTCTGAGAAGCTGTAAGAATAAGGATCAACTATATTGAAATGTCCCTTTGGTATCAATGATTTTCTGATTAACCTGACCACAGGTGCACAGTTGACATATATTAATCACCTTACCTGTCCAGGTATACACATTCACTGGTCTGATAACCTATAGAACTTCAGCGTAATTGTTAATGGTATTTTGAGACTTTAGTATGTTCAGTAAATCCTAATGATAATATTACTGTGTAGACACAAGTAGACAATCACAGTTTAGTTTGTCAACTTGAGGTTTACCTGATACTACAGTAGGATATCATGTGATAACAGTAAGCCTGGACAGGTGACAATGACCATACACCAGCTGATAATCAAGCAATCTGTTGTGACATTCATTCTTGAATCACTAACAAATGGCTACCAGTCTGGGTGTTCAAGTGTATAGGATGTCCGACTTCTGATCCAGTAAACAGGGTGGTGTGGTTTCAGATAAGACGACCACAGGTGTCAGTTAAATGCTGGATTTTCTCAGAGAATTTAATAATAAATAGGGAGATTAAAAATAGCATTGTTTTTGGTAACAGGTTTGCCGTACTGTAACTGAGCATGTGGGTTGCCCCATTGCTTAGGGTGACAAGGTTAATCAAGGAAGTGTGTAGCACGTGATTTGGCTGTGTACAGGGTGAATGAGGGAGGTGTGTAGAATTGGGATCTGGCTGTGTACAGGTAGAATCAGGGAAGTGTGAAGACAGGGATCTGGCTGTGTACAGGGTGAATTAAAGAAGTGTGTAGACAGGGATCTGGCTGTGTACATGGTGAATCACGGAAGTGTGTAGACAGGGATCTGGCTGTGTACAGGGTGATTCAAGGAAGTGTGCAGACAGGGATCTGGCTGTGTACAGGGTGATTCAAGGAAGTGTGTAGAAAGGGATCTGGTTGTGTACATGGTGAATCATGGAAGTGTGCAGACAGGGATCTGGCTGTGTACAGGGTGAATCAAGGAAGTGTGTAGACAGGGATCTGACTGTGTACAGGGTGAATCAAGGAAGTGTGTAGACAGGGATCTGGCTGTGTACAGGATGAATCAAGGAAGTGTGTAGACAGGGATCTGGCTGTGTACAGGGTGAATCAAGAAGGTGTGTAGAAAGGGATCTGGCTGTGTACAGGGTGATTCAAGGAAGTGTGTAGACAGGGATCTGACTGTGTATAGGGTGATTCAAGGAAGTGTGTAGACAGGGATCTGGCTGTGTACATGGTGAATCAAGGAAGTGTGTAGACAGGGATCTGACTGTGTACAGGGTGATTCAAGGAAGTGTGTAGACAGGGATCTGGCTGTGTACAGGGTGAATCAAGGAAGTGTGTAGAAAGGGATCTGGCTGTGTACAGGGTGATTCAAGGAAGTGTGTAGACAGGGATCTGGCTGTGTACATGGTGAATCAAGGAAGTGTGTAGACAGGGATCTGGCTGTGTACAGGGTGAATAAGGGAAGTGTGTAGAAAGGGATCTGGCTGTGTACAGGGTGATTCAAGGAAGTGTGTAGACAGGGATCTGGCTGTGTACATGGTGAATCAAGGAAGTGTGCAGACAGGGATCTGTGATTCAAGGAAGTGTATAGACAGGGACCTGGCTGTGTACAGGGTGAATCAAGGAAGTGTGTAGAAAGGGATCTGGCTGTGTACAGGGTGATTCAAGGAAGTGTGTAGACAGGGATCTGGCTGTGTACAGGATGAATCAAGGAAGTGTGTAGACAGGGATCTGGCTGTGTACAGGATGAATCAAGGAAGTGTGTAGACAGGGATCTGGCTGTGTACAGGGTAAATCAAGGAAGTGTGTAGACAGGGATCTGACTGTACAGGGTGATTCAAGGAAGTGTGTAGACAGGGATCTGGCTGTGTACAGGGTGAATCAAGGAAGTGTGTAGACAGGGATCTGGCTGTGTACAGGGTGATTCAAGGAAGTGTGTAGACAGGGATCTGGCTGTGTACATGGTGAATCAAGGAAGTGTGTAGACAGGGATCTGGCTGTGCACAGGGTGTTTCAAGAAAGTGTGCAGACAGGGATCTGGCTGTGTACAGGGTGAATCATGGAGGTACAGGGTTAATTAGGGAGGTGACAGGAAACTAGACAGTGTACATGGGCAATTCTGGAGAAGGGTGAGATCTAAAAATGCACAAAAACTTTATTTACCATATAATCAGTAGTCTGGTGCCAACCTCAGTTCACAATGCATTAGCCACTTGCAGGTTAATCCTACCTGTTGTGACTAGATATGTATTAAGAAAGAGTGTGTTTTAAACACACCTCTATAGTGTATCAATTGCCTTGCTTATGATGAGCATACTAAGCACTTGGGAGAATGATGGTAATTCATACATAAAACATACCATTGCTTAAATAAATTGATACAACATTTAAAAAAACTTGGTAAACATATAAGAGTGTATACATGGGTTCTGTTTGCAAACATGCATATCATCAGAGTGTTTGGCATCTTTTCAAACCAGAACTCCACATACTTGTATTGATCTGTCTGTTGCTATGAGAGCTCCTGCAAGTTCACGCTGATGTTTACCCACCATATTATGTCAGGACGACATCTGAGTTGTTGATTGGGATCTAAAGAAAGTGCCTGCACTAGGATATGCAAACATGTAACTCATGAGTTCATAAGGGGACACCCTCTTTGCAAGTTTGCAATGCTTAGGACAATATTGTATATTCAGTCTGTCCTTAGATGTTGGTAAACGTAAAAGCATTTATTGTTGCATGGTTTGAGCAAACATTGATCTTTAGCAGGGACCATATCTGCAAAAAAAAACCAGAATTTAATGTAAAGTAAATGTAATTTATTTGGATATTGCATGACAGTTAATACCAGTAATATTGTTTTTTTTTTAAGTCATAATCATAACAGAAATAATGATTTAAGTAATAACATTAATAATGAAAATGTTTACAAAGATTTAACAGGCAAATTGTGACACAGAAGGAATTATAGTTGTTATAATTTTTTCACATGGTTTCTCTTTAAAAGCAGTGGCTGCCATCTGGAATGACTGTTACAGGGAAAAAGGGATCCAGATATACTGATTAAAACATAATAATTAATATAAATTAAATACCTCATGCACCAACATGTCACCATATGCCCAAGATCTCATGCATGTCCGTCCTTTTTTCCGTTAAAAAGGTCTCCCAAATTTTATATAAGGATTTCACATTATTTATATACAAAAGTGCACTTAAAGGTATTGAAGAGTTAATTAATTATTTGAGAACTAGAAGGTTTTTACTTATGTTTTCCAGTAAGTTTAGAAGGAACTGGTGTTCTATCTAATTGAGGGAGATTATATATCTGGGAGTTATGGATAGGAATTTATCCTTGGGAAAGATATACATTCTCAGACTGCCCTATGCCTATAAAATCAGACATCTAGAAAATTAAATGACAAAATATCATTTATACTGCAGGGATGCTTTCATTCTTATTCAGGTGACAGTGCCACTGATATGCAATGGCCCTGTCCTTAAAAAAATGCTATGTCCTTTTCTGACAATGAAACAATGGTAACATTTTCTCAGTTTCACTACCCTTGGCGATCTTTTTTTATATGTTTCTAATTTTTAATTAGGAAAAGATGAAATGTAATAGATTTGAAACTTTTCATCCCAATCAGCAGTAAAGGGAAGAAAATCCTTTCAAAATACATGTGTTAGAATGTACTGTTGAATCAGTTCCCAAATATCTATTAAAAAAATAGTAAAAAAACATAATACAGACTTGAGATATTTTCAATTTAAAGAAACAATAACTAAAGTTCCAAATGATGCTAGGGATGCCACTAAAACCAGAAGGTGAACACACAGTTGTGAAAAAGGTGCCAAGCAAAAATGTTCACATGATGAACCAAGTTCCAGTAGCTTGGTACTTATGGTCACACTTTGCTTGTGTGTGGAGGGGGTTCACTGGATAAACAGAGCCCCCAGAGTACATACATAAAGCCACAACCCACACACACAATGACAGACACTGGTCAAATTTGCACAGGGATTCCTTGGGGCTCATAATGACCAGTTCCTACTAAATGGGAAATGTATATCAAACCTTGGGATTAAGAAAGGTCCAGTACGGTTCCGTAGTGTTTTCACAAGGCACCTGGTCTTTGCATTACAAGTAACTAGGTTACTCTGTACTCTATACACTAGTATAATGCCAAGTATTTGCTAATACTGAAGCATAATTAACATGTAACATGGATGAGAGATTCTCCATTGCCACATTTGTACTGTCTGTGTCAATGTTTGTATAGCACCATATATTTTAGGTACCTACGACCCTCCCCACTTGGATTGTATAATTACATGTCCCGCTCTATGTGTTGCCCTCTTATTAGAGTAACCAAAGTCTATGTGTTGATAAAAAAAAAGGGTTCAACTGGATGTTATGGCTGCTAAGCAACATGATCACCATGGCTACCATGACTCTGTAACTATGGCGATGTATTAAACTGATGTAGTACATGTGGCAAAACATACACACCTAACTTACGTTTTGTATAATTAAGAAATTATAATTTCTAATTATAAGAAATTATAATGTCTTATTAGAAGGAACAAAAACTCTGATAAGTAGCAATATTTTTTCAATTGGCACATTGATAATACAGCACAGCTGGACAAATACAACATACATAATAATTAACAATAGGCATACATGATCATTAACAACAGACAAACAAAATAATTATACATGTAGGCAGATTTCAATGTTCTACTGAAGCTTTCTATATAATATAATCATAATAATATCACAGCTCTGGTTGATCTCATATTGTTACCATGGTAACTTACAATTAAAAACATTTTTTTCATTAATTGATTCATCTAAATATAGTTCTAACTTTATTATGCTATATAATAAATATTGCAATTTTTCATTGGTGAAAAAGGAATATATCACAAAATCCTTCCACAGGAGGCTAATCTATTGAGGCATTTATTTACAGAAGGTTAGAGCTCAGGTTTATATATAGGCGTGTGTTACTGTGAACCTAGTGTTACTGTTTCCTGAAAAGCCAAAACTTTATAGAGTAAATTATGGTGTGATCAATTCTATTTAGTATATAATGATAATTCAACTTTGGAAATATTGTCTAAGATATGTTTTGATAATATTTATTCTTTAAATATAACAAAAATTCCTATTGTCACTGCTGTGTGACAATAAAATATAAAATTCTAAGAATGAACTGCATGATTTAGCATCCCCCTGTAAAAAAAAACAGATACTTCAGTTTCAGCATATATTGGTAATATCTTACTACCATTTAACGCATTAAGCATGTATAATAGAAATTAACCAAATGTGTATAAAATTATGTAGAAAACTGACCATTTAAGAAACATCTCATCATACAGAACACACTGAAAAGAGAGTATCACCAAATTTAATAACATATTTTCATGACCCTGCATGATGACCAAGATATATTTCACCGGTGCACTCTTTAGTCCAAGAAAAAAATTTTGTTTCATGATGAAAACGGTTACACTAGTGGAAGGTGAAGTTCAGTGTGTGTGAAAGTCAGTAGCTTATAACATGAAATTCCTGGGTTTGCAGCTGGGTGAAAAAGCCCATTGGATGAAAGTGAACTGCTAAGTTCGAAAGTTCCCAGGGAAAGCAGCTTGATTTCAGCCCAGCCAGTAGGAGCAAGTATGTAGCTATACAAATGAGCTCACTGTGTCTGCAGCTAGACATGAACAGCTTACATAACCTCTAGCTGGACATAAGCTCAGTAAAACGTGGTGATTGAAAATTACATTTACGCTCTTGTCTAGCCTGCAGCTAAATTGAGATCAGTGACGAAAGTTAGCAGCTAAATGTGAGCTCACAGTCTGCAGGTTGATATGAGCTCTACTGGGGCTGAATGTTAGCAGCTGGTCATGAGCTCTGCTGGGGCGAAAGTTAGCAGCTTGATATGAGCTCTGTGGGGCGAAAGCAGATGGACATGAGCTCTGCTGGGGCTGAATGTTAGCAGCTTGCCATGAGCTCTGCTGGGGCAAAATGGAGCAGCTTGCCAGGAGCTCTGCTGGGACGGACCAAAAGTTAGCATCAATGGGCGAAACTTTGCTGCTCATTGTGGGCTAACAGTTTGCACATGGTAATAAGCTCTTTAAGTCACAATTATAAATAGTCTGAGATGAGTTCACCAGTATTCAGGTATAAATATGATTATACACTTGTTCAATGGTCATCGGTTCACCATGCAGGACATAAGAGCAACTGTTCAGGTACTTTTGACATTTATATTTGGGGTGAGCTTGTCTGGGTGACAAAACTGTCTGTGAGCTTTACTGGATGAAGTGTGTACATTTAGGAGATCACTGTGAACTCTGACTGATGGTAAAATCTGAAGCTCTTCTGGTCACAGTAGTCAGTTGATTTGAGCTCTTTGGATAACAGGCGCTGGTCAGTTCACTGGGTGTTGGATGCAGATTCCGTTACAGCTATGCTAGGAGGACTTGTTTTTGGCGGAGCTGTTTGAGGTGCAGGTGGTAAACATGTTTGCGTAGCCTGTGGAACATTCGGACGTTCTGAAGGTGGTACATACCAGTTCAAACATGTAGCTACACTTTCCCTAGGATCACCACGGAATGATGGTGTCTTTGCTCGCCTTGGTGGAGTTGCCTTAAGAGCTGTATTATTCATAGCACATATGACATTTTTATTAGGGTTGCCGCTACCATGTGCATATCTGTATGACGTAATTGATGGGTAACCTTCATCAAAAGAGGTTTTAGGTCTTTTAGTGATCTGTTGAGGAATCTGTTGTGCAGGTATTCCACGATACGTTGTTTTGTACACGGATGCTTTGGGACCTGACCTGTCTAGCTCTTTCTTCTGTGGTATCCATGTTAGAAAATCTGGCTCCCAGTGGTTAGAGTTGTTAGGTAGACGCCTCCTTCCAAGACCCTACAGAATAGGACAGAAATTTGACATTAAACAATTTGTATTCTGCAAAACATCTTTGTCAAATGGAAGAATATGAATGAAACACAATAAATGGAAGATACAAAGCTATACATCAATTGTATTAATCCTACCAATGGTTAAGGACTGACAGACTGTAATGGATAGCTATTTTTTGGACTCAAATGTTCAATTTCAAGGGTATTATTTTCAGATGAGTCTGTGTGTATCTGCATGATATCTCAGGAATGGTACAATGGTTTTGATTGAAATTTGACATATTTGTAGCATGTATGAAATCTAAAGGTGTTAAATTTTGGAATAAATCCCTGCATGAATTATCCACAGGATGAACATTTTGTGCTTTTTGGCAGCACTGGTTACCATTGGGACTTATAACACATGACCATATGACCACATGTGGAGTGTGAATCATGATGTCACAGAAGGCAATGATGTCATGTCATGCCACATTTCCTAGAAAGGTGTTAATAAGTGAACATTCAGTATGCTCATGGATGTATATACAGTAATCTGGGGCACCAATATTACTATGCCTTCGGACTTTCCAGGGTACCATCTTGAAATATATTCCCCGGGAACAGGAAGAAGAAGAAGTATTTTCTTCAAGCACCATCATCCACACTGGGTTTGCATCCCGATAACAGATCTTTTTACATTAATCTTGAACTTGGTACAAAGTATTCAATACCCTATAACACCAAATCAGGATATTTCTAAGTAATAAAAGAGCAAAAAATGGGATTTTTCCTTGGCAGAGGTGTATGCACTCCATTGAGCTCCATTCTGGTTCCCTCCATTTAAGGACAAGTGGACCATCAGAGATCAGTTTAAACGACTGTACAGGGCTACAATAGTTTCAAACAGCTCAAAGGTGTGTGTTAAGATGTTGTTACCAGGCAGGAAGTTATACCAAGAGATTATAGGGACTTAGCTTCCCTGATCAGTCCTCTATAAACACTGCAGTGTTCTATCTGTCACAGGATTAATGAGATAAAGAGGACAAGAATACTGTGAAGTAGTTAAAAATGCAAAAACAAATGTTACACAACACAAAATATCAAAATCATTTCTAACAAAAATTTTTCTAAATATCAGTTTGATCTTATCTTCCTATTTCAGGAAGATAGTCTTTCAAATATCAATGACATTCTAACAACATTGCTAGGAGGGTCGAGATAGCTTTTCATGCACATCATAATGGTTCCCGTTTTGCAAGGATTACTTCCTACTGTGATCCATATAATGAATCCAAGGTAATTTTTAGCTATAGAAAGCTCTGCTGATAAAATCTTTTTGCATGTCATTTCAATAAGAAATGTCAAATTACTGGAAATGAACTTGATGAAGAAAATCAAAAGTTCATATTTCTTAAAACATTTCTTAAACCTGTATTCTGTAACATTTAACTAAACATTGTAAATAATCGAGATGAATAAAGCTGCTTGCTTTGGTCTCCACAAGCTTGCACAGAAACACTAACCAATATCACATTTCTTTTAACCCGAAGCATCTGCTAAGCCTGTAAGTATAACAGCTTAATTACTGGTGCAAGTCTTTTCTGTGAAGATATTAAAGGTTACATAAGATAGATGCCCATGCAGCAGCCAGGCCTTATGAATCATTACTGCAAAACCAGCTATCCCTAAATTTACTTAATCAACATTTCATACGTAAATTTACTATGTGCTGCATGGCACTCCTGACTTTCATCCCTTTCAATTCTTAGTTTCAGTTCTTACCCCTCCATATATACTTAAGGATACAGAATATAACAGATGGTTAAAAGCTTTGATATTTTCAATTACAGCAATTCAAAACCTAAGAACCTATATGTAGTTTAACCAGTTTAAAGGTATATCTTCTACTGAAAAATCAACAAATGTAGTTTTCATTTATTTATAATATTTGTCATCAATGTTTTTGCATATTTTTTCTTATGTTTGTGAAGAGGCTTTTCACACATCACAGGCAGCCACATATATACTTTTTTTAAACATTCCTTGACCAAGCATGAACAATAACATGTGTCATATGAAGTGTCTGTTAGTGATATTTCTACACGTAGCATATAAACATCTGTGATATTTTTCATAGTTTGGTTTGCTGTTGTGAGACATGGTCATAGCTGTGCCAAAGATATATACTTAATATGTATAAGAAACACTCTTACAGCACTGAAAATGAATGAAGTCATCCTGAGTGTTAAAGCCAAGTCACCCAGAAGCAGACCCTTTTTCAGAACTGAGGACATTTTTTTAGGGTTTTCATTTGTCCTCCTGGGTTGGACCCCCCCCCCCCCCATTTTTCCTAAATCCTGGATCTGCCCCTCCTGTCACCTATATTTTGAGTTTAAGGGACCCTTTGCTGGTTGATAACACTGAGCATTTCTAGACACACACTCTGTTGCCAAGTTTATAGTACATATCACAGAATCATGAGTGCTTGTCCAAGCTCAACCACACAAAGAGGTTGGGAACTATATCAAATATAGAAGGATATGCATTGCTGACTTGTCAATAGGGGCAGTACATATATTTATAAACACTGGACACCAGTTGTATGTGCCACTGAATAACAAAGCAGGGCCACCTGGTAAATGCTGCCCTGCTGTGTGAACTATTGGACAATCTTTTGTCACAGTAAGCAGCCTCCAGCACCCATTCACCCCCTACAAATACTCTGGGTTTACAGCATACATATGCTGTTTCATTCCCATATGATTTCATTATGATTCACACAAATTCTAGAAGACAAATCTTATATTCAAACCTGGGGTCAATTCTGAATTGAATTAGAACTGAATTTGGAATTGATGATAAAATTAAATGAATTGGAAACGAATTGAAAAAAAAAGTAAACATGAAAATAGGCCAAAATAAAAAAGGTATGGTTCTCAGGCACTTTTTTTCAGAAATCAATGCGGGTGGGCGGTTTTTTAAATTTTTTTTTATGTTTCAATAAAATTTTCAAATTACAAGGGAAAAACATAACAACAGTTTTAATTTGCTAAACATGTATATGCACTACATAACAAAGGAAATTGTATGATTTTATCTTCTTGAAAGAAATTTCCGAGCGGCTGCAGCTCAAAATTGATAAGTTTCTAATGAAAATCAAAATAAAATTTTTGATGCAGGGGTTTAAAATTGATGCGGGCGGTGCCTGAGAACCAAATCTTTTATTTTTTTTGGCCTTAGAACTGAATTGAAATTGAACTTTACAGGTTTCACTGAAATGATATGAATTGATGAATAAAAGTTTCAGCTCTCATATCTTCTTGAGCATCATTCATTGAAAGTTGCTCAAGATTGTCTTTGAGTAGTTAATATAATATAGTAATAGATACTTACAGCTTCTCAAAGCAATAGTAGTAATAATAATAATGGATGCAAGTTATATTTTCAAGCATATTCTGTACCATCAATTTACATAATAATTTGTATAAAAAATATTAAAAAAAAAGAATTCTATACCTTTCCTGAAGCAAAATTTAAATAATATTTTTTTTTAATGAAAAATGATCATAATCCTGACTTTGATAAAACTGATATTGATCTTACCTGTTCAAAGTAGAGTGCATCATTCATAAAGGAATGTCTGTTGTCATGTTTAGAAAACACATGGTCTGTTGGATTTTTCTGAAATTCAGATAATGAAAAAGTTTGAAAAGTCTTGTGCCTTTTATACAAAGGATTTAATCATAGTTCAAATTATATTTTAAAATATATTATACATAATATAAATATATTATTCTATGCCATTTATGATATATGTTTTCAGTTTCATATCTTAAAATAAAGTACATACCAGAGTTTATATATACATATTAACATTGACAATGCTAATTCATAGCAAACATGCACAAAAAAACTCATTTAATACCACATAATTTATAATATAAAATACTGCTTTATTGAAAAAAAGCATTATATACAGGTTGTACTTTTGGAACTTATAATGTCTGAATATACTCACTTTACATTTCTTGACAAAAGTGTCTGGTGGCAAAGGTCTGGCCAAATGTCTATATTCACACATGAAGTCATTTCTAAATTTGTTGCGGTAATGTCCATGAAAGCCAGAACTATGCTGAAATTTTTAAAAAATATGGTTAATTATAGAAACCATCTACTGCTGACTTCAATCAATATCATGTTTCCCTTTTAAAGCAGCTGCAAAACACATACAGAGGTACCTGAATGTTGGGATTCATAAACAGAAACATAAGAATATTAACATTTATAATATCAGTATAATGTAATTTCATGATTGCATCAAATTTCACACAAAGTTCTAGATTTAACTTTTTTTATCTGAAGTGTCAAAAATAATTGAAATGTCAAATCTTTCAATGATTTATTAATATTAAATATAAGTATATGTGGTAAATTTAATTAAATGATCTATTTCTATGGAAATTGTGTGATTTATAAAATTTATCTTCATGTCCCTAACACCATAATTTGTTTTACAGTTTATTTTCAAACATTATATTATCATGCAAATATACACATTTGATCCATTTACATAATATATATGCTTAATGAGAAAAGGTTATTAATTACTAATATTAAACCAATATATATTTATATATATTTCATTTTTCATAAAAATCATATAAAATTTGCAATTTTATCTAAAAATTAAATAAATGTAAAAAATACAAAAAATGGGAATATATGTTTACCTGAAGGGTCTGTATGGCTATATCAGTGTCTACATTGAAACAATATGATCAACACACAGATGTATACATGTGGCCACATAATAAGTTATGTCAATATAATCACACTTGGCTTGTTTATCATCATGTTTAGGTAAGTATTAAATGATAGCTCAATTCTCGTGTGCCCATAAGCCTACTTCAAATCATGGGTCAAAACTTAATTACACCACATCGTTTAGATCAACTCACCCAGCTCCCGGATATACCGCTTGTCGTCGTCATATTACTGGCCGTAAAATTAATCCCAACACAACATCTATTTCTTCCAGGCGGGCTTACCGCTACTCTGGCAACTTTTTAGTTTATATATCCCGTATTTGCAGTGAAAGTAGCCCAGACAAGAAGGTTCAGACTGCCAAAATGGTTGGTTTCACTCCGGTTGCCAAGGTATACAACGCCGTCTGCACAGAAGTCAATTGTTAGGTGTGTACAGTAACTATTGACCTAATTACTACTGAAAAGGTGCGTGATCGAATCAAGCCGCAGGGGCACCTGTCAATCATATCAACTGGGTCACAGGTAGAGGCGTGGCGTGTGACGGGGGCAAAGGTAACTTCCGGTTACGATTATGTCGTCTGCTACAGGAAGAGGTCGTCTGCACCACGTTTTCTACGCGGCGTTTCTTTGAAACAGTGTCAGATAACCACATCCACGTACAGCAATATTGTGGGTATAACTCTAATAAATATAATCATTGGTTTAGGATAAGATAAATTCGCACATGGTGACATTTAAATAATGATTCCTTTTAATTTTATGAATGTGGAAGACAAAACCAAGCGTATTTTCTTGACCAATTTCATATGCAATGCATACGCCATTATAATTTATATCTGTAGTCTTGGCATTGACAATGATCATTGCAGAGCGGGGATTGAAATAAAACCATTAGCATTTGTATGATAAAATTGATACGATAGAGTACTTAATACGTAAAATACTAGACTCGCAGTCATGGATCAATAGCCAAGAATGGCAAGAGAAAAGTCATCATGATTACACTCATTTATGATTTAATGATTTATTGTATACCGCCATTTGCGCCTAGGCGGGCAGTTGCAAAAATTTCACTAATGTCTTGGTTATACTTTATACTAGTATTGCAACAATTAGCACGCCTATATATATATATATATATATATATATATATATATATATATATATATATATATATATATATATATATATATATATATATATATAATCACTATTAAGTATTATATGGATTAAAATATTGAGGGGATTAAAATAAATCATGGATAGGTCACTGAAAAGAGGAAAGACAGTGGCAATAATCCTTAATTAAATGGCTGTTGCTTTGTGTCTTCAGGAATAAAGCAAAGTAAGCAGACAATTTTCAGTAAACAATAACATATTATTAATAAGATTATCTTATAAGTACAATTTGATTTTAAATATTTAATTACTAAAAGATTTGATAGAATATTAAAAGAGTTAGTACAATCAATAGTACTATGCTGTATTCATGACAGATTTGAAGCTGGAAAGAAATGGTTAAATAAGTAGTTAATTTGTGTTAGCTTGTTAGCAATTTGTAAACAGTAAGTAAGCAAGGCGATGTGTTTTATTTTTGTGTGTGCATAATTTATCCAACTAACCAATGCTGCAACAGTAAATCACAGTTATTTATTTAAATATATACAATGTCTAATACCCCGATACAAGACAACATTCTTGCAGATACCAAACTAATAAATAAGTGCTGATTATCCAATAATTGATTAAAATATTTGAGAAAAATTAGAATGTATACCTGTAGATTTTGTCATGCCACCTAGACTCAAGACAGCTAATAAGCCTTGTTAGGCTCCTAAAAGGTGTAACATTCATATTCTTACATCAAAGATGAATGGTACTAAACCATTTACACATGATATATTTTTATTGCAGATAACTGCAGTGATATATTTAAACGTTATGCAGACAGTTGTAAGTTTTACATGGAGTAAATAGAGAACTACAGATCATATTTTTTATGATTTCAGACAATCTTAAATGATGTTTTCTGGGAGGGCAAGTACAAAAGACTTATTCACTACCAATCCTGGGTAAGTGGTGTTACACAATAAATAAGCTAAATATTAAATAATTTAACTTTCCCTTTCATTGAAATGAGATACTGCAGATATATGCATTCATATTTTATAGAATTATAAAGCACTCTTGAATATTTCTTTAATTTGCAAGATATCAATTTTAATTATTTATATCATTTTCCATATATTTTGATGGAGTGGTATGATCAGCATAAGATCATATACATTATATCTTTTAAGACTGTACATACTAGTGCATTCTATGATTTTATACAATTCTAACAACTTCAAATGATAAGTGAATGTAATCTTTATTTGCTCACCTTTTACTCCAGACGGCTGCTTGGGAACAGATTTGATCAGGATGAATCAAGCCAAGGCAATTCCCAGTTTCCTAACTCACAGATTGAATACAGTCAAATTAGTTCCCAAGAGAATTATCATGGATCATCAGGCAATTCTCAGCCAAGTGAGGTAAGTTATTCCTCAGTAATAACTTGTCTGAAATATACCGTCTTTGACATATGTAGTTTTAAATATGTTAAGTAAAAACTTTTTTTTTATTTTACGTTTAAACTTAATTGGAAAGATTTTATTTAAAAAACATAAAAGATGAAATGATTTGTGAGGGTTTAAAAATTAAATACAGTGTTCTCTGTAAAATCATAATTTTTAAAATAAACTTAAAAAAAAACACCTGGGGATTTTTATTTAAATTTTATTAATGTAAAAATATATTCTTTATCTGCTTTAGGTTTGCTGGAATAAACTGTTTTTTTTGTTAAATATTTAAATTAAAATGCTTATAAATTCAAAAATATTCCTCCAAAACAAAGTTTATATTTATCAAAATGTAGAGAATCTTCTTAGCTTTTAGAAAATTTATACTTTAAGGGGTCCTAAAGCATTAGATAGTTAAAACTAATGGCCCTCAAAATTCAATATAACCAGCCACTCAGACCCACTCATTTTCTTTCAGTTAACAAAATTGTTATTATTTTTGTTAACAAATGTATAAAAAGGGTATATATGTTTTCTTTAAATTCTCTGTCTGATACATGTTGAGGATTTTCATCATGGAACACTTTCCAGAGCTCTGCTTACATGCAGATAACATATATTTGTTTAACCTTGCAGGTGAATGCTTATTTGTTGTAATTTAGAGGTTTTTACTGCATGGTTTTCTGAATGTAATGAACTGAATATTATTAGGTGCGATACACTGGAATTTAAAAAAAAACTTTAACTATAATTTTTGTACATATTGTGTGTGTAGACTACATTCAGTCCTAGCAAGTTTATTTACACTCAAGCTTGGTGTAGTTTTTGTATTTTGTCCGTTTGTTTAAATCCTGCCTGATGTAACAATGGGATCAACATAAACAGGTCAAGTGGAAAGTAAAAAAAGCCTGCAGTTGTTTGTCGAGTAAATGTACAGAGTTAATCATCCAAAGTAAAGTTGTAATTCTGATGTTGAATATGTAACTGGCTCTGTGAAAACAAATTTTTTTATAAATTATAGCTGCACTTTCTGCACACAGGGCACTGGATCATCAAAACTATATCAAAGGTACATGAACTATGGCCCCCTTTTCAACAGAAGCAAAGAAGATTCCCAATCAAAAGGGCAGAGTCACACCAACACCAAACTTTCCTACCAACAACAGCTTCAGCTAAATAAGGCCAGAGCCAAGGAGCGGGATGAAAAGTAGGATTTATATGCATAAAATAGTTGGAATTCAAATATTTATGTTCATTATTCTCTTTATTTGGTGATGTAGAATTAATTTGCATTGCCAGCAAAACTAACAGATTGCTTTAAAAGGCTAACTACATTAGATAACTCTAAACAGGCTAAATACTTAGTCACATAGAAAAGAAGGAGAAAAAATGACTTGAACTACAGTCCTGCAGCTCTGTTGATGCATGCATGCCACTTTAATCGATGGTTTGACAATGGGTGTATGAAAACAGAGTTAAGGCAATAACTTCCCTCCCAAATTCAGACAAAACATTAGAGAAAATAAAGCAAAGTAAGAAGAACAAAATTCAGATACAGAAAATAAAAAAAATTATTAACAATTTAACATCAATTGCTTATTAATCATCAACTGGTAGTAAAGTCGATACACAATTTCTTGAATTTGTGTGATTCTTGCTGACCATGTGTTCTTAACTGATACTGAAAAAATATTTTGTTTTACAAATTGGTACATACATTTATACTGGTATGTAAAACACCTGTCCCTTTGTCCTATGTCTTCTGAGAAAATTAACAAACTTGTAAGGTTAGGAATAAGCAGCTGAGAATTTAGGCTCAATGTTTTGGGTAAGGGTTTGGGTTATATAATCCAGGGTTTACCAAACATGAAAAACAACTTGCCTACCATGTGTTCCAGGAAAACCTTACAACTATAAGGGTTATATAATTCTGGGTATGCTGAACATTTTGTCTTATATCTTCTTGTAAAACCGTTCATCAAATGTGTGAGCCATGACACTGCACATTGTATGCCAGTATGAAACCTCTTACATCGTAATAACATACAGACAACACCATTTTCAAACTGAGGTGCATACATTGAGATAGATACCACATGCATTTTTTGATGACCTGCTCATGCCCAGTGGATTTCCACAAGATCCAATTAAGGGTCTCTGTAATGTTAATGTATCAATCACATGATATTAAGTGATCCTACTTCTCCTTCTTTTTTACTAAAAAGTAAAATATCTTAGCAATTATGAGTACTATCTTAAAACTGCAGCTACAAACTGAGTGCCACCAAAATTGTTTAAATGTGTACTCAGTAATATTACATTTAAGATTTTACATTGGTTTTTCAAGAATAAACATGAATTTACAATGTTGTTGTGTGGTTTCAGTCAAACATTTTCTTTTCAATTTTTCCTGATTTTTCCCAGTTTATGTGTTCACAATCATTCACTCTGAGAGCCTGTAATTCATTCACTGTTGTAAGGGTCACTGATGCATTGTTTCAGGTCGCAACATGTATTTAGCCAGCTTCCAATCCAAGCAGATAAAGCAATGATAATCTTAACCCAATGTATAAAGAAATGCCAGGATTTTTTTTTTCAATGTAGGTCTTAATGTTTTGTCTAAATGTATTTATCACTTGTACACATGATAATTATCACATGTGCATGAGCAAAATAACTTTCTGTGGGTTCTTTTCTAGCCACCATGTAAATTAGATGCACCCTAAATCTTGAAAGACAATAATCTCTATATGTGCTGCCATCTAGTGTGAATGAACTTAACCATTTTTATGGTTGTAATTAAGCAGTGCAGATCAAGATGATTCATTTAGTGGGCCTGCTGTTGCTTTCTCTTACTTCTTTAACATAAAATATTTTTTTTGGAAAGGTACTGTAATTATGTTCATCTCAGGCTTATTTTATTAATTTTTGCAGAGAGGTGCTACATATTATACTGAACTCGATGAAAGACTGTACAGCACAGGTTTGCTATTTTTTATATACTTAACATAAGTATTACTGAGTTGTAGGTGCAAAAAAATATTATTTTGTTATCTTGCTAACATGAAAAAGTCAGTGATTTTCAAAATTTAAGGAATTAAATGGTAATTAAATATTATATTTATTTTGGCAAACACCACTTTTAATAAGAAATGATTTGTCATTGAGGTTTAGCACACTATTTTTATGTGCATGTTTATATCAGTAGTAGAATGAATCTGGATAAATCTATATGCAGGTAACAGAGGCAGTTTCAACTGTAAATGAACAAGTTGACAAGAGTGTGGCAGCCCAGCAAGAACTGCTACATAATCTGTTAAAATCAAGTGGGTAAAAGTGACCACACATATAAAATGACATTTTATTTCTGTTTTGATCTACTGGATTAATATTCATAACATTACGTTTCTTTTTCATGTCATTTATTTTTTATATGTATTTGTTAAGATATGTTACAGCATCATATATTTTGATATTTTTCTTGAAATTCTGATATTCATGTTTAATATAGGCTGCTTGTATATAAGGTTATTACTGCTCAGTTATCTAAAAACATTGCTTATGTCAGACTCTTTTGTACATTATATTTATCTGAACAATCTCTAGTCTAAATTTGGAAACATACAAATTAAGTTGTTTCTAAAAACTGAAGAATTAGCCTTCAGGATTAATGTATAAAATTCCAGGGTCAGTTATAAAGTTCCTGTGAAACAAGTCACTAAGACTGTTTAAAGATTAACACGCTTTATACAAATTGTTACCAAAAGGGCAAATCAAACTATATATTGACATGCTAATCAAGAAAAAATTAATCACATATTGTGAACAAAAAACAATTGAGATGTTTAAAA
Organism: Sipunculus nudus; assembly: GCA_026874595.1. Classification (NCBI taxonomy): domain Eukaryota; kingdom Metazoa; phylum Annelida; class Sipuncula; order Golfingiida; family Sipunculidae; genus Sipunculus; species Sipunculus nudus. Next base: position 43,375,750 of record CM049306.1, on the reverse strand, counting down.
TTGATAATTTTTATGTGTCATTCTACATTGGTTGTCCTACATTTTTTAAAATAATGCTAAATGCTTACTGCAGCACATAAATATAGGTCACAGTTCATTTGCATGATATTTATTTCCTATGCAGTACATTGAGCTACTTAATGCCAGTAATAATATTCCTTTTACTTCACAGTGGAAGAACTTTTGATCAAACATACATCACAGATTACAAGTATGTTAAAGGAAAAAGAGGGTAACTTAAAAAAGCTGTCAAACTTTACTGAAGAGTTGAACAAGGTATGGAACTATCTGTAATAGAGGAGAGAAATGTGTGAAGAAAGCAAGGGATTTTAAAGGAGATGCACCTTAATGCTTACTGAAGCATATGAATTTAGATCACAGTAACCTTGTATGTGGTTTCTGGAAAGATTTTATCAGAAAATGTCTGTTTGTTAAAGGTGAATTTTCTAGATAGTGTGATTATGATTTGTACCCTGTTTCTTATTTACCAGTTCAACAAGCACACACTCCATCATGCCATTTTGGTGTGTCTTACAATGTGTTCTAACCTGAATATGAGTTGCAGTGGGTTTCCAAGATTTCACCAGATCCTTTTCCTAACATCAACCACATTTTTTAACTTCCTGGCTCTTCCTGGTTGCAATGTCTGCCTTTCTAAAGGTCAGTTAGAAATCACCTTAAAAATAAGTAAAATCTATACAAAGGCTGAGAAATTTAAGATGACATCAGTGGTCTTGCATGTGCAGCAGGTTTTAAAAAGAACATAATATTGTGACAATCTATGCTGTCAATTGAAAAAAAAATTATTAAAATTCTAATTAACATTGAAGATTTCTAACACATCTGTTCCTTTATCACAGAGAGATGCATTGATTGAAGAATTGCGTGCTCAAGTGGAGCAGTATAAACAACAGGATCATACTGAACTTATCAACCATATTGATGAACTGTACAGTAAGCAGCAGGGACAGACGCAAGACCTTGTACATGCAGTCCAGGGTTGGTTCAAACAAGATCAAGAGAAGAGGGAAACCTATCTTAAGGAACAACAGCATAATATGGAGAAACATACAAAGGCCATTGAAAATCTACATGAAGACCGAGAAAAAGCCATGACACACCTGGGAAGAAAGTGAGTATATCAGTCATGTTCTCTGATACTTTTTCTCAAATCTCACACACATGCACACACACAATTGAATCAGAATATCATTTATATAAGCAAAAAAATTAATACAAAAGAAATATTTATGTTTCAAAATTAATTATATTTGTCACCTGAGGAGCTGTTCTTGCTGTGTTGTTGCCATCATGTTTTCAGACATGTTGTTGATTAAATCCTGGTAGCCTCATGAGCTTCATCAGAATAATAAGAAATATTATTGTTTTTCATAGTTATTGTTATATTTATGTCGAGACGGATTGGTAAAAAGAACCGCAAGCAGCTCTAGCGAGCTGCCACGACATTTACTTAAGTTGTTGTAAATGAAGCCAGAAGACTGATATGTCCATGACTGGTTTATCTTTTTAAACCAGAGACTGGTAGATACAACTGTCATTGAAAGTAGATTTGTGATTTTAGCCTCATCAGTTGTTATAGTAATGATAAATGGTACACTGTGTGTGATTAATTTTTGTTAGGATAGAGCAAGACCTGAGGTGCCAAGCAGATTTTGTGCAAGAAAACAGCAAGGAACATCTGGAGGCCATTGAAAGGATCTTGATGACTATGCAAAGAAAACACAGACAAGAGATGTATCAGTTACTGAATGAACAGGTATTATTGACTGAAATTATATTCTTTGGTCTTGGCAGAAAATATTTTTCATTCTTGAAGTAAGTTGTAGTAAATCTTAATAAATCTGTCCCATGATGTACTCATCTGGATTAAAATTGTTGGCAAGCAAAAACATTTTGCAAAGAAGAAAGAATCTTCTCATTTTCATTTATTTGTTCTGAATGAAATATTATAGGTTCATGGTTAACATGAAGGTTGCAAAGCTTATACTTATGGCAGAGAAAATATTTTATTCTTTTTTCCCATGGTAAAAAAAAAATCAATATATATAAGGCAATATAGCTGTAAAAATTACATATTTTCTTGACACAATATATTCTGTCTTAGATAAAGACAAGCTGACATCATCTTCTTTCACAGAAGGTAAAACATTTATATTTGCATTGTTTTGTTAGCAATATACAGGGATAATGATAAGTATTTGCAACCCAAATTTTTAGGTTGATCAGAAAATAGCTGATACCAGCGATAGACAGTTGAAAATCATATCTGAAAAGCAGCAGGAGATGCTTGACCTACAGAAGCAGCATCTGGGGGATCTACAGAACCTGGCTGTAAAACAGGTATTTATAAATTTCTCATACTGTGCCCATACAAATTTCATGTATGACATTTTACATTTCATATGAAACATTAATTCAGATTATGTCAATCATTAGGTAATATTAATGTCCAATAAGTTTTAATGTTAATTCATGTAATTTAGTTACTTGAAATTTTAGTTACTTTCATTATACACAATAACAACACAACTAGGGTTTCAGGCCTGTATACACTGCTTCACAGAATCTCTGTTACATAGATTAAATAATGAATGTAAACTTTTGGATTAAGTCTTTGACATATAATGGCACTCACACTCATGTTTAAAGCAAATTGGCATTTGACAATTGAATATAAAATGTGTTATTTGTTTGTTGAATGGTATCTAGATGTATCATCTGTAATTTATAATTCATTCTCTTTTTATATTACTTAAATATTTGTTTATATAATAACAAAATTGTAATCATCATTTGGTAAAAAATATGCCTAATCATCATGGAAATTCATCTATTGTGTGAACCACTGATGCTGAACAATTATCATCATTAAAATTCAACTGTATTTTGTCATGTAGATTCAAATGAGCGGTGAACAACAGAGAAGTGAATTTGAATGTGTTGTGACAAAACTGACAGAGGGAAACAGAGAGAAGGAAATGACGAAAAATCTTCATTCCTCAGACTGGTTCCAACGTCAAATGCTGGAACTACAAGAGAAGCATGAAAAAGAGATAAACAAAATCATGGCAAACAAATCATGTTCTAAAGTCCTGTCAGACTCAGAAACAAAGGAGGATATTCCTTCTTCTATGCAGAGACAATTTGTAAAGCAGTTTGATTCAATGCTGCATCACAAACAGTATTCTAGGAAAGGGCCTGCAACACCTGGGCTTTCCATTCATTCTGAAGGGACACAGCACATGCCCCCCACTCCTCCAGTTCATACAGGCAGAAATGCTAGCTTATTTATGCCATCTTCAGAGGTAAATAATGGTTGTTACAAATATAACAATGAAGAACAAAGCTCTAATAGAAGTCAACACCCATCAGATGATGCTTCAACCAGTATTCAGCACCAATACACGCAGCCAGTATCCAGCTTCTTTTCCAGCTACACCAGATCAAATGAAAATATTGACTTGTGGAACAACAGAAAAGGGAGTGATTTTTCCATGCATAAGGAAAATGAAAATAGGAGAAGCATCAATCCCTATTCAAAGTTGATATCACCCCTATCTTCCAGTACAAGGAAGTGGTCAGCAAAGGAACTATTCAGCAAGGCAAAGCCATCTCCAGTTGCTACAGTTCATCCTCAAGTGCACTTAAACTGCAGTGATACCCCAGATCAACGTAATAATACTGAAAATAACTACAATTTGGAAGATGAGGCAGTAAGCCAGGATGAATCATATATGGGAGTTAATGATCCACCAAATGAAGATGATAATGCAGAGAATCGAGGTCAAGGTCCACTCCCCAAGAAAAGAAAAAGGAAATCCAGAGGAAAAACAAAGAAAAGGTCACTTGGCACTGTTTCACAGGAATCCTCACAAAGGTCTAACAGATCACAAGCTGCATTACAGCCACGTGTACTGAGGTCAGGTCTGGTGGTACAGGACAGTACAGAACAGGCGAGACAAGTAAAGCAGAAAAGGAAAGCTCCAGATTCTGCTGTTCATAAAAGATGCCAAAGAACAAAGCCAGAAATTCCTCTTAACCAGGTCCAGGAGAATATTCCAGAGAGAAGCTTGATGGACAAGAAGTTAATTGAACAGAAACAAACAAGTGTAATGAGCAGCCAAAGGACAAGGAAAGGAGATGGCATAGATGTGTTTAGTTTTGATGAGTGTAACACTAACCATGTTGATGATGGTTTGTCAACAAGTTACCAGATGCCATCAAGACAACAAACACAAAACCACTGGAAATCTGCTTTGCAAATGAGCAAATCACAGACACCTCCGTGGCTCACCCAGAGGTAGGTCATGTGTTTATTTTGCTTTGCCCTTTTTGAACAAGGAAAGGTCCATAGCTTGTGTGTGTAGCTGCCTATTGAATGAGGCTGAAGAGAACCATATGATAAGAAAGATATGCAACTTTTAATGCTCCAGGATTTAGTGGGTTTTTCTTTCATGCACAGCAATATGGATAATTCTAAACATTAGGCTAAAGTATTTAACTTTATGATAAAAGTTGCTTACAGATAGCCAAGCAAGTAACCTATCAACCATAAAAAATAACATAATACCTTTTTGAAAAGGTGTAATAATAATACACAACCTCATTCAAAAGTAAATTAAGAAAGCTATTACTAATGATAAAACATCATTCCAGTAAAAATTAAGGAGACCTTTCTCTCTAGTAATTTAGCTATAACTTTTATGTAGGTATAATCAGATTTTTTGTGAGGATGCTTATACAAAATCAGATGTTTATAATTCATTACAGGTACAAACTTGATTTTCTTATTATGATACTGTGAAAGTTTAAAGGCACGTGTTAAGTATGCAGATGTGGATCCAGGGGGTCCAGACCCCCCCCCCCCCTTTTTCACCCGAAGCAACCTTTTTTCAAGGGTTTTAGACAAAATTTTGCGGCCTGGACCCCCCCCTTTTCTGGACCTGATGACCTTTTTTTTTTGGATTTTCATTAGTCCTCCTGGGTTGTAACCCCCTTTTCCTAAATCCTGGATCCAACCCTGGTATGCTGTTTTGATCAGTATTTCCAATTTGTGATCATCTTACAGAGCAGGTGAACTGGAAGAGAGACATTCTCTAATCCTGCAAAGTTCTTATAGTGATGCTGACCAGGTAATGACACACTCTTCCCATTATGTGGTTTAAAACATCTTCATGTTTTTTTTTACATGTACTTCAATAATTTCATTCATTTAACCTCCAATCTACCTGTTTGTAAAAATGAAACAGCTTTTCTTAGACTTTTAATGTTTTTTCCCATAACTGATATTTCTTTAATCATGTTTGTCTGAAAAAAAAATATTATTTCCTGTTTAGTATCCTCTAGTAGATACTTCAGGTAGCATACTGAGATAAATAAAAATATTCCTTAATGTGTGAAAATATATATAACATCTAAACAAGACCTTCATTTTTGAAAAGCATGCTTTCAGAAAACCTCTGTGTATGGAGAGAACAAACATGTAGCAGTTCAGAAATTCTTTTAAAAAAATGCAATTGAGAATTATCATTAATCAAAATTGAGAATTCACTTTGTAAATTTTTTAAAAATCATAATTATTTCAACTAGTTTGTGAGTTGCACATAATTATAGAGTGCTATTTATTTCATGAAGGAGCATCATAAGTGTAATTGCCAATAAAGTAATGTGCATTACCTTGAAACAAACAGAAACTGCAGTTATCAGTTCCCTGCACTGGAGCATGTATTCACTCAAATGTACTAAATTTACAGCCCAACAAGTACAGACTTTTAATGTTTTTTTCCATAACTGATATTTCTTTAATTTGATACCACAGTTGTGAGCAGTCTGTATAGAACCATCAGTTACACTGAACTCCTCCCCCATAGCTGATAAACAACATTTAATAATAATGATTATTTTGTTTTATTAATCATTCAGAGTGACAATTTAACAGCAAGCAGCCAGGAATCCTCTCCATCAATGGAAGTTACAGAGATGATTATCAGAAGAAGAGTCAAACAGGGAACAAAGATGACAACCCCTAAGTCCGACTCCAAGAGGAGAGGTGAATATAAAATGAACTGTTTTCTTAGCATTGTGGTTTGTTCAGCTGCAACAGTTTGAGCAATAACAGAAGTATAACAGCTATAATGTGTTTCAAATCAGTTCACTGAAAGTCATCTGATTCAGTGGGAAGGTAGTGACACGAGCTACTGAACCTGCAAATTTATTTGATGCTTTGACCACATTTCATCACTCACTTTGCAACAAAGCTTCTTCAATCTGACTGATATCTCACATCATCCTTTGTTTAGACCTTATAAAATTCACTCTTTTCACAAATAAAGGACTGTTGTGCAGTATTTTTATATGCCATACTAAACTTTCATTTTTATCTTTTTTTTCCCCTTAATAGACTCAGACATATAATAATCACCACATACAGCTTAGAACTCACCTTGACCATTTGTGAGTTCTGTCAATCCTGATAGTTTACAGGCCCTCACCAGATGGAGCCAAACATGTATCATATTTTACAGAGCCTGTTTGAAATCGTGTAGCAAAGATACATTTTACTTGATAATCATATCTGATAAGAAACCACTGCCCGAGACTTTATTTTGTTCCCAACAACTTTTAGATACTACAGGTCTGTATGATTTGCAACATCTTTCATCCCTTTCTTTATTTTACAAGGTGCTTATGAATAATTCATGGCTTTCAGAGTGCATCTTTATAAATTCAATTGTCATTGAACCTGAACATGATTTGCTCTCTTCCAGGCTTTTCACTCTTTACTACAAAATTTATTTTCCTGGTCGGGTAAATTTTGAGAAAAATAATTGTTCTGGTGACTGCTGTTAAGTTGGTAATTGTATCCGCCTAAACAAAGTATTGCGGATACTCTGTTTTTGACTGCGCCGCTGCTATGTTTGTTTCCAGAGAACTCCTCTGAGACCAATTGGCTGATTTTTCTGAAACTTGATCCTTTTACCAGGTCACATGTGAGCTGATGCTAACCATTTTGAATTGACCTCTGACCTTTCCTGTCTGCAGTGCGTCCATCTGTGCATCTGTTTTCACACATTAACTCACATATCTTCAGACTCGTTTGACCATTCGGGGCGTTAGAATGAATGTAGCTCTTGGATAGCTTTATATCATACAAAAATCTAGTGGCGCCCCTTGCAACCATTTTTGTACAGCATGCATCTGTTTGTCTGCCATGGGATAGGGACTCATATCTCATCAGTGGTTTGATTTATCTGCCTAAAATTGTACATATGTATACATCTTGGATAGCTTTAACAATTTTGTAGCAGGTGGCACCACCTACATTCACTTTACACTGCAAACATCCATGCTAACAACCACTTTAGCATTGTGTCCATCTGTTCATCTGCCTAGGGTAAAAATCACTCATATCTCAGCAGTGGTTTGACTTATCCACCTGCATTTCGCATATGTATGCATCTTGGATAGCTTTCTCTTTCAAATAACAGGTGGCACCACCTATAATCATGTTTACATGGCAGACATCCATGCTAATATGCAACACATCTCACTCTATTTCCCCTTGCCACTCAATCCATGTCTCACCTCACCTGTCCCACTCTGATTTTGGTGGATACACTTAGTCTCTTGTCGACTAACCGTATTCTAAGTTTCTTTCTTGTGGCAATCTTTTTGGTGGCTTGCTTGCAGAACTTCATACCTATATACAAAACTATTGTTTAAATTTTGTTATAAACTCTGGTAAAAATTCACTTATGATTTCACTTTGATGAACTAATCGATATATTTTCCATATTATAGCTCAGGTGATTATGGCAATGAGCCTGTCAGCCATCAATCCATCAGGTCTTCCAGCCATTCTTTAATAGGCCACAAATGTTAACCGTCAGACCACGCAAATTCTAACATATAATCATGAAAGGCCCATGGAAAATCCTAGTGGAAATCTAAAATGCGATCAGAATTGCATCCATTTTGTGAGCTACAAGGCAAAAATATGATTTGAGCATCCTGAAAGTCAGACTCAAGAGATATTATCTTTTGGTTCATAATGTTTTAAAAATGTGACTCATTTCCACTTTTCAGACTGTAATACAGAAAGTGTGAATAGGATTGGACCAGTATTCTTAACCTTTTGGAAATATGGCAAAGTTGAATTCCCAATGAACATTAAGCTAACTATATCATATACTTCTTGGCTGGTTCAGAAGCAAGCTCCTTGACCTAGGGGTATCAGACAATTTTACAGTCAGAATTTCTTTTACTAGAGTACATGGTCCTGTAGATTAATACCCAGCTCTTGTGTGTAGATGCAATTATAAGAATGGCTGGGGGTTTATAAATGATATTATTATAAATGTGGAGGCATGAATTGAATTAAGATATCAAATTAATTTCAGATTATTCTAGGGATGGGTGGTATTCAAGATCTCCTGTGAAGAGACCTCTCCCTGGGGACAGGAATAGCATGTTCCAGTCATGGGCAAGTATCATGCTCTCTAGTTTCATGACTCATTTAAAACTGTGAATCTCTGGTTTTCTTTACACACATTTAATTATGTTTAATTATGGCAAAGTTTTCTTTCTTTGCATTTAATTTCAATAAGTTATACACATCTTGTGCTGAGACAAATTTTTCCAAAGCTAAACTTGTTCAAATATTCTAGAATTTTAGTGTTAACTATCAGAAAGGCAAATTTAACACAATACGCAAATTTGTTTTGCTTACATAAGTGAGTAAAAAAATTGCAATGACTGACTTCGTGTTTTTATGTCATTTTAAGGACACAGAATCAACCTCAAAATCAGCTACAAAAAGAAGACTGATACGAGATGATGTCTGCAATTCTAAGGTACTTGCCATGATCAGAGGAGAGAACTGACTTTCCACTGGGGCTGCCATGGACACAAACTGGACAGTTTTAACACCAGCATGTTGAACTTGACAATAATGTGAGTTTTTATAATACAACTGAAAATGTGATCTATAATTTGCCTTTATAAATTCAATTTAAAGACTGTTAACTGGCTGATTTCTGGTTATATTACATTTTTTTATTTATATGTATATGTTTTCCAGTGTTTGCTGGTGATCATTACCATTGTAACTGTTAAATTTGTAAAAGACTGGATTAAAGTTCTAGTTGTTCCATCTTGATAGTGTTTTCTTTAATATAGATCATCATTTAAGGTATATTGTGTACATCAATTAATAAAGGAATTAGGATTTTTAATCCCGAACTTTAATAAATATCAGGCTGAGCAAACACTGAAAGGTTAACACACAGTGACCTAAAAAAAATGTACAGTAGAAATTCCAGATCCAAAAATAGTATGAAAGTAAGATCAATGGATTATTCTTAATCTGACAAGTTAAACCTGTTTTCCTGTGTTTACTGCATCGCTACCATGTATTACACTGGGTCTTTTTAATACATCAAACATATTTTAGCATAAAATACGGTACGCTGTATCTTTTGGCCTTACCTCAATTTGTTTTCTGTAACCTCACTGCTCTGATAGGCAAATGCATTCCCCTTAAAACTCTATATTTAACAAAAGCTCCAAGAAGTATGTGCACCTTTGATTGTAAATATAATTCATTAATCAACCTATTAAAGTGAGCATACTGACCCATGGGACACTGTAATATTCAGTAAAATTGATGGAATAATGAAGTATCATGACACCAACAACATTTTACCATATCTTTTTAAGATCTCCCTGCTCAAGCATCTGAACAAAAATTTCCAATGCAAAATCATTTAAAAATATTATTATCCAGAATGTCTTTTATAATGATTTTATTAACATGAAAGATACATATGTGGCAGGCTTATCATTAACAAGGTGGTCCTAAAGAAACAAACATTTCTCAGAAATATGGCATCGCAATGTCAAATATGATACAAAACACTTAAATATAAAACATATTTAACTACATAAATGCATTTATAGTTGAAGCATAAAACAGGATGTGGGGATAAAAGGAATGCCTCCTTGGTATGATGAACTTATGATGTGCTGTTCTAAGATGCAGGAACTAAACAAATAATGATAGCTCCTCTTGTTTTGGGTTCTAAACATACACCAGTGCATTTATAAATTATAATTCAAATCCAAATATCAAATATGCATCATCAGAGGGCACCTACGTAGACACTCTGAAGATATTTGATCAGTCAATGGAAGGCAGTATCTGATTGTCAAAAATAATTTCTCATCACCTTACAAAACATGTTACATGGGTCATCACTTATCAAAAACAAGATGAACATCTACTACCCTGTTAATAGTTTTTTGATCAGAAATAAGTCTTATCTATCATTAAGTATTAAGAGTTTGCTTTCATTTCAGTAAATAAGGAAGACAACTATTCTAAACTATAACACAGGTTATATCAACATATTGTAACCTGTGCTGTGAGTGAAGAATCACATTACTTATTATATTGTATCCTGAGATATTGTACCATTTACTACAGCCATTTTTTCAGCTCTTGATAAAAATAGCACAAGTTCATTAACATTAGATTGTACAAAATATGTTCTGCTGTGACTTAAGCCATTCTTAGCTCAGTGTAGCAGATATGCTGTGTAATGGCAAGGGTAGTTTAGTTTTATGTACCAGATAAACTGTAGTATGGCATATAGGCAGTGTTAGCTCCATGTACCAGATTAGATGTGTTATGGAATGGGAAGTCTTAGTTCTATAAGTGATGAGGGGCCAGTTTGATTCTTCTGTCATCCTGAGGGTGTCTCACACAGATTCCAGTCCGTAACATTAACTCTACATACGGTGGCCAGTGATTATCTCCCAGGGACAAGTAGGCATCATGAGGTGTGTCCACACATTTGTTCATCAAGTCCTGAAGAAAACAAGATATAACATTATAGTTAGATATCCATATTCTAATATGTTCTGTGAACTTACCACAACTGGCAGTGAGACAAAATTCAAATGAATAAAATTAATGAAATCATACTGGACTTTACATTTTAAGTTCACTTTATAATTTCATGGTACATTCCACAAAGAAATAGTTGTTTTAAATATGTACAGTACTGAACAAAATTTGTGTAAATACTTGTGTGAACATATTAAGAAAAGAGTAAATTATTTGGCAGGTGATAATTTTTTGTTAACAGACATGGAATGTTATCAATTTTGTGCCTATAATCAATATTTATATAAGACCTTAAATTATGTCATGTACAGGAGTGACAAAAACATATTGCATTGAGGAATGAGATCACTCAGTTTATCTGTCCAGTAATATCAACTATGGAAATCAGTGAGTCAGGAATTTATCAGAAAAGTGTCATGAGCCATAAAAATAGAACTGATAAGAATCACCATACCTTATCAGCTCCTTTTTACTAATTTGGAAGTGTGCGACTGAATATAGTACTAAACACAAATAACATCAGGTTTCATATAAAATTTTTTGAGGGTTTGTTAGAATTGTAGTTGGAAATTGAGTAGTATGTTTCATATACTGGCTTTGCAAGTCTCTGCTAAACCAATGAAGTCTCTTACCTCCAACATGTCTTGCAGTGGCACATACTCAGCAGGCGCCTTCGTCTGGCTTGAGCTTCGAGTCTGTAATCATGAAGACATTGCTGCATAATGACAAAATATAATAATATATGTATAGTGTCTCCCATGGTTATTAAAACAAGCAAATTTGTGGAAAAAATGCCCTCCGCTTTGGGCTCTTGTTGTCTTTCATGCGTGATAAGCAACCAATATTATGACATGTGGAGAAAATCTTGAGGGCACATGAAAACTTAAACAGATGCACTATGACATGTGGAGACATCTGCAGGCATACGTAAAAACTATAACACATTGAGATATAGGATCAAAATTCATTATGACGTGGAGATAACTTCAAGGGAACATAAAAACTAAAACACATTGAGAAATTGGACCAAAATTTGATAATTCTGTTTTTCAGCTGGAGAGAATTCATTTTCAGATCGACACTCCAAAACCAATTCCAACCAAGGTATACATGAGAGCAATCACTGATCCAAATTTGAATGAAATTTTATAATATTTAGAAAAGTTATCACACTGAAATGAACCAGATGGACAGACAGACAGACAGAGGGACAGACAGACAAAACCCAAATCAATGTCCCCCATTCTTGGGAAGCAGGGGACAATAACTAAATCACAGACATTACCAATCCATTTGGCCTGTTATGAATATTTGCAGTTATTAGATAAAATTAAATATGTAAAAAACATTTGTCTTGCATGAGTTGTCTGTATTCTGTCCACATGTATATTCCCTGGCTATGCAAAAACTCAGTTCTCTGCAATACAAATAACTACCAGTTTCCTGCTGGTATTCTGCTGACATGCAGACTAAAGTTGTGCAACTAAAACAAGTGCTAATAGTAATATGTTTCACTTGAGATTGATGAGGCCCCATAATTCCTTCCTCCACACAAGCAGATTTACTCTTCAGATAAATGCCTTGAGCCAGGTTGAGAGTATCATTTATTGTGTGTGTTTTGAAAAGGAATAATAAATATGTTGTTAACATTTGGTTTAAGTGTGTGAGGAAAAGTTTACCTTTCTCCATTTATCTACCTCTTCTTCTGTAGGGGCAGAAAAATGAGTTTGGACAACTGATGCCTGAAAAGACATTTTCAAAAAATCAATTCAATACACCAGTTTTTTTTAAAGAAAGTCTTAATCTTGCATGCATTTGTGTCCTGATAAACATGTGTAAGTTACCAAGTAACTGTAAAATCACTTTAAACTAGAATACGGGTAATTGACATGCGACTACGTGTATCCGCCAAAATCAGAGTAGGATGGGTGAAGTGAGGCATGGATTGAGTGGCAAGGGGAAATAGAGTTACATGTGTTACATATTAGAATGGATCTGTGCAACGTAAACATGATTGTAGGTGGCGCCACCTGTTATTTGAATGAGAAACTATCCAAGATGTATACACATGCAAAATTTCAGGTGGAAAAGTCAAACCACTGCAGAGATATGTGATTTTAACCCAAGGCAGACAAACAGATGGACGCTGTGCAAAAATTGCTGCAGGTGGCGCCATCATCTTTGTGTACCTAAAGCTATCCAAGGGCTTCATTTGTGTAATTTTTTTTTCCTGATTGGTCAAACGGTTCCAGAGATATAAGCATTAATGTCTGCAGCGTGAATGTGAATGTAGGTGGCACCACCTGTCATAAAATCAAGAAAGCTATGCAGGATGTATACACATGCAGAATTTCATGGAATTTTGTCAAACCACTGCAGAGATATGAGTGATTTTAACCCAAAGCAGACAAACCATGGACGCTGTGCAAAAATTGCTGCAGGTGGCGCCACCATTTTTGTGTATGTTATAAAGCTATCCAAGGGCTACATTTGTGTAAATTTTTTTCCTGATTGGTCAAACGAGACCGGAGACATAAGCATGGATGTCTACAGCATGAACGTGAATGTAAGTGGCGCCACCTGTCATAAAATCAAGAAAGCTATGCGGGATGTATACGCATGCCGAATTTAAGGTAATTTGGTCAAACCACTGCAGAGATATGAGTGATTTTAACCCAAGGCAGACAAACAGATGGACACTGTGCAAAAATTGCTGCAGATGGCGCCACCATTTTTATGTATGTTATAAAACTATCCAAGGGCTACATTTGTGTAAAATTTTTTTCCTGATCGGTCAAACGGTTCACGAGATATGAGCTTGGATGTCTGTAGCATTAAGGTGAATGTAGGTGGTGCCACCTGTCATAAAATCAAGAAAGCTATCTAGGATGTATATGCATGCTGAATTTTAGGTGAATTAGTCAAACGACTGCAGAGATGGGGAGTGATTTTAACCCAAGGCAGATGAACAGATGGACTTTGTGCAAACATGGTTGCAGGTGGCGCCACCTTTTTTTGTGTATGTTATAAAGCTATCCAAGGGCTACATTTGTGTAAAAAATTTTTCCTGATCGGTCAAACGGTTAACAGGAGAAGTGGGTTTATGTGTGGAAACAGACGCACAAACGGACGCTGGGCAGAGAGGAAAGGTCAGAGGTCAAGGCCACTTGGTTAGGCACCAGTTCACTAGTGATCCTATAATTTGTGTAATTTTCAGAAAAATCCGTCCAGTAGTCTCAGAGGAGTTCTCCGGAAACGAACGCGGCAGTGGTGGCGGAACCCGGTCAAAAACATAGTATCCACAAAACTTGTTTTGGTGGATACAAATATCAATCCGAAATGGATTTAAGATATAAAAAGCCTTGTTTTTAAGCAGAAGTTAAAAAGTATGGACCATATTTAATATGTGTTGTTGCCAATAGACAAATCAATGCACAAGGTGCGTCATGCTGCATGTATTTTGATTTCAAGGTAAATATTGAGTATTACTCATATGCATAACACATCTGTTTAATAATGTAAACAATGCATTACTTTGATCAACAAAACATTAAACTTTCTGTTTGAGGGAGTATATTGTTTAATCTTACTATTTCCTTCATCAGATCTCTGCGGTACACTGATAGTGAACTCTGCTTTTTCTTCTGTTCCTTCATCAGTCTGAAACATACACACAGGTAACATGCACAATATCTCCTCCATGAATAGTAGTATGTACTGCTGGTAAATGTGAATCCATTCCTGTACTTCTTTGTTCTCCCAAATTGTATCAGACATTTAGGAACTATTTGTGAATCTGGCTTCAGTAATGAAAGAAAGAATATTACAAAAGGATGGAATAATGTGCTTGGCATATGCTTACAATATTAAGGAAAAAGACACTTGTTATTGAAATGAAATGACAGTTGCCAAAATGAGTCAGTGAATCCTGAAAGCCAATCATAACATAATAGTTCATATAAAGAAAATGTTTAATGTGCTAATCAAAGTCATAAACTGTTAATCATTTTATATTTTTCGATTACCTATGATCACTGATCAATGATCTTCTAAAAGTAAATTATTTCAGCAAGAGTGGAAGATAATTGCAAACTCAAATATATGGCAACAAAGAGCAAATTTCTATGTAGTCATTAAATAATAAATGTAATTTTGTTTCAAAGCAATATAAACACAGTTTGCTTGCACACCTTACCCTGTATAAAGGCATCACCATATACATAATTATCTACATGTAAAGTTATTATTCCAAGCATGAATGTAAAAGCAAAAAAATTCTAAATTAGGGGTCTTAATGTAATTTATATTTCATTTATTATTATTTTTTAAATCTGAGTATGAGACAGGCAATACCTTGTGAGTGTTGAAGTAAAATATTTTCAAATTGCTAAAGCCCAAATGAGGTTATTCACATCGGGCAGTGTCATTCAATTGTAAAGTAGCTGCTGCCACCTGGTGGTCTGACACCAAACAAGTCTCAGGTTCTAGATGAAACCTGGCAGCAACTTAAATTTCATTAGAAAGTATATTTTTTTAAGAAATGAAAGTTAACTGAAAACAAATAAAAACCACACTATGAACATGGTGATATGTGATTATATACAATGTTTCAGCCCCCAACATCACATCATGTTAAGAGAAGTATAACTGCAGTCAAAGCTTAAACATTAAAAGTTCATTTGCGGGACTTTGTACAATCTTACTGTGATTGTAATGGATTTCACCATATACACTGTCCAATCTTATTGATTCACTGAGAGAAAAAGATTTTTTCCATAAAAATTGCACATAACCTAATTTTTTGGGACATCCCTTGGCTACATTAATGTTGTTTTCTGTAATAGATCATCAGCATGGTTAAAATATGGTGACCTCAGTGTGACAGGTATATGGCGTACCTGGCCTCTTCTTCTGGACTGTCTCTGTCTGGTTCCTCAAGCCGCTTCTCTAACAAAGCCTGCATCCTCCTCTGTTGTTCTAACATGGCCTTCTCACTGAAATATTTTTATCAAATTAGCAATGCTAATAATAAATCATAGACATCCATTATTCTGCTAGTTTTCTTAAGTAGACTAAGTTGCTCATCTGAATACTGCAGCTTTGAAGGTGTAAAATACATGCCAGGAATGAGCATCAGTATTTTAGTGAATGTTGTATTGGTTTCATGTTTTGTCAGTATTAATTAAATCTGACAGACCATCTTTTCCTCTAATAGTGGCTCTGAATAGGATTAATGTGAATTTACTGGTACATAACAATTAACTGGGGCACCACTGTCAGGTCACTTCCATATTTATCTAAAAAAAAAAAATACTTTAAAGGTCCACTGCTCCAAAGGGCTTCCCATATTTAAACATAATTATAATAGTACTGTACAGTTAAATTATTTGGAGATAGAAAAACAATGTGCGTAAGCTGACATCTCTTACCATTAAAGCTGTTAGCTCAAATGACCAGAGAATGCAGGTACATAGAGTGTACCTGCTTTCTCTGTTATGGTTTAAGCTTAGCAGTTAATTATATCACATGAATTTATGGGATTTACACTTTGGTTTAGAAATGTATTCTTTTGTGCTTATTCCTTTTATGTCCCAATGTTAAGCTTACTAGGTGCCTACATCAATATTTTTGCAATATGATGGATAATCATTGCAGTACAATTTTCCATATGAATGGCATCACAACTCAAAGTAGGTACTATCAATCAAAATAAAATGCCTACTGAGATGTGTAGAATTAAAACTTTAGATTTTGCAGAGTATCAGACTGTGTTCGGGGCCTGGACAGCTGAGCGGTAAAATGCCTGGCCTTCTCCCCTGGCGACCTGGGTTCGATCCCAGGTGCTGCCATGAAATGGGTTGTAGTGGCCCGTCCAAGGTTGGTGGTTCTCTCCAGGTTCTCCAGCTTCCTCCACCTCTCACTATTAACTTCAACTCTATCATTGTCTTCTACTTTTTCCTTAAATATCGAACTGTAAAAAACAGACTCAATCTATCAAACTTTGTCGTTGCTGAGGGAGCCAGTGTGGGCTGGATTTTCCAGAGACCTGTGACTGGCTCGAGCGCCAACTTCACATTCAGTCAGTCAATCAGTCAGTCAGACTGTGTCTGCTGTGCTGCGTACCTTTCTATCTGCTGCTCTAACTCCTTCCTCTCCAGCTGTATATGTGTCAGGACCTCCTGCAGGTGCTGGTTGCCATCCTGTAGCTGCCTCTTTATCAGGGACTTCAGGGTGTCAGGGTCTCTGGGTAAAGCTTTATACAAACATACAACAGTTTGGTGGTGAGATATATCATGACAAGCTGTCATAAGCAGCAGAGAGCAATTAAATAAATATAAAAGATGACCATAACAAAAAATGTTGATGGATTGTAAATTCCTGTTACTGTGCAATCTGCATTAAGAATAAAACACACCTTTTACATCAATACAGAGGAAGCCCACAATTTGACACATACCGTTTCAGTATTTCTTTTTTTAAATTTGAATTTGAAACCCTTGAAGTTTAAATGTGAAACCCTCACAAATAGGAAGCTAGCCAGACAATAGTATCATTCTTTTCATGCAGTTCATGCAGTTATTATTCATTTAAAAGCTAATAATACTAGGCAATATCAGCACTAGCAAATAAACCATACAGTGAATCAGTTTACTCTGTCCGAACTAAGCCTCTAATCCGCATCAGTTTGGTTTGCTGTAGTCTGCTTGAAAGGCAGTCTAAAGTAGTTTGACTTACTTAAGTCCAGTTTACAGTAAACCAGTCCAGATGAGTCCAGTTTCAGCTACCCTTTGAGTTTGACTACTACTCTTGATGCTGCCCAAGCATGCGTTGCACGAGAGAGTGCTTTGTTTCAGGGCTGAATCAGATTTAGTTACGAGCCAAATCCAGACATGCAGACTTATGGTGTGTTGAAAAAACGATTTAGGCTTCTGTTAAGCGAACAACAGTGCAGACACACAGAGGACTACTTCGAGACTAAAGTAAACTGGTTTAGTATAATCCGGTTTAGCTGCAAACCAAGTGTGGATACAGTCCTATACACAACAATGCACTTAATTCTGTAATTATATACCTGGAGGTTTACAGGTTTTGAAGTGTTCAATCTCTGCCTTTAATCTCTTCTCCTTCTCCAATGACACACTGAGCAGCGCTTTATCTGTCCCTCCTGTAGAGGTCCCACTGGGCTTCTGCAGTGCTGCATATTGCTGGAAATAGGTATTAAAATTCAAAGGATTGATATGCTAAATCTAATTAAAATATATCTGTTATTCCAAGCAGCGGGCCTGAATAAGGGTACAAATATCTTTTTTCTCTCTCTGTCAAGGTTCAACAGTAATATAAATTGGAATAATTTTAATAAAGCATTTTGCCTTAGTGCAGATTATAAGTCTTATTGACCAGAAGAACAGTTTACCAGTAGTCTACTAGTCTACTAAGACTACAAGAAAGGATAGTTCTCCAATATCTGCATCACTGCAGTTTAGTTTAACCATGTAAAAATCATGAAATTACGCGTAAGAATTAATCACTTCATTAATCGCTGGCAACATTTAACTTATAGCAGTTAGTACATTATGAGACATTGTTTTATATTACTAAGTGAAGTTGTGTTACAAAAACAGACTCACTTCCTTAGTTTTGTTCCAGAGTTGAGTACATTCCTCCTTCAATTCTTCTATAGCTCTCTCCCTACTGGACAGACCACTTGCTGCCATAATCCTGTTGAATACACAAATCAATCACATTAAAGTTCACAAGTATAATAACTGGCAACAACATACTATGAAAGATTATAACTAAATTGGCCATACTGTCAAGAAAAAAATGAGAAAGGGGGAACACAGAGGAAAGCGAACATTATAAATAAAATAGTTTTGTCCTGGGGTACTCCATGGATGGTGTCATCCCAGATGGACAAGTCCCCTTTGGATGACTGATTTCTACTTTCCCAGCTGGAAAGTCTTAAGTTGGACATATACCAACTACACACTTTCAATAATTTATGAATTATAGACAAAACAAAAGGATATTGACAGTATAAACTATAATATAATAATTATTAACAGAGAGTCTAAGAATTCCTGTGAACAGTTATATATCAAAATTAATGGGGCATGCATGGCAGCCTGACTTCAATGATTTGGTTGTTTTGTGTTGACTGGCAACACCAACGACAGGCATGATCAAAATTAAATTTTAATATAAGTACAAATACAAAGGTCAGACATGGGGTAATAGTAATAAGTAATAGTAATAGTAATAGACTATTACAGCTTTTTCCATGTAATAGTAATAGTAATAGCAATAGACTCAATAATTTGATCTGTAATAGTAATAGTAATAGATGCAGAAGGCAAAGTAATAGAGTAATACATATTACTTTCTATTACTTCCTGTGAGCCCCTTGATCATGAAGCATATCAGCAAATAAAGCTGAACAGACTCAGTTCTTGTCCAGTAATTGCCAAGGATGTGCCTATTGTTGAGGCAAGCATGGGCCAGCTGCTACTACATTGCTGGTGACCACTGGTGCTAATTACATAAGAGTACTGGGCAGAGTAGGTCACAGCCAAATAAGTTACCTGGCACAATCTGACCTTTGATTAGTAAACCGTGGATAAACAGAGGCATGTTTTATGTTAACAGATAGATAAATAGTGTATTATTATTGTGACATGTACATCTTATCTCACATCCATCAATCCATATGCATATTCTAAAATGTACCTGTATTTTTTTCACAAGCCAGTTTGCATTTTAATCATACAGATTGTAATAACACACATTCAAGAAAATGTTATATGGAACCAGATATAGTGCAGACCCAAAATGTTCATGATAAGCTTATGGTGTTTTCACTACCCATAGTGTATTGAAGCCTACAATGCTATAAATTCATACCAGTACTACAATCACTTGGATAAAGTCAAACTTTAGGCACATGTATTATCTAGTTAATTTATATACATATTCTTTTAAAACTTTTCTTTCAATATTTGTCTGTTATTTCATAGTAGAATTTTTGCAGACCTTCATTCAGTATCTAAAAATTATGTTAATTTATATTTTGAAAATTAAATGATATTAATTTATTTGATTATATAATATCAAAGTACAAGTAACTGTTAATATTTTATTATTTAATATCTGAAATTTTGATATCAAATAATAAGATCCTGTTATGTTCAAAATTAAAAGTACAATATGGTTTAATACCAAAATTATTGTGAAAGTGATTTAAATCATATTTTATTTGTTTTGTAAAATTGATGTAAGTTTAAATCACTCTCAATAATCCTAAATTATCCTTTGCTGGTTTTGCTGCAATGAAGAAGGGCATGCCTGAAGAATAAAAGCCATGTATGCTACCATTACTGTAAAGTTGACCACCTCTCTGTTCACTCTCAAGATGCACTATGTGAAGGAATAAAACATGGCATCACATCCAAATGAACATACACCTGAGAAGATGGGGTACTTTTGTCTCCAGTTTGGTTCTGTCCAGAATCTTGACGTAAACAGAATTTTTATTGGATATATTTATAAGGACCGGGAAACAGGACACAGCCTCGAGAAGATGAGGTACTTTTGTGTCCAGTTTGGTTCTGTCCAGAATCCTGACGTTAACAGAATTTTTATTGGATATATGAATAAGGACTGGAAACAGGACACAGCCCTACATATATTACTCTCCTGATACATACAGAAAGGACTGAATTGTCAGCTTTGATACTAAATAATGTTATGCAATAATCATGAATAATTCCTCTGGAGACAATCTTAGGTAACACTGAAATCTTTATTTAATAACTATAAGAAAGAAGATTAAATCTAAACAGAAGTATGTACTATAAAATAAATTTATGTGAAATATATATGAAAATAATATAAAATGTACAAGTATGCATATAATTATAAATCAATATTTTACATATGCCAGGGCCTTTACGATGGGTTGCCTTTAAATTACATGTATTCAAGAGTTCATACAATTATCTTATGATTTTGTCTTGAAATGCCCCAATAACTATCATTGAGGTTTCAAAATATATAAAAAAACAGAATTATAGAAGCTGAATTAATTAATATCTCCAGTATCATTAGGCTTCTTGTAAATGACAGACACAGTATAAGAAAATTGTGTAGGTAACTGGATGATATAGGTGCTTTTAATATTATTTAAACATGATTGTAGTGCTAGTTTATAGCACTCATGGCTGCGCAAAGTCTATAATCCTCTCATCAGTTTAAGTAATAGTAATAGTAATAAATACCCCAGTAATAGTAATAGTAATAGAAGATAAAATGTGGTAATAGTAATAGAACAACTGTAATAGACCCCTTGTCTGATAAAGGTTATATATAAATAAACCCTTGCCAGCCAAGAGGTATCTTCACCTTCTATAAATGAAAATCAATAAAAAGTTCTGTTTTAAATCAGCATATTGGTAAACACCTCCGCGGTTGTTTGTTGAATTTCTGACCGCATGAATACAGGCATGGCTTGCACAGGTTAGGGGAATCGGCCAACTTGTACGCGATACAGTAAAATGACTTGTTACCATAGAGACAGAGTTCCAGTTTGGGTTGTGAGTTAACATGTATTCTCTTGTGTTAATTCATCATTCATAGCCTGTTAGATTACGGGATGTTCAGCACAATATGATTATCCAACATGATGGAAGACCACTGCAATGCATTTCTCGATATTGCTTGCCAGTATATGACTCAAACAGGCTTCCCAGCCCAATTATCAGTGCCCAAGTCCGGTTGTCATGGCTAGCAGTGATGTGGGAACAGTAGCTTTTAAATAAATATAAATGTTATTTGAAAGCAATTAATATAAATTTAGGAAAAAATAACTTTGTACAAACTACATTTATTTTTTATGCTTTTGTCTTCATATCTGAAACCACTAACCCTAAAGAGTTAAACATGTTTTATCACAAAACTATATTAGATAAATATGAATTTATTCTTGTGTATACTCTTATGTTGGGAATTGGTTTAAATTTCATGAATGATTTTAAGTAAAGATCAGTTGACCTCTACCATAATCAGAAATAAATGGTTGTTAAGAAGTATGAACTTTCAGAAAAATATGTATATATAGACCAGTACATTATCTCAACTGATATGTGGGCATACATGCAGGTAATAAGGTCATAATTCTGAAGCTTGTATGTCGACAATAACTTAGGAATTCAGTTTTTTTTTATTACACACAAACAATTCTCCATTTTGCTTGCATAATTTGTATAAAAACGAAAAATTTTTCATAATAACAAAACCTTTATGATGTACAAAAATTTGATATTGATCCTGACAGCTAGATTATCGATTATAAGTGATCATTAGCCCAATCACTTATATACAATTACAAGTATATATATGTGAAAGTTTTTGTAAATGCATTATAATTTTCTTTCTCTCTAATTCTTCTTCTCTCTTTCTTTCTCCCAATATTTCTGCTTTCTTTCATTCTCTGTCTCTCTAGATATCTTTCTTATTTCCGCCTCTCTTTCCTTATTCTGTTCTCTCTCTCTCTCTCTCTCTGGTTTCTGTAAATCTATATATGTAAGTTCTTGATTAAGCATTCTTATTTTCTTTCACTGTTTCTTCTCTCTTTCTTTCTTTCTCTTCCCTTTTCTTTCATTCTATCTCTATCTCATTCACCGTCATTGCTCTCTCCCACTGGTGTCTGACAATTTCTCTCTCTCTCGATCTCTTCCAGCTTGTAACCAGTGGCGACACACACTTTTTTTATCAGTAAATAACCTGATGTTATGCATGTTTGTAATTTTTTTATGTTTTTTCTGTCTCTCCAAGTTTTAAATTTAGGGTTAGGGCTCACCACATTTGTGTGGACACTTTCCAATCAACAACAGTTAACCGTGAAGTGTAATTAGGGGGTTAGGCGAATTTCTGGCGAAAATAATATCAGTTGCATGATAATCGACATTCCGTTAGTGCACTTGGTATAGATTAAAATGACTTTTAAACAACCCCTTTGCTTATACTATCAATATAACACTCACACCCTCTAAGTTCAGCCCCTGAACTGTTGGCCAGTGGCGCCGTGTCTTCTGCTCACGGAAGTTGTGGCCGATCCATCAATTGGCACACAAAATAACACCCCAGAAAATATGTTGTTTATTTCCACATTTTCAAACAAACGGTATATTGTCATGATCCTGATAAAATTCTAAAACATGAGACATAGCTTTGTCTACGAGGAAAACACATCCCTGATGGTTGTGCTCACGTATGAAGGGGTCTTTATTTTTTCAAATATTTACATTATGTTGGTACACACGAAATAGGGAATGTCCCATGTTGAATGGAACTTAATATTAATGATGTGTATTTCCGTTAGCCAATCAAAACTAAGCAACATGATCACATGCTCAAAAGAAGCCAATCCGTCCCGTTCAAAACATCGCTCGTTCGACCTCGTTTGGCTGAAGATGGCGTCGGTCCAGGTAGGTAGATTTAAATGTGAAAATATTTTCGGATTTGGGTATAAATGAGCAACGATTGCACATGACATTCCGCCGCATGGTGCCTAATTTATTTTAGCACCTGCAGCCAATTTTTGATAACTTAAGGAGGGTTAGTTTTAAAGTTTTCATTGATTGAAATAGTCTGTGTGGCCACACGGTTTGTGTTGTCATACAAATGTCAGTGTCACACGTAACACGTTTAATCACTTGCGTTACACACGCGTACTCGCTCGTAAACACCTGGTTGCACAAAAGCCGAAGCACGTAAACTCTCTACGTAGCGACCTGATATTTTCTTACCAGTGCAAATGAGCAGTGGCTTCCAATAATTAATTAAATATTGTACGAGTTATTTTAAAGTGACCGGCAAAGTTTTGCATGAGCGCTTGCGTGCAGGCTTTGCCAGACATAATGAAACAGCAAGGTGTGCGCGCAGGTGTGAACGTGCTAAGGGATTTTAATCAGGGGTCATTGATAGTTCATAATTGTGAATCCATAGGTTGGGTGTGATGAATATGCGCATCTTAAGTGGAGAGTAATTAGCACATCTTTCGTTGTATATAACTCCCTTTTCCTGATTTATTTATAATAATATTAATAATGATGTGCATATATATACCGACGTGTCTACTTATGTTCATCAACAGCACTTGTCTTATTTGTGGTAATCATAATAGTGCCATTATTGTATGTTAGAAAGGTTTGAATTTTTCACCTTTATATATATATCAAACTTTTATTTGGCTCACAGTCAAATTTATATAAATAGTGAGATATATGACGGGCTTTAGACTCTATAAGAATGGACCAATATATATATATATATATATATATATATATCAGTGTCTTAGCCATGTATTTTTACTAAATGTAGATGTAAAATTATAACATTTAAATTGAATAATTAAGTGCATTAAAAGCTTCTTCTTTATTTACCATTACCTTTATTTTATGAATTTAACTTTTTATATATATAATTCAAATTTTTAAATTGTTTATGTGAATTTAATATTTTATTAGTTCACAATCAAGATTTATTTTTGTACTTAATTTAGAAATAACAATTGTTCCAGAAAAAAAGGATAAGTTTCTTCTAGCAAATATTATGCCAGAGCTCCACATAATTTAACCATTAAATTTATAAAGGATCAGATTTATTGGACATTTCAGAATGAACCATTGTTAGTTATTAACAAAATGTTTTCACTGGAGATATTAAATACTGCACTGGCTTTCTGAAGTTACTGTATATACAATGTATATATGAGTACAGTAATGTTTACTGTTTACCTTGAAGTCCTTAACTGTTTTCAGTCATATGAAATGCAGATATATACCAAGCAAGACTCAGATGAAACCAACATTTTACTTTGGGTGGGCACCAATGAGGGAGGGCCTGAGAATTCTCATTTATTAAGGGTTTGTGTCAGCTAATGATTTGATCATGTATGCTTCTGCTATATGTAATTGTATCCGAGAAACAGAGTTTTACGGATACTATGTTTTCAGCCTGCCGCGGTGGCGGCGTAGGTGTCCGGAGAACTACTCCGTAACCTCTGGGCGGAATTTTACGAAACCCGGGATTATGTTCGGGTCACATGTGAACTGCTGCGCCCCAATTTTGTTTTGAACTCTGACCTTTCCTCTGCGCTCTGCGTCTGTTTGTGCGTCTGTTTCCACACATAAACCCACATATCTCAGGAACCATTTGACCGATCATAAAAATTTTTTTGCACAAATGTAGCCCTTGGAGAGCTTTATAACATACTCAAAAAAGGAAGGTGCCACCTCCAACCATGTTTGCACAGTGTCCATCTGTTCATCTGCCTTGGGTTAAAATCACTCATATCTCTGCAGTGGTTTGACTAATTCACCTGAAATTCGGCATGGGTATACATCCTGGATAGCTTTTCTGATTTTATGACAGGTGGCGCCATCTACATTCATGTTTACGCTGCCGACATCCAAGCTCATATCTTTGGAACTGTTTGACCGATTGGGCCAAAATTTTGCATGTGTATAGATCTCACATGTAGCTCTTTATCAAACGCAAAACTGGTGGCGCCACCTGCAGCCATTTTTGCACAGCTCCCATCTGTTTGTCTGCCATGGGATAAAATCACTCATATCTTGGCAGTGGTTAGACATATCTGCCTAAAATTTTGCAGGTTTATACATCTCCGACAGATCTCTTGATTTTATGACAGGTGGTGCCACCTACATCCTAGTTTACGCAGCAGACATCCAAGCTATCTCAGGAACCGTTTGACCGATTGGGCCAAAGTTTTGCATGTGTATAGTTCTCACATGGAGCTTTATCATACGCAAAACTGGTGGTGCCACCTGCAACAATTTTTGCACAGTGTCCGTCTGTTTGTCTGCCACGGGCAAAAATCACTCATATATATACATGTAGTGGTTTGACTTATCTGCCATAAATTTTGCATATGTATACAACTTGGACGGCTTTCTGGATTTTGTGGAAGGTGGCACAACCTACATACACAATTTGGCTGCAGACATCCATGCTAATATGCAACACTTCACTCTATTTCCCCTTGCCACTCAATCCATGCCTCACTTCACCCGTTCCACTCTGATATAGGCGGATACACATATTCGCTTGTCGACTACATGTATTCTAGTTATGATTATCAAAACAAGCCAATGTGATTGTGGACCTGGACTTCATTCATCATAATACCTTAAACGGCGTGTTTAACTACTCATATATATACATGTAGTGGTTTGACTTATCTGCCATAAATTTTGCATATGTATACAACTTGGACGGCTTTCTGGATTTTGTGGTAGGTGGCACAACCTACATACACAATTTGGCTGCAGACATCCATGCTAATATGCAACACTTCACTCTATTTCCCCTTGCCACTCAATCCATGCCTCACTTCACTAGTTCCACTCTGATATAGGCGGATACACAAATTGGCTTGTCGACTACATGTATTCTAGTTATGATTATTAAAACAAGCCAATGTGATTGTGGACCTGGACTTCATTCATCATGATACCTTAAACGGCGTGTTTAACTAGAAATAAGTCAGCAGCATTTAAAGGTTTATATAAATGTGATGAACCACTGAACCATTTAGAATCAGTGACAGTACTCATAACAAAGTGTATATTATTTATATTAACTAACCAAATAAAACTAAAGATCCAGAAAGCTACTTGTTTTAATTCATATCAGGAAAATGCAAGGACTGTAACTGACACACTGCAGATAGAATGCAGACATCCTTCAAAGAGTCAACAAGGAGAGATGTGAACAATTCTTAAGTTAGCAAATACAGTTCACCATATGCAGTGAGCAAAGATATTTTCAATTTTATAATACTGAATGAATTGAAATTGCTTTTCTTGAATTGAAGTAGTTAAACATTGACACTGACCTTATTTTTCTTGTTAATAACCAGCATACATATATATATATATATATATATATATATATATATATATATATATACATATATATATTTATATATTTATATATATATATATAAATATATATATGTACAGACTTTATTTCCCAAACACATGAGAATTTGCCACTTTTGGTATTCCCAGTAATTCCCAGAAGAGAGTATTTTGCAGTGCAAGAATTTCCAACCAGGAATTCCCACTGTGGTAATTCCAGGACAACCCTGCCTGTACTAGAGGTCCCAAAGAACATTTTTGTAACATTGAGCTTATCAATGGGATATTTATTTTGTGCCAAGATAAACCCCATGGTCAGACCCAGGATTTTGGAAAAGGATAAGGGTGGCACTGGCCCAAACCGGTAAAGCCTGGGTCAGTCCAGACTGCAAATAGTTTGAAATTCTTATAAAAGGTTGCAGAGGCTTTAAACTAAACATAAGATGTAAAAAAAAACATTTAATTCCAAATGTCACTTTTTTTCAGGTCTTGTTTATTCAAATTTAAATTATTCATGGAGTTGGTTCTTTCAGGTAATTGAGGTACATTAATAAATGGCTTCATAATCAGTATAAACATTAATGGCTCATTGATGTAAAATATATAGAACTAAATCATATATCATGCACTTACATTTATTGACATCACAGATATGATGTAAAATGTCATTGCATATGCTGTATGTTGATTACTGGTCAATGGAAGAGGACTGTTATAATTATCAGTTGCTCTGACCACAGTCTATACAATCATCAATACCTGTGACAAATATCTTACACAATTATCGATAGCTTTAACAAATTAAGTAAATTTTGTCCCTTCGCTGATCTGGCCTTACTTTGGCTTCATCAAGACAAGTCATCCCCATTGATTCATTTTCACATTTAAATGCACAAGGAGCTTAATATTTGCATATTGTGTAATAAACTAATAATCTAATCAAAGTGCTGTTGTGCCACTCAGATTGCCAAAGAAACTTATTGTTTAGCAAATGTACTTCTGAAAACCAACTAGGCCGGAGAACTTGAAAACAGTAGCTGAAGGGTTCTTACATTCTCCTAAAGTTTGTTCTTTTAAGTTGTAAAATGTAACACTTGGGTCAAATTGGTAAAATATCACCACCTAAATTTCTCATTTTTTGTGCCTGTACAGTACCTATATATGTCACTGAACTCGGTAAACTATGGTTGTTAAATCTGCTTGGCCAAGATGGACATATTTTACATTCTTATATTTGTAACTTCTTAAGTAAAAGATATACATGCTGTTATTTTTACAGGCATTAATAATGATAACCAGTGATCTCTTTTAAATACTTTGATATATATACAATTATATGTTTAAGTTTGAAAAATATTATTGGTATTGTAGGATACTTAAGCTTGGTGATTGTCTTTTCTAATACTTAGAATCCCATTTCTCCTATCTATTACATTTGTTCCTATTTTGTTTTACGTCAAAGTGTGAAAGTGCTTAAATTCAGGTTAATGTATCAGCCCCTCATGGCGCATACTATTTAGAAAAAAAATAAACTGTGTTATTGAGAAATTATAGTCAGCAGGTTCTGAACATGATGCCCTACTTCTAACTTTTATGAATTTAAATAAAATTAAATAAAAACACATTTTTATACGCCCATCATATTACTGGAGTATTATGGAATACCCTCTGTCAGTCCCTCTATCCCTCGTTAACTTTTAGTGTCGCTGCGATAACAATGATGGCTTTTTCCAGGGCTTTGATGGATTTTCACGAAACTTACCATAACTACTTACCAACTGATTATCTCACTCAAGTTCGATTATGGGCAACATCCACGCATATTTAATAAGGTCCCAGGTCAATTGGCTACTTTGTAGTGTCTCTGTGATAATTTATGAAGAATATGAAAGATTTTGATAAAACACATCAGAATTGTTAATCAATAAATTATCTCACCTAAGTTTGATTTTTAGCAACATCTGTGCATATTTAATGAGGTAAGAGGTCATCACACTTTGGAGGCACCATGGGGACAAAGCAAAAATTCTATGGATTTTCATGAAACTCATTACCAGTATACATATTTACCAATAGAGTTTCTCACCTGAATTACCTTCTTATCAAAATTCAGGCATATTTAATGAGGTCAGAGGTCACAAGATACACAACAGGTGTATTATGGAGGTTTGCGGTGCTCTTGTTATTGCCATTATAAGTGTAGTTTCATGTTTCCCAGTGTCACTAACACAGACATGTATGTAGCTGTTTCCTGTGTTTTCTATAAGGGGTGCTGACTCATTTTGTCGTGGTTTTTTGATCAGATAACCATTGTTTATGTTCACTTCTGAGAGTCTGAGTAATTAATTTACTATACAGGATGCACTATGCAATGTGTTTGATTTATCCCAGCATCAAGATCAACTTAATCAGGACATCTGGTGCCTGAAATAGCCTCTGGTTTAAGAAATTACTCCATTGGTTAATTTAATTAATTTTCAGTAGCACAAACAAATACATGAAACAAAATTGACCAATGTTGAATTCCACTATGAATGATAAATTAATTATTTTGTCATAACATATTGGCTTTAGAATACTGTATGTCTGTTGACAGTAAAGACAGTTTTATTAATCCTGGTCAAGTGTGGGTTTGGCCAGATTCACAGGCTCTACTTGTTGTTATTGTATATCCACCTTTGATCAGCATATGCCCAGGGTTATCAACGTAATGCAAAAACATACATAACATAGCCATTTGCAGTTTACCTGGTCTGTCATGGCCACTGTATCATCTGTGCTGTGTGTTAAAGGCATTTTGGTATACTTTTGCATCAGTAATCAATGAACATAAACCAGACTGGTATATTTCTGACTGAGACTGGTTTATTATATATATTTGTAGCCCCAGAAACCTGGGCAGTTGGGAGAGATTCTGACGACAAAGAGGCCACATGTTAAAACAGAGAAGATGCAAGAGTTCCTGAACATGAAGCATAAAGATCCCGAATCCAGTCCACAAAAACTGCTCAAGTGTCCCCAAGAAGGCTGTGACAAAGTCCTGACGAGTTCTCCAGGGCTCCGCTATCACATGAAAACACACTATGGTCTGGACAGGCCCTACATGTGTGTCCGCTGCCACAAAACCTTTAAAAGGTAAGCATTATTTCTAGCCTTTTTGCAAAGATCATCGTACCCTTAAGATACTAGAAACTTAGTTAATTTTATTGTGCTAATCAGCATTTCTCTGTTCATTGCTTAATACATTGAACAGAGGTTTAAAGTGTTTTAAATCTAAAATACATTGAAAATTCTAATTAGTATTCTAAAATGCTGTGGCTCAAAATTGCTAATGAAAGAAAGAGTTTATGTTAAAGATGATATTATAAATTATTACTACATCAATGACTAAAATTTTAAAGGCAGTTTAATATTTATGCATTTACTTAGATGTGATGGAATTTCTTTCATTTCACCCATACAAAAGTATATTTCATACCCAGTTATGCATACTTGTCTCTGTTTATTTGATGATCACCATTCAGTATTATTTGGAACAATGATTTATTTCAATGAGTGTTTGGGATCACTGTGAACAATTACTGAGCAGTTAAATGTTAATTACACTTTGCTTTTTTTTTGTATTATATATTGTTGCATTGGTTTATTTTTATCAGTGCCAATGGTTTGAAGTACCACACAATGAAGACAAAGTGTGAAGGGTCAGGTGATATGGAGTACTCCGCCGCTGTCAATCTTTCATCTATGTTTGATCTTGAGCCTGTAGCGGAGGAGTGTGTGCACACTAGTTCTGATGAGGACATGAAACTCACAGGTATTACAAAAAATCATGCAGTTACTACACCAAACTTAAAATAGGTTTATTTGATGAAGGACCAGTTTTTTTTTTTAACTTTTTGAACACCATAATCTATCAAAGAACATGAAACCATAACATAAATGAAAGCAGATTAAAATTTCAGTTGCAGTATGCTATGGAAAGATCATCTTTATAATTTTTTTTTAAATCTGTGAAATTTTCTTCTCGTACTTTCCCTATAATAACAGGATTGTCATTTCATGAAACATTTTGTCCACACTCATTTTGAAATTATGAACATGCATCTCGAACAAAATTAATTGTCATAAAATCTCAGCTGTGGGGAAAAAATACCTCAGAATTGTTTCTTTCTATATAGAAATTATAAATTTTCGTCAACGTTGGAGCTTCTTGGAGGGGGATACTTCTTAAATCCTACTCTACTCAATTCAACTTTAACTTGTTTGCCAAGTGGTCTAAGTCCTGGTCCTGTAATTTTGATATCAGTCCTTTTAGATTGATGCTTTTTTTTCTGAGTCTGATATTTTGGTATTTAGTATGGTGGGTCCAGGTTGATTGTCTTTCTTTAAAGGTTCATAATTGTATTAAGCCTGCCTATTTGGTATTTTAAGGCTGAATTAGCCATGCTAGTCAAGTCTTTTTGTGCTGTTGTTTCAGGCTGATTTTTTTTTCATAATGTGCATTGCTGCTAATAACATGGTCTTGTTATATGTGTTGTGGAAGTTGTTGGTTAAATTGGATACAAGGCTAATAGCTGGTCATTTGCTGTTGATAGCCTGGTATTTTTTAGACTGATCGATGGCATGGTTCTTTAACTGTCCTTTTAATAAGGTTGATAACAAGATTTATTGCTAATCACTGATTTTTGCTTGTAATGGTTGTTATAAATTGATATTCTGTCCCATATTTCAAGGCTGATGTTTTTGTTTTGTAACTTTTGCTGATCACCAGTGGAATGAGAATATAATTCATGTTTACAATATATCTGACTGAACTCTTCAACCCAAATATGGCTAGCATAACTGCCAGCTATCAAGATTTGTACACTGATAAGACAGAGATTTCTACCTGTTACTCAGTATCACTTTTCATATGATATACACTGGTCATTGTTTTGAGGAAAATCATGTAGTGTGAAATTACAGTAGCAAACGTGTAAGACCCAA
The DNA here is from genome assembly GCA_026874595.1 of Sipunculus nudus. Classification (NCBI taxonomy): domain Eukaryota; kingdom Metazoa; phylum Annelida; class Sipuncula; order Golfingiida; family Sipunculidae; genus Sipunculus; species Sipunculus nudus. The sequence continues at coordinate 43,343,896 of CM049306.1, read as the reverse complement.
ACTAGAAATCTGCATTTAAAAGAATGCAAGCCTCCACCATGTGTGGTTCCCTATTGTGAGATGCTCCCAAAACTGTGTTTGCTTTCACTTATTCGGCCCATAGTCCTAGGTTCATTTGTACTTAAGTGACTGTACATTTCTACATATTCCTTGATGGTGCTCCTGAATCCAGATCATGTGTCAGATCCACACCAAAAACTTCATTGATTCTTCATTAATGCATACCCTCCTGGAGAAGGCAATTAACAGATATGAGAACAAATAATGGCGTGATTAATTACAGCACCAAACAAATATGAGACCAAATTACTCCATTAAAATATGTTGTTGTCCAGTAACTGAAGCTTACATGGTTATCTTGTTTACAGACACTTGATCAGTGAGTGTAATGCTCAGATTAGCTGCTCTCAAGCAGGCCTTTTGAATGACTTCATATTCCTACTGAATGACTCCTTATTTCTTATGCCTCTCTGACTCAAGTGTTTTCTTTGGACCCAAAGCCAGTACACTGTGATGGTTCAACCAGTAGTGCTTTACTGTTAGGAAAACAAAAAGAAATTCATTGACACATTATATGAACTGTACGTGAACTCTTCAGATGTACATGTTGATAATTTTAAATGCTATCTCCTCTTATCATGTGACCCTGCATTTATGGCTTTTGTGACCTGGTGCATGTCCGTTTATCACACTCAGGATGCAAGGGGTTTAATTAACTTAATATTTCAACTTATATAGAAATGTGAAGAACCTGTGCTTTTCCTGAATGTGGATTATTATATTTAAAATCATTAACTATAGTTTGTAAACCGAAGATTATTTGAGGGATCTATCATGTCTTGTCATTAAATTTTTCCTATCATGGCCCATTTAAACAAAGTAGAAACAGCTATAGCTACACATCTATATATGGGATGATCTTTGACTGTTGGCCTTGGCACTGACACTTAATGACAAACTGGGCTTGCCTCTAGTGTGATAAACAGTAATGACAAGAGTAAGTTACATCAAGAATCAGGTCACCCCTGGAGATGTATCATCTTGCAGGGGGATCTGCTCACACTAGAGCTGACCCACTTATTCTCAAGTATCAAGCTTTCTCCCGGGACTGTTTCTAGACTTTTAAAAGTTTTTTAGGCACGTTTTTGTGCTTAGCCACACTGCTACTGAAGGCAGCAAGAGAGTTTATATGGACTGCGATACATCTGAGTCATCTCTGGCTTAACTCAGGTCTGTATATCTCCATATTCATGATTTGATACATATTTATTAAGACATATACAGACCCTGTGTAACATATTGGGGGGTGTGCTCATAAATATTTATGAGTAATTCAGCACATATGTTTGGACTTGTATGAACTATTTAATCCATCAGACCTATGCTTTTGTAGTACTATGTCCTGGTGAACTGACTGCCATGTGATTAAAAAGATGACACACAAGCAACCTCAGCTCTAATGTTCTACTGCATTATAAACAGGATACTGGTACACATATACTGTGATTGCCAGTACCCTTTTCCCCACAGTTAAGTAGACCTGTGTTCCTATTGGTGCATATCTGTGGAACATTTCAAATATTAAAAAGTGCTGCTTGTCAACCTGTTAAATGCTTAAGACACTTATTTAACCAGTGTGATGGTGACATAGCATATAATATCAGTTTTTTTTGTTTTTTTTTGCTTTTACCTTTCAGACAATTTATTTTTATCCTTATACTTTGTATATTTCAGTTCATCTATATTTTGCTCAACTGACTATAAGTCATCTGAGCTATAGTCATGGTCCTTTGTCCGGCCATTCAGCCATAAACAGGGCACATTTTGAACCAGTTAAACCTACTGATCCAAAATTCGACAAAGAGTTAGATGTCCCTAAAAGTTCTCCTACAAAACCTGAAAATGGGTAACTGGGACTTCATTCCTTCGAGAAATTATTTTTTCACAGTTAAAACATATTGTTACACGTCAAAACTGCCCACTATGAATACCACTATTGTTAATCTATTCATATTTGAAATAATCATTTCTACGTATATTTCCTATTAATTGTATACCAAGAGTTAGATCAAAATTTTTTATATTTTTTAAGTTATAAGCATATAAGTAAATTCATTACCTCAAATTTTTCCAACTTTGACTTTCCTGTATGTACATTCGCTATTATTTTTACATGATATACATATTAGGTATTAAGCTAATAAATTCCGAAATTTGAAAGAAATTGGTGAAAAGGGTTGCTTTTATTACACCATGTCAAGTGTTGTTTACATCAAGCCAACCCAGTCCAGTGGTCTGCAGTGAGAGATGCAGCCTCACTGCTTCACTCCAGGCATTTCCCTTGACTAAGCTCAATTTGGCTTCCCCTTCCCCCCCCCCCCCCCCTTTGCCAGGATGCATAAATTTGATGAATGTCAGAATTTTTTAAAGGGTTACAGTATTTAAAGTGCACATTTAATTGTGTCCACAAAGTGATGTATTGCTATAAAAGTGAATGTTCGTAACATGAGGAATCGCTTACTTCAGGAGAGTAAAAACTTTGGGTTCTTTTTTATCGTGTGAAATTGAATATTAATTTCAGTATAATGTTATATTTGAAATAGAAATCAGCATAATGTTATTGTTTCTCCCTCATCCTACTAACAGTGTGTACACCTGATTTGAAAAGTGAATTTTTAATCAAATTAACTTAATCTTTTATTAAGTGAATAAAATTAAGCATGTACTGAAAACTCCAGTGTACAAAACTCTTTTTGGAATTATGATTCAAACAATCTTGAAGATGTCATGTTGTGTTTATGTTTTTAATTGATATTTTATGTTAAAAAATCTTTTAAATTCAGTGCAAACATTTTGTGTTTTAAAAAATATTAAAATACATATGTATGCATAATTTAACTTAATGTGAGCCACACTAATTATAAATAATAATGCAACTTACAATTGTTAATTAACTTATATTTTCATAATTTTTAATGCAGATTTATAAAATTTGTAAATTAAAAAACAATGAATATAGAAAAAACTAATAATTCAAAACATGGATATGCTTAAAACATTACAGGTTTCAGGCTACAAGTTTCAAATTACACAGTGCAGATGCTGTGTATGTACCTAAGGCCAAAATAAAAAAAAGGTATGGTTCTCAGGCACTTTTCTTCTGAAATCAATGCAGGCAGGTGCTTTTTTTATTTAAATTTTTTGGTATGTTTCGATAAAAATGTCAAATGATAAGGAAAAAGCATGAAAATAACAGTTTTATTTTGCTATATAAGTAAAAGCACTACAAAACAAAGGAAATTGTATGGTTTTATCTTCTTGAAAGAAATGTCAGAGCGGCAGCAGCTCAAAATTGGAAAGAATTTATTTAAAATCAAAATAAAAATTTTTGATGCGGTGGTTTCAAATTAATGCGGGCGGTGCCTGAGAACCATACCTTTAATTTTTTTTGGCCTAATTGGTTTGTTTTTCACTTGCTTATCAATTTTAGTTTCTGCTAATTTGAAAATGGAAAATTTTAATTTTACAGCATTTGATTTCAGTTGATAAATTAAATGTGTATTATTATGCTTTTGCTCATGTCCATTATTCTATAAATTGCAGTGTTTCTTATGCTCACAGTGTATATATTTACGTACATATTACAGTAACTATGTTGAAATACTGAAACTTTTACAAATACAGGTTTGTGATCAAGAGAGGCCCCTGCATCTTTCCAGTAGTCCATAAAAGTGCACAGTCAACACAACCACTAGGATTTTATACAAATATTCTCAGAATCAATTTTAGCTGAGTGCCATGACCAACAGGTCCCTTGTTTTTTAAGTATTGTGTATTACATTGAAATGGATCATCAGAATTTATCCTAATCCATCATTTTTTTTACATTTGAGCAAACACTTGACAAGCATAACATGGCCAGTAAAGTCAGCGAATATAGTCAAATCAATAAAGTTGGTTTGCTTGGGACTTTGTAGCCAAAATACAGCATTACATATCAGGGGCAGATCCAGGATATAGGAAAAGGGGGTTCCAACCCAGGAGGACTAAAGAAAAACCTAAAAAAAAAGGTCGCCAGGTCCGGCAAAGGGGTGTTCAGGCCCAGAAAATTTGTCTGAAACCCTTAAAAAAAGGGTTGCTTCAGATGAAAAAGGGGGGTTCAGACCTTCTGGAGCAGCTTCTGCATATATTTAATGGTGGTGTACTAAGATCATACGATTATTCTAAACATCATTTGACTCAAGGATTCCACTGTTTTCAGTCAGATGAATGATCCCAAAGACAGAATTGAGCAGCAAATACACACTTTTATTAAATTTTTACATGGAAAGCCCAGTGGCTTGGACACTGATTAGAACTTGATAGAAGGTACAAAATATGAGCCCCATGAGGGTACAGGTTTTGATTTGGGGAATTTTGCAGATGATCTTTAAAAATTCAACCTGTAGCTTATATGAATTTTCAGTTATTCCTATACTTGTGCATTCTTATCATGATCTCCTGAAGGTTTAGAAAATAAAACAATATTGTAAGTCAGGGCTTTCAGGAATGCAGGGGTAGGTGTCTTTGACACTCAGAATCTCCTTTCGACCCTTGGTTCTGAGCATTTGATGGCTTTAGGACCTTGTAGTATTCAATGACTTTTACTGGCTGCCTCAAACAAGCCTGTCAGCTGTGTAAGCAACATGCTGATAACTGATGCTTACATTTCACTATAAGCAAATATTCATATAATGACACATTTCTAATCATATTATGATATGGTAGTTACATTAAATACCAATGAGATTCAATTTTACATAGCCCTTTAAAATTGGACACATATCATCTCCCCTTGGGACGCTCTAAACTCAGATGGGACTGCCCAAAATTTTAGCCTGAGCCTCTCGGATGCTTCAAATTTTCTTCCTATTGAATGTCCTGGTATGTGTGTCTGTTGTTAATGGTATGTGCTATATCCATAGGGTGGAACAGCCCATTTACTGTTTTGTTGAACAACCCATTAGAAGTTAGTCTGGTCAGTACATGAGAACACAAGTGTGAGATCTTATTTTTTCCAGAGTAATTGTCAAAGGTCTTAATTGTTTAGATATCCTTCAGCATGTTTGATGCTACTGTACTTGTATTTGGTAGCTTATTTAGTTACAAATGTGCAAAAAAAAAATGAAAAAAGCTTGGTTATAGTAATTTCAGTGTCAAGACATCCTTTGGGAAAATCTGTCATTTAAATGTACTTATGTTTTTGCCTCAGCTCATGTACAATGATCTTCTTCTTGATCAGAAGACTAAAAAAGCTTTAGAATGCTTAAAGTCTATAATTAGAACCTCCCCCCCCCCCCCCTAAAAAAAAATCCAAAAAAAACTATTAAATGTTATTGTTTCTTCAGATACAGAACCAATGGATTCCTGCCAGATGCTTGATGAGGACAGTCATCCCAAGGTTAAACCACCACCCCTGGCATTGATGGGTCACGGGAGCAGTGAGGATCTGATGTCATCAGAGGATCAGTCAGCGGACGAAGGAGAACAGCATCCAAACCTTCTGACTCAGCTAGCTATCATTGCCACAGGACCACAGAGTCCTCTCCTACAAAAATCACACACATTTGGGTATGTGTGATCTATGCACATAAAAACATAGTCAGTTTCCTCAAGATGACAGTTTCAAAACAAGGACATACTATTATTGCATGTTTTTCTTCACTTTGAAACCTTTTTGTCTTTTCTTTGACAAAAGTTTCCACTGATTGAATTTTGGTTGAGAAGCGTATTGTTGAACCTTCAATATGCTCAAAATATTCTACCATATCCCAGATCATTATTAACTAAAGAATCTAAAATATTACTTTTTTTTTCAGCATTGGCCAAAAAGAAAAATTCAGTAATTAGACATGGATTGTATCCTTAATTTCTCTCTGCCTGTTACCATGATATTGTAAGCAAAGAAAACTAGATTTTATTTATAAACTACACCATAGACATTAATTTATTAAAATTGACATAATTTTTGTATTATTTTAACAGAGATTTGAAATGTAGGAAATGCTTTAAATATTCATTTTATTTACCATGTGCTGTACAAATGGTATTCTCCTTTGACATTTAATTCATATGTAAGAGAAAGATTATTGATATTTAAAATTGTTTAGGAAAGTGTTTTCTTTAAATGGTAAAATGGATATTAGTTATCATTATAAACATACAGAGGTTGGCTTAATATTTGGGAGGTTAAAATTTCACAATTTCACATTTTTGTTGTTTCACGAGGATTCCATTTTCACAATCTCGACAAACTATAACTTACATAGAGTATATCCTTTCCATATAAATTTGAATATTTTAAATAAATAATATTTGTGAAAAATCATAACAATTGGACAGAAATCAAAGTGAATGTCGAACAAGTAGAAATTACTTTTCACTTTTCAGATAATTGGAAAAATCTGATATAATTTTTAATTGCAGTATTTTTCCATTGGACTTGACTTGCACAATGCAGCCTTTTCCCTGAAAATTTTATTTTTGTGATAATTTCCTTTTAGTTAATATCATAAAGTTTGAAATCCTTTTGAACAAAATGGAAACAACAGTATTCTTCTCAGTCTTGTCATTTCTTCACAAGTAAGTCCTGGTGCAGGATTTGATGGTTCAGGCCTATTAAAGGGGCCCAGTCACATATAAAGCATGTTGAATTAACACAAAAAATAGATTCTTCCCTTTAAAATAAATTTGTACCTGCCAAAATATTTGCCTTGAAACTGTTTACTTACTCCTGTAAACAAGTGTTAAAAACAGTGGACCTGGCGCCGTCAAAGGTGTCAACATAAACACAGCGCATGCATCACCGGCCACAAAACGTCAATCTGGAGGTGCCCAGACTGACTAAGCCCAAAAAATATAATACAGGTTCCTGCTGGCTGAAACACTTCCTGTTAAGGCTCACAATCAGACCTCTGGTCACGCGACCTTGTTATGGCAAACAGACACACGTGGACTGTGTTAACAACACGTAGACCCATAACAAGGTGTTAAACAGCCGTATACGAGGTACTGAGACTGTGTGTTGGGGTGGTTTTGCTGGGAAACTTTTGATTAAAGCAAAAATGAACTGATAGTGTGAAAGAATAGGCATAATTTTGCTCCTTATTATGTCCCTTTAAAAATAATTGAAAAAGAATGTCAGCTGAAAGCATCTTAATCAGTGAAACAACATGCAACCAAGATTTCTGAATTTTAGTTAAATTGTTAAAAAAAAGAATATTTTTGATTCTGATATTGTTGGATCATACAGGGATTTATCAGTTAACTGCAACACTCAAAGTGCTTAAATATGTTTAATTTAAATTTTGAAGTATTTTCATCATGTTATATATATTTAATACATATTAGAATATGATTTATTTCTTTACAGTTCTCCCGGTGGCTCTGACTCATCAAGTCTACACTCATATGCTAAACCTCCACAGTTTCCATTATCTCATCCACATCAAAATGACCAGAGCACAGAGCAAGTGGACAATGTCAGCCCTGTCAAGTAGGTGTCCATCCTCACACTATGAAATTCACTAAAACCTAAAAATTACGACCACAAATGGGACCTCAATAGATCGGTCTTGTTTTCGGGGTGATCTTCTAAGCAAGGTCTTATATAAAGAGCAAACAAGAACCGGGACTTGAACAGGTGGTCGCTAAGCAGAGGTGGTCAGTAGGCAAGGTTTTACTATATAAATGTATACATTTATAAAGATTCTGATAAAGTACCTGTATGTCAGTCAGGCAAATTGCTTGTTATTCTGTGTGTACACTAACTTATACTTACCTGCAGCCATAATTTGCCATAAGTATTTGAACACACACAGCATTTCTCCTCCAGTAAGAATATGCTCAACAGTCCTGATTCTTCATTAAGTTGGCAATTCTTTAACTTTATAAATACAAGCATACCTTTCCTTAAGCACCCTCTCTATTCTACATAACCCTTTTCTACCTAACCCAACTTGGCAGTTCTGTGAATGTAACTCAGGGTTCAGGACCCTCTGTACAAGAAAAAATACCAGACCTGCCAGTGTCGGTCTTATGGAGGTACAATTGTTAATACAAAATGAAATATCTGAGATAGTCAAGCTAAAAGTAATATTTCATATACAGGTATAAATCTATCTATTCTAAATGAATGTTAGGTCTTCTGAGAGAAATTCTTAATGTTAAGTGTTCTAGAGTAAATATGATAATGAATATACAGTTGAAACTTGTTATGTTGAAATCCATTAAGTCAAGTACCTTTCTTGTGTCAAACCAAAGAATTAAAATTTCTGCAGACTGGGAGTTCATTTATTACTGAATACTGGCAACTTTTTTTTATCAGATATATATTGATGTTTTCTGTCAGTGCCTTCAACCTGAATTCAAATGGTTGACTGGTGTTCCGATGAGCAGGTATCATATTATAGCAGTGTAATTATTTTTCACTGTGTATATTATTGTTACATATTAAGAGTCGAATCAGATTGATTAATTGGTCTAAGATTATATTTACTAATTGTGTTATACTTATGATTGTAGAGACGAAAGTGAATCACGAGTATCATCATCCTCGCCTTTCCCATCAGCACCGCCTAAAGATTCTGACAGTAACGGAAATTGGTCCCACTCATGGCCAACAGCAGTGTGGCAGTGTTTTATCAAAGGTCAGTATTAGGCAGCAGCTGAAAGGTGACCCAAACGTTTCTAAAGATCCAGTCTCACCCAATGCTGTTCTGTCCCATGCACCACTGCAAATACAATACAATACTATACTTGATTGGCTGCAGGGCTTTTTTGTGGTGCTGCAGAGCAGAGAAAGTTAAACTTTTCCAGCTTTGCTTTGCAGTACCACACAGGGCTGCTTTTGGTATGGATGGTCCAGTATATTTAAATGTACCAAACATTTCTCACAGTACAGTGCTGGGTGGTGCAGGGCAGCATTTGGTCTGGCCGGGGCTTTATACTGGTACAAATAAGACCTGTACTACTGGCTGTAGTAGATGGATTGTCTGACGACACAAAATGTATCACAATACTTAGGTTATTATTCAATATTATGCATGTTACAATAAAGGTATTTTAAAGCATAGATTTTTATCCAGTGATCTTCCTTGTTCATAGAAAGGTAACAAATATCCTCTTGTACAATTTTAAGCCAAATTATGAATAAACTTTTTTTTTAAATTAACCACATCATGCACCTTGACAATAAATACTTTTAAATAACTCCATATAGAGATGCCTGGTTCATATTGCTGCTGATAATTCAACCTATTGTGTGAGTAAATGTCAAGTAAAAAAATGAGTGACTACATACATGGTTGATGACTTGTGGTCATTTAATTAAAATGTCATGAATTTATTTATTGTGCCATCATGTTGACCTTTTGGCAGCTATATTGACCTTTTGCCATCTTGGCGTTATGTAATAAATGATATATGATTACTATATAATCATACAGGCACAAGGGTACGGTTCACATCAGGCCCAAGGACAGAGTGGCAGTCAGTGGAAGAAATATCATATACAGAGTGTCTGAAGGAGAAGGCTTCTCAAACCACAATACAAACAAGGTAAGGAAAGAGAATGTAGGGAAAAGAGATATAAAGTAAATGTATCCCCTGGGGAGCTTTCTCACACATTCGACATCTGCAGTAAGGACTTTACTGTCCCTTTTAGCTCCTTTAGCAATTAAAGTGATGTCCCTTTTTTTGCATGGTTATAGGATATATTGGAACACTGCCATATAAATGTCCCTTTCCTCAGGTACCAGATTTAAATCTGTGTAGTATTTTCATTTAGTAAATTCTAAACCACCTGCTCCAAAATCTTTTAATGTCTGATATGTTAGACAGCCAACACTATTGAATTTTTTCATACCAGTAGTCATAACGTCATGACCCTAATGTTTTCTTGAAGTCAAGTGAGGCCTGTTTTTTTAGCAATAAAGTATTAATGTTTAACACTGTATTTTGCTCTTTCCAGTTATGCCCCAAATGGTTTGAGACTACTAAACATAGAAGAATGCCGGCCCACAGACAATAATTCTAATCGTATAATGAGGCTAAGGTTCACCAGTGGAATAACAGGTCAGCCTGAGCTGATAACTGAGTGTGCGCTAGATCATCCATTCTTTGTGAAAGACAAAGGTGAGTCAAACAATCACACAGCATGAGAAATGCTATCCAGAAATTGTGTGTTTTATTTGACATGGTTCATTTAGTTTACACCACAGCAATGTCCTTGCAGTATCTTCATGTAATATTTCTCTGCCTTTATCAATGCCTGACTCATTCATTCCTCATCAGCAACATCAACATTTTTCACATGACCACTATTATTTATTTGGTACAGTTCATTTTGACTGAAACCTGATTGTCAGATGGCAGAAGTGAAAATGCAGGGATTAAAACTCAGATGTCAGACAGCAAATGTCAAATTCTGTGTGCTGAAGCTCTTCACTCCATGAATGCATAAAGCTCCAGCACTTCATGCATTGAACCAGTGAATGCTGCTTCATCGAACCTTGACCTCCAGTGAATGCTTCATTATTACTTATGTTTAACAGATGTCAAACACAAATATGCACAGATCCACTTGCAAATTTAAACTTGGGCTAATCTCTGAGTTTTCTCAAGAAGAAATACAACTTTGTCTTAACCACAGTAGAACAAGATAAATATGGTAATGCCAGGATATTTCTTGTTTAAATAAAAATACAGGACATGCAGTACTAATACTGTTTCATGTTGTAGGCTGGTCTTCCTTTCACCCCAGCAGGACAGCATCACATTATGGCATACCATGTAATGAGCTTGATGTGAATGACCTGTGTTTACCACCCAGCCACCCAGAGGCAACATTCACCACAGATGTCTTCAACAGCTTCAAAAGGTAACAGTGAAGTACATGTATAAGTATGTTCAAAATATTTGGAAATGCTGTAATTACTGCATAATTCATTAGCTTGAGATTTTACAATTTTTGTCTTCATCATTTACTATATTCTCTAATAGATAATGTATGTTCTGTTTAAAATAAAAATATCATTGTATATATTTCAGTGTGAATTTCATAAGAGAACAAAAAAAATATCTAATTTACCATATCTAGTGAGGAAATACAATTTACTGTAAATATTTATCATTTTAACTTACATTATCTTGAAATGTTGGTTATACACAGTGTTATTGTATATGGAAAGCTTTCTTGAATTGTCTCTCTTTGTGCAAAAGTCATGTTATAATGTGATGTTACACTTGATTTAACTCCTTCCATTTTACTTGATGCTTGATTAGGCTGCCTTTGCTGTATTTGACCATCAGGATGCTGGCTGATGGCAAGACTGTTCTGAGCTATGAGAACAAGTGTTTAGGGTTTTATTAGTAAACACTTTGTGAAAAAACCTTCTTTTTTGGTTGGAACTTTCCTAACCATATGCAGGTGCCCTGGTGACAGTATGTGGCAAAAGCAAGCTTTGCAAATAATGGGTTAATCAAATAAGTTTGGAAAGAATAGAATAGAATAAGTGTATTCAAGCAAAGGCCTCAGGCCCAAAGTTCCAAAAAAGAAACTAGTTTGGAAAAATGTAATGTAACTAATGCATCTGGAGGTTATCATCAGTGATTCTGTACATGAGGTCCTTGTATCAGGTATTATGAATGTTGCTCTCTATTTCCAGCTATGACTTTACTCCCATGGACTCATCAGCTGTCTTCACACTTAGCAGCATGGCACAAGTAAGTCTTCATTTACAGTCATTTTCCTTTTTACTTTAAATAGTACTTGGATGAAGGAACAGAGAGTAGGTTCTATACAAAGTGTGAAATTTCATATTCACTTCATTATATCAGTACAGTTTTAATAAGATTTTCATAGGTTCTTCAAATGTCTATATTTGAAAAGTAAAAGAATCTCCTCACTCCTGGGACCTGTGTTTTTATCAATAAGAGAGAACTTCCCATTACTGAAGGAGTTGGTTAGGCCTTATCTCCTACAAGGGTGCAGCTACAGTGCCATCAATCCTATTTGTAGCATCATAGAGAGCATCCAGTATTACAGAAGCAATGGACTTAGGAATCAACTTTTCAACTGCACCTGGAGTGTCCATAATAGAGAGGTGTTCATAGTAGGGAGGTGCCTATAAGGGAATGTTTACCTGCTTGAACTATCCTGTCCTGTTCATGTTTGATAATTTGGAGACACCTAGCTGAATGTTTATTTAACCTTCTTTTATAGCAAAAGCGTGACTTGGAACTTAGTCCAGTATCGTGTCCTGGCTCCCCAAGCAAAAAAAGGCCAGCCAGAGGGACAGATCCCAACAAAGCCAAGCGACCAATGAATGCCTTCATGCTGTTTGCCAAGAGATTCCGTGTGGAGTACAACCAGATGTACCCTGGCAAGGACAACAGGTAGATAGTATCAGGCAATGGACCTTTTTCCTGCGTGCATGCGCACTGCACGTAGCGGTCGTCTGCAGGGTTCGGGTTCCTTGAGCCAGCATTGCAGGTTTTGTTAAATAAAAGCAGATACATGTCACAGACACAGACAGGAACCCCACCACTAATGATAGGACAAGATTCATTTACTTTCATCATTTCAAATGTAGCAAATAGTTTTGTTTTTGTTGAGATAGCAGACCTGAACTGTCAATGTTAATCATCACCAACAGATGTTGCTAGTGTGGTAGGAAAGGTCTGTTGGTGTCAAATCATGTTTTATAATTGAAAGTAAAATGCAACCTATTATTAACCTGTTAGTGTATAAAGCACCTCTTGCCTTAGACCAAATGGTATGATAGGACTGACACTTCCATAATTTGAAATTACAGGCCTGACAGTTGGTGATATACCTTAGCAAATGGCATAATGTATTATCAGTAACCATATAAAGACTCAATAAATTATGCCTTGTGCACTGGAACCAGACTCATCAGAAGATATATATGTGTGGACTGGTGACTGATTTTAAAACAAACAGCAATAATGAAAGGTATGAAATACCTGTATGAATGAATGAATAGAAATTTATTCTGAAATAAAAGGACTCAGGCCCATGGTTCCACAAAGAGCATGTGTTAAGAATCATAAAAATTCAACAATAACAAAATGTAACTGCATAACATGAACTAAAAAAACATGCATTAAAAAACAATCTTGTATGAAAATGTTGTATGAAAAACCCATGTTTGCAATATCTAAACACAAGCAGAAATTTTGTAATCACATGTTTCATTTCATTTAGAGGTCATGAATAATAACAATAATAATACCAATTATAATAATAATAATAATAATAATAAATAAGTGAACATATAAAACAAACAGTAGTACAGTGCATATATGGAAAACAGTTTATCTATTTCTTAATTGGCAGATGAATAAGTAAGTGAAATAAATAGATTACTTAGATAATAGCTTTCAGTTCATCAGCTCTCCTAATAAAGGCATAGTGTACATAGGTTGCTAATTGTTTTATTGTATGGGCATTATTATCTGCCATCAGAGATGTAAATGTACTTAAATCATCAATATACTTGATTCTCAAGTCTGTATACAATGGGCATTTCATGATAAAATGATGCTCATCTTCAAAAACAGCTTCCCCATATCTTAGACAATATTTACAAAACCTTTCATCCCATGGAGTATTACTAAGCCTTCCTTTTTCCACTTCTAAAAATATGAAATACCTGTAAAACCATTATCATTAATAAGGAAAATAACTGTTTCCTCATCAAGATTTTCATAAAAAAAATTAAAAATGACTCCTTCTGCCACTCAGGCATCCTCAGTAGCTTCTCTTACATTGAGGGACAAAACCACCAATAATGGGGGTTAGTACTGAGATGGATAGCAGCTTTTTTGAATAGAGTACTTAAGCAGCATAACCCGACTCAGACTTCACTACCTTTCAGATATATACCATATGGATATGTATGTTCACCAATACAAATTGATTGCTTAATAGATATGTTGAGTGAAATTCCATTCATTATACTCTTTCTGGGCAGTAAATATAGGTCCCTTTGAATTTAGATTTGGATTTTTATTACAAGAACTTAGTTATACATACTGCATGTCACCTGACCTCTGTTTAATTGATCAAAACATTGGACAAAAAGATTTAAAGCTCTAAAATAAGGAATAAATACTCACTGCCGATATGATGTTCAACATGCACATTCCAGTTCTCTTGTCTAAATTTTTTGGACTTGAGTATTTGGTATGAATAACCCGGATACTTGATTACTATTACCAGCACAACACATGATAAGACAGTACATTAGATTTGAGTGAAGTTTGCAAATCATATAGTTCCAAGCATCCATATAATAGTAAATCATTATTTTCTATTCCAGAGCAATCAGTGTGATGCTTGGTGACAAGTGGAAAAAAATGTGTGGTGATGACCGAAAAGAATACGAACAAAAAGCAAAGGTGTTAGCAGAGCAGCACAAAAAAATTCATCCTGATTGTTGGAAGCGGAGACGTAATCCCTCAGGGGTAAGAAAGCAGGCTCTCTGCCACACGTTTCTTGCATTACATACAGTTTTGTTTAATATATATTTCCCTCAAATGTTTAAAAATTTTACAGTTGCTACTGGATACATTTCCCATCTTTGTTCCGACAGCCCGTTGGTCTAGCAGCTCATTGTCCCAACAATCCATTGGTCCAGCGCCCCATTGATCCTGCTGCTCATTGGTCCAACATCTGTCCAAGTGTCCATTGGTCCAACAGTTGTACAGCTGTTGGACCAGAGGGCTGTTGGACTGTTCTTGATCATTGAATCATAATAATCAGATTATCCTTCTGTCAATTCTGCTGTTTCATGCACATTATTTCAAGAAACATTTTATTTATTGTCCTGAAATTGTTTGTCAGGCCAGTGGGTTATCTAACTACATGACTTGTACCAGCCCATGGGCCCTGAAAATGATGATGTCACCTCTAATTCTCTGCTTTTATATTCTTATACAGTGCAGATTCTTAGTGACAGTGTTACCTATCATGCTATGTGTTTGTTTATGCCATTGTAGAGTGGAGATTCCTAGTCCATGGCCCCTGTGCAGTTAGGAGCTGATAATCTGCTGCAATACCCACATTCCATCCATGCGTCCAGTGACCGTGCTGGCAGTGCTTTACAGTCCTGCAGGGAAGAGTGATGCAATATACCATAGTATATATGATTATATATACATGTACAAATGGTGTGTCTGAGTGAGTGCTTTAGTCAAACTTTAGCTCTTCTTAAGGTAAGAGAGCAAGTTGGACACAGACTTTAGATGAAGATTTAATTCGTGTAAGTATGTATGTTGGTCATCTGATAATGACCTGCGGCTGTTATTGTCATTAGTCCACCAGTTGATGATATTTTACAGTAATTTAGTAGACCTTTATAATCATGTAAAATTTGAATTAACTTGTTTTTCAAGTCATTTAATGGCTATAAGATATGATTTGAAGTTCTGATTTTGCCAAAGTTTGAGCCTTAGCTAATGGGTTTATTCACAATGTGTTAGATAATTGTAAGATAGTGTATAATTACATGAGATCGAAAATTAGTTTAATGTGAAATAATGGTGTTTGATGTGATTTTATAATGTGGAACAAAATTTGTCAGAATTCTGCTGTATTTTGTAAAATTTTAGAATTTCAAGAGACTTACATACATCATCAGAGTTCATCTCTATTGTCACACCCACATACCAAACTATATTTGGTAAAATATTGAAAGTTACGCCAATTATTATTATTTAGTCAAACTGTAAATGCTAAAACTCTATTCTTAAGTTTCATCAGATGAGATGAAATGGTTAAATATTGCTTTTACTGTTTTATTTTTTGTTACAATTTTTATTCATCTTTACCATACGCAATGTTACAAAGTCACATAACGCAAAAGTAACAAATGCTTTCTTGATGAATTGGTTATCTCTTTATTCATTTAAAATCAACATCCAGTCATGTTATCATAAACAGATAAATTATTAATCCCATTTGGCCTGTTATGATACATAATGTAACATGTTTTTGAAAAAATAAATAAATTAACATCAGAGAAAGATGCAGGATTCCTTTCACATGTTTTATAGTATCTTCAGTTAACTTGTTTTATACACTACCGTCCATTTACAAAGAACCCTTTCCCACAGGAAAACATTTGGCACCTAGTGGTCGTATGTTAGATTCTAGTATGTGAAAAGTGAAGTGACAGGTGAAGCTAGATTAAGTAAAGTATAGTGTGTATTAGTTGGTGTGAGACTGTTAAATAAGCAATGGCGATATCCTTGGTTTATATGTTACTAATAATAGTATATATGGTTTGACTTTTAAGTAACAACTAGTATCTACCAGTCCCATGTTTATTTCTTCCCTGTTTTAACAAAAATATTCAAGTTATCTATGAATTTAAATGTGTGAAGATTTTATTATGATTTTGTACAGTTTACAGAAGAAATCAAATGGGTTGTTGTGTATTTAAATAGATATGATCTCATTCAGTTCAGTGTGGTATTATAAGCAGTGAGGATACAGATCCTGTGAAATGGCACACACAGTTTTCTGCATTTCCATGAACTATTATTGGCTGGTGAGGTCTGTGTGACAGACCCCTTATATAAGGAGCCTGAGTCTATAAAGCCAGTCTTGGAGGACTTGTAAGTGTAGAAAACTGATTGTGACAGGCATTTTGTTTAACAAGCACAAACTTTTCAGGTAACTTTAGGCTGGCATTTTTTCAGGTTATTAGAACTTGAAAGGGGTCATCAGTAAGGGTCAGGTCTCAACCACACTTTAAACAAGTGAACTTGCAAAGTTTTATATTATATACATTACATGGCATATTACTCGATATTAACTGTGCATTAATGATTTCAATATGTATACTAGATCCTTGGCCTACTGGCATACAAAGACAAATACTGTTGCTGAAGATTGCTTTATCAAGTCTTCTCATCTACTCCACCAATAATCTCATCCAACAATCTCATTTCTTTTGGATTGTTGCATTTACTCTGGTTATTTACAGCAGTGAGATATATGGTCAGTCACTTTTGTGATACAAGAACATAGGCCATAGAATAGATTCTACCCTATGGTGGTACATGATTATTTAATTTGATCTTTGGTTATTACTGCTGTGCTGTCAGACATGGTCACTGTGGAGAATCTTTGTTCATCACTGCAGTAATACATGATCATATATTATATTGAGTTGATCATTACTTGAGCTTGGTATCTTGAGCTACTTCATAATATGATATGTATAAAATATTTTATCATTACTGCAGTGACACATGATCAGTTGCTATATGGAGACATTTACTTCATGGAGACTTAATCCTAGACTAAGGAGACATGGATTTTACTGGATGGTTTTTCATAGTTTCATTTAAATGTTACAAAATATTCACGGGACATAATCTAAACATTATCATAGGCATCAGCTAATTAATACACATGAATACAAGTAAGTGAAGCTGAAAATATTCCAAACAACAGCTGAGACATTTTCTTGTAGAACTCATTCTACTCAGAGATGACTAGATGGAGAAGCTAATTTAGATTTATGAAATAAAGTAAATGTGTATGTTTCCAGTTCATTCAAAGGTGGTCTTAATAGACAGGTAGTCTTTTTAAACAGTTTCCATTGTACATGATATTAACATATTTATATCTAATGGAAAATATTGTATTGAAAATTGACATTTACTGATGACCCTTAAGCCCCAGATTATGACAGGGCGATGTACGTGACTACCGCTGAGGTGCCTTATAAATACCGCTCAACACTGCCATTTGTTATTGATTCTACATTGTTTAAAATGGGAGGCAGCAGGACCCTGTGAAAGTATTGAAGGTTATGCATTGTAGATACACGGATGTTACATTACGATAGAGAGAGCATGC
Organism: Sipunculus nudus; assembly: GCA_026874595.1. Classification (NCBI taxonomy): domain Eukaryota; kingdom Metazoa; phylum Annelida; class Sipuncula; order Golfingiida; family Sipunculidae; genus Sipunculus; species Sipunculus nudus. Next base: position 43,325,961 of record CM049306.1, on the reverse strand, counting down.
GTCAGGGGTCATGTATTCAGACATCCATGCTCGGATTGTATCGTAGCTATCATGTATCATCATTATAGTTTGCTTTTAAACTTTTCACCATATACAAAATGGTATATTCATCAGTCGTTAGACATTATGCTATGCATGAAATAGATGTATGAAATGTATCTGCTTTTTTACTTTATGTTTCCAGATGCGCAATTGCATCATGTTTTATAGGGGTGGTATGCACACAGTGCTTGCAGGTTTTAATGCCACCTGAATAATCAGCTTTGTATATGATAGCTTTGTGCTGGCCAAGCCGGACCAATATATCATGTAGACAATGTAGTTTTATTACAAGACAAACACTGGGTGACTTTTGGTGTTCAGCTGTTAGTTTCTGAAGTTGTTACAGGCATGTTATATTTTAATTTGTAGGGTGTGGCATAGAGAACAGGCTTATTTAAATCAGTTCATATATATGTGTGTATGTATGTATACTTGGCATGTTAAAAGTGTATAACTACTTTTACAAATGAATGTGTTTAGTGCTCTTTTTGGGAGTGTAACCTTTTGTTTCTGTTGCATGTATGATGTGATTAATAGAGTATAAATATTTCTCCATTGTTTTAGTTCGTTAGGTTAGATTTGGCAGTTGATGGGGTGCGGTGGGTGAACAGGATTCTTATGGTGTGGTGATATACCTATCTTTGTTCTTTTGTTTATATGATTTGATGGTGATGTATTGTTACACCCTGGCAAGGTTTGTTGTTATGAATGTTTGAGTGTTAAAACTGCTCCAGGATGTTCCTTGGTATTCATTATGTGCTGTAAAAATATTGAAATTTACTAAATGGATGCAGCTGATAGATATATTGCATAGTATATTAATATATATAATAAAAAATGTACAAACTCCAAAACAAAACACTTATTATAATTAAAAGAAGAACTGTTTTTTTTTTTTAACTCTTAAAATTTGTTTGAAAGTCTTGAAATTTGCAGTGAAAACTTTTAGTATTCAAAATGTCATTGAATTTTACAAAATGCACAGTATGTCATAAAAAAGGGTCATGAATTTTATTTTTGTTTGGAAGCTTTCTCATTGATCTCTTCTTGTAAAATTAGAGATTCAGTTTCATTGTTCATAAAAGAAATAATAGATTTATAAGTATATAAATAGCAATAATCCCAAAATTTTAAAATCATGTGGACTCATCTCTTTGGTCACTCATCTCTGCGCGAACCCAGCACATGTCATTCATGTTATAATACATGATAGAAGACTCGCTAAGACTTCAAGAAATGTTTAAACTTTTGCAATTTAGTTAGCCTAATACAAGACGCGTCTTCTATTGAAGAATTTAAAGTATAAACCATACTTTTATAACTTGCATAGTGAAGTACAAAAGAATATATATCACAACCAAGTAAACAAAATAACAGAGAAGAGCTTTAAGTTTACTCTGTTGAGATTAATGATTACAGATAACATCAAATTATAGATTATGTATTCCATCAAAAATATTTTGCCTTCATCAGTTTGCACTGAAAATACTTTTGGCCCATGTCACATGATTATACTTTGCAACGTGTCATACACAAACCTGCTGCAAAAAAGTTACATCTGTGAACATTGAAAGAAGTAAATTTATTGATAGGTGAGTGTTTGTGATTGTTTCCTTTGCATGTAAGTTGATATCAGTCATTAGACATTAAACATGAAGTCATTTCAAAGTACATGAATATGACGAATTTCTGATTAGTAGATTCTTGTTCTTTGTGTTTAATTACACACATTCATTTTATTCTCCTTTCATGCAAAAGACATTTTTAAGCATTTACATGGGCTTAAGATTGATCTCTACTCTAGGCATCTTATAATCTAACATTGTGGAAGCACCAAAACAATTGGGAACAACATGTAAACACAGAGCAGTCATACTTGTTTATTTGCAGAGGAGGTTTTGAACATGTTTGTTAGTAATACTGCAAACGATGTACAAAATATTTTGGGAGCCATCTGAAACCACCTCCAGATCAGATTTAAAGACATTTTGGTTGATATGAATCACTGAAGTACCTTATGGGTACTCTTTATGCATCAGAAATTGTTACAAAATATTTTGTATCTTTTTTTTTGTCAGTTTGGGTGAGGGAAAGGGGTATGGATCTCTGAATCATAACCACAATCTACTGCTGAAAAAAATGCACAGGTTCATGCTTATAACAGATCTATATAAAGTTCATAAGAGTAATGCTATAAAGTCATTATATATTAAAGCAACAAATGACATAGACTATCTTACAAACACAGACATATGAAAAAAAACCTGTATGAAGTTAAATCAAGCCTAGATTGATAAAAATTTTGTTTGGTTAGAAATTACTTTCCTTTTGGTACCAGTCTAACTTAGGGGCAGACCGAAAAAATTAATTGTAATAAATAATAATGGAGTGAGACTGAAATAGATAGTAAATATCATGATCTATGTTAAATTTTCAAAATGTTACTTTGAACCTTGAAATGGTCCATGTGAACACCACATTATATTCTGTAATACCTTTAAGGCCTAAAAAAATAAAAGGTATGGTTCTCGGGCACCACTCACATCAATTTTAACACCCCCCCCCCCCCAAAAAAAAATGCATCAAAAATTTGATTAGGATTTTCATCTTTCAAGAAGATAAAATTATGCAATTTTGATAAATTTTCTTTATTTTATAGTGCTTTTACTTGTTTGGCAAAAAATAAATGTTATTTTCATGCTTTTCCCTGATCATATGACATTCTTATCAAAACATACAAAAAAAGCCCGTACTGGTTTCTTTTAAAAAAAGTCCCTGAGAACCATACCTTTTTTATGCCCAAGAATGAATATTTTTATTATTTACACATGTATTAATTTTGAAGAGATTGTGGCTGGGTTACAAAATAAGCATTATTACAGAGAACTTTGTGTTCATTCCTTACAAACTAAAATTTGATTCACAAAAAAAGGAGCATCATTCTGTAGAACAATTATTTTTTATTTTGTGCGTGGCCTAAATAACACTGCTTCCTTGTGAGAGAGTTTTCACCATCAGTATCCTATGATATACTTACTGTGTACTCATGTAATGGGAATGGGCTATGTAGTATAACAAGTTGAGAATATTCAGCTCACACACTGAGTGTGGTATTGGTGTGTTTTCCTAATATTTGTGTGGGAGGTATAAGAAAAAGTGATAGTCATCTAATGCATTGAGCTGAATAATGTGAGACTGAATGTTATCATGATGCTTCTTTAGAAATAGTAAATGGCCATAATTTATGTACAAAATGTTGTGAACTGAGTGAATTAATGATGTAACTAATAAGTATATGCACATGACAAGAATGCACAGAATGTAGACTGGAGAATCAATCGGACTGTTGATGTGGCATGGTTGTTGATTTATGTTATGCCCCACTTTTATTCTCTCATATCACCTGTACTCTCTGACTGTGCAGGCATAATCATTTTTATTATTTCTTTTTTTTATCAATAAAAATATTCTGAATGATGCAGTTTTTGTTCATGTAAAGAAGAATGAGAGGTGCATATAAGATTTTAGTTGTGATAACATTACAGCATGTTAAAGGGACATAATCAGGAACATTCTTCAACACTATCAGTTCAGTTTTGCATTATACAAAGTTTCCCAGCAAAGCCATCCCAGTACATGGTCTCAATACCTCCCCCTTAAGCTGTTAAGCACCTTATTATGGTTCTGCTTGTGAGTAAACATGGTCCATGCGAATCTGTCTACCATAACAAGGCCATGTGACCAGATCTTGATTTGCGCATGTGTGCCAGATCCCAAACAAGGAGTAGTCCAAACATGACCATCTCGCAAGAAAAGATTGTAAAACAACACAGAGTACGGCATATTTATTTGTCTATCAGCAATGTGAACCACAGAACTGTCATCATCACCATTCACTTTCTGCTTAAGGAGCTCCTAGGAGATTGATCTCAGAGACATTTCATACCAGAGAGCATGACGACTAATACATCTGAAGTCAAGACTATACATGATCTTCACAGTATGAAACACTGGCTATAAGCCTGAAAAGAAAATGGAAAACACAGGTGGCTTTAACACTATGTTTATGTCTGCACCAGTGATCTGGCACGGTCAACTTTTTTAACACTTGTGTACAGGAGTAAGCCAGTGGTTTCAGCACATTATTTTGGCAGGTACCATTTTATTTAAAAGAGAAGATGCTATTTTTTGTGTTTATTCAACATGCTTTGTAGGTGATCAGATCCCATTAAAAAGGCTGTTGCAGTGCAATCTATCAGGAATGAACTATGCAAGAATGGGAAATATACGCTAGTACTGAAAATAATAAGAAAATTAAGAAAAATATTATTTATATAACTGTGGGGTAATAATGCAACAAAATTGTAAAAGGGCTGCAGCAAATAAAATATAGATTTATAGTCTAAAAGAAATATGTAAATCTTATTTTATTGGAAAAGTTTGCTCATTCATGCTGACGATCCATCTTGAGTCAGTTTGTCAGTTTGAGTGATTAGATTAGGGTCTCTAGTAGCAACATCCCTGCCTTCAGATTTAGCGAGCTAAGCAGAAGGCTGTCTGGGTAAAACTTGCCTCGATAATGCATATAACAGGAAAAGTGTCCGTCACATTACTTATTCATCGGATCACAGACATCTGGTTATTATACATTTGACATCTCAGCCAAAACAGAAAAACTTTTAATGGAAATCATAATGTCATCTGCCATGTGAAATATAGGTTCCTGACATGATGCCAGAAAAAAAGAACATGATATATTTGTGCTGTGTTACATAAACAGCTCTTTTATCAGCTACCAGTTGTTTAATTTTGTAGTTTTTTACAGGGTCTCATCTTTCCCCCAAATTTGATTATCATGTATATAACATACAGCTGATATCATATTGGTAGTAGAATTAATTAATATAAAATATTTGACTTCCATGTTGGGTTTCCATGATCATGTTATGACAAAATGAATGAACATTTTTTTCATAGATTCATGAGATTTCTCTGAAAAGGAGAGTGGGGGTGGGGTTTGCTGGGGGTTCCAGTGCAGCATTACCCCCATGATGTATTAACATTAGATGCAGACTGGCCATTGTATTGAAATCATCATTGAACTGACACTCTCCCTACTGAACATTATTAATCTTCAAACAAATTCTGGATCCATAACACCAATGGTTTTCTTTTCTAGGAAGGAAAACCTCTATTGTCATCATCACTGCTATCCACTGACAAGTGTGTGAAAATTGGTAAATTTAACCTTAGAACACAGACTGATTTCTGACATTTCCTTGGTGGGTAACCAAGATATGATGTGGTCTCTAACATTTCCATTTCAGCCAGAAAAAGCATGGCTTTCTTTTTTCTGATATTTCCATTGCAGCCAGACAAAGCATGGCTCTGTGCTTTCTGATATTTCCATGGCAGCGAGACAAAGCAAGGCTCTTTGCTTTCTGACATTTCCATTGCAGCCAGAAAAAGCATGGCTTTCTTCTTTCTGACATTTTCATGGCAGCCAGACAAAGCAAGGTTCTGTGCTTTCTGACATTTCCATTTCAGCCAGAAAAAGCATGGCTTTCTTCTTTCTGACATTTCCATGGCAGCCAGACAAAGCATGGCTCTATGCTTTCTGATATTTCCCTGGCAGCCAGACAAAGCATGGCTCTGTGCTTTCTGATATTTCCATGGCAGCCAGACAAAGCATGGCTCTGTGCTTTCTGATATTTCCATGGCAGCTAGACAAAGCATGGCTCTGTGCTTTCTGATATTTCCATGGCAGCCAGACAATTCATGGCTCTGTGCTTTCTGATATTTCCCTGGCAGCCAGTCTATGAATGGCTCTGTGCTTTCTGATATTTGCATGGCAGCCAGACAAAGCATGGCTCTGTGCTTTCTGATATTTGCATGGCAGCCAGACAAACCATGGCTCTATCCTTTCTGACATTTCCATTGCTGCCAGACAAAGCATGGCTGTTTGCTTTTTGACATTTCCATGGCAGCCAGACAATGCATGGCTCTGTGCTTTCTGATATTTCCATGGCAGCCAGACAAAACATGACTCTATGCTTTCTGATATTTCCATGGCAGCCAGACAATGAATGGCTCTGTGCTTTCTGATATTTCCATGGCAGCCAGACAAAACATGGCTCTGAGCTTTCTGATATTTCCATGGCAGCCAGACAAAGCAAGGCTCACTGCTTTCTGACATTTCCATTGCAGCCAGAAAAAGCATGGTTTTCTTCTTTTTGACATTTCCATGGCAGCCAGATAAAGCATGGCTCTGTGCTTTCTGATATTTCCATGGCAGCCAGACAAAGCATGGCTCTGTGCTTTCTGATATTTCCATGGCTGCCAGACAAAGCAAGGCTCTTTGCTTTCTGACATATCCATTGCAGCCAGAATAAAGCATTGCTTCTTCTTTCTGACATTTCCATGGCAGCCAGACAAAGCATGGTTCTGTGCTCTCTGATATTTCCCTGGCAGCCAGACTATGAATGGCTCTGTGTTTTCTGATTTTTCCATGGCAGCCAGACAAAGCATGGCTCTGTGCTTTCTGATATTTGCATGGCAGCCAGACAAACCATGGCTCTATCCTTTCTGACATTTCCATTGCTGCCAGACAAAGCATGGCTGTTTGCTTTTTGACATTTCCATGGCAGCCAGACAAAGCATGGCTCTGTGCTTTCTGATATTTCCATGGCAGCCAGACAATGCATGGCTCTGTGCTTACTGATATTTCCATGGCAGCCAGAAAAAGCATGGCTTTCTTCTTTCTGACATTTCCATGGCAGCCAGACAAAGCATGGTTCTGTGCTTTCTGACATTTCCATGGCAGCCAGACAAAAAATGGCTCTGGGCTTACTGATATTTCCATGGCAGCCAGACAAAGCATGGCTCTGTGCTTTCTGATATTTCTATGGCCGCCAGACAAAGCATGGCTTTGTACTTTCTGATATTTCCATGGCAGCCCGACAAAGCATTGCTCTGTGCTTTCTGTTATTTCCCTGGCAGCCAGACTATGCATGGCTCTGTACTTTCTGATATTTCCATGGCAGCCAGACAAAGCATGGCTCTGTGCTTTCTGATATTTCCATGGCAGCCAGACAAAGCATTGCTCTGTGCTTTTTGACATTTCCATGGCAGCCAGACAAAGCATGACTGTTTGCTTTCTGACATTTCCATTGCAGCCCGACAAAGCATGGCTCCGTGCTTTCTGACATTTCCATGGCAGCCAGAAAAAGCAGCTAAACAAAGCATTTTTTTGTATTTCCAAAGCAATAAAACAAAGTGTGACTCTTCAGTGTCTGATTTTTAAATGACAGAAGAAAATCAACTGTAGAATGAACAACACAGCAGAGGAACATGTCTCCCCCCCCTAAGGTATGCAGTGATGTAAAAATGTTCCTGTGGTTTCTGTGATCCATTTTTTAAAAACAAGACTGGTTCTGTTTCAAGATATATGCATTTGTTTTATTTAAGCAAAAATATGATTTATTTTTGAATTTCAACCTGCAATTTACTCTTTTGGAGACTGTTGAATTGCTACACTGATGTATGACTTCATTTCTTTTTCAGCAACAGCAGTGCAAGCCACTGGCAGTTATTATATTTCTTTCACGGTTATCATCAAGCGTTACCGGGGGTTAACATATATCTGACTGCAGCAGCCCTGTCATAGCAGACAGCGCCATAGGAGCTGATTGATGACTGTGATAAACACAGACTTCCTCTCCATTAATAAAACTGTAATGGAGCAAGTTGACCTTGATGCCTCCACACAGCAAATAACTCATGTCTCTGCATAGTATTTCCACAAAATATGGGAACCCCTTTTACATGTTAAGGAAAAAAATCTCTAGCTCACCGAGCACGTCAGACCATATCTCTCTTTTCTGTACATATAAAGTAAGAATTGGGCAATATAAAACTTCCTCTAAATTTACTAATTGCAGGCATAAACATTCCTTGCCCTGGGTGTTTTTTTAGAATTTTTGCAGCTGATAATAATTTATTCCATATAAAAGGTCTCTTTTAATTATACCTCTAATAGGAGGCATTGTTTTTTGTGTGTTTCAAATGGATTTTTATGAACTTTTGTGGATGATTAGGGGAACACCCAAGGAAAAATTCATTACATATTTGATGAATCGAAAAGCCAATAATTCTAGTATGTTTGTTTAAATATTTTTTAGGGATAGGTCCATGCCCTGTTGGTGGCACCATCTACTGAATGGAGATCAAGGTAACCATACAATCAGAATGAAATTTTATTATTAAGCCTTCTGGATTTCAGGTTTTATGTGCACAGGGCAATAAATAATCTAAAAGTTAAAAACTTTCATTAAGACAGAGTGAATATGTAAGGTGATATCAAAATTTCACCATTTCAGGCTTGCCAAATCACTTTTTTTAAAAGAGTCACTCTTTTTTTGGAGGATTTCCTAAAAATGATGCTAATTATGCTTTTTTCACTCTTTTTTACAGCAGATTTCTTTTTTTCTCTTATTTCATGAAAGAATTCAAATATATACTATTTCTTTCCCACTTTAAAAGTCCAGTTAGCACAAGAATGGGACATTTCATGTTTTTTTGTATGGGACATTTCATGTTTTTTTGTATGCAAATGTGCAGCATGTGTCACAACATGTGGAAAATGCCCTGATATTCATGAATTTAGATGTGTGCCACGTATATGACTTTGGGAATGATATGTGCCGACGTATATACCGATAAATACAATTGTGCTATGCGAAGCACATCTTTATTCAGTCTGTGTTAAAAAATGGGGAATTGATGCTTATTTTACTCTTTTTTCACTCTTTATTTAAAAAAATGTCTAGTCTTTTTTTTCTGAAGTACTTACTCTTTTTTTCAGTCATTTACCTTTGGCAGGCCTTGATCTTGTAGTCACCAGTGGCGTTCATACCGAGGACCTTCTTCCAACCAAGGGCTTGAATCATTCACTTATATAGTGTTTTTTTCCGTAAGACCTTTCAAACAACCTGTGATGTGGCTACTAAGTTGATCAATCTAGTCGAGTAAACATTGAAGTTCTATCATGATTTTGGCAAAGATATAAGCAGGCCTTATTGTACAATGTACATCAAGTTTCAGGACAATCCAACAAGTTATTAATGAAAATTCTGGCCTAGTGTATGAATTTTGTTTATATTAACATGTTTATAATAATATGTGCAGGCCTGCCAAAATAAAACAAATTCAACAAGGGCATCTGGCAGCAAGTCCAAAAGCCAGATCTTTGCAATTGGCCTTTTGCAACAAGTCACCTTTCTACCTCCATGAAGGCCTTAAAAAAACTTTCCAAACCAAAATTACCTTCAGATCATTAATATATACAGAGAGGAAGTCTGATCACATAAATTATTTTTCAAAAGGTATGTGAATGGGCACCTTTAATTTTAGCCCTAGAAACAGGTCTCACATGGTATAACAAAGGTAAGGATGCATATGCAGCTACTTATACTTCTGCTGCCCCTAGGACATTTTGTTTGGCATTTAACTCGGTTTATAGGTTACAGCGACCTCATTTCCAACATTTCTCTGTAACCTTTGAACATCCTACGCACTATGGATAGTATGTATTTTTCATAAGGATGGACACCTCACGAGTCTCTGCAGCAGTTAGGTAAAAGTTCTCCATGACCAATTTCAAGCAACAAGACAGAATCTTCAAGACAGAAAATTTCGAGAATCCTCAGAGAATCTATCTCCATGTGAAGATTAATCAGCCTTCTGATTTTCATGATAACCCATACATCTGGCCATTTGTAAGAATTTTCACGAGCACAGGTCTTCATTTCTGAGGTACTCAAAGATGGGTTTTCATCCTTAAAATTAGAGAATGTAGGTAACAGTGACCTAATTTTGAATATCCCCCTCAGTACCTATAAGG